>CM039677.1:407954942-410454942 GCA_022496015.1 Hordeum marinum | reverse complement strand
GCGATGACATGGCCGTTGGCATGATCTATGGCCGTGGGTCTTTTTCGAAAATTGTGCGTGGACATGAAATGGGTCGTAGCCGTCGGGCGCACAATGGACCCAAATATCAAAGAGGGCGGACACCGAGCGGCCGTCCAACCCAAACGGACAAGAAATAGACAAATGCGTCGTCCGTTTGGGTCGGCCCATTGGAGTTGCTCTTATTATATTTTTTTACGGTGCAACTCGAGAGGCCCTTGTGTGTCGGCTCGGTCTTGAGACTACTCATAATGGGAGTAACATAGGTAGTAACATAGATGCCACCTAAGCAAAAAGTATGATGTGGCATCTAATTAATGAGAAGAGAGAGAAATTGAATAACTTAGCATGTTACTACCCCTATGAGTAACATAACGCATACTGCCGGGGATATACCCCGCGGTATGACCCGACCGAAAGTATGACCCGGCCTGGCGACTCACCGAAGACCCGGTAAAGACATGGCGTTTTATTGATGACCCGGCAGGTGGGTCGCAGGACGACCAGGCCCAAGACCCGGCGTGTAAGCTGGCGCCAGGCGGTTCACAAGAGAAGAACCAAAGAGAGAAAGACTCCCTCCCGAAGGAAACAATACCCGGAATAGGATTCAAGAGAGACTAGTCCTAATCCTACTCCTAGTAGGACTCTATTTGTAAACCTACCCTCTCCACTTATATAAGGAGGGGTAGAGCACCCCTAGAGAGACAAAGTTCACAAGTCCACAAATTTAGACAGACACAAGAGGTTAGAGATAGACAGATTAGAGGCTCTCATGATTAGAGGTAGCAAAACAACATCCTTGTAACCGAGAGATCTTCTTTATCATCAATACCAGACAAGCAGGACGTAGGCTTTTACCTCCATCGGAGGGGCCGAACCTGGGTAAACTCCGCGTCTCTCGATTCCGACCAACCCCTTCAAGCCGCCACATAGTTGCGCTTCTGCCCCGAACCTAAGTCCATTCACCCGGACATCTGCGGTGACAAATCCATGACAGTTGACCCCCACCGTGGGGCACGCATAGTGATGTGCTGTTCTTGGAGGAATCTTTCCTAAGGATCAAGAAAGTTGCGATAGCCGGATGAGAAAGAGCCGCCACGTAAGGATCTTTATAGACAACTATTTAGATCCAATTTAAGATCAAAACCAGAAAAAGAATTTGACGTCGCCATCAAGCCGCCGCAGTCCTCGTCAATCCTCCAGTATCGTCAAGTCGCCAAAGTCTTCGTTAATCCTGAATCGCCATCAAGTCGCTACAGTCTTTGTTTCCCTCCAATCAACCAACCAAAGCTTAGGCACTTGCAAAGGATTGGATCAACTGTGTAACCGCGGGGCAAAAAGTAGCAGCCGTGCTATTGCAATTAGTACTCTGCCACGAGAACGACAAAGTTCAGATCATGCAAGAAAAAAGAAGAACCCATCCGAGAGGAGGAAACAGACGCGGATTCATCAAAGCCAACCTCGACCCAGAAACCAGATGCGACCATGGACTCGTTCATGCCGCGCCGTCTTGACCTCAAGTCGTTCTCGCCTCAATCTGACTCAGCCGCATTGCCCCTGGCCACGACTGTGCTCCCTGTTGTGCTTGTCGCCGGCACCGTGCCATGCTTCGTCGCCGCGGTGTCACCTCAAGTCGGCCCTCGCCTCTCCGCACCTGCCATAGCCGTTATGGCCTCTGTAGCTGCTGCGAAGGTGGAGACAAGGTTGGACGCGCAGCCATGGCGCAGCGGATGCCCAGGGTTAGTCGCAGACCAGCTTAGGGTGAGGTAGAGCGGGGCTTGCCTCCGTGCGTCGGGCAGCTCCTGGCTCCACATCGCCGTAGCTGCTGCGCCTTACCACTGCGCCGTCTGCGTCTGCATCTCAACCACACCACCATGGTGTTGGGGAACATCGCATGGGAAACAAAAAATTTCCTACGTTCACGCAAGACCTATCCATGGTGATGAACATCTACGCGAGGGAGAGTGGATCTACATACCTTTGTAGATCGCTAAGCGGGAAGCGTTAAGAAACGGGGTTGGTGTAGTCGAACGTCTTCGCGATCGAAATCGCCGAGCGTCCCGCGATCTCATCACGGTCCGTCCCGCAATGCAATCACGATCCGTGCCGCGAACTCATCACGATCCGTCTCGCGAACTCATCACGATCCGTCTCGCGATCTTGATCACAGTCCTTCCGATCTAGGCCGAACGGACGGCACCTCCGCGTTCAGCACCCGTACGGCTTGATGACGATCTCCGTCGTCTTGATCCAGCAAGAGGGAGAGGAGAGGTAGAAGAGTTCTCCGGCAGCATGACGGCGCTCCGGCGATGGTGGTGGAGCTATTCCGGCAGGGCTTCACCTAAGCACTGCAGAAATCCGATGTAGAGGAGAAACTATGCATTGGAGGAACGGGCAGCACATGGCTGACAATTCTATGCCAAAACATTAAAATCCTCTAGTATATATAGGAGGAGAGGAGGAGGAGGCTTGGCTGCCAAAAAAGCTAGCCCTTGGGTCGGCCGAGTTGGGGAGGAGAGGAGGACTCCTCCTCCAATCCTAGTAGGACTAGGATTCCTCCTTTTTTTTTGCCTTTTTTCCACCTTTTTCCCTTTGGGCTTTCTCTCCCAGCTGCATGGGCCTTGTGTGGGACTTCCACCAGCCCACAAAAGGCTGGTATTTACTCTCCCACAGCCCATGAAGCCTCTTGGGTCGAAATACCCCTCCCGGTTGGTCTCCTGGTACACTACCGGCACTCCCGGTACATTACCGATTAGCCCGAAACTTTTCTGGCGACCAAAATGGGACTTCCTATATATCAATCTTTACCTACGGACCATTCCGGAGCTCCCCGTGATGTCCAGGATCTCATATGGGACTCCGAACAACCTTCGGTCACCACCATACATAACTCTATACTACCGAAACGTCACCGAACCTTAAGTGTGCAGACCCTGCGGGTTCGAGAACTATGTAGACATGACCGAGACACCTCTAAGGTCAATAACCAATAGCGGGACCTGAATGCCCATATTGGTTCCTACATAGTCTACGAAGATCTTTATCGGTCGAACCTCTATGTCAAGGATTCAGTTAATCCCGTATGATGTTCCCTTTGTTCTTCGGTATGTTTACTTACCCGAGATTCGATCGTCGGTATCTCCATACCTAGTTCAACCTCGTTACCGGCAAGTATCTTTACTCGTTCCATAATACAAGATTTCGTAACTAACACTTAGTCACATTGCTTGCAACGCTTGTTGTGATGTTGTATTACCGAGTGGGCCCTGAGATACCTCTCCGTCACACGGAGTAACAAATCCCAGTCTTGATCCATGCCAACCCAACAGACACCCTCGGAGATACCTGTAGAGTACCTTTATAGTCACCCAGTTACGTTGCGATGTTTGATACACGCAAGGCACTCCTCTAGTGTCAGTGACTTGCATGATCTCATGGTTATAGGAACAGATACTTGACATGCAGAAAAAAGTAGCATTAAACTGACACGATCATATGCTTCGTTTGTAGTTTGGATCTTGTCCATCCCATCATTCTCCTAATGATGTGATCCCGTTATCAAATGACATCTCATGTCAATGCCTAGGAAACCGTATCCATCTTTGATCAATGAGCTAGTCTATTAGAGGCATACTAGGGACATGGTTTTGTCTATGTATCCACACATGCATCTAAGTCTCCGATCAATACAATTATAGCATGGATAATAAATGATTATCATGAACAAGGAAATATGATAATAACTAATTTATTATTGCCTCTAGGGCATATTTCCAACAGTCTCCCACTTGCACTAGAGTCAATAATCTAGTTCACATCACCATGTGATTTGCATTGTTATGAATCTAACACCCAATGAGTTCTGGGGCTCGATCATGCTTTGCATGTGAGAGAGGTATTATAGTCAACGGGTCTGCGACATTCAGATCCGTGTGTCAAACCGTAAACACTGCTACCACACTCCACTTGGTACTATTCCAAATGGCTGCTCCACTATACGTATCCAGATTGCTACTATGAGTCATCCGGATTGGTGTTAAAGCTTGCATCGATGTGACTCTTTACGACGAACTCTTTATCACCTCCATAATCGAGAAACATCTCCTTAGTATTTTAGTTACTAAGGATAATCTTGACCGATGTACAGTGCTCCATTCCAGGATCACTTTGAAACCTTCCGACCATACTTATGGCAAGGCTGACATCGGGTCTTGTGCACAACATTGCATACATGATAGAGCCTATGGCTGAAGCATAGGGGATGACACTCATCTTTTCTCTATCTTCTGAAGTCACTAGGCATTGAGTCTTACTCACATTTATACCTTACAAATCAGGCGAGAACTCTTTCACTGACTGATCCATTTTGAACTCTTTCAAAATCTTGTCAAGGTATGTAGTCATTAAAAGTCTCATCAAGTATCTTGATCTATCTCTATAGATCTTGATGCTCAACAATTAGGTAGCTTTATCCAGGTCTTCCTTTGAAAAACTCTTTTCAAACAACCCTTTATGCTTTCCAGAAATTCTATATCATCTCCGATCAATAATATGTCAACCACATATGCTTATCAGAAACTCTACAGTGCTCCCAGTCACTTTATTGTAAATACATGTTTCTCGTAAACTTTGTATAGCCTCAAAAACTTTAATCACCTCATGAAAGTGTATATTCCAACTCCGAGATGCTTGCTTCAGCTCATAGAAGGATCACTGAAGCTTGCACACCTTTTAGCATCCTTAGGACTGACAAAACCTTCTGGTTGTATCTCATACAACCTTTCCTCAAGGAAGGAAACGATGTTTTGACATCCATCAGCCAGATTTCATAATTGAAAAATGTAGTAACTTCTAACATAATTCCAATAGACTTTTAGCATCGCTACGGGTGAGAAGGTCTCATCGTAGTCAACTCCTTGAACTTGGCGGAAACTTCTTTGGGACAAGTCGAGCTTTACAAATAGTGACACTCACCATCAGCGTCTGTCTTCATTTTAAAGATCCATTTGTACTCAACGACCTACAATTCAGCGGGCAAGTCTACCAAAGTCCATACTTGGTTTTCATACATGGATCCTTTCTCGGATTTCATGGCTCCTAGCATGTTGTAATCTAGGCCCATCATCACTTATCCATAGCTCATAGGTTCATCGTTGTCCAACAATGTGACCTCTAAGACAAGGTTGTCGTACCGCTTAGGAGCAGTGCACATCCTTGTCGACCTACGAGGTTTGATAGTAACTTGATCCGAAGCTTCATGATCATCATCATTAACTTCCTCTTCAACTAACGTAGGCTTCATAGAAACATCTTCCTGCATTGCGCTACTCTCTCGTTGAAACAAAGGTTCAATAACCTCATCAAGTTCTATCTTCCTCCCACTCAATTCTTTCGAGAGAAACTTTTTCTCGAGAAAGGACCCAGTTTTAGCAACAAACTTTTTATGCTTGGATCTGAGATAGAAGGTTCACCTAACTGTTCTTAGGGTATTCTATGAAGATGCATTTGTCTGCTTTGGGTTCGAGCTCATTAGGTGAAAACATTTTCCACACAAGCGTCGCAGCCCCAAACATCAAGAAATGACAGCTTAGGTTTCTATCAAACCATAATCTACACGGTGTCATCTCAACGGATTTAGATAGTGCCCTATTTAAAGTGAATATAGTTGTCTCTAATGCATAAGCCCAAAATTATAGTAGCAAAACGATAAGAGACATCATAGCACGCACCATATCCAATAGAGCACGACTATGACGTTCGGACACACCATCACACTATGGTGTTCCAGGTGGCGTGAGTTGTGAAATAACTTTCACATTGTCTAAAGTTGTATGCCAAACTCGTAACTCAGATATTCACCTCCACGATCATATCGCAGATATTTTTATCTTCTTGTCACGATGATCTCAAACTTCACTCTGAATTTGCTTGAACTTTTCAAACGATTCAGACTTGTGTTTCATTAAGTAAACATACACTATATCTACCCAAATCATCAGTGAAGGTAAGAAAATAACGATATCCACCGCATGCTACAAGACTCATTGGATTGCATACATCAACATGTATCATTTCCAATAAATCACTTGCCCGCTCCGTCAAACCAGAAAACGGGGTCCTTAGTCATCTTTGACCAAGAGGCATGGTTCGCATGTCTCAACCGATTCAAAATCGAATGAGTCCAAAGATCCATCAGCATGGAGTTTCTTCATGCATTTTATACCAATATGACATTTAGCGGCAGTGCCACAAGTATGTGGTACTATCATTATTAACTTTGCATCTTTTGGCATCAATGTTATGAACATGTGTATTACTACGATCAAGATTCAACAAACCATTCTCACTGGGTGCATGACCATTGAAGGTATTATTCATGTAAACAGAATAACCATTATTCTCTAACTTAAATGAATAACCGTGTTGCAATAAACACGATCTAATCACGTTCATGCTCAACGCAAAACACCAAATAACACTTATTTAGGTTTGTTACTAATCTCGAAGGTAGAGAGAGCGTGCGATGTCGATCACATCAACCTTGGAAACAATTCCAACACACATCGTCACCTCACCCTTAGCTAGTTCTCTATTTATTCTATAGCTTTTATTTTGAGTTACTAACATTTAGCAACCGAACCGGTATCCAATACCCAGGTGCTACTAGGAGTACTAGCAAGGTACACATCAATAGCACGTATATGAAATATACTTCTATTGACGTTGCCAGCCTTCTTATCTACCAAGAATCTAGGGTAGTTCCACTTCAGCGACCGCTCTCCTCATAATCGAAGCACTTAGTCTCGGGTTTGAGTTCAACTTTGGGTTGCTTCAGTGGAGCAGCAACTAACTTGCCATCCATGAAGTTTCCCTCCTTGCCCTTGCCCTTCTCGAAACCAGTGGTTTTACTAACCATCAACACTTGACGCTCGTTCTTGATTTCTACCTTCGCGGTGTCAAACATCACGAACAGCTCAGGGATCATTATTTCTATCCCTAGCATTTTATAGTTCATCGCCAAGTTCTAGTAGCTTAGTGACAGCGACTTGGAGAACTATATCAATCACTATCTTATCAGGAATATCAACTCCCACTCGATTCAAGAGATTGTAGCACCGAGACAATCTGAGCACATGCTCAATGATTGAGCTATTATCCTTCATCTTGCAGGCAGAGAATCTTGTTGGAGATCTCATATCTCACAACATGGGCACGAGCCTGAGATCCTAATTTCAGCTCTTAGAACATCTCATATGTTATGTGACGTTCAAAACGTTTCGGAGCCTCAATTCTAAGCCGTAATGCATGACGCACTAATCTATCAAGTAGTCATCAGAACGTGCATGTCAGATGTTCACAACATCTATAAACCACGCTAGAGGGGTTGGCGCACCGAGCAGTGCATTAAGGACATAAGCCTTCTGTGCAGCAATGAGGACAATCCTCAGATCACGGACCCAGTCTGCAATATTGCTACCAACATCTTTCAACTCTATTTCTCTAGGAACATATAAAAATTCAAGGGAGCTACAACGCGATCAAGTAATCTACAACATAATTTGCACAGACACTATTGACTATGTTCATGATAATGAGTTCAATTAATCATATTACTTAAGAACTCCCACTCAAATTGACATCCCTCCAGTCATTCGAGTGATACATGATCCAAATTCACCAACTCAAGTCCGATCATCACGTGAGTTGAGGTGGTTTCAATGGTGAACATCATCATGTTGATCATATCTACTATATGACTCATGTTCGACCTTTCGGTCTCTTGTGTTCCGAGGCCATGTCTGTACATGCCAGGCTCGTCAAGTTTAACCCGAGTGTTCTGCATGTGCAACACTGGCTTGCACCTGTTGTATGTGAACGTAGAGTCTATCACACCCGATCATCACGTGGTGTCTCGACACGAAGAACTTTCGCAACGGTGGACACTCGGGGAGAACACAATTTATCTTGAAATTAAGTGAGGGATCACCTTATAATGCTACCGTCGTCCTAAGGAAAACAAGGTGCATAAAACGATTAACATCACATGCAAATCATAAGTGACATGATATGGCCATGAACTTTGTGCTTTTGATCTCCATCTTGAAAGCACCGGCATGATCTCCATCGTCACCGACACAACACCATGATCTCCATCATCTTGATCTCCATCAACGTGTTGCCATCGGGGTTGTCATGCCCAACATGCTTCTACTACTATTGCTACCGTTTAGCGATAAAGTAAAGCATTACATAGCGCTTAATGATTGACACGCAGGTCATACAATAATTAAAGACAACCCTATGGCTCCTGCCGGTTGCCATACTCATCGACATGCAAGTCGTGATAATCTATACATCACATGATCATCTCATACATCACATTATCACATCATGTAATTGGCCATATCACATCACAACATACGCTGCAAAAACAAGTTAGACGTCCTCTAATTGTTGTTGCATGTTTTACGTGGCTGCTACGGGTATCTAGCAAGAACAATTCTCATCTACGTAAAAACCACAATGGTGATACACTAGTTGCTTTTCAACCTTCTCAAGGACCGCCTTTGTCAAATCTGATCCAACTAAAGTGAGAGAAACTGGCACCCGCAAGCCATCTATGCAACAAGTTGCGTTTGAGGGAACCGTTCTCTCGTAAGCGTACGAGTAATGTTGGCCCGGGTCGCTTCATCTCACAATACCGCTGAACCAAAACACGACCAAGGGAGGAAGCAATCTAAGCATCAATGCCCACAAACTCTTTGTGTTCTACTCGAGATCTCATCTACACATAGACCTAGCTCATGATGCCACTGTTGGGGAATGTCGCATGGGAAACAAAAAATTTCCTACGTTCACGCAAGACCTATACATGATGATGAGCATCTACGAGAGGGAGAGTGGATCTACATACCCTTGTAGATCGCTAAGCGGGAAGCGTTAAGAAACGGGGTTCGTGTAGTCGAACGTCTTCGCGATCCAAATCGCCCAGCGTCCCGCGATCTCATCACGGTCCATCCCGCGATCCAATCATGATCCGTCCCACGAACTCATCACGATCCGTCCCGAGAACTCATCACGATCCGTCCCGCGAACTCATCACGACCCGTCTCGCGATCTTGATCATAGTCCTTCCGATCTAGCGCCGAACGGACGACACCTCCGCGTTCAGCACACATACGGCTTGATGATGATCTCTGCCGTCTTGATCCAGCAAGAGGGAGCGGAGAGGTAGAAGAGTTCTCCGGCAGAGTGACGGTGCTCCGGCGATGGTGGTGGAGCTATTCCGGCAAGGCTTCGCCTAAGCACTGCAGAAATCCGATCTAGAGGAGAAACTATGCACTGGAGGAACGAGCAGCACGTGGCTGAAAATTCTGTGCCAAAACCCTAAAATCCTCTAGTATATATAGGAGGAGAGGAGGAAGAGGCTTCGATGCCAAAAATCCAGCCCTTGGGTCGGCCGAAGTGGGGAGGAGAGGAGGACTCCTCCTCCAATCCTAGTAGGACTAGGATTCCTCCTTTTTTTTTTTGCCCTTTTCCACCTTTTTCCCTTTGGGCTTTTTCTCCCAGACGCATGGGCCTTGTGTGGGACTTCCACCAGCCCACAAAAGGCTGGTATTTACTCTCCCACAGCCCATGAAGCCTCTTGGGTCGATATACCCCTCCCGGTTGGTCTCCTGGTACAAGACCGACACTCCCGGTACATTACCGATAACCCCGAAACTTTTCCGGCCACCAAAATGGGACTTCCTATATATCAATCTTTACCTCCGGACCATTCCGGAGCTCCTCGGGACGTCCAGGATCTCATCCGGGACTCTGAACAACCTTAGGTAACCACCATACATAACTCTATACTACCGAAACGTCACCGAACCTTAAGTGTGCAGACCCTGCGGGTTCGAGAACTATATAGACATGACCGAGACACCTCTACGGTCAATAACCAATAGCGGGACCTGGATGCCCATATTGGTTCCTACATATTCTACGAAGATCTTTATCGGTCGAACCTCTGTGTCAAGGATTCAGTTAATCCCGTATGATGTTCCCTTTGTTCTTCGGTATGTTTACTTGCCCAAAATTCGATCTCGTTCAACCTCGTTATCGGCAAGTCTCTTTACTCGTTCCGTAATACAAGATCCCGTGACTAACACTTAGTCACATTGCTTGCAAGGCTTGTTGTGATGTTGTATTACCGAGTGGGCCCTGAGATACCTCTCCATCACACAGAGTAACAAATCCCAGTCTTGATCCATGCCAACCCAAAAGACACCCTCGGAGGTACCTATAGAGTACCTTTATAGTCACCCAATTACGTTGCGATGTTTGATACACGCAAGACACTCCTCCAGTGTTAGTGAGTTGCATGATCTCATGGTCATAGGAACAGATACTTGACATGTAGAAAAAAGTAGCATTAAACTGACACGATCATATGCTTCGTTTGTAGTTTGGGTCTTGTCCATCCCATCATTCTCCTAATGATGTGATCCCGTTATCAAATGACATCTCATGTCAATGCATAGGAAACCTTAACCATCTTTGATCAACGAGCTAATCTATTAGAGGCATACTAGGGACATGGTTTTGTCTATGTATCCACACATGCATCTAAGTCTCCGATCAATACAATTATAGCATGGATAATAGACGATTATCATGAACAAGGAAATATGATAATAACTAATTTATTATTGTCTCTAGGGCATATTTCCAACACATGGTCGGTGCCACCCTGCTAGCTGCTTGTTTTCCTGGCTTTCATGTGCGTTCCTGGCAGGTTGGCTGTTGCTGTCCCTCCACCCGTGATCCGTTCTGATCAAGCACAAGCTGGCAGAACAAGCTGCCGAGTTCCATCGCTGCTTCTCCATGTACAGTCGATGTTTAGAGACAAGTGTTTACGAGCGTCATCTGGCGGAACAAAACCGAAGCTAATGGATTCCCAAGCTCCTTCACGTAAAAGAAGCATCAACTAGTACAAACACTACACACGCACGGACTTGAAGAAAGGATGAAGTATAAAAGGTATAATCAGCTGATGGATTTCCAAGCTTCTCCACGTGAAAAACCAAAGCCTGATCATGTGTGCGTGGCTCCCAGGGTCTATCAAAAAAATCAGAATTCAAAGAAATTTCAAACGGTGGCCTGGATTCGGATGTAAGGCTCTGCCTCGCCTCGTCTCTCGCTCACTTAGAGCATCTCCACTCACGATCTCAAAGGACCCCCAGGCCCCTTTTTTATCGCTGGCGGGCAAAAAAATCCCCAGCCACGGCCCCAAGACGCCGTTTTTCACCGGTTGAGGCCTTTTTTCGGCTGGCGAACCTAGGCCGAACGCAGGTCGCTCGGGGTCTCCTGGGCGTGCCGGCTAAAGCGAAAAGGCGAGTGGTCTTCTTGGGGAGATAGACCGCGGGCCCGTTCCCCCATGGTGCCAGCCATCAAATCGCCCCGGGCGACCCGCACTTTCCTTCGCCGACCTTCCCTTCGCCGGGGTGGGGGTACGCGCCCTCGCCGGAGTACGTCGACGGTGACACCCTTGGCGGGTTCAACCCCAACATTACCTTTCCACGCACGCCCTTCGCCTTCTCCGTCGGCCACCCCAACGCCTAGTACGGCTACATGCCCTCGCCGACATACTCCGGCTCGTCCGCGACCGTTCGGCGAGGCCCTCTTCCTTTCGCGCCCGCGCCGCAGTACGGCAACACCGAGGCCGAGATGGAGGACATAATCAACACTGGCTCCACCGCGGCCGCCTCGTGCCTCGGGTTTGGTGCGCACGAGGAGGACACCGGTGACATGGACGACGCCGAGGTCGACCCCGAGGAGGAGGAGTCGGCGGAGGAGGAGGATGAGGACCCCGAGGAGGAGCTCGAGGAGGAAGAGCCGGTGCCCGCGCCGACGAAGGGCAAAGGAAAAAAGAAGAGGAAGACGAGATCGGCCAACGGCAAGCCGGGCGAGCCCCGCATCAAGTGGACGTCGGTGGAGGACATGTGCCTGGCCGAAGCATGGAAGCTCGTGAGCATGGACCCGATCACCAGCGCGAACCAGAACACCGAGACGTACTGGAAGAGGATCAAGGCGGCTTTCGACGAGCGCAAATTGGTCGACCCAGAGTTCGCCGACACGTGCATGGACCGCGGCACCAAGGGCATGTCCAACCATTGGGCGGGCATTCAAACGTCGTGCAACAAATGGCACGGCACCCAGGAATAGGTCCATCCTTGCCTAGAGAGCGGCGCGAGCGTCAAGGAGCAGGTATGTTCGCCTACTTTCTTTCGTCGAACACTTGGCATGCGTCCTCCTTTGCCGCCGAACAGTTGTTTTTTGGGCGTAGATGGTGCGGATGTTCGAATTGTTTCGCCGGGACGCCGGCTTCGACTTCAAGTTCGTCCATGTGTTCACGCGGATCGAGTCATGCGAGAAATGGGCCGAGGCTCGGCATCAGCTCGCCAACAAGGACGGCTCGCTCAGCCCGGACGCGCCTGTTCGGGGCGGTAGAAGGGCGACGAGACGGGAACAAGAAGGTGAAGCGAGCCAGGAACGACGCGCCGGCGGCCGAGCGCCTATAGGCGTCGATCGAGCAGTGCATCGCCGATGCAAAGACCCACTCTGCCCTGAGAGAGGCAAAGACGGAGGCGAGGTGGTTGGCGCGGTTGACGAAGCAGGACACAAAGCTTGACCTCCTCAGGACAACCGTCGCCGCGAAGAAGCGCAATACCGACTTGGCGTTCCTCATGGGAGGCGACATGGACCCGCTGGTCAAGGCATGGTACCTGGCGGAGCGCGACCTCAGCCTCAACCGCATGCCGACGCACCACCCGCACTGCCCACACCGCCATGGAGCCCTCCGCCCGCATCTCCGAGGTTGGAAGTGCCCGATACGCCGACCTCGCCCACGCCAACAGCTCCGGCAGACGGCGGGGAGCAGGCCGCTTGAGGAGTTCGCTAGCTTCTTTTTGTACGCCGGACTATTGGCATGTTTCGCCGAACCTGTGGCGATCGATCGCCAGCCGATGGCATGATGACGCCGAAATGTGGCATGATGACGCCGAACCCGCGTCCTGGTTTGGGCGGGAAATGGAATGTTTCAAAATTTGCAGACGCTAGGCCGAACCCCCGGGGGTGCGACTGGGAAGCCGAGCCCCCCAGGCTGATTTTAGCGCCGGCTTGCCCCCAAGCGGCGCTATTTCGGGTCCCGGGGGGCAATGGCTGGAGATGCTCTTATCCATCATGGGTTCGGTCTCTAACTACTACTACTGCATCGAGGCCGCCTTGACCAAGAACCGCACATCTGCGTCGTGACTGCTCACCGCACCCTACCCAGGCTTTTCGCCGTTGCCGCGTTGCCGGCTCCTGTGCACTACCACTTTACCTTCTGATGCCCTCACGCACCAAGCCGGCCGCCACTGATGCTCTGCTCTAGCTCCGTCACCTTTGCTCCAGGCAGGTGCCACCGTCTCGCCACTCCACGATGGAGGGAGCCCGCGCCGCGGCTCCACCACGCCTAGCCTCGTGGCCATGGTTCACTCCACCCGCTGCGCCGCGGGCGACTCTGGCTCGCTCTCGCCTCTGTTCACCTCCTGCGCCTGCACAGGCCGGCTCGCTCCGCGGTGCATCGCCTCACTGGCGCGCATCCAAAAACGCCGAGGCCTCCGCGCATTCGAGTCGCCACCACCCTGCGTTGGTTTCGAGCCGGCCCTCCCGCAAGACGGTTGCCTCTGCCCAAAGAATGAGAACATTGAGAATCGGAGATATTGTTTAAAGTGCTATGATAGCTATGCGCAAGGAGTTTGTCTTGCTCAGAACCAATTATTGCGTGCTGATGACGAGATCAAGTTTCCTGCAATGGACCGGCTGATGGGCGGTATCCATCAAGAATTTCTTCTCGGCTGGTTTAATTGTATTTGCCGACTCATCTTTAAGTCGCCTCGTCATCACGACTGGCTCGACATCCAAAAAAAATCAGGTGCTATCCTTCTTATCTACTTTTCAGTATATATTAATTCATTCAAAAATAATTACTCTGGTTTGTGATCATTTTTATGTAGGACAATTTACTCACTGCCAGAGCGATTACCATACCATGAATGTGGGGAGCGTGTGCCAACATCATTATGCACTGGTGTTCGTTTGTGGTGCGTTGCTCAATGAATGAGTGCAAGCCGCTGTCGTCGCTGCCCGGTTTACATCAACACGTTGGTGCCGTACTCACCCGTCAGTGTGAGTTGCCGAATGAGTGCGACAAACCGCCGCAGTCGTGATATGGTCTTCACCAACAAACGCCATGGCCGACTCGCTGCCCTCGCCAGCTTACAACGCCACCGGTGACTCGCACGTCCGTGCTAGCCTACCACGCCGTGGCCATCTCTCGCCATCCGCGTCGGCTTACAACACCGTGGCGTCTTTCACACCAGCATCGACTTACAATGTCGCGGTTGTTTTCTATGTCTACATCAAACCACCAGTGGCTGCATACACAAGTACAAGCCGCCCAACAGACGGTTCTGAATCGCCGCCCCGCGGTCCAATCTACATTGGCATAATAGTGTCGGGCTCGCCTATATGAGCCACCTAATGGATGCGCGCAAGACGCCGCCCACAGCTTGATCTACATCAACATATCGATGCGGTGCTCGCTTGTACGAGCTGCCAGACGGACGCATGCAAGACGCCGCCCATAGCTTGATCTACATCAACATATCGGTGCAGCGCTTGCCTGTACGAGCCACCCGACGGACGCGCGCAAGACGCCGCCCGCAGTCTGATCTACAGCATATCAGTGCAGTGTTCGTCTATACAAGCCGCCCGACAGACAGGCGCACAAGTCGCCGTCATCGCAGTTTGGTTAACTTCAACAACCAGTCGGGACGAACCATCGACCGGGTTATTGAAACAAATGATACGGGGTCATCTGTAACCCGCCACAATCAACCTCAACCCTCAGTGGAGACTTTCAAGCCGCCTCTTCGAGTCAACTTAAGACTCGGGGGCTACAGACATGGGGAGACACATTTGGTCATTTTTGAAGAGAACCACCGGTCTTTGCAAGAGAAAACTCAATCCTTGGGGCCAAGAGGACGAACCGCCAAGATATACTGTTCAAACACGGGTGCCCGAATTCATTGCATCATCATATAGTCACTTGGAGGCTTCTGCCGTTCTCTTCATTACAAGATGGCGACTTACAAGATGATGCAAAAATTGACTCCATCAACATGATCGTCCAGGGGGCTTCCCACCCACCGGGTGTATCTTATCACACCCTATCGGTCGGCTCTCAAGCCAAATAGTTGACTCCGTTAACATGATCTTCTAGGGGGCTTCCCACCCATCGGGTGTAGCTTATCACACCCTATCGGTCGGCTCTTAAGCCAAACAGTTGACTTCATCAACAAATGTCACTTGGGGGCTTCCAACCCACCGGGTTTAGCTTACACACCCTCTTGATCGTCTCTTAAGCCAAACAGGGTTAAACCTGCCTGTAAGCTGATGCTGCTCCGCCAAGTGACCCACCGAACTCTTACTAGTTAATCTCGCCTAGAGACCCTAAGCCGGTTCAAAGAAATTGATGGCCAATCTCCATAGAGACCTTGTATTGGTTAAGGTTAAAACGGCGGCTCTTGTCACGAGAGGGCCGGCTTACGGAAAGCAAGGATAAACTCTCCCATCTATTGCCAACTCTCCGTTATGTGGCCCGCTCGTACTCTTAGACGACTCTTAGACAGTTAATCCTCCAAGGACCCTGCACTGTTTAAGGTTAAAACGACGGATTTATGTCATGTGAGAGGCAGTTTATGGGCTATCAGGTACTCATGCCCTGCCCTGTCTCTTCTGGGACGTCACACTTCCTTTCAGTTAATCTCGCTTAGTGACCTTGAGCCGCTCACAAAAATTGACGGTCAATCTCGATAGAGACCCTGTACTACTAAGGAGTTTTAAGTGGCGAGTCAGCCCAGTCGAACCGACACATGAGTTGTTCAGAAAACAAATCAGGAAAGATATAACATCTCCGGGTGTGCTTTTTTAAGACGTCCTTACAACAATGCAGAATATATTTTTTCTTGTTTATTTTTGCAGGTCTTGTCTCTTAAGATGAGTCGTCGTTAACTATGATGAAAAACTTCGGCAAGAGCAAATGGATCTTTAATAGCCAACCTGGCTGGATCTTCATGGTTTATCATAACCAATACTAATTGGGGTTTTTAAGCTAGCTCAGAGAATTCATTATTTTTCAAGAGCCGTCCTATCAGATATAATGCCGTGTCATCTAATTGACCGGTTCTCGGATTTCTTCAATTGTGCTCTGTAGTAATCTACAACACTCATGGATTTCTCCAATATATATTTGTCGGGTTGCATCGCAACCACGAGTAGGGATTTCATGTCAAAGACAAAGGAATCATTCCAGGATATTCATCCCGAGTTATATTACAACCACGGTCAAAGATTCATTCAACAAATTATGATGAGTCATATTATTCTTACATAGTCACAAGTCGTCGTAGACAGATGACCCGGCCCTTGGGGGCTACACTATTCAAGTCCAGTTTATATCAAATATGCAAGTCCCATGTTGCTGCAAGCATGCACCACGACACTTGGGGGCTAATGCAAGCCCGTTTTCAAATCATTACATTGTCAGCAAGACCCTATTATCTCAAGAAGATGAGCCATCCTTTCTATATTTTTCTAAGTCCCATCCCAATAATTCTTACTGACCCGACACTTGGGGGCTATACCGCTCAGATCAAATTTTCTAAAAATCCTAAGATGCCGCAGGTGTGCGACCCGGCACTTGGGGGCTACAATATTCAGCTATTCAAACAGATTATATGGTTCAAATTGAAGACCCGGCCCATCACATACCGATGAGCCGGCCCTTGGGGGCTACACCCGCTGAAGCTTTATAAGGTATAACACACTTACAAGTCCCATGTTGCTGCAGGCAGACAACCCGATACTTGGGGGCTACACAGTCCAATATATTATTGCAAAGCACCAAGTTATCATGGATAATCTCGGAGCTTGGGGGCTACAGGTAATACAGACATATCAAAAACTTTGAGGAGAATTTTCAAGATGTTAATTACAGAGTTCAGTTGTTAGACCCGGCGTCACCGACATTCATGACCCGCCATTATCACATGATCATAACCCGCCAGAGTTTATATAAGCCGCCCTGTTTCACGACAATGAAAGTACGGATCTACGTCATGAGGATTTCTTTTTTTTTTCAAGACGACTCATTTATATGCAGAAAAGACCCGGATTTCTGAGGAGCCACTTCATAAGCCGGCCAAAGGAGCAAGCCGGCCACTTAACATATGTACTATTCTTATTTCAGGAGGTTACCATGAATAAATTCAAGCTAACCTGGGGGCTAATGTCGGGGATATACCCCGCGGTATGACCCGGCTGGAAGTATGACCCGACCCGACGACTCACCAAAGACCCGGTAAAGACATGGCGTTTTATTGATGACCCGGTAGGCGGGTCGCAGGACGACCAGGGCCAAGACTCGGCATGTAAGCCGACGCCAGGCGGTTCACAAGAGAAGAACCAAAGAGAGAAAGACTCTCTCCCGAAGGAAACAAGACCCGGAATAGGATTCAAGAGAGACTAGTCCTAATCCTACTCCTAGTAGGACTCTATTTGTAAACCTACCCTCTCCACTTATATAAGGAGGGATAGAGCATCCCTAGAGAGACAAGTTCACAAGTCCACAAGTTTAGACAGACACAAGAGATTAGAGATAGACAGATTAGAGGTTCTCGTGATTAGAGGTAGCAAAACAACACCCTCGTAACCGTGAGATCTCCTTCATCATCAATACCGGACAAGCAAGACGTAGGCTTTTACCTCCATCGGAGGGGCCGAACCTGGGTAAACTCCGCGTCTCTCGATTCCGACCAACCCCTTCAAGCCGCCACATAGTTGCGCTTCTGCCCCGAACCTAAGTCCGTTCACTTGGACATCTGCGGTGACAAATCCACGACAGTTGACGCCCACCGTGGGGCACGCATAGTGGTGTGCTGTTCTTGGAGGGATCTTTTCTAGGGATCGAGAAGGTTGCGATCCGTTCTGCCGCCGTCGACCCCTCTGTTCGCCTGAACGGATGAACCGACACTTCCCTGGTCTCACCCAATCTTCACTCCTCTCCTCTATAAAAATTGAAGATTCTTTCTACATATTCGATCCGTAAGTGGTATTAAAGTCGAATTCTTCATGTAATTTTTGTTCTCTTATTAGCTAAAAATCATGTGTCCTATTATCTTAAGGTTTGTTTGACGTGTTGATTTTTTTTCTTCTAATTGCTTGAAGGTTTGGGTGGGTAATCTAAGAGGCCAAGATTACTTTTTGAAGATGAAAGATAGTAGAGGTCAAAGAAAAATAAAGAGTTAACTACTTTTGTAGTCAGAGCTTATTTTGTTATGATAGCAACTATGATTTCTTATTTGTATGAGTTTATTAAAAAATATTATAGACATGTTACTTAATACGAGCTACATATTTTGTAGCCATATATTACTGCATTTTTAGGGTACATGTTAGTATTATTTTTTTCGAAGGATGTTAATACTACTTGTTCGTTTTGACCCCGAACGATCTTTTTTCCTAGCTTCGCCCCTGGTTCGTGGTGGCCAGTGAGCCATGTCAGCAAGATGAGTGGTGCTAAACAGTGAAGTCGACCACTCAAGTGTTCTTGAGCGCTTCTCAGCCGTTCGATGGGAGACGTCTCCCTCCGCAAAAGTCATCCCCGCGATTCGAGAACCGTCGGCGCGGGCCCAACTCAAGCAACCCGAGAATGCCCGCCTCCTCCAGGCTCTGCGCTTACGCCACGTACTCCCTCGCGGCCTCCCCCGTCCCCACCCCGCCTTCCCCACCCCCTCGCTGCCGCCGCCGGTGCCGCCACCGCCGACTCGCCTCCTCCATGGGCCAGTCCGCGAGCTCGCCCTCGGTCGGCAGCCGCGGCGACTCTCGCTGGCCGGCGCTCCGGCTCGATCTAGGGTTGCCGCCCGGCCGCAAGCAGAGGCCGGCAGGCGAGAGGCTGGATTTGGGGAGCCGGCTGCGCCGCGCGCTGTCGCGGCCTTCGCCGTCGCCCCAGAACACGGAGGTGGAGATTGAGGCCGAGGAGGAGGGGCGAGACGCTGGAAACCGCGTGGAGGTGGAGGCCGGCGGCGCGGAGGCCGATCACCTCGTCGTCATGGTTAACGGGCTCTACGGAAGGTGGGTGGAAGACACCCTCTCGCTTCTATTTTATTCGCGATGGTCAGTAGTTTGGTATACAGTTTTAACTGAGTTGTGGCTGTGAACAGTTCTGCGGATTGGAAATTCGCGGCGGAGCAGTTCGTGAAGAGGCTGCCGGGGAAAGTCTATGTGCATCGTGAGTCTATACTGCCCGCTGCTCTTTTAATTTGCTTGCTATGCATATAAGCATTGCCACAATTGACATCTATGACTTCAAATTATGTCGATTTGTCGAAATTTTGGGATGAAGAATCGAACCTTTTTAGTTTGGAGCTAGAAAGTTAGGTGTTACTGTAAAACCATAGCTAAATTTTCCTATTCAGCTCACCTGTAAAGGCATGACCAGCAGCAAATGCACCAACACTAAAGAGTTCAGAGGTTCCAGGACTTGCCTTCAGCTGAATGCTTGATTGTTGTTTTGAAAATGTAGAAATAAGTGTTACACTGATAGGACGCAACTAAAGCACACAGCCACTGCGAATATAGCTGCAATTATCTCTTTCCGACTAATACCTTTATAATAATATAATATAATTTGTCCTTTCCCGTGTCGGCTATATGATTAATTGACCGTTGACATATCTACGTCATGATGCACACTACTTTCTGGTAGAACTTGATACACACGTCTTATAAAATTTATCTGAACAGGTAGTGAGTGCAATCATTCAAAGTTAACATACGATGGAGTTGATATAATGGGCGAAAGACTGGCTGAAGAGGTATCATCATTATTGACTTTGGCAGTGTTCTAGTAGTTCTAGTCACTGCTAATATATGCATGTTGTACTTACAAGGAGCTGCAGAATCATTGAAAATAATATGCCAAACTGATATTTATTATCAAGGTACACCAAGTTGTCCAGAGGAAAGGAAATTTGCGGAAAATCTCTATTGTTGCTCATTCACTTGGTGGATTGATTTCAAGATATGCAATTGGAATGCTCTATGAAGAATCAACAAGCGGAGAGTCATGCCTTAATATGGAGAAGTATTCTGAGGAAGAAAATATAAGCAGAGGTGGTAAAATAGCTGGCTTAGAACCAATGAACTTCATTGCGTCAGCTACACCACACCTGGGATCAAGGTGGAATAAACAGGTAAGATTCAGGGCCATCTTGTGCAGTACTGGGTACTAATACTATACTATCAGTGGGAGGCCAAATATATGCTTGCTACTAACTTATCAATTACCATACCTTCTTTCTTGCACTTAGGCAGTGATTAGTTTTTGATTCTGGCATTTCTATGGGGTCTTCTTATGTTCTTACAAGTCCAAGACTCTTGCATTTGTCATATCGCCTTGCTATTGCATCTCATTCTTGCTCCAATCAAACTGGAACCTTGAACTACTGAACATGGATCCACTTGCTAAGGAGCTAGAAGTAATATTTTCCATGAACCAATTGGCATAATTTTCTAAATAAAGGCATCATTGCTAACTATAATTCCTACAATACACACTTCTTATTTTTCCTGTTAAAGAGTTTATTTCCCTGACATAGACTGTGCTACATATATCTTATGGTTTCCTCCTTCCAGAAAGTTTCTTGCACTCTGAGTTTAATGTTCCATTATATATGTGTTTGTGCCTGAACTCAATGGGGAAAATCTTAATAAAGACAGAAAAATTGATACTTATTTGACATCTTTGTTCTATACAGCTGCCATTCCTTTTCGGTGTTCCGCTTTTGGAACAAACCGCTGCAGAAACTGCACATCTTATAGTTGGGAGAACGGGTAAACACTTGTTCCTCTCTGACAGGGATGATGGGAAGCCTCCACTTCTTGTGCGAATGGTTGAAGACTGCGATGATGGAAAATTCATGTACCAACTCATGATTTGCATAAAATGATATTGATACCTTCACGTCTGTTTTGCTGCAATGTCACTTCCTTATTACCTTGTTATTATGCAGGTCAGCTTTGCGCTCTTTTAAGCGTCGTGTTGCATATGCAAATATAACATATGACCGTATCCAATAGATGTCAAATATTAAACCTTTATATATTTTTGTATTGTGATGTTTTTTGATTTATTGTTCGAGAATCAACTCCTAATGCCAATGCCCTTAACTTTGAAAAAGACATTGTTGGTTGGAGTACATCGTCGATTCGGCGACAACACAAATTACCTAAAGTAAGTGAAAACTTATCCTCTTTAATTTTTCAAGAAGTATTAACAATCTTTCGCTAGCCCTAAAATTTTAACTATCTGCCCTGACTGTGTTGTAGCTTGAGTTAACAGCAAATGATGAAAAGTATCCACATGTTATCCATGTTGATACTACTAACTCAGAGGGCCCTCAGCAAGAGGATTCTGTAGAAACTTCACTCACGGATAGCCTTGAAGGTAATAATCATTGTTTCAAGCTTGATTGTGTTCTTTTAGTAACGCTGGGATGTAATTCCTGCAAAATTAGAGTGAAGGCTTTAGATAAAGCTGCAAACCAATAAGTTGTCGATTTCTAGAGGTTCTAAAACTTACATGTCATTAGTAGATTGAGAACCTTAGAAATTTTAAAATACAGATCAGAGTATGGCATGCACTGTATATACTGTCCTTTTAAACTAGAGATTTTGAGCTACTGATTTTCTACTTTGACATTCGACATTATTATTGCAGAGGAGATGATCTGTGGCCTTACACAAGTGACCTGGGAACGGGTCGATGTATGCTTTCATGAGAGCCGGCTAAAATACAATGCACATTACAATATCCAGGTAAGTTTCAAGCCTTCAACAGTTGCCCTCACAACCAGTAGCTATGTGCAGAGCATTACCCTCACAACCAGTAGTGCTCAAAACAGTTGCGCTTGGATTGAATTGTTTAATTAACATTGCATTTTCGTTGCAACGATTTTTTTGTATTTTGAACTACCTGTGGAATGTGCGGGATGACCTTTTGCTGTTAGATAAACAGTGCTGCATGATTTCTGAATTCTACCTTTACAAGTAGTGTTACTACATTTCAAGAAGTCTAAACATTTGACCGAGGACTGAACCCTGCAACCCCTATGCAGGTTAGGACCCCAATGAACTTGGAGGGAGAAGATGTCATCTACCATATGATAGACAATTTTCTAGTCTAGACTGGCCCGTCTCGCGGATTATTTCCAGTGGATTAAGCTGGAAAAGTAATATGCCTTATATATGACGGCGTAACTCCATTCTAGTTAGATTTATCGATTGATTTCCTGGCAGGCCATCATACATGATGGTTTGTGGGAGCATACATACAGTCAGTGATCACAACATGTGACCTCCTGAATATTGTAGACTTGGGTCACAATACTGTAAATATTAGCCCAATGGTGTCAAATTTCTTTTAGTATTTAGATAGAAGCTTATATATCTCCCGGAGATCTGGATGTACATTGGAATCTGTAAGCTGGAACAATGCTTGGTGCTGAATGCTCTGATATCTTGTGTTACTGGGTGATTACCATGAAAGTTTGTATTACAAATGACGCAATTGTAGAGCTTGGCAAACAGTGTGTTATGAGCTAACGTCTGTTTTGTATGCGGGAAGGGAGGAAATGGGCAGAATCTGTGGTCGTCCGTAAACTCAGCTGGAAAAGGAAAACATTCTCTTCTAAGAGCCAACCACATGCATTCAACAAGGCCATGCTTAATTATAGTCAGGAGGTCAGAGAAGAGGAGCAGATTGCCTAAAAGAGGCAAAGAGCTCCTCCCTTGGCAATCTTCCACAGCTTCGAATGGAGGAACCTTGGTAGAATTGCAGGAGCATAGCGTAGAGACATTACACATTAGGGAGGGCAGGAGAAAGGAGAGAAGTGGCGCGGCGGTGGCGGTGGCAGGATGGGCAAGTACAGCGACGCCGCTGGCGTCGGCGGCAGCTACCCGCTGGTCGTGGTGTGCATCGACAAGGACAAGAACAGCCAGCACGCACTCAAGTACGCGACGGAGACGCTGGTGCACCGAGGCCAGACCATCGTGCTCGTCCACGTCAACACCTATGGCAGCGTCAACACCCGCGGCAGCTCTGGCGGCACGGAGGCCGCCGCCGGGTACAAGCAGCCGACGGACCTGCAAATGAGGGACCTCTTCCTCCCCTACCGTTGCTTCTGCACTCGCAAGGACATCCAGAGCAAGGACGTGGTGCTCGACGACCACGACGTCGCCAAGTCCCTCGTCGAGTTCGCCGCCCATGCCGCCATCGACCGCATTGTCCTCGGCGCCAACACCCGCAACAGCTTCGTCCGCTTCAAGGCCGACGTCCCCAACAGCGTCTTCAAGACCGCCCCCGACTTCACCAGCGTCTACGTCGTCAACAAGGGAGGCAAGGTCACGTCGCTTCGTCGGGCCGTCTGCCCTGCTCCCTCCGTCTCGTCGCTCGAGCCGCAACTATTGGCGGCGGCGCCCAAGCCGGCGCCTGCGCAGAAGTGGGTCGCGCCTCCTCCTCCTCAGGCCACGCCCACGGTGCTGCCGGCGTCCTCACACGATGACAGCTACCCGCTGGTGGCGGTGTGCATCGACAAGGACAAGAATAGCCAGAACGCGCTCAAGTATGCGACGGAGACGCTGGTCCATCGGGGCCAAACCATGGTCCTCGTCCATGTCAACACCCGCGGCAGCTCCGGTGGCGTGAAGGAAGCCGCCGGGTACAAGCAGCCAAAGGATCCGCAGATGAAGGACCTCTTCCTCCCCTTCCGCTGCTTCTGCACCCGCAAGGACATCCAGTGCAAGGACGTGGTGCTCGACGACGACAACGCCACCAAGTCCCTCGTCGAGTTCGTCGCCCACGCCGCCATCGATTGTATCATCCTCGGTACAACATCCGCAACAACTTCGTCCGCTTCAAGGCCGATGTCCCCAACAACGTCTCCAAGATCGCCCCCGACTTCACCAGCGTCTACATCGTCAACAAGGGCGGCAAGGTCATGTCGGTTCGTCCGGCCGTCCGCCCCGCTCCCTCCGTCTCGCTGCTCAAGTCGTAGCTGCTAGCGGCGGCGCCCGTGTCGGCGCTTGCGCAAAAGTGGGCCGCACCTCCTCCTCCTCAGGCCACGCAAGCCGGCGGCATCCTCACACGATGGCAGCTACCCGCTGGTGGCGGTGTGCATCGACAAGGACAAGAACAGCCAGAACGCGCTCAAGTACGTGACGGAGACGCTGGTGCATCAGGGCCAGACCATCATCCTCGTCCATGTCAACACCCGTGGCAGCTCCTGCGGCATGGAGGACTATGACAACCTAAGTGTTGTCCCTACCTTATTTGGCATGTAACCCCATTGTATGATCTTGTGTCATGAGCTATGTGTGAATTAACCTTGTCATTCATGTGTTGAATTGCATTCATGCATCATATCATCCATCATACCATTCATTTGGCATGCTTGCTATTCTCATGTGTCTTGGCTTGATGTTGGGGTGAAATGGATGTGAGTGTGCATTTGTGTGGTGTGGGTTTTGAGTGTGCTTGGATTCTTGTGTGCACTTCTTCTTCTTCCCCTCTCTTTTCTTTCTTCAACTAAACCCCACCGTATGCCTTTTATTCCCATGTGATTTTCATAGCAGTTTTAAGTGGTCTTATAAATTATTTAAAAATGTTCATCAGGTGGCGCTGTTCCTATTAATAAGTTAGAGTGTTGTTCTTTTGTTATTTGGGGTTTGTTTGTTTTTGTGTTTAAATTAAACAGGAACTGTCTTTTATTAAAGTATTAAAATAACTTGTCCTATAAATCAACTTAATATTTTTATTAAATAGTGCACATTATTTTCTTTATAAAAATATTTTTGTATTGCACTAAAGCCTTTTATTTTTCTCTGGGGATTTATTTTGTGTGGCTGAGTTTTTAAAATAATAAAACCTTCCTTTTATTTCTGAGAGAGAGGCAGGTGGGCCTTGTCTCTCCTGCGGCCCAGCCCGTAGTGTACAGACGGCTAGCTGCCCCGTTCCTTCTCCGTCAGGTTCGTCAAAGAGGAGAGCCGCGTTCGCCGTCGCTTTCCGTCGCCGTCGCCGTCTGTCCCATCGCCTTTATAGCCCCCTCGGCGTCCGTGCCTGCTCGCTAGGGTTCCCTCTTCTTCCCTCTGCCGCCGTAGCTCCCCTCTTCCTCTCTATATCCATCCTCCCTCTCTTCTTCCTTCCTGTCAGGTAAGGTAGTCAGGTTTCAGTGTGAGAGCAGAGAGAGCTCCGCCGGGTCGTCCTCGCCGTCGTAACTCGTCTTCGGTGGATCCCCTCCGCGTCCAGGATGGCGTGGCGCACGTGGCTCATCCCGGTGTTCCATTCCCGCCGCTAGGGGCCCCGGAGGAGCTCTGCAGCGACGCCTCGTCGTCGCCGGAAACCCCGCTCCGCCATCTTCTTCCCCTGCGTCGTCTCCGGCCATCTTCTTCCCCTCCATCGACTCCATCGTGACCGGCTCGCTGTCGCCTTCACCCCAAGGTGAGTCGCCGGTCCCCATAGCCCTTTTCCTCTGCGCGTAGCCCGTAGGTGGTCGCCACCGCGTCTGTCGCCGCCGGTAGCAAGACGAGTGCCTGCTGCTCGCCTCCGTCCTCCTCACCGCAAGGTGAGCGGGGGAATGGATTCCCTGGTTGTTCCAGCGCGCATGAGTGCAATAGGGGTTGCCAGATTCGCCGTAGTTCGCCGCCGTTGTCGCCGCCATTTCCTGTCGCCGGCGCCCTGCTTTTCGTCAGTTTCGTCAGTTATGTATGTTGTGTGTGTACTAGTGCCGAAGCCCCCTCCTCTGTTAGCAGTCGTCGGCGTAGCAGAGTGGTGGGTGCTCAGGGGGACGACCAGGAGGTGGGGGGTTCGAACCCGAACCCCTCCCCATTCTGCTTTTTTCCCTCTTCTTTGTTATTTTGTTTTTCTGCTTTGTTGGTGTATATATGTATGTGTGTTTGGGATGTTGTAGGCAGGGTGCTTATGTTGTGTGTGTGTATGTTATACATACACACACTTGTGTGTGTTGTGAGTGTGTGTGCATGTGCATATGCACATGTATGTGCTTGTGTGTATATGCCTAAGGCATATATGCATGTGTAGTGTATGTTTGTGTGTGTGTGTATGTGTATATGGCATACATGTATGAGAAGTGCATGTGTGCCTATATACACATGCTTGATTGTGTGTGTTGGTGCTTATACATGTGGGGGTGTGGTGCATCCTGTATGGTTGGAGTGTGTGTGTGCTTAGGCATACATGCATATGAGTGTGGTGTGTGGTGTGTGTAGGTAGTGGAGTGTGTGTGTATGTGCCACATGGTGTGGTGCATACATATGCATGTGTGTGTGAGTGTTTGAGAGTGTGTGCATGGGCATATATGTATGACCCATGGTTTTGGACTAGGAAGAGCCAATGAATCCATTGGAACTCCCAGATTTCACTTTTGAGCTAGTTCATAAATCTGTCATTTTAGCTGAGATGTCATTTTGTTATTTTGACATGATTCAATCTATGCTTGCATTGGGATATGTGCCAACTAGGAAGTGCTAGTGTTTTGTAACTAGTATGCCATAATATTTTTGTTTAACATGAGAATCAATCATAAAAGTGGGAAACATGCTGTTAAGTGACCAACTTAATGTTTCTGTTCAGCATGCTTAAAAATGACTAAGTCTGAGAATCTGTTGTTATTTTTATGCCATGAAGTGTGGGATGTATCTAGTGATATGTTTGATAATTGCTCATGCTCAGTGTTAGCTAATTGTAGTAGATATTGTCATCTACCATCCTGTTAATTTTCATGCCAATAGGTGGTCTCTAGAATATTTAACTACTGCTGTCAACTTGCTACTTTATTAACTCAGATTCCAGAAAGCTGGAATTTTCACTGTCCCAGAAAACCGTTTCATCATGTCAACTTGATAGCTTCATGCTTATTGTTGTGTGCCTCCTTTGCTGTTGGTGTAGTTGGATAGGTTGATGTGTGTGTTGAGTAGATTCTGTCAATCTCTTGTTTGTGGCTGTAGGGTTCCTGTAGCTCAAGTTGTGAGTTGTGAAAATTGCCATGTTGCTGTTTTGTGGCAGGATGTGGATTTTATTGTTTTGTGGTTTGTGGGAGCTATGCTCCATGAAATTGATTGATTCTTGATGCTATTGTGATTGATTTTTCATCACCTATCCAGAGGCTACCTTGGAATGCCAAGAATTAGCCCATAGCCTGGGTGACTTGTGTATTTGCCTCCGTACCTTGTCAAGAGTGTATCGTGAGAACCGTAGCTCCGTTTCTATCGATCTTTATATGCATTTCTATCAATTTTTCATGATGCATACATATTTTCCATGATAATGCATGTCTAAATAACTCAACATGAGGTTCTGTCCAGATTCATTAATAAACATACTTTGCATCTGAAACATGACTAGTTTTGTGTTGCCATGGTGAATTCTTCATAAATGAATCATGCATCATATTGTTTGTGCATTGCACCTTGGTTGGATGTTTATTGTTGCCGTTTCTCTTGGGTAGACGCGAGTATCGATTCTGAGTATGAGGACCCAGGAGAGTACCACTACGAGGATCCCGCTACTTGTTCCGCTGAAGAACCAACAGGCAAGATGATCGTACCCGGATCCCGATACTATTTTCGCTTGCTAATATTTCACTCTTATAGTTACAATTGCGCTACCTACCACTTGATATCAGCCCCCATGTTGCCATGACAGCCTCTAACCTCCACATCCTAGCAAACCTTTGATTGGCTAAGTTACCGCCGCTCAGCCCCTCTTACAACATTTTAGTTGCAGGTGCAGGTGGTTCCATGTGTTAACATGGATTTGAATATCACAATATTATCTGTTATCTAATTTACTGCACATATACATCTTGGTATTGGTGGAAGGCTTGGCCTTTTGCTAAGTGATTTGTTCCGCTGTTACCGACATTAGTTCCTTGTTACCGGTGTTAAGTTTTCCATATTTTGCGTTCCTAACATGCTCGGGGTTGTTATGGGGACTCCCTTGTTTATTCGGTTGAGATTAAAACTTGTCTGGCAAGATCCAACATTGGTACTACATTTTCTTAACAACTTAATAAAATTTGCATAGGGTCTTGCAAACCCGTGGATAATTTAATCAACCCCCGGGCCAGTGCTCCTCATGAGTGTTGGTCCAAACTAGAGTCGTGTGCGGGGCCAACCCGGGGCAACTCGGGAGATTTCTATCAGGCCACTGTATGCTGTGCTTATCCTTCGTGTCCTAAGAACGAGATACGCGGCTCTTATCGGGTTCGTCGACACGTCGGGTGGTCTTGCTGGATTTGTTTTACCTTTATCGAATGTCTTGCGTGTGGAGTCTGATTTTCTTCGGGTTTTCTCGAGGTGTTGGAATTCCTTTGGAATTACCTATGATGACCGCGAGATCCGTGGTCGAGGCTATTCCCGTGGAGTGTGGTTAATTTGTGATGGATTAGTTGGAGCACCCCTACAGGGTTAAATCTTTCGGAAAGCCGTGCCTGCGGTTATGTGGCAACTTGGATTTTTGTTTAACACCCGATTATAGTAAACTTGAAGTAAACTCTAAATAAAATACACCAACCGTGTGAGTAACCATGATCGTCTCAGCTCGTGAACATGATACGAGAGAGAACACGGTGGGGTTATGATTGATGTAAGAAGGTGTTCAGGATCTCTTAGAAATTATACTAGATTCGATCGTTCTTCGTAGACCACTCATTGTTATTTCATGTTGCGTAAGCTAGCCACCATATATTGCTTAGTGCTGCTGCAAACTAAACACTTACCCCCTTTCCAACCTTTAAGCTTGAATAGTCTCGGTACCCAAGGACATGATAGATGAGTCCTCTGTGGCTCACAGTTTACTACAACACTCTAGATACAAGTTCAGATGAGTTCGTGCAGGATGATCTTACCCAGCTCCAGTGGGAATATGATGAGGAAAGAGGCAGGATATACGTGACGTATCCGGACGAGTAGAGGACCTGGTTGTGATCTTTGGGATAGCTTGATAGTATCATTTGCATCTGTTTTATCGTTTGATTTCGTCCGTAGTCGGACCCTATGTTCAACTTGATGATATGAATTTGAGTGTTATTGTAAGTTAGCATGTGGCGAGTGTAAGCCTATCTTGTATATTCATCTCTTTCAGTACTGTATGTTGTGATGATACTATTATTGCTAACGGCAAGATGCGCATCTATCCCTTGCGAGGCCCTCGTGCCTTAAAATGGATAGGCGCGCATCTTGGGCGTGACAAGGACGTCGTCGGGTACAAGCAGCCGACAGACCCATAGGTGAAGGTGTTGGAAATATGCCCTAGAGGCAATAATAAATTAGTTATTATCATATTTCCTTGTTCATGATAATCGTTTATTATCCATGCTATAATTGTATTGATCGGAGACTTAGATGCATGTGTGGATACATAGACAAAACCATGTCCCTAGTATGCCTCTAATAGACTAGCTCGTTGGCGACACGTTGATGGAGATCATGGTGTCTTGCCGGTGACGATGGAGATCATGCTGGTGCTTTCAAGATGGAGATCAAAAACACAAGTTCATGGCCATATCATGTCACTTATGATTTGCATGTGATGTTAATCCTTTTATGCACCTTGTTTTGCTTAGGACGACGGTAGCATTATAAGGTGATTCCTCACTTAAATTTCAAGATGAATTGTGTTCTCCCCAAGTGTGCACCGTTGCGAAAGTCCGTCGTGTTGAGACACCACGTGATGATTGGGTGTGATAGACTCTACGTTCACATACAACGGGTGCAAGCCAGTGTTGCACATGCAGAACACTCGGGTTAAACTTGACGAGCCTAGCATGTATAGACATGGCCTCGGAACACAAGAGACCGAAAGGTCGAACATGAGTCATATAGTAGATATGATCAACATGATGATGTTCATCATTGAAACCACCTCAACTCATGTGATGATCGAAGTTGAGTTGGTGAATTTGGATCATGTACCACTCGAATGACTGAAGGGATGTCAATTTGAGTGGAAGTTCTTAAGTAATATGGTTAATTGAACTCATTATCATGAACATAGTCAGCAGTGTCTTTGCAAACTGTGTTGTAGATTACTTGCTCACGCTGTAGCTCCCTTGAATTTTTATATGTTCCTAGAGAAATAGAGTTGAAAGATGATGGTAGCAATATTGCGGACTGGCTCCGTGATCTGAGGATTGTCCTCATTGCTGCACAGAAGGCTTATGTCCTTAATGCACCGCTCGGTGCGCCAACCCCTCTAGCGTTGTTTGTAGATGTTGTGAACATCTGACAGACATGTTCTGATAACTACTTGATAGTTTAGTGCGTCATGCATTACGACTTAGAGTTGAGGCTCCGAAACGTTTTGAACGTCACAGAACATATGAGATGTTCTAAGAGTTGAAAGTAGGATCTCAGGCTCATGTCCGGGTTGCGAGATATGAGATCTCCAACAAGATTCTTTGCCTGTAATATGAAAGAGAATAGCTCAATCATTGAGCATGTGCTCAGATTGTCTGGGTGCTACAATCGCTTGAATCGAGTGGGAGTTGATCTTCCAAATATGATAGTGATTGATATAGTTCTCCAAGTCACTGTCACTAAGCTACTAGAACTTGATGATGAACTATAAAACGCCAGCGATAGAAATAATGATCCCTGAGCTGTTCGCGATGTTTGACACCACGAAGGTAGAAATCAAGAAGGAGCGTCAAGTGTTGATGGTTAGTCAAACCACTAGTTTCGAGAAGGGCAAGAGCAAGGAGGGAAAGTTCATGGATAGCAAGTCAGTTGCTGCTCCATTGAAGCAACCCAAAGTTGAACCCAAACCCGAGACTAAGTGCTTCGATTATGCGGAGAGCGGTCGCTGAAGCGGAACAACCCTAGATACTTGGTATATAAGAAGGCTGGCAACATCAACAGAAGTATATTTGATATACGTGTTATTGATGTGTAACTTGCTAGTACTCCTAGTAGCACCTGGGTATTGGATACCGGTTCGGTTGCTAAATGTTAGTAACACAAAATAAAAGCTACGGAATAAACAGAGAACTAGCTAAGGGTGAGGTGATGATGTGTGTTGGAAATGTTTCCAAGGTTGACGTGATGAACATTGTACGCTCTCTCTACCTTCGGGATTAGTGACGAACCTAAATAAATGTTATTTGGTGTTTTGCGTTGAGCATGAACGTGATTAGACCATGTTTATTGCAACACGATTATTCATTTAAGTTAGAGAACAATGGTTATTCTGTTTACATGAATAAGACCTTCAATGGTCATGCACCCAGTGAGAATGGTTTGTTGAATCTTGATCGTAGTAATACACATGTTCATAACAAGGATGCTAAAAGATACAAAGTTAATAATGATAGTACCACATACTTGTGGCACTACCGCTAAATGTCATAATGGTATAAAGCGCATGAAGAAACTCCATGCTGGTGGATCTTTGGACTCATTCGATTTTGAATTGGTTGAGACATGCGAACCATGCCTCTTGGGAAAGATGACTAAGGACCCCATTTCCAGATGGATGGAGCGGGCAAGTGATTTATTGGAAATGATACATGTTGATGTATGCAATCCAATGAGTCTTGTAGCGTGCGGTGGATATCATTATTTTCTTACCTTCACTAATGATTTGAGTAGATATAGTGTATATTTACTTAATGAAACACAAGTCTGAATCGTTTGAAAGGTTCAAGCAAATTCAGAGTGAAGTTTAAGATCATCATGATAAGAAGATAAAAATCTCTACGATATGATCGTGGAGGTAAATATCTGAGTTACGAGTTTGGCATACAACTTTAGACAATGTGAAAGTTGTTTCACAACTCACGCCACCTGGAACACAATAGTGTGATGGTGTGCTCGAACGTCATAGTCATGCTCTATTGAAAATGGTGCTTGCTATGATGTCTCTTATCGTTTTGCTACTATAATTTTTGGGGCTATGCATTAGAGACAACTACATTCACTTTAGATAGGGCGCCATCTAAATCCATTGAGATGACACTGTGTGAATTATGGTTTGATAGAAACCTAAGCAGTCATTTCTTAATGTTTGGGCTGCAACACTTATGTGAAAAAGGTTTTCACCTAATGAGCTCAATCCCAAAGCGGACAAATGCATCTTCATAGAATACCCTAAAGACAGTTGGGTAAACCTTCTATCTCAAATCCAAGCATAAAGTGTTTGTTGCTAAAATTGGGTCCTTTCTCGAGAAAGAGTTTCTCTCGAAAGAATTGAGTGGGAGTAAGATAGAACTTGATGAGGTTATTGAACCTTTGTTTCAACCAAAGAGTAGCGCAGCGTAGAAAGATGTTTCTGTGGAACCTACGTCAGTTGAAGAGGAAGTAAATGATGATGATCATGAAGCTTCGGATCAAGTTACTATCGAACCTCGTAGGTCAACAAGGATGTGTACTACTCCTGAGCGGTACGACAACCCTGTCTTGGAGGTCATGTTGTTGGACAACGATGAACCTACAAGCTGTGGAGAAGCGATGATGGGCCCGGATTCCAACAAATGGTTAGAGGCCATGAAATCCGAGAAAGGATCCATGTATGAAAACCAAGTATAGACTTTGGTAGACTTGCTCGTTGGACGACAAGTCGTTGAGTACAAATGGATGTTTAAAATGAAGACATACGCTCGTGGTAAATGTCACCATTTGTAAAGCTCGACTTGTTGCAAAGAAGTTTACGACAAGTTCAAGGAGTTGACTGCGATGAGACTTTCTCACTTGTAGTGATGCTAAAGTCTGTTGGAATTATGTTAGCAGTTGCTGCATTTTTCAATTATGAAATCTGGCAGATGGATATAAAAACATAGTTTCCTTAACGGTTTACTTGAGGAAAGGTTGTATGTGATACAATCAGAAGGTTTTGTCAGTCCTAAGGATGCTAAAAGGTGTGCAAAGCTTCAGTGATTCTTCTATGAACTGAAGCAAGCATCTCAGAGTTGGAATATACACTTTGATGAGGTGATCAAAGTTTTTGAGTCTATACAAAGTTTACAAGAAACTTGTATTTACAATAAAGTGAGTGGGAGCACTATAGAATTTCTGATAAGTATATGTGGATGACATATTGTTGATCGGAAATGATGTAGACTTTCTGGAAAGCATAAATGGTTGTTTGAAAAGAGTTTTTTCAAAGGAAGACCTGGATAAAGCTACCTAATTGTTGAGCATCAAGATCTATAGAGATAGATCAAGATGCTTGATGAGACTTTCAATGTGTACATACCTTGACAAGATTTTTAAAGAGCTCAAAATGGATCAGTCAGAGAAAGAGTTCTCGCCTGATTTGCGAGGTGTGAAGCTGAGTGAGACTCAAAGCTCGACAACGGCAGAAGAAAGAGAAAGGACGAATGTCGTCCCCTATGCCTTAGCCATAGGCTCTGTATAGTATGCCATGCTGTGTACCGCACCTGGTGTGTGCCTTGCCATGAGTGAGTCAAGAGGTACAAAAGTGATCCAGGAGTGGATCACTGGACAGCGGTCAAGATTATCCTTAGTGACTAAAAGACTAAGGAGATGTTTGTCAATTATGGAGGTGATAAAGAGTTCATCGTAAAGAGTTACGTTGATGCAAGCTTTAACACCAATCCGGATGACTCGTAGTAGCAATCTGGATACGTATAGTGGAGCAGCCATTTGGAATAGTACCAAGTGGAGTGTGGTAGCAGTGTTTACGGTTTGACATAGAGATTTGCAAAGTACACTCGGATGTGAATGTCGCAGACCCGTTGACTATAAGACCTCTCTCACATGCAAGCATGATCGGGCCCCAGAACTCATTGGGTGTTAGATTCATAACAATGCGTATCACATGGTGATGTGCACTAGATTATTGACTCTAGTGCAAGTGGGAGACTGTTGGAAATATGCCCCAGAGGCAATAATAAATTAGTTATTATCATATTTCCTTGTTCATGATAATCGTTTATTATCCATGATATAATTGTATTGATCGGAGACTTAGATGCATGTGTGGATACATAGACAAAACCATGTCCCTAGTATGCCTCTAATAGACTAGCTCGTTGATCAAAGATGGTTAAGATTTCCTAGCCATAGACATGAGATGTCATTTAATAACGGGATCACATCATTAGGAGAATGGTGTGATGGACAAGACCCAAAATACAAACGTAGCATATGATCGTGTCAGTTTATTGCTACCGTTTTCTGCATGTCAAGTATATGTTCCTATGACCATGAGATCATGCAACTCACTGACACCCGAGGAGTTCCTTGTGTGTATCAAACACCGCAACATAACTGGGTGACTATAAAGGTACTCTACAGGTATCTCCGAGGGCGTCTGTTGAGTTGGCATGGATCAAGACTGGGATTTGTTATTCCGTGTGACGGAGAGGTATCTCAAGGCCCGCTCGGTAATACAACATCACAACAAGCCTTGCAAGCAATGTGACTAAGTGTTAGTTAAGGGATCTTGTATTACGGAATGAGTAAAGAGACTTGCCGTTAACGAGGTTGAACTAGGTATGGATATACCGACGATCGAATCTTGGGCAAGTAACATACCGAAGAACAAAGGGAACATCTTACGGGATTAACTGAATCCTTGACATAGAGGTTCGACCGATAAAGATCTTCATAGAATATGTAGGAACCAATATGGGCATCCAGGTCCCGCTATTGGTTATTGACCGTAGAGGTGTCTCGGTCATGTCTACATAGTTCTCGAACCCGCAGGGTCTGCACACTTAAGGTTTGGTGACGTTTCGGTAGTATAGAGTTATGTATGGTGGTGACCGAAGGTTGTTCGGAGTCCTGGATGATATCCCGTATGTCACGAGGAGCTCCGGAATGGTCCGGAGGTAAAGATTGATATATAGGAAGTCCTATTTTGGTCGCCGGAAAAGTTTCGGGCTAATCGGTAATGTACCGGGAGTGCCGGTAGTGTACCGGGAGACCATCGGGAAGGGTATTTCGACCCAAGAGGCTCCATGGGCTGTGGGATAATAAATACCAGCCTTTTGTGGGCTGGTGGAAGTCCCACACAGGGCCCATGCGGTTAGGGAAGAAAAGCCGAAAGAGAAAAGGTGGAAAAAAAAGGCAAAAAGGCAAAAAAGGAAGAGTCCTAATCCTACTAGGATTGGAGGAGGAGGAGGACTCTCCTCCCTAGCTTCGGCCGAAGCCTCCTAGTGGGATTTGCCCTTGTGCCAAGCCTCCTCTCTTCCTCTTATATATACTAGAGATTTTAGGGTTTTGGCACAGAATTTTAGCCACGTGCTGCCCGTTCCTCCAGTGCATAGTTTCTCCTCTAGATCGGATTTCTGTAGTGCTTAGGCAAAGCCCTACCGGAATAGCTCCACCTCCATCGCCGGAGCGCCGTCATGCTACCGGAGAACTCTTCTACCTCTCTGCTCCCTCTTGCTGGATCAAGAAGGTGGAGATCGTCATCAAGCTGTACGTGTGCTGAATGCGGAGGTGTCGTCCGTTCGGCGCTAGATCAGAAGGACCGTGATCAAGGTCGCGAGACGGATCGTGATGAGATCGCGGGACGGATCGTGATGAGACAGCAGGACGGATCGTGATGAGTTCGCTGGACGGATCGTGATTAGATCGCGTGTAGCGACCCGACTCAAAACGAGTCAAGCCTCTGTGTTTTCTGTGCCATCCCTGGATCAGTATGCTGGCACACACAGTACATCAATGTATATATCAAAGTGCAATCACATGTAAATAGCGTAAAACTGATATATACCTTAAAATAGCAACGGATACAGTTAACGGGAGTGGAGTCCCAATAACACCAACGACAAGTTGAGTGCGGACCGTAACCCTGAATCGTACTCTTACCCATCGTAGAAGAGTATCTGCAACACAAGACGTTGCAGCCGTGTAGGTCAGCATTTTGAATATGCCGGCAAGATCACCATAGTAGAACAGAAGAATAAAGACTATTCTATATGCAAAGGCTTTGTGGTTCTGTGTCTAAGTTTTTACGTAAAAGCTGATTTTATTTTCCCTACAACAAAGGAATATCAGGAAATTCACTATGGAGTTACCTATCATGACATGGTTCCGCCAACCAATGTCTCAATGCCCATAAGTATCATTAAGTTGCCCACAATTAGTTATCAGTCCAGTGTTGAGAGTTCAGAGATAGATCCAAGTCTAGAAGCTCAAATTGTCCGTAACCGGGGACATGGCTAATCGATTAGGTTTAACTCTGCAGAGTGTTGTGTACTTTACCCACAAGATTCTTTCCCTCCTGGTAAGTCCTCGCACTGCCTGGTGTTTGAGAACAGGATGAAAGAAACATGGTCTTTCAAAGTGTTTCCCTGACTGTCCGACAGTGCCCATCCAATCCTAACGTCGACTACATCTCGTAGCATTGCCCAGTAGAGTCACAACAAAGATCAACCAAGCCAGAGCCCATAATGACTTGTGGCTACATAGGTAAGCTTCCGGGCATGAAGTATTCATCCTTCTCTTTGAGTCTGGGTGAAGCTTTCCGCAAGATGTCATGGCGCTTCTCCATGCATCCCGGCCATCCACTGGTTTCTCCAGGGATGCCCAATCAACCATCCTTCACCCAGTAGTGTGTATTGAAAACTTGTCTTCTCGAGTCTTGAAGTCTTGAGGACTTGAAGATGCAGGACTTGAAAATGTCTTCATGAAGTTGTCGTCTTGACGTAGAGTCCTTCTTCACACCACTCACGAACGCTCATACCAAACCCCGTCTACTTTAGCATAGCATAAAAGTAACTAACATTCCCGGGGCTTTAGTAACCAGTGGTGGGTTCCTACCTCATGCATTCTACTCAACTACAAGAATTTCAATAACACTACGGGAGGGATGTGCTGAATGATGTCACTACATGCAATAAAAACATAGGAATGAAATAGATGGTCAAGGTGAACTTGCATGTACTGTTGATGAAGATAAAGATCGCTCTCAGGAATAACTTGATAGACTATTCGTCACTCTCCGATGAGAAATCTATATAACAACCATTGCATTCATAAGCAAACACTTCTAGCAATCAAAACTGACAATCACAATGTAACACAAGAACAAAAGCAACAAGGTTGATGAAGGAAATACTTAAGACAAAAGTTGAAACACAAAATTCCAACAAATTCAAAAGTAACACAAAACAAAAGCAACAAGGTTGATGAAGGAAATACTTAAGACAAAAGTTGAAACACAAAACTCCAACAAATTCAAAGGTAACACAAAACCCAAAACAAAGTAAAATATAATAAAAGGGTTTTAGTAATATTTTACTAGCAAAAATAATTACTTTTGAAGAACAACTAAAACTATGAAAACAACATCCTAAACAACATAAATGTTTGCCTAATAAACTTAACAATGAGTGAAACACTAACATAAGAGAAAACACTTTTATAAAACCACTAAGTTAACAGAAAATAAATAGTAAAAGCATTTATTATAAAACATAATTAAGTCATCTATAACTTTGTGAAAAGAGTTTCTATGAAACTAAATTGTTTTTATAACATATTACCTAATGAAAATAATATAGTTTTCCTATCATAATAGAACTAATCTAAATTATTTTTATTAACTAAGTATTTCTTAATAGAAAGAAATTACTACAAATTTTTATTAGAAAACAGAATCTAATTACGTAAAACTTTAGTTAAAAGAATTGTTACTAACTAATTTGTTTGTAATCAATTATACCTATTTGAAAGAGGGTATAGGTCCCTACAACAAAATTTATAAACTAAACAAATTAACTTTTGTTAACAGCAAGTATAAATCCTAAATTTAGAACAACAGAACTAAATGAAATCTAGATAATATAAATCAGATTCAGACTTTCAAAAATAAAACAAAGTAAATCAATCTAAATAAACTAATATGAAACTAAACAGATTCTTTTTGGTTTGAAAACACTATTTAATGTTATTATAAAATTCTCAAACTCTACCAAATGATAGCTATGATCACTAGTGACAAGTAGGAAAAAGAATCATTCAAAAATTCATTTTAGAACTCAGGATATTCAGAAAACAAAATTTAAATCAAATCTGTTCAAATTCAGATTTAAATGTTCAAACATGGTCAAATTTGATATGTACAGAAACTAGATAAATTTTTTTTGATCTAATGCAAAAAGAATCAATTTAAAATAGTTAAAAACATAAAAGATATGATTAAAATGAAAACAGAGCTAAATCTGTTTTTAAAACAGAAAACAGAAAAAACGAAAAACTTAACTAGCGGTCAGGGGTGACGTGGCGTTCTTTGGTTGGTCTAGGTGTGTGCGTGCGGAGTGTTACGGGCGGTCGACCGAACTATAACACGTACAGGTTTGGTTTTAAGTTGGATCTAATCCTACGCGTAGATCTACAATCGGACGGTCCAGGGAGAGGAGGAGCTCACAGTGGGGATGGGGTCGCCGGCAAGGGCTTCTCCGGCGAGGCCGAGACGACGTGGTTGACGTGGGCGGCGCTCTGGTGGTCCTCCGGGGACGGCGAGGGCAATAATCGACGGCGGCGAGTACGGCGAGAACGTCGGTGGCGTCAGTGAGGCTCGGGGGCGTTGGAGTCGACGGACAGGAGCTCCGGGGCGGCGGTGGTGTTTCGGGTGTCGACGGAGAAGGGGTTCTGATGGGTCTCCGGCGAGGCAGAGCGTATGGGGAGGTGCGGGCGAGTGAGAGAGAAAGGTTTATGGGCTCCGGGAGGGTGCGGGGAAGGCAGGGGAAGCAGCACGTCGAAAATGGCGCGGCGGCTACCGGTATCTCCGGCGAGAGATTCCGGTGAGGGTGATGCACGGGAGAAGGGGGAAACAGGGGGAATGAGTAGAGGAGAGGCAGGGGTACTTATAGGGGCTCGCGGGTGGTCGGGGAATAAAGGAGGGAGGGGGTCCGCGGCGAGGGGATCCGGCGACGACGTCGGGCGCATGGGAGGAGGGTGATGACCGGCGACGGTTTCGATCGGGCGCGTGGGGCCAGGGTGTCAGCGAGAGAGCGAGGGCGAGCGTAGTCAGCGGGCGACCGACCGGTAACGGTCTCGGCATTTAATGTCGTTGGGCCGGCCGGTTTTTATTATAATCCGTTACCGTTTTCTATTTATGATTTTACCAGATCCATAAAACTTGTTCAATGCATTCTAATAAATTCCAAATATAGTCAAATTGTATGTCAAAATTAACAGAATAATAAATGCCATTTAGTGGACATTTTTATTCTGGCATTTGAATACTTTGGGAAAAATATTATTTTCAGAAATTGCCCTTTTGCTTTTAAATCCCTTTGCAAATATTTTTCAGAATAACCCCTGGTTTTTATTATTCAAATAAATCACCAAGAAGTCCCTGGTGTGGAGTGTCATGTTACTCCTCTCAAATTTTTTGTCAGGGGTTTGAATACTTTGAAAATTGGAATAGGAACCAAATATGAAATGATTCCAAAAGAAAATCCAGAGATTTTCACATTCACTATTCAAAGATTTATTTTAAACTTCCAACTCATATTTCATATAATTTGAAGAAGTTATTTTATCTTCTCTCATGAAAATCATTGAGTTGCTTAAAGTTTTCTGAATTTGAAATATTTTCAAAATGGAAATTCAAATCATTTTCAAATCCCTTTTCATTTCTTTAAATGGAAGAAGTCATGTCATCTTCACTCTAGGGTTTTGTGATAAAATGATTGAATTCCTGGTGATCAAAATGTAGATTGAAAGTTTTGGGAAGGTCATTTCATTCCCTCTCATCAAACTTTCAAAAAGTTTCAAATTTCACTCACTTTCAATCACTCAAGCAAACAAACAATCATTCTAATATTAATTATAACATTCCAAAATTTGGGATGTTATATCGCGGGATGGATCATGATGAGATCGTGGGATGCTCGGCGATTTGGATCGCGAAGATGTTCGACTACACCAACCGCGTTTCTTAACGCTTCCCGCTTAGCGATCTACAAGGGTATGTAGATCCACTCTCCCTCTCATAGATGCTCATCACCATGGATAGATCTTGCGTGTGCGTTGGAATTTTTTTGTTTCCCATGCGACGTTCCCCAACAGAAGGAGCTCTTCCTCCCCTTTCGCTGCTTCTGCACCCGCAAGGACATCCAGTGCAAGGACGTGGTGCTCGATGACCAGGACGTCGCCAAGTCCCTCGTCAAGTTTGTCGCCCGTGCCGCCATCAACCGCATCGTCTTCGGCGCCAACACCCGCAACAGCTTCGTTCGCTTCAAGGCCTACGTCCCCAACATTGTCTCCACGACCGCCCCCGACTTCACCAGCATCTACGTCGTCAACAAGGGCAGCAAGGTCACGTCGGTTCGTCCGGCCGTCCGCCCCGCTCCCTCCGTCTCGCCGCTCGAGTCGCAGTTGTTGGCGGCGGCGCCTGGGCCGACTCTTGCGCAAAAGTGGGCTGCGCCGCCTCCTCCTTAGGCCACACGAGCCGACTCTGCCACCACGCCCTCACTGCCGGCATCGTCCTCACACGATGGCAGCTCCCCGCTGGTGGCGGTGTGCATCGACAAGGACAAGAACAGCCAGAACGCGCTCAATTATGCGACGGAGACGCTGGTGCATCGGGGCCAGACCATCATCCTCGTCCACGTCAACACCCGTGGCAGCTCCGGCGGCATGAAGGACGCCGCCAGGTACAAGCAGCCGACGGACCCACATATGAAGGAGCTCTTCCTCCCCTTTCGCTGCTTCTGCACCCGCAAGGACATCCAGTGCAAGGACGTGGTGCTCGATGACCAGGACGTCGCCAAGTCCCTCGTCAAGTTCGCCGCCCATGCCGCCATCGACCGCATCGTCCTCGGCGCCAACACCTGCAACGGCTTCGTCCGCTTCAAGGCCAACGTCCCCAACGTCGTCTCCAAGACCGCCCCCGACTTCACCAGCGTCTACGTTGTCAACAAGGGCGGCAAGGTCACGTCGGTTCGTCGGGCCGTCTGCCTTGCTCCCTCAGTCTCGCCGCTTCGGACCATGATCTAGGGTGACGGCGCCCGTGCTGGCGCCTGCGCAAAAGTGGGCCGTGCCGCCTCCTCCTCAGGCCATGCGAGCCGACTCTGCCACCACGCCCACGCTGCAGCCCCAGACAACTTCATTGATATGTTATGCTTCAAATTTTAATATAAAGAGAAAGGCCAACTTCTGACGAGCGAGCGGAGCGAGGCCAGTACCGCCCCTGTTAGGTCGCCTGGGGGTGTGGGGGGTGAAGCCCCCCGGTGTTCGGATCAGGGTTGACCTAGGACACCTGTGTTATATATACCTTTTGTAAGCCGCCGCACGGAATAAGTCGATTAGTTGTAAATCCCCGGTATTTGTAACCTCTCCTGACCATAGTGAAGTTTGGCTAGCTGGGGTCCATGTTTTCCCCTCTTCGTGTTGGGGGTTTTTCACGTTAAAATCTTGTGTCATTTGCTTAATTTCGTTCTTCAACGTATTCGATTGCGTGTAGTATCTCTAACATTCATCATGTAAGCTTTCTTTCGAGTGCTACTTCAGTTCGCATGCATGGACGAACAGGTGGGTGGTGGTGGTGATCGATCATGGTTACGTGGCTAGCAGGTCTCCGCTCTCGAGGGGCCTGAGTGCCTGACGACGTCGCCGAGGTAGGCGTTCCCGGACTTCTCGTTGCCGGAGTCGTCCGACATATCCTTCATCGGAGGCCCGGTCCAGCGGCGGTGCGTGGACTGGCCGTCGTACCCGCCGCGGCTGTCCACCGGGTCGGACGACCAGTACGAGCACAGCAGCTTCGAGGCACCGCGCCCGGGCTGGAGCGACTCCTTCGGCAACGAGAGCACCTCCAACTCCCAGACCAACGTCTCCTCCCTCCCCACGGTACCTCCCTCCATCATGCCAACAACCTACTCCACGATTGCCATGCATGTCTGCCATTAATCTTTCTTTCTCGCAAACCTCACTGCATGAATTTAGGAGGACATGGAGGCGGAGATGCGGCGGCTCCGGCTGGAGCTGAAGCAGACCATGGACATGTACAGCACGGCGTGCAAGGAGGCGCTCATCGCCAAGCACAAGGCCACGGACCTGCAGCGCTGGAAGGAGGAGCAGCGGTCGCTTGACGGCCGACTTAGAGAGGAGACGGCACTGGCGCTCATCGAGCAGGATAAGGTCAAGGCGCGTAACCAGTAGAAAACAGGCATCAATTCGGGTTCTGCAACCGGGACCGAACAATCGGACAAAAGATCCCAACTTTTAGTTCAAGTTGGATTATGAACCGGCATCAGAAAAGCTTCACGTGACCGTTATGCGTGTCCAGACAAGAGGACCTTTAGTCCCGATTGGTAATACTAACAGGGACTAAACGGCCATATTTTATTTTGTGTTTTATTTACTTTTATAATTATATTTATTTTCACGCGGTTACACATATTAATATACAACATCAGTATATATTATGAAAGAATAACATGCAACATCAGTTCAAATTGGATGATGCAATAGATCAAGTTGGTCTATTGCATCCATCTAATTTATATTGATATATGTCATATAACGACTCATCATCATCTTAATCAACTCTTTATCATTCTAGGTAAAATAGCGTAAAAAAGGTGAACTTCTCATCATTCTGGTTGTTACCATACTAGCAAGTGATCAAGTTATCATAATTTAGAAGCACTACTACTGCTCTCTCCTAGGTAAGATAGCATAAAAAAGGTGAACTGCTGCATTCCCCCGTTAAAGAATACAGATCGACCTATCTTCAATTTGTGTCTTGCGTAAGTTATATTCTTCAAGTGGTTGTCTGGATGCTTTTATTCCCTTGCTCCATCCTTTGATTTTCAGGACGCGTGGACTTCGAGATATTTTGTATTTACCAAGGTAATTCATCGGCACTGGCCGTAAACTAACCATATGCAAATCATCTTTGGTAAACATCCATTTAGGCACGGTCTTTGGCGGGAGTACTTGTTAAAAAACATAAGTTATAATAACATAATTCGCAAACTAGTTTTTTTGCTTAATAACAATGTATGAAAAAGATGGATTAATGACACAAGAGTAAAAAAATTCTTGCAAAGTTGTCTCTAGTGATGTTATAAGGGTTTAACTTGTGCACTAGCGGCACATATCCATGATAAATGTTGCCATGCATGTAACTTTTATTATGATGCTAAACATCATGAATAAATGAGATGAGATGGTCTTTCTCCAAACAAGTAAGATTGGAGTCATAACTGTAGTAGGTCCGATTTATTATCTGTCAGGTAGTTCTTATAGCACGGAAATATGGTGATAATTAAAAATAAAGAAATTTAGTCGGGATAAGTACCAAATTAATATTTTTCAATAATCAATATAAATAACCTAAGAAATCTGTTGACAAACACACCTGAAGGTAGAACTGGAATCAAGTCATCCACATGCACCCAAATTTCTATATTATTATCACGAACATCATCATTATCAAGATCAAAGGTAATGTTTATGTCTTCATTTAACCCATACGCCTTGCAAAATGCTTTCCAATTAGAACAACCAAAATATGTGTGATCTTCGTTATTTTTCACCTTAACAACAAAAGTGTAATGCTCCGTTCTTAGATGAGCTATCTTAGGCTCTGTACTATCCTTCTCTTTAAAATGGAACTTGTCCAACATAACGAATCTTGCATGACAGGAACACATTAGTCGAATTATGCAAAAGTAGATTAAAGGTTAATTAAAGAAAAAAAACACATCGTACTATATTAACAAAAAATACATATCGTCTTTACATACCATAATAATACTACTAAATTCTTCCGTTAGCTTGATGGTGAAGGATATACCGTTGTCTAGGTGAGGACAAATGTCGCATATACCCCTGTCATCTCAGCACAAAGGACACTCAGGGAACCTCTCCTCATCGTCAGACAACGTCGACATTTCCTGTGTTCATGATTCTAGGATTAAAAATCGACGGTATTTTTTAGCAAGATCATCATATAATATCACTAATACATATAATATCACCGGCGATCCTCACGGACTCTTCATATAATATTATCAGATAACATCACTAATACATCTCGAATAATCCAGTTAATGAAGCATCGAATATTATCTAATATTATCACTAATACAGCTCGAATATTATTGAATAATCTAGTTGACTTGCGGTTCCTGAGACGCGGGCGGCGGATATCTAAAGAGAAGGAACCATCACAAGATCATAACTCGGGTGAGATCTCTGAAGAACCTGCCAAGTATTGGAGAACCTGACGTCCAACGAAATCATGTAGCGACGGACGTGCTCGTCCTCCTCCCTGACACGGCGAGGTACCACCTCCGCGGGGCTGGCTCCCTCCGCACCGATAGTGGCCCACGCGAATGCCACCAAAGAAGCTCTGGGTCGACGACGAGACCCGGATTCCTCACCAAGCTACGTGCTCCGGAAGGTAGCATCTCCCAGTGTCAGCTCGACGGAGTCCAGTCCCAGACATAGCGCAACTAGTTGTCGGCGCCGAGTCGACAACGAGGATGCGGGATGGGCATCGTCGACGAGAACAAATTGTGGCTAGCAAATAACATTTCATTTAACAACAATAAAAACAATACCATATTTTATAACAAATCCACACACACTCGCACGCATACGACAAATAACATATTTCTAGCTATTACATAGAACCAAAATATCTATGAATTACACAACATATACTACTAGCTAGCACATGGACGAGCAAAATGTTGTTTGCTCTTACAACGACGGCTATGACCAGGGTGACGGCGACGGTTCGAGGCAGGAAACAGAGAGGAATGAGCGGTGCTCACCGAGGCAACGACGATCTCCGGAGAACAACGTCGGCGATGGCGAGGAGGCCCGGCGACGAAGCAGCGGAGCTCGATCGACGAGGGCGGCGATGGCGGCGGAGCTCACGGTGGCAGCGACGACGAAGATCTCGAGCGCAGCAGCCTGGCGGCGTCCCGCGCTGTGGTTCGGCGTCGGGGGAGGGGAATGGGAGAGATTGGGGAAATTTTTAAGTGCAACTTATATACCCCGACATTTAGTCCCAGTCCGAGCGACCAACCGGGACTAAAGGTGAATTTCACCAGCCCAAAGGGCGCGAAACCCAACCCTTTAGTCCCGGTAGGTGGCTTCAACCGGAATTAAAGGTTTAGTCCCGGTTGGTGGCTCCAAACAGAACTAAAGGCCCCCCTTTAGTCCTGGTCTGAGCCACCAACTGGTACTAAAGATGAATTACACCAGCCCAAAGGGCGTGAAACCCAGGCCCTTTGTCCCGGTTGGTGGCTTGGACGAGGACTAAAGGGGGGGCCACCAGCTTGGAGTCAGCGAAACCCACCCCTAGCGCCTAATCCACACTGTCCAATCGTAGATATCTAGCGGCCAGGAAGGGTTTGAGGGGTTTTGAAAGGTTATGAGGGGGTTTGAAGGGGTTATGAGTGTTAGGGTTGACCAGAACTAATTAAAAAAATCACAAAAATATGAAACTTGCACCCATCATCATTTTATGTTACTAGGTTGCTGGAAAAAAATAAGAAACCTAGGGTATTTTCATAAGAAACCCTTCACAAAACCTAGCTATCAAGCAGCGGGACAAGACGGGAGAGCCCAATCGACTTGACTGGTATGACAACACCACCAGCGATTAATTTCTCTCTCATGAGTGGGTTTGTACTCCTGACGTAAGATAAATAGAGTTTTATAAAAGCTTTTTAGTTGATTCTTTTTATTTAATTCTAAGTTAATATTATTTTGATCATAAATAGAGTTTTGTAAAATCTTTTTAGTTCACTACTAGAAAAAAGGCTGTTAGTGGCGCACCTATTTTGGCTATTAATGGTGCACTATAGATGCGCCACTATTATCACGCCACTACTAATAAATAGTAATGGCGTACGCACGGTGCGCCACTGTTAATCTACATAACAGTGGCGCACCACCTGGTGCGCCATTACTATCCCAGACACTAATGGCGCACCTAGACCCAAAAGTGCGCCACTGCTGTTACTCCAAGGGGCCATGTGTACCTTGTGCTCTGGGTTACTAATGGCGTACTTTTAGATAATGCGCCACTGGTGTGTTTATCTATGTGCGCCACTAAAGTGCAATATGGTGTGCCACTACTATGAATATCAGAATATTTTTTTTGCTTTTCTGATATTTGTACAGGTTACAAAATACATTACAGCATAGAATATAAACAACACAACATATAAACAGCAGATTTATCGAATACAATAGAAGATTAGTCTCCGAATACAATTCATCATATTAGTCTCCGAATTCAAAATACCGAACAAAGTTAGAGCATTACAAGTCTCGAGACCGCGAGTAGCGAGTTTGTCTTCACATTACAAGCCGATATCTAAACTACCATCACATAGAAGAGGGTTGCGGTCACGATGAGCATCATCGCGATGGAACTGATCTTCATCCGGTTCCTACTCCGCTCCCTCCTCTCCCCCGGTAGATAGAGCGCGTATCTAGCTTCCGCCTTCGCCCTAGTGGTGTACCATTTGTAACTGTTACCGCTAAAACGGTGAACCTGTCTCCGACACTCCTGCCAGTCGTCGTAGACTCCGGAAACCTCACCCTTGTACACGACATACGACGACATCTCTATGCACTAGACAAACAAAACGTTAGTAGCAATTCACAGATAATATATAAGCAATATATAAGTATGCAACAAAAGGATCGGAAGAGAAAAGCAACACATTAATAGCACGATTCATGGTCCTACTAATAAATAGCATCGATTACATATAAGTTGAACGACTGTCCAAACTAAAGAGACATACAAGTTCATTAAAGTTTAATTACAACATGAGCTAATCGATATTTCAGAACTACATAGCATCAATACTTTCGACTCGACTCAGGGACCGGAGCGTGGATGAAGCCGCCGTCTTTCATGATGGTCATGAATGTGTGGTCGTTGTCAGCTTGCATTTGTAGCGTTGTTTCTATTTCACCGTTGGACGGTTGACAGTTGAGGTAGAACTGCCCCGAGGTACGAAGGACATCTTGATAGATGATTTCCGCAAACTCCAATTGGATGCGAAAGAATTCTTGTCTGATGTCCTTGTCCTGGATTGCCGACAAGTGTGCGGCCCATTCTTTGAGATTATTTGGTAGCATAAGGTGATGTTGGTTCCGTACGATCGCCCGCATGTGATGGAGGGTGTAGTAGGCATCCTTCTGACTGCCAGGCGGCTGCTTGACGCAGGGGAACGTTGTTACGTTGGTGAACACGTGCTTGTCGTACCTACAAATTGGCCTCCTGAAGGTGCCTCCAGATTTGGCGTAGCCGAGGAGAGCATCATCAAGAACTTTCTTAATATTTGTGTAGTCTTTGTTTGACTGACGGTCCGAGTCGAAATACGTGGCCATGGTATATTTCGGGCTTAAGAGGATGAGTGTGCAATGTGTGTCACTGCGCAAAACACAGAATGTTAGAAAAAAAATAACGATCGAAATCTAAGAAATCATATGTTACGGGGCGGTGAGGGGATGACTTACTCGGAAAAGTAAGGCACGAGGAAGTTATCCTTATCTGGGTTCGCCAGAATGACGCCTTTGAGGTATGAACTCGCGACTTGCGGGTCCCCAGCGCTGCCCAAGATCTTGGCACGCATGTAGAAGGGGTCGACTATCACGATGTCCGGGGTCTTGTCTCTAATGATCCGCATCTCCATACTGAGCGAAAATAGCCGAATGAAGGTGTAGTGCAGCGGATAAAGGTTAAACATAGCGAAGATGTCATCAAACCGCAGGACGATCATATGCCCGATGGTGCTATCGACAAAGCCCTTGCCCTCTAACACCTTGGACACGAAAACTGGGTATGCCACATCATTCTCGGAGAGATGCCGCTTCTCCATAGAAAGAACACCGTCATGCAGACTCCGCATAGCACCGGTTGTAGCATTGAGCAGATTAGTCGGTAGCATCGGCCTACCCGCCACATGCACGGATCATTAGAGATATCCTTAGGTATTGGTGGCCCATCCTGAGCACGGATCATACTCGGTGTCAGCTGGCTCGCACCCTTGTTATTTTTTCTTTTTCGTCCCTTCTGCTTCTTCTGCTGTAATGGGATCAAGTTCTGCTCAGAGACCACCTTCTTGAGTGTGTTGGGGCTGATAATATTTTGCACCTCGGCTATTTGAGTCTTGGTGAAGGTGGTAGCTGGAGGCGTCTCCTAAGAACTGAACAGACGACGCCTGTTGCAATTGGGTTTCTCCGCGGTACCAGCTAGATCGCGATCGTCTTTTGCAGGGTTGTGTTCTTGAGAAGGAGGCCCAAAGAATTCATCACCGTACCCATGTTCCTTGATGTACTTATCAATGTTGGAAAATGTACCGTCATCATCGTCCGGATCTTGTGCCATATGCATGTCCGGATCAGCTGACGGCGGTAGCGTTGCGGCGGTCTTGCCATGGCTTGGCGCCGGCACGACTGGCGGTGTTGTTTGTGGGGTGGTGTCCCCCGCCCCCAAATGAATCTGGCTCTTCGGCCAAAGCATGGACCAATTTAAGCAGGCGTTGAGGGTCATCACATCATATTCGTCTGCCCCAGGGGGTCGATACGGCGGTAACAAGTCGTCGCAGCCCCGCAGCACCAGAACCAGTTGAACCCTATACACGGTGGGTGGCATCGGATTACCGTGGAACACGCAGTTGCCCAGTTCAACGATTTTGGCCTTGGCGACATCGATTAACTCGCCGTCCATGAAGTGCAGGAGAGTGCATGGAACGTTGGCGGCGCCCTGCGAAAACATGTAGATGCCCAGTCAAAGGCAAGGAGATGAAGTCATGGGTCGAGGCTTAGTTACCGTGATGGCGTCGAGCTCGGCTAATGTCGAGGTACCGCCAACGGTGGGCGTGCAAGTGACGGAGGGGCCGCTTGCTGCCGAGGTATCGGCCGACGTATTCTTCCCACACCCGGGTGCATTAAGCTCTAATACCGGCGCCGACGCCGGAGACACCAATGCCGCCTCCGCCGGAGACACCAATGCCAGCGCGTTGTGCGAGTTGTTGCCCGTGAAGCTGGGAATCGGGGGCGGCCCCTATTGGCCGCCCGCAATCCACCCCCGCAGCCCCTCAATCAAGGAAGGCATAATGGCGGTGATCGTCGCTCCCAGTTGGTCTCGCACTTGATCTTGGACTATCTTCGGAATCTGTGCAACTTGTGCCTTGAGTTCTTTAATCTCGTGCTCCTGGCTTTCCTAGCTAGTCTTTCTCTCCTTTCGCCCAGCCTTATAGTATTCTGACCATTTCGTGGACAAGCCTTCGCCGGCCACACGACCAACTGACGACGGCTTACTGAACTTATCCTTGTGTTTCATTACGTTCAACGCCCTATTTAAAGTGGTGTCCCAAGGGGCAGACGGGGAGCTCCGAGACCCTGCGCTACTGCTTTCAGTTTCTCGCGGAAGGAACGTGAACCATTTAGGAATTTGGCTTCATTAATTAGAATGCAACCATATGGAGCTAATTACGCGGGGGTGTATTCCTTACCAGAACACACTCAAGCTCCTTCACCTTCGGATTCGTGGTAAGCTCCTTTGTTACCGGGTCCATCTTGTACCGGGCCCTGACATAGTTCCTGGTCTGCTTTTCATGGTATTTATCGAAGAGGGGCGGTAGGCCTTGCTCGGCATGCTCCACTTCCTCCTTGTCCCATTTAGGTTCCGCCACTCTGTAACCGCCGGGACCGAGTTTGTGGACCCCTAAGTTCAAGTGCCGCATATCTTTCCCCCACTGGCTTGATTCTGCGGATGCGTTGCTCTCGCACTTGATCTTGAACTCCAGGTAGTCAGCTTTGCTGATCAAAGGATTTGTCTCCTTGATCTTCTCATAACTATCACCTCTTAGAATCCTTCTCTTCACCGCGGTTCTCCAAGTAGCCAGAGCCGTGCTCATCTTCGTGAGGGCGACACTGTTCACTTTATTCCTTGAGAGGCATGTGTTTGCAAAGTCATTGGGGAACTTGTATTGTTCGCGCAGCTTCATGAAGAGGAGGTTGCGCAAATTCCCTCATTCACGATGCATTAGGTTCTCGGTGTTGATCGAGATGGTGCTCCGGAGAATGCACCCGAGTTGTCCCGCGTACCCATCGATTAATTCTTTGGGCGCTGTTGGATGCCCACTGGAGGACACTTCGGTAAATTCCTCCTTGACGGGGCCAAGCACGTTCGGGCGCCGGTCCTTCCGTTGCCTCTTCGGTTGGCTGCCATCTGTGCGTTCGCTGCCATCATCAGTGGTGGCATCCCCAGTGGCACCATCAATGGTGTCATCCTCGACGCCACTAGGGGTTGTGTAGTCGGGATCAGTGTCTTTCGCGGCGTCCTCATAGCGGTGAGTTTCTTCCTCCATCTCCTGGGACAGCTCCCAGAATGCGTTGCCCGAACCGCCGGCCTCATCGTTGTCGGCCATGTTCGCTCTAAATAGGAAAAAAGGCTACTAGAGTTATTGGATGAGCTAAACTATAAAAGCCACTTAGAAATATTTGCTTTGTAGAAATAACATTGCAAGGGGAAGACTATAAAAACCACACCTCGCTGAAGACTATGCAACAACTTGCAAAGGGGAAGTGCTAACTAATTTATATACTAGGCCCACATAATTGTTTTCCTTGCGCAAGGTCGCTACAACTGCATGCCTATTTTGGTGATTATTAACTTTATAAGAAAATTGGGCATGACCTTTGCTAATTTTCTTGACCTAGGACTTCTCAACCGAAACGGAAATTAATCAACATTTCAGGAGAAAGGGGTAACTATTTGTCCCTACACAAAAAAAGGCCTACATATAGGCACAACCAACATATAGGCACAAGATCACTAATCATCTTCAAATATGCACCATCAAATATGAACTATGTAATTCAACAGTGCCATAAGTTGTTGTTCGCAATCGCAAGTATGAACATCCGATGCTTGTCGGATCTTTGATCTTTGCTATGTAATGTATGCTGACAGCACAGAAGAAAAGAAAGGAGTGATATCTTCAGCCCCAAACTTATGTAGTCCAAAAGCAACAGCAACAGCACTAGTTTGATTCCCATCCCCAGGTGCAGAGGCAGCACTAGTTTCAGAAAACAAAACTCTAAAATCTGAAAGCTTTATTGCTACAACTTGGACTCTGTAAAAATTTCTTGCCAGGACTTGCTGAGACAAAAACTTGAGCTACCAGAAAACTACACTCATACTAACAGATTCAGTTTGGACAGGCGGGCAGCACGCTGGCAGTAATCATGTCAGGAACTCCTATGCTAGGGATCACAAGGCCAAAGACCTGTCTGAAATTCATCAAAAATATCCGTAAGGTTATCGTCTCTCCCCCAGAACAAACATGATTTACGAGAGCTGCCATGGAAAAGGTCAAATGAACCGGTTGTTGTGGTTAATCATTGCCTCTATTTTGATTAATCTCCTAAGCTGTAATGTCTATACCTAGTTGTTCATGCCATCATGTGAAAATACTACCCGAACGAAAGAATGGCTTCTTCAATCCCTACTCTGCTTTAGCAAATCATAAACTGGATTCTAATGTAATTGGGGCTGTACCACGGATTCACAGATGACCCCATCTAGCTTCGAACAAGTCAAGAGCACCCCCACCCCCCACCCCCCATATCTTCAAAAACTAAGTAGTGTAGTAAGCTGCTGCTGCCTGCTAGGATTAGGAATGGAATGGAATGGAATTGAAGGTCCAAACTTACAAAACCAAAACTTGTACCCAACCCAACCCAAACAAGCAAAGAAATACTACAATCCTTTCAGCAGCTGTTTAACTCGATAGAATTCTTGTCTTTTTACGACCGTGAGGACCGATTACAACACTCCTTTCAGCATCTGTTTAGCTCCTATTTAGCTGCAATTTAGGTCTTAGTTAGCTATTGTTTAGGCATATGTTGAGCTGCCAACTTTTTAGAATAAGTAGAGCTGTAAATTAGCAATTTTATGCACTGAATGATTGCTGAGAGAGACAAGTGCTCAATTTTGCAGGTTCAGAGTTCAGGTTCAGGTTCAGAGGGAGGTTCAGAGTTCAGGTTCAGAGTCAGTGGGAGGTTCAGAGTCAGTAAGGGAGGGGAGACTAGTGCTCGATCCCCTCCTCCCGGTGCCGCGCGAGGCGCGCGTGACGGGCACAGCGCCACGGGCCACGACGGGGGTCAAGGACATCGGGCTTCAGGGAGGTGGACGGCGGGCAGGCGGCGGGGGAGATGAACTAAGTAGGTTACCTCAGGCTGCCCTTCGTGGCGCTTGGCAATGAACTAGGGAAGGCAGGACTGATGCGGCGTGCTGGTGCTGTCCTTGCTGTGACCCCGGCGTGCACGTTCTCCTCCAGCATGGACGAGATGTCGCCGTCGCGCGTCGGTGAGGGGAGTGGCCGCCAGTGCCGTCGCAAGGGAGAGGACTAATCGAGCGAGGACCAGAGGAGGAGGAATCGAGCGAGGGGAGACTGTGTGGTGTTAGCGAGCAAATCGACCTTGTTGGGTTTCAGTCTGCTCGTTCAGCCCGGTTAAAGACAAGGATAGCAATGGCGCACCTTTTAGGGGTGCGCCATAAACACCGTGATAGCAATGGCGCACCTTTTAGGGGTGCGCCATAAACACCGTGATAGCAATGGCGCACCTTCTCCTGGTGCGCCATTACTAACTTTTTTTTAATTTTTTGGATTTTTAGTTGCATGTAATAATTTAAGATTTGAGATAAAAGAAAAGAAAAATGCAAATGGAGTGATAAAACCATTGTGCAAAGATTTATAATTAGATGACATGGTTGAAATCAAGTGACATGAAATAACAGTCATCAAAGATTGAGCTTGCCACTGACACACACACACACACACACAGCCGACACGTCGTGATTCGATCTTAGCTATCTTTTCACAATCTTCTTGCCCTTCTTTCTCACGGTTGAATAATTTAGCCCCAGAACCCCTTGAATTCTTCTCTTGAACGGACGTCCTTTAGGTAGGGTGGTCCTGCTTCTTCTTGTGGTGTATGGTACTTCATCGTCGTCGTCATCTTCCATCTTCGGGTCACCGTACTTGTCAAAGTCTTGATCATTGGCGACTCCATCCATTCCGATGATGTTCCTTTTGCCTCTCCTCACGACAACACGACTGGGCTTTGACGGGTCGGTAATGAAGAAGCATTGGTCCACTTGGCAAGCTAGTACCCATGGCTCATTTTTTGCGGTGACGTTTGCGCCGGTGGTCTTGGATTTGGCTTCGGGTATAACCATGGTGGTGAAATACTGGTCTTCTTTTAGGACGCTCTTGGCCCATCTGACACGGAACATCGAGACATTCTCTCCAGCGTAGCTCAGCTCCCAGATCTCCTCGATCCTTCCATAGTATCTGTCCTTGTCGTTATCGGTGTAGGATTCCATCGTTACCCCGGAGTTCTGATAATCGCTCTTCATGTCCTTTTCCCCCAGATCTCCTCGATCCTTCCGTAGTATCTCTCCTTGTCGTTACCGGTGTAGGATTCCATCGTTACCCCGGAGTTCTGATAATCGCTCTTCATGTCGTTTTCCTCAGTGTAGAATGTGTAGCCGTTGATATCGTACGCCTCATAGGTCATCAGGTTGTGCTCGGCGCCCCGTGACAAGGCGAATATGAGTTTTTCTTCTGCAGAAGAATCCTCATTAAGGGGTACGATAGAAGCTTGTCCTTGAACCAACGCGTGAAACATGAGTTGTGCTCTTTGATTATATCTCCGTCCGTCCTTTGTTGGCCTCGGTCATTCTACGTCTTCTCAATAAAGGTTTTGTGCTCTACCACCCAAGGATCGACCACGCCTATGTGTTGTAGCGCAACTAGGTTTGCTCTTTCAAAGTCGGCGAGTCGACCCTTGAAGTCGACATGCATTTCGTGGCGACCCTCGTGGTGACCCCATCCAGCGAGCCTGCCAAGGTGCCTGTTGACGGGCACACCAACGGGGTTCTCGATGCCTAGATAATTAGTGCAGAAGGAGATGCACTCTTCAGTCAGAAAGCCCTTGGCTATGCTTCCATCTGGACATGCCCTGTTGCGAACGTATCCTTTGATGACACCATTCATCCTTTTGAACGACATCATGCTATGCAGGAACGTCGGCCCGAGTTGGATGATATCCTCAACGATATGGACCAGCAGATGCACCATAACGTCGAAGAATGCGGGCGGGAAGTACATCTCAAGCTCGCATAGTATCACCATGATCTCTTCCTATAGCCTTCTGAGTTGCCTCACGCCAACCGACTTCTGAGATGACGTCGAAAAAGTTGCATAGGCCAAATAGCGTTTCACGGACATGCGCGTCCATGATCCCATGGATTGTAACTGGAAGTATCTGCGTCATCAGCACGTGACAGTCGTGAGACTTCATCCCGCTGAACTTCTGCTTCGCTGAGTCTAGGTATCTGCTTATCTTCCCCGCGTAACCGTAAGGAAGTTTTACTCCTATGAGGCAGGTGAAAAACTGCTCGATCTCCTTCTGACTTAGAGTGAAGCACGCGGGAGGGAAGTCATATTTTATCTTCTTGGCCTTTTTGCCTTTGCGACGACTTTCCGTGTCCTTCGCCTCATCATCATCATCATCATCATCATTAGGGCGTTTTGCGTGAAGCTCCTCCCTGATGCCCATTGATTGCAAGTCTGCCCTTGCTTTCGGCCCATCTTTGGTCCTCTTTGGCATGTTGAGCAGGGTACCAAGCAGACTCTCGCACACGTTATTCGTGATATGCATGACATCAAGGCTGTGAGGCACACAGAGGATCTTCCAGTACGGCAAGTCCCAGAAAACAGACCTCGTTTTCCATACCTTCAGCAGCGGCTCTAGCGCCTTTCGCTTCTTTCCCGGCGGTGGGCACTCTTTCCAATTTTTCAACAGCTCGTTTATTTCCTCGCCGCTCCTCGTACGTGGGGGTCTTCGGGGTTCGGTTTCACCATCGAACAGATCCTTGCGTTTTCTCCATGCGTCATCGTCGCGAAGCCACCTTCGATGTCCCATGAACACGGTTTTCGAAGACCCGGGATCTCTATCTAGTTGGCGATACGTTGTGTCATCCATGCACCTGACGCATGCATAAAATCCGTGGACCACCTGCCCCGCGACATATCCGTAACCGAGATAGTCGTGCACCGTCGTGAGCAGTGCGGCTCTCATAGGGAAATATTGTTTCGCTGTGGCGTCCCACGTATTGGCTGGCATTTTCCACAGCGTGTCTAGCTCCTCTTTCAGCAGCCCCAGATACAGATTGATGTCGTTCCCTGGTTGTTTCGGCCCTTCAATTAGCATACTCATGTGAATGTACTTCCTCTTCATGCACATCCAGGGGAAAGGTTGTACATCCACACAAACACAGGCCAGGTGCTATGTGTGCTTCTCTGGCTGCCAAACGGATTGACTCCATCGGTGCTCGCACCCAGCATGATGTTCCTTGGATCGTCCCCAAATTCTGGGTGTTCGAAGTTCAACGCTTGCCACTGGCTCGCATCCTTAGGGTGACTCAGCATCTTGTCTTTTTTATTTATGTCCAGATCATTTCCGTCATCTTCTCGCTTCTTCTCCTCCCTATCCGCGTGCCACCGCAGGAGCTCTGCTTGCTTAGGGTCCACGAAATACCGCTGCAGACGAGGAGTGATCGGAAAGTACCACACCACTTTTCGAGGAGCTTTCTTCCTCTTCTTGTATCGAGTGACGCCGCACACCGGACATATGGTAGACTCCGCGTGCTCGTCCCATAAATGATGCAATCGTTCATGCACACATGGTATTTCACGTGCGGTAAATCCAGAGGACACACGATTTTCTTCGCCTCCTCGAAACTGGTCGGGCACTTGTTCCCCTTGGGAAGACGTTCGTGCCAGAATGACATGTTCTCGTCGAAGCATGCGCCGGTCATTTTGTGTTTTACCTTCATCTCCAGAGCCATGAGCGTTACTTTTAGGCGGGTATCCTCGGGCTTGCATCCTTCATACAATGGAGTAACCGCATCTATCTCCAGTTGATCCAGCTTGGCTTTCTCTCGGGCGGCAGCTCTTGCGTTACCCGTCTGCTTGAGAAGCAGCTCTTGAATATGAGGGACCTGCACCTAGCCCATCGATGGTCCATCGTCGTCTGCTCCGGCATATTCATCTTCATGATCATGCCCTTCGTCTTGATCTTCCTCATCATCATGTCCGACATCTTCTACATGATGACTGTGTCCTGCATCTACTTCGTGATCATGTCCTGGAGATTCTTCGTCTTCTCGCCCGCCCTCGCCGCTATTGTCTTGCTGCCCTTCCTTATTTCTTGCCCGGACCCCATGGACGACTTCATAATCATCGTCATCACCTTGCCACCGATAGCCATCCATGAAACCACGCACGAGCAGGTGGTCCCGCACCTGTCTGGAATCCGGGCCCATAAGGCTCTTCAGCTTGCATCTTTGACACGGACATCTTATCTTCGTCTCGTTCTTTTGAAGCATCTCGGCCTTCACGGAGCTCAAAAGCCTATACACGATGCCTTCGGTCATCGTGCGGACCATGGTCACCTGCGGGGTAGAGCAAAACGATGTTTTAGAACCAAAAAAAATTTGGCATGACTTTGGCTAAAAATAGGACCAAAAAGAATGCATAGTGCCAAATTCTCGCCGAAACGGAAATGAATCAACATTCCGGCAAAATATTGGCAACTATCGCATTTCAAATACCGGTACCTGCAAACACAAACATATGCAACACCATAAACATACGTAGATCTAGGCCATAAAAAGTGTGTACGTTGGAGGGAGAAAAAGTAGATCTAGAACATAAAGAAAGCTTTCCCGTTACTTACCTATCAAAAAAAGAAAATTTAACCACTTAATTTGGGTGAATCTATGGTGCAAATGACGTGAGGAGGAGGAGGCAGCCGACACCAAGCTTGGTAGAGGTGGAGAGAATGAAGTGGGAAAAGTGAGTGTGGTAGGTGGCTGTCAAAAATATCTAGCTGCTCTCAGGTTACCAATGACACACCTCCTAAGAATGCACCATTGGTAACCAGGGTTACTAATGACACACCTGGTGTGTGGTGCGCCATTAATAGTTTTGAAAAAAAATTGATTTTTTTTGTTAGTAGTGGCGCACTTTCCCTCGATGCGTCATTACTAGTTAAAAGTAGTAATGGCGCACTTTCCCCCGATGCGCCACTGCTAAGTCTGGAAGGGTGTGGGGCCAGGACAAAACTAATAATGGCGCACCACACACCGGGTGCGCCATTAGTAATATGGTCACTAATGACGCACCTATATAGCAGTGACGCACCACATACATGGTGCGTCATTAACGTCCATATTAGCTATAGTCGTTATTCTAGTAGTGGTTGATTTTTTTTGCTATTGAAGAGTATTATAAAATAGTTTTTGTTAACATAAAATTTATATAATTTTAAGTTAATGTTATTTTTCATAGATACCATACTCATGATGTGGGTTTGCACTTCTGATGTAAGATAATATAAAGGTGCCTGGATGTTCATGAGATATGCTTAAACAATAGACTATTCTCATAGCATTCTCTAATTTCCTAGCCCTCAACATATCACCAACTTCCCCTTTTGACCGTTTCATTAATCGGCGACAAGAGATCACATGCTTTTCCGTGGCTTACCAATGGATCCACATATCTGTCTATTATGCCTATTTGTATAAGGAAATAAATATACATTTATCAAAAATTAAAACAGATGCCAACCTTGCCAGTTAATACATCGCCTTCATGTAACTATAGTGATCATCAGAATACTTGTGGAGCATAACTATAGCTTTCAACCCAGAATCAAAGGTGCAAATTATTCGGTTATCTTATATATGTCGAACGGTTACTTGAACAATCCTACCACCAGAAAGCAACCAGAATTCCTCTCATCAGGACTTGGATCGGCATATCTTTACCACTTTACCTAATAATAAAGTGGCTATCACTCCTGCCCGTTCACCGTTTTGGTAATTTTACAAAAAAAACCCTGCTCTTTTATGTATTCAACCCGCAATCCTTTCTTTAGTGGCTGTCTGAGAAAACGTTTCAGTTTTACAAACAAAACCCTGCATTTATTTGTATTCAACTCGCGACCCTTACTTTAGGTGGCTAGAGGTGCGAGGAAGATGTGCGGATCCATGCCATGGGGGATCCACGCGCGACGTTGAAGGGTCTGCCGACTCGTGCGGCGGCTTCCTCCAGCGACGACGGCGTCCTCCTCATCCAGAGAGAGAGAGAGAGAGGAAAGATAAGAACATAGGAAAAGGAGAAGGGGAGAAAGTGAGGGACGTGGTCGCCGATAGTGGCGACTCCGGTGACCGGCCGACGCGCAGGGCGGCAAGCCCCTGTTCAGGCGGCGGTAGAGCGCGCTTTCACGGCACCAGCGACCAGTTCATCCGAAAAAGAGAGGCTCCAACAGGCCAGATTTAGCACTCGCTATCCCCCTCGAGGTTGAGGCGGCTGAATCTGACGATGGCCCCCTCTGTCGCCCCTGGTAGAGAAACGAGGCGGCTGGGGCGTCCCCACCGCCGGTTGGGATCCACGGCCTCTCTGGACGTCCGTGGTGAGTCTTCTCCCCCTGAAACCTAACCGTGATGCCCGCTAAGTATGCTGGAAGCTTTTTCCCTTTGTTGCCATGGATATCAGACAGTAAATGGGGTCGAGGGAAGTTGGTCAGGCTCGAGCAGCACATGCTTACCATTACTGGCTGTTGCCGGGAGGGATATGTTGGTTTGATTTTTTCAAGACCCCGAACTGAAACAAGTCAGTTGCACCATTTTAATGATGCAAAGGTTTATTGTCTCTGCCCAGGAAATTGTGTGCACAAAAGCTGCCTCGATTTTACATGTTGAACCTATTTTTGCAGAACCAAACAATGACAATAAGAGAGATGAATGTGCAGTATGCTAAATTTGGGTATCCAACTGCAAAATAATTGGATATTTATTTACTTTAGTGGTCAGGTTAACACTATGTATTTTAATTTGATCGCTCATGGATTGTGGCATCTCAAATTGGCCATGAACACAACCTATTTCGATCTCTCCCTTTAAATTGGCAGCTAAAGGGAAGGTGAGTTAAAATATCTCAAGCCTCTGTGACCTGGTTGACCTTTGTGTTAGAAGATTCGAAGGGAATGCAAAGTTGGAGGCAACAAGGCCAACTGTTATCTGGGACCAGTACATAAAAATAGTGAGGGTCATATAATCTGCCATCGATTTTGATAATATAACAAATCACAAGTCAGTTTTTTAAAATTGAGTTTCATCTTGTGGCCTGATGGATGGGGAAACCAATCTGCAGCAGCCTCCGATTGCAGGTAAACTGAAATATGTGAGTTAAGGTTGTAGTGTCAACAGTCAGTCATCTGGAATTTGCATTTGTACATGAGAAAATAGTATGCATGGTGCAGGTTTTAACAAAAAAAATTAAATGTCGTGCAAACACTTGAACAATACCAGGCTCGGGACACAACACCAGGTCGTGTAGAGCAAGGGCATAATTGAGGTCCAGAAAGACGGCATCAAGGTGCAACTATCACTGGGAAGGCCTTGAGGGTGCAGTTGCCAGCGTACACATGTACGCTGATGGCGTACATGGATTTTTGGATTGAGAAGGACCCTATGTAGAAGGTAGTGATCACCCGGTTTACTGGTAGCAGTGAGATGATATCTTACATGTTAGATCTTTCTTCTCAGTTGTTGTTTCCAATGAAACTACTTTGTGAGCAGTGGCTATCTCTACATGACTTGAAGCTGATGGATTTGTTCCTTTGTGCAAAACTGTTTGGTGATGCTATATGATTCCTCATATGACAAGGAAAATGATGATGGTGAGTACAGTAGATTTATCCTTGATTAGCTCTAACAATTAGTAAGTTCTAGAAAGACACTGGTGCAGCTTGTGACTAGCAAGATTAATCTTTTCCCCTGTTCAAATTGTCAAATGATGGCTACAGATATGGAGACCCGCATACATATGGTATGTTTCCTCCGCCGATGTCGTCCTTTAATCAAGTAAATCATGCTGAAGTTTTCAATGCCTTTGGCATGCAAAGCCATCCAAACGTGGAAAATAGATCTCTTGGTTGTGATGAGAGAGTTGTATATGAAGAAGCTCTGCAGGAATATAATGATACAAGTCACTGTGGAGATCGTATATACTTAATTGCATGGTGACTTAGATCGAAATCTAATTACTATGGATGGTAAACAACACTTTTATGCAGCATATCAGTCAAGATACAAAGGAAGAAGATCTGCCTCAAGGTGCGTCGGGTTGGCGATGGGTCTCATTTAGGCATGAATTGAGCTATCAATAATTTTTACATGTTTAGTATGTGAGTACAATTTGATAGGTTATTTGGAGAAGGGAAACTAGAAACAATTATAAGTGATAGAAAATGCATGGTTGCTTGTGCTCTCTCTTTACACTAAGCAATGGACAAATATGCCAGCTTATTTTCCCGTCGGACACCAGATGGCACATCAACATGTTGATGCCTGAAGTGATAGCTGCAGAAGAAGAGTACCAAAATAAATTCATGGTCTCTTTGCTTAATTCTATGCTTCTCAAAATGCTTTAGTATATGCCCATAATATCATAGTATGAATTGTTTTGTGAGCAGTTTGCTTTGTCTACCACCAGGGATAGTAATTCATTGGTTAATGGTATGTTCCGCATTTATGACTGAAATAATGGTATGTTTGGCTTTGGCCATTGGAAACCCCATGTCTGTAGTTTTTTCAGTTGATATAATTTGATCATGCTGAAGGCAAGATATACTCCCCCCATCCCAAAATAAATGACTCAAAAATGCCTCAATTTTGTACTAACTTTAGTACAAAATTGAGTCATTTTTGAGTCACTTATTTTCGGACGGAGGGAGTACATCATGGTTGCTTCATGTAGCTTAAAGGGTCTAGGGCAGTGTTAACTATGAAATAGCTTCATCGGGCAAATTGTTTCACTTCTTTACATTTAAGAGATAAACCAGGGACGAAGCACAAGTAGACACTCTGTTTTTGCAAAATATTTTCTACCTTCCTCTGCCGTTGAAGTGTATTGGTTTTCTTTCTTACAATACAAAACTGAAAAGTATTGTTTGATAAACTTTAATAGAATTTTCGTATATATACGCACATCGATCATCCCTCAAGACAAGAAATCTTAGTCAGAGTCGAACTCTGCTAGGCCGTTGTTGTTAACCAGCTAGTGCTCTATAACAGACCTGCTCACCTTCATTCCAGATCCAATCTTGTTTTTTTTTGAGGGAATCCATCTCCAATCCCATGCCTTCACTGACTTCGTGTTTTTGTATAGCTTCCGAAGATATGGTCAAGCAAAAATGAAATGGGCCAATAGCTCCCGTGCGACGTTTTTCATGGGAATTAGAACGAGTGTGACGTTGTTTGAGAGAATGACTGTGGTGCGACACATTTGAGCATGTAAATATCCCAGGGCCACACGGGTGTTAAATGGTGTTAAATTGGTCATCAACCAAGCTCGTTTATGTTCATACACGTGGGTCTAACTTAGTTAACTCTGCATCGGGTCAAAACAGCTGCCCGTGCCCGGCCGCCCGACCGTGCCCCCACTCCCGCTCTGTCCCCCCTTCTTCTTCGGCGGCAGCGGAGGATCTTGTGTTCTCGGTGGCGGAGGAGGAGGAGGAGGAGGAGGAGCCCTCGTTCTCAGAAAATGGTGAGTGAATTTGAACCCTAGTCTCATTCCCCTCTCTGGCCCGTAGATCTCAGCTCATTTCCTCTGTTTTCGCTGGTTGAATCGATCCATAGATTGTTGTGAGGGGAGCGGGCCGTGGGCATATTGATATGGATCCGCCAGATTCAACTTCGAATAGGTAATGAGCTTGCCCAATTTTGAATGCAATTAAGGACTCGTCTGCTCATTCTCACAATGGCCACCACTGACAAAGGGGATGCTGCCGCTCAGACCTTCGAATCGACGGTCAATTTCTTTCCATCGAAGGCAAAATTAGTTCATGGTAGCATAAAAAACATTGAGAGAGACACAATTGTGAAGTGGGAGGTTGAGTTTACAGAGATTGATCCACAAGTTATACAGAACATGGGAGAGAAGGCAGTGAAGAAATGGGTGGAGAAAATTGGGGAGAGTATTGTTTGGGGTCCAGAGCAAGTAGTATCACTGTTGTGGTTTGATGATTGGAAAGGAGAGTATGTCATAATAGAAGATGGTGAACATATTGTTGAAGAAATCGATCGGCAAGATGGCTGGACAAGCAAACGGGCTATTTTTTTTGCTGAGCTCGTTGATCTGAATATTTATTCGAAGGTTGGATATGTGCCATCACACTTGGCCGCGCAGATGGTAGATGATGATTGGGCCTCACAAAGGCCATTGATTCCCATGTTTACTGAACTCACAGTAACAGCCAAAGAGGGACATGTGAGTGGAACTGAAATTGCAACTATTGATTGGAATGCAGTTGAATTAGATGAGCCTACTGATTTGGTCATTGCGTGAATGCCTGACATTGAGATGGCCAAACTTTTTGGCATTCCAGTCGATGACAAAGATAAGGAGAGGGGTGAATCTAGTTTGCCTGCTAATGCTGATGAAGATGTAGATGCACAGTTGATGGAAGAAGCTGCAGATGATGTAGATGATGCAAATGATGATGAGTTGGTGCATGTGTATGACAAGGAAAACCCTGTCATTGAAGTGGGGAAGTTGTGGCCAAGCATGGATGAATTTAGGATGTGTTTCAAGACTTATGCAGTGAAACATGAGTTTGATGCCAAGACTGTTTGGACTGATAGAACGAAGTTTTATGCGAGGTGCAGAGGATTTGACGATAGTGTCAAGCCTTGCAAGTGGTACATATGTGCTAGACTGTAACCTGATGGAAGTACTGTCAGGGTTAACCAAATCCCCAATCAACATACTTGTATTACAAGTTCACAAAGAGTATCAACTATGACATCACAACTTTGGGTTGCAGAAAAGACCACCCCAATTTTAGCCAAAACACCTAACACTACTACTAAGAAACTCAAAGTAGACTTGGAAAAGACGTACCCCATTAAACTGAAATATACCATAGTGTGGAAGGCAAAACAAAGGGCAATGAAAAACTTATATGGTGATTGGGCAAATACATTTTGGATGTTGTACAACTTCAAAGCAGAGGTGGAGAAGAGGTCACTTGGAAGTGTTTTTTTTGACCGACTACTATAGGGAAAAAACACCCCACAGCCTTTTCTTTTATTGCAGATTATAGGTTACAAGTCAGAAGCTAGTCTAAGAGTTTACAGAGTTAATGCAGTAAAACTAAATTAACCTCAAGGAGGTAAACAGGAAATCCATTTTAGTAGGTCATCCCTATAGGTAGCCTTGATTCTATGAGCTAATAGGGACATATCATTAACGAAAGCTGCCTTCCATCTCCTGAAAGTGGGTCGTTCATTCCTGAAGGTCCTTGCATTTCTAATGATCCAAATGTTCCAGCAGGCAGTGAATACAACTTCAGTGAAGAAGGGTTGATTAAAATCTCTTTTGGCTGCAATTACAATTTCCCCCATGGAGTTGCCCTGCCATTGAATTTGAAGATAACTCCAAACCCTGGTGCTAAACAAATAGTTGAAGAAAAGATGGTCTCTATCTTCTTTAACCCTGGCATGACAGAGAACACAGAAATTGGATTCTGATACGTTCCAATGTCGGCGCTGAAGCAGATCTTGAGTATTCAGCCTGTCCATAATAAGCATCCATGCAAATACTTTGATTTTCATGGTGCAGCAGCTTTTCCAAATCCAATTGAGTATGGGGTTCGAAACAATGGGTTGGTGAATATGCACATAGAATTTCTTGGCTGAGTAGCCCTTACCATCAGCTGCCCACAACCAGACATCATTCATAGATCGGTCCCTTTGCAAATGCTGCAGGAGGTTCTCAACCGACTGTAGTTCCTGGAAAGCTCTCTCAGAGAGCGGCAGATGGAACAACCCAGCCATTCTATTGTCATCAAAAGCATTAAAAACCTCTTGAGCTGTGGAGAAGGTATCAATGGCAAAGGAAAACAATCTTTGGAACCTATGTGCCATAGGTATAATTGAGTCACCTACCAGCCAGAAATCAGACCAAAAGAGGAAAGTGTCTCCCTTGTTTGGTTTGATGGAGGTGATAGCTCTGTAACTATCCATCCTCTTGCAAATGTCCTTCCACCAAAAGGAACCACACAAAGATGTTCCTTGTGGAACTCTGCCATGATAGTATGTGTTCCAGATCAGATTGACCCAAGGCACATCAGCCTTGTTAAAGAACTTATCAGCATGTTTAAGGAGCAAAGCATCGTTCTGGACTGACAGATTCAAAATACCAAGGCCTCCTTTCTGTTTAGGTCTGCACACCAAATCCCAGGCAGCAAGTGCAGGAGCTTGGTCCTGACCATTCCTTCTCCAAAGACACTGCCTTTGTATTCTCTCCAATTGTTTTATTATTCCAGGGGGGATATCTAAACTGCATAGAAAAAATATGGGCACTGAAGATAGAGCAGAGTTTAGGTATTGTAGTCTGCCCCCCTGGGTCAAGAAGGAGGAGCTGGCAGAGAGTCTCCTTTCTATATTATCCACAAGTGGCATCAATTCTGCAATCCTTGGCCTAGTGATGCCAACAGTCACACCTAGGTATGTGAAGGGCAAAGTGCCAACTTTGCACCCCAACGAGTCAGCCAACCTTTGCAGGTCATCCTGAGATACATTAACTGGCAACATAGCAGATTTATGGTAGTTAATATGTAACCCAGTGGACTGAGAGAACATGAGAAGCATTCCTTTTTAATTCCATCAACTGAGACTCCACAGCAGGCATAATAATAAGGGTGTCATCAGCATACTGAACAATGGGAAAGTCTGTATCATGACAAGGGATTGACAGCTTAATTTTCCCAGTGAGTAGCAAATCATTAACCAAGGTTTGAAGAAACTCTGCAGCAATAGCAAAGAGAAGGGATACATAGGATCTCCCTGTCTAACACCTTTTTTGCATTGGAATTTTCTGCCAGGAACTCCATTGAGCAACACTGAGGATGATCCAGATGAGAGGAACTGTTGGACCCAAAGAATCCATTTGTTATTGAAACCCGATAGCTACTAAGGTATCATTGGAAGGTGAAGTCAGGTTCTCCAAGGTTTTTAATGTCTTTGAAGCCTTGCATCGATGGCTTCAAAGGAGGGTGCCATCCATATTTGAGCATAGACTCATCTTTTTTGACAGGCAAGTGGAATGGTCAGTTGGCAACATGCAATGCTCTAGATGGACACAATTGGATATTCCCTATTGTTATTGGCTTGTTTCAGTCAGAAATAGAGGCTTCGTGGACATGGTTCATGATGCAGTTGAAAAGATGCCTCGGACCAGTGTCACCTTTGGCTATACACACAGATGCATGTAAGGGGCTGGAAAATGCAGTGAAAAATGTTTTCCCACATGCTGAGCAGAGGGAGTTTTTCGGCCATTTGTGGATGAATTTAATCAAGAAATTTAGAGGAGAAGAATTTGGACGCATGTGGCCAGTAGCAAGATCTTACACTAGACAGACACACACATATCATCTTGATAAGTTAATGGCAGCATGCAATGAGTTTGGTCCATGGCTGAACACCTACCATTCTTTGTTATGGTATAGGTGAGGATTCAACACTGCCATCAAGTGTGATCACATCAACAACAATTTGGCAGAAAGTTTCAACAACAAGGTGAAACGGTTAAAAAATTTGCCTATGCATGACATGGTTGACCAAATCATGATCATGCTCATGCGGTTGTGGGAATTGAGAAGAAGGATAGGTGATTGTCTGCAAGGTGATAAGCTTCCCGCAATGGTACAACAGGTGGTCAACATGAGCAGAAGTCTTTCACATTTGTCTGTTGAAAAATCTTTACTTTGGGGTGCTGAAGTTAGAGATAACAAAACTGGAAGGAGGCATGTTGTTAACACTGAATTGCATGATTGCACTTGGCTCGAGTGGCAACACACTGGTAAACCATGTGATCATGCCATTCTTTTCTTAGCCTCCCAACCTAAGATAAACATGCACCCATAATTGCATGAATATTATTCGGTAGCAAAATTCAAAGCTGCATATGCTACTCCAATTCCAGCACTTACAAATCAGTCTCAGTGGCCTAAAGTGGAGATTGAATTTTCCATGTGTCCTCCCTTGACGAAAAGAAAGGCTGGCAGGCCTAAACAAAGTAGATTCAAGGCATGGTTTGAGAAAGGTGCGAGTAGTAAGAAGGGAAAGAAAGATGGAAAGCCAAAAAGGGCCCAAAAAGGTAACAAAAACAGATGCAAGTTGTGCGAGGAACTTGGGCACAGAGTGGGATCTGTCAGATGCTGTTACACTCCTGAAAAGCCAAAGTATGTTCTTGATTATTTGTCTGTGTTTTCATTTGGTGCTTTGTTCCTTTTACTATATCTATGACATTTTTCCAATGGCCAGGAGGAAGTGTGCAAGTCAACCCCTTGTTGTTGAAGAGTCCTGGCCAACAAAAAGCAAGAGGCAATGGCTGCAGAAAGAAGAGAAGTGTGCCTGAAGAAACTGCTCTCGAGGTTCAGACTGATGAGGTGCACACCGAAGAAACTGCTCTCGAGGTTCAGACTGACGAGGTGCACACCGAAGAAACTTCTCTCGAGGTTGAAACTGAACCTGAGCGTGTCGAGGTGCACACCGAAGAAACTTCTCTCGAGGTTGAAACTGAACCTGAGCATTTCGAGGTTCAGACTGAAGAGGTGCACACCGAAGAAACTGCTCTCGAGGTTGAAACTAAACTTGAGCGTGTCAAGGTTCAGACTGAAGAAACTCATGTCACCCCCGAAGAAACTTCTCTCGAGGGTGAAACTGATAAAAATGAATCACTAGTGTGTGTTGATGAGGTGCTGAAACCAGTGAAGAAAACCAAGAAGATCAATGAACTTGTGTGTGTAATAGAACCGAAAACAAGAAGTGCTAAGGCGCAGAAGGGCACACGACGTGGTAGGAAGAGGTAGAACAAAGAATTGTTTGAAAATTTGTGTCATGTAATAATATTTGCAACTTGGTGCGTACTGGTACGCACTATGTATCCCTGTATTCCTATTCAAACTTGTTTGGTTATTTTTTAAAATTCAATTTTGGAGTCAAATTTGAATTGGCCCAATTTGAATTAGGGCTGGTGTATTGATGTTTTAATGCTATCTCAAGTCCCTCAACTCAAATATGTTCGTTAGTTGATCAATCCGAGCCCTTTCCCTAAGTTAAACTCATAGTCATGAAAAGTGTGTTTGAAATGACCTCCAATGGTAGGGTAGGCGGCCTCATTTCTAAGCAAAATTGTTTTGCACCCTCTCGAAATTAGCCAAATAAATTTTCTATACATCTATTCTGCCTATATAGTGTACATCTAAAGTCTCACTATTTATTGAATTAATATTATTTTTATTATTTTCTTTTTGAAAAAACATGGTTTAATAGAAAATCATATATAAAACAAGTTTAAAACATGAAAAATGATAAATTAAGAGATTTTGAGGTACTGGTTTTCTATTTTGACATTCGACATTATTATTGCAGAGGAGATGATACGTGGCCTTACACAAGTGACCAAGGAACGGGTCGATGTATGCTTTCATGATGTTGAGTATATTGATTAGTTAGGAAACTTAGATAGACTAGGATTTATTCATGCCTTGAATTGTACTCTAAGATAGATCATGTACTCCTATATATATATGCCCACGAGGCTCAAGCAATATAACAACTATTCCACCAAATCTTTGTCTCCCTTTCAACATGGTATCCGTTGGGGAACGTTGCATGGGAAACAAAAAAATTCCTACGCACACGCAAGATCTATCCATGGTGATGAGCATCTATGAGAGGGAGAGTGGATCTACATACCCTTGTAGATCGCTAAGCGGGAAGCATTAAGTAACGCGATTGATGTCGAACGTCTTCGCGATCCAAATCGCTGAGCGTCCTGCGATCCCATCACGATCCGTCCCGTGGTCCAATCACGATCCGCCCCGCGATCCCATCACGATCCTTCCCGCGATACAATCACGATCCGTCCCGCGATCCAGTCGTGGTCCTTCCGATCTAGCGCCGAACGGACGGCACCTTCACGTTCAGCACACGTACAGCTTGATGACGATTTCCGCCTTCTTGATCCAGCAAGAGAGAGCGGATACGTAGACGAGTTCTCTAGCAGCACGACGGCGTTGCGGTGATGGTGGTGGAGCAATTCCAGCAGGGCTTCGCCTAAGCACTGCTGAAACCGATCTAGAGGAGAAACTACGAACTAGACGAGAGGCATCACGTGGCTTAGGGTTTCTTGATCTATTCCAAGTGCTAGCCTCGCCCCTTTATTTATATGCTGAGCCTTGGGGTCGAAACTTGGAGAAAAATCCTCCTCAAGGTCGGTTTGCCTGCAAGGCAAGAGTTCTCCTCACACTCTAGGACCAGACGCCAAGGTCCTTGGCATCTGGCCCCAGACGCCAGGGTCCATGGCGTCTGGCCCCTGGCCTCCGCAAAACATCTTTTGCACCTTCCTAAAGCCTCATGGGATTTACCCCTTGTCCCAAATAAAGTGTTCTTGTACCCTGAACATTTCGGAAAAGATCCGAAACTATTTCCGGTGAATTTCGGAACCCTTCCGGAGACCAAACACTATTATCCCATATATCAATCTTTACCTCTGGACCATTCCGGAGCTCCTCGTGACGTCCAGGATCTCATCCGAGACTCTGAACAACCTTTGGTCACCACCATACATAACTATATACTATTGAAATGTCACCGAACCTTAAGTGTGCAGACTCTGCGGGTTCAAGAACTATGTAGACATGACCGAGACACCTCTACGGTCAATAACCAATAGCGGGACCTGGATGCCCATATTGGTGCCTACATATTCTACGAAGATCTTTATCGGTCGAACCTCTATGTCAAGGATTCAGTTAATCCTGTATGTTGTTCCCTTTGTTCTTCGGTATGTTACTTGCTTGAGATTCGATCGTCGGTATCTTTATACCTAGTTCAATCTCATTACCGACAAGTCTCTTTACTCGTTCCATAATACAAGATCCCATGGATAACACTTAGTCACATTGCTTGCAAGGCTTATTGTGATGTTGTATTACTGAGTGGGCCCTGAGATACCTTTTCGCCACACGGAGTAACAAATCCCAGTTTTGATCCATGCCGACCCAACAGACACCCTCGGAGATACCTGTAGAGCATCTTTATAGTCACCCAGTTACGTTGCGACGTTTCATACACACAAGGTACTCCTCCGATGTTAGTGAGTTGCATGATCTCATGGTCATAGGATCAGACACTTGACATGCAGAAAACTGTAGCAATAAACTAACATGATCATATGCTACGTTTATAGTTTGGGTCTTGTCCATCACATCATTCTCCTAATGATGTGATCCCGCTATAAAATGACATCTCATGTCAATGTATAGGAAACCATGACCATCTTTGATCAACGAGCTAGTTTACTAGAGGCATACTAGGGACACAGAGTTGTCTATATACCCACACATGTATTTAGTTTCCAATCAATACAATTATAGCATGGATAATAAACGATTATCATGAACAAGGAAATATGATAATATCTAATTTATTATTGCCTCTAGGGCATATTTCCAACAATATCTCCCACAAGTTCCTAGACCTAGCCATCGCCCACCGCTTCCGCGTCACGCGCTGTCCCCGGGGCGGTTGGCCTCCATGACCACCGCCAGGGGCCACGCCACCCGTAGATAGGGCTCGTCTGCCAGTCGTGTTGACCGGCTGCCCTAGAGAGTCTTTTTCTCGATCTCTTGATCCGGGGTTTTCTCTCTTTCACCGGTCGCATTGATCGGTGTACTCTTTTTGGTTTTCCGATCTAAGATCAGTTTGCGTCGCCTGCCGCCATTGTCGGCCCCGCGCCTCTACTCCGACATCGGCACGGCCCAGCCTCTAGACCAACCCGGCAGCATCATGCGATGCGGCGGCCCCTCTCGGCTGTTGCCCGCGCGTTTGCTCGCCCATCGCCCTACGCTGGCCGTCATCGCCCTGCTCCGATCGGGACTCCTGCATCGCCCCAATCCGGCGGCCTCGCGTCAGCGCGAGGGTCGGTGCAACCACGGGGATGACCTGGAGCAGACGACCTCGGGGCGGCGGTGGACCATAGGCCGTGACACTACGGCTCGAAGGGGCGACACAACGGTAGCATGCGGGTCGATGCGGCCGCGGGGAAAACCACGGGGTGGCGGCACTACGGCCCGACGGGGCGACGCAACGACATTCTTCGCATGGCTACCTTGACCACGGCTACACCATCCTACGCTCTCGGCTACCTCGCACTAGTAGAAGGCAGGGCTTTGGTCCAGCCTGAAAAGCCCATTAATCTAGGTTCACTCACGAACCGGGACCCATGGGGGCATCGGTCCCGGTTCGTGAGGCTAGGCCGCCGGCCGGGCCTCATGGGCCATTGGTCCCGGTTCGTCCGATCCCTTTGGTCCTGGTTCCGGACATGAACCAGGACCAATGGGCCTCGCTCCTGGCCCACAACCATTGGTCCCAGTTTGTGGCTAGAACCGGGACCAAATGTTGTTCTTCAGTCCCGGTTCCAACCACAAATCGGGACCAATGGTTTGGCCTATATATACCCCTTGCCCGCGAGGAGAGCAGTGCACTGCTCTGTTTTTTTGGCCGGCTTTGGGAGAGCTTTGTGGTGCTCTAGCTCACCTCCTATGCACATGAGGTGTTCGATGAAATGCCCAAGCCACACTTAAGCTTTCTACTTTATAAGCTCCTTGTCCAAGCTCCATTTTCCTCAAGATTTGTCTAGGTTTGGCGATCCGTCCTGTCCCGTCCCCGTCCTCACCGTCGTCAATCGTCCGCGGCCTTCTTGGTGCCGACACCACCGTGGTTAGCCTCTTCTTCTTATCTTCTTTCTAAAAGAAAAAAGTTCTTACTTGTATGATTTAGATAGATACTTGTGTAATTTTCTTACTTTTATTATTGTTTGTTATTATATAGTACGATGGTTTTGGTATCCGCCTCCGTCGGCCCTCGTCCTGTCTATGATTTGGATGTGGTATATATTATCTTTTATAACTATTTATTTTATTTAGTGTTTATGACAATTATGCCGACCAACGTGACATAGATTTTTAAATCTAGGAGGTATGTGAACCGGAAATTCCAACCCACATAGAAATTCTTGTCGAGAAGTTAAATTTGGTTGAAAAAGAAAACAATGACTTGAAAGAAAAATTACAAAGAGCTGAAGAGGAGAACATGAAGCTGGAGTTGCATGTTGCCGATATCGTCGATGATCACAAGATCAAGATGGATGCAATGCACTTGAAGATTAGAAGATTAGAAAATATACCATTCATACTGAGGCTTGGTATCATTATGCCATTGGATCAATTGGTACCTTAGTAGCGGTTATGATCGCATTTGTTGTTGCATTTAAATTTTTTACATAGTTTGAATGTATGTTTTAATTAGATGCTCTAGAGAGCTATATGTTGTTTAATAATGAGAACTATGTATGAACTGTATGTATTTATTTTGGTCACTATTGTACTTGGGTTTTAATGTGATGATGAATTTCTATTAATTTGGTCACTTCTCTATTCATGATATGTTGTAATGGTTTTTAATACACTTTATTATATAACGCAGGCAGATAAACCGGCAATGGATGTACAATGACCGACGCACCTTCGTTTTGTACATGAAGTGCATCCAGTTTTTGTCGTAACCCTCTCAACTTTTTATAACATGCTATGTGGGTGAAATGATGATACCATGCCAACTTTCAACCTTTTCACAGTTCATTTGTAGTGCTTTTCAATTCCGGGTCATTTAGCTCAAAAAATTAGTCAATGCATGAAAAATACCAAATGAAGTCAAAAAGGGTTGAAAATTGATGATGTGGCTTTGAATGGTTCATTTTGAACACACAAAAAGTCTGGAGTTCAAATAAGTTCAAAAACTGAAATTCCTTTGTAACATATGAGTTTTTGTCCGAAACCGTGATACTTCGAAAGAGATTGTCCATTTTGTACATGAAGTGCATCCTATTTTTGCCGTAACCCTCTCAACTTTTTAGCACATGCTATGTGGATGAAATGATGATACCATGACAACTTTCAACCTTTTGAGAGTTCATTTGAAGTGCTTTTCAATTTCAGAGTCATTTAGCTCAAAAAATGAACTAATAGCAAAAATAATAAACTTAGAAGCTTTTACAAAACTCTAATAGCAAAAAGAATGAACTAAAAATAATCAAATTAAAATATTCTGTTATGATCAACTTAAACAAAATGGTAAATGCAGCAGTTCTGAAGTTTCTGTAGTTCTGAAGTAGATCAATTTGATGCACCAGATTAATTTATGAAGTAGATGCACCAGATTAATTTCTGAAATTGATGCAGGCCCAAGGAACTCTGCCCGCTCCTGCAGGAGAAGAATCTGTACACCTTTGTCGGCTTGTGCATTGGAGGTGACAAGGAGAAGCTGGAGTTGTCTGGTTTGGAGATCAACCCCGACAAGTACATCGACCTGCAGCACAAATGGAGAGTTCCAAACAATGGAAAGCAGTATCAAGCCTTGTCTGAGTTTGCAGCCAGCCTGATCCACCCATCCTACAGGGCAATGAAGCAGAAGATCAATAGGCAAGAGGACCACAAACTATGGGGGATCAGCCACTGCCAAAGCACCTCATCGAGTACGCAGCGAAAGATGCGTACGTCACCTATGAGGCATGGAAGAAAATCGAAATCACCAAGGAAGGTTTGGAGCAATGGCAAGAGGCGGAGAAGAATTGGAATGACCCCGAGTACTGGGGGCTCTAGTTTCTTGTGCTTGTGCTTGTGCTTGCCAGACAACGCCGCCACTACTCGCGTAGTTTGCTTTTGTTATGTTTGATATCATGAGTCTTATTTTGTAGTTATGTGGTTGAACAAGTTTGCTTTTGTTATGTTGAACAAGTTTGCTATTATGTTTATCCATGTCTAGTTGAAGATTGCTATTATGTTTATCCATGTCTAGTTCCTGATGGAGCTGTTGTTTATCCATGTCAAGTTGAACAAGTTTACAAAAAATGGTTCCTGATGGAGCTGTTGTTCATCCATCCATCATGTTAAGTTAAAGATTTACAAAAATATGGCTTCACAGAGAAATGGATTTTGATGGAGCTGTTGTTTCAGAGCTGTTTTTTCTCAATTTTGATGTTGAAAAAAAGTTGATCAGACAATGGATGAATTCCTGATGCAAAAAAAGTTGATCTTGTTTTGATATTGTTTTCATCAATTTTGATGTGGTTCCTGATGGTTATAGAGAAATGGTTCCTGATGCAACACAGAGAAATGGCAAAAGAATATGCGCGAGCGGGGACTCGAACCCACAACTGTGCGCTCATTTCTTGGAGTTTCCACCACTGGGCTAGGAAGAGGCTACTGGTATGTAATCTATGCCATCTCTTTTGAAAGCATCAAACCAGTCAAGTATCAAACACACAACTCGCTGACAAGTTGGCCCCACCCCCACCCCCACCGTAGTCATTTCCCCCACTCCCACCACAGTCATTTCCCCCACTCCCACCGCAGTCATTTCCCCCATTCCTCTCCTCCTCCCTGCCGCCGCTGCCATCTCATCCCCACCACCGCCGGGGAATCAGCCCACCGCCGCCACCGACTCCTCCCCACCGCCGCTGATGACTCCTTCCTCTCCCGCGGAGGTATGAATCCGCCGCTGACTCCTTCCTCTCCCGCAATGGTTTTCTGCTGCTGTTTAGAATATGGTTTGATTCCATTGAATTAGGGTTCTTGCCGCAGTTGTTGTTTTCTATTGGATGGGATTAGGTTTTGATTAGGGTGGTTGGATTAGGGTTCTTGCGGCCCTCTGTTGATTGTATTGGATTGGATTAGGGTTCTTTTAGAAATTTATAGTTCTAGCTGTGTTTGCCTTTTATAGTAGACATTTATAGTAGATATGGTTCTAGATATGTTTGCCTATTATAGTAGACATGCACACATGGGCAGATATGGTCCAAAATTAGAGTAGTGATGTAGATAGAGTAGTAGCCATGTTAACAGAATTGTTCTCCGTTCAGCATGAATTGTTTTGCCATTTATAGTAGTATTCCAAATTTTAGTACTAAAGAGGTGTTCGTGCCATTTATAGTAAATGTTTGCTACATCGCTGCTTTTTAGATGGCCGACTTGGAAGGTTTCGAGTTCTTTGCGATCATACTTGAGATATCCTCCAGCAGCAGGCTGGTAAATAAAAGAAGAGATCTCCCCTTCACCCGTCTCTTTATCATAACTCTGATGTTTGCTAAATTACTGCTTGACACTCGCTGCAGAGGCTGCCTGACACTTTTATGAAGATGTTGGACGGTCGTCGGCCACAAAAAGTGAAGCTACGGTAGGCCGACAACGGGCTTCGCAGGCTATGGGACGTGGAGGTGGTGGTCGACACCGATGGCCACATGTACCTAGATCGTGGTTGGAAGTAGTTCGTTCGTGCCTACGACCTATGGCATGGGTACTTCCTTGTCCTCAGGTACGACGGTAACACCATGCTCACCGTGAAGATGTTCAACACGACTATGTCCGCATTCGCTACCAGGATGACGATCCTGCCAGTACGCTCTGCCTCTTCTTCCTCTACATTTGGCTTTGTCTCACACCGATTGTTAAATAAACCTGCTTGTTGCATTTGGTCAGGAAATAGGAGCAGCGGCAACGACTCTGGCTACAGCAAATGCAGGTGCAAGGATGAGGAGGAGCATAGTTGGGATGCGGAGGAGCAGAGCGGGGATGAGGAGGAGCAGAGCTGGGATGAGGAGGAGTAGAGCGAGGATGAGGAGGAGCAGAGCGGGGATGAGGAGGTGGCTGGCAATGACCATGCGATGGTGGTGGCTGACGATGGCCTCGCGATGCTGGTGCTTGAGGATGGCCTCGAGATTGTGGTGGTGCCTGAGGATGACCTAGCGGTGGTGGTGCCTGACAATGGCCTCGAGATGGTGGCGGTGCTTGACGATGGCCTCGCGATGGCGCTGGCGATCCCACCGTTGGGCGACAGGACCATGGCAATTGTGATAAAGGAGTACATCCCACAGCCTGGCCACCGCTGGGTGATGAGTTTCCGTCCATGGATGATGAAACCACAATCTGCATGGATGATAGAGGCACTGTCTGCCCAGATGAAGGAGGAGCTATCTGCATGGATGAAGCAGGCACTGTCCACACAGACCTCAGCCCTGTTACACCTTCTATTGGCAGGAATGCTATCATCATTGAAGAAGAACACCAGCTTGTGCTTCAATTAGGCAAGCTCACCTTTGCAATGCCCTCTTTTACTAGTGCATTTTCCAAATGGAAGTGATCATGTATGGTTACCTGTTTAGCAGAACCATTCTTGCATTTGTCGATTTCTCTTCAAATTTATGAGTTCAATTTCATTTTCAGATGCACTGACTACCAAGCTTAGATAGAGAAAGGGCAAAGGGCTAGAGAAAATCACCAAGTCGCTTGGTAGCAAGGTGCCTATCCAAATTGCCAAAGGGATGAAGCGTCCAGAGAAGCCCCTGTAGGCAGCAAAGCCTGCTTCTGAGTGTGGACTCGTTGCAAGAACCCATCTACCAGTTCTTCCTCATTCAAGGAATACAAAAAAAACTCTAATCTAATGGCATACTACATTGGGAAATTTGCTGTAAGCTACTTGGTTTGTAGTTGATGTGCTATCTTTTTTCTGTTACACCTATGTATGATCACTAATATTGTTCCTACCTTGTTTGCTATCTTGTTAGGCAAATTTTGAGATGAACACCGACTCGGAAGTCATCAAGACCGCTTGCAAAGATATTCTGCAGAAAAATTCAAAGAACATACGCCATCAGATCAAGAAGAAGTATTTTGATACCATAGCAGCAAACAAAGTCAGCATCAAGTCTCCGGTGCTGGATCTGATAGACCGTGAATGGCAAGCTCTAGTGGAGATGTGGTCTACCCCAAGACACAAGGTTTTTCTCTGCTTTGTTTGCTGCTTTATGTTCTGCACATGATATGCTAGTGCTAGATCATGCTGACAGTATGATTTTTTTGTAGGAAACTTGTGTGTTGAACATGATGAATCGACAAAAAGTTGTGTACCATCAGACAACTAGTTCCAGGCACTACACATTACACATCTTTGCCACTGTGAGAACTTTTGTCTAGAGACCTGACCATTTGATCCTCGTTGAATAACATTTTTGATTCTTGCCGAATAACATTTTGATTTTTGTTGAAAATCATTTCAGAAAGAAGAGTGAAAGGGTGAGGAGCTGTACGCGATTGCCTTGTTCAAGGCCACCCACAACAGGAAGAAGCACGGGTTTTCGGAGCCAGTAAAGAAAGCTATAGTAAGTCACTCCATGCTTTGTCCAGCCAGTTCAAACTTTTGTCTAGATTTGGTATGCTTTGAGGATGTTTACTAGAGCCTAAGACAAGTTTGATGTTGTTTGATTCAGAATTCTGTCATGCCCTGTTTTGATTCACAGCCAGTTCAAACTTCTGTCATGCCATGTTTGATGTTGTTCGACTGGTTTGTCCAGTCAGTTCAAACTTCTAGAGCCTAAGATAGGTTTGATGCTGTTTCACTGGTTTGTCCAGCCAGTTTAAACTTCTACCATGTACTGTTTGAGTCACATCCAGCAAGAACACAAACTATGTTCCATGCTTTGATGTTGTTTGCTACTACCTAAGATAGGTTTGGTATCTCAACAAAGATATCAGAATTTGTTGTATAGTTCTAAACAAAGATAACAGAATTTGTTGTTGCTATTTGTTGCATTTTTTTATGATATGGTAAAATATCTATGTATAGATTTTGTGTGCTGGTTTGGTTACTTCAAATAATTCATTTTGTGTGCTGGTTTGGTGGCATTCTTGTTTGTTTGTCTTGCTTGGGTTGGTTTGAAAAATGTGAAATAGATCTGCCACTAATGTCTACCATTTTCCTCTATATGCTAGCTTGAGATGGAGAAAAAGAAGGACGCGCTGGTACCAGATGGTGAAGAGCCAAAGTCTTCTATTGATATTGTTGATTAAGTGCTCAAGACCGAAGTAAAGTGAAGCACATTCCTCGGGAATGTTGGGCTCCAGTCATCTACGACTAACTCGACCAAAGCAAGTGTTGCTGTGGCTTCTCATGTTCGTGATCTTGAGCAGAAGCTGGAGAGGTCAGAGCTTCAAGAAGAATTGATGCAAGAAGAAGTGGCGACAATCAATATGAAGGCGGAAGAAGCTAAAGCTGCACGTGACAAGGAACTTGAGCTGCTGCGCAAGAAGGCTCAAGAACAGGATGAGAACTTAGCCCACTTGATGTCTCTCTTTGGAGCTAAAGCATTATGATGGCCGAAGCATCGTCGAAGCTCTATGCTCATTTTGATGAACATGTGAAGTTTAACCTGTCATAGGACCTGTTTTAGATAGATTGCTCATTTTGGTGATGCTAAACTGGTGAAACTGTGAAGTTATGCAGTTTGTGAACCTATGAAGTTATGCATTTTGTGAAACTGTGAAGTTATGCATCTTGTGTGAATTATTTGAGTTTTGCTTGGACCATTTTGTGAGGCTGAGCACCTGGTTAACAGGATAATTATTGAATTGGGCTCTGACCTTAGTTGGACCGTAAAAAGGCCGAGGCCCAAACAAGAATTAGACTAAAATGGCTTGGGCCTAAAAAAAGAGTTGACTATAAAAAAACCTAGTCAATAAAGGGCTGCATCCCAGAAAATAAAAGGCCAAGGCCCAAACAAGAACTAGACTAAAAAGGTTGTGGCCCAAAAAAATAGTTGACTAGGAAAAAAAGTGGATTGCAAAAGGCTACATCCCAGAAAATAAAAGGCCAAATTATTGGGCCAGGCCCATGCCGCTAAGCAAAATAAAGAGAAAAAACATAAAATGGGCTGAATTATTGGGCTTGGCCCATGTAGACGGTCGAAATGGTCCGGGCCGATTCTAATTTATGACCTTCTCATTTGGTCATAATGCTGCCACGTCAGCTTGCCATGGTGGATCTGACGTGGCGTGGGCGGAGAGCTAGTGTTTAAAAAATTGGTCGTTGAACCTATGACCTTTTTTTGGTCATAAACTTCTACGACCTTTTCAGAAGAAGGTCGTTAATTTCCATTATTTACCCTTAGCTTTTGACCATCAGTTTTTGGTCACAAAAAGGCCACAAATGGAAAACAATGACCATTTAGTGACCAATAGTGAAGGTCACAAGATAGCATATTTCTTGTAGTGGCTATGAGCCGCGGCCCCGCCGTCGCCTTGGCTTCAGAGCATTTTTTTGTTCATATATGTATTTTTATTGTTCATATGTGTATTAAGTTTTTTATTCATAGCATTTATTTGTTCATATATGTATTTTTTCAAAGCATTTTTTCCATGTATATATGTATGTGGCTATGTATGTATAGATGGATAGCATTTTTTCCATGTATGTATGTCATTGTCGATATACCCCCTCCCCGATAACTTCGACATGAGGGGGGGTCGATATACCCCCTCCCCGATAACAGTTTTTTCTAAGTTAGTAAGGTAAAATGTTCACACCCCTCTCGATATACCGGGCGACCAACTCTCAAGGCCACCCAAACCCTAGAAAAAAAGCGTTGTCGATATACCCCCTCCCCAATAACATTTTTTTTAAGTTACTAAGGTAAAATGTTCACCCCCCCTCGATATACCGGGCGACCAACTCTTGAGGCCACCCAAACCCTAGAAAAAAGCGTTGTCGATATACCCCCTCCCCGATAACATTTTTTCTAAGTTACTAAGGTAAAATGTTCATATAGAAAACTCCGGTAATATAGATTTATCAAGAATGCCCCCATTATGGATGTGCACAAGTTGATCCAATTTTTTCTGATCCCATATATATATATATATATGTTCTTCTATATGTCATGTTGTGTGTCAAAGTATTGAAGAAATCTATGGCTTCATCATTAGCCGGAAGTAACCAGCGTATGATGCTACGAAGCTCTTGAAAGTTGTTTTGGAACGGAGTTCCGAATAGAGTGATTCACTTTTTGGTACGAATTTCAGCAACGGCCTTCCAAATAGCGATATTCGGAAGGCTCTTGCTGAACTTCGTACCAAAAAGCTAATTATCCTATCCGGGACTCCATTCCAAAACAATTTTGGAGAGCTTCATACCATTATGCGCCTGTTACTTCTGCCTAATGATGAAGCCGGGATTTTCTTGAATCCTTTGACACTAGACAACGTGACATATAGAAGGGTAGATGAGATCAGGAAAAATATGGACCATTTTCTGCACATCTAGAATGGCGCCATTTTGTTAAATCCCTAAAAGGTTAAGAGAATCCCCTCTCGCCTGACCAAACCCTTGAAGCATCGAGGGCCACCCCAAATCGCAGAGAAGTATATTAATTGTCATGTTTTAATATTTGCAGAAACTATGGATCAAAGAGACTTGGAACAAGAAGAGTTGTTGGGGGACATAATCTGACGCGGTCCTGATGTTGTCTTGTCGTTTCTGAACGACATCGATGGTCTTGAAGGACAGGATTGCTGCTCCGGTGATCGAACAATGGAGGAGGAAGGACATGATCATGATGCCTCCAGTCACCGAATGCCGGAGGAAGAAGGAGACCATGGTGACGGCTCCGGTGACCGAACGGAGGAGGGAGATGTTGCAAAGTCCGGCGAGGTATATATATTAATTAAGCATGTTTTGACTAACTAATTGATGCATTAACTGTTTTGGTATGTACATATATTAACTCTTATTTCTTCTTTTATATAGACCTCCGGATTGAGCCAAACTTCGGTAACGAGACGAGGCCCGAAGAGAAGGTTGGGCAAGGAAGAAAGGTTCACGATCACAGCACTCGCGGATGATGGCCTACCGATTGAACCAAAGCGGACCAAGGACACATGCCAATCAAAATCAACCAATGGAATAAGACTAAGGACAACAATCCTGAAATTTCTTATGTCACCGATAGACAGAAAGATGATCTTTGGACCTCGCTGAAGGCAAATTTCACCCTACCGCCAGAGGAGGATCCGAATAACCCAGTTATAGAGCCACTGGTCAAGGCATGTGCTCTTAAGAAGATGGCAGATCTATTCAGGAGGTGGAAGAATGGGTTGAAATCAAAGTTTGTCGACAAAGGGAAGACTCCAGAATTCATTGGCCGATTTGAGAAGACAAGAGATCACTGGCCCGAATTTGTGGCCTACAAGACATCGAAGAAGAGTAAGAAAATGTGTGAGACAAACAAGAACAATGCTGCAAAGAAGCAGTATCACCATCACACGGGGTCAGGTGGCTACCTCAAAGCCCAGTCATTGTGGGACAAAGCTGAGAATGACCTACTTGCTAAAGGGGTCGAACCAGAGACATTGAACTGGCCAAACCGTTCAAGGACTTGGTTCTTCGGGGTTGGGGGATCTTTGGACCCTAAAACAGGGAAGTGTCGTTGGACAAACGAGCAACTTGCAATACCCGTCATGAAGCTTCAGAAGTATATCACCGTAGCGCAGGAAGGGATGTTCATTCCCGACAGAGAGAAGGACGAGCTGACTAAGGCCCTAGGGAATGCTGAGCACCCTGGACGAACACGAGGCATACCAAGCTCCGTTCCGTGGATGGTTGGGTTTCCCGACGTAGGCTGTTATAGAAGCCGACAGACAAAGAGGAAAGCGGAGCTGAGCGAAATGCAGAAGCTCAATGCAAGACTAGAAAATCTATAGGAAGCTAAGAGCTAGCGAGTTGTCAGCCAACCATCTCAGCTGCACGAAGCTACCCCAGAAGCTACCCCTCCATCTCAGCAGAGAAGCAGCATGGCTTCCACGGAGCCCGTTCAGCCCGACTTCACGGCTCCTAGCTACCCCATGGATACTATCACGGAGGCCCAACATTGCAAGCTTTGGACGAAATTCCGGAACCTCACTTTCAAGGCGGCTCTCGGCTCTGTTGCACCTCCTCAACCCAATGGAACTTTTCACTGCCTTCCGATTCCACATGGCTATGCTGTTGTGATGGTGGATGAAGTAATGGAGGGATTTGATGAGTTCGAGCTTGTCCACCATACAGGTGAAGGGGAGAAGAAGCTGGTTCATGCTCTGAAGAGTACATGTCTATGGCCGAAGGAGTACATCAAGCTTCCAAACTGGACGCCGCCTCCTCCTCCTCCTCCTATGGCGAGTCAGGGCACTCTGCCTCCTCCTCCTCCTCCTCCTCTGGCGAGTGATCAGGGCACTCCGCCTCCTTCTCCGGCTCCTCCGACGCGTGACAACACTCCACCTCCTCCTTCGCCTACTCCGGCGCATCGGAGCAGTCTGCCTCCCCCTCCGCCTCGACGGCCATGGCAAAAGACACACACCGCCACTCCGGCTCCTCCGGCGTGTCGGAGCACTCCGCCTCCTTCTTCGCCTCGTCGGCAACGACGGAAGAGGGATGCCGTCGCTCCGGCGGCTAGTAGTACAAGTAGAGGCGGGAGGCAATTCAGTTACGGTCCATCTCTCAAGCCTATGGAAAAGTTACAATATGAGAGGACCGAGTAGGAAAACAAGGACATGTGTCATTCCCAACTAAGGGACCATTTTGCAAAGAAAACTCCACCTCCGAAGGAGAAGGTAGATCCGATGAAAGCGAAGCACACTATCAATGCCCTAAAGTGACCACCACCGCCAGAGATGGATTCCAACTATGTCTGCTGTCTTAAATAGACATATCAAGATGCGCGGCGGTCGGGAAGTACTTCCAGTGATGCAAGGTTAGCAAAACGATGAAGTGGGAAAAAATCCCCAGCTCGGCGTGTTGGGTGACGTAGTAGTAAATCAAAAAAATTCCTACGATCACCAAGATCTATCCATGGAGAAACCAGTAACGAGTGGGGAGAGATTGCATCTTCATACCTTTGAAGATCGCTAAGAGGAGTGTTACAAGAACGCGGTTGGTGGAGTCGTACTCGCAGCGATTCAGATCGTGGTGGATTCCAATCTCAGCGCCGAACAACTGCGCCTCCGTGTTCAACACACGTGCAGCCCAGTGACGTCTCCTACACCTTGATCCAGCAAGGAGGAAGGAGAGGTTGAGGGAGATCCCTGGCAGCACGATGGTGTGGTGACGGTGGAGCAACGTGAACTCTGGCACGGCTTCGCCAAGCGCTACAGAGAATGAGGAAGAGGAAGGGTAGGGCTGCACCGAGAGAGAAAGAAGTCGTGTCTCAAATCAGCCCAAACCCTTGCATATATATAGGAGGAAGGAGAGGGAGGGATGCCGTGGCCCCTCCTCCAAGGAGGAGAGCTTCGGCCGAACTAGGGGGAGAGTCCACCTCCCACAAGGGAGGTGGATCTCCTTCTTTTAAACCTTTTTCAGCCCTATCTCTTATCTCCAGCCGCATGGGCCTTTCTAGAAGGTCTTGGCCAGCCCAATAAGGGATGGCACGCCTCCTCTAAGGTCCCACGAAGTCCTTTGGTCGTCAGACCCCTCACGGGGGTTCTCCGGCACCCTCCCGACACTCCCGGTACACTACCGATGAGCCCGAAAACTTTCCGGTGACCAAAACTGGACTTCCTATATATCAATCTTTACCTCTGGACCATTCCGGAGCTCCTCATGACATCCGGGATCTCATCCGGGACTCCGAAATTTTTTCGGTAATCACGTATATCATTTCCCTATAACCCTAGCGTCATCGAACCTTAAGTGTGTAAACCCTACGGGTTCGGGAGACATGTAGACATGACCGAGACACCTCTCCGGTAAATAACCAACAGAGGGATCTGGATACCCATGTTGGCTCCCACATGCTCCACGATGATCTCATCGGATGAACCGCAATGTCGGGGATTCAATCAATCCCGTATTCAATTCCCTTTGTCTATCGGTATGATACTTGCCCGAGATTCGATCGTCGGTATCTCTATACCTTGTTCAATCTCGTTACCGGCAAGTCTCTTTACTTGTTCCGTAATACATCATCCCGTGACTAACCCCTTAGTCACATTGAGCTCATTATGATGACATCTTACCGAGTGGGCCCAGAGATACCTTTCCGTCACACGGAGTGACAAATCCCAGTCTCGATTCGTGCCAACCCAACAGACACTTTCGGAGATACCTGTAGTGCACCTTTATAGCCATCCAGTTACGTTGTGACGTTGGGAACACCCAAAGCATTCCTACGGTATCCAGGAGTTGCACAATCTCATGGTCTAAGGAAACGATACTTGACATTGAAAAGCTTTAGCAAACGAACTACACGATCTTGTGCTATGCTTAGGATTGGGTCTTGTCCATCACATCATTATCCTAATGATGTGATCCCGTTATCAACGACATCCAATGTCGATGGTCATGAAACCGTGACCATCTATTGATCAACGAGCTAGTCAACTAGAGGCTCACTAGGGACATGTTGTGGTCTATGTATTCACACATGTATTACGGTTTCCGGTTAACACAATTATAGCATGAACAATAGACAATTATCATGAACTAGGAAATATAGTAATAACCATTTTATTATTGCCTCTAGGGCATATTTCCAACACGGCGAACAGGAGAACCAATTGTGCCCCCCGCTCAAGGTGTCTAGCGATATCGCCGCTGATCATCCGGTGATTGTGCCCGGTACCAATCCCGCTGATTGCATGAGCGATGATGTACTGTTTGAGCAGTTGGAGGTGGACAAATTCAGATACCGGTATGGGCAGCCTCTCGTCAAACCTGATCCTCCTCCTCTAACAATGATGATGCGAAGGTTCCATGATTGGTACCTGAAAACCTGCAGCGAATCTGGAAAGGATACTGTGACGATGAGAATTAAAGAGGAGCACGACCTCGTTGGAATGGAGCAGTTGTCTGTTGAATTTGACGAGTTATTCCAGTTATACAATCAAAAGGCCATCGACAAAACAATCGTGACTTCCTACTGCCTGTAAATACTACTTCTGTAATTAAGTCTCTATATATAGCTCAGCTCTTTCATTCATGTATATATAATCATCTTCACTATATTATGTAGATTGAAGATCGTCGAATGCAGAAAAGCATAAATCTATGACATTGGGTTCATTAATCCAAATATCATACATGAGTTTACGGTTAAACACAATGCCACAAAAAAACGAGGACAACTTGCTACAATCGTTGCTTGCAAATCAAAACAAAGAGACAATACTCTTTCCTTACAACTTCAAGTGGGTGTTACTGTCTTGTGCATATTCGGTTTCCCTTATTACTCGAGGTTATAGTAATGTAATTGATGAGTTATGCATGCGTGCGTAACTTCCACTTTATTCTGCTATAGATTAAGGTTGAACGGGGAGTAGTAACCGTCTTAGACTCGAAACGAAAAGATCCCCAGGAATATGCGGACATGACTGAAATGCTCCAGAAGTAAGTTCAATCGATCATTATCGCATCATATCGGCAACTTTGTTCATTTCCTGATATCAAGTAATTATTTTGTTTGTCTCGCACGGTTTGGAAAGAGTTCACCGCAATTGTTCCGGCACTGCCGAGGGAGCTGCAATTTACACACCCGGAAGTACGTACTACTAGCTAGTTTCGCGCATCTCCCATTGATTCTAGTTTCATCAATACCATTTATCATGCTTGATTATCGGTTTGATTGAACTCTATTTCTTGTAAAGTGCTTGTGGCAGGAAGCCGGGAATGATTTTTATGGATACTACGTTTGCGAGTTCATCTACAACACGACGACCCCTAAGCGGGGCTACTCTGGAAAACAATATGAAGTGGCTAAGCAATGATATTTACAATTTTATTTTATTACAATAATTTGTGTTGAGTTTCATTCATATATATGTATTGACCCCCTTCTTCAAATTAGATGTGGCAGATGCGGGATGAACTCCTACCACATGATCGCATACGAGCAATTCAACAAGAATTGGCCGGATTCTTTCTTGACCACGTCATAAATAAAGCTAGAGAATACCATTTGGAATTTAACATTAGATGTAAGAGATCTTATATTGTATATATGTAGCTAGTAGCATCGGATAGATATACGAAAACTTGTTGTACGACCAATCTCTCGGAGAAAGAGAGGTCGATCACTTCTGTCTCTATATGGTCATGACGATCTTCTGTACTTAATGGTTCCTTCATTTGCTTACTAGTTAGCGTGTCAAGTTCTCTCTATAGTAGCTAGCGTCGACCAAGCACGGAGAAAGAGAGGATACTTCTCTCTATTAGCTAGCTAACACAGTATGAAACCCCTAAATTAACCCTACAAAAACCCCGTAAAACCCACCTCCCCCCCTTTCAAAAAAACCCCCAGCTCCTGCCAGATGCTGACGCGTGGATACCTTTTGGTCCCGGTTGGTGTTACCAACCGGGACTAAAGGTCCTCCTGCTTGGGCTCCCCACAGCGGCCACGTGGAGCCCCTTCTGTCCCGGTTTGTAAGCGAACCGGGATTAAAGGTTTAGGAATTTTGTCCCGACCCTTTAGTTCCGGTTCCAGAACCGGGGCTAATGGACCTCTAGAACTGGGACAAATGGGTCTTTTTCTACTAGTGTCGACAAACGGCACAAAGGGCTACCGCCTTGCTTGATCAACCTCGTCGGTTTCTACTCCAGTCACAACTTCCACGATGCATCGACCATTACGACTGTGAGGGGGATGACCGTAGGCTTACCTTCGGATTCTTCTCCAGTCTTACCGTCTGCATCGCTACCGTTATGACTGCCGGGGGATGTTGAATATATTGATTAGTTAGAAAACTTAGATAGATTAGGATTTGTTCCTGCCTTGACTTGTATTCCAAGATGATCATGTACTCCTATATATATGCTCACGAGGTTCAAGTAATATAGCAATTATTCCACCAAATCTCTCTCTCCCTTTCAACACATGAGAGCCGGCTAAAATACAATGCACATTACAATATCCAGGTAAGTTTTAAGCCTTCAACAGTTGCCCTCACAACCAGTAGCTATGTATTACCCCAATGGTGTCAATTTCCTTTTAGTATTTAGATAGAAGCTTATATATCTCCTGGAGATCTGGATGTACATTGGAATCTGTATGTAAGCTGGAACAATGCTTGGTGCTGAATGCCTTGATATCTTATGTTACTGGGTGATTACCATGAAAGTTGTTAAAACTGATGCAGTCGCAGATCTTGGCAAACAGTGTTGTTAGTTAACTTCTGTTTTGTCTGTGGAAAGAGGGTAAATGGGCAGAATCTTTGGTCATCCGCAAACTCAGCTGGAAATGGGGAACATTCCCTTTGTAAGAGCGAACCACATGCATTTAACCAGGGCATGCTTAATAATAGTCAATGGAGGTCAGAGAAGAGGAGCAGATTGCCTAAAAGAGCTCCTCCCGTCCTGACCAACAGCTCCTCCCTTGGCAATCTTGGTAGAATTGCAGGAGCATAGCGTAGAGACATTAGGGTTGGCAGAAGGGGGAGAGGAGGAAGAAGGAAGGGGCGGTGGCGGGGATGGGCAAGTACAGCGACGGCGATGGTGGCGGCGGCGGGGGCAGCTACCCGTTGGTGGCGGTGTGCATCGACAAGGACAAGAATAGCCAGAACGCGCTCAAGTACGCGACGGAGACGCTGGTACACCGGGGCCAGACCATCGTGCTGGTCCACGTCAACACCCGCGGCAGCTCCGGCGGCGTGGAGGACGCCGCCGGGTACAAGCAGCCGACGGACCCAGTGATGAAGGACCTCTTCCTCCCCTTTCGCTGCTTCTGCACCCGCAAGGACATCCAGTGCAAGGACGTGGTGCTCGACGACCACGACGTCGCCAAGTCGCTCGTCGAGTTCGCCGCCCACGCCGCCATCGACCGCATCATCCTCGGCGCCAACACCCGCAGCAGCTTCGTCCGCTTCAAGGCCGACGTCCCCAACAGCGTCTGCAAGACCGCCCCCGACTTCACCAGCGTCTACGTCGTCAACAAGGGCGGCAAGGTCACCTCGGTGCGCCAGGCCATCCGCCCCGCCCCCTCCGTCTCGCCGCTCCGCACCATGATACAGGGCGGCGGTGGCGGCGGCGCCAAGCCGCCTGAGCCGCAGCAGTTGATGGCAGCGGCCGCGCCCGCGCCAGCGCAGAAGTGGGCGGCGCCGCCTCCTCCTCAGGCGACGCGAGCCGACTCTGCCGGCACGCCCACGCTGCAGCCGCCAGAGAATTTCATAATGTAAGCTTTCTTTCGAGTGGTACTTCAGTTCATGCATGCATGGACGAACAGATAGGTGGAGGTGGTGGTGATCGCTCATGGTTACGTGGCAGGTCTCCGTTCTCGAGGGGCCCGACGACGTCGGCGAGGAAGGCGTTCCCGGACTTCTCGCTGCCGGAGTCGTCCGACATATCCTTCATCGGAGCCCCGGTCCAGCGGCGGAGCGTGGACCGGCCGTCGTACCCGCCGCGGCTGTCCACCGGGTCCGACTCCCAGTACGAACACAACAGCTTCGAGGCTCCGCGCACGGCATGGGGCGAGTCCTTCGGCAACGAGAGCACCTCCAACTCCCAGACCAACGTCTCCTCCCTCCCCACGGTACCTCCCTCCATCATGCAACCTCACTGCATGCATGTCTGCCATTAATCTTTCTTTGTTGCAAACCTCACTGCATGCATGTAGGAGGACATGGAGGCGGAGATGCGGCGGCTCCGGCTGGAGCTGAAGCAGACCATGGACATGTACAGCACGGCGTGCAAGGAGGCGCTCACCGCCAAGCAGAAGGCCACGGAGCTGCAGCGCTGGAAGGAGGAGGAGCAGCGCTCGCATGACGGCCGGCTCACGGAGGAGACGGCGCTAGCGCTCATCGAGCAGGAGAAGGCCAAGGCGCGGGCGGCCATCGAGGCCGCCGAGGCGTCGCAGCGCCTGGCGGAGCTGGAGGCCCAGAAGCGGATCGCGGCGGAGAGGAAGGCGCTCAAGGAGGGCGCCGGCGGCTCGTCGGCGAGGTACCGCCGGTACACCATCGAGGAGATCGAGGCGGGCACCGAGCACTTCTCCGACGCGCTCAAGGTGGGCGAGGGCGGCTACGGCCCGGTGTACAAGGGCCAGCTCGACCACACCCCCGTGGCCATCAAGGTGCTCCGGCCGGACGCCGCGCAGGGGAAGGCGCAGTTCCAGCAGGAGGTGGAGGTGCTCAGCTGCATCCGCCACCCCAACATGGTGCTCCTCCTCGGGGCCTGCCCGGAGTACGGCTGCCTGGTGTACGAGTACATGGCCATGGGCAGCCTCGACGACTGCCTCTTCCGGCGCGGCGGCCGCGGGCCGGTGCTCCCCTGGCAGCACCGGTTCCGCATCGCCGCAGAGATCGCCACGGGCCTGCTCTTCCTCCACCAGGCCAAGCCGGAGCCGCTGGTCCACCGCGACCTCAAGCCGGGCAACATCCTCCTCGACCGCAACTACGTGAGCAAGATCAGCGACGTTGGCCTCGCCCGCCTGGTGCCGCCGTCGGTGGCCGACACGGTGACACAGTGCCACATGACGAGCGCCGCGGGCACCTTCTGCTACATCGACCCGGAGTACCAGCAGACGGGGATGCTGGGAGTCAAGTCGGACGTCTACTCCCTGGGCGTGATGCTGCTGCAGATCATCACGGCGCGGCCGCCCATGGGGCTCACCCACCACGTGGCGCGCGCGCTGGACCACGGCACCATCGCCGACCTGCTGGACCCGGCCGTGCAGGACTGGCCCGTGGACGAGGCGCGGCGGTTCGCGGAGATGTCGCTGCGGTGCTGCGAGCTCCGGCGCAAGGACCGGCCCGACCTGGCCACCGGCGTGCTCCCGGAGCTGAACCGGCTGCGCGCGCTGGGCGAGGACAACATGCAGTTCTGCAACCCCATGATGGGCGGCATGAGCAGCGGCGGCGGCTTGCGGACCGGCATGACCAGCTCCGCCTACATGAGCAACTCCGCCATGTCGCAGTCACGGCCCGTAAGAAAACCAACACGAATGATCATCCGCCATTTCTCATCCTCCTCCTCCTTGCAAGGATGAGGATCCACACTGACAATGGCAAATCATGTGCATGCAGGATCAGATGAGCGATCCGTTCTCGAGGTCGCAGTACGGCGGCGGGAACGCGAGAAGGCCCAACTACAACTGATCAAAGTCGCGTCGTGAAGCTGCGCTGTGCTTCTAAAGTTCTCACATCATTAGGCCCAAGAGCAGAGCAGAGCGTTTAAAAGATTCATCATTTCATCAACAAACTGTCTAATTCTTCGCCCGTACCTAATACTTGGTCCTGGATTCTTAAATATCGGTCGGTAGCCACTCGTCATGCATGCGCTCGTTGTTGTAAATTTTGTAAAATGTACTATGCTGGTGAAAGCAATCGTGTGTAAAACGTAGCGATGATTTCTTGATCCAGCCTTTGTTTTAAGCCACCGCCCTCACATTGTTTCTTGCTCACTGCTGCTTCTTGCTCTGTGATGCTTGGGTTCTCTTACCCGACTTGTGGCGCAAACAGCGAACCTAAGAGCATCTATACTTCTATAGTCGGGACCCCTCGCACGCTCGCGGACGCGTCCGGTCAGTGACTGGACAAGAGAGAAAACAAAGTGACCCAACCTCATATTGTTCCTATACGTCCGGCTGTCCGCGAATCCTTATATTTAACTCAAATATGGGATGCTAAGAGGGCTCGCGGACGCGTCCGGGCGCGCCCTGTCAGTCCGCGCCCGGACGCGTCCGCCACGTAAGACATGACCCTACCTCGGACCACCTTTTTTTTTATTCATTCTTTTCTTTCTCTCTCTTCCTCTCCACCAATCACGTGCAAGTGACCGGACATGTGAGGAAGAAAATGAGGAGTGTGACTGCGTGGACGGACAAATAGGGGACGTGCCCAGTCATTGATCGGGCCTGTCCGCGGACGTTTAGAGGGTCATATTTGCTATGTCCGGCTATAGATGCTCTAAGGCCAGCTCCTAGCGATCCTGCATCTAACGCGCGGACGCATCTAATCCTCCACGACTAGCTGATGGTCCTAACACATTTTAATGTCATTATAAATAGTTCTACAAACAAATAGTTTTACGCTCAAATAGTTTATTATGACTCAATCAAAATTTTACGCTCAAAAAGTTTATTATAACTCAATCAAAATTGTCTTGAATATGTGAAATGCAAATGAACTGATACATCTATTGGTTCTCAATATGAGTTCACATGTATTCAACCAAATTATCCTGGAGTTGCATATGAGTATGCTAATCACGCATTTCATGATAAAATTGGACAAATTGTTCAAACGTTGCCAGTACATGGTGTTCAGGCTCAACATTTTCACCCTGAAAATCAAACCATTGGTTGTAGATGTTGTCATCACGCTTATCATCTACGATCATGTTGTGCATGATCACACAAGCAATCATCACCTCCCAAAGCTTCTCGGTGCTTCATGTCAGTGCAGAATTTCGAAAGATGCCCCATCGAGGTTGAAGCACACGAAAAGCACGCTCCACATCCTTCCTAACATTCTTTTGGATTTGGGAAAATCTCTGCCTCTTATCTCCTTGCGGGTTGGGTATTTTGTTCACAAGTGTTGACCACTGAGGATAGATACCATATGCTAGGTAGTAGCCCTTGTGGTAAAGGTCGCCATTGTTCTTAAAGTTGACATCTGGGGAGTGGCCTTCTGCAAGTCTTGCAAACATTATAGAACGCTGAAGCACGTTGATATCATTGTGAAAATCAGCCATGTCCAAGAAAGAATGACATATCTGTAGATCTTGTGAAGCCACCACTCCTAATATGTCAGTGTCACCTTCCATGTTCCCCTTGTACCGCCCCTACCAAGAAAATGGACTTTTTTTTCCACTTCCATTGCATAATATCTATACTACCAAGCATGCCCGGAAAGCCCCTATCGGCATTGATCGCCAACAACGTCCGTGTATCAGCGGCACTTGGCTCTCTTAGGTACTCGGGGTCGAACACTGCCACCACAACCTTGCAGAAGTTGTACATTGATAGGAGGCATGTGGACTCGCTCATACGTAGATACTCATTCACAAGATCGCCCGAAATTCCATATGCAAGCATGCGAATAGCCGCTATGCATTTCTGGTAAGAGGAGAAGCCAAGCTTGCCAATGGCATGCTCTTTGCACTTAAAGTATGTATTATATATGCAACCACTCCCTCCTGAATACGATTGGACACATGTCTCGCCATACAGAAGCAGCGGCGAAATTGATGTGGTTTGTAGAGCGGGCCATTCTCGAAGTAATCGGCATAGAGCAGGGCATGGACGCTCTCCCTATTGCGGCTCAAGGTTAGGGCATGACGCGAGATTGATCCCCTGAACTAAGGCTGCGTGCTAGCAATGTGGTCATTGACGATCAATGCAGCCATTACAACCTCTTCGCCATCCGAGGACGAATCATCCAATGAGCAAATGAAGTTGTGGAAAATAATACTCATCCCCACTATCCATGGTACCTTATGAGCAATGTGTCGAATACCTTGCGGTCATAGTGGAGACGCGGCCAGGAAGAGCACCTCCAGTTCCTATCGGAAGGTTGGCATTTGCGATCGGCGCTCTGTAGCTACGCAGCGCTTGCTGGAAGGTGTTGGGGTCGATGGGCGTCATAGACGGCAGTAGTTTCTATCTCACCGGATGCGACAACAAACAACCATGAATGCCAGGAAAAAAACTCATATGAAACGCGGGCGTGGGCGGCAATAGCATGGCGTGGTCCTGATTTAAGGTGGTTGGGTTTGAAAGCGATGAGCTGGCCGAAAAAATCGGTGGCGACGGGTGGTGTCGGCGATGGCAGGGGCGGAGGGAGGGGCAGGGGAAGAGAAATGGCGTTGTGTCCCCGACGGGCGGGCCAGGGAAGGACAAGGGCGCGCGTCCCGCCCGTTCGCGCATTGTTCGGATCGACACAAACGCGGTCCAAATTTGGACCGAGAATGGGTCGACAACGGATAAAAACGTATGCTTGTCCGTTTGTTCTCGCATGTTGGATCGTGTTTTGTGTCTGTTTAGCCCCAAACGGTTGTGGTCGGACCATTTGGGGTCGCATGTTGGGGTTGGCCTGACAACATGCATGACTCCTTCAGAAAAGAACAGTCGACTGCCACTTTGAACTATACCGCAATCTGAGTGAGTATAGAAGGATTGATTAGAGCAGTTCCAAACAGACCCCAAAATCGCCCGTGTGTCCTGGGTCCGTATGAAATGACCCATCCCAACCGACCCTCATACCCAACCCATATATTTTGGTTTGTTCGACACCCTTCAAACCTAGCCCATCTATAACATAGATTTGGGTCCGCCCGGATACGTCTACATGTCAGATCCAACACGTCAGATATACTCCAAAGCCTCCAAAATGTAGAGCGCATTGAAAAGGAGCCGAAAAGAATACCTTGCAGATTTATCAAGGATCTAGGTATAATAGATTATGACAGTCTTTTTCTCCAAACTATCCCAAATACAATGAAATATGGAATTGTTCTGGTTTTGTGGAAAGAATGTGGATTTCAGGCAACAATAATATAGTACGATGGCCAACAGTGGAATTCAGAAACTTGAATTGTCTTCAACGTCTAGACTTCTTTGGAGGTCCCACCTTAACTGGCTCATTTCCATCAACAATATATGATGAAAAAAATGCCCTGCTTCCCCGACTCCGGGATCTTCGAATTGTACAACATAAAAATTTGGTGGAGGTTCCAAAGCTGCTTGCATCCACTAGTGGAAAAAGGTCCATTTGTCCCGGTTCGTAAGGCTCATTTGTCCCGGTTTAGGAACTGGAACTAAAGGGTCGGGACTAAAGCCCACGACCTTTAGTCCCGGTTCACTTACGAACCGGGACAGATGGGGCTACACGTGGCCGCTCAGCCGAGCCCAGGCAGGAGGGCCTTTGGTCCCGGTTGGTAACACCAACTGGGACCAAAGAGCCTCCACACGTCAGCAGCTCAGGAGCTGTTTTTTTAAAGAGGGGGGGGGGGGGGGGTTGAGGGTTTTGGAGGGTTAATTTAGGGGTTTCATATGTTTTGTTAGATAGCTAATAGAGAGAACTGATCTCTCTTATCTCCGTGCTTGGTCACGACGCTACGTACTATACTTATAACACATCATATAACAAGTTGGTCACTAGTCATAATCACAACTCCTCCTCCTCCTCAACTCTAACACATTGTAGCACATAATAACATATTGTACCTAGGACCTACATACTCCTATCTCGTAGGACCTACTCTACCCTCTCTTAGGTACAATATCATAAAACAAGATAGGCCTTGACTCTCTATTATGGAGAACGGAGATCATCATGTCTCCCATTCTTGGCCTACGCACAATGTTGCTTTCAAGTAGCTCTATACGATTGAGCATACATTTTTCCAATCTTTGATTGTCATGAATCCATCGGTTTTAGAAATCCGGTATGGACAGGAGTGATGCGTAGGCTGACCTGGCCGTGGTGGCCCTAAGCTCGTAACAACAACGCGACCTCTCGGAAACATCAGATGAGGCACACAATCCTCCGGGATTTTCTGTTGAAAACATAATAATAACTTTGTAGTTAGCAATGTAGTTTAGTTTTAGAAGAATTTATGCAAAAGATGCACGGCTGTCGTGATAGTATAATTAAAATCTTACCATGCAATCTCCATGGATGTTACCGTAGTTCACCACGTGCACTAGTGGCACGTACTGACCATAATGTGCAGTAATTTGATAATAGCTATTGTAATTCTCAAGATGACTAAGAAATGCGATAAGATGATCCTTCTCCTTATAAGTTAATTCTGCTTCATCATTGTAGTAGTAAGTTCTGTCTACCATCTTCCGTACATTTTTTAAAGAATGAAAATAAGCTATCAATGCAAATAAGTTGTCAACTATATTTAAATAAACAATATAAATTACTTAATAAATATGGTTGAGAAACTCACATAATGGTAGAACTGGAGGCGTCTGCACATCGACCCAGATGTCGATATTACCTTTAATTTCATCTTCCGAACGAATATCAAAGGTGATAAGCATATCAAAGGTGATATTAGGCTCAAATGCATAAGCCTTGCATAGTGTTTGCCAATTTTTGCATTCAAAACAACAATAGGTGTCTGCATGGTATAATTTTACCACAAAAGTAAAACCATGCTCGGTCCTCAAGTGAACTATCTTTACCTCCATATCTTTTTTAGTATTGAAATCAATCTTATCCAAAACAACAATTCTTGCATGGCAGGGGATACGCTAGTAGAACAGTAAAAAATTAAAATTAATTATATGTTGAAGCAAAAGAGGCAGAAGTCATGCTTAATTACGAAAAAAGACTTATCATTCTGACTTACTGTATCCACTTCGAAGGTCTCATCCAGCATGATGTTGAAGCGCCTACCATCAACTAGGAAAGTCTTGTCACACAGTTCGCGCTTGTCTTCGCAGTATTTGATATACCGAATTCACTTTCGTCGTCAGACATTTCCTATGTTCATAGTTGAAACATTTAAAATCGATCGAAGGAAACTACGAGAAAACTGATCAACACACAGATCACTATTACTGAATATGCAACGGGTTGACTTTAGGTCTGTCGAGTCTTTCCTTCCTAAACTCTCATCTCACGTATATGGTGGGCACTCCCTCTGATATTGCGACCTCAGTGATGGTGGCTCCTCCATTCGTCCCCGAGTGCATTAATTACACCAAAATGTCTAGCACACGGGAACGAAGGAGAAGCGACCCCCACGATAATAGTCGGGATTCTTCCTCTCTCTCTCATATATATATATATATATATATATATGGTGGACACTTTCCCTCACTGAAAGACACACAATGAACCGAAACAGACCTAAAGTCAACCCATTTCATATATCGAGCAATGACATAGAAACAATTCCCTATGTCTTACTGGAATGACTTGCAAATCACAAATATATTTATAATGAACTCGAATATAATATCACTAATACATCATCCCGAATAATCCAGTTCAAGAATTATGACACTCTTTGGATCCTAATGCGTGTGTGACTTTCGGTCCATCGAGGCTTTCATCGCTCTCTCTCACACTGATATGGTGGTGTATATATGTTGGTGGGAAATCTCTCACACCAATAGTTCGACCGTCGGTGATGGACGCCCCGCCCCTTCTCTTCTTGCGCATTATACCGACGAGTATATCGCAAAGAAGAGAAGAAAGACGAGGCACCCCCCACGACAACAGTCAGCTCCATCAAGAACACACATGAAAGTCACACAACGAGCAACGACAGACCGAAAGTCACACACGCATTATACCGATAAAATATCACAAATACATTAATATTTATAATGAACTCGAATATAATATCACTAATACATCATTCCGAATAATCTAGTTAATGCATCATCAAATATTAACTAATACATCTCGAATATTATCATATAAGATCACTAATACAGATCGAATATCCTAGAATCCAAAGTGGAGGATGGTGGACTCGGTTCACTAGCGGTCTCCGAGTCGCCGGTGGTGGACACCCAAAGATAAGGAACCATCACGAGATCGTAACTCAAGTGAGATCCCTGAAGGATCTGCTAGGTATTGTCAAACCGGGCGTCCAACGCCGCCATGTAGCGACGGACGTGCTCGTCCTCCTCCCTGACACGACGACGTACCACCTCCGCGGGTGCCCGTTCCCTCCGCACCGAAAGTGGCCCGCGTGACCGCCACCACAGAAGGTCCAGGTCGACGACGAGACCTGGATTCCTCACCAACCTCCGAGCCCGGGAAGGTAACACCTCCCAGTGCCACCCCTAGAAGCCCAGTCCCGGACATGGCGCCTATCAAGCAGGCTCTCGCGGTCTACTCGACGATGAGGATGCGGGTCGGGTATCATCGACAAATTCCTATGAGAACGTTTTCTTATCGTTTAATCACTAATTTTTCATAAATCCCCAAATTTTTCATCATTAACATACTAATCTAACATAAACATTCATCATAAACATACTAATCTAACATAAACATTCATCATAAACATACTAATCTAACATAAACATTCATCATTAAAAAATTATGTAATCTAACATACACATACTAATCTAACATAAACATTCATCATACAAAAAAATCAAGATATATTATAAAAAATTACAAGGAGCCGGGGCGACGGCGGCTCATAGCAGGGGCGGCGACGGGGTGGCGATGGGGCGGGGCGGCGACGGGGCAGCGACGGGGACGAGGCGACGATGGGGGCGATGGGGGAGGCGACGGGGGAGGGGCGGCGACGGGAGCGGGGCGGCAGGGGCGGCGAAGCGGGCGGGGCGGCGACGTGGGTGACGGGGGAGGCGACAACGGGGGAGAGGCAGCGACGGGGGCGGCGACGAGGGTGGGCCAGCGACAGGGGAGGCGACGGGGACGGGACGGTGACGAGGAGGATGACGACGGTGGGGGCGGCGACGGGGAGGCGACGGGGGCGGCGGTGACGGTGACGAGAAGACGAGGAGGGCAATGAAAACTGCGAGATTTCCTAAGTACGTCTTATATAGAAGAAGCATTGGTCTCGGTTGGTGGCACCAACCGGGACCAATGCCCCCCTTTAGTCCCGGTTGGTGCCACCAACCGGGACCAAAGCCCTGTTTCAGCAGCCCAGGGGGTGGGAAACAGGGACCTTTGGTCCCGGTTGGTGCCACCAACTGGCACCAAAGCCCTGTTTTCAGCAGCCCAAAGGGCGGGAAACAGGGACCTTTGGTCCCGGTTGGTGCCACCAACCGGGATGAAAGGGGGTCATTGTTCCCGGTTGGTGGCACCAACCGGGACCACTGGTCCCTTTTCGTCGGCCGTCGGGGAAGCAAAGATGTTTAGTCCCACCTCGCTAGTCGAGGGGAGACAACACCTGTTTATAAGCCCCGATGCGCTTGACCTGTCAAGCTCCTCTCATAGTGAAAATAGATGCCCTTATACACGAAATTTGACCTAAATTCAAAATGCTAGTTAGGTGCCTAACTAGCACTTTGAATTTAGGTTGAATTTCAGTGTAAGCGCATCTATTTTCACTTTTGCTATTTTTTATGTTATTTCTTTGCTATTTTTCCTACTATTTAATATTACTTTGTTTTAACATTATATTCAATTTGGTAATTTTTAGGTTTTATATAATTTTAGTTTCAAAAATACTAGAGATTTATAATTTTAGTTATTGATTTTTTTGAGCTAAATGACCCTGAAATTGAAAAGAACTACAAATGAACTCTGAAAAGGTTGAAAGTTGGAATGATATCATCATTTCACCCACATAGCATGTGCTAAAAAGTTGGAAGGGTTACGGCAAAAGTTGGACGCACTTCGTGTACAAAACGGCATTCTCTTTCGAAGTATCAGGGTTTCGGACAGAAACTTATCGGTTACAAAAGGCATTTCATTTTCTTGAAATTATTTGAACTCCAGGCTTTTTGTGTGTTCGAAATGCACCATTCAAAGCCACATCATCAATTTTCAAACCTTCCCGACATCATTTGTTACTTTTCATGCAGTTATTGATTTTTTGAGCTAAATGACCCTGAAATTGGAAAGCAATACAAATGAACTCTGAATAGTTTGAAACTTGGCTTGGTATCATAATTTCACCCACATAGCATGTGCTAAAAATTTGAGAGGGTTACGGCAAAAGCTGGATGCACTTCGTGTACAAAACAGATAGTCTCTTTCGAAGTATACGGGTTCCGGACGGAAACTCATCGGTTACAAAAGGCATTTCATTTTCTTGAACTTATTTGAACTCCAGGCTTTTTGTGTGTTCAAAATGCACCATTAAAAGCCACATCATCATTTTTCAACCCTTCCCGACATCATTTGTTATTTTTCATGCAATTATTGATTTTTTTGAGCTAAATGACCCTGAAATTGGAAAGCACTACAAATGAACTCTGAAAAGGTTGAAACTTGGAATGGTATCATAATTTCACTCACATAGCATGTGCTAAAAAGTTGAGGGGATTACGGCAAAAGTTGGATGCACTTCGTGTACAAAACGAACAGTCTCTTTCGAAGTATCAGGGTTCCGGACGGAAACTCATCGGTTACAAAAGACATTTCATTTTCTTCAAATTATTTGAACTCCAGGCTTTTTGTGTGTTCAATATGCACCATTCAAAGCCGCATCATCAATTTTCAACCCTTCCCGACATCATTTGTTATTTTTCATGCACTTATTGATTTTTTTGAGCTAAATGACCCTGAAATTGAAAAGCACTACAAATGAACTCTGAAAAGGTTGAAAGTTGGAATGATATCATCATTTCACCCACATAGCATGTGCTAAAGAGTTGAGAGGGTTACGACAAAAGTTGGACGCACTTCGTGTACAAAACGGCATTCTCTTTCGAAGTATCATGGTTCCGGACAGAAACTCATCGGTTACAAAAGGCATTTCATTTTCTTAAAATTATTTGAACTCCAGGATTTTTGTGTGTTTGAAATGCGCCATTCAAAGCCACATCATCATTTTTCAAACCTTCCTCACATCATTTGTTACTTTTCATGCAGTTATTGATTTTTTGAGGTAAATGACCCTAAAATTGGAAAGCACTACAAATGAACTCTGAAAAGTTTGAAACTTGGCATGGTATCATCATTTCACCCACATAGCATGTGCTAAAAAGTTGAGAGGGTTACGGCAAAAGCTGGATGCACTTCGTGTACAAAACAGACAGTCTCTTTCGAAGTATAAGGGTTCCGCACGGAAACTCATCGGTTACAAAAGGCATTTCATTTTCTTGAACTTATTTGAACTCCAGGCTTTTTGTGTGTTCAAAATGCACCATTAAAAGCCACATCATCATTTTTCAACCCTTCCCGACATCATTTGTTATTTTTCATGCAGTTATTGTTTTTTTGAGCTAAATGACCCTGAAATTGGAAAGCACTACAAATGAACTCTGAAAAGTTTGAAACTTGGCATGGTATCATAATTTCACCCACATAGCATGTGCTAAAAAGTTGAGAGGGTTACGGCAAAAGCTCGATGCACTTCGTGTACAAAACAGACAGTCTCTTTCGAAGTATACGGGTTCCGGACGGAAACTCATCGGTTACAAAAGGCATTTCATTTTCTTGAACTTATTTGAACTCCAGGCTTTTTGTGTGTTCAAAATGCACCATTAAAAGCCACATCATCATTTTTCAACCCTTCCCGACATCATTTGTTATTTTTCATGCAGTTATTGATTTTTTGAGCTAAATGACCCTGAAATTGGAAAAGCACTACAAATGAACTCTGAAAAGGTTAAAACTTGGAATGGTATCATCATTTCACCCACATAGCATGTGCTAAAAAGTTGAGGGGATTACGGCAAAAGCTGGATGCATTTCGTGTACAAAACGGACAATCTCTTTCGAAGTATCAGGGTTCCGGACGGAAACTCGTCCGTTACAAAAGACATTTCATTTTCTTAAAACTATTTGAACTCCAGGCTTTTTGTGTGTTCAATATGCACCATTCAAAGCCACATCATCAATTTTCAACCCTTCCCGACATCATTTGGTTTTTTTCATGCAGTTATTGATTTTTTTGAGCTAAATGACCCTGAAATTGAAAAGCAGTACAAACGAACAATGAAAAGGTTGAAACTTGGCATGATATCATCATTTCACCCACATAGCATGTGTTAAAAAGTTGAGAGGATTACGGCAAAAGCTGGATGCACTTCGTGTAGAAAACAGATAGTTTCTTTCGAAGTATGAGGGTTCCGGACGGAAACTCATCGGTTACAAAAGGCATTTCATTTTCTTGAACTTATTTGAACTCCAGGCTTTTTGTATGCTCAGAATGCACCATTCAAAGCCACATCATCAATTTTCAACCCTTCCCGACATGATTTGGTATTTTTCATGCAGTTATTGATTTTTTGAGCTAAATGACCCTGAAATTGAAAAGCACTACAAATGAACTCTGAAAAGGTTGAAACTTGGAATGGTATCATCATTTCACCCACATAGAATGTGCTAAAAAGTTGAGGGGATTACGACAAAAGCTGGATGCACTTCGTGTACAAAACGGACGGTCTCTTTCGAAGTATCAGGGTTCTGGACGAAAACTCATCGGTTACAAAAGGCATTTCATTTTCTTGAACTTATTTGAACTCTAGGCTTTTTGTGTGTTCAAAATGCACCATTCAAAGCCACATCATCAATTTTCAACCCTTCCCGACATCATTTGGTATTTTTCATGCAGTTATTGATTTGTTTGAGCTAAATGACCCTGAAATTGAAAAGCACTACAAATGAACTCTGAAAAGGTTGAAACTTGGAATGATATCATCATTTCACCCACATTGCGTGTGTTAAAAAGGTGAGAGGGTTACGACAAAAGCTGGATGCACTTCGTATACAAAACGAACAGTCTCTTTCGAAGTAAAGTGTATTAAAAACCATTACAACATATCATGAATAGAGAAGTGACCAAATTAATAGAAATTCATCATCACATTAAAGCCAAAGTACAATAATGACAAAAAAAATACATACAGTTCATACATAGTTGTCATTATTGAACAACATATAGCTCTCTACAGCATCAAATTAAAACATACAACAAAACTACGTAAAAAATTTAAATGCAAGAACAAATGCAATCATAACCGCTACTAAGGTTCCAATTGATCCAACGGCATAATGATACCATGCCTCAATATGAATAGCATATTTTCTAATCTTTCTAAGCTTCAAGCGCATTGCATCCATCTTGGTCTTGTGATCGTCGACGATATCGGCAACATACAATTCCAATCTCATCTTGTCATCTTCAGTTCTTTTCAATTTTTCTTTCAAATGATCAATTTCTTTTTCAGCTTCTGTTAACTTCTCGAGTAGAATTGCATAGTCCGTTGGAATTTCTGGTTCAACTACTTCCTATAGATAAAAACATCTACGTCAAGTTGGTGGCATAATTAATTGTCATAGACATTACATATGTGAAATAGTTATATAAAAGATAATATACCACATCTGAATCATAGACTGGACGAGGGCCGACGTGGACGGATACCATAACCATGGCACTATATAATAAAAAACAATAATAAAAGTAAGAAAATCATACGAGTAAGTATATTTTCTTTTAGCAAGAAGATAAGATCAAGTGGCTCACCACGCGCGGGCGATCGACGACGGTTTCAGGACGGGGACGGGACATGACGGACCGCCAGACCTAGACAAATCTTGACAAAAATAGAGTTTGGACAAGGACCTTCGAGAGGAGAAAGCTTAAGTTTCTCTTGGGCATTTCATCAAACACCTCATGTGCATAGAAGGTGTGCTAGAGCACCACAAAGCTCTCCCCTCGCCGACCTGAAAAACAGAGCAAAGTGAAGTGCTCTGCTCGCTGTCGAGGGGGTATATATAGGCATCTTATTGGTCCCGGTTCGTGGTTGGAACCGGGACTGAAGGACCCCCTTTGGTCTCGGATCCAGCCACGAACCGGGACCAATGGTTGTGAGCCAGGAGCGAGGCACATTGGTCCCGGTTCGTCTGGCCCGGCCCCCTGGCCTCACAAACCGGGATTGTTGCCCCATTGGTCCCGATTCGTGACTGAACCGGGACTAATGTGCTACCCGGCCCGAACCAGTACCCTGTTTTCTACTAGTGATCTCTTGAGAAATTGCACATCATTGCTTGTCCAAAGTTGATGTTCATGCCAGCAAATCTTGGAGACATAAAAAAATTAAGAAAACTCAAGGTATTTGACTGTGACGACCTGACGACATTTCCAGATGAACTGTATGGAGTGCCTGCGCTCAAGAAGCTGAGAATGGAGCGTTGGCCAAGGGTAGAGACACTACAAGAGGGACTCTTGCAGCAGCTCCCAACCTGGAGGGAGCCTTCTCAAGAGGAGGCGCTTACTTGAATTTGGTTGAAGGAATTCCACATAGATCAGTTGGCTGATCCCATGCGCTGAATGCTTAGTTTGCCTTTAATTGGGATCCTTGTGACTCTGCGTGCATATGCAAACTCGTGGACTTGTGTGTTCCAATGAGGTACATATACCCTCTTCTGTTTACCTTTTTTTTTTGGAAAAAAGAGTTTTTTTTGGAAAAAAGAGGTCAAAACCTTCGGCATCTGCATCAATCGATGCATAGAGCCATATTTATTAATTATTCAATAAATGTATGACAAAAACATACATCAAACCATTCGAAGCCATCACTCACACCTACAAACTCGATAATGTGGAATGCACTCATTTCACATATCTAAAACCGGTGTCGTCGTTGATCCATCCGCATAACGTATCAGAACCTACAACCGGTGCAACAAACAAAAATGTATACCGTAAGCACACGTTTTAGAAGACGTCATCATCATCAACCGCTGACCCACCTTCAGGAAAGAGATCCGCATCATCCTTGCCATTCCAGCCATCTGTCGGCGCCACCACGGCACCTAAAGACACCACCTCATTGCGTGCAAAGTGCTGAGCATGTCGTGGTCGTCGCCATTACACAGCAGCACCATGCTGCCAAGTATCACCAGCCGACACAGCTTGAAGTCTCTGGAAGATTTGTCGTGCGTATCACCTGCCGAACATGCATGACACAACGTAGCACCTGTCGGCCAGGCATGACTTGACATCTCCACTGAAGTTCCATGCAAGACGAAGGCACTCCACCTCCTGCTTCTGTCTTCCAGCACTGCTCTCCAAACGATGCTCTCAAGAGAGAAACGACACTACAGTGCCACCATCGTCCGATATGGAAGACCAGATCTTATGGTTTCCCCCGAAGCAGCACGAGGGGGTCGACAATAGTTATACGATGATGCCTTCATCAAGGTAACATCGCAAAATGCCGTCATCGCCCGGAAGCGGCTCGATTTTCACCGGCAACTATGTCTCCCTAACTCGCAACGGAGACTAGATGACATATCTTGAGATCCGACCACCCAACTTATGGCCTACCACCTCCGACGGAGGAGATGACCACCGCCGCCAAGCCCATGGTCGCCGCTCCGGACGTCCGCGTGATGCAGATAAGGACTAGGAATGCCACAGCGATTCGAAGCCGAACCGGTGGTTGAGCGGTTACAGCATGGACGCCGTCGCTACCTGTCGTTATGGCTATAGGGTCGCCGCCACACTCCAGCCATCATTGTCCGCCATCACCACCGAGAAGATCAAGATTGGAACTGCCTTAGCGGTCTTGAGCAGCTAAGGCATGCGAAAAAGGCCAGGCTTTGTCCCGACGTCGTCGCCGACAGTGGTGGAGAGGAGAGTGTTAGTGAGGGGACCGGAGGAGGAAGGCAGGGACGCCCCAGTGCGACGTGGCGGCGCCGCACGAGAGCGGTGGTAGGGTCGCGGTGGAGGAGGGAGCGGCGACGTGTTGCGGGATGCCGGCTGGTCGGTCGCCACAGAGACGAGATCCTCTTGTGTTTACCTTGATCTCATTCTTTAAAAAATATATTTTGGTCCCGAACTTTGCACAAGAATTTGTAACTCAACTTCTAATTGTTGATGAAATGTTCCATGAATCAGTCCGTTAATTATATGTTGACCACAACCTACCTAGAGTTGACGTCTTTGTACAGTCAAAACCCAAAAGGACTTGTATCTGCTATCACGTTCGAATTACATGTTGAGTAAAACATTCTAAGGAGTCTTCATGCCTTTTTCAGGTACCTGCTATCATGTCCCAATGAATCGCATTGGGTACGTCTACTGTAGTTGTACTTGTACATGCATCGCAACAATAAGGGAAAGCCGTTGTACAAAATCAAGTCCATTGAAGTTTATACTTGCTAGTACACACATACGTGCATACTTCTCATTCAAGAATACCAGACTGGACAACCATGCCGATCTCAAACGTAGATGTTAGGTTCTGCAAATCCGCCTCCCCCTCCCCCCACCCCCCCTCCCCGCACGTCCCCTGTTCAGGCGACTCGGGCGAGACGAAATCCTAGCCGTCGGGGCTCTCATTCCTTTCCTCCTTCCCTCCGTCGTCGCCAAAGGTCGCCGTCGGCCTATAGCCCGGGGGCCGATAGCCATGGCGGGCGCAACCCTCTTTTCTGTGCCTTGGGGATGGTGCGACACCCCGCGATGTGAGGAGGTGCGACTGATCTGGCCTTGGCGGTGCGGCGGCGTCCCTGCCTTGACCGACGGCGGCGCGACGCATGACGGCCGGCCTTGCATTGGGCAGCGGCGTTGCCTGCGTTCGGTGACGGCTATCAGATCTGCGGTGAGGGGCCATCTGGCCCCGGATCGGCGGCGGCGGCATGAAGGGCCTGGTGGACGCGTGAAATCACAACTTCTCCCTAATACTCGTGATCTGCGTTGGTTTTTTCGTGAAGAGGAACGGGTAATCGCAGCACAAAGTGGGTAAGTATTTCTCTCAGTTATGAAACCAAGATTTATCGAACCAAGAGGAATTTCAATCATCAACCGTCTTCAACGGCTGCACACAAATGAACAAACAATTTGCATCCAACGCCGGCAAGAGGGTCATCAATCCCCTTGATCCCGTTATTTGCAAGTAAGTGAGTTGTGTAGATAATTTTAGATAATAGTAAAGTGCAAAATATAATTAAAGGTAATAAATAACAGCAAGGTAATGATAGCATTTGTGAATTTTTTAAGTGAATAGACCTCGGGGCCGTAGAGTTCTCTAGTGGCATCTCTCATAAGCAAAGCGTACGATGAGTAGACAAATTACTGTTGGACAATTGATAGAAAAACGAATAATTATGTGATATTCACGACAATGATCATGTGTATATAGGCATCACGTCCATAAGAAAATAGGCTGACTCTTGCCTGTACCTACTACTATTATTCCACTTCAAGAGCGCGTATATGCTTGACTCTCTACGTATTAACTTCATGAAAAATGGAGTAATGCTTGGAGAACGATGACATGGTGTAGACAAAGTAAACTCAACTAATATGAATAAACCTCATCGTTTTATCCTTAAAAGCTACAACACAAAGACGCAACTTGTCCCCTTCTGTCGCTGGGATATAGAAACTCGTCTCGTTGAACCTACTACAACGCACTACTCCCACTGAAGAAATATCAATCTAGTTGGTCAAACTATCTCAATAGATCGAAGAGCATTACGAAGCTATGATGATCATTCAAATAAGAATCATAGTAATCAGGTTTGACTCAAATACTTTTCATGAATAATCTGAACATAAACTGACAATTCATCGGATCCCAACAAACACACCATACAAATGGATTACATCGGATAGATCAAGGCAAAGATGTGTCAAACATTATATTAAAGATCCATAGAGAAAGAGAGATTGCCATCTAGGTACTACCTACGGACCCATAGGTCTGTGGTGAACTACTCACACATCATGGTGAGGGCAACAAGGTTGATGGAGAGGCCCTTCGTTATCGATCTTCCCTCCGATAGGGTGCCAGAACGGAGGTATAGATGGCCTCCCGTCGGAATAGAGACTTACGGCGGAGGCAAAGTGTTTCGGGAGCGCTTCTGGTGTTTTTAGGGTAGACTAGCAAAAAAGCCCGTGCGTTGAAACGGGTATTAAATAAATCCCTAGAGTTTGCATGGTATTGGAGAGTTTACCTATCATGATGAAATTTTCCAATTAGATTGATCGTAAGAACCATAAGAATCCACTTTAAGATCCTATTGTATTCCGAAAGCTCATAATCTTCTTCTCTGCTAATGAAACTTACTCCTTCAATTCATTCAAAAGAAATTGGGTTATTTGCAATAAGTTGTTGATTTTCAACAACCCTACATAAAAATAATTACAGAAATCTCAACATTTATCGATATGATAGAGCAGCAACTACTTCTTTGATGCGAAAGTAACTCTGCATCATTCGTATACATGTAGCATCTTCAAAAGACCACATATTAATACTTATATCTCGCAATCCCTATTAAAATTAATTTATATTCATGCTTTCCCACTTCAAAAATATTATGTCCAAAAAGTAAAGAGTTTATAATGTTTGGCACTCTTTTATTGACACGTTGTCGCTAGTATTATGAGCACACCCTCCATGCCAACATGACCACTTTCCTGGACATTATCATCGGGCCTCGATGGGAATCAGGATCAGGGTACGCAGAGCTGACGGATAGATGATACAACGGAGGGGAGTGCTCCCCCTTCTAGCTGTCGTGCATGGCGAATGCGAGCAAGATGCACCGTTGTCGCACTCTATCTGCTCTTTATTCCTTCTGCTCTCCTCCCTATCTCACCAAGACATCGATCACATCGAGAGTTGAGGAATATTACTATGGTCATAAAATACCAATGAGCCCCAAGCATCTTCTCCTTTAAGATTTATTTTTCACTATTTCACTCATTTTTAATTGTTAGGGCATCCATATTTGGACTTAGCAAATATGACCACTAAACGCCCGCGGACGTGTCCAGTCAGTGACCGGCATGTCCGTTTTGAGCCCCTATTTTTTCGTCCTCGCAACCAAATTTTTCATTTTTTTCTCATATGTCCAGTCACTTGCACGTGATTGATGGAGAAGAAGAGATAAAAAATAATGAATAAGAAAAGAGAAAAGGTGGTCCGGGGTGGGATCGCGTCCTACGTGGCGGCCTGGCGCGTCGGCGATCCCTCATATTGTCTCCAGATTTGAGATGGATATGAGGGACACCGATCTGTTCAGAGTTTAGGAAGGAGGTGGGATCCAGATAGGTCAATTTTTTTATAGACACTGATCGGAAAGACGTTTCGAGCGTTTGAGGAAGGTATAGAGGGTCCGTTTGTAGATGCTTTTATACGTCGATGCTCTTCTATCATATATGTATTCATAAGATGTGGTAGGCATAAAGCAGCAAGTAATTATAATGAGGCTCATCGAGAATTATTTTTAATCGGTCCAGCACAACCATCTAGCGATGACAGGTCCTATTGCCCACCGCCCATTTCCCCGCCCCTTATCCACAAGACCACAACACATAGCCATTCTTCTTTCTCTTCTCAATCCAACACGCCCCCAAACACCAGGTTGGACAGAGCCAGTGTAGGGCATCAACCCCCCTATTGGTGAAGAACCACCAGCACATCCTCTACTGTCGCCTGATCTGGACGCCCGCACCCAGTCGCCTCCCCGTGCTCCCAGGTTCGGCCGAACCCGCACCGCTTCCTCTGCTCGCGGCTCGCGTTGGCCGCTAGGAGGGTGAGTGCCTCGTCCAGCCGCAACCCACTTGCCTTGGCCTGACGGCGACGGAGGGCCCGAAGCGTGGTGGTGGAGCCCCTCTCTCTGGTGGGCGACGGGGGCAACGACAGAGGTCTCGAAGCATGTGGTGGTGGAGCCCCTCTCTGTGGAGATTGGGGCCTGTGGCGGAGGCGCCATTGGCTCGGTTTAGGGGGTGCGAGCTCGTCCATCTCTATACTCTCTCTCTCCCTGCCTGGCTATTTGATTGCTCGTATCTCACCGTATTTTTGTTGACTTGATGATTCTGTTATGGACTCTCCTCTTTGAACTCGTCATCTGCAACCTGATGCGTGGGTGGTTGGGTCAACGGGGGCTGCGGGGCCAGTGTGAATTTCTGACAATCATGAGTTTCTCTTGATTCATCTCTTTTCCTTCATTCTCGTCGCTTCATTTATTGGTAGTTTAAATAGACTAAACTGACACATGTAAATAGAAGGGAGCAGTCTTCATTTTCAAACAAAACATAGTGCTAGCTGAATTGGTTGGTGGCTGCGTACTCGTCCTGGCAGGCGTTGTTCGATTCCTTGTGAAACAATTATTTTTAACCAAGCGCAGTTTCTTTTCAGGTGCAACGGAAAACGAAAAAAAAACGGTGACGACGGACGTATAGATGGGAATTTAGAGGCCAGAGAACGACATTGGGAGAGGCTCCAGGGGGCCAACACACATCTGCCCCCCAAGCGGCGGCCGGATATGTGGCGGGCCCCTTGTGCACCTCTTGGCCCTCCACTGAAACTTCTAGTTATTGTATTGGTCCAGAAAAATTACCAAAAAGTTTCATGACAACTCTGAAAAGGCCAAAACAAGCAGAAAACAGGAACTGGCACTGGGCACTGTGTCAATAGGTTAGTGTTCGAAAATATTATAAGTTGGTAATTAAATATCCAAAAAGTATCCTCGAATGATAATATGTTAGCATGGAATAATACAAAAAATTATAGATACGTTGGAGACGTATCACTCCCTAGGTGGTTTTGGTAATTAATAACAACATATATTTTTTGGACTAATGATTTTACCAAGTATGTTTCAGGAAAGGTCCAATGAAAGGATTGGCTAAGGATTGTGAGGAGACCCCCTAGATGCAAGGAACATCTATTGACAACAAGCTTCAAGACTCTACATTTTGCATTTAGTGAGAAATCACATTCGACTCCATATATACCCCTCCACCTGCCTCTCACTCGTAGAGGAAGCATTAAGAACAGACCAACTCTTGTCCCATCCATTTTCTGAGAGAGAACCACCTACGCATGTGTTGAGATCAATATCTTCCACTCTAACCATATGAATCTCGATTTCTAGCCTCCCCAAGTTGCTTTCCACCCAATCAACCTCTTCTACCAAGCGAAATCTGTGAGAGAGTGATTGAGTGTTGAGGAGACTATCTTTTGAAGCATAAGAGCAAGGAGTTCATCATACTACCACATCTATTACTTTTTGGAGAGTGGTGTCTCCTAGATTGGTTAGGTGTCACTTGGGAGCCTCCGACTTCGTGTGGAGTTGAACCAAGAAGTTTGTAAAGACAAAGAGATCACCTACTTAGTGAGGATCTACCACGAGTGAGGCTAGTCCTTCGTGTACGCAAGCCATGGTGGAATAGACAAGGTTGCTACTTTGTGGTCCCTTATGGGTGGAGCCCTTCGTGGACTCTTGCGATCGTTACCCTCCGTGGGTTGAAGCCTCAATCAACGTGGACGTACAATATCATCACCTATTGGAACCATGGGAAAAATCTTCGTGTCTCCAATTGTGTTTGATCTTCCCATCCCTTCCCTCTACTTATATGTGCATGTCTTTATTTTCCGTTGCTATACTCTTAGACTTGCATGTGTACGTTGTGCTTGCCTTGGTATAATTTATAAAACTTGCCAACTACTAAAATTGGAAAAAGACTAGATTTTTATTTGGTCAAGTAGTCTAATCATCCCTCTCTAGACATACTTTGGATCCTACAACAGGCGGCGTCATGCATGGTCTAGCCTCCGTACAGATCCGATCTTGCTGGTGCGGCCTACTCGCTGCGCGGCGGCTCAGATCGATGGTGACTCGTGCACACGATTCTTGATGGAGGTTCGTCGAGCGGATCTAGATGAAAACCTCGTCCTCAGCTTGTTGCCAAGACCAGCGATGGCGGCACTCTTTTGTGTCGTTACCTTCTTAAAGGCATTGCCGTGGAGTAGCTCTGACCTCTATCCGCTACCTCCGGGGAAACCCTAGATCAGTAGATCAGATGACGACGGCACGCTGGTGTCGTTTTCCCCTTGGGAACGTCATTCTTGGAGGTATACATGGGCTCGAGGGACAGTCGACGACTTCTTTGGTGGAGCGGTGCTTCATCTTACTCATTAATGGTGGCGGATCTCGACGACGTGGCGTAGTGGAGACTCAACATCCGATGCATGGGGATGGACTCGCGTAGGAGGAGGAGGATGTCTGGCATCACAATGGCGTCGATGGCAGAGAGGCCTAGCAAGGTCGGTGCGTTAGGTTCTTCTCTGAAGATGGATTGGTGGACGACGGCGACGAAGACACATGAGAGTGCGTCAGACCGGTTTGTACCCTAAATCCAGTATGTGGCTTGATTGGGGCCTTCGGCTTTAGATGTTAGGCTTTCGTGCGATGTATGTTTGGTATTAGGATCGGACTATCGGCACCCTTCATCAAATAGATAGGAGTAGCAATAGTTGTTGCTAAGATGATGACTTCAGACTATCTGATGTATTAAATTGTAAGGTCTTTGTAAATAATCAATAAAATGGTTGCATCCATCATCCAGATGCACAGACCGAGGGTAACCTTCCTTTACTAAAAAAAAGGTTTTGCAATGCATAGATTATATTTTCTTAGCAAATTGCGGTCATAGCTTTTATGGACTGAAATGGGTGAATGTATACTAGCCAATTTTTGAATAATCATTGTCACTATATGAAAGAATTCATCGACTGGTATTTCCTTTAGCTCACCAAATCGCTAGTTCCCCAAGCAAGTATCTCAGTCCTCGTCAAACACAAGATGAGATTTTGTAAATGCAATATCTGCTCACTTAAATAATTTGCGCTCTTATTGCAGAGATGCATACATGTCTTGCAGATTTATGCATAACTTAACCTTGCGATTAATTATATCATATTCATTTTTTTTCCTTTGTTTCTCTTCATATCTTCCTTTGAATATGTCATCTCAACTCCTCGCAAAATAAAAGAATCTGTCATCTCAACAAAAGTTCACTCGCTGACAGACCTACTTGATCGACCACCTATTTTTTGTGCTTAACCTACATAATATGCATGGCCATGGTTTTTGGAAACCCTTTTTTTAATGCTGCGACAGTAAAACGTCTGCATTAAAAAATACTAGTACGTCAAGTATGTACTGAAATCAATATTTGTCCTCCTCTTGAACAATGATAATCCACTGCTGAACTGATCATGATGTGCGTGCAGCATGCGACGAGCGTTCCGTTCAGGAGGTCGCAGTACCGCGGTGGGAATACGAGCCAGCCGGATTAGCATGCCCCTTGAGGAGCCCCAGCTACAGCTGATCAGGTTGCAGTGAGCTTCTGAGAGAAAGCAGCACGTAGGGCAATGGCCAAGCGAGCAGAGAGAGCACTTGGAAGATTAATTTCTCAGATATGACAAACTGTATGACATATGTACTAGAAAATGCCTGTTCTGAATGTCTGTCTGATCGACCTAATCATTCTTCTGGTTTTGTAATTTCTTATTTCTGTAGCTGGCTCCTGCACCAAAGTGACGGATGCTTCCAGAACCAGATCGATCACAGCATTTCACCAGCTCGTTGTAATCCCTGTCTAAAGCGTGGTACGTAAGTTGCAACGCTGTATTGGTTCAGCTGTCTGTAGACGACCCCGACACTTGTGTTCACTGCTTCTTCCACAAGCTCCCTGCTGCTGCTCGTGATATTTGCCACGTGGTTAGCGCTATTGTTGGGCAACGAGAAGGAGCAGGGTGCCTGCATGGTATCCCAGAGGTTGCGACAGAGATAGAAGAGGGTCATTAGTGCACGGTTAATCATCCAGCGCCTACCTGATTAAGTTGTTTTTTTAGACGGATTAAGTATAAAGAGGGTCACGATTAGGATGTGGAATCCGTCGGCATAGGGGTACGCCCAAAGGCCGTCGGCATAGGGGTACGCCGATGGGGGCCGTCGGCGTACCTCCGTCGACAACTCGAACGCCGGCGTACCCCAGGCGGCCGTCGGCATAGGCATGTACGCCGACGGCTTCCGTACAACAGTCGTCGTAGATACCCCGTCGGCAACGAATCGGGACCGACGGTCGTTGACGGCGTAGTAGTCCACTCAAGCCTCGCCACGTGGCAGCTCCTGGCAGACCCTGGTGACACACTACGTCGACGGCTAGTTCGTCGGCATACCTTCCTCTATGCCGACGGCCTAGCCGTCGGCATAGTGTGTCACCAGGGCCTACCAAGAGTTGCCACGTGGCCACCTACCACTAGTAGAATGTCGATCAGTAGTCCCGGTCGGGATGCGCCTTTAGTACCGGTTTCCCAACCGGTACTAAAGGGCCGGGACTAAAGGTCCAGACCTTTAGTACCGTTTGGACCACGGACCGGTACTAAAGACCCATCACGTGGCTGCCTGCGTGGGCTGGTGGTGGAGGACCTTTAGTACTGGTTGGTGATACCAACCGGTACTAAGTGTTCTGTTTTTTTGTTTTCGCTTTTAATTAGGTTTTAGTTTTCCTCTCTATTTATTGTGTTTTCATTCATTTCAAATTAATTTTACGATGCTACATACTGTAAACATTAATTACACAAGTTGATGCATATATATATATATATAATATAATATACAATATCTCATACACAGTATATATATACAAATGGAATTACATATTCATATATATTCTGAGACTTATAACTTAAGGCACAAAACCCGGCCGGGACTTATAACTTAAGTATACTGATTTGCTGGCATTATTGAGGCGACGGTAAGTAATAGTGCTCTCCGTTTACATCAATGACATGTTGAAGAAAAATACCGTAAATTCCTCTTGAAGTGTTGCAAAGCATTTCTCGGGTGAGAGCTTCGACATCATCTGCCAAACCTGGAGTTGTCTTTCACGTGCTCCTCTGCGACGTATACGACCTTCGGTCTGGATGCGAATGTTCTCGCAGAGGAAGTATCCACATAAATTTGTCCATTGTGGCTGTTTCGCGCACTTTGCAAAAGAATAGAATTCCATAAGATAATTAATAATCAAGTATGTGATAATAGTATTGAAACTAGAATGAAAGAGCTGTGCGGACCTAGTAGTACTACTTAATTACCTGCATCTTTTTCCACTTCAGCTTCGATTTTCATTGACGACCGTGATGGTTTTTTCTATCATCTTTTTCCAAACACTACGCGACAAAGAAAAAGAACGAAAAAGTTATGATCATTAATTTTGATATCAGAAAATAATGAAAAAAACGAGGTCGATAAAGATTGAAATTACCGTTTTATCATAAAATACAAGTCCACATATGATTGTTCAAGTGTATCTAGTGAGTCGTACACTTGAACAAGTCCATCCGCGAGGATAATATTTAGGAGGATATAGTGGTCTCTGCGCAGAAGTTTATATAATTAAGCAGACATGCATATAACTCATCAACTATACTTGACAGCGAGCTAGTAAGCAAAAATAGAATGAGCAGTATACAAGAGAGTAAACACTCATCCCATGTTGTAAGGAAATATTATAGTAGATTTGGTATTCATTAGTGCGTCTAATTTTTTCCAAGAGATCTTCTATGTCCTTGGCATAATGTTTTATCACATGACCATTAACGCTACTTGGGTCGATGAACCCAATGTCATCGATTCCCTCTTGTTTCAATTTCCACATCTTCAATCTGCATAATAGCGTAGAAAAGAACATATATAGTGAGGATAAGCCAATGAACGATATCTTAGCTAGAGACTTAAATTATTAAAGATATACATCACTTACAGACAATAACAACTGATGAGAGTTTTGTCGATAGAGTCCATGTGGTATAACTGGAAAAGTTCTGAGAATTCAAGACATATGTCACATGCATTGACGTAATGCTCTTTTCTTACTTTGACCATGACCGCCCTCGCCCCTCGCTTTGCTTCACGCAGGTACCAATCATGCAACCGTCGCATCGCAGTTGGTAGTTCCTTGTATTGCTTGGGTGTGACAAGTGGTTTTCTGACGACATATTGCATTGCGTACTCAGTTGCACCGTACCCGCGGATTTCCTCGGTGCCAAGGATTTGGCTAAGAGTGAGACCTGCAGCCTCTGCTTCTTCGAGGTCGATTGGGTTGCCTTGCACGTCGACTGGTTGGATCGATTTCTTGCTTGGATTGGTACTCACCTTGAGCGGAGAGATCGATTGCTTGGATTGTTCTCCGAGCTGGGGAACTGTTTTCCCGCTAGTAGTACCACCTGTCGTTGATGTCGTACTTCCTGACTTCTTCCTTGGGATGGGCCGACTTCTCTGCTCACTTGCCTTTTGAATCTGTCGCTCATAGTCTGTCGGCATATACTCGACATATGCCGGGGGTCGATCAATAAAGTGTTCCATAAAGTGCTCTTGGACTTCCTTGGGTATTACCTCCTTTGGCGGCATGGTCTTCTTCGCAAAAAGGCTTTCACTTGGCGATCGCTTTCAATTTTGTTTTCCTCTGGTGTCATGTCGTAAGGCAGCTTCCTTTTGGCCAGAGGCTCGGGTTTCTTCTCTGCTTTCTTCCGAAGAGGACTTCTGCTGGCCTTCCTCTTTTGGGAGCCATGCTGGCGGGACCGCTGCCGGGATGGAGTTGGCTCACGCGACGGATATCGATATCGACGATATGGACTCGCGTTGTGCTCCGTCCCGAGGTTGGGAGGACTGCTGGCGAGGTGAGGAGGACTGCTGGCGAGGTGGGATGCCTCTCGAGGTGGGGAGGACTGCTGGGGAGGTAGGAAGGACTGCTGGCGAGGTGAGGAGGATTGCTGGCGAGGCGGGGAGGACTGTTGGCGCTGCGATGCCTCTGGCTAGGATCCCTTGCGCTGGACATCGATACTCGGAGGAGCCGATGGCCTTAGCGCCGAGTGTGGAAAGACGATGCAGTCCTTACTCCATAGAATGAGACCACGGCCGGCTTCTACCAGTGTGGACTCCCCCTCACCCCCAGGGATGTCAAGCAATAGTTCATCATATCCTGGCTCTATTGCGTCCACCGCGACACGAGCATACCCAGCTGGAACCGGATTGCAATGCCAAAGAACATCAAGTGTATTTGGTAAAGCATAGCCTGTCACGACCCGCACAGGTATGTTCTTCATTTTCTGGATTAGCTCACAAGATGTCTTCTCGGTGATATCATCCACGGGGGTGTGACCCAGCGGTGCCCCCGTGGAACCCATGCTGCTTTTCGGCACTGTAGATGGGACGGGTTCCGATGCCTCCTGTCGCGGAGTTGCCCTTTGCTGGGTCAGTACCTGTATCTGCAGCTGCTGCTGCTCGTACTTCTGTTCCAATTTTGAAAGTCGGTCTGCTTCCACCTTCTTTTTTCTTGAACGACTTTTATAACTGTCCTTCCATCCCGCAAACCCCTCATACCACGGAACAACGCCCATGCCTCGTGTTCGTCCTCCGTGTTCGGGATTCCCGAGGGCGCGTGTAAGCTCGTCGTTCTCTCTATCGGGGTGAAACCGTCCTTCTTGGGCAGCTTTTATTGCTTCAATCAACTCATTTGATGCATGCTTCAGACTGGCCAGTGCAATAATCTTCCCTATTGCTGGGTCCAACTTTCCCCCATGCGCAAAAAACCAATTCCTGCACCTCCAGGGCCAGTGGAAGGTTACTGGAGTGATCCTTTCATCATGCATCTTATTCTCTAATGCATCCCACTTAGGAATGGCTGACTTGTATCCACCTGTCCCTAGTTTATGGTGATACTTTTTTTCTCCGCATTTATCTTATTCTTTGCCGACTTCTCCATAGCAGCTTCCGATGTCTTGTACTCGATAAATGCGTCCGAGTGATTCCTTACCTTCTCGTATATTCCTATGAATTCGGGCGCCTTCTGGCCTCTAGCGTTGTACTCGATCCATAATCTTTTCTTCCAAGTCTGGAACGCGCCGGCCATCTTATGGAGAGCAAACTCCTTTGACTTTGTCCCTTTGGCGCTCCGAGAGAGAATCTGGTCGCATGAAATGCTCCATGAGATCTTGCCAAAGGGTATCTTTAATTCTTGTATCGACATAATTCACTCCTTGTTTTGGGTTGTTTGGTTGAATCCATTCTTGCATTGTGATCGGGACTCCATCCCTAACAACCACTCCGCATTGACGCACAAATGTCTTGGCATTGGCTTCAGGGTGAGTCGATGCACCATCATGTTTGAAAGCATCAAGATTGAGCTTTACGTTGCCGTCCAATATTTTGGCACCGCCTCGTACCTTTCTACTAGATTGGCTTGATCCGGAGGGCTGATAATTCAAAGAAGAAAGATTTGTTAATATATATATATATATATACAAATCAATTAATACACATGTAATGATCACCAGAGGCTAATATGTGTATATACCTCGCCGGACATTGTTAGTTGTTCCAGATTTTGGAACATAAGTTGTTCTTCCTCGGCCTCACAGCCATCACCGTAATCGTTCAGATATTGTGAGCTGTCATCATCATGTGATTCACCCAGAAGGTCCGCTGGGTTTTCGGAGGAGCGTATCATGTCGAAGATGTCCTCTTCATGAGCTCTACCGGTATTGTCCATAGCTTAATAACTAATCCATAATAATATAGATAAAACAAACTAGTATTAAAATTAGCATGCATTCAAGAAGCAAAATAACTGATAGTTAATTAATAATGCATCATCGAATACATATATAGTAGTTCTTAGAAAAGATCTCATCTCATAATCTCGGATAATTGTTAATACATCGGCTAATCCATCGATCTAGCTAATACATCATAATAATACCTATATAGTAGCTAATATATCGATCTAGCTAGAACCCTAGCGCCCGGCGGATATCGGGGCGGGCGGTGGACACCCAAAGAGAAGGAACCATCACAGGAACATAGCTACAGTGAGATCCCTGAAGAATCTGCCAGGTATTGTCGGACCTAGCCTCCAAAGCTGCCATATAGCGACAGACGTGCTCGTTCTCCTTGCTTACATGGTACTATACCACCTTCACGGGAGTGTCAAGCCTCTGAAAACTCCGTGGCCCATGCGGGCGCCACCACAGAACCTCCGAGTCGACGACGAGCTGGCTCCTCACCAAGCTGCGTCGCCCAGAAGGCAGCACCTCCCAGTACCAGCTGGCGGAGCCCAATCCCTGACAGGGCCCCTCGGCTCAAGCAAGTGACCTCCTCCGGCGACTCGACGACGAGGATGCAGGATCGGCATCATCGACGTCGAGAAGAAACACTTAATTATGAAAACAAATTAAATAAAACTTAGCAAAATAACACTTAGCATCTAACAAATTAAATAACACTTAGCATCTAACAAAATTAACACATACCCTAATAACCTAAGGACGACCTACCTACCTAACTAACTAAACTAACTAAACTAACATGATAACCTAACTAACTAACTAACTAACTAAATAGGGTGATGTGTCGTGGTCGGGGTCAGGGTGTCGGGGGTGTCGTGTCGGGGTGTTGGGGGTGTCGTGTCGGGGTAGGGGTGTTGTGTCGTGGTCGGGGGTGCCGTGTCAGGGTGTCGTGTAGGGGTCGGGGTGTCGAGGGTGTCGTGTCGGGGTCGGGGTGCTGTGTCGTGGTCGGGAGAGCCATGTCGGGGTGTCGGGGTGTCATGTCGGGGTCAGGGTGTCGGGGGGGGGGGGGGTCGTGTCGGGGTCGGGGGGCCTAAACTAAACCTAAAACTAAACTAAACCTAAACTAAATTAAACCTAAACTAAACTAAACCTAAAATAAATTAAACCTAAACTAACTAAATTAAACTAACTTAAATCTAAACTAACTAAATTAAACCTAGCCTAACTAAATTAAACCTAAACATAACCTAACTAACTTAAACCTAAACTAAATTAAACCTAAATTAAACCTAAACTAACTAAACAAAACTAACTAACGAATTAACTAACCTAATAACCTAATACTACCCTAATAACCTAAGAAACTAACTAAATTAACAGAAAAAACAGGAAAAATGGAGGGGGCGGCCGGGCACTCACCGGAGTCGGAGTTGGGTGAGGGCTGCTGGGGCGGCGGGCGGCAGGGCGGCGCGCGGCGTCGGGGCGGCGGGCGGTGGCGACGGCAATTTCCGGCAGCCTTGCGGCACGCGAATGACCTTCTCCCGGTGCGTGGCTCGCATCGGGACGAGGGAGATACTATTTATACTACAGGACCTTTAGAACCGGTGTGTGGCTCACACCGGTACTAAAGACTCTTTAGTACCGGGGCAAGCCATGCACCGGTACTAAAGGTCCTCCCCATAACCGCGCGGGGCGGTGGACCTTTAGTACCTGTGCGTGGCTCGCGCCGGTACTAAAGGTTTTTTTTAATTCATTATTAGTTATTATTTTCATAAAAACCCCTAAACTTTAAAAAATCATGGAAAAAAACTATGACTCCAATGGAAATAAATAATATATGAAAAAATATCAGAAAAATATAAAGAATCTGTTTACGGCGTTTCCATGCATGTTTGAACAACTTAAACTGATGTATAAGACAATTTGATTAAATGGCATTTGAAATGTCATATCTCGAGTTTGAAAAACAGTACAAATGAACTCTGAAAAGGTTGTAACTTGGCATGACATCATAATTTCACCCACATAGCAACTTCTAGAGAGTTGAGAGGATTACGGCAAAAACTGGATGCACTTCGTGTACAAATTGGACAATCTCTTTCGATGTATGAGGGTTTCGGACGAAAACTCATCTATTACAAAGGGATTTCATTTTTAGTAACTTATTTTAACTCCATATTTTTGTGTGTTCAATATGCACCATTCAAAGGCACATCATCAAATTTCAACCCTTTCTGACTTCATTTGATATTTTCCATGCATTTAATGATTTATTTTGAGCTAAATGACCCTGAATTTGAAAAGCAGTACAAATGAACTCTGAAAAGGTTGTAACTTGGCATGACATCATAATTTCAGCCACATAGCAACTTCTAAAGAGTTGAGAGGGTTACGGCAAACACTTCGTGTACAAACTGGATGCACTTCGTGTACAAACTGTTACAAAGATACCATGCTAGAAAATGCATGCATGTCCTTCACATAGAAAGTGATGACGGTGAAGCCGGTCACATCCCAGAGTGGGATCTCTCGGTGTAAGACTTTTTCTGTGTGTTTGTCCCTTGCTTATGATTGCACCATAACCATGGAGAATCTTCATCATTTAACATGATGCTTGGGTCATTCTTCACTCTGAAGGGAGGGATTTCATGAAACTTTTCATAATCTTCTGACATGTTTGTCTTGTCCTCCACTCACACAATGTTTCTTTCCCTGAAAGAACTATGTGGCGCTTTGGCTCATCGTATGATGTATTCGCTTCCTTATCTTTTTTTCTCCTCAGTTTGCTAGACATGTCCTTCACATAGAAAACCTGAGCCACATCATTGGCTAGGACGAATGAGTCGTCTGTGTATCCAAGATTGTTGAGATCCACTGTTGTCATTCCGTACTGCGGGTCTACCTATACCCCGCCTCCAGTATATTTTACCCATTTGCACCGAAACAAAGGGACCTTAAGATCAGGTCCATAGTCAAGTTCCCATATCTCCTCTATGTAACCATAATATGTGTCTTGAAAGTTAGTTGCATCATAGCGGACACCACTATTTTGGTTGGTGCTCTTTTTATCTTGGGCGATCGTGTAAAATGTATTTCCATTTATCTCGTACCCTCTGAAAGTTGTTACAGTCGAACTTGGTGTCTTGGCCAACCAGTACAGTTCATCTGGAACATCATTGTCATTGATGAGCTTTGTTTGCAACCAACCGGCAAAAGTCTTCATGTGTTTACATTCAATCCAGGGGTCAGATTGCTCCGGGTTCTTAGACCGTACAATATCCTTGTGTTCCTCCATATATGGAGTCACCAAGGTGGAATTTTGTAGAATCGTGTAGTGTGCTTGAGTGAAAGAATGCCCGCCCATATTTATTGCTTCTTTCTTTCCTACTGTGCCTTTTCCACCCAGTCTCCCCTCATGCCGCGATTCAGGAAGACCAATCGGCTTAATGTCAGAAACAAAGTCAACACAAAACTCAATAACCTCCTCTGTTCCATATCCCTTGGCGATGCTTCCTTCTGGCCTAGCACGGTTATGAACATATTTCTTTAAGACTCCCATGAACCTCTCGAAGGGGAACATATTGTGTAGAAATACAGGACCCATAATGTTAATCTCTTCGACTAGGTGAACTAGAGCGTGCGTCATAATATTGAAGAAGGATGGAGGGAACACCAACTCAAAACTGACAAGACATTGGACCAGGTCATTCTGTAACCTTGGTAGGATTTCTAGATCGATTACCTTCTAAGAAATTGCATTGAGGAATGCGCATAGCTTCACAATGGCTAATCGAACATTTTCCGGTAGAAGCACCCTAAGTGCAACCGGAAGTAATTGCGTCATAATCACGTGGCAGTCATGAGACTTTAGATTTTGAAAAATTTTCTCTGCCATATTTATTATTCCCATTATATTCGATGAGAAGCCAGACGGGACCTTGACACTGAGCAGGCATTCAGAAAAGATTTCCTTCTCTTCTTTTGTAAGAGCGTAGCTGGCAGGACCTTGATACTGCTTTGGAGGCATGTCGTCTTTTTTGTTAATTCTTTGCTTGTCCTCCCATGCCTCCGATGTATCTTTTGTCTTTCCATACATGCCCAAGAAGCCTAGAAGGTTCACACAAAGATTCTTCGTCACGTGCATCACGTCGATTGCATTGCGGACCTCTAGGGCTTTCCAATATTCAAGTTCCCAAAATATAGATTTCTTCTTCCACATGGGTGCGTGTCCGTTGGCGTCATTCGGAACAGATTGTCCGCTAGGACCCTTTCCAAAGATTACCTGTAAATACTTGACCATATCAAATATATATTCACCAGTACGGAGGCCAGGCTTCTTCCGGTTATCTGGCTCACCTTTGAAATGGTTGCCTGCCTTTCTTAAGATATGCTTGATCGGTAGAAATTGACGATGTCCCAGGTACACATTCTTCTTACATTTATCCAAATATATACTTTCTGTATCATCTAAACAGTGTGTGCATGCATTGTATCCCTTGTTTGTATGTCCTGAAAGGTTACTAAGAGCAGGCCAATCATTGATGGTTACAAACAACAACGCTCATAGGTCAATACCTTCTGTGTGTGCGCATCCCACACACGTACACCTGTTTTTTTCCACAATTGTAGAAGTTCATCAACTAGTGGCCTTAGGTAGACATCAATGTCGTTGCCGGGTTGCTTAGAGCCTTGGATGAGCACTGGCATCATAATGAACTTCCGCTTCATGCACAACCAAGGAGGAAGGTTGTAGATACATAGAGTCATAGGCCAGGTCCTGTGACTGGAGCTCTGCTCCCCTAAAGGATTCATGCCGTTTGTACTAAGACCAAACCATAATTTTGTTGCGTCAGCTGCAAAGTCCTCGAACTCCCTCTCAAATTTTCTCCACTGTGACCCATCAGCGGGTGCTCTCAACATCCCGTCTTTCTTACATTCTTCTTTGTGCCATCGCAACAACTTGGCATGCTCTTTGTTTTGGAACAAACATTTCAACCGTGGTATTATAGGAGCATACCACATCACCTTGGTAGGAACCCTCTTCCTGTGGCGTTCGCCCTCCACATCACCAGGGTCATCGCGGGGGATCTTATAGCGTAGTGCACCGCATACCAGGCATGCATCCAAATTCTCGTACTCCTCACCGCGGTAGAGGATGTAGTCATTAGGGCATGCATGTATCTTCTACACCTCTAATCCTAGAGGGCAGACAACCTTCTTTGCTTCGTACGTACTTTTAGGCAATTCGTTATCCTTTGGAAGCATCTTCTTTATCATTATCAGCAATTCTTGAAATCCCTTGTCAGTTACACCATTCTCCGCCTTCCATTGCAGCAATTCTAGCGTGGCACCCAACTTTTTCTGGTCATCTTCACAATTTGGATACAATAATTTCTTGTGATCCTCTAACATGCGTTTCAACTTCAACCTCTCCTTATCATTTTCGCAGTTTCTCTTTGCATCAGCAATGACCCGACCCAAATCATCAGCGGGCTCATCTGATGCCTCTTCTTTAGCTTCCCCCATTGATGCCTCTTGTTCAGCTTCCCCCATTGTTGTATCGGCGAAAGGATAGGTGTCATCATCCTCTTCTTCTTCATTGTCTTCCATTATAACCCCTCTTTCTTCGTGCTTGGTCCAACAGCTATAGCCGGACATGAAACCGGACTTCAGCAGGTGGTAGTGAAGGGTTTTTGAGGTAGAGTAATTCCTATAATTCTTACAGTCACGATATGGACAACACATGAAACCATTCTGCTTGTTTGCCTCAGCCACACGAATAAAATCATGCAGGCCATTAAGAAACCCTGGACTTAGTCGGTCATCGTACATCCATTGCCGGCTCATGTTCACTACACAACATCGAAGCGACCAAATTAATAGAACTTCATCATCACATTACAACCAAAAGTAGAGCTAGCAGTGACCAAATGTTATTACTGCAAATAATAGATACTTATAGTTCATACATACATCTCATAAAACAACATACAGCTATCTAAAACATGTAAATGCAATAACAAATGCGATCATAATCGCAACTAAAGTAACAATTGAGCCAACGACATAGTGATACCAAGCCTCTTTATCAATGGCATATTTTCTAATCTTTCTAAGCTTCAAGCGCATTCCAGCCATCTTGTTCTTGTGATCATCGACGATATCGGCAACATGCAACTCCAATCCCATCTTCTCATCTTCAGTTCTTTTCAATTTTTCTTTCAAATGATCAATTTCTTTTTCAGCTTGTGTTAATTTCTCGAGCAGAATTGCACAGTCGGTTGGAATTTTTGGTTCAACTACTTCCTATAGATAAAAACATCTACGTCAATTTGGTGGCATAATTAATTGTCATAGACATTAGATGATGTGTGAAATAGTTATAAAAGATAACGACATACCACATCCGAATCATAGACTGGATGAGGGCCGACGTGGGCGGATACCATAACTATGACACTATAGAATAACTAACAATAATACAAGTAAGTAAATCGTACACGCAACTATCTAAATCATACAAGTATTTTTTTAAAAAAGGTTTTAAGAAGAACAAGAGGCTCACCAAGGTGGCCGGTGCCGCGATGAGACGGTGCGGACGATCGACGGTAGTGAGGACGGTCGGGGATGGGAAGGCACCAAATAAACCACACCTACACATATGCAACCTAACAAGTTAATATGAGCTCAAATTGCATATAAATCAAATAAACTCCCACATAATGATCACTCCTCCAAAACCTAGCTAGAACCCACAAATCACATATCTTTGAGCATACCACAAGCTAATCTTGCAATGAGAGATGAAGGATCAAAGTTGCTAACCTTTATGAACACTTGGATAGATGGGGTGCCTTTAAATCTTGACAAATCCTTGGCAAAATGGAGGATGAGCTTCGAGCAAGAAGAAGAACAGGGGAGAAAATGGAGAAATGATCGAGCCCCTTCGATCGGCTATGGACGAAGCGTATATATGTAGGAAGTCTTTAGTACCGGCTGGTGACACCAACCGGTACTAAAGGTTGCCCTTTAGTACCGGTTGGTGTCACCAGCCGGTACTAAAGGTGCACACGGGGCCCAAGTCTGACCAAAAGCCGGCCACGCCCCCTTTAGTACCGGCTTGTGACATGAACTGGTACTAAAGATCTCTCACGAGCCGGTACTAAAGGTTGCCCTGCTCCTAGCCGTTGGAGCCGACACAAACCAGGACTAATACCATCTTTTTTACCGGCTCGTAACGAGACCAGGACTAATGCTTGGGACGAAAGGTCTGTTTTCCATTAGTGTACGCTGACGGCTAGGCCATCGGCATAGAGGGGAAGCTATGCCGACGGCCTAACCGTCAGCGTAGGTGGCCACCAGGAGCTGCCACGTGTCGCCACCTGGTGCCTCGTTCCATCTAAATACATAAGATGTTGCATTTCCATAGTTACCACATATTTTTTCATGTTATTTGTTGGATTTCCATTTAAATACACATGATATACAACATTATATACATATATATCATCAACTATAGTTCAACATAGTTCAACATGGTTCAACATAGGCATGTTCAACATAATGACAAGTTCGACAAAGCCAACACCATAATGAGAAGTTCGACAATTTCAACAAGCTCAACAAAACATAAAGGCGAGCGCCACCACTAGCATAGTTCAACATAGGCATAAAAGATTAAGCGCCATCACTTCCAGCGCCAAACCCGAGGTCGTCACCGCTAGCGCTACCACCATCGCCACCGCTAGCGCTACTGTTGCCGCCACCGCTACAGCTACCGCCACGGCCACTGCCTCGCCAGACCGGAGTGACTGGGCTTTGTGACTCGGGAGTGGAACCATAAGTAGCACCACCACCACCAGCGGATGATCCACCGGTTCCCTGCATGTTTGAAAAGAGATGGGAAGGCAATATATGATTATATTAAATAAACGGTAAGTTGTGGTTGAATAGTTTGGTGATGTACTAACCAGAGTGCCATAGTGTTCTGCCATGAATTGTTAATACAATAGGCGGCACTGGTTGTGGTCCAGGAGGTGGTGGTGGCAGTGTAGGAATCTGCCCAATTGCCATAGACGCAACCACAAGCTCCGTCATGGGGTTGTTGTGCTCAGTGACTGCTGCAACTCTCTCGTTCCAATTGAAGAGTTGCTGACGGACGAAGTCCATGTAGGCCTACAAATATGAGATGATGGTACTCATAAAACATAGAAATGCGGAAAATAAAGGTCGAATGAAAGAAGATAAGAGGGAAAATACTTACAGAGTTCTGCTGGCCTAGGAAGGACAGTGCAGAGGACGCTCTGGGGCGCGGGCGCGGGATCGGCCTTGGGCTTGGCCTCGGGTTGGTAGGGTGGATCCGTTTGTAGGAGACAGAAGGGGTGATCACAACATCCAGAATTGGATACCGACCATGGCTCTTTGGCCCTTGCTGACGGCGGCCCTCTTGTCAGTATCCACAGACATGGGGTCTGGTGTGTCAGGATTCCACTTCTGAAACTACTTCGTGTATGACGTCAGGTTCTTCTCGGTATGGCCGTAGTACTCACTCTCGCTAGCCTGGGGAGTAGGCCACAGATCGGCGAGCCTCCGCGACTCGATGTATGAGAGCGGCCGCTTCAATTTCTCCTCCTACATGGCCAAACAGAGGTTAGTCCCACAAGAACATACGATAAACAAAAGATCATGAATGTTTCATGTACATAGATATACCTAAATTTTCTTGTGGCGCCCGTGGTTCCGGTTTCCCTGACGGTGTGTTCCGTCGGTTCCTCGATTAGCCTTGTTTATCTTGCTATTGGCAGCAAACTCTGCATCCTCGCCGACCCACAGATCCACCAATACCGCCCATCCATCATTTTTTGCCAAAGCACCACGCAGGACACACCTACATAATGAAGCATAATGGCATCTGACCATGAAACAATGAAATTTACCACAAATGTCAGAATGGAAAGTATATTGTACTTACCAACATGTACTTCTCCCTAGTCAAAGTAAGTTTATGCTCCTTTATATCATCATTGGTCACCTTCTCCTTACGTACCTCGTGATAATAATGCGAGATCACCACCCAGTGCACCTCGTACTGCATTTGACGGGCCTGCTTCCTCATAGCCCGGAACAAGTACTCATCGGCCTGGTCCTTGTACTCCTCAAGAACTCTATAGAATTTCTACAGTCATTCATGAAATCAGAATGAAACAAGCCATGAGTTAAACGATTTGATGATAAACTATAAAGAAACTCAAGAGTTGTGCTTCTGAAGAGAACTTACCCAAAACTTTGATATCACGGCCTTAGCGGCTGTCGCATGGGTTGGGTGGTAGACTGCTTCGTAGTGCTCCCAGCACGTGGCCAAAATCTTGCACTGCTCGTTGTTTCGGTCCGAAGCGAACATCTCCGACCAAAGCTTCTTCAACAGGATAGTGAGGATGCCATTTGGAACACGTGCACCATCAGGATATTTCCAGCTACTGCAAAAGAACGAAAATATTAGCATGTGTACAATCAAAATGAAAATCTGTGTTTAAAATATTATTAAGGGGGACTTACCCTTTCCCCTTGGGCGAAATGAGCCACTTCATCTCCTCGCTATCCGGAGCTTTTGGGAGTCGCACACCACCACGCAGCCAACCCTTTTTCTTTCCACCCCCTCCTCGCCACAATCTCCCTCCTCGCCACCATCCTCATCCTAGGACTCCTCCTCCCTAACCTCCTACTATGTGGGATCACTAGAAGTGTATGTCTAGAGGGGGGTGAATAGACTATTAGCAGGAATTGAAAACTACCTCAAGTATAAATCAAGTGTATGCGGTTTTTAGCATACATAGCAAATCTAGAACACCCTACACATGCAAGTCATCAAGTATAGCAGTGGAAAGTAAAGACATTGCACATGGAAGTAAGGAGTAGAGATAGAGAGATCAAACGCATAAGGGACACAAGATTTTTCCCATGGTTCCGATAGGTGGCGCTATCGTACATCCATGTTTATGGAGTCTTCAACCCATGGAGGGTAACGGTCGCGAGAGTCCACGGAGGGCTCTACCGATGGAGGGTTCCACGAAGAAGCAACCTTGACTATACCATGATGGCCTACGTCCATGGAGGACTAGCCTAACTCGGGGTAGATCTTCACGAAGTAGGCGATTTCCTTACAAATACAAACTTCTTGGTTCACTCCAGAACACGAAGTAGGAGGCACCACCATCCAAAATGTAAAAGGCTCGATTGTGTCAATGAACTTCTTGCTCTTGTGCTTCAAGATGATAGACTCCTCAACACACAATCACTCTCTCACAGATTTGGCTTTGTATAAGAGATTGATTGGGTGGAAATCAACTTGGGGAGGCTAGAGATCAAGATTCATATGGTTGGAATGGAATGGCATGATCTCAACACATGGGTAGGTTGCTCTCTCTCTGAAAATCAGTAGGCATGAGTGGGGAACTATTCTGAGTGATTCTCTTGCGAGTGAGTGGTGGTGGAGGCGTATATATAGGCATATCCAAAAATACAACCATTACACACAAAATTACCAACTCGGTGACACACATGTGTTAATCTAGGTGGTACCGAAGTGACCAAAAGGTGGCAACTTTTGAATCTCGGTGAGACCGATATAGGAAACTTGGTTGCATCGATAAGGTGACCAACGGTCAGAGTGCCCAATCTCGGTGGCGCCGATCCAACAATCTTGGTGGGACCTATATTGTGAATCTATGTAACAGAAAGTTAACAACCTAAACTTGGTGGCATCGAAGCAGAGTCGGTTGCACCGAAATGGATAGGGTTTGGCTGAGTCGGTCTAGGTTCTGGAATCGGTGGCACCATGTGGAAAGTGTTGGTGGCACCGATTTTGAATATTTGGCTTTGGACAGACTTTTGTGGAAGATCTTGTCGGTGTATGTGGTGACTATCACTTGTGCACCTATGAGCATTTTGTTCACCAACAAAACCTTACCCCCTTTTAATAGTATTGGCTTTCCTATTGACTCAAAGTGATTTCTCACAAATGTAAAACTTAGAGTCCACTTCCTTGAAGCTTGTCCAAAGTTATTCCTTCTTCTTGTTCTCCTTGGGGATACTCTTGACACTCCTTTTGCCAACCCATCACTCTCTATGGACTTTATCTGAAATACACTAGGTAAAAGTGTTAGTCCAACAGACAATGTATGTTGTCATGAATTATCAAAACCAGCAAGGTAGCATGTTGTGCTTTTAGTCTCTCCCTTTTTGGTAATTGATGAAAACATACAATCAAAGCTTCAAATAAAGATATGCATGGATATAATGAAGTCTTTGAGAGACTCATGACTTAGACTTGCTTCCCCTAAATGTGTGCAACCCATTTAAAGGATAGTTGCTTTGGAATGCATGGGCACACATATTGTAGGAGGGATATAAAAAGCCATGTGTATTTTGGCTTTATGCATCAACTATATGTGAATGAGTTGTATCCTTGTTCAAGACTTCACTCTTGCAAAAAATATGTGCAAGAAGCAAGAGATCATCTTGATAAAAGATATGATGCATATACTTACCAATAGAATTCTAGTAGTACAAACACACTTGAGAAAACGATGTTAGGAAACAGAAGAGTATTCTACCAATCAAAAAGAGCAATAGAGCTCAAAAGTACCAAGATATGGAGAACATATATACGGTAGTAAATCCTCAAGATTGATATGTCTCCAAGGTCATTTAGAACTTTCTCCCCTTAGATATGGAAATGGTGGATCATCCTCTCCCCCTGAATCTTAGTATGTAGATATTGGGATTGGATAAGGTGAGAAAAGATCTAAGATGAAATAAGCATATTTTCCTGCAAACATAATTTTCTCCCCCTTACTTTGATATTATCACCTTGTAAAGGTAAATTTGATGTTTTCCTCTCCCCCTTAAATATACCCCCCCTTTGCATAAGCATGTATCTCCCTTTAGCATGAAGCTTTGTATATTTCTCCCCCTTTGGCATTAATTTCCGAAAAGGTCATCCACAGGGTAGGATATAGGGATCCTTGACTAAGAAGGGATCCTTGAGAACAAGGGTCATAGAATGTAGGGTTCATAGAAATGAGAATTTGAGGGAATCATGGAAAATGAGTTCTCTCCCTTTGGCGAAGCTGATGGCTTGTAAGACTTCTCCGCCCTTGAGTTAGGGATCCTTGAATAAAGATTCTCCCCCTAAGTGAAGTTTTTTAATAATAATAATAATAAGGGATCATTGAAGTAACAAGCACATCACTAGAAAGATACCAATTGAAAAATCACTAAAGAAACACAGACTAAGAGAAGAAATAAAATCGATGACTCCGGGACAAATCAATCGGTGGAACTAAGATGAAGTTTTGCAGCTCATCTGCCAAATCGGTAGAACCGAGATATTTGTATCGGCGGCTCCGAGACAGAAACAGAAACTAGGCAATGAGATTTTGACATCGCAGACTTCTCAATCTCTGCCAATAACACAATGTCAAAAGTAATTTTCAAGAAAATGCGAAAGTTTTTTTCAAAAGGATATCAACTAGAGAAGATTTGAGTGGTTCCAAGAAATTCTGCGAAATAGAGAATGAACCAACCAAAAACTTAACTAGATGATGGGCGGTGACTAGGTCACCTATATTAGAGTATATTGACTTAGGAGACAAGCTAGAATACTTGATCATAGGTCATACTCATCGTTAAGCGCAAAATGGGGTTACGATTTTTCGATTAAGCGTTTAATGTCTTCATATCACTTGAGTTGCTTTATCTCATGACTTGGAGTAAAGCTACATCAAGAATATGAGTACATACCTTTGAGTGATGTTGTTGATGTAGCTTGTATGTGAAATTGATGAGTATGATCGAAGTTGATGAAGTTCATCTTGAGTTGGGAGCAATCCTTTTTTGTTTTCGTTCACTTTTCACCTACATAGGTTAGTCATGAGAGGAAGAACATGATATATCCAAATGACATTATACCAATTTGTGATTTGATACCAAATGAGAAATATATGTCAAGGATATGTTTTATTGTCTTCTTCCTTTCATCATCAAAGCGAGGTTGTGGATACTTGGTCATGACAAGATTGCTTAAGATATGAGTTGTTGGCAATCTTGTGGAGTGTTGTTCTTCCAAGTACCTACAAAAGGGTTAGATGCAAGCCAAGCGAGCATAGAATTCCAAGATATATGATATTCAAGGTAATATCATGGAATGGACATTGAAGCTCATCCTTTCACATGCATCCGAGTGAGCTTATCTCAAGTTTGAAGCATCAATGATGTTCAACTCAGTCCTCAAATGACAAACAACTTTTTCATCAAGTGGCTTAGTAAAGATATCGGCCAATTGCTTGTTAGTACAAACATGCTTAAGATTAATATCTCCTTTGGCAACATGATCACGAATGAAAATGATGTCGAACTTGAATATGCTTGGTTTGATATTGTTGCATATGATTATGACCAATCTTAATAGCACTCTCATTGTCACAAAGTAATGGCACATTTTTAACATAGATTCCATAATCTTTAAGCGTTTGTGTCATCCATAATAGTTGTGCACAACATGATCCAGCAGCAATATATTCAGCTTCAGTGGTAGATAGAGATAGCGAGTTTTGTTTCTTGGAGGACCAAGACATAAGAGATCTACCAAGAAATTGACATGTACCCGAGTGGGAGTAGCCAACAAGACTAAAAGAAGATCCCTTGGGATACCAAATGCCAAAGTTTGGTGTATGAATCAAGTATCTCACAATACGTTTCATAGCCTTTAGATGACATTCTTTAGGTGCAGCTTGATATCTAGCACACATGCAAACACTAAGCATAATATCGGGACAGGAGGCACATAGATAAAGGAATGAATCAATCATTGATCGATAAACCTTTTGATCAACTGGTTCACCCTCCTTAGTGAGATCATTGTGACCGCTAGTGGGCATGGGAGTTTTCATACCTTTGCACTCATGCATGTTGAACTTCTTGATTAAGTCCTTGGTGCACTTATTTTGAGAGATGAAAGTTCCTTCTCTTAATTGCTTAGTTTGCAAACCAAGAAAGAATTTCAGCTCACACATCATAGACATCTCATACTTCTCTGACATCAACCTTCCAAACTTCTTGCTAAATTGTGGGTTAGTAGATCCAAAGATAATATCATCCACATAAATTTGGCACACAAAAAATTCACCATTAACCCACTTTGTGAATAAGGTTGCATCAATTTTATCAATTTCAAATCCTTTTTCAATAAGAAACTTCGTTAGGCATTTATACCAAGCACGAGGAGCTTGCTTAAGTCGATATAAAGCTTTGCGAAGTTTATAAACATGGTCAGGTTTCTTAGGATTTACAAAATCAGGTGGCTGCTTAAAATATACCTCTTCTTCAATCTCACCATTTAAGAAAGCACTTTTAATGTCCATTTGATAAAGCATGATATCATTGTGATTAGCATAGGCAAGAAGAATTCGAATAGCCTCTAATCTAGCAACAGGGGCATAGGTCTCATCATAGTCCATACCTTCGACTTGCGTATATCCTTGGGCTGCGAGACATGCCTTGTTGCGTACGACTTGACCGTATTCATCTTGCTTGTTTCGAAACACCCATTTGGTTCCGATGATGTTTTGCTCATCCTCGGGCCTCTCCACGAGTGTCCACGCTTCGTTCCTCTCAAAGTTGTGAAGCTCTTCATGCATAGCGTTCACCCAATCTGCGTCTTTAAGAGCTTGTTCTACCTTCAGGGGTTCAATGCTAGAGATGAAAGAATAATGCTCACAAAAGTTAGCTAGACGAGTTTTAGAGCGAGTGATTCTCCCGGTTTGTATGCCTCCAAAAATTTGGTTTAGGGGATGGTTCTTGGTCACTTGTGCTCGAACTCGGGTCAGCTTCCGATTGTTGGATGGTGGAGCTTCTTCTTCATCACCATCTCCTTCGCCTTCATTGTTGTTGAAGGTGTCGTTCCCTTGAGAAGGTGGTGAAGGAGGTTGTGGTGGATCTTCATGATGCACTTCCTCCCCTTCATCATCTCGTCGTGTATCGTTTGTGGATGCCTCCAGGTCATGTTGTGGTTCACCTTGACGTGAAGTAGGGGATTCCACTTGAGTTGATGAAGTACTTTCCTTCACCTCCATGGGACGAATCTTGCCAATAGACAAGTCCTGGATAGCTGCTGAAGGGTCCTCATCACTAGTGAGAAGCTCGTATGCCGTTTTACCGAGAAGCTTGTGCAAGTAAAGTCGGTTTGTAGCATGACATGCTGTTTCCACGGTTTTGCCCAAAAGTGGTTTGGCGTGTTGTATTCGTCAAGCATCATTCTTGCCATCTCAATTTGCGTCCGATTCTTCCTCTCAACAACTCCATTTTGTTGAGGTGTGTACGTAGCCTAGAACTCATATGAGACGCCTTCTTTGTCAAGAAAGGAATCCACATGGGTGTTCTTGAACTCCGATCCATTATCGCTCCAAACCTTCTTGATCTTCACTTCAAACTGATTTTGCGCTTTGCGAGCGAAGTTCATGAAGATCTTTTGTACCCGCGACTTATCATCAAGAAAGAATACCCACGTAAATCTGGAAAAATCATCAACTATAACTAGACCATAAGAGTTTCCACAGAGACTCTTGTAAGCATTGGGACCAAAGAGATCCATATGAAGTAACTCGAGTGGTCTCCTAGTAGCCATGATATTCTTGACAGGATGAATTCCACCTACTTGCTTTCCTGCTTGACAAGCGCTACAAAGCCTATCTTTGTCAAAGATAACATCTTTAACACCAAGAATGTTATCGCCCTTGATAAACTTATATAGATTGTGCATGCCTACATGTCCAAGCCTTCTATGACATAGCCAACCTTTAGATGATTTTGCAATGAGACAAGTACGAGGTTGGGCCTTTTTAGAGAAATCAACAATGTATAGATCACCTCTACAAATACTGGTAAGACAATTTTATGATTATCAAATTGAAACACTTAGCAATCTACTTTAGTAAACAACACATTGAAACCGAAGTCTGCTAGATACAGAAAGAAGATTGTAGCCAAGGGATTCAGCAAGCATCACATTTTGAATTGAGCTATCATGATATATGGCCACCTTACCAAGGCCAAGTACCTTACCCTTAGAGTTGTCTCCAAAGGTCACGTACCTCCGAGGACCTTGATTAGGCGTGATCTCTTGGAACATGTCTTTATCACCATTCATGTGATCCGTTCATCCACTGTCAAGAATCCACTCTTTTCTGTCGGACATGTAATCCTTGAAGTTTGCCATTAGACTTAGATTCCTCATGATCTTTTCATGCTCGGTGTCGAACAACACATCTTCATAATAGTAGCCATGTTCTTCATTGTCATCATTTGGTGGAATCTCCTCGTCATAGAAACCAATAGACTCATTAGAATCATAAGCATGACAATGTTCAAGTTTATGAATGCGAATGGCTTCAATAGTAATGTTGTTGATAGTTGTGACATCTCCTTTAGCACGCATAAGATCACGAAGCTCAAATAGGCATTTATCAAAGTTTGGATCACTAGGATTCATTTTGTGAAAAGCAATAGTTTTATGAATAATTTCATCAAGATTACCTAATGAAAGATTTGGATATCGTTTCTCCAAACCAATCCACAAAGTATAAGCACATGCAAAGTTCTTTAATTGAGAAAGCACGAATCTTGGTAAACCTCTAACAATAAGATTGACATTTCTTAGGTTACAAAGCATGTTAATTTCCTCTTCGTGTGTGGGATGCAATTCATCCATGGGGAGCACATAGGGGTTTTCAATATATCCTCTCAAATGGAATTTATCAAATAGATCAATCATGGCATTCTTCCATCGACTATAGTACTCACCATCAAGAATGGGCACTCTATAATACAAACTCTCCACACAAGACACATCCATCTTCCTCCACGATGTTGAAACAGAAGCAATGGAGACCAATGCTCTGATACCAATTGTGGGATCACTAGAAATCTATGTCTAGAGGGGGGGTGAATAGACTATTTGCACGAATTTAAAACTACCTCAAGTATAAATCAAGTGTTGGCAGTTTTTAGCATACATAGCAAATCTAGAACACCCTACACATGAAAGTCATCAAGTATAGCAGCGGATAGGAAAGACATTGCACATGGAAGTAAGTAGTAGAGATAGAGAGATAAAAATCATGAGGGACACAAAAAAATTCCCGTGGTTCTGATAGGTGGCGGTATCATACATCCACGTTTATGGAGACTTCAACCCATGGAGGGTAACAGTCGCGAGAGTCCACGGAGGGCTCTACCCACGGAGGGTTCCAGGAAGAAGCAACCTTGACTATACCATGATGGCCTACGTCCATGGAGGACTAGCCTAACTCGGGGTAGATCTTCACGAAGTAGGCAATCCCCTTGCCCTTACAAACTTCTTGGTTCACTCCACAACATGAAGTAGGCAGCTCCAAAGTGACACTTAACCAATCTAGGAGGCACCACCCTCCAAAAGGTAAAAGGCTCGATCATGTCGATAACTCCTTGCTCTTGTGCTTCAAGATGATAGACTCCTCAGCACACAATCACTCTCTCACAGAGTTGGCTTGGTAGAAGAGATTGTTTTTGTGGAAAGCAACTTGGGGAGGCTAGAGATTGAGGTTCATATGGTTGGAGTGGAATGGCATGATCTCAACACATGAGTAGGTGGATCTCTCTCAGAAAATAAGTAGGTATGAGTGGGGAACTGTTCTGAGTGCTTCTCTTGCCAGTGAGTGGTGGTGGAGGGGTATTTATAGGCATCTCAAAAAATCCAACCATTACACACAAATGACCAACTCGGTGACACCGGTGTGTTAATCTCGGTGGTATCGAAGTGACCAAAAGGTGGCAAATTTTGAATCTTGATGAGATCGATATAGGGAACTCGGTTGCACCGATAAGGTGACCAATGGTCAGATTGCCCAATCTCGGTGATGCTAATCCAACAATCTTGGTGGGACCGATATTGTGAATCTACGCAATAGAAAGTTGACAACCTAAACTCGGTGGCACCGGAGCAGAATCGGTTGCATCGAAGTGGCTAGGGTTTGGCTGAGTCTATCTAGGTTCTGGAATCGGTGGCACCGAGTGGAAAGTGTTGGTTGCACCAATTTTGAATATTTGGCTTTGGATAGACTTTTGTGGAAGAGCTTGTGGGTGTATGTGGTGACTATCACTTGTGCACGTATGAGCATTTTGTTCACCAACAAAACCTTACCCCCTTTTAATAGTATTGGCTTTCCTATGGACTCAATGTGATTTCTCACAAATGTAAAATGTAGAGTCCTCTTCCTTGAAGCTTTGCCAAAGTTATTCCTTCTTCTTCTCCTGGGGAATACTCTTCACACTCCTTTTTCCAACTCATCACTCTCTATGGACTTTATCTGAAATATACTACATAAAAGTATTAGTCCAAGAGAAAATGTATGTTGTCATGAATTATCAAAACCACCAAGGGAGCATGTTGTGCTTTCATGCTCCTACTCCTCCTCCTCCCTAACCTCCTGCTCTTCCTCCTCCTCCTCCCCAACCTCATGCTCCTCCTCAGAGGGTATCTCATTAGAGAAGGGCCGCGAAGACGACCCCCGAATTTCGGTTACAGGGCGTAGTTTCTGGCCCCGAGACCGTCCCCCTGGCCTCTCCCCCCACCACATCCTCCTCTAGGGGAACCTCTCCCTCGACCACCCTGTAAGAACTCATCGTCAAGTAGCCGGGAGGGGACATTATGGGGTCGACCACTCCAACTAACCTTCGCGGCGAGTTTGCTTATCAAACCAGTACCATCGACCTTGCCCTTTCCCATACTTAGCGAACGTGCATTGAAATAAAATAAAAAGTGAGTGTATTAATAATGAAGGAGTAGATATAATAAAAAGGAATAAAAAAGCACATTCATAATAATAAGACATAAAAAAGACATATTAATAAAACATACAAATAAGACATGGAACATACATCTACTAGAACCCATACGAATCATCACTGTTGTAACCGTTTCCTCGACCGGTCTCATCGTCACTATCACGCATATCATGTTCTTTGTCTGACGTAGGTGCAGGATCTTCCTCGTCTTCAACATCTTCATTTAATTTCTGTAGCATAGCTATGTCTTGGTCGTTCACAATGGCCTCTCCATCATTCCGTGCATCGTCATCGTTTGGATCCACATCAACATCACCCAAGGCATCAGCGTCATTGTACCGAACCACCTCGATATCATCAAGTTGCTCTTGATATAACACTCCCTCGTACATCATGGGGTTAATGTAGAAGTAATCGTAATCGTCTGGGTCCAGTAGCTTACCATGTGGCACCACCTTGAACACAACTTCCCAACCCTTTAGGTATTCTTTCTGGCATGGGTAGGGCAGATAATAAACTTGTGTGGCTTGGGTAGCCGCAATAAAAAGATTGGCTCTTGCATAAACGGTGGATGGTTTAACTTTGAGCAAACCTAGGGAAGGCTTATATCTCAACCCCTCATATGGGTCGAACCATCAGCATTTGAACACAGCTAGACTTAGGTCCTCGCGCCCAAGGTTGAATGAAAGCTCGTATATTTTTCCTACCCTTCCATAGTACTCAAATTTTCATTTTCTCCTGGGGTATACACTCCTATGTTTATAGTTTTGGAATCAGGCCGACTGTTCTGGTGATCCTCTGTATGGAAGCAATATCCATTCACATCATACTATTCACATTTCATGACCCGAGCGTTAAAACCAATGGAAACCCATCTCAATTCGTCATCCATAGAGGTGTTCAGATCTATGCTCTACAAGTTCAGTTGAAATTGATGGGTTCATTAGTTCCATTAAATAATAAATGTTGAACTAGGAAGTTGAATTAGGGGACTGTGAAAAATTACTTTATCCATGAACCAAGCAACAAAATTTTTCCCGCCAGAGGCACCGTTCCATAAAAGAGTAAGTGACTCCGCTTTAGTAGGAGGAATCATTCCCGTCCACTCCTCATGTAGGAATTCACTAAAAGAAGAAAATCAGTGTTAGACCGAGACTCATCCTCAACAAATTGCATAAAGGAATGGCGTGGCGGTATTACCTCATCCACTCTTCCTTGACTTCCTTGATGTTGTGCAAGACATAGAACATGATGTCCTCCCACTCTTGTTCTGGCATGTTATAAGGTTTCGAACCCTCATCCCTGCCACATTGCCCGTTGAATAGATCGAGCTTGGGTTTATACTTGGGCTCTTCTATATTCTATCGAGACACCTTATTATGTAGAGTGGGAACGTGGTCTGGGTAGTACGATGTCCTGAGGTCTGACACCTCCTCTAGGATAACTGCCTCAGCTATGGAAGCTTCAATTTTAGCGTTGTTTCCACATTTCTTTCTGAGATGCTTGTTCTGTCTCTTAGGGCCGTACTGCCAATGATTCTGCACAGGGCCTCCCAACAATACCTTATTCTCGAGGTGCGAAATGAGATGTGTCATCGAAGTAAAGAAGCCTGGCGGAAAGATCTTCTCTAGCTTGCATATCAAGTCTGGTGCCTTCTTATGCAATTGTTCAATCACCTCGGGACATACTTCTTTAGAACATATCGTGCGAAAGAAATGGCTTAGCTCCGCAAGAAATTGCCATACACGCTCGGGGACATAGCCTCAAACCATCACCGGCATTATCTGCGTAATCCATACATGATATTCATGACTCTTGAGCTTGATCACTTTGCCCGTTGAAAGATTGACACCCTTACTTATATTTGATGCATAACCATCAGTGAACTTCACAATTTGTTTGAGCCACATAAGTGCTTTCTTATTTTTTGGCTGTTTAAGGACGAAGTCAGCATCTGGTTTGAACTAGTTTCTTTGACTGTCTATTGGAGGCCGCATGTTTAGACGTGGTCTATCAAAAAATTTCTATTGATCGGCTCTAGATTTAACGTTATCCTTTATATTATCAGGAATGTTGAGGATCATAGAAAAAAGGGACTCTGCGACATTCTTTTCGGTTTGCATCACATCAATGTGATAAGGAAGTTTGAGGTCCTTGAAATAGGGAAGCTTCGTGAACAGGGTAATGTGAGTCTAGTTGTGCGTCTCACCATATCCCTCAAAGTGTTTCACTTTGCCTTTGCATTTGTCTGGGCCTTTGCCTTCACTTCCCCCCTTGTCTCTGCCTTTGCCTTTGCCTTTGCCTTCGCCTTTAGGCTTGAGAGCTTTTAGCGGAGCAAGAACATCTGCCCCAGAAAACGTTGGAATCAAATTTACTTCATAGACAACCCGACCTTTCGTGAAGTTCTTCTTCTCTTCCCTGTCTGGATGGTCTGGAGGGAGGAACTGTCGATGCATGTCAAAGGCTACATACTTGCCACCCTTTTGCAGCCAAATAAAATGTAGAGCCTGCATGCACACTAGGCATGGAATCTTCCCACTTGTACACCATCCGCAAATTAGGGCATAGCCGGGAAGGTCATGCATGCAATACATCAACCAAACTTTCATTAATTTTTTTTCTGCAAATGTCGGTTGTATGCCAACCTTGGGAAGTACCAACAATGGAGCAAATCATCCACCAGCAGCTGCATAAACAGTCCCAAATTCTTTCCCGGATAGTCAGGCCCCGGAATGATCAGCGACAAGAACATGGTCTTGCGTTGCATTATGACACCGGGAGGGAGATTGAGCGGAATAACAAACACGGGCCCGCAGCTGTATGGATTGGACGACATACCATATGGATTCAACCCATCACCTATTATCGCAATCTTGACATTCCCTGCCTCGGCTACTTCCTCGGGGTATTCTTTGTCGAATGACTTCCATGCTTCAGCTTGCGATGGATGTACGATTTTTTTATCGTACCTTTTCCCTTCCTTGTGACACTTCATCATGTTGGCAGACTCCTCCGTAATCAAAAGGCACTGCAGTCTTTCCATGAAATGGAGATACCGAAGAATCTTTATGCGGATGTCTAGTTGCTTCTTCTCACCATGCTCATCGACCACCTCAAGGTATGTCACACCCAAGATGCGGTCCTATCCTTATTTCAGCACGAGGGCCTCGACAGGGATAGAAGCACATCTCGTCATGTTGCAAGAATGGATATCATTACAAAATACATGTACATAAGAGATGAGTATATGGAATTGTCTTACACTTGCCACAAGCTACATCAATGTCACATCAATACAACAACATATGCAAACATCATACAGAAGAGCAGGGTCCGACCACGGACGAAAACAAACGACAAAATGACATCCATCCTTGCTACCCAGGTTGTCGCCTAGAACCCATCCTAGATTGATGATGATGAAGAAGAAGAACTCCAAATCAAACAAACATCGCACTCACGTCAAATCATCGCATTACCTGTACCTGCAACTGATGTTGTAGTAATCTGTGAGCCACAGGGACTCAACAATCTCATTTCCAAGGGTATCAAGACTATTAAAGCTTAATGGGTGAGGTATGGTTAAGTGATGAGGCTGTAGGAAGCGACTAAGCATTTATTTGAGTGGCTAACTTACGAATACAGAAAGTAAAGTGGGTGGTCTACGCATAACGGACATGAACTAGAAATGGTCACTAACTGATCCTGAACACCTACTTACGTCAAACATAACCCCACCATATTCTCTCTCGGATTAGGGCTCACGAGAAGAGACAGTCACGGTTACACACACAGTTGATGTATTTTATTTGAGTTTACTTCAAGTTTGCTATGACCGGGTGTTAAACAAAGTATCCATGTTTGCCACATAACCGCGAGCACGACTTTCTGAAAGATTTAACCCTGCAGGGGTGCTCCAACTCATCCATCATAAATTAACCACACGCAGCGGGAATAACCTCGACCACGGATCTCGTGATCTTCCTAGGCAATTCCATAGGAAATCCGCCACCTCAAGATAGCCCGAAGAATAATCAGAATTCCTCACTCAAGATGTTTGAGAAAGGTAAAACAAATCCAGCAAGGCCTCCCGACGTGTCGACGATCCCGATAGGAGCCACGTATCTCGTTCTCAGGACACGGCGGATAAGCTAGTGTACGGTGGCCTGATAGAATTCCCCCAAGTTGCCCCGGGCTGGACCCACATAGTGCTTTATTTTGGACCAACACTCATGAGGAGCACTGGCCTGGCTTGTTGATTAAGATCCTCAGGTTAATTACTCCCTATGCAGGTTTGTTAGTTATTATGTAAATGTAGTACCAATGTTGGGCCTTGCCAGACAAGCTTTATCCTAAAACGAAAATCAAGGGGTCCCCATAACCACCCCGAGCATGTTAGGAGCGCTCAATTATGGAACATAACACCAGTTCACAAGTAACTAGGGTGGCAAGAGTGGAACAAAACACCGAGCAAAAGGCCAAGCCTTCCACCCTTTACCAAGTGTATAAGTGCATTAAGTTAAATAGCAATAATATTGTGATAACAAAAGAATGTCCATGTTGAGACATGGAAGCAATTGCACCTGTAGCTAGAAATGCTATAAGAAGGGCTGAGCAAGCGGTAACATAGCCAAGCAAAGGTTTGCTGGGATGTGGAGGGGTTAGAGGCTTATCATGGCAATGTTGGGAGGCTTGACAAACAAGTGGTAGGTAGCGTGACATAGAGATAGAAAACAAGACATCTAGCATGGCAATGATAGTAATGGTATCCAGGGAAATGTGTCATCTTTCCTGTGATTCCGCTCGGAAGAAGGTCAAGTCCATGAAGAAGACGAGCCAACGTAGTCGAACGAATCCTCACACCCCAAACGCTTTCGGAACTCTATCGAGAAGAAGCAAACCGGAAACAACAATCAACACACGATACACCACAACATACGCATGATATAATGGGCAGGCAAATATGATGCATGTCCGGTTTTAATATGCAAGGCATGGCATGACAAGAACAACAAGCAACTACTACACATTTAAGTGAAGTTCAATATGCAACGAGTTGCATATTGACGAAACTCCACGTTTGAATTATTTAGTTCACTCTCGTTTTGGTACTCATTAATATTAAATGTTATTAAACATGGCAGGAGGTGAAGCATGAGCATCTATATCATCTAGGCATTTTAAATGAGGCCGGAAACAACTTATAGCATTTCCGAAACGTCCCCATATGAAAATTATGAATTTGGTCCAGATCTGTACTAAACATGTTTTATAATTATTGAACATGGAAATAAAGTGTGCCATGGGATTCTACACATTTTTCTAGTCAAGTTACATGTATAAAACATTTTTTAACGGAGCTACGGTTCAAAAGTTATTAAATAATTCATATCGGCATGGCAATTATGCAAATTGCATGAAAACAGCAAGTTAAACATTTTTATCACATGTGAAAGTTTGGTATTGTTAATCTACACGAAATTCTAGTCAAGTTTCATATATAAAGTTTTTACATATGATGCATGGTTTGTGAGATATTAAATGCATGAAGAAAAGGGGTCTGAATGTTGCAGACCCATTGACTAAACCTCTTCCAAGGGCTAAACATGATCAACACCATAATTGCATGAGTGTTCGATTCATTACAATGTAAATCACATAGTGATGTGAACTAGATTATTGACTCTAGTGCAAGTGGGAGACTATTGGAAATATGCCCTAGAGGCAATAAATAAAGTGTTTATTATTATATTTCCTTGTTCATAATAATCGTTTATTATCCATGCTATAATTGTATTGATTGGAAACACATTACATTTGTGGATAAATAGATAACACTTTGTCCCTAGTATGCCTCTAGTGAACTAGCTCGTTGGTCAAAGATGGTCAAGGTTTCCTAGCCATTTACATGTGATGTCATTTGATAACGGGATCACATCATTAGGAGAATGATGTGATGGACAAGAGCCAAACTACAAACGTAGCATATGATCGTGTCAGTTTATTGCTACTATTTTCTGTATGTCAAGTATATGTTCCTATGACCATGAGATCATGCAACTCACGGACACCGGAAGAGTGCCTTGTGTGTATCAAACATCGCAATGTAACTGGGTGACTATAAAGGTGCTCTACAGGTATCTCCGAGGGTGTCTGTTGGGTTGACATGGATCAAGCCTGGGATTTGTTACTCCGTGTGACGGAGAGGTATCTCAGGCCCACTTGGTAATACAACATCACAATAAGCCTTGCAAGAAATGTGACTAAGTGTTAGTCACGGGATCTTGTATTACGAAACGAGTAAAGAGACTTGCCGGTAACGAGGTTGAACTAGGTATGGAGATACCGACGATCGAATCTCGGGCATGTAACATACCGAAGAAAAAGGGAACATCATACGGGATTAACTGAATCCTTGACACAGAGGTTCGAACGATAAAGATCTTCGTAGAATATGTAGGAACCAATATGGGCATCCAGGTCCCGCTATTGGTTATTGACCGTAGAGGTGTCTCGGTCATGTCTACATAGTTCTCGAACCCGCAAGATCTACACACTTAACGTTTGGTGACGTTTCGGTAGTATAGAGTTATGCATGGTGGTGACCGAAGGTTGTTTAGAGTCCCGGATGATATCTCGGACATCATGGGGACCTCCGGAATGGTCCGGAGGTAAAGATTGATATGTAGGAAGTCCTATTTTGGTCGTCAGAAAAGTTCCGGGCTCATCGGTATTGTACCGGGAGTGCCGGTAGTGTACCGGGAGACCATTGGGAGGGGTATTTCAAGCCAAGGGGCTACATGGGCTGTGGGAGAGTAAGCCCTTAGTGGGCTGGTGGAAGTCCCACACAAGTCCCATGCGGCTGGGAAGAAAAGCCCAAAGAGAAAAAGGTGGAAAAAGGCAAAAAGGCAAAAATAAGGAGGAGTCCTAGTCCTACTAGGATTGGAGGAGGAATCCTCCTCTCCTCTTGGTTCGGTCGAAGCCTAGATGGTTTGGCCCTTGGGCCAAGCCTCCTCCTCTCTTCCTCTTATATATAATAGTGGTTTTAGGGTTTTTGCACTAGATTTTCAGCCATGTGCTACCCGTTCCTCTAATGCATAGTTTCTCCTCTAGATCGGTTTTCTGCAGTGTTTAGGAGAAGCCCTACCGGAATTGCTCCACCACCATCGCCACGGAGCCGTCACGCTGCCAGACACCTCGTCTACCTCTCTGCTCCCTCTTGCTGGATCAACAAGGCGGAGATCATCATCAAGCTGTACGTGTGCTGAATGCGGAGGTGCCGTCCGTTCGGTGCTTGATCGGGACGGATCGTGATTGGATCGCGGGATGCTCGGCGATTTGGATCGCGAAGACGTTTGACTACACTAACCACGTTTCTTAACGCTTCCCGCTTAGCGATCTACAAGGGTATGTAGATCCACTCTCCATCTCGTAGATGCTCATCACCATGGATAGGTCTTGCGTGAGCGTAGGAAGTTTTTTGTTTCCCATGCGATGTTCCCCAACAGTGGCATCATGAGCTAGGTCTATGTGTAGATGAGAACTGGAGTAGAACACAAAGAGTTTGTGGGAGTTGATGCTTAGATTGCTTCCTCCCTTATTCGTGTTTTGATTCAACGGTATTGTGGGATGAAGCGGCACGGACCAACATTACTCATACGCTTACGAGAGACCGGTTCCCTCAATTGCAACTTGTTGCAAAAGATGGCTGGCGGGTGGCAGTTTCTCCTACTTTAGTTGGATCAGATTCGACAAAGGCGGTCCTTGAGAAGGTTGAAAAGCAACTTATGTATCACCATTGTGGTTTATGTGTAGGTGAGAATTGTTCTTGCTAGATACCCTTAGCAGCCACGTAAAACATGCAACAACAATTAGAGGACGTCTAACTTATTTTTGAAGGGTATGTTGTGATGTGATATGGCCAATTACATGATGTGATATATGTGATGTATGAGATGATCATGTGTTGTATAGAATATCACGACTTGCATGTCGATGAGTACGGCAACCGGCTGGAGCCATAGAGTTGTCTTTAATTATTTTATGACCAGCGTGTCAATCATTAAGCGCTATGTAATGCTTTACTTTATCGCTAGACGTAGCAATAGTAGTACAAGCATGATGGGCACGACAACCCCGATGGCGATACGTTGATGGAGATCAAGATGATGGAGATCATGGTGTCGTGCCGGTGACGATGGAGATCATGCCGGTGCTTTCAAGATGGAGATCAAAAGCACAAGTTCATGGCCATATCATGTCACTTATGATTTGCATGTGATGGTAATACTTTTATGCACCTTGTTTTGCTTAGAAAAATGGTAGCATTATAAGGTGATCCCTCACTTAAATTTCAAGATGAATTGTGTTTGTGTTCTCCCGAGTGTGCTCCGTTGCAAAATTTCATCGTGTCGAGACACCACGTGATGATCGGGTGTGATAGACTCTACGTTCACATACAACGGGTGCAAGCCAGTGTTGCACATGCAGAACACTCGGGTTAAACTTGATGACCCTAGCATGTACAGACATGGCTTCGGAACACAAGAGACTGAAAGGTCGAACATGAGTCCTATAGTAGATATGATCAACATGATGATGTTCACCATTGAAACCACCTCAACTCACGTGATGATCAGACTTGAGTTGGTGAATTTGGATCATGTGACACTCAGATGATCTGAGGGATGTCAATTTGAGTGGGAGCTTTAGTAATTTGATTACCTAAACTCATTATCTTGAACAATAGTCTAAGTAAACTTTGCATATTTATGTTGTAGATGAATGGCTCGCGTAGTAGCACCCCTGAATTTTAATGCGTTCCTAGAGAAAGCTAAGTTGAAAGATGTTGGAAGTAACTTTGTTGACTGGGTCCGTAATCCGAGGATTATCCTCACGGCTTCCTGGAAATCATATGTCCTTGATGCACCACTTGGTGACCAACCAGAAGACATGTCATCTGAAGACGTTAAGAACGCTTGGGAGGCACGTTCTAGAGATTACTCAATAGTTCAGTGTGCAATATTGTATGGCTTAGAACCGGGACTTCAAAGACGTTTTGAACGTCATGGAGCATATGAGAAGTTCCAGGAGTTGAAGTTTATCTTTCAGAAGAATGCCCGAATCGAGAGGTATGAGACCTCCGATAAGTTCTATGCTTGCAAGATGGAGGAGAACGGGTCTATCAGTGAACATATACTCAATGTCTGGGTATCCGACTCATCTAGCGGAGTTGGGAATTGCCCTTCCGCCAGAGGCGATCACTGACAGGGTTCTTCAATCACTGCCACCAAGTTACAAGAGCTTTGTGATGAACTATAAAATGCGCGGGATGAACAAGTCAGTCGCCGAGCTGTTTGCGATGCTAAAAGTTACTGAGTCTGAAATCCAGAAAGAACATCAAGTGTTGATGGTCAATAAAACCACTAGTTTCAATAAGAATGGCAAGGGTAAGGGCAAGAAGGGTAAAACCAAGAATGATGGCAAAGCAGTTGCTATTCTTGTAAAGAAGCCCAAGCATGGACCCAAGCCAGAAACTGAGTGCTTTCATTGCAAGGGAACTGATCACTAGAGGCGGAACTGCCCCAAGTAACTGGCTGACAAGAAGGCGGCCAACGACAAACAAGGTATATATGATATACATGTTATTGATGTGTACCTTACTAGCTCTCGTTGTAGTGCCTGGGTATTTGGTACTGGTTCGGTTGCTCACATTTGCAACTCAAAACAGGAACTACAGAATAGACGAAGGCTAGCAAAGGATGAAGTGACAATGCGCGTGGGAAATAGTTCCAAGGTTGATGTGATCGCCATTGGCACGCTCTCTCTTCGATTATCATCAGGATTAGTGATGAACCTGAATAATTGTTATTTAGTGCCTGCGTTGAGCATGAACATTATATCTTGATCTTGTTTATTGCGAGACGGTTACACATTTAAATCAACGAATAAAGGTTGTTCTATTTATATGAGTAATATCTTTTATGTTCATGCACCCAATGTGAGGGGTTTATTCATATTGAATCTTGATAGTGATGATACACATGTTCATAACATTGATGCCAAAAGATGTAGAGTTGATAATGATAGTACCACTTTCTTGTGGCACTGCCGTTTAGGTCATATTGGTGTAAAACACATGAAGAAGCTCCATGCTGATGGACTTTTGGAGTCACTTGATTTTGAATCACTTGACACATGTGAACCATGCCTCATGGGCAAGATGACTAAAACGCCGTTCTCTGGAACAATGGAATGGGCAAGTGACTTATTGGAAATCATACTTACTGATGTGTGTTGTCCAATGAATGTTACAGCACGTGGTGGATATCGTTATTTTCTCACCTTCACTGATGACTTAAGTAGATATGGGTATATTTAGTTGATGAAACACAAGTCTGAAACATTTGAAAAGTTCAAGCAATTTCAGAGTGAAGTTGAGAATCATCATAAAAAGAATATTAAATTCCCGTGATCTGATCGAGGAGGTGAATATTTGAGTTATGAGTTTGGTAGTTACTTGAGAGAGTGTGGAATTGTTTCACAATTGACACTGCCTGGAACACCACAGTGTAGTGGTGTGTCCGAACGTCGTAATCGAACCTTATTAGATATGGTGCGTTCTATGATGTCCCTTTCTGATTTGCCACTATCATTTTGGGGTTATGCATTAAAGACAACTGCATTCACTTCAAATAGGGTGCCATCGAAATCCCTTGAGACGACGCCATATAAACTATGGTTTGGCAAGAGGCCAAACTTGTCGTTTCTTAAAGTTTGGGGATGTGATGCTTATGTCAAAAAGCTTCAGCCTGAAAAGCTGGAACCCAAAGCGGAGAAATGCGCCTTCATAGGATACCCGAAAGAGACAGTCGGGTATACCTTCTATCTCAGATCCGAAGGCAAAGTGTTTGTCGCTAAGAACGAAACATTTCTTGAGAAAGAGTTTCTCTCAAAAGAATTGAGTGGGAGGAAAATAGAGCTTGATGAGGTTATTGAACCTTTACTTCAACGAGAGAGTAGCTCAGCACAAAAAGATGTTTTTGTGGAGCCTACGATAGTTGAAGAGGAAGTTAATGATGATGATCATGAAGCTTCGGATCAAGTTACTATTGAACCTCGTAGGTCGACAAGGGCGCGTACTGCTCCTGAGTGGTACGACAACCCTATCTTGGAGGTCATGTTGTTGGACAACAATGAACCTACGAGCTATGGAGGAGTGTGATGGGCCCGGATTCCGAGAAATGGTTAGAGGCCATGAAATGCGAGATGGGATCCATGTATGAAAACAAAGTATGGACTTTGGAAGTATTACCTCAAGGGCGAAAGGCCATTCAGAACAAATGGATCATTAAGAAGAACGCGAACGGTAATGTCACCGTCTATAAAGCTCGACTTGTGGCAAAGGGTTTTTCACAAGTTCAAGGAGTTAACTATGATGAGACATTCTCACCCGTAGCGATGCTTAAGTCTGTCAGAATCATGCATGTTGGCAATAGCTGCTTATTTCAATAAATCACCTAGGAGAAGCTGCTTTCATATAGGCATTAAGATCTATAGAGATAGATCGAGACGCTTAATAGCACTTTCACAAAGTTTTGAAGAAGTTCAAAATGGATCAGTCCAAGAATGGGTTCTTGCCTGTGTTACAAGGTGTGAAGTTGAGTAAGACTCAATGCCTAGTGACTGCAGAAGATAGATAAAAGATGAGTGTCATTCCCTATGCTTCAGCCATAGGCTCTATCATGTATGCAATGTTGTGCACAAGACCCGATGTCAGCCTTGCCATAAGTATGGCCGGAAGGTTTCAAACTGATCCTGGAATGGAGCACTGGGCGGCGGTCAAGAATATCCTTAAGTACCTGAAAAGGACTAAGGAAATGTTTCTCGTTCATGGAGTTGATGAAGAGCTTGTCGTAAAGGGTTACGTTGATGCAAGCTTTGACACTGATCCGGATGACTCTAAGTCACAAACCGGATACGTATTGATTCTCAACGGGGGAGCGGTAAGCTGGTGCAATTCCAAGCAAAGCGTGGTAGCTGATTCTGCGTGCGAAGCGGAGTACATCGCAGCCTCTAAGGCAGTGAAGGAAGGTGTCTGGATGAAGCAGTTTATGACAGATCTTGGAGTAGTGCCCAGTATACTGAATCCAATGAACATGTTCTATGGCAACACTAGTGCCATTCCTCTGGCCAAGGAACCAAGGTTTCACAAGAGGACCAGACACATAAAGAGATGCTTCAACTCCATCCGCGATTACATCAAGGAAAAGGACATAAATATTTGCAAAGTACACACGGATCTGAATGTTGCAGACCCGTTGACCAAACCTCTTCCAAGGTCTGAACATGATCAACACCAGAACTGCATGGGTGTTCGATTCATTACAATGTAAATCACATAGTGATGTGCACTAGATTATTGACTCTAGTGCAAGTGGGAGACTATTGGAAATATGCCCTAGAGGCAATAAATAAAGTGTTTATTATTGTATTTCCTTGTTCATGATAATCGTTTATTATCCATGCTATAATTGTATTGATTGGAAACACATTACATGTGTGGGTAATTAGACAACACTTTCTCCCTAGTATGCCTCTAGTGAACTTGCTCGTTGGTCAAAGATGGTCAAGGTTTCCTAGCCATTGACATGTGATGTCATTTGATAATGGGATCACATCATTAGGAGAATGATGTGATGGACAAGACCCAAACTACAAACGTAGCATATGATCGTGTCAGTTTATTGCTACTGTTTTCTGCATGTCAAGTATATGTTCCTATAACCATGAGATCATGCAACTCACGGACACCGGAAGAGTGCCTTGTGTGTATCAAACATTGCAACGTAACTAGGTGACTATAAAGGTGCTCTACAGCTATATCCGAGGGTGTCTGTTGGGTTGGCATGGATCAAGACTGGGATTTGTTACTCCGTGTGACGGAGAGGTATCTTAGGGCCCACTCGGTACATGATTTTGTATTACGGAACGAGTAAAGAGACTTGCCGGTAACGAGGTTGAACTATGTATGGAGATACCGACGATGAAATCACGGGCAAGTCACATACCGAAGAACAAAGGGAATGTCATACGGGATTTACTGAATCCTTGACATAGAGGTTCGACCGATAAAGATCTTCGTAGAATATGTAGGAACCAATATGGGCATCCAGGTCCCGCTATTGGTTATTGACCGTAGAGGTGTCTCGATCATGTCTACATAGTTCTCGAACCCGCAGGGTCTGCACACTTAAGGTTTGGTGACGTTTCGGTAGTATAGTGTTATGCATGGTGGTGACCGAAGGTTGTTCGGAGTCCCAGATGAGATCCCGTACATCACGAGGAGCTCCGGAATGGTCCGGAGGTAAAGATTGATATGTAGGAAGTCCTATTTTGGTCGCCGGAAAATTTTCGGGCTCATCAGTAGTGTACCGGGAGTGCCGGTAGTGTACCGGGAGACCATCGGGAGGGGTATTTCGACCCAAGAGGCTACATGGGCTGTGGGATAGTGAATACCAGCCCTTAGTGGGCTGGTGGAAGTCCCACACAAGGCCCATGTGGCTGGGAAGAAAAGCCCAAAGACAAAAAGGTAGAAAAAGGCAAAAAGGCCAAAATAAGGAGTCCTACTCCTACTAGAATTGGAGGAGGAATCCTCCTCTCCTCTTGGTTCGGACGAAACCTAGATGGCTTGGCCCTTGGGACAAGCCTCCTCCTCTCTTCCTGTTATATATACTAGAGGTTTTAGGGTTTTTTCACTTGATTTTCAGCCACGTGCTACCCGTTCCTCTAATGCATAGTTTCTCCTCTAGATCGGTTTTCTGTAGTGCTTAGGCGAAGCCCTGCCGGAATTGCTCCACCACCATCGCCGCGGCGCTGTCACGCTGCCGGAGAATTCGTCTACCTCTCCACTCCCTCTTGCTGGATCAAGAAGGCGGAGATCATCATCAAGGTGTACGTGTGCTGAACGCGGAGGTGCTGGCCGTTCGATGCTTGATCGATCCGGATCGTGATTGGATCACATGACGCTCAGGGATTTGGATCGTGAAGACGTTCGACTACACCAACCGCATTTATTAATGCTTCTCGCTTAGCAATATACAAGGGTATGTAGATCCACTCTCCATATCATAGATGCTCCTCACCATGGATAGGTCTTGCGTGAGCGTAGGAAAATTTTTGTTTCCCATCCGACGTTCCCCAACAGATCGGGTTGAGTCTGCTGGACACAACATACTGTGCTACGCCTGGGCGATGAATAACAGCATAGGTGCACCGGGCCAGGGCCAGCTCCAGAAAAAAGGGGACGGTTGGTCACCATGGGCCTGAGCCTAAACTGGAGCGGCTGGACAGGGGCGAGCTGAGCCTTGAAGATCGCGGCCCTCCCGGGTGCTACTGATGGGAAGGACGCAGACCAAGCGCGGGGTCAACGGGGGCTCGTCCCCTTCCTCCCGTACGAGCAAAAGGTAGGAGGCAGCCATGGCGGGGCTGCAGGGGCCAACGAATACCGAGACAGCGGCGGGAATGGCCGGATCTGAGGCGGGGGTCACCGGATCTGGCCTCGACAGGTCCATTCCCAACGGCGGCAAGGCGAACTGGATGCAGGCTTTGCGGATCCGACGGAGGCTTGCGCTCCATGGTGAATCCTGTGAGGAGAGGGGCAGAGGGAGAGAGATCAAGGCGAGAGGACACGTGGGGCCAAACGAGAGGTGATGCGCGAGGGGCGGCACAGGCCTGAGTCACCAGCGAGGCTCCGGCCAGGGGGCGGCTTCGGCATGGCCTCCGGCGACGAGGTCGCGGCTGGGATCGAGGACCTCCTACCTCGAGCTATTCCGGGCGCGAGGAGCTCCTCTCGTGGAGCGGGCATGAGCGACGACAACGATTCGGGCCTGGACAGGCCCTGGATGGGCCTAGGCGGGCCACAACGGCTGGAGGAGGGAGAAAGGCGCGGCTGGGTGGCGGCTAGGGGTTGATCCGGCATGAAAATCGAGGGAAGGGCTAGGGTTTCCATTAGGGGCAGGTTAGGGGATGTTTAAATAGGAAAGGGGGCTAGGTTAGGGGGTTTTGCACCGTTTTTGGACAGTTCGATCTCGATCGGATGTCCGAAAGTGGAGGGGGGGCTAGGTGGGCTAAGTGGCTGTGTTAGAGGAGTTGGGCTGAGATGAGAGATAGAATTGCGGCCCGGCAACGAAGTTTTTTAAAACACCGTAAACGTCCGACGAATAAACTGATGACTCGCTGCTACGACTGATCGATGGGGTACCGAACGAACTCGGAACGCGACGAAATTTGGCAGGCGGCCTACCTACACTATAATAAGACCGCACACCAACTTCCAACCCAATCCAAGAATAATTTTTGGGCGCTTTAAAAACAGTTTTTTAACGATGCCATGGGCACGTGCAGGTGTGGTTGGTCTCGAAACGGTCGACGACACGAACGGAGAGAACTGGCAACTACCAACGGATGCAAGTTTTCAAAAATGAGTGACGATGCTATGCAGATGATGCGAATGATGTGATGATGAATTCAGCAACCAAATGAACCACATGATGAGAATGGAAACAAAAGGGGAATCTTCTGGAGCGTCGGTCCCAGGCTGTTACAAGGTACCAAGAGGAACCGAACTTCCTACAGTACTTGTCACCCGCATACTCGTGCCTAAAAAAAGGCAATTCTCGGACAAGCATCTATTTTCTCATATTTCATAGATAGTGCATTCATGATTTTCGTTGTAGCGTACATGCTTTTCAACACTTCATGACCCTCAGAAAGGTTGTTAGCTGATACGTCTCCAACGTATGTATACTTTTTGATTTTTCCATGCTATTATATTATCTGTTTTTGATGTTTTATATGCATTAATATGCTATTTTATATTATTTTTGGTACTAACCTATTAATCTAGAGCCTAGTGCCAGTTTCTGTTTTTTCCTTGTTTTTGAGAATTGTAGATAAGGAATATTAAACGAAGTCCAAACGGAATAATACCTTCGGAATGATTTTTTCTGGAACGGAAGGAAACTAGGAGACTTGAGAACCAAGGCAGAAGAGCCACCGTGGGGCCACAAGCCCTAGGGGCGCGCCCTAGGGGTAGGGTGCACCCCACAGGCTTGTGGGCCCACGACAGCTCTCCCAACCCTAATCTTAGGCCTATAAATTCCCAAATATTCCATTATTTTCACAACAAGCCACGAAAACACTTTTCCGCCACCAGAAGCCTCCATTCCCAAGAGATCCAATCTTGGAGCCTTTTCCGGTAATCTGCCGGAGGGGGATTCGATCACGAAGGGCATCCACATCAACTCCATTGCCCCTCCGATGATGCGTGAGTAGTTCACCACAGATCTTCGGGTCCATAGATAGTACCTAGATGGCTTCTTCTCTCTCTTTGTTATTCAATACCATGTTCTTCATGATCTTCATGAAGATCTATCCGATGTAATACCCTTTTGCGGTGTGTTTGTCGAGATCCCATGAATTGTGGGTTTATGTTCGGATTATCCATGAATATTATTTGAGTGTTTACTGAATTCTTATATGCATGATTTCATATCTTTGCAAGTCTCTTCGAGTTATTGTTTTGGTTTGGCCAACTAGATTGGTAATTCTTGCAATGGGAGAAGTGCTTAGTTTAGAGTTCAATCTTGCGGTGTCCTCAACCAGTGACAAAGTAGGGGTAGCGAGGCACGTATTGTATTGTTGCCATCAAGGATAAAAATATGGGGTTTTCATCATGTTGCTTGAGTTTATCCCTCTACATCATGTCATCTTACCTAATGCATTACTTTGTTCTTCATGAACTTAATACTCTAGATGCAGGCTGGAGTCGGTCGATGTGTGGAGTAATAGCAGTAGATGCAGAATCGTTTTGGTCTACTTGAGATGGACGTGATGCCTATATGCATAATCATTTCCTTGGATATCTTCATAATTATTCACTTTTCTATCAATTGCTCGACAGTAATTTGTTCACCCACCGTAATACTTGCTATCATGAGAGAAGCCTCTAGTGAAACCTATGGCCCTGAGTCTATTTTCCATCTTGTACTTTCAGATCTAAAACCAAAAATACCAAAAATACTTTGCTGCATTATTTTTACCTTTTGTTTTACTTTCCGTTCAAGCAATCTATCTCTATCTGATCTCATCCTTGCAAGTAACCTTAAAGGGGTTGACAACCCTTTTATAGCGTTGGGTGCAAGAGTTTGATTCTTTGTGTAGGTACACCTATTGGGGACTTGCTTGTATCTCCTACTGGATTGATACCTTGGTTCTCAACAATTGAGGGAAATACTTATCTACTTTGCTGCATCACCCGTTCCTCTTCACGGAAACCAATGCATGCTCGAGAAGTAGCAAGAAGGATTTTTGGCGCCGTTGCTGGGGAGATACATAGTAAGTCAGGATAAGAACTCTCCCGTCAACTTGCCAATTTCTGGCGCCATTTCCGGGGAGATCTACATCAAGCCTACCAAGTACCCATCACAAACTCATCTCTTGCATTTACATTATTTTCCATTTGCATCTCGTTTTCCTCTCCCCCACTTCACCAATTTGCCGTTTTATTCTCCCTTCTTTCGTTTGCCTTTCATTCGCTTTTGTTGCCATGTGCCTTCTATTTGCTTGCATCTTCGCTTGCTAAAAATCTATCTATATGGATCCTCATCCACTTGATAATGTTTTCAACAGACCAAAGTATGATGAACCAATTTCTAGTGAGTTGAGTGCACTTCATTATCTCTATGAAGTTTTGCTTGAACATCATGAAATTTTTGATGAAGTGTTGAAAGAAGAAAATTATAGAGTGATTCATGATATCTCCTTGAATGAAAAACATGATTGCCATGTTGTTAGTATGAATTCTCTGAATATCCATGATGCTAATGATATTCAAAACCACAAGCTTGGGGATGCTATGCTTGATGAAGATGATATTTTTTGTTCCCCAAGTTTTGGTGATGACACATATGCTATAATTGATCATGAAAAGAATGCTTTGTGTGATAGTTATATTATGAGATTCCTTCATGATGTTACTGAAAATTACTATGAGAGAGGAACATATGCTTTTACATATTGCAATAATATCAAGTTTCCTCTCTATGTGTTGAAAGTTTGGAAGTTATGCTTGTTTTGCCTTCCTATGGTAGCTGATTTTTGTTCCCATAATTTGTTTGCTCACAAAATCCCTATGCATAGGAAGTGGGTTAGACTTAAATATACTTGCCATGTGATTCATGATGTTCCTATTGTTGCAAATAGAAATTATGTACCCATAGATTTCATTGTTCTTGATATATATTGCAATCCTACATGTCCTATTCTTGGTAGACCCTTCCTTAGAACGATTGGTGCAATTATTGATATGAAGGAAGGGAATATTAGATTCCAATTTACATTAAGGAAAGGCATGTAACACTTTCCTAGAAATAAAATAAAACTATCTTATGAATCTATCATGAGAGCTACTTATGGATTGCATACCAAAGATGACAATATCTAGATCTATTGCGTTTTGCCTAGCTAGAGGCGTTAAACAATAGCGCTTGTTGGGAGGCAACCCAATTTTATTTTGCTTTCTGCTTTTTTATTCTGTTTTGGTGTGTTTTGAACATTATTACTTCTGTATTAATTGTGTTTTTATGTTTTAATTAGTGTTTGAGACAAGTAAAACCTTTGGGGTGATCTATGGTAGTTGTTGATTTGATATAGAAACTTTTGTGCTCAGTCCTGGAAGTTTCTAAAATTTTCAGAGCGTCGACTTGATATGAAATTTTTAAAAAATATTGATATACAATTTTTCCTGAATTCACTAAGTTTTCAGAATTTTTAGAGATCCATAAGTATTCGAAGTTTACATATTGCTACAAACTGTTCTGTTTTTGACAGATTCTGTTTTCTTTGTGTGTTGTTTGCTTATTTTGATATATCTATGGGTTGTATCGTGGGGTATGAGCCATGGAGAAGTTATAATACAATAGGTACTACACAAATACTAATAAAAATGAGTTCAAAACAGTACCTAAAGTGATGATTTATTTTTTATACTAACGGATCTCACGAGTTTTCTGTTGAGTTTTGTGTTGTGAAGTTTTCAAGTTTTGGGTGAAGATTTTACGGACTATGGAATAAAGAGTGGGAAGAGACTAAGCTTGGGGATTCCCAAGGCAACCCAAGTCATATTCAAGGATACAAAAAAGCCTAAGCTTTGGGATGCCTCGTAAGGCATCCCCTCTTTCGTCTTCAAACCATCGGTAAATTTACTTGAGGTTATATTTTTATTCACCACATGATATGTGTTTGGCCTGGAGCGTCTTGTATGATATGAGTATTTCCTTTTTAGTTTGACACAATCATCCTTGATTCACACATATTTTGAGAGACACACGCTGAATCGTGAATTTATTAGAATACTCTATGTGCTTCACTTATATATTTTGAGCTAGGCAATGTTGCTCTAGTGCTTCACTTATATCTTTATAAAGCATGGTGGTGTTATATTTTATAGAAATTATTGAGCTCTCATTCCTCACTTATATTATTTTGAGATTTTATTTAAACAGCATGGTAATTTGTTTATGTTATAATTTAGTCCTAATATAATGAGCATCCATGAGGGATATAATAAACACTTTCATATTAAGTGCATTGAATACTATGAGAAGTTTGATTCCTTGCATGTAGTTTTGAGATAATAGAGATGGTAATATGAGAGTCATGCTAGTGAATAGTTATGAATTGGAAGAGATACTTGTGTTAAAGTTTGTGATTCCGGTAGCATGCACATATGGTGAACCGTTATGCAATGAAGTCGGAGCATGATTTGTTTAATGATTGTCAATCTTTGTGTGAGGGTTGGGAGCGCGTGATGGTTAACTCCTACAAAACCTCTCCCCTAGGAGCATGCGTCTAATGCTTTGTTTGATAACTAATAGACTTTTGCAATAAGTATGTGAGTTCTTTATGACTAATGTTGAGTCCATGGATTATACGCATTCTCACCCTTCCACCTTTGCTAGCCTCTCTAGTACCGCGCAACTTTCGCCGGTACATCAAACCCTCCTTCCTCAAAACAGCCAACAAATATTCCTCAAAACAGCCACCATACCTACCTGTTATGGCATTTCCATAGCCTTTCCAAGATATATTACCATGCAACTTCCACCATGTAGATTTTCATGACATGCACCATCACTTTCATCTTGCATATAGAGTCATACTTTTTCATAGGTATCGAGTTGTAATTTTCTTTTTGACTTATAAGTAAATAAAAGTGTGATGATTTTTCATTAATAGAGCATTGTATCGTGAGAGAAAAGGATGATGAAAGCCATGACTCCCTCACAGGTTGGGAAGAGTATCCAGACTTTACAAAGAATAAAAGAGGCCAGCGAAGCCCAAATAAAAATAATAATAAAAGAGGCCAAAGAAGCACACCAAAATAAAAAAAGGAAAAAATGAGAGAAAGAGAGAAGGGACAATTTCTACTACCTTTTTCCACAATTGTGCTTCAAAATAGCACCATGATCTTCATGATAGAGAGTCTCCTATTTTGTCACTTTCATATAACTAGTGGATATTTTTGCACGACCACTTAGTTTTCTTTTTGAGCTTTCATAGACTTATAGATCTAAGTGCATTTGTTTCATGGCAATCCCTACTCACTCACATTGATATCTATTGATGGGCATCTCCATAGCCCATTGATACGCCTAGTTGATGTGAAACTATCTTCTCCTTTTTCTCCTTGCACCTCCTCCATATTCTATTCCACCTATAATGTTGTATCCATGGCTCACGCTCATGTATGGCGTGATAGTTGAAAAGGTTTGAGAACACAAAAAGTGTGAAAAAATTGCTTGACTTGTTCATCGGGGTTGTGCATGATTTAGATACTTTGTGTGGGGAAGATGCAGCATGGCCAGACCATATGATTTTGTAGGGATAACTTTCTAAGGCCATGTTATTTTGAAAGGACATGACTGCCTTGTTGGTGTGCTCAAAGTATTACTATTTTTATGTCAATATTAGACTATTGTTTTGAATTTTACGGATCTGAATATTCATGCCACAATAAAGAATATTACATTGATAAATATGTTAGGTAGCATTACACATCAAAAATTCTGTTTTTATCATTTACCTGCTCGAGAACGAGCAGGAATTAAGTTTGGGGATGCTGATACGTCTCCAACGTATCTATAATTTATGATTGTTCCATGCTATTATATTATCTGTTTTGGATGTTTTATATGCATTAATATGCTATTTTATATTATTTTTCGGACTAACCTATTAATCTAGAGCCTAGTGTTAGTTTCTGTTTTTTCCTTGTTTTTTGAGAATTGCACATAAGGAATATTAAACGGATTCCAAACAGAATAAAACCTTCGGAATGATTTTTTCTGGAACGGAAGGAAACCAGGAGACTTGGAAACCAAGGCAGAAGAGCCAGCGTGGGGCTACAAGCCCTAGGGGTGCGCCCAGGGGGCAGGGCACGCCACACAGGTTTGTGGGCCCACGATAGCTCTCCCAACGCTAATCTTCGGCCTATAAAGTCCCAAATATTCCATTATTTTCAGAACAAGCCACGAAAAAACTTTTCCGCCGCCAGAAGCCTCCATTCCCGAGAGATCCAATCTTGTAGCCTTTTCCGGTAATCTGCCGGAGGGGGATTCGATCACGGAGGGCATCTACATCAACTCCATTGCCCCTCTGATGATGCGTGAGAGTAGTTCACCACAGATCTTCGGGTCCATAGCTAGTACCTAGATGGCTTCTTCTCTCTCTTTGTTCTTCAATACCATGTTCTTCATGATCTTCATGAATATCTATCCGATGTAATACCCTTTTGCGGTGTGTTTGTCGAGATCCCATGAATTGTGGGTTTATGTTCGGATTATCCATGAATATTATTTGAGTCTTTCCTGAATTCTTATATGCATGATTTCATATCTTTGCAAGTCTCTTCGAGTTATTGTTTTGGTTTGGCCAACTAGATTGGTAATTCTTGCAATGGGAGAAGTGCTTAGTTTAGAGTTCAATCTTGCGGTGTCCTCAACCAGTGACAAAGTAGGGGTAGCGAGGCACGTATTGTATTGTTGCCAGCAAGGATAAAAATATGGGGTTTTCATCATGTTGCTTGAGTTTATCCCTCTACATCATGTCATCTTATCTAATGCATTACTTTGTTCTTCATGAACTTAATACTCTAGATGCAGGTAGGAGTCGGTCGATGTGTGGAATAATAGTAGTAGATGCACAATCGTTTTAGTCTACTTGACACGGACGTGGTGCCTTTATGCAAAATCATTGCCTTGGATATCTTCATAATTATTCGCTTTTCTATCAATTTCTCGACAATAATTTGTTCATCCATCATAATACTTGCTATCATGAGAGAAGCCTCTTGCAATCTATCTCTATTAGATCTCATCCAATGCTCTATCTACCATGTTTACTCCCTCCTAGACCTTCTGGACACCGGTGGCCGCGTCCAAGACACCAATGGCATGTCATTTGGCCGCTCTAGAGCGCGCTACAGTGCACCAAAGCACAGTAGCGGCGCCCATCCCCACCTTCCGACCACCTTGACCGGAGCAAACGCGCTAGCTGGTCCCCCTCAGTGTACGCAACACGCATCACAGCCGGCCCCCACCTTCCTCTCTCTTCCGTGGCCCCAGTCGCGCGTGCCCGATGCCGCCCGCACCGGCCAGTGCCCGTTCGCGCTGGGACCCACCCCAAGCTCGCCCCGCTGCCTCTCTCACGTCCCTAGCCCCTGGACGAGTCCCACGAGTGCCAGAGACCTATCATCAACCCCTCCCTTGGCCGCTAGAGTCCCTTCGGCGGGACCCGTGAGCCCTGTCCATGGGGACCCCCGACAACGCTATATATAGTGACGTCGAGACCATCTCTCTCCGGTTCCAACCTCCCCACACTCCGAATTGAACCCCCAGAATCTCCCCCCTTGCTCTCCCGTGCCTTCATCGTCTCCCATGGACGACGGCCTCCTCCACGAGCATCGGAGCTAGATCGTTGTGGCCCCTCCCTATGGGTGCTCACCACCGGGACAAAGGTGGCACGTCCCTGCTAGCCTGCGCCGCCAGAGCAAGCATCGGCGCCGACCGACTCTCATATCCCCTGCTCCCTCTTTCTTCGAGCGGGAGGAGGAAGGACGCCCTTCCAGGCGCCGGGCCCAGGCGTTTCACTGGAAGCGCCCCTACCAGGTTCCGGTTTCCTGCGGTGAAGGCGCCTTTCGCTAGGGCGCCTTCGACGTCGTGAGCCCCAGGCGCGCGGCCAGGTACCTAGGCCAGCCTAGTGCGCTGTGGTACTAACCTACGCTCAGTGCGTAGCTTAGGCCCATTGGGAAATTCCTTTTTGCCTTTTTCTTTTTCAGAGAAATAAATCAATTCATATAAAATTCATTTCAACTCCAAATTGGACGATTCAAATTCCTACATGGTCCTAAAAATACCACCTATTTAATGGTGTCCCTTTCATTATTTTCCACCACACCTTCTGTCATGTTCAAATTCAAATTCAAATTTGAACTATTAAGGACCACTTTGTAAAATCTATAGATCATCCATTATAGCTCCAAATGGAGTAATTCAAGTCCCTAGGTGTGTCTAAATTCATGCAATAAGTGGTGAGAATTTTTAATCACACTTATTCTGCTATGTCAAATATTGGGCCATTTCTTCATATTTATCCACTTTGCAAATCCATAGGAAAAAATCATGCCAACTCCAAATCCAGTGAAACCACTTCCCACATGTTTCTAAAATCATGCCCTTTTTGTTAGGCTCATCCACTCATTTTTGTTAAAATATTTTCTGTGGACATCTAATAGGACCCTCAATTCCTTCATTTCCACCATTCAAATATCCCCCTTGATCCTTATCCAATGAAACCTACTTGGTTATTTTTCTTGTGACCAGAGGTGTCCAAGAAAAATAGAACTCCTATTTATAGAGAACTTTTATTTCTTTGCTTGTTGTGTTGCTTATTGCGGTTGTTTCCGGCGATTGTTGACGAAGTTGATGAAATGCTCGGAGTGGACGAGAAGAGGGTGAAGACCTCGAAAACATTGCTAAGCCAGACAAGCAGCCCTTTGACCATGTTAAGAAACCATTTTCATTGCATGACATATAGCACTTTACTTTTGTTACTTGATCATGTGGAGTAGTGACCCCTCTGGTGGGTTGCTTCCAAAACTTTTGTAGTTGACACTTGCATTGTGCATGACCCTACCACCTTCTGAGGGTTATGCGGGTGGGTGTAGATAGGATGTCAGTAGATGCTACGCAAGTGGGATTGGGATTATGCATGGTGATGGGAACACAAATGAGTTTAAAGACTTCTCGAAAACTCCGTCGGGTGCCACTAATGCCCGAGGGAGATGATGATGAGTTGGGTAACCACTTGAGAAAGAAGTGGTGTACCGGTACAAGTGAGCGTCGGGACCCCGATCCTAAGTCATATGAATCCAGACTATAACATGTCACATCACTTTGCGGCCTCACGCATGGTAAGCTCCACGGATGCAGCCTTACCTTAGGTGGGACCGTTTGCGTCTTTTGGCTCACATATGTGAACATGTCCCTGGCAATCAAACGACAGAGAACCCGGGCCAACATGACTAGTCATAGGACCCAAGTGGCACATCCGTAAGGAAACAGGCATACGTAACCCAACAATGCAGGTGTCGGCCTCAAGCGTGTGTAGACGGGTCATAGCAAGCTATAACGACCTCATTACGCCGTGACACATAAATGCCATCACTGCACGTAGACGAGTCGTAGCAGGCTATAGGGATTCCATTACACTGTGAGACATTTCCCCGAAGGGACAGACACAACAGCAAAGATGGATACATGCTGGTCAACCAATGTGTCCGGAGCAGTAGCAAGCTACCATGGCTTGGTGGAAGCACAAAGAGGTAGTTTCTCGTAAAGAGTACTACTAAAGGAACACGACTAGGTGTCAGATCCCATACATACCGTTGCACGTCACACGTACGCATGACATGCCCGATATGCATAGATACAACCATTAGCATCAGAACATAACCATACAACAACTTTTATTTAAGGGGCTCAGACGAGCCTTGCTTAACATGTTCTTACAGATAGGGGTCACATGACCCGACACTTAAGTCATACAAACAAGTTCATACAAACCAAGCGGAAGCATAAGTTCTCTGAGTATAGACAGATGAAAGGGTAAAAAGGCACATGGCCTAACTATCTACAGCCCGCCACAGGGCATAGGTCGTAGCTGGGGCACCAGCTATTCGGCATCGTCGACATCTAGAAATAACCCACCTGATGGGTCCTGGGTCTCATCTACAACCTTTATGAAGCAAACGTGAGTACAAACGTACTCAGCAAGTCTTTAAAACAGACCTAGTCTATTCATGCTCATGTATCAACAAGGGTAGTGGTGGAGTTTATGCAGCAATGCCAACTTTGACTCATGGATAACCTACACTACACAATTTTAACTCTTTTGTTTTCATTTTAGATATCGCACACGTGTCCACTCACTCCATGTCAATACACCACCATGGATTCACTTCCCTCTCCTGGGAGAGTGCCATCCACTGTACTCACACTTGTCTTGATATTTTTATGACTATCCATTTGATTATCTATGAACAACATAAGTTTTCCAAGTAGTCCATATCCGAGGACGCGGCTATTCGAATAGTTTCATACCCTACAGGGGTGTACTTCTTCACACACACTCTCGCCACTTATCGTTGTGTGCTCATAAAACCATGCACCTTGGCAACCTTCAAGCGGAAGCCCAGCGAGGGAGTCGGCCATGACCGTCAATCACATAAGACCTCTAGTCCAGGCTATCGCCTATTTGAGATTGAACCCGCACGGAAGTCCGGCCGAAGTTTCCGCTACGGCCCCAAATGATGTGTGCAAGGTTCCCAAGCCCATCATTCGGGTGACCCTTGGTACACCATGCCACTGCCAACCGCGTCGTAACCCACCCCTAGGGTAAGCGCTACGCACGGCCTCCAGCATGCTATAAACACCATAAACTACTTGCAACTCCTGGACTAAGGACTAAGCGACTGATAAGTCGAGAGGGTCAATTAAGTATCCCAACGTGTGGTAGTATCTAGTCTTGGATCACAAACACGGAACTTGGTTCCTAAGAACGGTCCCAATCAGACAACCCGCTATGTACTCCTACATATCCTCTCATCGCTACCTTTACCAAATCGAGTTCATCATAAGCTTATCACATCAAAACAACATGGTTTCACTCCAGTTCATCACCCAGATGAAACAAACCTGACACAACTCTAAGCATAACAAGCATAACAGGCAAAGTAAGCTAAGCACATCATGGCACAAGCATCTACCAGGTGTGCTAGGTTGCAAGGTTTACCTATTTACTGTGACAATAACAGGTCATGCACAAGAATAGGTTCATCTACCGTGTATGACAGACAAGTGAACGTTTGTCCTAATGCAATAAACAAGAGCAGGAGCGAGAGAGTGGGATATTATCGGAATGATCAAGGGGGTTGCTTGCCTTCCTGGGTAGCGGGAAGGTTCTCTCCTTTGTTGGAATACTCGAGGGTATCCTCAGAAGTAGGCCTACCATAATGCAGATAAATAGCAATCAATACACACAAGTGCAACAATATGATGCATGATCATGACATGGAAGCATGTATGGATGATCTGATGCAGCTATTGTCCAAGTTAATTTGAAGTGAGTTTGAATATAGGTTCAAAATCGTTCTTCATTTCAAATTCCATATATTAACCTATTAGAAAATGTCAATGTTCTTCTACATAGGTTGCTCTAACATGCATGATAATAGCACCATTAGATTCATTGGATTTTTTTGATAGATTTTCATATATAAATTATTTCCATCTGAGTTACAGATTAATTTATATGAATTTTTGAAATTTTAAACATTTTCTGGAATTATTTTAAAACTAGAAATTCCTTTTATTGCATCAGCCTGGCGTCATGATGGCGTCAGTAGGTCAGCTGACCAGGCTAGGTCAAACTTGACTAGTGGGCCCCACTTGTCAGTGACCCAGTCACTAACACGGTTAATCATTTAACTAATTACTAATTAGATTAGGGTAGGTCCCATTGGTCAGTGGGCCATTAACTTAATTAATTTAGTTAATTAAATTATTAACCTATATTTGAGTCACAGCTCCCGGCCCCACTTGCAAGTGACCCAGGGGTCAAACCCCTGGTGGTCAAACTGGTTGACTCGTCGGCGTTGAGCCGCCGGCGACGTCAGGGACGGCAGAGGGGGTCGGGATTCCTCCTCCGGCAACCAAACGGACCGGCGGAGGGCACCGATCTACTCTGCGCGCACGTGCGTCGAGCCCATCACCTCCTAGGGGCTGGGATGGCCGGAATCGACGCCGGCTGCCGGAGCTTGGGCGAGCACGGGCTCGTCGAGCCGGAGCTCGAACGAGCCACCTGAGGGTTCCTAGAGCTGCCTGGGATCATCCTAAGCACGACTACGTGCTTAGGTGCGAGCTGGGGCCGCTGTAGCGATGACCACGTCCTCGCCGGTGGCGAGGAGCTCTCGCACCCGAGAGGATCCGACGCTAGAACGACCTATCGAAGGGGGAAAAGGGGGGAAAAGTACCACGGGCTCATGGCGGTTGGAGCAGGCTCGGGGAGGGCCTGGACCAGCTGCGAGCTTCACTTCTTAGCCGGCGGCCGGAGGTTGAAGACGATGGCGATGCGGCGATGGGGAGCTCCTGGCGATGCGCGGCTTGGCGAGAAGGAAGAGGGCGACGAGGCGGAGCTCTAGAGCTACCTAGCGAGGCAGGGGAGCGACTGGAGCGACGGTGCTACGCGGAGGAACTTCGGCAGCCATGGCGACAGAGGGGGAGAGGAAGAGAGGCGAGTGAGAGCAAGAGGGAGAGGGCGATGGGGACGGCCCTCTGAGCTTATCCCCGTCGCGCTAGCGAGAGGGAGGCAGGCTGGCAGCTGCCGGCGTGGAGGCACGCCCCCGCACGCGCTCCGGCCACACGCCCGTCCTCCTGGCCGCCAGTAGGATGACAACCTCCCTAGGCTAGGTGGGCCGGCCTGGCCTGGGCCTAGGTAGGTTTCCTTTCCCTTTTTTCCTTTTACTTTCTGTGTTTCTAATTCTGACATTTGTTTTATTTTCTTTTTAGGTACAAATACTTTTATAAAATATCCCAAATATTTTGTAATATCAAGTTTGAATATTTCAAGCTCCAATAAAAACTTTTAGGATATTTTGAAATATAAAATAATGATAATGCTTTATTTGGCATTTTTAGAGGCTTTATCATTTATTTTTATATTGCTATAGTTGTTCAAATATTTAAAATGGCCCCTGTTATAATCATGTCCATAATTATCAAACATAGGGAACATTTTCTAATGGCATAGTGAATTTGTTGAGTTTTCACAACTTTGAATTAATTTGATTCAAATATGAGCTTGGGGTTTATTTTAGACCCCATTTCATGTTGATGCAAAATTGAAACATGATGCACACACATGCTATCCTATGACATCTAGCTAGGGATGTGACAGTGAGTATGTGTTTTCGAAAACGGATTAGATTTAAGGTCTGCTGACCGTCCTATCTTACATGCACAACCACGATACACCTTATGGGATGGGGTTCTATTGATTACTTTGGTGGGTATTGGCAAGGAGCCCGCATTACTAGTGGTGGGAGTGAGGTAGTCACTCTCGATACGGGGTCGTACCGGTATGTACGATCATGCGCTGTCTTCACAGGCACCGGGCACACCATTGGTCCCCTCATGGATGGTACGATCTAGAGTGAGGATCTTGTGATGTACATCGTGAGGGATGGGTACCAATCGATTGGACTCTTTGTTTAGTATTGCTAGGGGAAAGGCATTGTTCGGGTGCTTACCTCGGGTATGTTATATACTGCGAGTCGTGGATGACATAGAAATTCCGCGAGTCTTGTGGGTAAAGTGTGCAACCTCTACAAAGTGTAAAACTATTCGAATAGCCGTGTCCACGGTCATGGACAGTTGGAGGTCCTTCTTAAACTACGTCCAGATGTTTCCTCAAAACTTGGTGTGTGTGTGTGTGTGTGTGTGTGGAGACAAGGATGATACTTGAGTCCAGTCGGATGACTTGGCTTGATGACTGAAGATGAGATGTTCAGACGGTACATGAGACAAGTCTGAGGACTTGGTGTGATGGTTGAACATGAGTCGTCCAACCCCGTTCTTATGATGATGACTATGACATGTTCTTTTGAACACCTGTCCATGGTTGATGCATGCTTACTTAAGTTACTTGATCATGTCATTGCATTGAAAACTAGCTTTCTGGAAAACTTACCTATTAGTGCTATATCATGCATTGTTATTGCCTTGTTCCACAACTTGGGTTGCTTGCGAGTACATTCAACATACTCATTGGCTTACCACTAGTTATTTAATTGGCCAGGCATGGAAGAACAGGAGTATGTTGAAGAGTTCGTTGGTGACGAACATGCGAACTAGGATGCTTCCCAGTCAGAATGCATGTAGGTTAAGGCAGATGGCATGGGTTCACTCTATCGTTGAAGATTTCCGCTGCAATTGTATGAAGACTTGGCCATAAAGGCCATATTTGAGAGTAAACCATTATGTAATGGTAAGACTCTTGTTATTCAGTTTCTGTGTGTTCAGTGAGCATTGATCTTTGGGATCACTATGCGCGTGCATTCGGTGATCACGCTTATGAGTCGGGGTCCCCACAGAGCTGGTATCAGAGCCATCCTCACTATAGGAAACCCTTGGTTAGCATGGACGTTAGTTAGGACAAAATTGTTTTCCCAGACCCTTCAAAATCACTTACAAAGCCTATATATTTCTCGCCTCTTCTAAAATTCCAAGGGAAGCAAAGGTTTTTGCCTTAACACTTCCACCACTTTTCTCTTAGCTCTCCTCGTCTACTTTTCCAAAACATTGCAAATGGTCACCACTACCCTTGTGCCCCTGACCACGGGATTCCTCGTAATCCTCGTGGGTAACCTAGAAGGAAGCCAGCTTGCTAGACGATTGCCGACATATTTTGGACCCAAGTTGGCGACAGTAGACAAGGAGCTACCAGCAGAAGACACCTTCTCAAAGGATGAGGTTGTCAAGACTTAGATGATGGTGAAACTCTCGACACAGCCCCACAATGATGCCAGCCTGGCGTTCGATGACTAGGGCACAAGACATGCAATGTCATGATATGCATCGCTAATGCAGCAACCTTGTCCTTTTTGTTGTTGTGTCAGTGACCACCGGTGAATGAGAAACTTGCCATTTGGTCTGCCTCAGTATAGTGAGCAAGAAAACGGTCCTCATCATCCCCCCGCTCTTGGTGCCGATGATATCATCAACGAGAGTGATAGGATACAACTCTACCATGCCTTGTTAATGTCATTGCATAAAAGGTTACCTACCTGGGATACTCGACACCTCAGAAGACAAGAAGGCATTGTAACGAACACGAGGACACCAGAAGACCCTGTCAACAAGAGCTATGAAGAATCACCTTCATCGTCAACTCACCAGACCCGAAGTTGTCAATGCCTCTTCTGGCGCAACGAGGATCATTTCGACACACAACAACCAGAAACATAGCAACACCTGAAGAAGACCTAGAAGACTAAGCAGACTCATCTCGAAGACACGAAGCAAGCACGACTAATGAGTCCAAGAACCGCTAGGGTAGGATAGGTCGTGTGTCCCCCATGCGAACTCGAGTCCGTGTGATGGTTGGAATGGAACCATGATGTGTGTTGCTTGTTTTTCCTGTTTGTGCTTTGGTGTAAGTCACACTTTTGCCGTAGGCAACAAGTGTGCGACTATATCACCTACCTTACCTTGATGTTTGTGTTCGGCCTTTTCGGCACTTGCTTGATTGCACTTGCACTATACCACCCCCTTAGGCACTCCTCTCGATGCTACTTTCTCTCCCCAATCTCGTCAATTGAACAAGACAAGATGCACCAAGGATCCAGCTAGATGGAAAGCTAGCATTGAAGATTATGACTACAACGGACTCAACTAGATGCAACCTCGTAGAGTTATGCTTTTCCCTCAAGATTGGAAAACCCCTCCCTTGCCCAACCTATACCTCACAAGCTCCACAACACAAGTCTCTAATCACATGTTTAATACATGGATTTGCCAGGGCACTTATTGAGCTTCAGTAACCCCTGCTTAGCACCGGGGTCATTATCGAGCTAGTGATCATAGTGAACAAACATGCTTCATTCTTATGCTAGCCGTAGAACCTTGATGCCATAGGAAGGATCGTTCTAGGGGTGTACAATTGTGGACAATGATTTGATTTAGGCATAATAGATGTCTTGAGCAAGCAGTTCAGACCCTTTGGTGGATTACGAGGCTTAATGTTGGTGGACGAACTTGGTGGATCAAGATTGATAGAATAGCATAACTTACTTATCCCTTGAGCAAATTGGATTAGTAGATCAAATATGATCACAAGCTGAAAATATTGGTGGATAAATGACTTGACTGTGGCAGGTGATATTGATAATGGATTGAAGGGAGTAACTAGTAGGGAATTCTTACTAGATGTAAAACTTGGACTGAAATAGGTGATCCTACTAGGTGCTCGAGATCAATTAAACCACATGGTTCAAAGTAACTTCGATTTAGCCCAATGATCTTGATCATGATACCATATTTCTCGGTGGATATTAGTAGAAGGAATCGGATGATGTTAGGGATAATTTAGGGATCTATATAAGCTCGACCTTGGAGTGTAGTTGGCCATGAGATTGGAAGTTCATGACAATAGTCCTTGCAATGATATGTGTATCATATGAACTCGAGGAGATTATGTTGGACACCATCGATGCTGGATTTGTAGCAGTAATGGATCATGTAATAATGGATGTGATTCATGGGTTGTTTAAACTGGATTCGTAGGAAGGAAACAAGATCTTGGATTAGTTTATTATGTGTTTCCTTAGAAAAGTAATGCAGTACCTTAGACCTTGGGTAGGTCAGTAGGACACTTGGATTGGTAGTGTCATGATCAAGCTTAGCGGCTTGTAAATTATCCCGAGGAATTTTATATAGGGATGTATGTCAGTTAGCTATAGTATATATATGAGATCTTTCGGTATAGTCCTTCTCTCAAAACCTTGGAGATATGAGTAGCATGTGTAATATTGGAGTTGACTTATATGAGATGATACCTTCGAGGATATAGGGTGATTTTGTTTGGAGTAATAGGCCGTACTATTGGCATCTAATAGTTGTGCTCAGGATAAGATTTTAGACGTTCACTCACATCCTAAGCTCCTTGAAACCCCAAAGCTTTACCGGACCATGATGAGGTCAGATTATGACCATAGGCCTTGGACTATAAGTCCTTAGACTATGGTCGGTACTCCACCTCGACCACCACCAATCCTGTTCAAAAGGAAGGTGGCCACAAAAACCTTTAGTAGGTTGGACCACAAACCATTGATACTAGTGACCACCCGGATCAGACGACCGCCTCTCTCACACATCCCATGAGCAATGTGTTTATGTAGTATTGGGAGAATATGATGTTATCCTCATGGATGACATGCTTATTTACCCAATGAGAGGAAGGAGCACCTTAGTCGTGTTTGGACCAGCCCCAAGAACACTAACTACCATGCCTGTCAAGTATAAGGTCTCACCTCGAAGTAGTTGGACTCCGCAAAGCACCCTCCCTATAGAAGAAGACTTTCTTGCCCAAGAAAGATGAAGGACCACTGTGATTGCGAAGACACGACAATGACGAAGAAGAAGCAAAAGCAGTCAACCTCCACTCCTCTGATGGCTACATCGACTAGACTATATCAAGAAGCATCGGCGTCCAAGCATGATGAAGCCCTTGCACAGCAAGAGGGTTGAAGAACCCCTTGTTATGACTGGTCATCCACCAGTTCCTAACTAGGAAGGAATTGAGAAGTTGATAACACCTCTCACTCCACCACCTTGGCAGTGTACAATGAGCATGACATCCCTACTCCCTTCAGATGCCTGAAATAGGATGGGTGACTGTCATGATTTTGTTACCATCCCCTTATTGGTCCAATCTAGGGTGTAAACCCTGACTCGATCATGGTAAGCCACCTGTCAAAGATAGTTCACCCCGCTTGCCAAGACATAGACCTTGGGGATTAGATGGATGATCTATACTCTGAATAGTCAGCTTATCTAGAACCCCACTAAAACCTTCCCAGATGGTAGAAACCGTTTTGACACCAAATCTCTAAGCTCAGTCTTAGGGACTAGACTCAGCGCAGACCTTGCCATGGAGAAACGAGTAGACCAAACACTTGAAGACCCTCCAAAAACATGTGTCGATGAAAGTGAAGGCAAACGACCAGAGAAGAATGAAGAATCCACCTGGGTAACTTACTCAAGCAGAAGATCTCGACAAGAAGCCCACGGTGACGCACCTCAGCACTCTCAAGGATGAAGACCACCTGCGGCTGAAGATCTCTTGCCTTAAGGAAGTTAAGGACTTCTCCATCAACGAGAAGCTACACCAAGACTCGACCCTTCAATTTTAATGCGAGACATCCTGATGTCACTATCCAACGTGAGCAGTCCTAGGACCAGCACACAGACACACTACTTGGCCAAGTATTCCAACTTTGGGATACACACGCAAGCCAGGTCCTTGCTAGAACCTCGTCCACCAAACCCTTAACCATTAGGAAAGCCTAGCACATTACGAGAACCCCGTTCACCCTTAGGCAAAGTCAACAGTGCACTCAAAGACATATCATTAGGAACTTCAAGATCCAGAAGGACAACCACACGAGAGCAGAAGCAACATTGAACATGGAGGCTACCTCACCTGTGAATTCCCGCACCCCTTTTTCTACGCGTAGCCTAGGAATCTCGGGGACAAGATTCTTGTAAGGGTGGTAGGTTCGTCACACCCTATGATTTGCCTCATGGCTAAGTTAACCTCACTAAAAAATTAGGGCCAATTAAAACTTTTTCTATGCTTGTGATGCTTGACTTGATTGATGATTGCTTGATTGCTTGTTGGTGCTGTATATTCATAGAAATCCCTCCTACCCTCAGGGACTCTTTTAATTGATCCAAACTTCTTGCCCAATGTTCATGCCATGTGAATGTTGGGGAACGTAGTAGTAAATCAAAAAAATTCCTACCTGTCACCAAGATCAATCTATGGAGAAACCAGCAACAAGTGGGCTCGAGTGCATCTTCATACCTTTGAAGATCACAAAGAGGAAGCATTACAAGAACGTGGTTGGTGGATTCGTACTCGCAGCGATTCAGATCGCGGTTGATTCCGATCTAAGCACCGAACAATGGCGCCTCCGCATTCAACACACGTGCAGCCTGGTGACGTCTCCTACGCCTTGATCTAGCAAGGAGGAAGGAGATGTTGAGGGAGAGCTCCGATAGCACGATGGCGTGGTGGCGGTGGAGCTGCATGGTACTCCAATAGGGCTTCGCCAAGCGCTACGGAGAATGAGGAGGTGGAGAGGTAGGGCTGCGGCCAGAGAGAGAGATGCGTGTCTCCAACAGCCCTGAGGGCTCCACTATTTATAGGAGGAGGAGGAGGGGCTGCGCACCCCTAAGGTTCCCACCCTAGGGCCGGCGGCCAACCCTAGATGGGTCTTGGGCGGCGGCCAAGAGAGGGAGAGGGGGGAGGCGCCCTAGGGTGGGCCTAGGGCCCGTCTGCGCTAGGGTTAGCCCCCCTTCCTCCTTTGTTGCACCTTGGGCCCTTGTGGGAGGCGCACCAGCCCACCTAGGGGCTGGTTCCCTCCCACCTTCGGCCCATGCAGCTCTCTGGTGCCGGTGGCCCCACACGGTGGACCCCCGAAACCCTTTTGGTGGTCCCGGTACATTACCGGTGATGCCCGAAACACTTCCGCTGACCAAATCCTCACTTCCTATATTTGAATCTTTACCTCTGGACCATTCCGTAACTCCTGTGACCTTCGGGATCTAATCCGGGACTCCGAATTACCTTCGGTAACCACGTACACAATTCCCCTATAACCCTAGCGTCATCGAACCTTAAGTGTGTAGACCCTACGGGTTCGAGAGGCATGTAGACATGACCGAGACACCTCTCCGGTCAATAACCAACAGCGGGATCTAGATACCCATGTTGGCTCCTACATGCTCCACCATGATCTCATCGGATGAACCATGATGTCGGGGATTGAATCAATCCCTTATACAATCCCCTTTGTTCATCGGTTTGTTACTTGCCCGAGATTCAATCGTCGGTATCCCTGTACCTTGTTCAATCTCGTTACCGGCAAGTCTCTTTACTTGTTCCGTAACACATCATCCCGTGGCTAACTCCTTAGTAACATTGAGCTCATTATGATGATGTCTTACCGACTGGGCCCAGAGATACCTCTCCGTCACACGAAGTGACAAATTCGAGTCTCGATTGGTGCCAACGCAATATATACTTTCAGGGATACCCGTAGTGTACCTTTATAGCCACCCAGTTATGTTGTGACATTTGGCACACCCAAAGTATTCCTACGGTTTCCGGGAGTTGCACAATCTCATGTTCTAAGGAAATGATACTTGACATTAGAAAAGCTTTAGTAGACGAACTACACGATCTTGTGCTATGCTTAGGATTGGGTCTTGTCCATCACATCATTCTCCTAATGATGTGATCCCATTATCAATGACATCCAATGTCCATGGTCATGAAACCATGACCATCTATTGATCAACGAGCTAGCCAACTAGAGGGGCTCACTAGGGACATGCCGTGGTCTATGTATTCACACATGTATTACGGTTTCCGGTTAATACAATTTTAGCATGAACAATAGACAATTATCACGAACAAGGAAATATAATAATAATCACTTTATTATTGCCTCTAGGGCATATTTCCAACAGTCTCTCACTTGCACTAGAGCCAATAATCTTGTTACATTGTGATGTATCGAACACCCATAGAGTTCTGGTGTTGATCATGTTTTGCCCGTGACAGAGGTTTAGTCAACGGATCTGCGACGTTCAAATCCTTATGTACTTTACAAATGTCTATATCTCCATCCTAGACATATCCACGAATGGATGTGAAGCGGCGCTTGATGTGTCTTGTCTTCTTGTGAAACCTGGGCTCCTTGGCAAGGGAAAAGCTCCACTGTTGTCACAGAGTAGAGTCATCAGGCCCGACGCATTGGGAATCACTCCTAGGTTGGTAATTAACTCCTTCATCCAGACTCCTTCCCGTGCTGCTTTCGAAGTAGCTATGTACTGAGCTTCACATGTAGATGCCGACACGACGCTTTGCTTGCTGCTGCACCAGGTGACTGCCCCTCCGTTCGAAATATACACGTATCCGGTTTGTGACTTTGAGTCATCCGGATCTGTGTCGAAGCTAGCATCGATGTAACCCTTTATGACGAGGTCTTCGGCACCTCCATATACGAGAAACATGTCTTTGGTCCTTTTCAGGTACTTCAGGATATTCTTGACCGTTGTCCAGTGTTCCGCTTCGGGATCACTTTGGTACCTCCCTACCAAACTTATGGCAAGGTTCACATCAGGTCTGGTACACAGCATGGCATACATAATGGAGCCTATGGCTAAAGCATAGGGGATGACACTCGTCCTCTATCCTCTGCCATGGTCGGGCATTGAGTCATACTCAATATCACACCCTATAACACATGCAAGAACCCCTTCTTGGACTGACCCATATTGAACTTCTTCAATATCTTGCCATGGTATGTGCTTTGTGAAAGACATATGAGGCATCTCGATCTATCTATATAGATCTTGATGCCTAATATGTAAGCAGCTACTCCAAGGTCCTTCATTGAAAAAACACTTATTGAAGTAGGCCTTTATGCTTTACAAAAGTTCTATATCATTTCCCTTCAACAATATGTCATCCACATATAATATGAGAAATGCTACAGAGCTCCCACTCACTTTCTTGTAAATACAGGGTTCTCCATAAACCTGTATAAATCCAAACGCTTTAATCACCTCATTAAAGCGAATGTTCCAACTCCGAGATGCTTGCACCAGCCCATAGATGGAGCGCTGAACCTTGCATACTTTTTTAGCATCTTTAGGATCGACAAAACCTTCCGGCTACGTCATATACAGTTCTTCCTTAATGAAACCATTAAGGAATGCAGTTTTGACGTCCATTTTCCAGATCTCATAATCATAAAATGTGGTAATTGCTAGCATGATTCGGATGGACTTCAACATCGCTACGGGTGAGAAAGTCTCATCGTAGTCAACTCCTTGAACTTTTCGATAACCCTTAGCGACAAGGCGAGCCTTATAGAGAGTCACATTACCATCCGCGTCAGTCTTCTTCTTAAAGATCCATTTATTTTCTATGGCTCGCCGATCATCAGGCAAGTCCACCAAAGTTCATACTTATTCTCATACATGGATCCTATCTCGGATTTCATGGCTTCAAGCCATTTGTTGGAATCCGGGCCCTCCATCGCTTCTTCATAGTTCGAAGGTTCACCGTTGTCCAACAACATGATCTCCAGGACACGGTTGCCGTACCACTCTGGTGCGGAACGTGTCCTTGTGGACCTTCGAGGTTCAATAGCAACTTGATCTGAAGTTTCATGATCATCATCATTAACTTCCTCTCCAGCCGGTGCAGGCTCCACAGAAACAACTTCCTGTGTTGTGCTATTCTCCAGTTCAAGTGGAGGTACAATTACCTCATCAAGTTCTATTTTCCTCCCAGTTCCTTCTTTCGAGAGAAACTCTTTCTATAGAAAGGATCCATTCTTGGCAAGTAAGACTTTGCCTTCGGATCTGACATAGAAGGTATACCCTGCAGTTTCTTTGGGGTACCTATGAAGACGCACCTTTCCTCTTTGTGTTCGAACTTCTCAGGTTGAAGTTTCTTCATAAGCATCGCAACCCCAAACTTTCAGAAATGACAGCTTAGGTTTCTTTCCAAACCATAATTCATACGGTGTCATCTCAACGGACTTACACGGTGCCCTATTTAAAGTGAATTCGGCAGTCTCTAATGCATATCCCCAAAATGATAGCGGTAAGTTGGTAGGAGACATCATAGATCGCACCATATCCATTAGAGTGCGATTACGACATTCAAACACACCATTTCGCTGAGGTGTGCCAGGTGGCGTGAGTTGTGAAACAATTCCACATTTCCTTAGGTGCGTGCCAAATTCGTGACTCAAATATTCTCCGCCGCGATCAGATCGTCGGCACTTTATTTTCTTGTCACGTTGATTCTCTACCTCACTCTGAAATTCCTTGAACTTTTGAAAGGTTTCAGACTTTTTTTCCCATTAAGTAGACATACCCATATCTGCTTAAGTCACTAGTGAGGGTGAGAACTTAATGGTAGCCATCGCGAGCCTCAACGCTCATTGGACCGCATACATCAGTATGTATTATCTCCAACAAGTAAGTTACTCGCTCCATTGTTTCGGAGAACGGAGTCTTGGTCATCTTGCCATGAGGCATGGTTCGCACGTGTCAAACGATTCAAAATCAAGAGACTCCAAAATTCCATCAGCATGGAGTTTCTTCATGAGTTTGACACCAATATGACCAAGGCGGCAGTGCCACATGTCAGTGGGACTATCGTTATCAACCTTATATGTTTTGCTGCTCACACTATCAACATGTGTAACATCACGTTAGAGATTCATCAAAAATAAACCATTGAGTAGCGGGGCATGACCATAAAACATTTCTCTCATATAAATACAACAACCATTATTCTCAGATTTAAATGAATAGCCATCTCGCATCAAGCGATATCCAGATACAATGTTCATGCTCAAAGTTGGTACTAAATAACAATTATTAAGGTTTAAAACTAATCCCGAAGGTAGTTGTAGAGGTAGCGTGCCGACGGCGATCACATCGACCTTGGAACCATTCCCGACACGCATCATCACCTCGTCCTTTGCCAGTCTCCGCTTATTCCACAGCTCCTGCTTGGAGTTACAAATGTGAGCAACTGTACCAGTATCAAATACCCAGGAGCTACTACGAGGGCTGGTAAGTTACACATCAATAACAAGTATATCACATATACCTTTAACGTTGCCGGCCTTCTTATCCTCTAAGTACATGGGGCAGTTCCGCTTCCAGTGACCGTTACCCTTGCAATAAAAGCACTCAGTCTCAGGCTTGGGTCCTTTCTTGTTCTTCTTCCCGGCAACTTGCTTACTAGGTGTGGCAATTTCTTTTCCATCCTTCTTGAAGTTCTTCTTACCCTTGCTTTTCTTGAAACTAGTGGTCTTATTGACCATCAACACTTGATGCTCCTTTTTGATCTTGACCTCTGTTAATTTCAGCATCGAGTACAACTCAGGAATGGTCTTCTCCATACCCTGCATGTTGTAGTTCATCACAAAGCTCTTGTAGCTAGATGGAAGCGACTGGGGGATTCTGTCAATAACTGAGTCATCCGGAAGATTAACTCCCAACTGAGACAAGAGGTTGTGCAACCAAGACATTTTGAGTATGTGCTCATTGACAGAACTATTTTCCTCCATCTTACAACTGAAGAACTTGTCCGAGACATCATATCTCTCGACCCGGGCATGAGCTTGGAAAACCATTCTCAGCTGTTGGAACATCTCATATGCTCCGTGTTGCTCAAAACGCTTTTGGAGCCCTAGTTCTAAGCTATAAAGCATGCCGCACTGAACCAGGGAGTAATCATCACAACGCGACTGCCAGGCATTCATAACGTCTTGAGTTGTTGTGAAAATGGGTGCGTCACCTAGTGGTGCATTAAGGACATATAATTTCTTGGAATCTACGAGGATGATCGTCAAGCTACGGACCCACTCTGTATAGTTGCTTCCATCGTCTTTCAGGTTGGTTTTCTCTAGGAATGTGTTGAAGTTGAGGCAACATTAGTGTGGGCCATTGGATCTACAATATAGATTGTAAAGACAATTATAGACTAAGTTCATGATAATTAAGTTCACATTATCAAATTATTTAATGAACTCCCACTTAGATAGACATCTCTCTAGTCATCCAAGTGACACATGATCCACGTCAACTAGCCCGTGTCCGATCATCACGTGAGATAGACTAGTCATCAATGGTGAACATCTCCATGTTGATCGTATCTTCTATATGACTCATGTTCGACCTTTCGGTCTCCCATGTTCCGAGGCCATGTTTGTACATGCTAGGCTCGTCAAGTCAACCTAAGTGTATTGCGTGTGTAAATCTGTCTTACACTCGTTGTATGCGAACATTAGAACCTATCACACTCGATCATCACGTGGTGCTTCGGAACAACGAACCTTAGCAACGGTGCACAGTTAGGGCGAACACATATCTTGAAATTTTAGTGAGAGATCATCTTATTTAAGCTACCATCGATGTAAGCAAATAAGATGTAAAACATGATAAACATCACATGCAATCATATAGTGACATGATATGGCCAATATCATCCTGCTCCTTTGATCTCCATCTTTGGAGCACCATGATCATCATTGTTACCGGCACGACACCATGATCTCCATCATCGTGTCTTCATGAAGTTTTCTCGACAACTATTACTTCTACTACTATGGCTAACGGTTAGCAATAAAGTAAAGTAATTACATGGCGTTTTGATTGACACGCAGGTCATACAACAAATTAAGACAACTCCTATGGCTCCTGCCGGTTGTCATACTCATCAACATGCAAGTCGTGAATCCTATTACAAGAACATAATCAATCTCATACATCACATATATCACATCATATCCTTTGTCCATATCACATCACTTGGCATATGCTGCAAAAACAAGTTGGACGTCCTCTAATTGTTGTTGCAAGTTTTTACGTGGCTGCTATAGGTTTCTAGCAAGAACGTTTATTTCCTATGCACAACGTGATATGCCAATTTCTATTTACCCTTCATAAGGACACTTTTCGTCGAATCCGATCCGACTAAAGTGGGAGAGATAGACACCCTCTAGCCACCTTATGCAACAAGTGCATGTCAGGCGGTGGAACCAGTCTCACGTAACCATACTATAAAGTTGGTCCGGGCCGCTTCATCCCACAATACCGCCGAATCAAGACAAGACTAGTAACGGCAAGCAAATTGACAAAATCGACGCCCACAACGACTTGTGATCTACTCATGCATAGAATCTACGCATAGACCTAGCTCATGATTCCACTGTTGGGGAACATAGCAGTAAAGAAAAAATTCATACGTGTCACCAAGATCAATCTATGGAGAATCGAACAAAAAGTGGGGGGAGTGCATCTTCATACCTTTGAAGATCGCCAAGCGGAAGCGTTACAAGAACGCGGTTGGGGGAGTCGTACTCGCAGCGATTCAGATCGCGGTTGATTCCGATCTAAGCGCCGAACAACGGCACCTCCACGTTCAACACACGTGCAGCCCGGTGACGTCTCCTACGCCTTGATCCATCAAGGAGGAAGCAGAGGTTGAGGGAGAGCTCCAACAGCACAACGTCGTGGTGACGGTGGAGCTGCGTTGTACTCTGGCAAGGCTTCACCAAGCACTACGAAGGACGAGGAGGTGGAGAGGTAGGACTGCGCCAAGAGAGAGAGATGCATCTCTCCAACAGCCCCGAGGGCTCCACTATTTATAGGAGGAGGAGGAGGGGGTGCGCAACCCTAGGGTTCCCACCCTAGGGCCGGCGGCCAACACTAGATGGGTCTTCGGCGGAGGCCAAGAGAGGGAGAGGGGGGAGGCGCCCTAGGGTGGGCCTAGGGCCCATCTGCGCTAGGGTTTGCCCCCTTCCTCCTTTACTGCACCTTGGGCCCTTGTGGGAGGTGCACCAGCCCACCTAGGGGCTGGTTCCCTCCCACCTTTGGCCCACTCAGCCCTCTGGTGCCGGTGGCCCCAAACGATGGACCCCCGGAACCCTTCTGGTGGTCCCGGTACATTACTGGTGATGCCCGAAATACTTCCGGTGACCAAATCCTCACTTCCTATATATGAATGTTTACCTCTGGACCATTCCGGAACTCCTCGTGATGTCCGGGATCTCATCCGGGACTCCAAACAACCTTCGGTAACCATGTACACAATTCCCCTATAACCTTAGCGTCATCGAACCTTAAGTGTGTAGACCCTATGGGTTCGGGAGGCATGTAGACATGACCGAGACACCTCTCCGGTCAATAACCAACAGCAGGATCTGGATACCCATGTTGGCTCCCACATGATCCACGATGATCTCATCGGATGAAACACGATGTCAGGGATTCAATCAATCCTCTATACAATTCCCTTTGTCCATCGGTATGTTACTTGCCCGAGATTCGATCGTCAGTATCCCTGTACCTTGTTCAATCTCGTTACCAAGAAGTCTCTTTACTCATTATGTAACACATCATCCCGTGGCTAGCTCCTTAGTCACATTGAGCTCATTATGATGATATCTACAGAGTGGGCCCAGAGATACCTCTCCGTCACATGGAGCAACAAATCCCAGTCTAAATTCGTGCCAACCCTACAGATAGTTTTGGGGATACCCGTAGTGTACCTTTATAGCCACCCAGTTATGTTGTGACATTTGGCACACCCAAAGTATTCCTACGATATCCGGGAGTTGCACAATCTCATGGTCTAAGAAAATGATGCCTGACATTAGAAAAGCTTTAGCAGATGAACTACACGATCTTGTGCTATGCTTAGGATTGGGTCTTGTCCATCACATCATTCTCCTAATGATGTGATCCCATTATCAATGATATACAATGTCCATGGTCATGAAATCATGACCATCTATTGATCAACGAGCTAACCAACTAGAGGCTCACTAGGGACATGTTGTGGTCTATGTATTCACACATGTATTACGGGTTCCGGTTAATACAATTTTAGCATGAACAATAGACAATTATCAAAACCCTCTTTGTCTAGATCCAAATTTGAGCAACTCTACATTACCAACTGTCTCCTCTTACGCTCAAGCTTTGTGGACATGTTATAATCCTCCAATAATGCATCCACACCAAGTGGTGCATCAAGGAGAACAGATACTTGTCCAAATCCCCTCAAAACCATTTTTGTTGATTTCAAGAATTTGGTAATATTACATTGCCAAGTTTCCCCATTGGGCCCCAAACTTTTTATGCATGTTATAGTCCCCAAAATATGTCACCACATCAAGTGGTGCATCAAGGGGAATGGATTTGCATAGCTAGATCTAAGCAAATGCATTTCAGCCCATTTCTAGGGTTTACCAAGTTTTCATTGGAAACCTTCTTCAAATGAGTTCAAATTTTGTAATCAAACTCACTTTTACCTATTATCAAGTCCTGTTAAGTTTCATAGTGATGAGAATCACTTTGCTAGCTCAAACTTGCATCAAACACCTTCTGCCCCTATTCTAAGGATCAATGATTGGGAGGGAAAAATTATTCTCCTTGAGCCAAGGTTTTTACCACACCTCCACCTGGCCCCCTTCTACCTCTAGTAAAAATCTCATGGTCATAGCTCAAATGTTGATATGGTAAATTTCCCAATTACCCCTCTGGACAGAAGTTTTTCTCTCTCTCTCTCAACTTTCCTTCTCTCCTAAGGAACCCCAAAGCATCCAATGCTCTATCTACCATGTTTACTCCCTCCTAGACCTTCTGGACACCAGTGGCCGCGTGCAAGACACCAATGGCATGCCATTTGACCGCTCTAGAGCGTGCTAAAGTGTGCCAGAGCACTGTAGCGGCGCCCATCCCCACCTCCCAACCACCTTGAGCTTAGAAAATGTGCCAGCTGGTCCCCCTCGGCGTCCGCAACACGCATCACGGTCGGCCCCCTCCTTCCTCTCTCTCCGACAGCCCCAGTCGCACGTGCCCGACGCCGCTCGTAGTGGCCAGTGCTCGTTTGCGTGAGGGACCCGCCCCAAGCTCGCCTTGCTCCCTCTCTCGCCTCCCTAGCCCCTAGATGAGTCTCCCGAGTGCCATAGACCTATCACCAACCCCTATCTTGGCCGCCAGAGTCCCTCCGGAGGGAACCCGTGAGCCCTGTCCATGGGGACCCCAACAGCGCTATATATAGAGACCCTGAGCCCATCTCTCTAGATTTACAACCTTCCCAAAGTCCCAATTGAACCCCCAGAATCTTCCCCCTTGCTCTCCCGTGCCTCCATCGTCTCCCATGGCCGACAGACTCCTTTGCGAGCATCGGAGCTGGTGCCATTGTGGCCCCTCCCTGTGGGTGCTCAGCACCGGGACGGAGGCGACACGTCCCCACGAGCTCCCCGGCATGCGCAGCGGCGCCGAAGGTGGCCTGTGCCGCCGGAGAAAGCACCGGCGCCGGCCGGCTCCTCCGTCCCCTACTCCCTCTCTGTTCGAGCGGGAGGAGGAAGGACGACCTTCAAGGAGGGCCCTGCATGTCAGCGAGCCAGGCGTCGGGCCTAGGCGTTTAAGTGGAAGCGCCCCCGCCGTGTTCCAGTTTCCTGCGGCGAAGGGGCCTTTTGCCAGGGCGCCTTCGACGTTGCTATCCCCGCGTGCGCGGCCATGCACCTGGGCCGGCCCATTGCATTGTGGTACTAACCTACGCTCAGTGCGTAGCTTAGGCCCATTGGGTAATTCCTTTTTGCCTTTTTCTTTTTCAGAGAAATAAATCAATTCATATAAAATTCATTTCAACTCCAAATTGCATGATTCAAATCCCTACATTCTCCTAAAAATGCCACCTATTGAATGGTGTCCCTTTCATTATTTTCCACCACACCGTTCTGTCATGTTCAAATTTAAATTCAAATTTGAACTATTCATAGAGCACATTGCTTCGCCCTTGCTTCGCCCGCGCCGACCCTGCTGAACTAAGGGGGGGGGGCGCGTTCAAGATCCGAACATAATCATCATCATCGGTCGAATCCCTAATCGCGGGGCCGGGAGGGAACTCACCGGCTGCGCTAGGCCTGCCGGCTCCCGGGTCGGCCGCCTCCTCGGCCTCCCCTGAGGATTTGAACCCCTCTTCGGGCGGGCCTCCCTGCTCATAGTCCTTGAAGTCAGAATGGTCGCGCTCCGCCTCGAAGATCTGGGGGTGCGGGCCGTCCAGCATGTTCTATCGCACGAACAACTACGGTCAGCATAGAAAAGTAAGATCGGGTGCCGGCTGGAGGGGTTCGGACATGAAAGGCCGCCTCGACAGAACATACCAAGGGTGCTCAATGGTGCCAGTCGTATGGATCCTTGCCAAAGGTCACGTCGCTGGCACCAGCGTGAAGGTCATGATGGCGTTCACCCGCTTCGCCACCTGAGCCGGCCTCTGGTCGACGGTCGTCAGCCGGCAGGGGTCCTGGCGGCCGGACATGTCACAGATCTGGTGCGAACTCATCTGGAGAGGCAGCACTCGACGCACGATGAAGGCGGCCACAGAATCAGAGGCGACCAGCCCTTCCCCGCTCCTCATCTCCACGAGCCATCCGAGCTCTTTGAGTGCGGTTCCGCGCGGAGCGGTCCCCGACCAGTTCACCCAGGAGGACTGGGTGTTGACGTACTCTAGCAGCCGGATGTAATCCCACTGCGTGTCGGCGTTCTTCATGTAGAAGAACGTTCGGTGTCAGTGTAACAACCCAGGACCAACGCTCCAGAAGATTCCCCTTTTATTCTATTATTGTCTGTGTTTCGTTTGGTTGTTGCACTCATCATCGCATCATTTGCATCATCTTCATAGCATCGTCACCCGTTTTTGAAACTTGCATCCGTTCGTAGTTGCCGGCTCTCTCCGTTCTTGCCATTGCCTATTTCGAGACCAACCACACACGCACGCGCCCATGGCATCGTTAAAAAACCATTTTAAAGCACGCAAAAATATTCTTGGATTGGGTCGAAACCTGGCGTGTGGTCTTATTATAGTGTAGGTAGGCCGCTTGCCAAATTTCAACGCATTCTATCGTGGATTTGTCACGGCAGATGTCTGGGTGACCGGACTTAGGTTCGGGGCGAAGACGCAACTATGTGGAGGCTTGAAGGGGTTGATCGGAATCGAGAGACACGGAATTTACCCAGTTCGGACCCTCCGATGGAGGTAAAAGCCTATGTCCTGCTTGTCTGGTATTGATGATGAAGGAGATCTCTCGGTTACAAGGGTGTTGTTTGCTACCTCTAATCCCGAGAGCCTCTAATCTGTCTAAACTTATGGACTTGTCCATCTTCTCCCTCTAGGGGTGATCTACCCCTCCTTATAAAGGAGGAGAGGGTAGGTTTACAAATAGAGTCCTACTAGGAGTAGGATTAGGACTAGTCTCTCTAGAATCCTATTCCGGGTCATATAACCTTCGGCAGTAAGTCTTTCTCTCTTTGAGCCTTCTCTTGTGAGCCGCCTGGCGCCGGCTTACATGCCGGGTCTTGGGCCTGGTCGTCCTGTGATCCACCTGTCGGGTCATTAATAAAATGTCATGTCCTTTTCGGGTCCCCAGTGAGTCGCCAGGCCGGGTCATACCGCGGGGTATATCCCCGACATTAGCCCCCAGATTAGTTTGAATTTGTTCATGCTAAGCTCCTGAAATAAGAATAATAAATATGTTAAGTAGCCGGCTTGCTCCTTTGGCCGGCTTATGAAATGGCTCCTCAGAAATCCGGGTCTTTTCTGCATATGAAATAGTCGTCTTTGATAATCATCTTGCTTGTCAATGTCCTTTGAAAAATATTGAGAATAGAACACCCATATGCCATTGAGTCGGCTTCCAATACTCTTGGTTGGTCATTTCCGCCTGGTCATAATCATTGATAATGTCGGGTCATCACCGCCAGGTCATAATCATTGATGATGCCGGGTCATCTCTGCTGGGTCATAATCATTGATGATGCCGGGTCATCTCTGCTGGGTCATAATCATTGATGATGCCGGGTCATTACCATTGGTGACGCCGGGACTAACAACTGAACTCCATAATTAATATCTTGAAAATTCTCCTCAATGTTTTTCATATCTGCATATTACCTGTAGCCCCCAAGCTCGGAGATTATCCATGATAACTTGGTGCTTTGCTATAATATTTTGGACTGTGTAGCCCCCAAGTGCCAGGTTGTCCTGCCTGAAGCAACCCGGGACTTATAATTGTCTTATACTTTATGAATCTTCAGCAGGTGTAGCCCCCAAGGGTCGGCTCATCATCATGTGATGGGCCGGGTCTTCAATTTGAATCTCTTAATCTGTTTGAACAGCTGAATACTGTAGCCCCCAAGTGTCGGTCGCATGCCTGCGGCGACTTGGGACTTTAGAAAATATTATCCGAGCAGTGTAGCCCCCAAGTACCGGGTTAGTAAGAATTGTTGAGCTGGGAAAACATATAGAAAGACCGGCTCATCTCCTTGAGATAATGTGGTCTTGCTGACAATGTAATGATTTGAAAACCGGCTTGCATTAGCCCCCAAGTGTCGTGGTGCATGCTTGCAGCGACATGGGACTTGCATATTTGATATAAACTAGAGTTGAATGATGTAGCCCCCAAGTGCCGGATTGTTTGCCTGCGGCTACTTGGGACTAGGTGAGAATAATATGAGTCACCACAACTTGCTGGATCAATCTTTGACCGTGGTTGTAATATAACCCGGAATGAATATCCTGGAATAATTCCTTTGTCTTTGACATGAAATCCCTGCTCGTGGTTGCGATGCAACCCGGCAAATATATATTTGGAGAAATCCATGAGTGTTGTAGATTACTATAGAGTACGATTGAAGAAATCCGAGAACTGGCCAATTAGATGACACGACATTATATCTGAAAGGGCGGCTCTGTGAAAAAATAATAATTTCTCTGAGCTGGCTTGAATACCCCAATCATTTATTACCGGTTATGATAAACCATGAAGATCCAGCTATGTTGTCTATTAAAAGATCCATTTGCTCTTGTAGAACACTTAACGGCGGCTCATCTTAAGAGATAATACCTGTAAAAAATAAACAAGACAGAATATATTCTGCATTGTTGTGAGAGCGGCTTGAAGAAGCTCAACCTGGAGATGTTATATCTTTCATAACATTACTCCTTCTTTCATCATCTTGCTCTGATCCGGCTTGATAAGCCGATATGTCATGTGAATATGACGCAATGTATGATGCAAAGTATGATGCAATGTTTGGCACGAATGCTGGTTGTTAGGGTTAGATAAGCTACACCTGGAGGTGGGAAGCCCCCTTTAGACAACCATGGCTAATCATGTTAGCCGGAGATGGCATAAAGCCGGCCGATAAGGTGTTAGAAGCGATACCCGGAGGTAAGAAGCCACCCTCAGCAATATGGCGCGAACGCCGGTTGTTAGGGTTAGATAAGCTACACCCGAAGGTGGGAAGCCCCCTTAGACAACCATGGCTAATCGTGTTAGCCGGATATGTCATAAAGCCTGGCCGATAAGGCATTAGAAGCGATACCCAGAGGTAAGAAGCTGCCCTCCGCCGGTTGTTAGGGTGTTAGATACCCATTGGTAAGAACCCCCTACAACCGCGGCTAATCCTGTTAGCCGCAGATTTGGCATAAAGCCGACCGATAGGGTGTTAGAAGCGATACCCGTCGGTAAGAAGCCCCCTTCAGAAATTTGGCGTAAATGTCGGCCGATAAGGCATTAGAAGCGATACCCGAAGGTAAGAAGCCGCCCTTCGCCGTGGCTAATCGTGTTAGCCGGAGATTTGGCATAAGCCGGCCGATAAGGCATTAGAAGCGATACCCGAAGGTAATAAGCCGCCCTCCACCCCGGCTAATCCTGTTAGCCGGAAATTTGGCATAAAGCCGGCCGATAAGGCATTAGAAGCGATACCCGAAGATAAGAAGCCGCCCTCCTCTGCTGCTAATCGTGTTAGCCAGAAATTTGGCATAAAGCCGACCGATAAGGCATTAGAAGCGATACCCGAAGGTAAGAAGCCTCCCTCCATAGAGGCTAATCGTGTTAGCCGAAGATTTGGCATAAAGAAGACCGATAAGGAATTAGAAGCGGTACCCGAAGGTAAGAAGCCTCCCACAGCAGTCGCAGTTGATATATCAACTGGAATGTTTATGAACTCTTCTTGTAAGTCGCCATCTCGTAAGCCGCCATCTTGTATGAAGAAACGACAGAAGCTCCCAGTGATGATCCAATAAATCCGGACACCTATGTTTGAATGGTGCATCACGTCGGTTCGTCCTCTTGGGAAACTTTTAATCTTCTGCCAAATATGTAGTAGCCTCCAGGATCGGGTTAATTTTTGCCATGACCCGGGGTTCTCGTTGAAAACGACCAAACGAGTCTTGTTATGTCTGTTGCCCCCGAGTATTAAGTTGACTTGAAGAGGCGTCTTGAGAATCTCCACTGAAAGTTGAGGTTGGCCATGGCGGGTTATAGATAATCCCGTATGAATTGTTTCAATGATCCGGTCGATGGTTCGTTCCGGCTGGTTGTTGAAGTTAACAAAACTGTAATGGCGGCGATTTGTGCGCCTGTCCGTTGGGCGGCTCGTATCGATGAGAACTGCATCCATATGTTGATGTAGATCAGATTGTGGGCAGCGTCCTGCGCGCATCCATTGGGCGGCTTGTACTAGTGTATGCAGCCACTCGCGTGTTGATCTAGACATAGAAACCATCTGCGGCATTGTAAGCCGGTGCTGTTGTGAAAGACGCCACGACATCGTAAACCAGCGCGGTCGTGAGAGACAGTCGTGACGTTGTAAGATGGACCGCGGGGGCAATGGGTGCGCGCGGCATTTGTAAGACGTTGCGGACGGAGGGTCGCGCGTGGTGCTATTTGGAAACCATAACGCGAACGCGGCGTATTGTTGCATCCATTGAACCATGCGACACGGACGAACACCAGTATATCATGATGTTAGCGTGCACTCCATCTCTGTGGTATCATGCCACTTGAATAATTGTCTTGTGTACAAATATTACAGGAAACAAGGTAATTGTTCTCGGACAAATAATATATGCCGGAAACAGAAAGGGCAAATAGCACCTGGTATTCTTGGGTGGATGTAGTAATTGAGGAAAAAATAAGCATGAAGCCTCCATGTAGCCCCCCGTAAAGGCAACATCTGGGGTGGATACGACGACGAGCGGGACGAAACTAGTGAAGCGGCAGAAGCCGGCGGGCCTGGCGCGGTGCGGTGGGCGGCCGGGAGCCACGACGTGGAGGCGGAGCATGCGACGACAGTTCGGCCGGGGCAAATCGGCGTTGCTAGCCCGCAGCGAAGGCGGAGGTCGTGGTGGCTCATCAGCCAGGGCAGCTCGACGGCACCGGCCCGCAGCGAAGGCGGAGGTCGCGGCGGCTCATTGGCCAGGGCAGCTCGGCGGCGCCGGCCCGCAACGGAGGCGTAGGTCACGGCGGCTCATCGGCCGGGGCGGCTCGGCAGCGCCGGCCCGCCGTAGAGACAAAGGAGTTGCCTGGCGGCTCAGTGGACACAGCCGGGGCGAGGCGAGACATGGCGATGGCGACAAATGTGGCGGGACAGGCGAGGCCAAGCCGGCGGCACGGGAGGAGCGGAGGCCGGCGGGATGTTGCTGCAGTGGCTGAGGCGAGGCTGCGACGGCGGAAAACGCATTGGCACTACGAGGCTAATCCAGAAGTTGACCATTTATTGAACCAAGTAGTATAGTATGTACTGCTAATCCTATAGATGCGCAGACATGCACCAATTTCCATTTGATTGATGCTTCATGTGGGGTCATTAATACCTCGTCGGTCAGTCGTTGCAGTGCGGTCATCGGTTTATTATTGGACGTTTGTCGGTGTTTTAGAACTTCATGTCACGGGCCGCAAACCTCCCTCTCATCTCCCCCTAGCCCTTCTACATAGCCCACCTAGCACATCCTATCCTACCCCGCGACCGGAGTTGTCCGATCGAGATCGAACGGTTCGAAAATGGACAAAAACTGATAATCCTAGCCCTCTTTTACTATTTAATCCCCCTCCCCTTCCTAATTTGACCTCCTCCCTAATCCTTCTTGTTTTTCGTGCCGCAACCGCCTGTCTCCCTGCTCTCGTAGTGGGCCCGCCAGGCCCAGATCCAGGCCCGCCCGGAATCGAGTATCCGGCCGCCGGCGACCTCTGAGGCCAGACCTCGCGCCCCGCTTCTCTCCTCCCCCGTTCTGCTCTCTTCTGCCTCTCATAACCCAAGCTCTCTCTCTCTCTCCCTGTTGCCGCAGGAGAAGCCGCCCGACCTCCTCTGTCGGGTGTCGCCTCAACCGTTCGTCGCCGGGAATGGATCCTGCCGCCCGTCCCCAGAGTCTTCCTCACCGGCCTCGTCGCCCCAAGCCTCTCGCCGGAGTAGCCATGGCTCACCGTCGTTCATCTCGATCTGATCTGGATCGAGAGGAGCAACCGCTCGTGCTCGCCCCGTTGACCGCTGCAGTGCCCTTCGCCAACGCGCGGCCCAGCCGCCTCCCGTTCGGCCCAGCTAGCCGCCTGGCCCATGATGGCCCAAGGTGAGCGCAACTAAAACTCGCTCATGTGCGTATGATAGTTTCCATCGCCCATGTCCGTGTTGGGCCCTATTCAGATTCGGCCCGATTCATTTTTTTCCGGTCTGGCGATTTTTCTAATTATTCCAGGATAATAAAAATTACAGAAAAACCCATGTTTTTAAATTGTTAATAACTTTTTAACCATGCGTCGGATTAAAATACTTTATATACGTAACTTGACTAAAATTTCGTGTAGTTTAATAATATTCAACTTTCATACACGTTTAAAATACTTAAACTTGCTGTTTGCATTAGTTTGCATCAATGCCATGTTAAAGCGGTTTTTTGCATACCTAAATAACTGTAGCTCTGTTGAAAATGTTTTATATATGTAACTTGACTAAAAAAATATGTAGAATTTCATAGTGACAACCCGGGCCAGTGCTCCTCATGAGTGTTGGTCCAACCTGTCAACCGTTGGTGGCTACCAGGGGCAACTCTATAGTTGGCCTACCGTAAGTTTGGAGAATCTGCCGTGTCCCGAGAATGAGATACGCGGCTCCTATCGGGATCGTCGACACGCCGGACGGCCTTGGTGGATTTGTTTTACCTTTCTCGAACGTCTTGAGTGAGGATTTCCGATTATTCTTCAGACTATCTCGAGGTGACGGATTTCCTATGCAATTGCCTAGGAAGATCACGAGATCCATGGTCGAGGTTATTCCTGCTGCGTGTGGTTAATAGCACCCCTGCAGGGTTAAATATTTCGGAAAGCCGTGCCTGCGGTTATGTGGAAAATTTTGATACTTTGTTTAACACCCGGTCATAGCAAACTTAAAAGTAAACTCAAATAAAATAGACCAACTGTGTGCGTAACTGTGACTGTCGCTTCTCGTGAGTCCTCATCCGAGAGAGAAAACGATGGGGTTATGTTTGACGTAAGTAGGTGTTCAGGATCAGTAAGTGATCATTACTAGTTCACGTCCATTATGCGTAGAGCACCATATTTTACTTTTTGTATTCGTAAGTTAGCCACCCAAACAAATGCTTAGTCACTTGTTGTAGCCTCATCACTTAACCATACCTCACCCATTAAGTTTTAATAGTCTTGGTACCCTTGGAAATGAGATTCCTGAGTCCCCGTGGCTCATAGATTACTATAACAAGAGTTGTAGGTACAGGTAATGTGACGCTTTAACGTGAGAGTGTTGCTTGTTTGTTGGAGTTCTTCTTATTCATAGATCTAGGGTGGTTCCAAGCGGTAGCCTGGGATAGCAAGGATGGATGTCATTTTGTCGGGGTTTTTCGTCCGTAGTCGGACCCTGCTCTTATCTATGATGTTTGAGGATGTTGTTGTATTGAGGTGATCTTGATGTAGCTTGTGGCGACTGTAAGCCAATTCCATATACTCATCTCTTCTGTGCATGTACTTGTAATGATATCCATTCTTGCAACACGATGAGAAGTGCTTCTATCCCTGTCGAGGCCCTCGTACCAAAATAAGGATAAAATCGCATCTTGGGTGTGACAGCTAACCCTTGACGGAGTCGATGAGGCTGAAGTGTGGGAAGCGTGAACCGCGGCAGCACACTGCCGCGCCCCCGCAGGTGTATGACTCCTTAGCGCTTTTCGGCGCCTTGAGGTAGAACGACGTCTTGAGGACGTCCACGAAGGGGAGCATCCCCAAGTATTCCTCGCACAGCATCACGAAGCCCACAATGTAAAGAATGACATTGGGGCCGAGGTGGTCGGCTGGAGGTCGAAAGTATCGATCATGGGACAGAAGAATTGGCTCACCGGTAACCCGAAGCCACGAGAGAAGTGGCAGGAGAAGACGACGAACTCCCCCGCCTGTGGCTCGGGCACCACCTCATTTCCCGGCGCGCGAGCAGTCACGCGCTCCGTCGATGGCAGCATGCGCGCGCGGCGAAGCTCCGCGATGGTGGCCTCCGTGACAATGGTGCCGGCCCAGCTCCCCGAGCGTCCTTCGTCCATTGCGATGGCGGAGCTGCGGGGGAGGGCATGTGAGCGGAGTCGCGAGTGAAAAGAACGGCAACACAAGAGGGAGTGGGGAAGATGAAGGAGAGGAATACGAGGGGGCAAATGGGGCGCGGGTGCTTTCACCCTTTGCCCTCTCTTCCCTTTTAAATGAGGAGGTCACAACCGAGGGAGGTGGGGATTAACTGCGCCCACTCCACCGGAATCTCCGCGCATGCGTGGGCACTACGGGCCGCAACCGTCACTTCGAGGCGTAGAAGATCTCGGCCTGTGCCCCGAGGCCTACTGGGCTACGCCCGCGGCCTGTTGGGCTATGCCCAGGGCGACGTCACGTATGCCCGCGTGCGCGGGTCCCACGACATCATTGCCTACCACGTGGCGTGCTGTATGCCGGCCCAGGTCCCGGAGTGGTGCGTCGGCACCCGAAGCGTCGGGAGAGGCCGCCGACCCGGCTGACTGTTTAGCTTCGAGCCGGAGGCGGACGTCGCTTGGGGGAAGCTTTCGGCTCCCCTCTGTCTAGCGGACATGGGCCCCCACCGGCTTTGGGGACTACTGACGGGGTTATTACCCCTAGGTAGGCCAAGGCAACAGGGTTCTCTTCTCCCGCTTCGAGAAAAAGTACGATGACGGGGCCCTTACCCCGGGTAGGCCAAGGCAACGGGGTCCTCCCCACTCCGCTTCGAAGAAAAACCAAACAGCCGGATGGACGAGGCCGGCTGGGACATTCCGCATGAGCCGTCTCCGGCTGGCGCTTCGCCCGGCCGGCATAGCGACAGGGCGAACTCCCTCCCGACTGGCCAAGCAGCCGGCCGTCCACGAGCCGGGCAGCCCATTGACTTTGGGACGGACACACCCTGTCCCGTCCCTCTGACCGCAGGTACGGTAGCACAATGTGACTGGCGGGACGTGCGAACCTATGGCCACAGTGGTCGCTGACGCGCCGTCCCGCATGGCTACAGTCCATCCGTCCGGCCCGCTGACCTCAGTGAGCACGACCGGACGGGGAACAGTTCCAGCACGCCCCTGCCACTCGAGTACCTGCCCCGGCGTGGCTACAGTGCCGCTGGCCATACCAACGACCTCGGCCGGCTAGCGCTAGGCGACGCCTCCTCGGGCGGCCCATGCTAGGGCAAGTGGGGGAGGGCCAATCGCGGCACCCATCGGCGGGTCCCAACAGCCATGGGACCGCTCGGCCGGCAGACCGCGCCCCCGACGAGAAGATACAAGCCGCGGCCCCTCGGCCCGGCAGAGAGGCTGCCAGCCGGGTCCCTCCACCCTCGTACCTAAATCATATCGTAAGAGCCGGGGGGTGGCCTATAAAACCGCCCGATCCCCCCATGCAACGGGGATGAACGCCCGATCGAGAACACACACATAGAGAGCCCCCATACTCTTCCCAACTATAGAGGGAGACGAGCCGGCTGCTCCCTTCTTCCTCCTCCGAACACAGCTCCAGGAGCACCTCTTTATACTTATCCCTCCATCCAACGAATCCAAGTAGGACTAAGGGCCTTACCTCCCACGGAGGGCCCCGAACCTGGGTACGTCGCGTGTCTCCACCTTCTCGTACCCAATCCCACACCCAGAGGCCATCGTCGTCCAATGGCCCCAACACCACCGATAAGCCACCCTATGGCACCTACCGTGAGAAAACGACGACAGTTGGCGCCCACCGTTGGGCCATCCGCGGCACCATTCGGGTTCATGCTCCGGGCGGGACCTCTCGCCATTCCCTTCCACCGTAGCTCGGCCCGGCAAAACCGTGGGAGGCTCGTGGGGCTTGCCACGGCATGCCCTGCGGGCGACTCCGATGGCCTAGCGGCCGACATCGACGCGCTCATCGAGCTCTTCGGCAGGCTCAGCCTTGCCGAGGATCCGTCCGCGGGTGAGTACCCCGTCGGGGTACTCGTCTGCGCGGGCCCGCCCACAGCCATGGGAGTACTCGCTGCGTCCCGCCCTAGCGGGTCCCGCCACTATGAGGGGGTGATGGGCATCACCTCTTCCACCACCCCCAAACGGGTGCAGGTAACGGCCGCCGCCGCTGCCGCCCACGTTGGCACGTCTGACCCGATCGGTGCGGCCCTCCGGGGCTTGAGCACCCCGATCACCCCGACGGCAAACCCCGATACCGCCACGGACGACCTCGAGGCGGCTCGTCGCATCCTCTTCGAGGACGCCACCGCCCTTGCTGCCACGCGCCGCCGCATGGAAGCGGCATAGCGGGAATACGCCTTCGCATGCGGCCTTACCCCGGCTGGCGTTGAGCCCAGCTGGCGTGGGGCCGTGCGTGACCGCGGCCGCATGGTCACCGAGATCCTCGGAGGCAAAATGCTCATCTACGACACCCCCGCAGCTAACCAACGGGCCCTAAAGGTGGCCTATGAGGAACTGGACACTTTGGAGGGAGAAGAGCATGCCGCCCACGAGCGCCACATAAAGGAGCATATCGATGTCACTGACACACAGCAGCATCAGCTCACAACAGGCGGCACCGCCGCCGAAGGCCCCCAGCCCGAGCGCGAGGGCATGAGAACTATCGGCCGCCAGCCGGCGTAGCACTCCTGTTCCCCGCGTATCTCCGGTCGTCGGATCGGGACGCACGACCCCTGGCCGTCTTAGCCGCCGGGGAGTGAGCAGCCAGCTGTAAACAGCTGGCGTACCGGCGAGCCGCCTCGTAGTGGCTGCTATCGCGAAACGCTGGATCCGGCAGCCGACGCAGCCGGGCACACCCCACCCTCGCAACAGCCGCTGCGGTCAACACCCCGTCATAAGTTCTCCCGTTGGCTGTCGGCTGGGGATACTAAGCAAAAGGCAAACCTCAACAAGGAGGCTTACCAGGGGGCCGGTTGATGCGGTCATACGGCTCCATGCCGAACGACCACGAGGCGGGCTTCAGCTTGAACGTCGTGAGGGTGTTCACCCGCTTCGCCACCTGAGCCGGCGTCACCTCCACGATGGACTGCCGGCAGGGGTCGTGCCGGCCCGACATGTCGTAGATCCGGTGCGGCCTCATCTGCAGAGGCGACACCCGACGCGATATGAAGGCCACCACCAGATTGGAGGCGACCAGCCCCTCGGAGCTCTTCAGCTCCCCGAGCCGGCCAATCTCCTCCAGAGCGACGCCGGGCGGGCCCGACGCCGGCTAGTTCTGCTGGGACGACTGGCGGTCCTCGAACGGTGATAGCCCGATGTAGTCCGTCGCTGGGTCGACGTTCCGCACGTAGAAGAACGTGGGGTGCCACCCCTTGACGGGGTCGATCAGAGAAAGGGGAGGGAAACGGGCAATGCCATGGCAGCACAGTACGGCGCCACCGCATGCGTTGTTGATCAACGGCTTGAGATAAAAAAGCGCGTTGAACAGGCCAAGAAAAGGAAGAACTCCCAGATACCCCTCACACAATGTCACGAAGGCAGAGAGATACAAGATGGCATTGGGACCGAGATTGTGGGGATGAAGATCAAGGGTCTTAAGGAAGAGGCGGAAGAAGTTGCTCACCGGGAGCGCGAAGCCCCGAGAGAAGTGCCAGAGGAACACTACCCGTTCCCCTGGCTACGGAGCCGGCACAAGCTCACCGCCCGGCGCGTGGGTGGCCACCCGCTCGGGCGGCGGTAGCATCCGTGCCTTGCGCAGCTCCCCGATATCGGCATCGTCGACGAAGGATCCTCCCCAGTTGCCGCCGTGTCTGTCGGCCATCTTAGCGGTGGGGCAGCGTGTGTTCGCGTGCGAGGGCTCGAGCGCGGCAGCACGAGGAAAGGCAAGGTTGAGGAGTAAGGGGCAATGGCGAGAAGAGCTACAAGGGGGCGAGTGGGGCGCGGGTACCTCCGCCCCCTGCCCTTCCCTCCCCTTTTATAGGGGAGGACACGACCGGGAACGTGGGATCATCTGCGCCCATGTTCCCCGGAAATCCCGTGCGAGTGGGTCGCCACTGGCCATTACGGCCGTATCGAGGCACAAAAGATCCGGCCCCGGCCCCGAGGCCTACCGGGCTATGCCTGGGCCCTACCGGACTAGCCTTGGGTGACGTCACGTGTTCCCGCGTTCGTGGGGCCTAGAACATCATTACATGTCGCGTGGCCAGTCGCGTGCCAGCGCATGCCCCGGAGCGACACGCCAGAACCCGAGGCGTCGGGTCCTGTAGCTTGCCCGGCTGCCCCTTCGCCTTCGGGGAGGAGGCGGGCTAGGCTGGGGGGAAGCCGCCGGCGTCCCACCGTCCGGCGGACATGGGCCCCCGCCGGCTTCGGGGGCTACTAACGGGGCCCTTACCCTGGGGTAGGCCAAGGCAACGGGGTCCTCCCCACTCCACTTCAAAGAAAAACCAAACGGCCGGCTGGACGAGGCCGGCTGGGGACATTCCGCACGAGATGTCTCCGGCTGGCGCTTCGCCCAGCCAGCCTAGTGACCAGGCGAGCTCCCGCCCGGCTGGCCAAGCAGCCGTCCATCCACGAGTCGGGCAGCCCATTGACGTGGGGATGGACACGCCCTATCCCGTCCCTCTGACCGCAGGTATGGCACCATAATGTGACTGGCGGGACGTGCGACCCTGTGGCCACAGTGGTCGCCGACGCGCCGTCCCGCATGGCTATAGTCCATCCGTCTGGCCCGCTGACCTCAATGAGCGCGACAGGACGAGGAACAGTTCCAGCACGCTCCTGCCACTCGACTACCTGCCCTAGGGTGGCTACAGTGCCGCCGGCCGTACCGACGACCTCGGCCGGCTGGCGCTAGGCAACGCCTCCCCGGGCACCCGTCGGCAGGTCCCAGCAGCGATGGGACCGCTCGGCCGACGGGCCTCGCCAGTGACGAGACGATACAAGCCGCGGGACCCCCTGGCCAGGCGGAGAGGCTGCCAGCCGGGTCCCTCCACCCTCGTACCTAAATCATATTGTAAGAGTTGGGCGGTTGGCCAATAAAACCCCCCGAGCCCCCCATGCAACGGGGACAAACGCCCGATCGAGAACACACACATAGAGAGCCCCCATACTCATCCCAACGATAGAGGAAGATGAGCCGACTGCTCCCTTCTTCCTCCTCCGAGCACAGCTCCAGGAGAACCTCTATATACTTATCCCTCCATCCAAAGAATCCAAGCAGGACTAAGGGCATTACCTCCCATGAAGGGCCCTGAACCTGGGGATGTCGCGTGTCTCCATCTTCTCGTACCCAATCCCGCACCCGGAGCCCATCGGCGTCCAATGGCTCCAACACCACCGATAAGCCACCCTATGGCATCTGCCATAAGAAAACAACGACACACGAGGCCGCTTCATCCCCGGCCGGCTAGCACGTGGCTGGCAAGCGCAGTGCCGGCCAGCTGTCCAAGGAGTCACCTCGGCCCCAGGCGACAGGGAGCGGCCGACTCCCATTGGACCGGCTCCTCCGTTGACCCCTGATGGACGAGCTCCCGTCCCATCTGGCTGCACGTGGGTACGACGACAAGACAAGATCCCCACGACGGGTCCCAACGTGGCCGCTGACGCGTGGGCATGCGTGGCTACAGTTCGGGCTGGTGTACCGCTGACCTTGGCCGACCGCAACCAGGCGAGGCAGCAGTGTCGGCACGCCTGCCCGTCCACTCCATTACCTGCCCCGGTGTGGCTACAGGGCAGCCAGCCGTACCGGAGCCCTCAGCCGGCCGGCACAGGACAACACTGCTTGGGCGGCCCGTGCTGTAGCAGGTGGGCGCGGGCCAATAGGGGAGCTAGCTGGCGAGCCACAGCGGGCAATGGGACCGTGCGGCCGTTGGTCCCTACCGGTGACGAGATGGCTCAAAGAGGCGCCCCTTGGCCAGCCGAAGAGGCTGCCAGCCGGGCCCCCACTCTGTACCTTAAGGATATTGTAAACCAGGGGGTGGCCTATAACCCCCCCGAGCCCCCAATGCAACGGGGACGGCGAATCTCACGCACACACACCCACGGGACACTTCCCACGTATTCACCCTCGTAGCAAAGGAAGGCGAGCTGGTTGCTCCCTCTTCCTCCTCTAGACAACAGCTCTAGGAGCAACCTTGTAACCATACCCATCCATCAACTAAACCAAGAAGGACTAGAGGTGTTACCTTCGACGGAGGGCCCTGAACCTGGGTACATCGTGTGTCTCCACCACTTGTACCTAAGCCCATTCCTGGAGCCCGTCGGCATCCTCCGCCCCCAACCACCTTCGATAAGCCTACCCATGGCATCTACCGTGAGAAAACGACGACAAACATATTAGAAATGTTAAATCCTATTGAACAAGTTGTCATTTATCTCAAATAACTATTTCATCATTATTTTGTAGCAACACCATCACGAACAAAAGACCACCGTGCAAAAAGTATATGTCATCACATCACAAAACAACATTGACACTTCAAACTTGAAAAAAACTCATATTAACAATCACATCCATTGATCAAAATTTTGCAATCTAACTATATCTAATAATATGACATACATTTCATCCATCTATGCATCCATCCACCTAAAAACAGTAGCGAAATTCACTACAAAAATTGAAATAAAAAATGCTCAACTAGAGGGCCAACTGGTTGGGGGAGGATGTGTGCACCTTCGGTCGGGGGCGATGATGAGCAGCAGCAGAGGGAGGGTCAGCCAGCCAAGAAGGGGGCACCGGACCAGCGGCTAAACGACCATCATGAAGGCAGCCGGTGCGGGACGGCGAGAGGCGGTCCTGTGTGGGTCAGTGGCGGCGCGGGGCGGTTAGGGACGATGGCGGCGCAGGACGGGGACGGGGGCAGCATGGGGCGGGGAAGGCAGCAACGTGGGGCGGGGAGGAGGGCAGCGTAGCAAGCCGAGCGGCGCGACGATGGCGGGGGGGGGGGGGGGCGAGGGGCGGCATGGCGGTGGCGGGGACCAAGGGACGGCCGGCTGGATCGGGATCGAGCGAGGGCGAGGGAGTGGAGGACAACGATTGGGGGAGGCCGGCCCGAGTGGATAGGGTGTGAGGGTATGCCGACAGTTAAGCCGTCGGCAAATCCCTTTATTTTTTTCACTCACTTCAATTTATTTTTTAAACGACCCTAGCAAAATGTCTTATGCATGCCACATCACTTTCACATATGCAATAGGCCCCGATGCTCTATGTCGGTGGCATTGCTACACCCGGAAGTCTGATACATCTCCAACGTATCTATAATTTTTGATGATGTCATGCTATTGTATTATCTATTTTGGATGTTTTATATGCATTAATATGCTATTTTATATTATTTTTGGGACTAACCTATTAATCTAGAGCCTAGTGCCAGTTTTTGTTTTTTCCTTGTTTTTGAGTTTTGTAGATATGGAATATTAAACGGAGTCTAAACAGAATAAAATCTTTGGAATGATTTTTTCTAGAAGGAAAGAGATGCACAAGACTTGGAGTGCCCGCCACAGGATCTACGAGGTGATCACAAGCATGGTAGGCGCGGCCACCCCCCTCGCCGTGCCTGGCAGGCTTGTCGTCTCCTGGCAGGTCTCCTAACCCTATTTTTTGTCATATAAATACCCAAATATTCCCCCAACACAAGAAGGATCCACGAAAATACTTTTCCACCGACAGAAGCCTCTGTTCCCGAGAGATCCAATCTTGGAGCCTTTTCCAGTAATCTGTCGGAAGGGGGTTTCCATCACGGAGGGCATCTACATCAACTCGATTGCCCCTCTGATGATGCGTGAGTAGTCCATCGTAGTCCTATGGTCCATAGCTAGTAGCTAAATGGCTTCTTCTCTCTCTTAGATCTTCAATACCATGTTCTTCATGATCTTCATGGAGGTCTATCTGATGTAATACTCTTTTGTGGTGTGTTTGTCATGATCCGATGAATTGTGGGTTTATGTTCAGATTATCCATGAATCTTATTTGAATCTCCTGTGAATTCTTATATGCATGATTTCATATCCTTGAAAGTCTCTTCGTGTTATTGGTTTGGTTTGGCCAACTAGATTGGTAATTCTTGCAACAGGAGAAGTGCTTGGTTTTGGGCTCAATCTTGCGGTGTCGTCACCCAGTGACATAGTTGGGCTAGCAAGGCACGTATTGTATTGTTGCCATCAAGGGTAACAAGACGGGGTTTTCATCATATTTCTTGAGTTTATCCCTCTAGATCATGTCATCTTACTTAATGCGTTACTCTGTTCTTCATGAACTTAATACTCTAGATGCAGGCAGGAGTCGGTCGATGTGTGGAGTAATAGTAGTAGATGCAAAAACGTTTCGGTCTACTTGACATGGACATGATGCCTATATGCATGATCATTGCCTTGGATATCTACATGATTATTCGTTTTCTATCAATTGCTTGACAGTAATTTGTTTACCCACCATGATATTTTCAATCAAGAGAGAAGCCTGTAGGGAAATCTATGGCCCCGGGGGTACTTTCCATAATATATTTTCAGATCTATAAACCAAAAATACCAAAAATACTTTGCTGCAATTTAATTATCTTTTACTTTCCGTTTTCGTTTACATCTATCTCTATTGGATTTAATCCTTGCAAATAACTGTGAAGGGATTGACAACACCTTTATAGCGTTGGGTGCAAGAGTTTGATTGTTTGTGTAGGTGCATTAATTGGTTACTTGCTTGTTCCTCCTACTAGATTGATACCTTGGTTCTAATCAACTGAGGGAAATACTTATTTACTTTGCCGCATCACCCTTTCCTCTTCAAGGGAAAACCAACGCAAGGTTAGGAGGTAACAAGAAGGATTTCCAGCGCTGTTGTCGGGGAGGATACATAGCAAGTCAAGACAAGAACTTTCCCGTCAACTTGCCAATTCTGGCAGCGTTGCTGGGATAGATCTACATCAAGACTACCAAGTACCCATCACAAACTCATCTCTTGCATTTATATTATTTTCCAATTTCCTCTTGTTTTCCTCTCCCCCCACTTCTAAAACGATTTTTAGGAAATACCAAAAAATATTGCCTTTTTATTCGCCCTTCTTTCGTTCGCCTTTTCGTTGCTAAGTTTTCTTGTGTTGACATGTGCCTTCTGTTTGCTTGCAGCTTAGTTTGCTAAAAATCTATTGATATGGATCCTCATCCACTTGCAAATCTTTCCAAAAGACCAAATTATGATGAACCAATTTCTAGTGAGTTGAGTGCACTTGATTATCTCTATGAAGTTTTGTTTGACCATCATGAATCTGAAAATTCCGATGAAGTGTTAAAAGAAGAAATTTGTAAGGAGATTCATGATAGTTCCTTGAATAAAAAGCATGATTGCCATGTTGTTAGTATGAATTCCTTGAATATCCATGATGCTAATGATATGCAAAACCACAAGCTTGGGGATGCTATGTTTGATGAAGATGATATTTTTTGTTCCCCAAGTTATTGTGATGACACGTATGCTATAATTGATCATGAAAATAATCCTTTATGTGATAGTTATATTGTGATATTACTTCATGATGCTACTGAAAATTAATATGAGGGAGGAACATAAGCTTGTAGGAATTGCAATAATATCAAATTTCCTCTCTATGTGCTCAAAGTTTTGATGTTATTCTTGTTTTGCCTTCCTATGCTAGTTGATTCTTTCTCTCATAAATTGTTTCCTCAAAAATAAACTATGCATAGGAAGTGGGTTACACATAAAGGTGTTTTTCATGATATTCATGATGCTCTCCTGCGTGTTTCAAATACTATTTTTACGTGAGCATCATTGAAATCATTATGCCTAGCTAGGGGTGTTAAACAATAGCGCTTGTTGGGAGGCAACCAAATTTTATTTTTATGTTCTGTTTTTTCTGTTTTTGAGTGTTCCCCACATTATTAATTCTTTAGTCATTGTGTTCTGGTGTTTTAATTAGTGTTTGAATGATCTATGGTAGTTGTTGATTTGATCTTGCTAAAAAACAGAAACTTTTGTGCTAAGTCCAGGAATTTTCTAAATTTTTGAGAGTGTCGAATGAGTCTGCACGTTTTACACAAGATTTATATATAAATTTTCCAGGTTTTCCTAATTTTTAATAATATTTTGAATTACAGAAGTATAAGAAGTTTTCAGATTGCTACAGACTGTTCTGTTTTTAACATATTCTGTTTTCTTTGAGTGGTTTGCCTATTTTGATGAATCTATGGGTTTTATTATGGGGTATGAACCATAGAGAAGTTATAATACATTAGTTATAACACCAATATAAAAAAATAATGAGTTCACAACAGTACCTAAAGTGGTGGTTTATTTTCTTATACTAACGGATCTCACGAGTTTTCTGTTAAGTTTTGTGTTGTGAAGTTTTCAAGTTTTGGGTAAAGATTTGATTGACTATGGAATAAGGAGTGGCAAGAGCCTAAGCTTGGGGATGCCCAAGTGACCCCAAGTCATATTCAAGGATGCCAAATAGCCTAAGCTTGCGGATGCCCTGGAATGCATCCCCTCTTTCGTCTTCAATCCATAGGTAAATATACTTGAGGCTTTATTTTTATTCACCACATGATATGTGTTTTGCTTGGAGCGCCTTGTATGATATGATTCTTTGCTTCTTAGTTTGACACAATCATCCTTTCTGCACACATCTTTTGAGAGAGACACGCTAAATCATGAATTTATTATAATACTCTATGTGCTTCACTTATATCTTTTGAGATAGACAATTTTGCTGTATGTGCTTCACTTATATTTTTTAGAGCACGGTGGTGTTTGCATTTTATATAAATAATTGTACTCTCATACCTGACTTATATTATTCTGAGAGTATCTAAACAACATGGTAATTGGTCTAGGTTATGAATTTAGTCCTAATATGATAGGCATCCGAGAGGGATATAATAAAAACTTCCATATTAAGTGCATTGAATACTATGAGAAGTTTGATTCCTTGCATAAAGTTTTGAGATATAAAGATGGTAATGTTAAGAGTCATGTTAGGAAGTAATTGTGATTTGGAAGAAATATCTGTGTAAAGGTTTGGGATTCCCATAGAATGCACGTATGGTGAACCGTTATGTAAGGAAGTCGGAGCATGATTTGTTTATAGATTGTCGACCTTTGTGTGAGGGTCGGGAGCGCGCGATGGTTAACTCCTACCAACCTCTCCCCTAGGAGCCTGCATTTAATACTGTGCTTCAATGACTAATAGACTTTTGCAATAAGTATGTGAGTTCTATATGACTAATGTTGAGTGCATGGATTATACGCACTCTCACCCTTCCACCTTTGCTAGCCTCTCTAGTACCACGCAACTCTCGCCGGTACAACAAATCCACCTTCCTCAAAACAGCCACCATATACCTTCCTCAAAACAACCACCATACCTACCTATTATGGCATTTCCATAGCCATTCCGAGATATATATTGCCATGCAACTTCCACCGTTTCCTTTTGGGACATGCACCATCACTTCCATATTGCATGTAGAGTCATATTTCAAGTTGTCACATTCTTTTGAGTTGTAAGTAAATAAAAGTGTGATGATTATCATGATTAGAGCATGTCCCATGTGAGGAAAGGATGATGGAAGCTATGATTCCCTCACAAGTGGGGATGAGATTCCGGACTTTATGAAAAATAAAAGAGGCATGTGAATCCCAAATAAAAAATAAAAGAGGCCTTAGATGCCCACCATAAACCGAGAGAAAAGAGAGAAGGGACATTGCTACTATCTTTTTCCACACTTGCGCTTCAAAGTAGCACCATGATCTTCATGATAGAGAGTCTCCTATTTTGTCACTTTCATATACTAGTGGGAATATTTCTTTATATAACTTGTCTTGTATATTCCAATAATGGCCTTCCTCAAATTGCCCTAGGTATTCATGAGCAAGCAAGTTGTATGCACACCCACTTACTTTCCTCTTGAGATTTCACACACACTTATAGCTCTAGTGCATCCGTTGCATGACAATCCCTACTCACTCACATTGATATCTATTGATGGGTATCTCCATAGCCCGTTGATACGCCTAGTTGATGTGAGACTATCTTCTCCCTTTCCTTGACAACCTCCATCATATTCTATTCCACCTATAGTGCTATATCCATGGCTCACGCTCATGTATTGCATGAGAGTTGAAAAAGTTTGAGAAAATAAAAGTGTGAAACAATTGCTTGACTTGTCATCGGGGTTGTGCATTATATAAATACTTCGTGTGGGGAAGATGGAGCATAGCTAGACCATATGATATTGTAGGGATAACTTACTTTTGCCATTATATTTTGAAGAGATACAAATGCTTTGGTAGTATGCTTGAAATGTTATTGTTTTAATATTAATATTAAGCTTTTGTTTTGAGAAAATTACATGGATAATAATGTTAGGTAGCACTCCACATCAAAAATTCTGTTTTTATCATTTACCTACTCGAGGACGAGCAGGAATTAAGCTTGGGGATGCTGATACGTCTCCAACGTTTATTTAATTTTTTATGATGTCATGCTATTATATTATCTGTTTTGGATGTTTTATATGCATTAATATGCTATTTTATATTATTTTTGGGACTAACCTATTAATCTAGAGCCTAGTGCAAGTTTACGTTTTTCCTTGTTTTCGAGTTTTGCAGACATGGAATATTAAACGGAGTCCAAACAGAATAAAATCTTTGGAATGATTTTTTCTCGAAGGAAACAAATCCACGAGACTTGGAGTGCACACCAGCGCATCTACCAGGAGATCACAAGCCTGGTAGGCGCGGCCACCCCCCTGGCCGCGCCTGGAAGGCTCGCCGTCTCCTGGCAGGTCTCCTAACCCTATTCTTCGTCCTATTAATACCAAAATATTCCCCCAAAACCAGAGGGAGCCACACAAATACTTTTCCGTCGACAGAAGCCTCCGTTCCTGAGAGATCCAATCTTGGAGTCTTTTCTGGTAATCTACCGAAGTGGGTTTCGATCACGGTGGGCATCTACATCAACTCCATTGCCCCTCTGATGATGCGTGAGCAGTCCACCACAGACCTACGGGTTCAAAACTAGTAGCTAGATGGATTCTTCTCTCTCTTTGTGCTTCAATACCATGTTCTTCATGATGTTCATGGAGATTTATTCAATGTAATACTATTTTGTGGTGTGTTTGTGAAGATCCGATGGATTGTCAGTTTAGGTTCAGATTATCCATGAATCTTATTTGAATCTTCACTGAATTCTTATATGCATGATTTCATATCCTTGCAATTCTATTCGATTTATTGATTTGGTTTGGCAAACTAGCATGGTAATTCCTGCAATGGGAGAAGTGCTTGGTTTTGGTTTCAATCTTGCGCTGTCCTCACCCAATGACATAGTAGGGGTAGTGAGGCATGTATTGTATTGTTGCCATCAAAGGTAACAAGATGGAGTTTTCGTCATATTGCTTGAGTTTATCCCTGTACATCATGTCATCTTACTAAATGCGTTACTCTATTCTTCATGAACTTAATACTCTAGATGTAGACAGGAGTTGGTCGATGTGTGGAGGAATAGTAATAGATGCAGAATCGTTTCGGTCTACTTGACATGGACGTGATGCCTATATGCATGATCATCACCTTGGATATCTACATGATTATTCTCTTTTATATCAATTGGTTGACAATAATTTGTTTACCCAACATGATATTTTCCTTCAAGAGAGAAGCCTCTAGTGAAATCTATGTCTCTCGGGTCTACTTTTCATAATATATTTTGCTGCAATTTACTTATCTTTTACTTTCCATTTTCGTTTACATCTATCTCTATCGGATCTAATACTTGCAAATAACCATGAAGGGATTGACAACCCCTTTATAGCGTTGGGTGCAAGAGTTTGATAGTTTGTGTAGGTGCATTCATTGGTGACTTGCTTGTTCCTCCTACTAAATTGATACCTTGGTTCTCATCAACTAAGGGAAATACTTATCTACTTTGTTTCATCACCCTTTCCTCTTCAAGGGAAAACCAACACAAGCTCAAGAGGTAGCAAAGCCCACCGACCAGACATAACCTAGACCGACGCGCACGATTCCCCTCTCCAAGTGACGGTGGATCCCTAAGATGGGGGTCTACGCATGCCAGGTCACTTTCACACATGCAAGAGGACCCATTGAGGTCTTTCGGTGGCATTGCTATTGGGGAACGTTGCATGGGAAACAAAAAAATTCCTACGCACATGCAGGATATATCCATGGTGATGAGCATCTACGAGAGGGAGAGTGGATCTGCATACCCTTGTAGATCGCTAAGCGGGAAGCGTTAAGAAACACGGTTGATGTAGTCAAACGTCTTCGCGATCCAAATCGCCGAGCATCCTGCAATCCCATCACGATCCTTCCCACGATCCAATCATGATCTGTCCCGCGACCCCATCACGATCCGTCCTGTGATCCAATCACAATTCGTCCCGCGATCCAGTCATGGTCCTTCCGTTCTAGAGCCGAACGGACGACACCTCCGCATTCAGCATACGTACATATCAATGACGATCTCCACCTTCTTGATCTAGCAAGAGGGAGCGGAGAGGAAGATGAGTTCTTCGGAAGCACGACGGCATGGCGGCGATGGTGGTGGAACTATTCTGGCAGGGCTTCACCTAAGCACCACTGAACTAGACTAGAGGAGAAAACGGGTCTAGATGAAGTAGAGGCAGCAAGTGGCAATTATGGTTAGCTTTCCCCTCTAAATCCTCTAGTATATATAGTAGGTAGGGAGGGAAAGAGGCAGCCTCAAACCGTCAAGAGTTTGCCGAAATTGGAGGTGGGAAGTCCTACTCCAATCCAATTAGGAGTAGGATTCCTCCTTTCCACTTGGAAACTCTTTCCACCTCTCCACCTTTTGGGGTTTTCCCACCCCTAGCCGCATGGGGCTTAGTGGGGGGCTCAGCCAGCCCACTAAGGGCTGTATTGACTCCTCCCATAGCCTATGAGGCTCTTTGGGTCGAGATACCCCTCCCGATGGTCCCTGGTACCCCTCCCGGCACTCCCGGTACACTACCGATGAGCCCGAAACTTTTCGACCAAAACAGGACTTCGTATATATCAATCTTTACCTGCGGACCAATCCGGAGCTCCTCGTGACGACCGGTATCTCATCCGGCACTCCAAACAGCCTTCGGTCACCACCATACATAACTCTATACTATCAAAACGTCATCGATCCTGAAGTGTGCAGAACCTGCAGGTTCGATAACTATGTAGACATGACCAAGACAGCTCTTCGGTCAATGACCAATAGAGGGACCTAGATGCCCATATTGGTTCCTACATATTCAATGAAGATCTTTATCGGTTGAACCTCTATGACAAGGATTTAGTTAATCCTGTATGTTGTTCCCTTTGTTCTTCGGTATGTTACTTGCCCGAGATTCAATCGTCGGTATCTCTATACCTAGTTCAATCTCGTTACTGGCAAGTCCCTTTACTCATTCCGTAATACAAGATCCCATGGCTAACCTCTAGTCACATTGCTTGCAAGGCTTATAGTGATGTTGTATTACCGAGTGGGCCCTGAGATACCTCTCCATCACACGGAGTAACAAATTCCAGTCTTGATCCATGCCAACCCAAAAGACATCATCAGAGATACCTGTAGACCACCTTTATAGTCACCCAGTTACGTTGCAACGTTTGATACACACAAGGTACTCCTCCAGTGTCAGTGAGTTGCATGATCTCATGGTCATTGGAACATATACTTGACATGCAGAAAACTGCAGCAATAAACTGACACGATCATATGCTATGTTTACAGTTTGGGTATTCTCCATCACATCATTCTCCTAATGATGTGATCCTGTTATCAAATGACATCTCATGTCTATGGCTAGGAAACCTTTACCATCTTTGATCGACGAGCGAGTCTACTAGAGGCATACTAGGGACATGGTGTTGTCTATGTATCCACACATGTATCTGAGTTTCCGATCAATACAATTCAAGCATGGATAATAAACGATTATTGTGAACAAGGAAATATGATAATACCTAATTTATTATAGCCTCTAGGGCATATTTACATAAGTCTCCCACTTTCACTAGAGTCAATAATCTAGCTCACGTTGCTATGTGATTTGTTATCAATCTCACACCCAATGAGTTCTGGGTTCGATCAGGCTTTGCATGTGAAAGAAGTTTTAGTCAATGGGTCCGCCACATTCAGACCCGTGTGTACTTTGCAAATCTCTATGTGATACTGTAAACACAGCTACCACGCTCCACTTGGAGCTATTCCAAATGGCTACTCCACTATACGTATCCGGATTGCTACTAAGAGTCATCCGGATTGGTGTTAAAGCTTGCATCGATGTAACTTTTTACGACAAACTCTTTATCACCTCCATAATTGAGAAACATCTCCTTAGTCCTCCGGTTACTCCACTATACGTATCCGGATTGCTACTAAGAGTCATCCGGATTGGTGTTAAAGCTTGCATCGACGTAAATTTTTACGACAAACTCTTTATCACCTCCATAATTGAGAAACATCTCCTTAGTCCGCCGGTTACTAAGGATAATTTTGACCGCTGTCTAGTAATCCAGTCTTGGATAACTCTTGTACCCCTTGACAGACTTCTAGCAAGGCACACACAGGGGCGGTAGACAGCATGGCATACTATATAGAGCCTATGGCTAAGGCATAGGAGACGACGTTCGTCCTTTCTCTTTCTTCTGCCATGATCGAGCTTTGAGTCTCACTCAAATTCACACCTTACAAATCAGGCAAGAACTCTTTCTTTGACTGATCCATTTTGAACTCTTTCAAATCTTGTCAAGGTATGTACTCATTGAAAGTCTTATCAAAAGTCTTGATCTATCTCTATAGATCTCGATGCCCAACAATTAAGTAGATTTATCCAGGTCTCCCTTTGAAAAACTCTTTTCAAGCAACCCTTTATGCTTTCTAGAAATTCTACATCATTTTCGATCAACAATATGCCATCCACATATGCTTATAAGAAACTCTATAGTGCTCCCACTCACTTTATTGTAAATACAAGTTTCTCATAAACTTTGTATAGACTCAAGAACTTTGATCACCTCATCAAAGTGTACATTCCAACTCCGAGATGCTTGCTCCAGCCCATAGAAGGATCGCTGGAGGTCGCACACCTCTTAGCATCCTCAGGACTGACAAAACCTTCTAGTTATATCACATACAACCTTTCCTCAAGTAAACCATTAATGAAACGATGTTTTGACATCCGTCTGCCAGATTTCATAATTGAAAAATGCAGCAACTGCTAACATAATTCCAAAAGACTTTAGCATCGCTAAGAGTGAGAAAGTCTCATCGCAGTCAACTCCTTGAATTTGTCGGAAACTTCTTTGTGACAAGTCGAGCTTTATAAATGGTGACATTCACCATCAGCGTCTGTCTTCATCTTAAAGGTCCATTTGTACTCAATGACCTACCGTCCAACGAGCAAGTCTACCAAAGTCTATACTTGGTTTTCATACATGGATCTTTCTCGGATTTCATGGCCTCTAACCATTTCTAGGAATCCAGGCCCATCATCGCTTCTCCATAGTTTGCAGGTTCATCATTGTCCAACCACATGACCTCTAAGACAGGGTTGCCGTACCACTCAGGAGTAGTACGTGTCCTTGTCGACCTACGATGTTCGATAGTAACTTGATCCGAAGCTTTTCATGATTATCATCATTAACTTCCTCTTCAACTAATGTAGGCTCTACAGAAGCAACCTTCTGTGTTGTGCTACTCTATGGTTGAAACAAAGGTTCAACAACCTCATCAAGTTCTATCTTCCTCCCACTCAATTCTTTCGAGAGAAATGATTTCTTGAGAAAGGACCCATTTTAGCAACAAACACTTTGTGCTCAGATCTGAGATACAAGGTATCACTACAGGAATCAGGCAATTTGCCAACCGCCATGGCAGATGGCAAAGGCATGAACGGCGGACGACAAAGGGCTTTGCCAACTACAAAGGGCCGACTGAATAAGCTACGATAAAGGCTTCCTTGCCGTCTGTCCGCAGTTGGCAAAGAACTTTGAGCCTTTGCCGTCAGCTGGCGGATGGCAAAGACATTGTACAACAGAGGGACGGGGTTAGCCCCGTTAGGAGGCTAATGGCGTGCTTTGCCGTCCGCCAGCTGATGGCAAAGGCTACAGGCTCTTTGCCATCCGCCAGCTGAGGGGAAATGTTGCAGGCCCTTTGCCGTCTACCAGAAGATGGCAAAGGCTGCAGGCTAATTTCCATCTGCCAGCAGATGGCAAAGGCTGCAGGCTCTTTACCATCAACTAGCAGATGGAAAAGAGACCAAAATAGGCTAGCCGAGTGTTTTCCACGTTGAACAGGTAGCTACCACGTGGCCTCGTTGCCATCAGCCAGCAGATGGCAAAGCGCTTTGCCATATGCTAGCGGATGGCAAAGTGCCTATATTGCCCCATTTAATTCTGTTTTTTCTTATATCAATTCATTTTCACAGAAAATCAAACACATATATATATATGACCAATATAGCATATTCAACACATATTACCAGTAGTCATGAACACATATATATCCAACACATATCCATGAACACATATCCAACACATGTTACCAATAGTAGCAAGTTTCATCCACACATATTCATAGTTTCATCAATATTACACAGTTTCATCCATAGGTAGCAAGTTTCACAAAGTCAAAACAAAAACTAAAGACAAGAACTCCATCAACCCAAGCTTCCGTGATCTAAAGCAAATCTGCAAAATGGGAAAGAAGAAAGTTAGAAGAAGAAGACTAGAAGAAGAAGATTATTATGATGCCTACGAATCAAATCAAGGAAACTAAGTACAAGGACACACACGCAAGAAATGATCATCGGCTCGATCATGACACCATTCGGGCACAGTTCATATTGCTGACACAATGGCCATGACCCCAAAGTGGTATCACTAAGGAAAGATGAGGGTTACGACCACACGCCTGTCTCCATTGCCTTGTGCATATCATGATCTAAACTCCGCAAGCGGAGACCAATTTCAATAACAGGATAGTCACAATCACAAGATTATGGTGGTTGGAAGACCAATTTCGATAACAGGATCGTCACAACCACAAGATTGTGGTGGCTGGAAGACTACTACTAGAGACAACACAGCCACATAACTAAACCCTAAATCATTGGCTCAAATCTCGATCACTGGCACCATGTAGAGATGGGATAGTGGTCTCACCTAGCAGTACAAAAAGAACATGGCTCGTGTGTCGTTAGGTGCCAGTGGAGATCATTGGTGGCAAGCTGCTCGACAGATCAACGATACTTGTTACCTGTACCAAAAAGTAAGTACCATTTAGATACATGAAGATTAATTAACAACCATGTAATTTTGAAGATTTATATGAAACAAAATGACACTGGCACTCTAGTATAACTTCTAGTAAACCCAACAAAAGAGTTCTGCTGTAGTGGAAGACAACTAACTTAAATAAAAAATATATCCAGCGGCCAACAAACTATGAGAGTCAAATCGATACAGTGCAGACCAATGTGACTCTAAAATCAGTGAAGCATCATAAATAAGACATGCAAGCATAAGGAAATGGCAAAGCATCTGCATGCATCTACTAAGAGTCATGGGTAAGGCTCAGGCAGAGAATCATCACCTCAACACACAGAGAAAAATAGCATGGAGGTGGGGTTCAACATCGGGATACTCAAATCTAAAAAGAAACAATAAGTAATTTGAAAACATAGGTGGATCTCGGAGCAGCACTTTTGGCTCTCAAACTCAGAAAATAGCACAACTCGATATTATTGGAATGGTATAGAAGGATGTACTATGGCATGAATAGCAAAATCTAACCAAAAACTAAGTAGACAGTCAAATCAGATCCCCCACCCTCCTAGAGATGAACATCAGAGAGAGATGCTTTTTTGTGGAAGTCCAAACTGAACAAAAGGAGTTGGAGATTTTCAAAGTCAAGTGCTGATATCGATTTCAACTAGCGAACTAGTATATCTTTTCAGTGTAAAATCATCACCTCTGTTCGTCTACTGAAGAAGAGGAAACTCAGCGACCGTAACACTAGAAAACAATTACATTCTTGGTAAGTTGAGCATATTATGAGCCAAGAAAATAACTAACCACAGACGCAAAAGATTCAGACTTCAAGCCTGTTGAGGAACTAAACACACATCCAGAGTTACATCTGGTGGCATTTGCACGAGCTGGATGCTTAAGAAGATGCTTTGATGGTGCAGGGAGATCAACAAGTGAGTGGGAGGAGGGAGATCAACAAGTGCTTAAGAAGGTTAGTTGGCGAATATCGATCCATCATATAATACCAATGTATACTAGCTAGAAGAACAAGGAAGACATTCATTATTTTGTTATAGTGCTTAATTAATTGTGTGTGAACTTGAATTTGTTGAGCTGGATACTCCAGTGCACATAGAACAAGCTAGTACTGGAGATCCAGTACTTGCGACAAGTATTGGAGATTGGCTCAAACGCAAAGTGGAGTCCACATAGAGACTTGAGTGAACTTGTATGGTTTGAATTAGACATAGGAATGTTGGGGAACGTCGCATGGGAAACAAAAAATTTCCTACGCACACGCAAACCTATCCATGGTGATGAGCATCTACGAGAGGGAGAGTGGATCTACTTACCCTTGTAGATCTCTAAGCGGGAAGCGTTAAGAAACGCGGTTGGTATAGTCGAACGGACGGCACCTCCACGTTCAGCACACGTGCAGCTTGATGATGATCTCCACCGTTTCGATCCAACGAGAGGAGGTGTAGAGGAGAGAGAGTTCACTGGCAGCATGACCATGCTCCGGTGATGGTGGTGGAGCAATTCCGGCAGGGCTTCGCCTAAGCGCTGCAGAAAACCGATCTAGAGGAGAAACTATGCACCGGTGTAACGGGTAGCACGTGGCCGGAAATTCTGTCCAAAAACCACCCAATCTACTAGTATATATAGGAGGAGAGGAGAGGAGAGGCAGCCAAGGCCTTTGGGTCGGCCGAAATAGGAGGTGGGAAGCAATCCTACTTCACCTCCAATCCTAGTTGGAGTAGGATTGCCTCCTATTGGCTGATTTTCCACTTTTTGCTTTAGGACTTTCTCTCCTGCGCCATGGGCCTTTGTGGCTGTTTTCCCAGCCCACTAAGGGATGGTTATTACTCTCCCACAGCCCATGGACCTATTGGGGTCAAAATACCCCTCCCGAAGGCCTCCCGGTACACTACCGGCACTCCCGGTACACTACCGATGAGCCCGAAACTTCTCCGGAAACCAAACTGGGACTTCCTATATATGAATCTTTACCTCCGGACCAATTTGGAGCTCCTCGTGACGTCCGGGATCTCATCCGGGACTCCGACCAAACTTCGGTCACCACCATACATAACTCTACACTACCGAAACGTCACCGAACCTTAAGTGTGCAGACCCTGCGGGTTCGAGAACTATGTAAACATGACCGAGACACCTCTACGGTCAATAACCAATGGCAGGACCTGGACGTCCACATTGGTTCCTACATATTCTATGAAGATCTTTATCGGTCGAACCTCTATGTCAAGGATTCAGTTAATCCCGTATAACGTTCCCTTTGTTCTTCGGTATGTTACTTGCCCGAGATTCGATCGTCGGTATCTCCATACCTAGTTCAACCTCGTTACCGGCAAGTCTCTTTACTCATTCCGTAATACAAGATCCCACAAATAACAATTAGTCACATTGCTTGCAAGGCTTATTGTGATGTTGCATTAGCGAGTGGGCCCCGAGATACCTCTCCGTCACACGGAGTAACAAATCCCAGTCTCGATCCATGCCAACTCAACAGACACCATTGGAGATACCTGTAGAGCACCTTTATAGTCACCCAATTACGTTGCGACGTTTGATACACACAAGGCACTCCTCCGATATCTGTGAGTTGCATGATCTCATGGTCATAGGAACACATACTTGACATGCGGAAAACAGTAGCAATAAACTGACACGATCATATGCTACATTTGCAGTTTGGGTCTTGTCCATCACATAATTCTCCTAATGATGTGATCCCGTTATCAAATGACATTTCATGTCCATGGCTAGGAAACCTTAACCATCTTTTGATCAACGAGCTAGTCTATTAGAGGCATACTAGGGACATGGTTTTGTCTATGTATCCACACATGCATTTAAGTCTCCGATCAATACAATTATAGCATGGATAATAAACGATTATCATGAACAAGGAAATATGAAAATAACTAATTTATTATTGCCTCTAGGGCATATTTCCAACAGTCTCCCACTTGCACTAGAGTCAATAATCTAGTTCACATCACCATGTGATTCGCATTGTTATGAATCTAACACCCAATGAGTTCTGGGCTCGATCATGCTTTGCATGTGAGAGAGGTCTTATAGTCAACGGGTCTGCGATATTCAGATCCGTGTGTACTTTGCACATCTCTATGTCAAACCGTCAACACTGCTACCACACTCCACTTGGTACTATTTCGAAATGGCTGCTCCACTATACGTATCCAGATTGCTACTACGAGTCATCCGGATTAGTGTTAAAGCTTGTATCGACGTAACTCCTTACGACGAACTCTTTATCACCTCCATAATCGAGAAACATCTCCTCAGTCTCTTAGTTACTGAGGATAATCTTGACCGCTGTCCAGTGATCCACTCCTGGTTCACTCTTGTACCCCCTGACGAACTCATGGCAAGGCACACACAGGTGCGGTACACAGCATGGCATAATATAGAGCCTATGGCTAAGGCATAGGGGACGACGTTCGTCCTTTCTCTTTCTTCTGCCGTTGTCGAGCTTGGAGTCTCACTCAACTTCACACCTTACGAATCAGGCGAGAACTCTTTCTCCGACTGATCCATTTTGAACTCTTTCAAAATCTTGTCAAGGTATGTACTTATTGAAAGTCTCATCGAGCATCTTGATCTATCTCTATAGATGTTGACGCTCAACAATTAGATAGCTTTATCCAGGTCTTCCTTTGAAAATCACTTTTCAAACAACCATTTATGCTTTCCAGAAATTCTACATTACTTCTGATCAACAATATGTCATCCACATATACTTATCAGAAATTCTATAGTGCTCCCACTCACTTTATTGCAAATACAAGTTTCTCGTAAACTTTGTATAAACATCAAAACTTTGATCACCTCATCAAAGCATATATTCCAACTCCGAGATGCTTGCTTCAGTCCATGGATTGATCACCGAAGCTTGCACACCTTTTAGCATCCTTAGGCCTGACAAAACCTTCTGGTTGTATCACATACAACCTTTCCTCAAGTAAACCGTCAAGGAAACGATGTTTTGACATCCATCTGCCAGATTTCATAATTGAAATCACAACAACTGCTAACATAATTCCAACAGACTTTAGCACCACTACGAGTGAGAAAGTCTCATCGTAGTCAACTCCTTGAACTTGTCACAAACATCTTTGCAACAAGTCGAGCTTTACAAGTAGTGACATTCACCATCAGTGTCTGTCTTCATTTTAAAGATCCATTTGTACTCAACGACCTGCCGTCCAATGAGCAAGTCTACCAAAGTCTACACTTGGTTTTCATACATGGATCCTATCTCGGATTTCATGGCCTCTAACCATTTGTCGGAATCCGGGCCCATCATCGCTTCTCCATAGCTCGTAGGTTCATCGTTGTCCAACAACATGATCTCCAAGATAGAGTTGTCGTACCACTTAGGAGCAGTACACATCCTTGTCGACCTACGAAGTTAGATAGTAACTTGATCCTGAAGCTTCATGATCATCATCATTAACTTCCTCTTCAACTAACGTAGGCTTCACAGAAACATCTTTCTGAACTGCGCTACTCTCTGGTTGAACAAAGATTTAACAACCTCATCAAGTTCTATCTTCCTCCCACTCAATTCTTTCGAGAGAAACATTTCCTCGAGAAAGGATCCGTTTAAGCAACAAACACTTTGCACTAGGATCTGAGATTGAAGGTTCACCCAACTGATCTTAGGGTATTCTATGAAGATGCAATTTGTCTGCCTTGGATTCGACCTCATTAGGTGAAAACATTTTCCACACAAGTGTCACATCCCCAAATATTAAGAAATGACAGCTTAGGTTTCTATCAAACCATAATTCACATGGTGTCATCTCAACGGATTTAGATGATGCCCTATTTAAAGTGAATGTAGTTGTCTCTAATGCATAACCCCAAAATTATAGTAGTAAAACGATAAGAGACATCATAGCACGCACCATGTCAATAGAGCATGACTATGATGTTCAGACACACAATCACACTATGGTGTTCCAGGTGGCGTTTAGTTGTGAAAGAACTTTCACATTGTCTTAAGTTGTATGCCAAACTCATGACTCAGATATTCACCTCCACGATCATATCGCAGTCATTTTTATCTTCTTGTCACGATGATCTTTAAACTTCACTCTGAATTTGCTTGAACCTTTCAAATGATTCAGACTTGAGTTTCATTAAGTAAATATACACTGTATCTACTCAAATCATCAGTGAAGGTAAGAAAATAACGATATCCACTTCACGCTACAAGACTCACTAGATTGCATACATCAACATGTATCATTTCCAATGAATCACTTGCCCGCTCCATCCAACGGGGTCCTTTAGTCATCTTGCCCAAGAGGCATGGTTCACATGTCTCAACCGATTCGAAATCGAATGAGTCCAAATATCCATCAGCATGGAGTTTCTACATGCGCTTTATACCAATATGACATTTAGCGGCAGTGCCACAAGTATGTGGTACTATCATTATTAACTTTGTATATTTTGACATCAATGTTATGAACAAGTGTACTACTATGATCAAGATTTCAACAAACCATTCACACTGGGTGCATGACCATTGAAGGTATTATTCATGTAAACATAATAACCATTATTCTCTAACTTAAATGAATGACCGTATTGCAATAAACATGATCTAATCATGTTCATGCTCAACGCAAAACACCAAATAACATTTATTTAGGTTCGTCACTAATCCTTAAGGTAGAGAGAGCGTGCGATGTTGATCACATCAACCTTGGAAACACTTCCAACACATATCGTCACCTCACCCTTAGCTAGTTCTCCGTTTATTTCGTAGCTTTTATTTCGAGTTACTAACATTTAGCAACCGAACCGGTATCCAATACCCAGGTGCAACTAGGAGTACTAGCAAGGTACACATCAATAACTCGTATATCAAATATACTTCTGTCGATGTTGCTAGCCTTCTTATCTACCAAGTATCTAGGGTTGTTCCGCTTTAGCGACCTCTCACCTCATAATAGAAGCACTTATTCTCGGGTTTGAGTTCAACTTTGGGTTGCTTCACTGGAGCAGCAACTGACTTGCTATCCATGAAGTTTCCCTCCTTGCTCTTGCCCTTTTCGAAACTAGTGGTTTGATTAACCATCAACACTTGATGCTCCTTCTTGATTCTACCTTCGCGGTGTCAAACATCGCGAACAGCTCAGGGATCAATACTTCTATCCCTGGTGTATTATAGTTCATCACTAAGTTCTAGTAGCTTTAGTGACAGTGACTTGGAGAACTATATCAATCACTATATTATCTAGAAGATCAACTCCCACTTGATTCAAGAGATTGTAGTACCCAGACAATCTGAGTACATGCTCAATGATTGAGCTATTCTCCTTCATCTTACAGGCAAAGAATCTTGTTGGAGATCTCATATCTCGCAACACAGGCACGAGCCTAAGATCACAATCTCTGCTCCTAGAACATCTCATATGTTCCGTGACGTTCAAAACGTTTCGGAGCCTCAATTCTAAGCCGTAATGCATGACGCACTAAACTATCAAGTAGTCATCGAAACGTGCATGTCAGATGTTCACAACATCTATAGACGACGCTAGAGGGGGTGGCGCACCAATCGGTGCATTAAGGACATAAGCCTTCTGTGCAGCAATGAGGACAATCCTTAGATCACGGACCCAATTCGCAATATTGCTACCAACATCTTTCAACTCTATTTCTCTAGGAACATATAAAAATTTAAGGGAGCTATAGCGCGAGCTAGTAATCTACAACATAATTTGCAAAGACACTTTTACTATGTTCATGATAATGAGTTCAATTAATCATATTACTTAAGAACTCCCACTCAAGTTGACATCCCTCAGATCATTCGAGTGATACATGATCCAAATTCACCAACTCAAGTCGGATCATCACGTGAGTTGAGGTGGCTGCAATGGTGAACATCATCATGTTGATCATATCTACTATATGACTCATGTTCGACCTTTCGGTCTCTTGTGTTCCGAGGCCATGTCTGTACATGCTAGGCTCGTCCAGTTTAACCCGAGTGTTCTGCACATGCAAATCTGGCTTGCACCTGTTATATGTGAACGTAGAGTCTATCACACCCGATCATCACGTGGTGTCTCAACACGACGAACTTTCGCAAAGGTGCACACCCGGGGAGAACACAGTTCATCTTGAAATTCAAGTGAGGGATCACCTTATAATGCTACCGCCGTACTAAGCAAAACAAGGTGCATAAAAGGATTAACATCTCATACAATTCATAAGTGACATGATATGGCCATGAACTTGTGTTGAAGATCTCCATCTTTGAAACACTGGCACGATCTCCATCGTCACCGGCACAACACCATGATCTCCATCATCTTGATCTCCATCAATGTGTTGCCATTGGGGTTGTGGCGCCAGCCCTTCTTCTACTTCTATTGCTACCGCTTAGTGATAAAGTAAAGCATTACATAGCGCTTAATGATTGACACGCAGGTCATACAATAATTAAAGACAACCCTATGGCTCCTGCCGGTTGCCGTACTCAACGACATGCAAGTCGTGAAATTCTATACATCACATGATCATCTCATACATCACATATATCTCATCATGTAATTGGCCATATCACATCACAACATACCCTGCAAAAACAAGTTAGATGTCCTCTAATTGTTGTTGCATGTTTTACGTGGCTGCTACGGGTATCTATCAAGAATAATTCTCACCTACGCATAAACCACAACGGTGATACATAGATTGCTTTTCAACCTTCTCAAGGACCGCCTTTGTCAGATCCGATCCAACTAAAGTGAGAGAAACTGTCACCCGCAAGCCATCTAAGCAACAAGTTGCGTCGAGGGAACCGGTCTCTCGTAAGCGTACGAGTAATGTTGGTCCGGGCCGCTTCATCTCACAATCCTGCTGAACCAAAATCCGACCAAGGGAGGAAGCAATCTAAGCATCAACGCCCACAAACCTTGTGTGTTCTACTCGAGATCTCATCGAACCATCAACCTAGCTCTGATACCACTGTTGGGGAACGTCGCATCGGAAACAAAAATTTTCCTACGCACACGCAAACCTATCCATGGTGATGAGCATCTACGAGAGGGAGAGTGGATCTATGTACCCTTGTAGATCGCTAAGCAGGAAGCGTTAAGAAACGTGGTTGGTGTAGTCGAACTTCTTCGCGATCCAAATCGCCGAGCGTCCTGCGATCCAATCACGAACCGTCCCGCGAACACATCATGATCCGTCCCGCGAACTCATCATGATCTGTCTCACGATCTTGATCACGATCTTTCCCGCGAACTCATCACGATCCGTTCCGTGATCACATCACGAACCGTCTCGCGATCTCGATCACGGTCCTGCCGATCGAGCGCCAAACGGACGGCACCTCCGCGTTCAGCACACGTGCAGCTTGATGACGATCTCCACCGTCTCGATCCAGCGAGAGGAGGTGGATAGGAGAGAGAGTTCACCGGCAGCGTGACGGCGCTCCGGTGATGGTGGTGGAGCAATTCCGGCAGGGCATCGCCTAAGCGGTGCAGAAAACCGATCTAGAGGAGAAACTATGCACCGGTGTAACAGGTAGCACGTGGCCGGAAATTCTGTCCAAAAACCACCCAATCCACTAGTATATTTAGGAGGAGAGGAGAGGAGAGGCAGACAAGGCCTTTGGGTCGGCCGAAATAGGAGGTGGGAAGCAATCCTACTTCACCTCCAATCCTAGTTGGAGTAGGATTGCCTCCTATTGGCTGATTTTCCACTTTTTGCATTAGGACTTTATCTCTTGCGCCATGGGACTTTGTGGCTGTTTTACCATCCCACTAAGGGCTGGTTATTATTCTCCCACAGACCATGGACCTCTTGGGGTCGAAATACCCCTCCCGGTACACTACTGGCACTCCCGGTACACTACCGATGAGCCCGAAACTTTTCCGGAAACCAAACTGGGACTTCCTATATATGAATCTTTACCTCCGGACCATTCCGGAGCTCCTCGTGACGTCCGGGATCTCATCCGGGACTCCAAACAAACTTAGGTCAACACCATACATAACTCTACACTATTGAAACATCACCGAACCTTGAGTGTGCAGACCCTGCGGGTTCGAGAACTATGTAGACATGACCGAGACACCTCTACGGTCAATAACCAATGGCGGGACCTAGACGTCCACATTGGTTCCTACATATTCTATGAAGATCTTTATCGGTCGAACCTCTATGTCAAGGATTCAGTTAATCCCGTATAATGTTTTCTTTGTTCTTCGGTATGTTACTTGCCCGAGATTCGATCGTCGGTATCTCCATACCTAGTTCAACCTCGTTACCGGCAAGTCTCTTTACTCATTCCATAATACAAGATCCCGCAACTAACAATTAGTCACATTGCTTGCAAGGCTTATTGTGATGTTGCATTACTGAGTGGGCCCCGAGATACCTCTCCGTCACACGGAGTAACAAATCCCAGTCTTGATCCATGCCAACTCAACAAACACCATCGGAGATACCTGTAGAGCACCTTTATAGTCACCCAGTTATGTTGCGATGTTTGATACACACAAGGCACTCCTCCGATATCTGTGAGTTGCATGATCTCATGGTCATAGGAACACATACTTGACATGCGGAAAACAGTAGCAATAAACTGACACGATCATATGCTACGTTTGCAGTTTGGGTCTTGTCCATCACATCATTCTCCTAATGATGTGATCCCGTTATCAAATGACATCACATGTCCATGGCTAGGAAACCTTAACCATCTTTTGATCAACGAGCTAGTCTATTAGAGGCATACTAGGGACATGGTTTTGTCTATGTATCCACACATGCATTTAAGTCTCCGATCAATACAATTATAGCATGGATAATAAACGATTATCATGAACAAGGAAATATGAAAATAACTAATTTATTATAACCTCTAGGGCATATTTCCAACAAGGAATACTCCCCAAAATCATACAATTTCATCTACTATGAAAAATTAAAAGAGAAACAACCTCAGATAGTCACATGAAACAAATGATAATTTGTCGGTAAATGACATGATGAAATCGCAATGAAATCGGGCAAAATTTATCACAATCATGGGCAGCAAGAAAATTACAATCTAGGCAGCAACTAGAAATCATCATGGGAAGATGTCCAGCACAGAATTCGACACGGCTCGATGACCATGGACGCGCAAAGCATGAGAGAGAGCAGTGGAGGGGACCAGTGGCTTACCACTAGCTATGCCGGAGTGGATGAAAAATTAGGGCCACCGGACACACAACATGAAAGGATTCAGAGTGGAAGAATAATCACCACGCACACCACACGATGGCTCTGTCCTACACCTGCGTGCATAAGACAACCACATCAGGGAATAATGCCTTGCAATAACTAATACGATAAGATATGATATGGTGGTTCAGTCCTAGCACCTTCATGTGTTAGCAAGTTAATAAGTGAGAGGGAAGTTATTAGCTCTCACTAAATATTTGAACCATGCACCACTAAACTAAACTACCATCGCCTGACTTGGAAGAGAATTAAAACTTCCATGTCTTGGCACCAAGCTCAACTTTGGCAACAAAGCAAATTATTTTATCATGTATGCACATGTATATGCATTACATTTATTGGGCAGCAGCAAGCAACTAACTACAAAGTTCAAAACTAAAGCAATGATTTGCTCCTACTGTATGCAACCAAAACATACCATTAGATTGTTAGTACACTTAACTGCTTCTATAGTAAAGCAATGAACTTGCTCTTGCGGTATGCAGTATAGATCTCTCTATTTATTTATTTCACTTATAAAAGTTCCAGATGGTAATATCTAAAACAATATGCTCTTTTTTATAGCCAATAGCTACCATCCCATGGTGCATAATTCCATAAAATCAATGGATCAATTAACTGTAGCAATTAGCCACAATTCACATGAAACCTAGCATATCACATGAACCATAGCATCGATCCACAATGACCATATGAGGCCAAATCATCGCATGGCATAGCCATGGCTTGAAGACCATGCAGTCAGATCAAGGAGGGAGAAACCTAAGGAAGAGGAGCTCACCTGTACAGCGCCTCCCTGTACTTTTCGACATGCTCCCTCTACATCGTCGCCTCGTCCCACTACATACGCAGTCCCAACGGCGCTGACGTTGCCGCTCGCTCCTTTCCTAGCATCAGTTGCTCATGTATTGTCCACATGCATATGAGCATTATATTTGAACATGCTGCAAAAATCTAGAAGTTCAAACAATATGTAATTGTGTGCTTACAACAAGCTCAAGATACTCATTGAGAAGAACAATGGGTCAAAATTCAAATCTTGGACAAGTCTTGGAATTGTTCAAACCCACAAGTTGGGGTAGGCTATAGGTGAAACCCATAAGATCTCGCGACCAACTCATTGTTCTGGCACATGGATAGAACCTTCCACGCATCCCTGTCCATGGCTAGTTATGGCACATGGATTGCTTAAATTTATTATGAGTAAAAATACAGCATGAAGCTCAAACTCACCAAATAATAAGTGAGAAACTTAAATAGTAGTCTATCTGTTCAGGTTATTATTTTTCTTCATCGACGCTCTACTCTTGTATTAAAAAAAGGTAATAAGATACCTCTACTGAGCACAAAAGAAAAGAAAAGTGCCAACTACATAACTGAAAAGGAGTGCATGGATCATTAGATTCTACATACAATAGACCAACAAGGACCTATACTATCTTGTAATTCAAACAACCAAGTCAGGTACTATAAAATAATAATTTATATGAATTTATTATATTCATTTACCACTGCTTGATGGTCGTGGACGGAGAGAGCATGAGAGAGAGAGAGCAGAGGAGAGGAATCAGTGGCTTACCTGTGGTGCAACTGAAGTGGAAGCGGACACATGAGGTGCAGTGCTATCACGCCCAAGATGCGGTCCTATCCTTATTTTGGCACGACGGCCTCGACGGGGATAGAAGCGCATCTTGATGCATTCGCAAGAATGGATATCATTACAAGTACATGTACAGAAGAGATGAGTATACGGAATTAGCTTACACTCGCCACAAGCTACATCAGAGTCACATCAATACAACAACACACTCAAACATCATACAGAAGAGCAGGGTTCGACTACGGACGAAATCAAACGATGAAATGACATCCACCCTTGCTATCCCAGGCAGCCGCCTGGAACCCATCCAAGATTGACGAAGAGGAAGAAGAAGAAGAAGAACTCCAAATCAAATCAAGCAACGCGCTCACGTCAAATCATCGCATTACCTGTACCTACAACTGTTGGTGTAGTAATCTGTGAGCCATAGGGATTCAACAATCTCATTTCCAAGGGTATCAAGACTATTAAAGCTTAATAGGTGAGGTATGGTTAAGTAGTGAGGCTGCAGCAAGCGACTAAGCATTTATTTGAGTGGCTCACTTACGAGTACAGAAATTAAAGTATGGTGGTCTACGCATAACGGACATTTACTAGTAATGATCACTAACTGATCCTGAACACCTACTAATGTCAAACATAACCCCACCATGTTTTCTTTCGGATAAGGACTCACGAGAAGAGAGAGTCATAGTTAGGCACACAGTTGGTGTATTTTATTAGAGTTTACTTCAAGTTTGCTATGACCGGGTGTTAAACAAAGTATCCAAGTTTGCCACATAACCGCGAGCATGGCTTCTCAAAAAGATTTAACCCTGCAGGGGTGCTCCAACTCATCCATCACAAATTAACCACACTCAGCGGGAATAACCTCAACCACGGATCTCCTGATCCTCCTAGGCAATTCCAAAGGAAATCCGACACCTCGAGATAGCCCGAAGAAGATCAGAGTTCCTCACTCGAGACGTTCGAGAAAGGTAAAACAAATCCAGCAAGGCCGCCCGACGTGCCGACAATCCCGATAGGAGCCGCGCATCTCGTTCTTAGGGCACAACCGGATGAGCGATGGTTACCACGCCAAACACCGAGTTGCCCCGGGTAGCGTTAATAAGCTTCTCTGGTTTGGACCAACACTCATGTGGAGCATTGGCCCGGGGGTTGATTAAATTATCCACGGGGTCCGGAAAATCCCCTATGCAAGTTCATTAATTATTAGGCAAATGTAGTACCAATGTTGGGCCTTGCCAAACAAGTTTTATTCTAACCCGAAAATCAAGGGGGTCCCCATAACAACCCCGAGCATGTTAGGAGCGCTCATTTATGGAACATAACACCGGTGCACAAGTAACTAGGGCGGCAAGAGCGGAACAAAACACCGAGCAAAAGGTCAAGCCTTCCACCCTTTACCAAGTATATATGTGCATTAAATTGAATAGCAGCAATATTGTGATATAGCAAAATAAATGACCATGTTGGCACATGGAAGCAATTGCACCTGCAGCTAGAAACTCTAAAAGAAGGGCTGAGCAAGCGGTAACATAGCCAAAGAAAGGTTTTGCTGGGATGTGAAGGGGTTAGAGGCTTGTCATGGCAATATTGGCAGGCTTATCAAACAGTGGTAGGTAGCGTGGCATAGCGATAGAAAACGTGACATCTAGCATGGCAATGATAGTAATGGTATCCAAGGAAATGAGTCATCTTGCCTGAGATCCCGCTCGGAAGAAGAACGAGTCCATGAAGAAGATGAACCAACGTAGTCGAACGAATCCTCTCACTCCGAACGCTTTCGGAACTCTATCGAGAAAAAGCAATCCAAAAAAAACAATCAACACAAGATACACCACAACATAGGCAAAACACGATGCACAACAAATATGATGCATGTACGGTTTAAATATGCAAGGCATGTCAAATCACAACAATCAAATTCTACACATTAAAGTGAAACTCAATATGCAACGAGTTGCATATTGACAAAACTCCACATTTGAATTATTTAGTTCACTCCCGTTAGGTACACGACAATATTTAATGTTGTTAAACATGGCAAGAGGTGAAGCATAAGTAAACTAAGTATCTAGGCATCTGAAATGAGGTCGGAAACAACTTATAGCATTTTCAAAACGACCCCATATGTTAATTTCGAAATTGGCCCAAATCTGAACTAATCATATCTTATATTTGGTAAACAACAAAATAAATGACACCATGTTATTCTACTCATCATTCTAGTTTATTTACATATATAGAACATCTCAAACGAAGCTACGGTCTAAAAGATACGAGCAACACAAGATGCACATGTCATGAATGCAAATGCATGGAAAACGCAATCACAAACATCTCAAATCATTAATGCAGCAAGTTATTATGAAACTAAATGAGATTCTAAGCAAGTTTCATATGCAACATGCCCACAACGGAGGTACGGTTCAACCACAATCAACAAAACAAGTTTTAGTTGAAATCTGCCAAAAACAGCAACATGGCATTTTGCACATATGAAAACAACAAGCTACAAGATTCTAAAATGCACAAACTAAGCATGGGGCAGTATTATGCAACATCCACTTCATTTCATCTTCACATATCATATTCAAAACATGCATGTATCACATGGTAGGAAGCTCACAAGGTAGCTACTTGAAAACAGTTTCATACTTAGTGAAAATAGCAGTTTTTGACAATGCAGTTTTTATCACGAAGGCATATTGACAGCAGTGAAACTATATTCTATAAGTCATATTATGGCATGAAACTTAACAGCATACTAAAGGACAATATCAACAACAAATAACTCCATTACACCTACCACAAAAGAGTTCTAGATCACTAGCAAATCACATGGCAAGACAGCAACAAAATATAACAGATTTCAGACAGAAATATTTTGGACCCTCAAAATAGCAGAATTTAATAGCAAGTTGAAAACAAGAAAACAACACCTAAACATGCATTTCTATGACAAACAAAATGTCCAAGGGCTAGGACACATATCAAAGGGCATTTCTCATGTTGAAACTTATTACAAAACATGCATGGATTAAATCCCACGAAAATGACAAAAGGGCATCACAGCATAAATGACATGCACACAAAAATGCTCAAATGGCAAAACTAAATGCACAGATAATTTCTTTGGATTTTTCTACCCCGAAAACATATATAATATGCATAGGTTCGTTCAGAAAATTAATCACAATTAATTATGCAAGTATTAAGCCTAATCACCTTATAGCAATTCATTAATGCAAATAATATGCAAACATAATGCCAACAATTTTATCATGCATGAAAATGCGATTCAATGAGATGAACATTTTTAATATGTGATTTTATTGATTCCCGATGCACGGTTAAATAATTATGCAAAAATGCAATTATGACATATATGCAAAATGGCAGGAAATGACATGTTAAGTATTTTTAGCATGGATGCAAATGGCATATTAATAATCTACATATTTTTCTACACATTTTACCTATATAAAATATTTTATTTCGACGTGCGGTTTATTTTATAATAGCAATTGAATATGCAATGCGTGACAAAATAAAAAAACAACACGGGGCTGGCTAGGCTCACCCTAGCCCATGGGCCGGTTGGCAGGTGAGCCGGCTAGAGCACCGGCTTGGGGGGAGGTCGTTGGGCCTGGCTCGGCCCACCTGGCCTGGATCTAGGCTGGAGGTGGGGGTCAACGGGCGCGGGAGCTCCTCCTCCCGATCCCAATCGAGGCGAGCGCAGCGACGGCGTCTTCGGTGCCGGCGGGCGTTGCGGCGGCCACCTGAGGCGGGGAAGGGCAGGGAGGACCGAGGCGGCTACCGGATCCGGCGGGAGGCGGCGAGGGAGCTCCGGCGGCGGCGGAGCTCGAGCCAAGGCAACAGACCTACGAGAAGAGAGAGAGAGAGCTCGAGGGTGAGAGAGAGAGAGAAATAGAGGGAGAAGGAGAGGGAGAAGGCGGCGGCCGGCGAGGCTCCGGCGACCGGCGGCGGCGAGGAGTGGCTCCGGTGGGGCTGGCAAGCGACGAGGACGGGAGGAGCTCGCCATGGGAGCTCGGCAGCCATGGGAGGCACGGGGGAGCTCGGGAACGGGCCCAGACGGGCTTCCCGGGCTTAGATCTGGGCTCGGGCGGGCTGGCGGCTAGAGGAGGGGCAAGGCTAGGGTTTGCATGGGGAACTATGGGGCTAGGGGCTAGTTGATATGGGATTCGAGGTGGAGCTAGGGATGGCTGCCCAATTAGGAAGGGGGAGGGGTTATTTGTAGGTTCGGGGCTAAGGTTTACGGTCTTTGTCCGTTTCCGGACTCTCGACTGTCGATTCGACATCCGAAAACGGAGGGTCGGGGCTACGGTGGTTGTGCAGAGGGGCTAAGTGGGGAAGATAGAGGGAATGGTGACCCGTGGCATAGAGGTTTTAAAATATCGAAAAACATCCGAAGATAACCGATGACCGCACTGCTACGACTGACCGATGGGGCATCAAACAAACTCAGAACGCGACGAAATTCGACGGGCGGTCTACCTAGACTATATCAAGACCGCACGCCCAGTTTCGACCCAATACAAGAATATTTCTACGCGCACTTAAAAACAGTTTTATTTTAAATGGTGTCACGGGCGCGTGCGTGTGTCGCTAGTCTCGAAATGGGCAACGGCAAGAACGCAAAGAACCGGCGACTACGAACAGATGCAAGTTTCGAAAACGGGTCACGATGCAATGCAGATGATGCGAATGATGCGACAACTAGACAAACACATGAAAAGAATGGAAATAAAAGGGGAATCTTCTGGAATCTTCTGGAACGTCGGTCCCGGGCTGTGACAAGTGCGGTAGGCAACAGAGTGAGAGTCGGAGCAACTAGAGATTCTTCGGCATCCATACTTGTGACGGAGAGCGCCGGGGTCCTGGAAGGTATGCCCAGCAACAACACTACAAATGTGAGTGAAAACCAAAATCATTAGTTCTCAAGACAGGGAAACTAAAGACTCAGTTTGTCAAGCACTAAGCCAACTATGACAATCCAAAATATTAAGATAGGCACAAGCAGTCAGAGCTATTCAGCAAACCCAAAACAACCATAGCACACCATCTTATATTCTATCACACATGCTTCTAAACAGGAGCAAAAACGTCATCAGGTTTACTATTACAAATCAGATATTCACAAATAAGATAGAGATGTCAATTAAAGTGAATAAACCGGAGCAGGGTGCTCATACAAGCCGTTTAATAATAGAGCTGCTTGTACGAGTAAGCATACTCAGACTTCCAACCCTTGGAAGACATGAATAAGTGCCGAATGTAAGAATACCATTACCATAATGCTTGGACCAAAAATTAATCACGAAGCATATTACTGACAGGTGAGATCAAATATATCTCTACAATTGAGAAGTGCATGCACAACATAGATAATTTTATCTAATGTCCACTGACTCTCGGGTCATTCAAGAGAACACACATACAACACATTCATACAAGAACAGGCACTCAGTAGCATGTTTATGTCATTCCAAGTTGCTTTAATTTATCATTTCAATGATGAATTGATGATGCATCACTAATCAATACCTTTAGATTAAACAACTAATGGAAAATCATACTTGTGTACATAACCATGCCAAATTGTGGAGACGGCCAGCGGCGCCTAGCGATGAGGGCGGGGCGGGGTCGGGTAAGAGCGGGGCTCGAGCGGCGAGGTATGGGGCGGGGACGGAGGAGATGGCCGGTGGCGAGGGGTGTGGGGCAGAGCTGGGGGAGACGGCCAGCGAAGCTTGGCGGTGAGGGCGGGGCGGGGGTCAGGCTTGAGCGGGGTGCGGCGGCGAGGGACGGGGCGGGGACGGAGGAGATAGCCGGCGATGGTTGGTGTGGGGGAAGCTGGGGGAGACTGTCAGCGACGCTTGGCGGTGAGGGTGGGGGCGGCGTCAGGTTGGAGAAGGGTGCGGCATCGAGGGATGGGGCGGGTACGAAGGAGATGGCCGACGGCAAGGGGTGTGGGGTGGAGCTAGGGAGACAGCCGGCGGTGCGCTTGGGTGGTGGGGGAAAACCTAGCTAGATACGAGCGTGAGGGGAGAGAGGGGGTTCGGCCGAAGTGAGAGGAGGCTCGGTGGCGATTTTTTTTGAGGATCACTCGGTGGTGAATTCTATGGGCCGGGCTGGGATAGCCCCACCTCCCCACCTCTTTGCCATTCGCCAGCGGTTGGCAAAGAGTCTTTGCCATCTGCTGGCAGATGGCAAAGTAGTGGGGTTAGTGGTCCATTACAGCGCCATCGTCCACTGGACCCACCCACCTCTTTGCCATCTTCCAGTGGACGGCAAAGATTCTTTGCCATCCGCTGGCAGACGGCAAAGAGGTGGTTTGATAGTCCGTTTGGAGCAACGTCATCCACTGGACCCACCAACCTCTTTGTTGTCTGCCAGCGGACGACAATGACTCTTCGCCATCCGTTGGCGGATGGCAAAGAATTGGCTGATGGCAACTAGGTTCATTGTCGTCTTTCAGTTCTTTACCGTCTGTTTTCCTTTGGCAGATGACAAAGACGTTCTTTGCTATCCGTTGGCAGACGGCAAATAAATGACTAATGGCAAATTCCTTGTTTCCAGTAGTGTATACCCAACTGATCTTAGGGTATTCCGTGAAAATGTATTTGTCCGCTTTGGGTTCAAGCTCATTAGGTGAAAACCTTTTTTCACATAAGCGTCGCAGCCCCAAACATTAAGAAATGACAACTTAGGTTTCTATCAAACCATAATTCATACGGTGTCATCTCAACGGATTTAGATGGTGCCCTATTTAAAGTGAATGTAATTGTCTCTAATACATAACCCCAAAACGATAGTGGCAAAACGATAAGAGACATCATAGTACGCACCATATCCAATAGAGCACGACTATGGCGTTTGAACAAATCATCACACTATGATGTTCCAGGTGGCGTGAGTTGTGAAACAACTTTGACATTGTCTAAAGTTGTATGCCAAACTCATAACTCATACATTCACCTCCACGATCATATCATAGACATTTTATCTTCTTGTCACGATGATCTTAAACTTCACTCTGAATTTGTTTGAACTTTTGAAACGTTTCAAACTTGTGTTTCATTAAGTAAATATACTCATATATACTCAAATCATCAGTGAAGGTAAGAAAAATAACGATATCCACTGCACACTACATCACTCATTGGATTGCATACATAACCTTGTATTATTTCTAATAAGTTACTAGCCTGCTCCATCAAACCGAAAACGGGGTGTTTAGTCATCTTGCCCATGTGGCATGGTCCGCATGTCTCAACTGATTCGAAATTGAATGAGTCCAAAGATCCATCAACATGGAGTTTCTTGGTGCACTTTACACCAATATGACATTTAGCGGCAGTGCCACAAGTATGCAGTACTATCATTATTAACTTTGTATCTTTTGGCATCTATGTTATGAAGCACTTAGTCTCGGGTTTGGGTTCAACTTTTGGTTGCTTCACTGGAGCAGCAACTGTCTTGCCATCCATGAAGTTTCCCTCCTTGACCTTGCCCTTCTCGAAGCTAGTGGTTTTACTAACCATCAACACTTGATGCTCCTTCTTGATTTCTACCTTCGCGGTGTCAAACAATGCAAATAGCTCAAGGATCATCATTTCCATCCCTAGCATAAATATAGTCCATCACGAGGTTCTAGTAGCTTAGTGATAGTGACTTGGAGAACGATATCAATCACTATCTTATCTGGAAGATCAACTCCCACTTGATTCAAGCGATTGTAGCACCCACACAATCTGAGCACATGCTCAATGATTGAGTTATTCTCCTTCATCTTGCAGGTAAAGAATCTTGTTGGAGGTCTCATACCGCACAACACGGGCACGAGCCTGAGATCACAATTTCAGCTCTTAGAATATCTAATATGTTCTGTGACATGCAAAACGTTTTGGGGCCTCAATTCTAAGCCATAATGCATGTCGCACTAAACTATCAAGTAGTCATCGGAACGTGTCTGTCAGATGTTCACAACATCTACAAACGACGCTAGAGGGGGTGGTGCACCGAGCTGTGCATTAAGAACTTAAGCCTTCTATGCAGCAATGAGGACAATCCTCAGATCATGGACCCAGTCCGCAATATTGCTACCATCATCTTTCAACTCTATTTCTGTAGGAACATATAAAAATTCAACGGAGCAACAACGTGAGCCAGTAATCTATAACATAATTTGCAAAGACACTACTGACTATGTTCATGATAATGAGTTCAATTAATCATATTACTTAAGAACTCCCACTCAAATTGACATCCCTTCGGTCATTCGAGTGATTCATGATCCAAATTCACCAACTCAAGTCCGATCATCAAGTGAGTTGAGGTGGCTTCAATGGTGAACATCATCATGTTGATCATATTTACTATATGACTCATGTTCGACCTTTTGGTCTCTTGTGTTCCGCGGCCATGCCTGTACATGCTAGGCTCGTCAAGTGTAACTCAAGTGTTCTGCACGTGCAACACTGGCTTGCACCCGTTGTATGTGAACGTAGTGTGTATCACACCCGATCATCACGTGGTGTCTCGACACGACGAACTTTCGCAACGGTGCACACTCAGGGAGAACACAATTCACCTTGAAATTTAAGTGAGGAATCAACTTATAGTGCTACCGTCGTCCTAAGCAAAACAAGGTGCATAAAAGAATTAACATCACATGCAAATCATAAGTGACATGATATGGCCATGAACTTGTGCTTTTGAACTCAGCCTTGAAAGCACCGGCATGATCTCTATCGTCACCGGCATAACACCATGACCTCCATCATTGTGTCGCCATCGGGGATTGTCACGCCCACCATGCTCATACTACTATTGGTACCGCTTAACGATAAAGTAAAGCATTACATAGCGCTTAATGATTGACACGCAAGTCATACAATAATTAAAGACAACCCTATGGCTCCTGCCGGTTGTCGTACTCATCGACATGCAAGTCGTGATATTTTATACAACACATGATCATCTCATACATCACATATGTCTCATCATGTAATTGGCCATATCACATCACAACATACCCTGCAAAAACAAGTTAGACGTTCTCTAATTGTTGTTGCAAGTTTTACGTGGCTGCTATGGGTATCTAGCAAGAACAATTCTCACCTACGCAAAACCACAACGGTGATACATAAATTGCTTTTCAACCTTCTCAAGGACCGCCTTTGTCGAATCCGATCCAACTAAAGTAGGAGAAATAGACACCCGCCAGCCATCTTTGTGCCACAAAGTTACACGTCAGTCAATGGAACCGATCTCTCGTAAGAGTACGAGTAAGGTTGGTCCGGGCCGCTTCATCCCACAATACCCTTGAACCAAAACACGACCAAGGGAGGAAGCAATCTAGCTCATGATGCCACTGTTGGGGAACGTTGCATGGGAAACAAAAAATTTCCTACGCACACGCAAGATCTATCCATGGTGATGAGCATCTATGAGAGGGAAAGTGGATCTATGAGAGGGAAAGTGAATCTACAAAAAATTTCCTACGCACACGCAAGATCTATCCATCGCTAAGCGGGAAGCGTTAAGAAACGTGGTTGATGTAGTCGAACATCTTCGCGATCCAAATCGCCAAGAGTCCCGCGATCCCGTCATGATCCATCACGCGATACAATCATGATCCGTCCAGCGATCCCATCCTGATCCATCCCGTGATCCAGTCGCGGTCCTTCTGATCTAGCACCGAACGGACGACACCTCCGCGTTCAGCACACGTACATCTCGATGATGATCTCTGCCTTCTTGATCCAGCAATAGGGAGCAGATAGGTAGATGATTTCTCTGACATCATGATGGCATGGCGGCGATGGTGGTGGAACTATTCCGGCAAGGCTTCGCCTAAGCACCACTAAACTAGACTAGAGGAGAAAACCGATCTAGATGAAGTAGAGGCAGCACGTGGCAATTATGGTTAGCTTTCCCCTCTGAATCCTCTAGTATATATAGGAGGGAGGGAGGGGAGGAGACAGCCTCAAACCCTCAAGAGTTAGCCAAAAATGGAGGCGGAGGAGTCCTACTCCAATCCAATTAGGAGTAGGATTCCTCCTTTCCACCTCTCCACCTTTTGGGTTTTCCCACCCCTAGCTGCATGGGACTTAATGGGGGGCTCGGCCAGCCCACTAAGGGCTGGCTTGACTCCTCCCACAGCCCATGAAGCCCTTTGGGTCGAGATACCCCTCCCGATGGTCCCCGGTACCCCTCTCGGCACTCCCGGTACTCTACCGATGAGCATAAACTTTTCAAGTGACCAAAATAGGACTTCCTATATATCAATCTTTACCTCCGGACCATTTTGGAGCTCCTAGTGACGTCCGGGATCTCATCCAGGACTCCAAACAACCTTCGGTCACCACCATACATAACTCTATACTACTGAAACATCACCGAACCTTAAGTGTGCACACCCTGCGGGTTCGAGAACTATGTAGACATGAACGAGACACCTATATGGTCAATAAAAAATAGCAGGACCTAGATGCCCATATTGGTTCCTACATATTCTACGAAGATCTTTATCGCTTGAACCTCTATGTCAAGGATTCAGTTAATCCCGTATGTTGTTCCCTTTGTTCTTCGGTATGTTACTTGCCCGAGATTCGATCACCGGTATCTGTATACCTAGTTCAATATCGTTACCGGCAAGTCTCTTTACTCATTACGTAATACAAGATCCAGTGGCTAACTCTTTAGTCACATTGTTTGCAAGGCTTATAGTGATGTTCTATTACGGAGTGGTCCCTGAGATACCTCTCCGTCACATGGAGTAACAAATCCCAGTCTTGATCCATGCCAACCCAACATACACCCTCGGAGATACCTGTAGAGCACCTTTATAGTCAGCCAGTTACGTTGCGATGTTTCATACACACAAGGTACTCCTCTGGTGTTAGTGAGTTGCATGATCTCATGGTCATAGGAACATATACTTCACATGTAGAAAACTGTAGCAATAAACTGACACGATCATATGCTATGTTTACAGTATGGGTGTTGTCCATCACATCCTCCTCCTAATGATGTGATCCCGTTATCAAATGACATCTCACGTCTATGGATAGGAAACCTTGAGCATCTTTGATCAACGAGCGAGTCTACTAGAGGCATACTAGGGACATGGTGTTGTCTATGTATCCACACATGTATCTGATTTTCCGATCAATACAATTCTAGCGTGGATAATAAATGATTATCATGAACAAGGAAATATGATAATAACTAATTTATTATTGCCTCTAGGGCATATTTCCAACAATTGCTACCCCCAAGTACCCCGTCCTATCTAACCCTCGCACTATTGACCGGATAGATCTACCCCTTTGACTTTCACCGGACGGTGTATGACCGATGGACATTTTCACCTCGTTGTGATAAGCCAAGCCATAGGTACACTTTGGATCAAAGTCCGGGCCCAACCCACCGCAAGATTCCCTCCGCGTTAACCTGACATGACTGCTTCCACCCTTCGTGCGGCGGCGGCGACGACGTTCATGTGGGGGTTCACACTACGGAGACAGGTGCTAGGTGCTTACACCTGTCACCACTCTTCCACACGTGTAAGATGGCCTGGCGCAAGACCTGTCGGCATAGCCCCTCTCCAGGTTCCCCATCCCGTCTAAGCCTGGCACAGTTGACCAGACGGATCTACCCCTTTGACTTTCACCGGACGAGGTATGACCGATGGACATTTTCACCTGGCTGTGATAGACCAGCCCATAGGTACATTTCGGATCAAGGTCCAGGCCTAACCCACCACAAGATTCCCTCTGTGTCTCCCGGACATGGCCGTTTCCACCCTCCGTACGACGGCGACATCGACGTCCGTGAGGGGGGCCACATCCCGGAGCCGCGTGACGGGTGCTTGCACCTACCACCACAATTCCACACGTGTAAGAGGGCCTAGTGCAAGACCTGGCGGCATTGCCTCCCCCAAGTACCTCGTCCTTATCTAACCCTGGCACAGTTGATTGGACGGATCTACCCCTTTGACTTTCACCGAACGAGATATGACCGATGGACATTTTCACCTAGATGTGATAGACCAGCCCATAGGTACACTTCAGATCAAGGTCTAGGCCCAACCCACCATAAGATTCCCTATGTGTCTCCCTGCATGGTCGTTTCCACCCTCCGTGCGACGGCGGCATCAACGTCCATGAGGGGGTGATACGTCTCCAACGTATCTATAATTTTTGATTGTGTCATGCTATTATAATATCTGTTTTGGATGTTTATATGAATTAATATGCTATTTTATATTATTTTTGGGACTAACCTATTAATCTAGAGCCTAGTGCTAGTTTCTATTTTTTCCTAGTTTTTGAGTATTGCAGATATGTAATATTAAACGGATTCCAAAAGGAATAAAATCTTCGCGATGATTTTTTATGGAACAAAAGAGACCTACCAGGCTTGGAGTGCAAGGCAAGGCACTTTCCAGGAAGTCACAAGCTAGGAAGCACGGCCACCCCCTGGCAGGCTTGTGACTCCTTGGCAGGAGTCCTAGCCCTATTCTTCGTCCTATAAATACCCAAATATTCCCCCAATAACAAAAACAGCAACGCAAATACTTTTCCATCGCTAGAAGCCTCGGTTCCCAAGAGATCCAATCTTGGAGCCTTTTTCAGTAACCTGTCGAAGGTGGATCCGATTGGGGAGGGCATCTACATCAACTCCATTGCCGCTCTGATGATTCGTGAGTAGTCCACCACAGACCTACGGGTCCATAGCTAATAGCTATATGGCTTGTTCTCTCTCTTTGTGCTTCAATACCATGTTCCTCATTATCTTTATGGAGATCTATCCGATGTAATACTCTTTTGCGGTGTGTTTGTCGAGATCCGATGAATTGTGGGTTTATGTTCAGATTATCCATGAATATTATTTGAGTCTTTTCTGAATTCTTATATGCATGATTTCATATCTTTGCAAGTCTCTTCGAGTTATTGGTTTGGTTTAGCCAACTAGATTGGTAATTCTTGCAATGGGAGAAGTGCTTAGTTTGGGGTTCAATCTTGAGGTGTCCTCACCCAATGACAAAGTAGGGGTAGCAAGGCACGTATTCTATTGTTGCCATCAAGGGAAACAAGATGGGGTTTTCATCAAATTACTTGAGTTTATCCATCTACATCATGTCATCTTACCTAATGCGTTACTCTGTTCTTCATGAACGTAATATTCTAGATGCAGGCAGGAGTCGGTCGATGTGTGGACTAATAGTAGTAGATGTAGAATCGTTTCCGTCTACTTGACACAGACGTGATGCCTATATGCATAATCATTACCTTGGATATCTTCATAATTATTCTCTTTTCTATCAATTGCTCGACAATAATTTGTTCACCCATCGTGATACTTTCCTTCAAGAGAGAAGCCTCTAGTGAAACCTATGGCCCTCGGGTCTACTTTCCATCATATATTTTCAGGTCTATAAACTAAAAATACCAAAAATACCTTGCTGCAATTTATTTACCTTTTTACTTTCCTCAATCTTTTACATCTATCTCTATCAGATCTAATCCTTGCAAATAACTGTGAAGGGACTGACCACCCCTTTATAGTGTTGGGTGCAAGAGTTTGATTGTTTGTGTACGTGCATCCATTATTGACTTGCTTGTTCCTCCTACAGGATTGATACCTTGGTTCTCAACAACCAAGGGAAATACTTATCTACTTTGCTGCCTCACCCTGTCCTCTTCAAGGGAAAACTAACGCACGCTCAAGAGGTAGCAAGAAGGATTTCTGGCGCCGTTGCCGGGGAGAATACATAGCAAGTCAATACAAGATCTCTCCCGTCAACTTGCCGATTTTTGAAGTTGTTGTCGTGGAGATATACATCAAGGCTACCAAGTATTTATCACAAAGTCATCTCCTGCATTTACATTATATTCCATTTGCTTCTTTTCCTCTCCCCCACTTCTGAAACGGTTTTCAAAAAATACCAAAAAGATTTGCCTTTTTATTCGCCCTTCTTCCGTTCGCCTTTTTGTTTGCCTTTTGCTTGCTTGCGTGCTAGACCGATTGCTTGCCACCATGTCTAAATCTAAGGAGACTTTCATTGAAAAGGATAGTAATAATCTTGTGGGGAATTTTGATGACTTTGCTAATAAGAGGCCTCATGAAGTACCTACTATAACACATACAAAACAATTCCGCATAGGTAGTGGTAATATTATTGGAAAAGGTGTTATTCAATATTTCTTTACTTGTGTGGGTATGCTTCCTACCTTAGGAGGATCCATTCTCAATAAAACTAATAGTCTTGCGGATGCTATAACACTGTTAATAATTGAACTTGAGAGGCAATTCCTTTATATGCACCCTTGCATACAAAGGATTTTTCTAGAGTTCTCTAATATTCAACATTCTTCCGTTAAGCGTGCCGCCACTATATTTTGAGCCCACGGGTTTAGATTTATCATGAAAGAGGCTAGCAAAATTTTTGCTCATTATAAAATTAATGGTGGATGGCCCCCCATAGAGGAGGTCCTTTTTAATCAAGAAGAGATAATGAGATTGCAATCTCTTGATTATGTTGCTTATAATGAAAATTTGAGAAAAAGGGTCCCTACCGAGGTATTGGTTGATAAGATTTCTGAACTCAATCATAACTCCGCTATACAAAACAATGGGTTAGAGTTCATATTAAGAAAAAGTCTTATGACTTTCACCCAAAGGAAAGCTTACAATGATGAATTGGTTATACACTATATGGAGTCGAATGAGGAACCTATCCCTCCCACACTTGACCTTAAGGATCCTTATCCTATTAAATTTAGCCCTTTTGATTATTTTTGCTTGCCCCAAAGGAAACTTGCTGCTGAAAGAAGGGAGTATGTGATGAGCATGGATGATCTCCCATACTATTATGACAATACCTAGATCTTTCGTGTTTGCCTAGCTAGGGGCATTAAACAATAGCGCTTGTTGGGAGGCAACCCAGTTTTTTTATGTTCTGTTTTTGCTTCTATTTTTGTGTGTTTCCCACATTATTACATTTGTAATAATTGTGTTTTGGTGTTTTAATTAGTGTTTGAGCCAAGTAAGACCTTTGGGATGGTCTATGGTGGTTGTTGTTTTGATCTTGCTTAAAAACAGAAACTTTTGTGCCCAGTCCAGGAATTTTGTGAATTGTTCAGAGCATAGAATGAGTCTGAAATTTTTACATAACATTGATATACAAATTTCCCAGGTTTTCCTATTTTTCAGCATTTTTTGAGTTACATAAGTATACCAAGTTTTCAGATTGCTACAGACTGTTCTGTTTTTGGCAGATTCTATTTTCGTTGTGTTGTTTACCTATTTTGATGTATCTATGGGTTGTATCGGGGGTATGAACCATGGAGAAGTTAGAATACAGTAGGGATTACACCAATATGAAATTGGTGATTTATTTTCTTATACTAATATATCTCATGAGTTTTTTGTTGAGTTTTATGTTGTGAAGTTTTCAAGTTTTGGGTAAAGATTTGATGAAATATGGAATAAAGAGTGGCAAGAGTCTAAGCTCGGGTATACCCAAAGCATCAAAATTCATATTAAAGGATGCCAAAGAGCCTAATTTTGGGGATTCCCTGGAAGTCATCCCCTCTTTCGTCTTCAATCCGTCAGTAAATTTACTTGAGGCTGTATTTTTACTCACCACATGATATGTGTTTTGCTTGGAGCGTCTTGTATGTTATGAGTCTTTCCTTTTTAGTTTGAAACAATCATACTTGCTGCACACATATTTTGAGAGAGACACGCATGAATCGTGAATTTATTAGAATACTCTATGTGCTTCACTTATATCTTTTGTGATAGGCAATTTTGCTCTAGTGCTTCACTTATATCTTTTTAGAGCACGGTGGTATTTGGTTTTATTGAAATAATTGAACTCTCGTACCTCACTTATATTATTTTGAGAATTTTTAAACAACATGGTAATTGGTTTAGGTTATGTATTGACTCCTACTATAATAGGCATCCAAGAGGGATATAATAAAAACTTCCATATAAATACATTGAGTATTATGAGAAGTTTGATTCCTTGCATAAAGTTTTGAGATATAAAGTTGGCAATTTGAGAGTAATGTTAGAAAATAATTGTGAATTGGTAATAATACTTGTGTAAAGGTATGTGATTCCCGTAGCATGCACGTATGGTGAACCATTATGTAAGGAAGTCGGAGCATAATTTATTTATAGATTGTCGATCTTTGTGTGAGGGTCGGGAGCACGTGATGGTTTACTCCTAACAACCTCTCCCCTAGGGGAATGCGTATAATACTTTGCTTTGATTACTAATAGACTTATGCAATAAGTATGTGAGTTCCGTATGACTAATGTGAGTCCGTGGATTATACGCACTCTCACCTTGCACCTTTGCTAGCCTCTCTAGTACCGTGCAACTTTTGTTGGTGCAATAAACCCACCTTCCTCAAAACGACCACCATATATCTTTCCTCAAAATAGCCACTATTGGGGATATAACCCCATGGTGAGACCCGCCCAGGAGGGGCCGAGTCACACCTGGCGGCTCATGGGCCAGACCAAGGACGGGCTTGGAGACTCAGACCTTGGCATTTGGCAGCTCACCAAGTTTGCCAAGATGAGGCCCAGGCAAACAAGTCACGAAGACCTGGGCGGATAAGCCGCCTAGAGACGGCTTGCTCAAGAAGGAGGTGGTAGATTAATACTCCAATGAATACAACACAAGCAGGACATAGGCTATTACCTCTACTTGAGGGGCCAAACCTGAGTAAATTCGTGTCCTTCATCCCAACCGACCACTTTGAGTCCATCACCTTAGCGATGGCCTCGAATCTAAGTCCTCGGACATCTGCCGTGATAAAACCATGACAGTTGGCGCCCACCATGGGGCTAGCGCTCGGTGGTGTTGAGTTCTCAAAGGGCTCTCTACCAGGGTTCGAAGGATACGTGGTCAGAAAGATGAACAAGAGTCGCCACGCCGACTCTACATCGACGATGCCAGCTGGGTCCCCGAGGCTGACTTTGTTGAGTACGGCTTTTCGGATCCCTTCGGCAGAATCCACGTCTTTAGTGGCGAGATTGGCAGATCTACACCCGGTCCGGACGTCTGCACTGACATCGTCGAGCCGGCTCGATGCACGCAACCCGACCAACACGTGTGACCCGCCCGTGCTGATCCGGGCAAGAAGCATGTCTTCGTTGGCTTTACTCAAGGTATGGATCTTGAGGCTTCTGCATCACAAGAGACTCTTGTCTGTTTAGAGGATGGATCTTTGAGCGGAGAGGTGGAATCAATCTACCACCTCCATGATGGCAGGCTTGGGAGCTACGACAAGCTTTACCCCGAGTCGGAGCATTCTGAGCCGGATGGTTATGGGAGGCCGACTCATGCGGCCGTGTTCATGACGGGGTCAGCACTAGGTATAAGCAGTACCGCCGTCGACGTGAGCGACACGGGATCTGACCCGCCGCCGGCTCAGGTTCTTCTGGATCTGATGAACGAGCTCGCAGCCCTGATGGTGAATGAAGTCACGTCTGAGAATCAAGCCGCCCGGAATCTAGAAATTACAAGGCTGAAGGACTAGATGGCGGAGGCTCAACAGAGAGTCGGCGCATTAAGAGCCTAGATGGATGCAGAGGAAGAGCGTCCTAAGACGGAGGCTTTCTGCCTTGAGCTAGAGCAGCAATCGGTGGCCACGGTACGACGGATGAGGCATTAGTCTCGCCTACTAGAGCAGTATGAGGACAGAAACCTTTTCATAACGCCAGGAACGGGACGAGCAGCGGATGCACCTGGAAGTCGACCGGTGGCTCGGCAGCAGCTTAACCCGCCCCAATGGAACCCGACCTCACCAATGGCTTTCCCAACGCCAGTGGGTCACTATTCGAACCCGGCAGAAAACATGGTGGCGTCAGCAACCCAGCTTGAAACAATTCCTATTCTTGATGAGGTGCCCTTTGCAGAAGAGGTGCAGAACGCTATTGGATATCTTCAAACAGCGATGACCCAACAAGAGAAGTATACTTACATCCGGAGCCGTGTGCATTCAACCCCCTCCCTAGCCACAGCTTCAGTCGGCGCTATGAGTCGCTGGCGGGTTGTAGCATTGATCGGCACCGGGGGCCACCACGAGACAATCAGGCGGCTCTGGATGCACAGGCGCTCGTAGATCGGGCAAGATCACGTCGACAGGCGGCGGCTCTGGCAGCGGCGGCTCATCAAGAGCCTGTGCCTTCCGCCTTAGTTGGAGTGGGAGTGACCACCAGGGCCATGGGAGTCCCATGCTCTATGACGGCTCTATAGAACGAGCGTCTGCCGAAGGATTTCAAAGGCCCTCGTAAGGTTCCGAATTACATGGCGGACTTACCCCCAGAGGCCTGGATTGAGAGTTACAAGCTGGCCATGGAGATGCTGGATGTCAATGACGCGGTTTGCGCAAAGTATTTTATCATGAAGCTGGAAGGGCCGGCTCGCACGTGATTGAAGGGTTGGCCACCCAATACCAACAACTCATGGGTTGAGCTAAAGGCAAAATTCATCAAAAAAATTCAAGGAACGTTTAAGCAGCCTATGTCGATTTTGGATCTGGATCACTGTATACAGTAGGAGAATGAGTCTGCTCATCATTGGATCCGGCGGGTCTCGACTATCATACACTCGTCTGAGAAGATCACGGCGGCTCAAGCGGTTTTGATCCGAGAAAAGAATTGTTACTTTACCTCTCTGAAGCAGAAGCTCGGCCCGCTCAAACGCACGTGGTAAGACATGGGGGAGCTCATGGCGGCTCTCACGAAGTATGCCAATTCTGATAACACAAAGGATCCAGGTTCTGATGAAGAGAAGCTTGGTCAGAATAAAAAGAATAACCATGGTAAGGGTGTGGCGGGCAATGGTAACCAAGACAAGAGGAAGAACCCGGACGGCAGGTCAGAAGTGGTGGCCAACGCCAGCACAGGCAACAACCATGCCTAGGGCAACGAGAAGTTCATACCGCCTTTTAATAAGAACAAGACTCCTTTCAATTTGGAAGAGATGCTCAATAAACCTTGTCCGGAGCACAGCCGCCCCGATAGGCCGGCAGGTCACACATGGGGAAATTGCCACGTTATGCAAAAGTTCAAGGACTATAGCTTACGACAGAGCAACAACGATGGTGGCCAGCCCGGTGGCTCAGGACCAGGTGGGTCAGGAGCCGGGTTTGGGTCCGGCGGCTCAGGATCCGTCCATCATGGCCAGGGTAACCACGGAGGACATCATCAGCACTCCGGTGGAAACAATCAGCAATAGAATTACCAGTCTGGATATCAGAGTAATCCAAAGCAACTCAGCTCGGGTCAGTATCATGTCTTTAGAACCAGCCTGGACAAGCGAGGTCAGAAGCTGCGCAAGCGGGCGATTAATGCGATCGCAACGGCTCTACCACAATATTTGAAGTGGTCTGAGTACAACATCACCTGGAGCAAGGAGGATCACCCGTCGCATGTTGATGAGCCGGGGCGGCTGGCTCTGGTGGTTGCCCCGCAAGTGGGAGGATATGTGTTCACTAAGGTTCTTATGGATGGTGGTAGTAGTATCAATATATTATACTACGACACTTTCCGATGGATGAAGTTGCTTGATAAAGATCTTAAGCCTTCCTCGACAGTTTTTCATGGTGTGGTGCCTGGCAAGTCGGCTTACCCAGTGGGTAAGATCTCTATGGAAGTCGCCTTTGGTGAAGAATACCACTACAGGGTCGAGACCTTGTGCTTTGAGGTGGTAAAAATCAAGAGCCCCTATCACGCTCTGTTCGGACGGCCGACTTATGCCAAGTCCATGTCTAGGCCTTGCTATGTCTACTTGAAGCTCAAGATACCCGGATTGAACGGGACGATTACGGTTCATGGTGATCGGAAGACGGCTATTGTGTGCAAGGAAGGAGACGCAGCTTATGCAAAGTCCAGTTGTGCTGAGGCGGAGCTCAAATTTTACAAGGAAAATGTTGACCCGAAGGACATGACTCCGCTGAAAAAGCCCACCATAGAGGTTGATCCGCCCCTCAAATTTTTAGCGGACGATACCAAATTGGTGGATTTAATATGGATCCCAAATAGGAAAGCATGCTCATCAAATTCATCTGTGAGAATCAGGACGTCTTCGCATTGAAACCTTCTGACATGTCGGGTGTTTCGAGAGAGTTTGCTGAGCACCACCTTAATATGGATGCTAAGTTTAAATTAGTCAAGCAGTTTCTATAGCGGTTCAACGAGGAGAGATGCAAGGCCATTGGGGAAGAGATAGCCCGGCTCTTCGCGGCGGGTTACATTGTCAAGGTCTTTTACCTGGAGTGGCTTGCTATCCCGGTGCTAGTACTTAAGAAGAACGGCACGTGGCGCATGTGTGTGGACTACATGGATCTTAACAAGGCCTGTCTGGCTGACCCGTTTGGTCTCCCTCGTATTGAACAGATCATTGATGCGACGGCGGGTTGTGAGAGTTTATGCTTCCTAGATGCTTACTATGGTTATCATCAGATAAAGATGGCAGTCAAGGACTAGGAGAAGACGGCTTCCATCATGCCTTTTGGTGCCTTCTGCTACGTGTCTATGCCTTTTGGGGTCAAGAGTGCCTAGGCGACTTACCAACATTGTGTCCAAAACTGTCTTCACAGCCAGATTGGGCGTAACGTTCATGCATATGTGGATGATATTGTGATCAAATCAAGGAAGAAAGAGACTCTGCTTGATTACCCGAAGGAGACTTTTGACAACTTACGAGTCTACAAGATGATGCTTAACCCGGCTAAGTGTGTCTTTGGCATTCCGGCGGGCAAGCTGTAGGGATTTCTCGTCTCTGAGCGTGGCATTGAAGCTAACCCGGATAATATCAAAGCTATCACCTCCCTGTCTGAGCCGGCATGCATCAACTATGTTCAGTGCCAGGTTGGTCCAATTGCCGCGTTAAGCCGGTTTATAAGCCGCCTTGGTGAGAAGGCCATCCCTTTGTACCAGATGATGAAAAAGATGGATAATTTTGTCTGGAGTAAGGAGGCGGGTGAAGCGTTTGAGGCGCTCAAGAGACAACTCACTGAGCTGCCGGTTTTAGCTGCTCCGGTTGAAAAAGAATCCTTGCTCTTATATGTGGCGGCTAATATCAGGGTTGTCAGCGCTGCAATCGTCGTCGAGCGTAAGGAGGCGGGGAAGGAATATCCAGTTCAAAAGTCGGTTTACTATATCAGTGAGTTCCTAACAGAGTCCAAGCAGAGGTATCCACATTGGCAAAAGCTGGTGTATGGGGTGTTCATGGCCAACCGCAAGCTAAAGCACTATTTTCTGGGCCATCAGATCACAGTGGTTAGCTCTGCCCCTTTGGGAGACATAATTCAAAATGGGGAAGCCAGTGGCAGGATCGCTAAGTGGGCACTAGAGCTTGGAACTCTCAATTTGAAATACATACCTCACACGGCGGTCAAGTCTCAAGCCTTAGTGGATTTCATAAATCCCTGGACTGAGTGTCAGGCATCCGAGGAAAAGCCTGACAACACGTACTGGACAATTCACTTTGATGGATCCAGGTAACTGGAAGGATCAGGGGCAGGGGTTGTCTTAACATCCCCCAAAGGTGATAAGTTCTGTTATGTGCTAAGGTTGATTTTTCCTTGTACTAACAATGCAGCTAAGTATGAAGCCCTGGTTCATGGCCTTCGGGTGGCTAAGGAGATGAACCTGAGTCGAGTTAGATGCTTCGGCGACTCAGATCTCGTAGCCCAGTAGGTGTTAGGTACGTGGGATTCCAAGGACCCACGGAAGACGGCTTACCGCCAGGCAGTTGATGTCATCGTTGGTCACATCAAGGGTTATCTGGTGGATCATATCAATCATCGGGAGAACGAGATGGATGATGCTCTATCAAGGCTAGGTTCTCAACGAAATCCGGTCCCGCCTAACATTTTCTTGGATGTGCTACATCACCCATCGGTTAAGTTACCTTCACCGGAGGACTTGGCTATTCCTTACCCGGAGGGACAGCTGGTGGTGGCTCTACATGCTATTCCTGACTGGACCGTGCCTTATTTGGCATACTTGACTCGCGGCGAGTTACCTGATGATGAAAATCAGACCACACAGATCAGGCGGTCTAAGTCGATGACGATAGTCAATGGCGAGTTACATAAGTGTAGCGTCACCGACGCATTTCCACGTTGTGTCTCACCTGAAGAGGGCAAGGAAATTTTGAATGAAATTCACGCTGGTGATTGTGGTGATCACGTCGGCTCAAAATCTCTGGTGGCCAAGGCCTTTTGACATGGTTTCTTTTGGCTGGCGGCTCATAAGGATGCGGAAGGTCTGGTCTGCAAGTGTGATGGTTGTCAAAAGTGGCCGGTGTGCTCATGTTCCGGCTCAAGAGTTGCGCATGATTCCAATTACTTGGCCGTTCGTAGTCTGGTGGCTTGATATGGTCGGGCCTTTCAAGAGATCCAAAGACAAGAAGACCCACCTATTGGTGGCGGTTCACAAGTTTACCAAGTGGGTCGAAGCTGAGCCAGTGAGCAAATGTGATGCGGCTACGGCGGTTCAGTTTATTAAAAAACTGATCTACCATTTAGTTACCCTCACAGTATCATCACTAATAATGGTACAAACCTATCCAAGGGGGCTACGCGAGTGTTCTGTGACAGTGAACACATCCGGCTTGATGTTTCCTCGGTTGCACATCCTCAATTAAATGGTCAGGCAGAGCGCGCTAACCAAGAAATCTTGAGAGGCATCAAGCCCCGGCTTATGGTTCCTTTACAGCGAACGCCAGGTTGTTGGGTGGAGGAGTTGTTGTCCGTCTTATGGAGCATCAGAACTACTCCCAACAGATCAACGGGCTATACACCTTTCTTCATGGTTTACGGTGCAGAGGTCGTGTTACCAAGTGGCATCCGTCATGACTCGCCATGAGTGGCGGCTTACGTTGAGGCGGACAATGAAACGGCGCGTTAAGACATGTTGGATGCCCTGGAGGAGGAACGTGATCTGGCGGCGGCTCGTTCGGTGATTTATCAGCAAGACCTGTGCCGCTATCATAGTTGTAGAGTCAAGACCCGAACGTTTCAAGAAGGCGACTTAATGTTGCGGTTGATTCTAGACTAGACAGATGCGCACAAGTTGTCTCCTCCATGGGAAGGACCTTTCGTGGTTAGTAGAAATCTCAACAATGGGTCATATTACCTCATTGATGTCCGAGATGACTCATATACCTCGGTCAAGGAGACCCGCCGACCGTGGAACCTAGCGCATCTATGGCCTTACTATACTTAAGTTGTCAAGACTTGACATTGTACACCATCATTGTACATATCACATATCTATATGAATAAAGTAGGCATCCCTGCAAGCCGGGGCCTCTCCCGTTTCACATATCTCAATTTGTGCAAAAAACATGATCGTCCAGGGGGCTTCCCACCCACCGGGTGTAGCTTATCACACCCTATCGGCCGACCCTCAAGCAAAAATAGTTGACTCCGTCAACATGATCGTCCAGGGGGCTTCCCACCCACCGGGTGTAGCTTATCACACCATATCGGTCGGCTCTTAAGCCAAACAGTCGACTCCGTCAACAAACGTCATTTCGGGGCTTCCAACCCACCAGGTTTAGCTTACACACCCTCTTGATCGGCTCTCAAGCCAAACAGGGTTAAACCTACGTGTAGACCTGATGCTACTCTGCTAGGTGACCTGCCGAACTCTTACCAGTTAATCTCGCGTGGAGACCCTAAGCCGGTTCAAGGAACTTAACGGCCAATCTCGATAGAGACCCTGTACTGGTTAAGGTTGAACTAGCGGCTATTGTCACGTGAGGGTTGGCTTACGGAAAGCAAGGATAAACTCTCCCATCTATTGACGACTCTCCGCTATGTGGCCCATTCGTACTCTTAGACAGTTAATCCTTAAGGACCCTGTACTGTTTAAGGTTAAAATGACGGATTAATGTCACGTGAGAGGATGTTTTTGGGCTATCAGGGTGCTCATGCCCTGCTGTGTCTCTTTTGGGACGTCACACTTCCTTTCAGTTAATCTCGCTTAGAGACCCTGAGCCGTTGGAAAAAAAATGACGGTCAATCTCGATAGAGACCCTGTACTGGTAAGGAGTTTTAAGTGGCAAGTCAGCCCAGTAGAACCGGCACATGAGTTATTATGAAAAAGCAAGTTGGGAAAGATACAACATCTTTGGGTTACGCTATTCTAAGCTGCCCTCCTAACAATGTGAAGATACATCTCTTCTTGCAGGTTGGTTAAAACCACCAAGAGTCGGCAAAACATCCAATATGAGTCGACAGTGCAAGGCAGATGTAATATGTTAAGCCGGACAATTTACTATGTGCACAGTGGCATAGTTCAGGCAAAGGCAAGGTTTACTATAAGCCTATTATAGACGCTCTCTACAGAGCTCAAAAGTGATGATTCAAAGTTTTTTACACCGCTCTATGGAAGGTCACAAGGCCGGCTTATCCACGGCGTTACCAAGGTCGTCAGTTCGATGGAGGGTTACCCTGCAGCGGGTCTTCGACCTCCATCATCTGAAGATTGTCCACGTCCTAGTTGCAGTTGGTTAAAGCCGAAAAGTTTCCCTCTTGAAAGAGGGGGGAAGAGTCAAGATTAGAAGCAAAGAGGTGCTTACTTCATGCAGGCGTCAAATCCGTGGCTTCAAAGGTTGGGCCGCATACTCTCTTTTGCTCGGCATCATAAGCCGCCTGATATGACAAGTTCGCCTCGTCTGCTAACACGGAGGCGAGGACTCTGGAAGCCTTCATGCACCAAGCGTAGTCAGCCTCCATGTACTCTAAGCCATCATCCTTCTTGGATGGAAACCCGTCCATCATGTCTTCAGGAGTCAACTCTGGAGCGAAAGCCAACGCCCGGCTTATGGCTGTAATGGCTCCCTGTCCGGCGGCAAATTTCCTAAGCTCTTGGATCTGTTTCGGCAGGGTGGACAAAAGTTCTATGACCCCCTTCATAGTTGGAGGGATGTTATCCTTATAGAGTACCACCTTGATCGTGCAGAGAGATCCGCAATAGAGATGCTCTATCAAAGAGTAGATAGCTTTCAGAGGCAGCAAGCTGTCAAAAGCAAGTTGACGGCTCCTTGGACCTGCATAAGACATATTTTTGGTCATAAGTCGCTAGTATAAGTATTCATACAAAAGTTTGGGCTAAGCATTTAAATACTTACCAAATATGGAGGCTGACATCTTCCTGATATGGCGCTTCAAGGATTGCAGCTCATCTGATACAATCACGAGCCATTGGTCAGCATCGGCTCCTCGTTGAGTCAGGGCGGCTTGTTCTGTTTCAGTGGACTCTTTGAAAGCAGCAAAGTTAGCTTTAATCTTTGTCAGTTCCTTGGCAAGGAGTCGTCACTTCTAATCGGCCTCGCTTCGGGCGGCTTGCTGAGTGGCTACATTGCTTCTCAAACTGACCAGTTCAGAGCCGGCCTCGGTTAAAGCTTCCTGTGACATATCGAAAGCAAAATGAGGGTTAAGTTTCCATGAAGCAAAATGAATATTAAGAGAATATCATGCAAGTCTCAAGAAGATTGCAAGCAATATGTTGGACACTTGGGGGCTAATGTGTGTTTGTTCTCTAAGGTTTACGATGAAGCCTCGACTCATTTTTTATCAAAGTTGAGCCGGCCCTTGGGGGCTACAAGCTAGCTTTTCAAATTATTTACCGTGAAAGTTCCGATTCGACTTCATCCAGCTAATCCGGCCCTTGGCATTTCCATATCCATTCCGAGATATATTGTCATGCAACTTCCACCGTTCCATTTATTATGACACGCGCCAATATTTTCTTATTGCTTTGCATGATCGTAAGTTAGCTAGCATGATGTTTTCATGGCTTGTCCGTTTTTGATGTCATTTGCTATGCTAGATCATTGCACATCCTGGTACACCGCCGGAGGCTTTCATATAGAGTCATAATTTTTTCTAGTTATCGAGTTGTAATTCTTGAGTTTTAAGTAAATAAAAGTGTGATGCCATCATAATTAGAGCATTGTCCCATGTGAGCAAAGGATGATGGAAGCTATGATTACCTCACAAGTGGGGATGAGACTCTGGACTTTATGAAAAATAAAAGAGGCCAGCGAAGCCCATATAAAAAAAGAGGCCTTAGATGCCCACCAAAATAAATAAACAATGAGAGAAAAGAGAGAAGGGACAATGCAACTATCTTTTTTTTCCACACTTGTGCTTCAATGTAGCACCATGATCTTCATGATAAAGAGTCTCCTATTTTGTCACTTTCATATACTAGTGGGAATTTTTCATTATATAACTTGGCTTGTATATTCCAATGATGGGCTTCCTCAAATTGTCCTAGGTCTTTATGAGCAAGCAAGTTGGATGTACACCCACTTAGTTTCCTTTTGATCTTTCATACACTTATAACTCTAGTGCACCCGTTGCATGGCAAACCCGACAATCCCACGTTGATATCTATGAATGGGCATCTTCATAACCCATTGATACGCCTAGTTCATGTGAGACTATCTTCTCCTTTTCCTTCACAATGTCCACCATATTCTATTCCACCTATAATGCTATATCCATGGATCACGCTCATGTATTGCGTGGGAGTTGAAAAAGTTTGAGAAAATAAAGGTGTGAAACAATTGCTTGACTTGTCATCGGGGTTGTGCATGATATAAATACTTTGTGTGGGGAAGATGGATCATAGCCAGACTATATGATATTGTAGGGATAACTTTCTTTTGCTATTATATTTTGAAGAGATACAATTGCTTTGCTAGTATGCTTATAATATTATTTGTTTTTATGTCAACATTAAGCTTTTGTTTTGAGTCTTATCGATCTGAATATTCATACCACGGTAGAGAATATTAGATGGATAAATATGTTTGGTACCATTCCACATCAAAACTCTGTTTTTATCATTTACCTACTCGAGGACGAGCAGGAATTAAGCTTGGGGATGTTGATATGTCTCCAACGTATCTATAATTTTTGATCATGTCATGCTATTATATTATCTGTTTTGGATGTTTTATATGCATTAATATGCTATTTGATATTATTTTTTGGACTAAGATATTAATCTAGAGCCTAGTACCAGTTTCTGTTTTTCCTTGTTTTTGAGTATTGCAGATATGGAATATCAAATGGAGTCCAAATGTTATAAAATCTTCGCGATGATTTTTTCTCGAAAGAAAGAGACCTACCAGGCTTGGAGTGCAAGGGAAGGCACTTGCTAGGAAGTCACATGCCAGGGTGCGTGTCGTGGTTTTGTCACGGCAGATGTCCGAAGACTTAGGTTCGAGGCCATCGCTAACGTGGTGGACTCAAAGGGGTTGGTCGGGACGAAAGACACGGATTTACCCAGGTTCGGCCCCTCGAGATGAGGTAAAGGCCTGCATCCTTCTTTGTGTGTATTGACTGGAGTGTCGATTACAAGGGAGCGTATTCTCTTGACCTATCTCTCAATTGATTGGTTTCAGTCGAAGCCATCCCCGGGTCTCTCTTTTATATAAGAGGTCTAGACCCTGGGTTACACAAATCTCATACCGACTCTTACAACGTGTCTGATTCCGTCTCTACGTCGCCTTGCTTATTCTGGCAGGCTGTCTCTGGGTGGCTTACCCGCTCGGGTCTTGTGTCTTCTTCCCGACTCCGGGCGTCTGTCTAAGCCCTCTGGTGAACCGCCATGCAGCCCAATCTTCCTCTTCCAGCCCATACGCTAATGAGCCACCAGGTATGACTCGGCCCCTCCTAGGCGGGTCTTACCACAGGGTTATACCCCCAACATTAGGCCCCAGGTTGACTTGAGCTTGCTCATGTCAATATCCATTTTATCCAATGGCGAGTCTCACATCCTTGTCACCTAAAAAAGAGAACACGTAACCGCCATGACATCACCGTCACACATGCCTAAAAGATTCTATGACGTATGCCGTAGATCCTCTCATTAAACGGTCAGCCCAAAAATCGAGGCATCCGTATCAGTTAGTTATCATTTCACGCCTTTATTCCTATGTGTCCCGTTTCGCTTCCCATCTCCTTAAATAGGGCCACGAGGGGTTCTTTTCATTTTCTCCGCCGCCACCGTTCTTCTTCCTCCTCCCGATGACAGCGCTCTTGAGCTCCACCGCGCCGGTGGAATCACATCGTCGTCAACGACCTTGGCTGCTACATCAACCTGAATGCTCCAGACTTTTGCCCGCGTCAGTCGCATCCGTGAGGTACCCTTTTCATCCCCCATTAGATCTATAGCTCCTTACTCGAACCTTTCGAATTCACCGGACCTCCATTAACATAGTTGTTCATCCTTGTAATGCCAACTAATGAGTAGTCCTTTAGATCTTGCGATACTGCTAATCCACCACGGCCACCCGTGCAAAGCCAGTAACAGTTCAACCTAGATCTATACTATGTTCCTTTTCTTGCGCTAACTGCTTGCTCTTCCTCGGCCCCTTTTTAGGGTTGAATTAAATTTGGATTTTTCCTTGCCTGTAGATCTTGTAGTATTGGCATAATATATAAAACATGTTTGTATGTCCTTAGTAGTATCTGTAGCATGCCATTGCTTACTTAACCCACCACCAAATCACCGGCTCTTCCGATAAACTGTTTTGTTGGCTTAACGTCACAATACTTTAATTTCATTAGTCGTCTTGGTTGTCTAGTCGCTTTCTAACGCGCTGCTATCGGGACCGCGATCCTAAGCTATAAGAATCCATCCTGAAACACATCACATCACTTTTTGGTCTCAAGCATGCTTATCTCCACGGCTGCCACCTTACCTGGGTCGGGACCGTTTGCATCTTTGGACTCCCGTATGTGAATGTGTCGCTAGCATTCAAATGTCAAAGAACCCGGGCCTACATGAGTAGTTGTAGAACCAAAGTTGCACATCCGTACAGGGACAGACATACGTAACCCAGCAATGTAGGTCTCGATCTCTAGCATGTGTAGACGAGTCATAGCAAGCTACAAGGACTCCATTACGTCGTGGGACATAAATGTCCTCACTGCACGTAGATGAGTCATAGCAGGCTACAGGGACTCCATTACACTATGAGACATTTCCCCGAAGGGACAGAAACAACAGCAAAGAAGGATACATGCCGGTCAATCAATGTGTCCGGAGCAGTAGCAAGCTACCAAGGCTCGGTGGAATCACAAAGAGGCATTTCCCCGTAAAGAGTACTACTAAAGGCACACAACTAGGTGTCGGATCCCATACATACCGTTGCACGTCCCACGTATGCACGACATGCCCGATATGCATAGATACAACTATGGCATCACAACATAACCATAGAACATTACAACATTTATTTAGAAGGCTCGGAAGAGCCAACACAATAAGATGTTACAAATAGGGGTCACATGACCCAAAATTTAGAGCAATCAAACAACAAGCGGAAGTTTAAATATGTCTGAGTACAGACATCTACAAAAGTGGCTAGAGGAGCCTGAAAAGCTAGAACGACCCTACCAAAGGAACCAGACCTCTTTCTGGGATTCCCAAGCTAATCCCGTCAACATCAAACTTCACGGTATAAATACTACTAATGAGACTGACGTCTCCTCTACAAAACATAAATTAAGCAAACGTGAGTCCAAAGGTACTCAACAAGACTTACATCGGAACTATCTACATATGCATCAGTATCAATGAAGGGGGTTGTGGAGTTTATTGCAGCAAGCCAGCTTTGACTCTTGGCTAACCTATACTACGAGTACAAGTAATATCTTTGAGGTAGGATAGCGCACAAGAGTCCACATATTCTCCAATCAATACACCACTATGGGTCCACTTCCGTCTCCCTACGAGAAGGCCATCCATAGCACTCACGCTTATCTTGCACATTTTAGAGTATCCACTTCAAGTTTTCTATGAACCACATAAGTTCTCCAAGTAGTCCATATCCGAGGACACGACTATTCGAACAAATTATTTCACCCTACAGGGGTATACTTCTTCACACACGCTCTCACCACTTATCAGCATATGCACGTCATGCATCTCAGCCACCTTCAAGCGGAAGCACTGGCGTGGGCGTCGGCCACGACCGTCAACCACACAAGATCCTAGTCCAGGTTTATCACCTATTTGAGACTGAACCCGCATGGAAGCCCAGCCGAAGTTTCCGCTACTGCCTCAAACGATGTGCACAGGCTTCCCAAGCCCATCATTCGGGCCACTTGGTACACCGTGCCACTGTGCATCTACCGCATCACAGCCCACCCCGTCGGTCAGCGCTATGCACGGCCGCCATCATTTTTCCTACTAACACCAGAAACTTGGTGCGATTCCTGGACAGAGGTCAAGGCGATTAATAAGCCGAGAGGGGTCGAGTTACTGGAGCCCAATGTGTGGTATAAACTATCTTGGATCACAAACACAGAACTCACTTCTTAAGGTCGGTCCCAATGAGACAACCCGTCATGTACTCCTACATGACCTCTCATCGCTACATTTACCAAATCGTGTTCACACACTTAGCTCTCACACAATAGGACATGAACATTGCCATTCCAATTCATCACCCGGATGGATCAGACCCGACACGACATGACTCTAAGCATAGCAGGCATAGTAAGTAAGCATGGATGAGTAAGCACAACAAGGCTCAAGCAGTTGCTACTCATGCTAAGTGGTTCCAACTTTTTACTGTGGCAAAGATAGGTCATGCAAAGGAATGGGTTCAACTACCGATGACATGTAACAGTTGAATCGTTGTTGTCCTAATGCAGTAAAGAGAGAGGAAGCAAGAGAGTGGGTTCATATCAATATGATCAAAGGGGGTTTGCTTGCCTGACAGTCCTGAAGATATTACTTCTCTTCATTAGTGTCATCGTTCACATGGTCGGAACCATTGTCTACCAAGAAGGAACAAGCACCGACAAACAGGAACAAGGAACACATTCAATGTGATGCAACAATCATTATGCATGAAATGGCATGTTAAATTACTGAATTGACCTATTGCTATAGGTAGTCATATTAAGTGAAGTGGAATTCAAACTTATACTAAATTCCAACTCCAACATTATTTATTAAATTATCCTAATCATGAAATGTCCTACTTGGTGATGTTAACTTTCTCAAACATGCATGATCATGGCATAAACAGATTCATTGGATTTTTCTGATCATTTTTCATATATAAATTATTTTCATCTAATTTACAGATTATTTTCTATGATTTTTAGAAGTTTTAAACATTTTGTAGAATTCATTTTATTATAAAAACTGATTACTGCGTCAGCGTAACGCCATCATGACATCACCAGGTCGGCTGACCCGGTCCAGGTCAAACCTGGCGTCCGGGGTCCACACATCAGTGACACTGGATATTTAACCGGGGTTAATTTATCTTATTATTTAACTAACAGGCACTAGGGCCCACGATAGGTGGCTGGGGGGTTAGTTAGCGGCTAATTAAGCCCTAATGATGTTGCGATGTCACTCGCCGGGGGTCAGCCGGCGGCGACCACAGAACGCAGCGGTGGCTCGCTGGACTTGCGCTTCTAGCGGCCATCTGGTGCGCTGAGGGCTCCGGAAGGTAGCCCGCGCACACGCGCGTCCAGTGAGGGCAACAAGGGGGCTTGAGGCCACCGGGGTTGAGGCCGGCGTCGAGCTGAGCGGCGGCGAGATGTTAGGTCTAGTGGGGAGCTGTCTAGGGCATCCTGGGGAAGAGGGGAAACACGGGGAGGAGCAAGAGGGGATCACTAGGGGGCAGGAGTGCTCAGACGGCTCGGGGAGGCTGCCGGCGCAACGAATCGGCGGCGAGGAGCTTCGGTCCGGCTCGAAAGAGAGAGCAGGGGAGAGAGGGAGAGCAGCAGGGGAGAGGGAGCTCCACGGGGCCTCCATGGCACGGGTAAGGCGAGGGGAAGCAGCTTCGTGGCAAGCAGGAGGTGGAGGCCAGCGCGCGCGCGGACGACACCTCGGCTGCCTACTGGCCGGAGGTGGGAGATGACCTCCCCACCCCTGGTGGGCTGGGATGGGCTTCCCACTTGGGCCAATAAGGTTTTGCCCCCTTTTTTATTTCTTATTTTTTGTTTTTTCTTTTCTTCTGACATTTGTTTTATTTTGTGAGGTCAAAGTATCTAGCACAATAATGCCCACAATTTTTATGAAAAATATTTTGCTTATTTCAAACTTCCACAAACAGGTTTGGGCATTTTTGGACATCTATCATATTTATAATGCTTTATTAGTGATTTTAAGAAACTTCCCTAATTTATTTAATTGGCCAAAATAGTTGCTAATATAAAATTCACCCTTGATATGTTGTTGCCAGCATTTATCAAAGAGGGGGAACATTTTTGAAAAGTATTTTGGATTCACTAAAGTATCTTAAAGTTTAACCTATTTGAATTTTATCTGTGCTAGGGTTTGATCACCCCCATTTCAAATTAATTTGGATTTAGACATGATGACATGATGCACATGCTGATGTTGATGCAAACAATTTAAAGCAAATTCTAGGGCTGTGACAACCGCGTCCTGCCCCTTTCACAGCTTTGACCCGCCATCATGTCTTGAGCGTCTTCATCCAGTGATTGGGTCGTGTCGGGGATATACCCCGCGGTATGACCCGGGAGACAGTTATAACCCGGCGACAGTTATGACACGGCTAAAAGTTAAAGTCCCGGAGACGAGTCCCTGAAGATGAGTCTTGAAGATAATCCATGGTTGTAAGCCGCCCGGTTCTAAGCTTCCTGGTTCTAAGCTGCCTGCTTCTAAGCCGCCCAGCTCTAAGCCGCCTGGTTCTAAGCTACCCGGTTCTAAGCTGCCCGTTTCTAAGCTGCCTGGTTCTAAGCTACCCGGTTCTAGGCTCCCCAGTTGTAAGCCGCCTGGTGTAAGCCGCCCATTTGAGATAAGAAGCCCGGGACTCAGAAGCCCATGAAGAGAAGCCCACAATAGGAAGTCTTACTAAGTTAAGGCTCAATCTGACTTAGACTCTACATGTAAGCTGCCCCTTCAACTTATATAAGGAGGGGCGGGCCACCCCGAGAGGGTCAGGTTTTTAGACGTCTCAATAGCCAGGTCTTAGATAGACAAGTCACGAGAGATAGACATATTAGAGACACTCGAGATTAGAGGTAGCGATTCCGCACCCTTGTAACCGAGATCATCACCATCAAAATTAATACAAGACAAGAAGGACATAGGCTTTTACGTCATCTCGAGGGGGCCGAACCTGGGTAAACTGGTGTCTCTCGATTCCGATCAACCCCTTCAAGCCGCCACATAGTTGTGCTTCTGCCCCGAACCTAAGTCCGTTCACCCAGACATCTGCCGTGACAAAACCACGACAGTTGGCGCCCACCATAGGGCGGCGCGATGGTAGTGTGTTCTCAGAGGGAGCTCTTCAGGGATTAGGAAACTCACAAAATTGACCATATGAAGAAGACCCACCATGGGACAACCTTGGACTGCGTTGGCAAATTCATCGTTCATGGTACTGATCGAGACCGAGGTCCGTTCGTGCAATCATCCGTGAAAGTTTTGAGTTCCTCGGTCAAATCGAGCGTGTGGATCAAAGGAAGGAATTGATCTGCCAGTAAGTCTCCACGTGATGGCAGCAAGTCATGGGGAGATTAGATAGATCGCGGCTACCGCTGCTCACAAGTTAGAGGTGATCTTTCTATGTCACTGAAGTCAAAACACTAGTAGTATGGACACAGAAATCAAGAGGATAAAAAAAGACACTACGACGAAGATTCAGATGGGAATTTTCTAAAGACTCCTATGACCATGGAAAAGAGACAACCGTGACCCGGACCCGCCGCCGCAGCGCCTCACCCGCCGTGGCTCCAGACAAGGCGCGCCCGCGGGCTGACTCTGCCTCGCTGCCTAGCACGTCGCTCCTCCGTGCGACCCGCCTCTAGCCGCATCTTGAGCCGCCTGACGTGCCAAGCCGCCGTCTCCATCGTGGTCGGACCGGAGCCGACCTTCCCATGCCGTTGCTGAGCCATCCAGAGCCGCACTGGCCATGCTCTGTCCCCGTCATGACTCAGTCGTCTCCGAGTGGACTCGTCTCTGCCTTCAAGTCGCCTCCGCCGCGGGCCGACTCTCCGTCGCCGTATACCTCCGCACCCAACATGCGCACAGACTCCACCGGCACCTGCCATGGCCGCCAGGGTCCAAATCCCAGCCGGCCCCATCGCCACGACCTGATACTACAACTGATGCCGCCCGTCACGTCGGACCGATGCGCCTGTGAGTCAGCCTTGTCCCGCTCACCCGCCTCTGTTGGGCTACCATCTGCGCCACCCCATGTTGATGCTCCTGTTGAGCCGTTGCGTCTCCATAACTCCGTGACCGACCCGCCAGTCGCCACTTCGAGCCCTGCTGAGCCGTAACTGTCGCTCGCCTCCTCCATGAGTGGTCGTGCCTCCGCGAGCCGCCACGGCCTCCGAGTCGCCCAGCCGCCAGGTTAGTGGCCGCACCATGAGCCATCGTGACCTTGGGTCACCCTACCTGATCCAGATCCTGATCCGCCTCCGCAGCAGCGGTCGGCTTTCGCCCCTGCTCCACGCAATGCTTCGCCTGAACCGCACCGTTCCTGCTCTCGCGATACTTCCTCACGGCTGCAGCGCTGCGAGCCACCGCTCCCTCCGCCTCTACGTGAGCCGGTGATTTTGAGCCGCCACTACGGAATCCTCTGCATGAGCCGCCTCACCCCGCCGCCGCCGGCTCGCCACAACCCCACACCGCGACAGTTGCCTTGGCTACGCCGCGTCCTGCCGACCGTTGCTTGGCTGCCTCTGCCTCGCCTCCAAGAGCCCCCCCACAGGCCGCTGCTCCCTTGCCTCTACCATGGCCCCCCGCGGCATCATAGCTATTAATTCAAGGGACGGGCAAGTGGGAGGTCGTTTTGGATGGATAAGAGTTGGGGATCTGGTTTAAAAAAATAGGGGGACCCGCCTTGTCAACACGTCCTGGTCCTTCACCTCCTCAAGTCGCCCTGCTGGACTTCTTTGACACAATGCCATCACCGCCAAGCCACCCATGTCTAACACCGTCTCCGAGCCACCGTGCATGAGTCGGCACCTCCGCTGCGGCCCCGAGAGAGTGGTTCAATCTCTGTTGAAATTACGGGAGGTGATCCACGGACGCTATATATGACTCAGTTGGTCGTCGGGACGAATCATGACAATTATTCATTATAAACGTTGTCCCATGCCATGGATATGGAGCTTCTATCAGCATCATCATGCACCGGCGTCCGCACCTGCTCAACGGACATGCGAAATCGACGCTCCTACAGACCGGTCTACATCAACACGCGGTCGATTCATCTGTCCGCGCCTATGGCCGATTCATCTGTCAAATACCACGGCTAATTCATCCATCCGCACCGGCTTACAATGTCGTGGTCGTCTCTCGCCACCGCGCCAGCTTACAACGCCACGGCCATCTCTCGCGGCTAAACTGGCTTACAATGCTGTGGCCCTCCCTCGCCACCGCGCCGGCTTACAATGTCGTGGTCGTCCCTCTCCACCGCGCTGGCTTACAATGTCGTGGCCGTCTTTCGCCACCGCGTCGGCTTACAATACCGTGGCCGTCTGTCGCCACTGCGACGGCTTACTATCGTGGCCATCTCTCGCCACCATGCTAGCTTATATTGTTGTGGCCGTCTCTCGCCACCGCGCCGGCTTACAACGCCGTGGCCGTCTCTCGCCATCCGCGCCGGCTTACAACACCATGGGGTCTTTCACAACAGCACTGGCTTACAATGAAGCTACTGGTTTCTATGTCTACATCAACACGCTAGTGGCTGCATACACCAGTACAAAGTTGTCCAGTGGACGCTCATGAGTCGCCGCCTTGCAGGCCGGCCTACATTGACATGATGGTGTTGTGCTTGCTCGTTCAAGCCGCCCAACGGACGGGTCGGAATCGCCGCATTGCGGTCCAATCTACATTGGCATAATAGTGTCAGGCTCACCTATATGAGCCACCCAACGGATGCGCGCTAGACACCGCCCATGGTTTGATCTACATCAACATATCAGTGCAGTGCTCGCCTGTACGAGCCACCCAACTGACACACGCAAGCTGCCATCCGCGGTCTGATCTACATCAACATATCGATGTAGTGCTCGCCTGTACGAGCTGCCCAACTGACGCGCACAAGCCGCCGTCCGTAGTCTGATCTACATCAATATATCAGGGCGGTGTTCGCTTGCATGAGCCGCCCGACGGACGGGCGTGCAAGTTGCCGCCACTGCAGTTTGGTTAACTTCAACAACCATCCAGGACGAACCATCAACCGGATCATTGAAACAATTCATATGGGATCATCTATAACCCGCCATGCTCAACCTCAACCTTCAGTGGAGATTCTCAAGCCGCCTCTTCGAGTCAACTTAAGACTCGAGGGCTATAGACATGGCTCGATGCATTTGATCACTTTCTCAACAAAAAACCCGGGTCATGGCAAGAAAACTTAACCCAATCCTGGGGGCTACCACATTATTGGCAGAAGAATTAAAAAGTTGTCCAAGAGGACGAACCGCCGAGATACACCATTCAAACATGGGTGCCCGGATTTATTGGATCATCATAAAGTCACTTGGAAGCTTCTGTTGTTTCTTCATACAAGATGGCGGCTTACAAGATGGTGACTTACAAGATGGTGCACAAGTTGATATCATCGAAAAGGTCATCTACGGGGCTTCCAACCCACCGGGTTTAGCTTATCAGACCCTATTTATTGGCTCTTAAGCCAAAGTCAGGCGGGTTATATACCCAAAAGTTGACTCCGTCAACAAGGTCATCTTGGGGGGTTCCAACCCTCCGGGTTTAGCTTATCAACCCAATTGATTGTCTCTTAAGCCAAAAAGTTGGCGCCATCAACAGGTCATCTAGGGGGCTTCCAACCCTCCGGGTTTAGCTTATCAGACCCTATTGATTGGCTCTTAAGCCAAAACGTTGACTCCGTCAACAGGTCATCTAGGGGGCTTCCAACCCTCCGAGGTTAGCTTATCACACCCTATTGATCGGCTCTGAAGCCAAAAAGTTGACTCCATCAACAGGTCATCCATGAGACTTCCAACCCTCCGGGTTTAGCTTATCAGACCCTATTGATCGGATGTTAAGCCAAATAGTTAACTCCGTCAACAGGTCATCTAGGGGGCTTCCAACCCTCCAGGTTTAGCTTATCACACCCTATTGATCGTCTCTTAAACCAAAAAGTTGACTCCGTCAATAGGTCATCTAGGGGGCTTTCAACCCTCCAGGTTTAACTTATCAGACCCTATTGATCGACTCTTAAGCCTACAAGTTGACTCCGTCAATAGGTCATCTAGGGGGCTTCTAACCCTCCGGGTTTAGCTTCTCAGACCCTATTGATCGGCTCTTAAGCCAAAAAGTTGACTCGTCAACAAGGTCATCTAGGGGGCTTCCAACCCTCCGGGTTTAGCTTATCAGACCCTATTGATCGGCTCTTAAGCCACAAAGTTGACTCTGTCAACAAGGTCATTTGGGGGCTTCCAACCCACCGGGTTTAGCTTACATATCCTCTTTAGCGGCTCTAAAGCCACCGCAAGCTCGGGTTAAACCTGCCTGTAAGCTGATGCTGCTCCGCTAGGTGACCCGTTAAACTCTACCGGTTAATCTCTCCTAGAGACCCTGAGCCGGTTCAAAGAGGTTGACGGCCAATCTCCATAGAGACCCTGTACTGGTTATGGTTAAATCGGTGGCTCTTGTCACGTGAGGGCCGGATTACGGAAAGCGAGGATAAACTCTCTCATCTACTGCTGACTCTCCGCTATGTGGCCCCTTTCGTACTCTTAGATAGTTAATGTTCTAAAGACCCTGCACTATTTAAGGTTAAAACGACGGATTTATGTCACGTGAGAGGCAGTTTATGGGCTACCAGGGTACTCATGCCCCATCATGTCTCTTTCTGGGACGTTACGCTCCTATCAGTTAATCTCACTTAGAGACCCTGAGCCGTTCAAAGAGATTGACGGCCAATCTCGATAGAGACCCTGTACTGGTAAGGAGTTATAGTAGCGAGTCAACTCAGAAGAACCGGCTCATGAGATATTGTAAAAAGCAAGTCAGGAAAGATATAATATCTCCAGGTTATGCTTTTTCAAAGCCGCCCTTACAACAATGCAGAACATATTCTGTTTTGTTTATTTTGCAGGTCTTGTGTATTAAGATGAGCTGCTGTTATATTGGAAAGTTGATTATTCTTGATAAGCCGCCCTATCAGATATAATGTCGCGTCATCTAATTGACCGGTTCTCGGATTTCTTCAATTGTCCTCTATAGTAATCTACAACACCCATGGATTTATCAAATATCTATTTGCCAGGTTGCACCACAACCACGAGCAGGGATTTCATGTCAAAGACAAGAATTATTCTAGGATATTCATTCAGAGTTATATTACAACCATGGTCAAGGATTCTTTCAAATCAAATCAATATCAGTTCAAGAGAACTTCTGAGGTGCATTATTATGAGGTGCATTATGATGAGTTATTATTCTCACACAGTCCCGAGTCGCCGCAGGCAGACAACCCGTCACTTGGGGGCTACACTATTCAAGTTTAGTTTATATCAAATATGCAAGTCCCATGTTGCTGCAAGCATGCACCACGACACTTGGGGGCTAGTGCAAGCCGATTTTCAAATCATTACATCGTCAGCAAGACCATATTATCTCAAGGAGATGAGTCGTCCTTTCTACATTTTTCTAAGTCCCAGCCCAGTAATTCTTACTGACCCGGCACTTGGGGGCTACACCGCTCAGATCAAATTTTCTAAAGTCCCAAGTCGTCGCAGGCGTGCGACCTGGCACTTGGGGGCTACAGTATTCAGCCGTTCAAACAGATTATATGGTTGAAAATTGAAGACCCGACCCATCACATACTGATGAGCTGGCCCTTGGGGCTACACCCGCTGAAATTTCATAAAGGTATAAAAAGTTATAAGTCCCAGGTTGCCGCAGGCAAGACAACCTGGTACTTGGGGGCTACACAGTCCAATATATTATTGCAAAGCACCAGGTTATCATGGATAATCTTGGAGTTTGGGGGCGAGAGGTAATATGGACATATCAAAAACTTTGAGGAGAACTTTCAAGATCTTAATTATGGAGTTCAATTGTTAGACCCGGAGTCACCAACATTCATGACCCGGCGTTTTCAAAAGATCAAAAGCCACCAGAGTTTGTATAAGTCGCCCTGCTTCACAACAATGGAAGTACGGATCTACATCATGAGGATTTCTTATTTTCAAAGATTTTCATTAAGCCAAAGTATTGGAAGCCGACTCAATGACATATGGGTATTCTATTTCCAATATTTTTTAAAGGACACTAACAAGCAAGATGATTTTCAAGATGCTTCATTCATATGCAGAAAAAACCTGAAGTTTTGAGGAGCCACTTCATAAGCCGGCCAAAGGAGCAAGCCGGCCACTTAACATACATACTATTCTTATTTTCAGGAGGTTACCATGAATAAATTCAAGCTAACCTGGGGGGTCTAATGTCGGGGATATACGCCGCGGTATGACTCGGGAGACAGTTATAACCCGGTGATAGTTATGACCCGGCTAAAAGTTAATGTCCCGGAGACGAGTCCTTGAAAATGAGTCCCTGAAGATGAGTCTTGAAGATAAGCCCTGGTTGTAAGCCGCCCGGTTCTAAGCTGCCTGGTTCTAAGCCGCCTGGTTCTAAGCCGCCCGGTTCTAAGCTGCCCGATTCTAAGCCGACGGCTTCTAAGCTGCCTGGTTCTAAGCTGCCTGGTTGTAAGCCGCCCAGTGTAAGCCGCCCGTTTGAGATAAGAAGCCCGGGACTCAGAAGCCCATGAAGACAAGCCCACAATAGGAAGTTATAATAAGTTAAGGCTCAATCTGACTTAGACTCTACATGTAAGCCGCCCCTTCAACTTATATAAGGAGGGGCGGGTCACCCCAAGAGGGTCAGGTTTTTAGACATCTCAATAGACAGGTCTTAGATAGACATGTCATGAGAGATAGACATATTAGAGACACTCGAGATTAGAGGTAGCGATTCCGCACCCCTATAACCGAGATCGTCGCCATCATCATCAATACAAGACAAGCAGGACGTAGGCTTTTACCTCATCTCGAGGGGCCAAACCTAGGTAAACTCGTGTCTCTCGATTCCGATTAACCCCTTCAAGCCGCCACATAGTTGCGCTTCTGCCCCGATCCTAAGTCCGTTCACCCAGATATCTGCCGTGACAAAACCACGACAAGTCGTCTCTAGAGTCACCGAACTATTCCTACTGGATTTCTGAGAGGCAGGCACGTTGCTGGCTTAGAATATTATTCATTGGCGGGTTCCGATGCTAGAGAAGAGACCCATCCCACAAGAAGGGGAAGTTGTTATCTTCGCCGACCATCTTATGCGTGGTTTTAGCCCGCTCGACTCAAAATTCTTCTGAGATGTCCTCCATTTATTTAATCTGTATCCTCAGGAATTGCCCCAAATTACGTCCCCAACTTGTGCAACTTTCAACTCTTAGGTAAAGCTTACTTGCAAGAAGAGCCATCTTTCGACCTCTTCCGTGATTTGTTCTATGTCAACCGTCAAACAGAAGTGGCAGCCGGTCCAAGTTTGGAGCTCGGCGGAGTCTCCATCCAAAGACGAAGAGGTCTGGTTTACTCGGCTGTCCAAATGCCAAGCCATCCCAAAGACAGGAACAGAACTTGGTTCTACTGTAGAGACACCTCTCCAGAGGGAGAAAATCCACTGCCGGGTTACTGTCCTACCTAGCTTTGCACTTCCACTGAACTTCTAGACTGGATGTCAGCTACGGCACGAGCGAAGTATGCTCTGGCTTTCACCAAAATCAAGGCCCTTCTGGCGAACGGGTTGATGGGAGTTGACTTAAGCCGCTGTTTGATCTCATGGAAGGTCTTACCACTGAGCTGGCGTGACCGGCTTATGCTTGAGTACACAGGCGTTGAGAACGATCCTTTCTGTTTCAACCACACACCTCTGACAGACGAAAATGTTACCGCTGTTATCAAAGGACTTACTCGCGAATCCCAAGAGGCCTGCCATAAAGTCGGGTTAAAACCTTTCTGTGCCGCAAACCCAGCTCCAGATGTAAGGATAGCTCTAGAATTCACTTTATCTCTATCTTTACTTTGTATATATGACAATCTTAACCCTTTGGGAGGCTTCACCTACAGGCCAGCTCTGGTTTCTGGAAGTAAAAATACACTCCCCCTGTGAAGAAGTGTCAGTCGGGCAACACCCGCGGCCGCAAGCCAAAATCATTAACTCAAAACCTGCTTGAACATGACAACTCAGAGATAGAACTTGATTCCCTTGGCCGTATTTTTATGCAACTTATTAACAATGACTGTACACAGGAGGAGACAGAGACGAGCCACGCCAACACCCCTGAGGTAACTTATCTTTCTCCCGACTCAGAAATCTTCCCACAGGAGAAGATATGACGGGTTGTCCGAAAAGTTACTTTTTTGCATCCCCTCGCTTACTTAGATCTCGAATTTTCCTTGAAAAAACAACAGCATGACTCTTGGCGTCAGACCCGGAGCACCGGCTCTGGGGATCTTATGGCCGACTTACCTAACTCCCCGGCGCCGCGAAAACATCCTGCTGAGGTACTTATCAGGAACCCATTATCTATCTTATATTTCTGTAATGATGTCTTACTATTGTGTCTAATTGTCTTTAACTTGTAGGAGTCACCTCCTTCTTCTGGCAACTCAACTGCCTCCAAACTTCCTCCCATGAAGCTCAACCCTGAGTATGTCTTCACGTCTGCACTGTCTACATTACCTCTATTACCTTTGTATTGTGTGTTGATTCTTTGCACTTTCAGGGCGCAAGCCAAGCGTAGGAAAACAGGCGGGTCTACCGTCACTCCTACCATTCAACAGTCGGATCCTGCTGAGCCATCTCTCTCTCCTCATGCTGAACCTTCTGATGCTGACAAGAAAGCACGTGAGAAATCTCCCCCGCCCTCCAAATTGGTGGGTCATCATATGGCGGCTTCCGATAGTCTAGCGGCTGACCCTAAGCCACCCAATCCAACCGCCGAAGACTCATCTCTCCCCGACATTACCATCGCTGGGACGGCCTATCAATCCCCGACACATCATACTCTGGCAAGGCATTCCAGCAACGTTGATACTTGCTCTCTCGAGAAGCTTGACATCGAGTTCCCTGTCCTAAAGAAGATGATTGCAGATGAATTACACGTCGGCTATCTGAACCGCCTTTCTACGAGTTGCAACATGGAGAGCAAACTTGTTGGCTTGATGAAGAAAAAATATGAGGTATGTTTCATCTTATGCCTTTCTCTTATACCCGTACATAGCCCCTAGAACCGGGTTAATATTGCAAATAATAGACCCGGTCTTCCAAACCTTCAACATACTATGTAGAGCTTAACATGTAACCCCCAAGTAACGGGTTAAATTGCATATAAGCCAGTACTTTACACTCAATCATGGATAGAGTTGTGCCCCCCAAGTCCAAAGCATCATGATAATGATGATCCGGATCTTTCATATTTGATAAGTTTGTTGGGTATAGCACCCAAGTCCGGAGCATTATGAAAATGATGAGCCGGATCTTTCACCTTAGGGTTAAAACGAAAACATAGACATTAGCCCCCAAGTGCCAAGTATATTGCTTGCAATCTGCTTGGGAATTGTATCATAGAGTAGCTCCACCCTGGGGATATAATCTTTATAACCTTTCACTTGTGTAATATAGGAGGCGTTAAACGCAGCCGAGTCTCAACGTGTCGGCTTAAGGGAAAATCTGACCACAGAACAAAACGCCCGAGCCGCCACAGAAGAGAAATTACGGGTGGCTGTCGAAAAACTTGAGAAATGATACGTCTCCATCGTATCTATAATTTTTTATTGTTTCATGCCAATATTCTACAACTTTCATATACTTTTGGCAACTTTTCATACTATTTTTGGGACTAACATATTGATCCAGTGCCCAGTGCCAGTTCCTGTTTGTTGCATGTTTTTTGTTTCACAGAAACTCCATATTAAACGAAGTCCAAACAGGATAAAAACTTATGGGGATTTTGTTTGGAATATATGTGAATTTTGGGAAGTGGAATCAATAGAAGACGGTGTCCGAGGGGCCCACAAGCCTGCCAGGCGCGCCCTGGGGGTAGGGCGCGCCCAGAGGGCTTGTGGCCACCCCTTAGGTCGGTTGGAGGTGTATTTCGGCCACAAGAAAGCCAATTCTTGGGTAAAGATCCCCTCAAAATTTCAGCCCGGTCGGAGTTACGGATCTCTGGATATTTAAGAAACGGTGAAACGCCAGAATCTGAGAGCGCAGAAACAGAAGGAAACACACACACACACACACACACACACAGAGAGAGAGAGAGAGATCCAATATCAGAGGGGCTCTCGCCCCTCCGCCGCCATGGAGGCCATGGACCAAAGGGTAAACCCTTCTCCCATCTAGGTGGAAGGTCACGGAATAATAAGAAGGAGGGGGCTCTATGCCCCTCTCTCCCGGTGGCACCGGAATGTCGCCGGGGCCATCATCGTGATGGTGATCTACTCCAACAACTCCGTCATCTTCACCAACACCTCCATCACCTTCCCCCATTTATCTACAGTGGTCTACTCTCCCGCAACCCACTGTACCCTCTACTTGAACATGGTCTTTACGCTTCATATTATTATCCAATGATGTGTTGCCATCCTATGATGTATGAGTAGATTTTTGTTGTCCTATTGGTTGATTAATGATCATGATTGGTTTGATTTGCATGTTTTATTATTGCTGATTTCGTATGGTTCTCTCCGTGTCGCGCAAGCATGAGGGATACCCGCTGTAGTGTTTGGAATATGCTTATGATTCGCTTATGGTGGGTGGCGTGAGTGATAGAAACACATACCCGAGTAAGTAGGTTGTTTGCGTATGGGAATAGAGAGGAATTTATACCTTATAATGCAATGGTTGGGTTTTACCTTAATGATCTTTAATAGTTGCGGATGCTTGATAGAGTTCCAATCATAAGTGCATGTGATCCAAGTAGAGAAAGTATGTTAGCTTATGCCTCTCCCTCATATACAATTGCAATAATGATTACCGGTCTATTTATCAATTGCCTAGGGACAATTCCGCAACTCCTACTACCACTTTTCCACACTCGTTAAACTAACTTAGTTATTTCTTTATCTGAGTAGCCCCTAGTTTTTATTTACGTCCTCTTTATTATCTTGCAAGCCTATCCTATCACACCTACAGAGTACTTCTAGTTTCATACTTGTTCTAGGTAAAGCAAACGTTAAGCATGCGTAGAGTTGTATCGATGGTCAATAGAACTTGAAGGAATATTTGTTCTACCTTTAGTCCCTCGTTGGGTACGACACTCTTACTTATCGAGAAAGGATACAATTGACCCCCTACACTTGTGGGTTATCAAGAAACTCCAAGTCACCTTCACTGCATATAGAAAGACTGCAAAATCTGAGCAAGTTGCCTTGTCCAAGCGTGCTGTCGATACTGAGGAGCAGCTAAAACTTGCATCAGCAGAGCTAAAGACTCTCAAAGATCACATATCCAAGATGACTACCGCTATCTTTGGTAAGCATGTATGGCTTAAAAAATTCCATATGAGAGAAATACCTGTCGGGTGGCTTATAACTTTGACCTTTTTCTTGCAGGTGAGAGGAGCCGCCTGCTATCCTCTCATAGTTCTTATGAAATTAAAAGCAGTTTACACTTTGACTGAGCAACTCTATCGTGGAGCCCTCTGTACCATCAAGGCCGTGATGACGGCCAAATATGTCCCCAAGCTTATGAAGGGTGTCACAGAAACCTTATCAACTTTGCATAAGCAAGTAGATGAAATGAGGTGATTAGTTGCCAAGACAGGGGCTATAGCTGCGCTGAGTCGGTCCCTGGCCTTCGCTCCTGAGTTAACTGCTGAAGAAATGATGAACGGCTTCCCTTCCAAGAAGGATGATGGCTCAGATTTTACTGAAGTGGATTATGCCAAGTGCATCAAGGCCTCCAGGTGGCTTGCCTCTATACTAGTTGACGACACGGATCTGACTCCATATCAGGCGGCTTATGACAAAAACATCCGACGGCTGTGCTGCCCAACCTTTGAAGCCAGGGAATTAATCCCGGCACGTCGTAAGCCGCTCTTTGCCCCTGATATTGATCTATCAACACTTTTCGACGATACTCAATTCCAAGTCTTACTAAACTACAACTGGGACATGGATAATCTTCAGACCGAAGAGCCCAAAGACCCGACGCAAGATGACCCTCCCGCCAGTTAACTTTCCTGTTGTTCTCTACTAAATGTAACCCGGTCAGCTGAGCCGCCGAGATTCATGCAAAACTTTAAGTCCTTCATCTTTTGAGATCTTGGAGAGCTTTGTAATATACCTTGCAATCTTCTTAATGATGTCTTTAACAACGAATCATCTTCAGAGAAAGGCCTGCGAAACAGAAAATGTTCTGCAAGGTTTGTATGGGCGGCTTTGAAAAAGCATCACCCAGAAATCTTATTATCTGCATAGCCTTGCTTTGTCTTTCACAATCTTGCTCTGGCCCGGCTTACGACATGAATGCAATGTATGATGCAATATGTGATGCAATGTATGGTGCAACATGTGATGTAATGCATGATGTTCTTGCTTTCCCTTCCTTTTTGTTTTTCGACAACTCATTGATGGCCCTTCTGGGAGGGCCTGTTGCTTTGAATTGCCTAATAGTATATGGTCTCTAACGAGAGTGACCGCCAATCTTGCATGGCTCAGGGTCTCTAAGCGAGATTAATGTTTAAGGGCGCAACAGAGCAGAATTTGCAGCGGGGTGAGTGCCCCGGGCTCATAAGCTACTTCTCACGTGACATAAATCCGTCGTTTGAACCTTAAGGGTGTCCCTTGCTTAAGAGTAGGACGGGCCAATTTGCAGAGAGTACGTAGCAGATGAGAGAGGTTTCCTCGCCGATGTATGAGGCCCTCGCAGGGGTTGAGTTCACAGCTTGCTGCACCCCTAGCCGAGCGGTAGCTGCATAGAGGCTGGTATAACTCGGCCTTACCGCGACTGAAGAGCCGACCAAGAGGGGGAGCAACCTTCACCCACTCTTGAACTTACTCTGGGTCCATGACCAGCCTTACGGTGGCTAAAGACCCGATCAGGAGGGGGGCGACCTTCACCCACTCCTGACCCTGTTGACGGAGTCAACATTTTGGGTCCAAGACCCGGCTTGCAGTGGCTGAACAGCCGATCGAGTGGGTTTGAATCTTAACCCGGAAGGTTGAAAGCCCCCAAATGACCTTGGTGGGTACCCATGTTTGAACGGTCGCAACATGGTGGCTTGTCCTCTTGGGAGACTTTAAATCTTTCACCAATAAGGTAGCGCACCCATGTTTGAACGGTCGCAACATGATGGCTCGTCCTCTTGGGTGGCTTTAAGCCTTTCGCCGCCTTGCACGCCACCATGGTGTGGACCACCAACTTGTAAGTCACCGTCTTGTGGACCGCCAGCTTGTAAGTCGTCACACAATGGTGCTATTTTGGCTGAAGAGCTGGTCAAAAAGGGGGAGCAAGCTAAAACCAGCGGGTTGGAAGCCCCCAAGGGACCATGTAGGAAGTATCCATCCTTTGCACAAATCTGTAATGCAAAAAAGGAAAACTACAGAGGCCGCGTCTTACAGGGATGCCAGCTTTATTATATGAGAAATATAAATACAATGAAGCATGTATGTACAAGATGGGAGTCAATGACTCAAGTATAGTAAGGCCGCAGATGAGCGATGGTCCACGGCCGATGAGCCTCCTGTGCAGAGGTACGGGACTCGTCTTGTACGTCGATGAGATAATAAGACCCATTGTTCAGATTTCTGCTAACCAAAAAAGGCCCTTCCCTTGGGGGGGGGATAACTTGTGCGCATCTGTCTGATCTTGAATGAAACGTAACACCAAGTCGCCTTCTTGGAACGTCTGGGTCCTGACCCTATGGCTATGGTAGCGACGCAAGTCCTGTTGATAAATCACCGATCGAGCTGCTGCAAGATCGCGTGCTTCATCTAGAGCATCCAATACATCCTGACGCGCCGTCTCATTGTCAGCTTGCACATAAGCCGCCACCCGCGGCGAATCATGACGTATGTTGCTTGGCAATACGGCCTCCTAACCATAAACCATGAAAAAGGGCGTGTAACCCGTCGACCTGTTAGGCGTAGTATTGATGCTCCAAAGGACGGATGGAAGCTCCTCAACCCAACAACCCGGCGTTCTGTATAAAGGAACCATAAGCCGAGGCTTAATACCTCTCAAGACTTCCTGGTTGGCCCACTCCGCCTGACCGTTGGATTGCGGATGAGCAACAGCCGAAACATCAAGCCAGATGTGCTCGCTTTTGCAGAATACCTTCATACCCCCCTTGGATAAATTTGTGTCGTTATCTATGATGATGCTATGAGGGTATCCAAATAGGTAGATCAATTTCTTGACAAATTGAACCGCCGTGGCCGCATCACATCTACTGACCGGCTCAGCCTCTACCCACTTGGTGAATTTGTCCACTGCCACCAAGAGCTGCGTCTTCTTATCGTTAGACCGTTTGAAAGGCCCAACCATATCAAGCCCCCATACTGCAAACGGCCAAGTGATTGGTATCATCCGTAACTCCTGAGCCGGCACATGAGCATGTCTTCCAAACTTCGGACACCCGTCGCACTTATCGACCACATCCTCTGCGTCCTTATGAGCCATCAACCAGAAAAAGGCATGTCAAAAAGCATTAGCCACCAAAGACTTTGACCCGGTGTGATGTCTGCAATCGCCAACATGTATTTCATATAAAATTTCCTTGCCTTCCTCTGGAGAGAAACAACGCTGGAAGACACCGGTAACGCTGCACTTGTGCAACTCTCCATTAATGATGGTCATGGACTTAGAATGCCTCACGATTTTCCATGCCAGAGTGTCGTCTTCAGGCAACTCGCCTCGGGTCAGGTATGCCAGGTACGACAATGTCCAGTCCGGAATAGCATGTAAAGCCGCCACTAGCTGCCCCTCCGGGTCAGGTATGGCCAGATCCTCTTTTGAAGGTAGCTTAACAGACGGGTGATAAAGTACGTCCAAGAAAATGTTAGGCGGCACCGACTTACGTTGAGAGCCCAGTCTTGACAATGCATCCGCTGCTTACTTATTGCGATGATCAATATGATCCACCTGATAACCCTTGAAATGACCAGCGATGATATCCACCTCTTGTTGATAAGCCGCCATCCATGGGTCCTTGGAATCCCACGTGCATGACACATGTTGTGCCACAAGATCTGAGTCGCCAAGGCACCTAACCCGGCTCAGCTTCATCTCCTTTGCCACATGAAGTCCATGAAGCAAAGCTTCGTACTCGGCTGCATTGTTCGTGCAAGGAAACATAAGCCTTGGCACATAACAAAACTTATCACCTTTGGGGGAAATTAAGACAACTCCAGCCCCTGATCTCTCCAACTATCTGGATCCATCAAAGTGAATTGTCCAATACGTGTTGTCCGGATTTTCCTCCGGTGACTAACACTCTATCCAATCATTTATGAAATCCACCGATGCCTGAGACTTCACGTCCGTGTGAGGTACATACTTCAAATTGAGAGGCCCAAGCTCTAGCACCCACTTACTAATTCTGCGAGTGGCTTCCCGGTTCTGAATTATATCTCCCAACGGAGAAGATCTAACCAACGTGATCTGGTGTCCAAGGAAATAATGTTTCAACTTGCGATTTGCCATGAACACCCCGTATATTAGTTTCTGCCAATGTGGGTATCTTTTCTTGGACTCTATAAGCACCTCATTGACATAATAAACCGGCCTCTGGAGCACTACCACAATCGCAGCACTGACCGCCCCTATTGTTAGCCGCCACATAAAGGAGCAAGGGTTCCTTCTCAGTTGGAGCAGCCAAGATCGACGGCTCAACCAACTGCTTCGTAAGTGCTTCAAGAGCTTCATCCGCAGCCTTACTCCAGACAAAGTCATCCGTCTTTTTCATCATCTGGTATAGAGGAATTAATAGCCTTCTCCCCCAGGCGGCTCATGAAGTGGCTTAAAGTGGCAATACGACCCGCCAAGCATTGTACATCATTGACACTTGCCGTCTTAGCTAGTGACATGATGGTCTTTATTTTGTCCGGGTTGGCCTCGATTCCTCGTTCGGAGACCAACAATCCCAGAAGTTTACCTGTCGAAACTCCAAAAACACATTTAGCCGGGTTAAGCATCATCTTATAAACCCGTAAGTTATTAAATGTCTCCTTCAGGTCGCCCAGCAATGTCTCCTTCTTCCTTGACTTAACCACAATATCATCCACGTAAGCATGAACATTGCGCCCAATCTAACCGTGAAAGCAATTCTTCACACAACATTGGTAAGTTGCATGTGCACTTTTGAGCCCAAACGGCATAGACACATAGCGGAAAGCTCCAAAAGGTGTTAGAAACGATGTCTTCGCTTGGTCTTTGACTGCCATGTTGATCTGATGATACCTTGAATAGGCGTCCACGAAGAATAAACTCTCACAACCCACCGATGCATCAATAATCTGTTCTATATGAGGGAGAGCAAACGGGTCAACTGGACAGGCCCAGTTAAGATCCGTGTAATCTATACACATACACCATGTGCCGTTCTTCTTGAGCACCAGCATAGGATTGGCTAACCACTCCGGGTGAAATACTTCCACGATGAACCCTGCCGCCAAGAGTCGGGCTACCTCTTCTCCAATCGCTGTACACCGGTCCTCGTTGAAATGGCGAAGGAATTGTTTAATCGGTTTGAACTTAGGATCCACATTAAGGTTGTTTTCAGCGAACTCTCTCAGTACCCCCGGCATGTCAGATGACTTCCATGCAAAGATGTACCAATTCTCACGGATGAATTTGATGATCGCGCTTTCCTATGTGGGGTCCATGTTAGCCCCGATAGTGAACTGATTAGATGAGTCACCCGGAGTAAAATCCACCAGGTTCGTGTCATCTGACGCAAACTTCAGGGGCGGCTCAGACTCCGTACTAGGTTTCTTCAATGGAGTCATATCCGCCAGGTCAACGTTATCCTTGTAGAAGTTAAGCTCTGCCTCTGCATAGCTTGACATTGCATAAGCTGCATCTCCTTCCTCGCATTCAATGGTGATTTTTCGATTACCATGGACCATGATCGTTCTGTTGAGAGCCGTCATCTTGAGCTGCAGATAAACATAACAAGGCCTAGCCATAAACTTCGCGAAAGCCGGTCGGCCAAATAGAGCATGATACAAGCTCTTAATTTTCACCACCTCAAACCACAAGGTTTCCACCCTGTAATTGTACTCGTCTCCAAACGCCACTTCCAAGGCAATCTTCCCTACTGGGTAGGCTGACTTGCCTGGCACCACCCCATGAAAAATGGTTGAACCTGACCCGGTGGCACCGAAACCGTCTCCTGAGCCGCTCGGACCTGAATCGCCTGACGGGTCGTTACCATTATTACGGCTTTGACGAAGGCTATGCTCCCGAAACTGGCACATAATGTTGTAATCCTTCCAAGTGTGGATGGCCTCCTTATCTGGCCGATCGTGCAGCGGGCAAGGTTTGTTCAACGCCTCTTCCAAGTTGTAAGGCATAGGTGCCTTATTTCTGTTGAACAGCGGCCTAAAACTTCCGTTGCCCCTAGGACGACCGTTCCTAGCATTGGTGCTCACCACAAACTCTGACCCGCCGTCCGGGTTTTTTCTCTTGCCTTGGTTGCCGTTCCCAGCACCTCCCTACTAGCTCTTACCATTGCCGCCCTTCTTACCCTGAACTAACTTCTCATCGTCGGAGTCTGGGTCTTTGGTAGTGTCTGAATCTGCATATTTGGTGAGAGCCGTCATGAGCTCACCCATATCCTGACAAGAACGCTTCAACCGCCCGAGCTTCTACTTTAGGGTCACAAAATGACAGTTCCTTCCCAAAATCAGACGAGTGGATCACTCTCGAGACCTACCGCACCCAATGATGGGCCGACTCACCTTCTTGCTGCACACAAAGATCCAAATCTATGATCATGATGGGTTGCTTGCAGGTTCCCTTGAATTTTTTTATGAAGCGTGCTTTCAACTCGTCCCAAGACGTGATGGTGTTGGGTGGAAACCCCTTTAACCAAGTGCGGGCCGGTCCTTCCAACTTCATGATGAAGTATTTTGCACAAACCGCCTCATTGACACCAGCATCTCCATAGCAAGATCATAGCTTTCGACCCAAGCCTCTGGGGGCAGATCTGCCGTGTAATTGGGCACCTTCCACGGCCCTTTAAAGTCCTTGGGCAAACATGCATTCCTTAGATCTGCCATGAGACATTGCACACCAATTCCCTTGGAAGAAATGCTGACGGGTGTCGCTGGTGCGGGCTCAGGGATCTCCGGGTAATCCATCACCGGTGTTGATCCTCGCAGAACCCGACCCCTATCGATAGGCGCACGAATATCCATCTCAGGCGTGTTATCATTGGGCGGGTTACGCCTCCGCTCACTGCTAGAAACTGCTGGCAACTCAGTGCGCCGGCTGTAGCTACGGCTGTGAACCGGCATGGAATGCACCTGGCTCCAGCTGTGCATGTATCTTTCTTGTTGAGCCACCGCTGTCTGCAACATGTTGATTGCATTCCTTGCCTCTTCAGCAAACGACGTTCCTTCTGCCAAGGGGAGGGTGTCAATCTTGGAAGCCGCCGCTATCATGTTCTCCACCGGATTGGAATAATGGCCATGCGGTGTCACAACATGTCATGACAAAGGTCTGTTCCTCCGTGGCGGGTCTAACTGCCGCGGCACCTATGCTGCCCTAGTCACCATCGGCGGTGTACTTGGCCCGGACCCAAGAGTACTGAAAATTTTCCGAGGCTGAATAGGTAGTCCTTCTTGAGTCCTTCTACGCTGAACTGCCTCCGACACTCGCTGGTCCAGAGTAAAATGGAGAGCCTCCGCCCTTAGGTGCTCCGACTCAGCATTCATCTGAGCTTGCATTGCATTGATATCCTCCTGGGCCTGAGCCATCTATCCCTTGATCCGGTTAATCTTGGCATTGCCCTCCGCCTGATTCTCGGCTGTCAGATCTATGGCCATCAGAGTTGCTAGCTCCTCCATGAGCTCCAATAAACCTTGAGTCGGCGTCTTAGGAGGCTCCGCATCAGGTGGGGCTGCTCCTGTCGCTGCTCCTGAAGTCGCTCCATTGGCAGCCGGCATCGGGCCTGCCATGAACACGACAGCTCGACTTGGCGGGTCATAGGGCTCCGGAATACTGTCACCATCGGCATAGCCCCCTAATCCGCCGTCATGAAGTTGATAGATTGACTCTGCATCCTCGCTGGAAGATCCTTCATCTGAGAAAGCCAAGGTCTCTCCCGACAAGGAATCCCCTTGTCCTGCGTAAAACCGACGAAAACACTCTTCCTCTCGGGTTGAACACGGGCGGGTGTCGCGCGCCGGGCCGGCTCGACGAGGTCGGTGCAGATGTCCGGCCCGGGTGTAGATCCGTAAAGCTTGTCGATGAACATGTGCATCTTAGCAATGGGAAACCGATAGCCATACTCGATTGAGCCGGCTTCAAGCCCCCATCCTGAATCGTCGATGTAGAGCTTGCCGTGGCGACTCTTCGTCATCAAGCCAACAGCGTATCCTTCGATCCCTGGGAGAGAGCCCTTTGAGATCACAACACCACCGCACGCTGGCCCCACGATGGGCGCCAAGTGTCGTGGTTTTGTCACGACAGATATCCGAAGACTTAGGTTCGAGGCCATGATTAAGGCGGTGGACTCAACTGGGTTGGTCGGGATGAAAGACATGGATTTACCTAGGTTCGTCCCCTCAAGATGAGATAAAGACCTACGTCCTTGTTTGTGCGTATTGACTGGAGTATCAATTACAAGGGAGCATATTCGCTTGACCTAGATCTCGATTGATTGGTTTCTGTCTAAGCCGTCCCAGGGTCTCGCCTTTATATAAGAGGTCTAGACCCTGGGTTACACAAATCTCATACCGAATCTTACAACGTGTTTGATTTCGTCTCTACACCGCCTTGCCTATTCTGCTAGGCTGTCTCCCGGCGGCTTACCCGCCCGCGTTTTGTGTCTTCTTTCCGACTCGGGGCCACCGTCTCAGCCCATCTAGTGAACCTCCATGCAACCCAATCTTCCTCTTCCAGCCCATAGGCTAAGGAGCCGCTAGGTATGACCCGGCCCCTCCTGGGCGGATCTTACCATAGGGTTATATCCCGAACAGTGCATGTGTTGTAAATATGCCCTAGAGGCAATAATAAATGGTTATTATTATATTTCCTTGTTCATGATAATCGTTTATTATCTCGGCTGTAATTGTATTGATTGGAAACACATTGCATGTGTGGGTAAATAGAAAAACATTGTGTCCCTAGTATGCCTCTAGAAGACTAGCTCGTTGATCAAAGACGGTCAAGGTTCCCTAATATGGTTCTATGACGCGAATGCCGGAAGTGTTTCGGGGGTCCGTTGGGTGGGTCCACCTGCCACGAAAGGCTCCATGGGTTGTGATAGAGGGCACACCATCCCCTAGTGGGCTGGCCGCCCCTCCCACAAGGCCCATGCGTTCGAAGGGTGTGAGGGGAAACCCTAAAGAGGGCGGGCCACCTTGTCTTAGGGGCCCAGCGACCCCTTGGCTGCCGCCCCCACCCCTCTTGACCGCCGCCCCTAGGGGTGGGAACTCTAGGGTGCCGCCCCTTCTCCCCTTCCCCCTATATATATGAGAGAGGGAGGAGGGAAGCCGCACAATAAGCCACGGTACAGCCCATCCTCCCTCCCTGATTGCTTCTCCTCTAGTAGATTGGCTCTGTGCCGTTTAGCGAAGCTCTGCCGGATCAGCTCCTCCACCACCACCGCCACGTTGTCGTGCTGCTAGAGAACCCATCTACCTCTCCGCTCCCTCTTGCTGGATCAAGAAGGCGGAGATCATCATCGATCTGTACGTGTGTTGAACACGGAGGTGTCATCCGTTCGGCACTTGATCGGGAGTTCGTCGACGGCTTGCAATTTGGATCGCGAAGACGTTCGACTACATCACCCGTGTTTCTTAAAGCTTCCGCTTAGCGATCTACAAGGGCTATGTGGATCCGATCTCTCCTCTCGTAGATGCTCATCTCCTAGACTGATCTTGGTGAAGCGTAGGAATTTTTTGTTTCCCATGCAACGTTCCCCAACAGTGGCATCATGAGCTAGGTCGATGTGTAGATGAGATCTCGAGTAGAACACAAATGAGTTTGTGGGCATTGATGAAGCGGCCTAGACCAACCTTACTCATACGCTTACGAGAGACCAGTTCCATTGACTGACATGTGACTTTGTTGCATAAAGATGGCTGGCGGGTGTCTGTCTCTCCTACTCTAGTTGGCTCGGATTCTACAAAGGTGGTCCTTGAGAATGTTGAATAGAAATTTGTGTATCACCATTGTGGTTTTTGTGTAGGTGAGAATTGTTCTTGCTAGATACCCATAGCAGCCACGTGAAACATGCAACAACAATTAGAGGATGTCAAACTTGTTTTTGCTGGGTATGTTATCACGTGATATGGCCAATTACATGATGAGAAATATGTGATGTATGAGATAATAATGTTTTGTATAGAATACCACGACTTGCATGTCGATGAGTACGACAACCGGCAGGAGCCAAAGGGTTATCTTTAATTATTGTATGACCTGCGTGTCAATCATTAAGCGCTATGTAATGCTTTACTTTATCGCTAAGTGGTAGCAATAGTAGTAGAAGCATGGTGGGGCGACACGTTGATGGAGATCATGGTGTCATGCCAGTGACAATGGAGATCAGGCCAATGCTTTAAGGATGGAGATCAAAAGCACGAGATGGCCACATCATGTCACTTCTGATTTGAATGTGATGTTAATCATTCTATGTACCTTGTTTTTCTTAGGACGATGGTAGCATTATAAGGTGTCCCCTCACTTAAATTTCAAGATAAATTGTGTTCTCCCCGAGTGTGCATCGTGCGAAAGTTCGTCGTGGCGAGACACCACATGATGATCGAGTGTGATAGACTCGGCATTCACATACAACGGGTGCAAGCCAGTGTTGCACATGCAGAACACTCGGGTTAAACTTTACGAGCCTAGCATGTACATACATGGCCTCAAAACACAAGAGACCGAAATGTCGAACATTATTCATATAGTAGATATGATCAACATGATGATATTCACCATTGAAACCACCTCAACTCATGTGATGATCGGACTTGAGTTGGTGAATTTGGATCATGTATCACTCGAATGACCGGAGGGATGTCAATTTGAGTGGGAGTTCTGAAGTAATATGATTAATTGAACTCATTATCATGAACTTAGTCAGTAGTGTCATTGCAAATTATGTTGTAGATTACTAGCTCACGCTGTAGCTCCCTAGAATTTATACGTTCCTAAAGAAATAGATTTAGTAATTTGATTAACTAAACTCATTATCTTGAACAATAGTCTTAGTAACCTTTGCATATTTGTGTTGTAGATTAATGGCTCGCGAAGTAGTTCCCCTGAATTTTAATGCATTCCAAGAGAAAGCCAAGATAAAAGATGATGGAAGTAACTTGGTGGACTGGGCCCGTAATCTGAGGATTATCCTCACGGCTTCCCAGAAGGTTTATGTCCTTGATGGACCGCTTGATGATCCACCCACTCCCGTGTCGTCCGAAGACGTTAAGAACGCTTGGAAGGCACATTTTTGAGATTACTCAATAGTTCAATGTGCAATGTTGTATCGCTTAGAACCGGAACTTCAAAGACATTTTGAACGTCATGGAGCATATGAGATGTTCCAGGAGTTGAAGTTTATCTTTGAGAAGAATGCCCGGATCGAGAGGTATGAGACCTCCGATAAGATCTATGCTTGCAAGATGTTGGAGAATGGGTCTGTCAGTGAACATATACTCAGAATGTCTGGGTATTCAAACCGTCTGGCTGAGTTAGGGATGCACCTTCCGCCGGAGCTGATCATTGACAGAGTTCTTCAATCATTGCCACCTAGCTACAAGAGCTTTGTGTGGAACTATAACATGCACGGGATGACCAAGTAAGTCGCCGAGCTGTTTGCGATGTTGAAAGTTGCTGAGGCTGAAATCCAAAAAGAACATCAAGTGTTGATAGTCAATAAAACCACTAGTATCAACAAGAATGGAAGGGCAAGAATGGTAACTCCAATCAGGGTGGCAAAGAAGTTGCCCCTCCCGTGAAGAAACCCAAGGCCGAACCCAAGCCAGAAACTGAGTGCTTTCATTGCAAGGGAACTAGTCATTGGAAGCGGAACTGCCCAAGTATCTGGCCGACAAGAAGGAGGCCAACACCAAACAAGGTATATATGATATAAATGTTATAGATGTGTACCTTACCAGCTCTCGTTGTAGTACCTGGGTATTTGATACCGGTTCGGTTGCTCACATTTGCAACTCAAAACAGGAGCTACACAGTAGACAAAGACTGGCAAACGACTAAGTGACGATGTGCATGGGAAATGGTTCCAAGGTTGATGTGATCGCCGTCGGCACGCTCGCTCTTAGATTATCATAGGGGATTAGTGATGAACCTGAATAATTGTTATTTAGTGCATGCGTTAAGCATGAACATTATATCTGGATCTTGTTTATTGTGAGTGATTATTCATTTAAATTAGAGAATAATGGTTGTTCTATTTATATGAGTAATATCTTTTATGGTCATGCACCCAACGTGAGGGGTTTATTCCTATTGAATCACGATAGTGATGATACACATGTTCATAACATTGATGCCAAAAGATGTAGAATTGATAATGATAGTACCACTTTTTTGTGGCACTGCCATTTAGGTCATATTGGTGTTAAATGCATGAAGAAGCTCCATGTTGATGGACTTTTGGAGTCACTTGATTTTGAATCACTTGACACATGTGAACCATGCCTCATGGACAAGATGATTAAAACCCCGTTCTCTGGAACAATGGAATGGGCAAGTGACTTGTTGGAAATCATAAATTCAGATGTGTGTGGTTCGATGAGCATTGAGGTGCGTGGTGGATATCATTATGTTCAAACATTCACTGATGACTTAAGTAGATATGGGTATATTTACTTAATGAAGCACAAGTCTGAAACATTTGAAAAGTTCAAGCAATTTCAGAGTGAAGTTGAAAATCATCATAACAAGAAGATCAAACTCCTACGATCTGATCGAGGAGGAGAATATCTAAGTTATGAGTTTGGCAGTAACTTAAGACAGTGTGGAATCATTTCACAATTAGCACCGCTTGGAATACCACAGTGTAATGGTGTGTCTGAATGTCGTAATCGAACCTTATAAGATATCGTGCATTCTATGATGTCTCTTGCCGATTTGCCACTATCGGTTTGGGGTTATGCATTAGATACAACTGCATTCACTTTAAATAGGGCACCATCAAAATCCGTTGAGATGATGCCATATGAACTGTGGTTTGGCAAGAAGACAAAGTTGTCGGTTCTTAAAGTTTGGGGATGTGATGCTTATGTCAAAAAGCTTCAGCCTGGAATGCTGGAACCCAAAGCGAAGAAATGCGTCTTCATAGGGTACCCAAAAGAGACAGTTGGGTACACCTTCTATCTTAGATCCGAAGGCAAACTGTTTGTCTCTAAGAACGGAACATTTCTTGAGAAAGAGTTTCTCTCTAAAGAATTGAGTGGGAGGAAAATAGAACTTGATGAGGTTATTGAACCTATACTTCAACCAGAGAGTAGCGCAGTGCAGAAAGATGTTTCTCTAGAGCCAACATAGGTTGAAGAGGAGTCTAATTATGATGATCATGAAGCTTCGAATCAAGTTACTATAGCGCCTCGTAGGTCGACAAGGGTGCATACTACTCCTAACTGGTACGACAACCTATCTTAGAGGTCATGTTGTTAGACAACGATGAACCTCCAAGCTATGGAGAAGCAATGATGGGCCCGGATTTTGAGAAATGGTTGGAGTCCACGAGATCCGAGATGGGATCCACGTATGAAAACGAAGTATGGACTTTGGAAGTATTACCTAAAGGGAGAAAGGCCGTTCAGAATAAATGGATCTGTAAGAGTAAGACGGACGCGGACGGTAATGTCATCATCTATAAAGCTTGACATGTAAAGGGTTTTTCACAAGTTCAAGGAGTTGACTATGTTGAGACCTTCTCACCCGTAGCGATGCTTAAGTCCGTCAGAATCATGTTAGCAATAGCTACATATTTCGACTATGAAATTTGGTAGATGGATGTCAAAACAGCGTTCCTTAACGGTTTCCTAAAGGAAGAGTTGTAGATGATACAACCAGAAGGTTTTGTCGATCCAGAGAATGCTAAAAAAGTTTGCAAACTCTAGCGATCCATTTATGGACTGGTGCAAGCATCTCAAAGTTGGAATCTGCGCTTTGATGAGGTGATTAGAGCGTTCGGTTTTATACAAGTTTACGGAGAAGCTTGTATTTACAAGAATGTGAGTGGGAGCTCTATAGCGTTTCTAATATTATATGTGGATGACATATTGCTGATTGGAAATAGTATAGAAATGTTGGAAAGCACGAAGGAATATTTGAATAAAAGTTTTTCAATGAAGGACCTAGGAGAAGCTGCTTTCATATTAGGCATTAAGATCTATGGAGATAGATCGAGACGCTTAATAGGACTTTCACAAAGCACATAGCTTGACAAAGTTTTGAAGAAGTTAAAAATGGATCAGTCAAAGAAGGGGTTCTTGCCTGTGTTGCAAGGTGTGAAGTTGAGTAAGACTCAATGCCCAGTGACTACAGAAGATAGAGAAAAGATGAGTGTCATCCTCTATGCTTCAGCCATAGGCTCTATCATGTATGCAATGTTGTTCACAAGACCCAATGTCATCCTTGCCATATGTATGGCCAGAAGGTTTCAAAGTGATCCAGGAATGGAGCACTGGATGGCGGTCAAGAATATCCTTAAGTACCTAAAAAGGACTAAGGAAATCTTTCTTGTTTATGGAGGTGATCAAGAGCTCATCGTAAAGGGCTACGTAGATGCAAGCTTTGACACTAATCTAGATGACTCTATGTCGCAAACCGAATACGTATCTATTCTCAATGGGGGAGCGGTTCGCTGGTGCAGTTCCAAGCAAAGCATGGTAGTTGATTCTACATGCGAAGCGGAGTACATCGGGGCCTCGGAGGCAGAGAAGGAACATGTCTGGATGAAGGAGTTCATGACAGATCTTGTAGTCGTGCCCAGTGCACTGAATCCAATGGCTCTGTTCTGTGACAACACTGGTGCCATTGCTCTGGCCAACGAACCAAGGTTTCCCAAGAGAAGCAGACACATAAAGCGACGCTTCCATTCCATCCGTGGTCACATCAAGGATGAGGACATAAATATTTGCAAAGTGCACACGGATCTGAATGGCGCAGACCCGTTAACTAAACCTCTTCCAAGGGCTAAACATGATCAACACCAGAACTGCATGGGTCTTGGATTCATTACAATGTAAATCACATAGCGATGTGAGCTAGATTATTGACTCCAGTGCAAGTGGGAGACTATTGGAAATATACCCTAGAGGCAATAATAGATGGTTATTATTATATTTCCTTGTTCATGATAATAGTTTATGATCCATGCTATAACTTTATTGATTGGAAACACTTTTCACATGTGGATACATAGACAAACACTATGTCCCTGGTATGCCTCTAGTAGAATAGCTCATTGAGAAAAGATGGTCAATGTTTCCTAGCCATAGACATAAGATTTCATTTGATAAATGGGATCACATCATTGGGAGAACGATGTGACGGACAAGACCCAAACTATAAACATAGCATATGATCGTGTCAGTTTATTGCTATAGTTTTCTACATGTCAAGTATCTGTTCCTATGACCATGAGATCATGCAAATCATTGACACCGGTGGAGTACCTTGTGTGTATCAAACATCATAATGTAACAGGGTGACTATGAAGGTGCTTTATAGGTATGTCCGAGGGTGTCTGTTGGGTTGGCATGGATCAAGACAGGGATTTGTTATTCCGTGTGACGAAGAGGTATCTCAGGGCCCACTCGGTAATACAACATCACAACAAGACTTGCAAGCAAAGTGACTAATGTTTCGGCACATGATCTTGTATTGCGATACGGGTAAAGAGACTTGTCGGTAACGAGATTGAACTAGGTATGGAGATACCAACGATCGAATCTCAGGCAAGTAACATAGAGATAAACAAAGGGAACATCATACAGGATTATCTGAATCCTTGACATAGAGGTTCAACCGATAAAGATCTTTGTAGAATATGTAGGAACCAATATGGGCATCCAGGTCCCGCTATTGGTTATTGACCATAGAGGTGTCTCGGTCATGTCTACATAGTTCTCGAACCCGCAGAGTCTGCACACTTAACGTTTAGTGACGAATTGGTATAGATTAGTTATGTATGTTGGTGACTAAAGGTTGTTCGGAGTCCCGGATGAGATCCCAGATATGACGAGGAGCCTCGGAATGGTCTGGAGGTAAAGATTCATATATAGGAACTCGGTATTCGGGTTCCAGAAATTTTTCAGGACTTACCGGTTTTGTGGTGGGAAAGCCAGAAGTGTTCCGGAGGTCCGTCGGGTGGGTCCATCTGCCACGAAAGGCTCCATGGGCTGTGAGAGGGGGCAAAGCAGCCCCTAGTGGGATGACCACCCCTCCTACAAGGCCCATGTGGCTAACGGGTGTGAGGGGAAACCCTAAAGAGGGCGGGCCACCTTGGCTCGGGGGGCCAAGCTACCCCTTGGCCGCCCCCCATCTTGGCCACCGCCCCTAGGGGTGGGAACCCTAGGGCGCAGCCCCTTCTCCCCTTTTCCCTATATATATGAGAGAGGGAGGAGGGCAGCCGCACCATAAGCCACGACGCATCCCTTCCTCCCTCGCCGATTGCTTCTCCTCTAGTAGATTAGTTCGACGCCGCTTGGCGAAGCTCTGCCAGATCAGCTCCTCCTCCACCGCCGCCACACCATCGTGCTTCCGGAGAACCCATCGACCTCCCCAATCCCTCTTGCTAGATCAAGAAGGAGGAGATCATCATCGAGCTATACCTATGCTGAACGCGGAGCTGCCGATCGTTCGGCACATGATCAGGAGTTCATGGGGCAGCTTGCGATTTGGATCGCGAAGACGTTCGACTACATCAACTGCGTTTCTTCACGCTTCCTCTTAGCGATCTAAAAGGGTATGTGGATCCGATCTCTCCTGTCGTAGATGCTCATCTCCTAGATTGATCTTGGTGAAGCATAGGAATTTTTTTGTTTCCCATGCAACGTTCCCCAACAGTGCGGCCACCCCCCTGTCAGGAGTCCTGGCCCTATTCTTCGTCCTATAAATATCCAAATATCCCCCAATACCTTAAAGAGCAATGCAAATACTTATTCGCTGCCAGAAGCCTCCTTTCCCGAGAGATCCAATCTTGGAGCCTTTTCAAGTAATCTGCCGCAGGGGGATCCGATTACGGAGGGCATCTACATCAACTCCATTGCCCCTCCGATGATGCGTGAGTAGTCCAACACAGACCTATGGGTCCATAGCTAGTAGCTAGATGGCTTCTTCTCTCTCCTTGTGCTTCAATACCATGTTCTTCATGTTCTTCATGGAGATCTATCCGATGTAACACTCTTTTGCGGTGTCTTTGTCGAGATCCGCTGAATTCTGGGTTTATTTTCAGATTATCCATGAATATTATTTGAGTCTTTTCTGAATTCTTATATGCATGATTTCATATCTTTGCAAGTCTCTTCGAGTTATTGGTTTGGTTTGGCCAACTAGATTGGTAATTCTTGCAATGGGAGAAGTGCTTAGTTTTGGGTTCAATCTTGCGGTGTCCTCACCCAGTGAAAAAGTAGGGGTAGCGAGGCACGTATTGTATTGTTGCCATCAAGGGTAATAAGATTGGGTTTTCATCATATTTCTTGAGTTTATCCCTCTATGTCATGTCATATTACCTAATGTGTTACACTGTTCTTCATGAACTTAATACTCTAGATGTAGGCAGGAGTCGGTCGATGTGTGGAGTAATAGTAGTAGGTGCAGAATCGTTTCGATCTACTTGACATGGACGTGATGCCTATATGCATAATCATTGTCTTGGATATCTTCATAATTATTTGCTTTTCTATTAATTGCTCGAGAGTAATTTGTTCACCCACTGTCATACTTTCCTTCAAGAGAGAAGCCTCTAGTGAAACCTATGGCCCCTGGGTCTAGTTTACATCTATCTCTTTCAAATATAACCCTTGCAAATAACTGTGAATGGATTGGCAACTCCTTTATAGAGTTGGATGCAAGAGTTTGATTGTTTGTGTATGTGCATCCATTGGTGACTTTCTTGTTCCTCCTACTGGATTGATACCTTGGTTCTCAACAATTGAGGGGAATACTTATCTACTTCGCTGCATCACCCTTTCCTCTTCAAGGGAAAACCAACACACGCTCAAGAGGTAGCAGGAGGCTACACCCCAGAACCGTGTGTTGGGTGCTTGCACTTGCCACCATAATTCCAGACATGTAAGAGGGCCCAGCACAAGACCTGGAGGCATAGCCACCCTCCCCCCGAGTACCCCGTCCCGTCTAAACCTAGCATTTTTTATGGGGTTATTACCCCTAGGTAGGCCAAAGCAATAGGGTTCTCCCCCTTCTGCTTCAAAGGGAAACTATACGGCCGGCTGCCCATGGCCGGCTGGAGGACAACCGGCTCAAGCTGCCACCGGCTGGCAACACGGACGACTGGGCATGCAGCCGCTTCGACCCCCGGCCAGTTGGGCGTGGCAGGGCCACCTTCCGGGCCGCCTCCCCCGTTGACCCCGGGGCGGACGTGCAACATCCTGTCCCTCTGCGCACAGCTAAGACGACATGACATGACCGCCAGACGGGCGGCCCTGTGGCCATAGTAGCCGTTGACGCACTGGAGCGCATAGCTACAGTCCGGCTGTCCAGGCTGCTGACCTCGGCGAGCGCGATCGGGCGGGGAAACAGTGCCGGCACGCCCTCGCCCACTCGATTACCTGCCCCGGCGTGGCTACAGTACAGCCGGTCGTACCGAAGACTTCAGCCGGCTGGCGCTAGATGACGCCTACCCGACGACCCGTGCCGTGGTAGGTGGGTGAGGGCCAATCGCAGAACCGGCTGGTGGGCCCAAGCGGGAGATGGGACCGCTCGGCCGGTGGACCCTACAGATGACGAGACGGCACGAAGGGCGGGACCCCCTGGCCAACCGAAGAGACTGCCAGCCGGGTCCACCACCCATGTACTTTAGAACATATTATAGAGTCGAGGGGTTACGCTATAAAAAAACCCGAGCCCCCTATGCGATGGGGACGATCGATCATTCGCACACACTGACATAGAGCTTTCCTCTCATACCATGGCTAGCAAACGAGGAGGACGAGCCGGCTGCTCCTTCTTCCTCCTCTAGACACAGCTCCAGGAGCACCCCTGTAAACACAACTATCCATCCAACTAGGCCAAGCAGGACTAGGGGTATTACCTCCCCCGGAGGGCCTTGAACCTGGGTACATCGTGTGTCGCCACCGCTTGTGCCCAATCTCGCACCTGGAGCCCATCGGCGTCCTTCGACCCCAACCACCTACGATAAGCCTACCCATGGCATCTGTCGTGAGAAAATGACGACAGTTGGAGCCCACCATGGGGCCGTACGTTGTGCCGGCCGGATTCATGCTCCGGGCGGGAGCCCTCGCCATTCCCCGCAGGCGCCGCATGTCCAGGCGAAACCGCGGGCTCATGGGCTTTCTCCAGCACGCCCAGCGAGCGACCCCGTCAGCCTTGCGGCCGACATCGACGTGCTCACTGAGTGCTTCGGCAGTCTCACCCTCGCGAAGGCTCCGACCGCTGATGAGTACCCCAGGCAGGTGCTCGTCTGCGCCGATTCGCCCACGGCCATGAGCACACTTTCTGTGACCCAGTCCAGCAGCTCTCACGATCGGGTTGGGGCAATAGCCATCATCTCCTCTAACTCCTCCTTACGTGCACGGGCTGGGGTTGATGCCGCCACGGCCCGCATCGGCACCACCGACCGGCTCGGTGCGGCCCTCCGGGGCTTAAACACCCCTATCGCCTTGACAACGAACCCCCGATGCCACCGCAGCGGACCTCGAGGCGTTCGGCCGCGTCGTGTTCGAGGACGCCACCGCCCTCGCGGACACGAGGTGCCGCATGGAGGCCACCCAGCGGGAATACGCTTCCGCCTATGGTCTCAGCCCGGCTGGCACCAAGCCCAGCTGGTGTGGGGCTGTGCGCGACCGCGGCCGCGTGGTCGCCGAAATCCTGGAAGTCAAGATGCCCGTCTACGACACCCCCGCAACCAACCTGCGGGACCTCAAGGTAGCCTATGAGGACTTGGATATCTTGGAGTGCGAAGAACATGCCGCCCACGAGCGTCACATCAAAGAGCTCATCGACGCCACTGACACACAGCAGCATCTGCTCACGTCGGGCGGCGCCGCTTCTAGAAGCCCCCGGCTTGAGCACGAGGGCACGGGGACTGCAGGCCGTCAGCCAGCTCAGCACTCCTCTTCCCCTCGCGCCTCCAGCCGTCGAGCCAAAACAAACAACCCTAGCTCTCTCAGCTGCCGGGGAGCGAGAAGCCGGCTGTTAGCAGCCGGCGCACCAACAACCCGCCTCGCAGCGGTCACCACCAAGAAGCGCCGGCAGCCGGCAACACGCGCAGTCGCGCACACACTCCACCCTTGCGTCGCGAGCTGGAACGGTCGGTTCCGTCCGTCATCTGCACCGAGCTCTCGGCCCGGATCCGGCCGCATGTCCCCCGCAACAACAACGACGACCGCAACCGCATCGACCACCTCGCACAATCGGCCCTCCTCGAAGAGGAGGGCTCGATCGGCCCGGCCTGTTTTGGCCCTCGGATCCGCAATGAGCCGTTCCCAACCTGCTTCACTCTCCCCTGAGACCCCCTAAGTATACCGGGGTCGCCAAGCCCGAGGACTGGTTGATCGACTACACCACCGCGGTCGGCATCGCCAGGGGAAACTAGCGCGTAGCCGTTTGGCCCGCACCTGGCTCAACAACCTGGCGGCCGACAGCATCAACACCTGGACGGACTTCGAGGAGGCCTTCGCCCGCAACTTCACCGGCACCTAGAAGTGGCCCGGCCGCCCCTATGAACTCACCATGTGCGTTTAGGGGCCGAACGAGTCCCTCCGTGACTACCTCACCCGTTGGACCGAACTCCATAAGTCCTACGAGGGGGTGCACGAGGTGCAGGCCGTATAGTACTTCATCGAAGGCTGTCGAGATGGCACACCACTCGATCGCAAGCTTCTGTGCTCCGAGCTAGCCACTCTTGTCGAGCTCATGACCACGGCGGACAAGTATGCCATGGCTAAATCAGCCATCCGGGTCAAGACGACCCCGCCCACCAAGGCAACAACAACACCGGCAACGTCTCGGTCGGCTACCGACAACCGCCAGCCGCAGAACAACAAACGCAAGAACGACCAGCCGAATCCCCGTAACGGGAGCCGGCAGGTCAACACCATTGAGGAGCAGGTGCCGGCTACCCAGCCTTCCAGTCAACGCTAGCGCACTAGCAAGGCTGCCTGGAAGCTGAAGCTCACCTTCGAGCAGATGCTCGATCTCCCCTAGAAAAACCATTCGGGGGCCAAAACCTCTACTCACATGCTCCGGCAGTCCAGCTTCTCACAGCGATTGGCCCGGGGGGATGGCTTCCCGGCTCGCCCCGCGCCGCCTGCTCACGTCCCGGCCCCGACCCAAGCAGCCGCCCCGGCGCCGGCTCCAGCGCCGGCCCAGATGGACGGTCGCCTGATCGACCAGTTCCCTAAACAAGACGGTTGTTATGTCATCATCACCAGCTAAGGAGACAAGCAAAGACACTCAGCGCCGGCTCCACCGTGAGGTGAACGCCACAATGCCGGCAACTCCCCAGTTCATGCACTGGTCGGAGAAGCTGGTCACCTGGCGCCAGGCGGATCATCCTGCCGTAATGCCAAATCCCGGCAGCTACGCCCTCGTCCTTGACCCCACCATCGCCGCCGAGAAGCGCACCTGTCGCTTCTCACGAGTGCTGGTTGATGTTGGCAACAGTATCAACATCCTGTACCTCGACACGATGCATAAGTTGGGGCTGAAGATAGAAGACCTACAGGCGAGCCGGACGGTCTTCCACGGCATCGTGCCTGGAAAGTCCTGCTCCCTTGTTGGCAAGATCACGCTCGACGTCCTCTTCGACGGAACTGGCCACTTCCGCCGCGAGCCAGTGTTGTTCGAGGTCGTGGACCTCGCAAGCCCCTACCACGCACTGCTGGGCAGGCCGGCCCTTGTCAAATTCATGCGGTCCCCCATTACGCCTAACTCAAGCTCAAGATGTCGGGCCCCAAGGGAATCATCACCATCACGAGCGACTACAAGATGTCAATCGAGTGCGCTCAAGACGGCATCCGGCTGGCCAAGGCCCTGGAAATCACCGAGGAAAAGTGGCAGCTTAATCGGCTCGTGGCCCTTGCCAACAGTCAGCTGGCTGTGCCGGCTCCCCCCTCGCAGTTCGCCGACGAGGCCTCCTTCCAACCGTCCAAAGACACCAACCAAAAATGGGTCGACCCAGCCAACCCGGCTGAGTGCATCACCATCGGCTCCCGCCTCGACAACAAATAGGAAGGCGAGCTCGTCGACTTCCTTCGTGAGAATCGGGACATCTTCGCATGGTCCCCCAAGGACATGCCGGGTGTTCCGAGGAAGTTCGCCGAGCACAAACTACACGTCCGGCCGGACGTCAAGTCGGTCAAGCAACCCTTGCACTGCTTCTCCAAGGAGAAGGAGCATACTATAGGCGAAGAGACCGCCCGGCTGCTCGCAACCGGGTTCATCATGGAAGTGTTCCACCCGGACTGGCTGGCCAACCCAGTCCTGGTGCTGAAGAAGAACAAGACCTGGCGGATGTGCATCGCCTAAACTTGCCTAAACAGGCGTGTCCCATGGACCCATTCGCCCTGTCGCGAATCGATCAAGTCATTGACTCCACGGCCGGCTACGACTTGCTGTCTTTCCTGGACGCCTACTCCGGCTACCACCAGATCAAGGTGGACCTAAAAGACTGGCTCAAGACCTCCTTCATCATGCCCTTTGGGGCCTACTGCTACATCACCATGTCCTTTGACCTGAAGATCGCATGCGCCACCTTCCAACGGTGCATGCAGAAGTGCCTCCTGCCTCAGATAGGCAGGAACGTCCATGTCTACATTGACGACATCGTCGTCAAAACCCAGAAGCACTTCAGCCTCCTCGACGATCTCCGGGAGTCCTTTGCGAACCTATGCGAGTACAAGATCAAGCTCAACCCAGAGAAGTGTGTCTTCGGCGTCCTAGCCAGCCAACTCTTGGGTTTCTTCGTGTCCACTCGCGGCATCGAAGCCAACCCCGAGAAGATCAGCGTGATTGAGCCCATGCCCAAGCCGACCCGGCTCCACGACGTCCAGAAGTTCACCGGCTGCCTTGCCTCGCTCAGCCGATTCATCAGCCGGCTGGGGGAGAAGGCCCAGCCCCTCTACGGGCTCCTTCGCAGGACAGCTCTGATCGAACCGGGCCACACCAAGAAACCGGGAGTGTTCGATTGGCCTAACAATGCAGACGAGGCCTTCTGCAGTCACACAAGAAGGCTCTCACCTGCGCACCCATCCTGGTAGTGTCGGCTGAGAAGGAACCACTGCTTGCCTACATCGCGGCGACCACCCGCGTCATCAGCGTCATCCTGGTGGTCGAGCGGTCGGAGGAGGGCAAGTCCCTGCCAATCCAGCGGCCCGTCTACTACCTCAGCGAGGTCCTCTCCGTGTCCAAGCAGAACTACTCCCACTACCAAAAGATGTGCTACGGCATACACTTCGCCGCCAAGAAGGTCAAGCAATACTTCCAGGAGCATACCATCACCGTTGTGAGCCCGGTCCTGCACGGCGAAATCATGAGCGGCCGGAATTCCATCGGCCGGATCGCCAAATGGGTCATCGCCCTCGCCGATCATGAGATCCGGTATGAGCCATGAACCGCCATCAAGTCACAGGCATTGGCTGACTTCCTCATCGACTGGGCGGAGACGGAGTTCGTGCTGCCTCCCCCAGACTCCACGCATCGGCGCATGCTTTTCGATGACTCGAAAATGAGGACTGGCCTGGGTGCTGGCATAGTCCTCTCCTCCCTGAAAGGTGACCAGCTCAAGTACGCCCTCCAGATCCACTTCGCCGCCTCCAACAATGTGGCCAAGTACGAGGCCATCGTCCATGGCCTTCGGCTCGCCAAGGAGATCAGCATCAGGCGCATCCTATGCTTCGACGACTTTGACCTCGTGGTGCAGCAAGTCTTTCGCGAATGGGACGCCAGGAATGCCAACATGGCCAGCTACCGCTTCCTCGTACAACAGCTCACTGGCTCCTTCGAGGGTTGTGAGTTTCATCACGTCCCACGGGCACACAACGAGGCGCCCGACGCACTGGCAAAGATCGGCTCCACCCGACAGGCCATCCTAGCCAACGTCTCCCTCGAGCGTCTGCTCAAGCCATTGATCAAGCCTTCCCCAGAATCGGAGTCAATCTTCGTGCCGGCAGACGCCGCTGGCCCTTCGGCGGCTCCGGCCGCCCCTTTGGCATATTCACCGTCGGCGCCCGCAACATTGGCCGCCCTGCCGGCACCAGTTGAGCCGGCCGCGTCCGAGGCGGTCCGCTCAAACGATGCGGCCATCATGATGACTATCGACCAGCCGGCCTCGGGGACTGGGCGAGCTGGCCCCGAGGGCTGGCGAGCCGGTCCCGTTGGCTGATCATCTAGCCCTGGGGGCTCCCGAGCCAGCCCCCGTCTTGGCCCCCTCATGGGCCCAACCTATCATGGCGTTCCTTCTCAAAGGCGACCTCCCCCCGGACGAGGCCTTGGCAAGGCAAATCCGACACCGGGCCCGGCGTATAGCATCATCAACAACAAGCTCGTCCATCGCAGCACCACCGGCGTCTTCCAGCGATGCGTCGAGCCAGAAAACGGCCTGGAGATCCTCATCGCCATCCACCAGGGTGAGTGCGGGCATCATGCCGCCTCCAGGACCCTGGTGGCCAAGGCCTTCCGCCACGGTTTCTTATGGCCCACTGCTCTCGAGGCGGCCAAGAAGTTGGTCGACGAGTGCGAGGGCTGCCAACACTTCAGCACGCAAAGCCACCTGTCGGCATCAGCCCTCTAAACCATCCCCCTCACGTGGACCTTCGCCGTTTGGGGGCTGGACATGGTGGGCCCCTTCAAGACCGCACGAGGCGGCATGATGCACTTGCTGGTGGTTGTCGACAAATTCACCAAGTGGATCGAGGCACGACCGATCAAGAAGCTGGATGGCCCCATGGCCATCCGGTTCATCGATGACATCACGGTTTGCTACGACGTCCCCCACAACATCATCACCGAATATGGCACGAACTTAGCCAAGGGTGCACTCGCGTGTTAGTGCTCCAAGCAAGGAATCCGGCTCGACCTGGCCTCCGTCGCTCATCCATAGTGAAACGGCCAGGCCGAGAGGGCAAACGGCCTCATCCTGTCCGGCATGAAGCCCCGGCTCGTGATGCCACTGGTAAGGTCGGCCGGCTGCTGGATCGACAAGCTGCCGGCCGTCTTTTGGGGTATCAGAACCACCCCTAACCGATCAACCGGCTACACTCCCTTCTTCCTTGTGTACGGGTCCGAGGCAATCATCCCCACCGACATCGAGTTTGACTCGCCTCGAGTCACCCTATACACAGAGAAGGACGCAAAGGAGGCAAGAGAAGACGGCGTCCTACTCGAGGAAGCTCGCAAACTAGCCTTGAGCCGGACGGCAGTCTACCAGGAAAAACTGCAGCACTACCACAGCAAGCGGATCCGGTCACTCTCCTTTCGCGAAGGGGACCTAGTCCTCAGGCGAATCCAGCAGACAGTCGAACAACACAAGCTGTCCTCCCCATGGGAGGGCCCGTTCATCATCAGCAAGGTGTTGCACAACAATGCATACTACCTAATGGATGCCCAGAAGCCGCAGAAGTGCAAAAGAGATGCCTTCGGCGAGGAGACGAAGCGCCCATGGAACGCGGCGCTCCTCTACCCGTTTTACTTGTAACAAGACCAATGTATGTATGCATCCCCACCCTTTTGGGCTTATGACTGCAATGGGTGCCCCAGGCCAGCTCTTGGGGCATGCCCTGCTTCGCTTCCCTCAAAGGTTTGCATGCTCACCGGCTCCCCGACCCGACTCCCGAGACCGGGGGCTCACCGGCTGGTCCTAGGTCGCGTCTCTCAAAAAATTGGCTAAGTAGTGTGAGCCGGGCAACCCCCCCTCCCCCCCACACCCCTACCAGCTACAGATCCGGCCCCCGCTTGTCCAGCTGATGGGGCCTCGGGGCAGCAAGGCTTAGCTCACATGAAAGATCAATCGAAAGGAGATACCAACTAGGCCCAACCGGACCACTACCTCACTCTGCCACTTTACTTATCCCGAAAGGCTCTCGCGGTTCCTAAGTTAAGAACCGGCTCCCTCGAAGCGGACACCCCGACCCAGCCACAGACCGGCTCCCGGCTGTCGAGCTGGCAGGGCCAAAACCAAAGGGGAAAAGGGGGGATTAAAAGAACCAAGAGGCGAAAAATGATAAGGACAAGCTGGCACAAGCAATAAGGCAAACACACTAAGTATTCACAACACAAATGTTTAAGACAAACGTGGCCCACGGCCAGCATAGTTCATTACATAACACCCCCAGTGGGTGGACTCGAGCCTAACTTGCAGGAAAGAAAAAGAAAGATAAAGACGCCCGGGGGCTCAGGCCACCCGCATGTCGCCAGCCGGCATGCCACTAGCCAACGCGTTGCTGGGCGACTCAATTTCCGCCTCAGAGGTGGTCGCGGCCTTCGGGTCGGCCTCCTTGGCCTTCGAAGCGGCGTCCGCGGTTCATGTTTTCTCGTTGCTCGAGTCAGTGCTCTCGTTGGCAACCTCCTCGTCCACTGGGCCTTGGGGATGCCGAAGGAGTCTTTAGGCATCGGCTCGCCGTCCTCGCCAAGGGCCGGCAGGAACTCATCCGCGTCAACATACAAAGCGAGCTCGTTGGCCCGACGGACAAGGGCCGGCTCACGGGCCTCTCGGTCCTCAGCCAGTTCGTCCCGCATGGTGGCCAGCCGGCCCAAGTCCATGTCGTGATACCATGACGTGACGAACCGGAGCGCCATCTGCGCACCGTCCTAGGCTGCCAACGCCTTCCAGGCCTCGAGCCGGGCGATGGCATGCTCTAGCCACAAGGCCACGTGGTTCGTCGGAGCTCCCCCTCGGCCCAGCCATAGAGTGGTGATGATCTCCTTTCCGGCTGTCTTCAGCCGCTCCACGCTCCGCTCAAGGTGGGTCATCCGCATTTCAATGGCGATCCCAGGCTCGTCCACATCCCATGCAGCATCCTCCTCGATGGAGCGCCCGCACTCCCGAAGGTACTCCCGGTGCTCCTCGATGACGCGCTCAGCACGACACTGAGTTTTCGGGAAGCGCCCTATGAGAAAGGAGAAGAGAAGGAAATAAAGGCAAATCAAACACAAGAACCAGGAAAGGAAAAAAGCATCCGACTGGAGAAGGGGAAAATGGGCACTTACCTTCAATGGCGTCGTCCACCCCGAGGGCAAAGTTGAGCGACTACTTCCGCTCCGACGCCAGCGCCGCCTCCGATGCGGCAAGGGATCCCTTGACCTCCTCGAGTGACCTCTCGAGGCGGGTCACCTCGTCTTGGAGGGCGGTGGTCCTCCGGGCGGCGTTAGCCGCCTCCTTAACGGTCGTCTCCTTGGCCGCCACCTTCTTCGCCATGGCGGCCTTGAGGCAGTCCTGGGCTGCCTCCCTGTCCGCCAGCAGCACGGCCAGCTGGTCTTTCTCTTGCGTGACCGCCTGGACATCTTGCGCCAGCCGGTCCCGCTTGGAGATGAACCCGGTCTTCTCGTCCCTGGGGGCGGTCAGATCACCTGCAACGCAAGGCAGGCGTCAGCCGACTCTCGGGGGCTACATAGCCCTCCTGCGAAACTCAACGTACCTTGCACGGGCGCCAACTCCTCCTCCAGATATTAGCAGCCATGTTTGCCACGGTCATGGACGACCGCCTCCTCGAACAGCTTCTGCCGCAAGGAGCTCCCCTCCTGTCATGCATGGCCAAAAATCAAGACATGCTCAAAGAGATCCGGCCCGACTGCCCGTCAGCCGGCCAGCCGGCCCGCGTCTCGGGGGCTACACCCAGTGGGTGCGCTTGCGCTCCCCCACTAAAAATTCTAAGACAAGGGCGACCATCCTTACCTTCGCACGCTGCAGGGTGGCGTCTGCCGTCTCTACGAACCGGGCCAGCTCCTGCCGGCACCGGTCCAGGACGCTCCCCAAGTCCCCTAACAAGGGGACCGGACCGCCCGCCTGGGGAGCCGGTAGGGCTGGCACGCGCGCCAGCGCATCCCAGTCTTGGAGCACCTCCTGCATGGTCCACGGGGTCCTCCAAGCCCGGCCGCCGTTGTCGCCCGGGCTCGCCACAGTTATCATAGCCCTGGAAGTTGATTGCATTAGTTGCATCATGTGCATCATGTCATCATGCTTTAATTCTAATCAACCTAAAAATGGGGATGACAAACCCTAGCACCTCCTCAAATAAATAAAATTCCAACAATTGAATTTTCAATGATTCCAAAATGCTTTTCAAAAATGTCCACTATTTCTGATAAATGTTGGCAACAACATATTAAGGGACATTTTAATTTTCAAAACAAATATAGCATTTTAAAATACCCATTAATGCTACTGAAATCAACTAATAAAGCATTATAAATATGATAGTTGTCTAAAAATGCCCAAATCTTTTTGTGTAAATTTGAAATAATCAGACTATATTTTATAAAATATTGGGCATTTTTGTACTAGGTATTTTGGCCTCACAAATAAAAGAAGAATGTCAGAATAAAAGAAAACAAAAGCTAAAAAAATAAAAGAGAAAGAAAGGGATTACCTCGCGCTTACCTATCCCAGAGCTGGCCTAGCCCAGCACCCCCTCCCTGTCGTCTTCCTCCTCGCCAGAAGGACGAGGGCGTGGCGCACGCACAGGAGGCGTGGCCACCTCCTGCTTGCCGCGGACGAGGCCTCCCCGAGCCTATCTCCTTGCCCAGAGCCGCGCTGCCGTCCGGATCCTTTCCCCCCTCTCCATCTCTCTTCCCTCTTGCTCTGTTCCTTCCCCCCCCCCTCTCGTCCCCGAGCGCCATGGTCGCCGCCGCTCGCAACCACCGCGGCCACCGGCCTTCCCTCGCCAAGCTAGTAAGCCCAACAGGTCCGCCGCCTCCCCCAGCTCCTCCCCGCTAAAGGAATCATGGCCAGAAGCCCCGCAGCATCGTCCCCATCACCGTTTCGTCTCCGGGCACCGAAGATCGCCGGTGACCGTGCGCTCGCATCGCCGCTTCTCCGAGCCCCAGCGAGCCTCTCTGTGAGCTCCCTGTCCTTCTTCCCCTCTCCTCGTGGTCCTCCTCGCCCCCTAGCCGCTAACCTCGCCGTTGCCGAAGCTCCGGCCGCCGCACAAGCTATCGCCACCGTCGTTCCACGCCTCCCTAGTTGTTGTCGCTTGCTGCGTTGGATGTGCGCGAGCCTGAGCAATCCGTAGGTGGTCTCCGCCGCTCAAATGGTCGCCTGAGGGCCATTTCCGGCGATCCCCGCTGTTTCGGCTCGCCGCCGGCGGCCTTCCTCCGGCGTGCTGACGTGGCCAGGTTAGTTAGCCACTAACCACCCCCTTAATCGCTGACCAGAGGGCCCCACAGGGGGGGTCAAAGCTCAATTAGCCCCTGGTTGACCGGGGATTAGACCCGGGTCAATGACATGTGGGCCCGACAACTAATAAAACTAGTTAGTGTTAAACAAATGCTAAATCAACCTGTTAGCTTAATGTATCACTGACTGGTGGGCCCTGCGGTGTTAATTAGTATTAAGTAATAAAATTAACCCTATTAGTGACTGTGTCACTGACCAGTGGGACCCACTGGTCATGTTTGACCTGGACCTGGTCCAGTTGACCTGCTGACGTAGGCATGACCTCAACATGACATAATAATAATTTTCTATAATAAAATAATTCCAAAAAATGCTCTAAACTTCTAAAAATCATAGAAAATAATCTATAGCTCAGATGAAAATAATTTATATATGAAAAATGATCAGAAAAATCCAATGAATCTGTTTATGCCATGATCATGCATGTTTGGACAAGTTAACATCATCAAGTAGGACATTTTATGATTTGGCCAATATATGAAATATCATTTGGAGTTGGAAATTCAAACTTATTTGAATTCCACTTCAACCAATTTGACTAACCACTCCTCTAGGTTAATTAAGTACCTTAATATGCCATGTCATACATCATGATTGTTGCATTGCATTGAATGTGTTCCTTCCTCCTGTTTGCCGGTGGTTATTCCCTCTCGGTAGACGATGGTTCCGACGATGTGAACGTTGACACTAATGAAGAGAAGTATATCTTCACGACTGTCAGGCAAGCAAAAAACCCTTGAGCATACTGATATCAACCAACTCTCTCGCTCCTGCTCTCTTTTACTGCATTAGAACAAAGACGATTCAACTGTTACATCTCATCGGTAGTTGAACCCATTCCTTCGCATGACCTGTCTTTGCCACAGTAAATAGTTGAAACCACTTAGCATGAGTAGCAACTGTTTGAGCCTTGTTCTGCTTACTCATACATGCATGCTTAATTACTACGCCTGCAATGCTTAGAGTCGTGTCGTATCGGGTCTGATGCATCTGGGTGATGGATCGGAATGGCAGTGTTCATGTCCTACGGTGTGAGAGCTAAGTGTGTGAACACGATTTGGTAAAGGTAGCGATGAGAGGTCATGTAGGAGTACATGGCGGGTTGTCTCATCGGGACCGTCTTTAAGAACTGAGTTCTGTGTATGTTATCCGAGACAAGATACTACCACACATTGGGTTCCGGTAACTCGACCCCTCTCGACTTATTAATCGCCTAGACCTCTGTCCAGGAGTTGCAACTAGTTTTTGGCGTTTGTAGGAAAAGTGATGGCGGCCGTGCATAGCGCTGCCCGACGGGGTGGACTATGATGCGGTACAGGCACAGTGGCATGGTGTACCAAGTGGCACCCGAACGGTGGGCTTGGGAACCCTGCGCACATCGTTTGAGGCCATAGCGGAAACTTCGGCCGGACTTCCACGCAGGTTCAACCTCGGATAGGCGATAAACCTGGACTAGGGTCTTGTGTGGTTGACGGTCATGCCCGATGCCCACGCCAGTGCTTCCGCTTGAAGGTTGCCGAGATGCATGACGTGCATATGGTGCTAAGTGGCGAGAGCGTGTGTGAAGAAGTATACCCCTGCAGGGTGAAATAATCTGTTCAAATAGTCGCGTCCTCGGATATGAACTACTTGGAGAACTTATGTGGTTCATAGACAACTGGAAGTGGATACTCTAAAATACGCAAGATAAGCGTGAGTGCTATGGATGGCCTTCTCGTAGGGAGACGGAAGTGGATCCATAGTGGTGTATTGATTGGAGAATATGTGGACTCGTGTGCGCTATCCCACCTCAAAGAAAGCACTTGTACTCATAGTATAGGTTAACCAAGAGTCAAAGCTGGCTTGCTGCAATAACTCCACTACCCCCTTCATTGATACTGATGCATATGTAGTTAGTTCTGATGTAAGTCTTGTTGAGTACTCTTGTACTCACATTTGCTTAATTTATGTTTTTGCAGAGGAGACGTCAGTCTCATTAGTGATCGTTCCAACGTGAAGTTCGATGTTGGCCGGGTTAGCTTGGGAATCCCAGATAGAGGTCTGGTTCCTTTGGTAGGGTCGTTGTAGCTTTTTCGGCTCCTCTAGCCACTTTTGTAGATGTCTGTACCCAGACATGTTTAACTTCCGTTTGCTTGTTTGAATGCTCTGATTGTTGGGTCTTGTGACCCCTGTTTGTAAAATTTATTGTAATGGCTCTTCCGAGCCTTCTAAATAATTGTTATAATGTTGTATGGTTATGTTGTGATGCCATAGTTGTATCTATGCATATCGGGCATGTCGTGCGTACGTGTGACGTGCAACGGTATGTATGGAATCTGACACCTAGTTGTGTGCCTTTCGTAGTACTCTTTACGGGGAACTGCCTCTTTGTGCTTCCACCGAGCCTTGGTAGCTTGCTACTGCTCCGGACACATTGATTGACCGACATGTATCCTTCTTTGCTGCTGTGTCTGTCCCTTCGGGGAAATGTCTCGTAGTGTAATGGAGTTCCTGTAGCCCGCTATGACTCGTCTACGTGCAGTGATGGCATTTATGCCCCACGGCGTAATGGAGTCCTTGTAGCTTGCTATGACTCATCTACACACGCTAGAGATCGACACCTGCATTGCTGGGTTACGTATGCCTGTCCCTGTACGGATGTGCCACTTAGGTTCTACGACTAGTCATGTCGGCCCAGGTTCTTTGACATTTGAATGCTAGCGACACTTTCATATACGTGAGTCAAAAGACGCAAATGGTCCCGGCCCAGGTAAGGTGGCAGCCGTGGAGATAACCGTGCGTGAGACGCAAAGTGATGTGATGTGTTAGAGGCTGGATTCTTATGGCTTAGGATCGGGGTCCCAACAACAGTACCGGCCACCAGGGTTGGGTTGACAACAGCGAGGGTCCGAGAGTCGCCTCTCACCGGCCCTCCGCCCGAAGTCGTCGCCGCGTCCACCTCCTGCCGCTCCGACGCAACGATCACGACGGATGGTGCCAACACCTCCATGGCCGCCACCTCTGGCACCGCCTCTGATGCCGCCTCTGGGGCCACCGGGGCCTCCGACACATTGACCCGGGCTGGCTCGGTCGCGGGCGGTGTCAAGTCCGACACCTCCGGCCGGGTCACCTCATGTGTCGGCTCCACTGCCGCTGCCCTCGCTTAGGCCGCCTCCTCCGCGGATGGATGCACAGGAGGCTCCATGGCCGCCCCTCGTGGCTTGCTCCACGGGGGCCTCGACAGGCACGTCGATTCTGCCGCCGAGTCCGACATGCGCGTGGGGTCCGTGGACCTCCTCTCCCACCCGCCGCTCAAAGCCTCGGAATGCGGGGGCCCACCTTGCATTCTGGACTTTGAGGCTCGCAGCTCCGCGAGCCTCCTCTTCTCCTCCCTCTAGGTGTCCGCGTGCTCGCGGCCAGCCGGCTGGCAGCATCCATCAGGTCCCCCGTCGGCTCCCCCTCTTGAAGCTCGATGGGGTCTCTGCAGCGCACAAAGGCCGGTTACTCACTGTCTCGCAACCCGGAAGAAAACAAACGCAAGACACAAAAAAAGAGACTTACCTGATGACGAGGGGTAAGGCCCGCTTGGCGAGGCCACCTTCACCCGCTTTGGGACTGGTGGCGGGGCCGCCGGCCCCTTCTGAGCCGGCCTCTTCGCCCGACCGGCAGCTCTGGCCGTCGGGGCTTGAGCCGGCCGTTCCTAGCTCCACCGACCCTGGCTCGCTGAGGGAGGAGGCTCGTTCAGAATCATTACGTCATTGTCATCATCATCATAATCATCGTCCGTCTAGTCCATGATCGTGGGGGCAAGAAGGAACTCATTCGCTCCGCTGGGCTCCCGGGCTACGCCGGTTCCTTTGGCTCCACTGGGGTCGCCGGGTCATAGGTTTGCCGGCTCGTCGACTCCTCGCGAGGAGTCCACCCCCTCCTCCGGCGGCCCTCCCCGCTCGTAGTCTTCAGAGTCGGAGTTCGCGCACTCCGCCTCAAAGAGTTGGGGGTGCAGGCCATCCGGCATCTTCTATCGCACCAACAGCTACGGTCAGCACGACAAAGTAAGGACTGCAGCCGGCTGCCGGCTGGAAAGAATCAAATGAAGAAAAGTCGTCTCGACAACACTTACCAGGGGGGCGGTTGATGTGGTCGTACGGCTCCATACCGAAAGACTACGACTCGGGCTTCAGCTTGAACATCATCAGGGCGTTCACCCGGTTTGCCACCTGAGCCGGTGTCAGGTCGACGGTGGACAGCCGGCAAAGGTCGCGGCGGTCGGACATGTCACAGATCCGATGCGGCATTAGCTGGAAAGGCAACACCTGGCGCGAGATGAAAGCCGCCACCAGATCGGCAGCGACCAACCCCTCTGAGCTCTTCAGTTGCGTCAGCTGGCCGAGCTCCGCCAGGCCACGCCGCGCGGGGCGGCCCCCAGCCAGTTCACCTGGGTGGACTGCGCGTCGACCAACGGTGGCAGCCGGATGAGTCAATGTTTGGGTCGGTGTTCTTCACACAGAAGAACGTCCGGTGCCACACCTTGATGGAATCGATGAGAGAAAGAGGCGGGAAGCGCGTGGTGCCGCGGCAACACACCATCGTGCCCTTGCAGATACTGCTCTTCAGCGGCTTGAGATAGAAGAGGGCGTTGAAGAAGTCGAGGAAAGGAAGGATCCCGAGATATCCCTCGCACAGCGTCACGGAGGCGGTGAGGTATAGGATCGCCTTGGGGCCGAGGTGATGCGGCTGGAGGTCGAAGGTGTCAAGGAGCAAGCGGAAGATGAGGCTCACCGGAAGCCCGAAGCCGCGGGATAAGTGCTAGAGGAACACGACATGTTTCCCTAACTGCGGCGCCGGCACCACCTCGTCGCCCAGCGCGCGTGCGACCACCCGCTCCTCTAGGGGCAGCATACGCGCGTGGCGAAGCTTCACAATGTCTCCCTCGACAACGATGGAGCCAGCCCAGCTCCCTCCGCGTCCGTCGGCCATCATGGAGGTGGGGCGGCGTGCGAGCGCGATTGCGGGCTCGAGCATGGCGTTGCGCAAGGGGGCGAGGAGGACGAAGAAAGCAAGAAGGCTAGGCAGTGAGGGGGCAAGTGGGCTGCGGGTATCTCTGCCCCTACCCTTCCTCCCCTTTTATAGGGGAGGCCATGACCAGCGAACGTAGGATTAATTGCGCCCACTCCCCCGGAAACACCACGCTTGCATGGGTGGCCACGGACCGTGATGGCCGCTTCGGGGTGCAGAGGATCCCGGTCTACGCCTCTAGGCATACTGGGCTCTCCCGGAGCCTAGCGGGCTAGGCCCAGGCCGACGTCCTGTATCCCCGCGTGCGCGGGGCCCGCCGCATCATTACTCGCCGTGGTGGCATGCGGCGAGCCGGCGCGGGTCCCAAGGTGATGCACCGGTACCTGAGGCATCGGGTCCAACGGCCGACCAGGCTGCCCCTTCGGCTTCACACTAGAGGCAGGTACCGTTGGGGGGAAGCCACCGACTCCCCTCCGTCTATCGTACGCAGGCCCCCACCGGCTTTGGGGACTACTGACGGGGTTATTACCCCTAGGTAAGCCAAAGCAACGGGGTTCTCCCTCCTTCCGCTTCAAAGGGAATCTTTACGGCTGACTGCCCATGGCCGGCTGGAGGATGGCCGGCTCAAGCTGCCACCGACTGGCAACACGGTAGGCTGGGTGTGCAGCCGGTTTGACCCCCGGCCGGCTGGGCATGGTCGAGCCGCCTTCCGGGACGCCTCCCCTGTTGACCCCGGGGCGGACGTGCGACCTCCTGTCGCTCTGCGTGCAGGTACGACGACATGACATGAGCACCACGACGGGCGGCCCTATGGCCACAGTAGCCACTGACGCACTGGAGCAAATGGCTACAGTCCAGCCGTCCAGGCCGCTGACCTCGGCGAGCGCAACCAGGCGGGGAAACAATGTCGGCATGCCCTTGCCCACTTGATTACCTGCCTCGGCGTGGCTACAATACAGCCGGCGGTATCGGACACTTCGGCCGGCTGGCAATAGACGACGCCTCCCCGGCGACCTGTGCCACGGCAGGTGGGCGAGGGCCAATCGCAGAACCGGCTGGCGGACCCCAACGGGAGAAGGGATCGCTAGGCCGGTAGACCCTACAGACGACGAGACGGCACGAAGGGCGGGACCCCCAGGCCAGTCGGAGAGATTGCCAGTCGGGTGACCCCACCCCTGTACTTTAGAACATATTATAGAGCCGTGGGGTTGCCCTATAAAAAACCCGAGCTGCCCATGCAACGGGGATGATCGATCATTCGCACACACCCATATAGAGCTTTCCTCTCATACCATGGCTAGCAACGGAGGAGGACGAGCCTGTTGCTCCTTCTTTCTCCTCTAGACACAGCTCCAGGCGCACCCCTATAAACACAACTATCCATCCAACTACACCAAGCAGGACTTGGGGTATTACCTCCCCCAGAGGGCCCTGAACCTGGATACATTGTGTGTCGCCACCGCTTGTGCCCAATCTCGCACCCGAAGCCTGCCGGTGTCCTTCTGCCCCAACCACCTACGATAAGCCTACCCATGGCATCGGTCGTAAGAAAACGACGACAATTGTTGACTGGACGGGTCTACCCCTTTGACTTTCACCGGACGAGGTATGACCGATGGACATTTTCACCTGGCTGTGATAGGCCAGCCCATAGGTAGCTGCCACCACATTTCCAAACATGCAAGAGGGCCCAGCGGAAGACCTGGCAGCATTGCAACCCCCAAGAACCACATCCCGTCTAACCCTCGCACCGTTGACCGGACGGATCTACCGCTTTGACTTTCACCGGACGGCGGTGGCAGCGACATTCATGAGGGGGGTCACACCACGGAGCCGCGTGTCGGGTGCTTACACCTATCACCATTCTGCCACATGTGTAAGATTACTTGGCGCAACACCTGGTGGCATAGCCCCCCTCCTGGTCCCCCATCCCGTCTAACCCTGGCACAGTTGACCGGACGGATCTACCCCTATGATTTTCAACGGACGAGGTATGGCCGACGAACATTTTCACCTGGCATGATAGGCCAAGCCATAGGTACACTTTGTATCAAAGTCCGGTCCCAACCCACTGCAAGATTCCCTCCGTGTCGACCTGACATGACCGTTTCCACACTTCGTGCAGCGGTGGCAGTGACATTCATGAGGGGGGTCACACCACGGAGCCGCGTGTCGGGTGCTTACACCTATCACCATTCTGCCACATGTGTAAGATGACTTGGCGCAACACCTGGCGGCATAGCCCCCCTCCTGGTCCCCCATCCCGTCTAACCCTGGCATAGTTGACCGGACGGATCTACCCCTATGATTTTCACCAGACGAGGTAGGGCTGACAAACATTTTCACCGGGTTGTGATAGGCCAGCCCATAGGTACACTTTGGATCAAGGTCTAGGCCCAACCCACCAAAAGATTCCCTCCCTGTCTACCCGATGTGCTCGTTTCCACCCTCCGTGTGACGGCAACATCAACGTCCGTGAGGGGGGCCACACCCCGGAGCCGCGTGTCGGGTGCTTGCACCTGCCATCACAATTTCAAACGTGTAAGAGGGCCCAGCGCAAGACCTGGCGGCATTGCCACCCCCAAGTACCCCATCCTGTCTAACACTAGCATTGTTGACCAGACGGATCTACCCCTTTGTGAAAGCACAACACGCTCCCTTGGTAGTTTTGACAATTCATGACAACATACATTGTCTCTTGGACTAATACTTTTATCTAGTGTGTTTCAGCTAACAGTCCATGGAGAGTTGGGTTGCCAAAGAGATTGTGGAATGCCCCAAGTTCCAAGGAAATAGATTGTCAAAGCTTCAAGCAAGAGGACTCTACATTTTATATTTGTGAGAAATCACTTTGTGCCCATAGGAAAGCTAATACTATTAAAAGGGGGTAAGGTTTTGTTGGTGAACAAAATGCTCATTTGTGCACAAGTGATAGTCACCAAAGACACCCACAAATTCTCCCACGAAAGTCTGTCCAAAGCAAAACACTCAAAATCGGTGCAACCAACTTTCTACATTCGGTGCCACCGATTCCAAACCCTAGACAGACTCAGCCAAACCCAAACCTTTCGGTTCAGCCGATACTGCATTCGGTGCCACCGAGTTGGGATGCCAACTTTGTGTTACGCAAGTTCACAGTTTCAGTCCCCCCAGGATTGTTGAATCGGCGTCACCGAGATTGAGCATTCTGGCCGTTGGTCACCTTATCGGTTCAACCAAAATTTGTATATCGGTCTCACCGAGATTCAAAACTTGCCACCTTTTGGTCACTTCGGTACCACCGAGATTAACACATTAGTGTCATCGAGTCTGACTTATTGTGTGTAACACATTAATGAAGAATAACCCTCTAAGTGTGAAGAAATTAATGAAGAATTTGATTCTCATAACCCTACGACAATTGTATGCGGTGTCTGAAATCATCATTCTTATAGGGTGGGTCACGCCACCAACCAAAGTTGAAATTCTTCAAAATTGAGTTTGTCTTCATTTTGCAAATTCCTCAAATTCCTCAAATTTGCAAATTCCTCAAGTTTGTCAAATTTCTAAACTTTTCAAAATATTCAAACTTTGAAACTCATGTTCGTCATTGACTATATATATATATATATATTTGAGTTTTCAATGTCCTCAATAGCATTCACTTATTGCTAATTCTTCAAGTTGATTTTCATCTAAGTGAATGTGATCGGACCCCTTCCCTCTCTATGCTAACTCGACCCAGTTTATTCACAAATTCTTCATATGTGTTCTACTTTGAAACTCATACAAAGTCTTCACTATGTCCTTGACAGCTGAAGAATTTGCGAACGGAAACTTTGAAATTTTCACTATCAAAATTTTCGGTGGTTCCCGCTCAAACGGTTCCGATTCCCGCAACTGGATAACCCACGATCCCCTACTATTGCCTCTTCTCGGTACGTGGGTGACACCTGTCCCATGGAGAGCAAGGGTCAGAGGGAATCCTGTCCAAAATCTTCAGGCAGATTGGTTTTCACTTCTACTATAAATACCCCCTCCCCTTCCACTGTGCTCGGTTACTCTTCATCTCTACTATCTCCCGAGCTCCAACCTAGCACCGCCTCTAAAGTCATCGACGCCGGTGTGGAAGAGCTTCACTGCCTCGACCTCACCGATGTCGTACTCGCATCGGCCACGAGTCTTCATCCCGCCGCCCCTACAGCTGTCTCCCTCTGCCAAGCTAGGGCGTGGGAGATCTGGATTGACAAACTTCCTCAATCTCATCTCATAGTTTGCCATGTTCTTCATCAGGGTAAATAAAATTTATTTTTACTGCCCTTATTTGATCTTCAAGATTTCCTAAATCTTTAGAAAGGTGTTTATTCTTCAAGAACCTCATTCTAAAGCCCCTTACATGCTCGTACACTTGATGACTTTCTCTAAGTTCTAATTTTCTTCAAGATTCCTCAATTGTGTGAATCCTCAAAATTTGCACAACTCTCGAACCTAAGACAAAGAACACTGAGTGAAATTCCTCAAGACACCCATGGTCAAATTCCTCACACCTATTTTTTATTTAAAAATTTTTGAGAACGCATATGACTTCTTCAAATTCCTCGCACCTATACTCTGTTCACATGTACAACATGTCCGCTGATGAATCACTAGGTTCTTGTCAACTTAACTCATTTGCAGCATTTCTTGAGGAAAAACTATGTACTTCTTCAGAGTCCTCAAGAGTTCAAAATCCTCAGCTGAAGAAAATGGCTGATGGGAAGAAATCCACAAAAAGGAGGAAAGGAACCAGATGTGCACACTGCTTTTGAGATTCCTGATGACTTGTATGAGGAATACTGCACACCCGATGAGGAAACTCATGGCAAAGAGACAACTAAGCAGCGAAAGATTCGTCTGCAGAAAATTGAGAGGAGATGGGCAAGGGAATGGAAGGAATATTGTTATGTAACCCCAAAATACATGATGAAATTCGATGTGAAACCTCCTTGCAGCAGGCCTCCCCTGGCTCAAAATCAAATTGCTGATCCCACTAGTCTCAAGACTGGTGAGGACTTTACTCGTATGTGGGAGAAGCAGCAAGCCAAGCTGGCGAGGAAAGCCAAAGAGGCAGTGAAGAAATTCAATGAAGATTCTACTGTTGCTGCCTCTGCCGGAGCCTCTTCAAGTGTTCCAAAGAAATCAATGATGAAGAAATCTATTGTGAAGGAAAGTTCTCCAACCTCAAACCATCACAGCAGATTCCTCAAGTCCGAAGGCCCCAATCTTCAAAGGCCTTAGGTGCTGGTATTGTTGCCGCTCAGTCTTCAGCTGTAGCTGCAAAGTCCTCAACCCCTGTGCATCTGGCATCATGTAAGAGGACTGAGGGATTCTCAAACGTTCCAAAGATCTCGGCAAGCCCCTGTACTACAGCAAAGTCCTCAACTAGTCCTATAGTGTTGAAGCTGAAGAAAACGGTTGGACGAGGTCAAAGACCAAGTCCTCACACAAGCAAAGCTATGGTAACTGTACCCTCAGGATCTGAGGATGATGATGAAGCTGATGATGAAGAATTGGAAGAAAACATCAGACAAAGTCAGCAGAAGGCTGCTATAGCCAAGGGCAGCTCTATTACTCTCATGCTGGATCCCAAGATGATCCTCAACTTCATTGATATATGGCATGAAGATCCAAACACCCCACTTTCTTGAACCTACCTCTTGGTGTGGACCATGTCCTCACCCACTTCATTTATGAAGAAAAATGGAAAAGAGAACAAGCTTAGAGAGCTAAGAGTAACATGGCTCGAAAAGAAAAGTTTCTGAGAGACAAGGTGATGAACTTGACCCCAAATCAACTCATCACAGTTCAGTTTGAAATTCACACACTCTCTAAGGATCAAGAAAGGTATGATGCTGAATGGTGAGATTCGTCAGAGCTGCTCAAGCTGCTATGAAGGATCACAACACAAGGGTTGCAGCTCGATCGCAACCACAAAATCCTCAAGATGCTGATGAAGGATCACAACACAAGCTGGTGAGATTCCTCAGGGTGATGAAATTCCACACGCTGCTGATGAAACTGCTCAGCCTGATGAAAGTGCTCAGCCCGTTGTGACTGCTAATGAGAATGCTTCTGCACCAGAAGCAACAGCCAATGCTGCTAAGGAAACTCAGACCACTGATGACCATGCTAGGACAACCACCACAGTTGTGCCTGAAGAAACTGAAAGGCCAGCTGAAGCTTTTGTTGCGCCTGAAGAACCTGAACTCACCAGGGCGACTGCATAAGTCGTGCCTGAAGAAGCTAAAACTGCAGAGGAAAAGACTCTTAAGAGAAAAGCATCAGAATCAGAAACCTCAGCTGTGAAGAAGTTGAAGACTATGCCAAGTTCTTCAACTGGACCCACTGATACTACACCACTCTCCTCTGCACCGGCTGATGAACTTGTACCATTTGGGATTGACTATGTCATCCCAGATGAAGAAGATGAAGATCATTCTGCTGCTTCAACAGAGCAGATTGATGAAGAACTTGAAGTTGAAGACATTGCTTCAACTCCAAAGGTATCATCGCCCCAGCCTCGGTTCACTGCTGAAGAGGCTGGTGTTGAAGAAATTGATGAGGATGTAGACATTGGCAATACAATTCTTGTCATCAACGATGAATATTGGGAATCAGCACACCAAAATTCACCAATGACTACTCCTCTGACATAGATTCCTCAGTTGCCTGCTCCGACTGAAGAAATACATGAAGAATTTGCTGATCAGACCACCCAAGTCACTAAAGAACTTCCAGCTGCAACAGCTGATGACTTTGTTGCTCCACCCGCAACTGAGCAACCAACCCTCCAAATTGTTCAGTCTGAACAAGTTCCTCCTATGCCAAAGGAGATCAAGAGCCGCTTCAAGCCAAATCTTCAACCGAAGCCAAGAATGCCATTCAAAGGCTCAACACCCCCCAAATTCCTCAAGAGCAATTTCTTCAATGAGCGCATGTTCTTCACAGGTCCAAATCCTTATGACTTTGCAAGGGCCGATCAACTACTATGCATCAGTCCTGTTCGAGAAGAAGAAAGTCTTCGAGCACCACCAATCGTTCACACCAGTGCTCCAAGTTCTTCAAAATGCAGGCATTCTTCCTTTCTGCATCCACATCTACGACTGGAATGAAGAACTCATCCTTCAGTTCTATGCCACACTTCATATCAGTGGAAATGCTTCAGACATCAACTCCTTGGTTTTTGACTAGATGACAGGATCAACTCACTTCACTGCCCAAGCTTCTGAATTGCTTTAGTGCGTACCAGTTCCAATTCCCTCAGATGAAGCTCGCGGACTGTTTGATGAGCCTGCACTTCCGAATCAGCTGATGCAAGTGCTGATGAAGACATTGTCTCCTGGAAAGCCTCAACGGAAAACCTTTCTTGTGAAGGATTTGCTATATGTGCCCAGGACGGTCTACCGCATACTCACAAATACTCTATGTCCTCAGAAGGGCCACAATTCTAAAGAAGAAGAAGTGGAGGGAGTCATGAAGAATATGCTCTTCAACATCATTCATGGGATTTCCATCGACTTCCATGATTTCTTCATGAGGACATTGGCCGATGCTGGTTTAGCTCCATTTTAATAGAAGCCTTATGCGCCTTGGATCATGAAATTCATCAGGGCATAGTCCTCAGTTCCCTTCAAGGCTGATTTCCATAACCACTTTGACTTCCTGCCTCCAATTGAAGTCATCAAGAGCACAATTGACTCGGTGGAAGGAAAAGGCAAGGTTGTAATTGATGAAGGCACTCGTCCATTCGATTGGAGACAGTTTCGCAAAGCTGCTTCCTTCTCACCAATGATGACACTACAACTCAGGACTCAGAATCAAAGGCCTCAGCTCAAAGACCACAAGAGTCTGCCCCATGTGTGATGACTGATCGTGAAATTCTAATAACTCTTCATCAGAAAGTCGATCGCAATCACCAATGGGTAAAGCGTCAACTTGGGTACATTGTGCAAAACATGACTATGACTCAGAACTCTGTGAAGAGAAATCACTACTATGCACATGAAAACCGCAAGCGCACTTGGGCTGTCCTCTCTCACCTCTCAACTCCTGAAGAACTGAACGAGTTGAACTTTGAGGAAAATCCTGCCTAGGCTCGTCAACCAAACAAGAAATTCAAGAAAGTCCAAGTTCCTCTGATGGTCACACGTTCATATTCTTCATCATGTGAGAAATATGAAGATGAAGACATTGACGACACTACGGCAGGCCCTTCATCGACAAACGACCCCGACAACGCTGGCGCTCCTTCCTCACCAACACGATGAAATTCTTCCAAGGGGCGTTAGTCCTCATTTTTCGTCCCTTTTGGTCTTCGATGACAAAGGGGGAGAAAATTTGAGTTATTCTTCAAGCGGGTCTCTATATATGGGCTATTTTTGTTTAAGTTACAACTCTCTCTCTTCTGAAGCTTTTGTTGATCGAGTTGTACACTTAAGTCCTATGGTGGTCTGACTCTTTGAAGTGTCTTCCGCATGCCTATTTCCTCAAGCACCTTAATGCATGCATGCTAAATTTCATCAGACACCATTTTCCTCACACATTTCAAATTCTTCATATCATATGTTCAAACGCGTGGATGAATTACAAGATATAGGGGGAGTACTCCATGTTTTAACCTGCCACGTGCATTTGTAGTCCAAAGCAAATTCCTCAAATATGCACATCTTCAGGGGGAGTTCTTCTATATCTTGCAATCAAATTCCTCAAACTCAATACTTTCACTTCATATGTTTATCCCCGTTGAAAACTTAACCTATTTGTCATCAATCACCAAAAAGGGGGAGATTGTTAGTGCATCTAGTGCCCCTTTGTGATTTTGGTGTATTGAAGACTTATAGGTTAAGGAACTAATGTGTTTGTGAGAGTACACGGGCTCTATAAGTCAATGAGGATTTTGATGTATCCGGAGATTATCGACCCCTAAAAATGTATGTCTTCAGCTGAAGACTTTGGTGAAGACTTTGGTGAAGACTTTGTGAAGACTTTGCTTAAGACTTTGTGAAGACTTTACTGAAGACTTTCAACATGAAGAAGTTGGTGTGACCCTGAAGACATGAACGAGGACTATAAAGCGTGAAGACTTTTGCTTTCGTAGTTTCATTTCCTTTATTTGAGTCATAGGAAACACTGTCATGTTAAAGGCGGCCGAGGTAATACTAAGGAAAATTTCCAACTCATGCTCAACTCCAAAATCCTCAATCTATACAATCCTTCGAGTGAAGCCTTTGGAAATCTCTTGCGATCAGTCAAATTCATCAGTGACAGAGACAAAGTTCTTCTGGTCTCTGAGGAAATTGATCTGACTGAGGAGTTAGGATTTCGCCAGTGCGAATTCCCTACAAGTGAGGAACATGATAAGCCTGAGGACATTCATAGTTCGAAATTCCGACCGTTGATGTGCTTACCGCCAACTGTCCCCAATCATAGCATCCACATAACGGTCATATCATTGGGGGCATTTATGTCTTATCATGTCAGGTTGCACCCTGGCTATAAATAGCCACCCCCACAACCACTAGTTGGTTGGCTGCTCCGAGAGAGAACTGACACCTGTCCTTTGAGAGCAACCCATCCTCCAAGGACTTTGAAAGAAAATCATCAGTGAGGAAAAACCCACAACCAAACCACCAAACACAAAGTGATTGAGCATCACTGAAGAAATTCCTGTGTGGAACCGATGCTTGTTACCTTTGAGGACTGTGCATCCTCCAGACGGTTAGGCGTCATGGTCTAGTGCATCCTGCAGTCAATTGGGGATCACGAAGTGACCTTGGTCTAGAGCATTTAGCAGTAAATTGTGGATTGTCGATTGACCAGTTTGTGAGGGGTTTTGAAGTCTACCCTAAATACTTACCATGAGTGTTGGGCGAGGACTGTGTAACCTTTGCTCAAGGAGAGTACAGTAAGGAATGTGTGTCCTCGGACTGTGTGTCCTCTCATTTAAATACTAGGCCGCTCCAAACTAGACGTACGACTGTCACAGCAGTTGGAACTAGGTCATCAAACCATTGTCTTCATCGAGCTACCTGGTTCTAATTCCTCAACCCCTCTATTCCTCATAAACTTGTTGATGAAATTGATTGTTACTGTTTGAAGAATTTGACTGAAGACCTTCACAATTTCCTCACCTCAAATTCTTCAAGTTACCTTGTTCATCACTTCTTATCCTGTGTCACGCTACTTTTAATCTGTGCATGTTTCATTTCATAATGAAGACTATGTTGTTACTATGTTCCTCATGCACCTGAGTACTTATTCCGCTGCTAGTTATTCATCACATTTCAAATTCCTCAAAGTTGAAATTCCTCAAGTGATGAATTTGTAAAAATCGCCTATTCATCCCCCTCTAGTCGATATAACGCACTTTCAGGTTTTAATTTTCTGCTAGTAGTATATTCACCCTCCCCCCTCTAGACACTCTTCTAGTGATACCTCAATTGGTATAAGAGCATTGGTCTCCATTGCATCGGTTTAATCACCGAGGAGGAAGATGATGTGTCTAGTATAGAGAGTTTGTATTGTAGAGTGCCCATTCTTGATGGAGAGTACTATAGTCAATGGAAGAATGCCATGATTGATCTATTTGATAAATTCAATTATAGAAGATATATTGAAAACCCCTATGTGCTCCCTATTGATGAATTGCATCCCACACACGAAGAAGAGATTAATATGCTCGGTAACCTAAGAACTGTCAATCTTATTATTAGAGGTCTACCAAGATTTGTGCTTTCTTTGAAAAACTTTGCATGTGCCTATACCTTGTGGACTGATTTGGAGAAACGATGTCCAAATCTTTCATTAGGAAATCTTGAAAAAAATTCTTCATAAAACTGTTGCTTTTCACAAAATGAAGCCTAGTGATCCAAACTTTGATAAATGCCTATTTGAGCTCCATGATCTTATGCATGCTAAAGGACATGTCACCACTATCAACAACATTATCTTTGAAGTCATTTGCATTCATAAACTTGAACATTGTCACGATCACAATTCTAACGAATCTCTTGTTCTTTATGACAAGGATTTCCCACTTGATGATGACAATGTGAAACATGACTACCTTGGAGAAGATGAATTGTTCGACATTGAGCATGAGAAGATCATGAAGAATCTAAGTCTAATGGCAAACTTCAAGGATTATATGTCCGGAGTAAAATAGTTGATTCTCAACAGTGGGTGTACGGATCACATGACTGGTGATAAAGACATGTTCCAAGAGATCACGCCTAATCAAGGTGCTCGAAGGAACGCGACCTTTGGACACACCTCTAAGGGTAATGTACTTGGCCTTGGTAAGGTGGCCATATCTCATGACAGCTCAATTCAAAATGTGATGCTTGTTGAATCCCTTGGCTACAATCTCCTTTCCGTATCTAGACTAGCAGACTTCGGTTTCAATGTGCTATTTACTAAAATAGATTGCCAAGTGTTTCATCAAGATAATAATAAAATGGTCTTTACCAGTATCCGTAGAGGTGATCTATATATTGTTGATTTCACTAAGAGATCCATGCCTCGCACTTGTTTAATTGCTAAATCTTCTAAAGGTTGGCTTTGTCATAGAAGATTAGGACATGTTGTCATGCGTAATTTAGACAAACTTATCAAAGGTGATCCTATACTTGGTGTTAAAGATGTTATCTTTCACAAAGATAGACTTTGTAGTGCTTGTCAAGATGGAAAGCAAGTAGGTGGAAGTCATCCCGTTAAGAATGTCATGACTACTAGGAGACCACTCGAGTTACTTCACATGGATCTTTTAGGTCCCAATGCTTCCAAGAGTCTCGGTGGAAATTCCTATGGTCTTGTTATAGTTGATGATTTATCCAGATTTACGTGGGTATTTTTCCTTGATGACAAGTCGCAGGTTCAAAAGATCTTCAAGAACTTCGTTCGCAAAGCGCAAAATCAGTTTGAAGTGAATATCAAGAAGGTTCGAAGAGATAACGAATCAGAATTCAAGAACACCCATGTGGATACCTTTCTTGATGAAGAAGGTGTCTCACATGAGTTCTCGGCTAAGTACACACCTTAACAAAATGGAGTTGTTGAGAGGAAGAACCGGACGCTTATTGAGATGGCTACAATGATGCTTGACGAATACAAGATGCCAAGACACTTTTGGGCAGAAACAGTGGAAACAACATGTCATGCGACAAACCGACTTTACTTGCACAACTTCTCGGTAAAACGGCATATGCGCTACTCACCGGTAATAAACCCCAAGTTGGATACCTTCGAGTATTTGGCTCCAAGTGCTACATTCTTGACAAGCGTCGTCATACTAAATTTGCTCCTAAATCTCATGAACGATTCCTACTTGGTTACGGATAAAATTCTCACACTTACCGTGTCTACAACAACTTCACTTGAAAAGTTGAAGAGACGGTAGATGTGAAGTTTGATGAATCTAATGGTTCGCAAGTTGAACAATTGCCAAATGATGTAGGTGATGAGTACCCTTCGGAATCTATCCAAGACTTGTCTATTGGCAAGATTCGTCCCATGGAGGTGAAGGAGAGTACTTCATCAACTCAAGTGGAAGCCCCTACTTCATGACAAGGTGAACCACAACATGACATGGAGGCATCCACAAGTGGTACACGACAAGATGATGAAGAGGAGGAAGTACATCATGACGATCCACCACAACCTCCTTCACCACCACCTCTAGGAGACGATCACGTTGACAACAACAAAGACGAAGGAGATGATGATGAAGAAGAAGCTCCACCATCCAACAATCAGAAGCTGACCCGAGTTCGAGCACAAGTGACCAAGAACCATCCCCTAAACCAAATTTTGGAGGCATCCAAACCGGGAGAATCACTCGCTCTAACACTCGTCTAGCTAACTTTTGTGAGAATTATTCATTCATACCTAGAATTGAGCCTTTGAAGGTAGAGCAAGCTCTTGAAGGCGCGAATTGGGTGAACGCTATCCATGAAGAGCTTCACAACTTCGAAAGGAACGAAGTATGTACACTCATGGAGAAGCCCGAGGATGAGAACAACATCATCGGAACCAAATGAGTGTTTTGGAACAAGCAAGACGAAGACGGTCAAGTCATACACAACAAGGCACGTGTCGTGTCCCAAGGATATATTCACGTTGAAGGTATGGACTACGGTGAGACTTATGCCCCCGTTGCTAGACTAGAAGCTATTCGAATTCTTCTTGCCTATGTTAATCACCATGATATCTAACTTTATCAAATGGACATTAAAAGTGCCTTTTTAAATGGTGAAATTGAAGAAGATTATTATGTTAAGCAACCACCTGGTTTTGTGAATCCTAAGAAACCTAATCATGTTTACAAGCTTTGTAAAGCCCTTTATGGTCTTAAGCAACCCCTCGTGCTTGGTACAAATGCTTAACGAAGTTTCTCATTGAAAAAGGTTTTGAAATTGGTAAAATTGATGCAACCTTGTTCACTAAGAGAGTTATTGGATAATTATTTGTGTGCCAAATCTATGCGGATGATATTATCTTTGGTTCCACTAACCCTCAATTTAGTGAAAGATTTGGAAGGTTGATGTCCGAGAAGTATGAGATGTCCAAGATGTGTGAGCTGAAATTCTTTCTCGGATTGCAAATCAAGCAATCAACAGAAGGAACTTTCATCTCTCAAACCAAGTATACCAAGGACTTGATCAAGAAGTTCAACATGTAGGAGTGCAAAGGTATGAAAACTCCCATGCCAACTAGTGGACATGTTGATCTAACCAAGGAAGATGAACCGGTTGATCAAAAAGTTTACCGATCTATGATTGGTTCATTGCTATATCTATGTGCATCTCGTTAGTGTTTGCATGTGTGCTAGATATCAAGTTGCACCTAACGAGTGTCATCTTTTGGCCGTGAAACGTATTGTGAGATACTTGATACAAACACCAAACTTTGGCATTTGGTATCCCGAGGGATCTTCTTTTAACCTTGTTGGCTATTTCGATTCGTACTATGCCAGTGACAAGGTTGATAGAAAATCCACCTCGAGTACTTGTCAATTTTTAGGTATATGTCTTGTGTCTTGGTTAGCCAAGAAACAAAACTCGGTATCTCTATCTACTGCCGACAGTATATTGCTGCTGGATCTTGTTGTGCCCAGTTACTATGGATGACACAAACGCTTAAGGATTACGGAATCCATGTTAAAAATGTTCCATTGCTTTGTGACAATGAAAGTGCTAGTAAGATTGGTTATAATCCCGTGCAACATTCTCAAACTAAGCATATTCAAGTTCGACATCATTTCATTCGCGATCATGTTACCAAAGGAGATATTAATCTTAAACATGTTCGCACTAACAAGAAATTGGCCGATATCTTTACTAATCCACTTGATAAGAAAACTTTTTGTCACTTGAGGAGTGAGTTTAACATCATTGATGCTTCAAACTTGAGCTAGACTCACTCGGATGCTTGCAAGGGCATGAGCTTTCTTGATACGTCCATGATATTGCTAACGTATTATATTATGCCATGGAATTCTATGCTCCCTTGTATTGCATCTAACCATTTGTAGGTAATTGGAAGGACTTCATTCCACGAGATTGCAACCAACTCCAATTATAAGCAATCTTGTCTTGACCAAATATCCACAACCCCTCTTGATGATGGAAGGAAGAAGACAACAAAAACATATCCTTGACATATACTTGATCATTATTGCAAAATCTCAGTTGGTATCATGTCAAAAGGATATACCTATTGTTCTTCCTTGTATGACTAACCCTTATAGGTAACAAGTGTACTAGAACGAGAAGGATTGCTCCCAACTCAAGATGTTCTTCATCAACCTCAAGCATCCTCAACAAGTTCACCTACGAGCAACATCATCAACATCACTCAAAGGTATGCTCTCATATCCTTGAAAAGGCTTTAGTCCAAGTCGTGAGATAAAGCAACTCAAGTGATATGAAGACATTAAAATCTTTTTCGAAAAATGGTAACCCCATTTTGAGCTTAACGTAGAGTATGACCTATGATCAAGTATTCTTGCTAGGCTCCTAAGTCAATATAATCTAATATAGGTGACTTAGTCACCGCCCATCACTAGTTCAGAATATCGTGTGGTTTGTTCTCTATCTACATGATCTCTAGTAACCACTTAAATCTTTTCTAAATGATGCCCTTCACTTTTCTTCTGAAAATATTTTCTTTTAACTCTTTGAAAACAGAAGCTTGGTCTCATATTCTTTTCTTTTTGTTTTAGCCTCGGAGTCGCCGACTCAGATATCTCGGTTCTACCGAAATTGCAGACAAGCTGCACTACCAAATCTCGATACCACCGATCTATCTGCCTCGGAGTCACCGATTTGTCTTTCTTATCTTATCAGTCCTTCTTCTGTTAGTTCGATGATCCCTCTTAAAGAAATATTTTAGGGCGAGAATAACAAGCAATACTTAGGGCGAGAAATTATTTATTCAAGGATCCCTAGCTCAAAGGAGGACAAAACCAATGTTTTCCACAGGGAGAGAAGTTACATTCAATGGTTCCCTCAATTCTTTTTTGTGAACCTTACTTTCAATGACCCTTGTTCTCAAGGATCCCTTCCTTGTCAATGATCCTTGTACCTACTCCTGAATTTGACCTTTTTGGAAATTAATGCCAAAGGGGGAGAATACCAAAGATTCATGCTAGAGGGAGAGCTACATGCTTATGCAAAGGGGGAGATATGATTTAGGGGGAGAGGGGAATATCAAACTTCACACTTATATAAACAAGGGGAGAATACCAAAGGAAGGGGGCAAAAATTCTAAGCTCAATAATATTCTTGCTTATTTTATTTGACTATTCACTTTAGACTTTTCTCACCCTATCCAATCCCAATATCTACATGCTGAGATTTAGGGGGAGAGGATGAACTACTTCTTTCATATTTAAGGGGAGAAAGCTCTAAAGGATTAATGCCAAAGGGGGAGACATATTAATCTTAAGGATTACTATTTTCTATATGCTCTCCATATCTCAAAATACCAAGCTATAGTGTTTACTTTTGAGTTCTGTTGTCTTTATATTAGTAGAATACTCTTGTGTTTCCTAAGATTGTTTTCTCAAGTGTGCTACTACTACCAGAATGATCAAGAACTCAAGGTAAGTATATGCATCACATCTTTGATCAAGATGATCTCTTGCTTCTTGCACATATTTTTTGCAAGAGTCAAGTCTTGAACAAGGACACATCTCATTCATATACATTTGATGCATATAGACAAGATACACATGACTCCTTATATCCCTTCATCCATATGTGTGCCCATGCATTCCAAAGCAACTATCCTTTAAAGGACATCACACATTTAGGGGGAGAAAATCTAAGTCATGTGTCCCTCATAGTCTTCATTATATCCACACATATCTTTATTTGAAGCTTTGATTGTATGTTGTCATCAATTGCCAAAAAGGGGGAGATTCAAAGCACAACATGCTCCCTTGGTGGTTTTGATAATTCATGACAACATACATTGTATCTTGGATTAATACTTTTATCTAGTGTGTTTCAGATAACAGTCCATGCGGAGTTGGGTTGGCAAAGAGATTGTGGAATACCCCAAGATGCATGGAAATAGATTGGCAAACCTTCAAGAAAGAGGACTCTACATTTTATATTTGTGAGAAATCACTTGAGTCCATAGGAAAGCCAATACTAATAAAAGGGGGTAAGGTTTTGTTGGTAAATAAAATGCTCATTCGTGCACAAGTGATAGTCACCAAAGACACCCACAAACTCTCCCACCAAAATCTTTCCAAAGCCAAACACTCAAAATCGGTGCAACCAACTTTCTACATTCGATGCCACTGGTACCAAACCCTAGACAGACTTGGCCAAACCCTAACCTTTTGGTACAGCCCATACTGCATTCGGTGCCACTGAGTTGGGCTATCAACTTTCTGTTATGCAAGTTCACAATTTTAGTCCCTGCGAGATTGTTGAATCGGCGTCACCGAGATTGAGCATTTTGACCATTGGTCACCTTATCGGTGCAACCGAGATTCCTATATCGGTCTCACCGAGATTCAAAAGTTGCCACCTTTTGTTCACTTCGGTACCATCGAGATTAACACATCGGTGCCACCGAATCTGACTTATTGTGTGTAACAATTGGATTTTTGGGGATGCCTATATATACCCTTCCACCACCACCTACTCGAAGGAGAAACACTCAGGACTATTCCATACCTATCCTATCAGTTTTCTGAGAGAGAACCACCTACGCTTGTGTTGAGGTCAAGATCTTTCACTCCAACCATATGGATCTTGATTTCTAGCCTCCCCAAGTTTCTTTCCACCAATCCCGTCTCTTCTACCAAGCCATATCTATCAGAGAGTGATTGTGTGTTGAGGAGTCTATCATCTTGAAGCACAAGAGCAAGGAGTTCATCGACATTACCGAACCTATTACCTTTTGGAGGGTGGTGCCTCCTAGATTGGTTAGGTGTCGCTTGGGCACCTCCTACTTCGCGTTGTGGAGTGAACCAAGAAGTTTGTAAGGGCAAGGAGATCGCCTACTTCGTGAAGATCTACCCATAGTGAGGCTAGTCCTTCGTGGATGGAAGTCGTTATGGAATAGTCAAGGTTGCTACTTCGTGGACCCTTATGGGTGGAACCCTCCATGGACTCCCGCGATTGTTACCCTCTGTGGATTGAAGACTCCATAGACGTGGATGTACGATAGCACCACCTATCGGAACCATGGGAAAAATCATTGCTTCTCCAATTGCGTTTGATCTCCATATCTCAACTCTTTACTTCATGTGCAATGTCTTTACTTTCCGCTGCTATATTTGTTGACATGCATGTGTAGCGTATATAGACTTGCTAGTCTTGCTAAAACTGTTAAAATCTGCAAACCAATTAACTTGGGAAAAGGTTAGGTTTTAATTTTTTGCTACTAGTCTATTCACCCCCCCCCCCCTCTAGACACTCTTCTAGTGATCCCTCAGTTTGACTTTCATCGGACGAGGTATGACTGATGGACATTTTCAACTGGCTATGATATGCCAGCCCATAGGTAGCTGCCAATACCACTAGTAGAAAATAGGGCTTTGGGTGAGTCTAGGATAAGGGCATTAATCCCGGTTCACTTGCGAACCGGGACCAATGGGTGCATCGGTCCCGGTTCATGAGGCCAGGGCGCCGGCCGGGCCTCGGGGGCCATTGGTCCCGGTTCGTCTGACACTTTTTGTCCCAGTTCCAGATATGAATCGGGACCAATCAGCCTCGCTCCTGGCCTAGCACCTTTAGTCCCGGTTGGTGGCTGGAACTGGGACCAAAGCTCAGCCTTGTGTCCCGGTTCTAGCCACCAATCGGGACTAAATATATTAGCCTATATATACCCCCGCCCCTACCCACTCACTCGATTTTTTTGGTCAGAGGATGTGTGAAAAGAAGGTGTGTGTGTTGCTCTAGTTCTCACCTCCTATGCACATGAGGTGTTTGATGAAATGCCCAAGCCACGCTTAACCTTTCTCCTCTCCAAGCTCGACCTCCAAGCACCATTTTCCTCAAGATTTGTCTAGGTTTGGCGGTCTGTCCTGTTCGGTCCCCGTCCTCACCGTTATCAATCTCCCGCGCCGATCTCATCACCGACACCACCGTGGTGAGCTTCTTAATCTTATCTTCTTTTTAAAATAAAAAATTCTTATTTGTATGATTTACATATGTACTAGTATAATTTTCTTACTTTTATTATTATTTGCTATTATATAGTGCCATGGTTCTGGTATCCGCCACGTCGGCCCTCGTCCTGTCTATGATTCGGATGTGGTATATTATATTTTATTACTATTTGTTTCATTTAGTGTTTATCAAAATTATGACGACCAACGTGACATATATGTTTTCATCCAGGAGTTATGTGAACCAGAAATTCCAACCGACAAAGAAATTCGTGTCGAGAAGTTAAATTTGGTTGAAAAAGAAAACAATTACTTGAAAGAAAAATTAAAAGGAGTTGAAGAGGAGAAGATGAAATTGGAGTTGCATGTTGCCGATGTCGTCGACGATAACAAGATCAAGATGGATGCAATGATCTTGAAGATTAGAAAGATTAAAAAGTATACCATTCATTCCGAGGCATGATATCATTATGCCGTTGGATCAATTGGTACCTTAGTTGTGGTTATGAGCGCATTTGTTGTTGCATTTAAAATTTTTACTTAGTTTCAATGTATATTTTAATTATATTCTCTAGAGAGCTATATGTTGTTCAATGAGAACTATGTATGCAATTTATGTATTTATTTTGGTCACTAATGTACTTTGGATTTAATGTGATGATAAATTTCTATTAATTTGGTCACTTCTCTATTCATGATGTTCTGTAATGGTTCTTTATACACTTAATTATATAATGCACGCAGATGAACTAGCAATAAATGTACGGTGATTGACACACCTCGGAGTACATTAAGTGCCTACATAATTTTCTCGAAACGGCTAAGGCAAACAAGCAGAATGGTTTTATGCATTGTCCATGTACTGTCTATGGGAATATGAAGGATTACTCCAACTCTAAAACCCTTCACTTCCACCTACTTGAGAAGGGTTTCATGACGCACTATAGTGTTTGGACCAAGCATGGAGAAAGAGGGGTTATGATGGAAGACAATGAAGAAGAAGAGGATGATGACAACTATATGCCCCCTGAATATGGTTATGATGCAATGCGGAAGCTGAAGATCAAGAGGAACCAGACGATGTGCCTGATGATGATCTTCGCCTGGTCATTGTTGATGCACGGAGAAAATGTGAAAGTGAAAGGGAGAAGTTGAAGTTCGATCGCATGTTAGAGGATCACAAAAAAGGGTTGTACCCAAATTGCGAAGATGACAACACAAAGCTTGATACCACACTGGAATTGCTGCAATGGAAGGCAGACAATGGTGTATCTGACAAGGGATTTGGTTTGCTGCTGAAAATAATGAAGAAGAAACTTCCAAAGGATAACGAATTGCCCGGCAGTACGTACGAAGAACAGAAGGTTATATGCCCTCTAGGATTGGAGGTGAAGAAGATACATGCATGCCCTAATGACCGCATCCTCTACCGTGGTGCATACACAGATTTGAATGCATGTCCGGTATGCGGTGCATTGTGGTATAAGATCAGACAAGATGAACCTGGTGATGTTGAGGGCCATCGCACCGGGAAGAGGGTTCCTGCCAAGGTGATGTGGTATGATCCTATAATACCATGGTTGAAACGTATGTTTAGAAACAAAAAGCATGCCAAGTTGATGCGATGGCACATAAAAGACCGTAAGAAAGATGGGAAGTTAAGAGCACCCATCGACGGGTTGTAGTGGAGAAAGATAGAGATAAAGTGGAGGGACGTTACAGGTGACCCAAGGAATGTATGGTTTGGTATAAGTGCAGATGGCGTTAATCCTTTTGGGGAGTAGAGCAGCAAGCATAGCACACCGCCTATGACTCTATGAATGTATGACCTTCCTCCTTGGTTGTGCATGAAGCGGAAGTTCATTATGATGCCAGTGCTCATCCAAGGCCCTAAGCAACCCGGCAATGACATTGATGTATACCTAAGGCCATATTAGTTAATGAACTTTTGCAATTATGGAATGGAAAAGGTGTACGTGTGTGCGATGAGAACGAACAGGAGGAATTTGACTTACATGCATTCTTGTTTGTCACCATCAACGATTGGCCTGCTCTCAGTAACCTTTCAGGACAAACAAACAAGGGATACCATGCATGCACGCACTATTTAGATGACACCGAAAGTATATATTTGGAAAAAGGGAAGAATGTGTACCTTGGGCATCATCGATTTCTTCCGACCAACCATCAATGTCGAAAGAAAGGAAATCATTTCAAAGGTGAGGCAGATCACCAGAAGAAGCATGCCCTCCATACTGGTGATCACATACTTGACAAGGTCAATGATTTACAACTAATCTTTGGAAAGGGTCATGACGTACTATCTGTTCCGACTGACGATGAGGGACGCGCATGCATGTGGAAGAAGAAATCTATATTTTGGGACCTACCCTATGGGAAAGACCTAGAGGTCCGCTCTGCAATCGACATGATGCACGTGACGAAGAATCTTTGCATGAACCTGCTAGGCTTATTGAGAGTGTATGCGAAGACAAAAGATACACCGGCGGCACGGGAGGACCAGCAACGTGTGCATGAAAAAGACAGCATGCATTCAAGTAGTATAAAGGTCCTGCCAGCTATGCTCTTACCAAAGAAGAGAAGGAAATCTTCTTTGAATGCCTACTCAGTATGAAGGTCCCGTTTGGCTTCTCGTCGAATATGAAGGGAATAATAAATATGACAAAGAAAAAGTTCCAGAACCTAATGTCTCATGACTGCCACGTGATTATGATGCAACTGCTTCCAGTTGCATTGAGGGGGCTTCTACCAGAAAACGTTCGATTAGCCATAGTGAAGCTATGTGCATTCCTCAATGCAATCTCTCACAAGGTAATCGATCCAGAAATCCTCCAAGGTTAAAGAGTGATTTGGTGCAATGTCTTGTCAGTTTCGAGTTGGTGTTCCCATCATTCTTCTTCAATATCATGACACACATCGTAGTTCATCTAGTCGACGAGATTGGCATTCTGGGCCCTATATTTCTACACAATATGTTCCCCTTTGAGAGGTTCATGGAAGTCTTAAAGAAATATGTTCATAACTGTGCTAGGCCAGAAGGAAGCATCTCCACGGGCCATCAAACAAAGGAGGTCATTGGATTTTGTGTTGACTTCTTTCCTCACCTTAAGACGATTGGTCTCCCTCAATCGCGGTATGAGGGGAGACTCACTAGAAAAGGCATTCTTGGTCTCAAGCACACTACACAGTTCTACAGAATTCTACCTTGGTGAACCCATATATCAATGAACGCAAGAATATTCTGCGCTCAAAACACCCGGAGCAATGTGACGACTGGATTACATGTGAACACACCAGGACATTTGGCAATTGGATGCAAACACATCTCATGGGTAACACCACTATTGTAGATGAGTTGTACTCTTTGACCAAGGCACCATATTCGACTGTATTGACTTACAAAGGGTACAAGATAAATGGGAATACTTTCTACACGATCGCCCAAGATCAAAAGAGCAACAACCAAAACAGTGGTGTCTGCTTTGATGCAGCAGCCAACTGGGAAAGGGCACATATTATGGTTACATAGTGGACATATGGGAACTTGACTATGGAGATGATTTTAAGGACCCTTTATTTCGGGTGCAAATGGGTCAATCTATCAGGAGGCGGGGTATAGGTAGACCCGCAATACGGAATGACAACAGTGGATCTGAACAATCTTGGGTACACAGACGAACCATTCATCCTAGCTAATGATGTGGCACAGGTTTTCTATGTGAAGGACATGTCTACCAAACCGAGAAAAATAAAAGATAAGGAAGCGAATACATCATACGATGAGCAAAAGTGCCACATAGTTCTTTTAGGGAAAAGAGACATCATGGGAGTGGAGGGCAAGACAGACATGTCTCCAGATTATGAAAAGTTTCATGAAATTTCTCCCTTCAAAGTGAAGGCTAACCAAAGCACCCTGGTGAACGATGAAGATTATCTATGGTTACGACGCAATAAGCAAGGGGCACACGCGAAGAAAAGGTGAAGACTTTATCTCCACATTTATTCTGATGATGGCTTTGATCTAGAATATCACTGAAGTTACATGTCAAGAAATGAAATGCCTTTCGCAACAGAGGTGTTTTCGTCCGAAACCCTGACACTTCAAAAGAGATTTGTCCATTTTGTACACGAAGTGCATCCACTTTTTGTCGTAACCCTCTAAACTTTTTAGCACATGCTATGTGGGTGAAATGATGATAGCATGCCAACTTTCAACCATTTCAGAATTCATTTTCAGTGCTTTTCAATTCGGGGTCATTTTATCTCAAAATAAATAATGAAATGCATCAAAAATAGCAAATGAAGTCAAAAAAGGGTTGAAAAGGGATGATGTGGCTTTGAATGGTGCATATTGAATGCAGAAAAAGTCTTGAGTTCAAATATGTTTTAAAAATTGAAATCCTGTTGTAATATACGTGTTTTCGTTCGAAACCCTAATACATCGAAAGAGATTGTCCGTTTTGTGCACGAAGTGCATCCAGTTTTTGCCGTAACCCTCTCAACTTTTTAGCACATGCTATGTGGGTGAAATGATGATACCATGCCAACTTTCAACCATTTCAGAGTTCATTTGCAGTGATTTTCAATCCAGGGTCATTTTAGCTCAAAATAAATGATGAAATACATGAAAAAAAGAAAATGAAGTCAGAAAAGGGTTGAAAAAGGATGATGTGCCTTTGAATGGTACATATTGAATGTAGAAAAAGTCTTGAGTTCAAATATGTTTAAAAAATTGAAATCCCTTTGTAATAGATGTGTTTTCGTCCAATAAAAGTTATTTAACTTAATATTATATAAAATTTATGCAACTAAAATTATCAAAGTTCTTTTCAGAAAACTTTAATAGCAAAACGAATATTCATAAAGTATTTTTTGATAAGAACTTTTAATATGCAAAAAAACATAAAAATAGCAAAAGTGAAAATAGATGTGCTTATAGAGAAAATTCAACCTAAATTCAAAGTGCTAATTAGGCGCATAACTAGCATTTTGAATTTAGGTCGAATTTATTGTATAAGGGCATCTATTATCACTTTGAGATGAACCAACAACACAGAGAGGGGCGGGCTTATAAACACGTGCGAGTGCCTCTCGCTTGGCGAGGTGGGACTAAACTCTCACCACACCGCTGCACCAACCCTTTAGTCGCGGTTGGTGGCACCAACCGAGACTAAAAATCTTTAATAGAAAACTAAAATAACATAAAAAAATAAAAAAATGCCACCTACTAGGCCACCACGGCCTGCATACGACTAGAAACCCATCACAACATGGGCCAGGACGCAGGTCTGCAGGCCCAGCAGGCCCAACATGGCAGATACAAAGGTTAGGCATGTATAGCCTGCATTAGAGAGGATCTCGACAGCTCAGGCGTAGCGGGGTTTATAAACCGGTGTGGGCGCCTCTCGACTAGCGAACTAGGACTAAACATTTGACACCGCTGCGCCACGCCTTTAGTCCCGGTTGGTGGCACCAACCGCGACTAAAGGCCCCCCTTTAGTCCCGGTTGGAGCCACCAACCGGGACCAAAGGCCTCTGCTTCCCGCCCTTTGGGCTTCTTAAATTGACCTTTAGTCCCGGTTGGTGGATGCAACCGGGACTAAAGGGGGGCCTTTAGTCCCGGTTGGTGGCTGCAATCGGGACTAAAAGGGGACTTTAGTCCCGGTTGGTGGCACCAACCGGGACTAAAGGTCTCTTTATATAAGCGGGAGTTGGGAAAATTTGCAGATTTCACCTGCAGTTGCCCCGACGATGCTGAGCACATCGACACCGCCAAGCTGCCCGAGCTCGGCGTCGACTCCCTCGCCGCCCTCTGCCCCATCGACGCTGTCAGGCTGCTCTACCTCGTCGTCAACGCCATCGCCGCCCCTGCCCTGCCACCGCCCCTGCCTTGCGGTGCAGCCGCCCCGACCCTACGTTGATAAGTCTCCAACGTATCTATAATTTATGAAGTATTCACGCCATGTTTATAATAATTCTATATGATCTTGTTATGATTTTATTAGAACTAGCCCCGACTGACACTGTTTTCAACAGAACTACCATGGTGTGGTTTTTTGTGTGCAGAAATAAAAGTTCTCGGAATGGGCTGAAAATTTAGTATGTTTTTTGTGGACCAAAAGATACCCCCGAAGCATTGGAGCTAGGCCAGAAGAGCCACAAGGAGGTGGCAAGCCTGCCAGGCGTGGCCAGGGTGGCCGCACCTAGCAGGCTTGCCACCGCCTCATGGCCCCCCTTGACGTGATTCCAACACCAAAAATTCCTATAAATACCCAAACCTCCAAAAATAAACCTAGATCGAGAGTTCCGGCACCTTGTGAGAGGGGAATCCATCATGGGAGGCCATCTTCATCATCCCGGCGGTCTCCATGACGAGGAGGGAGTAGTTCACCCTCGGGGATGAGGGTATGTACTAGTAGCTATGTGTTTGATCTTTATTTCTCTCGTGTTCTTGAGATGACACGATATTGATGTACCGCGAGCTTTGTTGATATAGAATGAATCATACGGAGTTTTCCCCTCTCTATCTTCTTGTGATGAATTGATTTTTCCCTTTGTAGTTTTCTTATCGGAATGAGTCTTTAAGGATTTGAGAACACTTGATGCATGTATTGCGATGGGATATCCATGGTGACAATGGGATGTTCTATTGGTCCACTACATGTATGTTTTGGTGATCAACTTGCGGGTTCTGTGACCTTGGGAATATATGCATAGGGGTTGGCACATGTTTTCGTCTTGAATCTCGAGTAGAAAATTTGGGGCACTCTTTGAAGTTCTTTGTGTTGGATTGAACATGATGAATCTGAAATTGTGTGATGCATGTCGTATAATCAAGCCCATGGGTACTCGTGGTGACATTGAAGTATCTAGGTGATATTATGATTTTGGTTGATGTGTGTCTTAAGGTGTTATTTTAGTACGAACCCTAGGGCTGTTCGTGACACTTATAGGGATAGCTCATAAGATTGACCGGAAAAGATAACTTTGAGGTGGTTTTGGACCCTACAATAATTTCTCCATCCGTTCTTCGCTATTTATGACTTTGGAGTGAACTCTTTGTCGCCCTAGAGGTATTTACATATGATTCAACTATGTCAATAATGTTGAGAGAAATTGCACTAGTGAAAGTATGGAACCCTAGGCCTTGTTTCCAAGCATTTATACAATGTCCTGCTCGTTGTTTACTATTTGTTACCTTGCTTTTTTTATATTTTCAGAGTATGAAAACCTATATCTACCATCCATATTACACTTGTCTCACCATCTCTTCACCAAACTAGTGCACCTATAGAATTTACCATTGTATTGGGTGTGTTGGGGACACAAGAGACTCTTTGTTATTTGGTTGCAGGGTTGTTCAAGAGAGACCATCTTCAACCTACGCCTCCCACGGGTTGATAAACCTTAGGTCATCCACTTGAGGAAAAAATGCTAATGTCCTACAAAACTCTGCGCTTGGAGCCCGAACACGAGTCTACAAGAAGAAAGTTGTGTAGTAGACATCAGACGTCGTCGTTCCTCATCGTCGTCGCCGCCCCGACCCGACGCCATCACTCCTCGTCCCCGTCGCCATTGCACCGCTCTCCTCGTCAGGCCCCCGGTCTATGAGCTCACATCGATGTTTTAGTTAATTTAGTTAATTTAGTTTTTAATGTTTTAGTTAGTTTAGTTGTTTTAGTTGTTTTATGTTTTAGTCATTTTAGTTGTTTGGCTAATTTAATTTTTACGTTTTAGTTAATTAATTTAGTTGTTTTAGTTGTCTTATGTTTTAGTTGTTTAGTTTTTTTATGTTTTAGTTATGTTAGTTAATTAAGTGTTCATATTGTTTTAGCTAATTTAGTTGTTTAATGTTTTAGTTGTTTAGTTTTTTATTGTTTTAGTTGTTTTAGATGTTTAAATGTTTAGTTGTATAGCGTAGCGGTTGAGTCGATGATGCCCGGCCAGCATCCTCGTCATTGACATGGTGGCAACCACCTGCTTGAGAGGCGCCATGTCTGGGACTGGGCTCCGTTGGGCTGGAATTCGGAGGTGCTACCTTCCGGCACGCCCAGCTTGCTGAGGAATCAGGGTCCCGTCATCGACCCGGAGGTTCTTTGGTGGTGATCGCGTGGACCATTGTTGGTATAGAGGGAGCCGAACCCCGTGGAGGTGGTACGTCGCCTTGTCAGGGAGGAGGGCGAGCACGTCCGACGCTACATGGTTGCGTTGGACACTAGGTTCTCCAATACCTGGGAGGTTCTTCAGGGATCTCATCGGAGCTATGATCCCGTCATAGTTCCTTCTCTTTGGGTGTCCACCACCTACGCCGCTAGACATCAACTAAATATGTATTAGTGATATCATATAATAATATTCGAGATGTATTAGTGATAATATTGGATGATGTATTAGTGATACTATTCAATGATGTATTAGCTAGTGATATTATATGATATTATTGTTGCATTAATGTCGTGTACTGATTTCCATATCTCATGTTTGTATATTGCCATGTCGTAATATTTGCAGAAACTATGGATCACAGAGACATAGAACAAGAAGACTTGTTGGGGGATATAATCCGCACCGGGTATAACCCCTTGGTGTATCTAAGCGACACCGATGGTCAGGAAGGAGAGAGTGGCTCCAGTGATCCAACAATGGAGGAGGCAAGAGGTCATGACGGCTTCGGTGACCGAATGGCGGAGGAAGAAGATCATGATCATGGCTCCGGTGATTGAATGGCGGAGGAAAGAGATCATGATCACGACTCCGGTGACCTAATGGAGGACGGATCCTCAACTGTTTCAAAGTCCAGCGAGGTAAGGAGACGAGGCCCGAAGAAAAGGTTGCACCAGGATGAAAGGTTCATGATCACAAAAGTCGCGAACGATGGCCAACCGATTGCTCCCAAGCGGACCAAGGATGCATTTGTACATCAGTGTGGAGTTGTTGTTAGGGACTATGTCTCGATCAGCACCCAGCAATGGAATAAGAATTATAAGGACCTCGAAATTTCTTATGTGCAGGATACACTAAAAGATGATCTTTGGACCGAGCTGATGAGAAATTTCAGCCTACCTCAAGAGGAGGATCTGAATAACCTAGTTATAGAGAGAAAGTTCAAGGCGTGGGCTCGTAAGAAGACGGGAGAACTATTCAGGAACTAGAAGAAAGAGTTGAACACTAAGTTTGCCGAGATAGATGAGACTCCGGAGTTCAAAGGTCCATATGAGAAGATAAGAGATCAATGGCCCGAATTGGTGGCCTACAAGAAATCGGACAAGAGTAAGAAAATGTCACTAAAAACAAGAAAAATGTGAAGAAGTATCACCATCACACGGGGTCAGGTGGCTACTACAAATCCTGACCGTTGTGGGACAAAGTTGAGCAAGACCTACTTGCTAAGAATGTCCACCCAGAGACATTGCACTGGACAGATCGTTCAAGAACTTGGTTCTTCGGGGATAGGGAAACTTTGGACCCAGAAACAAGGAAGTGTGTCTAGATGAATGCTCAAGTTGCAATACCCACCACAAAGCTTCGGGCAGCAATCAAGGCAGCGCAGGAAGGGACGTTCATTCCTGACAGAGATAAGGGCGACCTAACAGAAGCCCTCGGGAATCCTGAACACTGATAATCACCAAGTGCATGGAATCATCATAGCAATTTCCAAAGGTGGAAGTGATAAGTATGGAGTGTCGAACCCACAAGGAGCTAAACGTAAGATCAATATTCTCTCAAGTCCTATCTACCACCGAACATTTGCTTCCATCAAGAAACGAGAAATAAAACTACATTGTGGTTATAAAGAGGATAGCTATGCATGATAGCGGAGAACTAAAATATAAAAATAGGTGTTGTTATCATAATATTACAATATATTACAAATAGCGAGTGTGGAATAATGATGGGTCAGTGTGCGGAATTATCCTAGGCAATTGGTAACAAGATCGGAAATCATTATTGCAATTTTATATGAGGGAGAGGCATAAGCTAACATACATTCTCTACTTGGATCATATGCACTTATGATTGGAACTCTGGCAAGCATCCGTAACAACTAAAGATGATTAAGGTAAAACCCAACCATAGCATTAAAGCATCAAGTCCCCTTTATCCCATACGCAACAACACCCTTACTCAGGTTTATGCTTCTATCACTCAAGCAACCCACTATAAGAGAATCATGAACGTATTGCAACACCCTACAGCGGGAATCCTTCATGTGTGCGCGGCACGGAAGGCACCATAGGATAGCATCAAAATTAACATACAAATCAAAGCAATCTGGATCATCAATCAACCCAAAGGACAAAACAAATCTACTCAAAACATCATAGGATGGCAACAGATCATTGGATTATAATATGTGGCATAAAGCACCATGTTCAAGTAGGGGATTACAGCGGGGTGCGGGAGAGTGGACCACTAAAAGGAGATGAGGATGGTGATGAAGAAGGTGATGTTGATGAAGACGATCACCGCGGCAATGGTTCCCTGATATGTCCATTTTGCATCCTGCTTTTATATTGATATTATTGCATTATGGGCTTTTATTACACGTTATGGTACAATACTTATGCCTTTTATCTCTTATTTTACAAGGTTTACATGAAGAGGGAGAATGCCGGCAGCTGGAACTCTGGACTGGAAAAGGAGAAAATCTGAGATACCTATTATACACAACTCCAAAAGCGCTCAAAATTTATGAAGAATATTTTTGGAATTAGTAAAAAATACTGGTGCAAAAATCAACCAAAGGGAGGCCACTAGCAGGCCACAACCCTGCTAGGCGCGAGCATCCCCTCGTCGCGCCTAGCAGGCTTGTGGGGCCCCTGTGGCTCCTCCAACGCCCATCTTATCCTATATGAAGCGTTTTGACCTGGAAAAATCAGAAGAGAGATTTCGGGACGAAGCGCCTCCGTCTTGAGGCGGAACTTGGGCAGAACCAATCTACAACTCCGGCAGGGCGGTCCTGTCAGGGAAACTCCCCCCCCCCCCGGAGGGGGAAATTGAAGCCATCGTCATCACCAACGATCCTCTCAACGAGTGGGGGTCAATCTCCATCAACATCTTCACCAGCACCGTCTCCTCTCCAAACCCTAGTTCATCTCTTGTATTTGATCTTTGTCTCAACACCTCAGATTGGTACATGTGGGTTGCTAGTAGTGTTGATTACTCCTTGTAGTTGATGCTAGTTGGTTTGCTTGGTGGAAGATCATATGTTCAGATCCTTTATGATAATTAATACTCCTCTTATCTTGAACATGAACGTGCTTTGTGAGTAGTTATGTTTGTTCCTAAGGACATGGGATAAGTCTTGTTATAATTAATCGTGTGAATTTGGTATTCGTTCGATATTTTGATGAGATGTATGTTGTCTCTCCTCTGGTGGTGTTATGTGAAAGTCGACTACATAACACTTCACCATTATTTGGGCATAGGGTAAGGCATTGGGAAGTAATAAGTAGATGATGGGTTGCTAGAGTGACAGAAACTTAAACCCTAGTTTATGTGTTGCTTTGTAAGGGGCTGATTTGGATCCATATGTTTCATGCTATGGTTAGGTTTCCTTAATTCTTCTTTTGTAGTTGCGGATGCTTGCAATAGGGGTTAATCATAACTGTGAGGTTTGTCCAAGTAAGGCAAGAACCCAAGCACTAGTCCACCCACATATCAAATTATCAAAGTAATGAACGTGAATCAAATGAGCCTGATGAAAACTAGCTTGACAGAAATTCCCATGTGTCCTCGGGTGCGCTTTGCTTTATATAAGAGTTTGTCCAGGCATGTCGTTTGCTATAAAAAGGATTGGGCTACCTTGCTTTGCCCTTGTTACACTTGTTACTTGTTACTCGTTACGAATTATCCTATCACAAAACTATCTGTCATCGATAATTTCAGTGCTTGTAGAGAATACCTTACTGAAAACCGCTCGTCATTTCCTTCTGCTCCTCATTGGGTTCGACACTCTTACTTATCAAAAGGACTACGATAGATCCCCTATACTTTTGGGTCATCAAGACTCTTTTTTGGTGCCATTGTTGGGGAATGAAGCGCCTTTGGTAAGTGGAATTTGGTAAGGAAAATTTATATAGTGGACTGAAATTTATTGTCACTTGTCACTATGGAAAGTAATCCTCTGAGGGCCTTGTTTAGGGTATATTCACCTCGACCGGAAACATAAAGCGTTATCCCTCAACCTACTGAAAATATTTATTATGAAATTCCTTCGGGTATGATAGAGAAACTGCTGGCTAATCCTTATGCAGGAGATGGAACACTACATCCTGATTTGCATCTAATCTATGTGGATGAAGTTTGTGGATTATTTAAGCTTGCAGGTCTGCCCGAGGATCACGTTAAGAAGAAGGTTTTTCCTTTATCTTTGAATGAAAATGCATTGACATGGTATTGGCCATGTGATGATAATGGCTCATGGAGCTACAACCGATTGAAGATGGAATTTCATTAGAAGTTCTAGCCTATGCATCTAGTTCGTTGTGATCGGAATTATATCTATAACTTTTGGCCTCGTGAAGGAGAAAGAATCTCTCAATCTTGAGGGAGGCTTAAGTCAATGTTATATTCATGCCCCAATCATGAGCTCTCGAGAGAAATTATTATTCAGAATTTTTATGCTCGTCTTTCTCGTAATGATCAATCCATGCTCGATACTTCTTGTGTTGGTTCCTATATGAAGAAATATATTGAATTGAAATGGGATTTAATGGAAAGAATTAAACTCAACTCTGAATATTGGGAACTCAACGAAGGTAAGGAGTCAGGTATGAACCTTAAGTTTGATTGTGTTAAATACTTCATAGATACCGATGCTTTTCGTGAATTTAGCTCTAAATATGGACTTGACTATGAGATAGTAGCTTCTTTTGTGAATCTTTTGCTTCTCATGTTGATATCCCTAAGGAGAAGTGGTTTAAATATCATCCTCCCATTGAAGTGAAAGTAGTTGAACCTATTAAAGTTGAAGATAAAACTATTACTTATAATGTTGATCCTGTTATTTCCGCTGCTTATATTGAGAAACCACCTTTCCCTGTTACAATAAAGGATCATGCTAAAGCTTCAACTGTGGTTCGTAAGAGCTGTGCTAGAACACCTACACCCCCTGAGAAAATTAAAGTTGAACCTAGTATTGTTATGTCTAAGGATCTCTTGGCTAATAATATTGATGGGCATGTTATTCAATTTTGCGATGAAGCTGCTAGAATTGCTAATCCTGATGCTAAAGATAAACATAGACCCATTGTTGGCGTGCCTGTTGTTTTTGTTAGAATAGGAGATCATTGTTATCCTGGCTTATGTGATATGGGTGCTACTGTGAGTGCAATTCCTTTTTCCCTTATATAAGGAGATTATGAATGATATTGCACCAGCTGAGTTAGAGGAAATTGATGTTATTTAAACTTGCTCATAGAGATACTATATCACTAGTTGGGATTATTAGAGATGTTTAAGTCTTGTGCGGGAAAACAAAATATCCTACTTATTTTCTTCTTCTTGGTTCCCCACAAGATAATTTTTGTCCCATTATATTTTGTAGAACCTTCTTAACTATCGTTAATGTAACATCCCAAATTTTGGAATGTTATAATAAATATTAGAATGAGTGTTTGTTTGATTGAGTGATTGAAAGTGAGTGAAATTTGAAACTTTTGAAAGTTTAATGAGAGGGAATGAAATGACTTTCCCAAAACTTTCACTCTGCAAGAATTCAAATTCATTTCATCACAAAATCCTAGAGTGAAGATGATATGACTTCTTCCATTTAACGAAATGAAAAGGGATTTGAAAATGGTTTGAATTTCATTTGAAAATATTTCAAATTCGGAAACTTTATGCAACTCAATGATTTTCATGAGAGAGGATAAAAGGACTTCTTCAAATTATATGAAATATGAGTTGGAAGTTTAAAAAAAAGGATTTGAAAAGTGAATTTTGAAAACTATTTGAAAATTTTCTAATATGGAGATCACTTTCATATTTGATTTTCCTAGTTGAAATTTGTAAGCATTCAAACCCTTGACAAGTTTTTGAGAGGAGTAATATGACACTCCAAACCAGGGATATTTTTGTGAAGTTCTTGAACCATAAAACCCAAGGGGTTATTTGAAAAATATTTGCAAAAATAAATAAAGCCATTTAGGCATTTTATGAAAATAAAATTTTAAGAGTATTTAATTTGGCAGGGGGAAAATGTTCATTAAATGGCATTTATTTCCCTGATCAATTTGGTATATAAAACTTTATTTTTTGGACAGGTTTTGAATGCCTTAATGTTATTTTAATGCTCTGTAAAATTAATAAAGGAAACAATTTAACGTGTATTAAAGCCCACGGCCCACCTGCCCCTAATCCCTTCCCGAAACTCCTCCGCATCGATCACCGACGCCACTAACACCGCCCCCTCTCTCTCTCTGACGCGTGGGACCCCAACCGACCGAGCCATCCCCGCGGTCATCCCCTCCACCGCGCCCCTGACCTCGCCGGAGATCTCTCCTCCGCTAATCTCGCCCCTCTCTCCCTCTCCCGACCCCGCACCTGGTCTATAAAAGCCCCTGCCTCCCTCCGCGCTCCATTCCACCCCAAACCCCCGAGTCTCCCTCGCCAGAATGCTCCACCGCCACCTCGCCGGAGTTCGGCCACCTCCCGAAACTCCCAGAGCACCTGCTCGTCACCCCCGACGCTCCCTCGCCTCGCCGCCACCACCAACGGACGCCGGAGGTCCGCCGCCATCGCCTGGACCCCCGGAAGTCGTCCTCGACCACCGGAGCACCATCCCCATCGCCCCCGCCTCCTCTGCCTCGCCGGAGACCTCGCTGGAGCTCCCCACCCCTCTGTAAGTCACCGGCGACGCCATCCTCCGTTCGATCTCATTCCAACGGCTAGGATTAGATCACTTAAACCCGAACCGTTTTCTTTTAGTTATCGGCCGTCCGCTCGTTTCAATCTAGCACGCACCCCTCCGTAGCCTATCAGAACCTGCGACGTCACCCCTTGTCCGTTAGTTTAGTTTTTTTTCTTTTTCTGTTTTTGTTTTAGAAAATAGAATAGGTTCTCTTTTTATTTTTCTTATTTCTTTTCTGGTTTTAGGTCTTTTAATTTGATTAATTTTTCATTGTGTCAAAAAATTGTTCTAGTTTCTGTAGATATGAAGTTTGACCATATTTGAATAATTTAAAAATGAATTCAAACATATTTGATTCAAATCTTATTTTCTGAATATCTTTAGTTTAAAAATATATTTTGAGATGATTCTTTTTGCTACTTGTCACTAGTGACCTTAGTTATCAGTAGGTAGAGTTTGCAAATTTTAGAATATTTTATAGTAGTATTTTCAAGCAAAACAGATTCTGTTTAGTTCTATTAGGTTTATTTATATTCCCTTTTGTTTTAAATTATATTAAATTATTATTTTATTTTATATTAGTGATGGATTTTATAAAGTTTTCTGTTTGCTAATAGTAGCCCTTCAAAACAAATAATATTTTATTAGTTGGTTGTATGAAAATCAGTTCTAGTTCAATTATAACTTGCAATTGGATTTTCATTGCTAGTTTGATCCACTATTTGAAAATAGTTTCCACAAATTGTTTTATAATTTTTATGTTCTGTCAATCTAAGTTTATACCAGAAACAATTTCTATTATAGTTGAGATTGTTTGTGGTTTAAGCCAAGGATGACCTTGTTTTATATCAACATAAGAATCTTTATAAAAGCTTTTCAATTAGTTCTTTTTGCAAAATAAAGACTTATGAGAAAATACTTTCTATTTGTTTTAAAAACTTGTTTTTCATTTATTAACTTGGTATTTTCAGCTGATATGTTCTAGTAGACAAGAACTTAAGTTGTTAGAGTATTGTTTTCTTAATTATTAGTTGTTCTTCAAAAGTAATTATTTTTGCTAATAAAATATTTACTAAAATACTTTTGTTATATTTTTCTTTGTTTTGTTTTGTTACTTTTGAAAATAGGATTTATTTGTAGAGAAAACCAACCTTAGTTGTGTTGATAAAACTTTGTTGTTTTGAGTTTTGTCTTATGTATTTCCTTCATCACAACCTTGTTGCTTTTGGTTTTGTGTTACTTTTTGATTGTTAGAATTGATTGCTAGTATGATTGATTATATGAATGCAATGTTTGATTATATAGATTTTATCGGAGAGTGACGAATAGTCTATCAAGTTACTTCTGAGAGCGATATTATTCTTCATCAACAGTACAGGCAAGTTCACTTTGACCATTCTGTTCATACCTATGTTTTATTGCGTGTAGTGTCATCATTCAACAAATCCCTCCTGTAGTGTTATTGAAAATTCTTGTAGTCAAGTAGAATGCATGAGGTAGGAACCCACCACTTGTTACTAAAGCCCCGGGAACGTTAGTTATTGTAATGCTATGCTAAAGTAGACGGTGTCTGGTATGAGTGTTCGTGAGTGGTGTGAGAAGGCGGACTCTACGTCAATACGACAACTTCATGAAGGCATCTTCAATACCTCAAGACTTAGACTTGAGAAACAAGTTTTCAATAAACACTACTGGGTGAAGGACGATTGATTGGGCATCCCTGGAGTAACCAGTGGATGGCCGGGATGCATGGAGAAGCGCCATGACATCTTGCAGAAAGCTTCACCCAGACTCAAAGAGACGGATGAATACTTCATGCCCGGAAGCTTACCTGTGTAGCCACAAGTCATTATGGGCTCTGGCTTGGTTGATCTTTATTGTGACTCTGGCTGGCCAGTGCTACGAGATGTAGTCGACGTTAGGAAAGGATGGGCACTGACAGTAGTCAGGGAAACACTCTGAAAAACCATGTTTTGTTCATCCTGTTCTCAAACACCTGGCAGTACGAGGACTTACCAGGAGGGAACGAATCGTGTGGGTAAAATACACAACACTCTGCAGAGTTAAACCTAATCGATTAGTCGTGTCCCCGGTTACGGACAATTTGAGCCTCTAGACTTGGATCTATCTCTAAACTCTCAACAATGGACTGATAATTAATTGTGGGCAACTTATGATACTTGTGGGCATTTAAGACATCGGTTGGCGGAACCATGTCATGTTAGGTAACTCTATAGTGAAAACTCCTGATATTCCTTTGTTGTACGAAAACAAAATAAAACCAACTTTTCTGCAAAAACTCAGACACTGAGCCACAAAGCCTTATTGCATATAGAATAGTATTTATCTTTTGTTTCTTCTATGGTGATCTTGCCAGTACATTCAATGTACTGACCTACACGGCTGCAACGTCTTATGTTGCAGATAAGTTATACGACGGGTAAGAGTACGATTCAGGGTTATGGTCTGCACTCAACCTGCCGTTGGTGTTATTGGGACTCCACTCCTGTTGACTGTTTCCTCTGAGATTTTAAGGTATATATCAGTTTTACGTTAATTACATGTGATTGCACTTTGATATATACATTGATGTAATGTGTGTGCCAGCATACTGATCCAGGGATGGCACAGAACACATAGAGACTTAACTCGTTTTGAGTCGGGTCGCTACAGAAATGGTATCAGAGCACATGTTGACTGTAGGACGTGACCCTAGAAACTGGAAAGCTCTTAGGAAATGATTTCTCAAAAAACTTTGTTTTCAAAAGACCTTTTACTTCGCATCTTATTTTGAGCTTTATCAAATGATCTCTTTTACCTCACATAATTAGAAAATACCCTTTCCCCTTTGACCACACTAAGGATCAACTGAGACCACATCGAGAAGGACAAGATATCGAAACAACTGATGGTCACTTCAAAGTAAAGAAGATTTCACCATGCATTAGAAGAGTTCAAGCTACACGAGTTGAAGACTGTGAAGAGCCGAAGAAATTGAAGACCATAAAGAATTTCCAAGATATTATGCCCCTAGAAGACCAAACCCCTGTTGTATACTTACGTTAGATACGATGATTTGTGAGCTATCATTTGTGTGTAAATTTTTTGACAGCCACAACTAATATCTATTTTAAAACCATTGTTTGTATTGTGTGTATCCCTTCTCTCTCTCTCTTACCCATCTCATCCCCAAAACACCTTGAACCCAATAGCTGGTGAATGAAGCTAGACTTGAATTCTTTGGACCGATGACCCAGCAGGAGGTAGACGAATGGATTCAAAACATGGAGGATGACCTAAGGAGTAACCATGTTGCAAGGAACGAGATGGTCAAGTATGCTCTTCGGTACTTTGCAGAAGGTGCTGCACATTGGTGGAAGATGCATGAAGCTACCCATGATACGCAAGCAACAATCACTTGGGAAGAATTCAAGATGACTCTGCAAAAATCTCATATTGTCACCAACACCCAGAAGCCCCGTCTCAAATATGTGAAGAAGATTTGTGCATGCAAGATATGTGGAGAGATAGGACACACCCAGGAAGAACACAAGGATGGATGTCCTTATTGTGAAGAAAACCACCCTGCTGAGGAATCCCAACTGGGCAGGTGACATGTTTCTTGTGTGAAGGAACTACGCATTATCCAGCTCAATGCCAAATGTACCCCAAGGTACAAGAAGTCATCAAGCAGCAGAAGGAAGCCTTCAGAGGAAAATTAGGAGAACTTGTGATGAAGGAAGATGTTGAAGATCCTAATGGAGAAGGCCTAACCTGATTTTACTCCAATGCCTACTATTCATGTGGAGAAGAAGGACATTTCTCATAGGATTGTACGAAGGAAAGAAAAGAGTATCTCGGAAACTTTCCGACAGAAGAAATAGAGTTTGATCCATAGGAAATTGAAAGTTTGATCGGAACAAAGAATCCCAGGAAGAGAAACCGAAGACGTTCTCAGAACAACCCAATTTCTGCAAAGAAGGATCTGAGTCAGATCATGTGTTTCTGGTGCAAGAATTTAGGCCATTATGCCGATAAATGCCTAGAGAAGAAGGTTAAACATGAGTAGTTTGAGTTTTGGATTTTGGAAGTAATAAATGTAATAGGTAGCACTCTTACCATTTTGAAGTTATGTAACGGAAGTCTCGGAGTTTGTAATAAAATTCGTGAGATCAATGGAATTTATGATGTCATGATTCTCCTGTGTTGAATTATATGAGTTGCCACTCTTAGAACAAAGATCTCTGACCAATTTTTGAGGCTATGAGAAAATATGGTCTATGCAAGCATGAGTGCATTTCATTTTAAGTGTGGTAGCAACCACAGGGACAAATGAATGAAGAAAATACCATTCATATTAAGAAGTTTGGATAACTGAATACAGGTGAAGAGAATGTGGAACCGCATCAAACTATGGGGATGATAACCTTTGTGACAAAGTGCTTTTGAAGTTGGAATATTGGGAAAAGGAATGATTGAGATGAAACCATACCCAAGGTTAAACAGAATTAAAATGGTCTTAAAGGCATTAGTCCCACTCTATGTCAGCACAAAATTAAAATGGAGCCTGATGCTAAACTAGTGGTTGATCACCAATGACGGTTGAATCCTAAAATGAAGGAAGTGGTAAGATATGAAATATTAATGCTTCTGGAGGCAGGTATCATTTATCCTATTGCTGATAGTAGATGGGTTAGTCCCGTTCATTGTGTCCCTAAGAAAGGAGGTATTACCGTAGTTCCTAATGATAAAAATGAATTGATCCCGCAGAGAATTATTAAAGGTTATAGAATGGTAATTTATTTTAGGAAATTGAATAAATCTACTAGATAACATCATTACCCTCTACCTTTGATTGATCAAATGCTAGAAAGATTATCCAAGCACACACATTTCTGCTTTTCTAGATGGTTATTCTGGTTTCTCTCAGATACCTGTGTCAAACGAGGACCAAGAGAACACCACCTTTACCTGTCCTTTTGGTACCTTTGCTTATAGACGTATGACTTTTGGTTTATGCAATGCACCTTCTACCTTTCAAAGATGCATGACTGTTATATTCTCTGATTTCTGTGAAAGGATTGTTGAGGTTTTCATGCATGATTTTTCCGTTTACAGAACTTCTTTTGATGATTGTTTGAGAAACCTTGATCGAGTTTTGTAGAGATGTCAAGAAACTAATATTGTCTTGAATTGGGAGAAGTGCCACTTTATGGTGAATGAAGGCATTGTCTTGGGACAAAAAAATTCCGAAAGAGGTATGAAAGTTGACAAGGTTAAAGTTGATGCTATTGAAAAAATGTCGTGTCCTACGGATATCACAGGATTAAGAAGTTTCCTTGGTCATGCTGGTTTCTATAGGATATTTATTAAAGATTTCTCTAAGATTTCTAGGCCTCTCAATAATCTTTTGCAAAAAGATGTTCCATTCATTTTTGATGATGATTGTGTGGTAGATTTTGAAATTCTCAAGAAATCTTTGATTTCTGCACCTGTTGTTCAACCACCTGTTTGGAACCGACCTTTTGAAATTATGAGTGATGCTAGTGACGATGTTGTAGGTGTTGTTCTAGGCCAAAGAGCTGATAAGAAATTAAATGTTATTCATTATGCTAACAAAACTCTAGACAGTGCCCAAAGAAACTATGCTACCACTAAAAAGGAATTTTTAACAGTTGTGTTCGCTTGTGATAAGTTTAGACCTTATATTGTTGATTCTAAAGTAATTTTTCACATTGATCATGTTGCTATTAAATATCTCATGGAAAATAAAGATGCTAAACCTAGACTTATTAGGTGGGTTCTTCTGCTACAAGAATTTGATTTGCATATTGTTGATAGAAAGGGTGCTGATAACCCCGTAGCAGATAACTTGTCTAGGTTAGAGAATGTTCTTGATGACCCACTACCTATTGATGATAGCTTTCCTGATGAACAATTAGCTGTCTAAATGCTTCTCATAATGCTCCTTGTTATGCTGATTATGCTAATTACATTGTCGCTAAATTTATACCGCCTAGTTTAACATACCAGCAAAAGAAAACATTTTTCTATGATTTAAGACGTTACTTCTGGGATGACCCACACCTTTATAAAGAAGGAGTAGATGGTATTATTAGACGTTATGTACCTGAGCATGAATAGGAACAGATCCTATGGAAGTGTCATTCCGAGGCCTACGGAGGACACCACGCTGGACATAAAACTCCACACAAGGTATTGCAATCTGGTTTTTATTGGCCCACTCTCTTCAAGGATGCTCATAAGTTTGTCTTGCCATGTGATGAATCTCACAGAATTGGCAACATTAGTACACGTCAGGAAATGCCTATGAATAACTCTCTTCTTATTGAACCATTTGATGTTTGGGGTTTTGATTATATGGGATCTTTTCCAACGTCCAACGGGTATACTCATATTTCAGTTGTTGTTGATTATGTTACTAAGTGGGTAGAAGTTATCCCAACTAGCAGTGCTAATCATAACACCTCTATTAAGATGCTTAAAGAAGTTATTTTCCCTAGATTTGGAGTCCCCGGATACTTAATGACTGATGGTGGTTCACATTTTATTCATGGTGCTCTCCGTAAATTGCTTGCTAAGTATGATGTTAATCATAGAATTGCATCTCCTTATGATCCTCAGTCTAGTGGTCAAGTAGAATTAAGAAATGGAGAAATTAAATTGATCTCGCAAAAGACGGCTAATAGATCTAGGAAGAATTGATCTAAAACTTCACGATTCATTATGGGCTTATAGAACTGCTTACAAGAATCCTATGGGTATGTCTCCGTATAAAATGGTTTATGGGAAAGCATGTCACTTACCTCTAGAGCTAGAGCATAAATCTTATTGGGCAATCAAAGATCTCAACTATGATTTCAAACTTGCTGGTGAGAAAGTTTATTTGACATTAGCTCACTTGATGAATGGAGAACCCAGGCCTATGAGAATGCCAACTTGTCTAAAGAAAAGGTTAAGAGATGGCATGATAAAAGGATACAAAAGCATGAATTCAATGTAGGTGATCATGTCTTGCTATACAGTTCCCGGTTAAGATTTTTTGCAGGAAAACATCTCTCTAAGTGGGAAGGACCATACATTGTCGAGGAGGTATATCATTCTGGTGCCATCAAGATCAACAACGCCAAAGGCACAAATCCAAATGTGGTAAACGGGCAAAGAATCAAACACTATATTTCAGGTACTCCCATTAATGTCGAAACCAATGTTATCAATACCATAACTCCCGAAGAGCATATTAGGGAGACTTACCAGAATGTTTTAGACTCTGAAAAGGAATAGGTACGTGGTACGGTAACTAAACCGAATCCAAAACTTTTCCCATAGCAATTTTACTCAGTTTGGAATATTTAAAAAATTAGGAAAATAAAAGGCAGTCCGAAGGACGCACGGGGAGGCGACAAGCCTGCTAGGCACGGCCACCCCCTGGCCGCGCCTAGGGGGCTTGTCACCACCCAGAGCGCCCCCCGGACTCTGTTTCCTTGTGGAACATCCCTTTGGGTCGGCAAAATTCAATATATAATCTCCCAAAGGTTTCAACTTTCGTATCACGACAATACCTCTCGTTTTCATTTTGAGTTGTTTCTACAGGAAATTTAGAGCAGGATGTCGTCCCAAGAGTCTGATGGGGAGAGCTACATATCACATTATCTTGCCAATCCCAAGCTCTATGGGGACCTAGATCCTTTTGAATTATTCTCGGAGGAGGAACAAGAAGCAAAGTACCGAGAAGAAAGCTCAGATGAAGAGGAGACTCCTATGCCTCAACTGGGAGACATGCATGTGGAGTTCAGGAAATCAAGCCTCCCAAAACGCAAGAAGGAAACCTACAGTTCTATTTATCCCTTCTTGTTTTGTACAGGAGAGTAAAGAAGAATTATGTCAAAGGATATTGAAGCTCAAGCAGGAAGTAGATGATGTGAGGGAACAAAATTTCATGCTTGGGAGGAAATTGAACAAGTTTCCATCATCATCAACGATTCAACCTCCATCAACCCCGAAGAAGGACACGTGAGTACTTGGGTATGGGCACTCCCCTTGGCTTCTGCCAAGCTTGGGGGAGGTGCCCCGATATCGTATCATATCACACCTTTTTCCTTTTTCCTTTTTGTTTTATGTTTCCTAGTTCGATCCTTTTTGTTTTTGCTTTCATCTAGTATAATAAAAGTTTTTAGTATGATCTACCCCTTTTAGTTTTTTCTTTTGCTCCCCTTATGTAAGCAAGTCCGAGAGTTATATAATAAAAAGTAGTTCTTCTGATAAGGGCTTTGCTATTTTACTATGCTCTTCAAAGTAATGAATAAAGTATAATAGAACAGAAGCAAAGAGTATGTATAATGATCTTATGGGGAGTGATGACTTCACATATAAAAAGTATGGTGATTGACATTTGTTGGGATTTAACAAACATAGTAATTGGTCATTGGTACAATTGAAAGGAAGTGGTAAAGAAAGATAGATTCAAATATAAATATATTATCTTGGACATCTTTTATGATTGTGACCACTCATTAAAATATTACATGCCAAGAAGTTGATGTTGTACAAGGAAGACAACATAATGGGTTATGTTTTCTTACCTCCGGATAGAAGCTATATGGTTTTAGATCCTTCAACATGTAGTGCTTGCTTCCACCTCATATTAGCCAAAACCTCCGCACCAAGTAGAGATACTACTTGTGCATCCAAACACCTCAACCCAGTTTTGCCATGAGAGTCCACCATACCTACCTATGGATTGAATAAGATCCTTCAAGTAAGTTGTCATCGATGCAAAAAGGCAATAAAAATTGCTCCTAAATATGTGTGATCTTTTACTGTAAGGGAAATAAGCGTTCTACGAACTTGTGATAGTGAAGAAATAAAAGTGACAGACTGCATAATAAAGGTTGCTATCACAAAGGGCAATACAATGCGGCATTCCTCTGCATTAAGAGTTTGTGCATCCAAAAACAAAAAGTGCATGACAACCTCTGCTTCCCTCAGCGAAGGGCCTATCTATTACTTTTACTTTCTAGTACTTACCTTTGTGCAAGAGTCATGGTGGTATTCACCACTTCCTATATTCCTTCCTTCTTGGCAAGCATTATGTGTTGGGGAATGATCTAGACTCATATATCCACTCACATGTGGGTGATCATGAGTTATTATTGTTGACGTCACCCTTGAGGTGAATAGTTGGGAGGCAAAATTCTAAGCCACTATCTTTCTCTGTGTTCGATTGAAGCTTTGACCTCATGGGTACCACGTGAGTGCTAGCAATTGTGAAAGACTAAAAGATGATTGAGTATGTGGATTTGCTTTACAAGCTCTTATATTTACACTTTCCGATGTTACGATAAATTGTCAATTGCTTCAATGACTTACATCATAGTTTATTGGTTGTCAATAGAGTTCTTGATTCATACTTTATATTGTGAATGAATTGTTACTCTAGTATAAATAATCTCATACAATGATGCCCTCATGTCCATATTTTATTTTTATCGACACCTCTATCTCTAAACATGTGGACATATTCATCTATCTCGGCTTTCGCTTGAGGGCAAGCGAGGTCTAAGCTTGGGGGAGTTGATACGTCCATTTTGCACCATGCTTTTATATTGATAGTTATTGCATTATGGGCTGTTATTACACGTTATGGTATAATACTTATGCCTTTTCTCTCTTATTTTACAAGGTTTACATGAAGAGGGAGAATGCCGGTAGCTGGAATTCTGGACTAGAAAAGGAGCAAATCTGAGATACCTATTCTGCACAACTCCAAAAGTCCTCAAAATTTACTAAGAATATTTTTGGAATTAATAAAAAATATTGGCGCAAGAATCAACCAGAGGGGGCCACCAGCAGGCCACTAGCATGCTAGGCGCGGCCACCCCGCTGGTCGTGCCTAGCAGGCTTGTGGGGCCCTTGTGGCACCTCCGATGCCCATCTCCTCCTATATGAAGAGTTTTGACCTAGAAAAAAACAAAAGAGAGCTTTCGCGATGAAGCGTCGCCGTCTCGAGGTGGAACTTGGGCAGAACCAATCTAGAGCTCCGATAGTGCGGTCCTACTGGGAAACTTCCCTCCCGGAGGGGGAAATTGAAGCCATCGTCATCACCAACGATCCTCTCATCAAGAGGGGGTCCATATCCATCAACATCTTCATAAGCACCGTCTCCTCTCCAAACCCTAGTTCATCTCTTGTATCTGACCTATGTCTCAACACCTTAGATTGGTACCTATGGGTTGCTAGTAGTGTTGATTACCCTTGTAGTTGATGCTAGTTGGTTTACTTGGTGGAAGATCATATGTTCAGATCCTTTATGATAATTAATACTCCTCTGATCTTGAACATGAACATGCTTTGTGAGTAGTTACGTTTGTTCCCGAGGACATGGGATAAGTCTTGTTATAAGTAATCATGTGAATTTGGTATTCGTTCGATATTTTGATGAGATGTATGTTGTCTCTCCACTAGTGGTGTGATACGTATCCAACATATCTATAATTTTAGATTATTTCATGCCAATATTCTATAAATTCCATATACTTTTGGCAACTTTTTATACTATTTTTTGGGACTAACATATTGATCCAGTGCCCAGTGCAAGTTCCTGTTTGTTGCATGTTTTTGTTTCACAGAAAATCCATATCAAATGAAGTCCAAATGGGATAAAAACTTACGGATATTTTTTTGCAATACATGTGAATTTTAGGAAGTGGAATCAACAGAAGGCGGTTCCCAAGGGGCCCACAAGCCTGCTAGGCGTGCACTGCGGGTAGGGCGCGCCCAGAGGGCTTGTGGCCAACCCTTATGTTGGTTGGAGCTGTCCTTCGGCCACAAGAAAGCTAATTTATGGATAAAGATCCCCTCAAAATTTTATCCCAATCGGAGTTACGGGTCTCCAGATATTTAAGAAATGGTGAAAGGCCAGAATCTGAGAGCATAGAAACAGAAGGAAACAGAGAGAGAGATCCAATCTCGGAGGTGCTCTTGCCCCTCCGCCGCCATGGAGGCCAAGGACCAGAAGTTAAACCCTCCTCCCATCTAGAGAGTAGGTCAAGGAATAAGAAGAAGTAGGGGGGATCTCTCCCCTCTCTCCCGGTGGCACTAGAACACCGTCGGGGCCATCATTGTGACGGCGATCAACTCCAAAAACTCCGTCATCTTCACCAACACCTCCATCACCTCCCCCCATCTATCTATAGCGGTCCACTCTCCCGCAACCTGATGTACCCTCTACTTGAACATGGCGCTTTATGCTTCATATTATTATCCAATGATGTGTTGCCATCCTATGATGTCTAAGTATATTTTTGTTGTCCTATTGGTTGATTGATGATCGTGATTGGTTTGAGTTGCATGTTTTGTTATTGGTTCTCTCCTATGGTGCCCTCCGTGTCGCGCAAGCGTGAGATATCCTCGCTGTAGGGTGTTGCAATGTGTTCATGATTTGCCTATGGTGGGTTGCTTGAGTGACAGAAGCATAAACCCGAGTAGGTGGGTTGTTGCATATGGGAGTAAAGAGGACTTGATACCTTATAATGCTACCGTTGGGTTTTACCTTATTGATCTTTAGTAGATGCAGATGCTTGCTAGAGTTCCAATCATAAGTGCATATGATCCAAGTAAATAAAGTATGTTAGCTTATGCCTCTCCCTCATATAAAATTGCAATAATGATTACCGGTCTAGTTATTGATTGCCTAGGGACAATTCCACAACTCCTACCACCAATTTTCCACACTCGTTAAACTAACTTAGTTGTTTCTTTATATTATCAGCCCCTAGTTTTTAGTTAAGTGCTCTTTATTATCTTGTAAACCTATCCTATCACACCTACAATGTACTTCTAGTTTCATACTTGTTCTAGGTAAAGCGAATGTTAAGCGTGTGTAGAGTTGTATCAGTGGTCGATAGAACTTGAGGGAATATTTGTTCTACCTTTAGCTACTCGTTGGGTTCGACACTCTTACTTATCAAAAGAGGCTACAACTGATCCCCTATACTTGTGGGTTATCAAGACCTTTTTCTAGCGTTGTTGCCGGGGAGCAATAGCGTGGGGGTGAATATTCTCGTGTGTGCTTGTTTGCTTTATCACTAAGTAGATTTTATTTGCTGTTCTAAGTTGTTCTCTATCTTTAGCTATGGATATGGAACACGAAATACCAAAAAAAATAGGTGTACTTGCTACTCATGGAGATGGGGAACCTCCTAAACCCCTTGATGCTCGTTATGTGAAAGATATTATGCACTACTTTAATAATCCTGAGAAACCCCCATTCAATTATATAATGGGAGACACGTTCGATCAACGTGAATACTTTAGGGATTATCGCTTGACTCAAAAAGGGAAACTGTTATGGGATCAGATTTATATGTTGAAATGGTATGCTTGGAATCTATGCCAGAGATATGATTATTGTTGCTCTAGGATGAAGGCTCAACACCTTCCTTTTTCATGTAAATTTAATGATAATGAAACCTTGGCTTCTTATGCTAAATGTATTTATGATTACTATGATGTGGAACGAATAGAGGAATTCGTTGCTTTTAAGGGTGCTTATGAAATTAAATCTTTGTTTGAGAAGTGTGAAAATTATGATGATGTATTTTATAGACCTGAAAATTTTGCTATACTTAAATATTTCTATGACAATTACGAATATAATTCCGATATTGATGCATTTATTGAGAGAATGTTTGTTGCCTTGTAAGAGACTAGTATTTTGCAGGAAACTATGGAAGAAGAAAGTGATGACACTGTAAGCTCATTAGATGAAAAAGATGAGGAGGAGAACGAAGAACAAAAGGAGGAAGAGAGGATTAGCTACCCGTGCCCACCTTATAATGAGAGTAACTCTTCAACTCATACATTTTTTAATTTCCCTTCGTGCTTACCAAAGGATGAATGCTATGATGATTGCTATGATCCCTTGGATTCTTTTGAAATATCCCTTTTTGATGAACTTGATGCGTGCTATGCTTGTGGCCATGATGCCAATATGAATTATGCTTATGAATATGAACTTGCTATAGTTCCTTTTGTTAAGCATGAAATTGTTGCTATTGCACCCACACATGATAGTCATATTATCTTTTTGAATTCTCCCAACTACACTATATTGGAGAAGTTTGCACTTATTAAGGATTATATTGATGCGTTGCGTTTTCCTATTGCACATGATTATTTTAATAAATATAATATGCATGTGTTGGCTGCTCCTACTTGCAATTATTATGATAGAGGAACTACATCTTCACCTCTCTATGTTTCCGATACAATAAAATTGCAAGAAACTACATACTATGCATTGCCTTTACTTTGTGTGAGTCAATTGTTCTTGTATGACATGCCAATGCATATGAAGAGAGTTAGACTTTGTTGTCACATGATATATATCACTTTGTGCTCACTACTAAATTACAAATCATTGTTAATTAAAATCGGCTTTGATATACTTTGGGATCCGGAAGGATCCATTACATGAGCACTTTATGCCTAGCTTAATGGCTTTAAAGAAAGTGCTACCAGGGAGACAACCCGGAAGTTTTAGAGAGTCATTTTGTTCTGTTGTGTGATTTTTTTATATTTCAAAAACAAAAACAAAAAAAGCAGGGAACCTAAAACTTTTTCAAAAAGAGAAGTGAAATAAAGAAGGACGAGCACCGTTGAAGTGGGAGAGCTCCTTGAACTTTTTTAATGCCCATGGAAACTTTGTGAATCTTCATTACAGAAACTTTTCAACAAAAAATAATTATCCCCTTGTATAAAACCATTGTTTTATAAAAATAATGTGCCAAGAATTACCTTTTGGATGTTTCAATTGCTTGTTTGATATGTGCTGTGTAAAAATAGAAACTTTTGTTGTAGTGTTTGAATTTCTGTATTTTACTAGAGCATGAAAAAATTCTGAAATTTTTACACAAAACTGTTATGCAAATTCTTGACCACGTACTAATTGTTCAGAATTTTTATAGTTACAGAAGTACGGCAAATGTACAGATTACTATAGACTTTCCTATTTTTGACAGATTCTGTTTTTGATGCATTGTTTTGCTCGTTTTGATGAAACTATCGATTGTATCGGTGGTATAAGCCATGGAAAAGTTATATTACAGTAGATACAATGCAAAAAACAAAATATGAATTGGTTGGTAACAGTACTTAAAGTGGTAATTTGATTTATTATACTAACGGATCTCACGAGGGTTTTGTTAAGTTTTGTGTGCTTGAAGTTTTCAAGTTTTGGATGAGATCACGATGGATGAAGGAATAAGGAATGGAAAGAGACTAAGCTTGGGTATTCCCGAGGCACCTCAAGGTAATATTCAAGGACTCCCAAGAAACTAAGCTTGGGGATGCCCCGGAAGGCATCCCCTCTTTCTTCTAACAACCATCGGTAATTTTACTTGGAGCTATATTTTTGTTTGTCACATGATATGCGTAAATCTTGGAGCATCGTGTGCTTTTTTAAATTTTTATTTTAATAATGCACCATGCTGGTATGAGATAGTCCTTGGTCGATTTATAGAATGCTTCATGCACTTCACTTATATCTTTTGAGTATGGCTTTATAGAATGCTTCAAGTGCTTCACTTATATCATTTGAAGTTTGGATTGCCTGTTTCTCACACATAGAAAACCGCCATTTGTAGAATGCTCTTTTTCTTCAATTATATTTTTTAGAGCGTGGGCATATCTTTTGTAGAAAGAATTAAACTCTCATGCCTCACTTATATCTATTTAGAGAGTTAACAGGAGTTGGTCATTCACATGGTTAGTCATAAAATCCTACATAAAACTTGTAGATCACTGAATATGATATGTTTCATTCCTTGCAATAGTTTTGCGATATGAAGATGGTAATATGAGAGTCATGCTAGTGAGTAGTGGTGGATTGCATAAATATATGTGTTGAAGTTTGTGATTCCCGTAGCATGCATGTATGGTGAACCGTTATGTAACGAAGTCGAAGCATTATTTGTTTAATGATTGTCAACCTTTGTGTGAGGGTCGGGAGCGCGCGATGGTTAACTCCTACCAACCTCTCCCCTAGGAGCATGCGTCTAATGCTTTTTTTGTTAAATAATAGTCTTTTGCAATAATTATGTGAGTTCTTTATGGCTAATCTTGAGTCCATGGATTATACGCACTCTCACTCTTCCACCTTTGCTAGCCTCTATAGTACCGCGCAACTTTCGCCGGTGCATCAAACCCACCTTCCTCAAAACAGCCACCATACCTACCTATTATGGCATTTCCATAGCCATTCCGAGATATATTTCCATGCAACTTCCACTATTCCATTTAGTATGACATGCACCATCATTTTCATATTGGTTTGCATGATCGTAAGACAGCTTGCATGATGTTTTCATGGCTTGTCCATTTTTTATGTCATTTGCTAGGCTAGATTGTTGCACATCTTGGTATCCTACCGGAAGCATTCATATAGAGTCATATTTTTGTTCTAGGTATCGAGTTGTAAGTAAATAAAAGTGTGATGATTTTCATTATTAGAGCATTGTCCTGTGTGAGAAAAGGATGATGGAAGCTATGATTCCCTCACAAGTTGGGAGGAGTCTCCGGACTTTACAAAAAAATATAAGAGGCCAGTGAATCCCAAATAAAAAAAGGAGGCCAAATATTCCCACCAAAATAAATAAAAAGAAAATAAAAAGGAAATAAAATGAGAGAAAGAGAGAAGGGACAATTGCTACTATCTTTTTCCACACTTGTGCTTCAAAGTAGCACCATGATCTTCATGATAGAGAGTCTCCTATTTTGTCACTTTCATATAACTAGTGGAATTTTTTGCACGACCACTTAGTTTTCTTTTTGAGCTTTCATACACTTATAGCTCTAAGTGCATTGTTTGCATGGCAATCCCTACTCACTCACATTGATATCTATTGATGGGCATCTCTATACCCCGTTGATATGCCTAGTTGATGTGAGACTATCTTCTCCTTTTTCCTCATCACCTCCACCATATTCTATTCCACCTATAATGCTATATCCATGGCTCATGCTCATGTATTGCATGAGAGTTGAAAAGGTTTGAGAACATAAAAGTGTGAAGCAATTTCTTGACTTGTTCATCGGGGTTGCGAATGATTTAGATACTTTGTGTGGGGAAGATGGAGCATAGCCAGACCATATGATTTTGTAGGGATAACTTTCTAAGGCCATGTTATTTTGAAAGGACATGATTGCATTGTTGGTGTGCTCGAAGTATTACTGTTTTTATGTCAATATAGACTATTGCTTTGAATCACTCGTATCTTAATATCCACGCCATGATTAGATTATATGATCAAGATTATGCTAGGTAGCATTCCACATAAAAAATTATATTTTTTATCATTTACCTACTCGAGGACGAACATGAATTAAGCTTGGGGATGCTGATACATCTCCGTCGTATCTAATTTTTTTATTGTTTCATGCCACTATTCTACAACTTTCATATACTTTTGGCAAATTTTTATACTATTTTGGGACTAACATAATGATCCACTGCCTAGTGTCAGTGCCTGCTTGTTGCATGTTTTTTGTTTCGCAAAAAATCCATATCAAATGAAGTCCAAATGGGATAAAAACTTACGAAGATTTTTTTGGAATATATGTGAATTTTGGGAAGTGGAATCAACAGAAGGTGGTGCCCGAGGGGCCCACAAGCTTGCCAGGCGCGCCATGGGGGGTAGGGCGCTCCCAGAGGGCTTCTGGCCATCCCTTAGGTTGGTTGGAGCTTTCCTTTGTCCGCAAGAAAGATAATTTATGGATAAAGATCCCCTCAAAATTTCATCCTGATCGGAGTTACAGATCTCCGGACATTTAAGAAATGGTGAAAGGCCAGAATCTGAGAGCGCAAAAACAGAAGGAAACAGAGAGAGAGAGAGAGAGAGAGAGAGAGAGAGAGAGAGATCCCAAATCGGATGGGCTCTCGCCCCTCCGCCTCCATGGAGGCCAAGGACCAGAGGGGAAACCCTCCTCCCATCTAGGGAGGAGGTCAAGGAAGAAGAAGGAGGGGGTCTCTCTCCCCCTCTGTCCCGGTGGCAACGAAACTTCACCGGGGCCATCATCATGACGGCGATCTACTCCAACAACTCCGCCATGTTCACCAACACCTCCATCACCTTCCCCCATCTATCTACAACGGTCCACTCTCCCGCAACCCATTGTACCCTCTACTTGAACGTGGTGCTTTATGCTTCATATTATTATCCAATGATGTGTTGCCATCCTATGATGTGTGAGTAGATTTTTGTTGTCCTATTGGTTGATTGATGGTGATGATTGGTTTGAGTTGCATGTTTTGTTATTGGTGCTGTCCTATGGTGCCCTCCGTGTCGCGCAAGCGTGAGGGATCCTCGTTGTAGGGTGTTGCAATGTGTTCATGATTTGCCTATGGTGGGTTGCTTGAGTGACAGAAGCATAAACCCGAGTAGGTGGGTTGTTGCATATGGGAGTAAAGAGGACTTGATACCTTATAATGTTATGGTTGGGTTTTACCTTAGTGATCTTTAGTAGTTGCAGATGCTTGCTAGAGTTCCAACCATAAGTGCATATGATCCAAGTAGAGAAAGTATGTTAGCTTATGCATGTCCCTCATACAAAATTACAATAATGATTACCGGTCTAGTTATCGATTGCCTAGGGACAATCCCACAACTCCTACCACCACTTTTCCACACTCGTTAAACTAACTTAGTTGTTTCTTTATATTATCATCCCCTAGTTTTTATTTACGTTCTCTTTATTATCTTGTAAACCTATCCTATCACACCTACAAAGTAATTCTAGTTTCATACTTGTTCTAGGTAAAGCGAACGTTAAGCGTGTGTAGAGTTGTATCGGTGGTCGATACAACTTGAGGGAATATTTGTTCTACATTTAGCTCCTCGTTGGGTTTGACACTCTTACTTATCGAAAGAGGCTACAACTGATCCCCTATACTTGTGGGTTATCATGGTGTTATGTGAACGTCGACTACATAATATTTCACCATTATTTGGGCCTAGGGGAAGGCATTGGGAAGTAATAAGTAGATGAGGGGTTTCTACAGTGACAGAAGCTTAAACCCTAGTTTATGCGTTGCTTCGTAAGGGGCTGATTTGGATCCATATGTTTCATGCTATGGTTAGGTTTACTTTAATTCTTATTTCATAGTTGCAGATGCTTTCGATAGGGTTTAAACATAAATAAGGGATGCACCCCAAGCACCGGTCCACCAACATATCAAATTATCAAAATAACGAACGCGAATCGAATTAGCATGATGAAAACTAGCTTGACAGAAATTCCCATGTGTCCGCGGGAGCGCTTTGCTTTATATAAGAGTTTGTCCAGGTCTGTCCTTTGCTACAAAAAGAATTGGTCTACCTTGCTTCACCTTTATTACACTTGTTACTTGTTACTCATTACGAATTATCTTATCACAAAATTATCTGTCATCGATAATTTCAGTGCTTGCAGAGAGTATCTTACTGAAAACCGCTTGTCATTTCCTTCTGCTCCTCGTTGGGTTCGACACTCTTACTTATCGAAAGGACTATGATAGATCCCCTATACTTGTGGGTCATCATTCCCTTGGTGGCACTCCGACACCACCGGAAGAGAGGAGGAGAGGGTCTCCCCCTTGTTCTTCCTCCTCCATGCCCTACCCCCTCTGTGGGGAGAGGTTCTCCCTCTGGTCCTTGGCCTCCATGGTGTTGATGGCCCCTCCGGGACGATGAAGATGGCCACCGGTGATTGTGACCCCCTCCGGCAGGGTGCCGGAGAGGGCCATGATTTGTTTTTCGTGGCTATGGAGGTTTGCAGCGGCAAAACACCCGATCTAAGTTTCTTTTCGCAGGTTTTAGTATTTATAGGAATTTTTGGCATCAATGTCACATCAAGGGGGGCACGAGGCGGTGGCAAGCCTCCTAGGCATGGCCACCCCCTGTGGTCATGCCTGGCAGGCTTGCCGCCTCCTCATGGATCTTCTAGCCCAGCTCCAATGCTTTGGGGGTCTCTTTTGGTCCACAAAAAATCAAACTAAATTTTCAGCCCATTCCGAGAACTTTTATTTCTGCACAAAAAAACGACACCAAGGTAGTTCTGCTGAAAACACCGTCAGTCCGGGTTAGTTATAATAAAATCATACCAAAATCATATAGAATTATTGTAAAAATGGCGTGAATAATTCATAAATTATAGATACGTTGGAGACATATCAGGATCCCCAAGCTTAATTCATGCTCGTCCTCGAGTAGGTAAATGATAAAAGAAATAATTTATGACGTGTGAATGCTAGCAAGTGCACAAGTTTGATCAATGATAATTCCAAACACTTTTTCTAGCATTATTATATATCATAAACAGTGGCTCATCTCATAAAACTTCTCATGATGAAGTAACAAGCTATTCACATGTTAAAGTATAGACCATAAAGTTTCTTGAAAACTAAAAAACTATGCTTTCAGTCACCAAACAATTGCAATTCATCCTATTTTCAGGAAGGGTCTATGTAAGAGCTTCGATTAAGCAAATTCCACATACTCAACTATCATATAATATTGCATGATTGCTAACTCTCAAAGCATAATTTTAGAGCAAACGGCATCCGTCGAACAAAGAGAAAGATAGGCGCTTAGAGTTTCACATCCCAACTTTATTTATCATATAGACAATTGTCAATAGTAATAATTCATGATCAAATGTATTTGGATGGCCATATATGCTTGGATCTTTCCCCGCCACATGATGCTTGCCAAGAGAAAAAGGCGAAATATAGGAAGTGGTGAAGACCACGATGACTCTTGTATAAATGTAAGTACTACAAAGTAAAAGATAGGCCCTTAGTAGAGGGAAGCAGAGGTAGTCATGCGCTTTTTGTTTTTGGATGTGCAAACTCTTAATGCAAAGGAACGCCACGTTGTATTTCCCTTTGTGATAGCAACCTTTATTATGCAGTTCGTCACTTTTATTTCTTTACCATCACAAGTTCATGCAATGCTTATTTTCCCTTACAATAAAAGATCTTACATATTTAGGAGCAATTCTTATTGCTTTTTGCACCGATGACAACTTACTTGAAGGATCTTATTCAATCCATAGGTAGGTATAGTGGACTCTCATGGCAAAACTGGTTTAAGAGTTTTTGATGGACAAGTAGCATTTCTACTTGGTGTGGAAGTTTTGGCTCGTATGAGGTGGAAGCAAGCACCACATGTTGGAGGATCCAGAACAATATAACTTGTCATGGTTTTATCACGGCACATGTCCGAGGACTTAGATTCGAGTCCATCGCTAAGTTGATGCACTCAAAGAGGTTGGTTGGGACGAATGACATGAGTTTACCCAGGTTCGGCCCCTCAAGTAGAGGTAATAACCTACGTCCTGCTTGTGCTGTATTGATTGGAGTATCGATTACAAGGGAGCAGAATCACTTGATGTAGCTCTCGATTAGTTGGTTTCTGTCGAAGTCGCCCCGGGTCTCGCCCTTATATAGGGGGTCAAGACCACAGGTTACACAAGTCATATACCGACTCTCACAACGTGTCTGGGTCTATCTCTACGTTGTCTTGCCATCTTGAGCAAGCCATCTCCGAACGGCTTATCCGCCCGGGTCTTCGTGACTTCTTTACATGGGCCTCATCTTGGCCCATCTTGGTGAGCCACCACACGCCAAGGTCTGAGTCTCCAGGCCCGTCCTTGGTCTGGCCCATGACCCTCCAGGTGTGACCCGGCCCTGCCTGGGCGGGTCTCACCAAGGGGTTATATCCCCAACATTAGGCCCCAGGTTTAATTTGAGCTTGTTCATTTTAACCTTCCATCTCACTTGGCGGCGAGTCTCTCTTATTACCACCTGAAAGTAAGATAGAAATGACCCGTCGTGACGTCATATTAGATATGTCAAAAAGATTCCCTAACGACCGCAAAGGATCTTTCTCTATTAAACTAATAGCCTGAAAATCGAGGCATCCGTCTTGGCGAATTAATCTCCGTCGCCTGGATTCTCGCGCCGGTTTCCACCCTTAACTTGTTAAATAGGACCACGAAGGGTGGCATTTGTTGCCTTCTCCGCTCGTGTTTCTTCTTCCACCTTCCTACGTCGTTGCTCTAGCACACCTCGCTCCGATGGCGCCTCGACATCGTCGTCACTCCAGACCGCTGCATCAACATGTCCATACCAAAGCTCTGCCCGCGTCCGCTGCGCCATCTCTGGTGAGTTCTTCTCCTCCCCTAGATCCGTAGTTCTCGGTAGGGTTTTCACGGAGTTCCTCCGCCGCTAGAACACGAGCTTATCCGCAATGACAGATAGTATGCATATCATTGGACACGATAACGTCCTCTTTTCCATCGTGGTAGACCGTAGAAAGTTGATAATAGCATCATGTGGATCTGTAGTTGCTCTGTTCACTGTCTTCAAAATGTCACTAGTTCGACTGTTCGTCGCTAGGTCTAGAATAAACCCGATTTTCCTCTGTTTTGTAGATCCATAGCTGCATAGCTAGTCTGTGAAACCTGTTTTCCACACTTAGTAAGATTTGCCTCGTTGTCTTACAAACTTGACTCGCTAGTGAACTTCTGACTCTCATAAAAACTGCTCTTGGCGACTTAGCTTTATAGCACTTAGATTTTTTAACCACCCTTAGCCTGTCTGTCACCTTCTGACTCGCCACAAATTGTTACTTTGCATAGTTTAAGTCGCCACCATGTCTCGTGCAGTCAAATCTTGCAATTGGGTCGGCTCTATTGTCACCGAAGAGTTCTTGAAGGATTTTGTAGACGTGGGTACTTTACCCGCCAAAGATGTCATCCATTGGCGGGTTCCAGGCAATGAGCTAAAGCCCGTTCCTCGGGAGGGTGAAGTAGTTGTATTTTCGGATCATCTCACGCGCAGGTTTAGCCCACCCAGCTCAAAATTCTTCTGGGACGTTCTTCACTTCTTCAAACTACGCCCTCAAGACCTCGCTCCTAATTCCGTCTCCAACATGTGCAACTTCCAAATACTCAGTGAAGTTTACTTGCAAGAAGAGCCGTCTGTTGGTCTATTTCGTGAGTTCTTTTATGCGAACCACCAGACGAAGGTGAAAGCTGGTCCAAGCATAGAGCTTGGCGGGATTTCCATTGAGTGGCGACGGGACATAACTTTTCTGACTGTTCAGATGCCAAGTCATCCTAAAGATTGGAATAAGACTTGGTTTTACTGCAAAGACACCTCCCTAGAAGGAGAGCATCCCTTGACAGTTTATCGTCCATCCCGACTCAAGACAACAACTGAGCTTCCTGGCCGGCTATCAGCCTCTGAGTGGGCGAAGTATGCTCCGGCTCACGCAAAGATTAAAGCTCTTATGGCCAATCGACTGACGGGCCTGGATTTAACTCGCTGCGGGATTTCATGGAGGGTCATGCCCCTGGGCCGGCGAAGCCGCCTCATGTGCGAATATGCGGGCCAATTTGATGACCCCCTCTGTTTTAACCTGACAATGTTATCAGAGGATAACATCGTGGCCACCATCAAGAGCCTTGTCCATGAGTCTTCAAGAGCTTGCGGTGCCATTGGGTTAGCACCTTTCTATGCCGCAAACCCGGCCCCAGACGTAAGGGCGACTCTCAATGTCCTTATCTCTGTTTTAGCTATACTTAGCAATCTTTTAACCTTTGTCGGCTTATATTTTCAGGACAATTCCGCCTTCTGGAAAACGAAGTACGTTCCTCCTCCGAAGAAGTCAAAGAAGAAGGCTGATGGCCGGAAGAAGAAAATTGCACCCCAAGAATAGCCCGAAGAACAGCCAGAATCTGACGACTCAGAGGTAGAACTTGATTCTCTTGGTCGTCTCTTCATGCACCTTATTGACAGTAATTATTCACATGACAAAAGGGAGACAAGCCATGCCAACGTTCCTGAGGTAACTTACATTTCATCTCACTCAGAACATCTTGTACCACAGAAGATACAGCGGGTCGTTCGAAAAGTCCCACTTTCACATCCTCTTGCTTACTTAGACCCCCACTTCCTTTTGAAAAAGCAACAACAAATCTCCCGATGCCAGACCCGGAGCACCGGCTCTAACGACCTCATGGCCGGGTTAACTCACTCTTCGGTTCCACGGAAGCGGCCGGCTGTGAGGTATTTACTCAACTTGGCTTGTTTTATCGCTTCTACCTTTATAATTTGATTCTGTCCAATATTGTTTGAACTGTTTTCAGGAATCACCTCCTTCTTCTGGCGACTCTACCGCAACCGCTCTATCGCCTCTGAAGATTAATCCAGAGTACGTGTCTTTCGTGCTTATGTTCAAACCTTTGCTATCTGTAAAGCTTTAGACCATGACCTTCTGTGTTCTCTAGGGCTCAAGTAAAACGGAGGAAACCCAGCGGGTCTATCCCTGGTCCCAAAGCTCGAGAGCTGGAGCCTGCCAAGCCGGATGCTTCTGTGACGCAGGTTGATCGCTTTGTGGCTTCCAAAGAGGCGCATGAAGAAGCTCGTCATTCTGCTGAGCTGACGGCTCATGATATAATTCCTGAGAGTCCTCTGAGGACCAATTCCAAGCCGCCAAGCCCTGCAAAGGCTGCTGATGAAACAACTACTCCAGACGTCTTTATTATTGGCTCTGGCTTCCACACTCATCCGCCTCGTGTTCTAACAAGACATACTAAGAAGACCAAAGCCTCAGAGAAGACGGATTTTGAACTCTCCGGACTGGAGAAGTTAACAGCAGACGAGATGCATGCCAGCTATTTAAACCGCCTCTCCATCAGCCGGGACATGGAGCTCAAGCTCGTTAATTTGATGAAGAAGAAATATGAGGTACTCATACATTGTTACCTTATACCCTTACTTAGCCCCCAAGAGCCGGGTTAATATTTGCTAATGGTAAGCCGGGTCTTTGAGTCTTGTTATAAGCATGAAACACTTAGCATGTAGCCATAGCGTCTGAATAGGTGCTCAAAGGCCATCTGTAGCCCCCAAGTGCCGGCTTAATTTGATGAAGTTCAGTCGGAAATTGAATGTATATAGATCAAAGAGTCATGTATATCCCCCAAGGGGCGGGTTAACCTTGACGAAGTTGAGTCGGAGCTTCATTGTAGAAAGAGCAAAGAACCATATGTATCCCTCAAGGGTCGGGTTAACTTTGCTTGAAGATGAGTCAGAGCTTCATTGTAGATAGTTTTGAAGATCCATCTGTAGCCCCCAAGAGACGGCTCAACTTTGAGTCGGAACTTCAATGTAGATAGTCTGAAGAGCCAATGGTAGCCCCCAAGGGTCGGCTCAACTTTGATAAAGTTGAGTCGCAACTTCAATATAGATAGTTTGAAGAGCCAATGATAACCCCCAAGGGCCGGCTTAGCTTTGATAAAAAATGAGCCAGGGCTTCATCGTATACCTTAGAGAACAAACAGACATTAGCCCCCAAGTGTCAAACATATTGCTTGCAATCTGCTTGAGACTTGCATGACATTGTCTTAATCTTCATCATCTGATAATATACCGTCATGCCGAGTTAACCCTCATTTTGCTTTCGATATTTCACAGGAAGCTTTAACCAAGGCCGGCTCTGAACTGACCGGTTTTAGAAGCAATCTGGCCACTCAGCAACCCGCCCGAAGCGAGGTCGATGAGAAGTGTCGGCTCCTTGTCGAGGAACTAACAAACATTAAAGCTGACTTTGCTGTTTTCAAAGAGTCTGCTGAAATAGAACAAGCCGCCCTGACTCAACGAGCAGACGAAGCTGACCAGCGGCTCGTGATTGTATCAGATGAGCTACAATCCTTGAAGCGCCATATCAGGAAGATGTCAGCCACCATATTGGGTAAGTATTTAAATGCTTAGCCCAAAATTTTGTATGAATACTTATACTGGCGACTTATGACCAAAAATCCGTCTTATGCAGGTCCAAGGAGCCGTGAACTTGCTTCTAACAGCTTGCTGCCTCTGAAAGCTATCTACACTTTGACAGAGCAGATGTATTGCGGAACTCTCTGCACGATCAAGGCAGTACTCTATATGGATAACATCCCCTCAACTATGAGGGGGGTCATAGAACTGTTGTCCACCCTGCCGAAACATATCCAAGAGCTTAAGAAATCAGCCACCCGACAGGGAGCCATCCCAGCCATAAGCCGGGCGTTGGCTTTCGCTCTAGAGTTGACTCCTAAAGATATGATGGACGGGTTTCCATAAAAGAACGATGACGGCTCAGAGTTCATGGAGGCTGACTACGCTCGGTGCATGAAGGCTTCCAGAGTTCTCGCCTCCGTGTTAGCAGACAAGGCGAACTTGTCAACATATCAGGCGGCTTATGATGCCCAACCTTTGAAGCCAAGGATTTGACGCCTGCACGCAGTAAGCACCTATTTGCTTCTGATCTTGACCCGCCCCCTCTTTGAAGAGGGAAACTTTGCGGCTTTAACCCACTGCAACTGGGACATGGACAATCTTCAGACCATGGAGGTCGAAGACCCGCTGCAGGGTAACCCGCCATCGAACTAACGACCTTGGTAACGCCATGGATAAGCCAGCCTTGTGACCCGCCATCGAGCGGTGTAAAAAACTTTGAATCATCACTTTTGAGCTCTGTAGAGAGCATCTATAATAGGCTTATAGTAAACCTTGTCTTTGCATGAACTATGCCATCGTGCACATAGTAAATTGTCCAGCTTAACATATTATATCTACCTTGCGCTATCGACTCATATTGGATGTTTTGCCGAATCTTGGTGGTTTTAACCAACCTGTAAGAATAGATGTATCTTCACATTGTTAGAAGGGCAGCTTAGAATAGCGTAACCCAAAGATGATGTATCTTTCCCAACTTGCTTTTTCATAATAACTCATGTGTCGGTTCTACTGGGCTGACTTGCCACTTAAAACTCCTTTAGCAGTACGGGGTCTCTATCGAGATTGACCGTCAATTTCTTTTGAGCGGCTCAGGGTCTCTAAGCGAGATTAATTGAAAGGAAGTGTGACATCCCAGAAGAGACACGACAGGGCATGAGCACACTGATAGCCCATAAACAGCCTCTCACGTGACATAAATCCATCATTTTAACCTTAGACAGTACAGGGTCCTTAAGGATTAACTGTCTAAGAGTACGAACAGGCCACATAGCGGAGAGTCGGCAGTAGATGGGAGAGTTTATCCTTGCTTTCCGTAAGCTGGCCCTCACGTGACAATAGCCACCGGTTTAACCTTAACCAGTACAAGGTCTCTATCGAGATTGGTCGTTAAGTTCTTTGAACCGACTCAAGGTCTCTAGGCGAGATTAACTGGTAAGAGTTCAGCGAGTCACCTAGTGGAGTAGCATCAGTCTTATAGGAAGGTTTAACCCTGTTTGGCTTGAGAGCCGATCAAGAGGGTGTGTAAGCTGAACCTGATGGGTTGGAAGCCCCCAAATGACCTTTGTTGATGGAGTCAACTGTTTGGCTTAAGAGCTAACCGATAGGGTGTGATAAGCTACACCCGGTGGGTGGGAAGCCCCCTGGACAATCATGTCGACGGAGTCAACTATTTTGGCTTGAGAGCCGACTGATAGGGTGTGATAAGCTACACCCGGTGGGTGGGAAGCCCCCTGGACGATCATGTTTTTTGCACAGATCGAGATATGCGAAACAGCAGAGGCCCCAGCTTGTAGGGATGCCTACTTTATTCATATAGATATATGATATGTACAATGATGGTGTACAGTGTCAAGTCTTGACAACTTAAGTATTGTAAGGCCATAGATGCACTATGTTCCACGGCCGGCGGGTCTCCTGCCCCGAGGTATATGAGTCCTCTCAGACATCAATGAGGTAATATGACCCGTTGTTGAGATTTCTCCTGACCACGAAAGGTCCTTCCCATGGAGGAGACAACTTGTGCGCATCTGTCTGATCTTGAATCAATCGCAACACTAAGTCGCCTTCTTGAAACGTCTAGGTCTTGACTCTGCGGCTATGATAGCGGCACAGGTCTTGCTGATAAATCATCGAACGAGCCGCCGCCAGATCACGTTCCTCCTCCAGGGCATCCAACGTGTCTTGACGCGCCGTTTCATTGTCCGCCTCAACGTAAGCCGCCACTTGTGGCGAGTCATGATGGATGTCACTTGGTAACACGGCCTCTGCACCGTAAACCATGAATAAAGGTGTATAACCCGTTGATCTGTTGGGAGTAGTTCTGATGCTCCATAAAATGGACGGCAACTCCTCCACCCAACAGTCCGGCATTCGCTGTAAAGGAACCATAAGCCGGGGCTTGAGGCTTGATGCCTCTCAAGATTTCTTGGTTAGCACGCTCTGCCTGATCATTTGTTTGAGGATGGGCAACCGCAGAAACATCAAGCCGGATGTGTTCACTGTCGCAGAATACTCGCATAGCCCCCTTGGATAAGTTTGTACCATTATCCGTGATGATACTGTGAGGGTAACAAAAATGGTAGATCAGTTTTTTAATAAACTAAACCGCCGTAGCCGTGTCACATTTGCTCACTGGCTCAGCTTCTACCCACTTGGTAAACTTGTCAACCGCCACCAATAGGTGGGTCTTCTTGTCTTTGGATCTCTTGAAATGCCCGACCATATCAAGCCCCTAGACTGCGAACGGTCAAGTAATTGGAATCATGTGCAACTCTTGAGCTAGAACATCAGCACGTCGGCCAAACTTTTGACAACCATCACACTTGCGGACCAGATCTTCCGCATCCTTATGAGCCGTCAGCCAGAAGAAACCATGTCGGAAGGCCTTGGCCACCAGTGATTTTGAGCCGGCATGATGACCACAATCACAAGCATGAATTTCATTCAAGATTTCCTTGCCCTCTTCAGGTGAGACACAACGCTGAAACACACCGGTGACGCTGCACTTATGTAACTCTCCATTGACTATCGTCATAGACTTAGACCGCCTGGTGATCTGGCTAGCAATGTTTTCATCATCAGGTAACTCCCCGCGAGTCAAGTACGCCAAATAAGGCACGGTTCAATCAGGAATAGCATGTAGAGCCACCACCAGCTGTTCCTCCGGGTCAGGAATAGCCAAGTCCTCCGATGAAGGTAACTTAACCAACGGGTGATGTAGCACATCCAAGAAAACATTAGGCGGCACCGGCTTTCGTTGAGAACCCAGCCTTGACAGAGCATCAGCTGCCTCGTTCCTGCAATGATCGATATGATCCACCTGATAACCCTTAAAGTGACCAGCGATGACATCAACCACCTGGCGGTAAGCCGCCATCCATGGGTCTTCGGAGTCCCATGTTCCTAACACCTGCTGGGCTACTAGATCTGAGTCGCCAAAGCATCTGACCCGGCTCAGATCATCTCCTTAGCCACCCGGAGGCCATGAAGTAGGGCTTCGTACTCAGCTGCATTGTTAGTACAAGGAAACATCAACCTTAGCACATAACAGAACTATCACCTTTGGGGGATGTTAAGACAACCCCTGCCCCTGATCCTTCCAGTTGCCTGGATTCATCAAAGTGAATTGTCCAGTATGTGTTTTCTGGCTTTTCCTCGGGCGCCTGACTCTCAGTCCGGTCATTTATGAAATCCACTAAGGCTTGAGACTTGACCACCGTGCGAGGTGTGTATTTCAAATTGAGAGGTCCAAGATCCAGTGCCCACTTAGCGATCCTGCCAGTGGCTTCTCTGTTTTGAATTATGTCTCCCAAAGGGGCAGAGCTAACCACCGTGATCTGGTGGCCCAGAAAATAGTGCTTTAGTTTGCGGTTGGCCATGAACACCCCATACACCAGCTTTTGCCAATGTGGATACCTCTGCTTGGACTCTGTCAGGACCTCACTAATAGAGTAAACCAGCCTTTGAACCGGATATTCCTTCCCTGCCTCCTTACGCTCAACGACGATTGCAGCACTGACAGTCCTATTATTAGCCGCCATGTATAAGAGCAAGGGTTCCCTCTCAACCGAAGTGGCGAAAACCGGCGGCTCATTGAGTTGTTTCTTGAGTGCCTCAAACGCTTCACCCGCCTCCTTACTCCAGACAAAATTGTCTGTCTTTTTCATCATCTGGTATAAAGGGATGGCCTTCTCACCAAGGCAGCTTATAAACCGTCTTAACGCAGCAATTCGACCTGCCAGGCGCTGAACATCGTTGATGCATGCTGGCTCAGACAGGGAGGTGATAGCTTTGATCTTATCCCGGTTAGCTTCAATGCCACGCTCACAGACTAGAAATCCCAAGAGCTTGCCAGCCAGAACGCCAAAGACACACGTAGCCGGGTTAAACATCATCTTGTAGACTCATAAGTTGTCAAAAGTCTCCTTCGGGTCATCAAGAAGAGTCTCTTTCTTCCTTGATTTGATCACGATATCATCCACATATGCATGAACGTTACGCCCAATCTGGCTGTGAAGACAGTGCTGGACACAACGCTGATAAGTCGCCTGAGCACTCTTGAGCCCAAAAGGCATAGATACGTAGCAGAAGGCACCAAAAGGTGTGATGAAAGCCGTCTTATCTTGGTCCTTGACTGCCATCTTGATCTGATCATAACCAGAATAAGCATCCAGGAAGCATAAGCTCTCACAACCCGCCGTCGCATCAATGATCTAGTCAATGCGAGGGAGAGCAAACGGGTCAGCCGGACAGGCCTTGTTAAGATCCGTGTAGTCCACACACATGCGCCACGTGCCGTTCTTCTTAAGTACCAGCACCGGGTTAGCAAGCCACTCCAGGTGAAAAACCTCGACGATGAAACCCGCCGCCAAGAGCCGGGCTATCTCTTCCCCAATGTCCTTGCGTCTCTCCTTGTTGAACCGTCGTAGAAACTGCTTGACTAGTTTAAACTTAGGATCCACATTAAGGTGGTGCTCAGCGAACTCTCTCAGAACACCCGGCATGTCACAAGGTTTCCATGCAAAGATCTCCTGATTCTCACAGATGAATTCGATGAGCGTGCTTTCCTATTTGGGATCCATATTGGCCCCAATAGTGAACTGCTGAGATGAGTCGCCTGGATTGAAATCCACCAATTTGGTATCGTCGGCCGAAAATTTGAGGGGCGGCTCAACCTCTGTGGTAGGCTTTTTCAGCGGAGACATGTCCTCCGGGTCAACATTTTCCTTGTTAAATTTGCGCTCTGCCTCAGCACAACTGGACTCTAGCTAAGTTGCGTCTCCTTCCTCGCACTCAATAGCTGTCTTCCGATCACCATGAACCGTAATCATCCTGTTCAACCTGGGCATCTTGAGCTACAAGTAGACATAGCAATGCCTAGCCATGAACTTGGAAGTCGGCCGCCCGAACAGAGCGTGATAAGGGCTCTTGATTTTTACCACCTCAAAGCACAAGGTTTCCACCCTGTAGTTGTATTCGTCACCAAAGGCGACTTCCAGAGAGATCTTACCCACCGGGTAAGCCGACTTGCCAGGCACAACACCATGAAAAACTGTCGAGGAAGGCTTAAGATCTTTATCAAGCAACTTCATCCGTAGGAAAGTGTCGTAGTATAGTATATTGATACTACTACCACCATCCATAAGCACCTTAGTGAACACATATCCTCCCACTTGTGGGGCCACCACTAGATCTAGCTGCCCCGGCTCATCAACACGCGGCGGGTGATCCTTCCTGCTCCAGGTGATATCATACTCAGACCACTTTAAATATTGTGGTAGAGTCGGCGCGATCGCATTAACCGTCCACTTGCGCAACTTTTGACCTCGCTTGTCAAGGATGGTCGTAAAGACATGATACTAACCCGAGCTGAGCTGCTTTGGATTACTTTGATATCCAGACAGGTTATTCTGTTGCTGATTGTTGCCACCGGAGTGCTGATGATGCCGTCCGTGGTTACCCTGTCCATGATGGCCGGATCCTAAACCGCCGGACCCAAATCCGGCTCCTGACCTACCTGGTCCTGAGCCGTCGGGCGGGCCACCATCGTTGTTGTGCTGTCGTAAGCTGTAGTCCTTGAACTTTTGCATAATGTGGCAATTTCCCCATGTGTGACCTACTGGTCTATCGGGCCGGCTGTGCTCCGGACAAGGTTTATTGAGCATCTCTTCCAAATTGAAAGGAGTTTTGTTCTTATTAAAAGGCGGTCTGAACTTCTCATCGCCCTTGGCACGATTGTTGCTTGTGTTGGCATTGGCCACCAATTCTGACCCGATGTCCGGGTTCTTCCTCTTGCCTTGGTTACCATTGTCTGCCACACCCTTACCAGGGTTATTCTTTTTATTCTGACCAGGCTTCTCTTCATCAGAACCTGGATCCTTTGTGTTATCAGAATCGGCATACTTCGTGAGAGCTGCCATGAGCTCCCCCATATCTCGACACGTGCATTTGAGTTGGTCGAGCTTCTGCTTCAGAGGGGTAAAGTGACAATTCTTTTCCAGGATCAAAACCGCTTGAGCCGCCGTGATCTGCTCATAGGAGTGGATGATAGTCGAGACCCGGTGGACCCAATGATGAGCCGACTCATTCTCCTGCTGTACAAAGTGATCCGGATCCACAATCATCATAGGCTGCTTACACGTTCCTTGAAAAAATTTGATGAATTTTTCCTTTAGCTCAGCCCATGAATTGATGGTATTGGGTGGCAAACCCTTCAACCATGTGTGAGTCGGCCCTTCCAGCATCATGATAAAATACTTTGCACAAACCGCGTCATTGACATCCAGCATCTCCATGGCCAGCTCGTAACTCTTGATCCAGGCCTCTGGGGTAAGTTTGCCGTGTAATTTGGAACCTTACGAGGGCCTTTGAAATCCTTCGACAAACGCTCGTTCCGCAGAGCCGGCACCAAGCATGGGACTCCCACGGCCCTGGTGGTCACTCCCGCTCCAACTGAGGCGGAAGGCACAGGCTCTTGATGAGCCGCTGCTGCCAGAGCCACCGCCTCTCGCTGTGCTCTTGCCCGGTCTATGAGCGCATGTGCATCTAGAGCCGTCTGGTCGCCTCGCGGTGGCCCCCGGTGCCGATCACTGCTAGAACCCATCGGCAACTCATAGCACCAGCTGAAGCTACGGTTGGGGAGAGGGTTGAATGCATGCGGCTCCGGCTGTAAGTATACTTCTCTTGCTGGGCCATCGCCGTTTGAAGGTATCCAATAGCGTTCCGCACCTCTTCTGCAAAGGGTGCCTCGTTAGGAATAGGCATTGTTTCAAGTCGGGTTGCTGCCGCCACCATGTTCTCCGTCGGGTTTCAATAGTGACCCGCTGGTGTTGAAAAAGCCATTGGTGAGGTCTGGTTCTATCGGGGCGGGTTAAGTTGCTACCAAGCCGTCGGCCGACTTCCAGGCGCATCCGCTGCTCGTCCCGTTCCTGGCATGTTGAAAAGGTTTCTAGCCTCATACTGCTCTGGTAGGCGGGACTGATGCCTCATCCGCCGTACCGCGGCTGCCGATTGTTGCTATAGCTCAAGGTGGAAAGCCTCCATCTTAAGACGCTCTGCCTCTGCATCCATCTGGGATCTTAACGCACTGACTCTCTGTTGAGCCTCCGCCATCTGGTCCTTCAGCCTTGTGATTTCCAGATTCCGGGCGGCTTGATTCTCAGACGTGACTTCAGTCGCCATCAGGGCCGCGAGCTCGTTCATCAGATCCAGAAGAACCTGAACCGGTTGCGGGTCAACTCGCGTGTCGGCCATGCCGGCGGCTGTACTGCTCATACCTGGTGCTGACCCCGCCATGAACACGATCGCATGAGTCGGCCTCCCATGACCGTCCGGCTCAGAATGCTCCGACTCGGGGTAAAGCTCATCGTAGCCCCCAAGCCTGCCATCATGGAGCTGGTAGATTGATTCCGCCTCTCCGCTCGAAGATCCGTCCTCCAAACAAACAAGAGTCTCCTGCAACGGAGAAACCTCAAGATCCATACCTTGAGTAAGGCCAACGAAGACATGCTTCCTACCCAGATCAGCACGGGCGGGTTGCACGTGTTGGGCGGGTTGCGCGCGCCGAGCCGGCTCGACGATGTTGGTGCAGACATCTGGCCTGGGTGTAGATCCGCCAATCTTGCCAATGAAAACGTGGATTCCGCCAAAGGGAACCCGAAAGCCATACTCAACAGAGTCGGCCTCGGGGCCCTAGCCGGCGTCATCGATGTAGAGTTGGCCGCGGCTTGTTCATCCTTCCGACCACGTATCCTTCGAACCTTGGTAGAGAGCCCTTTGAGAACTCAACACCACCGAGCGCTAGCCCCACGGTGGGCACCAACTCTCATGGTTTTACCACAACAGATGTCCGAGGACTTAGATTCGAGGCCATCGCTAAGGTGATGGACTCAAAGGGGTTGGTTGGGACGAAGGACACGAGTTTACCTAGGTTTGGCCCCTCAAGTAGAGGTAATAGCCTACGTCCTGCTTGTGCTGTATTGATTGGAGTATCGATTACAAGGGAGCGGAATCGCTTGACCTAGATCTCGATTAGTTGGTTTATGTCTAAGTCGCCCTGGGTCTCGCCCTTATATAGGGGTTCAAGACCACGGGTTACACAAGTTGTATACCGACTCTCACAATGTGTCTGAGTCTATCTCTACATTGTCTTGCCTTCTTGAGCAAGCCGTCTCTCGGCGGTTTATCCGCCTGGGTCTTCGTGACTTCTTTACCTAGGCCTCATCTTGGCCCATCTTGGTGAGCCGCCACACGCCAAGGTCTGAGTCTCCAGGCCCGCCCTTGTTCTGGCACATGACCCGCCAGGTGTGACCCGGCCCCACCTGGGCGGGTCTCACCACGGGGTTATATCCCCAATATAACTACTATACAAATATACCGAAGCATAACTCATTACGTTGTCTTATCCAACTTCAACTAATTTGCTCAAGTTTGAAAATAATTAATGGGTATTCACAATCATTAAAGATGTCCAAGATAGTATATTTATATGTGAAATCTCTCTTCCTTCAATATTCTTCTATGAATTGTTCAAGTGACCAATGCGGTATTTCCTAACTTTCAATAAATTTCACCACCTATACTTATTATGTGTGAAGTCATTACTCCCCATGGGATAAGTGTATGAAGCATTTTTAATTTCAAATTTATTATATTCAATTCATTCAACCATTTACTCATAGGATATAAGTGAAGCAAGAGAGTGAATGGAAAACTACTCCAAAGAGATATAAGTGAAGATCAATGCATAGTCAATTAGTTAAATAGCCATGTGAGGAATCTCATTTATTCAGAATCTCAGATCCAAAGAGTTTATTGAAAAAGAAAACAAAATAAAATGGCACTCCAAGAATAGCACGCATCATGAGAACGAATAAAAATTTAGGCTCAACATAGGCTAACCGATCATTGATGATGAAGAGAGGTGGGATGCGTAGCATCCCCAAGCTTAGATACTAGAGAGTTCTTGAAATATTTTCTTGGGGTGCCTTGGGAATCCCCAAGCTTGAGATTTTGTGCCTTGTTCAATCCTCTCATATACCAGTTTCACCTATTCTCAAAAACATCATCCACACAAAACTCAAAAAGAACTCGTTAGATAGGTTAGTACACATAAGAACAAATCAACAGTTAATGTACTGCCAAGACAAGTTTCGGAATAACTTGAAAACATTAGGTACTGTATACTATCATTTGCACAATTTATATCTACCAATATAGGTTATTAAAACTATAGGATAAGTAGATAACAAAACTATGACAGCAATCTGTCTAAACAGAACAGACTAAAGTAATTTATTAAACCAGTGTACCTCTGTAACTCTACAAATTATAAATATTTAGTAAATTCTAAGGAATTTATATTAAAACACAGTGTAAAATTTCCGAAACTTTCCATGTTCAGTAAAATATGAAAATTCAAACACGAAAGCAAAAGTTTCTGTTTTTTACACAACACACATCAAACATGCAATGCAAGCATCCTAAGGCAATTCTTGGAAATTTTTATTGAAAACCAAGATTATAAATAACACCTAACAGGGAACAACAAAAAAATGACTATCCAAGTAAAACTCATATTATGTGATGGATAAAAATATAGCTCCAAGTAAGATATACCGATAGTGTTGAAGACGAAAGAGGGGATGCCTTCCGGGGCATCCCCAAGCTTAGGCACTTGAATATTCCTTGGATATTACCTTGGGGGTTCCTTGGTCATCCCCAAGCTTAGGTTCTTGTCACTCCTTATTCTTCTCATATCAATGTCTCGCCCAAAACTTGAAAACTTCAATCACACAAAACTTAACGAAACTTCGTGAGAAGGGTTAGTGTAATAAAGATAAACCATTCACTTAGCTACTATCAATAAAAAAATCATAATTGTTCCCACATGATACCTACTGTATGATATCATTCCCATAATTTACATTACTCAATATAAACTATAGGAACACTTGAAACAAGCAAACTATGCGTGCAAAACAGAATATGTCAAAAACAGAACAGTCTGTAATATCTGAATGATCACCAAACTTATTTAACTATAACAATTCTGCAAAATTAGGAGCTGTCATAGAATTTGCATAGAAATGTTGTGTAAAAATTTCAGTATTTTTTAACTCTCCAGTAAAATCATATAATTCATATACCGGACGCAAAACTTTATGTTTTTGCACAGAATCAAACAAGCAAGTATCCACACTATCCCAAAGGCTTTACTTGGCACTTTATTGAAATAAAAGGCACAAAACATGATTAATACTGTATCTTAATAATGTGAAGACGTCAACACAAAAGGTAAAAGTGTTGGGTTGTCTCCCAACAAGCACTTTTCTTTAATGCCTTTTTAACTAGGCGTGACATTTTAGTGATACTCTTCCAAGCCAAATTCCGATGATCACTTTATTCATACTCTAAAAGATATAAGTGAAGTTCATAGAGCATTCTACAATTAATATATATTAACCAATATCCAACCTCAAAATATATAAGTGAAGCACAAGAAGCATTCTATAAAGCCATACTCAAAAGATTTAAGTGAAGCGCATGAAGCATTATACAAATCAATAAAGGACTAACCCATACTAGTGTTGGAAATATGCCCTAGAGGCAATAATAAATTAGTTATTATCATATTTCCTTGTTCATGATAATCGTTTATTATCCATGCTATAATTGTATTGATCGGAGACTTAAATGCATGTGTGGATACATAGACAAAACCATGTCCCTAGTATGCCTCTAATGGACTAGCTCGTTGATCAAAGGATAGTTATGGTTTCCTAGCCATGGACATGAGATGTCATTTGATAACAGGATCACATCATTAGGAGAATGATGTGATGGATAAGACCCAAACTACAAACATAGCATATGATCGTGTCAGTTTATTGCTACTGTTTTCTGCATGTCAAGTATATGTTCCTATGACCATGAGATCATGCAACTCACGGATATCGGAGGAGTGCCTTGTGTGTATCAAACGTCGCAACGTAATTGGGTGACTATAAAGGTGCTCTACAGGTATCTCCGATGGTGTCTGTTGAGTTGGCATGGATCGAGACTGGCATTTGTTACTCCGTGTGACGGAGAGGTATCTCGGGGCCCACTTGGTAATGCAACATCACAATAAGCCTTGCAAGCAATGTGACTAATTGTTAGTTGCGGAATCTTGTATTACGGAATGAGTAAAGAGACTTGCTGGTAACGAGGTTAAACTAGGTATGGAGATACCGACGATCGAATCTCGGGCAAGTAACATACCGAAGACCAAAGGGAACGTTATACGGGATTAACTGAATCCTTGACATAGAGGTTCGACCGATAAAGACCTTCATAGAATATGTAGGAACCAATGTGGACGTCCAGGTCCCGCCATTGGTTATTGACCGTAGAGGTGTCTCGGTCATGTCTACATAGTTCTCGAACCCGCAGGGTCTGCACACTTAAGGTTCGGTGACGTTTCGGTAGTGTAGAGTTATGTATGGTGGTGACCGAAGTTTGTTCGGAGTCCCGGATGAGATCCCGGACATCACGAGGAGCTACGGAATGGTCCGGAGGTAAATATTCATATATAGGAAGTCCCAGTTTGGTTTCCGGAAAAGTTTCGGGCTCATCGGTAGTGTACCGGGAGTGCCGGTAGTGTACCGGGAGGCCTCCGGGAGGGGTATTTCGACCCCAAGAGGTCCATGGGCTGTGGGAGAATAATAACCAGCCCTTAGTGGGCTGGGAAAACATCCACAAAGGCCCATGGCGCAGGAGAGAAAGTCCTAAAGCAAAAAGTGGAAAATCAGCCAATAGGAGGCAATCCTACTCCAACTAGGATTGGAGGTGAAGTAGGATTGCTTCCCACCTCCTATTTCGGCAGATCCAAAGGCCTTGGCTGCCTCTCCTATCCTATCCTCCTATATATACTAGTAGATTGGGTGGTTTTTGGATAGAATTTCCGGCCACGTGCTACCCGTTCCACCGGTGCATAGTTTCTCCTCTAGATCGGTTTTCTGCAGCGCTTAGGCGAAGCCCTGCCGGAATTGCTCCACCACCATCACCGGAGCGCCGTCACGCTGCCGGTGAACTCTCTCTCCTCTCCACCTCCTCTCGCTGGATCGAGACGGTGGAGATCGTCATCAAGCTGCACGTGTGCTGAACGCGGAGGTGCCGTCCGTTCGGCGCTAGATCGGAAGGACCGTGATCGAGATTGCGAGACGGTTCGTGATGAGATTGTGGAACAGATAGTGATGAGTTCGCGGGACAGATCATGATCAAGATCGTGAGATGGATCGTGATGAGATCGCGGGACGGATCATGATGAGTTCATGGGACGGATCGTGATTGGATCGCGGGAAGGATCGTGATGAGATCGCGGGACGCTCGGCGATTTGGATCGCGAAGATATTCGACTACACCAACCGCGTTTCTTAACGCTTCCCGCTTAGCGATCTACAAGGGTACGTAGATCCACTCTCCCTCTCGTAGATGCTCATCACCATGGATAGGTTTGCGTGTGCGTAGGAAAAATTTTGTTTCCCATGCGACGTTCCCCGACAACTAGAAGGGAATATAAAGGAAAAGACAAAAACTAAAGACACATATCATGTGAACAAAACAAAAAAACGAGGTATACCGATGATTGTTGAAGAATAAAGATGGGATGCCTTCTGGGGCATCCCCAAGCTTAGATGCTTCGATCTCCTTGAAATATTTACTTGGGGTGCCTTGGTCATCCCCAAGCTTGAACACTTGTCTCCTCATATTCTTTTTATATCAATACCTCCTCGATCTTCGAACACTTCATTCAGACAAAACTTAACAAAACCCTCGTGAGATCCGTTAGTATAATAAAGCAAAATACTACTTTAAGTATTGTTGTGAACTCATTCCAAATTCCTATTAGCATTATATATACTGTATTACAACTTCACCATGGTTCATACTCCCCCCCCCCCCCCCCCGATACAAACCATAGATTCATCAAAATAAGAGAACAATGCATAAAATAGAATCTGTCAAAAACAAGACAGTCTGTAGCAATCTGGAAACTTCGTATACTTATGTAACTCAAAAACTTCTGAAAATTTAGGAAAAAATAAATAATTTGCATAGCAGTAATGTGTAAAAATTTCAGAAACTTTTGACATACCAATAAAAAATGTAAATTCACGCATTACAGCAAAAGTTTCTGTTTACACTGCACACACCAAACAAGCAATCTAATCATCCTAAAAGCAAATCTTGGCACATTATTTCTATAATGCAATGGATATATACAAGGGGATAATTATTTTTCAGCAGCTTCAATGAAAAATTCTACATTTTTTCCATGAGCATGAACACAAGTGTTCAAAGTCGACCCTCAAATCTCCAATGCACAACCTTCCAATCACTTCTCTTTTCGAAAAACTTCTTAGGCATAAGGGGCAAGTAAATCTTTTTGCATTTTTCATTATTTACTTATTATGTTTGTTTCACCCACAACTAAAGAAAGTAAAAAGGCAAAACAAAATCTACTTAGTGAATAAAGCAAACAAGCACACATGAGAATATCAACCCCACGCTATTGCTCCCCGGCAACGGCGCCAAAAAAGAGCTTGATAATCCCCAAGTGCAAGGAATCATCGTAGCAATTTCCAAAGGTGGAAGTGATAATTATGGAGTGTCGAACCCACAAGGATCTAAAGGTAAGATCAATATTCTCAAGTCCTATCTGCCACTGATACGACTCTACGTACACCGAACATTTGCTTCCATCTAGAAACGAGAAATAAAACTACGTTGTGGGTATGAAGAGGATAGCTTTGCATGATAGCGGAGAACTAAAATATAAAAATAGGTGTTGTTATCATAATATTACAATATATTACAAATAGCGAGTGTGGAATAATGAAGGGTCGGTGTGTGGAATTATCCTAGGCAATTGGTAACAAGATCGGAAATCATTATTGCAATTTTATATGAGGGAGAGGCATAAGCTAACATACTTTGTCTACTTGGATCATATGCACTTATGATTGGAACTCTAGCAAGCATCTGCAACTACTAAAGATCATTAAGGTAAAACTCAACCATAGCATTAAAGCATCAAGTCCTCTTTATCCCATATGCAACAACCCCCTTACTCAGGTTTATGCTTCTGTCACTCAAGCAACCCACTATAAGCGAATGTTGAATGTATTGCAACACCCTATAACGGGAATCCTTCATGTGTGAGTGGCACGGAAGGCACCATAGGACGGCACCAAAATAAACATACAACTCAAACTAATCTAGATCATCCATCAACCCAAAGGACAAAAGAAATCTACTCAAAACATCATAGGATGGCAACACATCTTTGGATCATAATATGTGGCATAAAGCACCATGTTCAAGTAGGGGATTACAGTGGAGTGCGGGAGAGTGGACCACTAAAAGGATATGAGGATGGTGATGAGGAAGGTGATGTTGATGAAGACGATCACCGTGGCGATGGTTTCCCCGGTGTTACTCCGACACCACCGGAAGAGAGGGGGAGATGGTCTCCCCCTTGTTCTTCCTCCTCCATGGCCTCCCCCTCTATGGGGAGAGGTTCTCCCTCTGGTCCTTGGCCTCCATGGTGTTGATGGCCCCTTCAGGACGATGAAGATGGCTTCCAGTGATGGTGACCCCCTCCGGCAGGGTGTCGAAGAGGGCCAAGATTGGTTTTTCGTGGCTCTGGAGGTTTGCAGCGGCAGAACTCCCGATTTAGGTTTCTTTTCGGAGGTTTCAGCATTTATAGGAATTTTGCAGGGGGCTTGCCTAGGTGCATTCGGCTGGTCTGATGTCACCGGGATGACCTAGTCAGGACTGCCGACTCTCATGCATGTCGGGGGCTCTATGAATTGTCTAGGCAGACTTACACGCATTAGCTAGCACCTCCTTCTCGGACAGGATCATGTGCTCGAGTAGGTCACTCCTTCCCAGGCATTCTCACTCATGCAAGCATGTGGCCAATTGCCATGCAGGCTGCCACAATTGTTTGTCATCGTATTAGATGGGTAATGTCGGTTGCTACCGACTGCTTAAAATGCACGACTTAAAATGCACGACAACTGTCGGTTATTCCGCACCGCCTCCATATCCTTTTCTTATTTCCCACATGGCTCTCTCCTTCGATCCATATCATTTCCCTCTCACTTCTCTCCCCTCGAATGGAAGGTTCTTTATATTGTATCTCGGTTGTATGAATGTCATGTGAAAGCTTGACTGAATGAAATCTATGGTTTGATGAACTAAGTATTTATCTCTGAATTCGCATAGGAGACAAAAAAACATCATAGTTTTATCTGAATGAACACTCATCACAAACGGTTTAGGTTGAATACCCATTTGAAGATCGACAGTTATATTTTCATCACCCATCAGCCAAGTCAAAATATTGGAGCAAAGGACTAGTCCAATGCATCATCACAAATGTTTCTCGAAATGATTCGTGTGCCTAATACAAAAAATCCGGGAAGATTTGCATCTATCATACTAGGTAAATTGCCATGTGTCAAATTGGAAACATTGGCATATGTCGATCTAGTAACACTGGCATTTTTCAACATTGTAGAACTGTCATTTGTCAAGTTCTGTAGGAACAAAATCACAATTACGGTGTAATTTTGCAATTGAAATTCACTTTATACGTGGATTTCATTCATACATTAAGCACTAGTCTGTGTACAATACAATTCAACTCGATAGTTGAACCGAACAAACTTTTCCCCAATTGTTGCCAGCCACGTACTGAATTAGCTAGTTCAACTATATACTAGCTAATGAAAGTACTTGGTACAGTTTAACCATATCTATAGTAAGATGAACTGAACAAAATAGCCCCTAAATACTAGTACTACGGAAGTGCTTTGTACTACTTCCAACAGAATCAAGCATGCTCAGTAAGAGCAAGTGGAGGAGAAGCATGTCAACGAGTTGGTGGAGACATGTCCGTTGCCTGCCAGTGCTACCCTCTGGCGCTCAAGACGCCCCTCCTCGAAGCGACGGGACTAGATAGATCTTCGCATTCCGCATCGCTGCTGCGGCTTCTCCTCCAGCCAAGGCATCGGTGAGCTTCTTCGCGTCCGCGACTTGGTGCTCCACCACCTTCTCTAGGAAGTAGATGTAGCATGCAAGGGTTGCGACGCAGAAGCCCAACGGCAGGTCTCTGGCAGACTCCACCTCCTGCATTCAGGCCTTGGTGGTGGCGCGGGTTATGACCCCGCCACTTGGCGGTGGGGTCATGGCAAAGACTAATGATGGTGGCGTCGCGGCCCCGACGGCGGCCAGCGTGATGGCAGCCACGACAGCCATCGGCAGCAGCTGCCTTCGGGCAGCGGTGGTGGAGCGTGTAGTTGGTGGTGTGCGCATACCCACCATGGACGCCACGTGCACTACACGCTTCAAAGTACTGTCATGTCAACGCGGTGAAGCCTCCCACCTGGAGCTATCCTCTTGCAAAGTGGTCGAGCGACGACGAACAGCCAGTGCCATTGGCGATTGGGGTAGAAGCAAACTAGACATGCTAAGGGAAGCGGGATGAAGGCAATGTGGAGTCACCGGTTGTGAGGATTTATATAGCAGGCCGACAAGCATTCGGGATTTCACCGAGATGGGCAGGAAACTAGAGCCATATCACGATTTTGTGCATGGGAACCTGCACGGTTGTGCGCTGGAACGGGATCATCGAGCGGGTATGTGGCCAAAAGTGGTGTCGAAGCATGCACTGGAATCCTCGGGCGGCAATGCGGTGACAAGACGTGAGAGAGGAGGAAGGACTGATGTGGAGGCACACGTGTCAAGATAATAAAACGTATGTGATATTAATACAGGAAAACGACACTTCCCAACGTAGTGTCGGTAATGATTTCATCCATCATTGACAATTATTTGGCAGCAACTGTTTGCCCACAACACACACAGCTTGTCAGTATGAATCGTTTGGGTTATTTCTGGTGTTTGCACATGATTCTCATTACTCACATGTTTGTTGTATATCGCGCACATCGTGTTATGCCGAGTCATTTGTGTCTACTCTATCAGCGCACACATTTTATCCGAGTGAATTGTATGTCGTACTTCGCACATGTATGTAGTTTTGCTAACTGTTTCTATTATCTTTGCTAATCACAAACGGTTCATAAGAACAAACTGTCTGCCGTAGATCGCACACGCAACTACTTTCTGAATCGTATTTGATGGATCCACCTTCGCACACAGTTCGTGTTATTAGCGATGGAGGTTTAACTATACTGTTTGCAATTCATGCATCGCACATAGTTTTGTCGAAGGGTCTCTGATTGATGTGTCGTGTTTGGACCATTATGTAGTAGTGCAGGCACCAGAGCTTCATGTTGTGGCACTTATCCTCCTTCCCCTCCATTCCTCTCCCTCCTCTCTCTCTCTCTCTCTCTCTCTCTCTTTCTCTTCCATCTCCTTTCAACTCAGGTTCTCTGACTTTTTTGTGCATCTCCACCGTTGTGGAGTTCACCGGGATGATGATGAGGTCAAAAGAGAGAAGGGTGTGGGAAAGTGGTTGTGAAGTAGACAACCGATTCAGTCACTCCTTTAGTTCGCTCAGTTTGACCATGTAACGAATGATATAAAAAGGCGGACATGGCTACCCAGGGTGCTTTTAGATGCGTACAATGTGATTTGACGGCCAGAACAATGTTCAATCCCAAGTGCTAAAAAGTTCATGTCATATTTTTAGCATATGGGTCCTTTAATTGCCTCACCCTATATAAAGCATAGTCTTTATGGGTAGTAATTGTTTAAAAAGAATGGTATGTATGTAGGAATTACAGATGGTAATCAGTATCCATGTAAAACATGGTCTATATATGCCTCTTCTTATATAGAGTATGATATTTATGGATAGTAATTCCTTGAAAATAATGGTCTATAATCAATAGAAAGTATTTTGTGGATAGTAGTTAATTCTTTCAAAATAAAAAAGGATAGCTACCACATTAATTGAAAGAACGGTCTATATCTGCCTCTCCTTATATAAACATCCGCAAAGAGGAGTGTTTTCATCAAATAATTGTAGGACGATAGAAGAAAAAAAGGCAAAAGTACTTACTTAGTTTGTACTATGGTGATAATCAAGAGTTGCACAAGGGTTACATGGTTGGTGGCACTTACAACTATGGCCATCATTTTGCTCTCCCATTGTGCACAAGGTTAACACATGGGTTCCTTTTTCTTCTTGAGTTGCATTGGTTCTCTTTTTGTTACACCAGTGATTGATAAACACCATCTCATATATATACACACACAAAAGCATTTAAAATACTATTTTTCACACAAGTGTGGACAAATGTTTCTGGACTCACGACTGTAGCTTCACTTGTCTTACTTTGTGTCTCAACTTGGTCGGTGATGACACAATGTACTAATGCAAGAGCGATGGTGAATGTTGTTGCCCCCCCCCCCCAACACATTGACAGAATGGTGCATTAAGAGACCGTACTGTGACCTCTCGTCCTGTGAGGGATTGTGCAAAGGAAATCGCTTCTATGTTGGTGGAGTCTATTGCAAGAATATTACCCGCCCACTAAAATATGTTGAGTGTTGCTGCCCCTACAAGCATAGGGTCGCCATGAATGCCTACTAGAGTGTGAGTTGTTGTATTAGCCTCTCTATTTATGTCACAATTTTCGTAGTATATTATTATTAGTCATTGTCTTAGAGGCTAATAGAGCACCTTATGTTCGAGCTAGTCAATTGGTGGATGCCCAAAACTATACCTAGATTATGGATCCACTAGATTTTCTTGTTCTTGCTACTTACTTAATCAAAAGAATAAATGCTAGTCTGCATATATGGAATTTCTCATTATGTTAGCTAGTGGTCGTCGTAGCGGTTTAAATCGAGAGTGGTCAATTCTACACTAAGTACAACCTACCTCTAGATCATCATCATAATGTCATCCATCCATGCTACATCATATATTCATACCAGCATTTGTGCAAACAAGAAGATGTACAACTGACTCGCATTCTATTTCCATCTATGTCCCAGGAAGGGAACATCTTCAACTCCCTTTCAAAGCCTTGGCCTTGCAACAAAGAAAATGCATATTTTTATCTATCTATATCTCAAACAAAGAAATCATTTTATATTGATTAGATAATTAGTAGATATATGATTTAACCCTATTTATTTACATAATAAATATAAATATGAGCTCAAAGCTATAATTAAAGTGAGTGATAAAAATAAAATAAAATTATGTGTGAACATGCAAGGCTTATTTAGATGTGTTAGTGTACATGGGTTTCACAATATATCGAGGAAAGAGAAAAAATAGCTTGGGTTGTATAGAGTTTAGTAGGTTTGGCCTTAATTGTGTTCATGTGAAGTTCAAAGTTGTGGAAAGTCATAATCAATTGGAAGCATAAGGCATGCCTCACACCAAGCAATAGGAATAAGCAATCAGCACCAATATCTCCAAGGTATGTATCGTCTGATGGAAATAAAATAGTATTGTGGATGAAAAGTTACGTTCCGCTAAAAAATCATGTGAAGCCTACTTCATCTATTAAAAAATATACGACTTTAACCGGAAAAAATTACTCTTTCATTTTATTATCATTCTCTTAACTATTAATGAAATAAACATTGACAACCAAAGATTACAATTCAAAATACCTAAACAACATGGCATTTGTCACAAAGAATAAGCTATCACGATGGTACATAATTAAAAAAAGGTTCTAGAAAATGCGGATATATTGATAATTGTTTTAGGTACACCACCGGAGAGGAATTTTCAATAAAATTCCTCATGGCTCTTCTGGTCCATCTCCAATGCTTCGGGGCTGTCTTTTGGTCCACAAAAGATCATACTAAATTTTCAGCCCATTTTGAGAACTTTTATTTCTGGCCAAAAAATGACACCATGGTAGTTCTGTTGAAAACAGCGGCGGTCCGGGTTAGTTCTGATAAAATCATACCAAAATCATATAGAATTATTGTAAACATGGCATGAATACTTCATAAATTATAGATATGTTGGAGACGTATCAAACACCCTGGACGAACATGAGGTACATCAGGCTCCGTTCCGTGGAAGCATGGGTTTCCCAATAACGATGGTTATAGAAGCCGGGAGAGAAAGAGGAAACGGGAAGCAAGCGAAATGTAGAAGCTCGGTGCAAGATTAGAAAAACTAGAGGAACCTGAGAGCTAGCAAGCTACTGGCCAACCATCTGTGCGGCACGAAGATTCTTCCTTCGACACTGCCATAGAAGCTACCCCACCATCTCAGCGGAGAAGCAGCATGGCTTCCATGTAGCTCATTCAGCCTGAATTCACGGCTCCTCGCTACCCCGTGGATAGTATCACGGAGGCTCAACATTGCGAGCTAATGACGAGATACCATAACTTGACCTTCAAGGGGGCGATGGGCTCTGTTCTACCTCCTCGAGCTGAGGGAACTTTCCATTGCCATCTGATTCCACATGGCTATGCTGTTGTGACGGTGGATGAAATAATGGATGAAAATGAGGGGCTAGAGCTTGACAACCCTACACGTGAAGAGGATATTATTCTTTTGGAAAATGCTTTGAGGAGTACATGTCTATGGACAAAGGAGTACATCAAGCTTCCAAACTGGAAGCCTTAGCAGACTCAGCCTCCTCCGGCACGACAGGGCACTCCACCTCCTCCTCCTCCTTCGCCTCCTACGACGCGTGAGGCCACTCCACCACCTCCTCCGCCTCCTCCGGCGTGTTAGGACACTCCGCCTCCTCCGGCGTGTCAGCCACAACGGAAGAGAGACGCCGCCGCTCCGGCGGCTAGCAGTACAATAGGCAGGAAGAAATACAAATTTGGTCCAAGCCTCAAGCCTCTTCCAAAGTTACCATACGAGAGGACTGACAAAGAAAATGATGACATCAGTAAATCCAAAGTGAAGGCCCATTTTGCACGGAAACATCCACCTCTGAAGGAAATGGTAGATACGATGAAAGCGAAGCTCACTGTGGATGCCCTAGAGCGACCATCACCGCCTCCGCTGCAATCAAACTATGACTATTGTATTGTAAAGACATAGAATGAAGCACAATGGTCGGGAAGTACTTCTAGTGCTGCAAGAGTCAAAGAATGAAGAAGTGGGAAAACAATTCCCCAACTCGGCAAACAGGAGAAGCCATTGTGCCCCCTGCTCAAGGTGTCTAGTGATATCACTAATCATCTGGTGCTACTGCCCGGTACCAATCCTGGTGATTACTTGGGGGATGATGTACATTTTGAAATGGCTGAGGTAGCAGTACAAGACTTTAGATACGAGCATGGGAAGCCTCTCGTCAAACCTGATCATCATCCTCTAACAACGATGATGTACAATTTGTAGGAGTGGTACATGAAAACCTGTAGGGATTCCGGGAAAGACAGTATGTATATCAGAATTCAAAAAGAGCATGACTTCATTGGACTCGACCTAATGCCTATTGAATTTGTGGAGTTATTTCAGTTATTCAATCAACAGGCCCTCGACAAACAACTCATGACTTGCTACTGTTTGTAAGTATTACTTCTTAAGTCTCTAGCTAGCTCAGCTCGTTCATTGCATGTATATATAATTATCCTCACTATATTATGCATATTGAAGATCGTCGAATGCAGAAAATAAGGAATCTTCGACGTTGGGTTCATTAGCCCAGATTCCGTAAATGAACGGACGGTACGAAACAGAGTCAAAGATATCAAGGAGAACTTGCTAAATTTGTTCCTTGGACATCAAAACAAAAGGGAAATACTCTTTCCTTCCAACTTCAAGTGAGTGTTATTGTCTTCTGCATATTTGGTTTTGCTTACTCGAGGTTAAGTAATGTAATTGATGAGTTATGCGTGCGCAGGTACGACTTTATTCTGCTATCCATTAAGCTTGTCGGGGCATTAGTAATTGTCTTAGACTCGAGACGTAAAGATCCCGAGGATTATGCGGACATGACTGCAATGCTCCAGAAGTAAGTTCAATCAAAATCGGGACCATATCGGCAACTTTTGTTCATTTCCTCATATCAAGTAATCATTTTCTTTGCCTCGCAGGGTTAGGAAAAAGTTCACCCGAAAGGTTCCCGGTCTAAACAAAGAGTTGCGATCTACACACCCCAAAGTAAGTAGTACTAGCTAGTTCCAAGCATCTCTAACTGATTCTCATTTTTATCAATAACATTATCATGCTTGATTATCAATTTGATTGAACTCCATTCTCGTAAAGTGCTTGTACCAGGCACCCGTGACTATTTTATGTGGATACTACGTATGCGAGTTCATTCGCCACTCGACCTCTGCTACCACTTGAGCGTGCGTTGGTTTTCCCTTGAATAGGAAAGAGTGACCAGCAAAGTAGATAAGTATTTCCCTTAGTTGTTGAGACCCAAGGTATCAATCCAGTACGAGAAACAAGCAAGTCACCAATGGATGCACCTACACAAACAATCGAACTCTTGCACCCAACGTTATAAAGGGGTTGTCAATCCCTTCACGATTATTTGCAAGAATTAGATATGATAGAGATAGATGTAAAAGATCGCGGAAAGTAAAAAGTAAATAAATTGCATCAAGGTATTTTTGGTTTATAGATTTGAAAATATAATATGGAAACTAGACCCGGGGGCCATAGGTTTCACTAGAGGCTTCTCTCTTGAAGGAAAGTATCACGATGGGTGAACAAATTATTGTCGAGCAATTGATAGAAAAGCGAATAATTATGAAGATCTCCAAGGCAATGATTATGCATATAAGCATCACATCCGTGTCAAGTAGACTGAAACGATTCTACATCTACTACTTTTACTCCCACATCGACCGACTCCTGCCTGCATCTAGAGTATTAAGTTCATGAAGAACAGAGTAATGCATTAGGTAATATGACATGATGTAGAGGGATAAACTCAAGCAATATGATGAAAACCCCATCTTGTTACCCTTGATGGCAACAATACAATACGTGCCTCGCTACCCCTACTTTGTCACTGGGTGAGGACACCGCAAGATTGAACCCAAAACTAAGCACTTCTCCTATTGCAAGAATTACCAATCTAGTTGGACAAACCAAACCAATAACTCGAAGATAATTGCAAATATATGAAATCATGCATATAAGAATTCAAAAAAGACTCAAATAATAATCATGCATAATCTGAACATAAACCCACAATTCATCGGATCTCGACAATAACACCGCAAAAGAGTATTACATTGGATAGATCTCCATGAAGATCATTAAGAACATGGTATTGAAGCAAAAAGAGAGAGAAGAAGCCATCTAGCTACTAGCTATGTACCCGTAGGTCTGTTGTGGACTACTCACGCATCATCGGAGGGGCAATGGAGTGGATGTAGATGCCCTCCGTGATCGGATCCCCCTCCGATAGATTACCGAAAAAGGCTCCAACATTGGATCTCTCGGGAACGGAGGCTTCTGGCGGCGGAAAAGTATTTGTGTGGATCTTTTTGGTATTGGGGCAATATTTGCGTATTTATAGGACGAAGAATAGGGCTAGGCCTCTTGCTAGGGAGTCACAAGCCTGCGAGGCGCGGCCAGGGGGTGGTCATGCCCCCTGGCTTGTGACCTCCTGGCAGCTTCCTTGCCTTGCATTCCAAGCCTGGTAGATCTCTTTGGTTCCAGAAAAAATCATCACGAAGATTTTATTCCGTTTGGACTCCGTTTAATATTCCATGTCTGCAATACTCGAAAACAAGGAAAAAACAAAACCTGGCACTAGGCTCTAGATTAATAGGTTAGTACCAAAAATAGTATAAAATAGCATATTAATGCATATAAAACATCCAAAACTGATAATATAATAGCATGACACAATCAAAAATTATAGATATGTTGGAGACATATAAGCATCCCCAGGCTTAATTCCTGCTCGTCCTCGAGTGGGTAAATGATAAAAATGGAATTTTTGATGTGGAATGCTACCTAACATATTTATCCATGCAATATTCTTTATTGTGGCATGAATATTCAGATCCATAAGGCTCAAAGCGAAAGCTTAATGTTGACATAAAAGCAATTGCGTCTCTTCAAAATATGATGGCAAAAGAAAGTTATCCCTACAATATCATATAGTCTGGCTATGCTCCATCCTCCCCACACAAAGTATTTATATCATGCACAACCCCGATGACAAGTCAAGCAATTGTTTCACACCTTTATTTTCTCAAACTTTTTCAACTCTGACGCAATACATGAGCGTGAGCCATGGATATACCACTATAGATGGAATAGAATATGGTGGAGTTTGTGAAGGAAAAGGATAAGATAGTCTCACATCAACTAGGTGTATCAACGGGCTATGGAAATTCCCATTAATAGATATCAATGTGAGTGAGTAGGGATTGCCATGCAATGGATGCACTAGAGCTATAAGTGTATGAAAGCTCAAAAGGAAACTAAGTGGTGTGCATCCAACTTGCTTGCTCATGAAGACCTAGGGCAATTTGAGGAAGCCCACCATTGGAATATACAAGCCAAGTCATATAATGAAAAATTCCCACTATTATATTAAAGTGGCAAAATAGGAGACTCTCTATCATGAAGATCATGGTGCTACTTTGAAGCACGAGTCTGGAAAAAAGATAGTAGCATTGTCCCTTCTCTCTTTTCTCTCATTTTTTATTTCTATTATTTTTTTTATTTTGGTGGGCATCTAAGGCTATATATATATATGGGCTTCGTTGGCCTCTTTTAGTTTTCATAAAGTTCGGAGTCTCATCCCCATTTGTGAGGGAATCATAGCTTCCATCATCCTTTCCTCACATGGGACAATGCTCTAATAATGATGGTCATCACACTTTTATTTACTTACAACTCAAGAATTACAACTCGATAACTAGAACAAGTTATGACTCTATATGAATGCCTCCGGTGGTGTACCAGGATGTGCAATGATCTAGCATAGCAAATGACATCAAAAAACGGACAAGCCATGAAAACATCATGCTAGCTATCTTACGACCATGCAAAGCAATATGAAAATGATGGTGCGTGTCATAATAAACGGAACGATGGAAGTTGCATGGAAATATATCTCGGAATGTCTATGGAAATGCCATAATAGTTAGGTATGGTGGCTGTTTTGAGCAAAGATATATGGTGGCTGTTTTGAGGAAGGTGGGTTTATTGCACCGGCGAAAGTTGTGCGGTACTAGAGAGGCTAGCAAAGGTGGAAGGGTGAGAGTGCGTATAATGCATGGACTCACATTAGTCATAAAGAACTCACATACTTATTGCAAAAGTCTATTAGTCATCAAAGCTAAGTATTAGACGCATGCCCCTAGGGGAGAGGTTCGTAGGAGTAAATCATCGTGTGCTCCCGACCATCACACAAAGGTCGACAATCTATAAACAAATCATACTCCGACTTCCTTACATAACGGTTCACCATACGTGCATGCTACGGGAATCACAAATATTTACACAAGTATTATTACCAATTCACAATTACTCCCTAACATTACTCTTAACATTACCATCTTTAAATCTCAAAACTTTATGCAAGGAATCAAACTTATCATAATAGTCAATGCACTTAATATGGAAATTTTTAGTATATCCCTATTGGATGCCTATCATCTTAGGACTCAATTCATAACCTAAACCAATTACCATGTTGCTTAAAGACTCTCAAAATAATATAGATAGGTGCGAGAGTTCAATTATTTCTATAAAACCAAATTCCATCGTGCTCTAAAAGGATATAAGTGAAGCACTAGAGCAAAATTGCCTATCTCGAAACATATAAGTGAATCACATAGAGTATTATAATAAATTCACGATTCGTGCGTGTCTCTCTCAAAAGATGTGTGTAGCAAGGATGATTGTGGCCTAAAAAGCAAAGACTCATATCATACAAGATGCTCCAAGCAAAACACACATCATGTGGTGAATAAAAATATAGCCTCAAGTAAATTTACCGATGGATTGAAGACGAAAGAGGGGATGCCTTCCGGGGCATCCCCAACTTAGGCTCTTTGGCATCCTTGAATATGACTTGGGGTGCCTTGTGCATCCCCAATCTTAGGCTCTTGCCACTCCTTATTCCATAGTCCATCACATCCTTACCCAAAACTTGAAACTTCACAACACAAAACTCAAGAGAAACTCGTGAGATCCATTAGTATAAGAAAATAAATCACCACTTCAGGTTCTGTTGTGAACTCATTCTTTATTTATATTGGTATAATATCTACTATATTCTAACTTCTCCACAGTCCATACCCCCCGATACAACCCATAGATACATCAAAATAGGTAAACAACACAAAGAAAAAAACAGAATCTGTCAAAAACAGAACAGTTTGTAGCAATATGAAAACTTCATATACTTCTGTAACTCAAACATTTATGAAAAATTAGTACAACCTGGGAAATTTGTATACCAATCTTGTGTAAACATTTCAGACTCATTCGATGCTTTGAAAATTTATAAAATTCTTGGATGGGCGCAAATGTTTCTGTATTTCAGCAAGATCAAATCAACAACCACCATAGACCATCCCAAAGGTCTTACTTTGCTTAAACACTAATTAAAACACCAAAACACAATTACTACAGAATTAGTAATGTATAAACACTCAAAAAACAAAAGCAAAAACAGAACATAAGAATAAAATTGGGTTGCCTCCCAACAAGCCCTTTTCTTTAAAGCCTTTTAGCTAGGCATAATGGTTTCAATGATGCTCACATAAAAAGTAGTAATTGAAGCATGCAAGAGAGCATCATGAATCTCATGACAAACACATTTAAGTGTAACCCACTTCCTATGCATAGGGATTTTGTGAGCAAACAATTTAAGGGAGCAATAATCAACTAGCATAGGAAGGCAAGAAAAGCATAACTTCAAAACTTTGAACACATAGAGAGGAAACTTGATATTATTGCAATTCCTACAAGCATATGTTCCTCCCTCATAATAATTTTCAGAATCATCATGAAGGAATCTCACAATATAACTATCACACAAAGCATTATTTTCATGATCAATTATAGTATACGCATCATCACCAAAACTTGGGGAGCAAAAAATAGCATCTTCATCAAGCATAGCATCCCCAAGCTTGTGGTTTTGCATATCATTAGCATCATGGATATTCAGAGAATTCATACTAACAACATGGAAATCATTATTTTCATTCAAGGAGATATCATGAATCACCTTATAATTTTCTTCTTTCAACACTTCATCAAAAATTTCATGATTTTCAAGCAAAACTTGATAGAGGTAATCAAATGCCCTCAACTCACTAGTAATTGGTTCATCATAATTTGGTCTTTTGAAAATATTAGCAAGTGGATGAGGATCCATATCAATAGATTTTAGCAAGTGAATATGCAAGCAAATAGAAAGCACATGGCCACACAACAAACATAGCAAACAAGAGATCTGACGAGAAAAACGCAAACAAAAAAGAGAGGGTAAATAAAATGGAAAATTTGTGAAGTGGGGGAGAAGAAAACGAGAGGCAAATGGCAAATAATGTAAATGCAAGATATGAGTTTGTGATGGGTACTTGGTATACGTGATGTAGATCTCCCCTGCAACGGCACCAGAAATCGAAAAGTTGACGGGAGAGATCTTGTCTTGACTTGATATGTATCCTCCCCGGCAACGGCGCCAGAAATCCTTCTTGCTACATCTTGAGCGTGCATTGGTTTTCCCTTGAAGAGGAAAGGGTGATGCAGCAAAGTAGATAAGTATTTCCCTCAGTTGTTAAGAACCAAGGTATTAATCCAGTACGAGGACCAAGAAAGTCACCAATGGATGCACCTACACAAACAATCGAACTCTTGCACCCAACGCTATAAAGGGGTTGTCAATCCCTTCATAGTTATTTGAAAGGATTAGATCTCATAGAGATAGATGTAAAAGATTGCGGAAAGTAAAATGTAAATAAATTGCAGCAAGGTATTTTTGGTTTATAGATCTGAAAATATAATATGGAAAGTAGACCTAGGGGTCATAGGTTTCACTAGAGGCTTCTCTCTTGAAGGAAAGTATCACGATGGGTGAACAAATTATTGTCGAGCAATTGATAGAAAAATGAATAATTATGAAGATATCCAAGGCAATGATTATGCATATAGGCATAACGTCCGTGTCAAGTAGACCAAAACGATTCTACATCTACTACTATTACTCCACACATCGACCGACTCCTGCCTGCATCTAGGGTATTAAGTTCATGAAGAACAGAGTAACGCATTAGGTAAGATGACATGATGTAGAGGGATAAACTCAAGCAATATGATGAAAACCCCATCGTGTTACCCTTGATGGCAACAATACAATGCGTGCCTCACTACCCCTACTTTGTCAGTGGGTGAGGACACCGCAAGATGGAACCCCAAAACTAGGCACTTCTCCCATTGCAAGAATTACCAATCTAGTTGGCCAAACCAAACCAATAACTCGAAGAGACATGCAAAGATATGAAATCATGTATATACGATTTCATAAAAGACTCAAATAATATTCATGGACAATCTAAACATAAACTCACAATTCATGACATCTTGACAAACACACCACAAAAGAGTATTACGTCGGATAGATCTCCATGAAGATCATGAAGAATGTGGTACTGAAGCACAAAGAGATAGAAGGAGCCATCTAGCTACTAGCTATGGAACCGTAGGTCTATGGTGGACTGCTCACGCATCATTGGAGGGGCAATGGAGTTGATGTAGATGCCCTTCGTGATCGGATTCCCCTCTGGTAGATTACCGAAAAAGGCTCCAAGATTGGATCTCTCGGGAATGGAGGCTTCTGGCGGAGAAAAAGTATTTGTGTGGCCCTTTTTGGTATTGGGATAATATTTGGGTATTTATAGGACAAAGAATAGGGCTAGGACTCCTGCCAGGGAGTCACAAGCCTATGAGGCGCGGCCAGGGGGTGGTCATGCCCCTGGCTTGTGTCCTCCTAGCAGCTTCCTTGCCTTGCACTCCAAGCCTGGTAGATCTCTTTTGTTCCAGAAAAAATCATTGCAAAGATTTTATTCCGTTTCGACTCTGTTTAATATTCCATATCTACAATACTCAAAAATGAGGAAAAACAGAAACTAGCACTAGGCTCTAGATTAATAGGTTAGTCCCAAAAATAATATAAAATAGCATATTAATGCATATAAAACATCCAAAACATATAATATAATAGCATGACACAATCAAAAATTATAGATACGTTGGAGACGTATCAACCTTTGAGCGGGGCTTCTCTGACAAACAATTTGAAGTACGTAAATAATATTCACAATTCTATTTTATGTATTACCATCAATTGTGTTGAGTTTGATTCATATATATGTATTGACCCCCTTCTTTAAGTTAGATCTGGAAGATGAGGGATGAACTCCTACCACATGATCGCATATGAGCAATTCAAGAGGAATTGGCGGGATTGTTTCTTGAGCACGTCATACCTGAAGACGGAGAATACCATGTGGAATTGCGATTGGATCTTAGGTAGATTATGTTAGGGATAGTAAGAGATGTTGTATATATGTAGTAGTGTCGGATAGATATACGAAAACTTGTTGTTTGACCGAGCACGGAGAAAGAGATGTTACTCCTCTCTATATATGTTCATAACGATCTTGTATAATTAATGGTTTCCTTCATTTGCTTATTAGCTAGCGTCTAGTTCTCTCTATATGTATATATAGTAGCTAGCGTCGACCAAGCATGTAGAAAGAGAGGTCACTTCTCTCTATTAGCTACCTAACACAATATGAAACCCCTAAATTAACCCTCCAAAACCCCTAACCCCCCTTCCAAAAAAACAAAAAAACCGGCTCCTTTTGGTTCCGGTTGGAGTTACCAACCGGGACTAAAGGACCTCCTGCCTGGGTGCCCCGCAGCGGCCACGTGGAGCCCCTTTGGTCCCGGTTCGTAAGCAAACTCGGACTAAAGGTTTTGGGTATTAGTCCCGCTTGTTTTGTCCCAGTTCTAGAACCGGGACTAGTTCCCTATTTTCTACTAGTTCACACTTCCAAACATGCAAGAGGGCCTAGCGGAAGACCTGGCAGCATTGCCAGCCCCCAAGTACCCCGTCCCATCTAACCCTCGCATTGTTGACCGAACAGATCTACCCCTTTGACTTTCACCGCACGGTGTATGACCAATGGACATTTTCACCTGGCTGTGATAGGCCAAGCCATAGGTACACATCGGATCAACGTTCGGGGTCAACCCACCGCAAGATTCCCTCCACGTCGACCTGACATGATCATTTCCACCCTCCGTGCGGTGGTGACAGCAACGTTCGTGAGGGGGGTCACACTACGGAGTCGTGTGTCGGGTGCTTACACATGTCACTACTCTTCCACACGTGTAAGATGGCCTGGCACAAGACCTAGCTGCATAGCCCCCCCTCCAGGTCCCCCATCCCATCTAACCCTGGCATAGTTGACCGGACGAATCTACCCCTTTGATTTTCACCGGACGAGGTATGACCGATGGACATTTTCACCTGGCTATGATAGGACAGGCCATAGGTACACTTCGGATCAAGGTCCAGGCCCAACCCACCACAAGATTCCCTCCGTTTCTCCCCGACATGGTCGTTTCCACCCTCCGTGCGATGGCGACATTGACGTCCATGAGGGGGGCACACCCCAGAGCCGCGTGTCGAGTGCTTGCACCTGCCACCACAATTCCAGATGTGTAAGAGGGCCCAGTGCAAGACCTGGCGGCATTGACACCCCCCAAGTACCCCGTCCCATCTAACCCTAGCATTGTTGACCGGACGGGTCTACCTCTTTGACTTTCACCGGACGAGGTATGACCGATGGACATTTTCACCTCGCTGTGATAGGCCAGCCCATAGGTAACTACAACCACACTTCCAAACATGCAAGAGGGCCCAACGGAAGACCTGGCAGCATTGCCACCCCCAAGTACCATGTCCCGTCTAACCCTCGCACTGTTGACTGGACAAATCTACCCCTTTGACTTTCACCGGACGGTGTATGACCGATGGACATTTTCACCTGGCTGTGATAGGCCAAGCCATAGGTATACTTCGGATCAAATTCCAGGCCCAACCCATCGCAAGATTCCCTCCGCACGTCGACCTGACGTGATGATGTCTACTATGCAACCTTCTTCTTGTAGACTCGTGTTGGGCCTTCAAGCGCAGAGTTTTGTAGGACAGTAGCAATTTTCCCTCAAGTGGATGACCTAAGGTTTATCAATCCATGGGATGCATAGGATGAAGATGGTTTCTCTCAAATAACCCTGCAACCAAATAACAAAAAGTCTCTTGTGTCCCCAACACACCCAATACAATGGTAAATTGTATAGGTGGACTAGTTCGGTGAAGCGATGGTGATACAAGTGTAATATGGATGGTAGATATGGGTTTTTGTAATCTGAAAATATAAAAACAACAAGGTAACTAATGATAAAAGTGAGCACAAACGGTATTGCAATGCTTAGAAACAAGGCCTGCGATTCATATTTTCACTAGTGCAAGTTCTCTCAACAATACTAACATAGTTGAACCATATGTAAATCCCTAACATGCGAAAAATAGTTCACTCCAAAGTCACAAATAACGGAGAAAATGAAGAAATTATTGTAGGGTACGAAACCACCTCAAAGTTATCTTTTCCGGTCAATCTTATGGGCTATCCCTATAAGTGTCACGAACAGCCCTAGAGTTCATACTAAAATAACACCTTAAGATACACGTCCACCAAAACCCTAATGTCACCTAGATACTCCAATGTCACCACGAGTACCCATTGGCTTGATCATACGATGTGCATCACACAATTTAAAATTCATCATGTTCAATCCAACACAGAGAACTTCAAAGAATGCCCCAAAGTTTCTACCGGAGATTCAAGACAAAAACATGTGCCAACCCCTATGCATAGATTCCCAAGGTCACGGAACCCGCAAGTTGATCACCAGAACATACATCAAGTGGATCCATAGAACATCCCATTGTCACCACGGATATCCCATCGCAAGACATACATCAAGTGTTCTGAAATCCTTAAAGACTCAATCCGATAAGAAAACTTCAAAGGGAAAACTCAATTCATCACAAGAAGATAGAGAGGGCAAACTCTATATGATTCATCTATATCAGTAAACCTCGTGGTACATCAAGATCGTGCCATCTCAAGAACACAATGTTGGGGAACGTTGCATGGGAAACAAAATATTTCCTACGCACACGCAGATCTATCCATGGTGATGAGCATCTACGAGAGTGAGAGTGGATCTACGTACCCTTGTAGATCGCTAAGCGGGAAGCGTTAAGAAACGCGGTTGGTGTAGTCGAATGTCTTCGCGATCCAAATCGCCGAGCGTCTCACGATCTCATCACGATCTGTCCCGTGATCCAATCACGATCTGTCCCGTGAATTCATCACGATCCGTCCTGCGATCTCATCGCGATCCGTCCCACGAACTCATCACGATCCGTCTCGTGATCTTGATCACGGTCCTTCCAATCTAGCGCTAAACGGACGGCACCTCCGCGTTCATCACACGTACAGCTCGATGACGAGCTCCACCTTCTTGATCCAGCAAGAGGGAGCGGAGAGGTAAAAGAGTTCTCCGACAGCGTGACGGCGCTCCAGAGATGGAGCTGGAGCTATTCCGGCAGGGTTTCGCCTAAGCACTGCAGAAATCTGATCTAGAGGAGAAACTATGCACTAGAGGAACGGGTAGCACGTGGCTGAAAATTTTGTGCCAAAACCCTAAAATCCTCTAGTATATATAGGAGGAGAGGAGGAGGAGTCTTGGCTGCCAAAGAGGCAGCCCTTGGGTCGGCCGAACCTAGTGGGATTGGAGGATTCCTCCTCCAATCCTAGTAGGACTAGGACTCCTCCTTATTTTTGCCTTTTTTGCCTTTTTCCACCTTTTTCTCCTTGGGCTTTTCTTCCCAGCTGTATGGGCCTTGTGTGGGACTTCCACCAGCCCACTAAGGGCTGGTATTTACTCTCCCACAGCCCATGTAGCCTCTTGGGTCGAAATACCCCTCCCGAAGGTCTCTCGGTACACTACCAGCACTCCCGGTACACTACCGATAAGCCCGAAACTTTTCCGGCAACCAAAATAGGACTTCCTATATATCAATTTTTACCTCCGGAGCTCCTCGTGACGTCCCCGATCTCATACGGGACTCCGAACAACCTTCGGTCACCACCATGCATAACTCTATACTACCGAAACGTCACCGAACCTTAAGTGTGCAGACCCTGCGGGTTTGAGAACTATGTAGACATGACCGAGACACCTCTACGGTCAATAACCAATAGCGGGAACTAGATGCCCATATTGGTTCCTACATATTCTACGAAGATCTTTATCGGTCGAACCTCTATGTCAAGGATTCAGTTAATCCCGTATGATGTTCCCTTTGTTCTTTGGTATGTTACTTGCCCGAGATTCGATCGTCAGTATCTCCATACCTAGTTCAACCTCGTTACCGGCAAGTCTCTTTACTCGTTCCGTAATACAAGATCCCATGACTAACACTTAGTCACATTGCTTGCAAGGCTTATTGTGATGTTGTATTACCGAGTGGGCCTAAGATACCTCTCCGTCACACAGAGTAAGAAATCCCAGTCTTGATCCATGCCAACCCAACAGACACCCTCGGAGATACCTGTAGAGCACCTTTATAGTCACCCAGTTATGTTGCGACGTTTGATACACACAAGGTACTCCTCCAGTGTTAGTGAGTTGCATGATCTCATGGTCATAGGAACAAATACTTGACATGCAGAAAACAATAGCAATAAACTGACACGATCATATGCTACATTTGTAGTTTGGGTCTTCTCCATCACATCATTCTCCTAATGACGTGATCCCGTTATCAAATGACATCTCATGTCCATGACTAGGAAACCATAGCCATCTTTGATCAACGAGCTAGTCTATTAGAGGCATACTAGGGACATGGTGTTGTCTATGTATCCACACATGTATCTGAGTTTCCGATTAATACAATTATAGCATGGATAATAAACGATTATCATGAACAAGGAAATATGATAACAACTAATTTATTATTGCCTCTAGGGCATATTTCCAATAGTTTCCCACTTGCACTAGAGTCAATAATCTAGTTCACATCACCATGTGATACGCATTGTTATGAATCTAACACCCAATGAGTTCTGGGGTTCGATCATGCTTCGCATGTGAGAGAGGTCTTATAGTCAACGGGTCTGCGACATTCAGATCCGAGTGTACTTTGCAAATCTCTATGTCAAACCATAAACACTACTACCACATTACACTTGGTACTATTCCAAATGGCTGCTCCACTATACGTATCTAGATTGCTACTACGAGTCATCCGGATTGGCCTTAAAGCTTGCATCAACGTAACTCTTTCTGATGAACTCTTTATCACCTCTATAATCGATAAAACATCTCCTTAGTCTTTTAGTCACTAAGGATAATATTGACCGCTGTCCAGTGATCCACTCCTGGATCACTCTTATACCCCTTGACAGACTCATGGCAAGGCACACACAGGTGCGGTACACAGCATGGCATACTATACAGAGCCTATGGCTAAGGCATAGGGGATGACATTCGTCCTTTCTCTTTCTTCTGCCGTTGTCGAGCTTTGAGTCTCACTCAACTTCACACCTTACAAATCAGGCGAGAACTCTTTCTCTAACTGATCCATTTTGAACTCTTTAAAAGTCTTGTCAAGGTATGTACTCATTGAAAGTCTCATCAACCATCTTGATCTATCTCTATAGATCTTGATGCTCAACAATTAGGTAGCTTTATCCAGGTCTTACTTTGAAAAACTCTTTTCAAACAACCGTTTATGCTTTCCAGAAATTCTACATCATTTTCGATCAACAATATGTCAACCACATATGCTTACCAAAAACTATATAGTGCTCCCACTCACTTTATTGTAAATACAAGTTTCTCATAAACTTTGTATAGACTCAAAAACTTTGATCACCTCATCAAAGTGTACATTCCAACTCCGAGATGCTTTCCTCAGTTCATAGAAGGATCACTGAAGCTTGCACACCTTTTAGCATCCGTAGGACTGACAAAACCTTCTGGTTGTATCTCATACAACCTTTCCTTAAGGAAGGAAACGATGTTTTGGCATCCATCTGCCAAATTTCAGAATTGAAAAATACAGCAACTGCTAACATAATTCCAACAGACTTTAGCATCGCTACGAGTGAGAAATTCTCATCGCAGTCAACTCTTTGAACTTGGCGGAAACTTCTTTGCGACAAGTCGAGCTTTATAAATGGTGACATTCACCATCAGCTCTGTCTTCATCTTAAAGGTCCATTTGTACTCAACGACCTGCCGTCCAACGAGCAAGTCTACCAAAGTCTATACTTGGTTTTCATACATGGATCCTTTCTCGGATTTCATGGCCTCTAACCATTTGTCGGAATCCGGGCCCATCATCACTTCTCCATAGCTCACAGGTTCATCATTGTCCAACAACATGACCTCCAAGACAGGGTTGTCGTACCGCTCAGTAGCAGTACACATCCTTGTCGACCTACGAGGTTTGATAGTAACATGATCCAAAGCTTCATGATCATCATCATTAACTTCCTCTTCGACTAACGTAGGCTTCACAAAAACATCTTCCTGCGTTGTGCTACTCTCTGGTTGAACAAAGGTTTAACAACTTCATCAAGTTCTATCTTCCTCCCACTCAATTCTTTCGAGAGAAACTCTTTCTCGAGAAAGGACTCAGTTTTAGCAACAAACACTTTATGCTTGGATCTGAGATAGAAGGTTTAACCAACTGTTCTTAGGGTATTCTACGAAGATGCATTTGTCCGCCTTGGGTTCGAGCTCATTAGGTGAAAACCTTTTTCACATAAGTGTTGCAGCCCCAAACATTAAGAAATGACAGCTTAGGTTTCTATCAAACCATATGGTGTCATCTCAACGGATTTAGATGGTGCCCTATTTAAAGTGAATGTAGTTGTCTCTAATGCATAACCCCAAAATTATAGTAACAAAATGATAAGAGACATCATAGCATGCACCATATCCAATAGAACATGATTATGACATTCGGACACACCATCACACTATGGTGTTCCAGGTGGCGTGAGTTGTGAAACGATTTTCACATTGTCTAAAGTTCTATGCCAAACTTGCAACTCAGATATTCATCTCGACGATCATATCGTAGACATTTTTATCTTCTTGTCATGAAGATCTTAAACTTCACTCCGAATTTGCTTCAACCTTTCAAATGATTCAGACTTGTGTTTCATTAAGCAAATATACACTATATCTACTCAAATCATCAGTGAAGGTAAGAAAATAACGATATCCACCGCACGTTATAAGACTCATTGGATTGCATACATCAACATGTATCATTTCCAATAAGTCACTTGCCCGCTCCATCAAACCAGAAAACAGGGTCCTTAGTCATCTTGACCAAGAGGCATGGTTCGCATGTCTCAACCGATTCGAAATCGAATGAGTCCAAAGATCCATCAACATGGAGTTTCTTCATGCGTTTTATACCAATATGACATTTAACGGCAGTGCCACAAGTATGTTGTACTATTATTATTAACTTCGTATCTTTTAGCATCAATGTTATGAACATGTGTATTACTACGATCAAGATTCAACAAACCATTCTCACTGGGTGCTTGACCATTGAAGGTAGTATTCATGTAAACAGAATAACCATTATTCTCTAACTTAAATGAATAACCGTGTTGCAATAAACACGATCCAATCACGTTCATGCTCAATGCAAAACACCAAATAACATTTATTTAGGTTTGTCACTAATCCCGAAGGTAGAGAGAGCGTGCGATGTTGATCACATCTACCTTGGAAACATTTCCAACACACATCGTCACCTCACCCTTAGCTAGTTCTCCGTTTATTTTGTAGCTTTTATTTCGTGTTACTAACATTTAGCAACCGAACCGGTATCCAATACCCAGGTGCTACTAGGAGTACTCGCAAGGTACACATCATTAACACATATATCAAATATACTTCTGTCAACGTTGCCAGCCTTCTTATCTACCAAGTATCTAGGGTTGTTCTGCTTCAGCGACCGCTCTCCTCATAATCGAAGCACTTAGTCTTGGGTTTGGGTTCTACTTTGGGTTGCTTCACTAGAGCAGCAACTAACTTGCTATCCATGAAGTTTTCCCTCCTTGCTCCTGCCCTTCTCGAAACTAGTGGTCCGACTAACCATCAACACTTGACGCTCCTTCTTGATTTCTACCTTCGCGGTGTCAAACATCGCGAACAGCTTACGGATCATTAATTCTATCCCTGGCATTTTATAGTTCATCACCAAGTTCTAGTAGTTGAGTGATAGTGACTTAGAGAACAATATCAAACACTATCTTATCTGGCAGATCAACTACCACTTGATTCAAGTGATTGTAGCACTCAGACAATCTGAGCACATGCTCAACGATTGAGCTATTCTCTTTCATATTACAGGCAAAGAATCTTGTTGGAGATCTCATATCTCGCAACACGGCATGAGCCTGAGATCCTAATTTCAGCTCTTAGAACATCTCATATGTTCTGTGACGTTCAAAACGTTTCGAAGCCTCAATTCTAAGTTGTAATGCATGACGCACTAAACTATCAAGTAGTTATCGGAATGTGCCTGTCAGATGTTCACAACATCTACAAACAACGCTAGAGGGGTTGGCGCACCGAGCGGTGTATTAAGGACATAAGCCTTCTGTGCAGCAATGAGGACAGTCCGCAATCGGAATGTGCCTCAGATCACGGAGCCAGTCCGCAATATTGCTACCATCATCTTTCAACTCTATTTCTCTAGGAATATAAAAAATTCAAGGGAGCTACAGCGTAAGCTAGTAATCTACAACACAGTTTGCAAAGACACTACTGACTATGTTCATGATAATGAGTTCAATTAATCATATTACTTATGAACTCCCACTCAAATTGACATCCCTCTAGTCATTCGAGTGATCCATGATCCAAGTTCAGCAACTCAAGTCCGATCGTCACGTGAGTTGAGGTGGTTTCAATGGTGAACATCATTATGTTGATCATATCTACTATATGACTCATGTTCGACCTTTCGGTCTCTTGTGTTCTGAGGCCATGTCTGTACTAGCTAGGCTCGTCAAGTTTAACCCGAGTGTTCTGCATGTGCAACACTGGCTTGCACCCGTTGTATGTGAACGTAGAGTCTATCACACACGATCATCACGTGGTGTCTCAACACGACGAACTTTTGCAACAGTGCACACTCGGGGAGAACACAATTTATCTTCAAATTTAGTGAGGGATCACCTTATAATGCTACCATCTTCATAAGCAAAACAATGTGCATAAAAGGATTAACATCACATGCAAATCATAAGTGACATGATATGGCCATGAACTTGTGCTTTTGATCTCCATCTTGAAAGCACCGGCATGATCTCCATCATCACCGGCAAGACACCATGATCTCCATCAACGTGTCGCCATCGGGGTTGTCACGCCCAACATGCTTCTACTACTATTGCTACCGTTTAGCGATAAAGTAAAGCATTACATAGCGCTTAATGATTGACATGCAGGTCATACAATAATTAAAGATAACCCTATGGCTCCTGCCGGTTGCCATACTCATCGACATACAAGTCGTGATAATCTATACATCACATGATCATCTCATACATCACATATATCACATCATGTAATTGGCCATATCATATCACAACATACCCTGCAAAACAAGTTAGACATCCTCTAATTGTTGTTGCATGTTTTACGTGGCTGCTACGGGTATCTAGCAAGAACAATCCGAATCTACACAAAAACCACAACGGTGATACACTAGTTGCTTTTCAACCTTCTCAAGAACCGCCTTTGTCGAATCCTATCCAACTAAAGTGAGAGAAACTGGCACCCCCAAGCCATCTATGCAACAAGTTGCGGTCAAGAGAACCGGTCTCTCGTAAGCGTACGAGTAATGTTGGTCTGGGCCGTTTCATCTCACAATACCGCTGAACCAAAATCCGACCAAGGGAGGAAGCAATCTAAGCATCAACGCCCACAAACCTTTTGTGTTCTACTCGAGATCTCATCTACACATAGACCTACCTCTGATACCACTGTTGGGGAACGTTGCATGGGAAACAAAAAAATTCCTACGCACACGCAGATCTATCCATGGTGATGAGCATCTACAAGAGGGAGAGTGGATCTACGTACCCTTGTAGATCGCTAAGCGGGAAGCGTTAAGAAATGCGGTTGGTGTAGTTGAACGTCTTCGTGATCCAAATCGCCGAGCGTCCCGCGATCTCATCACGATCCGTCCCGTGATCCAATCACGATCCGTCCCGTGAACTCATCACGATCCATCCCGCGATATCGTCGCGATCCGTTCCATGAACTCATCACGATCTGTCCTGCAAAATCATCACGATCTGTTCCGCGAACACATCATGATCTGTCCCGCGAACTCATCACGATCTGTCTCGCGATCTTGATCACGGTCCTTCCGATCAAGCGTCGAACAGACGGCACCTCTGCGTTCAGCACACGTACAGCTCAATGACGATCTCCACCTTCTTGATCCAGCAAGAGGGAGCGGAGAGGTAGAAAAGTTCTCCGGCAGTGTGACGGCGCTCCGGAGATGGTGGTGGAGCTATTCCGGCAGGGCTTCGCCTAAGCACTGCAGAAATCCTATCTAGAGGAGAAACTATGCACTAGAGGAACGGGTAGCACGTGGCTGAAAATTCTGTGCCAAAACCCTAAAATCCTCTAGTATATATAGGAGGAGAGGAGGAGGAGGCTTGGCTGCCAAAGAGGCAGCCCTTGGGTCGTCCGAACCTAGTGGGATTGGAGGATTCCTCCTCCAATCCTAGTAGGACAAGGACTCCTCCTTATTTTTGCCTTTTTGCCTTTTTCCACCTTTTTCTCTTTGGGCTTTTCTTCCCAGCCGCATGGGCCTTGTGTGGGATTTCCACTAGCCCACTAAGGGCTAGTATTTACTCTCCCACAGTGACAGGGCGATGACCCCCGGGTAGCCTCAAACACTCCTTATGCTTCGGGCTCGTCCATAGGGCAAATGGGCGGGCCGCCTTCGAGGAGCCGGCCTGGCGACGCCCCGCCGGCTCCAACCCCCTAGCACGGGCACGCCGGCTGCTCCTTCACCAGCCGCGGTGTGCTGGCCGGCTGGGGCCTCGCCGCCCGGCTCCTTCACCAGCCGGCCATGCATCGGATACCCCTTACGGGCCCTGCGTGGTGACAGTGGGCCCCGTCCCATCGGTGGTCAGTGCCCGCATGGCCACAGTGGCCCCTATCCCGTCGGTGGTCAGCGCCCGCATGGCCGCAGTGGCCTCTCGCCGCTGTTGGACGGCGACGAGGCCTCCAATAGTGGCAGCCTGCCCCCAACCACTCCGCCATCTACTCCAGCATGGCTACAGGACAGCCGGCCGGCCGCTGACTTCGGCCGACCGCCGCAAGACGACGCCGCCCGTGGCACCCCATGCCACGGTGTGACCGGGCTTGGGGCCCGCCCACAACAAGACCGAAGCTGGTGGCCTCCGCAGCCGGCCGTAGAGGCTGTCGGCTGGGTCCCCCCCACGACCATTATATTCATATTGTAAGCCGGGGGTTGGTCTATAAAACCCCCCGAGCCTACCCCATGCAAAGGGGAAAAAAGAGGAGAGACAGACACATGCGGCAGCGAAGAAGAACGGCGAAAGCACCCCCCACGTAGCATCCCCCATGGGGAACCTCTCGAGCCTGGGCGCTTAGCTCCCACCTCGGTCCATACAGCTCCAGGAGCACGATTGTAACCTTCACCATCATCTCAACGAGACCAAGAAGGAGTAGGGATTTTACCTCCCACGGAGGGCCCCGAACCTGGGTACATCGCGTGTCAGTCACCGTTTGTGCCTAACCCCATTCCCGGCGTCCACCGGCGTCCTTTCGGCCCCTCTCGATAAGCCTACCCATGGCATCTGCCGTGACAAAACCACGTCAGTTGGCGCCCACCGTGGGGCCGTCCGCGGCGCCGGCCGGAGTTATGCTCCGCGCGGGGCCCTTCACCACCTCCCCCGGCCGCCCCGCGTCCGGGCGGAACTGCATGCTCGTGGGGCCTGCTCCGGCAGGTCCTACGGGCGGCACGGCCGGCCTCTCCGACGGATGCCCCGGTCGCGGCCTCACGCTCGACGACGATGCGCTCGCCGGGCTGTTCAGCAAACTCAGCCTCGCCGGCGAGGCGCCGGCCGACGAATACCCTCGTGGGGTGCTCGACAGCTCCGATCCCCCCGCGTTCGTAGGCGCTCTTGCCAACGGCGACGCGATCGGCTCCCACGCCCGCGGGGGAGTAATGGTCACCGCTTCCTCCACCACTGCGGGCCGCGTGTGTGCGGCCGAGGCCGGCGCGGCTGCCGCCCGTGCCGGCACCTCCGACCCTCTCGCCACCACCCTCCGGGGTCTCGGCACCCCCGTCACCACGACGGCGGACACGGCCGCCGCCAGAGCCGAGCTGGAGGTGGCCCGCCGCCGGCTGTTCGAAGATGCCAGCGCCCTCATTGCCGAACGACGCCGTATGGAGGCCGCTCAGCGGGAGTACAACTTCGCGTACGCCCTCACCCCGGCTGGCCCCGAGCCCAGCCGGCGCGGCGCTGTGCAGGAATGCGGCCGCGTGGTCGCCGAGATCCTGGGCGGCCGCCTCCCCGTCTACGACAACCCCGCCGCCAATCTGCGAGCTGCCAAGGTTGCCTACGAGGACCTAGCAACCTTGGAGGGCGAGGAGCGGGCCGCACGCGAGCGGCACATTAAGGACCTCATCGACACTGCCAATGCGCAGCAGGTCGCCCTCACTCCCGGAGGGGCCGTCTCCGAGTCCCCCCGTCCCGAGGGCGAGGGCTCTGGTGATGTTGACCTTCGGCAGGCTCAGCATTCTAGCACCTCTCGTCCCTCCGGCCGGAACGCCCGGGGAGCAACGCTCGGCGTCCCCCGTCATGGGGGAACGAATAGCCGGCTGTGAATAGCCGGCGCAGCAATCGCCCGGCTGGCGGAAGCCGGCGCAGCCGCGAACACACTCCGCCTCCACGACAGGAACCGGCGCGGTCCATCCCGCCGGCCGTCCGACCTGAGCTCGCGGCCCGGCTCGGGCCGCACGTTCCCCACAGCGACAACAACGCGCGGCTCTGCCTCGACCGGCTGGCGCAGTCGGCTCTCCTTGAGGAGGAGGGCTCGATTGGCCCGGCCTGCTTCGGCCCGCGGATCCGCAACAAGCCATTTCCGTCCGGTTTCACGCTTCCTCGCGACACCCCGAAGTACACGGGGACCGCCAAGCCGGAGGACTGGCTGGTAGACTACACACCGCCGTCGACATCGCCAGGGGGAACAAGCGCGTAGCCGTCCGCTATGTTCCCCTGATGCTGATCGGCTCTGCCCGCACCTGGCTGAACAGCCTGCCCGCCGGCAGCGTCAACACCTGGACGGACTTCGAGGAAGCCTTCGTCCGCAACTTCACCGGCACCTACAAGCGACCCGCTCGCCCCCGCGAGCTCGCCATGTGCGTCCAGGGCCCGGACGAGCCCCTCCGCGACTACCTCATACGCTGGACCGAGCTCCGCAACTCCTGCGAGGGCGTGCACGATGTGCAGGCCATCCAGTACTTCATCGAGGGCTGTCGCGACGACACGCCCCTCAAGCACAAGCTCTTGTGCTCCGAGCCAACCTCCCTGGCGGACTTGATGTCCAAAGCGAACAAATACGCCACGGCCGACTCCTCCATGAGGACGAAAGCCAAGGCACCCACCAAGCCGGCTCCGGCTCCGGCCAACCGGCAACAGCCCAACGGCAAGCGCAAGAACGACCAGCCCAATCCCCGATACGGGAGCCGGCTCGTCGCCTCCATCGAGGAGGAGCAGCCGGCTGGCCAGGCCTCTGGCAAGGCTGCCTGGCAGCCCAAGCTGACTTTCGAGCAGCTGTTGGACCTCCCCTGCAGGAACCACTCCGGTGCCACACCGACCACGCACACGCTCCGGCAGTGCAGCTTCTCACAACGCCTGGCCCGGGGCGACGGCCTCCCGGCCCCTCCCGCGCCGCCAGCCCATGGGCCGGCTCCGGCCGAGGCTCCGCCTCCGGCCCCCCAGCCGGCCCGCGCGCCCCCAGCCCTAACGCGAAACGACGGCCGGCTGCTGGACCAATACCCCGAGCCCGACGGCTGCTACGTCGTCTTCACGAGTGAAGAGACGGACAAGCACGCCCAACGCCGGCTCCATCGTGAGGTGAACGCCACCGCTCCCGCGACTCCCCAGTTCATGCACTGGTCCGAGAAGCCGATCACCTGGAGCCGGGAAGACCACCCGGCTGTGATGCCAGACCCGGGCAGCTACGCCCTCGTCCTCGACCCCACCATCGCCTCTGAGAGGCGCTCCTGCCGTTTTTCGCGGGTGCTGGTCGATGGCGGCAACAGCATCAACATCCTCTACCTTGACACCCTGCTCAAGCTAGGACTCAAGGTGGAGGACCTGAAGGCAAGCCGGACCGTATTCCACGGCATCGTCCCGGGCAAGTCCTGCACCCCCCTCGGCAAGATCCGGCTCGACGTCCTCTTCGGCGACGCCGGCCACTTCCGCCGCGAGCCGATCTGGTTCGAGGTGGCGGACCTGAGCAGCCCCTACCACGCTTTGCTGGGCCGGCCCGCGCTCGTCAAGTTAATGGCGGTTCCCCACTACGCCTACCTCAAGCTCAAGATGCCGGGTCCCAAAGGCATCATCACCGTTGTCGGCAAGTACCAGGTGTCCATGGCGTGTGCGCACGATGGCAGCCGGCTGGCTGAGGCCCTGCAGATAGCGGAGGAGAAGCGGCAGCTCGACCGACTGGTGGCTCTCGCCTCTGCCCAGCCGGCCGTACCGGCTCCTCCATCCCAGTCCGTCGGCGAGGGCTCTTTCCGGCCATCCAGGGACACCAAGCAAGTGCCACTCGATCCGGCCAACCCCACCCAGTGCGTGACCATCGGTTCGCGCCTCGACAGCAAATAGGAAAGCGAGCTCGTCGACTTCCTCCGTGAGAACCGGGACATTTTTGCATGGTCCCCCAAAGACATGTCGGGTGTCCCGAGGAAGTTCGCCGAGCACAAACTACACGTCCGGCCGGATGCGAAGCCGGTCAAGCAACCCCTGCGCCGTTTCTCCGAGGAGAAGCGGCGCACCATCGGAGAAGAGATCGCCCGGCTGCTCGCAGCCGGCTTCATCATGGAAGTTTTCCACCCGGACTGGCTGGCCAACCCAGTCCTGGTGCTAAAGAAGAACAACACTTGGCGCATGTGTATCGACTACACGAGCCTGAACAAGGCGTGCCCGAAGGACCCGTTCGCCCTACCACGGATCGATCAAGTCGTCGACTCCACGGCCGGCTACGACCTGCTGTCTTTCCTGGACGCCTACTCCGGCTACCACCAGATCAAGCTGGACCCGAAGGACCAGCTCAAGACCTCTTTCATCACGCCCTTCGGGGCCTACTGCTACATCACCATGTCCTTCGGCCTGAAGAACGCAGGCGCCACCTTCCAGCGCTACATGCAGAAGTGCCTTCTGCCTGAGATAGGCAGGAACGTCCATGTCTACGTCGACGACATCATCGTCAGGTCCAAGAAGCATTTCAGCCTCCTCAACGACCTTCGAGAGACGTTCGCCAATCTGCGTGAGTACAACATCAAGCTCAACCCGGAGAAGTGCGTTTTCGGCGTCCCTGCCGGCCAGCTTCTGGGTTTCTTCGTGTCCGCTCGCGGTATCGAAGCCAACCCCGAAAAGATCCGGGCAATCGAGCGCATGCCCAAGCCGGTCCGGCTTCGCAATGTTTAGAAGTTCACCGGCTGCCTCACCTCCCTCAGCCGGTTCATCAGCCGGCTTGGCGAGAAGGCCTTGCCCCTCTACGGACTCCTGCACAAGTCGGCCTTGGTCGAGCCGAGCCGAGACCTCTCGAAGAAGACGGCCCTGTTTGACTGGCCCAGCGAGGCGGACGCGGAGTTCCGCGACCTCAAGCGGGCTCTCACCAGCGCGCCCATTTTGGCCGCGCCGGCTGAGAAGGAGCCCCTGCTCGCCTACATCGCGGCCACTACGCGCGTCGTTAGCATCATCCTGGTGGTGGAGCGGCCGGAGAGGGCAAGGCGCTGCCGACGCAGCGTCCGGTCTACTACCTCAGCGAAGTCCTCTCCGCCTCCAAACAGAACTACCCCCACTACCAGAAGATGTGCTACGGTGTCTACTTTGCCACCCAGAAGCTGAAGCATTACTTCCAGGAGCACGTCGTCACCGTCGTGAGCACAGCGCCGTTAGGCAAAATCATGGCCGACCGCGATGCCACCGGCCGGATAGCCAAATGGGCCATCGCCATGGTCGACTACGAGATCCGGTATGAGCCGCGCACTGCCATCAAGTCCCAAGCGATGGCCGACTTCCTCGTCGACTGGGCCGAGACCCAGTTCGTACCGCCTCCACCCGACTCCACACACTGGCGCATGCATTTCGACGGCTCCAAGATGAGGACCGTCTTGGGTGCCGGCATTGTCCTCTCCTCCCCGAAAGGTGATCAACTCAAGTACACCCTCCAGATCCACTTCGCCGCCTCCAACAACGTGGCCGAGTATGAAGCCCTCGTCCACGGCCTCCGGCTCGCCAAGGGGATTGGCATCCGGCGCATACTATGCTTCGGCGACTCCGACCTCGTGGTCCAGCAGGTTTCTGGCGAGTGGGACGCCAGAGACGCCAACATGGCCAGCTACCGCTTCCTCGTCCAGCAACTCACCGGCTTCTTCGAGGGCTATGAGTTTCATCACGTCCCCCGGATGGACAACGAGGCAGCCGACACGCTGGCCAAAATCGGCTCCACCCGGCAGGCCATTCCTGCCGGCGTCTCCCTCGAGCGGCTGCAGAAACCTGTCAAGCCGTCTCCCGAGTCGGAATCCATCTTCATACCGACGGGCGCGGGCGACTCTGCGGTTGCGCTGGCTGCCCTGTCGGCCCCATTCATCGCAGCCGCCTCGCCGGCCCCGACGCCACCCGCCGCTCCAAACCAACCGGCCCCGCCGGCACTCGACACCGTCATGACGACGGCCCACCTTCTCGTCGCCACTTCACTCCCGGGGACTGACGTGTCGGCCCCGGGGGTTGGCGTGCTGGTCCCGGGGGCTGCCGCCTCCGACGTCCCGCTCGTGCCCGAGCCGGCTCCCGTCTCGGCCCCATCGTGGGCTCTGCCCATCCTGGCGTTCCTCGAGCGCGGCGAACTCCCCCCTAACGAGGCCAGTGCAAGGCAAATCCAGCGTCGGGCCTCGGCCTACGGCATCATCAACCGCGAGATCGTTCACCGCAGCACCACGGGCGTTTTCCAACGTTGCGTCGAGTCGGAGAAGGGGCTAGAGATCCTGCTCGACATCCACCAAGGCGAGTGTGGGCATCATGCCGCCTCCAGGTCCTTGGTGGCCAAGGCGTTCCGCCATGGTTTCTACTGGCCGACTGCCCTGGAGGCGGCCAAGGACTTGGTCGACAAGTGCGAGGGCTGCCAACGCTTCCGCGCGCAAAGCCACCTGCCGGCTACCGCCCTCCAAACCATCCCCCTCTCATGGCCTTTCGCCGTCTGGGGGCTGGATATGGTGGGGCCCTTCAAGACCGCCCGGGGCGGCATGACACACCTGTTGGTCGCCTCGACAAGTTCACCAAGTGGATCGAGGCGCGACCCATCAAGAAGCTGGACGGCCCCACTGCCATCTGGTTCATCGAAGACATCACAGTTCGCTACGGCGTCCCCCATAGCATCATCACCGACAATGGAACGAACTTCGCCAAGGGCGCACTGGCGCGTTTCTGCTCACGACAGGGCATTCGGCTCGACCTGGCGTCTGTCGCCCACCCCCAGTCCAATGGCCAGGTCGAAAGGGCGAACGGCCTGATCCTGGACGGCATCAAGCCCCGGCTCGTCACACCGCTGGTCCGGTCGGCCGGCTACTGGGTCGAGGAGCTGCCGGCCGTCCTGTGGAGCCTCCGGACCACGCCCAACCGGTCGACCGGCTTCACCCCGTTCTTTCTCGTTTACGGGTCCGAGGCGATCATCCCCACCGACATCGAGTTCGATTCGCCTCAGGTCACCCTGTACACCGAGAAGGATGCGAGTGAGGCAAGGGAGGACGGCGTCGACCTCCTCGAAGAAGCCCGTGAGCTAGCCTGAGCCGGACGGCCATCTATCAGCAAAAGCTCCGGCAATACCACATTAAGAGGATCCGGCCACTCTCCTTCCGCGAGGGGGACCTGGTGCTCAGGCGGGTTCAACGAACGGCTGGCCAGCACAAGTTGTCCTCCCCGCGGGAGGGCCCATTCATCATCAGTCGGGCTTTGCACAACAACGCCTACTACCTGATAGATGCCCAGAAGCCGCAGAAGCACAAGAGAGACGCGTCCGGCGAAGAAACGGAGCGCCCGTGGAACACGGTGCTCCTCCGCCCGTTTACTGCTAAAAAGCCAGTGTACGTACTCTGGACTTTTGCCCCTTCGGGCCCATGAATCCAAAGGGGACCTCAAGCCGGCGCCTGAGGAACACCCCTTTTCGGTTTCTCCAAGTCTCTTCCTACCATCTAAGGCCTGGGCCCGGCTCACGGTCCCGGGGGCTTGCCCAGCTCCCCTCCGAGGCGGACGAATAAGCGTGAGCGAGCAGCCTTTCGCCTCCCCCGCCCTAACCAGCCACAGACCGGCCCCCGGCTGTCCGGCTGAAGGGACCGCAGGGTACGAAGGAGCTTCTCACACAAAGGTCCGCCAACGCGCGGTAGCCGGGCTAGCCCAACCATGCTACGTCACTCCCCGTGGCCGGCCTCTGCCGACTCGACCTAGTCCTAGCCGGTTGACTCTAAGATCCCGCTACCTTTTCCCTAAGGGTGAAGCCCCGTCCCTGTCCCAAACCGGCTCCCGGCTGGCCGGCAGGCGGGGCAAAAGCCGGAAGGAATCCTAGCGCACACGAACAAGTCAACAGGCAAAAGGCGAAAGTAGAACCGGCACGCACTCCTTTCTACTTCTGATAACAAAACATCGATTGAACATGATAAAAGGCCCACGGCCGCAGGTTCATTACAATACGTCTTAAATACACCCCCCGTGGGTGGAACTCCGGCACTAAAATGAAATGCAGACGAAAATGTACAAGGAGGAGCGATCTTGAGCCGTCTCGCCTCTGGCTCCAGCACCTCCAGGGCCGGCTGCGTTCACGCCGACGGCACTGGCGCCTTCGAGGCTGGCGCTCCCGGGGCGGCCGAGATGAAGGTCCCCGCGTCATCAGCCGGCTCGGACGGAGCGTAGTCGTCGGTGTCAGACCCATCGTCGACCGTCTCGCAATCGCTCCCCTCCGGGTCGTCGAGGGCAAGGCCGTACGAGTCTTCCGGGATGGCCGCGCCGTCCGCACCACGCTCCGGGACATACTCATCCCACGCGGCGAAGGACGCGAGCTCGCTCGCTCGCCTTTGCAGCTCGTCCACCACCGCTGACAGCTCCGCTTCGGTGCCGGCACGCTGGGCCGTGAGCAACCCCAGGTCAAGCCCAGGATACCACGACCTGGCAACGCGAAGCGCCATCTCCGCGCCGACGCGCGCCGCGGAGGCCCTCTAGGCATTCACCCGCGCAGTCCCGGCTTCCAGCCACCGGGCAAGCCGGGTATAGGAGCCCGGATCCACAGCCTGGGGCCAGAGGGCTTGGACCAGCGTCGTACCGGCCTTCCGAAACCGCGCCAGGGTGCGGATGACCATCTCCAGGCGCACCTCGGCGGCAACCCCCACATCCTCCAGCGTCCAGGGGGCGCCCGGCTCGACGACCTCTCCCCGGGCCCGCCGATCCTCACGATCGGACTCCATGGCCGCCTCGGCGCTCTCTTGGGTACCGGGGAAGAGCCCTAAGAAAGGGTGAGGAAAAGGAGAAGGGGGCGCACAAAGAAATAAGGAAGAGGAAGGCCGGGAACTTACGACATAGCATCCGGTCCACCTTGTGGCCCTGCTCCACCAGGTTCACCTCCCGGTCCGCCGCTTCCTGGCGGTAGTGCTCAGTCTCGTCCTGAGCCGCAAGTTTCTCCTTGAGCGCCGCCGTCAGCGCGGCGTCCTGGGCCTCCAGCTTGTCGTGGAGCACCTTCTCCCGCTCCTCTGCATCCCGGTGGAGCACCGCCTCCCGGTCCGCCAGTTCCCGGCTATGGGCCTCCTTGAGCTTCTTCTGCTCTGCCCTCAGCCCCTCCGCCCTCTTGCGGAACTTCCGGCACTCTGCCGCCACGGTGTCCCGCTCCTCGAGGAGCCGGACCACCTGCCCCCGGAGGCCGACTGCCTCTTTGTGGATGGCTGCACGGAGAAGATTTGATCAAGTTAGAAGGTAGGAATGACAAGGGAACCGGCCCGCCTCCAGGGCAGCCGGCTTGGCCCTCGGGGGCTCTCCTCACCAAGGACGCAGGGACGCGTACCTTGCAGGTCTGCTGTCGCGGCGGCAAGGCGGCTCTCCGACCCCCTGAACAGCCCCAGCAGGGTGTTGTACTCCTCCGCCCGGCAGTCGTGGGCCGCCTGCAAAAAACAAAGAGGAAGATAGCGCTTTAGGCTTGACCCGCCTGCGGCCCAGCCGGCTCGAGCCTCGGGGGCTACACCCAGTGGGTGCGCTAGCGCGCCCCCACTGGAAGAGAAGGAAGAGAAAGGAGAGACATTGCGCTTATCGCAACCGCCCGCTCCAAGCTCACCAACCGCTCGCTGGCGGCCCGGGCGTCCTCCATCGCCTGGGCGCGGCAGGCCGCGAAGAACTCCGAGGCGGCGGCCACCACGGTCCCAAGGGCGCTCGCCGGCTCCCCGGAGGCTGGGCTCCCGGCCGTCGCCCACAGCCGCTGGGGCCGGCCCCCGTCTGCGGGCCTTCCTTCGTGGGAGATGACGATGGTGCCGGTCCCCGTCGCTGTCGTCGTTTCGGGGGTCGCCAACGACGTGCTCGCCGCGGCCGCCCCCACGGTGGCTGTGGCCCCCGTCGCGGATTCTCCACCACCGGCGCTCCCTGGCCGGCTCGCGTCCGGTGCCGGCGTGTCAGGAGCCGGCACACCAGAAGCCGGCGCCCCCGTGGCCGGCACCTCCGATGTCGGTGCCCCCGTGGCCGGCGCCTCCTGCGTCGGTGCCTCCAAGTCCACCACCTCCGCGCCCGGCGGCACGACGCTCGCCTTTGGTGGCGCGTCATCCGACGCCAACGGCGCGTCGTTCCCAGCCGGCTGGGAGGCTTGGCGGCATTTCTCCGCCAAGTCCTCCGCGGCCTCCCTGCTGGCCACCGCCGCCTTTGCCACCACCTCCTCCCACCGGCGGCGCTCTTTCTCACGCAGCTCCCGCTCGGCCCTGTCGAGGTCGAGCCACGCCTGGCACTCCATCTCCTCGGCCGTCAACGGCGGCGCCGCTTTCGTCGTCCCGCCGCCTGGCTCTCCGCCCAGCGAGCGCGCCTCCCTGATGGCGGTGGGGCATTAGACGAGGAAGGGGGCAAAATCAGGATTCAAATCAACAAAAGATCAAGACTTACCCGACCATGACCGGCACCGCCCGCCTGGAGGGCCCGGTCGGGTTCCCCCTCTGCCTCTTGCTCCCTCCGGGGCGGCTACCGCCCGGCTGCGCGGCAGCCGCGCGCTTGGGCGCCGGCTTGGGGACGGACGGCCCCTTCCCCTTGTCCGCCTCGGCCGGGTCGTTGGCGCCCCGTGGCTGGCGCCCCCGCGGCGCCGTGACCTCCCCCTCCGAGAACTTCGTCGGGTCTTCTGCAGCAAGGGTCGGCTCCCGCTCAGCATCGTCGTCGGGCCAATCCCTTAACGGCGCCCGAAACGAAGACTCACCCGATGGGTTGGCGGCGGCGTCCTCCTCCTCTTCCGCCTCGTCGTCGTCCGCCTCCACCTCGCCGGCTCGCTCGGTGGCGGCCGGCTCCACGTCGACGTCGTCCTCGACCTCTTCCAGGTCGGACTCCACCGAATCCGGCGCTGGCCTCGCGTAGTCCTGCAGGAGCGCAAACTTCTGTAGGCAAACCGGACGGCGCTGTTAGACCGAAGGGGGGATTGCGACCCAGCGGCCACAGGATGGGAGGCGGAGCCGGCTATTCACTTACCCGCGGTGCCGGATGACTCCGGCTGTAGGGGATCTTCCCCCACTGCCACTCCCCCTCCTTCATCTTCACCGTCGACACGGCTTTGACCTTCCTCGCCACGTGAATCGGCCTCAGCTCCTTGGTGGAGAGCCGGCAGGGGTCATGGCGCCCTCCCATCTGGCAAATAAGATGCGGCCGGCGCTGTAGCGGCAGCACCCGGCACGCAATCATCGCCGCCAGCAAATCCGTGGCCATGAGCCCCTCCGTCCCGGCCAGCTCGCGCAGGCGGGCGCTGAGCCGGTCGACCGTCTCGGGCGCCGAGGTCAGCGTTCCCGCCAGTTCTGCATGGCAACCGGTGGGTGGTTGGCGAAGTCGGGGAGGTTGATGTAGTCCTCCTTCGGCTTCACATTCTTCACATAGAAGAACCCCCACTGCCATCGCTTCACCGACTCGTGCAGCGGGAGTTTGGGGAAGCCGGTCCCCTAACGAACCTGGACGGAGGCGCCCTCGCAGGCGGTCATCACCATCCTCTGGGATGTCGGGTCCTTCACCGTCTGCCGCTTGAAGTAGAAGAGCCGGCACCAGTAGTCGAGTCTGGGCTCGACTCCTAGATACCCCTCGCAGAGGACGACGAACGCCGCCAACTGCAGGACGGAGTTAGGGGCGAGGTGGTGAGGCTGCAGGCCGAAGTGTGTCAGGAACCGCCGGAAGAAGGCGCTCGCCGGCAGCCCCAATCCGCGGTGGAAATGGTCCGCGAAGACCACGACCTCGCCCGGCCGCGGCGCTGGGGAGTTCTCCGCCCCCGGCGGGCAGACCTCCAAGTTCTCCGCCGCCGGGAGCTTGCGGCGCGCGCGGAGGTACTCGATGAAGGTGGCGTCGACGTCGCTGCCGTCCCAGACGCCTTTGGTTACTACCTCCATGGCGGCGGAGACGGGCGGCGGCAGCGCGGGAATCGACCGACGGGCTGCCCTCTTCGCGGCGGCGGGCGGCGGCGCAAGCTCGTTGTCCCTCTCGAACTACCCTTTTCCCTTCTCGCTCTCTCTCTCTCGACGAGGGGGCGGGGGGAGGAGCGAAGCGACGGAAGCGAGGAAACGGGATCCTCCCCCTCGCCTCCCCTCCCTACTTATACCCCGCGTGGGCGGCGGTAGTGGAGGCGCCCCTCGCGCACACGTCCCCCACGATCCCCGAGGCGCACGAGGCGGACATCAGGGCGCCCCGAAATACCAAACGTCTGCCCACTGCGCGCGAAATCTTCGCGGGCGGTTCAGGGCCACGGTCGTGGCGGGCCCCGCCTGGTCGACAGGCCCGAACCGTCGCTCGGCCCACCAGGTTGCTGCCCGCTCCGTCCTCCACGCAGCGCGGTTTCCCCGCCATGTGGGGCGACACCGGCGGCGCGGGTGGCCCCGGACGACTGCGGAGCCGGGCCACCACGTGCCGGCACCGCCCGGCTCCCCAGGCGCTTCCAGTGCTCGAACATTCCTCAAGCCGGCGCGGTCCGCCGCATCCCGTCGGCGGGCCCCTCCGGCTTCGGGGACTACTGACGGGGGGATGACCCCCGGGTAGCCTCAAACACTCCTTATGCTTCGGGCTCGTCCATAGGGCAAATGGGCGGGCCGCCTTCGAGGAGCCGGCCCGGCGACGCCCCGCCGGCTCCAACCCCCCGGCACGGGCGCGCCGGCTGCTCCTTCACCAGCCGTGGTGTGCTGGCCGGCTGGGGCCTCGCCGCCCGGCTCCTTCACTAGCCGGCCGTGCATCGGATGCCCCTGACGGGCCCTGCGTGGTGATATTGGGCCCCGTCCCATCGGTGGTCAGTGCCCGCATGGCCACAGTGGCCCCTATCCCGTTGGTGGTTAGCGCCCGCATGGCCGCAGTGGCCTCTCGCCGCTGTTGGACGGCGACCAGGCCTCCAACAGTGGCAGCCTGCCCCCAACCACTCTGCCATCTACTCCAGCATGGCTATAGGACAGCCGGCCGACCGCTGACTTCGGCCGACCGCCGCAAGACGACGACGCCCGTGGCACCCCGTGCCGCGGCGTGACCGGGCTCGGGGCCCGCCCACGACAAGACCGAAGCTGGTGGCCTCCGCAGCCGGTCGTAGAGGCTGCCGGCTGGGTCCCCCCCATGACCATTATATTCATATTGTAAGCCGTGGGGTTGGTCTATAAAACCCCCCGGGCCTCCCCATGCAAAGGGGAAAAAAAGAGGAGAGACAGACAGACGCGGCGGCGAAGAAGAACGGCGAAAGCACCCCCCACGTATCATCCCCCACGGGGAACCTCTCGAACCTGGGCGCTTAGCTCCCACCTCAGTCCATACAGCTCCAGGAGCACGATGGTAACCTTCACCATCATCTCAACGAGACCAAGCAGGAGTAGGGATTTTACCTCCCACGGAGGGCCCCGAACCTGGGTACATCGCGTGTCAGTCACCGTTTGTGCCTAACCCCGTTCCCGGCGTCCACCGGCGTCCTTTCGGCCCCTCTCGATAAGCCTACCCATGGCATCTGCCGTGACAAAACCATGACAAACAGCCCATGTATCCTCTTGGGTCAAAATACCCCTCTCGATGGTCTCCCGGTACACTACCGGCACTCCCGGTACACTATCGATAAGCCCGAAACTTTTCCGGCGACCAAAATAGGACTTACTATATATCAATCTTTACCTCCGAACCATTCTGGAGCTCCACGTGATGTCCAGGATCTCATCCGGGACTCTGAACAACCTTCGGTCACCACCATGCATAACTCTATACTACCGAAACGTCACCGAACCTTAAGTGTGCAGACCCTGTGGGTTCGAGAACTATGTAGACATGACCGAGACACCTCTACGGTCAATAACCAATAGCGGGACCTGGATGCCCATATTGGTTCCTACATATTCTACGAAGATCTTTATCGGTCGAACCTCTATGTAAGGGATTCAGTTAATCCCGTATGATGTTCCCTTTGTTCTTTGGTATGTTACTTGCCCGAGATTCGATCGTCGGTATCTCCATACCTAGTTCAACCTTGTTACCGACAAGTCTCTTTACTCGTTCCGTAATACAAGATCCCGTGACTAACACTTAGTCACATTGCTTGCAAGGCTTATTGTGATGTTGTATTATCGAGTGGGCCTTGAGATACCTCTTCGTCACACGGAGTAACAAATCCCAGTCTTGATCCATGCCAACCCAACAGACACCCTCGGAGATACCTGTAGAGCACCTTTATAGTCACCTAGTTACATTGCGACATTTGATACACACAAGGTACTCCTCCGGTGTCAGTGAGTTGCATGATCTCATGGTCATAGGAACAAATACTTGACATGCAGAAAACAATAGCAATAAACTGACACAATCATATGCTACATTTGTAGTTTGGGTCTTTTCCATCACATCATTCTCCTAATGATGTGATCCCGTCATCAAATGACATCTCATGTCCATGACTAGGAAACCATAGCCATCTTTGATCAACGAGCTAGTCTATTAGTGGCATACTAGGGACATGATGTTGTCTATGTATCCACACATGTATCTGAGTTTCTGATCAATACAATTATAGCATGGATAATAAACGATTATCATGAACAAGGAAATATGATAACAACTAATTTATTATTGCCTCTAGGGCATATTTCCAACACACGAGAGAGATATCCAACACATAGCTACTAGTACATACTCTCAGCCCCGAGGGTGAACTACTCCCTCCTCGTCATGAAGACTGACGGGACGATGAAGATGGCCTCCGATGATGATTTCCCCCTCTAGTAGGGTGCCGTAACGGGCTCTCGATTGGTTTTTCGTGGCTACAGAGGCTTGCGGCAACGGAACTCTCGATCTAGGTTTCTTTCTGGAATTTTTAGTATTTATAGGAATTTTTACGTCGGTCTCACGTCAAGGGGGTGCTCGAGGAGTCTACAAGCCACAGGGGCGCGGCCTAGGGGGGCGCCCAGCAGCCTTGTGGCATCCTCGTCCACTTCTTGGCCTAGCTCTTCACTCTAGTATATTTTATATTTTCCAGGAATATTCTCCATAAATTTTTAGCCCATTCCGAGAACTTTTATTTCTGCACAAATACAACACCACGGTAGTTCTGTTGAAAACAGCGTCAGTCTGGGTTAGTTCTAATAAAATCATACCAAAATCATATATAATTATTGTAAACATGGCATGAATACTTCATAAATTATAGATATGTTGGAGATGTATCACGTGACCGTTTCCACCCTCCGTGCGGCGGCGACGACGACGTTCGTGAGGGGGGTCACACTACGGAGCCGCGTGCCCGGTGCTTACACCTGTCACCACTCTTCCACACGTGTAAGATGGCCTGGCACAAGACCTGGCGGCATAGCCCCCCTCCAGGTCCCTTGTCCCGCCTAACCCTGGCACAGTTGACCGAACGGATCTACCCCTTTGAATTTCACCGGACGAGGTATGACCGACGGATATTTTCACGTGGCTGTGATAGGCCAGCCCATAGGTACACTTCGGATCAAGATCCAGGATCAACCCACCACAAGATTCCCTTCATGTCTCCCAGACGTGGCCGTTTCCACCCTTCGTGCGACGGCAACATCGACGTCCGTGTGGGGGGCCACACCCCGGAGTCGCGTGTCGGGTGCTTGCACTTGCCACCACAATTCCAGACGTGTAAGAGGGATCAGCGCAAGACCTGGCGGCATCCCCCCCCCCAAGTACCCCATCCCGTCTAACCCTAGCATTGTTGACCGGACAGGTCTACCCCTTTGACTTTCACCGGACGAGGTATGACCGATGGACATTTTCACATGGTTGTGATAGGCCAGCCCATAGGTAGCTGCCACCACACTTCCAAACGTGTGCAAGAGGTCCCAACGAAAGATCTAGCAGCATTGCTACCCCCCCCCCCCAAGTAGCTCGTCGCCTCTAACCCTCACACTGTTGACCGGACGAATCTACCCCTTTGACTTTCACCGGACGTTGTATGACCGATGGACATTTTCACCTGGCTGTGATAGGCCAAGCCATAGGTACACTTCGGATCAAAGTCCAGGCCCAACCCGCCGCAAGATTCCCTCTGCGTCGACCTGACGTGACTGTTTCCACCCTCCATGCGACGGCGACGGCGATGTTCGTGAGGGGGGTCACACTACGTAGCCGCGTGCCGAGTGCTTGCACCTGTCACCACACTTCCAGACGCAAGACCTGACGGCATAGCTACCCTCGCAAGTCCCCCGTCCCGTATAACCCTAGCACTATTGACCGGACGGGTCTACCCCTTTGACTTTCACCGGACGAGGTATGACCGATGAACATTTTCACCTGGCTGTGATAGACAGCCCATAGATACACTTCGGATAAAGGTCACATTACAAATATATAATTTGTCCGAAAGAACATGAGGTCATATTACTAACATACTCGAAAACATTTCATGCAAAAGAACATGAAGTCACACCAAATCGATATATAATTTATGCATGTTTATGTTTATTTAAGACACATTTACCTAAAAACAAACTAAAAAAGATATGCGAAACAGATTAAAAAATATAATTGAAATATATGGTTCGTATTTAGAAAACATATAAAAATAAAACAGATTAAAAAAGAGATATGCCACATCGACCAGGATTGCCCTCCCACGCGCCTCAGATCGATGACGTGCCACGAGCAGCGGATCGATGACGTGGACAACTACGCCGATGATTTGGCCGCCGGTATAGCTATGCTAACGGCCTCCGTCAGAACCGTAGGCATAGATCTAATGGCGTTAGCCCACCGTCCATCCCCGGGTCACCTACGTCACGTCTACGCCGGCGGTCCACATATACCGACGGCCACCGTCCGCATAGATCACGGTATCCCGGCGACATCTCTATTCCTATGACCACCGTCGGCATACCTCCATCTATGCCGATGATGACCGTCGACGTAGATAAGGCCGTCGACAGCTGCGGTTATTCTGGTAGTGGGATCCTGGCCAGGATTTAGCAGCCGCCATACAATAATTGGGGGAGGGCACGCCGGAGATCCCAGATCAGATCAGATCGCAAACCCTCCAACACCCAAGTGGAAGTAGGGCAGGACGATCATGGAGGATCCGAAGACGCCAGTGTCGGTTCTCGAGGAGGACAAGACGCAGGCGGAGACGGAGACGGCGCCGGAGCGCGAGGTGATCGACGGCAAGAGGATGGCGTGGAGGAAGCTGCCCATGGGAAAGGTGCAGCGCGTGCTCTCCGTCAGCCCCAAGTCGCTCAGGATCCCGACGGACCCCGTCATCAACCCCATGATCGTCGACTCGATAAAGCAGCGCATGGACGGCCTAGAGCTCCTCACCAAGGGCTTCGTCATGGGGTGGGTCACCGATGACGACGAAGAGTAGGAGGAGCAAGACGCAAACCTGTGTATATCAAATTCAGGGCTTCATCTATGTATTACTAAACTCACCGGCTGATACTAATTTAGCTGCATCTTGTGCGTATTTGGAGAGGCATTGACATTAAGAACGTTAAGAAGATTGAACATTAACGTGGGTGGATGCTTGGCCGGATCCGATTCCTGAGCTGTCACGAACTGGCCGTACTCATCTTGTAGAGACATACGTTGCGGCGTGAGCACTTGCTGGTTAGAGCATCTATAGCCAATCCTCAAAAAACTATAAAAGGGTAAAAAAAATGTTTTATTTGTCTAACGTGCATCTAGCCGATCTCCTAAACTGATTAGTTGAGTGAAATTTTTACTCCTCCGCCCGACGGGCATCTAATTTTACTAGATCGCTACTCGCCTGAGTAAAACTTTTCTTCACGTGAAGGCCCCCTTATGGCCGGTCGGTGACTCACGTGAAGTCCCCTTCGACGGCGACAACCTCACCGTAAACCGTAGGATGCGTCCCGTCATCAGCGGCGACCGAGCGGTCGAGGTCGTCTTGCACGTCAACGATAATGACATTGACGCCATACCTGATGAACTCCGTGGTTGTTGCCTTGCCAATGCCACTCGCAGCGTAGAATAGCTTGTCAGGGTCGACGCCTAGGTCTAGTGATCCTCACGTTCCGCATTGTGGCCCGTCTCCACACTCGCACGATCGCGTCGCCTGATCACTCTGTTCCGCCGTGGCAAGTGTTCTACGAATTTACGAAATGCATAAGTCAATTGTAAGTGTTATTTCCCTAAATCTACGGCATCGGCTAGAAAAATGACCATTTTTTTGGTGTGGCTACTGGGAGGAAACGAACGATAATAGTCGCTTTGGGAGACGAAGATCGTGTGATCTAAGGCCATCTCCAACGGTGACCTATAAATTTCTCCGGTATATGTTTGTTTTTATGTCCGGACGTGATCCGCGAACATGATACGGGGGGGGGAGTAATTCAAGGCTAATTACAAAGTATCCGGCTGGAAGAAGAAAAGGTAGATGGGGAGCATGCATGCGGTGGGATATTTCTGGTTTACTGTCCGGTTGGGAGGAGAGAGGAGGGGGGGCCATGCATGTGCGGATTGGAGGAGAGAGAACAAAGGGATCATGCATATTATTGGTCAATTACATGTCCGAACTCCGGCAAAGTTCTCCCACATTTGTCTTCAAAATATCGGAATTTGGATAACGGACTAATACAGGTCCTCATTAGATGGCAAAAATAAACAAATGTGTCTGAACGGACATGTAATGGTGTTTTGTGGGTCTCCCTTGGAGACACCCTAATACTAATGAAGAGCTAAAGAGACACATTACCGAGTATGGCCGGGGCCGCTAGGGCAAAGCCTCTCGCGGTGGTCGGCGGTGGTGGGAGCTCTCCAACAATCTTCTCTCGGTTGGATCTCGCCGCTCGTGCACGGATTGCACCGCCGTGGTCGGCCTTGCTAGGCCTCCTTCCCGCGGCTCTTCCCCAGGCTAGCGGAGTCCAGCCCCAACGTCCAGCCACGTGGACATGGTCAATGGTTTACATCTGAACCGGCACGATAGTGGTGGATGGGTGCTTTGGTTGCCGTTGGCTCAGAGCTCGGACGCTCCATGGTTATGCTAGGGTAGCCGCGTCCTCACGGATGCCAAATGGGACCAGGGTTTTTATGAATTCACCTTCCCCATCTCTGGCATTGCGACCACTCCGACCTACAGCAGCAACATTGATGCTGATTTTGGTGGCAATCCAAAGGTCTTCATGAGGGATCCCTAGATCTGTTGGTTGCCTTCGGCAGTGAGAGGTAATCTACAGACGACGACTTGACACAGAGGGCATGGTTGTGCAGCAGCGATGGCCGTCTTTTTTGCCCAACTGCATGTAGTTGTTAACTTGGCGGAAAAATGGTGGCGACAATACATGATTGGCTTCAACGGGTTCCAAAGTGAAAACCTAGGCCTGCCCTGAGTTGGTTATACCTGGCAATAATGACGTTTTTGCATTGTTATTTTGTTGAAGGCATTGTTCAAATATGTTCAGAATTGTTTTTCATGGTGAAACCTAGAAACTGACTTATGGCAGTTGGAACTGGTGCCGAAGACGTTTGAGCATCTTCCTTTCTGAAGTGTTGTTGTTGAAGAATTTAGTTGCCCTTGTGGTGTCATGAGATGATTGATGTGGATATGGTTATAGTTGTGGTTTCTCGATCGCGGATTTAATCTCTTTGGGATTTCTTTTCCTCGCTCAGGCAGAGTTTTGATCTCATATTGCATAGCTCAGGCATAGTTTTGGTCGACACCGGAACCACCAAAAGTCCTTAACTTCGCTTGGAGGCTTGCAAATGGTTCACTTGTGACATGGAAAAATAAACGGAAACGCAAGCTTGAGATTACTGCTATTTGTCCGATCTGCAGCTGTGAAGAGGGGGACTCTTTTCATAACTTTTGTACCTGCATCAATGCACGACGCTTGTGGCAAGCAATGAACGCTGAATTGGAGATCTCGGGTGTTACTAAGATACTACACACTGTCAGAGAATGGTTCGTCCAGCTTGTCTCTGATTTGAGTGAATCACTCCGGCTGCACACAATGATGTTGCTTTGGCGAATTTGGCTTGTCCAAAATGAAATAGTTCGTCATAAACCAGCACCACCAGTTGGAACAGGAATGATCTTGAGAGATAATAGAGGTGGTATTTATCTTCAGCTTGTGCAGGTATTTATTTGAGTGTGATGATGTTCTAGAGACTAAGATTCTTGCTAACGGGAGGGACTCATGCTTGCATTGCAGTGGAGCAACCGACCATCGATATAGAATCTGACAGTGACTGTAATTCTTGATTTTTTTTGAGTAACACAAGTATTACCCCGCAAAAATAAACTATGTACTGAAATCAATAGTTGTGTAGTGTTTCCACCATTAATGCTTGATCTGAATGTCCGTCCGATCAAACTAATATTTCTCCTGGTTTCGTAATTTCTGTAGCTAGCTCCTGCACCAACTGACGGGTGGGAAAAATATCGGGTGATACCACCCTATGTATGCTACTATGACACAATTTTTAGAAAATCATATTATTTCAAAAAAATCTGAAAACATTTATGAATGTTCACAAGACATATGTCTATAAGGCCTAAAAATATCAGATCCAAATTCCGAATACCTATTGAGAAATAAAAATGACAAATCTAGGATAAATAGTATCAAAGAAGACAAGACATGAACAGTGTCAGAAATGACACTATTCACATATAGATTTGTTTTTTTTGTTTCTCGATGTATATTCCGAATTTTGATTTTAAATTTTTAGGGGTTATAGACATGTGTCTTGTGAACATCCATATTTTTTTATAGAATTCTTTGAAACTACAAAATATGACTTTTGAAAATTGTAGCATATATATGGGAGCACCTCGTCCTCTCGTTCAGAGAAGCAGAGCCGCCCGCCTGTCTTCTGAAACTTTTTTTTTTTTTGAATGTCGTCTTCTGAAACTTTCAAGTGCTGGTATAAACTGTCTTCTGTCAACGAGAAGCAGGGTATCCCAGAGGTTGAGACAGAGACGGAAGAGGGTCACGATTAGTATTAGTGCGCTGTTAATGATCTTAACAGCCTGACTGATTAAGCTGTTTTTAGATGGATTATAAGTTGATTATGTTACGAGCAAATTAACAACCATGTCAGCGTAGGTCTCTCGCAATCGATCCTACTGTGCGCATCTCAAATCGCGAGGATTGTGGTGTCCGTGCAGGGTCCCGATCCTGGCCAAGGTTTAGCAGCCGCAATACATAACTTGGGGGAGAGCACGCCGGAGGTCCCGGATCAGATCGCAAACCCTCCAACGCCCAAGTTGAAGGAGGGCAGGACGATCATGGAGGATTCCAAGACGGCAGCGCCGGTTCTCGAGGAGGACAAGACGCAGCCGTCGCCGGAGCGCAAGGTACTACTATACTCAGATCACAAGTTACCAGATTGATTGTGAATGCAAAACAAAACGTACCCTGAAGAACGGCTCGTGGCAGCTCCGTGGCTTACTTGTGGTGCCAAGTGTAATCTTGAGCATATTTGGAGAGAAATTAACATTTAAGGAGGTCTAATAACAGATGTAGCCAAGGCACTGGACAATTTCACGAGGTTGGTGTTAGAACAGTAATGTGAGTGGATGCTTGGCCGGATCCGATTCCTGAGCTGTCACGAACTGGCCGTACTCATCTTCATTATCCGAATGATGAATATGTTTGGAAGCTACTAGAGCGGCGTCGGCGCCTCATTGAAGAACAGCTTGCACAGGCATACGTCGCGGCGTGGCTAATGCAAGGGAACGAAGAACGACAATAGTCGATTTGGAAGACGATGATCGTGTGTTAATGAAGAGCTAAAGAGACACGTCACGGAGTATTGCAATTTTTTCTCGTTGGTAAGAGCATCTACAGTAATAATTGTCTAATTTTAATCTCTAAAAGTCCACGGATGTGCCTGGTCGTTGTCTGTTTTGAACCTCCATTTGTGCATCCATTCAGCCATGTCCCTTGCTTTGTTGTGAAATTATCCGGCGGAAGTACTTCATGTACGACGGTCTGCTGAACGACACATGCACGACAATTAATCCCATCGCCTGCTGCTGTTTAGGTTTGTCCATTGATGGTGCGATGGGCATGTCGACGTGGCCAACGTCATTCGTGCAGCAGTGCTCATTATCCGGTAAAATGCATGTGGTTGTTTGAGATGAAGAAAGACATAAAAGAGAGAATAAAGAAAAGGAAAAGGTGATCCCGAGTGAGCCACATCCTACATCAAGGGTTGCCCTGACATCCTCATATTCCTCCATTTTTTTTCCTTCTCTCTCGTGTCGAGACATATGGGGAGAATTTTGGTGGTTCGGTTGTAGATGTTGTAAAGCACCTTCATCTTTAGTACATGTTCATATCGACACGTGATCGGGGTATAGGAGGGTTGCAAAAATAGGAGGAGTTAGTTAGGTAATAGAACACTATTTAACATCTCGGCACAAACACTACTACTTATCAAGCATGTAAATGAGCATGTAAACATGTAAATTTCAGTTAATGTGTGCTAACAAATTCTTACTTAACAAGCAAAACTAAGTAGATGTGCAATATTCAGTTGCATACTAATTCGATCAGTTGGCATGTGCAAACATATCTTAACATCACAAACACAATTCAGTCAACTAAATAGAGTGCACATGCTGATACAACTCACATATGTTTGGCCAACACTTATTTTCAGCAAAATTCACTCACAGCCTACCACAATACTAAACATGGCCTTGTTAACAATAAAACATTTGTTCCGTTACATGCCAATTTCAGTAAGCTGAAATATTAGCCATTCAGTTCACATCTTTGATCCATCACATTACTATCTTCCAAAAATCCATCAAAAGAACAATTTTACCTCTCCCTTAACCACGGTCATAGCATGTTGCACACACAAATTCCCCAAAAGCCCCTCCCTTTACAATTGTTGAACACATCCGCATCAACAAACCATGCATTTGCGACATCTAGACCATGTACGCGATCAAGGACAAAGAAAAGGCGAGTGCTGCATCCTTAGAACAAGGGTGATTATATGGCATTTGAAACATCTAGACAATGTACCAGATCAAGGACAAAGAAAAGGCAAGTGTTGCGTCCTTAGAACAAGGGGGATTATCTGGGGCGACGAAAATAAGAGACCCACTGTAGATTGGAGGACCCTCACTCTCCAACCGACTTGCGACGCCACCATGCTTCGACTCAACCAAGAAAATCCCGTTCAAAATAGTTGCCGCCAAGATCTTCCTGTGTCATGGTGAAAACCCTAGAATGTCGCCGTCGAAATCATCAGTGTCTCCCCCTTCCTTCCCCTTTTGTTCTTTCCTTTCTTTCCAGCAAATGCGGTTTTCGCAGCATCAATGGAACCAAGTGTTAAATGCAAAATTCAAGTGAGAATGTGTGGTATTTCGACACTGCACACCCTGAAAAAATGCCAAATGCTCGTAATTATGACACCAATGAACCAACTAGCTGCATTAGAAAACCCTGTGAAATCATTAGGCTCTAGCGCACGATTTTTTGTAGACAACGAGACGTACGTGCGACACTCGCCCAAAATGACGAAACTCCGCCAGTGACCGTATCTACGGGGTCGGAAAAACTTCATCCGGTCGAACATATCGTTTATTGAATTCGGTGACGATTTCGCGCCGGCCAGAAAAGCAAAGAGACGGCAGCTGCATCTTTACCCTGAAAATAAATGTGTGAAAAACGGAATCATCAACGTCCCTGAAATCTCCCCAGAACCTGACACGAAGCTTCTCCAAAACCACCCATGTTCCAACTGGAACATGACCTATGACCCTGAGTGACAGCCACCATGACCTATGACCTCTGCTTTCCGTGTGCAATCTCTATCCATCGCTCTGCCCCGCCCCACATGTGGGGATGAACGAACGAACGAACGAACGAGATCAGAGGTGGGGCATGCGCCCCCGCGGAAACCTTTGTTTACTGCAAAAGCGGCCTGGCCGCCACCGCCGCCGCAGGCCGGACGGGTCCCCGCCGGCAGCGTCATCACAATTCCCATGACGCATCACGCGCCACCCAATGGCCGTGTCAGAGGCAGCCGCAGCGTGCACAGCAATCCTAGGCCTGCGGCCATGGATCGATGGATGGATCCGATCCATCCATGACGCCGGCGACGTGATCCCTCCCCCTCCACTGCTCCCCGACGAAACGAAACTTCCAAACAGTGTCGTCCTACCTAGGGCTAGCCAGGGAGCTCTCTCGCCTCTTTCACACGCTCCCTTCTCAGAAGAATCCATCCACCAAAGCGAAATGCTTCTTTCTGCTCCAAGAAAACGGAGCACGCATGGTAATGGCGGGACACGCCATTAAAATCGCAGGAACGAGGAACCTTCGCGCCGCCTGCCTGCCTGCCAGTGCACAATGGCATGGCCGCCGCTGCCGCTGCCGCACACGAGAGGAAGCGTGTCTCCACTTACTGCAGGACGCAGCAGCACTACTATTTACTTGCACATTCCCGGCGCAGCCGGCCGGGCCTACCTGCCAGCCAGCGCCGGGAGTTAATGGAATGCGTACAAGGAGTACGTACGAACAAGCACGAAAGCTCCACGCCACATGCGCTGCCTCCATTAACGGGGAATGGAGCTCGCCTCGCCACTCCTTTTTTGCGCGCCGCCCCTTTCGAAGGCCTACAAATCTATCCATTTCCATGCCACTCCAAGCAGGGGTCCCTCTCGTGATCCCCTTCCACGCTCTCGTACGCTTCCCTATACTCCGAATGGAGGAGGAATTAGCGCGGGGCGCCGGGCGTAACCCCCCAAAGTGACCACCCGAATCCAATCCGAGCATCCAAGGCCAGCCAGCGCGTAGGGCCCCGGACAAAAGGGGAGAGCCAACGGTGCCGGAATATTTGTGGATGGATGCTGCCATTATTGCCTGCCGCTGCTGCTCCGATGATGCGTGTTGCATGATTGCGGCTACATCGATGGCCATGGCAGCGCCCGTCTTTTTCAGGGGAATAAAGAGGGAGGAGGAGGAGGAGGAAGGAAGGCCGACGCGATTCGGATTCACCAAGAACACCACAGGAGGAAGCGACGGGGGAGAGAGTTCGGATTGATTAAAGTTGGTTGCTCTGGTCCCCTCGCTTCAAAATTTGTTCCTTTTTATATCTATGGTGGTGGCGATCCGGCCGAATCCACCTCGGCATCCAAGAAGCTTCTCATGTCGTCATCCCATCACCAAATTTGGAACAAGAAATTCCATTCCGAACGAACAGCCCATATTATATCATCATCATCAGAATCAGAATCAGAATCGTTTCGAGGAGAGGACATTAATTTGACATTAACAGAAACTAATGAAAAGCTTGAGCTTAATTTTGGGGGCGACGGCAACAACAGGGGACGAGAGGAGAGGGATGGATCGGGTGAATTTGTGGTGCTCGCTTCATCAGTGCCCAAAATGGCTAGGAGGAAGAAAGAAAGATCGATCAAGATCACCGCTCCTCCTCCTAGATCCCACGTCTCGCCGCCGGCCACCGTCCGTCCGCGGTCCATCCCAATTTGATTTATTATGGCGGGCCGTCAGCACGGCGGGGCGGCGAGGACCTGCGGCTGCTGCTGCGGCGGCGAGGCGATGAACCGGTGCTGCAGCAGCTGCGTCGCGGACGGCCGCTTCGCCGGGTTCTTCTGGAGGCAGCAGCTGATGAAGCTCCGGAGCTCCGGGGACGCGGTGGGCGGGGCCGCCGGCGACTCCGAGTAGCAGATGGCGCACATGAGGGCCGCCCAGTCGCCCTGCCTCCCCAGGTTCTCCCCGAGGGGGAAGCGGCCCAGGTAGAACTCGAGAATGCTGAGGCCGAAGCTCCAGATGTCGCCGGCGTAGCCGTTGTAGTTGCCGTCGTTGAGGTCGGTGTTGATGCGCTCGGGGCTCATGTAGGCGATGGTGCCCACGGAGGAGTTGCAGGGGTCCATGGTCTGGTTCAGGATGCGCCCCACCCCGAAGTCGGCGATCTTCACGCGCCGCCCCGAGTCGATGAGCAGGTTGGAGGGCTTGATGTCCCGGTGCACGATGTGGCGCCGGTGGAGGTAGGCGATGCCCGACAGCACCTGCCGCGCCACGTCCGCCAGGAACGCCTCGGACGCGATGCGGCGGCCGTCCAGGGACCCGCCGTCCATGTACTCGAGCAGGATCTGCAGCTCGCCGGCCTGCTCGTACATGCCGTGGCAGCGCACGATGGACGGGTGCTCGGCGGTACGCAGGATGGCGATCTCCCGCGTGATCTGCCGCCGGACGGCCTCGTCGTGGTGCCCGTAGAGCACCTTGAGCGCGTAGGCGCGGCCCGTGGGCGCGTGCCGCACCAGCCACACCGTCCCGCCGGCGCCGCTCCCGACGCGCCGCACGCGCTCCAGCTCGCCCAGCGGCGGGGGCGCGGGCGGCGCGGAGCCGGCCGAGTTGGGCGGGGTCATGGACATGGGCATGGGCATGGACGACGCCCCGCCGGACCCCGACCCCGACCCCGACGAGGACGTGGACGAGGGCGCCGAGGACGGCGGAGGAGGCAGCGGGAGCGGCACGGCCAGCGACGTCAGGTCCCGCTGCGGCAGCGGCAGCGTGAGATCCGGCCGGCGCCGCGCCCGGCCCGGCGTGCCCGGCTGCTGCAGCTGCAGCCCCGGCCGCGCGTTCGGCGGCCCGCCCGGTCGCATCGCGCGCTCTGGCCGGCTCGAAAGGCGAGGCTGGCTCCTCCCCTGCTCCGCGCGGCGGCCGGATCGGTCGGCGTCGGTGATTGTCGCCGTATGAGGCGGGCAGGCTCGCGGGGCCGGGCGGGGTGGGGTGGGGTGGGATCGATCGGGTCGAGGAAGAGCGATTGGAGGGAGGCGAGTGTTTTTTATAGACGCGAGGGAGGCAAAGGGACGAGGAGAGCTCTGCTCTGAGCCGAGGGAGAGCGCGAGACGCAGACGTGACGCCGGGGGAACGGAACGGTAATAAAAGAAGCAACTTTCTTTCTCACAGCTCTTTTCTCCCCCGCTTTTCGCTCACCGATGGTGTTCCATTCCGCCGGTCTCCCGGCCGGCCTTCGCCTCCGTTCCTCTGCGATTCCGGAACAGCATTCACTTGGGCACAATCCAAATGTGATGTGGAGTAGTACTTATCACGCCACGTCTCTACCACGTGACACGTAACAACGGGGAAATTTATGTGTTCCAAACGAGCGAGCGTCTGCGTTTGTATTGTGGTATTTCCCTTTTATAAAAAGAACCTAATTGTTATCTTAAAAAAAATGAGCCTATGGTTATCCTATAAGATAGCTGTGCAAGAACATCGATTTTTTTAAAGATTTGCGGCGTGTATTTTATCCTCCCTCTAAGGGGTGTAAAGCCTTGTTTTTAGGTCGACAGAATTTTCATGCACACGCCCCCATTTATGATTTCCGCTGTCAAGACAGCTTGCATAATTATTCTCGTATGCACGCTTGTATCGACCGTTGCTGGGAATTTGTTTTGGGGCACCGCTTTAACTCTCATATGTGTGATTGTGTTAATTTGTTTTGTCACGCAACATTAACTCGAGTTCATGAAGTACACGTGAAGAGCCACGTCGTTTACAACGAGGGGCATTGCTTTTCGAAACTAGCGGGCGACCACCTTCCTTCAGGACAACACACCTCCCCAAATAGTCCGCTATCGCGAGAAACTGCCATGGATGGACAAGACGATCGCAGGGAGGAGTTAGGGTTTCTAGCATCGACGAGTAACTGGATTGGGTCAACGAGCTTGATGGTGGTGTGGTGAATAGGAAGACGGGTTTCAAAGTATGATTTTTGGATCCATAAAATTCCTTACACATGTCCCACTTTACAGTTTTCGATCTCAAGACCGTTTTCTGATTACTCTCGTACGTGACCTTGTATCGACCATTATTGCGTTGTGGTCGGCAAGCTTGATGGCATCGTTGAAGAAAGAAAGACCGGTCGTTTTGGGATCCATGAAAATCCCATATACATGTTGCCTTTTACGGTCATCGCTCTAAAAAACGTTTTTGTAGGTACTCTGATACATGCTTGTATCTACCATTACTTGCAATACGTTTCATCACAAACACACCTATGTGTGCTTGTATGCACCGTTTTTGGGAATTTGTTTCCTCGACCATCATTAACTCGAGTATGTGGAGTACATGTGGAGCCAGAGGTCGTTTTACCATGGGAGACGTCTATTTAAAAAGGTATACTTGAGTTTGCCACTACCACCTCCCTTCAAGAAAGAGGGCCTCCCTAAATTACCATGGGAGGGCCTCCCTAAATTACCATGGGAGACGTCGCTTTAAAAAGTTATGCTTGTGTTTGCCGCTAGCCACCTCCCTACAATAAAGAGGCCTCCCTAAATAGTCCACTAGCTAGAGAAATTGTCAAGGATGGACAGGACGATCATGAAGAGGAGTTGGGTTTCAAATGTTTACGGCTAACTATGATTGGGCATGTGAGCTTGATGGTGGTGTGGTGGACAGAAGACTGATATGTTGAGGTGAAAGGAATATCTAACAATATGGCTTGATGTGAATTAGTGGTTTGGTGAAAAATTGACATTGAAGACAAACTATGAATTGTGGGCTACCTTATTCATTACATGTCGGCTTAGATATGAATTCATTGGCAGCAACTTACAAATTATGTCTTGTTAAAAGTAGCCTGAGAGAAAGATAACAAGGTGCACCAATTCCTCACTAACTCATACTCATGCGTGGAGTATATTGCTTTTCGGAAATGAAAACACATTACATTATTAAGTGAAAAGAGTTTTGAGAGAAATGCTTTGGATTCAACTCATTGATATAAATATTTGTAAAAAACTTGAGGTCTTTAAATCTTTACAAAACCATTTTGCATGTCATGGTTGATTTGTTGGGTTGAAACTAAATATAGTTCTTCCCCACCTTTCCCCGCTTTGCCATTTCTTTTCACCTCACACTCCCATTGCAACTCACATTCAATTGCGCTCATCCTTGATCTGCTATAGTTGACATTGTACAAACAGTGTCGCGTGTGATATTGCATTTAAAGGGTTTGAGGGTCATATTTGCATATTAAGCTTGTGGCCCACTTGTGAATAGTAGAGAAGGAGCGAAGATGAGGAGATAAGTCACAATAGATAAAAGCATTAATTACAATGTCACCTCATTTTTTTTGCTTATAAACATTGGGAGTGCTCTTCATTGGTATTTAAGTGATGTTGCATTTAATTAGTTACATCCCAGAATTATGGCTTACTTATCTATACAAATATAAAAAGACCAAAAGGGACATGTCTAACTAATCTCGGTCATCAAACCATGTGCATCCAACGACCTAGATTGCTCCAATTGTAAGCACTCAATATGCTTAGCGTGCGGTTAATATATGCCAAATAGTATCGCTAGCACTAGCCAAATAATTAACCTAATTAATATCCTACCTTACATAAACAAATATCTTATTACTATCATCGTGCAATAAACTCCCTACCTTTTTTGTACTCTGAGTTTTATACCCTACCTGATATCCCATGCATTGAATGTGCCCATTTCCTAATGGAGAGAAGGGAAGGAGATGGAAGCATAGGAGTAAAAGCACAATGGGTAAAAGTTTTAACTATACAATTGCACACGGAAATGAACTAACAACTATTCTCACATATATCAACATTTTCCATATAAAATTGGTTTAAGACGCGAGCATTGGAAATGCCTTAGATTAGTCGCAGTACTTCCTTCCTTTTTGTTTAAAAGGGTTTATCTTCCTCCCTTCTGGTTTAAGGTTGGTCACAGTAAAAGTATCATATGTAGCATCATGTATATCAATTAGGCATTTTTACTGAGGTGGCACACAATTAAAATGAGGAAATAGATGAATGGGTATCATGATATGGTGTTGTATCATATTAACTTATGCTAGTATATGTCATGCATGACATTAAAAAAGATAATTATGATACCAAACTATGATACTATGCACCCTTGAAGTGAGATCATACACTATTAGGGTCATATGCATGATACTTATATATGATACTTCCCATTGTTACCTAACACTGCTATAGAAAAGCCTATAGATGAAGGATTAGCGGTAGCACGGCCTAAGCGGCAGCGCTGCTGCTATTTAACGGTAGCACTAGTAATGAGAAAGCGCTACAGGTAGCACTTATTAGTAGAGCGCGCATTTGCCGGACATGCTACTACTACAAGGACCCCATCATGTCCCCTGGGCTGGCTATAGTACCAACGCGGCCACTAAAAACGCGCTACAACTAACACTATATCAGTAGCTCTGGCAGATTATCTGTGCTACTACTAAGATGGCCCCAGCGTACCCACCAGGTTATGCATAGTAGCAGCGCGCCTTAGTATGACGCGCTACTACTAAATCTATACGAGTAGTGTGGTTCGCCGCCCCACGCTACTGCTATTCTATCCTTATCCTCTTCCCCGATCGCATTGCTCACTCTTCCCTCCACACTCTTTGTCTCTCTTGCTCTCATCGCGCCGTCGTTGTCGCGCCATCGTCGTCGCTGTTGGAAATATGCCCTAGAGGCAATAATAAATTAGTTATTATCATATTTCCTTGTTCATGATAATTGCTTATTATCCATGCTATAATTGTATTGATCGGAGACTTATATGCATGTGTGGATACATAGACAAAACCATGTCCCTAGTATGCTTCTAATAGACTAGCTCGTTGATCAAATATGGTTAAGGTTTCCTAGCCATGGACATGAGATGTCATTTGATAACGGGATCACATCATTAGGAGAATGGTGTGATGGACAAGACCCAAACTACAAACGTACCATATGATCGTGTCAGTTTATTGCTACTGTTTTCTGCATGTCAAGTATATGTTCCTTTGACCATGAGATCATGCCACTCACGGACACCGAAGGAGTGCCTTGTGTGTATCAAATGTCGCAACGTAACTAGCTGACTATAAAGGTGCATTACAGGTATCTCCGAAGATGTCTGTTGGGTTGGCATGGATCAAGACTGGGATTTGTTCCTCCGTGTGACGGAGAGGTATCTTAGGGCCCACTCGGTAATACAACATCACAATAAGCCTTGCAAGCAATGTGACTAAGTGTTAGCCACGGGATCTTGTATTACGGAACGAGTAAAGAGACTTGCCGGTAACGAGGTTGAACTAGGTATACAGATACTGACGATCGAATCTCGGGCAAGTAACATACCGAAGAACAAAGGGAAACATCATACGGGATTAACTGAATCCTTGACATAGAGGTTCGACCGATAAAGATCTTCGTATAATATGTAGGAACCGATATGGGCATCCAGGTCCCGCTATTGGTTATTGACCGTAGAGGTGTCTCGGTCATGTCTACATAGTTCTCGAACCCGCAGGGTCTGCACACTTAAGGTTTGGTGACGTTTCGGTAGTATAGAGTTATGCATGGTGGTGACCGAAGGTTGATCGGAGTCCCGTATGAGATCCCGGATGTCACGAGGAGCTCTGGAATGGTCCGGAGGTAAATATTGATATATAGGAAGTCCTGTTTTGGTCGCCAGAAAAGTTTCGGGCTCATCGGTAGTGTATCGAGAGTGCCGGTAGTGTACCGGGGGACCATCGGGAGGGGTATTTCGACCCAAGAGGCTATATGGGCTGTGGGAGAGTAAATACCAGCCCTTTTTGGGCTGGTGGAAGTCCCACACAAGGCCCATGCAGCTAGGAAGAAAAAGCCCAAAAGGAAAAAGATGGAAAAAGGCAAAAAAAAAGGGTCAAATAAGGAAGGAGTCCTAATCCTACTAGGAGTGGAGGAGGAGGACTCCTCCCTCCTTGGTTTGGCCGACCCAAGGGCTGTCTCTTTGGCAGCCAAGCCTCCTCCTTCTCTCCTCCTATATATATACTAGAGGATTTCAGGGTTTTGGCACAAGATTTTCAGCCACGTGCCACCCGTTCCTCTAGTGCATAGCTTCTCCTCTAGATCGGTTTTCTGCAGTGCTTAGGCGAAGCCCTGCCGGAATAGCTCCACCACCATCGCCACAGCGCTGTCACGCTGTCGGAGAACTCTTCTACCTGTCCGCTCCCTCTTGCTGGATCAATAAGGCGGAGATCGTCATCAAGCTGTACGTGTGCTGAACGCGGAGGTGCCGTCCGTTCGGCGCTAGATCAGAAGGACGGTGATCAAGATCGCGAGACGGATCGTGATGAGTTCGCGAGACGGATCTTGATGAGTTCGCGGGACGGATCATGATGAGATCGCGGGATGGATTGTCATGAGTTCGCGGGACGGATCGTGATTGGATCGCGAGACGGATCACTTTGAGATCGCGGGACACTCGGCGATTTGGATCGCGAAGACGTTCGACTACACCAACCGCGTTTCTTAACGCTTCTCGCTTAGCGATCTACAAGGGTATATAGATTCACTCTCCCTCTCGTAGATGCTCATCACCATGGATAGATCTTGCGTGTGCGTAGAATTTTTTTTGTTTCCCATGCAACGTTCCCCAACAATGGTATGAGAGCTAGGTCTATGTGTAGATGAGATCTCGAGTAGAACACAAAGAGTTTGTGGGCATTGATGCTTAGATTGCTTCCTCCCTTGGTCGTGTTTTGGTTTAGCGGTATTGTGGGATGAAGCGGCCCGGACCTACATTACTCGTACACTTACGAGAGACCGGTTCCATCGACTGACGCGTAACTTCGTTGCACAAAGATGGCTAGCGAGTGTGTGTTTCTCCTACTTTAGTTGGATGGGATTCTACTAAGGAGGTCCTTGAGAAGGTTGAAAAGAAACTTATGTATCACCGTTGTGGTTTATACGTAGGTGAGAATTGTTCTTGCTAGATACCCGTAGCAGCCACGTAAAACATGCAACAACAATTAGAGGACGTCTAACTTGTTTTTGCAGGGTATGTTGTGATGCGATATGGCCAATTACATGATGTGATATATGTGATGTATGAGATGATCATGTGTTGTATAGAATATCACGACTTGCATGTCGATGAGTACGGCAACCGGCAGGAGCCATAGGGTTGTCTTTAATTATTGTATGACCCGCGTGTCAATCATTAAGCGCTATGTAATGCTTTACTTTATCGCCAAACGGTAGCAATAGTAGTAGAAGCATAGTGGGCGCGACAACCCCGATGGCGACACATTGATGGAGATCAAGATGATGGAGATCATGGTGTCATGCCGGTGACGATGGAGATCATGCCGGTGCTTTCAAGATGGAGATCAAAAGCACAAGTTCATGGCCATATCATGTCACTTATGATTGGCATGTGATGTTAATCCTTTTATGCACCTTTTTTTGCTTTGGACGACGGTAGCATTATAAGGTGATCCCTCACTTAAATTTCAAGATGAATTGTGTTCTCCTCGAGTGTGCACCGTTGCGAAAGTTTGTCGTGTCGAGACACCACGTGATGATCGGGTGTGATAGACTCTACGTTCACATACAACGGGTGCAAGCCAGTGTTGCACATGCAGAACACTCGGGTTAAACTTGACTAGCGTAGGATGTACAGACATGGCCTCGAAACCCAAGAGACCGAAAGGTCGAACATGAGTCATATAGTAGATATGATCAACATGATGATGTTCACCATTGAAACCACCTCAACTCACGTGATGATCGGACTTGAGTTGGTGAATTTGGATCATGTATCACTCGAATGACCGGAGGGATGTCAATTTGAGTGGGAGTTCTTAAGTAATATGATTAATTGAACTCATTATCATGAACATAGTCAGTACTGTCTTTGCAAAATTATGTTGTAGATTACTAGCTCACGCTGTAGCTCCCTTGAATTTTTATATGTTCCTAGAGAAATAGAGTTGAAATATAATGGTAGCAATATTGTGGACTGGGTCCGTGATCTGAGGATTGTCCTCAATGCTGCACAGAAGGCTTATGTCCTTAATGCACCGCTCGGTGCGCCAACCCCTATAGCGTCGTCTGTAGATGTTGTGGACATCTGACAGGCACGTTCTGATGACTACTTGATAATTTAGTGCGTCATGCATTATGGCTTTGAATTGAGGCTTCAAAACGTTTTGAACGTCACAGAACATATGAGATGTTCTAAGAGCTAGAATTAGGATCTCAGGCTCGTGCCCGTGTTGCGAGATATGAGATCTCCAACAAGATTCTTTGCCTGCAAGATGAAAGAGAATAGCTCAATCGTTGAGCATGTGCTCAGATTGTTTGGGTGTTATAATCGCTTGAATCGAGTGGGAGTTGATCTTCCAGATAAGATAGTGATTGATACAGTTCTCCAAGTCACTGTCACTAAGCTACTAGAACTTGGTGATGAACTATAAAATGCTAGGGAGAGAAATAATGATCCCTAAGTTGTTCGCGATGTTTGACACCACGAAGGTAGAAATCAAGAAGGAGCATCAAGTGTTGATGGTTAGTCAAACCACTAGTTTCGAGAAGGGCAGGAGCAAGGAGGGAAAACTTCATGGATAGCAAGTCAGTTGCTGCTCCAGTGAAGCAACCCAAAGTTGAACCCAAACCCGAGACTAAGTGCTTCGATTATGAGGAGAGCGGTCGCTGAAGCGGAACAACCCTAGATACTTGGTAGATAAGAAGGCTGGCAACGTCGACAGAAGTATATTTGATATACGTGTTATTTATGTGTACCTTGCTAGTACTCCTAGTAGCACCTGGGTATTGGATACCGGTTCGGTTGCTAAATATTAGTAACTCGAAATAAAAACTACGGAATAAACGGAGCACTAGCTAAGGGTGAGGTGACGATGTGTGTTGGAAATGTTTCCAAGGTTGATGTGATCAACATCGCATGCTCTCTCTACCTTCGGGATTAGTGACGAACCTAAATAAATGTTATTTGGTGTTTTGCGTTGAGCATGAACGTAATTAGATCGTGTTTATTGCAACACGGTTATTCATTTAAGTTAAAGAATAATGGTTATTCTGTTTACATGAATGATAGAAACCTAAGCTGTCATTTTTTAACGTTTGGGGCTGCGACGCTTGTGTGGAAAAATGTTTTCACCTAATAAGCTCGAACCCAAAGCGGACAAATGCATCTTCATAGAATACCCTAAAGACAGTTGGGTAAACCTTCTATCTCAGATCCAAGCATAAAGTGTTTGTTGCTAAAACGGGGTCCTTTCTCGAGAAAGAGTTTCTCTCGAAAGAATTGAGTGGGAGGAAGATAGAACTTGATGAGATTGTTGAACCTTTGTTCAACCCGAGAGTAACGCAGCGCAGGAATTTGTTTCTGTGAAGCCTACGCTAGTTGAAAAGGAAGTTAATGATGATAATCATGAAGCTTTGGATCAAGTTACTATCGAACCTCGTAGGTTGACAAGGATATGTACTACTCCTGAGTGGTACGAGAACCCTATCTTGGAGGTCATGTTGTTGGACAACGATCAACCTACGAGCTGTGGAGAAGCGATGATGGGACCGGATTCCGACAAATGGTTAGAGGCCATAAAATCCGAGAAAGGATCCATGTATAAAAACCAAGTATAGACTTTGGTAGACTTGTAGGTTGGACGGCAGGTCGTCGAGTACAAATGGACCTTTAAGATGAAGACAGACGTTGATGGTGAATGTCACCATTTTTAAAGCTCGACTTGTCGCAAAGAAGTTTTGGCAAGTTCAAGGAGTTGACTACGATGAGACTTTCTCACTCGTAGGGATGCTAAAGTCTGTTGGAATTATGTTAGCAGTTGCTGCATTTTTCAATTATGAAATCTGGCGGATGGATGTCAAAACATCGTTTCCTTCCTCAAGGAAGGTTGTATGAGATACAACCAAAAGGTTTTTGTCAGTCCTAAGGATGAAAAGGTGTGCAAGCTTCAGTGATCCTTCTATGAACTGAAGCAAGCATCTCGGAGTTGGAATATACACTTTGATGAGGTGATCAAAGTTTTTGAGTCTATACAAAGTTTATGAGAAACTTGTATTTACAATAAAGTGAGTGGGAGCACTATAGAGTTTGTGGTAAGCATATGTGGTTGACATATTGTTGATCGGAAATGATGTAGAATTTCTGAAAAGCATGAACGGTTGTTTGAAACGAGTTTTTTCAAAGGAAGACCTGGATAAAGCTACCTAATTGTTGAGCATCAAGATCTATAGAGATAGATCAAGAAGCTTGATGAGACTTTTCAATAAGTGCATACCTTGACAAAGTTTTTGAAAGAATTCAAAATGGATCAGTGAGAGAAAGAGTTCTCGCCTGATTTGTAAGGTGTGAAGTTGAGTAAGACTCAATGCCCAGTCACTGCAGAAGATAGAGAAAAGATGAGTGTCATCCCCTATGCTTCAGCCATAGGCTCTATCATGTATGCAATGCTGTGCACAAGACCCGATGTTAGCCTTGCCATAAGTATGGCCAGAAGGTTTCAAAGTGATCCGAGAATGGAGCACTGGACAGCGGTCAAGATTATCCTTAGTAACTAAAAGACTAAGGAGATGTTTCCCGATTATGAGGTGATAAAGAGTTCGCCGTAAAGAGTTACGTTGATGCAAGCTTTAACACAAATCCGGATGACTCGTAGTAGCAATCTGGATACGTATAGTGGAGCAGCCATTTGGAACAGTACCAAGTGGAGTGTGGTAGCAGTGTTTACGGTTTGACATAGAAATTTGCAAAGTACACACGGATCTGAATGTTGCAAACCCGTTGACTATAAGACCTCTCTCACATGCAAAGCATGATCAAGCCCCAGAACTCATTGGGTGTTAGATTCATAACAATGCAAATCACATGGTGATGTGAACTAGATTATTGACTCTAGTACAAGTGGGAGACTGTTGGAAATATGCCCTAGAGGCAATAATAAAGTAGTTATTATCATATTTCCTTGTTCATGATAATCGTTTATTATCCATGCTATAATTGTATTGATCGGAGACTTAGATGCATGTGTGGATACATAGACAAAACCACGTCCCTAGTATGCCTCTAATAGACTAGCTCGTTGATCAAAGATGGTTAAGGTTTCCTAGCCATGGACATGAGATGTCATTTGATAACGAGATCACATCATTAGGAGAATGGTGTGATGGACAAGACCCAAACTACAAACGTAGCATATGATCGTGTCAGTTTATTGCTACTGCTTTCTGCATGTCAAGTATATGTTCCTTTGACCATGAGATCATGCAACTCACGAACACCGGAGGAGTGCCTTGTGTGTATCAAACGTCGCAACGTAACTGGGTGACTATAAAGGTGCATTACAGGTATCTCTGAAGGTGTCTGTTGGGTTGGCATGGATCAAGACTGGGATTTGTTACTCCGTGTGACGGAGAGGTATCTCAGGGCCCACTCGGTAATACAACATCACAATAATCCTTGCAAGCAATGTGACTAAGTGTTAGCCATGGGATCTTGTATTACGGAACGAGTAAAGAGACTTGCCGGTAACGAGGTTGAACTAGGTATACAGATACCGACGATCGAATCTCGGGCAAGTAACATACCAAGAACAAAGGGAAACATCATACGGGATTAACTGAATCCTTGACATAGAGGGTCGACCGATAAAGATCTTCGTAGAATATGTAGGAACCAATATGGGCATTCGGGTCCCGATATTGGTTATTGACCGTAGAGGTGTCTCGGTCATGTCTACCTAGTTCTCGAACCCGCAGGGTCTGCACACTTAAGGTTTGGTGACGTTTCGGTAGTATAGAGTTATGCATGGTGGTGACCGAAGGTTGTTAGGAGTCCCGTATGAGACCCCGGACGTCACGAGGAGGTCCGGAATGGTTCGGAGGTAAAGATTGATATATAGGAAGTCCTGTTTTGGTCGCCGGAAAAGTTTCGGGCTCATCGGTAGTGTATCGGGAGTGCGGGTAGTGTACCGGGGGACCATCGGGAGGGGTATTTCGATCCAAGAGGCCATATGGGCTGTGGGAGAGTAAATACCAGCCCTTTGTGGGCTGGTGGAAGTCCCACACAAGGCCCATGCGGCTAGGAAGAAAAAGCCCAAAAGGAAAATGGTGGAAAAAGGCAAAAACAAGGGCCAAATAAGGAAGGAGTCCTAATCCTACTAGGAGTGGAGGAGGAGGACTCCTCCCTCCTTGGTTTGCCTGACCCAAGGGCTGCCTCTTTGGCAGCCAAGCCTCCTCCTCCTCTCCTCCTATATATACTAGAGGATTTCAGGTTTTGGTACAAGATTTTCAGCCACGTGCCACCCGTTCCTCTAGTGCATAGCTTCTCCTCTAAATCGGTTTTCTGCAGTGCTTAGGCGAAGCCCTGCCGGAATAGCTCCACCGCCATCGCCGCAGCGCCGTCACGCTGCTGGAGAACTCTTCTACCTCTCCGCTCCCTCTTGCTGGATCAAGAAGGCGGAGATCGTCATCAAGCTGTACGTGTGCTGAACGCGGAGGTGCCATCCGTTCGGCGCTAGATCGAAAGGACCGTGATCAAGATCGCGAGACGGATCGTGATGAGTTCGCGGGACGGATCGTGATGAGTTCGCGGGACGGATCGTGATTGGATCGCTGGACGGATCGTGATGAGATCGCGGGACACTCGGCGATTTGGATCGCGAAGACGTTCGACTACACCAACCGCGTTTCTTAACGCTTCCCGCTTAGCGATCTACAAGGGTATGTAGATCCACTCTCCCTCTCGTAGATGCTCATCACCATGGATAGATCTTGCGTGTGTGTAGGAAAATTTTTGTTTCCCATGCAACGTTCCACAACAGTCGCTGCCGTTGCCGCACCACCGTCTCCTTCATTGTTGTGAGCCTCATCTCCCTCCCACGTCATCTTCTCTCCTCCATCCTCGCCCTCCTCCCTCGACCCTCGCCCTTCTCCGCCCTCCATCCTGTCCCTTCTCTCTCCTCCAGCCGCCGCCCTTTCTCCCTCCTCTGGCCATCGATCCTCTTCCCTCCACCCTCCACTTACCTCCCTCCCTCCTCCCTCTGTTCTTGTAGAATGTAGGTATTTTTTGTAGAATTTCCAATGAATTGGTAGAATTTGCTTGTAGAATGTAGTTTTTTTGTATAGAACAGACAATCTTAGGTATCAAATTTTCTAGGAATTTACTAAGAAATGTATTGGAATGGTATATGAGAAATTTTTAGGCGTTAAATTTCCTAGGAATTCACTGATATAAAATTATAGTAAAAACATTAGGTTTAGAAATTTTTAGTAAAACAATTAGGTATATTTGGACATGTGTATTTGTTATTGCAGGCATTACCTTCGAGTGGCCTATGTTTTGCCGGAATGTTGATTCATTTTCGTTCCAGCAAATTTCAGGCGCTCGATATGTCCTATTTTTAAAAAAGGTCATGCTAAAATTTTGGCATGATTTGTGCTAGAAAGTAGTAAATATCGGGTGCTCGTGATTTCATAGAATAAGAATTAGATGACATTCCGACAACACATAGGCCATTTTTATGCCATTACTCCATAAATGCAATGTTAACTCTCTTATGCTTATTAGGGTACAATCACTGAAGCGCCTTGTGTGACTTTCATGTCAGTTTTTGACGGAGGAATCCTAACTGTGGTCGTGAGGGTTGTTTCCTCTTTTTCTTCTCGCAATATATACCTTCTTAAAATGCGCGAGAGAAGAAGAGGAAGCGACCAACAACGACGGTTGAAATATCAGAGGAAGAATCCCAAATGTTGTCATGGGGTCGCTTCCTCCATTCTCGTGTGCTAGAGATTTTGGTAATGCACGTGGGAACAAAGGGAGGAGCGAGCATCACCAAGGGTCAAAATATTAGTGTGAGCGAGTGTCCACCAACATACACCACCATATCAGTGTGAGAGAGTGTGCGCCATATACACCATGAGATATGAGAGTTTTTGAAGGAAGCCTCGACAGAACGAAACTCAACCCATGCTAAATACTTCCTTGTATAATTGTCGTCGATTTTTAATCTTTGAATCATGAACACACGAAATGGCTGACGATGATAGGATCCCTAAGTGTGAGTACTGCGACGATGATAAGGGTATGTGCGACATGCCTCACCTACGAAACGGTAGGTTCTTCACCATCAAGCTGGAAGAGACCTTCGATGTTTTTATGGTACACAACAATGACAAGTATTTTTTCGTAATTAATCATGACTTCTGTTTCTTTGCTTCAATGTGTAGTTCCCGTTTTATATAATTCGACTAGTGCATCCCCTGCCATGCAAGACGGTATGTCTCGAAGAATCTCGGTTTCGAAGAAAGTGAGAATATGGAGACGAGAAGTGCTAACCTAAGGACTAAACGTGGTCACACATTTCTGGTTATACTATATAATGTTGTTAATCACTCACATTTTGGTTGCTTACATTGAGAAGCTCAAGCCAAGGCATATGAATTTCAGGAAGATATGCACATAACCTTCGATATTCGTCCTGAAGATAATATAGAAGATAATATCGACATTTGGGTGGATGTGGATATGCTTCCTATTTTACCTCCATGCGAGTTTGTAAACCATATTTGTTAAGTAATTTATATTGTTTATTTAAAAAATAGTCGGTGTTCATCCCTGCCTAACTTGTTTATTTTTAATTCTCAGCTTATTTCTCTTCTTCAACAAATAGTCAAAAGATAGTAGAACGTGTTGAGGAATGTTGTATCGGAAACAAAAAAATTCCTACGCACACACAAGATCTATCTATGGTGATGAGCATCTACGAGAGGGAGAGTGGATCTACATACCCTCGTAGATCGCTAAGCGAAAAGCGTTAACATACGCGATTGATGTAGTCGAACGTCTTCATGATCCAAATCGCTATCCGTCCCGCGATCCAATCATGATTCGTCCCAATTTAGCGCCGAACGGACGGCACCTCTGCGTTCGGCACATGTACACCTCGATGACAACCTCCGCCTTCTTGATCTAGAAAGAGGGAGCAGAGAGGTATATGAGTTCTCTGATAGTGCGACGGCGCGGCGGCGGCGGCGATGGAACTATTCTGGCAGGGCTTCACCTTACCACTACCGAAAACTAGAGGATATGATCTATCGGGGAGAGAGGGTTGCATCGTGGCTCAGGGTTTTGGTGCGGCTGCCCTCTCTCCCCTTCACTACGGGATGGTTTGACTCCTCCCACAGCCCATGAGATCCTTTGGGTCGAGACATCCCTCCCGATGGCTCCCGGTACCCTCCCGGCACTCCCAGTACACTACCGAAGTATTCAAAACTTTTCCGGTGACCAAAACAGGACTTCCTATATATCAATCTTTACCTCCGGACCATTCGGAAGCTCCTCGTGACATTCGGGACTCCGAACAACCTTCGGTCGCCACCATACAAAATTCTACTATACCGAAACGTCACCGAACCTTAAGTGTGGAGACCCTGTGGGTTCGAGAACTATGTAGACATGACCGAGACACCTCCACGGTCAATAACCAATAGCAGGACCTGGATGCCCATATTGGTTCCTACATATTCTACGAAGATCTTTATCGGTTGAACCTCTATGTCAAGGATTCAGTTAATCCCATACGCTATTCCCTTTGTTCTTCAGTATGTTACTTGCCCGAGATTCGATCGTCGGTATCTCTATACCTAGTTCAATCTAGTTACCGACAAGTCTCTTTACTCATTCCGTAATACAGTATCCCATGGCTAATACTTAGTCACATTACTTGCAAGGCTTATTGTGATGTTGTATTACCGAGTGGGCCTTGAGATACCTCTCCGTCACACGAAGTAACAAATCCCAGTCTTGATCCATGCCCACTCAACAGACACCCTCGGAGATACCTGTAGAGCATCCTTATAGTCACACAATTACGTTGTGACGTTTGATACACACAAGGTATTCCTCCGGTGTCAGTGAGTTGCATGATCTCATGGTCATAGGAACATATACTTGACATGCATAAAACTATAGCAATAATCTGACACGATTATATGATATGTTTATAGTTTGGGTCTTGTCCATCACATCATTCTCCTAATGATGTGACCCCGTTATCAAATGACATCTCATGTCTATGGTCAGGAAACCTTGACCATCTTTGATCAACGAACTAGTTAACTAGAGGCATACTAGGGACAGAGTTTTTTCAATGTACCCACACATGTATTTGAGTTTCCAATCAATACAATTATAGCATGGATAATAAACGATTATCACGAACAAGGAAATACAATAATAACCAATTTTTTATTGCCTCTAGGGCATATTTCCAACACTCACATATCACGAAAACTCATACCACCTTTTGACTTTGGAAGCATCATCTTATCCCAGCTTAACCACGCCATTTTCCTTTTTACCTTTTTCTAGACCTCACCAGTACTGCTGCATCATATGTGTCAAGTCATCACAAACCGATGTCAGCAACATGAACATACTCAGCACATATCTCGTGATAGCTCGGGCAACAACTTTTGTAATTATTTCCTTATTATGAAGGTGCTAATATTTTTCGCTCCAATCAACAAGCCCTGCTTGAATGGACTCAAACCTTTCTTTGTGCATTCTCCCATCAGATACTGGCAACCCCAAACATTTTGAGTCAACAATTTGTAGTGCAATTTTTAGAGAATTCCTTGCACCCAACTAAACAACATCTGGATTGTCAAAGAAAAGGATGAAACACTTTCAAGGGTTAATAAGTTGTCCTGTTGATGAAGCGTAAGTGTTTGACAATCCTTTGACAATCTCTACCTATTGTACAGAAGCTCAAGAAAATAGCAATGAATCATCCACAAATAAAAGATGTGAAATAATTGGAGCATTGTAGTAGATCTTAAGTCCCTCCAAACCTTCAATTTGCACTGGATTTATGCACTAAAGAAGAGAAGACATGAGCAAGGAATATGAATAAAAAGGGTGACAAAGGGTCAACTTGACGAAGCCCCTTTGACGGTGTAAAAGCCTTCAACGGTTTGCCATTATATTTTGTTGAATATTTCACTGAGGTGACACAAACCATAATCTAAGAAATCCAAACTTGAGAGGAACCCCACTTCAACAATAGACTCTCCAAAAGAAATTAACTAATCAACGCGATCATGGCCTTCGAAAGATCCAATTTGTAAGCACAAAAGGCAAAGTTACCTTTCAAGGATTCTATATGGTGGATACATTCAAAGACAGTGATGAAATTATCAGAAATAAACCCGCAACCTGGAATGCACGCTCTTTGGTTTTCTGAAATCGACTCCACGAGCCAAAGCCGGTTAACCAAGCACTTTGACACAACTTTATAGACCACATTACTAAGTGAATTGACCCGAAGTCGTAAGTTCATTGCGAAGTGGAGCTTCAGGGATTAGTAGTAGAAAAAAGAAAATGATTAGTAGTAGAAAAAAATCCACATGAATCTTCACGTAAGATCAATAATATAAGATTTATATGTACAATGTTAGTTTTATATCTAGATGTGTTTTAACAAGGCAACAAACCCGTTGAAGCGGCACCGTTAAAACCGCCCAACGGAACCCATGGCCGGCGACGTGCATGCATCATTTCACAGTCGTCCATATCTCTCTCCAGCGTCCAGCATACAAAATCCCATTAAAATGCATGCGCAGCCACCAGCGCCGGCCATTTGAAATTTGACATTACTATACAGTATACACATGCCATGCATCACGGGTTCACTCGGCGCGCAAAATAGGAAGAAGAAAATACTCCAATCAACATAAAAAAAACACTCTGCCGATCGGAGTAGAGCAGCACTAATATAATCTCACGGTTGGTGCACCCAACAGCTCCTGCCGCCACTGCTTGGCGAGAAAGTTCAACCGGTCAAGCGCGTTTGACATTTCCGGCTTCCAGATCTTTGACGCGGCAGAGAAAACCCAGCGAATCGGAGAGGGAATAAAATCATTTGCGAAAGCAAAGCGGAAGCTACTACCGGCAGTAGCAGCTGGGTGTAAACAGAATCCACCAACTGGATTATCGTGGAATATTTATTTATTGTTAAAGATCGTTGAGATGGTTGAGTGATGGGCAGTGTGGTAGTAAGCAGTTGACTTAACCTGCTACTTTGTGGAGTAGTGCCGCAACGATAAAAAATATTTCGGTTGTTGGTCCTGGGTTTGGATTGGAATAATGATATCTGCTTAAAACGGACGCCCGTGATCGTGATCGTACTAGCTTGTCAGCAGGCAGGGGCCAATGGGATTTGCTTACGGTCTGATCATGTCACTGATTACGGTTCCGTCAGACGCCCAAGTCCCTGGCCACCTGTGCCAAATACGTGCAAAAATATGATTACGAGTACTAGCATTTTCTACTGCCGGCACGTCACTTATTACGAGTAACATTTCATAGGATCACCACGTACTCTCGCGCCGGAGCACCGGATGCAAATTGAGACGGAGATTCAGAATCGGCGTTGCCACCTGCATCGTTGTAGGTTTGCCTCCGGACTCGCCGGAGTCAGACTCGGAGGAGCTGGAGGCGTAGTTGCCGGAGGCAATGGAGGAGGACGAGGCGGAGTAGATTGAGACGGACCAACCTGCTCCAGGCTGGAGACGCAGTGATTGCGAGGAGGCCGCAGCGGTGGCGCTAGCGGGTCACTGAGCGAATTTGAGGTCGCCCAAGCGGTGGCGGTAGAGGAGCACTCATCCCCGACTTCATCCGCTTGGAGGCGGAGGTGGAGGCAAACCGCCGCTATCACCACAAGGCACGGGCATAGTGGACACAATCTTTGCGGACATGGAGTCTAACGAGGAGCCGGATCGGTGGGTGATGGATATCCACCAGGGGACAGATTCGTCCGGCACTACCCGCGAGGTTGTCTACATCCCGACGAGAAGTAGAAATAGGCTAGCTTTATATATGTAGTACTACATAGATTTTGTGTTGTATATGTAGTATGGATTTGAGGTATAATATTGAGTTTGCTATATCCGTTGTAGGTGCTCTCACGGAGTTAATCTTAAAAGGAGTAAGGGCATCTATAAGGCAGACACGTAAACCTTTGGCAACCACCCGGACCGTGCGGTCCAGACCGCGAAAGCCATCCAACACGGTCTTGTATCGGTTCGCGGGATGGTCCAGACACGATTTCTTCTGCAAACCGGAGATAAACATGGGGGAGGTTTGCGGGACTCTAGACCGCTACTTCGCCCGATTCTGACCATCCTGGTCCACCAAAAAAACTCACCCGCCCTTCCCGCGCCTTTCATCTCACGTGCCTCGCCGCTTGCCCGCCGCGTTCATGTTGACCCAGAGCATACAACGGTCGTCACTGAAACCGTGATTTGACTGGACGGGAAGGCGGCGCAGACGAACGCGACATCTCGGGCCCCGCCGCTTCAATGCGGACGTTGCGTCCCGAGGAACCAACTCCGACAGCTGCGCTGCATTGAAGCGGGTTGACCGCCCCACCGCCTACCCTGTCTATGGATATTTAAGCCACGCTCCGGTGTCAAGGAGCAGAGCACCGAACCTTCTTTCTCGCTTCCCTCCCTGGCGACGCTGAGCGGCATCATACCTTCCTCGTCTCTTCTCTCCCCGTGTTCGCTCTGCCAGATGGAATCAACGCCACCATCACTAGCGTGAGTGAAGGACGAGCACCGTCCCCGTCATTTGTTCGCGTCAAGAACGAGCCGGCAGCCCCCTCTGGCCGGTCAAGGACGAGCCGTCCCCGCCGCGCAACCGTGGCCTCCACATCGGGCGTTGTGTGAAGTAGGAGACCGCGTCCCGGAGCATCGCTCCACATTCGCTAGGATGGACATGGGGCCGGAATGGGCCAGGGACGACCTGGACCTCAGCGCGGCGTGGGCCTCTCTGTGGCCACCATGGAGATGTCCGTCAGGCATTGTAGCCGCCAATACGGCAAGCTCGACAAGATCGGCGAGGAGTGGTTGGTCCGTACGGTGCAGCAGGCAACTGCCAGATAGGGTTGTCGCTGTCGTACGACGTTGTTTTGCCGCTAGAGGAACGATGACGACGACGGTGGAACGGACGAAGACAGTAGTCACACGTACGAAGAGGTCGTCATATACATGTTTTATTTTTTCTTCTTGTTTTTCACTGTCGAAATATCAACCTTTTTTGTAAATTATGTTCCAACTTGAATGAAATTCGTGGTGTTTGTACTAATTTCGTCCGGTTACTTCGAGTTATGATCAAAATGTATGCGACTAAGATTAGATGTCGTCCTTTCGCATCCGTGTCCGCGGACTGATCCCCCCTTATCCGCTGATGGATGCGGGAGAAAATTTGTGGGTTGTTGTTAAAGATGCCCCAAGCACCAACAAGTTAGATATACGAACAAGTTTAAAACTTGATGACTGATTTTTAAGCATAGTAATTCAAACGCTTTTTATGGCACTTTACATTGGCGTGAGCACGACATATTTTGTTTGTAAGCACGACAATTTTCTGGCAAAAAACAAACCGATACGAATTTGTCATACCCCCTCCGTCTCGATATATAAGTCGTCTTACGTTATGTACCGCAATTAAGGTGGAGAGGAGAACGAAAAAACTTAATATTTGTTTGCAATAAACAGACCAATGCATGCGGTGCTAAGTATACTCAAGTTATTAAAAACATACACGTATCACATTTTTTATTTATTAATTGTTAAGAAACGAGAAACAAGATGAGAATTAACGCACCACGTCTAAGTGATTTGGCCATACTTGATAACAAAACTTTTCATCCTCCGTAAACATAATTTGCCGTTGAAAAAAACGCCCGACTTATCGTTCATGCCTAAAATTCTGATGTTCACTGATGACCATCAACATCCACGGTTTGGATCGGTACACTCTGCCTGCCTGCGCCTACGGCAGCGAATGTACGGCGGCGGGGGTGGGTGGACATTTTTCACGGCACCCGAGGAGGACAGGACAGGAGGAGACTTTGGCATTTGGTTTTCTGACGCCTTGATTCGGCTGGCAAGAGCAAGACGGCTCCAAGATCTCTCTCTCTCGCGCGCCCACCCACCAACGCAGCGCGGCCTGCCCTCTGCGTCGCATCGAGATTCACGCGGCAGTAAATATCGTGTCATGCGGCACGTGGACTTCGGCCCCCGCGCCTCGGGATTCACATCCCCTTAACTCCCCGGTCCTCACCCGAAAAAAAAAAATCCCCGGTCCCGGTGCCAGCCACCACAGTGCACCGCGCAGGCGTAGCGCAGCAGCTTCGCCGCGTCAAGCAGGTTCGTTTCCCTCTTTTTTCTTACTGCCACATGCAGGCCAAGTGTGGAGTGTCCCTCCAAACAAAAAGACCATTGAGCGCAATGTTTCGTCCTCAGTTTCTGTAAAATTTACATGACATTTCACTGTAAACGGGCCACCTCGCTTGCTTTAAATTTGCCGCGAAGTTGTCTGCGAAAGTGCATGGAAGAATTGAGCAGTGAAAGGAGAAAGAGAAAGGAAAAGTTGGGGGAATGGAGACAGGACGAGGGTACGCAAGGGTACATGGTCAGCAGTAGAGCCTTTTGTAGCCTGATGATTCTCGGGGCCGGGGAAAGGTGGCCGCGATATGGACGTGCGATGGGACGCGACGGACGATGGGTACGTAGGCGGCCGCTAGCCCCGCTACGCGACGGCGAGCAAACCAGACATGCTAGTGCTCCTACGAACTACTCCTAGTACTAGTCGTACACTAGCCAGCGCCCCAGCAGCAGTGCATGTATACGTGCCAGTGTTGCGTCCTAATTTTGTCTGGATCCGATCAGTGAACCGGGCACGAGAGTGTGAATGGATGCTTCAGCAAGATGGCGATATGCACTAACAAAATACGGAGTACTAATCTATGGGAGCTTGCGTTTGAATCGATTCAATGTTGACTCCCCCGTGACTAATCTGCGCAGGCAAAAGAATCATTCTCATCTTTTAATATGTACTCCTCCTCCTGCCTGGACGGCGACGACTGGCCAGCCACACAATCACAGACGCCAATGTCAACGCTCCCGGTCGGAATCGCCCGTCGGGCGGAGAGCGAAGTCCGAACGCGCGCCGGCGTGTCGCGCGGACCTGCACCTTCATGCATGGCACACACATACAGTACATACCAGATACCACCGACGTCGGTATTCTTTTTAGATCATCGTTCCGTTGAGTCAACACCGCCGAGCTCGCTTTTACATACGCCACACGACGGCCGGACCCGACCAGTTCCGGTCCTTTGTGGGTTTGCCGTACGTCGGGCTGCTTCCCCGGAGCTTCGCATGCATGCGGGCGTGCCGGAGTTTGGCCGGGAGGAAGGGGGCAGGAACCGATCAACGCGCGCGCGTCCACCGTACGTGTCTCTCTCGGCGCGATCCAACCGGCGGAGCGGAGCAGTGCTGACCGGCGACGGGGTCTCGGTTGCGTGCCGTGGCCGATCGAAGAGGCGGTTGTTGGGGGTGGTCGGGCAGCGGCTCCGTCCGTGGGTTAGCTTGGACGGGGTCCCAGCGACCGATCGTGTTCGGGGTGACCTCTTTTTTGTTGTGTCATGGTGCCGCGTCATGGTTTCCTGCCGTGGATGAAGCTGCCCGGAAGAACGGGTGACGACGGGGAGTGATCGGCTCGACGGTTACCAACCGTGGAGCTTGCTGGCTGGGACGATCGATGGCGATGTCCATCATCTAGCCGATGTGTTGTACTAGGAAATTATCTGCAATGGTAACGTCAACCGGAGGCCATGTTCTGACCTGCTCATATGCACCTTGCCTTGATGGTAACATTCATCCTCTTCTAAGAAGATTAAGAATGTCTCATATATTACTTTTTTGTGGAGAAAAATCGTTTTGTTATACTTAGTACTATGGTCTTTTTCTTGGTCCAGCGGCTACCAAGATGTGCGACTTGATCGCATTATTGTTTGGGTCCCGGCGGCTTACTTCGCCGGCCGGCCGGTGCAGTGCAAATGAATACAAGACGAGACGTCGATGACAACGGCAGGTGCATGCATGCATGCATACCCGTAACAAATCGCAGAAAAACCATGCAAGGATCATGATGGCAGCCGAAAGAGCGCTCGACTCCACACCACCGACCGGGATACATTTCGTGGCAGTGGGGGCGCCGTTGGATATCTGATCGTGACTTTTTTTGTAACAGCACGCAGAGGAGTAGCCATCAGGGTTGACAACACATGTACGTCCGTCTAACAAGATATGCACAACCACACTAAGCGGCTAGCTTGATAAGCTACCAATAAAATCTTGCAATCAATCAAAAAAAAAAAACAAGACATGCACAACCAGCTAGGTGTCGAATTTCTCTCACGATATCCTCTCATGATTTCATCAATCATTAGAAAATGAGTTGTTATACATACGACCAGCATCGTGGAACGGTGACAGCATGGCGAGCAAAACCACCGGCCGGTAGCCCGTCTCCCAAACCAGTGACTTGGGAACCATATACATCCACGGTCACGGGGAAAAATACTGACGAAAATGCAAGTAGATGGGTGAAGATATCATCACTATAATGCAGCTGTGCTTCTGTGGGGACGGACCTCGTTGAGTACAACAATCACCCAAGAAAACAGTAGCTCCTGATGCCGCCGCCCGAGCAAACGGATAAAACTGGCCCGAGTAGATGATGACCTTCTACGAAGCACCGATACTTCAAAAATCTGTGTATCGCCATATAATACTTTACCGATACTTCGATATTTCGATACAACTTCGATACGGGTATCCTTCAAGTATCGCTTTAAAAAAAAATGCCGATACAGGTATCCCGAAGTATCGCCGGTCAATAGTGTTCCTACCTTGATGTATCATTGGTCCGTTCATGTAGGTAGTGGGTGTGTGATGTACTAACGTAATAGTTGGATAAAGTCCTTGGTAAGGATGCTGCTTGTTGGATAAAATTACTTGTTGTTGTTGGCTTGCTGCTTTTTTATGTTTGTGACGCAAAATTACTTGATGTTGTTGTTGCTGCCTCCGATTGCTAGGAAAAAAGATACAAGTATACATTATGACATATTTTATCTTTCTTTATCATTATTTGAGCATTATTGATGTGTATTGCTTACTGATTTTAATTATCATTATGTTTATAAGTGAGAGTTCATATTTATATTTATGAGAAAAATGAGCTCAACGAAGATTGTGCTCTCGATATTGTTATCAAGAAAAAACTTTTAAACGTTGGGAGAACAGTAATGGAGTAGTATTTTGATCTCTAAACTATTATCGACAAAAGAATTGGATTGAGACAGTCCCTAGCCGTCTGACCTTTCGATGATGGTGAGATTTTTAAAATAAAAAACAACGAAACATGAAAACAATTAGGCAACCAGTAAGACAACATTTTGTTTTCAGCTGACACGTTTTATTATATTAGTTCTCATTAAATGTTATTTAATTATTATTTATATATGCTTGCCGTATCGTCGTATTGTTGTTTCTAAAAATTATCATATCCCGTATCGCCGTATCAATGTTGCCGTGACGACCTTTTACCGCATGCTTTAAGAGTGTTGATAAGATCTGGCTAGTGGCAAGGCAACTGGTTCTGGTAGCTTTCGGCATATGTATGCGGATTATCATGCATATCTAGCTATCGACGTCAGTGAACTACTAGTAGCTTAGCTCCTTCCGTGATTCGTCGTGAAATAAAAGTAAAAATCTTCCTCCACGCGTCGTGATCGAAATTAAGGTCGCTTTCCATGCCCCGAAAGAAAAATGGAATATATTTTGATTTGTTCTACTGTCAATCGCGGTTCTTTTTCATTTTTGGTTGCGCGCATTCGACGCGGGAGAAATTAATTGAATGCACGGCGTTTTCTCGCCGACGTCGGGCGGGTGATGAAGGGCGCGACTCTGTCATCACCTGTCCGTCACCCTTCTCGGCCACTACTACGCTACGGAGTACTGAACCGCCGTGGTTCCAGTCCAGGTGAAACAAATCGCACGGCGCCGGCGAGTGGACGCACGCACGTCGGGCGCGAGGGACGACGGCGACGGCTGTGGCGCCGTCGTGTCGTCGGTCGAGGGGTCGTCACGTATGCGCGCATACGCACGGCCGGAGGCGCCGGCGCGATCGGCGTCGGTCCCGTCCCTGTAGTGCTGTACGTGCGACGCCGACACGGAACCTGACGCCTTTTAAGATTCAGTGCTCGCCGGTCGAGATCGATCAGTCTGTCAATGGCTGGCTGGCTGCCCTGCGATCCACGGCTTCGCCGGCGGCGGCGACGTTCCGATGGCGAGACGGACGGATGGATGGACGACGAGGTCTGGAACCACTCGCCCGCGAGATGCGCGCGTCTGCCGTCGTGCATGCACGGGGATTTTGTTGGGTTGCTGCACTTGCGGAGTGCGGACAGGTACGCGCGGGGCCGACGGGGGGATCGGGCATCCACCGTCGGCGAGGTTCAGCGTACGCGCGCCACTAGCATGGCTATGGCTAGGCCGCTACGATACCAGCCGCGCCGACGGCGTGGCATGGCCGGGAGCAAAATCAGGTCCGTTAACCCCATGCTCACATCGAGATGAAATGAGCATGCAATTAGCACGAGTCACGAGGGTTTAGGATATCTTCGCCTGATCTAACTACACGGCCGAGAGATGCGGCTTTACGCCATCAGTCTAAGAAGATAAGTATTTCGGAAAGAGATTGGAGTTGCATTTTTTTTTTAGAAAAGAAGGATTACTTCGGTCGGATGCATGCAGTCATTTTATTAATTATTATTATAACCCTTACAAAATGTAAGTTTGAAGTCATAATCTTGGCGATCTATTCCTAATCCCTTGATGCAGGGGTGCCGAATGTCCGAGCCTAAAACCAAACAGACATCGCACCAAAACCTAATATCTAATGTTGGATGCTTCATCCTAGCCACATACCGGAAATGGATCACACATCGGTCCGGCGCACTCACCGAGGCTACCGCCGCCGTCATCCACCTAACCATCTTCAGAGCAGGTATCGACACAAAGACCATGTCAGGTCAACTGTCGACGCCACCATGGCGCCAGACAGCGCCATCGTCCCGCGCTCGTCCATCCAGCCGCATATGTTGTCGATATCCAGCTGCACCATGCTGCCAATACTCGTCATCATCGACGCGGTAGTAACAACGCCGCACCTCCTGGCAACCTCCACACCGTCGCCGCTGCTGGAGCTACGCGGAGTCCATCACCCACAACAACTCTCCGCCGAACACCAGATCCTCCCAAGACGGCGCCTTCATGGAGGGTACGACGCGAAGGACGTCGTCGCCTCCCAATCCAGACTGAATTTTGGACTTTCGTCTAGGAGAGGTTTGGAGGTGGATAGGAGAGACCTCGACATCGCCTCCGCGGAGGGTAACGGCGTCGAGAGACGCCACCGATACCGGACCGAACAGGCCCATCAAAGTTTCATTCGGTCTCCATCCTATACCACCAAACCTTCGTCGGTTCTGAATCCGGCAATGGACCACAAACCGAAAACCGCAGAGATGAGAGATGCATGGGGATCAACCCACCATGAAGAGGATCGAGAAATCCATCGTAGATCTCCAGGCGTCGAATTCCGCGATCCGACGTGGTCAGCGACGACCACCACCACCCCGCGGCGGCCAACGACAATCAAGCCCAAGACCCGGAATTGGATCCGAACTGAACCCAATAGCGCGTGTGACCACCGATCTTGCCCACCATGCAGCCGTCCCCACGCCGCGAGCGGGTCGCCGTCACAGCCGCGCTGCGCATGACGTTGCCAAGAAACCCGCCCGCCGTGCCTCGCGACCCCACGCTAGCCTGACGCCCCGCCCGATCTGGCTGCCCTGTGTCAGCCGCGACGAACAGGGGGGAGATGCCCCGCCGCCGCCCAGCCGGCCAAGCTTTGCCTGGCGACGCTGTGGGCGGCGGCGAGGAGAGGTGAATTCGGAGGAGGGCCGAGAGGGCGGCGGTTAGGGTTCCCCCGGGTCGCCCGCGGGGGCGACACGAGGGGGACAAGGGATGTGCAGCTAGTTTCCTCTATTGGAGTTGTATGCATTAGCAAGACAACAAAGTCACTGAACGCATTTATTTCAAAAAAAAACTCACTAAACGCATTCGTCTGTGACACGCAAAGTGCCTTCACTAGGAAGCGAATTACAACTTCCTATGCATCCGAAACCTTGTGCGGCATCTACACCCTACAAGAACGCTAACTATCCTACCCAAGCTTCTCGCAAAAAAATCAGAACCTCAGTATCATTGATGGGAACACAATACCTAATGGGATGCACTCTCACCATTAGAACCTCCTTGTATAGTGGCGACACGATCATTTTTGTGGCTTCGATGAAGGAGGAATTGTACGATCTTGCATCAATTCTGCAATCGTGACGAGGCAGGTTATTAACTGTGAGAAAAGTATGGTGGCGTCCATTACGCCATAATGTTGATCTTGATGATGTCCTATCTTGTTTCTGAGCCCTTTGGTCCTTACTTCCTTTGCGATATCTTGACCTTCTACTCACCATGGGACACCTTCGACATGAGGATTTTCAGCCAAGGCAACAACCAAGCTGACGCCATGGTGTCGGAAGCACGTCACCACTCCGAATTACTAAGGTGATCATCAAGTCGATGCTCACCTTGCTCGGAATCTACTCCCTAACGCCTCTCAACGTCCCAATTATAGTCCTGAACTACATCGACAAGCTTCATAGAGGCTACCTTTGGACCGACAGTGATAAAGTGCCTCGAGGTAAGTGCAAGGTCGATTAGGAAAACGTGTGTCCCCAAGGCATTCCGCAGTTTGGATTCTCAACCCCTTTTTTTGCAACAGTTCTCAGACTGGCGTGGCTTTGGCTTGAGTGGACTAATGCCCCCCAGGCCTAGATTGGGTTGTGTGTTATCACTGTTGCAACGGGGAGAAGGCTTTGTTCTGGTTATCCCAATGTTTGAGGGTTTGAGACCTATAGACATTGGCCCAGTTACTTTCTCTATGAGTATCCTCGTAAAGTAAGAAAGTTGTCAAGCATGCTTTAGAGAACAATAAGTGGGTGGACTGGATCAACACTTATAGTGGCCTCATGGTGGACCATCTTTAGGAAGTCGCCTATCTTTGATAAAGATTGAACATGACACGGTTGAACCTTGCTTCTGCAAAGCTCGCTGGTGATGCTCGTCCTCAACCGCCTCTGCCTACAACATCCAATTCACGTACCTTATGGACTCGAGCACGCATCCTCTTTGTCTGGAAAATGTGCCCCCCTTCTAAGTGCAAATTCTTCGTGTGGCTCACCCTTTAAGATCACCTATGGATGGCGATGCAGCTACACTCCATGGATGGTCAAACTGTTGACCCTGTCAGCTTTGCAGGTCTGAGCATGAATCAGTGTCCCACCTTCTTTTCTAGGGCAGACTCACGGTTAGAACTTGGAATATGACCCTCATGATAATCGTCGGTATCAACTTTGCAGGTCAAATGGTGTTGATTGTTAGTTTAGAAAAATCCATTTCTGAGCACGGGCTCAGCTGCACCCCCACCGAGTAAAAAATCAGAAAAAATACTAAAAATATTTCCAAAATTCCAAAAAATTGGATGATACATAATTTCATGCGTGAGGTTCGCTCCAATTTTTGTATCATTTGAACATCTGACCAGCTTTCGGTAAAAAAGACAAATTCGGGGTCTCTAAAAATGTTTACTGTTCATGCATTGTTTTGACCCGATTTGTTTTTTTTTGCTGAGCGCTTCTCAGATGTTCAAATGATACAAAAATTGGAGCGAACCTCACGCATGAAATCATCTTTCACCCCCCCAAAAATTGAAATGTTTTGAATTTTTTAGTATTTGTTTTGATTTTTTATTGAACAGGTGCAGATGAGCCTGGGCACCAAAACGCCTCACTCAGAAGTGTAACTTAGTCTTCCTCATATCGGTCCAACTGTCATAATAACCATCATTATGACGATTTTTGGCCAAATTGACACTAAAACAGAGTTGCCACATGGCCCCGAGTCGCATGTGTGCTACTGTGGGTCCAGGCAGCGGGCACCTTGTTGAGTATACTAGAGTGACAAATGGAGATAAGAACTGCTCCAGAAAACATTAGCTCATGATGCCGCCCTTGCAAATGGATAGAATTGGAAAGATAATAACCTTTTACCACATGCTTTTAGGGTGTTGATAATAACAATGATAAAAGCTGGCTAGTGGCATGGCAATTGGTTCTGGTAGCTTTCGGCATACGCACGTATGCAAATTATCATGCCTATCTAGCTATCCACGTCATTTACATAATCTTTTCACACAAGATCTCATATTCGCAACAATTTTGAGAGCTCAAGGCCCCACAACAACGAGTTGTTGTAAAACAAAACAAAATCTTCTTTCATGCGTCCCGATCGAAGGGTCGCTTTCCATGTCCCGAGATTAAAAGGGAATATCGATTGGCGATTGTTTTACTGTCACTCACTCACTGTTCTTTTTTCTTCAGTGGCCAAATTAAACAAGGAGAAAGTAAATGCGGATACGTACATGCATACACGTAACTGTCGTGATGGCAAATTCCAGCGGGGATGATGGAGGCTTCTTGCCGACGGCGACGTGGGGCGGGTGATGCAGGGCGCGAGGCTGTCATCACCGGCACGTCACCCGCTCGGATCGGCAGCGCGCCACGTACGTAGGTGCTACTCTACTCCGGTGATGGCCGGAAGGGTCGTGGTTCCTTCCAGCTCACGGGGTAGCGGGGCCGCCCGAGCGAAACAGATTGAACCCGCCCGCGAGGCGCACGTACGTACGCGCCCTGTCCATATCCGTCGCTTTTGGGCGGCGCGTCCGGCCGTCCAGGCGCCGGCGAGTGCGGCGCGTCGGCAGGCGTACGTCTGTGTCCGGGCTTCGGCGAGTGGGCGCACGTCGCGAGCGAGCGGCCACATCGCGCATGCACGGTGGACGACGGCGACGACTGTGGCGTCGTGTCGTGATGGAGGGGCCCCGATCGGGGGACAAAGACGAGGGCGTCACGTACATATGCGCGCGTACGTGCGATCGACGCCGACACGGAACCAGGCGCCTTTTCCGAGTTAATGTTGCCTAGTCGAGATCGATCGGTCGACGGCTGCCCTGCGATCCACGGCTTCTTCGGCCGCGGCGATGTTCCGATGGCGAGACGGCTGGATGGGATGGGCGGCGAGCCTTGGAGCCGTGTGCCGCCGTGCGTGGGCGCACGTACGACGGTTTTGTTCCTTTGCTGCACTTGCAGGGCGCGGACAGGCGCGCACGGGGCCGGGCTGATTGGGCAGGCGCCGGCCGGCCGTCGGCAAGGTTCAGCGCACGAAGCCGCGCGCCAGTGGCTAGCTAGCTAGCTAGGCCCGTGCCAGCCTCGCGGCTCGCCGACGACATGGCGATGGCGTGCGGATGAAACAAACAAACAAATGCGGAGTGAGACAGCGAGGCGTGGTGTTCCTGCGCAGGGCTAACCGGGCAGGCATCCAGTTGCGCAACCATTCCGGCGGGCAGGCCAGTTAACCCCATGCGACATCGGGAGGAAGGAGCTGGCAATTAGCACGCGCGAGGGTATCTTCACCTGGCCGACAGATGCGGCGCCATCAGTCCCAGAAGATATGATAGTTAGTATACTTCACCGTTCCGTTTCGGAAAAAAGATAGTTACTTCACCGTGAGATTTAATTCAACATAATGGGTAAACTAAGAGCATCTGCAGCACTTAGACAAATCTGGTTCCTCAAACGTTCGCGAACGTGTTTGTATGCACTGACCGGTTACACTTACCTCCATTTTCTCTTCTCCCAACCGGACATCTCATTTAGCATACCTCAAATTCATGCGAAATCATGTAATTACCTAAACAATGAATTACACATGTCGTCCGGACATCGCCATCGGACTATCAAAACTTGGCATGTTTAACCTACATGCTAGCTACGGAGAAAATCATCTACGTGTGCTCTTTCCATTCCCAGCGCCCTTGCTGTTATTCCCGTGGAAATGGCGGTTGATAACGCAGTATGGTTCGAGCCGGATCAACCCATCACCGGAGTTGTCCGACCCGTCGCTATCCTACCCCTCCTTGGGAGGGGGGGGGGTCGACCATGGTACGGAAAGTCTGATTCTACTCTCGGGCAAGGGCACGCGTGTTCCTGTGTTGCCACTTCTTTACAATACGGGCGCGGATGGTTTCCTCCTTTTCGGCAACCCGCACAACCGCATCAGCCGCCTCCAACCCGCCATGTCGGCGGCGAGGCGGACCTCGGCCACCCTCGTCCTTTCCTTCGCATGGCAGGCATACTGGTCCTGATAGCACTCATACTTTGGCAGACCCGTGATGGAGAAAGGGAGATTGGAAAAGCTCCCAGGAGGACCATGATGACCCACCGCACTGGACTCGCGCCACACAGATCTCGTTGTTGATCGGGTGTTGTCCTCCCAGAAGTGGCCGAGTGCAACACGGGCGGCCATAGCCTTGTGCAACCCGCACGGGACGACAACATAGTCGACGGATCCGGACTAATCGGAGTCAGGTCCGTTGTCTGCCATGTCAGAGAAGAACGAAGATCGTCGGGCAGGAGCTTGAGTGATGGAGTGAAGTGAAGTGGCTAAGATTTAGTCTCGGAAGCGGATTGAGACGAACAAGTGTAGGCTGTTCCGTCTGGGCCTTTCAATATCCGTCTCATATTTGTATTGGACATGAGAGGCGCCAGTCAATCTGAATGTTTAAGAGCAACTCCAACGCGGCGACCCATTTTGTCTGCGCGCGTCCGTTGGATCGGCGCGGACAGAAAAGTCGGCCCAACGCGCCGACCCAAACGGATGTGCGTCCGCTTTTCGTCCGCCTGTCGACCCATTCCTGACCCATTTTTGAGCGAATTTGCGTTGGCGCGAACAGGAGACGGACGCGCGCGCGCCCGCCTACTCCCGCCATGGTCCGCTGGTCGGTGGCACATTGGTCGTCCTCTCCCATTCCAACAACAAACCCTCCTCCTTCGTCGTCGACGTCGCCGCCCATTTTCTCGGTGTCTATGCCAGCTGCCGGTGCCGTCACCTTCGACGCCGCCACCTCCCATGTTGCCCCACCCCCCGCCATCTTGCCGCCGGGGAACCGAAAGCTTCCCGCCCCCATTCCCACGATACAGCTGCGTCCGCGGCCAAGAAGTCGCCTCGCCGCCCCTAGCCAGTTCCTTCATCTGGACACCGACACGCTCGTCGACCGTCGGCACACTCGTCGGACGCCGCCAGGGTAGCTAGCTGGTCCGAGGGCGGCATGACTCCCTTCGTCGGCCGGCTCCTTCGTCGATGCCTGCAAGCTTTTTGACAGTTTGCCAAGGTACAAAAATGGACTCCGCCCGACGAGTTCTTCTTTCACAATTTTCTTTGCGACTCTGGCGATTCCTCGTCCAATGACGAGGAGATCTTGGCTGCCGTGTTGGTCCATCACCACATCAATAGCCAACGGCCATTGTTCCATGGCTCCATTCTAGGGCACCTTCCGGCGTTGAATCGCAACCGAGAGAACGGGCATTTCCTTCTTTGGAAAGACTACTTTGACACAACGAACCCGTTGTTCAAACATCAGAAATTCCGTCGCCGTTTTCGTATGAGTAGAAATCTTTTCAACCGTATTAGAGACGGACTGGTCAACTACAATAACTATTTCGAGTGCAAAGAGGATGCCGTTGGAAAGATTGGCTTCTCCTCTTATTAGAAATGCACTGCACCCATCCGAATGCTTGCATACGGAGTGCCCGATGATCTCATTAACGAGTACGTCTGTATGAGCGAGTCTACTTGGCTAGAATCCATGTATAAGTTTTGCAAGGCAGTTATTGTTGTGTTTGGTCCTGAGTACTCGAGAGAGCCGACTCCTGAAGATACAACCCATTTGTTGGCGATGAATGTGAAAACACATTTGCTCCCTTGGTGGTTTTGGTAATTCATAACAACATATAAGTCACTGAACTAATGTTTCCATCAAGTATATTTCAGGAAAAGTTCAATGATGGGTTGGCAAAGAGATTGTGGAACACCCCAAGATGAAAGGAAATGGATTGGCAAAGCTTCAAGCAAGAGGAATCTACATTTTATATTTGTGAGAAATCACCTTGAGTCCATAAATAGTATAGGAAAGCCAATACTATTAAAAGGGGGTAAAGTGTTGTTGGTGAATAAAAAGCTCATACGTGCACAAGTGATACTCACCAAAGACACCCACAAACTCTCCCACCAAAGTATGTTCTAAGCCAAACACTCAAATCGGTGCAACCAACATTCCCATCCCGGTGCCACCGATTCTAAACCCTTGACAGACTCAGCCAAACCCTAACCCTTCGGTGCAACCGACACTGCTTTCGGTGCCACCGAGTTGGGCTGCCAAGTTTCTGTTACGCAAGTTCACATTTTCGCTCCGCCCGAGAATGTTGAATCGATGTCACCGAGATTGGGCATTCTGACCGTTGGTCACCTTGTCGGTGCAACCGAGATTCGTATATCGGTCCCTCCGAAATTCAAAAGTTGACACCTTTTGGTCACTTCGGTACCACCGAGATTAACATATCGGTGTCACGGAGTTGGTCATTTTGTGTGTAATTGGACTTTTGGGGATGCCTATATATACCCTTTCACCACCACCTACTCGAAAGAGAAGCACTCAGAACCATTCCGTAGCTATCCTATCAGTTTTTTGAAAGAGAACCACCTATCCTTGTGTTGAGGTCAAGATCTTCCACTCCAACCATATGGATCTTGATTTGTAGCCTCCCCAAGTTGCTTTCCACCAATCTCATCTCTTCTACCAAGCCATATCTGTGAGAGAGTGATTGTGTGTTGAGGAGTCTATCATCTTGAAGCACAAGAGCAAGGAGTTCATCGACATTACCGAGCCTATTCCCTTTTGGAGGGTGGTGCCTCCTAGATTGGTTAGGTGTCACTTAGGAGACTCCTACTTCGTGTTGTGAAGTTGAACTAAGAAGTTTGTAAGGGCAAGGAGACCGCCTACTTCGTGAAGATCTACCCCGAGTAAGGCTAGTCCATCGTGGACGTAGGCCGTCATGGTATAGTCAAGGTTGCTTCTTCGTGGAACCCTTTGTGGGTAGAGCCCTCCGTGGAATCTTGTGACCGTTACCCTCCGTGGGTTGAAGACTCCATGAACGTGGACGTACGATAGCATCACCTATCGGAACCACGAGAAAAATCTTCATGTCACCAATTGTGTTTGCTTTCCTTACCCTCTCTTTACTTACATGTGCAATGTCTTTACTTTCCGTTGTTATACTCTTAGACATGCATGTGTATGGTGTACTTGACATACTATGAATGCTAAAACTTTCCAAGAATTAAAATTGGGAAAAACTATAGTTTTATTTGGTCAAGTAGTCTAATCACCCCCTTTAGACATACTTTTGATCCTACAAGTGCTATCAGAGCTTTGGTGTCCATTGCATCGGTTTCACAACCTAGGAGAAGTATGGCCTCTAGTGAGGGAAACTATCACCGTAGAGGTCCGTACTTTGATGGCACAAATTTTGATAATTGGAAGCACAAGATGAAAATGCATTTGCCTGGTCATAATCCTGCCATTTGGGCTGTTGTTCGTGTTGGCTTGCAAGGTGAATTCTTTGCAGAGGGAAAGGAACCCGATCGTGAAGCAACTACGGATGAATTGAAGATGTTACAAATCAATGCTCAAGCATGTGACATTCTCTTCAACTACCTATGCCCCGAAGAATTCAACAAGATCAGCCGTCTCGAGCACACAAAAGAGATTTAGGATACTTTGGTTGATATGAACGAAGGAACTGAGTCCGTGAGAGAATCCAAGTTAGATATTCTTCAAGGACAGCTTGACAAGTTCAAGATGAAGGATGGTGAAGGAGTCGCTGAGATGTACTCTAGGCTAGCTCTCATCACCAATGAGATTGCCGGCTTAGAAAGCGAAGAAATGACTGACAAATTCATCATCAAGAAGATACTTCGAGGTTTGGATGATCGATATGACACCGTTTGCACATTGATTCAAATGATGCCCAACTACAAAGATCTCAAACCAACGGAACTGATTGGTAGAATTGTTGCACATGAGATAACACTCAAAGACAAGGAAAAGCTACATCACAAGTCTAGCGGTGCTTACAAAGCCACAAGCAATGCTCCCGCTACCTCAAGCGACAACCTTATCACAAATGAAGAGATAAACCTCATGGTCAAGAAATTCAACAAGTTCTACAAGAATAGAAGCAAAGATCGAAGCTCCAACTCAATACATGAAGAGAAGCATTCGTCAAGTCGTGATCGAAACTGCTACAGTTGTGGGAAGCCCGGACACTACTCCAATGAGTGCACGGCTCCTTACAAATGAACAGAAGAGTCACCGAGAAGACGAAGCTCAAGAGACGAGTCACCTCAAAGAGAGAGAAGGAGTAGAGATGATCGTTATGAACGAAGATCCTCAAGGAGAAGTAAATACTCGGAGAAGAAGGACAAGTACACCAAGATCTACTCAACAAGGAAACATCAAGCTCATGTTGGTGAATGGGTTTCCAGCTCCGACTCCGACAACCACTCCGAGAGAAGCTATCACTCCAACTCCGACTATAGTCAAGATGAAGGTGTTGCCGGAATTGCACTAGTGACAACCAACTCCTATGATCTATTTGATTCACCAAATGAAGGGAGTGGAAGTTGCTTCATGGCTAAAGGCCCCAAGGTATCACACCCCAAGTATCTTAATCTCAATAGTGATGAAGATGACTTGTTAATTGAAGATGACTTGCTATTTGACAAAAGTAGTAATGATAGTCAAAATGAACTTGCTATTACTCACTCTAGTAAAGATAAGTCGTGTGATGATGATAAGTTGGAAATAGAACGACTAACTCAAGAACTAAAAACTCTTAAGTTAGCTCATGAGTCAACTCTAGAAGATCATAGAGAGCTTGTAAGGACACATGAGAAGCTACGCTTCGAGAAGCTCAATTTAGAGCAAGAGCATGGGTTCCTTAAAGCTATCAATGAAGATCTTCGAAAGAAGACTTCGTCTTATCTAGCCAAATGACTCCTCTTATCTACATTCATGCCTCAAGTTAAGTCTAAGCAAGCTAGTAACAAAGGAAAGAAAGGTTCTTCAACTAGTAGCAATAAAAATGATAAACCCAATGATATTGCTTCTAGTAGTTCTCTTGATCCCACTAACTCTTCTCTTAGCCAAGTTACACTTGAGCAAGAAAATGAACTCTTGAAAGGGATTATAGAGAAATGTATCTACAAAAGTCTTGAAGGGTGCAAACAATTTGATGAGATTGTACGCAAGCATGGAGGATACTGGAAGAATCATGGTGTTGGCTACTTCAACGCTAATGGAGTTGAATGGGGAGAAGGTTAATACCCCAATCCCAAGTTTGTTCCTCAAAAGGAGAAGTATGAAAATACTCTCCCCAAGGGAACAAAGTTGCAAGATGACCTTCCACCACAAGACACCAAGCTCAAGGGCAATAACAAGCTTCAAGAGGACATTGACTCATATGAAGATGAATCCCAAGCTTTGGTGAAGTGGGTTCCCAAGGCTACTACAAGCTCAACTTCTACAAGTGCTATTTCAACACCAAGGATCCCCATCAACTTGATGTGGGTCCCCAAGAAGAAGAACTAGAGAGTTCTTGAGGGGTGACCGCGCCAATGAAATTCACTCATATTCGTTATTGGCAAGGACTATTTGCAATCAACATCAACTCTATGAAATAGTTCAAGGAGTCACACATTCCCTCAAAGGTAAGCAAGGGACAAGGTAATCAACAAATCAATGGACATCATCACACATGCTTTGCATTCCATGTCCATAGATATCCTTGTCTTTGTCTCTTGTGTGTTGGGACTAAACCATGTAGGTGAGAAGAGTAATGAAACAACAAGGATGCTCCAAACTCTTGGTGATCTTCATCAACTTTGAGCATCCATCAATACCTCACCAACATGAAGTCTTCATCGACAAAAACCAAGGTTAGTATATCCCTCTTATGGGGGGATGTCACATCTAGGGGGAGCTTTACTCTAAGACTTGAGCTAAAGCATCTCAAAAGAATGTGACAACATTGAATGCTTTATGTGAAAGTGGTAACCCCACTTGTGCTTAAACTATGAGTATGACCTATGATCAAGTATTCTTACTTGGCTCCTAAGTCAATATACTCATATATAGATGACCCCGTCATCGCCATAGTGCTTTTTACATGCTATAGTGTTTGTGCATGTTTGTCATGATTTCTTTTGACATCTTATTGTGTGAGCATGTTGGTCTGCATTTATTTACTCATTCGAGGATATTCAATTGTTGCTATCTCACTTTTGATTTATCTTTTGCCAATTGGATATACAAGAATTCCTAGGACCACTTCTTTAGCTATCTATGCTTTATCACCTCATACTCTATTCATGTTGCATCACAAAATTTGAACAAGTGCTTTTCGATCCCTCTGTGTGTGGAGCACTCGGAGTTCTGTATCGACAATGACTGACCATTAAAACCTCCAAAGAGCATCTCGGTGGAACCAACACCAAAATCTTGGTCACACCGAATGCCTAGGGTTGGTCTAGATTTCTTGTCTCGCCACTACCGATTCCATATTCTCGGTTATACCGAGTGTCCCTGTCAGCTAACAGTTGAGGCACTCGGTGACACCTAAAATTTAGAATCGGTGTCACCGATAGTAAAGGGTATATATTCGGTGGTCCCGACGGTTCGAAATTTCACTCCTCAAACCATCGCACCTCAAGCGCTAACCTTCCGCAGAAGGACCCCCTGGTCGTCGCCCTTGTCTTCTCGCGCTCCTCCGCCGCTGGAATCGTTGCCGTGGACGAAATCTTCACCGTCGTCGCCGCCGTAGCGGATCCGTCGCCAAGCTAGGGTACATATTCGGCCCCCTCTTGCGCTCCAATCTCCAAATCTTGCGCATTAGGGTTTCTACATTATCTTGCCACAGATTGAAAGTCTTCCATCCTCAAAGAAAATCTCGTAGAGTAGAGAACTATGGTTTTTTAGGGTTTTGCCATCCGCCCAATGAAACTCGGTGGAACCGAAGCAAGTAAATCGGTGTCATCGATTTGTATGTCTGTGTTACTGAGAACTCTCTCGGTGAAACCGAGTGCACCTTTCGGTCTCACCGAAAGGGGTGCCAAGTTTCAGCTAAGGAGAAAGTCAGTCTGGGTAGCTCCGATATTTTTGCTTCGGCTGTGCCGATGTTCATTTGACAGAATGCAAATCTTTGAAAATCTTTTGCTCAAACTTTCAAAAAACAGCCAAATATTTTGTGTTGACTAAACCTATTCTACTCTTCTACACTCCATTCACAGGGTCAATATGTCAGAGTCAAACAGTCAGAATCTGCCAGAGCGGGGAGTTGACATGAGTTCATGCACAAGCCCAAAGCCTAGTTCACCTTCAGATCCAGGCACCCCCAGCTTCCATGGGTTGCCCAAGGCTGCCACTAGGGCCAGGAAGAAGGTGAATTCAGATGAGGAAGATTCAGTCTTCGTGCTAGAGGAAGTTCTTGCCAAGAAGCAAGAGAAAGCTGCCAAGAAGACAACAAATGAGGCCACCTCATCCAGGAGGGTGGTCAGCAAAATTTATGCACCTGCTGAAACTATCAAAGTACATGAGAGTGCTAGGGCAACAGTGACCTTTGATCCCCCAAGGAAGTCAATGCTTAAGAAGGCAGGGGAGAAGAAAGCCAGAAAGATGATTATCCATGTGACTGGCAGGCCTACATCCATGTATGAAGATCCAGAGGAAGCAGCTGCTACTGAAGAGGAGGATCAGCCAGCTGCAAAGGCTCCTCCCAAGAAGAAGGCCAAGAAACTTCTAGCTGATGCTATGCCTAAGACTGGTACATCCAAGAGCACCAAGTCTACATCCAATAAGGCTGCTGCTGAAAAGCCTAAGAGGACATCCAGGCAAATTCCACCTTCTGAAAAGAACAAAGGAACTGCTTCCAGAGTTGAAGATGATGATGACTTTACATCCTTGATGAAGCTTAGACCACATTTTCCAGTACATGATGTCAGCCACCTAGTTGCTGAAGATATGAAGAAGAGGAAAGACTCAGGTTTGAGGGCATGGAGAGATGTTGATCCATATGCCCAGAGGAGGAAGACTGTTGTTGATTACAAATTCTACACCAAGAAGCAGCAAGACTTCTATGAGACAGTCCTGCTAGACAAGAGCCCAGCAGTTAGTGACATGAGATATGTAGATTGGAAATTCATTAAGGAGAACGAGGACTACTTTCCAAGTGTCCAAGACAATTTCCGCTGCATTGGATTGGATGAATTTGTTGGTAGAGAATTTATTGCATGGAATGATGAAATGATCATGCAATTCTACTCCACTACACATTTCTATGGAGATGGTAGAATTGTATGGATGACAGAAGGAGCAAGATATGAGTCCACTGTTGATGAATGGGCTGCAATTCTAGGAATTCCAGAGGCATATGATGGTGATTTGGATGTCTACTCAGAGTCAAAGGAGAGCCACAATGCTATGGCCAAAATGTATAAGGAGATCCCTGCTGCTAATGTGAAGTCTGACAAGCTAGGATCCACCTACTTTGTTCAAGCTGGCCTCCGTACCATGAACACCATTCTAAGGCATACCTTGATGCCCAAGTCAGGAGATGACAAGATGATCCTAGGATATTTCATCAACATGTTGATCCACTTGACAGACACACCAGGATCAGAGTCATGGACTTAATTGTTGAGGCAGTTAAGAGGGTTGCTGCTGATCAGAAGCGCTCTTGCTGCTATGCACCCTACATCCAGATCCTCATCAACTCCAAGTTGGAAAAGCACATATTTGCTCTAGATCGTCCCCATTTGCCCTTACAGCCAGATGTCGAGGACAATGTTGTGGTGATGGACCCAGATCATCCCACATCAGCTGCAACTCAGGCAGAGGCAGAGGCAGTTCAAGCCACTAGTGCTCAAGTTCCTAGATCCATAAGTGAGCAAATGGATATGTTGATTTCATCAGTTCAGAACATGCAGAAGGACATTAAGGGGATTCTGGACAACTAGAATAGTTTTGTAAGGATCTTTGAAGCAAGGATCAAGACTCTAAATGATAAGGTGGATAGGGTGACTAAGACAGTCATAGAGCTTCAGAAGGAAGTTGATTCGGTGCGCATATCTCATGCTTCTTCTTCTGATGATGATGATGATGAGGAGGAGGAGGAGGATGCATCACCTTTCATGATAGGCACACGGATTCCTACTCAGGCCAGATCAGCCATAGTGCCAGCTCCAGACTTGAGGCCCTCTTCATTAGCTCCTGCTACTGTCAGCTCTGCTCCTGCTCCATCAGCTCTAGTTCCTCTAGTATCCACTCCAGCTCCATCCACGACATCTACAGAGATCTTCGCCGATGCTGTTCTCTCAACTCCTTCATCAACAACCGGAGGAGATCAGCTCAAGAACGCTTCGATATATGCCTTTGAAATTTTTGGTAACTTGTTGCCAAAGGGGGAGAAGTGTATATAGATCTTTAGGCTTCGAGTGAGAGAGAGTTTTGGTGTTTATTGATTTTCAAAACTAACTATTGTATTTTGGTTGCTTGTGATACACTTTTATGTGATGCTACTATTTCCTATCACCTTATTACAAAGGGGGAGAAGTATGCTTCATGAAATGATCTTTCTACATTACTTGATTGTGTTGTGCTATGATGTTCACACTAATTATTATCGCACACCACCAAGATGTATTGACATGGAAGAAGTGCCCCATGTAACTAATCGATTGTGCATTTGCATTCAAACGCAAATTCAAAATAATGCACAAATTTAGGAGGATCTCTTGCTTATCACATACTTCTCAAAGTGACGAGTATATTCATTGATTATATCACATGTCGAAGCTTTGATCTATATGTTGTCATCAATTACAAAATGGGGGAGATTGAAAGCACATTTGCTTCCTTGGTGGTTTTGGTAATTCATAACAACATATAAGTCATTGAACTAATGTTTCCATCAAGTATATTTCAGAAAAAGTTCAATGATGGGTTGGCAAATAGATTGTGGAACACCCCAAGATGAAAGGAAATGGATTGGCAAAGCTTCAAGCAAGAGGACTCTATATTTTATATTTGTGAGAAATCACCTTGAGTCCATAGGAAAGCCAATACTATTAAAAGGGGGTAAAGTGTTGTTGGTGAACAAAAAGCTCATACGTGCACAAGTGGTACTCACCAAAGACACCCACAAAATCTCCCACCAAAGTCTGTTCTAAGCCAAACACTCAAATCGGTGCAACCAACATTCCCATCCCAGTGCCATCGATTCTAAACCCAAGACAGACTCAGCCAAACCCTAACCCTTCGGTGCAGCCGACACTGCTTTCGGTGCCACCGAGTTGGGCTGCCAAGTTTCTGTTATGCAAGTTCACATTTTCGGTCCGTCCAAGAATGTTGAATCCGCGTCACCGAGATTGGGCATTCTAACCGTTGGTCACCTTGTCGGTGCAACCGAGATTCGTATATCGGTCCCTCCGAAATTCAAAAGCTGCCACCTTTTGGTCACTTCGGTACCACCGAGATTAACACATCGGTGTCATCGAGTTGGTCATTCTGTGTGTAACGGTTGGATTTTTGGGGATGCCTATATATACCCCTTCACCACCACCTACTCGAAAGAGAAGCACTCAGAACCATTCCATACCTATCCTATCAGTTTTTTGAGAGAGAACCACCTATCCTTGTGTTGAGGTCAAGATCTTCCACTCCAACCATATGGTTCTTGATTTCTAGCCTCCTCAAGTTGCTTTCCACCAATCCCATCTCTTCTACGAAGCCATATCTGTGAGAGAGTGATTGTGTGTTGAGGAATCTATCATCTTGAAGCACAAGAGCAAGGAGTTCATCGACATTACCGAGCCTATTACCTTTTGGAGGGTGGTGCCTCCTAGATTGGTTAGGTGTCGCTTGGGAGCCTCCTACTTCGTGTTGTGGAGTTGAACCAAGAAGTTTGTAAGGGCAAGGAGACTGCCTACTTCGTGAAGATCTACCCCGAGTAAGGCTAGTCCACTGTGGACGTAGGCCGTCATGGTATAGTCAAGGTTGCTTCTTCGTGGAATCCTCCATGGATTCTCGCGACCGTTACCCTTCGTGGGTTGAAGACTCTATGAACATGGACATACGATAGCACCACCTATCGGAACCATGGGAAAAATATTCGTGTCACCAATTGTGTTTTCTTTCCTTACCCTCTCTTTACTTACATGTGCAATGTCTTTACTTTTCGCTGCTATACTCTTAGACATGCATGTGTAGGGTGTACTTGACATACTATGAATGCTAAAACTTGCCAAGAATTAAAATTGGGAAAAAGCATAGTTTTATTTGGTCAAGTAGTCTAATCAGCCCCCCTCTCGAACTACTTTCGATCCTACAGAATGTCAGCACGGGCTTCCCAGGGATGCTTGGCAGCATATATGACATGCACTAGGAGTGGAAGAACCGCCCTTCTGCTTGGCAAGGGCAGTATAAGGGCCATGTCAGGGATTGCAATGTCATACTTGAGGCCGTGGCATCTCAAGATATCTAGATCTGGCACTGTTTCTTTGGCATGGCCGGATCACACAATGACGTCAACGTGCTTCAGCGCTCGCCGTTGTTTGCTAGGCTTGCCGAAGGCAACAACCCACCGGTTAATTTTACCATCAACGGCCACAACTACGACAAAGGATACTACCTGGGTGATGGTATCTATCCTCAATGGACCACTATTGTGAAGACAATCCCCAATCCTGTCAAAGAGAAGAGGAAAAGATTTGCCCAAGAGCAACGGAGTGCTAGGAAAGATGCTGAGGGTGCCTTTGGTGTTTTGCAATCTTGATAGGGCATCGTTCGGTATCCTGCAAAAACTTGGAGCACGAAGAAACCGTGGGAGGTAATGATTGCTTGTGTGATCATGCACAATCTGATCGTAGAAGATGAGCGCCCGGAACGTCTCTACGATCAATGCTTTCAGTATCAGGGTGAGAATGTTGTGCCTGAGCATGGAGGAGTGGCAACGTTTGAACAGTTCACCCCATTTCATCACGACATGCGTGATTGGGAAACTCACATGCAATTGCAAAATGCTTTGGTTTAGCATATGTGGGCTCATGTTGATAACCAATAGATGTATCTCTTTAATTCGGCTTGCAAAACTATGTGATACTGTTTTATTTTTATTCGGCTTGCAAAACTATGATATTTATTTGGTTAAAATCATGCTATAATATTTGGTTGTGGACAATATGTTTGCCTGTGAAATAATGCAAAATTTGTGTGTGCGTGTAGCAATGCAAAACTTGTGCTATGTGTTGAAAAAGGGCGGCCAGCCTGTCACGCCGGTATATATGGGTCGGCGCGTTGGACGCACAGCCGACCCAAATCTCAAATAGGGCGGACGTCGAGCAGGCGGCCGACCTAAACGGACAAAAAGCGGACAGAAGTACCACCCGTTTAGGGTTGCTCTAAAACCGGTTTAAGACGCACGTCCGAGTCGGGTTTTTTCCACTTGTCACTAACCAGGTCAAGGAGGTTTGAGGCTTCCGGATGTATATGCTCTAACATGAATAGCACAAGTGCACACATATTTTGGGTGTGCAATATTGCACTACTGCACTTTCCTCGTATTTTCGGGGTGCAATGTTGGAACCTGAGAATGGTTTCATACTTGAACCATACTTGAATCATACCCGTACATATATCTCTCAAAACCATACTTGAACCATACCCATTTAATATTATTTTCAGCCCAACCAAAACTGAACCCACTATGTTTTCCACCCAAACCAATTTAAACCCAATACATAACCGTGGGTTTAAACCCGTTACATAACTATGGGTTTGCTTTAATGTACACATGATTGCACAAATTGACATGTTAAGAAGCAAATGAGACAGAAAAGGTATAAGTGCATCTACAACAGTTTGGGAACAAAGTTATCCTTGAGATGCAGTAAGCACACAACACGAGGCAAAAAGACAATGCCCACGGCCGAAAAACTCACTGACAAGTGTATTAAAGCCAAATTGCTTAGCCAAAGCACAAGCACACACTTCCGATTTGCACATGGTGTTTAACCATAGTACTGAATTACATAGTGCAACGCAGCATGCACGCAGATCAAAGATATTCGTTGTCGGTCGTCGTTGGTTATTGCACATAACCAATGCCCAGAAACCGGTTTGGACCCATAGTTTATAACCGTCAATAACCAAACTTCTTAAACCCATAACCAATTATACCCAAACTGATTTCTCCACGTACCCAAACCAAAACGAACCAAAAAAAATTCTCAGCCCAATCTATACCTACTAATAAAGGGGTTATTGCTTCTGCTCGTCCGTCGCTTAAATTGCCCCGAAATTGTCCATAATTACCCCCTATGCCACTGATAAGTAGGGAAAAAACGATTTGTTTTTTCTTCTAAGTCGTCGTCGGCTCCGTAGTTTATAACCAGCGAGACCCCCATAATTTTCAAAAGCATTGAAGTAGCATGGTGGTGTGCTGGGAGACCTGAGTTCGAGTCCTCCTTCTCCCCTTTTTGTTGTGTATTTTTTTTTCAATTTTTGTTGGCGTAGAATAAAATTGCATCACCCAAGCCTATCAATGCACAATGTTGCTGTTTTGGCCCAGCTATTCTAATTTTTTTTGACAGATTCAAATGCCTTTTAAAATTATATATTTTAAATTGTAAATCCAAATTAAACATGTTATATGGAAATCGTTGAAAAAATGTGTAGATTTCAAATATGCTATTATCCTCCATGTTATTTTTTTCTAAAATTCTGTTTAAGATACACTCTTGATTAATATTTTTCTTCATATGGTGTATTTCACTAATGCCTATTATATATGTTTTATACTCATTTAAATTGACTAGATATGATAGCTTTTATGCTCTTATAAAATCTAATATTGACTCCATAGGGGATGCAGATATGCTAAAGGTGTGTCTAATGAATTGGACATACCTTTAGTATAGTGCAAATATCATCATATCTTTATGTGTTCGTGCAATATCACTTATCATGTTGTTTTGCGTACCACAACGTGAAATATGTCAAGGAATTTCCGACGCCGTCAAGTATGTATGAAGGATGTTTTTTTCCCGTTGCAACACACGGGCATTTTTGCTAGTAAAACCTAAACCAATCAACACAAAATAAGAACAAAACCGTTTCACCCTTTTTTTATAACCATTCTCAGGTTTAGTTGGACTATCGCCCTCTCCTCGTAGCATGATTGCCCAAGTGACCGGCAAGGCCCCAACTTTTTTTTAGCAGAGAGAAGCATATCCCAACCGGCCGGACCGGACAGCATAGCATCACCCACAAAGCATCTGTCCCGACCATGTCGCCCGAGTCTAGGCTCCTGCTTGTCTTGCCTCGTAGGCGCATCATGCTGGCAAAAGCAGCGAGCACCGGACCGGACCAGACCCCAGCAGACGACGCACGGCACGACGCCCCAAATGACTGTGAGACGAGGTAAGCGACCTCATCATGAAACCGGCAAAAGCTGGCTTGGTTTACCCGGCACAACCCACATCGTTGTCCCGTCTGTTTCCCTCTGCACCTACAGTTTGCCGGGTCGAGCGGCGCTGTCTGATAAGCTGCTGACAAAGCATTTTACACAGGCGTTTATGCGGACACCTGGAAAGCATCGACAAGCTGCTCGCAACTCGCAGTCATGCGTGGCCGGGAGCAATCAGGAACTTCTGATCGTTTCACGTGATGTGCTAGTATTTCTTAAGGTTCGTAGCATTGCATGACGGAATGATCTGTTTACTGTTAGATGGGCTGATGAAAGCCTCGGTGGTGTTCAGGTGTCTCAGAGCTCGTGTTCTCGCGTGAACTAAGAGCATGCAGTCGAATTAGACAAGTCCGGCCTTTATATCTCCACGAACGTATGCAGGCACATTCGAATGGCTCTTCATATCTCGTTTACATGCTTAAATACGGAGTCATAAATACTTACAAATTCATACATGTTCATTATACATGTCAATGTCACACGTAAATTACAAATTTTGATAGCGAAACAACTCATACATAAATTGTATTTTAAGTGCACAACTTAAACATTAATTCTTTAATTTTCATTATGGGTCTAAATGTATTTCACAAGATCATTGAGTAGTGATGCGTGCACTTGATGATCTTAAAGATTCCGATGCATCTGCAAAAAGTTCATAAACTGATTTGCATCTTAATCTTTCGGGATTTGTACATGTTTTCAAGGCGCTTCAAAATCATTGGTTTGAGCAACACGGTCACCTTCATCCTCGATAATCATGTTATCAAAAATAGCACACAACATGTCATGAGCCGCCTCAAAGTTTCCGATTCCTGTGTCATTGCAGCCCTACGAACAATTCCTCACCGAGCTTACAGCACTGTGAATGCCCTCTACACATCCTTCCTAGCCGCTTCATGCATTGATGCAAAGTGGCCTTGTTTGTTGCCGTGTGGTACGAATATGGTCTGCACAAGCGTCGATCAGTTAGGATAGATGTCATCGACAAGATAGTATCCCATGTTGTAGCCACAATCGTTGACAATGTAGTTGCACGATGTCGATTCCCTATTACAAAGCCTCATGAACACTGAAGATCGTTGAAGCACGTTAATGTCGTTGCGAGAACCCGATATTCCGAAAAAACATGCCAAATTCAAAAGTCATGTGATGCCACTACTTCCAGTATGATGGTGGACTCTTTCGTGTGACCTTGATGCATTCTTTGTAAACCTTTGGAGCTGTTTTTTCCATTGCCAATGCATACCACTAATTGATCTGAGCATTCTTGAATACCCTATGGTCTCTCCAATAGCCAACACTTTTCTGTGTTCTGCATATTTGGTTCTCTCGGATACTCTGCTCCAAACATTTGCATCATGACGCGGACAAATTTGACAGTTGTCTTCACGCTTGTGCTCTCCCCCATCCGGACCATCTAACCAACGGCATATTCGTTAGTACCAAGTGCAAGCGTCCTCGAAGCAGTTATGCATTTCTGCTTAACGGAGAAACAAAGTTGAACGCAACAATCCCTAGTGAGCTTGAAATAGACATTGTGTGCCTCCACTCCCTTCACAATGCGCAAAAACAACGATGTCCACATGCGAAAGCAACACCGAGACCATGGATCTGTTGGGGAACGTTGCATGGGAAACAAAAAATTTCCTACGCACACGCAAGATCTATCCATGGTGATGAGCATCTATGAGAGGGGGAGTGGATCTACATACCCTTGTAGATTGCTAAGCGGGAAGCATTAAGAAACGAGGTTGGTGTAGTCGAAGGTCTTCGCGATCCAAATCGCCGAGCATCCCGCGATCTCATCACGATCCGTCCAGCGATCCTATCACGATCCGTCCCGCGAACTCATCATGATCCGTCCCGCGATCTCATCACGATCCGTCTCGCGATCTTGATCATGGTCTTTCCGATCTAGCGCCGAACGTACGACACCTCCGCGTTCAACACACGTACGGCTCGATGACGATCTCCGCCTTCTTGATCCAGCAAGAGAGAGCGGAGAGGTAGAAGAGTTCTCCGGCAGCACGACGGCGTTGCGGCGATGGTGGTGGAGCTATTTCGGCAGGGCTTCGCCTAAGCACTGCAGAAAACCGATCTAGAGGAGAAATTATGCACTAGAGGAGAGGTAGCACGTGGTTATTAGGGTTAGATTTTTCCTCTAAATCCTCTAGTATATATAGGAGGGAGGGAAGGGAGGAGCCAGCCTCAAACCCTCAAGATTTGGTCGAAATTGTAGGTGGAGGAGTCCTACTCCAATCCTATTAGGAGTAGGATTCCTCCTTTCTACTTGGAAACTCTTTCCACCTCTCCACCTTTGGATTTTTCCTTCTCAAACCACTCCAGCCACATGGGCCCTTAGAGGAGGCTTCAGCCAGCCCACCAGGGGCTGGTTTACCTCCTCCCACATCCCATGTAGCCTGTTAGGTCGAAATAGCTCTCCCAATGGTCCCCCGGTACACTATCGGCACTCTCGGTACACTACCAATGAGCCCGAAACTATTCCAGCGACCAAAACAGGACTTCCTATATATCAATCTTTACCTCCGGACCATTCCGGAGCTTCTCGTGACGTCAGGGATCTCATCCGGGACTCCGAACAACCTTCGATCACCACCATGCATAACTCTATACTACCGAAATGTCACAAAACCTTAAGTGTGCAAACCCTACGGGTTCGAGAACTATGTAGACATGACCGAGACACCTCTACGGTCAATAACCAACAGCAGGACCTGGATGCCCATATTGGTTCCTACATATTCTACGAAGATCTTTATCGGTCGAACCTTTATGTCAAGGATTCAATTAATCCCGTATGTTGTTCCCTTTGTTCTTCGATATGTTACTTGCTCGAGATTCGATCGTCGGTATCTCCATACCTAGTTCAACCTCGTTACCGGCAAGTCTCTTTACTCGTTCCGTAACACAAGATCCTATGACTAACACTTAGTCATATTGCTTGCAAGGCTTGTTGTGATGTTGTATTACCGAGTGGGCCCTGAGATACCTCTCCGTCACACGGAGTAACAAATCGCAGTGTTGATCCATGCCAACCCAACAGACACCCTCGGAGATACCTGTAGAGTACCTTTATAGTCACCCAGTTACGTTGCGACGTTTGATACACACAAGGCACTCCTCCGGTGTCAGTGAGTTGTGTGATCTCATGGTCATAGGAACAGATACTTGACATGCAGAAAACAATAGCAATAAACTGCAAGATCATATGCTACGTTTGTAGTTTGGGTCTTGTCCATCACATCATTATCCTAACGATGTGATCCCATTATCAAATGACATCTCATGTCCATGGCTAGGAAACCTTAACCATCTTTGATCAACGAGCTAGTCTATTAGAGGCATACTAGGGACATGGTTTTGTCTATGTATCCACACATGCATCTAAGTCTCCGATCAATACAATTATAGCATGGATAATAAACGATTATCATGAACAAGGAAATATGATAATAACTAATTTATTATTGCCTCTAGGGCATATTTCCAACAGTCTCCCACTTGCACTAGAGTCAGTAATCTAGTTCACATCACCATGTGATTCGCATTGTTATGAATCTAACACCCACTGAGTTCTGGGCTCAATCATGCTTTGCATGTGAGAGAGGTCTTATAGTCAACGGGTGTGCGACATTCAGATCCGTATGTACTTTGCAAATCTCTATGTCAAACTGTAAACACTGCTACCACACTCCAGTTGGCATAATTCCAAATGGATGCTCCACTATACGTATCCGGATTGCTACTAAGAGTCATCTAGATTAGTGTTAAAGCTTGCATCGACGTAACTCTTTACGACGAACCCTTTATCACCTCCATAATCGAGAAACGTTTCCTTAGTCTTTTAGTCACTAAGGATAATATTGACCGCTGTCTAGTGATCCACTCCTGGATCACTTTTGTACCCCTTAACGGACTCATGGCAAGGCACACACAGGTGCGGTACACAGCATGGCATACTATACAGAGCCTATGGCTAAGGCATAGGGGACGACATTCGTCCTTTCTCTTTCTTTTGCCGTTGTCGAGCTTTGAGTCTCACTCAACTTCACACCTCGCAAATTAGGTGAGAACTCTTTCTCTGACTGATCCATTTTGAACTCTTTCAAAATCTTGTCAAGGTATGTACTCATTGAAAGTCCCATCAAGCATCTTGATCTATCTCTATAGGTCTTGATGCTCAACAATTAGGTAGCTTTATCTAGGTCTTCCTTTGAAAAACTCTTTTCAAACAACCGTTTATGCTTTCCAGAAATTCTACATCATTTCCAATCAACAATATGTCATCCACATATACTTATCAACAATTCTATATTGCTCCCACTCACTTTATTGTAAATACAAGTTTCTCGTAAACTTTGTATAGACTCAAAAACTTTGATCACCTCATCAAAGTGTATATTCCAACTCCGAGATGCTTGCTTCAGTTCATAGAAGAATCATTGAAGCTTGCCCACCTTTTATCATCCTTAGGACTGACAAAACCTTCTGGTTGTATCACATACAACCTTTCCTCAAGTAAAGCGTTAAGGAAACGATGTTTTGATATCCATCTGCCAGATTTCATAATTGAAAAATGCAGCAACTACTAACATAATTCCAACAGACTTTAGCATCGCTACGAGTGAGAAAGTCTCATCGCAGTCAACTCCTTGAACTTGTCTTAAACTTCTTTGCAACAAGTCGAGCTTTACAAATGGTGACATTTACCATGAGCGTCTGTCTTCATTTTAAACATCCATTTGTACTCAATGACCTTCCATCCAACGAGCAACCCTACCAAAGTCTATACTTTATTTTCATACATGGATCCTTTCTCGGAATTCATGGCCTCTAACCATTTGTCGGAATCCGGGCCCATCATCGCTTCTCCACAGCTCGTAGGTTTATCGTTGTCCAACAACATGACCTCCAAGATAGGGTTGTCATACCGCTCAGGAGCAGTACACATCCTTGTCTACCTACAAGGTTCAATAGTAACTTGATCCGAAGCTTCATGATCATCATCATTAACTTCCTCTTCAACTAACGTAAGCTTCACAGAAACAAATTCCTGCGTTGCGCTACTCTCTGGTTGAACAAAGGTTCAACAACCTCATCAAGTTCTATCTTCCCCCCACTCAATTCTTTCGAGAGAAATTCTTTCTCGAGAAAGGACCCAGTTTTAGCAACAAACACTTTATGCTTGGATCTGAGATAGAAGGATTTGTTGGGAGACGTAGTAGTAAATCAAAATTTTCCTACGTTCACCAAGATCTATCTATGGAGAAGCCAGCAACGAGAGGGGAGAGATTGCATCTTCATACCTTTGAAGATCGCTAAGCGGAAGCGTTACAAGAACGCGGTTGATGGAGTCGTACTCGCAGCGATTCAGATCGCGGTAGATCCGATCAAGTGCCGAACGGACGGCACCTCCGCGTTCAACACACGTGCAGCCCGGTGACGTCTCCAACACCTTGATCCAGCAAGGAGGAAGGAGAGGTTGGGGAAGGGCTCCAACAGCAGCACGACGGCGTGGTGGTGGTGGAGTAGCAAGGTATTCCGACAGGGCTTCGCCTAAGCGCTGCGGAGGAGGAAGAAGAGAGGTAGGGCTTCGCCGTGAGAGAGAGAGATCAAATCTTGTCTCAAAACATCCAAAACCTCAAGTATATATAGGAGGAGGGACGTGAAGGGCTGGCTTGGCCTCTACTCCAAAGAGGAGATGGCCGGCCGAATTAAAGGGAGAGTCCACCTCCCACAAGGGAGGTGGATCTCCTCCTTTTAAATCCTTTTTGCCTTATCTCCTTATCTCCAGCCGCATGGGCCTTTAGCAAAAGTCTTTCCCAGCCCAATAAGGGCTGGCACACTTTATCTAACAGCCCATGTGGTCCTTTGGTCGTCACACCCCTCCCGGGGGTCATCCGGCACCCTCCCGGCACTCCCGGTACACTACCGATGAGCCCGAAAACTTTCCGGTGACCAAAACTGGACTTCCTATATATCAATCTTTACCTCCGGACCATTCCGGAGCTCCTTGTGACGTCCGGGATCTCATCCGGGACTCCGAACAACCTTCAGTAATCACGTATACCTTTTCCCTATAACCCTAGCGTCATCGAACCTTAAGTGTGTAGACCCTACGGGTTCGGGAGACACGTAGACATGACCGAGACACCTCTCCGGTCAATAACCAACAGCGGGATCTGGATACCCATGTTGGCTCCCACGTACTCCACGATGATCTCATCGGATGAACCACGATGTCAAGGATTCAATCAATCCCGTATACAGTTCCCTTTGTCTATCGGTATGATACTTGCCCGAGATTCGATCGTCGGTATCCCCATACCTTGTTCAATCTCGTTACCGGCAAGTCTCTTTACTCGTTCCGTAATACATCATCCCGTGACTAACTCCTTAGTCACATTGAGCTCATAATGATGATGTCTTACCGAGTGGGCCCAGAGATACCTCTCCGTCACACGGAGTGACAAATCCCAGTCTCGATTCATGCCAACCCAACAGATACTTTCGGAGATACCCGTAGTGCACCTTTATAGCCACCCAGTTACGTTGTGACGTTTGGCACACCCAAAGCATTCCTACGGTATCCGGGAGTTGCACAATCTCATGGTCTAAGGAAACGATACTTGACATTGAAAAGCTTTAGCAAACGAACTACACGATCTTGTGCTATGCTTAGAATTGGGTCTTGTCCATCACATCATTCTCCTAATGATGTGATACCGTTATCAATGACATCCAATGTCCATGGCCATGAAACCGTGACCATCTATTGATCAACGAGCTAGTCAACTAGAGGCTCACTAGGGACATGTTGTGGTCTATGTATTCACACATGTATTATGGTTTCCGGTTAACACAATTATAGCATGAACAATAGACAATTATCATGAACAAGGAAATACAATAATAACCATTTTATTATTGCCTCTAGGGCATATTTCCAACAGTCTCCCACTTGCACTAGAGTCAATAATCTAGTTCACATCACCATGTGATTAACACTTACATCACCATGTGATCATATCATCATGTGATTAACACCCAATAAGTTCTGGGGTTTGTTCATGTTCTGCTCGTGAAAGAGGTTTTTAGTCAGCGGGTCTACGACATTCAGATCCGTGTGTACCTTGCAAACTTTCCATGTCATATTTGTAGATACTACTCCCATGCTCCACTTGGAGCTATTCCAAATGGCTGCTCCACTATACGTAGCTGGATTTCTACTAAGAGTCATCCAGATTGGTTTTAAAGCTTGCATCATCGTAACACTTTACGATGAACTCTTTATCACCTCCATAATCGAGAAATATTTCCTTAGTTCTCAAGTTACTAAGGCTAACTTTGACCGCTGTCCAGTGATCCACTCTTGGATTACTCTTGTACCCCTTGACAGACTCATGGCAAGGCACACACAGGTGCGGTACACAGCATGGCATACTATATAGAGCCTATGGCTAAAGCATAGGAGATGACACTCATCTTTTCTTTATCTTCTGCCGTGGTCGGGTATTGAGTCTTACTCAATTTCACACCTTACAATACAGTCAAGAACTCCTTCTTTGACCCATCTATTTTGAACTCCTTCAAAAACTTGTCAAGGTATGTCTTCGTCGAAAAAACTTATCAAGCGAATTGATCTATCCCTATAGATCTTGATACTCAATAAAATAGTAGCTTTATCTGGGTCTTCCTTTGAAAAAAAAACTTTTCAAACAACCCTTCATGCTCTTCCAGAAATTCTACATCATTTCCGATCAATAATATGTCAACTACATATTCTTATAAGAAATTCCATAGTGCTCCCACTCACTTTCTTGCAAATACAAGTTTCTCATAAACTTTGTATAAACTTAAACACTTTGATCACCTCATCAAAGCATATATTCCAACTCCGAGATTCTTGCTCCAGTCCATAGAAGGATCGCTGGAGTTTGCATATTATTAGCATCCTTAGGACTGACAAAACCTTCTGGTTGTATCACATACAACTCTTCCTCACAAAAACCATTACGGAAACCTTGTTTTGTCATCCATCTGCCAGATTTCATAATCGAAAAATGCAGCAACTGCTAACAAAATTTTAATAGACTTTTAGCATCGCTACAGATGAGACAAGCTCATCGCAGTCAACTCCTTGAACTTGGCGGAAACTTCTTTGCGACAAGTCGAGCTTTATAAACGGTGACATTTCACCATTAGCGTCTATGATTATCTCAAAGGTCCATTTGTACTCAATGACCCGCCATTCAACAGGCAAGTCTACCAAAGTCCATACTTGGTTTTCATACATGGATCCTTTCTCGGATTTCATGGCTCCTAGCCATTTGTTGGAATCCGGGCCCACCATCGCTTCTCCATAGTTCGTAGGTTCATCGTTGTCCAACAACATGATTTCCAAGACAGGGTTGTCGTACTACTCAGGAGCAGTACGCGTCCTTGTCGACCTACGAGGTTCGATAGTGACTTGATCCGAAGCTTCATGATCATCATCATTAACTTCCTTTTCAACTGAGTAGGCTCTACAGAAACATCTTTCTGTGTTGCGCTATTCTCTGGTTGAAACAAAGGTTCAACAACCTCATCAAGTTCTATCTTCCTCCCACTCAATTCTTTCGAGAGAAACTCTTTCTCAAGAAAGGACCCGTTCTTAGCAACAAACACCTTTTGCGCTTGGATCTGAGATAGAAGGTATACCCAATGTCTCATTAGGGTATTCTATGAAGATGCATTTGTCTGCTTTGGGTTCGAGCTCGCTAGGTGAAAAACCCATTTTCACATAAGCGTCGCAGCCCCAAACATTAAGAAATGACAGCTTAGGCTTCTGTCAAACCATAATTCTCACGGTGTCATCTCAACAGACTTAGATGGTGCCCTGTTAAAGTGAATGGATTTGTCTTTAATGCATAACCCCATAACGATAGTGGCAAAATGATAAGAGACATCATAGTACTCACTATATCCAATAGAGCACGACTATGACGTTCGAACACACCATCACACTATGGTGTTCCAGGAGGCGTGAGCTGTGAAACAATTTCCACATTGTCTAAAATTGCATACCAAACTCGTAACTTAGATATCACCTCCATGATCATATCATAGACATTTATCTTCTTGTCACGATGATCTTTAACTTCACTCTGAAACTCCTTGAACCTTTCAAACATTTCAGATTCGTGTTTCATTAAGTAAATATCCCCATATTTACTCAAATCATCAGTGAAGGTAAAGAAAAACAACGATATCCACTGTGTGTTTCAACACTCATTGGACCACATACATCAACATGTATTAATTCCAATAAGCCACTTGCCCGCTCCATCATATTGGATGACGGGGTCTCAGTCATCTTGCCCAAGAGGCATGGCTCGCATGTCTCAACCGATTCGAAATCGAGTGAGTCAAAAAACATCCATCATCATGGAGTTTCTTCATGCGATTTATACCAATATGACATTACGTGGCAGTGCCACAAGCATGTGGTACTATCATTATTAACTTTGTATCTTTTGGTACCAATGTTATGAATATGTGTACTACTACGATCATGATTCGATAAACCATTTCGAGTGGGTGCATGACCATTGAAGGCATTATCCATGTAAACAGAATAACCATTATTCTCTAACTTATATGAATAACCGTATCGCACTAATCATGATCTAATCACGTTTATGCTCAACGCAAACACCAAATAACATTTATTTAGGTTTATCACAAATCCTGAAGGTAGAGAGAGCGTGCGATGGTGATCACATCAATCTTGGAAATACTTCCAACACACATCGTCACCTTTCACCTAGCTAGTCTCCATTTACTCCGTAGCTTTTATTTCGAGTTGCTAACACTTAGCAACCGAACCGGTATCTAATACCCAGGTGCTACTAGGAGTACCAGCAAGGTACACATCACTAACACGTATATCAAATATACTTCCATTGACATTACCAGCCTTCTTATCTACCAATCATCTAGGGTTTTTCCGCTTCAGCGAACATTCTCCTCATAACAGAAGCACTTAGTCTCGGGTTCGGGCTCAACCTTGGGTTTCTTCACTAGAGCAACAACTGGCTTGCCATTCCTGAAGTTTTTCCCTTCTTGCCCTTGCCCCTTTTGAAACTAGTGGTTTTCACTTAACCATCAACACTTGATGCTCCTTATTGATTTCTACCTTCGTGGTGTCAAACATCACGAACAACTCAGGGATCATCTTGTCCATCCCTGGCATGTTATAGTTCATCACGAAGCTCTAGTAGCTTGGTGGCAGTGACTTGGAGAACTGCATTAATCACTATCTCATCTGGAAGATTAACTCCCACTTGATTCAAGTGATTGTAGCACCCAGACAATCTGAGAACACGCTCACCGATTAAGCTATTCTCCTTTATCTTGCAGGCAAAGAATCTTGTTGGAGGTCTCATACCTCTCAACATAGGCACGAGCTTGAGATCACAATCTCAGCTCCTAGAACATCTCATATGTTCTGTGACGTTCAAAACATTTTGAAGCCTCAATTCTAAGCCGTAATGCATGACGCACTGAACTATCACGTAGTCATCAAAAAGTGCCTGTCATATGTTCACAACATCTACAGACAACGCTTGAGGGAGTGATGCAGTTAGCGGTACATCAAAAACATAAGCTTTCTGTGCAGCAATGAGGACAATCCTCAGATCACGGACCCAGTCCGCATTATTGCTACCATCAACTTTCAACTTACTTTTCTCTAGGATTGTATCAATAAAACTGGGGAGCTACAGCGCGAGCTATCTACGACATAATTTGCAAGGACATTTTAGACTAAGTTCATGATAATTAAGTTCATTTAATCAAATTATTAATGAACTCCCACTTAGATAGACATCTCTCTAGTCTTCCAAGTGATACATGATCCATGTCAACTAGCCCGTGTCCGATCATCACGTGAGACGGACTAGTCATCCATGGTGAACATCTCTATGTTGATCGTATCTTCTATACGACTCATGTTCGACCTTTCGGTCTTCCGTGTTCCGAGGCCATGTCTGTACATGCTAGGCTCGTCAAGTCAACCTAAGTGTTTCGCATGTGTAAATCTGGCTTACACCCGTTGTATGCGAACGTTAGAACCTATCACACCCGATCATCACGTGGTGCTTCGGAACAACGATCCTTAGCAACGGTGCACAGTTAGGGTGAACACTTCTCTTGAAGTTTTATTGAGAGATCATCTTATTTACTACCGTCGTTTTAAGCAAATAAGATGTAAACATGATAAACATCACATGCAATCAATATAGTGACATGATATGGCCAATATCATCTTGCTCCTATGATCTCCATCTTCGGGGCACCATGATCATCACTGTCACCGGCACGACACCATGATCTCCATCATCATGATCTCCATCATTGTGTCTTCATGAAGTTGTCTCGCCAACTATTACTTCTACTACTACAGCTAACGTTTAGCAATAAAGTAAAGTAATTACATGGCGTTTATGATTGACACGCAGGTCATACAATAATATAAGACAACTCCTATGGCTCCTGCCGGTTGTCATAGTCATCGACATGCAAGTCGTGAACCCTATTACAAGAACATGATCAATCTCATACATCACAATGCATCACATCACATCCTTTTGGCCATATCACATCACACGGCATATGCTGCAAAAACAAGTTAGACGTCCTCTAATTTGTAGTTGCAAGTTTTTACGTGGTTGCTATAGGTTTCTAGCAAGAACGTTTCTTACCTACGTCAAAACCACAACGTGATATGCCAATTGCTATTTACCCTTCATAAGGACCCTTTTCATCGAATCCAATCCGACTAAGGTGGGAGAGACAGACACCCGCTAGCCACCTTATGCAACTAGTGCATGTCAGGCGGTGGAACCGGTCTCACGTAAGCGTACGTGTAAGGTTGGTCCGGGCCGCTTCATCCCACAATACCGTCGAATCAAGATAAGACTAGTAACGGCAAGCATATTAACAAAATCGACGCCCACAACTGCTTTGTGTTCTACTCGTGCATAGATTCTACGCATAGACCTAGCTCATGATGCCACTGTTGGGAGACGTAGTAGTAAATCAAAATTTTCCTACGTTCACCAAGATCTATCTATGGAGAAACCAGCAACGAGAGGGGAGAGATTGCATCTTCATACCTTTGAAGATCGCTAAGCGGAAGCGTTACAAGAACGCGGTTGATGGAGTCGTACTCGCAGCGATTCAGATCGCGGTAGATCCGATCAAGTGCCGAACGGACGGCACCTCCGCGTTCAACACACGTGCAGCCCGGTGACGTCTCCAACACCTTGATCCAGCAAGGAGGAAGGAGAGGTTGGGGAAGGGCTCCAACAGCAGCACGACGGCGTGGTGGTGGTGGAGTAGCAAGGTATTCCGACAGGGCTTCGCCTAAGCGCTGCGGAGGAGGAAGAAGAGAGGTAGGGCTTCGCCGTGAGAGAGAGAGATCAAATCTTGTCTCAAAACATCCAAAACCTCAAGTATATATAGGAGGAGGGACGTGAAGGGCTGGCTTGGCCTCTACTCCAAAGAGGAGATGGCCGGCCGAATTAAAGGGAGAGTCCACCTCCCACAAGGGAGGTGGATCTCCTCCTTTTAAATCCTTTTTGCCTTATCTCCTTATCTCCAGCCGCATGGGCCTTTAGCAAAAGTCTTGCCCAGCCCAATAAGGGCTGGCACACTTTATCTAACAGCCCATGTGGTCCTTTGGTCGTCACACCCCTCCCGGGGGTCATCCGGCACCCTCCCGGCACTCCCGGTACACTACCGATGAGCCCGAAAACTTTCCGGTGACCAAAACTGGACTTCCTATATATCAATCTTTACCTCCGGACCATTCCGGAGCTCCTCGTGACGTCCGGGATCTCATCCGGGACTCCGAACAACCTTCAGTAATCACGTATACCTTTTCCCTATAACCCTAGCGTCATCGAACCTTAAGTGTGTAGACCCTACGGGTTCGGGAGACACGTAGACATGACCGAGACACCTCTCCGGTCAATAACCAACAGCGGGATCTGGATACCCATGTTGGCTCCCACGTACTCCACGATGATCTCATCGGATGAACCACGATGTCAAGGATTCAATCAATCCCGTATACAGTTCCCTTTGTCTATCGGTATGATACTTGCCCGAGATTCGATCGTCGGTATCCCCATACCTTGTTCAATCTCGTTACCGGCAAGTCTCTTTACTCGTTCCGTAATACATCATCCCGTGACTAACTCCTTAGTCACATTGAGCTCATAATGATGATGTCTTACCGAGTGGGCCCAGAGATACCTCTCCGTCACACGGAGTGACAAATCCCAGTCTCGATTCATGCCAACCCAACAGATACTTTCGGAGATACCCGTAGTGCACCTTTATAGCCACCCAGTTACGTTGTGACGTTTGGCACACCCAAAGCATTCCTACGGTATCCGGGAGTTGCACAATCTCATGGTCTAAGGAAACGATACTTGACATTGAAAAGCTTTAGCAAACGAACTACACGATCTTGTGCTATGCTTAGAATTGGGTCTTGTCCATCACATCATTCTCCTAATGATGTGATACCGTTATCAATGACATCCAATGTCCATGGCCATGAAACCGTGACCATCTATTGATCAACGAGCTAGTCAACTAGAGGCTCACTAGGGACATGTTGTGGTCTATGTATTCACACATGTATTATGGTTTCCGGTTAACACAATTATAGCATGAACAATAGACAATTATCATGAACAAGGAAATACAATAATAACCATTTTATTATTGCCTCTAGGGCATATTTCCAACAGGATTACCCAACTGTCTTTAGGGTATTCTATGAAGATGTATTTGTCCACTTTGGGTTCGATCTCATTAGGTGAAAACCTTTTTCACATAAGTGTTGCAGCCCCAAACATTAAGAAATGATAGCTTAGGTTTCTATCAAACCATATGGTGTCATCTCAATAGATTTAAATGGTGACCTATTTAAAGTGAATGTAGTTGTATCTAATGCATAACCCCAAAATTATAGTAGCAAAACGATAAGAGACATCATAGCACACACCATATCCAATAGAGCAAGACTATGACATTCGGACACACCATCACACTATGGTGTTCTAGGTGGCGTGAGTTGTGAAACAACTTTCACATTGTCTAAAGTTGTATGCCAAACTCGTAACTCAGATATTCACCTCCACGATCATATCGCAGACATTTTCATCTTCTTGTCGCGATGATCTTAAACTTCACTTTGAATTTGCTTGAACCTTTCAAATGATTCAGACTTGTGTTTCATTAAGTAAATATACACTATATCTACTCAAATCATCAGTGAAGGTAAGAAAATAACGATATCCACCGCATGCTACAAGACTCATTGGATTGCATACTTCAACATGTATCATTTCCAATAAATCACTTGTCCGCTCCATCCATCTGGAAAACGGGGTCCTTAGTCATCTTGCCCAAGAGGCATGGTTCGCATGTCTCAACCGATTCGAAATCGAATGAGTCCAAAGATCCATAAGCATGGAGTTTCTTATTGCGCTTTATACCAATATGACATTTAGCTGCAGTGCCACAAGTATGCGGTACTATCATTATTAACTTTGTATCTTTTGGCATCAATGTTATGAACATGTGTATTACTACGATCAAGATGCAACAAACCATTCTCACTGGGTGCATGACCATGGAAGGTATTATTCATGTAAACAGAATAACCATTATTCTCTAACTTAAATGAATAACCGTGTTGCAATAAACACGATCTAATCACGTTCATGCTCAACGCAAAACACCAAATAACATTTATTTAGGTTTGTCACTAATCCTGAAGGTAGAGAGAGCGTGCGATGTTGATCACATCAACCTTGGAAACATTTCCAACACACATTGTCACCTCACCCTTAGCTAGTCTTCGTTTATTCCGAAGATTTTACTTCGAGTTACTAACATTTAGCAACAGAACCGGTATCCAATACCCAGGTGCTAGTAGGAGTACTAGCAAGGTACACATCAATAACAAGTATATCAAATATACTTCTGTCGATGTTGCTAGCCTTCTTATCTACCAAGTATCTAGGGTTGTTCCGCTTCAGCGACCGCTCACCTCATAATAGAAGCACTTAGTCTCGGGTTTGGGTTCAACTTTGGGTTGCTTCACTAGAGCGGCAACTGACTTGCCATCCATGAAGTTTCCCTCCTTGCCCTTGTCCTTCTCGAAACTAGTGGTTTTACTAACCATCAACACTTGATGCTCCTTCTTGATTTCTACCTTCGCGGTGTCAAACATCGCGAACAGCTCAGGGGTCATTATTTCTATCCCTGGCATTTTATAGTTCATCACCAAGTTCTAGTAGCTTAGTGAGAGTGACTTGGAGAACTATATCAATCGTTATCTTATCTGGAAGATCAACTTCCACTCAATTCAAGTGATTGTAGCACCCAGACAATCTGAGCACATGCTCAACGATTGAGCTATTCTCCTTCATCTTGCAGGCAAAGAATCTTGTTGGAGATCTCATATCTCGAAACACGGGCACGAGCCTGAGATCCTAATTTCAGCTCTTAGAACATCTCATATTTTCTGTGACGTTCAAAACATTTCGGAGCCTCAATTCTAAGTTGTAATGCATGATGCACTAAACTATCAAGTTGTCATCATAATGTGCCTGTCAGATGTTCACAACATCTACAGACGACACTAGAGGGGTTAGCGCACCGAGCGTTGCATTAAGGACATAAGCCTTCTGTGCATCTATGAGGACAATCCTCAGATCACGGACCCAGTCTGCAATATTGCTACCATCGTATTTCAACTCTATTTCTCTAGGAACATATAAAAATTCAAGGGAGCTACAACGCGAGCAAGTAATCTACAACATAATTTGCAAAGACACTACTGACTATGTTCATGATAATTAGTTCAATTAATCATATTACTGAAGAACTCCCACTCAAATTGACATCCCTCTGGTCATTCGAGTGATACATGATCCAAATTCACCAACTCAAGTCCGATCATCACGTGAGTTGAGGTGGTTTCAATGGTGAACATCATCATGTGGATCATATCTACTATATGACTCATGCTTGACCTTTCGGTCTCTTGTGTTCCGAGGCCATGTCTGTACATGCTAGGCTCGTCAAGTTTAACCCGAGTGTTCTGCATGTGCAACACTGGCTTGCACCCGTTGTATGTGAACGTAGAGTCTATCACACCCGATCATCACGTGGTGTCTCGACACGATGAACTTTCGCAACGATGCACACTCGGGGAGAACACAATTCATCTTGAAATTAAAGTGAGGGATCACCTTATAATGCTACCGTTGTCCTAAGAAAAAAAAGGTGCATAAAAGGATTAACATCACATGCAAATCATAAGTGACATGATATGTCCATGAACTTGTGCTTTTGATCTCCATCTTGAAAGCACTGGCATGATCTCCATCGTCACCGGCATGACACCATGATCTCCATCATCTTGATCTCCATCAACGTGTCGCCATCGGGGTTGACGTGCCCATCGTGCTTGTACTACTATTGCTACCGTTTAGCGATAAATTAAAGCACTACATAGCGCTTAATGATTGACACACAGGTCATACAATAATTATAGACAACCCTGTGGCTCCTGCCGGTTGCCGTACTCATCGACATGCAAGTCATGATAATCTATAAATCACATGATCATCTCATACATCACATATATCACATCATGTAATTGGCCACATCACATCACAACATACCCTGCAACAACAAGTTAGACGTCCTCTAATTGTTGTTGCATGTTTTACGTGGCTGCTACGGATATCTAGCAAGAACAATTCTCATCTACGCAAAAACCACAACGGTGATACACTAGTTGCTTTTCAACCTTCTCAAGGACCGCCTTTGTCGAATCCGATCCAACTAAAGTGAGAGAAACTGGCACCCGCAAGCCATCTATGCAACAAGTTGCGGTTGAGGGAACCGGTCTCTCGTAAGCGTACGAGTAATGTTGGTGTGGGACGCTTCATCTCACAATACTGCTGAACCAAAACACGACCAAGGGAGGAAGCAATCTAAGCATCAACGCCCACAAACTCTTTGTGTTCTACTCGAGATCTCATCTACACATACACTTAGCTCATGATGCCACTATTGGGGAACGTTGCATGGGAAACAAAAAATTTCCTACGCACACGCAAGATCTATCCATGGTGATGAGCATCTATGAGAGGGGGAGTGGATCTACATACCCTTGTAGATCGTTAAGCGGGAAGCGTTAAGAAACACGGTTGGTGTAGTCGAACGTCTTCGCGATCCAAATCGCCGAGCATCCCGCGATCTCATCACGATCCGTCCTGCGATCCAATCACGATCTGTCCCATGAACTCATCACGATCCATCCCGCGATCTCATCACGATCCGTCTCGCAATCTTGATCACGGTTCTTCCGATCTAGCACTGAACGGACGGCACCTCCCTGTTCAACACACGTACGGCTCGATGATGATCTCCGCCTTCTTGATCCAGAAAGAGAGAGTGGAGAGGTAGAAGAGTTCTCCGACAGCACGACGGCATTGCGGTGATGGTGGTGGAGCTATTCCGGCAGGGCTTCGCCTAAGCACTGCAGAAAACCGATCTAGAGGAGAAACTATGCACTAGAGGAGAGGTAGCACGTGGCTATTAGGGTTAGATTTTTCCTCTAAATCCTCTAGTATATATAGGAGGGAGGGAGGGGAGGAGGCAGCCTCAAACCCTTAAGGTTTGGTCAAAATTGGAGGTGGAGGAGTCCTACTCCAATCCTATTAGGAGTAGGATTCCTCCTTTCCACTTGGAAACTCTTTCCACCTCTCCACCTTTGGATTTTTTTCCTTCTCAAACCACTACAGCCACATGGGTCCTTGGAGGAGGCTTCGGCCAGCCCACCAGGGGCTGGTTTACCTCCTCCCACAGCCCATTTAGCCTCTTGGGTCGAAATACCTCTCCCAGTAGTCCCCCGGTACACTACCGGCACTCCCGATACACTACCGATGAGCCCGAAACTTTTCCGGCAACCAGAACAGGACTTCCTATATATGAATCTTTACCTCCGGACCATTATGGAGCTCCTCGTAACGTCCGGGATCTCATCCGGGACTCCAAACAACCTTTGGTCACCACCATGCATAACTCTATACTACCGAAACGTCACCAAACCTTAAGTATGCAGACCCTACGGGTTCGAGAACTTTGTAGACATGACCGAGACACCTCTACGGTCAATAACCAATAGCGGGACCTAGATGCCCATATTGGTTCCTACATATTCTACGAAGATCTTTATCGTTCGAACCTCTATGTCAAGGATTCAGTTAATCCCGTATGTTGTTCCCTTTGTTCTTTGATATGTTACTTGCCCGAGATTCGATTGTCGGTATCTCCATACCTAGTTCAACCTTGTTACCGGCAAGTCTCTTTACTCGTTCCATAACACAAGATCCTGTGACTAACACTTAGTCATATTGCTTGCAAGGCTTGTTGTGATGTTGTATTACCGAGTGGGCCCTAAGATACCTCTCCGTCATACGGAGTAACAAATCCCAGTCTTGATCCATGCCAACCCAACAGACACCCTCGGAGATACCTGTAGAGTACCTTTATAGTCACCCAGTTACATTGCGACGTTTGATACACACAAGGCACTCCTCCGGTGTCAGTGAGTTGCATGATCTCATGGTCATAGGAACAGATACTTGAGATGCAGAAAACAGTAGCAATAAACTGGCACGATCATATGCTACGTTTGTAGTTTGGTTCTTGTCCATCACATCATTCTCCTAATGATGTGATCCCATTATCAAATGACATCTCATGTCCATGGCTAGGAAACCTTAACCATCTTTGATCAACGAGCTAGTCTATTAGAGGCATACTAGGGACATGGTTTTGTCTATGTATCCACACATGCATCTAAGTCTCCGATCAATACAATTATAGCATGGATAATAAACGATTATCATGAACAAGGAAATATGATAATAACTAATTTATTATTGCCTCTAGGGCATATTTCCAACAGGATCATCCGAGAAAGCTAGATTTGGAGCAAAGTAGTCCTTGTGCAATAGTCATGCTCTATGGAACCTATCCCGATTGATAACTCTTCTTGCTTTGATTGAACCCTTTAAATGAAGAATATGCTCCACGTGCTGGTCCATTTCCTCTTGCATGCTCAAGAGCATGATCATGTCCAATTCTTCATACGAATTAGAGAAATCGAAGAACTCATCTTGAATCATTCAATCAAGCTCCGTCGGCCCATACTCCTAGTCTGACAAAGCATCGGAATTCATTGTTTTCCCTAAAAAATACCGGGTCGGACAATGTGTCAAACACATAGAACGCAAGGGGCGTCACAAGAGTTGTTGGACGTACCACAGTGCCGTCTGAACCGGTGATGAGGTCTCTAGCTGCAAGGACGGGAGAGAGGAGTGTTATGCCGATTATAGCAACGCAGAGGCTGAGAATGGATGTGGAGCATGCACAACGATGAATATGCGAGACAGACATCGCGGAGGAGAAAGAAGAGAGGAGAGAGCAAATGTATCTCGTAGATCTACATAGTGGATTTGGTGCAATTTGAGGTGGGATAGGGTTGTCAGGTCTAACGTGGCGGGAGCCCCAATATCCGCCCAAGATTTTTGCTAGATATAGGGGATGCCGGTTAGCCCAAACGTATAGGGCTCTTCCGAGGAGCCTGTCTGAGTCATTTTTTCGGGAATGATGAGTGACTGGACCGTCTGCCCGGACGTTTGAGATGGGTTTAGGGCATATGGATGTAGATGCTCTAAGGTACACACCAGGTGTGAAGCTCCTAGTGTCGGTGTCAAAACCGGCGGATCTCGGGTAGGGGCTCCCGAACTATGAGACTGGGATCAATGGTAACAGGAGACGAAGGAGACAAGGTTTAACCAGGTTCGGGACCTCCTATGGAGGTAATACCCTACGTAATGCTTGATTGTATTGATGATATGTAGGTTACAAAATTGATCTACCTCGAGATCGAATAGCTAAACCCTAGATGAGTTGTCCTCTGGCTACAACCTAAAATCCTCCGGCTTATATAGACGCCGAAGGTGTCTAGGGTTTATACATGATCGGTTACACGCCGAAGAGATAAACATGCCTATTCACTACATTAAACGCGGAGGACAATCCACGATTCTCGAAGCTTCCTTCCTGGAGACAGAGCCTTCGATCGATCCAATGTTTGGTAAGCGGCCCATACAGTCCGGCCCATACGAAATAGGTCGGCTTCCCGAGGACCCCTTAATCTAGGACTCCCTCAATAGCCCCCGAACTTGCCTCCAACGCCAAGGGTCTTAGCTTTAATTGCTTCGTATAATCAGAGTCTTCGGCTTGCGAGGTGAGTTCTTCCTGCCGAGTTTAGTTCAGCCTTCGATGACATGTAGTTTTTCGAATAGATGTGCGTCCGAACACCGTGAATAGGTCAGCCCTAAAGGCCAAACATCAAGGGGTAAAATAACGTCCCATGACGACCTTTCTAAAGAAAGGTCACGGCCCACCATGATCGCTAAGCTAGTTGCAAAAACTCGATTCGCGTTCGAGGTCGTTTTCATCAACACGATCTATCAATGCACAGATTGTGTCCCGTTTTAGACGGGATACGTTTAATCATGTGCGTGCAACGACACACACGTCTCGGGAAGCGAAGGGATTCACGGTGCAGCAAGGAGAGGCCAAACATCGATAAGTCTCATAAAAGGGAAAGAAAACCCCAAGGCCTGACCTCACTTCCCGTTCGCCTCCTCTGCTTCCCTATTCTCCTAAACCTCCAGGCGCAGATCTAGGTTTTCCATCACCCCCCCCTTCAAGCTCATCCATGGCGGGATTCGGCTCCAACCGCAAGTGGGAGGCTTCCACGGTCACCGACCAGGACATCCGGGACCTCAAAGACATCGGCTACCTCCCCGCAAACATCCCTCACCGTGCGCCAGAGAAGGACCAAGTGATCCCTACTCCTAAGCCAGGAGAAAGGGTGGTATTCCCCCCCACTTCATTCGGGGATTGAGCTTCCCACTCCACCCCTTCATCAGGGGGCTCATGTTCTTCTACGGCCTCGACTTCCATGACCTCTCGCCGAACTCCTTCATGCACATATTGGCCTTCATCCTTGTCTGTGAGGCTTTTCTACGGGTCGAGCCACACTTCGGTCTTTCGCTCAAGGTGTTTAACATCAAGCCAAAGTGTGTCGCAGGCGAACACGCAGAGCGGCGGGGCTATCATCGGCAAGCTCACCCGCGTTGTGTGGCCCTCCGGCACCTTCATCGACACCATCAAAATATGGCAGAAGGAGTGGTTTTACATCACCGAGCCAAGGGAGGAAGGCCAAGCTGCCCCAGCCGGATTCAGATCCGGTCCCCCCACCAGATTAACCTCATGGCTCCTAAAGGGCCTCAACTGGGGGTCGAGCAAGGAGGTGAGCGACATGCACAATCGCATTGGCTTCATGATCGAGAACGACATCGCGCTAACCAACGTGGTCCAGGTCATGCTCCGGCGACACATTCTCCCCTGCCAGCGTCGGGATACTCCCCTGTGGGCTTGTCAGCTCAATGATGAGACCACGATATGACACCTCTTCCACAGTACTCGAGAGAAGTTGTGGAAGGCGCTTTTCAAGTCGCAGAATGATTGGCCAGCCGAAGAGGAGGATTAGGGTCTACACGCCACCAAGCCCGCTTCCAAGGTACATCGTAGCTTTGTTTGATCAGGTCTATCTCTCATAAAGAAGTTTCTAAAACATCTTTCTGATCATTCTTTGTAGAAATGGCTGAGCAAAGCCACGGGCATCGACTGCCCGATGCCTCAGCCCGAAGACATCATGTCCGGGCTGTTAGCGGAGATGCTCGTCGAGGCGCCGACGAAGAAGGAGAAGAAGAAAACACGCTGAGAAGGCCTTCGCATCAAGGACCAGCCAGGGGCTGTGTCCCAGGAAACCCATGCCTCCTCTAATCGAGAGGAGCATGAGGATGAGGACGAGGACGAGGGGGAGGGCGATTCCCCCCTCGCAAGAAAGAGGGCGGCATCATCGGACGCCATAGAGGAAGTACCTCCTCTTGCCTAGAAGAAAGCACGCCGGACACAGATATCCCTGTCCAACAATAGTTTGGACTCAGATACCAAGTCCGATCACTTCGAGAGGGTTCCACGAAGGAGCCTAAGGGTCAAGCCCCCCTGCTCGAAGGTGAGGATCCGAAGACTCCTTTGGTTGTCATTGACAAGTTTAAAGTTTACTAACATGCGAGCACTTATTTGACTTTGCAGCCCCCCCGCACGTCCTCCCCACCGACCAGGTTTCCGATAGGGAGACCCCGCCCGCCAAGCTAGCGGAGAGTGGGAATGCGTCGCATCCCACTCCTTCAGGCGTCACGAAGGACGCCACGGAGGTGTCGTCCCAGCATGCTCTTATGGAGCCGGGCACCAGTGGTGGGGGAGACTGTTTGGGAGACATAGTAGTAAATCAAATTTTTTTCCTACGTGTCACCAAGATCTATCTATGGAGAAACCAACAACGAGCAAAGGGGGAGTGCATCTTCATACCTTTGAAGATCGCAAAGCGGAAGCATTCCAAGAACGCGGTTGGTGGAGTCGTACTCGCAACAATTCAGATCGCGGTGGAATTCGATCTAAGCGCCGAACAACGGCGCCTCCGTGTTCAACACACGTGCAGCCCAGTGACGTCTCATATGCCTTGATCCAGCAAGAAGGAAGGAGAGGTTGAGGGAGAGCTCCAGCAGCACGATGGCGTGGTGATGGTGGAGCTACGTGGTACTTTGGCACGGCTTCGCCAATCACTACGTAGGACGAGGAGGAGAAGGGGTAGGGCTGCGCCGAGAGGGAGAGAAACTTGTGTGTTGGCAGCCCCCCAAACCCCCACTATATATAGGAGGAGGAGGAAGGGAGGGCGCAGCCCCTAGGGTTCCAACCCGAGGGCCGGCGTCCAGCCCTAGATGGCCTTGGGGCGGCGGCCAAAGGAGGGGAGAGGGGTGCGGCAGCCCTAGGGTGGGCCTAGGGCCCATCTACACAAGGGTTTGCCCCCCTTCTCTCCTTTGCCGCGCCTTGGGCCAGGGTGGGGGCGCACCATCCTACTTTGGGGCTGGTCCCTTCCCACTCTCAGCCCACGTAGGCCTCTGGTGCCGGTGACCCCACACGGTGGACCCCCGGAACCCTTCCGGTGGTCCCGGTATGTTACTGGTGATGCCCGAACACTTCCGGTGACCAAAACCTCACTTCCTATATATGAATATTTACCTCCGGACCATTCCGGAACTCCTCATGACGTCCGGGATCTCATTCAGGACTCCAAACAACCTTCGGTAACCATGTACACTATTTCCCTATAACCCTAGAATCATCGAACCTTAAGTGTGTAGACCCTACGGGTTCGGGAGGCATGTAGACATGACCGAGACACCTCTCTGGTGAATAACCAACAGCGGGATCTAGATACCCATGTTGGCTCCCACAAGCTCCACGATGATCTCATCAGATGAACCATGATGTCGGGGATTGAATCAATCCCGTATACAATTCCCTTTGTCTACCGGTATGATACTTGCCCGAGATTCGATCGTCGGTATCCCTATACCTTGTTCAATCCCGTTACCGCCAAGTCTCTTTACTTGTTCCGTAACACATCATCCCGTGGCTAACTCCTTAGTCACATTGAGCTCATTATGATGATGTCTTACCGAGTAGGCCCGGAGATACCTCTCCGTCATATGGAGTGACAAATTCCAGTCTCGATTCGTGCCAACCCAACAGATACTTCCAGGGATACCCGTAGCATACCTTTATAGCCACAAGTTACATTGTGACGTTTGGCACACCCAAAGTATTCCTATGGTATCCGGGAGTTGCACAATCTCTTGGTCTAAGGAAACGATACTTGACATTAGAAAAGCTTTAGCTGGCAAACTACACGATCTTGTGCTATGCTTAGGATTGGGTCTTGTCCATCATATCATTCTCCTAATGATGTGATCCCGTTATCAACGACATCCAATGTCCATGGTCATGAAACCGTGACCATCTATTGATCAGCGAGCTAGCCAACTAGAGGCCCACTAGGGACATGTTGTGGTCTATGTATTCACACATGCATTATGGTTTCCGGTTAATACAATTATAGCATGAACAATAGACAATTATCATGAACAAGGAAATACAATAATAACCATTTTATTATTGCCTCTAGGGCATATTTCTAACAGTCTCCCACTTACACTAGAGTCAATAATCTAGTTACATTGTGATGTATCGAACACCCATAGAGTTTTGGTGTTGATCATGTTTTGCTCGTGAGAGAGGTTTAGTCAACGGATCTGCGACATTCAGATCCGTATGTACTTTACAAATATCGATATCTCCTTCCTGAATGTAATCACGAATGGAGTTGAAGCGGCGTTTGATGTGTCTTGTCTTCTTGTGAAACCTGGGCTCCTTGGCAAGGGCAATAGCTCCAGTGTTGTCACAGAATAGATTCATCAAGCCCGACGCATTGGGAATCACTCCAAGGTCCGTGATGAACTCCTTCATCTAGACTCCTTCCTTTGCTACTTCCTAAGCAACTATGTACTCCGCTTCACATGTAGATACCGCCACGACGCTTTGTTTGTTGCTGCACCAGCTGACTGCCCCTCCGTTCAAAATATACACGTATCCAGTTTGTCACTTCGAGTCATTCGGATCTATGTCGAAGCTAGCATCGACGTAACCCTTTACGACGAGCTCTTCAGCACCTCCATATACGAGAAACAAGTCCTTGGTCCTTTTTAGGTACTTCGGGATATTCTTGACCGCTGTCCAGTGTTCCGCTCCAGGATCACTTTGGTACCTCCCTACCAAACTTATGGCAAGGTTCACATCAGGTCTAGTACACAACATGGCATACATAATAGAGCCTATGGCTAAAGCATAGGGGATGCCACTCATCTTTTCTCTATCCTCTGTCGTGGTCGGGCATTGAGTCGTACTCAATCTCACACCCTGTAACACAGGCAAGAACCCCTTCTTGGACTGATCCATACTGAACTTCTTCAATATCTTGTCAAGGTATGTGCTTTGTGAAAGACCTATGAGGCGTTTCGATCTATCTCTATAGATCTTGATGCCTAATATGTAAGTAGCTTCTCCAAGGTCCTTCATTGAAAAACACTTATTCAAGTAGGCCTTTATGCTTTCCAAAAGTTCTATATTATTCCCCATCAACAATATGCCATCCACATATAATATGAGAAATGCTATAGAGCTCCCACTCACTTTCTTGTACATACAGGGTTCTCCATAAACCTGTATAAACCCAAACACTTTAATCACCTCATTAAAGCGAATGTTCCAACTCCGAGATGCTTGCACCAGCCCATAGATGGACCGCTGGAGCTTGCATACCTTGTTAGCATCTTCAGGATCGACAAAACCTTGCGGCTGCATCATATACAATTCTTCCTTAAGGAAGCCATTAAGGAATGCTGTTTTGACGTCCATTTGCCAGATCTCATAATCATAAAATGCGGCAATTGCTAACATAATTCGGACGGACTTCAGCATCGATACGGGTGATAAAGTCTCATCATAGTCAACTCCTTGAACTTGTCGATAACCCTTAGCAACAAGCCGAGCCTTATGGACGGTCACATTACCATCCGCGTCCGTATTCTTCTTAAAGATCCATTTATTTTCTATGGCTCGCTTATCATCAGGCAAGTCCACCAAAGTCCATACTTTGTTCTCATACATGGATCCTATGTCGGATTTCATGGCTTCAAACCATTTGTTGGAATCCAGGCCCGCCATCGCTTCTGCATAGTTTGAAGGTTCACCGTTGTCCAACAACATGATCTCCAGGACAGGGTTGTCGTACCACTCTGGTGCGGAACGTGTCCTAGTGGACCTTCGAATAGCAACTTGATCTGAGTTTCATGATTATCATCATTAACTTCCTCTCCAGCCGGTGCAGGCTCCATAGAAACAACTTCCTGTGCTGCACTACTCTCCTGTTTGAGTGGAGGTACAATTACCTCATCAAGTTCTATTTTCCTGCCACTTACTTCTTTCGAGAGAAACTCTTTCTCTAGAAAGGATCCATTCTTGGAAACAAAGACTTTGCCTTCGAATCTGAGGTAGAAGGTATACCCAACAGTTTCTTTGGGGTATCCTATGAAGATGCACTTTTCCGCTTTGGGTTCGAGCTTCTCAGGTTGAAGTTTCTTCACATAAGCATCGCATTCCCAAACTTTCAGAAACGACAACTTAGGTTTCTTTCCAAACCATAGTTCATACGGTGTCATCTCAACGGACTTAGAAGGTGCCCTATTTAAAGTGAATGTGGAAGTCTCTAATGCATATCCCCAAAATGATAGCGGTAAGTCGGTAAGAGACATCATAGATCGCACCATATCCAATAGAGTGCGATTACAATGTTCAGACACACCATTTCGCTGAGGTGTGCGAGGTGGCATGAGTTGTGAAACAATTCCACATTTCCTTAGGTGTGTGCCAAACTCGTGACTCAAATATTCTCCGCCACGATTAGATCGTAAGCACTTTATTTTCCTGTCACGTTAATTCTCTACCTCACTATGAAATTCCTTGAACTTTTCAAAGGTTTCAGACTTGTGTTTCATTAAGTAGACATACCCATATCTTCTTAAGTCATCAGTGAGGGTGAGAACATAACGGTAGCCACCGCGAGCCTCAACGCTCATTGGACCGCATACATCAGTATGTATTGTCTCCAACAAGTCAGTTGCTCGCTCCATTGTTTCGGAGAATGGAGTCTTGGTCATCTTGCCCATGAGGCATGGTTAGCACGTGTCAAATGATTCAAAATCAAGAGACTCCAAAAGTCCATCAGCATGGGGCTTCTTCATGCATTTGACACCAATATGACCAAGGCGGCAGTGCCACATGTAAGTGGGACTATCATTATCAACATTACATCTTTTGGTACTCACACTATGAACATGTGTAACATCACGTTCGAGACTCATCAAAAATAAACCATTGACCAGCGGGGCATGACCATAAAAACATTTCTCTCATATAAATGGAACAACCATTATTCTCAGATTTAAATGAGTAGCCATCTCGCATCAAGCGAGATTCAAATACAATGTTCATGCTCAAAGTTGGTACTAAATAACAATTATTGAGGTTTAAAACTAATCCCGAAGGTAGATGTAGAGGTAGTGACGGGGATATACCCCATGGTATGACCCGGCCTGGCGACTCACGCGAGACTCGGCCAAAGACATGACATCTTATTAATGACCCGGCTAGGCAACTTACAAGAGACCTGTTAAAGACATGACATCTTATTTATGACCCGGCAAGCGGGTCACAGGATGACCAAGCCCAAGACCCAGAGGGTGAGCCGGCGCCAGGCGGCTCACAAGAGAAGGCCCACAAGAGAGAAGGATTCCCTTAAAGGAAATAAGATCCGGAGTAGGATTCGTGAGAGACTAGTCCTAATCCTACTCCTAGTAGGACTCTATTTGTAAACCTATCCTCTCCACTTATATAAGGAGGGGTAGAGCACCCCTAGAGGGAGAGGTTCTAAAGAGACACAAGTCTACGAGTTTAGACAACACAAGAGATTAGAGGCAAAAGAGATTAGAGGTAGCAGTTAGCACCCTTGTAACCGAGAGATCTTCATCATCATCAATACCAGACAAGCATGACGTAGGCTTTTACCTCCATCGGAGGGGCCGAACCTGGGTAAAACTCCGTGTCTTCTCGATTCCGATCAACCCCTTCAAGCCGCCACGTACTTGTGTCTCGCCCCGAACCTAAGTCCGTTCACCCGGACATCTGCCATGACAAATCCACGACAGTTGGCGCCCATCGTGGGGCCTGCGCACGGTGGTGTTGTGTTCTTGAGGGGATCTTTACTAGGGATCAAGAAGATTATGACCCGCCGGATCCACAAGAGCCGGGATGGAAGATTCTTCATCAACTCCGAGTTCATCGATCGAGGCGGAAAAAGTTTCAGTGGAGACATAAAATTACTACTGCGCCCCGCCGCGGTTTCCTCTCGCCTCCGGCTCCCTTTGCGGGCACCTCTTGCCCTCCGCCTCGCTGCTGCACCCGCCAGCTGTTGTGCTGCTGCCGCACTTCACCTCGCCTCGCCCGCGGTGCCAAGGCCGGCTCGGTCTCGTCTCGCCCGCGTTGCCATGGCCGGCTCGGTCTCACTCTCGCCTACATCCGCCTATGACCCTGCCTCCGCCTTCGCGCTCTATAGCCGTAGCCCGTCGGCCGGCTTTGTTCGGCCTCGCCCTTGGCCTGCTGGCGCGTGAGCCGCCAAATCCGCCTTCAGCCGCCTCGCCTCCTTCCACGCGCGACCTCGCTTTAGGCTCTCGCGGCCTCCCATCGCCTCTGAGCAGAGTCATCTCTCGAGCGGCCCCAGCGCGCACCCTGCCTCTGCGAGCCGCCGCTGTCACGATCGTCTCCGTCGCGCGTGGCCGCCTCCGCCTCAAACGGCTACAAGTCGCCCTCCGGCTCTGAGCTGCCCCGACCTGGCACTATCTTGGAGCCGCCGTGGACGAATTGCTACGGCCTCGAGAGAGTACCTCAATTGCTGTTGAAATTACGGGAGGTGATCCACGGACGATGTATATGACTCAGCTGGTCGTCGAGAAAAAACAGGTGCTATCCACCCAATTTGTTTTATTTATACATTTTTTCCTTCGAAGAACAATTACTTCATCTTTGCAATATTTTTTATATACAAGACATATATTGAAGTGGCATTGTACCACGGAGATGGAGCACACAAGAACATCGTTTTGTACTGGTGCTCATCGGAGGCGTGTTACTTGCTAGACGCACGTGAGTCGTCGCCCCCGCGGACGGTCTACATCGACTCACCGGTACTGCGCACTCTCACCTGCCAGCAGGAGCCACCAATGGACGCGGCAAGCCGCCACATTCGTGATATGGTCTTCACCAACCACGCCATGGCCGACTCGTTGTTCTCGCCGGCTTTCAAACGCCACTGCTGACTCACCTATCTATGCCGTCTTACAACGCCGTGGCCGTCTCTCGCCACCACACCGGCTTACAACTTCGTGGCCGTCTCTCGCCACCGCGCCGGCTTACAACGCCATGGCCGTCTCTCGCCTCGTGCCGACTCACAACGCCACGGCCGATTCTCGCCTCCCGCGCCGACTTACAACGCCGTGGTCGTCTCTCGCCGTCGTGCCGACTCACAACATCGCGGCCGATTCTTGCCTCCCGCGCCGACTTACAGCCATGGTCATCTCTCATCATCCGCGCCGGCTTACAATGCCATGGCGTCTTTTTAACATCACCAGTTTACAATGCCGCGGCTGTTTTCTACGTCTACATCAACATATCGGTGCAGTGCTCGCCTGTACGAGCCGCCCAACGGGCATGTGCAAGACGCCGCCCACACTGTGATCTACATCAACATATCGGTGCAGTGCTCATCGATATGAGCCGCCCGACGGACAGGCACACGAGTCGCCAACACTACAATTTGGTTCACTTCAACGAACAGCCAGAACGAACCATCGACCGGATCATTGAAGCAATTCATACGGGATCATTTATAACCCGCCACGGCCAACCTCAAACTTCCAAGTGAAGATTTTCAAGCCGCCTCTTCGAGTCAACTTAAGACTCGGGGGCTACAGACATGGCGAGACACATTTGGTCGTTTTTAACGAGAACCCCGGGTCTTTGCAAGAGAAAACCCAATCCTGGGGGCTACTACATTATTGGCGGATGATTGAAAGTTGCCCAAGAGGACGGACCACCGTGATGCACCATTCAAACATGGGTGCCCGGATCATTGGATCATCATAAAGACACTTGGAGCTTCTATCGTTTCTTCATACAAGATGGCGGCTTACAAGATTGATGCTGCTCTGCTATGTGACCCGCCTGCCTTACCAGTTAATCTCGCCTAGAGACCCTGAGCCGGTTCAAAGAATTGATGGCCAATCTCGATAGGGACCCTGTACCGGCTAAGATTGAGGTGACCCGCTGAACTCTTACCAGTCAATCTCGCCTAGGGACCCTGAGCCGGTTCAAGAAATTAACGGCCAATCTCACCTAGAGACCCTAAACCGCTCAAAGGAGTTGACGGTCAATCTCGTTAAGAGACCCTAAACTGGTTAAAGTTAAACCGGCTTTGCAAGATGAAATTTTCCGGGTCATAAATTTGAGTTGAAGTGGTTCATTCGCCGTCAAAACGGCCGATCTATCATCCGGATTTATGCCCTATCAAGCGTTGTTGCAGGGAGGCTTCTTGCCTTCGGGTATAGCTTACATCTCCGCTGCACAGTCTACTTTTATGCTGTTGCAAGGAGGCTTCTTGCCTTCGGGTATAGCTTACATCTCTCTTGCACAGCCGGCGTTGTGCCCAATTAAGCACTGTTGCAAAGAGGCTTCTTGCCTTCGGGTATAGCTTACATCTCCTTTGCACAGCCAGCTGTTATTAAAGTGTTGCAAGAAGGCTTCTTGCCTTCGGGTATAGCTTACATCTCCCTTGCACAGTTGGCTTTATGCCTAGTTTGGTTACATTAAGCGTTGTTGTTGATGGAGGCTTCTTACCTTTGGTATAGCTTACATGACCCTAAGACAACAGCGTGTACACCAAATTCCAGTTGCTTATCAACTGCGGCCATCGAAGGGGGCTTCTTACCGACGGGTATCGCTTATCTCACCCTAATGGCCGGCTTTATGCCACGTCTAGTTACTTATTAACCGCGGTTGTCGAAGGGAGCTTCTTACCGACGGGTTCGCTTATCTCACCCTAACAACCGGCGTTTTACGCGAAAACTCAGTTGCTTATTAACTGTAGCTATTGAAAGAGGCTTCTTGCCTTCGGGTATAGCTTACATCTCCTTTCAAACAGCCGACTTTATCAGTAAGCCGTGGTTATCGATGGAGGCTTCTTGCCTTCGGGTATAGCTTACATTACCCATCGACAGCCGGCGTCCGCGCCTACAACTGTAGCTGTTGAAAGAGGCTTCTTGCCTTCAGGTATAGCTTACATCTCCTTTCAAACAGCCGGCTTTATCAGTAAGCCGTGGTTGTCGATGGAGGCTTCTTGCCTTCGGGTATAGCTTACATTACCCATCGACAGCCGGCGTCCGCACCTACAACTGTAGCTGTTGAAAGAGGCTTCTTGCCTTCGGGTATAGCTTACATCTCCTTTCAAACAGCCAGCTTTATCAGTAAGCCGTGGTTGTCGATGGAGTCTTCTTGCCTTCGGGTATAGCTTACATTATCCATCGATAGCCGGCGTCCGCGCCTAAAACTGTAGTTGTTGAAGGAGGCTTCTTGCCCTTGGGTATAGCTTGCATTCCCTTCAAACAACCGGCTTTATTCTGTTTCGGCTCATCAGTAGCCACGATTGTCGATGGAGGCTTCTTACCTTGGGTACAGCTTACATTACCCATTGACAGCCGACGTTCGCGCTTACAATATTTGCTGTCAACAGGAGGCTTCTTAACTTTGGGTATAGCTTACATTACCCTAAAAACAGTCGGCTTTATGCCATTCCGGTTGACATGTCAGTCGTGGATTATTCAAGGGGGCTTCCCACCTCCAGGTAACATGTCGGCTTATCAAGCCGGGTCAGAGTAAGATTATGAGAAAAAGAGCAATGTTGTGAAAGGTATAAACATCTCCGGGTTGAGCTTCTTCAAGCCGCCCTTATAACAATGCAGAATATATCCCGTGTTGTTTATTTTTTGCAGGTACTATCTCTTAAAAGATGATCCGCCGTTAAGTGTTTTGCAAGAGCAAATGGATCTTTTAATAGCCAATATGGCTGGATCTTCATGGTTTATCATAACCAGTAATAAATGATTGGTTTTTTTTCAAACCAGCCCGGAGAAATTATTATTTTGCAAAGAGCCACCCTGTCAGATATAATGCTGTATCATCTAATTGGCCGGGTCTCGGATTTCTTTAACTGTGCTCTGTAGTAATCTACAACACTCACAGATTTCTCAAACTTATATTTGCCGGGTTGCACCGCAACCACGAGCAGGAATTTCATGTCAAAGACAAAGGAATTATTCCGGGATATTCATTCCGGGTTATATTACGACCACGGTCAAAGATTTATTCAAAAAATTATGGTGAGACGCATTATTCTCACATAGTCCCGAGTCACCGCAGGTAGAAGACCCGGCGCTTGGGGGCTACATTATCCAAGTCCAAGTTTATATCAATTATGCAAGTCCCATGTCACTGCAAGCATGCACCACGGCACTTGGGGGCTAATGCAAGCCGGTTTTCAAACCATTACATTATCAGCAAGACCATATTATCTCAAGGAGATGAGCCGGCCCTTCTATATTTTTCTAAAGTCCCAGCCCAGTAATTCTTACTGACCCGGCACTTGGGGGCTACAATATTCAGCTGTTCCAACAGATTAAGAGATTCAAATTGAAGACCCGGCGCATCACATTCTGATGAGCCGGACCTTGGGGGCTACACCCGCCGAAGCATTATAAGATATAAGGCAATTATAAGTCCCAGGTTGCTGCAGGCAGGACAACCCGACATTTGGGGGCTACACAGTCCAAAATGTTATTTGCAAAGCACCAAGTTATCATGGATAATCTCGGAGCTTGGGGGTTACAGGTAATATGGACATATCAAAAACTTTGAGGAGAATTTTTCAAGATATTAAATATGGAGTTCAGTTGTTAGACCCGGCGTCACCAACACTTATGACCCGGTGTTATCAAAAGATCATAACCCGCCAGAGTTTATATAAGCCGCCCTGCTTCACAACAATGGAAGTTCGGTTCTACATCAGATGGATTTTAGTTATTTAACCCGGAATCACCAACGGTAATGACCCGACATCATCAATGATTATGACCCGGCGGAGATGACCCGCCAAGAGTATTGGAAGCCGACTCAATGGCATATGGGTGTTCTATTCTCAATATTTTTCAAAAAGACATTGACAAGCAAGATGATTATCAAGACGACTCATTCATATGGAGAAAAGACCCGGATTTCTGAGAAGCCATTTTATAAGCCGGCCAAAGGAGAAAGCCTTCCACTTAAAATATTTGTTACTATTATTTGAGGAGCTTACCATGAATAAATTCAAGCTAACCTGGGGGCTAATGACGGGGATATACCCCATGGTATGACCCGGCCTGGCGACTCACAGGAGACCCGACCGAAGACATGACATCTTATTAATGACCCGGCCAGGCAACTTAGGAGACCTGTTAAAGACATGACATCTTATTTATGACCCGGCAAGCGGGTCACAGGATGACCAAGCCCAAGACCCGGTGGGTGAGCCGGCGCCAGGCGGCTCACAAGAGAAGGCCCACAGGAGAAGGCCCACAAGAGAGAAGGATTCCCTTAAAGGAAATAAGACCCGGAGTAGGATTCATGAGAGACTAGTCCTAATCCTACTCCTAGTAGGACTCTATTTGTAAACCTACCCTCTCCACTTATATAAGGAGGGGTAGAACACCCCTAGAGGGAGAGGTTCTAAAGAGACACAAGTCTACGAGTTTAGACAACACAAGAGATTAGAGGCACAAGAGATTAGAGGTAGCAATTAGCACCCTTGTAACCGAGAGATCTTCATCATCATCAATACCAGACAAGCAGGACATAGGCTTTTACCTCCATCGGAGGGGCCAAACCTGGGTAAAAATCCGTGTCTTCTCGATTCCGATCAACCCCTTCAAGCCGCCACGTAGTTGCGTCTCGCCCCGAACCTAAGTCTGTTCACCCAGACATCTGTCGTGACAAATCCACGACAGGTAGTGTACCGATGGAGATCACATCGACCTTGGAACCATTCTCGACGCGCATCATCACCTCGTCCTTTGCCAATCTCCGCTTATTCTGCAGCTCTTGCTTGAAGGTACAAATGTGAGCAACTTCACCGGTGTCAAATACCCAGGAGCTACTATGAGCGCTGGTAAGGTACACATCAATAACAAGTATATCACATATACCTTTAATGTTGCCGGAGTTCTTATCCGCTAAGTACTTGGGGCAGTTTTGCTTCCAGTGACCGGTACCCTTGCAATAAAAGCACTTAGTCTCAAGCTTGGGTCCATTCTTGTTCTTCTTCCCGGCAACTTGCTTACCGGGCGCGGCAACTGCTTTGCCGTCCTTCTTGAAGTTCTTCTTACCCTTGCCTTTCTTGAAACTAGTGGTCTTATTCACCATCAACACTTGATGCTCCTTTTTGATCTCGACCTCCGTTGATTTCAGCATCGAGTACAATTCAGGAATGGACTTCTCCATACCCTGCATGTTGTAGTTCATCACAAAGCTCTTGTAGCTAGGTGGGAGCGACTGGAAGATTCTGTCAATAACCGAGTCATCCGGAAGATTAACTCTCAGCTGAGACAAGCGGTTGTGCAACCCAGACATTTTGAGTATGTGCTCACTGACAGATCTATTTTCCTCCATCTTACAACTGAAGAACTTGTCGGAGACATCATATCTCTCGACCTGGGCATGAGCTTGGAAAACCAATTTTAGCTCTTGGAACATTTCATATGCTTCATGTTGCTCAAAACGCTTTTGGAGCCCGGTTCTAAGTTGTAAAGCATGTCGCACTGAACCAGGGAGTAATCATCACAGTGCGACTGCCAGGCGTTCATAACATCTTGATCCACTGCGAAAATGGGTGCGTCACCTAGCGGTACATCAAGGACATATAATCTTTTGGAAGCTATGAGGATGATCCTCAAGCTACGGACCCAGTCCGTATAGTTGCTTCCATCGTCTTTCAGCTTGGTTTTCTCTAGGAACGCGTTGAAGTTGAGGGCAACATTAGCGTTGGCCATTGGATCTACAATATAGATTGTAAAGACAATTTTAGACTAAGTTCATGATAATTAAGTTCACATGATCAAATTATTTAATGAACTCCCACTTAGACATCTCTCTAGTCATCCAAGTGACACATGATCCACGTCAACTAGCCCGTGTCTGATCATCACGTGAGACGGACTAGTCATCAATGGTGAACATCTCCATGTTGATCGTATCTTCTATACGACTCATGTTCGACCTTTTGGTCTCCCGTGTTCCGAGGCCATGTCTATACATGCTAGGCTCGTCAAGTCAACCTAAGTGTATTGCATGTGTAAATCTGGCTTACACCCGTTGTATGCGAATGTTGGAACCTATCACACCCGATCATCATGTGGTGCTTCGGAACAACAAACCTTAGCAACGGTGCACGGTTAGGGTGAACACATTTCTTGAAATTTTAGTGAGAGATCATCTTATTTAGCTATCATCGTTCTAAGAAAATAAGATGTAAACATGATAAACATCACACGCAATCAATATAGTGACATGATATGGCCAATATCATCTTGCTCCTTTGATCTCCATCTTCGGGGCACCATGATCATCACTGTCACCGGCATGACACCATGATCTCCATCATCGTGTCTTCATGAAGTTGTCTCGCCAACTATTACTTCTACTACTATGGCTAACGATTAGCAATAAAGTAAAGTAATTACATGGCGTTTATGATTAACATGCAGGTCATACAATAAATTAAGACAACTCCTATGGCTCCTACCGGTTGTCATACTCATCGACATGCAAGTCATGAATCCTATTACAATAACATGATCAATCTCATACATCACATATATCACATCACATTCTTTGACCATATCACATCACACGGCATATGCTGCAAAAACAAGTTAGACGTCCTCTAATTTGTTGTTGCAAGTTTTTACGTGGCTGCTATAGGTTTCTAGCAAGAACGTTTCTTACCTACGCAAAAACCACAACATGATGTGCTAATTTCTATTTACCCTTCATAAGGACCCTTTTCATCGAATCCGATCTGACTAGAGTGGGAGAGACAGACACCCGCTAGCCACCTTATGCAACAAGTGCATGTCAGGCGATGGAACCGGTCTCACGTAAGCGTACGTGTAAAGTTGGTCTGGGCCGCTTCATCCCACAATACCGCTGAATCAAGATAAGACTAGTAACGACAAGCAAATTGACAAAACCGACGCCCACAAAAACTTGTGTTCTACTCGTGCATAGATTCTACGAATAGACCTGGCTCTGATACCACTGTTTGGGAGACGTAGTAGTAAGTCAAAAAAAATCTACGTGTCACCAAGATCTATCTATGGAGAAACCAGCAACGAGCAAAGCGGGAGTGCATCTTCATACCTTTGAAGATCGCAAAGCGGAAGAATTACAAGAACGCGGTTGGTGGAGTCGTACTCGCAGCATTTCAGATCGTGGTGGAATCCGATCTAAGTGGCGAACAACAGCGCCTTCGCGTTCAACACACGTGCAGCCCGGTGACGTCTCCTACACCTTGATCCAGCAAGGAGGAAGGAGAGGTTGAGGGAGAGCTCCGGCAGCACGACGGCGTGGTGACAGTGGAGCTGCGTGGTACTCCGGCAGGGCTTCGCCAAGCACTACGGAGGACGAGGAGGAGAAGGGTAGGGCTGCACCGAGAGGGGGAGAAACTTGTGTGTTGGCAGCCCCAAAAAAACCCCACTATATATAGGAGGAGGAGGAGGGAGGGCGCAGCCCCTAGGGTTCCCACCCTAGGGCCGGCGGCCAACCCTAGATGGCCTTGGGCCGGCGGCCAAGGGAGGGAGAGGGGTGCGGTAGCCCTAGGGTGGGCCTAGGGCCCATGTGCCCTAGGGTTTGCCCCCCTTCTCTCCTTTGCTGTGCCTTGGGCCAGGGTGGGGGGCGCATCAGCCCACTCTAGGGCTGGTCCCTTCCCACTCTTGGCCCACGCAGGCCTCTGGTGCTGGTGACCCCACACGGTGGACCCCTGGAACCCTTCCGGTGGTCCCAATATGTTATCGGTGATGCCCAGAACACTTTCGGTGACCAAAACCTCACTTCCTATATATGAATCTTTACCTCCGGACCATTCTAAAACTCCTCGTGACGTCCGGGATCTCGTCCGAACTCCGAACAACCTTCGGTAACCATGTACACTATTTCCCTATAACCCTAGCGTCATTGAACCTTAAGTGTGTAGACCCTATGGGTTCGGGAGGCATGTAGACATGACCGAGACACCTCTCTGGTCAATAACCAACAACGGGATCTGGATACCCATGTTGTCTCCCACAAGCTCCACGATGATCTCATCGGATGAACCACGATGTTGGGGATTCAATCAATCTCGTATACAATTCCCTTTGTCTACCGGTATGATACTTGCCCGAGATTCGATCATCGGTATCCCTATACCTTGTTCAATCTCGTTACCGGCAAGTCTATTTACTCGTTCCGTAACACATCATCCCGTGGATAACTCCTTAGTCACATTGAGCTCATTATGATGGTGTCTTACCGAGTGGGCCCATAGATACCTCTCCGTCATACGGAGTGACAAATCCTAGTCTCCATTCGTGCCAACCCAACAGATACATTCGGGGATACCCGTAGCATACCTTTATAGCCACCCAGTTACATTGTGATGTTTGGCAAACCCAAAGTATTCCTACGGTATCCAGGAGTTGCACAATCTCATGGTCTAAGGAAACGATACTTGACATTAGAAAAGCTTTAGCAGACGAACTACACGATCTTGTACTATGCTTAGGATTGGGTCTTGTCCATCACATCATTCTCCTAATGATGTGATCCCGTTATCAACGACATCCAGTGTCCATGGTCGTGAAACCGTGACCATCTATTGATCAACGAGCTAGCCAACTAGAGGCTCACTAGGGACATGTTGTGGTCTATCTATTCACACATGCATTACGGTTTCCGGTTAATACAATTATAGCATGAACAATAGACAATTATCATGAACAAGGAAATACAATAATAACCATTTTATTATTGCCTCTAGGGCATATTTCCAACAGAGACGACATCATGGTTAGCCTCGGCCACCGAGGACCGGGGGGCGATACCCCACCCTGATACCGACGAGGCGGGCCGGGCAGATGCTCAGTCCCCTCCGAGGACGTCTCCGGAGCATACCACACCTCCGGAGGTTCTGGCTCAGTCCCCGATTGGTGATTGGGTTGTCCGAACACCACCGACACCACTGACCAATGGGTGGCCGGTCATGGGGGAGGCTTTATCGAGCATCTCCATCTCCAAGGAGCACCCCACCCTTATGGGTGCGATATTGCAGAGCATTCACTCCGCCGACAACGGACCGAAGGAGGCCTTCAGGGGTCTCCTGATGGGCTTTCAGGTAAGCCACGCGATACTCTATTTGCAAAAGGTTTATTTATTTTTATTATTATATACATGGTAGCCCCCGATCCCTAAGTGAGTTTGAAGAAAAACTCACCTAGGGGTCAATCATGGATCATTTTCCAAACTATATATGAAACGATATGGTCAGAATGTTCTAACAGCCCCAAACATGACCAGATATAAGATCGGATTGACGACAGTTCGGAAGTTTTGAACCCATGTAACCTGACAAGGGGTTGTGTGTTGCATGCTTCATCGTCGGTGGCGACTGTGAATGATGCCGAGCGGGACGAGCTGAATCGGAAGCTCAAAAGCTCCGAAGACGAGCTTGATGCTCTCAACAAGAGATTCTACGAGGCGCAAGGTAAGATTAAGTCAATATTCTGAAACCTCCGTCATAATACAATCAATGTAGTTTTTCAGATTGTTAATGATCACACAGCCTCAGCAAAGGAGGTAGAGAAGCTCAAGGCCGAGCTGCGACAGGCGAGGGATGAGGAGGCGGTTGAGAGGGCGGCGGTCCAACAAGCGGCTATCGCGCTTTCAGCTTTGAGAGCCACCAGCGACAAACACGAGGCTCGGGTGCAGGAGATCCATAAGGAGCTCAAGTGTGCTATCCACAAGTGCGAAGACCTTGAGCAAAAAGGCAAGGAGCAGACCACCGAACTATCCACCCTGAAAACAAAACTCTAAAAAGAGCGGGTGGATAGGAGATACTTTGAGGAGCAAGTCCGCCAGACGAAGGTTATAACGGACGGTAAGCCATACTTATTGCAATGTGTCTTCGGGGATAGCAAGTTCGAGTTTCTTACCCAGGTGTGGCATTCCTCAGGCGCCTGCTCCGACCTCCAAAAGAGTGTAGCAGACACAAATCAGTTATATGCTTCGCGGGAAGAAGGAGATGAAGCTCGTCTATTTTGGGCGTAGTTTGAAGCCCGTGATCACTCTCCACTTCTTGTCGAGCAGGTGAAGCAGCTGATGGAGCTGCATTGAATGGCGGAGCCGGCCATAAAGGATCTGCATCCGGTTATGGCCCAACGAGCCACTGCCAGGCAGCTACTTCGGCCTGGTGTAGAAGCTGACTGACGCCTCACCCCGCCTCGACGCTCTGAAGCGCTCCTCCTATTGGGGAACGTCTCATGGGAAACAAAAAAATTCCTAAGCACACACAAGATCTATCCATGGTGATGAGCATCTACGAGAGGGAGAGTGGATCTACATACCCTTGTAGATCGCTAAGCAGGAAGCGTTAAGAAACGTGGTTGGTGTAGTCGAACGTCTTCGCGATCCAAATCGCCGAGCGTCTCACGATCTCATCACGATCCGTCCCGCAATTCAATCACGATCCGTCCCATGAACTCATCACGATCCGTCCCGCGATCTCATCACGATCCATCTCGCGATCTTGATCACGGTCCTTCCGATCTAGCGCCGAACGGACGACACCTCCGCGTTCAGCACACGTACAGCTTGATGACGATCTCCGCCTTCTTGATCTAGCAAGAGGGAGCGGAGAGGTAGACAAGTTCTCTGGCAGCATTATGGCGCCGCGGTGATGGTGGTGGAGCAATTCCGGCAGGGCTTCGCCTAAGCACTACAGAACCGATCTAGAGGAGAAACTATGCACTAGAGGAACGGGTAGCACGTGGCTGAAAATCTTGTGCCAAAACCCTAAAACCCTCTAGTATATGTAGGAGGAGAGGAGGAGGAGGCTTCACTCCCAAGGAGCCAGCCCTTCGGTCGGCCGAACCAGAAGGGAGGAGTCCTCCTCCTCCACTCCTAGTAGGATTAGGACTCCTTCCTAATTTAGCCCTTTTTGCCTTTTTCCACCTTTTTCCTTTTGGGCTTTTTCTTCCCAGCTGCATGGGCCCTTTGTGGGACTACCTCCAGCCCACTAAGGGCTGGTATTCATCCTCCCACAGCCCATGTAGCCTCTTGGGTCGAAATACCCCTCCCGATGGTCTCCCGGAACACTACCGGCACTCCCGGTACACTACCGATGAGCCCGAAACAGGACTTCCTATATACCAATCTTTACCTCCGGACCATTCCAGAGCTCCTCGTGACGTCCAAGATCTCATCCGAGACTCCGAACAACCTTAGGTCACCACCATACATAACTCTATACTACCGAGACATCACCAAACCTTAAGTGTGCAGACCCTGCGGGTTCAAAAACTATGCAGACCCTACATGGTGTTGTCTATGTATCCACACACGTATCTGAGTTTTCGATCAACACAATTATAGCACGGATAATAAACAATTATCATGAACAAGGAAATATGATAATAACTAATTTATTATTGCCTCTAGGGCATATTTCCAACAGTCTCCCACTTGCACTAGAGTCAATAATCTAGTTCACATCACCATGTGATTCGCATTGTTATGAATCTAACACCCAATGAGTTCTGGGGCTCGATCATGCTTTGCATGTGAGAGAGGTCTTATAGTCAACGGGTCTGCGACATTCAAATCCGTGTGTACTTTGCAAATCTCCATGTCAAACTGTAAACACTGCTACCACACTCCACTTGGTACTATTCCAAATGGCTGCTCCACTATACATATCCAGATTGCTACTAGGAGTCATCCGGATTGGTGTTAATGCTTGGATCGATGTAACTCTTTATGATGGACTCTTTATCACCTCCATAATCGAGAAACATCCCCTTAGTCTTTTAATTACTAAGGACAATCTTGACCGCTGTCTAGTGATCCACTCCTGGATCACTCTTGTACCCCTTGATGGACTCATGGCAAGGCACACACAGGTGTGGTACACAGCATGTCATACTATACAGATCCTATGGCTAAGGCACAGGGAACGACGTTCGTCCTTTCTCTTTCTTCTGCCGTGGTCGAGCTTTGAGTCTCACTCAACTTCACACCTTACAAATCAGGCGGGAACTCTTTCTATGACTCACCCATTTTGAACTCTTTCAAAATCTTGTCAAGGTATGTACTCATTGGAAGTCTCATCAAGCATCTTGTAACGACCCAACCTAAAAGGTCAAGTCTCCGGTGTTTCCGTACCATCCCAAGATCATGCTAGTACACACACGGTACATCAATGTATATATCAAAGGGAAATCACACAGCATTGTATTAATCAAAATATCATATCGAGTCCTTTATTACAATAAATATTACAATAAAGTGGCCGAAGGCCAACTCATGAGAATAACTAAGTCTTGCGGAAGCGTCGAAGGTAGGTGAGTCCATCTGACTCCAAGGGCATCTCACTGAGCATAGAACGTGTCCTCACTCCTGGTCGGAAAAGTACTCTGCAACATGATACGTTGCAGCCGTGTAGGTCAGCATATGGAATATGCCGGCAAAGTCACAAGAGAAAGGTGAAAAGATAATCATCTAGTCTATATGCATATATGGCAGGTGGGGTGGTAAGTTTTGCGTAAAGCCAATTTTTCCTACATCAAGAAAGGGCTAAGCAAAATATTACTAAGTTGGTTGATTAATGAGATGGTTCCACCAACCATTTCTCATATCCAAAATTATTAAATACCCACATCATCATATTAATTGTGTTGAGAGTTCCGGAAGTTTCAATTCCTTTGGCTCAAGTCGTCCATGATCGTGGACACGGCTAATCGATTAGGTTTTTGAATACTCTGCAGAGTTTTGCACACGTTCCCCACAAGATTTGATCGCCTCCGTTTGATTTCTCGCACTTCAGGGTGTTTGAGAAACGGATGACCAAAACATGGTCTTCCAAAGGGTTTCCCTGCGACTCTGTCAGTGCCCATCCTTTCCTACCGTTCTTCTACCTCTCGTAGCACCGCCTGTCCAGGGTCACCACGATATCCAACCAAGCCAGAGCCCATAATGACTTGTGGCTGTGCAGGTAAGCCTTGGGTCTTGAAGCACCCATCCATCTCTTTGTGCCTGGGTGGACCTTTCCGCGTGAATACTGGCCATCTCCAGCATCACCTAGGCAAATCCACTGGTTTCTCCAGGGTGCCGTTCAACCATCATCCACCCAGAGGTATGTTGAAAACTCGGAGTCTTAAATCTTGATCATTATGTAGGTCTTGAAATTATTAACTCTCTCAACTCTCATGAATCACACAACCAACCCCGTCTACTAATAGCATAGCAAAAGGTAAAACAACGTTTCCCGGGGCCAATGTGTCAAAGAGGTTGAGGGGGGTACCTACCACATGATACTACTACAATGTAACCAAGTTTCCAACTAACCTGTCTTGCATGCAATTGTGGAGATGGTAGAACTAATGCATATAAAACATGGGTAAACATGGTCAAAGTGACTTGCCTGATTGATGATCTTCGTACGTGAGTGACTCTAAGTAACAAGCTTCGCACTCCAGATAATCTAACGAAGCAAACAAGCACTCAATAAGCATACAACAAAATATTGTAACTCACAAACATCAACTTGGAACTAGTAAACAATCAAGACAAAACAATGCACAAATATCAAGTAAGAAAACACACAAAGTTTTGTTTACTAGGAGGTGATTGATAAAACACTACTATCTTAATAAAACTATTTTGAATCTAAGTTTGTTGAGAAAACTTTTGTAAAGTTTGTAAAAGTTTTGATAAACACTAAATGGAACAAATATAGTTTTACTAACAAGAGAACAAAACAAAACTATTACTAACTAGTTGTTTTAATCAAATTAACCTATTTGAAAAGAAGTTGTGGTTCCTATGTTAAATAAAATTAAACTAAGAAAATTTATATTTTTATTAACAGTGAGTGAAAACACTAAATGTTTATTAACAGGACCTAATAAACAAATGAAACCAAATCTAAATCAAACTAATTAAGATTGAGTTTATAAAACTATATTATAATACTAAGCAGATTCTGTTTATAGCTAAAACACTATTCAAAATCATCCTAAAAATCCTCACACTAAACATGGAGATAGTCCTAACCAATATCAAACAGTAGCAAAAAGAATCATATCAAAATCTATTTTCAAACTCTAGTTATTCAGATTTGAAGATTTTGAGCAAATTTGATTAAATTCAAATTTTATAGTTCAAATTTGAAATTTAAAAGTACAGGGTGAAACTACATGAAAAATGTGAGCTATTGCAAAAAGAATCAACTCAAAACACTAAATAGATTAAAAGATATAGCTAAAACAAATTTTGAAAACATTCTGTTAATTAAAACAAAACTGAAAAAGAAACCTGACTTTGCAACGGCCAGGGGGCTACGTGGCGCGATCCTATTGGCTAGCGAGCGCGTGCGGTAGGTGATTTAGAGCGGGCGACCGGTCGGTAGAGGATACCGGTTCGGATTTAAATCCGTTCTAATCTCGGTCGTTGATTCAGGATCCGATGGTCGAGGGGAGCTTACGGGGAAAAGTCGCCGGCGTCGGAGATCTCCGGCGAGTCCGGTACGGCAAAGACGACGGCGTTGGTGCTCCGGTGGTCGGGGAAGACGGGGAAGTGGTCCGGGCGACGGTGACGGTTCTCCGGAGTTGATTGGTGAGGTCGGTTGGGCGAGAGGTGGACGGAATCGGTGGCTACGGTCGACGGGAGGTCCGGTGGGGGTGGGAGCTCCGACGAGCAATTGCGCGGTCTTCCGGCGAGGGACAGAGGGGGCTCGGGGAAAAATGAAAGGCGGGGCTGTGGGGCTCTTATATAGGTGCTCGAGGGTGCGGGGAGTTAAGAGAGGAGAGAGATCCGGCGAGGGGAGGAAACGGCCGGCGAGTCTTCGGCGCGTGCGGGGGAGGGAGAAGATGACCGTTCGGTGAAACGGTCGGTCGGGTGGGGTCCAGCGTCAGTGAGAGGAGGGCGTGTCCGTTACGCGCGGTCGGCCGGTCGGTAGTAAATGCGCGAATAACTGTCGTGGGCCGGCCCGTTTAATACCGGAAACGGTTACCGTTTCTTTTTAATAATTTTCCAGAGACATTCAAAAGCTTTTAAAGCATTCAAATCGTCTCTAAATATAGGGGTATTATATATCAGAATTAACAGAATAATAAATGCTATTTAATGAACATTTCTATTCTGTCATTTGAACACTCTGAAAAAAATATTATTTTCAGAAATTGCCTAATTGTTTTTAAACCCTTTTTGCAAATATTTTCAAAATAACTCCTGGTTATTATTGTTCAAATATATCACCAATTAGTCCCTGGTGTGGAGTGTCATGTTACTCCTCTCTTATTTGAACTTTTAACCAAAATTTCAAATAGGTGAAAGCAACTTAGGGAAAAGTAGAAAGAGCTTTCTGAAATCCAGAAGAGACATTTCAACAAACACATACATTCAAGCAATGATGCTGCTAGATGCATAGCTATAATCATAACATTCCAAAATGAAATTTTGGGATGTTACACATCTTGATCTATCTCTATAGATCTTGATGCTCAACAATTAGGTAGCTATATCCAGGTCTTCCTTTGAAAAACTCCTTTCAAACAACCATTTATGCTTTCTAGAAATTCTACATCATTTCCGATCAACAATATGTCAACCACATATGCTTACCAGAAACTCTATAGTGCTCCCACTCACTTTATTGTAAATACAAGTTTCTCCTAAACTTTGTATAGACTCAAAAAATTGTGATCACCTCATCAAAGTGTATATTCCAATTCCGAGATGCTTGCTTCAGTTCATAGAAGGATCACTGAAACTTGCACACCTTTTAGCATCCTTAGGACTGACAAAAAAATTTGGTTGTATCTCATACAATCTTTCCTTAAGGAAGGAAACGATGTTTCGGCATCTACCAGATTTTATAATTGAAAAATGCAGCAACTACTAACATAATTCCAACAGACTTTAGCATCGCCACGAGTGAGAAAGTCTCATCGCAGTCAACTCCTTGAACTTTCCGGAAACTTCTTTGCGACAAGTTGAGCTTTATAAATGGTGACATTCACCATCAGCGTGTGTCTTCATTTTAAAGATCCATTTGTACTCAATGACCTGTCGTCCAACGAGCAAGTCTACCAAAGTCTATACTTGGCTTTCATACATGGATCCTTTCTCGGATTTCATGGCCTCTAACCATTTGTCGGAATCCAGGCCCATCATCGCTTCTCCATAGCTCGTAGGTTTATCGTTGTCCAACAACATGACCTCCAAGACAGGGTTGCCACACCACTCAAGAGCAGTACACGTCCTTGTCGACCTACGAAGTTTGATAGTAACTTGATCTGAAACTTCATGATCATCATCATTAACTTCCTCTTCAACTAACGTAGGCTTCACAGAAACAACTTCCTGGGCTGCGCTACTCTCTGGTTGAACAAAGGTTCAACAACCTCATCAAGTTCCATCTTCCTCCCACTCAATTCTTTCGAGAGAAACTCTTTCTCGAGAAAGAACCCAGTTTTAGCAACAAACATTTTATGCTTGGATCTAAGATAGAAGGTTCACCCAACTGTTCTTAGGGTATTCTATGAAGATGCATTTGTCCGCTTTGTGTTTGAGCTCATTCGGTGAAAACATTTTCCACACAAGCGTCGCAGCCCCAAACATTAAGAAATGACAGGTTGGGTTTCTATCAAACCCTAATTCACACGGTGTCATCTCAACGGATTTAGATGGTGCCCTATTTAAAGTGAATGTAGTTGTCTCTAATGCATAACCCCAAAATTATTGTAGCAAAACGATAAGGGACAACATTGCATGTACCATATCCAATAGAGCACGACTATGACGTTCGGACACACCATCACACTATGGTGTTCCAGGTGGCATGAGTTGTGAAACAACTTTCACATTTTCTAAAGTTGAATGCCAAACTCGTAACTCAGATATTCACCTCCATGATCATATCGCAAACATTTTTATCTTCTTGTCACGATGATCTTAAACTTCACTCTGAATTTGCTTGAACCTTTCAAACGATTCAGACTTGTGTTTCATTAAGTAAATATACACTATACCTACTCAAATCATCAGTGAAGGTAAGAAAATAACGATATCCACCGCACGCTACAAGACTCATTGGATTGCATACATCAACATGTATCATTTCCAATAAATCACTTACCTGTTCCGGAAAACGGGGTTTTATTCATCTTGCCCAAGAGGCATGGTCCGCATGTCTCAACCGATTCGAAATCGAATGAGTCCAAAGATCCATCAGCATGGAGTTTCTTCATGCATTTTATACCAATATGACATTTAGCGGCAGTGCCACATGTTTGTGGTACTATCATTATTAACTTTGTATCTTTTGGCATCAATGTTATGAACATGTGTATTACTACGATCAAGATGCAACAAACCATTCTCACTGGGTGCATGACCATTGAAGGTATTATTCATGTAAACAGAATAACCATTATTCTCTAACTTAAATGAATAACCGTGTTGCAATAAACACGATCTAATCACGTTCATGCTCAACGCAAGACACCAAATAACATTTATTTAGGTTCATCACTAATCCCGAAGGTAGAGAGAGCATGCAATGTTGATCATACCAACCTTGGAAACATTTCCAACACACATCGTCACCTCACCTTTAGCTAGTTCTCCGTTCATTCCGTAGCTTTTATTTCGAGTTACTAACATTTAGCAACCTAACCGGTATCCAATACCCGGGTGCTACTAGGAGTACTAGCAAGGTACACATCAATAACACGTATATCAAATATGCTTCTGTTGACGTTGCCAGCCTTCTTATCTACCAAGTATCTAGGGTTGTTCCGCTTCAGCGACTGCTCTCCTCATAATCGAAGCACTTAGTCTCGGGTTTGGGTTCAACTTTGGGTTGCTTCACTGGAGCAGCAACTGACTTGCCATCCATGAAGTTTCCCTCCTTGTCCTTGCCCTTCTTGAAACTAGTGGTTTTTACAAACCATCAACACTTGACGCTCCTTCTTGATTTCTACCTTCGCGGTGTCAAACATAGCGAATAGCTCAGGGATCATTATTTCTATCCCTGGTATTTTATAATTCATCACCAAGTTCTAGTAGCTTAGTGACAGTGACTTGGAGAACTATAGCAATCACTATCTTATCTGGAAGATTAACTCCCACTTGATTCAAGCGATTGTAGTACCCAGACAATCTGAGCACATGCTTAACGATTGAGCTATTCTCCTTCATCTTGCAGACAAATAATCTCGTTGGAGATCTCATATCTCGCAACATGGGCACGAGCCTGAGATCCTAATTTCAGCTCTTAGAACATTTCCTATGTTCCGTGACGTTCAAAACATTTTGGAGCCTCAATTCTAAGCCATAATGCATGACACACTAAACTATCAAGTAGTCATCAGAACGTGCCTGTCAGATGTTCACAACATCTACACACGACGCTAGAGGGGTTGGCGCACCGAGCGGTGCATTAAGGACATAAGCCTTCTGTGTAGCAATGAGGACAATCCTCAGATCATGGAGCCAGTCCGCAATATTGCTACCATCATCTTTCAACTCTATTTCTCTAGAAACATATACAAATTCAAGGGAGCTATAGCGCGAGCAAGTAATCTACAACATAATTTGCAAAGACACTACTGACTATGTTCATGATAATGAGTTCAATTAATCATATTACTGAAGAACTCCCACTCAAATTGACATCCCTCAGGTCATCTGAGTGTCACATGATCCAAATTCACCAACTCAAGTCCGATCATCACGTGAGTTGAGGTGGTTTCAATGGTGAACATCATCATGTTGATCATATCTGCTATATGACTCATGTTCGACCTTTTGGTCTCTTGTGTTCCGAGGCCATGTCTGTACATGCTAGGCTCGTCAAGTTTAACCCGAGTGTTCTGCATGTGCAACACTGGCTTGCACCTGCTGTATGTGAATGTAGAGTCTATCACACCCGATCATCACGTGGTGTCTCGACACGATGAACTTTCGCAACGGTGCACACTCGGGGAGAACACAATTTATCTTGAAATTAAGTGAAGGATCACCTTATAATGCTACCATCGTCCTAAGCAAAACAAGGTGCATAAAAGGATTAACATCACATGCAAATCATAAGTGACATGATATGACCATGAACTTGTGTTTTTGATCTCCATCTTGAAAGCACCGGCATGATCTCCATCGTCATCGGCATGACACCATGATCTCCATCATCTTGATCTCCATCAACGTGTCACCATCGGGGTTGTCACGCCCACCATGCTTCTACTACTATTGCTACCATTTAGCGATAAAGTAAAGCATTACATAGCGCTTAATGATTGACACGCAGGTCATACAATAATTAAAGACAACCCTATGGCTCCTGCCGGTTGTCATACACATCGACATACAAGTCGTGATATTCTATACAACACATGATCATCTCATACATCACATATATCTCATCATGTAATTGGCCATATCACATCATAACATACCATGTAAAAACAAGTTAGACGTCCCCTAATTGTTGTTCCATGTTTTACGTGGCTGCTACGGGTATCTAGCAAGAACAATTCTCACCTACGCATAAACCACAACGGTGATACATAAGTTGCTTTTCAACCTTCTCAAGGACCGCCTTTGTCGAATCCGATCCAACTAAAGTAGGAGAAACGGGCACCCGCTAGCCATCTTTGTGCAACAAGGTTACACGTCAGTCGATGGAACCGGTCTCTCGTAAGCGTACGAGTAAGGTTGATCCAGGCCGCTTCATCCCACAATACCTCTAAACCAAAACACGACCAAGGGAGGAAGCAATCTAAGCATCAACGCCGACAAACTCTTTGTGTTCTAGTCGAGATCTCATCTACACATAGACCTAGATCATGATGCCACTGTTGGGGAACGTCGCATGGGAAACAAAAAAATTCCTACGCATACGCAAGATCTATCCATGGTGATGAGCATCTACGAGAGGGAGAGTGGATCTACATACCCTTGTAGATCGCTAAGCGGGAAGCGTTAAGAAACGCGGTTGGTGTAGTCGAACGTCTTTGCGATCCAAATCGCCGAGCGTCCCGTGATCTCATCATGATCTGTCCCGCGATCCAATCACGATCCGTCCCGCGAAATCATCACGATCCGTCTCACGATCTTGATCACGGTCCTTCCGATCTAGCGCCGAACGGATGGCACCTCCGCGTTCACCACACGTACAACTTGATGATGATCTCCGCCTTCTTGATCCAGCAAGAGGGAGCAAAGAGGTAGACGAGTTCTCCGGCAGCGTGACGGCGCCGCGGCAATGGTGGTGGAGCAATTTCGGCAGGGCTTCGCCTAAGCACTGCAGAAAACCGATCTAGAGGAGAAACTATGCACTAGAGGAACGGGTAGCACGTGGCTGAAAATCTTGTACCAAAACCCTAAAACCCTCTAGTATATATAGGAGGAGAGGAGGAGGAGGCTTGACTACCAAGGAACCAGCCCTTGGGTCGGCCGAACCAGGAGGGAGGAGTCCTCCTCCTCCACTCCTAGTAGAATTAGGACTCCTTCCTAATTTAGCCCTTTTTGCCTTTTTCCACCTTTTTCCTTTGGGGCTTTTTCTTCCCAGATGCATGGGACCTTTGTGGGACTTCCTCCAGCCCACTAAGGGCTGGTATTCATCCTCCCACATCCCATGTAGCCTCTTGGGTCTAAATACCCCTCCCGATGGTCTCTCGATACACTACCGGCACTCCCGGTACACTATCGATGAGCCCGAAACTTTTCCGGCGACCAAAACAGGACTTCCTATATATCAATCTTTACCTCTGGACCATTCTGGAGCTTCTTGTGACGTCCGGGATCTCATCCGGGACTCCTAACAACCTTCGGTCACCACCATACATAACTCTATACTATCGAAATGTCACCAAACCTTAAGTGTGCAGACCCTGCGGGTTCGAGAACTATGTAGACATGACCGAGACATTCCTATGGTGAATAACCAATAGCGGGACCTAGATGCCCATATTGGTTCCTACATATTCTACGAAGATCTTTATCGGTCGAACCTCTATGTCAAGGATTCAGTTAATACCGTATGATGTTCCCTTTGTTCTTCGGTATGTTACTTGCCCGAGATTCGATCATCAGTATCTCCATACCTAGTTCAACCTCGTTACCGGCAAGTATCTTTACTCGTTCCGTAATACAAGATCCTGTGACTAACACTTAGTCACATTGCTTGCAAGGCTTATTGTGATGTTGTATTACCGAGTGGGCCCTGAGATACCTCTCCATCACACGGAGTAACAAATCCCAGTCTTAATCCATGCCAACCCAACGGACACCCTTGGAGATACCTTTAGAGCACCTTTATAGTCACCCAGTTACGTTGCGACATTTGATACACACAAGGTACTCCTCCGGTGTCAGTGAGTTGCATGATCTCATGGTCATAGGAACATATACTTCGCATGTAGAAAACAGTAGCAATAAACTAACACGATCATATGCTACGTTTGTAGTTTGGGTCTTGTCTATCACATAATTCTCCTAATGATGTGATCCCGTTACCAAATGACATCTCATTTCCATGACTAGGAAACCATAGCCATCTTTGATCAACGAGCTAGTCTATTAGAGGCATACTAGGGACATGGTGTTGTCTATGTATCCACACATGTATCTAAGTTTCCGATCAATAAAATTATAGAATGGATAATAAACGATTATCATGAACAAGGAAATATGATAATAACTAATTTATTATTGCGTCTAGGGCATATTTCCAACACCTCCTGCATTGAGGGAGCCGGATGGCCTTTGCAAAGGCCAAGGTGCACTGGCAAGGGCTGGATCCGATGAAGATAGCCACCGCCCCGCCACCTCCTGGAAAGGAACATAGGCGCCCCGAGCTATACTTCGCCAGAGTAATGGAGGGTGCTTGGGTGATAGAGTCGCAGTGTTTGAAAGAAAACATGTACGATTAGATGCGTTGTAATATGTTCGAAGACTTTTGAACGCTTGTATATTTGTTATGCATGGGTTATCCTATTTTTATAACTCCTTTGTGTCCGTTTAAACTCAAAGTTGCAAGTCGTCGGCTTCAACCCCCTTGTAGATACTACGTGGGGTGCCTCTAGTTATGCACTATAACCCTTAGCCGAACTATCAGTACCCAAAGGCAGTAGTGTGTGGCAGACCAGGCAATCAGACCATAGTGCTTTATTGCTTTCACTTAGTCGTAGGGGCGCGAAAAGTGTCGCGGGAGGCTAGTAACTAGCCCCCGGTGACTTGTGATAGTCGGACGATCCGCGGCTAAAGCCGATATCACATGGTTTGCACAAATAGCAAACCCATCGTATGACACGGGATGACCTGTGATGAGGTCGTGAGTATAACACTTAGGATCGGATTTGCAAACCGGTTCTCGCATACCATGACAGTCAGTTTTCGGCTTTCTCCTCTAAGGTGCTTGACCAGACTAGCGAGAAACACAATTGCAGAGGTTCTCCCTTTGCCCTTTTAGCCGAACTAGCGGAACGTAAAGGGGCAAGCACAGGAGCGGAAAAATCCAAATATTGACCCAAGACATAGTTCGGAACCAATGCCTATAAAGCGAATTCCAAGACGCCGAACGCATAATAAAATGTTCGTAAGGCGATTTTGTTTTTTAAACTCGAGCCCATGGTGTATTAGCCGATTGCATCGCAACATACCAAACAGTTTTACGAGAAGAGGGAGAAAGAAAATATGTGCCAAAAAGGACAACAAGACAAACATGTATAATGATGTTATATTTTACTCAACAACTCTTATTGCTCAGATTGCCAAAGCAACTGCTTACAAGTATGTGAAAAAGAAGAAATTCTACAGGAGTGGTCGTACGAGGGGTCTTCGATTGGTGATCTTACGTCCTCGATGTGCCCCGCTGCTTGTTATACTCCTACGCTTTGGTGCACCTCAATGGGTGGTACTATTCGGCAAACGGATCTTGCAAACAAGGTCTTGAGAAGTCGCCGAAGTGTGGATGAGCTTTACGCCTTTGGCAGGCCCTTTGATAGTGCATGCATTGTGTTCGAAGACAGTGTAATGGTAATAGTTCGGTCCAGCCGAACACTTATCCTTTTTTTCCTATCGCCGCCCAAGAGATTTTAAGTGCGAAGTTGTGCTTCATTGGCGCGTATTTTTCTGGTCCTAGGGTTGTGCGATGGGGGCGAATCCCTAGTTAAGGGTAGGGGAAGGTTCTGAGAGTTCGGACTGAATCCGTGCTCGCTTCCCCACCTTGCGTGCCTTTACGGCAGATGTCAGAGCTTGCCGATCATCGCTGTAATTAAATTCGGCCGCCAAGGCCAGCGCATGTTCCTCAGTTTGGAGAGAGCACTCTGTGTTTCCGTTAACAGTAATGACCCCCTTGGGGCCGGGCATCTTGAGCTTAAGGTATGCATAGTGCGGTAGGCATTAAACCGAGCGAATGTTGTTTGGCCGAGCAGAGCATGATAGCCGCTGTGGAAGAGTACAATGTCAAAGATCAAGTCTTCACTTCAAAAGTTGTCGGGCGAGCCGGACACTACTTCCAGGCTGACGAAGCCCATACACCGAGCCTTGACGCCTGGAATTCTCCTTTGAAGGTAGTGTTGTTGGGTTTGACCCTTGGTGGGTCTATGCCCATCTTTTTCATCGTGTTTGAGTAAATCAGGTTAAGGCTACTTCCTCCATCCATTAGGACTTTTGTGAGGTGATACCCATCTATGATGGGGTCTAGGATGAGGGCGGCCGAACCCCCATGACGGATACCGGTCGGATGATCACGTCGATCAGAGGTGATCGGATATGCCGACCATGGGTTATACTTCGAGGCTACATGCTCTACAGCATAGACCTCTCGAAGGGCGCGCTTCCTCTCCTTCTTGGGTATATGGGTGGCGTGTATCATGTTTACTATTTTGACCTCTGAGGGAATTTCTTTTGTCCGCCACTAATCGGACCCCGAGGCTCATCCTCATCCTCGCTGCGAGGGATCTTGCCTTGATCCTTGGGCGTGAGTTTGCCGGCCTGTTTTAACACCTAGCAATTGCGGTGCGTGTCGTTGGCGGGCTTCTCTTGAGTGTCATGGATTTGACAAGGCCTTTCCATGATCTTCTCCAGCGGGGTTGGTCCGCCGCGATTGCCTTTAGGAGGCTTCTTCCGCTGCCCAGGTCGGGAATTGCGGAAGCCGACGTTAATGGCCGTGTCATCGACATCACTGTTGTTGTGTCGGCGCTTGTTTTTGTTGCCTTTGGTTTCCCGTTGCCGTCCTGAACTTCGGAGGTTCTGGGGTCTTTGAAGTTGTGGATGCGTCTTGCCAGTCAATTATCTTCGCCCACGCAAAAGCGGGTCATGAGTGATGTGAGGGCGGACATAGTGTGAGGTTTTTCCTGGCCGAGCTGGCAAGCCAGCCATTCATCCCGAATATTATGTCCGAAGGAGGCTATTGCCTTGGCGTCCGGGCAGTCGACAATCTGTTTTTTCTTGGTCAAGAATTGATTCCAGAATTGCCACGCAGACTCTCCGGGCTTCTGAACGATGTGGCTTAGGTCGGAGGAATCCGGTGGCCGAACATAGGTGCCCTGGAAGTTAGATCGGAATGCATCCTCTAGGTCTTCCCAACATCCAATGGAGTTTTCGGGGAGGCAGTTTAACCAGTGCCGAGCTGGCCCCTTCAGTTTTAGGGGGGGATATTTGATGGCGTGGAGATCATCTCCTCAAGCCATGCGGATGTGGGGGAGAAAGTACTCAGTCCATACGGTTGGGTCAGTTGTCCCATCGTACTGCTCTATGTTCACGAGTTTAAACCCCTTTGGGAACTGATGTTGCATTACCTCGTCCGTGAAACACAGTGGGTGAGCGGCGCCTCTGACCGGAGCTATGTCGCGCCGGTATTCGGCGTCTGTTCTAGCCAGGTTTCGTTCCCGGCCTCTATTGTTGTGGTCAAGCCATGGTCTCTACCCTTCTCGTCTATCGGGTGAGTAACCTCTGGATCCGTAGATAGATCTTGTATGACCTTCTTGTTGGGGAACGTCGCATGGGAAACAAAAATTTTCCTACGCACACGCAAACCTATCCATGGTGATGAGCATCTATGAGAGGGAGAGTGAATCTACATACCCTTGTAGATCGCTAAGCGGGAAGCGTTAAGAAACGCCGTTGGTGTAGTCGAACATCTTCGCGATCCAAATCGCCGAGCGTCCCGCGATCTCATCACGATCCGTCCCGCGATCCCATCATGATCCGTCCCGCGATCTCATAACGATCCGTCTCACGATCTTGATCACGATCTGTCCCGCGAACTCATCACGATCCGTTCCGCGATCTCATCACGAACCGTCTCGCGATCTCGATCACGGTCCTTCCGATCTAGCGCCGAACGGACGGCACCTCCGCGTTCAGCACACGTGCAGCTTGATGACGATCTCCACCATCTTGATCCAGCAAGAGGAGGTGGAGAGGAGAGAGAGTTCACCGGCAGCGTGACGGTGCTCCGGTGATGGTGGTGGAGTGATTCCGGCAGGGCTTCGCCTAAGCGCTGCGGAAAACCGATCTAGAGGAGAAACTGTGCACCGGTGAAACGGGTAGCACGTGGCCGGAAATTCTGTCCAAAAACCACCCAATCCACTAGTATATATAGGAGGAGAGGAGAGGAGAGGCAGCCAAGGCCTTTGGGTCAGCCGAAATAGGAGGTGGGAGCAATCCTACTTCACCTCCAATCCTAGTTGGAGTAGGATTGCCTCCTATTGGCTGATTTTCCACTTTTTGCTTTAGGACTTTCTCTCCTGCGCCATGGGCCTTTGTAGCTGTTTTCCCAGCCCACTAAGGGCTGGTTATTATTCTACCACAGCCCATGGACCTCTTGGGGTCGAAATACCCCTCCCGGAGGTCCCCCGGTACACTACCGGCACTCCCGGTACACTACCGATACTCCCGGTACACTACCGATGAGCCCGAAACTTTTCCGGAAACCAAACTGGGACTTCCTATATATGAATCTTTACCTCCGGACCATTCCGGAGCTCCTCGTGACGTCCGGGATCTCATCCGGGACTCCGAACAAACTTCGGTCACCACCATACATAACTCTACACTACCGAAACGTCACCGAACCTTAAGTGTGCAGACCCAGCGGGTTCGAGAACTATGTAGACATGACCGAGACACCTCTACGGTCAATAACCAATGGCGGGACCGGGACGTCCACATTGGTTCCTACATATTCTACGAAGATCTTTATCGGTCGAACCTCTATGTCAAGGATTCAGTTAATCCCGCATAACGTTCCCTTTGTTCTTCGGTATGTTACTTGCCCGAGATTCGATCGTCGGTATCTCCATACCTAGTTCAACCTCGTTACTGGCAAGTCTCTTTACTCGTTCCGTAATACAAGATCCCGCAACTAACAATTAGTCACATTGCTTGCAAGGCTTATTGTGATGTTGCATTACCGAGTGGGCCCCGAGATACCTCTCCGTCACACGGAGTAACAAATCCCAGTCTCGATCCATGCCAACTCAACAGACACCATCGGAGATACCTGTAGAGCACCTTTATAGTCACCCAGTTACGTTGCGACGTTTGATACACACAAGGCACTCCTCCGATATCCGTGAGTTGCATGATCTCATGGTCATAGGAACATATACTTGACATGCAGAAAACAGTAGCAATAAACTAACACGATCATATGCTATGTTTGTAGTTTGGGTCTTATCCATCACATCATTCTCCCAATGATGTGATCCCGTTATCAAACGACATCTCATGTCCATGGCTAGGAAACCTTAACCATCTTTTGATCAACGAGCTAGTCTACTAGAGGCATACTAGGGACATGGTGTTGTCTATGTATCCACACATGTATCTGAGTTTCCGATCAATACAATTATAGCATGGATAATAAACGATTATCATGAACAAGGAAATATGATAATAACTAATTTATTATTGCCTCTAGGGCATATTTCCAACAGTCTCCCACTTGCACTAGAGTCAATAATCTAGTTCACATCACCATGTGATTCGCATTGTTATGAATCTAACACCCAATGAGTTTTGGGGCTCGATCATGCTTTGCATGTGAGAGAGGTCTTATAGTCAATGGGTCTGCGATATTCAGATCCGTGTGTACTTTGCAAATCTCTATGTCAAACCGTAAACACTGCTACCACACTCCACTTGGTACTATTTCCAAATGGCCGCTCCACTATACGTATCCAGATTGCTACTACTAGTCATCCGGATAGGTGTTAAAGCTTGCATCGACGTAACTCTTTACGACAAAATCTTTATCACCTCCATAATCAAGAAACATTTCCTAAGTCCTCTGGTTACTAAGGATAATTCCGACCGCTGTCCAGTGATCCACTCCTGGACCACTCTTGTACCCCTTGACAGACTCATGGCAAGGCACACATAGGTGCGGTACACAGCATGGCATAATATAGAGCCTATGGCTAAGGCATAGGGGACGACATTCATCCTTTCTCTTTCTTCTGCCGTTGTCGAGCTTTGAGTCTCACTCAACTTCACACCTTACAAATCAGACGAGAACTATTTCTCTGGCTGATCCATTTTGAACTCTTTCAAAATCTTGTCAAGGTATGCACTCATTGAAAGTCTCATCAAGCATCTTGATCTATCTCTATAGATTTTGATGCTCAACAATTAGGTAGCTTTATCCAGGTCTTCCTTTGAAAAACACTTTTCAAACAACCTTTTATGCCTTCCAGAAATTCTACATTATTTCCGTTCAACAATATGTCAACCACATATACTTATCAGAAACTCTACAGTGCTCCCACTCACTTTATTGCAAATACAAGTTTCTCGTAAACTTTGTATAAACATCAAAAACTTTCATCACCTCATCAAAGTGTATATTCCAACTCCGAGATGCTTGCTTCAGTCCATGGAAGGATCACCAAAGCTTGCACACCTTTTAGCATCCTTAGGACTGACAAAACCTTCTGGTTGTATCACATACAACCTTTCCTCAAGTAAACCGTTAAGGAAATGATGTTTTGACATCCATCTGTCAGATTCCATAATTGAAAACGCAGCAACTGCTAACATAATTCCAACAGACTTTAGCATCACTACGAGTGAGAAAGTCTCATCGTAGTCAACTCCTTGAACTTGTCACAAATATCTTTGCAACAAGTCGAGCTTTACAAATAGTGACATTCACCATCAGTGTCTGTCTTCATTTTAAAGGTCCATTTGTACTCAACGACCTGCCGTCTAACGAGCAAGTCTACCAAAGTCCATACTTGGTTTTAATACATGGATCCTATCTCGGATTTCATGGCCTCTAACCATTCGTCGGAATCCGGGCCCATCATCGCTTCTCCATAGCTCGTAGGTTCATCGCTGTCCAACAACATGACCTCGAAGACAGGGTTGTCGTACCGCTTAGGAGCAGTACACATCCTTGTCGACCCACGAAGTTCGATAGTAACTTGATCCTGAAGCTTCATGATCATCATCATTAACTTCCTCTTCAACTAACATAGGCTTCACAGAAACATCTTTCTGCGCTGCGCTACTCTCTGGTTGAACAAAGGTTTAACAACCTCATCAAGTTCTATCTTCCTCCCACTCAATTCTTTCGAGAGAAACCTTTCCTCGAGAAAGGATCCCTTTTAGTAACAAACACTTTGCACTTGGATCTGAGATAGAAGGTTCACCCAACTGATCTTAGGGTATTCTATGAAGATGCATTTGTCCGCCTTGGGTTCGACCTCATTAGGTGAAAACATTTTTCACACAAGTACCGCAGCCCCAAGTATTAAAAAATGATAGCTTAGGTTTCTATCAAACCATAATTCATATGGTGTCATCTCAACGGATTTAGATGGTGCCCTATTTAAAGTGAATGTAGTTGTCTCTAATGCATAACCCCAAAATTATAGTAGTAAAACGACAAGAGACATCATAGCACGCACCATGTCCAATAGAGCATAACTATGATGTTCGGACACACCATCACACTATGGTGTTCAAGGTGGCGTTTAGTTGTGAAACAACTTTCACATTGTCTTAAGTTGTATGCCAAACTCGTGACTCAGATATTCACCTCCACGATCATATCGCAGTCATTTTTATCTTCTTGTCACGATGATCTTTAAACTTCACTCTGAATTTGCTTGAACCTTTCAAACGATTCAGACTTGTGTTTCATTAAGTAAATATACACTATATCTACTCAAATCATCAGTGAAGGTAAGAAAATAACGATATCCACTGCACGCTACAAGACTCACTAGATTGCATACATCAACATGTATCATTTCCAATGAATCACTTGCCCACTCCATCCAACGGGGTCCTTTAGTCATCTTGCCCAAGAGGCATGGTTCGCATGTCTCAACCGATTCGAAATCGAATGAGTCCAAATATCCATCAGCATGGAGTTTCTACATGCGCTTTATACCAATATGACATTTAGCGGCAGTGCCACAAGTATGTGGTACTATCATTATTAACTTTGTATCTTTTGACATCAATGTTATGAACATGTGTAATACTACGATCAAGATTTCAACAAACCATTCTCACTGGGTGCATGACCATTGAAGGTATTATTCATGTAAACAGAATAACCATTATTCTCTAACTTAAATGAATAACCGTATTGCAATAAACATGATTTAATCATGTTCATGCTCAACGCAAAACACCAAATAACATTTATTTAGGTTCGTCACTAATCCTGAAGGTAGAGAGAGCGTGCGATGTTGATCACATCAACCTTGGAAACATTTCCAACACACATCGTTACCTCACCCTTAGCTAGTTCTCCGTTTATTCCGTAGCTTTTATTTCGAGTTACTAACTTTTAGCAACCGAACCGGTATCCAATACCCAGGTGCTACTAAGAGTACTAGCAAGGTACACATTAGTAACTCGTATATCAAATATACTTCTATCATTGTTGCCAGCCTTCTTATCTACCAAGTATCTAGGGTTGTTCCGCTTCAGCGACCTCTCACCTCATAATAGAAGCACTTAGTCTCGGGTTTGAGTTCAACTTTGGGTTGCTTCACTGGAGCAGCAACTGACTTGCTATCCATGAAGTTTCCCTCCTTGCTCTTGCCCTTTTCGAAACTAGTGGTTTGATTAACCATCAACACTTGACGCTCCTTCTGGATTTCTACCTTCGCGGTGTCAAACATCGCGAACAGCTCAGGGATCAATACTTCTATCCCTGGTGTATTATAGTTCATCACTAAGTTCTAGTAGCTTTAGTGACAGTGACTTGGAGAACTATATCAATCACTATCTTATCTGGAAGATCAACTCCCACTTGATTCAAGCGATTGTAGTACCCAAACAATCTGAGTACATGCTCAATGATTGAGCTATTCTCCTTCATCTTACAGGCAAAGAATCTTGTTGGAGATCTCATATCTCGCAACACAAGCACGAGCCTGAGATCACAATCTCTGCCCCTAGAACAGCTCATATGTTCCGTGACGTTCAAAACGTTTTGGAGCCTCAATTCTAAGCCGTAATGCATGACGCACTAAACTATCAAGTAGTCATCGAAACGTGCCTGTCAGATGTTCACAACATCTATAGACGACGCTAGAGGGGGTGGCGCACCAAGCGGTGCATTAAGGACATAAGCCTTCTGTGCAGCAATGAGGACAATCCTCAGATCACGGACCCAGTCCGGAATATTGCTACCAACATCTTTCAACTCTATTTCTCTAGGAACATATACAAATTTAAGGGAGCTACAGCGCGAGCTAGTAATCTACAACATAATTTGCAAAGACACTTTGACTATGTTCATGAGAATGAGTTCAATTAATCATATTACTTAAGAACTCCCACTCAAATTGACATCCCTCTGATCATTCGAGTGATACATGATCCAAATTCACCAACTCAAGTCCGATCATCACGTGAGTTGAGGTGGCTGCGATGGTGAACATCATTATGTTGATCATATCTACTATATGACTCATGTTCGACCTTTCGGTCTCTCGTGTTCCGAGGCCATGTCTGTACATGCTAGGCTCGTCAAGTTTAACCCGAGTGTTCTGCGCGTGCAAATCTGGCTTGCACCCGTTGTATGTGAACGTAGAGTCTATCACACCCGATCATCACGTGGTGTCTCAACACGACGAACTTTCGCAACGGTGCACACTCGGGGAGAACACAGTTCATCTTGAAATTCAAGTGAGGGATCACCTTATAATGCTACCGCCGTACTAAGCAAAACAAGGTGCATAAAAGGATTAACATCTCATGCAATTCATAAGTGACATGATATGGCCATGAACTTGTGTTTAAGATCTCCATCTTCGAAACACCGGCATGATCTCCATCGTCACCGGCACAACACCATGATCTCCATCATCTTGATCTCCATCAGTGTGTTGCCATTGGGGTTGTGGCGCCAGCCCTGCTTCTACTTCTATTGCTACTGCTTAGCGATAAAGTAAAGCATTACATAGCGCTTAATGATTGACACGCAGGTCATACAATAATTAAAGACAACCCTATGGCTCCTGCCGGTTGCCGTACTCAACGACATGCAAGTCGTGAAATTCTATACATCACATGATCATCTCATACATCACATATATATCTCATCATGTAATTGGCCATATCACATCACAACATACCCTGCAAAAACAAGTTAGACGTCCTCTAATTGTTGTTGCATGTTTTACGTGGCTGCTACGGGTATCTAGCAAGAACGATTCTCACCTACGCATAAACCACAACGGTGATACATAGATTGCTTTTTAACCTTCTCAAGGACCGCCTTTGTCGGATCCGATCCAACTAAAGTGAGAGAAACTGTCACCCGCAAGCCATCTAAGCAACAAGTTGCGTCGAGGGAACCGGTCTCTCGTAAGCGTACGAGTAATGTTGGTCCGGGCCGCTTCATCTCACAATCCCGCTGAACCAAAATCCAACCAAGGGAGGAAGCAATCTAAGCATCAACGCCCACAAACCTTTTGTGTTCTACTCGAGATCTCATCGAACCATCAACCTAGCTCATGATGCCACTGTTGGGGAACGTCGCATGGGAAACAAAAATTTTCCTACGCACACGCAAACCTATCCATGGTGATGAGCATCTACGAGAGGGAGAGTGAATCTACATACCCTTGTAGATCGCTAAGCGGGAAGCGTTAAGAAACGCGGTTGGTGTAGTCGAACATCTTCGCGATCCAAATCGCCAAGCGTCCCGCGATCTCATCACGATCCGTCCCGCGATCCCATCATGATCCGTCCCGCGATCTCATAACGATCCGTCTCACGATCTTGATCACGATCTGTCCCGCGAACTCATCACGATCCGTTCCGCGATCTCATCACGAACCGTCTCGCGATCTCGATCACGGTCCTTCCGATCTAGCGCCGAACGGACGGCACCTCCGCGTTCAGCACACGTGCAGCTTGATGACGATCTCCACCATCTTGATCCAGCAAGAGGAGGTGGAGAGGAGAGAGAGTTCACCGGCAGCATGACGGTGCTCCGGTGATGGTGGTGGAGTGATTCCGGCAGGGCTTCGCCTAAGCGCTGCGGAAAACCGATCTAGAGGAGAAACTGTGCACCGGTGAAACGGGTAGCACGTGGCCGGAAATTCTGTCCAAAAACCACCCAGTCCACTAGTATATATAGGAGGAGAGGAGAGGAGAGGCAGCCAAGGCCTTTGGGTCAGCCGAAATAGGAGGTGGGAGCAATCCTACTTCACCTCCAATCCTAGTTGGAGTAGGATTGCCTCCTATTGGCTGATTTTCCACTTTTTGCTTTAGGACTTTCTCTCCTGCGCCATGGGCCTTTGTGGCTGTTTTCCCAGCCCACTAAGGGCTGGTTATTATTATACCACAGCCCATGGACCTCTTGGGGTCGAAATACCCCTCCCGGAGGTCCCCCGGTACACTACCGGCACTCCCGGTACACTACCGATACTCCCGGTACACTACCGATGAGCCCGAAACTTTTCCGGAAACCAAACTGGGACTTCCTATATATGAATCTTTACCTCCGGACCATTCCGGAGCTCCTCGTGACGTCCGGGATCTCATCCGGGACTCCGAACAAACTTCGGTCACCACCATACATAACTCTACACTACCGAAACGTCACCGAACCTTAAGTGTGCAGATCCTGCGGGTTCGAGAACTATGTAGACATGACCGAGACACCTCTACGGTCAATAACCAATGGCGGGACCTGGACGTCCACATTGGTTCCTACATATTCTACGAAGATCTTTATCGGTCGAACCTCTATGTCAAGGATTCAGTTAATCCCGCATAACGTTCCCTTTGTTCTTCGGTATGTTACTTGCCCGAGATTCGATCGTCGGTATCTCCATACCTAGTTCAACCTCGTTACTGGCAAGTCTCTTTACTCGTTCCGTAATACAAGATCCCGCAACTAACAATTAGTCACATTGCTTGCAAGGCTTATTGTGATGTTGCATTACCGAGTGGGCCCCGAGATACCTCTCCGTCACACGGAGTAACAAATCCCAGTCTCGATCCATGCCAACTCAACAGACACCATCGGAGATACCTGTAGAGCACCTTTATAGTCACCCAGTTACGTTGCGACGTTTGATACACACAAGGCACTCCTCCGATATCCGTGAGTTGCATGATCTCATGGTCATAGGAACATATACTTGACATGCAGAAAACAGTAGCAATAAACTAACACGATCATATGCTATGTTTGTAGTTTGGGTCTTATCCATCACATCATTCTCCCAATGATGTGATCCCGTTATCAAACGACATCTCATGTCCATGGCTAGGAAACCTTAACCATCTTTTGATCAACGAGCTAGTCTACTAGAGGCATACTAGGGACATGGTGTTGTCTATGTATCCACACATGTATCTGAGTTTCCGATCAATACAATTATAGCATGGATAATAAATGATTATCATGAACAAGGAAATATGATAATAACTAATTTATTATTGCCTCTAGGGCATATTTCCAACACTTCTCTATAGACTAGGTCGTCTCGCAGGTCGAACTTGTCATTGGGATCTAATGGCTCCTTTCCCCGTCTTCGGGGCATCGCCGGCCTATAACCGGTGTCGTTAGCCGTCCTGTCTCGTCCTCGAGGAGGGCGGACTTGCTTGTCATATGGTGTATGTCTGGGAGATGGAGTATCAGTGAGCTCGTCGTCAAATTGTGGCAGCAGCCTTCTGCGTGTATAGCTCCTAGGTTGGTTTGACAGGAGGGAGGTAGTTATCGTCCTTGGAATCATTGAAGTCACCGGGGTTGCGCTGGTCTTCAGGCTTCTCCTGACCCTCTAGCGGGTGTTCGGGGATATCGGGGTCACCTAGGTCCTCCGGGGTATCTCCGTCCCCGGTGCCGATGATAGCTTTCCTTCCCCTTTTGCCTTTTGACCGCTAATGCGGCTTCCAGCGCCTTGACGATGCGTCGCCCGATTTGTCGCCATCGTTGTTAGGCGTGTTTTCGCCGTTAGCGGTAGGAGTGTCCACCATGTAGACATCGTATGCGGAGGTGGCGGCCCATCGCCCGGTGTTAACGGCGGTGGGAGCGCAATCCTCTTCATCCATGTATTCTGCCTCCTTGAGGCATAGTCCAGTATGTCGGTTAAGTCTTCGACTTTGGCTATCAAGTGGGTGGTTGGTGGGTCAAAAAATTCGTCCTGGCCCACTCTGTAGACGATTTGAGCATAGATCGGGGTTGGGTCGCCGATAATCTTCATCGATAGAAGGCATGTGTTGTGCATGTGGTGTCTTTGGGTTAAACTGTAAATAAGATCTCTTAACCATTTGGGAAACTCCAAAAGCAGCCACAAAAGATCTTGGATGGATTTTCTTTGTCATGACCTCCACGTGTAACAACAGGTTGTTGCGTTATACCGTAGGTGCATCGCATGCAAAATAAAATTTTCCTACGCGCAGAACATATAAGGACATGCTACGGAGATGGATCACGGATCGTTACCACTAGACGCGCAGTGCCGTGCAACGGAAGTAGAGTTGGGGCGGCACGTTCGTGTGGTCCGTCTCCTGCTCGTCCGATCTCCCTCGAACAGCCGATCGCCGGATCTCGCGTACAGGTTCGCCGGATCCCACGTACAGGTTTGCCGGAGCGGCGTAGGTGCACCGCCTCTAATGGTATTCGCGCGTGCAGGAGAAACATCGTGCGGCGGACTGCTAGGTCCGATCACACAGTTGGCGGTGCCGAGTGGAGGTGGCTAGTTGCAAGACATGCAAAGCCCTAATGACGACGCCGAAGCGATGAAACAGATGGGTGTGTCGCACCTCCACTATATATAGGTATCTGGCGCGGGCTCAACTCTTTGGCATCACACGGATCCTAAAGTCCATGTGTTCCTTCCCTTAAGCATGGGACCCCTTAAGTTCTCATTCACTTGGTCGCGAGTTAGATCATATCCGGTTAGACCAGTCGGTAGCGGCCTCTAGCAAAGCGTGCCGACTCCAAGTGTCCGATAAAGCTCGTTACGTGAACCTATACTTTACACTTCTGTTCCCTTTGCCACATGATATATGTTGTCGTGCACAAGGCGACATGGTCATCCTTGTTGCAGCATGACCTCTTTCTCGTTCCGGTGAATCCGACCAACACTTCGAATTATCTCATAATCCTCATCGCATGGCCATGCTTAACCAGGTCGAATCACCCAAGGGACCCAAAGTATATCTCTCCTAATCGGAGGGGCAAATCCCATCTTGCTCGACCATGTCTCACAGCATGGGTCTGGACAAGTCCGAAACCTACCTTTATAACTACCTAGTCACAGAGTAGCATTTGGTTGGCCCAAAGCAAGTCTGTCACCATCCCGAGTACATGCGCCAGCTCGGGTCTTAGGACATAGAATGTATGTTGTACTAGAGACTCACACATGACCTATCGCTGCGTCTCATAGTTGGGTCTGTCCAGCTCAGACCTTATCTCAACTCGGACCCGACTACGTCGAATCCGACGAGATCTTTCTGAGTCCATATTATCCGGCTAGCAGCCAATGCTACATGGTCAGTGAGACCAGACCGTCCATCGTGTCATACGCTACTCTAACAGGCTGCATGGCCACACAACCCTTTCGATTAGGGACCATTTAGAATAGTCATCATACAATGCATAGTCTCACAAACATGTCACATACTTGTTAATACACATCAATGATAATGTCCAAGGACTATCTTTATTCATAAACACGTAGGAAATATCATCATACATGATTGCCTCGAGGGCATATCTCCAACAGTCTTCCACTCGCACTAGAGTCAATCAAATAGACATCGAATACCCATAGCTCTAACGTGCCCCTCATGCTTGGGTTGTGGAAGCGGCTTAGTCAACGGATCTGCAACAATTGCATCCGTGTGGATCTTGCATAAATTAGTATCACCCTTCTCTACGAGCTTTCGTATCAAGTTATATTTTTGGTTTATGTGCCTGGTCTTGTAGTGTTGTCTCGACTCCTTGGTCTGTGTCATGGCACCTGAATTATCACAATAAAGGTCAAATGGTTTTGACCAGCCCGAGAACACACCAACATCTTCCAGGAACTTCCCTACCCAAACACCTTACTTTGCGGCTTCACAAGCCGCAATGTATTCGTCCTCTGTTGTGGAGTCGGACACCGTATCTTGCTTGGAACTCGTCCAGCTCACTACTCCTCCATTCATGACATACATGAATCTAGTTTGCGTTCGACAATCATCCGTGTCGGTTTGGAAACTAGCATCAGCATAACCCTTTACGCAGAGCTCCTCCTCACCTCCATAAACTAGGAACATCTCTTTAGTCCTTTTCAGGTACTTCAAGATATTTTTCACCGCTGCCCAATGACTCTCACCTGGGTCGGCCTGAAATCTGCTTGTTAAGCTTATTGCATAGGCAACATGAGGCCGTGTACATAGCATGGCATACATGATGGATCCTATTGCCGAGGCATATGGAACCCTACTCATCCGGTTTCGCTCATCAGAAGTCGTAGGACTCTGAGTCTTGCTTAGCCTTATATCATGTGAGACGGGCAAGAACCCTTTCTTGGCCTCACTCATGTTGAACCTCTTCAACACTTTGTCTATGTACGTGCTCTGGCTCAAGCCGAGCAGCCTAATCGATCTATCTCTGTAGATCTTGATACCTAAAATGTATACTGCCTCTCCAAGATCTTTCATCGAAAACTTGCCAATGATTCCTTGACTGAGTTCTGCATTGCAACATAATTTCTAATCAACAGTATGTCATCCACATACAAGATCAAAAATACTACCAAGCTCCCACTAGACTTCTGGTATAAAAAATAGTTCTCTTCATACTTGATGAAACCAAGGTCAACGATGACTTCATGAAAACGAATATTCCAACTCCGATCTGCTTGCCTCAATCCATAAATGGATCTCTTGAGCTTGCATATTTTACCAACGTTAGTTGGATCGTCAGAACCTTCGAGTTGTATCATGTATACATCCTCTTTTAAATTTCCATGAAAGAAAGCCGTTTTGACATCCATCTGCCATATCTCATAATCGAAATATGCAGCTATAGCTAGTATGATCCTTACCGACTTCAGCATCGCTACCGGCAAGTAGGTCTCGTCGTAGTCAATTACTTAAACTTGTCCATAACCTTTAGCGACAAGACGAGCTTTGTGGGTATGAACATTTCCATCCACATCGGTTTTCTTCTTAAAGACCCAATTGTAACCAATGGCTACTACGCCAGCTGGCGGATCAACCAAGTCCTAGACTTAAAATCGGATCTCATGGCCTCTAGCCATGCCTCGGAATCAGGGCTCACCATCGCTTCTGCATACGTGGACGGCTCGTCGCTTTCTAGCAACAATACGTCACGCATTCTGTGCAATCTTTTTCGACCTCTGTGGCTCTGGTGCCGACTCCACTACGGGTTCCTTGACCGACTCTGGTATGATCTCATCACCAGCCGAGTCGTCCCTGAGTGGCGCTCGAATTTCTTCGAGTTGCACCGTTCTCCCACTGGCCTCCCGACTAAGAAACTCTTTCTCTAGGAAAACCCCATTTCGAGCAACAAACACTTTGTTCTCTTCTCGTTTGTAGAAGCTATATCCCAAGGTATCCCTCGGATTCCCACGAATATGCATTTAACCGACTTGGGTGTAAGATTATCCGACATGAGTCGCTTGACAAATGCTTCACAACCCCAAATCTTTAGAAAAGACAAACTAGGACTCTTCCCAGTCCACATCTCATGTGATGTCTTGTCTACGAATTTTGGTGATACCCTGTTAAGTGTGAAAGCTGCAGTTTCTAGAGGGTATCACAGAATGACAAGGGTAAATCCGATTTGCTCATCACTGACCGGACCATGTCCAACAAGGTTCGATTTCTCCGTTCTGACACACCATTTCTTTGCGGCGTAACCGAAGGTGTGAGATGAGGTACTATACCTTGGCTTTTCATATGATTATCAAACTACTGGCTCATGTACTTACCTCCACAGTCTGATTATAGAAGTTTTATCATCTTGCCGAGCTAATTTTCAACCTCATTTTGAAACTCTTCAAACTTTTCAAAAGTTTCCGACTTGTGCCTCATCAAATAGATATATCTATATCTACTCAAGTCATCGGTAAAAGTCATGAAGTACTGATAGCCACCTCTGGTCGTTGTGCTCATTGCACTGCACACATCACTGTGTATAAGCTCCAACAGCTCAGACGCCCTCTTGCAACTCTTTGCAAAAGGTGACTTAGTCATCTTGCCTAGCAAGCATGATTCACATGTCTCGAACGACCCGAAGTCAGACGAAGTTAGGAGTCCATCATCATGGAGCCTTTTCATGCATTTTAGACTAATGTGTCCAAGCCGACAATGCCAGAAGTAAGTCGGATTTATCTCATTAGACTTGTACCTCTTGACATTCACGTTATAGACCAGTTCCGTTTCCAGATTCAAAATAAATAACCCATCTACAATGGGTGCATAGTCATGGAACATTCCATTCAACTAAAACGAACAACCATTGTCCTTTAAATTGAATTCATAATCCTGACTCATCAAGCATGAGGCAAAAATAATGTTCCGACTAAGTGCGATAATGTAATAACAATTATTCAATTCTGAAATAAATTCAAAAGGAAGCTGGAGCTGCATCGTGCCGACCTCCAACGCAACAACTCTTGCTTTGTTGCCAACCCTAATGTCAATCTCCCCTTGTGCCACACGCCTAGTTCTTATCATCCCCTGCATCGAGTTGCAAATATGAACAACCGATCCAGTATCAAATACCCAAGAGCTATTAGGTATATCAGCAAGGTAAATATTTATAACATATACAACAAGTGCGGTGTGTGGATGATTCCAGAAAACTCCTCTCGACCTCATTTTGGTGCGTGACCACCCAGAGAGAATCCCATAAATTATAGCCATTGAATCAGTTGAATTTGGGTATGATAAACGGTAATGATTTACTCCATGGAGGAAATGAACGGCTAAGACATGTTTCTATGTGAGGGCTCATGGATGGTTTCAAATTTAAAATTTGTTGTATTATAGTAGTAGAGATATTAAACCTGTATAAAAAATGTTTCATCGCATACAAAAATGTATAATTTGTATGAAAAAATTAGACATCAAAACATATATATGAATATATGTTAGCCATTTATTTTTAAAATATAGACATGCATAAAATGTGTCATTTGTATACAAAAAACGTATAACATTAAGAAAAAACGGGGGCATCAAAACCGATATTTGAAAATAGTTTTAATTTTGTTTGTTTAAAATATCAAACTTATATAAAAAATGTTCTTTATGTATACGAAATATGCACGATATGTATGAAGTAAGGTTTACATGAATAAAACTATTAAGAAAATAATAGTCATGCATTTTAAAAAGTTAAGCATGTATTTTTCTTGCCTATGCAGAAAATGAATGATATATATGAATAAGTAGACATGTATTGGGAAAAAACAAGGAAAAAAACAAAAACAACTGATGAAAATCAAGAGAAAACAACAACAAAGAAAGCCATTGAAGAAAAAGAGAAGAAACCATAGAAAAACCGCTCCTTGAGCATCCCTTACTAAATCGATCCCTAATGGTTCGGTCTCACATAGTTCTCTTGTGTTCTTCTGCACATGCACGCGGTAGGAAGATCCGTGTTGAATTTCGACAAATTAGATTTGGCCAGCAAAATGGGATGATGCCGTGTAAAACATAAGCGGTGCTGACCAGGCCTTGCAAGGTAGTAAACCGGCCATGCGCACACGCACACGCACACGCACAAGCACACGCACACGCACGCACGCGCGTAATGTCTCTATTTTCTTCTTCCCCATAGAAAACCTCCAATTTCTTATAGGAAATCACTGATCTTTAAGTTACTGGCATAATCCATAAAACAACTACTGTTAGGAGTTGGGTCCAACAACAATTTTACATCAAAACATGAACAAAGAGTATGTTTGTAGCAGGTGTGTGCAACTATTATTTTGTAGCTGGTAAGCAGAGGATGGTCAATGATCGGGCCATGACCGGGCCGTCCACCCGAACGGTTGAGACGAATTTAGGGTGCACGGCTATAGATGCAGGGCAGACATCAGGCGTGAAGCTCCTAGGACACCAACGAAACACACCATGTATCTCGCCTACTGCGAGCGAGCGGTTTTTACAAGCTACTATAATTTTAGAACCTTTCATGCATTTTTTCTATCTATTTTCTGTGTCAATTGTTATCAAAACTTCTTTTTTTTTTGTTTCTTTGTACCTTTTTTTTGTTTTTCAGTGCACGTCTACTTTTGAAATATTGTAGTTTTTTCAAATAAGCTTGAATTATTTCCTTAATATACTTTGAACCTTTGCAAATAGATGACAACAACTTTTTAATATATGTTTTACCATCTTTCTGAATATTAAATAAAAATGTGTAAATACACTTTGAACAATTTTATGAATGATACTAAACATTTCATGTAAACTAAACAAATATTTGTTTTACATTGTATAAATATTTTTCTTGAAATTCCACTAACATATTTTTTAACACATGAATATTTTTTGAACGTCGCATATACTTTCGAATGATATGAAACATTTTATAATTGTGCGAACATTTGTTTTGCATTGTATAATAATTTTATGTGTCAATTTTTACCAAATTATCTTTTCACCCATTTTTTTCAACACATGATAACATTTTCAACACACCTCGTAAACTTTTTGTATCCATCTAAAATATTTTTTGATGCAAGTCAAACATTTTTCAAATACATGATGGACAAACTTATAAATAATGTTTCAACATCTTTTCCAAAATACATTTAAACATATATATGAATATATGTTAGTCTTGTATTTTAACAGTATAAACATGTGTAAAAACGTGTCATATGTGTACAAAAATGTATAACATTATGGAAAAGCGGGCATCAAAACTTATATATGAAAATAGTTTTAACGATATTTGTTCAAAATGTCAACCATATATTAAAAAATGTACCTTATGTGTACAAAAAATGCACAGTGTGCATGAAAAAAGGTTTACGTGAAAAAATATATTATAAAAACGATAGCCATGGTTTTGAAATAAGTTAAGCATGTACATTTTTTGGCTGTATACAAAAGTACGATATGCATGAATAAGTAGACATGTATTGGGAAATAATAACTAGAAAAAAAGAAAGACAGTTGACGAAAACCGTGAGAAAAAAAACGATAACTAAAATGAAACAAAGAAAGACGAAGAAGATAAAGAGAATAAACGATAGAAAAATCGCTCCTTGAGCGCCCCTTACTAAACCGACCCACAAGCATGGAGGAGGACAGGTGCCAGAGACGTAATTATGAATCAATACAGGTGATACATAGCTCCGGCGGTTCGGTCTCACATAGTTCTCTCGTGTTTTTCTCCGCAGGCATGCAGTAGGAAGCTCGGTGTTGAATTTCAAAAGCTTAGATTTGGCCAGCAAAAATGGGATGATGTCGTGTAAAGCATAAGCGGTGCTGACCAGGCCTTGTGTGTGGTAAACCATCCTTGCGCACGTACACACACGCACACGTACATACATCTAATTATTAGAAAAATATAACATCTCTAATTTCTTCTTCCCCATAGAAAGCCTCCAATTTCTTACATGAAATCACTAATCTCTAAGTTACTGTCATATTCTGTAAAACAACTACCGTGATGACTCAAGAGTTGGGTCCAACGACAATTTTACAGCAAAACAAAAACAAAGAATATGTTCGTAGCAGGTGCGTGCAACTACTACTCCTTTCGTTTCAAAATTCTTGTCTTCTTGATATGAATATATCTGTCTCTGTCTAGATACATTTATATCTAGACAGATACATTCATATCTAGACAAATTTAAGACAATTTTTTTAGGACGAAGAGAGTATTCCGTAGCTGGTACGCAGTAGGTGTGCCTACCAGTGCCATTTCATTGTAAAAGAGAGTCACTTGCAGTGGTATTGCCACAATGCATAGACAATGTCTCGGTCATCCTAGCGAATTTTCCTTTATAAATGAAAGCACCAGCGCCCCTTCTTAAAGTCAAAACTAGTTTATTTGGAATCGTCTTAGCTCACAGTCAATTAGAATGTTATATATTACACTAATCGGAGGACGCCCAACCAAGCTTTCCAATGCTGTTGCGTCAGCAGACGCGTCTTCATTTTTTTCCTTTTTGAGAATCCATTTTTCAATATATTTTTTTATAGTAAAGACGCGTCTTCATTCGAGAGCGGCATCTTCGTATTTCCGGCAAGGTTAGGCCCGGACGCCGGGCGAGGGCTCACCGGCCCGCCTGCTGTCCCCTAGCGGCCCGAGCGCGGCCGGCGCGTACGCGAGGCCCCGGCGGCCCATTCCGGCCCGCTCGCCGCACCTGCTTTGCGGGAAGGCGAAGGCATCGTCATCCTCCATCATATTCCCCAATCCGAGATGGGTTAAGACCCTCGCCACCAACCCCTCCCCGTCTCCGCCCTCCCCACCGCACCGCACCGAAGCCCACTCCTCGCCGCCGCCGGCCCGCCCGATCGCCGCCGCCAGCAGCCGACTGGACCCGCCGCACTCCTCGCGCCGCCCGGTCGCCGGATTCCGCCGTCCTCCCTCCCCTCGCACGCCGCGCGAGCTGCCGTGCACAGTGAGTAGTAGACAGGTTAGGGTTGACACTCCCCCCTTCTTCGCGCCCGTGCTTACTCCTCCTCGTCATCCTCCTCACAGTCGCCTTTTCGTGCTCCCCGTGTCAGTCCTATCCCCGCCGCCAGCTCCTTCGGGTCTACCCGGCGTCGCCTCCCCCCTCCCTGCCGCTGCTCCTCACGCGGTCGGCGCTCAGTTCGCCGGGGTTGCGCCAGGGGAGTGCCGGCTGTCTGTCCGTCGATCTACTCTTATCGGCGCTACTCGAAGGCTGCGGTAACGATCTCACCCAGAATCATCTCCTCCGAGCGATTTGTTTGCGCGGATCGGACGATTTGTTTGTCAAATCGGATGTGGCTCTTGTGTTGATACGCCCTCGATTGACCGGATCTGCGAGAATTCTAAAATTTAGGTGTCCTGCTGTCAATGTAGTACGGTCCGTGTAATATTGGTCAGGGTAATTTGTGGTGATGTTGCACTATCTTGTGTCACCGTGTTGTTGATTATAGGGTGAAGCACTTTCGGTCGTTGTGTGCCTATTATTGGAACGATCTGTTGTTTGTTTTTGGCTGTTTTCATGTGCACTGTTTCGTTTATGCATTGCTGTTCAGGGTTTAAGTGCTAGTGATGCCTATTTGGATCATGCTCCTAAGTGGCTCACGTGATTGCTGATTACCATCATTTCACTGGTTTCTTCTGTATTTAATTATGCTTCTATGGCTTGCATTTGGTGGTTAGTTTGTTAGCTTATAGTGATATGTTGACATGATAAATTGTGGTAGATGTGAAATGGTCTTCAATGTTGTGCTGTGGCCCAACTAATCTGTTCTATGTCACTACACTATATGTCTATTTGGATCGAACCTTATTGTTATGCAGTTCAACTACTGGTGGTAACGTAGTAGAAGTCTACTACCAGCTACAATCTGCTAGTGCTTTTCTATCTTGTGTTTGACGTTGTTGCCTATCAACCTTGGCCTTGAGGATTTAAAGTTGAGCTCTGCTCAGATGAAAAAACAACCTGTACTTCATTGTCACTATGAGCTTGTGATCTTCACACTGTTGGCTATAATGATATCTTTTATGCTGTTCTACGTGACAAGAATCATCACTTGCATCATTTGTTCGTTCATGCATAGTACCTCACTTCTTTACTGCCGTTGTTACCCTTAGTCCAATAAAAATGGTTGGACTTAGGAGTTGGCATTTGAACTGCATGGTGGCTAGTACTTAGTCTATAAAGAAATCACAATATACTCAGTTGCAAGTTCAAAAGGTGATGTTGCAAATTAGAAATTTGGTTTCAACTTTTAGGCTGTTACTGAAATGGGTTTAGGCTAGGATGACCTTTGGTGCTCCTTGCCTTGCTCACTTCACCCATATGCACACAACCGCCTGAGTTCGCTATGTCATATGCCATATTACCCTAGGCACATTTCTCATTGGTTACATCCTATCTTCCAGTGCAAGAGGCGTCATGTTCCAAGCCTCTATCGAATTTCTGTATTTACCCTTTGCTTTAAGTAATTAAACTTCTTTATCATGCATTTGCTTTCACTTGGTAACATTTGTAGAGTTCTGTTGTTTCATCCTGATCACACTTTTCTTTTGAGGTGAACATATTTTCTTTAGGCAAAAATTTCTGATACATATGAATATATTACTCACTTATTTTGGATCAGAGGGAGTAGTAAATTAATTTTAGTGCCGATTGGTTTCATTATGTTTGAAAATGGTGCCATTTTCGTGTGTGCAAATGGTGACACACTAATGCATTTTTCCTATTACTGTTGCAGGACAACTATCATTGATTATATTAACCGAGAGGCTAGTTTGAAGCTTTTGATTCTCTGTTGAAGCGTGCACACAAATCCTTTGTTAGAACATACATAACAGGAGGGTATTGAAATGTGGCAGCTTGCCTCCATCGTTTGTTACTTTTGAATACTGAAGAGCTTAGCTTATCATATACCTCAAAATTCAAGGTCATACTGCTATGCAATCTGGGATGGAACAAACAACAGGGGTAAGTGGTCATGAACATGTAATTGATATTCCAAGGGATAGCGGTCCTTCTGCCTCGGCATCACACAGTGTTGGTAGAGAGAACCATGAAGAGTTGAATCCTGTGGATAGACCTTCAACAAGAGCTGCAACGTCTGCCTTGCAGCCACCAGCAGCAATAGGTCCTCCTCATGCAGACAATACTTCAGGCACTAGGAGACGTGATAACTATGGTCGGCGACATAGGAGCCCTTTGAACTCTGGACTATGGATTTCGGTTGAAGTTATCGTTAATGTTAGCCAAATTGTTGCTGCCATTGTTGTGCTATCCCTATCAAGGAAGGAACATCCACAAGCTCCATTGTTTGAGTGGGTCATAGGTTACACAGTCGGTTGTTTTGCTACTTTGCCACATCTTTATTGGCGCTATATACACCGTAATATTGTGAACGGTGAGAATGAGCCAGCACACTCACTTCAGGGCTCCTCGCAGAACAACTCGACTGAGCCCACCCCTGCAAGTGTATCAGAACGGCGAAGGAATGCGGCACGAAATGCAGTTCTGGCTAACCCAAGGTACATTGTTTGTGTCTTTTTGCATGAATAGTCCTCAATATGTTTGTTGCTTTTATATATGAAATGGTAGCTTGTATGTGAAATTCACTCTGTTCCAGCTCACAAATGCATTTCTGTATCATAGTAACTTTTGTTGAATCATCATATGGTTGAACCTGGCTAGCTTTGCTGGTTTTGCTATTTGACCAGGAAAATATTGCTAGACGCTGCTCTCAGCTAGGTTACGGTATATGGGAGCTAGTTTATGCCTACCCTCCACGCATCTACTTATGATAAATACTACAAAGTCCATAGTTCTGTTCTGTTATGGATGGGACATAATGCGAATCAATCTTTAATTGATGATGGTGCCCCTTGTTTGCAGGATTAATGCACTTTTTGACCACTTCAAGATGGCCTTGGATTGTTTCTTCGCCGTGTGGTTTGTTGTAGGAAATGTTTGGATATTCGGTGGGCGTTCTTCGGCTGTTGATGCTCCAAACTTGTACAGGTAAGTACATATATTGTTTCTTTGGATGTGATGTTGTGTTTCTTTACCCCGATGCTCACATTGTTTCCTACCAGGTTATGCATCGTGTTCCTCACCTTCAGCTGTATTGGGTATGCCATGCCTTTCATCCTCTGCGCAATGATATGCTGTTGTCTCCCCTGTATCATATCCGTCATGGGCTTCAGAGAAGACACAAACAATACAAGAGGGGCCACCTCGGAATCCATCAATACTTTGCCAACTTATAAATTCAAAACCAAGAAACGCCGCCATGGTTCAAGTAACGAAGCCGAAGGCCAAGAGGGAGGTATAGTGGCTGCAGGCACTGACAAGGAGCGATCGCTTTCTGCTGAAGATGCTGTATGTTGCCTTGTTCCTTTGTATCTTCAGCACCTGCTTATTGCAGCAAAACAGGAGTTCCATGTTACAAGCACTTACTGACTTGCCTTTTCTTGTGCTTCCAGGTTTGCTGCATCTGCCTTGCCAAGTATGCACACAACGAAGAGCTTCGTGAACTTCCCTGCACACACTGTTTCCACAAGGAATGCGTCGACAAATGGCTCAAGATAAATGCCCTCTGCCCTTTGTGCAAAGCCGAGATAGCAAGCTCGTCTGGCACATCTGATAATCGCCACATCGACCATACAGTACCGACGCAGGAGATCGAAATGCATTAGATTGGTCTGCCTTCCATCGTCCGAGGTGATACATAAGCATATAGTTGCTCGCGGTGCTGGTCTGCATGTATAAAGTTGATGCTTTTGATCTATGGATTGTAGCAATGATGTCCCAAGGTTCTTTTTTTTGTCCCTTTTCTTTTAATCTTGGGGAAGTTACAGCTCTTCTCGCTGTCAACACTGGACAATGCAAATGCAATATTGTTTCTATTTGGCGTTCCACTGAACTTGAAATGTTGGCCCAGGCCCAGGCCCAGGTATATATATGGTGCCCTTTCACTGTGGTACGGCCTATGTCTAGCACATACTCCCTTCATTTCTAAATACTCCCTCCGTCTCATAATGTAAGACGGTTTTTTAACACTAGTGTGTTATAAAAAACATCTTACATTAGGGATGGAGGGAGTATAAGGCTTTTGGGAGCAAAATGAGTGAATCTACATTGTAAAGTATGTCTATTACTCTATATATAGCTGTATGTAAACTAATATAAGAGCGTTTAGATTACTAAAGTAGTGATCTAAACACTCTTATATTAGTTTATAGAGGGAGTACATAATGAAATATTTAAAAAGACATTTAAAATCAAAGGAAGTATTTCTTTTCAGAGATGGAATTTTGTTACACTGGCAGTATGTTGCCTGCCTATTTGGGTTGGGTGCCATGGGCGTGTGTACCCATGGGTAGTATAAGGGGACTAGCACAAACAAAGAACATGTTCCGAGCCAACCATGCATACACTGCAATAATCCTACACACGGACCCATTACGGATTTTTACTGATTTTCCTCTAACTAATCCCCCCCCCCCCCCCCCTTCAGCGGGGGTGGGGCCATCCTCACCTCTTGTTCAATCCCAATCACCCACGTCTGTTAGTCCGTGAACTCCGTAATTAATCCGTCCTTGAGTCTTGCAATTGCTCCATACATTGATACACATGACGGATCTAAATGCATGCGCATGTTCCACTACAGGAAATACTGTCGTTGCCCGAGGGTTCAGCTGTGTGCTGAGTGTAAACTCAAGGGTACTCAACATACGGATTCGGTCAAAAACTCACTACTCAGTTATGCGGCCTCTTTGCCGGTTCAGAGGAGACAATTCATGATTTATTCTGTTATATGCCCGTTTACTACCTTACGATTCATGTTACTTATACGTACAATCCAGCAACACCGTCAGGTATTCCAAATTTGTCTCGAAACTAGTTGGGTGAGATTTATCATTAATTGAAGTGGCAAATCCTTCTGGGAGTTTGTGTCATTCTTTGGAATGAGTATTTTTTTATGTGGATAAGCTATGTAATCTTAGATCCGATAAACCATGGTCGTCTTTTTATTTTTGTGTTTGTTATTGTGTGCTACTTGGTGACTTGAATTTCGTTCATATCTGATAAAATGGTTGTGTGTGTCATTTGATGTAGTGGTGGGTTAATCCCATTATAGAAGAAAAATAAAAAATAATATAAAACACAATCAAAATGGATTATTGACAAACAGAAATGCAAAATAAATTATGAGTACAAAAGGGTATGGCATGGTGATTGTCGGCAAGAGCGCCGCGATTGCTTTGCAAATAGGCGCCTGCATGTTGGGGCCCGCGGCTATTTTGCCTTCAGGTTTCGACATTTATTTACAACTCAACTCCACCATTTTCAGATATTGTTTATATGGTTCCAAGATTATCGTAAAAACCAGAACTACTCAAATAGTTCATTATGCATGCATGAAGGCACAAGAGACAGCACAATTCACAATCTCTGAAAGATACAACTGACACAAATTCTTCATCAATCTTTATATATGCGCATAATTTACATTGTCTTCATGGAATATGAAAGACTATACAAGACATAAGTTCGTACATAATTTAGATACACATGCAAACTATACTTAATTAAAGTGGATGTGTGTAATTATTTGATATTTGTGTGCATATGAGGACATGTGGCATATAACACTCTTTCTATGCAATGGGGTAAGAAGGCTCCATCGCAAGGCCACACATGCCTCTCTTGTCAGTAATGTCCTTCTCCATTCTTAAATATCCGTTCTCGCCCCATGTTATTCCCCATGAATTCTTCAACAACCAATACTTTGTGTCGTCGTTGGTCTTGCCATAACCAATAGCTGCAATACCATGGTCTAGGTCAGTACCGCATGAGCCAGTCATTACTCCACCTTTGTAAAATTGGAACGTCATATCTCCTCCATCTACAGCTACCGAGACGGGTTGACTTGCGACGGCCTGCATGAGGGCTCCCTCGTTGTTGGATGGAACATCCTCATAGCTTTTGATAGTTGCGGCACCATTGGTTCCACTCTTGCACTTGTCATCTGCCCGCGGTATATGGGTAGTTGGACTCGGTGGTGAGACCGCCATTCTTGATTATGAACTTAAAGGCATCATCCATGAGACCTCCTTCACAACCTTGGTCTTCACCATGGACATCACAGTCCACCAACTCTTGCTCTGACAGTAAGATAAGCTTGCCAGTTTTGAATTTAACGATGCCCTCCGTAGCGGCGACAGCAAAAAACGCCCAACAACAACCTACATGTGGTTATGTTTTGGTAGCTACTATCAGACGACATTCTAAAAAAGTAAATATGTATGCAATAAATCATTATCCTTAATATACTCACCACATTGGCCCTGATCCTTGATGGGAGTTACTGCACCTTTAGCCCTCCAGTCTACGGTTGCAGGAAGTGCATCAAGACTTAAATTCTCATACCTGAATCTGTAGGAACCCTCTGCAAGCTTGGTTTGTAACCCTTGTTAGACTTTGTCCCCTTGAACTCCTCGTTGGTGAGGTCGGTGAACTGATTGATGCCCAAATAGAATTTGTGGTTCTTGGTGTTAAACGACTCGATGAACCCAACATTGGCCTTGAACACCTCAAATCGACGTGCCTTCTCAGTAGCGTCTTTGTACGCACGGTTGTATTGCACCATCCAGCTCTCGTGCCTTGCCACCATCGACAAGTCATCGTTGAGCTCGCGAGCTGCAAGGACCGAACTACATAAGAAGAGGCATCCGAGGATGCCAATGATCAAAGCTTTTGAGATGGCCATCATATGTTTGATGAACTACTTGATACTACTAGTATGCAAAGTGTGCTCTGCTTTATTTCTGCGAATGGAACTGGATGACATATATAGTTCCATGTATGTATTTAAGTATAAGGAGTGGATATGGTCTCCAACATAGCGGCGAAGTACGTTTAGTGAGTGGATGTTATAAATCATACGTACTTAGCGTCTGGTGCGCGGATGGTATAAATCAAATAGATTTGGCTAAATGTGCTTGCATGGTGATGTGACAGTTTTGTCTATCAATGTTTTCCCATGTATCTTTATAAAGTTTTGGCATGCATATGTGGGATAAAATATATAAATTCGTTGTCATCTTTACAATGCATGTATAAGCTTTCTAAATGCCAAATTTATTTCGAAGAGTAACACTATTTTTTAGATTCCATTGATTTACATAATTGTGGGTATCTACAGAAAATATAGCTAAGAATCCTTGTAGCTGCGAATATAAAATGATTACATGTGCCGCTTATAGAGACAAGGAGTGTAACACGAACATAATAAGTTGATCAAGACAACTAAACCAACCCATATCATCGTATATTAAATTGAAAAGGACTATTTTATTAGTTAACACGATTTGAAGTAATTTAATCCGGGGTCCAAAAAATATTTGGTACTCATCTTCTATTTTTTGTTCTATATGGACTCCATGAGCCCCAAGCGTACGTCAAGTGCAAGAATTTTAATAACGCCGGAGGTACTTCCTAGCCATGCTAATGCTTCTTTTCACTCCCAATTTCTTAGAGTACCGTATCTCACATTCGTGCGGTGGCCATGGTGTGTGGGCGGTCACCTGTGCAGTGTGTGTGCGCGTTACTGGGTCGTGCAACATTGTAACTCAAGACTGTTGAAAATATGCCTTAAAAGCAATAATAAATATTATTGTTTATTTCCATGATTGTAATTAATTATTATATTTCTATGCTAGAATTACTATAGTTCTTGAATGCGAGGTTCGGAGGAAAACGCATATGCATGTGTGGAAGCATAACTATAATTAGTTCTTAGGGGGCAAGGAAGAATCACCACGGCGCCATGGCTTTACATAAATCCCACGGGGCCTAGCCTTTCCACCTCGAATATGAGGACTCCTCCAGGTGATCTAAACCGAATTTTGGGAGGCCCCCTCCCCAAGTTGTGACCCCATGTTTCCACCTATATATACAGGGGAGGGAAACTCCTAGGACACACAAAAACCCTTGGAGGTTGCCCTATTGCTGTTGTGCACCCTATTTATGGAAACGGCGAGGCCCGTGGCGATTTTGCATTGTCCCCTTAGACAACTCTTGGTCCAGCAACCTAAGGCCTTGTGGGCCTTTCTACTTGACCTAGCAAAGGTAGCAGTGCACGAGGGACCATCTGGATTTTTCCAGAAGGTTCCAAAACCATTCAGACCCCTCCAAAAGTTTTCAGGACCCTCCCAAGACCCCATGGAACATTTCCGGCAATAGCTGCAACACTTCCAAAACCACTTGAAAATCTTTCGGTGCCTATTCTCACATTCCCATTTATGTCCTAGTTTTCGTACAAACAATTAAACAATAATTGAGTGACCCTACAGGTTCAGTAATATGCATACATGACCCGAAACACCTTCTGGTCAATAATCAATAGCGGGATAGATCTGGACACTCATATTGATTCCTATACACACACAAATATATTTATCGAGTGAACCTTCTTTTTGCATACACTATTTCCTTTGCTTCACGATACTTAACAAAACCCCGAGGCGAGACTTTTTCAAGTATCGTTTTGAATCAACAACTTGATCACAATACTAAGTTATCCTTGTTACCGATTTTGTTCTATTTTTTCATTTTTGTATTATGGTATACCATTGATCATATCACATTGTTTGTAGCTAGATGACGATGGATATCGTAATACCCAGTGGGACCAGAGAGTATTTCTTCATCGTTGGAGGAGTAAATCCTCACATCTTGAGCTATTGAGTCCCTAGATAGACATATTTTTCCGAATTACCCGGAAGCTACATTTATAATCGCCTTGTTATGGGTAACGTTTGACAATCCCCATTGTATACCGTATGGCAAGAAGGTACTTGATAGTCTCATGGTCTAAGGAGCGAGTATACGATAACACTTTTATGATTGTACTTAAAACATTGTGACGATGTGTTCTTATAGTAGGAGTATATCATTTGGTTAGATGTGTTCAACGCCATTGTTCCGTTAACAATGTGGTGTAGTTGGTACCGACATCCTTATTACTTTAAAATGTCCTATGATCAGGAAAGCGAGATCATCATTGAACGAGTGAGCTATCATTAAGGGCAAGGCTGGGAACCTATTTACGTTTATGTTTCCATATATGCATATGAGTTTTCCTCTGAATTTCGCATTCAAGAACCATACCAATTCTAGCATAGAAATATAAAACATTAACTACAATCATGAAAATAAACAATACCAATTATTATTTTCTCTAGGGCATATTTCCAACAAGCGGCTATCTGAGGCCTCTTTCCCCCAAAACTCATATTCATCCAAGATAGGTAGAAGAACACCATCGCCACAAGCTGGCAAGTCGGGGTGGGCTGGTGGATTGTTGATGTAGATCCCATGCATTGCATCAACATTGGCTCTTGTGCCTGGTGCAATGCCGAGCTGCAGAGACACGCCTTGCCAAATCGGCCGGGCATGAACTGCATGCTCCGGAAGATGAGAACCTGGCTCACGAAGAGGGGAACAATTGGTCAAGGTGACTCGCGGCGTTGGCGATGAAGATCAGGGTGCCAAAGGATCCCAACTTATTATGATCGCTAGAAATCAAGTGGATGTTGCCTTTTACAGTCGACCATCTCTCATTCCTCCTACACTGGTCCCATATGTAAGTGTGGGTGTCATGTGTTCACTTTGACTCTCAGCTGCCCATGTTTCTCTTGCCATGGCCCACCTATCTGTGCGTGTGTACTCTTCTTGGTTCTCGAGTATCATTTTTGTAGCCCCACAAATCATGGGGAGGAGGAGAAAAATGTCAAGTGCATTGGTTTCGTGTATCGCTTGGTGCTTTGCACGGTGTGTCTAGTTTACCAAGTGTTACATACTACCGTTCAGCCTTGAGCTACAACGTTGCACGACCGAGTGATCGCACACACACTGCACAGGGTGACCACCCACATACCACAACCACCGCACAAATTGTGAGATGCGATACTTCTACGAAATTGTGAGTGCAAAGAAGCGTTTGCTCGGCTGGAAAGTACATCCGACATTATTAAAATTCTTGCACTTGACGTACACTTGGTGCTCACGGAGTCCATAAACAACAAAAACTAGAAGATGATTACCAAGTATTGTTTGGACTCCGGATTAAATTACTTCAAATCGGCTAACTAATCTTAGGTCCTTTTAATTTAATATATGATGATATGGTTAGTTAAGTTGTCTTAGTCAACTTATTATGTCCGTGTTACACTCCTAGTCTCTATAAGCGGCACATCTAATCATTTTTATATTGGCAGCTGCAAGGATTCTTAGCTATATTCTCCGTAGATACCCACAATTATGTAAATCAACGGAATCTGAAACTTAATGTTACTCTTCAAACTAAATTTAATGTGTACAAAACTTATACATGCATTGCAAAGACGACATCGAATTTAGATATTTTGTCCCGTATACTCACGCCAAAACGTTATAAAGATACATAGGAATAACATTGATAGACAAATCTGTTAACATCACCATGCAAGCACATTCAACTAAGTCTATTTGATTTATACCATCCGCGCACCAGACGCTAAGTACGTTTGGTTTATAATAATCCACCCACTAAATGTACTTCACCGCTATGCTGGAGACCATCTTTGTCCCCTATACTTAAATACATGCATGGAACTATATAAATCACACGGTTCCATTTGCAGAAATAAAGCAGAGCACACATTGCACACCAGTAGTTCCAGTAATTTACCGAACATATGATGGTCATCTCAAAATCCTTAATCATTGGCATCCTTGGATGCCTCTGCTTCTATAGTTCAGTCCTCGTAGCTCGCGAGCTCAACGATGACTTGTCGATGGTCGCAAGGCACGAGAGATGGATGGTGCAGTACAACCGTGTGTATAAGGACGTTGCTGAGAAGGCACATCGATTTGAAGTGTTCAAGGCCAATGTTGGGTTTATTGAGTCGTTTAATGCCGAGAACCGCAAATTCTACTTGGGCATCAATCAGTTTGCCGACCTCACCAACGAGGAGTTCAAGGGGACAAGGGCTAACAAGGGTTACAAACCAAGCTTGCAGAGGGTTCCTACCAGATTCAGGTACGAGAATTTAAGTCTTGATGCACTTCCCGCAACCGTAGACTGGAGGACCAAAGGTGCAGTCACTCCCATCAAGGACCAGGGCCAATGTGGTGAGTATATTAAGGATAATGATTTATGCATACATGTTCAATTTTTTTGACAATGTCGCCTAATGGTATCTACCAAAACATAACCACATGTAGGTTGTTGCTGGGCATTTTCTGCTGTCGCCGCTACAGAGGGCATCGTTAAACTCAAAACTGGCAAGCTTATCTCACTGTCGGAGCAAGAGTTGGTGGATTGTGATGTTCATGGTGAAGACCAAGGTTGTGAAGGAGGACTCATGGATGATGCCTTTAAGTTCATAATCAAGAATGGTGGTCTCACCACCGAGTCCAACTACCCATATACCGCGGCAGATGACAAGTGCAAGAGTGGAACCAATGGTGCCGCAACCATCAAAAGCTATGAGGATGTTCCAGCCAACAACGAGGGAGCCCTCATGCAAGCTGTCGCAAATCAACCCATCTCGGTAGCTGTAGATGGAGGAGATATGACGTTCCAGTTTTACAAAGGTGGAGTAATGACTGGCTCATGCGGCACGGACCTAGACCATGGTATTGCAGCTATTGGTTATGGCAAGACCAATGACGGCACAAAGTATTGGTTGTTGAAGAATTCATGGGGAACAACATGGGGCGAGAACGGATATTTAAGAATGGAGAAGGACATTACTGACAAGAGAGGCATGTGTGGCCTTGCGATGGAGCCTTCTTACCCCACTGCATAGAAAGAGTGTTCTATGCCACATGTCCTCATATGCACACAAATATCAAATAATTGCACACATCCACTTTAATTAAGTATAGTTTGCATCTGTATCTAAATTATGTACAAACTTATGTCCTGTATAGTATTTCATATTCCATGAATACAATGTAAATTATGCCGCACATATAAAGATTGATCGAGAATTTGTGTCAGCTATATCTTTCAAAGATTGTGAATTGTGAATCACGATGCCTCCTTCATGCGTGTGTAATGAACTATTTGAGCAGTTCTTGTTGTTACGATAATCTTGAAACCACATAAACAATATGTGAAAATGATGGAGCCGATCTGTAAATAGAAGTTGAAGCCTGGAGGTGGTACAGAATGATGAATGTCAAATCATGAATCTTGAAGAAATGAATTATGTCGGACCATTCTCTCTCCCAATCCCGGTTGTCCTGGTCGTCCAACCCTCAACACCGGCCTCCTCTCCCCCACCTACAATGCCAGCCGCATACCTCCTACATGTATTAAAACTCGAAGCATTTTCAACAGACGTCCAAAAACTGTTATGCGCGCTAAAATTCAGTTTATTTTGGACGTCGGACTGCTACAACACAGGCTGCAAAATAATGCACGCGCAAAAAAGTTTTGGACACGCGCTAAAAAACGCCATCACGCGCAGCAATTTTGAGGCGTCGGATCGCGCACGCTTCACAATTAGCACTGCGTGATGTATTAAAACTCGAAGCATTTTCAACAGACGTCCAAAGACTGCTATGCGCGCTAAAATTCAGTTTATTTTGGACGTCGGACTGCTACAACAGAGACTGCAAAATAATGCGCGCGCAAAAAAGTTTTGGACACGTGCTAAAAAACGCCATCACGCGCAGCAATTTTGAGGCGTCGGATCGCGCGCGCTTCACAATTTGCACTGCGTGATTTTTTGGGCGCGCGTTTTTGGGCATCTGGTAAACTAATGTTGGTCCCGGCACACTAAAAGTGCTACAGTGGCACGCTAAAACCTTTTTTGCGTGCGAAACTTTTATATGCCTGTTGGAGATGCTCTCAACAAAACTAAAAATAACTTGTGCTTTCGCAGAGTAGCAGCAGTATGCAAAGCACTGACGCGTTCAAGGTCCCACCACTAGTAAAAAATGGTCCATTTGTCCCGTTTCAGAGGCCCATTAGTCTCGGTTCTGGAACCGGGACTAAAAGGTCGGAACTAAAGCCCTAAACCTTTAGTCCCGGTTCGCTTACGAACCGGGACAGAAGAGGCTCCACGTGGCCTCTGCGGGGAGCCCAGGAAGGAGGACCTTTAGTCCTGGTTGTTATCACTAACCGGGACCAAAAGTTGTTTTTTTTGAAAGGGGGGTGTTTATGGGGTTTTGGAGGGTTAATTTAGGGGTTTCATATTGTGTTAGCTAGCTAATTAATAGAGAGAAGTGTCCTCTCTTTCTCCGTGCTTGGTCGACGCTGCTAGCTACTATACATATAGAGAGAACTCGACGCTAGCTAATAAGCATATGAAAGAAACCATTAATTACACAAGATCTAATAACTCATCATCATCATCTTAATCATACAAAGCTAAAGTCTCATAAAATAAAATAAAAAGATAAAATGACATAGTCCTCCCTCATAGGACCTACTCCTCACTCTTAGGTAAAATGACATAAAAAAAAATAACACATATGTCTCCATGATGAAGCAAAGAGATCCAACGCTCTCCAACTTGTGGCTTGCGATTCTTCTTTATTTGTCCCCATGCTTCAATTTGGAGCCTTGTTGATGGTTTGCGCTCAGTCGAGTATGCAAAAGATAACTCAGGATGGAAGGAGTTTTGTATTGTCATATTACCTTCGGGTTGCATCAACGGTGGCACAACTTCATTTAGCAATTTCTATTGAAGAACATAATAATAGCCTAGTTAGCAATGTAATCAATACCATTTACGCAACAGTATTAGTGTATTTAATTAGAAACTCTTACCAAGATATTTCAGCGAATGTCATCCGCCCTCAACCTATGCACTAGTGTCTTGTACAATGTATAATTTAGGTCAGTTCCCAAATTATACGGGAAGATGACCCTACCAGCTATGACACCAATAACAAAGTAGATAAGATTATCCTTCTCCTCCCAAGTTAGATGTGATCCATAAGTGTAGTGTGTCGTGTCGACTATGTTCTGTATTTCACTCAAAGAAACAAAATAAGCTGTAAATTAAAAATTAACAAATTTAGTACGGATAAACACCAAATATTTATGTACATAGAATGCAAATTACTTGACAAATATGCTTGGTTGACAAACTCACATGGAGGTAAAACAGGAAGCATATCGACATCCATCCAAATGTCGATGTTTCCTTCAATATGATCTTCAGGACGAAGATCGAAGGTTATTTCCATATCCTCCTGAAATCCATATGCCTTGCAAAGAGCTTCCCAATTTGAGCACCATAATTATGTGTTATTAAGTGCATTCATTACTTTCACAAGAAATGTGTGACCATGTTTAGTCCTCAGGTTGGCTGTCCTCGTCTCGAAGCTCTCGTGCTCTTCGAAATCGAGCCTCTCCAAAAAATATCGTCTTGCATGACAGGGGATGAACTAGTCGAATTGTATAAAACAGAAATTACCGTTGAAGGAAAGAAACAAAAGTCATGCTTAATTACGAAAAAAACAGTTATCATTGTTGCATACCGTAGAAATATCAAAGTCCTCGTAAAGCTTCATGGTGAAGAACATGCCGTCTCGCAGCCCAGGTTGGTCATAAAGACCCTTATCTTCACCGCATAATTCACACGCTTGGATCCTATTGTCATCTGATGTCGACAACATTTCCTGTGTTCATAATTCAAGAATTACGGCACGCTTTGGATCCTAATGCGTGTGTGACTTTCGGTCCGTCGAGGCTTTCCTTAAATAACTCTCATATCTCATGGTGTGTTGGTGCGCTCTCTCTCACACTGATATGGTGGTGTATATATGTTGGTGGGCACTCTCTCACAGTAATAGTTCGACCGTCGGTGATGGACGCCCCCCTCTTCTCTTCTTGCGCATTATATCGACGAGTATATCGCAAAGAAGAGAATAAAGAAGAGAAACCCCCCACGACAACAGTAGGGATTCCTCCATCAAGAACACACATGAAAATCACACAAGGAGCAATGACAGACCGAAAGTCACACACGCATTATACCGATAAAATATCACTAATACATTTATAATGAACTCAAATATAATATCACTAATACATCATCTTGAATAATCCAGTTATTAATGCACCATCAAATATTAACTAATACATCTCGAATATTATCATATAAGATCACTAATATTTCCTTTGATCGATTTTAAATATTTAAAATCGATCGAAGGAAACTACCAGGAAACTGATCAACACACAGATTACTATTACTCAATATGCAACGGGTTGACTTTAGGTATGTCGAGTCTTTCCTTTCTAAACTCTCATCTCGCGTATATGGTGGACACTCCCTCTGATATTGTGACCATTGGTGATGGTGGCTCCTCCATTCATGCCCGAGTGCATTACATTAGAATGTCTAGAACACGGGAACGAAGGAGAAGCGACCCCCACGACAACAATCAGGATTCTTCCTCTCCCATATATATATATATATATATATATATATATATATATATATATATATATATATATATATATATATGATGGACACTCTCCCTCATTGAAAGACACACAAGGAGCTGAAACAGACCTAAAGTCAACCCATTCCATATATCGAGCAATGACATAGAAAAATTCCTTATGTTTTGCCGGAATGACTGGCAAATCACAAGCACTCGATATTAACTAATACATCATCCCGAACAATCCAGTTAATGCATCATCAAATATTAACTAATACAACTCGAATATTATCATATAAGATCACTAATACAGATCGAATATCCTAGAATCCAAAGTGGAGGACGGTGAACTAGGTTCACTAGCGGTCTCTGAATCGCCGGCATTGGACACCCAAAGATAAGAAACCATCACGGGATCATAACTCGGGTGAGACCCCTGAAGAATCTGCCAGGTATTGTCGAACCTCGCGTCCAACGCCTCCATGTAGCGACGGACGTGCTCGTCCTCCTCCCTGACACGGCGACGTACCACCTCCGCGGGGGACTGCTCCCTCCGCATCGAAAGTGGCCCACGTGAACGCCACCATAGAAGCTTTGGGTCGACGACAAGACCTGGATTCCTCACCAACCTCTGAGCCCGAGAAGGTAGCACCTCCCAGTGTCAGCCCGACAGAGCCCAGTGCCGGACATGGCGCCTATCAAGCAGGCTCTCGCGGACCACTCGACGACGAGTATGCGGTCCGGGCATCGTCGACGTTGAGACAAATTCCTATGTTTAATCACTAATTTTTCATAAAACCAAGAATTTTTCTGTAATCTAACATACACATACTATTTTTTCCTAGGACTCCTAATAATTAAATAAAATATAAAACAACTAAAACATAAACATTCATCATATAATAAAAATTAACATATTTTTTAAAAAAAATCCACAGAGCAGGGGCGGCGACAGCTCACAGCGGGGGCGGCGACGGGAGGCGACGGGGGCAGGGCAGCGATGGGGCGGGGCGGCGATGGGGGCGACGGGGGCGGCGACAGGGGCGGCGGGGAAGGCGACTGTGGAGGGACAGCGACGGGGGCGACGGGGGCGGCGATGGGGACGGGGCGGCATGGGCGACGACGGGGGCGGCGGGGGCGGCGATGGGGCGGGGCGGCGATGGTGGAGGCGACGGGGACGGGGAGGGCGATGAAACCTGCAAAATTTGCTAAGTGCTCCTTATATAGCAGAAGCATTGGTCCCGGTTTGTGGTACCAACCGGGACCAATGCCGACCTTTAGTCCCGGTTGGTACCACCAACCGGGACCAAAGGTCTCTTTTCAGCAGCCCAAAGGGCGGGAAACAGGGACCTTTGGTCCCGGTTGGTGGCACCAACCGAGATGAAAGGGGCATTGGTCCTGGTTGGAGCCACCAACCGGGACCAAAGGTCCCTTTTCATCAGCCCAAAGGGCGGGAAGCAGAGACCTTTGGTCCCGGTTGGTTCCACCAACCGGGACCAAAGGTAGGCATTGGTCCCGGTTGGTGCCACCAACTGGGACCAATGGCCTTGCACAGCGGTGTGGTGGGAGTTTAGTCCCACCTCGCAAAGCGAAGGTTGCCCGAACCTATTTATAAGCCCTGCCACGGTAGCTACGTTGAGCTCCTCTCAACGTGAAAATAGATGCCCTTATACGGACAAATTGACCTAAGTTCAAAATGCTAGTATGTACTTACTAGCACTTTGAATTTAGGTTGAATTTTCCATATAAGCGCATCTATTTTCACTTTTTTTATTTTTTTTTGCATATTAGAAGTTCTTAACAAAAAATAATTTATGACATTCTTTTTTCTATTAATTTTTTTAACAAAAATAACTTTGATAATTTTACTTGCATGAATTGTATATAATATCAAGTTTAGTTATATAACTTTTATCGAACGAAAACATGTCTGTTACAAAAGGATTTCAAATTATATATATATATTTGAACTCAAGAATTTTTCTGCATTCAATATGCACCATTCAAAGCCACATCATCCCTTTTCAATCCTTTTCTGACTTCATTTGCTATTTTTCATACATTTCATCATTTATTTTGAGCTAAAATGACCCTGAATTGAAAAGCACTGCAAATGAACTCTGAAATGGTGGAAACTTGGCATGATACCATCATTTCACCCACATAGCATTTGCTGAAATGTTTAGAGGGTTACGGGAAAAACTGGATGCACTTCGTGTACAAAATGAGGAATCTCTTTCGAAGTATCAGGGTTTCGCACGAAAACACGTATGTTACAAAAGGATTTCAATTTTTTAAACATATTTGAACTCAAGACTTTTTCTACATTTAATCTGCACCATTCAAAGCCACATCGTCCCTTTTCAACCCTTTTCTGACTTCATTTGCTATTTTTCATGCATTTCATCATTTATTTTGAGCTAAAATGACCCTAAATTGAAAAGCACTTCAAATGAACTCTGAAAAGGTTGAAAGTTGGCATGGTATCATCATTTCACCCACATAGCATGTGTTAAAAAGTTGAGAGTGTTACGTCAAAAACTGGATGCATTTCGTGTATAAAATAGACAATCTCTTTTGAAGTATAAGGGTTTCGGACGAAAACTAGTCTCTTACAAAGGGATTTCATTTTTTTGAACTTTTTTGAACTCCATACTTTTTGTGTGTTCAAAATGCACCATTCAAAGACACATCATCAATTTTCAACCCTTTCTGACTTCATTTGTTATTTTTCATGCACTTACTGATTTTTTTAGCTAAATAACCCTGAAATTGAAAAGTACTTCAAATAAACTCTGAAAAGGTTGAAAGTTGGCATGGTATCATCATTTCACCACATAGCATGTTATAAAAAGTTGAGAGGGTTACGGCAAAAACTGGGTGCACTTTCTGTACAAAACAGACAATCTCTTTCGAAGTATAAGGGTTTCGGACGAAAACTCATGTGTTACAAAAGACATTTCATTTCTTCACATGTAACTGTAATTGATATAGTTATGGAGAGAAAGTCTTCACTTTTTCTTCGCTTATGTCCTTTGCTTATTGCTCCATAACCATGGATAATCTTCATCATTTAATAGGGTGCTTGGGTCAGCCTTGACTTTGAAGGGAGGAATTTCATGAAACTTTTCATAATCTTCAGACATGTCTGTCTTGCCCTCCAATCCCACGATGTCTCTTTTTCCTGAAAGAACTATGTGGAGCTTTGGCTCATCGTATGATGTATTCGCTTCCTTACCTTTTCTTTTTCTCGGTTTGGTAGACATGTCCTTCACATAGAAAACCTGCGCCACATCATTGGCTAGGACGAATGGTTCGTCTATGTACCCAAGATTGTTCAGATCCACTGTTGTCATTCTGTACCGTGGATCTTCCTATACCCCGCCTCTTGACGGATTGACCCATTTGCACTGAAACAAAGGGACCTTCAAATCATGTCCATAGTCAAGTTCCCATATGTCCATTATGTAACCATAATATGTGTCCTTTCCCCTCTTGGTTGCTGCATCAAAGCGGACACCTCTGTTTTGGTTGGTGCTCTTTTGATCCTGGGCGATCGTGTAAAATGTATTCCCATTTATCTCGTACCCTTTGTAAGTCATTACAGTCGAAGATGGTCCCCTGGCCAACGAGTACAACTCATCAAAAATAGTGTTGTCACACATGAGACGTGTTTGCGACCAACTGCCGAAAGTCTTGATGTGTTCACATGTAATCCAGTCGTCACACTGCTCTGGGTGTTTGGAGCGCAGAATACTCTTGTGTTCATCGACATACGGGGTCACCAAGGTAGAATTCTGTAGTACTGTGTAGTGTGCTTGAGACAAAGAATGCCCATCCCTACATATTATTGAGTCCGCTCCTAGCATGCCTTTTCTAGTCAGTCTCCCCTCATACCGCGATTAAGGGAGACCAATCTTCTTAAGATCAGGAATGAAGTCAACACAAAACCCAATGACATCCTCTATTTGATGGCCCATGGAGATGCTTCCTTCTGGCCTAGCGCGGTTATGAACATATTTCTTTAAGCCTCCATGAACCTCTCAAAGGGGAACATATTGTGTAAAAATACAGGGCCTAGAATGACAATCTCATCCACTAGATGAACTAGGACGTGCGTCATGATATTGAAGAAGGACGATGGGAACACCAGCTCGAAACTAACAAGACATTGCACCAAATCACTCCTTAACCTTGGCAGGATTTCTGGATCGATCACCTTCTGAGAGATTGCATTGAGGAATGCACATAGCTTCACAATGGCTAATCGAACGTTTTCCGATAGAAGCCCCCTCAATGCAACCAGAAGCAGTTGCATCATAATCACGTGGCAATCATGAGACTTTAGGTTCTGGAACTTTTTCTCTGCCATATTTATTATTCCCTTTATATTCGACGAGAAGCCAGACGGGACCTTCATACCGAGAAGGCATTCAAAGAAGATTTCCTTCTCTTCTTTGGTAAGAGCGTAGCTGGTAGGACCTTCATACTGATCTAGATGCATGCCATCTTTTTCATGCACACTGTTGTTCCTCGCGTGCCTTCAGTGTATCCTTTGTCTTCCCATACACTCCCAAGAAGCCTAGCAGGTTCACACAAAGATTCTTCGTCACGTGCATCACGTCGATCGCAGAGTGCACCTCTAGGTCTTTCCAATAGGGCAGGTCCCAATAGATTTCTACTTCCACATGGGTGTGCGTCCCTGAGCGTCATTCGGAACAGATAGTCCGTCTGGACCCTTTCCAATGATTACTTGTAAATCATTGACCACGGCAAGTATGTGATCACTAGTACGGAGGGCGGGCTTCTTCCTGTGATCTGCCTCACCTTTGAAATGCTTTCCTTTCTTTCGACATTGATGGTTGGTCGGAAGAAATCGACGATGCCCCAGGTACACATTCTTCCTGCATTTGTCCAAAGATATACTGTCGGTGTCATCTAAACAGTGTGTGCATGTGTGGTATCCCTTGTTTGTCTGTCCTGAAAGGTTACTGAGAGCAGGCCAATCATTGATGGTTACAAACAGCGATGCATGTAGTTCAAATTCCTCCCCTTCGTTCTCATCCCACACACGTACACCTCTTCCATTTCATAGCTGTAAAAGTTCATCAACTAATGGCCTTAGGTACACATCAATGTCATTGTCGGGTTGCTTAGGGCCTTGGATGAGCACTGGCATCATAATGAACTTCCGCTTCATGCACAACCAATGAGGAAGATTATACATACATAGAGTCACAGGCCATGTGCTATGCTTGCTGCTCTGATCCCCAAAAGGATTAACGCCATCTGCACTTAAACCAAACCATACGTTCCTTGGGTCACCTATAAAGTCGCTCCACTTTCTCTCGATCTTTCTCCACTGCGACCTGTCAGCGGGTGCTCTCAACTTGCCTTCTTTCTTCCGGTCCTCTTTGTGCCATCGCATCGACTTGGCATGCTCTTTGTTTTTAAATAGACGTTTCAACCGTGGTATTATAGGAGCATACCACATCACTTTGGCAGGAACCCTCTTCCTTGGGCGCTCGCCGTCAACATCACTAGGGTCATCTCGTCTGATCTTATACCGCAATGCACTGCATACTGTCGTGGGTATGAGCCTGGCAGTAGAAGGTAGGGGTACGAAAGGAGAGGGCAGAGTCCTAGCTACGGCAAGGATGTACACACAGATGTATGAGTTCAGGCCCCTCTCGTGGAGGTAACAGCCCTACGTCTCAGTGCTCTGGAGCTTTGTCGTGTGGAAGGTAAAGATTACAATGGTTGTGAACCCTTGTGCCAGAGGGGGTGGCTTATACAGAGTTCGATGCCCCTCATAATTGCCAGGAATCCAAGGGTCCGATCGTGGGTTTAAAGACTAGCGTTACTGGTAACGTATATCATAAATGCTACTAATGGCGACTAGCCTAACGCCTGCCTATTAGCCTCTCGGGGGTGGCTTCTGGTCTTCTGGCGTCGACTATAAGTGAAGTCTTCCGAGTAGCGGGCGACTGTCCAGTGGAGGAAGAAGCCTCCGAGTGGATTGCTTGTCGAGTGACTTGAGCGTCATGGAGAATCAAGTCGGAATCTTTCCTGTAATCTTTAAGTCCTCTGATGTGGTGTCCTTAGGTAGGGTATCTAGGTCAGGCCTAGGACTCTACCCTAGGTACATATCCTTGTCATTAGCCCCCGAATGGATCAGGGTTCGAGTGGTGAAAGTGGGTATCGATGCCAGTTCAGAACAAGACACCAAATCTTCCGAATGAAATTCGGGGCTTCAACAAAACTTGCGTAGACTGAACTCTTCGACATTCGCCCGGATCAATTCAGCCTTGAAAGTGCCCAAGTGAATGTTCAACGTCGATCTTGTTCCGAGTGAATTGAAGGAATCTTTGGAGGTGACGTGTCGTCTGTCAGGCCCAGATCTTGCGGGAAATGGAAATACGGGAAGCGCACGCGCCTGCGATGATGACGCCACGATCGGAGCAAGTGGGGGCATGACGTCTCGATTTTCATGCCGGTCATTTCGCCACGTACATGGCATCGTCTGCGATTGGGATGTGTGGGGATCTCATGGGCCCACCCGTCAGTGAAGCACTCGGCGGGGTATAAATCCTAAAACACCGCAGATTGCACAGTATTCTTCCCCCAATTTCCTCTCGTCCTCCACCCCCTCCCTCTCCAGCGCCACACTCTGCTCCGCTCTGGCGAACCCAGCCACCGTGATGACGAAAGGGGTCACAGAGAAGTTAGAGCGCGCCAAAAAGGGGGCAGCGAAGAGCAAGGGCAAGAAGCCCTCGACCGCTCGGTTCAGCGTGCTGCCGGGATGGATCCAGGGGGATTTTCTCCCCTCAGTGGTCACCTGCGCGGACATTGACAACTTGGTCATCGATGGACTTGTAGCGGACGGTGCCTAGAGGTTACCCGAGGGGGAGCTCAAGCCGGAGCCGAGCAAAGGATAACGGCTTTTCCTCCTCTCCCACGTTGAAAGAGGTTTTTCTATGCCTCCCCATCCATTCATTAGAGGGTTTCTAAACTTCTTTGGAGCTCAGCTCCACCACTTTCCGCCGAATGCCATCTCCTATTTGTCTGCTTTCATTACCTTGTGCGAGTGCTTCCTTGGCTGTCCCCCTCACTGGGGACTGTTCAAGCACATTTTCACGGTTAGATCTCAGACTGTAAAGAAGGTTCTCCCTAAGGACGGAAAAACTCATGTAGTGCAGTTGTGTGGAGGCCTAGGAATTCAAAAGAGAGCTCGTAGTTCTTTTCCTTCCATGACCTTTCTTGAATCTATTAGAGGTTGGCAGTCAACATGGTTTTACTACAAAGACATAGCTTCTCCCAACATGTCGACTGGTCTTTCCCCATTCACATCTGATCGTCCAGCCATCCCCAAGTCTCTAAAGGTGTCAAAAGGAGAAAAAGTCCAAGTGGAAATCTTGGTGGACGCTATAGTGAAACTTGTTCGGGTGGAGTGACCGGCATGGATCTCCCGGAGACCTTTCTCAGTCGACGGATCCAACCGCTCCAGGCCAGGGACCACACCATGTGGCACTATTCAGGCCCCGAAGACTCAACCCGGACGCATCCAGAAGAGGTTTCACAGGCAACTATCGAGCAATGGCTTCGCAGCATCACCGGAGCCTGCGACAATCCATTGGGAGCCAAGAGAATCCACCCTTACTCGGCCGAGAATCCGCCGAAGAATGTGGTAAGTAGCACCTTGTCGACTGAAGTGCTTTACTATCGAGTGATTGATTGATTCGTTGACTGACTTCATTGTTTGAACCATGCAGGAGTGGACGCACATGTACTCGTCTGTGCCCAATGGGAACCAGCCTGAAGATGGATGGGAAAGCGAGGGTGGCAGTGTGGACGTCGTCGGCTCTTATGACTTCGAAGACGAATATGAAGACTCGGGTGAAAACGAGGAGGAAGTCGAGTCTCCTCCTCATGTTGAACACCGTTCTAAGTCTCGTCAAGACCCTGCGACCACCGTGGAGAAGGCCCCAGTCTCAAGTGAGAAGAACCCAAAACGGAGCCGACCCTCGACCGTCGAGTCGAGTGAGCGATCGGCGAAGCAACCCAAGCCGAATGTAGCCAAACCTCGCAAATCTCTGCCCCGCGTGAGGATGGTTGTGCCTGTCGTCTCCACGTAAGTGTTTACTTTCGAATTCTTGCTGTTGATTGTGACTTTGAATTCTTGTTGACCGAGTGTTGTTTGATCTATCAGAGCTGCTACTTCAGTGACGTCGCCTCCACATGACGGGGGGAGGCAATGGACGTAGACACTGTTGACGCAACCACTTCCCATAGAGGTAAACGAATCTTCAATTTTGCTTCTTGAATGCGGTTCATCGATTGCAAAAGTTAATGTTGCCGATTGATAACTGCAAAAATCATTCAGCTGGAAGATGACGAGGAACACCTTGGGGGCACGGGAAGCGGAGGTGAAACCTTAGGCACCCCGCGCATACGCACTCAAAGAACTTCGTCCCCGCAGATGCCTCAGCGGTCGACCACCGGATCTTCCCAGGGATAAGCGACTCGACACGGGTCAGAGCCGATCCTGTAGTGCCTTTGTCGAGTGCCCCACCAGCTGTTTCAACTATTGTGACGTCAACTCCAACCGAACCTGCTCAGACTACCTCGACTGCCCCAGCCATTATGTCGATCCCGCCGGTGACGGCTTTCCCTCTGCACCGCGTTCTGGAAGATCAAACCGGAGCCGCAAAGGAGGTCATGATCCAGGCGTAGCAGATGATGATGCGCACCAAGGAGGCGTACGAGGCCAGCAAGTTGGCTTACGACGCCAGCACAGCGCTTCGCACCAATGTCCGAGTAAGTTCGATTGTAAGTATATTTCCGATTGAATTCCTATCTTCTTTGGTTGTACACCCAGTGGGTGTTTGTTTTCCGCTTGTAGAATGTTTGAAGGTTCTCCACTCGAATAGATCAGGTCTTTAATCGAGTAGGTTTTGGGCCAGTGGGGTCACTCTGAGTGCACCCACTGGGTGTAGTCCTCGAGACCGCTGTCGAGTGCTTGCACCGGCAAAGGTCTTAGAGTCTGTCGTATGCGGGATACATTTGCCATTGATCACACCACTCCAAAGCTACCTTGTAGGTTTCATGGATATCATTGATCAACCATGATATGACGCTATTCCAAGGGTGCAAAGTGGGGTGGCATGTCACTTGAGAGATCGAGTGATGGATGTTCCAGCGATGGATATTCTTATGCTTGCGCATGTTTTTTTTCTTCTTCCACTCGACATGTCGAGAGTTAGTAGATCCAGTGGGGGCAGGCTAAGTGCACCCACTGAGTGTAGTCCCCGAGACCACCGCCGAGTGCTTGCACTGGCGGGGGTCTGATAGAGACCGTTGAATGTTGACAGGGCAGACCTTGTCGAACGTTTTAGTAACCAGTGGGGGCATGCTAAGTGCACCCACTGGGTGTAGTCCCCGAGGCTACTGTTGAGCTTAGACGATGAGCAGTAGTCTTGAAAACTTGAAATCATAATTTTTGTCGTACGCGGAGTACGGTCGTCACTCGACATGTCGAGTGTATTTTATTTTTCTTAGCCGTCTCGCACCGAAGTTACCTTGTAGGTTTCATGGACATCATTTTATCAACCATGATATGACGCTGCTTCAAAGGTGCGGAATGGGGCTAACGGATCACTCGACAGATCGAGTGTTAACCGTTCTAGTGGGGGCACTTTGAGTGCACCCACTGGGTGTAGTCCCCGAGACCACCGTCGAGTGCTTGCACTGGCGGGGGTCTGATAGAGACCATCTTGAAGTTGTTTATAATACGCGGAGTACATGAGCCACTCGACATGTCGGGTGGACTTTTGCTTGAATTCTTACTCTCCCGAATGCAAGTTTCATGGATATCATTCAATCAACCATGATATGATGCTACTTCAGGGTAGTGGGTGGGGCGGTGCGCGCCGCCCAGTCGACCGTCTGTGACCTTCTGCACTCCGGAGTGCCGGTATTTTTTTCGTCGATTGAATTTCTTTCTTTGTTGATTTCAGAGAGCTTGTGAACTTGGCGTGTAGTACAAGGATCTTGAGGATGAAAGGAACCAGCTGCGAGTGGACTTGGAGGCTTCTAACAACAGTTTGGAGCGAGTGCGAACAGAACTGAAAACTCTGGTAGGTAATTTCCGTCGACCCAATGCATTCTTACCCTCACTTCCATGCTTTGAACCGAGTGCTTTCACTCGAATAGACGTACGCGATGAAAATCGTCGACTCCAAGCGCGACTCAACATGCTATTTCTTTATATACCATGAAGAAGGCTCTGGAGGACAAGGACAAAGCGCTTGCTGACGCCCAACGGGTGGCGAAGGAGAAGACGAAAGCTGCCAATCAAAAGTTGGCTGCTGCCAAGAAGATGGAGGTGGAGAACACGAAGCTGAAGCAGGAGCGTGTGGACCTCGTCAAGAAAACTGAGCGGTTAGCCAAGAGTAGCAATGGCTTGGAGAAGCACTTGGGGGAGTTCGCGAGAAAGATGTACATCATGCTTGATGGTGAGTATCTCTGTTGACTGAACTTCATAAAATCTTTGACGGCTGTATCTCATTAATCCTCTTCCCATTCCTTCTTCCTAACAGAATTCTGCCAGGACTTTGAAAAAGAAACTGAAGAGATTGATCCCAATTTGGATCCCACCAAGTCACCTGACGGCGACGCGGTGGCCATGAACATGTTCCGACTCAACGTCAGGCTCCAAGGGGTCCAGGCATATGTCCTCCGACTGAAAACTGTGATGGAGAGGATCGACAAGGAGCTGTGGCTAGAAGATACTCTTTAGCTTGACCTCACATCCATGATGGCACGCCTTAATGACCTTCCCAGTCGAGTACAGGCCTGGAAGAAATCTGATGCCCGATGCGGAGCTGACGTGGTGCTCTCCCTTGTTAGGGTCCATTGCAAGGAGGCAAGGGAAGAAAAATTGAAGGAGCTCCGAATGGTGAACACGAAGAAACTCCAGTTTGAAGATTTCATGGAGACCTTCATCGATGCAGCCACTAGGATCGCTGATGGAATCGACTTGGACACGTTCGTCGAGCCAGCCAGCCTGTCGGGTGCTTGAGAAACTTGATCTTTGGGGGGAAACTTGATTTGCCTCGGTATGCCGAGTGGAATTGTGTCAACTTTAAAACTTCATTCAGGCCTTAAGCCTGAGCACGCTCGTTTGCTCACGAAACATTTATCCGTGGTAGAACTTTTGAATTTATCTGCATTTGGATTTCAACTATCTGTTTGACTGAATTAGTTTTTTGACTTAGGCGAAAACTGGTTCGCAACTAAGTTTCCGAGTGTGGAGGTTGCTCAACACTCGGAATATTTCGGAACCTAGGTGAAGACTGATTTGCAGCTAGGTCGTCGAGTGGATGGGCTACCATCCATTCGGTAGGGGTTTCGACTTAGGCGAAAACATGTTCGCATCTAAGCCCCCGAGTGTGGATGATGTCCTCACACGGAGTAATTTTGTACTTAGGCAAAGACTGATTCGTAGCTAAGTTTTTCGAGTGAATGGATTGTTATCCACTCAGAAGGGTTTTTAACTTAGGTGAAAGCATGTTCGCAGCTAAGCCCCCGAGAGTGAGGATTTCTCAACACTCGGAATGATTTTGTACTTAGGCGAAGACTTATTCGTAGCTAAGCCCCCGAGAGTGAGGATTGCTCAACACTCAGAATGATTTTGTACTTAGGCAAAGACTGATTCGCAGCTAAGTTTCCGAGTGAATGGACTGCTATCCACTCGGAAGGGTTTTTAACTTAGGCGAAAGCATGTTCGCAGCTAAGCCCCCAAGAGTGAGGATTGCTCAACACTCGGAATGATTTTGTACTTAGCAAAGACTGATTCGTAGCTAAGTTTCCGAGTGAATGGACTGATATCCACTCGGAAGGGGTTTTAACTTAGGCGAAAGCATGTTTGCAGCTAAGCCCCCGAGAGTGAGGATTGTTCAACACTCGGAGTGACCTCAAGCGAGAAATTACTTGATCGGAATCAACAAAAGACTGCGGAAGTCTAATTTACGTATACGACATGCTCTGAAATATTTTTATTACATCAAAGACTCTTCTGTCTCTAGGTATAGAAACATCGAAGCAAATCTGCGTTCCAGGCTCGCGGTTCGGCTATCTGTTTCTTGAGGTTGTACAAATGATAAGCTCCGTTGTTCAACACCTTTGTGACGACGAAGGGACCCTCCCACGCAGGAGCAAGTTTGTGGGGTCACTGTTGATCCACTCGGAGCACCAAATCCCCTTCATGAAACGACCGACTTTTGACATTCTTCGCATGGAAGCGTTGCAGGTCTTGCTGATAAGTCGTGGTCCGGATCAGAGCCATCTCACGCTCCTCCTCTAGGAGGTCGACGCCATCCTGTCTGGCTTGTTTAGCTTCGGCTTCAGGATACAGTTCCACTCGGGGAGAGTTGTGAAACAAATCACTTAGCAGGACAGCTTTGGCTCCATAGACCAGGAAGAAAGGGTCCGTCCAGTCGACCGATTGGGTGTCGTTCTCACGCCCCATAGAACAGATGGCAACTCTGTCACTCAGGCTCCAGTTGCATGGTCCAAGTCGCGCATGGGACGAGGCTTTAGACCTTCAAGGATGAGGCCATTAGCTCGCTCAACTTGACCATTGGTTTGAGGATGTGCAACAGACGCATAATCCACCCGAGTGCCTTGAGAAGTGCAGAAGTTTCTGAATTCTTTCGAGTCAAAGTTGGTGCCGTTATCCATGATAATGTTGTGAGGAACACCGTATCTGAAAATTATTTCCCTCATGAATGTGACCGCCGTGTGGGAGTTCAACTTTTTGATTGGCTTGGCCTCTATCCATTTGGTAAATTTGTCGACTACAACCAGCAAATGAGTGAATCCGCCCTTTCCAGTCCGAAAGGGACCAACCATGTCGAGTCCCCAAACAGCAAACGGACAAGCGAGGGGGATCGTCTTCAGGGCAGATGCCGGCTTGTGAGACAAGTTTGCATAGAATTGGCACCCATCACAATGATCAACAATATCTTTAGCCATCTCGTTGCCTGTGGCCAGAAGAAACCAGCTTGGTATGCTTTAGCGACGATCGTCCGTGAAGACGCATGATGACCGCAAGTTCTCGAGTGGATTTCATCCAGAATCACTCGACCTTCTTCAGGGGAGATGCAATGCTGCATCACTCCAGTCGCGCTCTCTCTAAACAGCTGATCCCCGATCATAGTAAAGGCTTTCGATATGCGCACAATCTGCCGAGCTTCTGTCTCATCTTCAAGGAGTTCTTGTCTTAGGATATAGGCAATGTAAGACACCGTCCAATCAGGAATGACAACCAGAATCTCTATAACCAAATCAATTACTGCAGGGACATCGACTTCAGTCAAATCAGTGGAGCTCATAGCTTGCGGGGGCTCTTTGGTGAAAGGATCTTCTTGTACCGAAGGAGTATGGAGGTGTTATAAAAACACATTACTGGGGACAGGCCGTCGAGTGGATCCAATCTTTGCTAGCTCATCAGCTGCTTGATTCTTTACTTGAGGAACATGATGAAGTTCCAAACCTTCAAATTTCTTCTCCAGCTTTCTGATAGCGCTGCAGTATCCAGTCATAGCGAGGTTTCGAACATCCCACTCTTTCATCACTTGATTGACCACCAAATCTGAATCGCCATAGACCATCAGGCGCTTGACACCAAGTGAGATAGCCATGTACAACCCATACAAAAGTGCTTCATACTCTGCCTCATTGTTGGAGGAATCAAAGTGGATTTGCAGGATGTAACTGAGTTTGTCACCCTTTGGAGATATCAAGACAACACCAGCACTGGACCCATTCAACATTTTGGAGCCGTCATAGAACATGGTCTAATGTGCCGAGTGGATTTGGATTGGCTATTGCTGTTCGAACCACTCGGCCATCAAATCTGCAAGTGCTTGAGACTTGATTGCTTTCTTGGCTTCAAACTTAATGTCAAAATATAGGAGTTCGATTGCCCATTTAGCCACTCGACCAGTTGCATCTCGATCATTAAGAATCTCGGATAACGGAGCATCACTGACGACTGAAATCGAGTGGTCCTGGAAATAATGTGCCACCTTCTTCGCTGATAAGTAAATGCCATAGACCAGCTTCTGGTAGTGTGGATACATTTGCTTCGAGGGAGACGGAACTTCAAAAACATAATAGACCGATCATTGGACTTTGTACGCTTTACCCTCCTCTTCCCGCTCGACCGTTAGCACTGTACTGACGACTTGATTAGTGGCCACGAAGTACAGGAGCAAGGGCTCTTTGCTGCGAGGAGCAGCAAGCACTGGCTGGGTGGAGAGCAAGGCTTTGAGCTCGACAAATGCTGCTTCAGCTTCTGGAGTCCACTCGAACGTGTCGGACTTCTTCATCAGTCAGTACAAAGGCAGTGTCTTCTCACCAAGATGAGAAATGAATCGACTCAATGCTGCCAAGCAACCTGTGAGCTTCTGAACATCGTGCACTCGCATGGGAGTCTTCATCCGGGTAATGTCGCTGATTTTCTCAGGATTGACATCGATCCCTTGTTCGGAAACAAGAAAACCGAGTAACTTGCCGCCAGGGACGCCGTAAGTACACTTGGCCGGATTCAGCTTTATGCCATATTTCCTTAGATTGGCGAATGTTTTGGCCAAGTTCTCACACAGGAATTGAATGAGCTCGGCTTCCTATTTACTGTCGAGTGTCAATGATATATTGGTCGGGGCGGCAGTTGGATCCGTCGGGTGGATGTGCACTTTCTTCACTTCCCCTGTCGACTGAAATGCCGGCTTAGAAGCAGGCTTCTTTGCGCACAGCAAATCAGCAGGGCCAACTCTCTTCTTGTATTCCTCAAGCTCGACCATGGCCATCTGGTGATCGGCGATCTTGGAGGCTTGCTAGAGGCACTCTTTAGCCCGCTGTCGATTGCCAGTGACCATGATCACACCCTTAGGGCCCGGCATCTTCAACTTGAGATACACATAACATGGACGGGCCATGAAACGAGCATATGCGGGTCTACCCAGAATGGCATGATAAGCGCTTTGGAAATCCACGACTTCAAATGTCAACTTTTCCTTTCGAAAATTTCTATCATTCCTGAATGTCACGTCCATTGCAATCTGACCGAGTGACTTGGCTTTCTTCCCTGGGATGACTCCGTGAAATTGCATGTTGCTCTCACTCAGCCGGGACATCGGAATGCCCATCCCTTTAAGGGTATCTGCATAGAGGATGTTCAGGCCGCTGCCACCGTCCATGAGGACCTTTCGGAGTCAAGTGCCCCCCCCCACCGGATCAACCACCAGAGCCTGTCGACCAGGAGTGGCCACATGAGCAGGATGGTCTTCCTGGTCAAATGTGATGGCATACTGGGACCACTTGAGGTAGGTGGGGGTGGTAGGTAAGACCATGTTGACCTCCCTGTTGATGACCTTCAATTGACTCTTGCTTTCTACATCAACAAAAATCATAAGTGTAGCGGTGACATCTGGGAATGTTACTTTATCTTCATCATCCTTCTCAGGAGTCTTATCACTCGACGGAGTCTCTTTGAACTGTTGGATGAGTAGTCGACACTGGCGAGTGGTATGCTTGGGCAAAATCATATTGCCTTCCTCATCTTTCTTCGTGTGGATCGCACACGGCAAATCTAACACATAAGTACCTGACTAATTCTTTCCTTTCTTAGGGGCAAACTATCCTTTATATTTCCCCTTGTTCTTTGCTTGGGTCGCTAGTGCGGCCGCCTCTTCTTGGACCGGACCATCGGCTTTCCGCTTTTGCTTCCGACTGGAATTACCGTCGGCATCACTGATGACTGCTTTTCCTTTGCCGCTGCGGAGGCGGTCTTCTTCCTCGCCATTGGCGTACCGAGTGGAAATTTCCATCATCTTGTTGAGTGATATGTCACCTGTTCAACCGAACTTCAAATAAAGCTCTATGTATTTCACACCAGCCTTGAAGGCACACACAGACTGATGTTGGAAACATTCTCCACGGTATGATGCAGAGTGGACCAACGCTGAATGTAATCCCTCAAGGTCTCCTTTGGCTTCTGAACACATTGTTGTAAGTTGACCAGCCGGCAGGACGCTTGCAAGTGCCCTCGAAGGTTCGGACGAACACTCGGGCAAGATCCTCCCAGCAATATATACTGGATGGAGCCAAGCGATTCAACCATGCACGAGTTGAACCATCCAACATCAAGGACAGGTGTTTCATTGCGACGTTATCATTGCCGCCACCAATCTGAACAGCCACTCGGTAATCATCCAACCAAGTCTCTGCCTTTGACTCGCCAGAAAACTTCCCCATCCCGGCCGCCAACCTGAAGTTGGGGGGAATCTCTACAGAACAAATGGCCCTGCTAAAGCACTCGGGGCCAGAAATCACAGCAGAGCTGCCACTCAGAAAATCTCTGTCTTGTCCATCTTTGTGGGCTCTGCCTCCGTCAATCCGCATTTGAGTGAGGAGATCACGAGCATCAAACCCCGCATTCCGCTCATCACCGAATGAGCGCCTTTCATCCTGGTGCCGGGGTACGTGCGAACCATCCTGCAGAGGAGTGGGTACTCGACGGTGGTCTTCATGGTGAAACTGATCTCTGACCTGATCTTCACGAAAGCCTTCGCCCCTTTGGTGCAAGGGCGATCCAGGGCTATATGCCGACTGAACGGTTTCTGCCCTGGGTGAGTTGTTGTGTATCCTGTTACGCGATTGTGAAACAAAAAAATTCTAACGCTGGACTGCATCTAGCAATGCTCTCATCTGCATCAACCCTCTACCAGCCTCTGATCATGACGGCTGAATGGAATCTACTATGCTAGCAGCAGCTGCAACATTTAACACAGGGGTACGATATACCTCAACATTTTTATGAGATCCAGTCAGAAACAGTTGTCGCTGACTTCGACCGGAAACTGGTGGGCGCTGGCGAGTGCGCTCGTCGAGTTCTCTTTGAAGCTCTTCCAGCTGAATACGCGTGGCCTCCAAGGCCTAGGCCTCGGTGTTGGAAATATGCCCTAGAGGCAATAAATAAAGTGTTTATTATTGTATTTCCTTGTTCATGATAATCATTTATTATCCATGCTATAATTGTATTAATTGGAAACATGGATACATGTGTGGATACATAGACAAACACAATGTCCCTAGTGTGCCTCTAGTGAACTAGCTCGTTGATCGAAAGATGGTTAAGGTTTCCTAGCCATGGACATGAGATGTCATTTGACAACGGGATCACATCATTAGGAGAATGATGTGATGGACAAGACCCAAACAACAAACGTAGCTTATGATCGTGTCAGTTTATTGCTACTGTTTTCTGCATGTCAAGTATATGTTCCTATGACCATGAGATCATACAACTCACAGATATCGGAGGAGTACCTTGTATGTATCAAACGTCGCAACGTAACTGGGTGACTATAAAGGTGCTCTACAGGTGTCTTCGAGGGTGTCTGTTGAGTTGGCATGGATCAAGACTGGGATTTGTTACTCCGTGTAACGGAGAGGTATCTCAGGGCCCACTCGGTAATACAACATCACAATAAGCCTTGCAAGCAATGTGACTAAGTGTTAGTTGCGAGATCTTGTATTACAGAACAAGTAAAGAGACTTGCCAGTAACGAGGTTGAACTAGGTATGAGATACCGACGATCGAATCTCGGGCAAGTAACATACCGAAGAACAAAGGGAACATCATACGGGATTAACTGAATCCTTGACATAGAGGTTCGACCGATAAAGATCTTCGTAGAATATGAAGGAACCAATGTGGACATCCAGGTCCCTCCATTGATTATTAACCGTAGAGGTGTCTCGGTCATGTCTACATAGTTCTCGAACCCGTAGGGTCTGCACACTTAAGGTTTGGTGACGTTTCGGTAGTATAGAGTTATGTATGGTGGTGACTGAAGTTTGTTCGGAGTCCCGGATGAGATCCCGGACATCACGAGGAGCTTCGGAATGGTCCGTAGGTAAAGATTCATATATAGGAAGTCCTGTTTTGGTCGCCGGAAAAGTTTCGGGCTCATCGGTAGTGTACCCGGAGTGCCGGGAGTGTACCGGGAGGCCTCCGAGAGGGGTATTTCGACCCAAGAGGCTTCATGGGCTGTGGGAGAGTGAATATCAGCCCTTAGTGGTCTGGTGGAAACTCCCACACAAGGCCCATGTGGCTGGAAGAAAAAAACCAATAGGAAAAGGTGGGAAAAAAAGGCAAAAAGGAGCAATCCTAGTTCTACTAGGATTGGAGGAGGAATCCTCCTCTCCTACTAGGTTCGGCCGAACCAGCTAGCCTTGGAGGCCAAGGCTGCCTCCTCTCCTCCTCTCCTCCTATATATACTAGAGGTTTTTGGGTTTTTGCACAAGTTTTTCAGCCACGTGCTACCCGTTCCTCCAGTGCATAGTTTCTCCTCTAGATCGGTTTTCTGCAGTGCTTAGGCGAAGCCCTGCCGGAATTGCTCCACCACCATCGCCGGAGCACCATCAGGCTGCCGGAGAACTCTTCTTCCTATCCACTCCCTCTTGCTGGATCAAGACGGTGGAGATCGTCATCAAGCTGTATGTCTGCTGAACGCGGAGGTGTCGTCCGTTCGGTGCTAGATCGGAAGGATCGTGATCAAGTTCGTGGGACGGATCGTGATAGGATCGCGGGACGGATCGTGATAGAATTGCAGGACGGATCGTGATTGGATCGCGGGACGGATCGTGATTGGATCGCGGGATGCACGGCGATTTGGATCGCGAAGATGTTCGACTACACCAACCGCGTTTCTTAACACTTCCTGCTTAGCGATGTACAAGGGTATGTAGATCCACTCTCCCTCTCGTAGATGCTCATCACCATGGATAGATCTGCGTGTGCATAGGAAAATTTTTGTTTCCCATGCAACGTTCCCCAACAGTGGCATCATGAGCTAGGTCTATGTGTAGATGAGATCTCGAGTAGAACACAAAAGGTTTGTGGGCGTTGATACTTAGATTGCTTCCTCCCTTGGTCGGATTTTGGTTCAGCGGCATTGTGAGATGAAGCGGCCCGGACCAACATTACTTGCACGCTTACGAGAGACCGGTTCCCTCGACGCAACTTGTTGCCTAGATGGCTTGCGGGTGGCAATTTCTCTCACTTTAGTTGGATCGGATTCGACAAAGGCGGTCCTTGAGAAGGTTGAAAAGAAAATTATGTATCACCGTTGTGGTTTATGCATAGGTGAGAATCGTTCTTGCTAGAAACCCGTAGCAGCCACGTAAAACATGCAACAACAATTAGAGGACGTCTAACTTGTTTTTGCAGGGTATGTTGTGATGTGATATGGCCAATACATGATGTGATATATGTGATGTATGAGATGATCATGTGATGTATAGAATTTCACGACTTGCATGTCGATGAGTACGGCAACCGGCAGGAGCCATAGGGTTGTCTTTAATTATTGTATGACCTGCGTGTCAAATCATTAAGCGCTATGTAATGCTTTACTTTATCGCTAAACGGTAGCAATAGTAGTAGAAGCATGTTGGGCATGACAACCCCGATGGCGACACGTTGATGGAGATCAAGATGATGGAGATCATGGTGTCTTGCTGGTGACGATGGAGATCATGCCGGTGCTTTCAAGATGGATATCTAAAGCACAAGTTCATGGCCATATCATGTCACTTATGAATTGCATGTGATGTTAATCCTTTTATGCACCTTGTTTTGCTTAGTACGATGGTAGAATTATAAGGTGATCCCTCACTTAAATTTCAAGATAAATTGTGTTCTCCCCGAGTGTGCACCGTTGCGAAAGTTCGTCGTGTTGAGACACCACGTGATGATCGGGTGTGATAAACTCTACGTTCACATACAACGGGTGCAAGCCAGTGTTGCACGCGCAGAACACTCGAGTTAAACTTGACGAGCCTAGCATGTACAAACATGGCCTCGGAACACAAGAGACCGAAAGGTCGAACATGAGTCATATAGTAGATATGATCAACATAATGATGTTCACCATTGAAGCCACCTCAACTCACGTGATGATCGGACTTGAATTGGTGGATTTGGATCATGTGACACTCAAATGACCTAAGAGATGTCAATTTGAGTGGGAGCTTTAGTAATTTGATTAACTAAACTCATTATCTTGAACAATAGTCTAAGTAAACTTTGCATATTTATGTTGTAGATCAATGGCTCGCGTAGTAGCACCCCTGAATTTTAATGCGTTCCTAGAGAAAGCTAAGTTGAAAGATGATGGAAGTAACTTTGTTGACTGGGCCCGTAATCTGAGGATTATCCTCACGGCTTCCCAGAAATCATATGTCCTTGATGCACCACTTGGTGACCAACCAGAAGACATGACCTCCGAAGACGTTAAGAACGCTTGGGAGGCACGTACTGGAGATTACTCAATAGTTCAGTGTGCAATATTGTATGGCTTAGAACCGGGACTTCAAAGACGTTTTGAACGTCATGGAGCATATGAGATGTTCCAAGAGTTGAAGTTTATCTTCCAGAAGAACGCCCGGATCGAGAGGTATGAAACCTCCGATAAGTTCTATGCTTGCAAGATGGAGGAGAACGGGTCTATTAGTGAACATATACTCAGAATGTCTGGGTATTCAACTCGTCTAGCGGAGTTGGGAATTGCCCTTCCGCCAGAGGCGATCACTGACAGAGTTCTTCAATCACTGCCACCTAGTTACAAGAGCTTTGTGATGAACTATAACATGCACGGGATGAACAAGTCAGTCGCCGAGCTGTTTGCGATGCTAAAAGTCGCTGAGTCTGAAATCCAGAAAGAACATCAAGTGTTGATGGTCAATAAAACCACTAGTTTCAAGAAAAATGGCAAAGTCAAGGGCAAGGGCAAGAAGGGTAAAACCAAGAAGGATGGCAAAGCAGTTGCTACTCCTGTAAAGAAGCCCAAGCATGGACCCAAGCCAGAAACTGAGTGCTTTCATTGCAAGGGAACTGGTCACTGGAAGCGGAACTGCCCCAAGTACCTGGCTGACAAGAAGGCGGCCAACGACAAACAAGGTATATATGATATACATGTTATTGATGTGTACCTTACTAGCTCTTGTAGTAGTGCCTGGGTATTTGATACCGGTTCGGTTGCTCATATTTGCAACTCAAAGCAGGAACTACGGAATAAACGAAGGCTGGCAAAGGACGAAGTGACGATGCACGTGGGAAATGGTTCTAAGGTTGATGTGATCGCCGTCGGCACGCTCTCTCTTCGATTACCATCGGGATTAGTGATGAACCTGAATAATTGTTATTTAGTGCCTGCGTTAAGCATGAACATTATATCTGGATCTTGTTTATTGTGAGACGGTTACTCGTTTAAATCAGAGAATAAAGGTTGTTCTATTTATATGAGTAATATCTTTTATGGTCATGCACCCAATGTGAGGGGTTTATTCATATTGAATCTTGATAGTGATGATACATATGTTCATAACATTGATGCCAAAAGATGTAGAGTTGATAATGATAGTACCACTTTCTTGTGGCACTGCCATTTAGGTCATATTGGTGTAAAACGCATGAGGAAGCTCCATGCTGATGGACTTTTGGAGTCACTTGATTTTGAATCACTTGACACATGTGAACCATGCCTCATGGGCAAGATGACTAAAACGCCGTTCTCTGGAACAATGGAACGGGCAAGTGACTTATTGGAAATCATACATACTGATGTGTGCGGTCCAATGAATGTTACAGCGCGTGGTGGATATCGTTATTTTCTCACCTTCAATGATGACTTAAGTAGATATGGGTATATTTACTTGATGAAACACAAGTCTGAAACATTTGAAAAGTTCAAGCAATTTCAGAGTGAAGTTGAGAATCATCGTAACAAGAAGATTAAGTCCCTGCGATCTGATCGAGGAGGTGAATATCTGAGTTATGAGTTTGGCAGTCACTTAAGACAGTGTGGAATTGTTTCACAGTTGACACCGCCCGGAACACCACAACGTAATGGTGTGTCTGAATGTCGTAATCGAACCTTATTAGATATGGTGCGTTCTATGATGTCTCTTGCTGATTTGCCACTATCGTTTTGGGGTTATGCATTAGAGATAGCTGCATTCACTTTAAATAGGGCACCATCAAAATCCGTTGAGACGACACCATATGAACTATGGTTTGGCAAGAAGCCAAAGTTGTCATTTCTTAAAGTTTGGGGATGTGATGCTTATGTCAAAAAGCTTCAGCCTGAAAAGCTGGAACCCAAAGCGGAGAAATGCGTCTTCGTAGGATACCCGAAAGAGGCAGTCGGGTATACCTTCTATCTCAGATCCGAAGGCAAAGTGTTTGTCGCTAAGAACGGAACATTTCTTGAGAAAGAGTTTCTCTCGAAAGAATTGAGTGGGAGGAAAATAGAGCTTGATGAGGTTACTGAACCTTTACTTCAACCAGAAAGTAGCGCATCACAGAAAGATGTTTCTATGGAACCTACGACGGTAGAAGAGGAAGTTAATGATGATGATTATGAAGCTTTGGATCAAGCTGCTATTGAACCTCGTAGGTTGACAAGGCTGCGTACTACCCCTGAGTGGTATGGCAACCCTGTCTTGGAGGTTATGTTGTTGGACAACAATGAACCTACGAGCTATGGAGGAGCATTGATGGGCCCGGATTCCGAGAAATGGTTAGAGGCCATGAAATCCGAGATGGGATCCATGTATGAAAACAAAGTATTGACTTTGGAAGTATTACCTGAAGGGCGAAAGGCCATTCAGAACAAATGGATCTTTAAGAAGAAGACAAACGCGGACGGTAATGTCACCGTCTATAAAGCTCGACTTGTGGCAAAGGGTTTTCCACAAGTTCAAGGAGTTGACTACGATGAGACTTTCTCGCCCGTAGCGATGCTTAAGTCTGTCAGAATCATGTTAGCAATAGCTGCTTATTTTGACTATGAAATTTGGCAGATGGATGTCAAAACAACGTTCCTCAACGGTTTCCTTGAGGAAGAGTTGTATATGATGCAACCCGAAGGTTTTGTCGATCCAGAGAATGCTGACAAAGTTTGCAAACTCCAGCGATCCATTTATGGACTGGTGCAAGCATCTTGGAGTTGGAATAAGCGCTTTGATGAGGTGATCAAAGCGTTTGAGTTTATACAAGTTTACGGAGAAGCTTGTATTTACAAGAAAGTGAGTGGGAGCTCTATAGCATTTCTAGTATTATATGTGGATGACATATTGCTGATTGGAAACAATATAGAAATGCTGGAAAGCGTGAAGGAATATTTGAACAAGAGTTTTTCAATGAAGGACCTAGGAGAAGCTGCTTTCATATTAGGCATTAAGATCTATAGAGATAGATCGAGACGCTTAATAGCACTTTCACAGAGCACATACCTTGATAAAGTTTTGAAGAAGTTCAAAATGGAACGGTCCAAGAAGGGGTTCTTGCCTGTGTTACAAGGTGTGAAGTTGAGTAAGACTCAATGCCCAGTAACTGCAGAAGATAGAGAAAAAATGAGTGTCATCCCCTATGCTTCAGCCATAGGCTCTATCATGTATGCAATGTTGTGCACAATACCCGATGTCAGCCTTGCCATAAGTATGGCCGGAAGGTTTCAAAGTGATCCTGGAATGGAGCACTGGCAAGCGGTCAAGAATATCCTTAAGTACCTGAAAAGGACTAAGGAAATGTTTCTCGTTTATGGAGGTGATGAAGAGCTCGTCGTAAAGGGTTACGTTGATGCAAGCTTTTACACTGATCCGGACGACTCTAAGTCGCAAACCGGATACGTATTTATTCTTAACGGGGGAGCGGTAAGCTGGTGCAGTTCCAAGCAAAGCGTGGTAGCTGATTCTACGTGCGAAGCGGAATACATCGCAGCCTCGGAGGCGGCGAAGGAAGGTGTCTGGATGAAGCAGTTCATGACAAATCTTGGAGTAGTGCCCAGTGCACTGAATCCAATGAACCTGTTCTGTGACAACACTGGTGCCATTGCTCTGGCCAAGGAACCAAGGTTTCACAAGAGGACCAGACACATAAAGCGACGCTTCAACTCCATCCACGATTACATCGTGGAGAAAGACATAAATATTTGCAAAGTGCACACGGATCTGAATGTTGCAGACCCGTTGACTAAACCTCTTCCAAGGGCTAAACATGATCAACAGCAGAACTGCATGGGTGTTCGATTCATTACAATGTAAATCACATAGTGATGTGAAACTAGATTATTGACTCTAGTGCAAGTGGGAGACTGTTGGAAATATGCCCTAGAGGCAATAAATAAAGTGTTTATTATTGTATTTCCTTGTTCATGATAATCGTTTATTATCCATGCTATAATTGTATTAATTGGAAACATGGATACATGTGTGGATACATAGACAAACACAATGTCCCTAGTGTGCCTCTAGTGAACTAGCTCGTTGATCGAAAGATGGTTAAGGTTTCCTAGCCATAGACATGAGATGTCATTTGATAACGGGATCACATCATTAGGAGAATGATGTGATGGACAATACCCAAACAACAAACATAACTTATGATCGTGTCAGTTTATTGCTACTGTTTTCTGCATGTCAAGTATATGTTCCTATGACCATGAGATCATGCAACTCACAGATACCGGAGGAGTACCTTGTGTGTATCAAACGTCGCAACGTAACTGGGTGACTATAAAGGTGCTCTACAGGTGTCTCCGAGGGTGTCTGTTGAGTTGGCATGGATCAAGACTGGGATTTGTTACTCCGTGTAACGGAGAGGTATCTCAGGGCCCACTCGGTAATACAACATCACAATAAGCCTTGCAAGCAATGTGACTAAGTGTTAGTTGCGAGATCTTGTATTACGGAACGAGTAAAGAGACTTGCCAGTAACGAGGTTGAACTAGGTATGGAGATACTGACGATCGAATCTCGGGCAAGTAACACACCTAAGAACAAAGGGAACATCATACGGGATTAACTGAATCCTTGACACAGAGGTTCGACCGATAAAGCTCTTCATAAAATATGTAGGAACCAATGTGGACATCCAGGTCTCGCCATTGTTTATTGACCGTAGAGGTGTCTCGGTCATGTCTACATAGTTCTCGAACTCGCAGGGTCTGCACACTTAAGGTTTGGTGACGTTTCGGTAGTATAGAGTTATGTATGGTGGTGACCGAAGTTTGTTCGGATTCCCGGATGAGATCCCGGACGTCACAAGGAGCTCCAGAATGGTCCGGAGGTAAAGATTCATATATAGGAAGTCCTGTTTTGGTCGCCGGAAAAGTTTCGAGCTCATCGGTAGTGTACCGGGAGTGCCGGTAGTGTACCGGGAGGCCTCCGGGAGGGGTATTTCGACCCAAGAGGCTTCATGGGCTGTGGGAGAGTGAATATCAGCCCTTATTGGGCTGGTGCAAACTCCCACACAAGGCCCATGTGGCTGGAAGAAAAAACCCAATAGGAAAAGGTGGGAAAAAAAGGCAAAAAGGAGCAATCCTAGTCCTACTAGGATCGGAGGAGGAATCCTCCCCTCCTAGTAGGTTCGGCCGAACCAGCTAGCCTTGGAAGCCAAGGCTGCCTCCTCTCCTCCTCTCCTCCTATATATACTAGAGGGTTTTGGGTTTTTGCACTAGTTTTTCAGCCACGTGCTACCCGTTCCTCCAGTGCATAGTTTCTCCTCTAGATCGGTTTTCTACAGTGCTTAGGCGAAGCCCTGTCGGAATTGCTCCACCACCATCGCCGGAGCGCCATCAGGCTACCGGAGAACTCTTCTTCCTCTCCACTCCCTCTTGTCGTATCAAGACGGTGGAGATCGTCATCAAGCTGTATGTGTGTTGAACGCGGAGGTGTCGTCCGTTCGGTGCTAGATCGGAAGGATCGTGATCAAGTTCGTGGGACGAATCGTGATCAAGTTCGTGGGACGGATCGTGATAGGATCGTGGGACGGATCGTGATTGGATCGTGGGATGGATTGTGATTGGATCGCGGGACGCACGGCGATTTGGATCGCGAAGACGTTCGACTACACCAACCGCATTTCTTAACGCTTCCCGCTTAGCGATCTACAAGGGTATGTAGATCCACTCTCCCTCTCGTAGATGCTCATCACCATGGAAAGATCTGCGTGTGCGTAGGAAAATTTTTGTTTCCCATGCAATGTTCCCCAACACTCGGCGGTCGTACCGACGATGGGAGTATGAAGGACTTCCCCATCACGACGCGATTGTTCACTCGACGGGTCGCCAACATCTCGCCTGCCATGGCCAAAACCCAGTGGCGGGCTTTGATGGGAGCCCTCCATAAGGACCTCTGCTGTAGGATCGCAGCTCTCGCACTCGGAAGGAACATCGGACTGATCGGAGTCCGACTCCAACACGCCGTGGAGGGACTCGGCGGGCTCGAGCGCTGCAATTTGCAGAGAAGCAATTTGGCGAGCCGCTGCATGCTTGACCCATCAATGGAGTCATGAGCGGCCGGACCGCTTGCGACAACGATCAGCAAGGGGCGCGGACGCATATGGAGTTGACGACTGACGCAGCAGCACGCCGTAGGGACTCGCGCGGAAGTGCGCAGCCCCGCGGACTGGGAGAGCCTCGACGTCGAGAGGCGCTTCCCATAGCCATGCCGAATCGTCGGCGATGAAGGTGAGCACTCCGAAACGGATCTCGTGGCCTAGAGCAAAAGCATCACCGGAAGACATGTTGAAGGAGAAAAACGCAACCTCGGGGGAAGTCGCTTAGACGCCTGTCCCACGGTGGGCACCAACTGTTGTGGGAATGAGCCTCGCAGTAGAAGGTAGGGGTACGAAAGGAGAGGGCAGAGTCCTAGCTACAGCGAGGATGTACACACAGATGTATGAGTTCAGGCCCCTCTCGTGGAGATAACAGCCCTACGTCTCACTACTCTGGAGCTTTGTCATGTGGAAGGTAAAGATTACAATGGTTGTGAACCCTTGTGCCAGAGGGGAGGGGCGGCTTATATAGAGTTTGCTACCCCTCATAATTGCCAGGCATCCAAGGGTCCGATCGTGGGTTTAAAGACTAGCGTTACTGGTAACGTACATCATAAATGCTACTAATGGCGACTAGCCTAACGCCTTCTTGTTAGCCTCCTGGGGTGGCTTCTGGTCTTCTGGCGTCGACGTAAGTGAAGTCTTCCGTGTGGCGGGTGACTGTCGAGTGGAGGAAGAAGCCTCCGGTTGGATTGCTTGTCGAGTGACTTGAGCGTCATGGAGAATCCAGTCGGAATCTTTCCTTTGATCTTTAAGTCCTCTGATGTGGTGTCCTTAGGTAGGGTATCTAGGTCAGGCCTAGGAATCTACCGTAGGTACATATCCTCGTCACATACCGAGCATACGTTCAAATCCTCGTACGCACCACGGTAGAGGATGCAGTCATTAGGGCATGCATGTATCTTCTGCACCTCCAATCCTAGAGGGCATACAACCTTCTTTGTTGCGTAAGTACTGTCGGGAAATTCGTTATCCTTTGAAAGCTTGTTCTTCAATATTTTCAGTAGCTTCTCAAATCCTTTGTCAGGTACACCATTCTCTGCCTTCCACTGCAACATTTCCAGTGTGGTACCGAGCTTTGTGTTGCCATCTTCGCAATTGGGGTACAACCCTTTTTTGTGATCCTCTAGCATGTGATCGAACTTCAACTTCTTCTTTTCACTTTCGCATTGTCTCTTTGCATCAACAATGACCCGGCGAAGATCATCATCGGGCACATCGTCTGGTTCCTCTTGATCTTCATCTTCCCCCGGTGCAGCATCACCGTATTCAGGAGGCACATAGTTGTCATCATCCTCTTCTTCTTCATTGTCTTCCATCATAACCCCTCTTTCTCCGTGCTTGGTCCAAACATTATAGTGTGGCATAAAACCCTTCTCAAGCAGGTGGAAGTGAAGGGTTTTAGAGTTGGAGAAAACCTTCGTTCTCACAGGCAGAACATGGACAATGAATAAAACCATTCTGCTTGTTTGCCTCGGCCGCTTCGAGAAAATTATGTAGACCCTTAATATACTCGGAGGTGCATCGGTCACCGTACATCCATTATCGGTTCATCTGCGTGTGTTATATAATAAAGTGTATTAAAAACCATTACAACATATCATGAATACAGAAGTGACCAAATTAATAGAAATTCATCATCATATTAAAGCCAATGTACAATAGTGACCAAAATAAATACAATAAAATTAAGAAAATTACACAAGTATCTATCTAAATCATACAAGTAAAAAACTTTTTTCTTTTAGAAAGAAGGTAAGAAGAAGAGGCTTACCACGGTGGTGCCGGCACCGAGATGGGCGCGGGCGATCAACGATGGTGAGGACGGGGACGGGACAGGACGGACCGCCAAATCTAGACAAATCTTGAGTAAAATGGAGCTTGGACAAGGAACTTTGAGAGGAGAAAGCTTAAATGACTTGGGCATTTCATCAAACACCTCATGTGCATAGGAGGTGAGCTAGAGCACCACAAAGCTCTTTCCTCGCCGGCCAAAAAAACAAAGCAGTGTGGAGTGCTCTGCTCGCCGGCGAGGGAGTATATATAGGCATCTCATTGGTCCCGGTTCGTGGCTGGAACCGGGACTAAAGGACCCCCTGTGGTAGCGGTTCCAGCCACGAACCGGGACCAATGGTTGTGGGCCAGGAGCGAGGCATGGTGGTCCCGATTTGTGTCAGGAACCGGGACCAAAGGTGTCCGAAGAACCGAGACCAATGCCCCTCGTGGCCCAACCGGCCCCCTGGTCTCACGAACCGGAACCGTTGCCCCCATTGGTCCCGGTTCGTGACTGAACCGGGACTAATGGACTGATCCGACCTGAATCAAAATCATGTTTTCTACTAGCGCACTGTGAACCTGCTATGTTTGTGCTGCGAGGTTCCAAACGTGGACAACCAGTGACAATGTTCCAGCAATTTTGTAGCGCTATGCAACTCTCGATACACTGAGGCTTGCTGTGGCCACCTCGAGTCCGTGCTGTGGTAAGGCGAAGGCTGAAGAGACATGGGCCCTGCCAGACGCACGCCACAACGGTGTCTCGCGGAGGAGCGGCGAGTGTTGTTCTGGTGGCTGACACACGCCGGCCGAGCCGGTCCGGTTCTCTGGTGGTGGTTCCGGCTGGCTCTTGTGTCCTACTCGTCGTACACGACAGCTTTGTCACTCGTCATGGTATCCTCTTAAGCTGTACCGCCAAGTTGCTGGGCTGCCACTTTGCCACAAGGCCGGATCACAGCCTTCATAGGTAGACCACCAACACTTTTGCATATTGCATCGGTGTCTCGACGTGCTCAGTGTGCTGTGTCCTCACCGGCCATGGCAATCCACACGCACGTAGCCTTGGGACATGTTGCATGCTGGTGAAACGGCCGCGCAGGATGGCCTTTCATCTTCCATCGATGGACGTTCTCTGCGAATGAGCACCAGAGATCTGTTGAGCAAAGCACTGGTCCATGCAATATATAGCCGGCTCGCTCGCAGAAGCAAAGAACATGTTCCGAGCCATGCATGGACGATGGTAATCATGCACACACGTGAAAGATCTAACGGCAAACCATCCGAATAACTATATCTATATTTATATCTATATCTATACCTACTAATAAAGCACGTATGCTTCTGCTCGTCCGTCATTAGAATTGCCCTCAATGTTGTCTTAAATTACCCACTATGCCACCCATAAATAAAAAAAACGATTTGAATCTTTTTTGTCAATAAAATCGCCTTCCACTTGGTTCTTATCCAGTCAGACCATGAATAATCATGAGCATGCACGAGCCGTAGTGGTCACGGGTCCATTGCTTCACAGAGGAGACGCAAGTTTGATCCATGGGTTCCTTCACATTTTTCATTCCGTTTTTCTATCTTTAATAACAGCAGCATGGGTTCATGGGCCAGCCCATATGCCAATGTTTTGTTATTTCAATTTGTTTTTTTATTCGTTAAATTTATTCGGTAATATTCAAAGTTTTAAAAGTTTTGATTTTTTAAAATAAGTTCATGAAAACAAACAATGTTCGAGAATTCAAAAATAGGTTCAAGAAATCATAAAATGTTCAAGGATTCAAAAAATGTCGATGATTTCAAAAAATATTCACTTATTATAAAATAATTCATAATGTCAAAAGAAATATTCAGAAAATATAAAGCGTTCATGATTTGGAAGATGATCATGTATTCAAAAGATATTCGCAAATTCAAAGAAAATCTCCACGAAAATTTAAAAATGTTGACAAATACTCAGAAGAAAACTAGAATTTCAAAATGTGCTCCCCAATTTCAAAAAAACTTCGTCGATTCAAAAAATATTCAGTGAATAAAAACCTGTCCATGCATTGCAAAAAAAAAGATAAGTGGACATCAATTGATAAAATTTGGTTACATGATCAAAAAAAATAGAGAACACTTATACATTGGGTAGTGAGCTATACTTATTTGACTACGGCATAATATTATTGTCTCCCGTTGCAACGGACGGGCATATAAAAAGAAGATCAAGAAAAACCATAAACGAAAGCAACATGTTCCAAGGAGAGGAACGGAAAAAGCTAAAGATAAGCATCTCTTGTATGGCAAGACGGGTCGTGCGGGGGCCATGGCAAATGTGCTTGCTTGTGTATATATTACTAGTTCCATGTGCTCCATGCTCTGTAGATATCAAACAAGGCCAGCCAGTCGATATCCACGTCGATCTCCGCTTGATCGCCCCTGGCTACGACGTACGAGGTACATTCCTTTACCGACTTCACTATAGATGAGTATAGGCAACTAGTACTCTGGCTTCCAACTTAATTTGGAAGTTTTGATTGTTTTCATTTTCAATTCATTTCTGAGTTCCAACTTAATTTAGCACGTGTCTTCGCCTTTAGAGCATCATTTTTATATGCACTGTTTTAACAGTTGCTTCCACCATCATCTTCTTTTTCGTGTCAGCGGGTCATATATATATATACCGATATTTACATTTGACGACCATCAGGTGAGCATGGCGGATTATTATGGGAAGTGCGACAAAGGACTCGGGGACAAGTTTTACAAGTACATTGTAGGGCAGCTGTGGCGAGTGGAAGTCTTGTTGCTCGTTAACATCATCTTTGCAAGAGTTATAGTCGGAATTGGCGCCTATGGCCACCGCTATCGCCACTATGGCTTCACCCGCTATCTCTTGCTGGGGGCAACCGCCTTGTTCCTACCCGTCATATCCTATGTCCTCTCCGCAGCTGGCTCCACCGGCGGTTCGTTTGATGTTGCTATGCACTACGATCCCCCCGATTCCGCTTCCGACCCCAAACCCAGAGTGACATTGAATGGCATATGCTGGGCAAACCAATATCACACATACCTAGCCATAGTATCCACCTGCCTTGTTCTGATTTGTGCTATAAATACAAGCCCGATAGTTGTTACTCCCTTCGTCTCGGTGTATAAGTCATCTTACGAAAACCAAATAATTTCAAAACACTAAGGCGCGGTGCATTAATTCCAAACCACTAGGCGCGGTGCACTAACTAGCACGACATGCATTGGTCAATTCATTGCATGCAATGGTATTAATTAGCAAATTAACATTAATTTCTCTCATTTTCCTCTCCATCTTGGTCACGATGCACAACCTAAGATGACTTATACACCGAGACGGAGGAAGTACTAGTGATAGAGAAGACCGAAGCATACTTCCCCCTTTCCAACTTCTTGTTCAAGGAATTTGGATAGTTTACCTAGCTATCACCACTCTCGGTCTTCTCCCCTATCAGGATCCTCTTGCTTTTCTCCTCAACCATACTACTAGTATAAAAACTGGTTGGCTCAGATTCACACCTTTTGCTCTTGTTCATGCCAAAATGGCATTGAAATGTTATGCATTTCTAAAGGCCCGCAAATCCTTTGCACTCAGACGCAATCCTGGTCTTATTGTTGGATATATGCAGCAGCTGCGAGAAGGAAGTGGTCGAAATGACAAGTCGGCGATGACAGGCGAGGATGATGTGAATGTGCTTCCTCCACTTGTAGTTATGGGTGAGGACGAACTGCAAGTAGAGAAGCAACCTCACGGTTACATCTTCAGAAAGAACTTGTTGGAGGCACGTCAAGATGGTGGTTTAGTGACCATTGACAGAGTTTGGCAACCAGACAACATGTTTCTGATGCCAATGCCACAACAACTGAAAGATATATGCTTGTCATTTGCATTGTTCAAGTTGCTAACGTGTCGATTTGCAAGGTACAAACTCACAAATATGACCTCTCTAAAGACACTCAAATTTGTCAGAAGTGTCTTGCTAAAGGATGGTGAACATGAAAGGGCCTTCAGGGTGATTGCAGATGAGCTTTCTTTTCTTCATGATTATTACGATTCACCACTCCCAATCTCCTACTCAGATAGCTGGTTGATAATAATTAGTATGGTTGTTTCACTGTTGAGCATTGGTTACTACATACTTGCTGGGATGGACATCATCGCAATGGTGTACATAGATTCTCATTTGAAGCGTAATAACCTCTCCCATGCTGATAACAGGTCTGATATTCTGTTCCTGCTTCGTTGCGTTTACAAATGTAGTGAGCATAGCGACCGGACAGACTTAGAGTTTGGAAGTATATATTCTGATCTAGTACCATTACTGCTACTCCTTCTGCTCGTCGTGGTTGCTGAGGCGAGGGATGTTGCTTCCCACCTATGCTCTAGCTGGACCAAAGTAAACCTCACCTGCCGCTGTGTGCGCCGTGCCTCCTTGAAGCTTTCTCCCGTCGTCCCAAAATGGGTTGGCTGGTTGTTGCGATGCAGATGCGACTGGTTGATGAGGCATTGGAATGACAAAATGAGACAGAGCTCATTGCTAGTGCTTCACCCAAGGCAATTTCACCAGCTTGTTTTTCCTGAGTGCCTCCGTCGTTTGCTACACCGGAACAGGAGCAGTAATGTCAAGGTACCACCAGAGGTGAAGGCCTGCATCATCAACGTCCTAAGAAGTTGTACTGCAAGCAATTTTTTTTTTTCCGAAAAGGAGAATGACCCCTGGCCTCTGTATCTGGAAGATGCATGCGGTCACTTTATTGATTATTCAACTGCAAGCAATATATACATATATTAAACCGGCTAAGCCAGGGCTGCTGCTGCCGTGAGCTTCAGGTGTTGGGCATCCTATCTATTGTGTTGACACGTGTGCCTTTTACTATGCTGTTTGGTTTAACCATTGTATGTACTAGATGACCCGTTGCGCCAATGGCGCAAAAGACGAGAGGGGGCCAAGTATTGTGAGAATATTCAGACACCCAAGTCTGTACTATTGGTATATAGATGCTTAGTTACAATGTGATACGTAAGGAAAGTCGATAAAAAAAGGTACATTATATAGGTGGTATGAAGCAATGAACAACAACTACAAGTTAAGGAAGCCTCTCGTAGATCTTCATACTGCTGCATCGATTTCATGAATGGATTTGTTCAATAGCCAAGAGACTCTGCAGTTTTTGAGAGGCATTGTGCTACTTCTTGTGCGCATTTTCTTGTAGAACAGAAAATGAGTGCAGACTTTCCTCTTGAATGTTGCAACAGTATTGCTGCCTATATTCGACAAATGATAAAAACAATTTATGATTTTGTATCATTGGAACAAATCAGGAAGCATGCCTTTTGTAACTTTTAGGTGATCCCAAAGTTCTATCAAGATTGTTGGGGCAAAACAAAGCAATTTTTTCTTGCAAAAATATGCACTGTTTTATATTTGAGCTCTGAAAACTTCATAGTGTGCAACATCTTCACCGAGTGCATAAAATAACTTAAATGGTAAGGAAACATATTTAGAATGCGAGCCCTTGCTACTCAAGTTATTTATTTTTCTTTCGTCGTGTTTTTTTTTTTTTGCTCCAAACTGTCATTTTTGTAATAATGTATTGTGATGGCATATACAGATGCGCAACGAAACTTGCTAATCCAAGCAGAAGGAAAAAGTAGACACAAAATCAAGCAAACATAGTCTCAGCCTGATTGTTTTGTAGAGGCCCAAATTTGCACGATTCTGAATAGAGATGACTATAAAAACCATCATTTTGTACCACAACCCAATAACTAACAACAAATATCTCTAACAGCATCTTGCCACAAAGGGGGATAAAGTTAGTGCTTGAACTTTGTGCCAAGATTCATCTACAGGTTTATAGCTTCAGTCTTACGCACAGAGTGACATTGCAGTGCCAACAAATTCAGCTATATAATTTGTGCTGCCAGCGTGTGCACTTACTGTCTTAATTACATCATCATGAGGAAGAGGCTGCATGGCAGTAGCATGTATAACAACTGATAAATGTAATCACATTTGTATCCTAAGACACAAACACATTCAATAAGCAAATCAGAGAAAGGCACCATGCATCATACCTTTAGAATGCCAAGCGATCAAATAGTTATGCCCAGAATCTACTGCTTCTGTTGGACAATGAACATCTGCTAACAAGAAAAGTAGACTTCAAGAAATCTAATTAAGTGTCTATTAATTTTTGGCATGGCCACAACATACTTACCGACAGTGTAAGTCATGCCCAGGCGGAGGCCGAGGAAGAGCTCCTTTTAATAGAAAGGATAAGGGGAATGAGCTAAATGTTAGGAATAAAAATGAGCAGAGAATCAAGCATAAATTAGTTGTCACATATTCCTCGCCCGTGGCTGTTAAAAGCACAGAGATTACTGAGTGAAGCAATGTTTAGCATAAATGGTAATGGAACAATCACTCGCCCATGGTGGCCTGTTCTGGCTGCTGCATTGTGCAACATGATGCACAAAGCGCTGCGCTCCTTATCTACTACTACTCTGGAGAAAAAAGAATGTCAGAGGAGGTGCAACAAAGTGAGGCAAAAAATGTTAAAGAGTGAAAAATCATTAATCTTGGAAGAAAACTAAATATTAGGAAGAAAACTGTCTATAAAAAATAGCAAGAACATGATGATGATCACCTCTAGCTCATACAAAATTAGCAACTTCCAATGACAATCAATTATAATTCATATTAAATATTTGCACCAATCAAATATCTGCATAAGAATCTACAAGAAAACAAAACTACAACCACATGGATCTTTCAATGTACATATGCATCTAAATATACACTTAGAGGTTGGTATTAGCAATGAGGCATAGTTAGTTTACTATACAGAGCATTTTGTGCGTGCTGCAATCTCCAAGTATATTCTGCAAGGAAGAACTACATGTGCAGCTGAGAGGAGAGCGGTAAGGGGGTGGCTTGGATACATCAAAATCCAATATTGTTCAGTGCTGGGAGTAGCATGTGTTGCCAAATAAAACAACCAACAACGAACTATGTAACAAAACAAAATCATTCAGTAAAAATCAATCAGTTCTAATTTAGTAATGTAAATCAAATACATTGTGACTGAGATCCCAATCCCAATTTCACATCAATGTTTCTTTAGAGCAATATATCAACCATCAATGAATTATGGAAGAAAATTTAGAGGAACCTACATGAGTTCTTCTGCATCTACCATGGCTGACAAATCTCACAGAGAATGTTGAGATCCATCTTGGCCTGACCTTCTGTCGAGGCCAATGACTACGGCACCATGTACCACCGCTTCGTCAGCATTGCCGCCTGCTGCGGCTGCTGCTCGCATTCCCAACACCACGTCTGCTACTCACGTTCGCGAGTAGAAACGGAAAAGCAGAAAATTTTGGTTTGCACAAACAAATCAAGTAAGGAAAAAACTCATGGCACCGCGACCATATCCTCACACGAGTTATGTACACCCAGATACTAAATGATTTGACCAGTCTACCATTGTAAAAATGTAGCTAGAAATTATAATATCTTCTAACATTCCGACCGAGTAATTGAGCGACAGCAAGGAGGAAGAGGCGGACTGCAGATTGGAGTTAGGGAAGGAGGAGGGGCATGGCTGCTACCTGTAGACGTGTGTGGCTCCATAGAGTTGCTCGCCCCCACCGCTTGCTTGTGCTGCAGTGGCCATGTCCAGATCGATCTGAGAAGCTCAGGTGGTCACCATCTTCCCAACGGACGAACGCCCCCATATTCTCCTGCCTGCACGGTCCTGCGGACCGTTCCCCTGCATCGAGGTCGCTGCCGGTCTGGTGGCCACCCCACAGGTTGTTGCTGCCTTTCCAGCTGCAGCCATGCCCGCCAGATCGCCGTCGGCCGTCATGCCCGCCAGACCCGCGCCGGCCGCCTGCACCTAGGTCGCCAACGCCCTCCTCCTTGACTTGGTCCCTGCTTCCGTCGGCTCTCTCTCACGGCCGGCCGTGGATGTAGGTGGAGGAGATGAGAGGCGAATGGGAACTCGAGGGGAAACGGGGTTTGAGGACGAAAGCGATGGGTGCCCAGGGCTTTCACCGCACGCCCCGCAGGCTTTTCACCGAAGAGGCACGCGACCCACGCACCAGACGCCCACTGCGAATCTATCCCGTGAGGAACAGAGGCCCACCGGTCATTCACCTGAGCAGAAAATAGCAACGTATATAGTAACGAGCGGCTGGATTTTCGACAGCAGGGTGAAAAGTTGCCAGCGAGGTGAATCGGTCGAGCCAGATCGCGCGCGCGACGCAAGAACACCAGAATGGCGGGTAGCCTAGCGTCCTTTATATGTTCCATTGATCATTGGCACACCGTAACTACTGAATCTGGCACATATATCTTTTTCTATTGTTGGCCAAGTTAAGAAAAAAACATGACCATGTGTCTACAATCAACCAGTTTCATATTGACCTATTAAGAAAAAAAATACTTAAGTCGTGCGGACAGGCTACCGCTTTAGCTCTATCGTACATGTGTTAGTGTATTTCGAACACACGTCTAGATTCGTCCGTAACTATTTATTCTCCTGCTGTAAAATGACGCATCCTTGCTATTTATTAATTTTTAAACCTATAAATTTCTTCAAACCTTCAAAACACTATTTGCAAATTAAAAAAAGGCTTATATCTATAAAAGTAGACTATAAGCTTGATTTAATTGAATAACATTTTCTAGGGAAATCAAAAAATGTTTGCAGCTGGAAAAAAATGTGCAACTACTTTGCACATCATGTTAAACTTTTAAATCCTCATATGATCAATTATCCAAAGGTCTAGCCCTATCTGACGGGCTAGATGAAAGGCCGTGACGGATTTTCGTATAAAAATCATACAAAGAATATCATGTGTGCAACACTGTTAAAAATACAGACCATGCACTTAACTCAATTGAGTAACACCTTTCGATGGTGACAAAAAATTACCCATGAATAGAGAAAAAAAGGAAACATGACCATTTATTTAACGACGATTTGGCTTGCCAGAATTCCTAACAAAATTAAAACACTCTTTCCTATTTTCAAATTTTCTCCGTCCGATGACCAACAAAAACATTATGGCCTGATGGCCCAAAGAAAACATGGTCCCACCATTCCACTACAATCACATTGTTGGCCCAGTCAATTCCCAAACTTAGTTATGAAATCCCTTTATCATATTAAGGTACTTTCCATTATATAAAAGATCTAAAACTTTACATGCATGAAAGTTTTACCAAAAACCATTGCACATTTAGTACTCTCAATACCATTTGTTTTGACATAGCACACACGCGTCAACACGTACACATTTCACATGCAACAAGTGGCACACATATCTACCCACCAACTATCACAATTACCGCACTACTACCCATATATAACCAGTAATAAGAATTCTATACAGCTCCTTCAATCGTTCTTCGGCAATTTCTACAAATCACACCTAACCACTCTATGCTTTTGGTACAATCGCCAATGGTGAAGCAGCTTAAAGGTGTAAGATCTTCCATGCATTGGCTATCTATGGTTGTTTACTATTTCTTAATCTTTTTCATCATGACCATTTTTTGCTACTTATTCATCTGCAAGTCTCCTCAATATTATTTCTAAATTTTTATGTCTTTGGCTATATTAGCAAACTATTTAGAAGAAATAATCATCATCAGTTATATGCTCTCAACACCCGTAAGTATGTTTTATCTTTGGCCTTTAGCAAATTGTTTATAAGAAACAATCATCCAATGAACTTCTTTCTTTTGTTCATGCAGTTTACTCATAGTGAAGGCTCATACATTATTTTTAGATCACACCACAGAGGTAGCAGAAATAGTCGAAGGTAAAGAGTTTACAAGCACTTTTTATCTCATCACCTATATATAGCACGTTTTCCTTCATTACATATAGACACATAAATTTGAATTTTCTTTAGCTACTTTCATCGTTTTCTATATTTACTAGCACAAAAGATTGAATACGTCTGCCGGCTCCAGCTCAAACTCCATGAGGAACGAAAAAATCAAAGACTATCCCCAGTGGAAAGTATTTCACCATATCATAAGGCTTTCATGCATTCGGAATCTAGAAGACATATGCATATCTATAGAAACTTCAGATATAATCATGTGAGCTTCACACAGCACCAGACAACACATATTGCATCTTTAGCTATAGCGATTGCCGTGAGTCTGAGGCGTTGGGCATCCTATTTCATGTGTTAAAACATGTGATTTTTAGAACTTCGGCTTGGTTCGTCGTACTGTGTTTTAGTAGCTACAGATTATTGACGTGTTATACATAGCCACGAAATCTGGCCCATATAGCTTTTCCCGATGTTGGTCCAGTTTAAAAAACATATGGGCATGTGTCTATGATAAACAAATTTTATCAAGCTATTTAAGAAAAAAAATGCTTAAGCGGTGAGGATGGACTACCGCTTCACCTCTGTTGTACATGTGCTAATTGTACTCCAAATAGGCGTCCACAACTACTTATTTCCCTGGTGTAATGTTTGGCACTTTTAATTTATTAATATTAAGCCGTAAGAAAATTATTTGTAAATTCAAATGCTTAAATCTATAAAAACAGACTAAGTGCTTAACTTAATTAAATAATATTTTCTTGGGAAGTTCAAGAAAACTTGCAGGAAAAAAATACCTTGCAGTTAACTCAATTGAGTAACACCTTTTGTGGGTGAGAAAAAACCATTTATCAATGAATGGAGAAAAAAAAGAATCTGACCATTTTATTCAACGACAACTATGTTTGCCAGAATTCCTACATGATTAAAGCACTCTTTTCTGTCTCATCATTTAACAACACTAATAAGAAGAAGAAAATACCAGCTCGCCCTCAAACCGATCGTTGCCTTTTCTCTTATTAAAGAAATACTACATAGACGTATGCACAGGCTTCTCAACTCATGCCGCAGCGCCTCCGCCCGCTAGTGGAGCTTACCTAAGCAAAGGCATGACGTCCCTAAGCCAGAGCCAAGCTGGCAGAAGCTTACTCTGGGCCTGCAAGAACCACAAAGGTACATGTGACACCATACTTGTGTGGCACATCGCCACGACCATCCTTGAGGTGAGGCACCCACACCATCAAGGAGATTGTTAGAATTTAGGGTTTGTAGTCTATCCCCTATTCTTCTGTGTTTATTCGTAGTGCCGCTCACAATCGCATATCTGAGGCTAGGGGGTAGGGACCTTCTTATACTGTCTTTTCAAAGAGTCCACCTCTTATACAGATATAAGATTCCTAGTATTTTTCCACTAGTTTCCGGGATAGAGTCCAGATCAAATTATCAATCACGATCATATTTGTTTGTTAACAGATTCTACCCGTTATGTCCCCGGAGCACACGCTTGTGAGCAATACGCCATAGTAGAGTGTAAATTCCTCTAATTATGTAGATCAACATTAGGGATGTAATCTAACTATACGATCTAGCTCCTTTCGATTATCACTGTACCCGGGTAGTCTTTCCAATATAAACAATATATTGTATTCCATTGATAATCAACCAGCTTACTTAAGTATATAACTTAAGTATGTTTCAACAAGTGATAATTCCACGATAATCATGTAAAGTAATTCCATGTACAAATACATGTATAATTCCATAATGAGGTATTCCGAATATTAGCAATTCCTATTTTGAATACAGTTGCAACATCTCCCACTTGTCCAAAATGATCATTCAAATATTCGTAAACCCGTAGCCTTAACATGCTTACCAAATACCTCATGACTAATAAGCTAAGTCAAGGGATCAGCAATCATATTAACACCACGTTGAAAAAACCCACACACACAAACATGTGATGCATTTCCTCAATATGTTTTCTTCTTGTGACACCTAAGATCACTAGAGACCTTAGTTTCCACCTAATTATTCCAGCATAGTTGTCCTAGGCGCCTCGAGTGTAATTCCACCTTTATAGGCACCTTGAGTATCACTTCCTCAAGTAAAAATTCCGCATCAATTATTTTCGGTCACATAATCAACAATATGAATAATTCCACATCAAGTCAAAATATATGATAACCATGTTGAATAAATTTTCAAAACCACATAAATATGAAATCCAATCAGTAAATGAAGTTTCATGAGTAACCAAGTCTTGAAAGAATTTTCTGACTTTAGTCAGTGAACCTGCACCATGTTAGTACTAAAAATAATAATTGAATATACGTACCTGAACTTATTTCTCGTCTCATAGATACAATAATAGCTTCCTCAATGTGTTTAACAAGTGACAGGTTGTGATGCACTTTCCACAATCTAATATGATGTGTGAGATTCCCTTAGCTGCTCGTCTTTTGTTCCACTGCTTGAATGCGGCATAAAATTCCGAAAGCTAAGGTATGATAGTATAGTGAAGATACAATGAAATTCCAATACCATTTATTATAACTTTTTCCTCAGGAGTTCAAACATAATTCCTCACTAAATTTGGTTCCATGAACTTTAACAAGTTTGCAATTTTCCATAGGAAAAGTTTCAAAAACATACCCTATGTAGTTCCACTCCTAAAACATAGGAAGCTTCAAACATTCCTTTCATATGAAAGTTAAAACATGTCCAAGCTTTCACTTCCATCAATGTGACTTTATCATTGCAAAGAACAAAACAATGTTAATGTAACCAATAATAGCAAAAAAAATACACTTACATCTGTAGATGACCGCCTTGCTTCATTTAGAAAACCGTATGACCTGCTATTCCATTGATGTGAAGCTTGTTAGCAAACCATGTCTTTAGCTCCTCTTTCCCAAAATTCCAAGAGAGAGAGTTTTCACAAAGTATATTTCCCTTTGTGTAAAGAATTTAATAACAAGAGTGACATTATAATATTCTAGTAAGCAAAATTTCCTTACGAAAAATCAGTTCCACGCAATAGGCTTGCGGTTGTTTGGTATCAATTTACGTTCCCAAACTATTCTCTTTCTCAATTGAGTTTATTCCTTCCCGCAATTCTTCCACCCATAGTTGGCATTGATTAAAAAACTTTTCTTAAGAGTCTTCCTCTAGTATTTAGAGTGACTTCCCCAAAAATCACATAACAATTACCCAAAGATAACATTCCAAGTTAATTCCTCCCACTTATCCTAAGCATGTCAGTGCTGGGAGTGTCACTTGTAGTTTTCTTGGGGTCAAGATTGTATTCCACTATGATCGTCAATTATTTCATCCTTGATCATAGAAGTAATTGTGTTCCTACTTTCCACCAGTTTTCCTTTTCTAGATAAAAAAATACACCCTTTGATCCACTAGAATAACCATGAAAAAATTCCTGGTGTGTTCTTTATAGTAATTAAGAATTCCCTGCCAATAAAATATATTCTATTCCAGTCTACAAACCAAAAGGAGTGACTGTGCGATATTGACAACCAACAGTATATATGCAATGCTTCTTCCAAAACACAAACGGCAGTAAAAGTGTTCAATTCCTCCATTTAATTGCGGAGTGTACGGTCTATTACAATGTTAAATAGTTCCATGACATTTTCATGTTCAAATGACATATTCCTGAAGTGTACTTTCCCCATCAATCAGTTGTTAAAACTTTGATATCTCTTAATCAACTGATTTTCCACTTCAGTACATAATGTGACAAGCACAATAAAACATTCTGACTTGTATTTCAAATAGTATAAACATAACCATATCAAGTGCAATTATCAATGAATGTGATAAAATAAATAATCTAGCCTCTAGTGGGAGTGGGAAAAAAATACCATAACTATATAAAAAAATATGTGAAGTTTCCTTTTGTTATCTCCTTCCACCTTAATAAAAGGTGTGCCAGTAAAAAATGCCCAGTATATATGCTTCACAAAATACCATAGTCCTCGCACTAAAGTTTAGAATTCCATAATCAATAAGCCAATTCATCTAGTTCCAAGACATGTGTGTCCAAGTCGTTGATGGTGTAGATAATAAAATTCCAAGCATGTGTTCCCATTGTAGGTATTCCTCCATATAGAGTTATCTTTTCCATATAAACCAATTGGTTTCCCAACTTCCAATGGACATCAAGAAAGATAAACCATTGTGTGAAAATCCATAAAACACTAATTTAAACATTGGGCAATATTTCCACTCTTCCTTTTCCAAGTAGTATGTCATAATCAATAAATTGCAAAGATGGAACAATAAATCAAATACCTTCACATTGAAGTTGCATAGAGTGTCCTATAAAAAATAATACTTTCCCTCCACCAGGGACTTCTGTGGCAAAATTTCCAATTCCAAAGTGTATAAGATTTATCATCAATGACAAAACACATAATATATAAAATTTCCTTTGGTACATCAAGTGAGAGTAAATTTCCTTCATTTTCCATGGAGTGGTTTCCATCTTCCTCCATAAATAAGTAATTGACATAATAGACACTTCTTCAATTCTTCTCATGCAAGGTTAGCATAATAGCATATCCATCAATAATAATTTTCCTTCAGAACGGAGTTTGAGGGCATAATTTTCAATTTCAAAACACATCAATTTTCCGCAAATGAAGAGCATATTTCCTTGTTCTCGGAGTGGCTCTCATATTCCCATACACAAGTGATGCTCAACAATAAGACTTATCTGAAATTCCTTTTCAGTTATGCACAATTTCTGTGCAATATTTTTACCATGACAATTTTCCTCTATGGAGTCCATCCACACATTTAATCTGGAGTCCTCCTTAACTTCTTCCAAGGAATATACGTATTTTCCTTGTTATGACGTACATGCAGTGGATTAGCAACCAAACATGTTAGTCCCTTCATCAATAATCCAATAAAAATAAATAAATTAACAGATAACTGGGAATCGTAATTAGCATTCCTTTCCTTTGCAAGACGAGTGCACACGTGCATGTGGATCTTCCGGCCACCCCGTTGGCCGTGCAGTTGGTGTTCGACGCAAGTTTCCGAGCAACTGGCTTGTTCGGCTGGGCAAGTCGTCGAGTGCAGTTGAGCAGCAGCAACCTCGTCGGGGCGGAGGACTCGGCCATTATACGGACAAACTATTGCCACATGAAGCGTCGGATTCCACGTGTAGTCGTTGGGGCACGGTAGAAGGACGCCTGTTCCACGCAAGGTCGATGAGGGTCAACGTGTCCGGACAATTCATCGACGGGCTTCGTCGTGAGGTAAATTCCGAAGCAAGACACCAGCAGCAATGTCCAAGTAAGCTAGCCTGATTGATTCCTGCACAACTAGCACAGTACTTGCAATGATGGACTTTATTTCCTTGTCTCCCGTGCATGAATTGAGTCCTTGGTGCAACTCTGAATTTGACTATCACTTTCCTAACCAGATCCATTGATGCCCGTGCAGCGTACACGAATCAGCCGAAGTGCCCAACACGAGGCTACGTGGCAGCAGGGGATCCAACACCGATCTGCGCGACGACGGTCGTTACCAGCGCAGACTTGCTAGCTACTTGCAGAGGTGCAGCTAGAGATTGGGCATCGGGCGGAGTCCACGGCTTGGGGCGGTGACTAATGGCGGATTTTGGGCAGGGAAGATCGGCGTGCGGTGGCGCTTGATGGACCGATCTGTAGCGATGTATCTTGACGACGCACAGAACAAATCGATCTAGTCTGATTCCTAAGTTGACCTTGGTTTGGAATCGGCAGAGTACGCAGCGGAGTTGAATACGGATCAAATCGAGTCGACGAACATGTCGTCAACCTAAACAGCTCGGATGCTAATGTTAGAATTTAGGATTTATAGTCTACCCCTATTCCTCTACGCTTATCCGTGGTGTCGTTCACAATCGCATATTGAGGCTATGGGGTAGAGATCTTCTTATACTGTCTTTTTAAAGAGTCCACCTCTTATACAGATATAAGATTCCTAATATTTTTTCACTAGTTTTTGGGATAGAGTCCAGATCAAATTACCAACCACGATCATATTTGTCTGTTAACGGATTCTACCCGTTATGTCCCCGAGCACACGCTTATGAGCAACGCGTCATAGTAGAGTGTAAATTCCTCTAATTATGTAGATCAACATTAGGGCTGTAATCTAACTATACGATCTAGCTCCTTCCGATTATCACTGTATCCTAGTCTTTCCAATATAAACAGTATATTGTATTCCACTGATAATCAACCAGCTTCCTTAAGCATATAACTTACGTACGTTTCAACAAGTGATAATTTCATGATAATCATGTAAAGTAATTTCATGTATAAATACATGTATAATTCCATAATAAGGTATTCCGAATATTAACAATTCCTATGTTTGAAAACAATTACAGAGATGGCCGGCCTTCTTCTTTGTCTAACAAGGACCTGTCGCGCTATTGCGTGTATCTGGTGGAGTCCTGCTCCGAGCTACTTCCTGATGATGATGCATGGAGCAAGGACCTGTACAAGAAAGTCGAGAAGGATGCCAGGCGAGCACTCGCCACCGGTGTCGACCATGTCGCCAGAAGCGGGGTACCGGCAGCTGATCGAGTTGTTGGGCGTGGCACAGAATCACGATGTGCTCAAGGATGCCACCAAGCTCGCGGTGCAGCTCGCGGAGCTGGCCGGAGGCGAGGAGACGGCATGGGAGTTGCTGGCGGGGTTTTGGTCGGAGATGATCCTTTACCTGGCTCCGTCCGACAACCTCAAAGGGCACCTGCAGGCAATCGAGCGGGGCGGCGAGCTCATCACGCTCATCTGGGCCATGCTCACCCACATCGGCATTTTCGACAGGCCTGGCGACGACGACGCCCCTGCCGCCGCGGCAAGTGCTCCATCTACTAGCGTTTAAGTTTGCTCAGTTGCTCCGCCTATGCTGATTTGCGTGCTTAGACGTTGATTTCAGTTCCTTTCATTGTTCTCTTGGTTGTGAGTGTGTTTAAGGCCTTGCTGTTGGTTGTGAGCGTGTTTTTAGGCCTTGTAGATGGCCCTTTTTTTATTTATTTTTGTTCTCAATTCTATTATCCAAGAAGAGATGAGAGGAGTGAGAGAGGGATGAGACTTGGAATGATGATGTTGTTGTTTTACCAGTTCTGGATTGTGGCTTTTGGAGTGCGAGAGATATGAGAAGTTTCTAGTGTTTTTTTTACTGCTGGTCCTGACTTTTGAAGCCTGGGTTGTTCCGTTCCGTAGTTGCTTTGCCTGCCTTGGTAGGCTTGTAGCCCGTGCGCAAGGCCGGACGCAGACGCGGCTCCCTGAGGGGCGCAACGCGTTCCGCCGCGCTGCCCATGCCGGCCATGGCAGTCACGGGCACGCAAGAAATGTCCACACCAAATTGAATGGCACTCTCAAAGGTGACAACTGACGAACTGTCAACAGATTCAGTACAAGTGACACGGCATCTCACCTGATGGCACAGGCTGCAACCACCATATATACACATCGTCTGTCACCAACAAGAGAGTTAATCCAACAGCCAACTCCTGCACTGGACGAAATCTAACAACCACAAGTTCAAAGCCCAGCAATGCAGACGGAACGACCGTCCTGACGTGCCATCGTCAATCCCCACAGCCACACTGATACGACGACGACGCAGATCCTATCCTACAAAAAAAAGGCAATTGCGATCGCACACCGAGATTCAGTGCCCCTAACAAGCAAGTTCTTCTCTAGTGGTACTACGAAAGATGAGACCAATCAAACCTACTGTGTTCCTCGGCAACTTGGTTCAGAAAAGAAGGGAGCATACACGTACGGGGGGAGAGGAAAAACAACGATAACGATGTCTACTCTACGGGTGTGACACCCTATTCACATCATCCCTAGGAGCATTATTACAGCATTTACCATGTCATTAGCCTGGCTATTGGCTGGCCGGTGGATTCCCCTTGCTAGCCCCATTCACCACCGGGTTATGTTGGCGAATGGCTGGTGCTGTTCCGGTGCCGGTAAGCAAGTTCCTGGCTGGTGGTGCTCCGGTGACAGGAGCCGCATTCCTGGCTGGTGGTGTTCCTGTGCCGGTGAGCGAGTTCCTGGCCGGTGGTGTTCCGGTGCTGGTAAGCGAGTTCCTGGCTGGTGTTCCGGTGCCGGGAGCCATGTTCCTGACTGGTGGCGTTCCACTGCCGGGAGCCATGTTCCTGACTGGTGGCGTTCCACTGCCGGGAGCCATGTTCCTGACTGGTGGCGTTCCAGTGCCGGGAGCCATGTTCCTGACTGGTGGCGTTCCAGTGCCGGGAGCCGTGTTCCTGACTGGTGGCGTTCCAGTGCCGGGAGCCATGTTCCTGACTGGTGGCGTTCCAGTGCCGGGAGCCATGTTCCTGACTGGTGGCATTCCAGTGCCGGGAGCCATGTTCCTGACTGGTGGCGTTCCAGTGCCGGGAGCCGTGTTCCTGACTGGTGGCGTTCCAGTGCTGGGAGCCGTGTTCCTGACTGGTGGTGCTCCAGTGGCAGGAGCCACATTTTTAGTTGATGTTCCGGTGGCAGGAGCCGCATTCCTGGCTGGTGGTGTTCCGGTGGCAGGAGCCACATTCCTGGCTGGTGGTGTTCCGGTGGCAGGAGCCGCATTCCTGGCTGGTGGTGTTCCGGTGCCAGGAGCCGCATTCCTGGCTGGTGGTGTTCCGGTGCCAGGAGCCGCATTCCTGGCTGGTGGTGTTCCGGTGCCAGGAGCCGCATTCCTGGCTGGTGGTGTTCCAGTGCCCGGAGCTGCATTCCTGGCCATTGCGCTACTATTTGAGTTCATAGCATGCTGCTTCTGGGCCATAATTTCTTGGCACCTATTTTGTTTGCCTGTGGTGCCTGGACCAGGTGGCTTCCGATATATTGCTTTACTCAGCAGACCAGCATTGCCTGTGCCAACAAGGCCACTAGAGGTGACTGTTGATGGAAACGTCGCCCCATGTGAAGCTAGAGCTTTGGTCTTCTTCATGGTTACTGGTGCTCTGAACACAGGGATGCTTTTCCCAACTGTGGGTAGCTGCTTCTTCTTCTGGCTGGCAGTAGCTGCTTGAGCTCCAGGAGCAATTTTGACACCTTTGCTCTTATCCAAATAATCTGTAGTCAAGCATCCTTGGGCAACAAAGCGATCGAACTCCAGCATGTCAGCATCCTTGGGATCTATGATCTCCTCAGCTTTAGGATCTACCGTCTCTGGCTGCTTCACCGTCTCTGGCTGTTTCACCATCTCTGGCTGCCTCACCGTCTCTGGCTGCCTCACAGTCTCTGGCTGCTTCACCATCTCTGGCTGTCTCACCGTCTCTGACTGCTTCACCGTCTCTGGCTGCTTCACGTCTTCAGGAAACAAGTCCTCCATCGTGACTACGCAAAATGTTGAGTCCTCATCAATGTCCATATTGTCGCATGGGGCAGGCACTGGTGTGATGCTCAATGCTCTATCAGGTTCCAACAAATGTGTACTAGCAGATTGTTCCAGGGGATTAACACCTGCAGCTTCTGGCACAACATCAACTTGCTCGGTTGACTGTGTTATCAAAACCGTAGGAGATGGTGTAGGGGCACTGCAGTTTGGAAGTTCTGAGTGTTGAGCACTGCCAGTCTGTGTTCCAGGCTCACCAGCCATAGTGGATGCTTTAGAGCTTGTAGAAGTTTTTGAAGATCCTTTTCCTCGAGATCTTATGTGCACAGCTTGCGGGGATTGTGCTGCTTTCAATAAATTGGTGGCGATGCTTGCTGTGGCGATTCGTCCACCAGCAGCAATAGCTGCAGCTTGTATAGAGGAAGGAGCATTTGTAGGATTTGCTTGTGCAGTTTGTTTCTTAGAGCCATTTCGTGACTTGATTGACGCATTTGACACTTTTGGGGCCGCAGCTTGAGCAGGAGCTTGTTGCACCCGAGGAGATTGAATTTGCACTTGTGCTTGCACAGGCGCAGGGGCTGCACTTGGCACTGGTACTGGCAACGGGAATGATGAAGAGGATGTTGCAGATTTTAACTCAGGTGCCGCAGCACCAAATACTGGAGCAGGATGTTGAGTACTTTGTTGTGAAGCTCCTACATGATAAAGCTTCAATGAGCACCAAAAGGCTAGCACAAGGCACTCCAAAGATGTCAGAACTGATTCACATCTCAGATACGCAACGAAGCTATAGAACAATGTTTGACTTGTTGATACTTCGGTAAAGAAGCATTATTCCAAATGAGTGAGATGTCTGTACTGACAATTTATAAGATTTTTATAATACCTGATCTTGATGTAGACAATCCACCAGGCTTCCCCATAGGCATATCAAGAGCCATAAAGAATGCCTTTTGAGTAGCTTTTATATCGTATCCCCCGGTGACTGGTTTAGCTTTAGCAGGCTTGGTTGTTGCTTGACGCTTGCAAATTACTGCCCATCTCTGAAAACAACAACACACGTTACCTAATTACTCTACAGAAAAATATGTACACGGAGAGACATGGATGTCCCATCATGCTAATCATTATACTATGCATCAGCTATATGCGAGTGAGAACTAAACAAGCAGACCAAGAAAGATTGGGATGGAACTTTATCTAGGCACAGATCATGAGCAAAGCAACATAACTACTGCAGCAAAAAGCACATGTATTTGCCTACTTACCTTAGAATATTTGCAAACCATGTTACCAAGTTATTATAAGTCAGGAAGATTTAAGGAAAACCGAATGGATGTATTTTACAAGGTGACCACAGAGTTACCTGAGACAATTGACCATAAGTTCTTGTGCTATCGAAGTTATATTTACGCAGAATGTCCAGCCAATTTCCTTCACCACACTTATGTACACCAGCCGTTAACTCTGCATCCTCATCCTTAGACCATGCTTTAGTCTTCTTTGTCTTTTTATGAGGTCCATTCCCATCAAAAGAATCAGGAGATAACCCTGTATGGGGTGCCTGTTTTGAGTTGGAAACTAGACCTGTACCATTTGTTAGACGATGGCTCTGAGCAAGCTGTTTGTCAGATGGAACACGTGGTATCTTTTCATTTGGAGTGTTTAGCAGAGGAACGTCTGAGTTAGCACGATGACTAGAACCTTGCTCGCGTGAAGGTCCATACATCAAGATCTGCAATTTGTATGATAGGATCAAGTACATTGTGCATATCTAAGATAACAAGAAAATGACAGTGCAAATATGCAACAGAGCAAATAGTACATGGCATGACTGCATTACACTCAACATAGTTAGTAATCAATACAAAATTGCTAACGAAACTAGAGATTTGCCTTTTCTATAAATGATGACTATTTTACGTAAGTGAAATGGAAGCTGTCATAAGAACTGTCTTTTATAGACTAATCTGCCAGTGATAGAAGGATGACACTTTGGGTGTAGACATGGTCCCCAAATACAACTGTGAGTATACTTGATTTCAATTGCAATAAGAATAAAAAAACCTTTCAATAACTAAAAGCATTTTTTGAGAAAAAACCTATGATTATTATTTTCATCTGTCTAATTTAATATCCCAAAAGATATTCACTGCCAAATTACAAGGTTGACTGCACATATCATGTCTTGCCACTCTTCCAGAAAAAGAAGGCGCAAACATGATAGCTGCCCTTTTCTAGCTGGAGGGTGTGAACATTATGACGCTTTAATTTTTGTCTATCTGCATGTAAAAGTAGAGACTGACTCATAGTTGCAGTTGCAGAATTGGTAGATTAGCCAGTTTTCTGTAGAAACTACTCTAAGTTTGTGAAACTTGAGAGAGTGACTTGTGAGGCATTAGAGGAAGTCCATCTTGTAAATCAAATAAAATGGACCATTACCCTCTCTGTGATAGAACAAGAAACTTGGATGAATCATATGAAATCGATCTTCATTGATGAATACAGACAAACTGTTCACTGTCCTATGATATCTAGTGAAACACCAGGCTTCATGTCTCATTTGATAACGAGGCATCAATCAGCCATCAATAGGCGCATACTGAAGAGCAAACTGCATCTGCAGTCCCAAAAGTATTGAGGGGGTGTCAAGTTAGTCCTAATTCTATTAAAGTGCGCATTCCAGTCCCTGCAGTACCTTAAGGGAGCATTTGGTTCTAAGAAAACCAGATTTAAAGGAATGTGTAAATTACTAGGAATATTACCATGGTAATGAGATAATTGGGAATATGGTATTACCCTTAAAGTTTTCCAGCGAATACAACATTGAGTTGTTTGGGTCATTTAGTGCAATAGCTTGTTAATGAGACAATGTTTTGTAGATTAATACTGATGTATTTCAAAGACTTGTTTTTATTTCTCTATGTCCCTTTCTGACGAAGACTTTCAGATTGTCGATTAATAAGATCTAACTCTTTCTCCCAGCAGAGTATTCAAATGGAACTGCTTTTTTGGCTAGTATTTTTTATTAACAAAACACTTCTTAGACCGAACTACTTATCACTGCAAGGCCGCTAGGTTTAACTTCAGAAACTTTTTATTCAGCAAGGAAGCTGTTCTTTCACTGCTGATGAGGCTGCTTTTAGCATAAATAAAGGCACGCTGTGAAAGAATCTGTATCTTACTAACTTATACAGAATAAAGCCCAAATTAGGGCACAAGGGTTATTATCAATCTTCAATGAAAACTGGAGCTAGTGTTTGATAAGAAAGTACAATTTCAACAAAACAAGTAACTGTATGTTCAATTTAACAATGCAAATGCGAGAAGGAATTGGTTGCACATCATGTCAAGGTTGCATTGTCAAATAGCAGGACATGATGGATTGAATGGTCTCAGCACCATTAGTTGGATGAGTTTTAATTAGTACATAGGCATGGATATACAGTATGATTGAGGTCCTAAATGGGATAGACACAAAGCCCTTCACAAGATTAGTACAATTCGATCACTATGTTTGAATCGAACTAATATCTGAAGTCTAGTGTTTTTTAGGACAAGATAGCCACCTGTTTCAAAAGGAATCCATAGGCCCCAAACAACTGGAATCCTATCATAGTAAATCTAGTCTTTAACTAACATTCCAAGTGGTTATGCCACCAAATGCAGGAATCTAACCAGATTGCCCCACGATTTCTACTAAGCCTCACAAGATTCCTGAAACCAAACACAGCCTAAAACTGAGTCACCGCGGGTCTTGAGCAGCTCAGCTCAGCACAGTAAGCTCCCTTTGCAGCAAAAATCCTACCATGAGTGCAGGTCAGCAACGAGCTGGGTTGCTCCGGACCCGTGAAGACTCACTTAAAATACTATAAGGGGCCGGAATCTGCACTTTCATATATTTAGGACTAATTTAACACCACCTCAATACTTTTGGGAGGGCAGATGCACTTTACTCGTACTGAATATGTCAACAGTTACACGCTTACTACATGAAACTCCTAGTGCATAACAGCATTACTAGTAAATCCAAGTAGGTCACACCTTGCAAATCCTTTGTATACGATCATAACAAAGGATCCCTATGGACAAGCCAATAGCCATATGGCATACATAGCACAATATTAGATACTGATTTGTGGTACAATAGGACACAATGACCTTAAGCAGATGCCAAACAAAATTTTGTGCATATCGCACTCGATCCCGGATGCGCTTGATCAAAGAATCAAATAAAAGAAAAAAAATGCAATTGCTAAATACAGTGATGGTGTTTAAGTTCATATATCCGGGACTATGGGTTCCTAATGAAAACAGATAAACAAGGCAAAGGGGTGAAACAGAAAATTAGGCCTTTGGCATCCTAAATCGAGAAGGAGCATCTGATAAGCAAATGAAACGTATCGGCTACAGTACAGACAGAAATGCTTCTGACCGAAACAAAATGCGGTACCTTGGCGAAACGTGAGGCCTCAGCGGCGGCTTCGTTGCTCGGCTTAGGAGATGGTTCAATCTCACACTCCAGGTCGCTCTCATCACCCTGCCATAATCAATCAGGGCAACAGAAGCACCACAAACATCATTAGGAAGAGATAAGGCAACAGTTGAACAAACTGAATTTCTTCTATACGCCAACCTCTTATAAGATCTAACAGTTCCTGACACGACAATACTGGCTAGAAGGCACAACTGAGGCTAAGTCGAAATTAAACTGGCAGAGTAATCCATCCAGGAGCACGAACCAGTGGCTGGGGGCTGCCGTCCTCGACGTTCTCGACGAAGTCGTGGCCGTAGGCGATGTAGCGCCAGAGCATCTGGTACTCGCGGGCGGAGGTGATGCCCGTGGCCGTCTTGGCCACCAGCGCCCGCCAGTCGATGCTCCTCCGCTGCGCGTGCTGCGTCACCTCCTGGAGCGCCGTCAGGATCGTCGCCGGCGAGTACCTGCGGCGGAGAGGCCGAGCGGCGCGTTAAAAACCCTAGCTAGGGCGGACCGGCGTGAAGCGGCGAGCGGCGCGAAGAAGGGCGAGGAGGAGGAGGACGGACGGACTTGTGGAGGATGAGGTACAGGTCGTCCTCGGATAACTCTCGCTTCCCGGCCGCCGCCAGCGCCGCCAGCGCCGCCGCCGCCGCCGACGCCATCTCGAAGGGTGTTGACTCGTCGGAGCCTCCGCGGTGAGCTGGGGAAAAACTGCGGCAGGATCAGCTCGACCGTGGGCCGTTGGATCGGATGGATGAGCGACCCGGCTTGGCCACGCCGGAGCTTGAGGGGACTCTGTGCATTTCGCGAAAACCACCCCAATTATAACATCTCTACAAGAAAAGCCCCCACCAGCCCTGACCGACCAAAGCCATCCGTGATCCGTGGGAGATCCAACGCCCATATTCGTTTTTCTATTTTTCACCCTATAAATTTCAAGCTACCTTTGAGAAAAAACAGATTAAATCCTTCTTCTGAGATAGTGTTTACCGCTTGCTCTTTCATTCTTTACTGGCAGGCTTGCAGACGGAGGGCGACGCGAAGAGGATGCGAATCGAAACTGAAGTTGCTCGGGCAAGGATTGTGTCGCTGATGAGGTTATGCAATGGTCATGGATGATCAGCGAAGGTTCAAGGGCGATGCGCTTTTTGCAGGGGATGGTTGTTGGCAGTTTCTAGTGGAGTTTCGGCCTACTTAGTCTATTAGTCTAATAACTCTTTTGTTTTTATTATGTCTGAGTTGTAATAGGAAGTACTTCTCCCCCTAGGATAATGTTTGTAGGTTTTCGTCTCATAGGCAAGCTGTCACATTGGATTTCCTAGTAATGTTTGAACTCGCTCTCTTTTTTTTTCCTTCTTCGCTTGGACTTTGGAATTTGATGTATTTTCTTTATTCAAGTGATGAAAAGGGGTTAGCCCAGTTAAAAAAACTATACAAATCGACATTGACCAAGCGTTCGGTCTCCGTTTGGATAGACAGCAGCATTTTGGTTCCCATGCTTATTTGGGTTTTCTCTTTCAAGTATCGGCGAGGCGTGGTGGCCGAATTGTCTGTCAATACTTAGGAGACACAAGAAGAATACAAACAACCCCAAGATGCCACTTATAATGGGCAATGTTCATTTCTCCTTGCAGGCAGGCAATGAAGATTACAAGGCACTCAACTCCTGTTTATGGCAACATTTTGCTGCCATTTTGTGATGTTCAGTTATGTAACAGTTTAAACCAGTTCCCGTTTCTAGCTGCCGACCGGAGAATTATGAGGGCTAGGTGAAAACGCGTTTCTAGCCATGAGTGGAGCCTGTGACGGCGGTGTCCGTGAGCGTCGTAACCTTCTTGAAGGCGTCGATGGGAGGCTTTCTCTTCCTCAGCGAGGGATAACTCCGGGGGAAACCCAAGACCCAAGGGTCAGTCGTTGACGGTGTGTTGACGTCATTCTCCTCTTGAGGGCATCGATTTTGGAGGGTAATCCGGTTGAAGGGACCAGTGGGTGTGTTGAGAGGTGGGGTGATGGGAAGGCGTCGAGGCTTCTGTGGCATCGATGATGGGGCAAGTGAAGTCGGAGGCATTGCGGCGGTTGCGGTAGTCGACTCTTCTTCAACGTGTCCGTTAGATTACCTTGGTTTGGTTGTTGTGGTGAAGTCGGAGCTGCGGCGGCGGGCCCCTGTGGCAACGATGACATGCAGCAGTTGGTCCGTTCGGTGGTCTTTCACGACGCCAGCCAGGCATAGTTCTTCTTTGGATCTCTCCTTCAGAGTTGGAATCGTGCTGCCCTCGACACGGGTAGCTAAGTACTGGCACAGTTCTTCATGTGTTCCTGCATGACATGTGCGGTGAGGGTTGTGGCGGTGTTCGTCCATAGCGAAGTCGGAATCGCTTGTTCGGTGATTAGGGACGGCGATGACGCCTGCTAGGAGAAGTGACGACCATGACGCATGTGTGCTAGCTTGGCGACACACTCTTTTGTAGAGGTGGGGGGCGTGTGCCGCTTAGCGATTTGTGATGGTTTTTGTCCGGTTCTTCGTTAATTAACCGTGCAATTCTCTTCTGCTTAATCAATAGATGAGGCAAAAAATTTGCCTCCGTTTCAAAAAAAGAAAAACAGTTCCCGTTTGCCACCAGCAGATTACGACGACTTTCAGTACAGTGATCGAAGTCTAAAAGGCTGAGCTCATTCAGTCACAACAACGATATCAAGTAACTTCAATCTCTTTTGCCATACTCAATTCAGTCAAAACAGTGACACTGACAGTATCGCTGATCTGCTCTCAGATCAGTTTACAACCTAAAGCTCTGCCGCTGTTGGTGCTCACGGCTCACCGATGCGTCGCGACCTCGACGGCGCGGTGCAGCCATGGCAGTGGCGACCGTCCTCCCTCTTGGGGGTGCGGGATCAGCAACGCGACGATTGCTCGGCGTGCAGGCACGCTGTGATCCCTGAACCTGAAGCTTTTATTGAACAGAAACGACACTTCCAGTACAGACAGACAGACCGGTGTCATAGTATATGCTATATGCTCCTAGAATGTCGCGTCGCGGCTAGCCGGCGGCAGGGTCAGTAGGGCCGCTCCCCGACGACGTTGCCGGGCGGGTAGTAGTTGCAGGTGATGAAGACGCCGCCGTCGTCGCACACGACGCGCGCGCAGCCGACGTAGGCGGTGCGCCGCCACACGATCTGCGTGTAGTGGCCGCACTCCCGCCCCGGCGCGCACGCGTTGGCGGCGTAGGAGTAGTCCACGCCCTCCGCCGCCCAGTCCTTGACGGCGTCCCCGGGCCGCCAGTCGGCGCCCGCCCCGCCCCAGAAGATGTTCTCGCCCAGCGCGAACTGGCCCTCCGGGAACGAGTGCCGCAGCGCGCAGTCCGCCCGGCGCTGCGACGCCCACGACCGCGCGTACGACTCCAGCCGCGCCGACCACGCCAGCGGCAGCTCCCACCGCGCCATCCGCACCGCGTTGTGGTAGTAGAGGAACTCCGCCGCTTCCGCCCACGCGCCCAGCCCGCCCAGCGCCGCGCCGGCCGAGGCGCCGTCGCTGCCCCCGCAGCCCGCGCACCGCGCCGCCGAGACGTTGTACACCGTCGCGTTGTAGTCGTGCACGCCCGGCGGCTGCGGGTGGTGATGGGCGGACGGCGACGGCGCCGTGGCAAGTGCTCCCCGGAGTAGGAAGCACAGGCAATGGATGTGGAGGCTGGAGAGGAGCAGAGCGGCGAGCGGCTTCATGGTTTCGCTCCCCCTCTGTCTAGACTCTAGAGCAGTGGACTGGTGGTGAGTGGAGTGTAGGTGCGTTGTGTAGCAGGGCTGCGATTGGATGGAGGGATCCAGAATTATATGTACTGCGAGCTCACAGAGCAACAGGCGATTCGTTTGTCTTTTGCATCGGGCGCGCGCCCGTGACCTGAGAGCGGCGGCCGGTTGATAATTGCATCATCAACCTGGGTCGTGTGTGTGTGCTACTACTCCAACTTGGGTTGTGCTAATGCAGGCTATACTTAGTTAGTTGTCCATCAGGCCGCGACAGCGGCATGGATCTTGTCAGGAAGAAACATTCCTACGTATGTGTGCAGGTCCTTGTGTAAATTTCCGTGACCGTGGACTGCTGCATTCCCACGGACAGAGCGTTTATGGTACAATGTTGGCCGCTGGGTTTGCCAGAGGTACGTACGATGGGTGGGTGGATCCGTGGATCAGCACTCACTACCGCATAACTGCCATGTCGTCTGTAACATTCACACATTCACACATTTTCCCCATGGATGCGATACTTGTCACATTCGATGCCTTTACCAATGCGAGGCAGCAAGCTTGACCCGTGAGCCGTGACCATCACCACGGTCGGTACCAACCGGTTTCATTTCAAGACGCTTCCAGCCGTCACGAGCGCGCACCACCGATCACAGGCCGGCATCGCCAGCCGCTCCCGCCATGCCCGGGGCCCAGCTCCGCTCCCCCGTGCATGCACTGTGCCACTGTGTGAACTGTGAAGGACGTGTGGTGGGTGCGCGCGGCGCGGCGTGACCGACCGCTCCGTGCGTGCATGCATGGGGGCCTGAGGAGACTGGCGTCGCGCGCCTACGTGTCTCCTCCGCGAGCGCTCTCCGGGGGCCACCGTCGAATCTCCGGCGCTGCATGCCAACGGCCGGCTCGCTCGGTTGTGGTACGTGTCTTCACCGCGAGCGCTCAGGTGCCGTCGCAGGAAACGGCACCGGTGCATGCCAACTGCCGTCCGGTCATGGTTTTGGTCCGGGGGCCACTGTCGAATCTCCGACGCTGCATGCCAACGGCCGGCCAACCGCCGGTTCGCTCGGTTGTGGTACGTGTCTCCACCGCGAGCGTTCCGGGCCGCCGTAGGAAACGACACCGGTGCATGCCAACCGCCGGCTCGTCCGGTCATGGTTTCGGTCCGAGGGCCATCGCCGAATCTCCGACACTGCATGCCAACGGCCGGCTCGCTCGGTTGTGGTACGTGTCTCCATCGCGAGCGCTCCGAGGCCGCCGCAGGAAACGGCACCGGTGCATGCCAACCGCCGGCTCGTCCGGTCATGGTTTTGGTCCGGGGGCCACCGCCGAATCTCCGGCGCTGCATGCCAACGACCGGCCAACCGCCGGCTCGCTCGGTTGTGATACGTGTCTCCACCGCGAGCGCTCCGGGCCGCCGTAGGAAACGACACCGGTGCATGCCAACCGCCGGCTCGTCCGGTCATGGTTTCGGTCCGGGGGCCATCGCCGAATCTCCGACACTGCATGCCAACGGCCGGCTCGCTCGGTTGTGGTACGTGTCTCCACCGCGAGCGCTCCGAGGCCGCCGCAGGAAACGGCACCGGTGCATGCCAACCGTCGGCTCGTCCAGTCATGGTTTTGGTCCGGGGGCCACCGCCGAATCTCCGGCGCTGCATGCCAACGACCGGCCAACCGCCGGCTCGCTCGGTTGTGATACGTGTCTCCACCGCGAGCGCTCCGGAGGCGCCGCAGGAAACAGCACCGGTGCATGCCAACCGCCGGCTCGTCTAGTCATGGTTTTGGTCCGTGCGCGATCGGACCACCGAAGGCCGATTGGCACGGGCGTGTCTATGCCTCGGCTTCACGCGAGACAGGAGGCCATAGCTTCATTTTTTCGTTTTATTTTTCACGTCTTTTGTTTTCGTTTTTGCTTTCCTGTTTTAAAAAATTGTGTTGACCTTCAATAAAGCAGCTGGACCGGGCTCTCAGCAGTTCCTTTCTAGTGCTCTCTGTCGTTGGCTAGGTCTGTAATAAAAGTTGATAGTAGACTTGTAGCGTTTGCTGCTTCATTAATAAAAAGATGGACTGATCCTTCGTTTGTTCCTTCGTTTATCTGTAGTAGCTCTTTGTTGGTTTGATCCTTCGTTTGATCTGATTGTGGACTGGGGATTGTTCTGCTTCATTAATAAAAAGATGGAGCGGAAGGGGGACCTTTTTATTCAAAAATAATAATTACTCATTTTAGTATAAATTTAATACTAAAGCAGCGACACTTATTTTGGGACGGAGGAGTATATTACAAAAGGAACTTTACATAAAATGTTTGAACATGTTGATCTAGCATTTCAAAAATGTTAACTGTGTATAGAAAATATATATTCCATATATACAAAATACAAAAATACACATACAATGTACTCCCTCCGTTTCTAAATATAAGACCTTGTAGAGATTGCACTATAGACTACATACAAAGTAAAATAGATGAATCGACATTTTAAAAGATGTCTATATACATCCGTATGTAGTTCATAGCGAAAATTTTAAAAGGTCTTATATTTAGAAACGGAGGGAGTATATGAAAAGAATGTTGAGTATGTATTTAAAAAACAATAAACATGTATAAAAATGTCATCATGTAATTCATTAAATGTTCAAAGCATAATAAAAATATTGACCATGTGTGCACACAATGTACATTTTTCTATACATTAGACAAAAATTATATACATGTTAACATTTTTCAAATACAAATTTAACTTATAAAAATATGTTTTATTGTGTCCATTTTTACTTAATTTTCGTTCTGTATATTTTTATATACACGTCTAACATCAAAAACATATTATCAACATTTTTTTCATATGAAAAAAAGAATAACAGAAAACCAATGACAACCGAAAAGGAAACATAGGAAAAAAGAGAAAAAAAATCAAAGAAAACCACAAATAGAATGGATAACAGCAAAAACCTACCCGCAAAAAAAACAGAAAAAATCAAGAAACGAAAAAATGAAGAAAACCTATGTAAAATAAGAAAGATGAAAAATAAAAATGAGAATGCGACGCAAAAACAGTGCATCATAATGAAAATCCTATCGAAAACACACAAGAAAACAGTAAAACCCATAGAGAACGATAAAGAAAAACGACGAAAACTGGATGAAAATCATAAAGAAATCACACAAAAAACAAATGAATAATAAATCACGTTTTTTTGTATTTTTTTCTTATTTTTGTATTTTTTATAATTCCAATTATTCTAAAAATATATATTACAAAAAACACTATACATTAAAAGTTTGAAAATATTGAATAAGCATTTGAAAATTGTCAACTCATGTATACAAAAAACATATACATAAAATATACAATATGCATGAAAATAATTGATCATTTATGTAAAAATTATAATCAAGCATTTGAAAAATGTCAAAAGAAATATAGAGTTTTTTTTGTGTGTCTGACTACTCAGGTTTGCCACTAGGAATTTTAACTGTTCAAAAATGTCATCACTTCGTTAGACGCATGCTCAAAAATGCCACTCGACACCAGTACTATCAGCTCAAACCTCGTTTGCCATGTAGTAATGACCAAAATGCTTATATACCAACATGTAGACTCTCTCCTCCCTCTCTTTCTCTCTCTCTCTATATATATATACACACACCACTACAATAAAGTATGGGTCACACTTGATCCCAACAACGTTCTTATTTTCCTCTACAATAATCCGCTTGCTTAGTCCTGACAAGTGGGATCCACACTTATCATTGTGAGATAGAGAGAGCTAACATGTGGGTATAAGGGTATTTTCATCGTATAACATGGTTGAAGAGTTTCACCTTATAATAATGATGTCTAATGGCATTTTTTTGCAAACATCTCATGAAACGATGGTATTTTTAGGCAATATTAATTTCTAATGACAAAACTGAGTAGTGGGACACAATTAGTGGCATAAATGATAAAGACCCAAATATATAATGTGTATGCAAAGAATGTTAATAATGTATTTCAAAAATAAAAATGTACATACAATATTGATCATGTATTTATAAAATTCTAAACACGTATAAAAAATATCGATCATGTGTTAGCCACTTTTTATATTTCAATAAAAAATAACACACATCGTATATTTTTGTATACAACAGGAGAAATTGTATAAATGTTTAACATTTTAAAATAAAAATTAAAAATATCTTATATTTTATCTAATTGTGTTTAATGCTAGTTGTACATATTTTGTATACATGATCAACATATTTTTATATAGTTTTAGCATTTTTTAAAGTATACTTTGCATTTTCATATGAACAAACGAAAGAAAGAAAACCCAATGACGACCGAGAAGAAACAAAGCAAATCGAAAGAAAAAATAAAAGGAGAAAACAAAGAAAATCACCGCAAAGAGCCCGGACGTATAAGGATGATATAAGGGCTCGGGTTGGATCACATTTTTGCTTATCTCTCATGTTTGATCACTGACCGGACACAACCTCAGACGTTTGAGGAGGATGCAAGGAGGCCGGCTGTAGATGCTCGTAGAAGAAGAAATGAACTAATAGGTAACCTCAACAGAGGGGTGCTAAGCAACTGACCAAGCCCTAGATAAAATAGATGCTCACTTAATGAGGGGAGGAACATATTCAATCGGAGCCAAGAGCACCCAGATCCTACACACTCGCGAGATTAGGGTAGAAAATTATATTGATCTAAGGATCCTGTCAAGATCGTCTACCCAACTCATGGAGTTCACCCGAAACTTAACGAACACATGGTGTACATTGCCATTGTAATCCCTTGATGATATAATTCCATACAAGCAGGATTAGGGTTGCGAGTCACCACGCGAGGCTTGAAATTGGGCACCCCCGGATATCCATCTAGTACAATAGTGATCACCCTCGACTCCATCATCGAGCGACCTAGATCTCGGGAAGCGCCGACTTGTTCATGATATTTCTTAACAAATTCCAACATAAATTTTGTTGGACCTTCAAGCGCAAGGGTTTGTACCAAGAAGTATGTTTCCCTCAATGAGAACCAAGGTATCAATCCGTGGAATTCTCCTATGAGGAATGGTCAGCCTTGCACCGAATTACGAAACTTTCACTTGCCCCCAACACTTCTAGTAAGGTTCTAAATCTCATTAGCTTTGCTAGTTACAAGGGTTAGCATATGGACTGTATGTAATTGGTTTTTGTATGCGAAGAAAATTAAATTCAAAATAGAACTGATAAGCAAGTAATTGGGTTGTGTACATGAGGAATAAAAGATTGGGATCCATAACGTCAGTAGTGGCACCTCTCCAAAAAACATATATGTGGTGAACAAATTACCGTTGAATATTGGTTAAATTACAATGTTTATGTTTGATCCTACATGTCATTATTGCATATAGGTATTGCGTCCATGTATCTATAGAGCGCTATCCAATTGCATGTATAGCTAATACTCCACTCAAAGACTATTATCCTGTTGGGGGAACGTTGCATGGGAAACAAAAAATTTCCTACACACACGCAAGATCTATCCATGGTGATGAGCATCTACGAGAGGGAGAGTGGATCTACATACCCTTGTAGATCGCTAAGCGGGAAGCGTTAAGAAACGCGGTTGATGTAGTCGAACGTCTTCGCGATCCAAATCGTCGAGCGTCCCGCGATACCATCACGATCCATCTCGCGATCCAATCACGATCCATCCCGCGATCCCATCAAGATCCGTCACGCGATCCAATCATGAATCGTCTCGCGATCATGATCACGGTCCTTCCGATCTAGCGCCGAACGGACGGCACCTTCGCGTTCAGCACACGTACAACTCGATGACGATCTCCGCCTTCTTGATCCAGCAAGATGGAGCGGAGAGGTAGATGAGTTCTCCGGCAGCACAATGGCGTGGTGGCGGTGGTGGTGAACTAATCCTATAGGGCTTCGCCTAAGCACCGCAGAACTAATCTAGAGGAGAAACAGATCTAGAGGAAGAAGAGGGTAGCACGTGGCAATTAGGGTTAGCTTTTCCCTCTAAATCCTCTACTATATATAGGAGGGAGGGAGGGGATGAGGCAGCCTCAAACCCTCAAGGTTTGGTCGAAATTGGAGGTAGAGGAGTCCTACTCCAATCCTATTAGGAGTAGGATTCCTCCTTTCCACTTGGAAACTCTTTCCACCTCTCCACCTTTGGATTTTTTTTCCTTCTCAAACCTCATGGGCTTTAGTGGAGGCTTTGTCCAGCCCACTAGGGGCTGGTTTGTCTCCTCCCACAACCCATGAGGCCCCTCGGGGCGTGACACCCCTCCCGTACCCTCCCGGCACTCCCGATATACTATCGATGAGCCCGAAACTTTTTCGGTGACCAAAACAGGACTTCCTATATATCAATCTTTACCTCTAGATCATTCCGGAGCTCCTCGTGACGTCCGGGATCTCATCCAGGACTCCAAACAACATTCAGTCACCACCATACATAACTCTATACTACCGAAACATCACCAAACCTTCCTATATATCAATCTTTACCTCCGGACCATTCCGGAGCTCCTCTGACGTCCGGGGTCTCATCCGGGACTCCGAACAACATTCGGTCACCACCATACATAACTCTATACTATCGAAACGTCACCGAACCTTAAGTGTGCAGACCCTACGGGTTCGAGAACTATGTAGACATGACCGAGACACCTCTATGGTCAATAACCAATAGCGGGACCTGGATGCCCATATTGGTTCCTACATATTCTACGAAGATCTTTATCGATTGAACCTCTATGTCAAGGATTCAGTTAATCTGATACGTTGTTCCCTTTGTTCTTCGGTATGTTACTTGCCCGAGATTCGATCGTCGGTATCTCTATACCTAGTTCAATCTCGTTACCGACAAGTCTCTTTACTCATTCCGTAATACAAGATCCCGTGGCTAAATCTTTAGTCACATTGCTTGCAAAGGCTTATAGTGATGTTGTATTACCGAGTGGGTCCTGAGATATCTCTCCGTCACACGGAGTAACAAATCCCAGTCTTGATCCATGCCAACCCAACAGATACCCTCGGGGATACCTGTAGAGCACCTTTATAGTCACCTAGTTACGTTGCGACATTTGATACACACAAGGTACTCCTCTAGTATCAGTGAGTTGCATGATCTCATGGTCATAGGAACAGATACTTGACATGCAGAAAACTGTAGCAATAAACTGACACGATCATATGCTATGTTTATAGTTTGGGTCTTGTCCATCACATTATTCTCCTAATGATGTGATCCCATTATCAAATGACATCTCATGTCCATGGCTAGGAAACCTTAACCATCTTTGATCAACGAGCTAGTCCATCAGAGGCATACTAGGGACATGGTGTTGTCTATGTATCCACACATGTATCTGAGTTTCCGATCAATACAATTCTAGCATGGATAATAAACGATTGTTATGAACAAGGAAATATGATAATAACTAATTTATTATTTCCTCTAGGGCATATTTCCAACAGTCTCCCACTTTCACTAGAGTCAATAATCTAGTTCACATCACCATGTGATTCGCATTGTTATTAATCTAACACCCAATGAGTTCTGGGGCTCGATCATGCTTTGCATGTGAGAGAGGTCTTTTAGTCAACAGGCCTGCGACATTCAGATCCGTGTGTACTTTGCAAATCTCTATGTCACACTGTAGACACTGCTACCACACTCCACTTGGAGCTATTCCAAATGGCTGTACCACTACACGTATCCGGATTGCTACTAAGGAGTCCTTCGGATTGGTGTTAAATATTGCATCGATGTAACTCTTTACGACGAACTCTTTATCACCTCGATAATCGAGAAACATTTCCTTAGTCCACTTGTTACTAAGGATAATTTTGACTGTTGTCCAGTGATCCACTCCTGGACCACTCTTGTACCCCTTGACAGACTCATGGCAAGGCAGACACAGGTGCGGTACATAGCATGGCATACTATATATAGAGCCTATGACTAAAGCATAGGGGATGACCTTCGTACTTTCTCTTTCTTTGACTGATCCATTTTTAACTCTTTCAAAATCTTGTCAAGGTATGTACTCATTGAAAGTCTTATCAGACGTTTTGATCTATCTCTATAGACATCGATGCCCAACAATTAAGTAGCTTTATCCAGGTCTTCCTTTGAAAAACTCTTTTCAAACAACCCTTTATGCTTTCCATAAATTCTATATCATTTCTGATCAACAATATGTCATCCACATATGCTTATCAGAAACTCTATAGTGCTCCCACTCACTTTATTGTAAATACAAGTTTCACATAAACTTTGTATAGACTCAAAAACTTTGATCACCTCATCAAAGCGTATATTCCAACTCCGAGATGCTTGCTTCAGCCCATAGAAGGATCGCTGGAGCTCGCACACCTCTTAGCATCCTTAGGACTGAAAAAACCTTCTCGTTGTATCACATACAACCTTTCCTCAAGTAAACCGTTAAGAAAACAATATTTTGACATCCATCTGCCAGATTTCATAATTGAAAAATGCAGCAACTGCTAACATAATTCCAACAGACTTTAGCATCGCTACGAGTGAGAAAGTCTCATCGCAGTCAACTCCTTGAACTTGTCGGGAACTTCTTTGTGACAAGTTGAGCTTTATTAATGGTGACATTCACCATCAGCGTTTGTCTTCATCTTAAAAGGTCCATTTGTACTCAACGACCTGCCGTCCAACGAGCAAGTCTACCAAATTCTATACTTGGTTTTCATACATGGATCCTTTCTCGGATTTCATGGCCTCTAACCATTTGTCGGAATCCGGGCCCATCATCGCATCTCCATAGCTCGTAGGTTCATCGTTCTCCAACAACTTGACCTCCAAGACAGGGTTGTCGTACCACTAAGGAGCAGTACGTGTCCTTGTCGACCTACAAGGTACGATAGTAACTTGATCCGAAGCTTCATGATTATCATCATTAACTTCCTCTTCAACTGACGTAGGCTCCACAGAAACATCTTTCTACGCTGTGCTACTATTTGGTTGAACAAAGGTTCAACAACCTCATCAAGTTCTATCTTCCTCCCACTCAATTCTTTCGAGAGAAACTCTTTCTCGAGAAAGGATCCATTTTAGCAACAAACACTTTATGCTTGGATCTGAGATAGAAGGTTTACCCAACTGTTCTTAGGGTATTCTATGAAGATGCATTTGTCGGCTTTGGGTTCGAGCTCTTTAGGTGAAAACCCTTTTCACATAAGCGTCGCAACTCCAAACATTAAGAAATGACAGCTTAGGTTTCTGCCAAACCATATGGTGTCATCTCAACGGATTTAGATGGTGCCCTATTTAAAGTGAATGTAGTTGTCTCTAATGCATAACCCAAAACGATAGTGGTAAAACGATAAGAGACATCATAATTTGCACCATATCCAATAGATCACGACTACGACGTTCGGACGCACCATCACACTATGATGTTCCAGGTGGCGTGAGTTGTGAAACAACTTTCACATTGTCTTAAATTGTATACCAAACTCGTAACTCGGATATTCACCTCCACGATCATATCATAGACATTTTATCTTTTTGTCACGATGATCTCAAACTTCACTCTGATTCTGCTTGAACTTTTCAAATGATTCAGACTTGTGTTTCATTAAGTAAATATACACTATATCTACTCAAATCATCAGTGAAGGTAAGAAAATAATGATATCCACCGCAAGCTACAACACTCATTGGACCGTATACATCAACATGTATCATTTCCAATAAGTCACTTGCCCATTCCATCAAGCCGGAAAACAGGGTTTTAGTCATCTTGCCCAAGAGGCATGGTCCGCATGTCTCAATCGATTCAAAATCGAATGAACCCAAAGATCCATCAACATGGAGTTTCTTCATGTGCTTTACACCAATATGACATTTAGCGGCAGTGCCACAAATATGTGGTACTATCTGTTAGTGCATCTAGTGCCCCTTAGTGATTTTGGTGTATTGAAGACTTATATGTTAAGGTACTAATGTGTTTGTGAGTGTACACCGGCTCTATAAGTCGATGAGGAGTTTGATATATTCGGAGATTATCGACCCCTAAAAATGTATGTCTTCAAGTGAAGACTTTGCTGAAGACTTTTTGAAGACTTTGCTGAAGACTTTGTGAAGACTTTGAAAATGAAGAAGTTGGTGTGACCTTGAAGATATGAACGAGGAATATGAAGCATGCAGACTTTTGTTTTCGTAGTTTCATTTCCTTTATTTGAGTCATAGGAAACACCATACTTTTAAAGGGGGCCGAGGTAATACTAAGGAAAATTTCCAACTGATGCTCAACTCCAAAATCCTCAACCTATACAATCCTTCGAGTGAAGCCTTTAGAAATCTCTTACGGTTCAGTCAAGTTCTTCAGTGACAGAGATGAAGTTCTTCTGGTCTCTGACGAAATTGATGTGACTGAGGAGTTAGGATTTCGCCAGTGCGAATTGCCTACAAGTGAGGAACATGATATGTGTGAGGACTTTCATAGTTCGAAAATCTGACCGTTGTTGTGCTTAGCGCGAGCTGTCCCCAATCGCAAATATCCACATAACGGTCATATCATTGGGGGCATTTATGTCATATCATGTCAGGTTGCACCATGGCTATAAATAGCCACCCCCACAACCACTAGTTGGTTGGCTGCTCCGAGAGAGAACTGACACTTGTCATTTGAGAGCAACCCATCCTCCGAGGACTTTGAGTGAAAATCATCAGTGAGGAAAAACCCACAACCAAACCACCAAACCCAAGGTGATTGAGCATCACTGAAGAAATTCCTGTGTGGAACCGACACTTGTTACCTTTGAGGACTGTGCATCCTCCAGACGGTTAGGCGTCATGGTCTAGTGCTCCTGCAGTCAATTGGGGATCACGAAGTGACCTTGGTATAGAGCATTCAGCAGTAAATTGTGGATCGCTGAATGATCAGTTTGTGAGGGTTTTGGAAGTCTACCCTGAAGTCTTACCACGAGTGTTGTGCGAGGACTGTGTGACCTTAGCTCAAGGAGAATACGGTAAGGACTGTGTGTCCTGGGACTATGTGTCCTCTGCTTTAAATACCAGGCCGCTCCAAACTAGACGTACGACTGTCACAGCAGTTGGAACTGGATCATCAAATCATTGTCTTCATCAAGCTACCTGGTTCTATTTCCTCAACCCTTCCATTTCCTCGTATAACTGTTGATGAAATTGAACTTTACTGTTTGAAGAATTTGACTGGAGACTTTCACAATTTCCTCACCTCAAATTCTTCAAGTTACCTTGTTCCTCACCTGCTTATCCTATATCACGCTACTTGTAATCTGTGCATGTTTCATTTCATCATGATGACTATGCTATCGCTATGTTCCTCATGCACTTGAGTACTTATTCCGCTGCTAGTTATTCATCACATTTCAAATTCCTCAAAGTTAAAATTCCTCAAGTGATGAATTTGTAAAAATCGCCTATTCACCCCCCTCTAGTCGATATAACGCACTTTCACTATCATTATTAACTTTGTATATTTTGGCATCTATGTTATGAACATGTGTACTACTACGATCAAGATTCAACAAACCATTCATTGGGTGCATGACCATTGAAGGAATTATTCATGTAAGCAGAATAACCATTATTCTCTGACTTAAATGAATAACCGTATTGCAATAAACATGATCTAATCACGTTCATGCTCAACGCAAACACCAAATAACATCTATTTAGGTTCGTCACTAATCCTGAAGGTAGAGAGAGCGTGCGATGTTGATCACATCAACCTTGGAGACATTTCCAACACACATGTGACCTCACCCTTAGCTAGTCTCCGTTTATTCCGTAGCTTTTATTTCGAGTTACTAACATTTAGCAATCGAACCGGTATCCAATACCCAGGTGCTACTAGGAGTACTAGCAAGGTACACATCAATAACACGTATATCAAATATACTTCTGTCGATGTTGCCAGCCTTCTTATCTACCAAGTATCTAGGGTTGTTCCGCTTCAGCGACCGCTCTCCTCATAATAGAAGTACTTAGTCTTAGGTTTGGGTTCAACTTTGGGTTGCTTCACTCGAGCAGGAACTGACTTTCCATCCATGAAGTTTCCCTCCTTGCCCTTGCCTTTCTCGAAACTAGTGGTTTTACTAACCATCAACACTTGATGCTCCTTCTTGATTTCTACCTTCGCGGTATCAAACATCACGAACAGCTCAGGGATCATCATTTCCATCCCTGGCATAATTATAGTTCATCACGAAGTTCTAGTAGCTTAGTGATAGTGACATAGAGAACTATATCAATCACTATCTTATCTAGAAGATCAACTCCCACTCGATTCAAGCGATTATAGCACCCAAACAATCTGAGCACATGCTCAACGATTGAGCTATTCTCCTTCATCTTGCAGGCAAAGAATCTTGTTGGAGATCTCATATCTCACAACACAGGCACGAGCCTGAGATGCCAATTTCAGCTCTTTAGAACATCTCATATGTTCCATGACTCTCAAAATGTTTTGGAGCCTCAATTCTAAGCCGCAATGCATGACGCACGGAACTATCAAGTAGTTATCGGAACGTGCCTGTCAGATGTTCACAACATCTACAAACGACGCTAGAGGGGGTGGCGCACCGAGCGGTGCATCAAGGACACAAGCCTTCTGTGCAGCAATGAGGACAATCCTCAGATCACGGACCTAGTCCGCAATATCGCTACCATCATCTATCAACTGTATTTCTCTAGGAACATATAAAAATTCAAGGGAGCTACAACGTGAGCTAGTAATCTACAACATAATTTGCAAAGACACTACTAACTATGTTCATGATAATGAGTTCAATTAATCATATTACTTAAGAACTCCCACTCAAATTGACATCCCTCTGGTCATTCGAGTGATACATGATCCAAATTCACCAACTCAAGTCCGATCATCACGTGAGTTGAGGTGGTTTCAATGGTGAACATCATCATGTTGATCATATCTACTATATGACTCATGTTCGACCTTTCAGTCTCTTGTGTTCCGAGGCCATGTCTGTACATGCTAGGCTCGTCAAGTTTAACCCGAGTGTTCTGCATGTGCAACGCTGGCTTGCACCCGTTGTATGTGAACGTAGAGTCTATCACACCCGATCATCACGTGGTGTCTCGACACGACGAACTTTCGCAACGGTGCACACTCGGGGAGAACACAATTGATCTTGAAATTTAAGTGAGGGATCACCTTATAATGCTACCGTTTTCCTAAGCAAAATAAGGTGCATAAAAGGATTAACATCACATGCAAATCATAAGTGACATGATATGGCCATGAACTTGTGCTTTTGATCTCCATCTTGAAAGCACCGGCATGATCTCCATCGTCACCGGCATGACACCATGATCTCCATCATCTTGATCTCCATCAATGTGTCGCCATTGGGGTTGTCGCGCCCATCATGCTTCTACTACTATTGCTACCGTTTAGCGATAAAGTAAAGCATTACATAGCGCTTAATGATTGACACGCAGGTCATACAATAATTAAAGACAACCCTATGGCTCCTGTCGGTTGTCGTACTCATCGACATGCAAGTCGTGATATTCTATACAACACATGATCATCTCATACATCACATATATCTCATCATGTAATTGGTCATATCACATCACAACATACCCTGCAAAAACAAGTTAGACTTCCTCTAATTGTTGTTGCATGTTTTACGTGGCTGCTACGGGTATCTAGCAAGAACAATTCTCACCTATGCATAAACCACAACGGTGGTACATAAGTTGCTTTTCAACCTTCTCAAGGACCGTCTTGTCGAATCCGATCCAACTAAAGTAGGAGAAATAGACACCCGCCAGCCATCTTTGTGCAATGAAGTTACACGTCAGTCGATGGAACCGGTCTCTCGTAAGCGTACGAGTAAGGTTGGTTCGGGCCGCTTCATTCCACAATACCGCTGAACCAAAACACGACCAAGGGAGGAAGCAATCTAAGCATCAACGCCCACAAACTCTTTGTGTTCTACTCGAGATCTCATCTACACATAGACCTAGCTCTGATACCACTACTGAGGAACATTGCATGGGAAACAAAAATTTTCCTACGCACACGCAAGATCTATCCATGGTGATGAGCATCTACGAGAGGGAGAGTGGATCTACATACCCTTGTAGATCGCTAAGTGGGAAGTGTTAAGAAACGCGGTTGATGTACTCGAACGTCTTCGCGATCCAAATCGCCGAGCGTCCCGCAATCCCATCACGATCCATCTCGCGATCCAATCACGATCCGTCCTGCGATCCCATCAAGATTCGTCCCGCGATCCAATCACGAATCGTCTTGCGATCTTGATCACGGTCCTTCCTATCTAGCGTCGAACGGACGACACCTCCGCGTTCAGCACACGTACAACTCGATGACGATCTCCGCCTTCTTGATCCAGCAAGATGGAGCGGAGAGGTAGATGAGTTCTCCTGCAGCACAACGGCGTGGTGGTGGCGATGGTGAACTAATCCTGCAGGACTTCGCCTAAGCACTGCAGAACTAATCTAGAGGAGAAACAGATCTAGAGGAAGAAGAGGGCAGCACGTGGTAATTAGGGTTAGCTTTTCCGTCTAAATCCTCTAGTATATATAGGAGGAAGGGTGGGGAGGAGGCAGCCTCAAACCCTCAAGGTTTGGTCGAAATTGAAGGTGGAGGAGTCCTACTCCAATCCTATTAGGAGTAGGATTCCTCCTTTCCACTTGGAAACTCTTTCCATCTCTCCACCTTTGAATTTTTTCCTTCTGAAACCTCATGGGCTTTAGTGGAGGCTTCGTCCAGCCCACTAGGGACTGGTTTGTCTCCTCCCACAGCCCATGAGCCCCCCGAGGCGTGACACCCCTCCCGATGGTCTCCTGGTACCTCCCGGCACTCCCGGTACACTATCGATGAGCCCGAAACTTTTCCGATGACCAAAACAGGACTTCATATATATCAATATTTACCTTCGGACCATTACGGAGCTCCTCGCGACGTTCGGGATCTCATCCGGGACTCCGAACAACATTCGGTCACCACCATACATAATTCTATACTACCAAAACGTCACCGAACCTTAAGTGTGCAGACCCTACAGGTTCGAGAACTATGTAGACATGACCGAGACACCTCTACGGTCAATAACCAATAGCAGGACCTGGATGCCCATATTGGTTCCTACATATTCTACGAAGATCTTTATCGGTTGAACCTCTATGTCAAGGATTCAGTTAATCCCGTACGGGGTGCCCTTTGTTCTTCGGTATGTTACTTGCCCGAGATTCGATCGTCGGTATCTCTATACCTAGTTCAATCTTGTTACCGGCAAGTCTCTTTACTCATTCTATAATACAAGATCCCGTGACTAAATCTTTGTCACATTGCTTGCAAGGCTTATAGTGATGTTATATTACCGAGTGGGTCCTGAGATACCTCTCTGACACACGGAGTAACAAATCCCAGTCTTGATCCATGCCAATCCAACAGACACCCTAGGGGATACCTGTAGAGCACCTTTATAGTCACCCAGTTACGTTGCGACATTTGATACACACAAGGTACTCCTCCAGTGTCAGTGAGTTGAATGATCTCATGGTCATAGGAACATATACTTGACATGTAGAAAACTGTAGCAATAAACTGACACGATCATATGCTACGTTTATAGTTTGGGTCTTGTCCATCACACAATGATGTGATCCCGTTATCAAATGACATCTCATGTCCATGGCTAGGAAACCTTAACCATCTTTGATCAACGAGCTAGTCCATCAGGGACATACTAGGGACATGGTGTTGTCGATGTATCCACACATGTATCTGAGTTTCCGATCAATACAATTCTAGCATGGATAATAAACGATTATTATGAACAAGGAAATATGATAATAACTAATTTATTATTGCCTCTAGGTCATATTTCCAACATATCCAACGTGCATATCTAATTATTAAGTAATGGCAAAGCATTGCATTAAGCAATATAACATAACATAACATTAACAATATAATCTCTGTACTAAGGGCCTCATTAAGTCTCAAAGGCATGCGCAAGCCTTTACCTCTTCTGAAAAGAATATGCAAGGTCATGTCTCATGTTCGTTTCTTTCGTCCTCTCTTTCAACCCATTTTGTTTATGGTTTTGCAGATTTTCTACCAGTTCATTTGGAAACCACCTCAACTGGACTACGTCTTATTAGCTTATGAAATAAAACTATGTTTTCTTAAGACAATAGGTAATGGTTTAGTCGACGGCTAAAAGCCGTTTCTAGGTCATAGTCACATTAATCATAAAAATACTGGGTAAATCATGATGATTATCTATTGAATTTTGTGTGTGAGTTATCTAGTTTAAAAGACCAAAATAGGGTTGATTGAAAAAAGTCTTAGTTTCACCGAATGGAGTGAAAGGTTGTGACCCCTGTCCGGAGCAAGACACACCTTTGTGGAAAAATATCTAGTGCTCTGGCGCCTCAGGTGCTGCGGTGATACAGTCCTGCGAGCGTTTTGATTTTTTTTTTTTGCTAAAAAAGAACTAGAAGTCTAAAAATTGTGTATATGTCGAGCAGATAAGGAGCTATCTAGATGTCATCTCATCTGAGATACGACGACCCAGGAGCCCGTCTCTGAGGAGCACATGATATCAACAAATTCGAAGAAAGAACTAGAAGTCTGAAAATTGTGTATATGCCGAGCAGATAAGGAGCTCTCTAGATGCCATCTAATCTGAAATCCGACGGTCAGGAGCTCGTCTCACAGGAGCACCTGATATTCAGCCTGTTTGGTAGCTTGAGGGAAAGGGAATGGGAGTTCATAAAAGTGAGTTTATACAGGGATTGGATTTGGGAGGTGGACTATTAGTCCTAATCCCACGTTTGGTAAGTGTTGGAAATTGCTTGTGGAAATTTGATTTGGAAATTAGTCTTTAAATAAATAAATTCGATACCCCCCCTGTAAACAACACGAGAGAAGGGAATATATCTGTATCGATGTGATGGGAAAAGCTACAAGAAACCAGAAGTTGTTGGCGTCTTCTCTTATATCGGCAGGTTTTCATGCGGGACATGCATAGCAAACGCAACATTTTTTTTTTCGTTTGTCAATTCCCTTTCCCCAGCTGAATTACCAGTCCTTCCCCGGGAAAGAGATACGGGGAAGTTGGCTCTCTCAATTCCCCATCCCTCCCTCTTAAATTCCTCTTCTCCTGAACCATACAAGAGAGTTTTAGTCTCATGTCCTCTCAATTCTCATTGCCTAGTTTTACCTTCCCCAACCAAACAAGCTGTTTGTGGGCACTTTTATTGAGACGAGATCTCAACCTTTTCCGTTCCATTTTATCACCTTCTCCTGCCGCCACGAGGCTGCGTCCATGCATGTGAGTATGTGACTATGTGAGCTTGTGCGGGTCGGCTGGTTGTTAAAGCCGTTGCTGCTCCGTCCATGCATGTGACTGACTGCCGATGTGAGATGCAGCGACGACGTGCTAGGCGGCCATTCACTAATTCCTCGCATCACATGGAAGGAGATCAAAGCTCGGCCGTGACATACACGTATGTTATTGTTCCATGACAGCGCCTCCCCATGTTTAACGTGAGCACCATCTAGGCTAGATTGGACGGCGGCCGCACTGGCGTTGTAGCAGTACTGTTTTAAACTATGCCGTTTGAATGTTGTGTAGCCCGTCTATTTAAATGGAATCTCACCTGATCGTGCAGGCATATTTGGACGTGCCATGTCAGGACGCAGCCGAAAAAACACACACAGATATAGGGGGCTGGTAATGGGATCATGGTTGGGCAACATGGAGCATGTCATCTCGCGTTTCGCTTGACATTTTTTATGGAGCGTGGACAAACGAAACAGCACAAGAGATTAAAGGTTTGACAAATTAATGGTAAGGGCATCTTCCTTAGGTACGCATATGCTGGCTGCTTTCTTTTTCTTTGACAGACGTGAATAATGACGAACAAGGGCATGAGGGATACAACTGCCTTCGTGAAAATGACTAGAGTACTCAACTTCCATGTGCAGGCAGGTATGAGAATAAAATCACATTGGCAATTTCGGCCTATCCCTTCTTTGCCCAGCTTTGATCTATCCTTCCTTTTCTTTTCAAGCAAGTTTTTTTTTTTTTGATATAGCTCATCATTCATGCCGAATGGTGAAGCTTTGGTAAGACCTAGTACTGGTAGTGCACACTGCAAGCAAGAAGCTCTTGAAAAGCGAGGGCTGAGCGCTCATAGCGAAAAAGATTAGAGAGGAAATGAGGGGCCACAGGGCGTGAGCTAAGAAGGTCTGGCAACGTTCTATTTGGATGTCGGCAAATTTAAAACACAGAATAGCAAAAACACACGATTGACATTCACTTTATGTTGAATTCCTATAGGATTTCAAAACACATAAAATTTGTAAGAGGTGTCTCTGAATAGGTTTTAGAGGATTGAGAATAGAGTATAGAAAGATAGAGTCTAAGTGTCTTGAACTTCTCAAAGAAAAATTAAGATAAAGTTGGAACATTATTGAGATACCTACGAAATAGAAGGCGTATGAGTAGTTCCATAGGAATATGGTGATCACAATCCTATGATCCAAAAGATTTCATGTTTGCCGAGAAAATTAATTCATAATGGTTGTTTGAAAACTTAGTTCACGCCCATCAATTTGGAACAACAACAAGAAGTAAAAAAAGGGTGCCGAGACCGGGACAAGGGCGACACGGCTGACCGAGGCGCTCGGCGATGGCTCGCTAGTACCTGGCGCAAAACGAAGATGACGCGGTTGGCTGGCGCATCGCTGACATAGTTGAGGAAGAGGGTTCGCAGGTTCGGGTGATGGCTTTTTTGTCTTGACCCTGTCGAGATTAGACAATTCTCGATCTCGAGTAGCGACCAACAATGAGGTCGCAAGCCAGAGCTCGCCAAGGCCTTGTCGGTGAAGGACGACCAAAGGAGGAGATGAGGAAGACGACTGAAGGATGAAGATGTAGGAGAAGCATTCGATTTGAATCCAACATCCGAAATTATTGGCTGGCGGATAAAAGAATAGATGGCCACATATTTCATGGAAAAAAATCGTATGAATTGAAGTCGTCATGAATTACTAATATGATACATTCATGGCTAAACCTGAGTATCTCGTGGGACCCGGCTTGCAAAAACCTTATCTTCAAAACGGAAGCTTGATAATTACTCTTTTCTCAAATCCGAACCCAGCCCAAAGCCCTGAAAGCCTGACCCAAAAATTAAACGTCAGGAAACAAAAGCCCAAGCCCGCCCCAAGCACCTTTGGGGCTACAAACTGGCCGGGCTTGACCCGGGCTGCCCATGCCCATGTACGAGCATCTACAACCGTACACCTCAAATGATTCCTCTTACGTTCACAGACGCGTTCGGTCAGTGATCGAACAGGAAAAAGAAGGAAAAAAGTGATCCAACCGGATCCCTCATATCATCCCTATACGTCTAGTCTGTCCGAGAACACTTGTATCCACCTCAAATATAGGGAGGATATGAGGTCTCGCGAACGCCCTAGCCGTGCCCGATCAGTCTGCCACGTAGGACGCGACCTCACCCCAGACCATCTTTTTTTTATTCATTCTTTTTTTTTCTTTTTTTCTTCACCAATCACGTGCAAGTGACCAGACATATGAGAAAAAAATATATGACTGCGCGAATGCACAAATAAAAAACACTACCAACCACTGATCGAGCGCGTCGGCTGAAGCTTAGGAATTCATATTTGCTAGTATGTCCGGCTGTAGATGCTCGCACATATCCCAACCGTGCTTTGGGAGGAGCTGGGGAACGAGCGGACGGCCCTGCCAGTGGCAAGCGCGCGAGCACATGCACCCTCCTTTGTACTCAAGTTCGAAGCGCACCACCCAACACGCGCCGCGCCATTGTTTGACATTTGCCACACGACCTGCAACATCCTCGATCCCCCAAGCGCAGCCGAGACCTTGACCGCCCTCTCGCTCCACCGGGAACAGATCCCTTCGCCTTTGACCCGCATATGATACTCATCCGCCACTAGCCTGCTCCGACTCGACGGAGACCCGCACAGGCGCACACGCCGTGGCGCCAGCCGGCGGCCGCCGAGCATCGCAGCTGCAGGCCGCAGCGCGCACGTACAGTTCTGCTGCGCCGCTGGACGCGCGGGGCGTGCTCGGGCACGTCTAGCTGCTACCCCGCTGCTGCTGCCATGGCGCGATGAATGCGCGAGGGTTGCAACTTGGCGTGGCGCCGTGGAGTTGGAGGGGAATTGAAGGAGCCGGGGCCGCACCGCAGCAGCATCGGATTCCAAGTGCCCATGACGCATCGCACGCCTGGACCTGGGAGAGCAGAGCAGGAGGCCCAGGCCAGGCTCTGTCTCTGTCTCTCAGCAGCGTCTCCCTCCAACTCCAATCCATCCTCGCAAGGTGGCACATGCGCCAGCCAGCCAGCCTCGACTCATCTATGCATCCTCACGTACACAGCTCACTTCCACAGCTCGTGAGGAGGAATCCAAGTCCGGCCACCTAAAAGCCACGCCAAAAAGTGGACTTTTTTTGGGTCAGCAGCTCACCATTCTCCTTTGCAACTGCTGTGATTTTTTATTTTTGTTACAAGCGTGGGAGTAGTATATGCATAATCGAGACGCCAATGAGCGAAAAAAAGGGAGCAATGCCTTGATTTTTACTTGACAGAGCAGCCAAATAGGTAGCTCACGATTCATTTCACATTTTGTTTCTAACCTCAACATGAGTAGTAGGAGTATATTTTTTTGGCAAGGAGAAGAATACAGCAGGGGCAGCGATAAAAAAATATATATTTTGTACACTCGTGGCAGCAGCACCATCGATTCGTCTTCAACTCTCGATGAGCGAGAATCAATGGCAGACAGCAGGATAATGGAGTACTCCGTAGTAGAATCGACGCGCATGCACAGCCGTGCACGCCGGCCGTCCACCGAGACCGACTCGCGTCGTCGACGGCGGCGACAACAACAGACGACCACCGGCTCCGGCCGGCAGGTCATCACTCATCAGTAGGGGCGCATGCCGACGTAGTTGCCGGGCGGGTCGTAGTTGCAGGTGATGAAGGTGCCGCGGCCGCCGTAGCACTCGACCATGGCGCAGCCGACGCGGGTGCTCCCCCGCCACACGATCTGCGTGTAGTGCCCGCACATGCCGCCGCTGCAGCGGTTGCTCCAGTAGTCGTACCGCGGCCGCTCCGCCAGCCACGCGCCCACGGCCTGCGCCGGCGCCCAGCCGGTGCCGCTGCCCCAGAAGAGGTTCTCGCCGTAGGGCCCCGACGAGTGCACCAGCGCGCAGTCCCCGCGCCGCGACTCGGCGTACGACCGCGCGTACGCCGCCACCCGCTCGTCCCACCTCAGCGCCGGCAGCCCCATCGCCGCCCGCGCCGCGTTCTGCTGGAACAAGAACTGCGCCCTGTAGTCGCCGCCCCGGGGGTACCCGGCGTCCACCACGACGACGAAGGCCGCATTGCCCAGCGCGACGGCGAGGAGGAGGGCGATGGACAGGCGGGTTCGGGTACAAGTGGACGAGGAGGAGGCCATTGGAGATGGTGGGTGGTGCTGGTCTGCTCTGCTCTGCTTACGGACGGGAGGCTGATATATATGGAGACTTGGAGTTGGAGGGAGAGCAGGAAATCTTGTCAGAATATTTTTAAGAGTGTCGTTGGGGAGGCGAGGCCATGTTCCGCCATGATTGCGCCACACCGGAGCTCTGGAACTGGGAGGAAGGTCTACCTAAAATCAGCTAGTAGAATCAAATTAGCCGCAGCTGCTCTTGTTTCGGGCGGTGCTTATTGAATTAGTGCTCCACCGGAATCAAGTTGATACTGATTGATTAGTTCGTTCGTTGTAGGCTGGTCAGCATGTGTACATTGAGCACGTTGATCAGACGTGCCTTGGCCCGTCTTTTCCAAGTAATAGTTGACATCTTGTCTCTGAATTTTACAGAATTTACAAATGCATTTGGAGATTATTCAGAAATTCTATAGATGTATAGATCGCAGGAACTCTGGATAATAGTAGGCATGATGGAACAGCTGTGTGTTCATCACGGAATGCCATTCAATTGGCCAGGGTGGTCGCTCAGACAGAAAGAGGCGGAGAGACGCGCATCGTGGCATGAATCAACAGGGAATAGCATGTACTCACTCCGTTCTTAAATATAGTCTTTTAATAGATTCCACAAGAAAACTACATACAAAACAAAATGATTTAATCTATATTCTAAAATATGTCTATATACATCCATATGTAGTCTCCTAGTGAAGACTTATATTTAGGAACAGAGGGAGTAGCACACCGTCGAGCTCACCAAAAGGGGCTCTTTACAGCTCACGTTGGTTGCCTTGCCAACACAGTGATAGCCCGCTCTTCTGGAAGTGCAATTTTTTTCTCTTATACTATCTGAAACTAAAGAGTTTTTTTTCTTTTGTTTTGAAGTGAAAGATGACTCTCGACACTCTGCATCAAAACGATGCATAATGTGTCGTTAATAATGCAAAATTCAGCAACTAAACAACCTTAAATTAAAAATAAAGCGGAAAACAAACTTTAAGACCGTATACTTTGTGACATTAACTTCTCTAGATAATCACTAAACCTATATTACAATACACATAAAACATACACAAAAACTAAAGAGGAGTATAGATAAGGGAAAGTAGAAAACACTACTAGTAGCATTTGAAGCCTACACTATCTCGTGAGTCCTGAGTTTTCTGCATCGAAATTAGCGTCGTTTCTTGAGCTAGGCAGGGCAGTAGCATTACTCAGATCCCCGCAAAAAAATAAAAAAAAAGTAGCATTACTCATAAGAGCAAGTATAATAGGATAACATAGGTAGGCTGTAAGACTTAAAATAGTATATTTTTGCTGAGTTAGAAGAGAGAGAAGAGGAGAAAGAAAAGAAACGGGCTACAAACTAATAGCCGATTGTAACATGTGCTTCTAGGCAGAGGGATGTGGGTCACGTATCAATAAAGTAGCACTTATATATCTATATACTTGCTGGTTATAAGCTTGACTAGATGACATGACAACATCATATAGTCGACAGCTGGCTATACTATTAACCATGCTCTAAGCTGACCTACCGAATATATAGCCAGAAATGTGAACGGCGTCGTGCCATGGTTGGAACTTTGGAAGGTTTCTGTCTGGCTGTTAGTACTACGCAACGTGCCAATCGCTGGCTGTCAAGAGCGCTGCCCAATATGCGCCGAAACAAATGGAGCCGATGATGAGGACTTTTGTGGCGTCCGGGCCACCGGCGGCTTTGCCTCGGCTGCACCGGACAAGAATAAACAAATCATATGGGTACTGGAGATAATTGCAGGGCAAGAGGGACGTGAAGTTTTTGCGTCCAAAATGCATAAAAATGTTTATACAAAATTAATATTTTTATGATAAACTTTAACAAATTTTTTAAGAGTTTGTAAAGTTTCATCAAGAAATTACATTTGTGAAAGTCGTGGTAAAGAAGACAAAATCTATACTTTGAAAATGCTACTTTCGAAAGCATTTTTAAGTATTGATTTTTTTTTGCTACGACGTTCACAAATGTGATTTCATGATGACATTTTGCACGTTCTTAAAACATTTGTCAAAGTTTGTCATAAAAAAATTCACATTTTTTTGAATAATTTTTAACTTATTGTTCATCCCAAGCTCATTTAAACTCAGGTGTAGAAGGTGACTTTCCAGGTAAGAGTAATTTTCTCTCTAAATGTTCGCAACGTCCGTCTGATCATTGTTCGGTACAAAAAGTTGACCCAACCAGACCCCTCGGTTAATCCTGTACGCCCGACCGATACCTCTCAATTCGAGACCAAATGTAGGGACGGTATGAGGCACCCCGCTACATTTCATAACGGTCCCACCTGCAGCCACCCGAAGCTCCTTCCTCTCTCATCTCTACGCAACATGAAGAATGCAACGACATGGCAAGCTGGCCTTGCGTATTTCTTCTCCGGTGTGTGTGTCGGAGTGGAGTTGGTCGTGTCGTTCGACCCAAATTTTAGTACTAACTCGCCGTGCGAGACAGACGCTGACCGACTTAAATAGCCGCGCCAATGCATGACGACAAGATTCTCTATTATTTGCATAGGTCAATCAATTCTTGTTGTGTGAATGAGGTATCTTGACACTAGATTGCATTTCATCAACTAATAATTGTTCATCGAGTTCATATACGTCGATAGCCATACTACAATAAAGGAGAATTTTTATTTTACGATTCACAAAGATCCGAGCAAATATCAATATTCCATTCGTGACGGAGACAAACCATGACTATGAATCTTCTCTATGATAAGCAGATAAATTTCATAGTAATAGTCCATCTGCTCCACAAAGGATACAATGATGACTGAAGCTTATCACCTCTAGATGAACTGGTCATTTAAGCAGTTCAATTAGCTCCTTAGGAAACAAGCTGGGACTAAAAACATCTGAAACCCAACGGCTCAATAAGGATGTGAAAATCTGAAGTGTAAGAATTTTATTTGGTTTTTTACAACCCTGCCGGCCTAACATGAACGTAATGATCGACGTGCATGTGTTTGTTGTTTGAAAATGGCTTTGTGGTTGCAAATGGTAAGATTTGGGGCCTTCCCGGTTACTGTCTGCAGGCCCGTCCGGACGCATCCGCGAACGTTTGATGGTCAAAATTTATAGGTTACGGTATATATGCCCTAAGGATATCTCGGACGCAGACTTGCAAATCCCCTCCGATATATGTCTGCGGACAGGGGGGACTAGCCCGTGGACACTGATGCCTGAGGCCGACATCCAAAGCTAGCCGCATACATCAACAAATGGAACTAAATGGAGAAAATTCATACAAATCGTCAGGATTTTCAAATAGACCGGAAGATATTCTAGTGAAAACTATGGCCTCGGTGTGTACTTTAATCATATTACAAAAACCAAAAATATATTGTTGCAATTTATTTACTTTGCATTTTACAAATCTACTACTATCAGATTGAATCCTTCCTGCTAACGAGTACAAAGGGGTTGACAAACCTCTTGCCCGCATTGGGTGCAAGTATTTGCTATTTTGTGCGCAGATGCTGTTGACGGTTGCTTGCTTGATTATCCACTGGTTCAATGAACCTTGGTTCTCAACACATGGAAATACTTTCCGCTACTCTACTACATCACCCTTCCTTTTTGGGGGAAATCCCAATGCCACCACAAGTAGTAGTCATCGAATCCGACAGACCGACTCATGGGGTGGTCTCCACCCTATCGCCGCATGCACGCAAAGGCCTGTCACTTTTGCCTCCCCTTGAAATTCATGCATCCCGTTCTTAGATCTCACATGTGAAGTTGAGCACAATTCACCTCACTCATCACACCACACTTCGGCCCTTCCGCGGCTTAATTTCCCGTCCTTCAATGGAGAGAATCCCCATTTTTGGGAAAACTAGATGTGAGAAATAATTTGGTGTTTATGATATCCAGAAAAGATGTCGATGGGGGTAGATATGTTACATTTCTCGAGTAACGCATCACCTTGTCCTCAAATTCATGAAGGACATCACACCTTGTTCACATGGGAGGATCTGTGCATGTCTCTTTGTGCCAAATTTGGCCGTGAGCAATATAGGCCCAATTGCGCCAATTTAACTCCCTCAATACAAATTATGGGAATGATAGAATACAATATGCATTATGTGAAAGCAATTATGAATTTTGTCTTGAAAGTACCTAAGATGATTATCTATTTATTATACTAATCCATCTCATGAGTTCCGTTAAGTCTTGTGTGATTGAAGTTTTCAACTTTTGGGTGAGATGACGATAGAAGAAGAATAAGGAGTGGCAAGACCCTAATATTGGGGATGTCATAGGAACCCCAAAGGTAATATTCAAGGAAGACTCAAGCGTCTAAGCTCGGGGATGCCCGGAAGACATCTCCTCTTTCGTCTTGAACACTATCGGTACATCTCAATTGGGGCTATACTTTTATTCATCACATAATATATGGACCATAATTAAATTTTGTTTTGCTTTGCATGCTGTTATTTATAGTCATATTTTTCAATAAAAACTTCCAAGATTTACCTTTGGAAGATTTGAATTGCATGTTTTATGTGTGGTGTACAAAACCAGAAATTTCTGATGTAGTGTTTGAACTTATATATTTTACTGGAACGTGAAAAGTTTTTGAAACTTGTACACAATATTGTCATATAAATTATATATTATGTCCTAAAGATTCAGGACTTATTGAGTTACATAAGTGCACTTTTAAAATTAAATGCTACATACTATTCTCTTTAGATAGATTGTTGTCATAGTTTTGTTATCCGTTTATACTATAGTTTTCATGACTTGTATTGGTAGATATAAATTGTGTAATCGATAGTATACAATACCTAATGTTTGAAAATTATTATGCAACTTGTCTTAAAATTACATGAAGTGTTGATTTATTCTTATGTGCACTAACCTATATCACAAGTTCTTGTCAAGTTTTGTGTGGATGAAGTTTTTGAGACTTAGGTGAAACCAGGATATGAGAGGAATTAACGAGACACAAACGACCAAGCTTGACTTTATGGTTCCCAAGGCTCCCCAAATGAATATTACAAGAAGTCTCAAGCATCTAAGCTTGGGGATGCCATGTTAGGCATCCGACCTCTCTTCGTCAACAACTAACGGTTAGTCTCGGTTGATCCTAAGTATTTATTTGTTCACATGATATGCGCTATTCTTGGAGTGTCATTTTATTTTGTTTGTTGTTTGAATGAAATTCTTAGATTTGATATCTTTGATTGATAGAGAGTCTTCACATAAGTACCTATTTACTTGACTACTCTTTGTTCTTCACATATATCTTTTCGAGTAGTTTGTCATTTACTCTTGTTCTTCACTTATATTCTAAGAATTAATTGTGCAATATCATAAAGTTGAAATTATATGAGCTTCATATGTTTGTCGCACAATAGTAGTTTCACATTGAGTTTAGAAAGTAAAATACATGGAAGTTTGACAATCACAACATTAGTTATACAAGCCATTAATTAATGATTAGTATAAGGAAGAGAAATTTCACATACAAATATATTATCTTGGACATCTTTTATGATTTTGAATATCCATTAACTATTTTAAACTTGATCAAGTAGTTAAGGTTGGATAAGGAAGACATCGTAATGTTTTATGTTTGGGTATATTTGCATAGAATTTAGATTGTTATGGATCCTCCAATATGCGGTGCTTGTTTATAATCTTTGCTAGACAAAATTAATGTACTACTCGGGAATACTATTTGTGCATAAAAATAATACTTGAGCCAAGTTTCTTCCATGATAGTCTACCATATCCTATATACGGTATTACCTTGCCGTTCGAAGCAAATTTGCACATGCCATCTCTAAAAACTTGAAATAAACATCTCTTTTGTGTGTCCGTACAACTTATGGAGCGACGGGGCGGTCAATATCTTCCATGCTAAGAGGATTATTCTCATGATGAATGTTTATTCACTTGTCATTGCACGAGAGAGGCTTACACAAGACAAAATAAAGAAAATAATAATAATAAAACAAAACCCCCCTAGAAAGTTGATTGTTTGGAGGGCACCCGTGAATTCGGATAGCCATGGAATGTGTTTGAATGGTTGAGGGGGAGTAAACTTTTCCGCATGGGAACCACCAATAATTTGATTAGCATGAAAGATATTGAAAACCTTTGTCGTGCCATTGACAGGAAATGCACACCACCCAAAATGTATTCATCTCTGTTTTAAGCAATGAGCTCTGGCACATAAGCAAATCCATACTTCCCTTTCCGAATGGCCTATCTATTTACTTTTCACGTTGAGTCAAATTATTATTACAACCTCAATTATCCTCTAGTTTGCAAGTATCGTGTGGTGAGGAAAGATCCAGACACATATCCAATCAAATATATTTGATCATGAATTATTATTGTTGACAATTATCTCAATGATCGGCAAGTTGGGAGGTGAAACATTAAGCCCCTATCTTCCTCCGTGTTCGATGTATGATATTTGTTCTAAAAATATGCTTTGAGTACTAGCAATCATACAAGACTATATGATAATTGAGTATGTGGATCTCTTACTTAGACTTTTTTGAAAATAAGATGAACTATAATTGCTTGATGACTAAGAACATAGGTTCTTAAGTTTCAAGAGAATGATTTGAATCATGACATGTGAATTAATTGCTAGTTTATTATGATGTGTTTTATGAGGATGAATTGCTGATTATGATGCTAGAAGAAGTGATTGAAATTATCGTTGATCAAACTTATATGCTATGCGAACATTCACACTTCATAAATGATTTATTTTATTATTTACCTACTCAAGGACGAGTAGGAATTAAGCTTGGGGATGCTGATACGTCTCCAACGTATCAATAATTTATGAAGTATTCATGCTATGTTTACAACAAATTGATGTGGTTTAGGTGCACCTTTATATGATTGAAATGAAACTAACCCATACCGACTTTTTTTTCCAGCATAACTATCATGGTGTTATTTTTGTATAGTAATAAAAGTTCTTGGATTGGGCTGAAACTTCTTGGTAGGAATTTTGGAACACAAGAGACCATTGAGGCTTCAAGGAAGGACCAGACAAAGTCCAACGGAGTGACGAGCTCACCTCATGCGCCCTGGGAGGGGGGGGTATTTTGCTATGAGCTCATGACTCTCTCAGGACCCTACCTGGCGTGAAACCAACGGAAAAATTCTTATAAATAGGGAAATCCCCCAAAACAAACCTAGAACTTCCACGGCACGGTCACAAGCCTTTGTTCCGAAGTGATCTCATCCGGAGCCCTTTTCCGACACCATGTCGGAGGGGGAAATCATCTCCATAGGCAATCTTCATCATCCCATCGGTCTCCATGTTGAGGAGGGAGTATTTCACCCTCGGGATGAGAGTATGTACCGGTAGCTATGTGTTTGATCACTCTCTTGTGTTCTTGATTTGGAACGATCTTGATGTATCACGAGCTTTGTGAATATAGTTGGATCATATGTTGTTCTTCCCTCTCTATCTGGTGATGAATTGAGTCTTTGTCTTTGAGGTTTTGTTATGTTGAATTGAATATCCTGGATTTGAGAGCACTTGGTGTATGTTTTGCATGTGGATACCCGTGGTGACAATGGGGTATTATATTGAGTCACTTGATATATGTTTTGGCAATCAACTTTCGCATTCCCGTGGTGACATTGGGGTAATCTTGTCACATAGATTGATACACGTTTTGTCCTACTTTATCCGGTAGAAATATTGGGGTACTCTTTGAGATTCTTTGTGTGGATTGGATGTTATGAATCTGAAACTGTTTGGTGTTATCTAGTACGAATTCTATGGCTGTTTGTGACACCTATAGGGATAGCTCAATAGATTGACCAAAAATGTAACTACTTAGTACAAACTCTAGGGTTGTTTGTGGAACTTATAGTGACGACTCAATAGAATTATCGGAAAGATAACTTTGAGGTGGTTCACTGCCTATAATAATTTCTTCTTATATTCTCCGCTATTTATAAGAACTTCGTAGTGATTCTTTGATGCATGTTGATGGATGGTTATATGATTCAACTATGTTAGCATTGTTGAGATATTGCACTTGTGAAAGTATAAATCCTAGGCCTTGTTTTAAAGCATTGATAATATCATTTTGCTCACTAATTACTACTTGTTACCTTCCTGATTTTGTATTTTCATATTACAAAACTTATATGTACGATCCATACTACACTTGTATCACCATGCCTTCACCGAACAAGTGCACCTATACAATTTACCGTTGTATTGCATGTATTGAGGACACAAGAGATTGCTTGCATTTGATTACAGGGTTGTTTGAGAGAGAAGCGCAGTCTTCATCCTACATCTTCCATGGATTGATAAACCTCAGGTCATCCATTTGAGGGGAATTTATTGTTGTCTTACAAAACCCCGTGCTTGATGGCCCAACATAGTCTACAAGAATACACTTGCGTAGTACAAATTACTCCCATCAGTCCCGCCAGACTCCCTACACGCATGCTACTTCTCGAGCATGCGTTGGTTTCTGTAAAGAGGAACGGGTGATGCGGCAAAGTAGATAAGTATTTCCCTCAGTTGTTGAGAACCAAGGTATCAATCCAGTAGGAGATACAAGCAAGTCCCCAATAGGTGTACCTACACAAAGAATCAAACTCTTGCACCCAACGCTATAAAGGGGTTGTCAAGCCCTTTAAGGTTACTTGCAAGGATGAGATCTGATAGAGATAGATTGCTTGAACGGAAAGTAAAACAAAAGGTAAAAATAATGCAGCAAAATATTCTTGGTATTTTTGGTTTTAGATCTGAAAGTATAAGATGGAAAATAGACCGGGGACCATAGGTTTCACTAGAGGCTTCTCTCATGGTAGCAATTATTACGGTGGGTGAACAAATAACTGTTGAGCAATTGATAGAAAAGCAAATAATTATGAAGGTATCCAAGGCAATGATTATGCATATAGGCATCACATCCATGTCAAGTAGACCGAAACGATTCTGCATCTACTACTATTACTCCACACATCGACCGACTCCTGCCTGCATCTAGAGTATTAAGTTCATGAAGAATAGAGTAACACATTAGGTAAGATGACATGATGCAGAGGGATAAACTCAATCAATATGATTAAAATCCCATCTTCTTATACTTGATGGCAACAATACAATACGTGCCTCGCTACCCCTACTTTGTCACTGGGTGAGGACACCGCAAGATTGAACCCAAAACTAAGCACTTCTCCTATTGCAAGAATTACCAATCTAGTTGGCCAAACCAAACCAATAACTCGAAGAGACTTGCAAAGATATGAAATCATGCATATAAGAATTCAGGAAAGACTCAAATAATATTCATAGCTAATCTGAACATAAACCCATAATTCATCGGATCTCGACAAACACACCGCAAAAGAGTATTACATCGGATAGATCTCCATGAAGATCATGAAGAACATGGTATTGAAGAGCAAAGAGAGAGAAGAAGCCATCTATCTACTAGCTATGGACCCGAAGGTCTGTGGTGAACTACTCACACATCATCGGAGGGGCAATGGAGTTGATGTAGATGCCCTCCGTGATCGAATCCCCCTCCGGCAAATTACCGGAAAAGGCTCCAAGATTGGATCTCTCGAGAACGGAGGCTTATGGCGGTGGAAAAGTGTTTTCGTGGCTCGCTCTAATAATGATGGAGTATTTGGGAATTTATAGGCCGAAGATTAGGGTTGGGAGAGCTGTCGTGGAGCCACAAGCCTGCTGGGCGCGCCCTACCCCCCTGGGCACGCCCCTAGGGCTTGTGGCCCCATGGTGGCTCTCCTGCCTTGGTTCTCAAGTCTCCTGGTTTCCTTTCGTTCCAGAAAAAATCATTCCGAAGGTTTTATTCCGTTTGGACTCTGTCTAGTATTCCTTATCTGCAATTCTTAAAAACAAGGAAAAACAGAAACTGGCACTAGGCTCTAGATTAATAGGTTAGTCCTAAAAATAATATAAATAGCATATTAATGCATATAAAACATCCAAAACAGATAATATAATAGCATGGAACAATAAAAAATTATAGATACGTTGGAGACGTATCAGCATCCCCAAGCTTAATTCCTGCTCGTCCTCGAGTAGGTAAATGATAAAAACAGAATTTTTGATGTGGAATGCTACCTAACATATTTATTCATGTAATATTCTTTATTGTGGCATGAATATTCAGATCTGTAAGATTCAAAACAATAGTCTAATATTGACATAAAAACAGTAATACTTTGAGCACACCAACAAGGCAGTTGTGTCTTTTCTAAATAACATGACCTTAGAAAGTTATCCCTACAAAATCATATGGTCTGGCTATGCTCCATCTTCCCCACACAAAGTATCTAAATCATGCATAACCCCGATGAACAAGTCAAGCAATTGTTTCAAACTTTTAGTGTTCTCAAACCTTTTCAACTCTCACGCAATACATGAGCGTGAGCCATGGATATAGCATTATAGGTGGAATAGAATATGGAGGAGGTGCAAGGAGAAAAAGGAGAAGATAGTGTCACATCAACTAGGCGTATCAAGGGGCTATGGAGATGCCCATCAATAGATATCAATGTGAGTGAGTAGGGATTTCCATGCAACAAATGCACTTAGAGATATAAGTGTATGAAAGCTCAAAAAGAAAACTAAGTGGTCGTGCAAATATCCACTAGTTATATGAAAGTGACAAAATAGGAGACTCCCTATCATGAAGATCATGGTGCTACTTTAAAGCACAAGTGTGGAAAAAGGTAGTAGAAATTGTCCCTTCTCTCTTTCTCTCATTCTTTTATATATTTTTTCTTTTTTTCTTTTTTTAGTTCGGTGGGCTTCTTTGGCCTCTTTTATCCCTTTTTTGGGGGCTTTGCTGGCCTCTTTTATTTTTTGTAAGTCCGGATACTCATCCCAGCTTGTGAGGAGTCATAGTCTCCATCATCCTTTTCTCTCACGTGACAATGCTCTATTAATGAAAAGTCATCACACTTTTATTTACTTATAACTCAAAAAATAAAATTACAACTCGATACCTATGAAAAAGTATGACTCTATATGCAATATGAAGTGATGACACAAGTCATGAAAAACTACATGGTGGAAGTTGCATGGCAATATATCTCGGAATGGCTATGGAAATGCCATTATAGGTAGGTATGGTGTCTGTTTTGAGGAATATATGGTGGATGTTTTGAGGAAGGAGGGTTTGATGTACCGAGGAGAGTTGTGCGGTACTAGAGAGGCTAGCAAAGATGGAAGGGTGGGAGTGCGCATAATCCATGGACTCAACATTAGTCATAAAGAACTCACATACTTATTGCAAAGGTCTATTAGTTATCAAACAAAGAATTAGACACATGCTCCTAGGGGAGAGGTTGGTAGGAGTTAACCATCGTGCGCTCCCAACCCTCACACTAAGGTTGACAATCATTAAACAAATCATGCTCCGACTTTGTTACATAACGGTTCACCATACATGCATGCTACGGGAATCACAAGGTTTAACACAAGTATCTCTTCCAATTCACAACTACTTACTAGCATGACTCTCATATTACCATCTCTATTATCTCAAAACTACATGCAAGGAATCGAACTTCTCATAGTTTTTAATGCACTTAATATGAAATTTTTTATTATATCCCTCTTAGATGCCCATTATACTAGGACTAAATTCATAACCTAAACAAATTACCATGCTGTTTTAAGAAACTCTCAAAATAATATAAGTGAGGAATGAGAGTTCAATAATTTCTATAAAATATACCACCACCATGCTCTAACAAGATATAAGTGAAGCACTAGAGCAACATTGCCTAGCTCAAAAGATATAAGTGAAGCACATAAAGTATTCCAATAAATTCACGATTCAGCGTGTCTCTCTCAAAATATGTGTGCATCAAGTATGATTGTGGCAAACTAAAAATCAAATAATCATATCATACAAGACACTCCAAGCAAAACACATATCATGTGGTGAATAAAAATATAGCCTCAAGTGAATTTACTGATGGATTGAAGACGAAAGAGGGGATGCCTTCCGGGGCATCCCCAAGCTTAGGCTTTTTGGTATCCTTGAATATGAATGGGGTGCCTTGGTCTTCCCCAATCTTAGGCTCTTGCCACTCTTTATTCCATAGTCCATCAAATCTTCACCCAAAACTTGAAAACTTCACAACACAAAAACTCAACAGAAAACTCATGAGATCCGTTAGTATAAAAAAATAAATCACCACTTTAGGTACTATTGTGAACTCCTTATTTAGTTTTATTTTTGTAATACCTACTGTATTCTAACTTCTCCATGGCTCATACCCCCCGATACGACCCATAGATACATCAAAATAAGCAAACAACACAAAGAAAACAGAATCTGTCAAAAACAGAACAGTCTGTAGCAATTTGTAAACTTCGAATACTTCTGGAACTTTAAAAATTCTTAAAATTAGTAAAATCAGGGAAATTTGTATATCAATCTTTTTTACAAAATTTCAGATCAATTCGACTCTCTAAAACATTTAGAAAATTCCTGGACTGAGCGCAAAAGTTTCTGTTTTTCAGTAAGATCAGATCAACAACTACCATAGATCACCCCAAAGGTTTTACTTGGATCAAACACTAACTAAAACACCAAAACACAATTAATACAGAAGCAATAATGTGCAAAACACACCAAAATAGAAGCAAAAAATAGAAAGCAAAATAAAATTGGGTTGCCTCCCAACAAGCGCTATTGTTTAACGCCTCTAGCTAAGCAAAACACAATAGATCTAGGTATTGTCATCTTTGGTATGCAATCCATAAGTAGCTCTCATGATAGATTCATAAGGTAATTTTATTTTATTTCTAGGAAAGTGTTCCATTCCTTTCCTTAATGTAAATTTGAATCTAATATTTCCTTCTTTCATGTCAATAATTGCACCAATCGTTCTAAGGAAAGGTCTACCAAGAATAATAGGACATGTAGGATTGCATTTTATATCAAGAACAATGAAATCTATGGGCACATAATTCCTATTTGCAACAATAGGAACATCATGAATCACATGGTGAGTATATTTAAGTCTAACCCACTTCCTATGCATAGGGATTTTGTGAGCAAACAAATTATGGGAACAAAAATAAACTACCGTGGGAAGGCAAAACAAGCATAACTTCCAAACTTTGAACACATAGAGAGGAAACTTGATATTATTGCAATATGTAAAAGCATATGTTCCTCTCTCATAGTAATTTTTAGTAGCATCATGAAGGAATCTCACAATATAACTATCACACAAAGCATTCTTTTCATGATCAATTATAGCATACGTATCATCACCAAAACTTAGGGAACAAAAAATATCATCTTCATCAAGCATAGCATCCCCAAGCTTGTGGTTTTGCATATCATTAGCATCATGGATATTCAGAGAATTCATACTAACAACATGGCAATCATGTTTTTCATTCAAGGAGATATCATGAATCACTTTATAATTTTCTTCTTTCAACATTTCAAAATTTTCAGATTCATGATTTTCAAACAAAACTTCATAGAGATAATCAAGTGCACTCAACTCACTAGCAATGGGTTCATCATAGTTTGGCCTTTTGAAAAGATTAGGAAGTGGATGAGGATACATATCAATAGATTTTTAGAAAGCCAAGATGCAAGCAAATAGAAGGCACATGGCAACACAAGCAAACATAGCAACGAAAAGGCGATAGGAAGAAGGGCGAACAAAAAGGCAATTTTTTTGGAAAATTGTTTTAGAAGTGGGGGAGAGGAAAACGAGAGGCAAATGGAAAATAATATAAATGCAAGAGACGAGTTTGTGATGGGTACTTGGTAGGCTTGATGTAGATCTCCCCGACAACGACGCCAGAAATCCTTCTTGCTACTTCTCGAGCATGCGTTGGTTGCCGTGAAGTGGAACGGGTGATGCAGCAAAGTAGATAAGTATTTCCCTCAGTTGTTTAGAACCAAGGTATCAATATAGTAGGAGATACAAGCAAGTCCTCAATAGGTGTACCTACACAAAGAATCAAACTCTTGCACCCAACGCTATAAAGGGGTTATCAAGCCCTTTAAGGTTACTTGTAAGGATTAGATCTGATAGAGATAGATTGCTTGAACGGAAAGTAAAACAAAAGGTAAAAATAATGCAGCAAAGTATTTTTGGTATTTTTGGTTTTATATCTAAAATTATAAGATGGAAAATAGACCCGGGGGCCATAGGTTTCACTAGAGGCTTCTCTCATGATAGCAAGTATTACGGTGGGTGAACAAATTACTGTCGAGCAATTGATAGAAAAGCGAATAATTATGAAGATATCCAAGGCAATGATTATGCATATAGACATCACGTCCGTGTCAAGTAGACCAAAACGATTCTGCATATACTACTATTACTTCACACATCGACCGACTCCTGCGTGCATCTAGAGTACTAAGTTCATGAAGAACAGAGTAACGCATTAGGTCAGATGACATTATGTAGAGGGATAAACTCAAGCAATATTATTAAAAACCCATCTTGTTATCCTTGATGGCAACAATACAATAGGTGCCTCGCTACCCCTACTTTGTCACTAGGTGAGTACACCGCAAGATTGAACCCAAAACTAAGCACTTCTCCTATTGCAAGAATTACCAATCTAGTTGGCCAAATCAAACCAATAACTCGAAGAGACTTGCAAAGATATGAAATCATGCATATAAGAATTCAGGAAAGACTCAAATAATATTCATGGATAATCTGAACATAAACCCACAATTCATCGGGTCTCGACAAACACACCGCAAAAGAGTATTACATCGGATAGATCTCCATGAAGATCATGAAGAACATGGTATTGAAGAACAAAGAGAGAGAAGAAACCATCTAGCTACTAGCTATGGACCCAAAGGTCTATGGTGAACTACTCACGCATTATCGGAGGGGCAATGGAGTTGATGTAGATGCCCTCCGCGATCAAATCCCCCTCCGGCAGATTACCGGAAAATGCTCCAAGATTGGATCTCTCGGGAACGGAGGCTTCTGGTGGCGGAAAAGTGTTTTCGTTGCTCGCTCTGATAATGATGGAGTATTTGGGAATTTATAGGCCGAAGATTAGGGTTGGGAGAGCTTCTGTGGGCCCACAAGCCTGTTGGGCGCGTCCTACCCCCTGGGCGCACCCCTAGGGCTTGTGTCCCCACGGTGGCTCTCCTGCCTTGGTTCTCAGGTCTCCTGGTTTTCTTTCGTTCCAAAAAAAATCATTCCGAAGGTTTTATTCCGTTTGGACTCCATTTAATATTTCTTATCTGCAATTCTCAAAAACAAGGAAACAATAGAAACTGGCACTAGGCTCTAGATTAATAGGTTAGTCCCAAAAATAATATAAAATAGCATATTAATGCATATAAAACATCCAAAACAGATAATATAATAGCATGGAACAATAAAAAATTATAGATATGTTGGAGACGTATTAGCATTCCCAAGCTTAATTCCTGCTCGTCCTCGAGTAGGTAAATGATAAAAACAGAATTTTTGATGTGGAATGCTACCTAACATATTTATCCATGTCATGTTCTTTATTGTGGCATGAATATTCAGATCCATAAGATTCAAAATAGTAGTCTAATATTGACATAAAACAGTAATACTTTGAGGACACCAACAAGGCAGTCGTGTCTTTTCGAAATAACATGGCCTTAGAAAGTTATCCCTACAAAATCATATGGTCTGGCTATGCTCCATCTTCCCCACATAAAGTATCTAAATCATGCACAACCCCGATGAGCAAGTCAAGCAATTGTTTCACACTTTTAGTGTTCTCAAACCTTTTCAACTCTCACGCAATACATGAGCGTGAGCCATGGATATAGCATTATAGGTGGAATAGAATATGGAGGAGGTGCAAGGAGAAAAAGGAGAAGATAGTCTCACATCAACTAGGCGTATCAACGGTCTATGGAGATGCCCATCAATAGATATCAATGTTAGTGAGTAGGGATTGCCATGCAACAAATGCACTTAGAGCTATAAGTTTATGAAAGTTCAAAAAGAAAACTAAGTGGTCGTGCAAATATCCACTAGTTATATGAAAGTGATAAAATAGGAGACTCCCTATCATGAAGATCATGGTGCTACTTTGAAGCACAAGTGTGGAAAAAGGTAGTAGCAATTGTCCCTTCTCTCTTTCTCTCATTCTTTTATATATATTTTTTGGTGGGCTTCTTTGGCCTCTTTTATCCCTGTTTTGTTTGGGCTTCGCTGGCCTCTTTTATTTTTTGTAAGTCCGGATACTCATCCCAACTTGTGAGGGAGTCATAGCCTCCATCATCCTTTTCTATCACGTGACAAAGCTCTATTAATGAAAAATCGTCACACTTTTATTTACTTATAACTCAAAAAAGAAAATTACAACTCGAAACCTATGACAAAGTATGACTCTATATGCAATATGAAGTGATGATGCAAGTCATGAAAAACTACATGGTGGAAGTTGCATGGCAATATATCTCAGAATGGCTATGGAAATGCCATAATAGGTAGGTATGGTGGCTGTTTTGAGGAATATATGGTGGCTGTTTTGAGGAAGGAGGGTTTGATGTACCGACGAAAGTTTCACAGTACTAGAGAGGCTAGCAAAGATGGAAGGGTGAGAGTGTATAATCCATGGACTCAACATTAGTCATAAAGAACTCACATACTTGTTGCAAAAGTCTATTAGTTATCAAACAAAGCATTAGACACATGCTCCTAGGGGAGAGGTTGGTAGGAGTCAACCATCGCGCGCTCCCAACCCTCACACTTATGATTAACCCCCTCGCAAGCATTTGCAACTACGGGAAAAGTATTAAGATAAAATATAACCATATCATTAAACATGTGAATCCAAATCAGCCCCTTACGAAGTAGCGCATAAACTAGGGTTTAAGTTTCTATCACTCTAGCAACCAATGATCTAACTACTCCACAAGGCATTCTCTTAGGCCCAATGATGGTGAAGTGTCATGTAGTCGACGTTCACATGACACCACTAAGGGAATCACAACATACATATCATCAAAATATCAAACACATATCAAATTCACATGATTACTTGCAACATGACTTCTCCCGTGACCTCACGAACAAAGATAACTACTCAGACATGATATTCATGCCCAAGATCAGAGGGGTATTAAATCGCATAATGGATCTGAACATATAATCTTCCACCAAATAAACCATATAGTAATCAACTACGTAATGTAATCAACACTACTAGTCACCCACAGGTACCAATCTGAGGTTCCAGTACAAAGATTGAACACAAGAGATGAACTAGGGTTTGAGAGGAGATGGTGTTGTTGAAGATGTTGATGAAGAATGGCCTCCCAAAGATGAGAGGGTTATTGGTGATGACGATAGCTTCGATTTCCCCCTCCGGGAGAGAAGTTCCCCCGGCAGAATCGCTCCGCCGGAGGGAAAAAGTGCTTCTGCCCAAGTTCCGCCTCGAGACGGTGACGTTCCTTCCCGAAAGTCCCCTCCCGATTTTTTCTAGGTCAAAACACCTTAAATACCAGAAGATGGGCACCGGAGGTGGCCCGGGCTGAGCACAACGCACCAGGGCGCGCCTGGGGGGCTGACGCGCCCTGGTGTCTTGTGCTTACCAGGTGCCCCCCTTCGGTAGTTATTTGCTCCAGTATTTTTTATATATTCCAAAATAATTCTCCGAAAAGTTTTAGCTCATTTGAAGATGTGCAAAATAGGTATCTTTGATATGCTTTTTCAGGTCCAGAATTCCAGCTGCCGGCATTCTCCTTCTTTGTGTAAACATTGCATATATGAGAGAAAAGGCATTAGAATTACTCCATAAAGCATTATTATGCATAAAAATATTATAAATAACAGTAGGAAATCATGATGCAAAATGGACGTATCACTCAGGTCGCCGCCACGACCGCTGCCGGCACACCCCACCACCAGGCAGCCCGCCGCACCACCAAGACCGCCAGATGCCGCCACCTGGAGGGGCTCCCCGCACCGCCACGACCCACCAGAACGCGGCGCCCAGGCCCGTCGTAGCGGCTCACACCAGCCCCCACAGGCGAGGAGGTGAGAGATCCAGCCGCTGGCGGCACCGGTCGACCTTCGCCTGGAGCGCCCTGTGACGGTGACGATGGAGGGGAGGGGGCAGGATGGAGGAGTTGCCCGACGGCGGCTAGACTTCCCTCCCCGTCGCCTGTGGAGGGCTCGACCTTGCTCCAAAATATTCTATGGCCGAGAAAGGAAAACTCTCAGCTTATTTTTCACTAAGCAAGTTAACAAATAACGAATCAAGCAGTAGTGCAGTACACAATACAGTGGATCGCTGCAACAGTACACCACGTAAAGAAATTCATCAACACACAAACAAATCTTTTTCGAAATGGAGGCAAAAAAATTACCTCATCGATTAATTAAGAAGAAAAGAATTGTTCAATTAATTAACAGAAATCGGGCAAAATTCAATACAAATTAACGATACGAGGACTACTCACAAAGCATGCAACCCATGAACACATGATCAAGCCGACAACTATACTCAACACGTAGCGACAACCGAGCCCCATACTGCCACATTGAAAAAAACACAACAACTAAAAAAACTCGGCTGAAGACCACGTGCACCACCAAATCCACGAAGATTTGTTAGGCCACAAGGACAACCTTAAAGCCTGATGACCATACGTTTTTTCTGTAACGTCACCCTTCTATCTTCATGCCAAGTGTCCCGAGGCACGAACGGCACGTCGCATGTCGCGTTTCTTCGGTTTGGCGGGAGCAAAAGTAATAACAGAATAATAATTCAGCTTATTTCATCCATTTTCGGCAAGCAAATCAACGAATTACGAATCAAACAGCATACAAATCACCGGGACCAACCATACGATCCACGTAAACAAATTCAACACACACAAAGCCCCGCCGTCACCCCGGTCATGCACGCACGCGCAACGGCGTACGTGCGTGCCACCGTTTCCCTCACGTCCTTGTCCGGTGTCCCTCCTCGCCTAGTATGGCCTCACGCCAGCGTAGTTGCCTGGCGGGTTGTACGCGCAGACCGCGAAGGTGCCGCGGCCGCCGGCGCACGTCGCCGTGGCGCAGCCGACCCTGGTGGTCTTCCGCCACACTATCTGCGTGTAGTGCCCGCACGCGCCCCGGGGTCCCCGGCAGGCGTTGGACCGTGGGTCGTACATGTCCCGCTCCTTCACCACCCACGCCGCCACCACCGCCTCGGGCGTCCACCCGCCGTCGCCGCCGGCGCCGCTGCCGCGGAACAGGTTCTCCCCGTACGGCCCGTGCGAGTGCACGAGCCCGCACCCGGCCCGCGCGCGCGCGGACGCGTACCCGCGCGCGTACCGCTCCAGGCCGCCGTCCCACGCCAGCGGCCGCACGCCCACCACGCGGCGCGCCGCGTTGTGGGCCGCCAGGAACCGCCACGCCTGCGTGCTGATGCCGCCGCCGGTCTTCTTCCTGTAGCCCCGCGCGGCGTCGGCTCCCCCCGCGGCAAGGAGGATCACGGCCGCGAGGAAGAGGATGGCGGCGGCCCCGACGGGGACGCGGCGGCGAGGAGGCAGCATTTCGATCGAGCTTTTGGCAGACCAGGTGTGCTCGTGGTTGACCTACGTGCGTGCCGGTGCTGCGCTGTGACGGATGGTTCGCTGCGTGTGGTATTTATGCATGCGAGCTTGGCGCGGGAGAGAGTTTCATGCTGGGCAGGTGTTCCTGGAGAGGAGTGGCGTCCATGTCAGATGGCATAGAATTTGGACAAGATAAAGTCCACGCGCTAATCAATCTGCGCCTATGTCTGTTGCGTGATTTGGGGCATTATATGGGGATGTACGGATCCAGAGATCCATCCTCTATCTGCCAGCCAGAGCATGACGAGAACGAACGAACGAACTGGACAGGAGTTGCAACAAAAATTATCCCAAATGATAAGTACCCATGTGTGGCTGGAACGCATGACAACTCTATACATTTTGAATAGCAAGTTTAGTGACGTGAGGATAGCAACTTTAATTGTTAAACATGACAATTTTCGTGTTTCGGTTTATTTTTTGACAAAAACTTGCCGCGTGTCTCTGAAATTTAACATTCTTGCATAACTGAAATTGCCATCATAAAACATAAGGGCCAGAGTGCTACACACCTGACGTGTGGCATTTATCATTTAGAAAAAATATTTGCCGTCCCAAGAGTAGGTAAGAGAATGAAGCGAAAATTGAAACATAAACTTTTTCCTTACGCGAAAAAAACAAACAAACAAAACAATGTTTTTTGGCGAAACAAACATGAATAAGAAATTTCCGGGTTTACTACGGGTCTATGGCTACTTTGTAGCTCAATCACCTAACAACGCTCAATTGCACATTGAAAGAATGGTCCATATGAGACCCAATTTCTACTATAATGTAATCAACTAGATACTACGAGTTAAGTTGCTAACCTAATTATACTATTTTAGGCCATGTTAACTATACATAAGCTTGTTGGTCTGGTAGTGTTTTTCTCTACGGTTCAAGCGTTTTTGAGTCCCGGTCAACACCCACTTTCGTTACAATGTCCGCTTCGTATTCATTTCGTGTTTCTTTTCACTAATATCTGTTTTCGTATTCATTATTGAGGCCTCTATGTTCGTTTCCTCTTCTATGAAAATATGAGGAGAAATGTGGTCGCACCTAGTTTTATTTGATTCTGCCAAGTTTTTACTCTTACTCTTTTTTTCAAGACAAGGTTTTCATCTTTACTCAACCTCAGAAGATCATAGAGTATTGTCTAGCGATTTGTTAGCGGGCTTTTGATTCGTTCTGTTCCGTGACAGCTCGTTTGGGGGAGCCCCTATAGGGCACCCGCGAACTAGGCCGGCCGACGTCCCGCACTCGCCTCGTTCACTAGATCGTGGTTGACTGGTCGACAATTGACCGGTCAACTATTGACTTTTAAAACAATAAGGAAAAATAGAAAAATATTAACAAATAGAAAATAGAAAAATAAATCCTGAATATAAAAATATTTTAGGATTTTGAAAGAAAGTTCATAAATTTCAAAAAATATTTCATGAATTTTAAGAAGTTCATCCATGTTTTTAAAAGTTCATCAATTCAAAAAAAGTTCATCAATTTGGAAAAAGTTCTTTGAATAATCCATCATATTTGAAAAAGATGTTCACTGATTTAGAAAACAATTGATCGGTTTTGAAAAATGTTCACAAACTTCAGAAAAGTTAGTAAAACTTAAAAAAAATGTTCATATAATTTGAAAAGGTTCATCAATTTGAAAACTAAATTCACTGATTTCTAGAGAAGTTCATCGAAATAAAAAGTTCATCAGTTTTTAAAAATAATTCACCTAATTTGAAGTAATATTCATAAAATTTGGTGAATTGTTTTCATCGAATTGGAAAAAGGAGAAAGAAAAAGAAAAGGAAAAATAAAAGAAAAAGAAAAATATAAGAAAAGTAAATAAAATGAAAAGGAAAAAGAGAAAGAAAGAAAAACAAAGTAGGAAAAAAGTTGTAAATAATCACGGCTATCGTAGCTAGCTTGCGTGGGTCAAAACTTGTTGTCGCTCTTTTTTGCACTAGTTTAAAACAGAAAGAAGGGAATATGGGCCGGCCTAGCACGGAGCAGGGGTTGGCGCCCTCTTTCCTACACTGAAGGAATATATGCAGAGGGAGTTGTTTAGGATTTGCCAACGCTTGGTGATCACTTTTATCTTTTTCCAAACGACGTTACTCCCTTATTTCCCCCTCAAATTCTCCTTCTCTCCCTCTCTCTCGTACTCTGCCATGGCCGCTACCTCCAGCGCCAGGCCATGGAATTGCCCACCCCGGTGACACCGCTGCTCACACACGCATGCCCTCACGCGTGATGCAGTTTATGAGGTAATCAGCGTCGGGAATGATAGGAACGCGTGTTGCATCCTCGCTGGTCCATCAATGAGATGGTGAGTCGTTGTGTTGTCACAACAGAGCATGCCACAATAGATGATGACGGAGGAGGTGGAACCATGGATGGATGGAGCCGCAACCGGTGCCTAGGAGAGTTGCAATCATGGATGTTGAGCGTGATGACCACAGATTGTGAGGATGGCGGTGCTTCTCCAAGCAACACCCATGCATTGTGGTTTTGCTACATGCTACAACTTGAGCCACAAATTACTATAACCGGTGTTGCATTTTGCTACATTGCACGATCACTGCCTTTTTTGTTACATGTTATCACTGTTGTCACAAATGGCTGCAGGCGTCTTGCACGGCTACAACCCGTGTCGAGGTTGGCTACATTGCACGGTCGTCGAGTTTCTTGCTACAACTAGCGTCAAGCCCCCTGCTACAACCAGCATCACAAATTACTACAACTAGTAGCACTACAGATATAACCGGCAGCTCGTCGAGCTGCAATGTCCAGCGGCAAGACGGTTTTTGCTGCATCCGACGATCGAATTTGCTCGAAAGAGACGAGCGAGTTGTTGAAATGGCGAGGTGCGAACGACGAGCTGCGATATCGGGAATGAACAGCGCGAGCACGTTCACGAGCTTTCACCCAGCGCCACCGTTGTTGCAATCGTCGTCCCCAGAGCTACAACCGTTGGGTGCGTCTGTTTACATGGGTGCAGCCGGCGACGAGGTAGGACGATGAGGACGGCCACCGGCGATGATGTGGGTCGATGAGGGCGGGGTCGGAGAGCGCGTGTGACCAGCAAGGGCAGCAGCTGGAGCACGTGCACGACGCAACAGAGCAATGAGATGCAGAAAAATCCTTCCATACGCATGCATTGACAAAGACAAAGTGCACCCAGTTAACCCGATCGAATGGCAGCGGGCCAACGCCTATCACCGCCCTTTCTTATTTCATGCGAAAACTATATTTTTATATTAAAATTATGCCAGAGATTATGCTTCACCACAAGTGATGACCTCCAATTTAGCTAGATTAATAACACTATAAGGACTATCGATGATGAACTAAGAAATTTCCATCTTGGTCATCATCAATGTTGTGCTTGACACATTGCCGGTCTATGTCATTGATGTGCTGGAGTGGTTTTCACGTTCAATGAGATTTTGTTGAACTTCACTGAATTTCATTAATTTTAACAAACACTAATTTTTTACCTCTCGGCAAAAATATTTCGGAAATTTCAATTTTATACACGAATTCAAATATTTTTTGGAAAATTTAAATATTTAGTCGAATTCAATTGAATATTTCAACCTCTTGTCCAAAACGCAAACCAAAATTACTGAATTCATGAAATTGCGATTTTGTGCTAAAGACTAATATGAAACTAAAAGTGGAAACTTTTGATGGAGCTCCCATTGGCGTGGTCAAGATCCTTGATGACTTCCGCCGCTCCTTTCTCTGGGCGGCCGCCGACTCCGGTGCTCAGGCCAACTCCAGCGTGCTTACCCAAATGAGCATTGATTTTGTCCACTTTTTATTCCATTCAGGACGGCCATGTGGATGCCGAAGTTTGTCCGACGATGTGTAGGTGCACCTAAGCGGGCCATGCATTTTAGATTATGGGCAGACATTGAATTAAAGAAATAAATAGCCAGCAAAAGTCCATTTATACATTAAATAAAACTAAAAACATGAAAATAAAATGGCCGACGGACCGAGGCGTCGTCAACCTCCTCCTCCTTGTCAGGTCGACATAGGTCGGCGTTTGCATCCACGGGAAGGCTTGCTGGAAGGCTGCCAATGCAGCCACCTGTTGCGCCACATCCGGGTGCTCCGTCTTACGTCCAACCTCCATCTCTCGCGCCGTCACCTACCGTTCTGCCTCCAACTCCAGTCGCTCTGTCTCCTACTTGTAGTACGGGACCTCCTTGCCGTCCATGCGCATCCACATGGTTGTCCATGACACGTACATCGGCACCATGGTTGTCCATTGTTCAAGAATTCGTCTAATTAATCAGTTAACTTGCCAGTTAATCGCTACTCATTGGGTGTCTGAACCAAATAGCATCTATTCATGGTGTTAACTTGTCAGACCGGGTAACTAGCCTGTCAGACCGAATAATCAGTTGTCATACCGATTAATCAGTTGGCATACAATGGTCTGGGAAAGGCATCGTTGGCACAGAAACCCTATCGGGGTTGAGGTGCCACCAATGTGTCAGGTTCACGCTCGGCCACGACACCAACACGTGATGCTCCCATAAATACTGGCACCAGTAGACTGGGATGTAGAGGTATAGGTGTGTCGGTTGCAGCGCTGCAGTGAGGTTGGCAGACCGACGCCTCGAGAGGCAACCTCGTGGTCATGCTAGCGCTTGAAGAACCCAATGGTGGGCGGCGGCTAGGGTTTGTGTCGAGAGGCTGGGGGCAAGAGGAAGGATATAAGTCGACTAATTGCCTCCCCACACACCACGCGTGGCATAAAAAAGGACGCACGTGCACTAATTTTTTGTGGCTGATATGTGGGCCGAAGCGCACAAGTGCAATTTAATAGGATTGGTCAGTGGTGGTTGGGGGACCGACATGTTGGCTCAAGGCAAACACCGAGGTACATATGACACGTTCTTCTCGTGCCCGTGTGAGCGCAAATCAGATCCAAATTTGGGATGAAAATGCGTCCACGCGGACTTGACACATACATGATTTTGTTTGCGTTTGTGCATTAGGAAGTTAATTTTGATCGCGCAGACCAAATTGACACAAGCGTACCACATGGGTGGCGCGTTGGAGTAGACCTTGATGCCTTGTGACTTGGCATGCCGCTCCAAGGATGAGAATGGGCTCGGCGTTCGCTCCCACAAGGTACAACTGATTGCGTGTTCCTCAAGCTGGTGCGCCAGCTGCAATGATAGATGATGTTCTCCTAGTATGCTTGGGCATGATCTGAGTTTGGGAGCAAGCTCGTCGCTCCAATAGCTCAGGGGTCTACGCGTGTTGTTCGCCTCCATTTGGCAAAATTTCCATCCCTGTTACCTCTCTATCGCTTGATCTACTCGACTGGGGTAGCCGACGGCCGTCACAAGACATCCTTGGTATATGCTTGACCGTCCAGGGCCACGTTCATGCCTCCAAGGTGGACCTCTTCTTGCATAACACCAAGCCGGGTGTGACATTCGCCCCCGTGTTGAACTACATATTGACGTGGTGCTGGTCCCGTGGCTGACCCACGTGCGGTCGGAGCAGCACCAGGGACGTGTTTGGTTGCGTGGGCTACATGCGTGGGAAGAAAAACATTCGTTCTTGTCTGGGCTGCATCTACCCGGGCTAGGCCCACGAGCATCCAGGCTCGCTACAGCCTCGCGTAGCTCTTGGTTGCACGCCTCGGGGAGCGTGGGAGACGGACGGGACGTCCCATCTCTCTCCCCCCTCTCCCTCTCTCCTCCCTTCCTCCCTCTCTCTCTCCCTTCATGAGCATTGGGTTGTCGGCCTCACGAACTCCGGTGTTGACCTGATGGTGGCCCTCCGAGCGTTGTCTCCTATCTGCAGTCGAAGCAACACCATGGACTTGTTTGGTTGCATGTATTAGCAACCAGGTCTGCGCGAAGAAAAATATTTGTTTGGTTATCTGGGCTGCATCTACCCGGGCTAGGCCCACAAGCATCAAGGCATCCACACTCGCTGCGGCCACGCGTGGCTCTTGGCTGCACACCTCGGGGAGCACGGGACGTCTGATCCCCCCTCTCTCTGTCCATCTCCCTCTCCTTCTCCCTCTCTCCCCTCTCTCTCCCTCTCTCCCTCCCTCCCTCTCCCTCCCCCCTCTCTCCCTGCCTTCTCTCTCTCCCTCTCCCCTCCCTCCCTCCCCCCTCTCTCTCTGGTATAATTTGTGTTTTATGTTGAAGGTAGATTGGTGCTGGCATAGACAGGATATGTTGCATGATTTCATTACTTTTTTACCGTTAAATTTCTATAGCGTGATTAGAGTTGTGAAGATCCTAATGCATGATTTCTACGTGCATGGTGTTTATGGTAGGTAGGACAAATTTGCATGCCCGTACACATTGTAGAACCATTGTGTTTGCTTGTTTAGGTACTAGCGCCAGTGTAACATGATGTAAAATGTGAAAGTCGTCACAACTTGCACTTTTAGCTTTAGATCATGGCCATGATGTTTTGGAAACTGCATTGATCAGTAACTGTTTCCCAACTAACACTTGATTTTTGGCAAGTGCCACTGGTCAGCGTCTCATCCCAATACCCTGTTACTAACCCATGTCATCTTCCCTGACAAGGTGCTGAAGGCAGAGTGGGACATGGCCGGTGGAGGATCCTAGGTCGTGGTTGGCGCCAAGGGCGTCGAGGACCTCATCCCCACAAACTGCTGGCTCAAAAGGGTGAACTTGCCTAGTAGGGTCGCCTTCATGAGCCTGGCGACCGACATGTTGGCTCAAGGCAAAGACCAAGCGTACATGTGACACTTCTATCTCGTGCCCGTGTGAGCGCAAATCAGATCCAAATTTGTGATGAAAATGCGTCCACGCAGACTTGACGCAAAAAAGATTTTTGTTTGCGTTTGTGCATTGGGACGTTGATTTTGGTCGCACATACCAAACTAACACAAGCGTACCACATGGGTGGCGCGTTGGAGTTTGCCTCAGTGCCTTGTGACTTGGCATGCCGCTCCAAGGATGAGAATGGGGTCAGCATTCGCTCCCTCAAGGTACAAATGATTGTGTGTTTTTCAAGATGGTGCGTCAGCTACAATGGCAGATGATGTTCTCCTAGTATGCTCGGGCATGCTTTGAGTTTGGGAGCCAGCTCGTCGCTCCAGTAGCTCAGGGGTCTACGCGTGTTGTTGGCCTTCATTTGGCAAATTTTCCATCCGTGAAACCTCTCTATCGCTTGATCTACTCGACTGGGGTAGCCGATGGCCGTCACAAGATATCCTTGGTAGATGCTTGACCGTATGGGGCCACGTTCATGCCTCCAAGGTGGACATCTTCTTGCATAACAACAAGCCGGGGTGACATTCGCCCCCCGTGTTGAACTAGAGCTTGACGTGGTGCTGGTCCCGTGGCTGACCCACGTGCGGTCGGAGCAGCACCAGGGACGTGTTTAGTTGCATGGGCTCCATGCGTGGGAAGAAAAACATTCGTTCTTGTCTAGGTTGCATCTTCATGGACTAGGCCCACGAGCATCCAGGCTCGATGCAACCTCGTGTGGCTCTTGTTGGAAATATGCCCTAGAGGCAATAATAAATTAGTTATTATAATATTTCCTTGTTCATGATAATCGTTTATTATCCATGCTATAATTGTATTGATCGGAAACTCACATACATGTGTGGATACATAGACAACACCATGTCCCTAGTATGCCTCTAATAGACTAGCTCGTTGATCAAAGATGGCTAAGGTTTCCTAGCCATTGACATGAGATGTCATTTGATAACGGGATCACATCATTAGGAGAATGATGGGATGGACAAGACCCAAACTACAAATGTAGCATATGATCGTGTCAGTTTATTGCTACTGTTTTCTGCATGTCAAGTATTTGTTCCTATGACCATGAGATCATGCAACTCACTAATACCGGAGGAGTGCCTTGTGTGTATCAAACGTCGCAACATAACTGGGTGACTATAAAGGTACTCTACAGGTATCTCCGAGGGTGTCTGTTGGGTTGGCATAGATCAAGACTGGGATTTGTTACTCCGTGTGACGGAGAGGTATCTCAGGGCCCACTCGGTAATACAACATCACAACAAGCCTTGCAATCAATGTGACTAAGTGTTAGTCACGGGATCTTGTATTACGGAACGATTAAAGAGACTTGCCGGTAACGAGGTTGAACTAGGTATGGAGATACCGACGATCGAATCTCGGGCAAGTAACATACGGAAGAAGAAAAGGAACATCATACGGGATTAACTGACTCCTTGACATAGAGGTTCGACCGATAAAGATCTTCATAGAATATGTAGGAACCAATATGGGCATCCAGGTCCCGCTATTGGTTATTGACCGTAGATGTGTCTCGGTCACATCTACATAGTTCTCGAACCCGGAGGGTCTACACACTTAAGGTTCGGTGACGTTTCGGTAGTATAGAGTTATGTATGGTGGTTACCGAAGGTTGTTCGGAGTCCTAGATGAGATCCTGGACATCATGAGGAGCTCCGAAATGGTCCGGGGGTAAATATTAATATATAGGAAGTCCTATTTTGGTCACCGGAAAAGTTTCGGGCTCATCGGTAGTGTACCGGGAGTGTAGGTAGTGTACCGGGAGACCATCGGGAGGGGTATTTCGACCCAAGAGGCTACATAGGCTGTGGGAGAGTGAATACCAGTCCTTAGTGGGCTGGTGGAAGTCCCACACAAGGCCCATGAGGCTGGGAGAGAAAAGCCCAAAGAAAAAAGGTGGAGAAAGGCAAAAAAGGCAAAAAAGGAAGGAGTCCTAGTCCTACTAGGATTGGAGGAGGATTCCTCCTCTCCTTCTTGGTTCGGCCGAAGCCTAGGGCTGGCCCCTTGAGGGCCAAGCCTCCTCATATCTTACTCTTATATATACTAGAGGTTTTAGGGTTTTTGCACTAGATTTTCTGCCACGTGCTACCCTCTCCTCTAGTGCATAGTTTCTCCTCTAGATCGGTTTTCTGCAGTGCTTAGGCGACCCTGCCGGAATAGCTCCACCACCATCGCCGCAGCGTTGTCGCGCTGCCGGAGAACTCTTCTACCTCTTCGCTCCCTCTTGCTGGATCAAGAAGACAGAAATCGTCATCGAGCTGTACGTGTGCTAAACGCGGAGGTGCTGTCCGTTCGGCGCTAGATCGGAAGGACCGTGATCAAGATCGCGAGACGGATTGCGATGAGATTGCGGGACGGATCGTGATGAGTTCCCAGGACGGATCATGATTGGATCGCGGGATGGATCGTGATGAGATCGCGGGACGCTTGGCGATTTGGATCGCGGAGACGTTCGACAACACCAACCGCGTTTCTTAACGCTTCCCGCTTAGCGATCTACAAGGGTATGTAGATCCACTCTCCCTCTCGTAGATGCTCATCACCATGGATAGATCTTGCGTGTGCGTAGGAATTTTTTTGTTTCCCATGCAACCTTCCCCAACAGTGGCATCATGAGCTAGGTCTATGTGTAGATGAGATCTCAAGTAGAACACAAAGAGTTTGTGGCGTTGATGCTTAGATTGCTTCCTCCCTTGGTCGTGTTTTGGTTCAGCGGTATTGTGGGATGAAGCGGCCCGGACCAACCTTACTCGTACGCTTACGAGAGACCGGTTCCATCAACTGACGTGTAACCTCGTTGCACAAAGATAGCTGGCGGGTGCCTGTTTCCCTTAATTTAGTTGGATCGAATTCGACAAAGGCGGTCCTTCAGAAGGTTGAAAAGCAACATATGTATCACCGTTGTGGTTTATGCGTACGTGAGAATTGTTCTTGCTAGATACCCATAGCAGCCACGTAAAACATGCAACAACAATTAGAGGACGTCTAACTTGTTTTTGCAGGGTATGTTGTGATGTGATATGGCCAATTACATGATGTGATATATGTGATGTATGAGATGATCATGTGTTGTATAGAATATCACGACTTGCATGTCGATGAGTACGGCAACCGGCAGGAGCCATAGGGTTGTATTTAATTATTGTATGACCTGCGTGTCAATCATTAAGTGCTATGTAATGCTTTACTTTATCGCTAAACGGTAGCAATAGTAGTAGAAGCATGATGGGCGCGACAACCCCGATGGCGACACGTTGATGGAGATCAAGATGATGGAGATCATGGTGTCGTGCCTGTGACGATGGAGATCATGCCAGTGCTTTCAAGATGGAGATCAAACGCACAAGTTCATGGCCATATCATGTCATTTATGATTTGCATGTGATGTTAATCCTTTTATGCACCTTGTTTTGCTTAGGATGACGGTAGCATTATAAGGTGATCCCTCATTTAATTTCAAGATAAATTATGTTCTCCCCGAGTGTGCACCGTTGCGAAAGTTCGTCGTGTCGAGACACCACGTGATGATCGAGTGTGATAGACTCTACGTTCACATACAACGGGTCAAGCCAGTGTTGCACATGGAGAACACTCGGGTTAAACTTGACGAGCCTAGCATGTACAGACATGGCCTTGGAACACAAGAGACCAAAAGGTCGAACATGAGTCATATAGTAGATATGATCAACATGATGATGTTCACCATTGAAACCACCTCAACTCACGTGATGATCGGACTTGAGTTAGTGAATTTGGATCATGTATCACTCGAATGACCGGAGGGATGTCAATTTGAGTGGGAGTTCTTCAGTAATATGATTAATTGAACTCATTATCATGAACATAGTCAGTAGTGTCTTTGCAAATTATGTTGTAGATTACTTGCTCGCGCTGTAGCTCCCTTGAATTTTTATATGTTCCTAGAGAAATAGAGTTGAAAGATGATGGTAGCAATATTGTGGACTGGGTCCGTGATCTGAGGATTGTCCTCATTGGCTGCACGGAAGGCTTATGTCCTTAATGCACCGCTCAGTGCGCCAACCCCTCTAGCGTTGTCTGTAGATGTTGTGAACATCTGACAGGCACGTTCTGATGACTACTTGATAGTTTAGTGTGTCATGCATTACGGCTTAGAATTGAGGCTCCGAAACGTTTTGAACGTCATGGAACATATGAGATGTTCGAAGAGCTGAAATTAGGATCTCAGGCTCGTGCCCGTGTTGCGAGATATGAGATCTTCAACAAGATTCTTTTCCTGCAAGATGAAAGAGAATAGCTCAATCGTTGAGCATGTGCCCAGATTGTCTGGGTGCTACAATCACTTGAATCGAGTGGGAGTTGATCTTCCAAATAAGATAGTGATTAATATAGTTCTCCATGTCACTGTCACTAAGCTACTAGAACTTGGTGATGAACTATAAAATGCCAGGGATAGAAATAATGATCCCTGAGATATTTGCGATGTTTGACACCGCGAAGGTAGAAATCAAGAAGGAGTGTGAAGTGTTGATGGTTAGTCAAACCACTAGTTTCGAGAAGGGCAAGAGCAAGGAGGGAAACATCATGGATAGCAAGTCAGTTGCTGCTCCAGTGAAGCAACCCAAAGTTGAACCCAAACCCGAGACTAAGTGCTTCGATTATGAGGAGAGCGGTCGCTGAACCGGAACAACCCTAGATACTTGGTAGATAAGAAGGCTTGCAACGTCAACAGAAGTATATTTGATATACGTGTTAAAGATGTGTACCTTGCAAGTACTCCTAGTAGCACCTGGGTATTGGATACCGGTTCGGTTGCTAAATGTTAGTAACTCAAAATAAAAGCTTCAGAATAAACGGAGAACTAGCTAAGGGTGAGATGACGATGTGTGTTGGAAATGTTTCCAAGGTTGATGTGATCAACATCGCACGCTCTCTCTACCTTTGGGATTAGTGACGAACCTAAATAAATGTTATTTGGTGTTTTGCGTTGAGAATGAACGTGATTAGATCATGTTTATTGCAACACGGTTATTCATTTAATTTAGAGAATAATGGTTATTCTTTTTACATGAATAATACCTTCAATGGTCATGCACCCAGTGAGAATGGTTTGTTGAATCTTGATCGCAGTAATACACATGTTCATAACATTGATGCCAAAAGATACAAAGTTAATAATGATAGTACCACATACTTGTGGCACTGCCGCTAAATGTCATATTAGTATAAAGCGCATGAAGAAACTTCATGCTGATGGATCTTTGGACTCATTCGATTTCGAATCGGTTGAGACATGCGAACCATGCCTCTTGGGCAAGATGACTAAGGACCCTGTTTTCTAGATGGATGGAGCAGGCAAGTGATTTATTGGAAATGATACATGTTGATGTATGCAATCCAATGAGTCTTGTAGCGTGCGGTGGATATCGTTATTTTCTTACATAGTGTATATTTACTTAATGAAACACAAGTCTGAATCGTTTGAAAAGTTCAAGCAAATTCAGAGTGAAGTTTAAGATCATCGTAACAAGAAGATAAAAATGTCTGCGATATGATCGTGGAGGTGAATATCTGAGTTACGAGTTTGGCATACAACTTTTGACAATGTGAAAGTTGTTTCACAACTCACGCCACCTGGAACACCATAGTGTGATGGTGTGTCCGAATGTCATAGTCGTACTCTATTGGATATGGTGCGTGCTATGATGTCTCTTATCATTTTGGTACTATAATTTTGGGGTTATGCATTAGAGACAACTACATTCACTTTAAATAGGGCACCATCTAAATCCGTTGAGATGACACCGTGTGAATTAGGGTTTGATAGAAACCCAAGCTATCATTTCTTAATGTTTGGGGCTGCGACGCTTGTGTGGAAAATGTTTTCACCGAATGAGCTCAAACCCAAAGCGGACAAATGCATCTTCGTAGAATACCCTAAGGACAGTTGGGTGAACCTTCTATCTCAGATCCAAGCATAAAATGTTTGTTGCTAAAATTGGGTCCTTTCTCGAGAAAGAGTTTCTCTCGAAAGAATTGAGTGGGAGGAAGATAGAACTTGATGAGGTTGTTGAACCTTTGTTCAACCAGAGAGTAGCACAGCGCAGGAAGATGTTTCTGTGAAGCCTACGTTAGTTGAAGAGGAAGTAAATGATGATGATCAAGAAGCTTCGGATCAAGTTACTATCGAACCTCGTAGGTCAACAAGGATGTGTACTGCTCCTGAGCGGTACGACAACCCTGTCTTGGAGGTCATGTTGTTGGCCAACGATGAACCTATGAGCCGTGGAGAAGCGATGATGGGCCCGGATTCCGAAAAATGGTTAGAGGCCATGAAATCCGAGAAAGGATCCAGTACGAAAACCAAGTATAGACTTTGGTAGACTTGCTCGTTGGATGGCAGGTCGTCGAGTACAAATGGACCTTTGAGATGATAATAGACGCTGATGGTAAATGTCACCATTTATAGAGCTCGACTTGTCGCAAAGAAGTTTCTGACAAGTTCAAGGAGTTGACTGCGATGAGACTTTCTCACTCGTAGCGATGCTAAAGTCTGTTGGAATTATGTTAGCAGTTGCTGCATTTTTCAATTATGAAATCTAGCAGATGGATGTCAAAACATCATCTCCTTCCTTAAGGAAAGGTTGTATGAGATACAACCAGAAGGTTTTGTCAGTCCTAAGGATGCTAAAAGGTGTGCAAGCTTCAGTGATCCTTCTATGAACTGAAGCAAGCATCAGTTGGAATATACACTTTGATGAGTTGATCAAAGTTTTTGAGTCTATACAAAGTTTATGAGAAATTTGTATTTACAATAAAGTGAGTGGGAGCACTATAGGGTTTCTGGTAAGCATATGTGGTTGACATATTGTTTATCGGAAATGATGTAGAATTTTTGGAAAGCATAAACGGTTGTTTGAAAAGAGTTGTTCAAAGGAAGACCTGGATAAAACTACCTAATTGTTGAGCATCAAGATCTATAGAGATAGATCAAGATGTTTGATGAGACTTTCAATGAGTACATACCTTGACAAGAATTTGAAAGAGTTCAAAATGGATCAGTTAGAGAAAGAGTTCTCGCCTGATTTGTAAGGTGTGAAGTTGAGTGAGACTAAAAGCTCGACAATGGCAGAAGAAAGAGAAAGGACAAATATTGTCCCCTATGCCTTAGCCACAGGCTCTGTATAGTATGCCATGTTGTGTACCGCACTTGTGTGTGCCTTGCCATGAGTCCGTCAAGGGGTACAAGAGTGATCCAGGAGTGGATCACTGGACAACGGTCAATATTATCCTTAGTGACTAAAAGACTAAGGAAATGTTTCTCGATTATGGAGGTGATAAAGGGTTCGTCGTAAAGAGTTACGTCGATGCAAGCTTTAACAGTAATCCGGATGACTCTTAGTAGTAATCCGGATACGTATAGTGGAGCAGCCATTGGAATAGTACAAGTGGAGTGTGGTAGCAATGTTTACAGTTTGACATAGAGATTTGTAAAGTACACATAGATTGAAATGTCGCAGACCCGTTGACTATAAGACCTCTCTCACATGCAAAGCATGATCAAGCCCCAGAACTCATTGGGTGTTAGATTCATAACAATGCAAATCACATGTGATGTGAACTAGATTATTGACTCTAGTGCAAGTGGGAGACTATTGGAAATATGCCCTAGAGGCAATAATAAATTAGTTATTATCATATTTCCTTGTTCATGATAATCGTTTATTATCCATGCTATGATTTTATTGATCGGAAACTCACATACATATGTGGATACATAGACAACACCATGTCCCTAGTATGCCTCTAATAGACTAGCTCGTTGATCAAAGATGGCTAAGGTTTCCTAGCCATTGACATGAGATGTCATTTGATAACGGGATCACATCATTAGGAGAATGATGGGATGGACAAGACCCAAACTACAAATGTAGCATATGATCGTGTCAGTTTATTGCTACTGTTTTCTGCATGTCAAGTATCTGTTCCTATGACCATGAGATCATGCAACTCACTAACACCGGAGGAGTGCCTTGTGTGTATCAAACGTCGCAACATAACTGGGTGACTATAAAGGTACTCTACAGGTATCTCCGAGGGTGTCTGTTGGGTTGGCATGGATCAAGACTAGGATTTGTTACTCCGTGTGACGGAGAGGTATCTCAGGGCCCACTCGGTAATACAACATCACAACAAGCCTTGCAAGCAATGTGACTAAGTGTTAGTCACGGGATCTTGTATTACGGAACGAGTTAAGAGACTTGCCGGTAATGAGGTTGAACTAGGTATGGAGATACCGACGATCGAATCTCGGGCAAGTAACATACCGAAGAACAAAAGGAACATCATACGGGATTAACTGAATCCTTGACATAGAGGTTGGACCGATAAAGATCTTCATATAATATGTAGGAACCAATATGGGCATCCAGGTCCCGCTATTGGTTATTGGCCGTAGAGGTGTCTTGGTCATGTCTACATAGTTCTCGAACCCGCAGGGTCTGCACACTTAAGGTTCGGTGACGTTTCGGTAGTATAGAGTTATGTATGGTGGTTACCAAAGGTTGTTTGGAGTCCCGGATGAGATCCCGGACGTCACGGGGAGCTCTGGAATGGTCCGTAGGTAAAGATTGATATATAGGAAGTCCTATTTTGGTCGCCAGAAAAGTTTCGGGCTCATCGGTAGTGTACCGGGAGACCATCGGAAGGGGTATTTCGACCCAAGAGGCTACATAGGCTGTGGGAGAGTGAATACCAGCCCTTAGTGGGCTGGTGGAAGTCCCACACAAGGCCCATGCGGCTGGAAGAGAAAATCCCAAAGAGAAAAGCTGGGAAAAGGCAAAAAAGGCAAAAAAAGGAAGGAGTCCTAGTCCTACTAGGATTGGAGGAGGATTCCTCCTCTCCTCCTTGGTTCGGCCGAAGCCTAGGGCTGGCCCCTTGAGGGCCAAGCATCCTCCTCTCTTCCTCTTATATATACTAGAGGTTTTAGGGGTTTTGCACTAGATTTTCTGCCACGTGCTACCCTCTCCTCTAGTGCATAGTTTCTGCTCTAGATCGGTTTTCTGCAGTGCTTAGGCGAAGCCCTGGCGGAATAGCTCCACCACCATCGCCGCAGCACCATCGCGCTGCCGGAGAACACTTCTACCTCTCTGCTCCCTCTTGCTGGATCAAGAAGGCGGTGATCATCATCGAGTTGTACATGTGCTGAACACGGAGGTGTCGTCCGTTCGGCGCTAGATCGGAAGGACCGTGATCAAGATCGTGAGACGAATCACGATGAGATCGTAGGACGGAACGTGATGAGTTCGCGGGATGGATCATGATTGGATCGCAGGATGAATCATGACGAGATCGCGGGACGCTCGGCGATTAGGATCGCGAAGACGTTCGACTACACCAACCGCGTTTCTTAACGCTTCTCGCTTAGCGATCTACAAGGGTATGTAGATCCACTGTCCCTTCGTAGATGCTCATCACCATGGATAGATCTTGCATGTGCGTAGGAAATTTTTTGTTTCCCATGCAATGTTCCCCAACAGCTCTTGGCTGCACGCCTGGGGAGCACGGGAGACGGACGGGACGTCCCATCTCTCTCTCGCTCTCCCCCTCTCTCTCCCTCTCTCTCCCATCTCTCTCTCTCTCTTGCTCCCTCTCTCTCTCCCCCTCTCTCCTCTCTCCTCCCTTTCTCCCTCTCTATCCCCCTCCACGAGCGTTGGGTTGCCAGCCTCATGAACTCCGGTGTCGACCTGATGGCGGCCCTCCGAGCATTGTCCCCTATCTGCATTAGAAGCAACACCAGGGGCGTGTTTAGTTGCATGTATTAGGCCCAACCAGGCCTGCGTGGGAATAAAAATATTTGTTCAGTTATCTAGGCTGCATCTACCCGGGCCAGGCCCACGAGCATCCATACATCCACGCTCGCTGTGGCCACGCGTGGCTCTTGGCTGCACGCCTCTAGGAGCACGGGACACGGACGGGACATCTCATCCCCCCTCTCTCTTCCTTTCCCTCTCCTTCTCCCTCTCTCCCCTCTCTCTCCCTCTCTTCCTCCCTCCCTCTCCCTCTCCCCCTCTCTCCCTCTCCCGCTCTGTCTCCCTCTGTCTCCCTCCCCCCTCCCTCCCTCCCTCTCTCTCTGGCATGGTTTTTGTTTTATGTTGAAGGTCGATTGGTGCTGGCATAGGCAGGGTATGTTGCATGATTTCATTACATTTTTACCATTAAATTTCTATAGCGTGATCAGAGTTGTGAAGATCCCAATGCACGATTTCTACGTGCATGGTGTTTATGGTAGGTAGGACAAATTTGCATGCCCATACACGTTGTAGAACCATTGTGTTTGCTCGTTTAGGTACTAGCGCCAGTTTAGCATGGTGTCAAATGTGAAAGTGGTCACAACTTGCACTACTAGATTTAGACCATGACTGTGATGTTTTGGAAACTTCACTGATCAGTGACTATTTCCCAACTCACACTTGATTTTTGGCAAGTGCCACTGGCCAGCGTCTGAACCCAATGCCCTATTACTGACCATGTCATCTTACCTGACAAGGTGATGAAGACAGAGTGGGACATGACCGGTGGAGGAGCCTAGGTTGTGATTGGCACCGAGGGTGTCGAGGACCTCATCCCCACAAACTACTGGCTCAACAGGGTGAACCTGCCTGGTAGGGTCGCCTTCATGAGCCTGGCGACTGACATGTTGGCTCAAGGCAAACACCAAGCGTACATGTGACATGTCCTTCTCGTGCTCGTGTGAGCGCAAATCGGATCCAAATTTGGGATGAAAATGCGTCCACGCGGACTTGACGCATAAAGGATTTTTGTTTGCGTTTGTGCATTGGGACGTTGATTTTGTCGCGCAGACCAAACTAACACAAGCGTACTACATGGGTGGCACGTTGGAGTTGGCCTCAATGCCTTGTGACTTGGCATGCCACTCAAAGGATGAGAATGGGCTCGGCGTTTGCTCCCTCAAGGTATAAATGATTGTGTATTGCTCAAGCTGGTGCGTCAGCTAGAATGGCAGGTGATGATCTCCTAGTCTGCTTGGGCATTATTTGAGTTTGGGAGCCAGCTCGTCGCTCGAGTATCTCAGGGGTCTGCGCGTGTTGTTGGCCTTCATTTGGAAATTTTCCATCCCTGTTACCTCTCTATCGCTTGATCTACTCGAGTGGGGTAGCCTCCGGCCGTCACAAGACATGATGGGTAGATGCTTGACTATCCGGGGCCACGTTCATGCCTCCAAGGTGGACCTCTTCTTGCATAACACCAAGTCGGGGGTGACATTCGCCCCCGTGTTGAACTAGAGCTTGACGTGGTGCTGGTCCCGTGGCTGAACCACGTGTGGTCGGAGCTGCACCTGGGACGTGTTGGGTTGGCTGGAATGCATTCGTGGGAAGAAAAACATTTGTTCTTGTCTGGGTTGCATCTTCATGGGCTAGGCCCACGAGCATCCAGGCTCGATGCAGCCTCGCGTGGCTCTTGGCTGCACGCCTCGGGGAGCGTGGGAGACGGACGGGACATCCCATCTCTCTCTCTGCCTCCCCCTCTCTGTCCCTCCCTCTCCCTCTCTCCCTCTCTCCTCCCTTCCTCCATCTCTCTCTCTTCCTCCATGAGCGTTGGGTTGCCGGCCTCACGAACTCCGGTGTCAATCTGATGGTGGCCCTCCGAGCATTGTCCCCTATCTGCATTTGAAGCAACACCAGGGACATGTTTGGTTGCATGTATTAGGCCCAACGCGGCCTGCGCGGGAAGAAAAATATTTGTTCAGTTATCTGGGCTGCATCTACCCGGGCTAGGCCCACGAGCATCCAGACATCCATGCTCGTTGCGGCCACGTGTGGCTCTTGGTTGCACGCCTCGGGGAGCACGGGACACGGACGGGACCTCTCATCCCTATCTCTCTCTCTCTTCCTCTCCTTCTCCCTCTCTCCCTTCCTCCCTCTCGCTCTCCCCCTCTCTCCCTCTCCCACTCTCTATCCCTCTCTCTCCCCCCTCCCTCCCTCTCTCTCTTTGGCATGGTTTGTGTTTTATGTTGAAGGTAGATTGATGATGGCATGGGCAGGGTATGTTGCATGATTTCGTTACTTCTTTACCATCAAATTTCTATAGCGTGATCAGAGTTGTGAAAATCCTAATGCATGATTTCTGCGTGCATGGTGTTTATGGTAGGTAGGACAAATTTACATGCTCATATACGTTCTAGAACCATTGTGTTTGCTCCTTTAGGTACTAGCGCCAGTGTAGCACGATGTCAAATGTGAAAGTGGTCACAACTTGCACTAGTAGCATTAGATCATGGCCATGATGTTTTGGAAACTGCACTCATCAGTGACTGTTTCCCAACTGACACTTGATTTTTGGCAAGTGCCACCGGTCAGCGTCTGATCCCAATGCCTTTTTACTAACACATGTCATTGTTGGGAGACGTAGTAGTAAATCAAAAAAATTCCTACGTGTCACCAAGATCTATCTATGAAGAAACCAGCAACGAGTGGGGAGAGATTGCATCTTTATACCTTTGAAGATCGTAAGCGGAAGCGTTACAAGAACGCGGTTGGTGGAGTCGTACTCGTAGCGATTCGGATCATGGTGGACTCCGATCTAAGCGCCGAACAATGGCGCCTCCGCATTCAACACACGTGCAGCCCGATGACGTCTCCTACGCCTTGATCTAGCAAGGAGGAAGGAGAGGTTGAGGGAGAGCTCCGGCAGCACGACGGCGTGGTGACGGTGGAGGTACGTGGACTCCGGCAGGGCTTCGCCAAGCGCTACGGAGAACGAGGAAGAGGAAGGGTAGGACTGCGTCGAGAGAGATTGAGAAGTCGTGTCTCAAATCAGCCCAAAACCTTGGGTCTATATAGGAGGAGGGATAGGGAGGTCTTCCTTGGCCCCTCCTCCAAGGAGGAGAGGTTCGGCCGAACCTAGGGAGGAGTCCACCTCCCACAAGGGAGGTGGATCTCTTCCTTTTGAATCCTTTTCAACCTTATCTCTTATCCCTAGCCGCATGGGCCCTTCCGGAAGGTCTTGGCCAGCCCAATAAGGGATGGTACACCTCCTCTAAGGGCCCACGAAGTCCTTTGGTCGTCACACCCCTCCCGGGGTTCCTCCGGCACCCTCCCGGCACTCCCGGTACACTACCGATGAGCCCGAAAACTTTCCAGTGACCAAAACAGGACTAACTATATATCAATCTTTACCTCCAGACCATTCCGGAGCTCCTCGTGACGTCCAGGATCTCATCCGGGACTCCTAAAAACCTTAGGTAATCACGTATACCATTTCCCTATAACCGTAGCATCATCGAACCTTAAGTGTGTAGACCCTACGGGTTCGGGAGACACATAGACATGACTGAGACACCTCTCCGGTCAATAACCAATAGCGGGATCTAGATACCCATGTTTTCTCCCACATGCTCCACGATGATCTCATCGGATGAACCACGATATCGGGGATTCAATCAATCCCGTATACAATTCCCTTTGTCTACCGGTATGTTACTTGCCCGAGATTCGATCGTCGGTATCCCTATACCTTGTTCTATCTCGTTACCGGCAAGTCTCTTTACTCGTTACGTAATACATCATATCGTGGCTAACTCCTTAGTCACATTGAGCTCATTATGATGATGTCTTACCGAGTGGGCCCAGAGATACCTCTCCGTCACACGGAGTGACAAATCCTAGTCTTGATTCGTGCCAACCCAACAGACACTTTCGGAAATACCCGTAGTGCACCTTTATAGCCACCCAGTTATGTTGTGACATTTGGCACTCCCAAAGAATTCCTACGGTATCCGGGAGTTGCACAATCTCATGGTCTAAGGAAACGATACTTGACATTGAAAAGCTTTAGCAGACGAACTACACGATCTTGTGCTATGCTTAGGATTGGGTCTTGTCCATCACATCATTCTCCTAATGATGTGATCCCGTTATCAAAGACATCCAATGTCCATGGTCATGAAACCGTGGCCATCTATTGATCAACGAGCTAGCCAACTAGAGGCTCACTAGGGACATGTTGTGGTCTATGTATTCACAAATGTATTATGGTTTCCGGTTAACACAATTATAGCATGAACAATAGACAATTATCATGAACAAGGAAATACAATAATAACCATTTTATTATTGCCTCTAGGGCATATTTCCAACAGTCTCCCACTTGCACTAGAGTCAATAATCTAGTTACATTGTGATGAATCGAACACCCATAGCATTCTGGTGTTGATCATGTTTTGCTCGTGAGAGAGGTTTAGTCAACAGATCTGCGACATTCAGATCCGTATGCACTTTACAAATATCTATATCTCCCTCCTGAATGTAATCACGGATGGAGTTGAAGCGGTGCTTGATGTGTCTTGTCTTCTTGTGAAACCTGGGCTCCTTCGCAAGGGCGATAGCTCCAGTGTTGTCAGAGAATAGAGTCATCGGGCCCGACGCACTTGGAATTACTCCTAGGTCGGTGATGAACTCCTTCATCCAGACTCCTTCCTTTGCTGCTTCCGAAGCAGCTATGTACTCCGCTTCACATGTAGATGCCGCCACGACCCTTTGCTTGCTACTGCACCAGCTGACTGCCCCTCCGTTCAAAATATACACGTATCCGGTTTGCGACTTGGAGTCGTCCGGATCTTTGTCGAAGCTAGCATCAATGTAACCCTTTACGACGAGCTCTTCGGCACCTCCATATACGAGAAACATGTCCTTTGTCCTTTTCAGGTACTTCAGGATATTCTTGACCGCTGTCCAGTGTTCCGCTTCGGGATCACTTTGGTACCTCCCTACCAAACTTATGGCAAGGTTCACATCAGGTCTGGTACACAGCATGGCATACATAATAGAGCCTATGGCTGAAGCATAGGGGATGACACTCATCTCTTCTCTATCCTTTGCCGTGGTCGGGCATTGAGTCGTACTCAATCTCACACCCTGTAACACAGGCAAGAACCCCTTCTTGGACTGATCCATATTGAACTTCTCCAATATCTTTTCAAGGTATGTGCTTTGTGAAAGACCTATGAGGCGTCTCGATCTATCTCTATAGATCTTAATACCTAATATGTAAGCAGCTTCTCCAAGGTCCTTCATTGAAAAACATTTATTCAAGTAGGCCTTTACACTTTCCAAAAGTTCTATATCATTTCCCATTATCAGTATGTCATCCACATATAATATGAGAAATGCTATAGAGCTCCCACTCACTTTCTTGTAAATACAAGGTTCTCCGTAAACCTGTACAAACCCAAACGCTTTAATCACCTCATTAAAGAGAATGTTCCAACTCTGAGATGCTTGCACCAGCCCATAGATGGAGCGCTGGAGCTTGCATACTTTGTTAGCATCTTTAGGATCGACAAAACCTTCCGGCTCCATCATATACCGTTCTTCCTTAAGGAAGCCATTAAGGAAAGCCGTTTTGACGTCCATTTGCCAGATCTCATAATCATAAAATGCGGAAATTGCTAACATGATTCGGACAGACTTTAGCATCGCTACGGGTGAGAAAGTCTCATCGTAGTCAACTCCTTGAACTTGTCGATAACCCTTAGCGACAAGCCGAGCCTTATAGACGGTCACTTTACCATCCGCGTCAGTCTTCTTCTTAAAGATCCATTTATTTCAATGGATCGCTTATTATCAGGCAAGTCCACCAAAGTCCACACTTTGTTCTCATACATGGATCCTATCTCGGATTTCATGGCCTCAAGCCATTTGTTGGAATTCGGGCCCGCCATCGCTTCTTCATAGCTCGAAGGTTCACCGTTGTCCAACAACATGATCTCCAGGACAGGGTTGTCGTAACACTTTGGTGCGGAACGTGTCCTAGTGGACCTTCGATGTTCAATAGTAACTTGATCTGAAGTTTCATGATCATCATCATTAACTTCCTCTCTAGCCGGTGTAGGCTCCACAGAAACAACTTCCTATGGTGCGCTACTCTCCGGTTCGAGCGGAGGTACAATTACCTCATCAAGTTCTATTTTCCTCCCACTTACTTCTTTCGAGAGAAACTCTTTCTCGAGAAAGGATCAATTTTTAGCAACAAAGACTTTGCCTTCGGATCTGAGGTAGAAGGTATACCCAATAGTCTCTTTGGGATATCCTATGAAGACGCACTTTTCCGCTTTGGGTTCGAGCTTCTCAGGTTGAAGTTTCTTCACATAAGCATCGCATCCCCAAACTTTTAGAAACGATAGCTTAGGTTTCTTTCCAAACAATAATTCATACGGTGTCGTCTCGACGGATTTTGATGATGCCTTATTTAAAGTGAATGCGGCAGTCTCTAATGCATATCCCCAAAATGATAGCGGTAAGTCGGTAAGAGACATCATAGATCGCACCATATCCAATAGAGTGTGATTACGACGTTCAGACACACCATTTCGCTGAGGTGTGCCAGGCGGCGTGAGTTGTGAAATAATTCCACATTTCCTTAGGTGCGTGCCAAATACATGACTTAAATATTCTCCGCCACGATCAGATCGTAGGCACTTTATTTTCCTGTCACGTTGATTCTCTACCTCACTCTAAAATTCCTTGAACCTTTCAAAGGTTTCAGACTTGTGTTTCATTAAGTAGACATACCCATATCTGCTCAAGTCATCAGTGAGGGTGAGAACATAATGGTAGCCACCACGAGCCTCGACGCTCATTGGACCGCATACATCGGTATGTATTAGTTCCAACAAGTCAGTTGCTCGCTCCATTGTTCCGGAGAACGGAGTCTTGGTCATCTTGCCCATGAGGCATGGTTCGCACGTGTCAAATGATTCAAAATCAAGAGACTCCAAACGTCCATCAGCATGGAGCTTCTTCATGCGTTTGACACCAATATGACCAAGGCGGCAGTGCCACATGTAAGTGGGACTATCGTTATCAACCTTACACTTTTTGGTACTCACACTATGGACATGTGTAACATCACGTTCGAGATTCATCAAAAATAAACCATTGACCAGCGGGGCATGACCATAAAACATTTCTCTCATATAAATAGAACAACCATTATTCTCAGATTTAAATGAGTAGCCATCTCGTATCAAGCGAGATCCAGATACAATGTTCATGCTCAAAGCTAGTACTAAATAACAATTATTAAGGTTTAAAACTAATCCTGAAGGTAGATGCAGAGGTAGCGTGCCGACGGCAATCACATCGACCTTGGAACCATTCCCGATGCGCATCGTCACCTCATCCTTCGCCAGTCTCCGCTTATTTCGCAGCTCCTGCTTGGAGTTACAAATGTGAGCAATTGCACCGGTATCAAATACCCAGCAGCTACGACGAGCACTGGTTAGGTACACATCAATAACAAGTATATCACATATACCGTTAACGTTGCCGACCTTCTTATCCGCTAAGTACTTGGGGCAGTTCCGCTTCCAGTGACTGGTACCCTTGCAATAAAAGCACTCAGTCTCAGGCTTGGGTCCATTCTTGTTCTTCTTCCCGGCAACTTGCTTACCGGGCACGGCAACAGCTTTGTCGTCCTTCTTGAAGTTCTTCTTACCCTTGCCTTTCTTTAAACTAGTGGTCTTATTTACCATCAACACTTGATGCTCCTTTTTGATCTCGACCTCCGCTGATTTCAGCATCGAGTACAACTCAGGAATGGACTTCTCCATCCCTTGCATGTTGTAGTTCATCACAAAGCTCTTGTAGCTAGGTGGAAGCGACTGGAGGATTCTATCAATGACCGAGTCATCCTGGAGATGAACTCCCAGCTGAGTCAAGCGGTTGTGTAGCCCAGACATCTTGAGGATGTGCTCACTGACAGAACCGTTCTCCTCCATCTTACAGCTGAAGAACTTGTCGGAGACGTCATATCTCTCGACCCGGGCATGAGCTTGGAAAACAAGTTTCAGCTCTTGGGACATCTCATATGCTCCGTGTTGCTCAAAATGCTTTTGGAGCCCCGGTTCTAAACTGTAAAGCATGCCGCACTAAACAAGGGAGTAATCATCGCAGCGTGAATGCCAAGCGTTTGCAACGTCTTGCTCTGCTGGGAGAACGGGTGCGTCACCTAGCGGTACATCAAGGACATACAATCTTTTGGAAGCTATGAGGATGACCCTCAAGCTACGGACCCAGTCTGCATAGTTGCTTCCATCATCTTTCAGCTTGGTTTTCTCTAGGAACGCGTTGAAGTTGATGTTGGCATTATCGTTGGCCATTGGATCTACAATATAGATTGTAAAGATAATTTTAGACTAAGTTCATGATAATTAAGTTCACATAATCAAATTATTTAATGAACTCCCACTTAGATAGACATATCTCTAGTCATCCAAGTGACACATGATCCATGTCAACTAGCCCGTGTCCGATCATCACGTGAGATGGACTAGTCATCCATGGCGAACATCTCCATGTTGATCGTATCTTCTATACGACTCATGTCCGACCTTTCGGTCTTCCGTGTTCCGAGGCCATGTCTGTACATGCTAGGCTCGTCAAGTCAACCTAAGTGTTTCGCGTGTGTAAATCTGGCTTACACCCGTTGTATGCGAACGAACGTTAGAAGCTATCACACCCGATCATCACGTGGTGCTTCGGAACAACGATCTTTAGCAACTGTGCACAGTTAGGGTGAACACCTTTCTTGAAATTTTATTGAGAGATCATCTTATTTACTACCGTCGTTCTAAGCAAATAAGATGTAAACATGATAAACATCATATGCAATCAATATAGTGACATGATATGGACAATATCATCTTGCTCCTTTGATCTCCATCTTCGGGGCACCATGATCATCACTGTCACCGGCACGACACCATGATCTCCATCATTGTGTCTTCATGAAGTTGTCTCGCCAACTATTACCTCTACTACTATGGCTAACGTTTAGCAATAAAGTAAAGTAATTACATGGCGTTTATGATTGACACGCAGGTCATACAATAAAATAAGACAACTCCTATGGCTCCTGCCGGTTGTCATCTCATTGACATGCAAGTCGTGAATCCTATTACAAGAACATGATCAATCTCATACATCACAATGCATCACATCACATCCTTTTGGCCATATCACATCACAAGGCACATGCTGCAAAAACAAGTTAGACGTCCTCTAATTTGTAGTTGCAAGTTTTTACGTGGTTGCTATAGGTTTCTAGCAAGAACGTTTCTTACCTATGCCAAAACCACAACGTGATATGCCAATTGCTATTTACCCTTCATAAGGACCCTTTGCATCGAATCCAATCCGACTAAGGTGGAAGAGACAGACACCCGCTAGCCACCTTATGCAACAAGTGCATGTCAGGCGGTGGAACCGGTCTCACGTAAGCGTACGTGTAAAGTTGGTCCGGGTTGCTTCACCCCACAATACCACCGAATCAAGATAAGACTAGTAGTGGCAAGCAAATTAACAAGATCGACGCCCACAACTTCTTTGTGTTCTACTCGTGCATAGATTCTACGCATAGACCTAGCTCTGATACCACTGTTGGGAGACGTAGTAGTAAATCAAAAAAATTCCTACGTGTCACCAAGATCTATCTATGAAGAAACAAGCAACGAGTGGGGAGATATTGCATCTTCATACCTTTGAAGATTGCTAAGCGGAAGCGTTACAAGAACGCGGTTGGTGGAGTCGTACTCGTAGCGATTCAGATCGCGGTGGACTTCGATCTAAGCGCCGAACAACGGCGCCTCCGCGTTCAACACACGTGCATCCCGATGACGTCTCCTATGCCTTGATCCAGCAAGGAGGAAAGAGAGGTTGAGGGATAGCTCCGGCAGCATGACGGCGTGGTGACGGTGGAGCTACGTGGACTCCGGCAGGGCTTCGCCAAGCGCTGTGGAGAACGAGGAAGAGGATGGGTAGGGATGCGCCGAGAGAGAGAGAGAGAAGTTGTGTCTCAAATCAGCCCAAAACCTTGGGTATATATAGGAGGAGGGAGAGCGAGGGCTGCCTTGGCCCCTCCTCCAAGGAGGAGAGGGTCGGCCGAACCTAGGGAGGAGTTCACCTCCCACAAGGGAGGTGGATCTCTTCCTTTTGAATCCTTTTCAGCTTTATCTCTTATCCCTAGCCACATGGGCCCTTCCGGAAGGTATTGGCCAGCCCAATAAGGGCTGGTACACCTCCTCTAAGGGCCCACAAAGTCCTTTGGTCGTCACACCCCTCCCGGGGGTCCTCCGGCACCCTCCCGGCACTCCCAGTACACTACCGATGAGCCCGAAAACTTTCCGGTGACCAAAAAAGGACTTACTATATATCAACCTTTACCTCCGGACCATTTCGGAGCTCCTCGTGACGTCCAGGATCTCATCCGAGACTCCGAACAACCTTGAGTAATCACATATACCATTTCCTTATAACCCTAGCGTCATCGAACCTTAAGTGTGTAGACCCTATGGGTTCGGGAGACACGTAGACATGACCGAGACACCTCTCCGGTCAATAACCAACAACGGGATCTGGATACCCATGTTGGCTCCCACATTCTCCACGATGATCTCATCGGATGAACCACGATATCGGGGATTCAATCAATCCCATATACAATTCCCTTTGTCTACCGGTATGTTACTTGCCCGAGATTCGATCATCGGTATCCATATACCTTGTTCAACCTCGTTACCGGCAAGTCTCTTTACTCGTTACGTAATACATCATCCTGTGGCTAACTCCTTAGTCACATTGAGCTCATTATGATGATGTCTTACCGAGTGGGCCCAGAGATACCTCTCCGTCACACGGAGTGACAAATCCCAGTCTCGATTCGTGCCAACCCAACAGACACTTTCGGAAATACCCGTAGTGCACCTTTATAGCCACCCATTTACGTTGTGATGTTTGGCACACCCAAAGCATTCCTACGGTATCCTGGAGTTGCACAATCTCATGGTCTAAGGAAACGATACTTGACATTGAAAAGCTTTAGCAGACGGACTACACGATCTTGTGCTATGCTTAGGATTGGGTCTTGTCCATCACATCATTCTCCTAATGATGTGATCCCGTTATCAATGACATCCAATGTCCATGGTCATGAAACCGCGACCATCTATTGATCAACGAGCTAGCCAACTAGAGACTCACAAGGGACATGTTGTGGTCTATGTATTCACACATGTATTATGGTTTCCGGTTAACACAATTATAGCATGAACAATAGACAACTATCATGAACAAGGAAATACAATAATAACCATTTTATTATTGCCTCTAGGGCATATTTCCAACAGTCATCTTACCTGACAAGGTGATGACGACGGAGTGGGACATGACCGATGAAGGAGCCTAGGTCGTGGTTGGTGCCGAGGGCGTCGAGGACCTCATCCCCACAAACTGCTGGCTCAAAAGGGTGAACCTTCCTAGCAAGGTCGCCTTCATGAGCCTGCCACGTTCTAGGGGACGAGCTCCAAGGACCGGGCACGAGGAGGGGTCCTAAGAGTCGTTGTGCTTCTACGTGTAGATCAAGGACATGGAGGATCTCTCCATGCTCGTCATCCCTGCCAAGTTTGTGGAGGTGATGAAGGAGTGGCTGGCGGTCAAGCTCCCGTGCGTCGTGAGGCTATTGGTCAACAAATGGTGCGAGTTATGGGTTCAGGTCTAGAACTTCGAGGGGCAAATGGTGCTTGGCCGGGGCTGGTAGTACTTTTTTCGCTGCCACAGGATCGTCCCTGAGGACCTTGTTGTCCTGCAGATCTCCGACCTTGGCCTGAAGATGGAGATTTACAACCATGCCAGCTCGATCATGTGCAGGGTGTGCTACACCAGGCACAACTGCATCGGCAACATCTCCCTCGCGCTCTAGATGGCCAACTAGTATGAAGTCATTAGTATGAACTTATTAGGTAGTTTGGGGTGATGGTCTGAACTGATGTTGTGAAACTATTAATATTTTGGCCAGGGATCAGCACCCTGGGGTGAAGATGGGGGCAATGGGATGCCCCTGTTGTCTTAAAACTTATAGTCTACTAGCAATATGCATGTTTACTTGTTGTTTAACCTCGTGTTGTTGCTTGTTTATTTTTCGTTTGTTGTTTATATGTTGGTTGCTTCTTAGTTAGTGCTATGTCTGCTGTTATGGTGGTAAGGTCACCACATTTGAATGGGGTGAGCAGAACACAAACGTGTATGCAGCCAAACAGCTGTGGTTTGCATCTGCTCACCCCTTAAACACATATACAGGCATGCAGGCAACCAAACAACATGCATGTGTTGGTATGTTGCCTATTTTTTCTCAACCAAACTAGGTGGAGACAGGTACAAAATGCATACACTGTTGGAGATTGCATCCAAATACGTCACAAGTGCTTATGGAAAGGCTCTCTAATGTTGCCCTCGTCCCTCTTCACAAGTCCAAGATCATCAATCGTTGTAGTGACCACGCTGACTTTGACCGAGGTAGCTTTGCACCCTCGCGAGTGAAATTCTTCGATCGGTTGCTCATTCAAGCACGTGTGCGCACAAGGGGTCTCCTTGTCCGGAAGGTGATCCTACTGCAGCTAAGCAAGGTGGCACAGACTACAACGACAATGCATCGACAAGGAAACAAAATACAAAACACCACCATCGTCCACCATAACCTTATTCACCATGATTCTCACTATGATTTTATTGATTTAATGCAGGACATGGAGAAGGGGAGGGAGGGGGTGGAGGCGAAGATAAACATACAACGACGAACTCCCTTTAACATTACTAGCAGGCGGAAGGCACGACGGCTTGTGCCCAACTGTAAGCCCATTGTTGGTTAAATTGCAGTTTAATTTGTTGGTTACTTGTGTTTACTTTCTGTTGTTCATTTACAAAGTAGCGTGAAAAAAATTATGAACTGTTGAAAAGATTACAAATCGTTGGGTCTCATACATACAAATATAAAGCGAGAAGTACAATAAAGCAAACATTAGACTATAAAATTATACACTTCATACAACAACAACAACAAAGCCTTTAGTCCCAAACAAGTTGGGGTAGGCTAGAGGTGAAACCCATAAGATCCCGCGACCAACTCATGGTTCTGGCACATGGATAGCAAGCTTCCACGCACCCCTGTCCATGGCTAGTTCTTTGGTGATGCTCCAGTCCTTCAGATCTCTCTTTACAGACTCTTCCCATGTCAAGTTCGGTCTACCCCGGCCTCTTTTGACATTATCAGCATGCTTAAGCCGTCCATTGTGCACTGGGGCTTCTGGAGGCCTGCGTTGAATATGCCCAAACCATCTCAGACGATGTTGGACAAGCTTCTCTTCAATTGGCGCTACCCCAACTTTATCCCGTATATCATCATTCCGGATGCGGTCCTTCCTTGTGTGACCACACATCCATCTCAACATGCGCATCTCCGCCACACCTAACTGTTGCACATGTCGCCTTTTAGTCGGCCAACACTCAGCGCCATACAACATTGCGGGTCGAACTGCCGTCCTATAGAACTTGCCTTTTAGCTTTTGTGGCACCCTCTTGTCACAAAGAATGCCAGAAGCTTGGCGCCACTTCATCCATCCGGCTTTAATTCGATGGTTCACATCTTCATCGATATCCCCATCCTTCTGCAACATTGACCCCAAATATCGAAAGGTGTCCTTCTGAGGCACCACTTGCCCATCAAGGCTAACATCCTCCCCCTCCTCGTTCCTAGTAGTACTGAAAGCGCACCTCATGTACTCGGTTTTAGTCCTACTAAGTCTAAAACCTTTCGATTCCAAGGTTTGCCTCCACAACTCCAACTTCCTGTTAACCCCCTTCCGGCTCTCATCGACTAGCACCACATCATCCGCAAAGAGCATACACCATGGGATATCTCCTTGTATATCCCTTGTGACCTCATCCATCACCAAGGCAAAAAGGTAAGGGCTCAAAGCTGACCCTTGATGCAGTCCTATCTTAATTGGGAAGTTGTTAGTGTCGCCCTCACTTGTTCGAACACTTGTCACAACATTATCATACATGTCCTTGATGAGGGTAATATACTTTGTTGGGACTTTGTGGTTCTTCAAGGCCCACCACATAACATTCCGCGGAATCTTATCATAGGCCTTCTCCAAGTCAATGAACACCATATGCAGGTCCTTCTTTTGCTCCCTATATCTCTCCATAAGTTGTCGTACCAAGAAAATGGCTTCCATGGTCGATCTCCCAGGCATGAAACCAAACTGATTTTTGGTCACGCTTGTCAATCTTCTTACACGGTGCTCAATGACTCTCTCCCATAGCTTCATTGTATGGCTCATCAGCTTAATTCCACGGTAATTAGTACAACTCCGAACATTCCCCTTGTTCTTGAAGATTGGTACTAATATACTCCGTCTCCATTCTTCTGGCATCTTGTTTGTCCGAAAAATGAGGTTGAAAAGTTTGGTTAGCCATACTATCGCTATGTCCCCGAGGCCTCTCCACACCTCAATGGGGATACAATCGGGGCCCATCGCCTTACCTCCTTTCATCCTCTTTAAAGCCTCCTTGACCTCCGACTCCTGGATTCGCCTCACAAAACGCCTGCTAGTATCATCAAAGGAGTCATCCAGATCAATGGTAGAGCTCTCACTCTCCCCATTGAACAACTTGTCAAAGTACTCCCGCCATCTATGCTTAATCTCCTCGTTCTTCACCAGGAGTTGATCTGCTTCGTCCTTGATGCACTTGATTTGGTCAACATCCCTCGTCTTCCTCTCTCGGCTCTTGGCCATCTTATAGATGTCCCTTTCGCCTTCCTTCGTGTCTAACCTTTGGTAGAGGTCCTCATACGCCCGACCCCTTGCTTCACTCACAGCTCGCTTTGCGGCCTTCTTTGCCATCTGGTACTTCTCTATGTTGTCTGCATTCCTATCCAGATATAGGCGTCTGAAACAATCTTTCTTCTCCTTGATTGCCTTCTGGACAACATCATTCCACCACCAGGTATCTTTAGCTTCTCTTCTACTTCCCCTGGACACTCCAAACTCCTCTGAGGCCACCTTACGAATGCAAGTCGCCATCTTCATCCACATGTTGTCTGCATCACCTCCTTCCTCCCAAGGGCCCTCCTTAATGACCCTCTCCTTGAACACCTGAGCTACCTCCCCCTTGAGCTTCCACCACTTCGTTCTAGCGACTTTGGCACGCTTGTCCCGCTGGACACGAATCCGAAAACGGAGGTCAGCAACCACAAGCTTATGCTGGGGGACAACACTCTCTCCAGGTATCACCTTACAGTCTAGGCATGCACGCCTGTCTTCTCTTCTCAAGAGGATGAAATCAATCTGGCTAGAGTGCTGCCCACTACTGTAAGTCACTAGATGTGATTCTCTCTTCTTAAAGAAGGTGTTAGCTACGATCATGTCATAGGCTAACGCAAAGCTTAAGACATCTTCTCCTTCTTGATTCCTGATGCCATAGCCAAATCCCCCATGCACCCCTTCAAAACATGTGTTAGCTGTGCCCACGTGGCCATTGAGGTCTCCTCCTATGAAGATCCTCTCGCTGATCGGTACACTCCTAACCAAGTCCTCCAGGCCTTCCCAGAACTCCCTCTTGGTGTTCTCATTGTGGCCTACTTGTGGGGCATAAGCGCTGATAACGTTGAGGACTAAGTCCCCAACTACCAGCTTGACCAGGATAATCCGGTCCCCACGTCTCTTGACGTCTACCACTCCATCCTTTAGGCTCTTGCTGATCAATATGCCTACTCCATTTCTGTTTGCAACCGTCCCCGTGTACCACAGCTTGAAGCCGGTACCCTCCACCTCCTTCGCCTTTTGTCCCCTCCATTTGGTCTCTTGGACGCAAAGGATACCAATGCCTCTCCTCACTGCTGAATCAACTACCTCCCGAAGCTTACCTGTCAGAGACCCTACGTTCCAGCTACCTAATTGAATCCTCCTAGGCTCGGCTAGCTTCCTTACCCTTCGCACTCGTCGAGTCAAATGCGAAGACCCTCGCTCATTTTCCACTACACCCGGGCGCCGATGTAGCGCGCCACTAAGGATGCGACGACCCGATCCTCGCTCACTTGCGACCGTATCCAGATCACGATACGGCGCGCCACCTGGGGGGTGACAGCCCGGCCCTTGCCCATTTTCCACCACACCCGGGTTCCGATGTGGCGCGTCGCTGAGAGGGTTACGCCCCAACGAAAATCTTTTGGGTTTCATCTCCATAAGAGTGGCTGGGTTTTCACGTTGGCTCGCCAAGCCTATCACAACCCTCCTCCTTTACCCGGGCTTGGGACCGGCTATGTTGAGACAACATAGGCGAAGTTAAAATTATACACTTCATAAAGTGAAAATAATCAGATTTTCTAGCTTGATAGCTGTCAGTGCATATTATCCTCATGTGATTGCTTCCTTCCACTTATCCACTTCGCTCATGACGACTAACACCGGAAAGCATCATATAGGCCAATAAACTAAATATTATTTATCGTTCATTCCTCTTTCAAAATGCACCTTTAACAACACAATTAACATGTGAATTCCATCAGGCTTAGCATACTATAGAATTTTATTTATTTATTTCATAAAAGAAAATAGAATTACTTAGTGTAGTAAGAAAGGAGAACATGTTGGAGCATGCGTTTTGTTGTGGCTTTCACCTGACAAATTGTGTGACTGAAACTAGGGATAGGAGGGACGTTGATAATAATTAATCGAACTCCCGCTGAACCATTGCTTTAGCATACAACATAGAGCAAGGTACGAAATATATTTAGTGTAGCGGTGAATGTCTATCATGTATGTTATAGTTCCAAACCAAGTGACCAATTTGAAAGGAATTTGCAAGATTCAGCCCTCATATATGTCTATCATGTATCATAGAATTCCTTTTTTTAATCGTAGTCACACAAAAGAAAAAAAATCAACTTACATCTAGAAATTCATCCAAGATACGAGTAATCCAAATAGTTTTGAGTGTCTGATCAATATTTTCACAAACAATGTGATTTTACACTAAAAATTTTGAGCATTCTCAAAAGAATTAGAAAATAAAAGTAAGCAACGACTGGTTATTTAGTAACATGTAAACTAGATAGAAAAAAGCCTAATGGGATTTATCCTGGAGATTAATATAACAATGACATTAGAACCAAACAAAAGCATAAGATGATTATTCTAAAAAACTGAACAATAAATGAGAAGGATGACACAATAGTATAATTGAACAATAAATGAGAAGGATGACATAATAGTATAATTTGTAAATGGCTAGCTTAAGATATATAAGCTAATAACTAATACATGTTTATTTAGTTTGAGCTATAAACAAACAACAGAACCAAAACCGTTAGCTGGATATATTTGAGTCTTCACTTTGTATGACATGTTAGCTAACATGTAGAATGTAGACTGGAATCCTCAACTTTCTCAAGTAGTAGCCTAAATGTGCACATAAATGAATATCCTCGCCTCATACTTGATGTCAAAAGGAGATAAACATCAGATGGCCATGAAAATGGGTGCTCAGAAAAAATGGAAGTTATTTTTTAGTTCTTTCTGTATTTCAACAAAACATGATATGACCAATCAAATATACAGATGCAAAGCCTTTGAATTGTTAGAAACATTAATCAAATATAACCACCACACAATTTGCCAATACCATAAGCAGTACTACTATAGTTTGTCCATGGACTTCCATTGGCGCAATATTTGACAACCTTTTAAAGATTATAAAACTATTATGTTAGCCAAGCAACCTTTGTTTGCTAACTATATACTATCAGTGCTCATTACGCAAGTCATAATCATCAAATTTGACATGTGTGCACGCCTTTGTTTAAAAAAACAACGTATTTAAATTCTTATCCTAGAAAATCTAAAAATTTACAGACTGTAAAACTGACCAAGTATTACTTGCATCAAAACACATGCGAAGTAGGGTCGAAGGTCGCAGCAAAAAATAAATCATATGTGGTCAAATAGGAGGAAGAGGTTGTCGGAGTTAATGTCGAGGACACAACTGTCGCGATATAGTGGAGGCGGTCAACAAGGTGGAAGTGGTCGAGGCAAGGCACTGGAGCTGGGAGTGTTAGGGAGACGACCGAGGTACAGTTGGCAAGGTAGGAAAAATTGGAGGGAGTCAACCGAGGGGTGTTGGGTGTAGGAGGACTGTGAGGCTGTCGAGTTCATGGCAGTGGCTCCCCTGTCCAACAAGGAGAGGCAGGCAAAGAGAGTGTGATGGTAAGGTCAGGAGTGAGGATGCCATGGTTTTACGTATCCCATCCCAAGAAATCCACGCCGGCGGCCGATGGCTCCCATGGCCAGCCAGGGTAGGTGCGGTGGAGTGTCGAGGTCGGGGCATGTGGTGCTCTGCTGCCATGGGGTAGGCGATGCGTCGTCCGACGATCATGGAAGAGTCGACACTTGTGATACATAAGGAGGGATGGATCTGAACCGAGAGAAGGAAGAAGAGAAAATGATGCAGCTGTGCTAGATCGAGCGAGAGGATAAAGCAATAGGTTGGGAACTGCAAGGTTTATGGAGTCCATAAGAAATATCTAGTCTAGTCTAAACCAATAAAAAAAATAACATGCTATAGCAAAATAGCGTCACCTTTAAGATACACTGTTAGCGTGCTATTAAGACATTATACACTAATTTATTTAGTGAGACATTGCTCAGAACACTATAGCGTGCTATTTTTTCAGTGGTTTGAGCACACTACAAAACCGGGATCATATGTCTCGCTCATGTACACTGATTTATTTGGTGAGACATTGCTTAGTATAGCGTTCTAGTTTTGGACGCCGCTACTTAGCGGCGCCCCACCTGCGCCGTGCCGTGCGGCGGCCCAACTAATTACCCATCTAACAAGAAATTAATGTGCATGCAAAATTAGTGCTTTCCCTTCGGTCGTGTTACTCTTTTGGTCATACCCTGGCAAATATCCCCTCCTCATGCATGCATGTAACATGTCATCATGATTCCCTCTCATGTTTGGAATTCAAAATGCTTTATCTCTAAAATACTTAATTTAATAGACATTCTGTTTTCACCATTGATTTTGTTGAGACGAGGTTTCCGAAACTAGATCTTATGTTAACATATTTTGACAACTTCTTTTTCCATCCATACTTGTCACATTGTTGCATTTACTTGTCATATTTTTAAACACTTGCTTGCCTGACAAAAAATAACTTAATTGCCATATTTTTGCAATTGCATGCAAAATATGATACCTTGACTTAATTAAACTTGCAAGGACACAAAAATCGTTTTTGGCAATTACATGTAAAAAATTGACAACTCGTCATATTTAAAACTGGCAAGCACAACAAATCATTACTGGCAATCACCTGTAAAAATGACAAAAATAACTAGGAAAGGACAATAAATCATTTTTGGCAATCACTTATAATAAAAATGACAATTCGAGATAGTTAAACTGGCAAGCACAACAAATCGTTACTGGCAATCACCTGTAAAAATGACAAAAAATTGCATAGTTATAACGAGGAAAGGACAACAAATCATTTTTGGCAATCACTTATAATAAAAATGACAATTCGAGATAGTTAAACTGGCAAGTACACCTATGACATTGTTTTGAAAAAGCTATCTTTGCTATGCATGCAGATTTAGAGGTGATAGCACATTGTGTGAAGAAAGACATATTAAATATGGTGACCCTTTACAAATGCAGTTAATTGGCTCCCTGTCTTTGCAAATGCGTGTAGCTCAGCACTGCAGTGATTAGCATAAGTACTGTAGCCCGACAGCGACATATGCAGAAGTATGGCCCTCGGGACCACCACATGCAAACGTGGTTGTGTGCCTCTGCCCACATGTACTGTGCGCGCCCGCCCGCCGCACGGGAGGGACGCGATGCGGCGCCTTAACTTAGATTTTCCCTCTAGTTTTTGGTTACTAGCGGTGCTATAACATGTTTTTTTTCACTGGTTTAAACACAATACAAAATATGGAGTAAACTGTGTTAAAAAACCAAAAGTAAATGGGACACATGTGCACTCATAGAAGAGTTCATGCCTAGCACTTCAAACTCACTGGAAGCGCGGAAGCTTGGCGGGTTTAATTGTTTTATATATTATCTCTAGTACTTTTAAAAGAGCAACCATTATCTTCTGTAAACGCACCCACAAAACATATACAGATCCATTACCATTCCATGATTAGGCCCATGAAACTCAATCTAACAGCCTTAACCGGATATGTTGTCTGGTGTGCACTTTTTACTTTGCATTGACGGAATGTACTCCACTCCGAAGGAAAATATGAAACACCGCGTTCCATGTCCGCAACCCCTACAATCACACAAGTCGTGCAAAAAATACATTGATCCCCTCGCCACCCGATAGATCCCCTCTACGCACACAAGCATCATCACCTTCTTGGACGGCACCCTCATCGCCCTGCACTGCGCCATCAAGTGGGTGGCCATTCCTACGTCACCTCCTCACCGCGGAAAGGCCATCAGCTCCCTGCACCGCCTTAGCCATCCCATGAAAATGGTGAAGAGTTAACTATGCCTTGAGCCTTCGGCCAACCTTCTACTAAAACTAGCAAGTGTGGACGTGCAATGCATGTATCATAATCTACAATAACAACATGTATTTTAAATCTTGTTTCTATTTTAGCGACTTTTTACTGAGCCATTTAAATGTGTCTCACGCCCAGAGATAACGACGTGAATGTGTGTGAACACACAATCTATACACATGTCTTCACAGAAAATCCATGATGACATAAATGTATTATAATTATTTATTGTATATATAAAAAACAACAACTAAGCAACATTATCTACTATTTATTCATTGTTGATGATTCTCTCTTGAAGGTCCATCTATTTATGCGACCTATAATTAATGCTTCGTTTCATGGTTGGGATATTGTTTAGATCTGCATTATACAACATTTTTATTAAAAAAATCATGTCCGACATGTATACAAATGAGCATGGTGTAAATACTAACCTTGGTGTAAATGAGCATGGTGTCCGCAACCCCTACAATCACACAACACGTGTCCCACATGACATGCCGCTTTGTTCTTGGTGGGTTTTTCAACTTCTGCAACACCACCAATGTTGCAAGTTTCTTCCGTAACATTAGCTATGTTGGAAAAACACGAGACGAAAAAATAATTCTGCAACAAAGCCTCTGTTGCAAAAATAAAACCGCAACAAAACCTTCATTGCAAAAAAATTTGCATAAAGATGAAGACGAAAAAAATCTGCAAAAAAATCTCTATTGCAAAAACAAATCTGCAATAAAACTCTAGTTGCAAAAAAAATGTGTAACGAGATCCCTGTTGCAGAAATTTTCTGCAACAAGACTTATGATACAAAGATGGAGAGCGACGATGCACCAAATCCAACGCTCGGCGAGCCGGTCGATATTTTAAAAAGATCAGCCGGAGGACACGTAGCACTCCCCATAGAAATAGCTCAAGAATATTCCAAGGCAATAAAATCTGCAAGAAATTAAATTCACATAAACCAATCTTACTATTGAAGAATTAAAGTATTATAATAGTATCACATTCTGAGATACTGTACTCATTGTTAGCAATTCATCTATCATACAAACGTGGTAACCTAGCAACGTCCATATTTTCTCGACGACTTGGTCTCATGCATAGCGATATATCGACTAAAATAATCATAAGAAAACATTAGTAGTATGAGTCAAAATGTAATATGTGATTACTGTAACTTACCGCAAAAGTTTAGATGCATGTAAATAATTGGAATGTATTTAACAAGTTGGAAGTCGTGGCACGCTATTCTCCGCACAACCATATTAAAGCAATCAACATCCATGTATTCACCAATTTTTAATATGTTCATTATCTGTCTCAAATTTAAACTAATAAGGTAAGAATTAGAGCTTTTCACCGATTCTCTTATGTGAAATCGGAATTTTGTCAATTATAATTATACAAGAGTAATTTACTAGAACATAAAATGAACTAAAAATGTGGCTTACTCTAGTAAAGACACACATCAAACAGATTGATGTGCAAGCAAAGTTCATATATTAAGTTGTAGTTTGTTTTTTGTTGATAGGTTTGGAATTGCTTATCATGCTTGCCGCACGATATTAAGTTGTAGTTTGTTGGATTGCAGACGGTGAAAAGAGAAATGATTGGTGAGCTCAACTTTTGACGATGTGTTCCATGTTTTGAGTTTCTTATATTATCCAAATTTAGTGAACTCCGAATTGGATGATGATAATATAAGAAATCGATAATTTGGGTTCCTAGGGTGTGTATCCAGAATCATACAATCTCTGAGATCTGTGTCATTTTTATCATCTCCAAAGTCTCGATTTCTTGTATTATTATTATCCAATTTCGAGTCCACTAAAATGACAGACATATAAGAAACCTTAAGAACATCAAAACATGGAACGCATCATCAGAAGTTGAGCTCAGCTCGCGATCATTTCTCCTTTCACCGTCAGCCAATCCAACAAACGACGACTTATTAGATGAATTTTGCTTATGTATCGGTATGGTTGATGATGTCCTTTTACTGGAGTAAGCTACTTTTTTTAGTTCATTTTTGTGTTCTAATAAAGTAAGTTCGTGTCATTATAAATGACAAGTTTTGATTTCACATAAGCGAATGGGTGAAAAGCTATAATCTTTATCCTATTAGTTTAAATTTGAGACAAATAAAGAACATATTAAAGAATGATGAATACATGGATTTTGATTTCTTTAATATGGATGTGTGGATACTAGGGTGCCACGACATCCAGCTTGTTAAAGACATTCCAGTTCACTACATTGATTTAAACTTTTGCATATGTTACTAGCATATTGAATTTTGCCTCATAGTACGAAGGTATTCTTATTATTAGTCGTCGTGGAAATATGGGCGTTGCTAGGTTGCCTTGATTGTTTGATAGCTGGCCCGATAGCAATGAGTACTCTATCTTAGAATGTGATAAATTTAATTCTTCGTTACTAAGAGTAGTTTATTTGGCTTTAGTAATTAATGTATTTCGAAATGTATGCATGATTGGCTTGCCATATTCTTTAGCTATTCCTATTGTTTTTCTTGAATCAAAGTAAAAAAGTTGTATCTATTTTGGACGCGTTTCCAATACCTACTTCGAGGAAGAATATACTTGAAACTATGATCAATAATCTAAAACTTTCGATCCAAGCCCTGCATTGAAGGATGAGATCTCTAAACGAGGTTGCAATGTTCCAGTTGTCTCCAACAAACTCACATGGGTATGAATGTTGTCAATGCATTACTATCTTAATTGATTCATCCAACGCACAATGTAACATTTCATACATGCAGTGCTCTAACGGATTATTTGGTTTTAATTTCATGCACTCATGGTATGACGGAGCACTACATTTTGCAATACCCGAAGTGAGTTTTACATTATGCTCATTTGTATACGCGTCACACATGATTTTTCTATAACAATATTGTATAATCCATATGTAGGATTTTTTTAGCGATGTATATGTTGGTTAGTTTTGAAGTGAAGAGGCAGTTTTTGGTACATATTTTGACGTATGAAGGAAATCAAGCTCTAAACAATATCCCAGCCATTGAACGAAGCATTATAGATCCCATGAATAGATGGAATTTCAAGAAGGAATCATCATCAAAGCAGATAATGTTGCTTAGTTGTTGTTTTTATCATTATTATATATTTTTAACTAATTATAATATATTTATGTGATCATGAATTTTATGTGAAGGCATGTGTGGATTGTGTGTTACAGCGCGCTCACTTTGTTGGGCATGAGACATTTTTAAATGACTTGGAATCGAAAGGTTTTAGACTTAGTAGGACTAAAACCGAGTACATGAGGTGCGCTTTCAGTACTACTAGGAACGAGGAGGGGGAGGATGTTAGCCTTGATGGGCAAGTGGTGCCTCAGAAGGACACCTTTCGATATTTGGGGTCAATGTTGCAGAAGGATGGGGATATCGATGAAGATGTGAACCATCGAATTAAAGCCGGATGGATGAAGTGGCGCCAAGCTTCTGGCATTCTTTGTGACAAGAGGGTGCCACAAAAGCTAAAAGGCAAGTTCTATAGGACGGCAGTTCGACCCGCAATGTTGTATGGCGCTGAGTGTTGGCCGACTAAAAGGCGACATGTGCAACAGTTAGGTGTGGCGGAGATGCGCATGTTGAGATGGATGTGTGGTCACACAAGGAAGGACCGCATCCGGAATGATGATATACGGGATAAAGTTGGGGTAGCGCCAATTGAAGAGAAGCTTGTCCAACATCGTCTGAGATGGTTTGGGCATATTCAACGCAGGCCTCCAGAAGCCCCAGTGCACAGCGGACGGCTTAAGCATGCTGATAATGTCAAAAGAGGCCGGGGTAGACCGAACTTGACATGGGAAGAATCTGTAAAGAGAGATCTGAAGGACTGGAGCATCACCAAAGAACTAGCCATGGACAGGGGTGCGTGGAAGCTTGCTATCCATGTGCCAGAACCATGAGTTGGTCGCGGGATCTTATGGGTTTCACCTCTAGCCTACCCCAACTTGTTTGGGACTAAAGGCTTTGTTGTTGTTGTTGTTGTTGTTGTTGTTAGTAAAAAAACTCACTAAAAGAGAACTATGATCCAAAATAGGTGTTTTTATTATAGATTATCATACGTGTGTTCCACCCGCACACTTACTAGTATAGATAAACAATTGAAGCCCTCAAAATAGATAATGGTTCACTCATATGTAGACGGTACCATGTTAAATAAGATCACATTGCTTGTAATATAGCTAGTGTTCTTATGCTTGCTAGGAATATATACAAATTGCAAATTGCATCAGTCAATTCAAATATGCAACAACGCAATAAAATGATTAAAAGCAGATCAACAAACCACATGCCAGGTTATAAGTTGTGTGAACCAAAAACGCCAACAGAGACAGTTGTAAGTGCCTAGTGTCTAATGGCATTATCCGCACCATTGCTATTTAGTGAGTAATATTAAGCATGGCGTTTGCTCCTTCAGCCCAAATGAAAAGCGATGCGTGGAGTCCGCAGTTTCCTCTCTTGTGCCCTTATTTTCTTGATCAATTCTTCGAAAGACCGAGGTATATAGTGGTACTCGTGGAACATGAGCACTTTACTCCTACATGTGCTGCAATCAAAACCTTGTTAAAAGAGAATTAAGATTCAAAATAGATGTTTTTATTATATATTATGATATATGCCCATGCACGCTTACTAGTAGAGATAAACAATTGATGCCCACAAAACAGCTAATGGTTCACTCATACGTAGACGTACCATGTTAAAATAAGATCACATTGCTGGCAATTAATATAACTGCTGCTTTTACGATTGGTAGGAATCTACAAATTGCAAATTGCTTCAGTCAAATCAAACATGCCGCAACACTATAGAAAGATTAAAATCAGATCAACAAACAGCATGCCAGGTTATAAGTTGTGTGAATCAAAAACGCCAACTGAGACAGTTGTAAGAAGTTGTGCCTAGTGTCTAATGGCATTATCCGTACCTTTGCTATTCAGTGATGAGTAATGTGAAGCACGACGTTTGTTCCTTCAGCTTGAATGGAAAGCCACGCGTGGAAGTCGCAGTTCCCTTGCTTGTGCCCTTATTTTGTTGATCAGTTCCTCGAAAGATGGAGGTATATAGCGGTACTCGTGGAACATGAGTCCTTTACTCCTACACATGTTCGTCAGGAAGTGAATGACACCAGAAGTTAGAATTTATATACATATATATTCAATCAATGCAGTAGAGATTGATCAGGTGCAACTATGCATAGGGGAGGAAGCAAAGCAGGAAAACATACCACTCGCGAGGATTGCAGTAGGTGATAAGATGATCAGCAATGGTGAAGGGACGCACAGAGGGGCGGATCCTCTCCTTCCTGTCGTGTATCTGGCATGAGCCCGCCAATCGCTCGGACAAGCCAGTCGCCAGCGAATGCACCACAATGGGGTCCGATGGTAGACTGAGGTAAATGGAGTTGCTGCTCAAGGAAGGAAGGTCCCTGGCTGAAACAGACAGGCATCGGTCGCCGCCGAGAAACAGCGCTGCGTCGCCTAAGCTCTTCACCGGGATAAGCTTACAGCGCTGGCCGCTGTTGAGAAACACTATTACATAGAGCCTGCAGACCACTCGTCGCGACCAGTCCAACGCATTCCATTCTGACCCGTTTGCATAACGAGCTGGCTGCCGGACGGCGAGCAGCATCCTTTCACCAGACTCCACGAGGTAAAAGTCACAGAGTTTGAGGTGAGCAGAATGTGGAGCGTCAGCAATCACCACATGATTCTCGAGAGGTCCGTTTCGTGTCGGAGGGTATAGCTGCACGATCTCGCTTGAGCACGACATGGTGGCGTAGAGCCTTCCTTGGAAGGGCAGGGCGCACCCAACGTTGAGTCCTCTGTGGAGGACCTCCCAATCCGACGTGCCCGGCTCGGCGGCGAGCACCACGTTCGTGTAGAGGAACCAGACCACCACGACGATGGAGGTTGCGGAGGACGCGCTGCTGCACATGGCGGCGTTCATGTCGAGCATGGACGCCTTCTGCCTCACCACCTGGCAGTACATGGTGACGGGGGGCGGGAAGTCGACCGCATCGCGCGTGAACGGGTGCAGCACACGGACCGCGGTGGTGATCTTGTGCATGAGGATGACGAGGCCGTCGGTGAAGCCGACGATCCTGTGCCGCCGCAGCTCCGGCAAGGGGACGCGGAGGCGCCTGGCCGTGCGCGTGTGGAAGAAGACGATCTCGCAGGCGTCGTCTGGGCGGACGGCATCGCCGTCGCAGAGCGCGATCCAGCCGCGCGGGCGGAGGCGCGGATCACGCAGACTGGGGTCGCGCGGCGTGGGCGTGCAGGCGCGCCAGTCGGAGCAGACGGCGCGGAAGCAGATGTAATCAACCACGTCGCCGTCGCCGCCCAGGAGCCGGCAGGTGATGAGGCCGACTATGTCCGTGGGCAGGGACGCCCAGCCGCCGACTGGCTGCGCCGGTGTACTGCGCTTGCACGAGACCAGCGGGGCCAAGGTGCAACCTTTTCGCTTCCTTCTCGCCGCCGCCACTGCGCCCGGGGCAGAAGGGGTCAATTTCCTCCCCATCCCGCAAATTTGCCCTGCGTGACTGTCGCCTGTCGCCGCTCTATTTCTTTCCTTTTGATGACCCTGCGCGACGTCTGTCACCAGGTGGGTGGGGCCTTTCTACGTGTCCAACTCCAACTCCAACAAGGTAGAAGGAGGTCACCCTTTTCAAATTTGAAGGACAGTGCTTGAGAGACGTGACATCCTCAGACAAAGCCTGATACGATGAATTGGCAATTAAAATACAACAGATATTTAGAGTGACGGTTGGCTTCCGAGATCAGAGATGTTGAGAGATGTTGAGACCTTATGGATGCACAACACCGAACTCATCAAATTTTATCTCGGAGTTTTTTTTAGCATCATAAACTTTATTAGCAAAAATGCTCGTACGTTGCAACGAGAGAAAAAAAAACTCATACATACTCAACGACGTCGGCAAATTCCTTGACATATTTCATGTCATGGTACGCAAAACAATATGATAAGTGATATTACACGAACACATAAAGATATGATGATATTTTCACTATACTAAAGGTATGTCCAATTCATTAGACACACCTCATATCTGCATCCCCTATGGAGTCAATATTAGATTTATAAGAACATAAAAGCTATCATATCTAGTCAATTTAAATGAGTATAAAACATATATAGTAGGCATTAGCGAAATACACCATATGAAGAAAAGTATTAATTCAGAGTGTATCTTAAATAGAATTTTAGAAAAAAATAACATGGAGGATAATAGCATATTTGAAATCTACACATTTTTTTCAACGATTTCCATATGAAATATATAATTTTAAAAGGCATTTGAATCTATCAAAAAAATTAGAATAGCTGGGCCAAAACTGCAACATTGTGCATATATTTTATTCTACGCCAACAAATATTGAAAAAAATACACAACAAAAAGGGGAGAAGTAGGACTCAAACTCAGGTCTCCCAATTGTACCGCAGAGACTCAACCCAACGTGCTACTTCGATGCTTCTAAAAATCTTGGGGGTCTCGCTGGATATAAACTATAGAGCCGTCGACGGCTTAGAAGAAAAAACGAATCGTTATTTCCCCACTTATCGGTGGCTTAGGGGGTAATTATGGACAACTTCGGGGATAATTTAAGTGACGGGACGAGCAGAAGCAATAGCTCCTTTATTAATTCATAAAATTTATTCATCAAATAATAGCCAAATCGTTTACATGATGATGAAGAATAAAGTCAGGGATGACAATTTCCCATGCTCCAGACTTGCCAGAACTAATACAATATTTCGCTAAAGCATCCGTGACCGAATTGGCCTCTCTACTATAGTGATCAAAAGTGATACTAGCAAACTCCAGTGCGAGGAGGAAACACTCGGGTATGGTTGACACGCCTATTCCCATATATGTGTTTGGATCAGAGATGGCCTCAAGTGCATTGAGAGAGTCAGACTCGACTGCCAACTTCGTACACCCCAGATTTGCTTCAAGATTTAACCCGCATCGAATAGCAAGTTCTGCTATTTCTACACTCACCACATGTGGTAATAGATGAGTCGTTGCATCTAGGAACTTGCCGTGGTTGTCGCGAGCAATTACACCACAAGATCCCGTGAACCTATCCGCATGAAAAGAAGCATCAACATTTATTTTAACAGCTCCATCGGTAGGCTTCTTCCATATATGATCTCGCTTGTGAGTAGGCTGATTTGGAGTGTTTGCTCATAAAATTGTTGTTGCTAGCACCCGGATCGTCATTGCTGCTTGTTGAGGCATCTGAACTATTTTACCTTTTGTATATATTCTCCTTTGCTACCAAATAAAACACACTGCTACAAGGGTGAGCCCAGCTATAGGAATGTTATGTATTGATGACTGCAACTGGATTAGGTTGTGAAGGTTAATAGAGCCTGATCTGTCTTGGCAAACCACCCGTTCAATCTCCTGAGATAGCCCTAGCTCCGTCCAAATTGCGTGCGCCCCGGTACAAGTGAAAAAGCAATGGTGTATATATTCTAATCCGATGGAACAGATCGGACATTGAGGGACCAGAGGAACATGTCTATTAGCAAGGACCCCACGGCATGGTAGAACCCCGTTCAACACTTTCCAGCCAAAGTGTTTGATCTTCCCTGGTAGCCGAAGTTTCCAAAGATCTTTCCAAGCTCCATTTAATGAGGCACTACTTGGGCTAGTCCGATTCAAGTATTGTCCGAACTGATGCTCAAATTCAGCATGGTATGCCGAACGCACGAAAAAGGTCCCATACCTTGTATGTTGCCAATCTACAGAATCTTAAACGACCTCCACATGAAGAAGAATTTGTAGAATTCTATGCACATCGACTAATGAAAAGACTTTGCGAATAAGTGCCTCGTCCCATTGTCCTGTATGGGGGTCAATTGTCTCTTCCACTTTTGTTAGCATAATACCCCCCTAGGGGTAATTGGCTTCTTGTTCATACTAGAAGAAATCCATGGGTCATCCCAAATGTTGATGTGTGAGCCAAAACCCACATGCCATATGCATCCCCTTCTGAAAGTTTGAATCCCAGCTACAATACTCTGCCAAGTGAACGAAGAACCTTTCTTGGGGCCAGATTTCAGAATATCTCCATTGGGATAATATTTTGCCCTCATAACTCGTGCACACAAATAGTCAGGATATTGGAGTAGTCGCCAACACTGCTTTGCTAACATAGCAAGATTAAATCTATGAAGGTCTCTAAACCCCATGCACCTTTTTTTCTTCAGTACACACATTTTCCACCAGGCAAACCAATGCATTTTTTTCTTCTCCTCTCCATCACCCCACAAAAACCTGGAAATGTCATCAGTGATCGATTTACATATCCCTTTAGGTAACTTGAACAGAGGCATAGCATATGATGGAATCGCATGTGCTACTGATTTCAGAAGAATTTCCTTACCTTGTATTGAGAGGAGGATTTTTTTCCTTTCATCCCTTGAGCCTCTGGCATACCCTGTCCACTAAGTGCTGAAAACAATCAGTACGGTCAACACCAACCATAGTTGGTAGCCCGAGGTATTTGTGTGACAGGGCTTCAATTAATATATCCAGAATTCCACAGACCATCTCTATGTAATTAACTCTCGTATTTATACTGAAAAAGATACTCGACTTTGGAGTACTCACGCGCTGGCATGAGCTAACACAATACGTGTCAAGAACCCACTTAAGAGTATTTGCATTATCGTTAGAGGCTTTCATCAAAATCAAGGAATCATCTGCAAATAAAACATGAGAGATAGACGGGGCATCTCTACATACCTTTATACCTTCAATTCCTCATGTTTCCTCCTCAAAAGATAGCATGCTCGATAACCCCTCAGAACAAATATGGGGACAGAGGGTCCTCCTGTCTCAAGACCTTGGTTGGTATGAATTCCTCTGTTTCAGTGTCATTGAATCTGATTCTATAGCTTACCGAGGAAACACACTCCATGATAATCTCAATCCATTGGGTATGGAATCCCAACTTAATCATCGTCTGTTAAAGAAAACCCCATTCTACCCCGTCATAAGCTTTTAGCATATCCAACTTAACTGCACATATTCCATTAGAGCCATGGGTTCTCTTTTTTATCGAATGGAAACACTCGTACGCTTCTAGCACATTATCAGTGATTAACCTTCCTGGTACAAAAGCACTCTGAGTGGGGGAAATTACCTCAGGCAGGATTTTCTTCAGTCTGTTGGCTAGCATCTTCGAAATTATTTTGTAAACCACGTTACATAAACTGATGGGTCTAAACTGGGTTATTACCTCTGGGTTGTCCATTTTTGGGATTAGCACCACATTTGTGGAATTCCACCCATATGGGATCTTCTTGTTGTTGATTGCATCAAGCACTTCCTTTGTAAGTTAATGCCCTACAATATGCCAGAACCATTTAAATGAAATCGCATGGAGCCCGTCAGGTCCTGGGCCCTTCAAATCGCCTATCTCCAAAAGAGCTTTCTTCACTCCATCCTTTGTATAAGGTGCAATCAACAGTGTGTTCATTTGCGATGTAACTACCAGCTTGACAATGGATAGTAAGCCTTCATCAATCATCCATGCGTGTGTTATGGAACGCGACACAAAATAAAAATTTCCGGTATAGCGAGCACGCCCAGGACCACTATGGAGACTGCATACAAGGTTTGATCTGATCCGTACCGACTCGAAGCGCAGCGGAAGAAGAGTCGGTGGAGATCGTTGGTGCAGATCCCCGCAGCTAGGATTTTACAACCTCCCAACCGCGAGGATGTACTCCCTCACCGGATAGCCCTTCGGGAGGCGGTCGGACAGTCCCCCGGACGATGTCGCGGACAGCCCTTCGGGAGGACCCTCGAAACTCGAACGGAGACTCAGACAGCCCTTCGGGAGGACACTCGAACAGCCCCTCAGGCAAAAGATCGAAACTACGACCTCTCTACGGGGTTGCACACATACGGTGACATCTATCCGGCAGGGCTTCGCCGTCCAGAACTAGTTCCTACCGAAACCCAGACAGCCTTTCGGCTCTACGAAAGACTCTTTTCGTGCAAGGGACGGAGAGAGCTTGCAAAGCAAAGCATGTGTATGAGAGCACAAGGATGAAGTTTTGGGCTGCCCCTCACCTCCTGTTTATAGGAAAACCAAGGGGTAGGGTGGTTTTACAAGAAAACCCAAAAAACACATGGAAAGGAGTCCTTCCCAAGGACCCAAAAGGTGAAACCAAGGAATAAGTGGGGGCTCCATGGAGGAGCCCCATTGTGGCCGTCCACCCCTAGTGGGTCCCCCAAAAGGGGGATCCTTTCCATCCATGTCATACCCCAAGATCTTTTAAGCAAAAGCCTAAAAAGGTGGCTTTCCACTAAAGTAATCCAAAAAGCACTTTCACTATTCACGACAACATTTTTCCGCGTCCAGTCAAACTGAAAATATTTATGTGGGCTTAGAACAATTCTAGTACCCCACTAAAATGATTTTCAATGCGATCCAGAACAAGTCCGGAATAGTGATTTTCATCTGCGAAAAGCATCTGAAGCGGTTCCGGCAGCTCCGGAACATTGCCGGTTTTTCTTCCGAAAAATTCCCAGAAGTTTCCAGAATGATTTTGGCACCCTCCAAGAATTATCAGGCATGTGCTGAAACCAATTTGACTTAATGGTATCCCCTGAAACTACTTTTTAGTTTTACTGAAACTGTTCCGGTGTACTGTCTACGGAACTTTTCCGCTGTCCGAAACTTTTCCGGTGTTTGAAACTTTTTCGGTGATTTTCTCTCAGACTCCCTGTCTAGTATTCAACAGATAGATGACCCTTAAGCGTGTGACCCTATAGGTTCGGTGAAGCATAGACATGACCCGGAACCCCTTCCGATCAATGATCAACATCGGAGCCGTGGACACCCATATTAACCCCTATACCCACACAAATGAATATTCGAGTGAACCTCCAGTTGCCGTGTGCTATTCCTATTGCTTCACGATATGTTACAATTACCCGAGGTGAGACATGTTGGCATCCCTGTGGATCAACAACTTGTCCACTATGCCAGTTACCTCGTTGCCGGTATTGTTCTCTTTTCTCGTTGCCGTGTTCCGGCATCCCTGTGATCGAATCACAAAGTGTCTGGCCAGACAATGATCGATACCGTAACACCGAGAGGGCCCGGAGATATCTCTCCATCTACGGAGGAGCAAATCCCAATCTTGAGCTATCAAGTTACTTGACATACTTTTCCATGAACCCGTAAGCCGTCGTAATAGCCACCCATTTACGGATGACATTTAACAAACCCCAAAGCTCATGAAGCAAGGATGAAGAAACTCGATACTCTCATGGTCTAAGGAATTATGCAAACGTAAACCATATTTGTGTTATTAACCATTAACTTGTGACGAATGTATCTCATAGCATAACATCAATTCGGATCAATTCAACACAAGTGTTCTACCAACATCGTTCCCTCAAAATTGCCGGCATAGCCATGCCCATGATCAGGAAAACAGGATCATCATGCAATACTTGAGCCAGTCTTAGAGGCTAGACTAGGAATACAATTTACCGTTTATTATACTACACGTGCACATGAATTTCCCTCCAAGCCTCGTGGATATTGTAGACTCGAGAATCATTGCAGTTATAGCATGGATCATAAACATTCATTACAAACTTGGAGATACAAAAGTAACTGTTATTACTGCCTCTAGGGCATATCTCCTATAGACTCCCACTTGCACTAGAGTCATAATCTAGTTACATGGCTTCCCTAACACCAATGGCTATCCGGTGTTGCTCATGCTTTGCTCGTGGTAGAGGCTTTGTCATCGGGTCTGACACATTGAGATCCGTGTGAACTTTGCGTACTTTCACTAAACCTTCTTCGACATGATGTCGAATGAGTTTATATTTGTGTTGAATATGCATTGTCTTATGGTGCGAACATGGCTCCCTTGCCTGAGCCACGGCACCACTATTATCACAATAGATCTCCATCGGGTCCAGAGCACTTGGAACCACACCAAGGTCTTCAAGAAACTGCTTGATACCGACAGCTTGCTTGGAGGCTTCAGAAGCAGCAACATATTCTGCCTCCGTCGTAGAGTCCACCACAATCTTTTGTTTGGAACTTTTCCAATCAACTGCGCCGCCGTTCAATATGAAAACATAGCCAGATTGAGATTTGAAGTCATCTGGGTCAGTCATGAAGCCTGCATCAGTGTAACAACTTACAATGAGCTCTTCATCACCTCCGTACACAAGGAGTAAATCCTTGGTCCTTCTGAGGTACTTAAGAATACCCTTGACTGTGGCCCAGTGTTCCAATCCTAGATCACCTTGGTACCGGCTGCTAACACTTAGCGCATAGGAAACATCCGGTCTTGTACATAGCATGGCATACATAATAGAACCAACTGCCGAAGCATATGGAATATCATTCATTTGTACTCGCTCATCGAGGGTCCGAGGACTCTGATTCTTGCAAAGCACTGTGCCAGGTGACATGGGGAGTAGGCCTTTCTTGGAGTTCTCCATGTTGAACCTTTTCAACACCTTGTCTATGTACGTGCTTTGGCTAAGCGCTATTAGGCGTCTTGATCTATCTCTATAGATCCTGATGCCCAATACATATGCCGCTTCACCTAAGTCTTTCATTGAAAAACTCCTTTTCAATGAGTCTTTTATTTCGCTAAGAAAATTCACATTATTTCTAATCAACAACATGTCATCCACATACAAGATTAGAAATGCTTTTGCGCTCCCACTAAACTTCTTGTAAACACAAGATTCTTCATCGTTTCTGATGAAGCCAAACTCTTTGACCACTTCATCAAAACGAATGTTCCAGCTCCTTGATGCTTGCTTCAGACCATAAATGGCTTTCTGAAGCTTAGATACTTTTCCAGCATTCTTAGGATCGACAAAACCTTTTGGTTGTATCATGTATACATCCTGTTCAAGGTTTCCATTTAGGAAAGCCGTTTTGACATCCATCTGCCATATTTCATAATCGAAATAAGCAGCAATTGCTAGTAATATCCGAACAGACCTAAGCATAGCTACGGGCGAGAAAGTCTCGTCGTAGTCCACTCCTGGAACTTGCGTGAACCCTTTTGCGATGTGGATAGTAATGTTACCATCCGCTTCCGTCTTTCTTTTGAAAATCCATTTACAACCAATGGGTTTTACGCCATCTGGAAGTTCTTCCAAGTTCCAAACTTGGTTTTCGTACATGGATTCCATTTCGGATCTCATGGCCTTGTGCCATTCCCTTGAGCTAGGCCCCGCCATCGCTTCCTTGTAGTGCGCAGGTTCATCGTCTTCAAGAATGAAGATTTCGTTATGAAACCACTCAGGTGGCTAGATAGCCCTACCTGATCTGCGCGGTTCAATTACAACATTTTCTGAAGTTTCCGCATCACATGCGACAACTTCCGGCCCAGTTGTAGGGATAATTTGCGGAATTACTTCCGGCTCCTTAGCCATATCAATGGTGGCTGAAGATTCACTAATATCATTAAGTTGTACTGTCCTCCCACTAGCTTCTTTAGCGAGAAACTCTTTCTCAAGAAAGACTCCGCCTTTAGCGACAAACACTTTGTGCTCAGAGGGTAGGTAGAAGGAATACCCAACAATGCTTGTTGGATAACCTACAAAGTAACATTTGTCTGATCTGGGATCGAGTTTGCTAGGCTGTAAACGCTTTACGTATGCCTCACAACCCCAAATTTTAATATGCGACACACAAGGTTTCTTCCCATGCCACATCTCATGTGGTGTCATCTTAACAGACTTAGACGGTGCTTTGTTTAGTGTGTGAGCAGCAGTTTCTAGTGCATGACCCCAAAAAGATATCGGTAGATCTGTAAGAGACATCATCGACCTTACCATGTCTAACAGGGTTCGGTTACGTCGTTCCGACACTCCGTTTCACTGTGGAGTTCCGGGAGGCGTAAGCTGTGAAACGATTCCACGGTCACTCAGATGTTGGCCAAACTCGTGACTAAGATATTCGTCTCCGCGATCAGACCGCGGAAACTTAATCTTTTTGTTACGATGATTTTCTACCTCATTCTGAAATTCTTTGAACTTTTCAAATGTTTCTGATTTATGCTTCATCAAGTAGATATATCCATACCTACTTAAATCATCAGTAAAAGTTACGAAGTAGAAATACCCACCCCGTGCGACTGTGCTCATTAGACCACATACATCACTATGTATTATTTCCAATAATTCACTCGCCCGTTCAGGATGACCCGTGAACGGCGCCTTAGTCATTTTTCCCATCAAGCAAGCTTCACATGTGTCAAATGATTCAAAATAAAAAGATGGTAAAACTCCATCTTTATGGAGTCTTTACATGCGTTTCTTTCCGATGTGGCCAAGCCGACAGTGCCACATGAAAGTGGTGGTGGTATCAGCCTTCTTAAGGCGTTTAGCATTCACGTTAAAGACATCATTTTCACAGTCAAGATTCCGTATGAAAAGGCCCCCAACAATGGGTGCAAATCCATAAAACATATCCTTACAATAAAGTGAACAACCATTGTTCTCAGACTTGTAGGAGTACCCATCGTGTACTAAACATGATCCAGAGATAATGTTTCTACACAACAATGGAACAAAATAACAGTTACTAAGTTCCAACATAAATCCTGAAGGGAGACGTAGAGGCATAATGCCGACGGCTTGAGCGGCGATCCCAGCGCCGTTTCCGACACGCATCACGACTTCATTCTTTGCCAGCTTGTGCACCTTCTGAAGCCCCTGTATCGAGTTGCAAATGTGAGCAACCGATCCCGGTATCAAATACCCAAGACTTAGAATTTTCGCTAGCAAGCAAAACGTCAATGACATTAACTTGTATAACAATTATACCTTTTCCGGTTTTCCCGGACATCTTATCTTCCAGATACTTCTTGCAGTTTCTCTTCCAGTGACCTGTGCCCTTGCAATAGAAGCACTCAGTTTCATTCTTGGCTCCACCCTTAGATTTGTGTTGGAAACCGGTCTTACCGGCGCCCTTGCCCTTCTTTGGCTTGCCTTTCTTTTTGAAACTGGCAGTTTTATTCACAAGCAACACTTGCTTGCGATTTTTCTGCAGTCCTCCTTTAGCAGTTTTCAGCATGGCAAGCACCTCATTTGCTGTTTTGTCCATCCCATTCATGTTGTAGTTCATGATAAAACCGCCATAAGACAGGGGGAGTGAACCTAGCAACAAGTCCATAACATGCTCTTCTGGAAGTGGGAATTCCAGGATTTTAAGCCTTTCAGCGTAGCCAATCATATTGACTACATGCTCGCCAACTGAACTGCCCTTAGCCATCTTGGTCTCCGCCATCATTTTCATGATGTCAAAACATTCAGACCGTGCATTAAACTTGTAAAGAGCATCCAGATCTTTGATCATATCAAAGGAGTTATGGAATTCAAAATGTTTTTGAAGCTTTGAACTCATGCAAGACAGCATGAGGCACTGCACTAAGTTGTAATCATCATCCTTAGTGACCCAGACATTTTGCATGTCTGCTGCGGCAGTTGCCGCCGGTTTAGGAGGAAGAGGTCTGTCAAGCACGTACACTTTTTTAGCACCCGTGAGGACAATCCTCAGGGTACGGACCCAGTCCGCATAGTTGTTTCCATTCGCAGCTAACTTCTCTTTCTCTAACATCGGGCCTAAGTTGAACGCGCTATTGCGAGCCATTTGATCTACAACGGAAAACACAAATTCACTTAGACTTTGTTCATAATGATATTTGCACTAGTGAATAAACAGTTTTATTCTAAGGTGCGCTCCCACTCGAATAAATATCTCTCAAAATTGATTATGAGTGATTCAAGACCCAGACTTCAATTCATCGCCATAGAATCATCATCTCATGACGGGAATTTTAATCGGTAGGCTAACTAGCCGATCACATCTCCATGTGACTCTTGTTCATCTTTCGATGCGTGTGTTCCGAGCTCATGACTTTCATGCGTGAACGTCAAGACAACCAAGTGATATTGCTGCGAGGTCTTTACTCACCCGCCTCACACATCCCTAATCGTTCGTACCCATGCATCCATGGCGCACCCCGAAAAGTTAGGTGTCGTGACGGTGCTACACCTGGGAGAACACTAACTACTTGATATTTTTGTGAGAGATCACCCTAATAAAAAGCGACTATCGTGCAATCAAGAGGGACAAACATCTCAGGCAATTCATAATTAGCATGATATGGTATAGCCCTTTCTGACGGAGAAGTCAAGTATTTCTTCGTCTTTGGCATTCGCGTCGGTGTTCACCTTTGCGAAGATTGCCACCACCTTGTCGATGCACCAGATAATATTGCTATCTCTATAGCTAATAAAATAAGTGCATTACACAAGGTTGACACGCAGGTCATTAAAGTGCAATCATATGGCTCCAGCCATCATGCCGAATCATGACACGCGGGTCATGTTAATTACATCATATAGCCATCTCATACATAATCAAATTGAATATGAGCATTGCTATACCACATCATATGCAAACCATCCTGCAAAACCAAGTTAGACGCCTCTAATCGGTTTATACAAAATTTTATTTTACGTGGCTTCTAAGGTTTTGACTCAAATTGCAACTACCAACGTTTATCATCAAGTATGATAATTCAAGTTGCTAGATTAACTTTCCAGGGTGTATGAAACACGAGATAATAAAATCTTGAGCCCCATACTAAACTTAGTCATACGTGTGACCCCCGTGCAGATCATATCTGCATTGCGCTTTCGTCTGTGAAACATCCATCTTTCTTTAACTATGGTGGAACCCAAAGAACTATTAGCGCTTCATTGATCTGTCAATCAGCATACTCAGGAGCAGCATGAAAGGATCACGGATTGCCAGAACTTTTTAAGATTCCACCATTCTGCCAAGATCAGGACTACGCAAATTCACGGGAAGCAACAGGAACATCGAGTAACAGATTTCATCTGCTACCCGCACAAACAATTTTCAGCAATAGATCTCATCTACTACAAAATTATACTATGAAATACCCATACATCTCATGTATTCTAGATCATAACATGAATCTACTCATAGCCTGGCTCTTGATGCCACTGTTGTGGAACGCGACAGAAAATAAAAATTTCCGGTATAGCGAGCACGCCCAGGACCACTATGGAGACTGCATACAAGGTTTGATCTGATCCGTACCGACTCGAAGCGCAGCGGAAGAAGAGTCGGTGGAGAACGTTGGTGCAAATCCCCGCATCTAGGATTTTACAACCTCCCAACCGCGAGGATGTACTCCCTTGCCGGACAACCCTTTGGGAGGTGGTCGGACAGTCCCCCGGACGATGTCGCGGACAGCCCTTTGGGAGGACCCTCGAAACTCGAACGGAGACTCGGACAGCCCTCTGGGAGGACACTCGAACAACCCCTCAGGCAAAAGATCGAAACTACGACCTCTCTACGGGGTTGCACACATACGGTGACATCTATCCGGCAGGGCTTCGCCGTCCAGAACTAGTTCCTGCCGGAACCCAGACAGCCTTTCGGCTCTACGAAACTCTTTTCGTGGGAGGGACAGAGAGAGCTTGCAAAGCAAAGCATGTGTATGAGAGCACAAGGATGAAGGATTGGGCTGCCCCTCACCTCCTATTTATAGGAAAACCAAGGGGTAGGGTGGTTTTACAAGAAAACCCAAAAACCACATGGAAAGGAGTCCTTCCCAAGGACCCAAAAGGTGAAACCAAGGAACAAGTGGGGGCTCCATGGAGGAGCCCCATTGTGGCTGGCCACCCCTAGTGGGTCCCCCAAAAGGGGGATCCTATCCATCCATGTCATACCCCAAGATCTTTTAAGCAAAGCCTAAAAAGGTGGCTTTCCACTAAAGTAATCCAAAAAGCACTTTCACTATTCACGACAACATTTTTCAGCGTCCAGTCGAACTGAAAAAATATTTATGTGGGCTTAGAACAATTCTAGTACCCCACTAAAATGATTTTCAATGCGATCCGGAAGAATTCCGGAATAGTGATTTTCATCTGCGAAAAGCATGTGAAGCGGTTCCGGCAGCTCCGGAACATTGCCGGTTTTTCTTCCGAAAAATTCCCAGAAGTTTCCAGAATGATTCTGGCACCCTCCAAGAATTATCAGGCATGTGCCGAAACCAATTTCACTTAATGGTATCCCCTGAAACTACTTTTTAGTTTTCCCGAAACTGTTCCGGTGTACTGTCTGCGGAACTTTTCCGCTGTCCGAAACTTTTCCGGTGTTCGAAACTTTTTAGGTGATTTTCTCTCAGACTCCGTGTCTAGTATTCAACAGATAGATGACCCTTAAGCGTGTGACCCTATAGGTTCGGTGAAGCATAGACATGACCCAGAACCCCTTCCGATCAATGATCAACATCGGAGCCGTGGACACCCGTATTGACCCCTATACCCACACGAATGAATATTCGAGTGAACCTCCAGTTGTCGTGTGCTATTCCTATCGCTTCACGATATGTTACAATTACCCGAGGTGAGACATGTTGGCATCCCTGTGGATCAACAACTTGTCCACTATGCCAGTTACCTCGTTGTCGGTATTGTTCTCTTTTCTCGTTCCCGTGTTCCGGCATCCCTGTGATCAAATCACAAAGTGTCTGGCCAGACAATGATCGATACCGTAACACCGAGAGGGCCCAAAGATATCTCTCCATCGACGGAGGAGCAAATCCCAATCTTGAGCTATCAAGTTACTTGACATACTTTTCCATGAACTCGTAAGCCATCGTAATAGCCACCCATTTACGGATGACGTTTAACAAACCCCAAAGCTCATGAAGCAAGCATGAAGAAACTCGATACTCTCATGGTCTAAGGAATTATGCAAACGTAAACCATCTCTGTGTTATTAACCATTAACTTGTGACGAATGTATCTCATAGCATAACATCAATTCGGATCGATTCAACACAAGTGTTCTACCAACATCGTGCCCTCAAAATTGCCGGCATAGCCATGCCCATGATCAGGAAAACAGGATCATCGTGCAATACTTGAGCCAGTCTTAGAGGCTAGACTAGGTATACAATTTACCGTTTATTATACCACACGTGCACATGAGTTTCCCTCCAAGCCTCGTGGATATTGCAGACTTGAGAATTATTGCAGTTATAGCATGGATCATAAACATTCATTACAAACTTGGAGATACAAAAGTAACTGTTATTACTGCCTCTAGGGCATATCTCCTATAGCGTGAGTATTAAAGAGACTCTGAAAGTAATCAAAAATCAAGTGCTTGGGGTTATTATCCTCAACCCAATTATTATTATTATTTCATCTTCTTGATTAAGTTTCGGGGTCTACGGGCCGAGGCAAACTGGTTAAAAAATTGGCGTTACGGTCCCCGAGATGCAACCAGTTCACGTGACCACGCAGGGCCCAGTATATCCCCTCCTGCTCTAGGAGATTCTCTACCAACATCGAGAGATCCTATTGTTTTGCCTTCACCTCTGAACTATCTGGCTCTCTCATGAGCAAATCTAGCTCCCGCTGTGCTGAACGTAGCTTGTGTCCTGGTCCCTTCAAAACCTTGCGATCCCACGTGTGAAGTTCTTTATGGATAGCAACAAGTTTATCGTTGTTCATAGGACAAAGCCCACGAGTAACCGCCTTTAGCCATGCAGTTTTAACCACTTCCTCAACCGCTTCTTCTGCTAACCATCTTGCTTCGAACTTGCGACTGTCACTAGGTCTGGGCGAAGCTACACCTGCCAACTACTTAGTATCCAAGCAGATAGTTGTGTGATCTGACTTGCCCATTTTCAAGTTACTCAAACCGCATAACGGGTGCATCTCCATCCAGTCTGCATTCGACATGGCTCGGTCGAGCCTTTCCCTTAGTCCTCCTCTAAAGAAAGTGAACTTGTCACCATGGTAGCCAATATCCTCGAGGAAACAGTCCATGAGCACGTCCTGAAAAGTGTGCATCCGACTATGTTGCCGAGGGGCTCCTCCCTCCTTTTCTGATGAGAATACAATCTTGTTAAAATCACCAATTTCCACCCACGTGAGAGTGGACTGGGCATGAAGATCGTGCAAGAGTTGATACGTCCTCTCCTTGTTATCCCAGCTTGGTTCATCATACACTCCCATTAACCTCCACATTCTGCCATCACTTTCCTCCACCGACACATCAATGTAGCTAAAGGTAGTAGTCCTGGAGTAGATCCTCACCTCCTTCTTCCGGACTAATAGCAAAGCACCCTTCCTACCATCGAAACATGGTACCACAATCTTGTGATCCATTCCCATCCTCTTCGCCAGAGCCTCTGCCTTGTCCTCGTCCAGGTGCGTCTCAGACACAAAAAACGTGTCTGTATTATTTTGCCTCTGGATATCCAGAAGCGAGCAAACTGTCAGGGCACCGAGGAGTCCCCAACAGTTCCAACTTACGAGCTTCATTGTTTCCAAAACTAGATGATTTAGCAGACGAACAAACCTGTTGTATTCTGACTGATACAGAGGGACGGAAAACCAATCACAGCACCTTGCAAGGCAATGGAGTTGCGTCGGGTAAGACTACCGGCTTCGCGAGATGCGCGCCGGGACAGACAATCAGCCTCACCAGGCTATGCAAGCGACTGATCCTTCAAAGCAGCCATGTAGCAGACCGCAAGAACAAACAACTAGGTTAACCTGGCTCTTCTTCTTCTTCTCTCATGAGAACAACATGTTCACAATCAAAAGGGGCCCATAGCCCTGCGAGGTCAGACGATGGGCAGGTGCTTGAGCAAGCGACACGTGAGGGCAGGCACCAAGTTTCTCTTCAGTTGTACGCGTGGGCAGACAATGCAGCATCGGCAATATGGAGGTTAGATCGTGTTGCAGAGGTATTTATATCCATTGATGTACCGGTTATATTGGCGATACCTCTCTGTACAAGGAACTTAGATGATTCATGGGCATGACACTTTGAAAAGGACGACGCGTTTTCAGTATGGTCAGCCAATAGAATGTTGGTAGACAACAAGAGGACAAGAGAAGCATGGCTGGCTAGGAATCCCGGTTCATCTAGTCACTACAAGAAATATGTCAACTTGTGACCTTCTCTTAGTGACCCCAGCTGAATTGGTCGTAATTCCACGGCCATTTCACTAGGAAGGGCTCAAACCCTGAAATTGCCTTACACCAAATGGTCATAAAGCAGACAACGGTGGTCGATAACCTTATTTCTACCTGATTACGACCGATATAAATGTTCATGAGGTTGTGAACGTGGATGCATTGGTACTTAAGGTGTCAAGCCAGGTGGGCATGGGCCTCGGTGGAATGAGGCCACCTCCTTTTTTTCTTCTAAAATTTTCGTGTGCCATGTAGGCCTTGGCCCATCCAGGAATAAATGTGGGATGCCATTATATTTCTAAAAAAACATATATTTGGCCAACGAAAAAAATGAGAAAATAGCAAGTTTTGATTATTAGCATTTAGTAAGGATGATGAGTTATCTAAAAAAACAAGTTTGCATTATTGTCTAAAAAAATATGTTTTTCATTATATAACTCTAAAAAGGTTTTTCCTTATAGAAAAATCTTGAAACCAATTAAACAATATAAAACCATAAGAATAGGGGAATAATGAACTCCTTCGTGGATCTTGCTATATGGGTTAACAATTAGAAAATTAAACGTTTAATTCGAAAAAAGTTACTGTCAATACGTATTTCCAAAAAATGTAATCATGTGTTTAAAAAACTAAATGCGTGTATTTGAAAAGTTCATGCATATAAAAAATGCTAATCATAAATAATATTAGATATGTATAAAAATGTTTCATGGGTATGAAAAATAGTCATTTGTACGTATATATGGAAATTTTACAATATATATATGGAAAATTAGATAACAAAACAAAATTTTCTAAAAATGTTAATCATGTATTTAATTTTTTTCCAACCTATGTAAACAATGTTTAATATGGTAGGTCCTTCACAAAAAAACTCATTTTGGCACTCAAAAAATGGAAAATAAATTTTTCTTCCTGATAACTTGGTCACATATTGTCGTGGGAACGAGCCTGACAGTAGAAGGTACGAGTACGAAAGGAGAGGGCAACGTCCTAGCTATGGCGATGATGTACACACGGATGTATGCGTTCAGGCCCCTCTCGTGGAGGTAACAGCCCTACGTCTCAGTGCATGGAAGCTTTGTCATGTGGAATGTTGAGATTACAGTGGTTGCGAACCCTTGTACCGGAGGGGAGGGGCGGCTTATATAGAGTTCGCAGCCCCTCATAATTGCCCAGCATCTAAGGGTCCGATCGTGGGTTTGAAGACTGCCGTTACTGGTAACGTACATAATAAAAGCTACTAATGACGTGAAGCCTAACGCCTGCCCGTTGGCCTCCTGGAGATGGCTTCTGGTCTTCTAGCGTCGAGTGGAAACGAGGTCTTCCGAGTGACAGTGACCGTCTAGTGAAGGAAGAAGTCTCCGAGTGGATTGCCTGTCGAGCGAATTGAGTGTCACCAAGAATCCAGTCGGAATCTTATTTGTGATCTTCAAGTCCTCCAATGTCATGCCCTGAGGTAGGGGGGTCTAGATCAGGCCTAGGACCCTACCCTAGGTACATATCCTCGTCATTAGCCCCCGAATGGATCGGGGTTCGAGTGGTGAATGGGTATATCGATGTCATTTCAACATAAGGTATCAAATCTTCCGAATGATATTCGGGACTTCAGCGAAACTTGCGTCGACTGAACTCTTCGTCATTTGCCCGGATCCGTTCAGCCTTGAAAATGCCCGAGTGAATGTTCCATGTCAATTTTGTTCCGAATGACCCAAAGGAATCTTCGGAGGTAGCGGGTCGATCTGTCAGACCCGGATTTTGCGGGATACGAAAATTTGGGAAGCGTGCGTGCGTGCGATGATGACCCCGTGGTTAGAGAAAGTGAGGGCATGACGCCTCGATTCTCGCGCCGGTCATTTCGCCACGTATCAAATGCAGACTGTGGTTGGCGTGTGCTGTGATCTCGCGGGCCCACCAGTCAGCGAGGCACTCGGCGGGATATAAATTTCGAAGCGCCGCGGGTTGCACAGTACTTTTCCCCAAGCTTCCTCTCTTCCTCCGCCTCCCGTGTCTCCAGCGCCACATCCTATTCTTCTCCGACGAGAGTGGCCGCTGCGATGACGAAGGGTGTCACAGAGAAACTGGAGCACACCAAGAAGGGGGCGTCGAAGAGCAAGGGCAAGAAGCCCTCGACCGCTTGGTTCACTGCGCCGGCGGGATGGATGTACGGGGACTTTCTCCCCTCTGTGGTCACTCGTGAGGACATGGAGGGCTTGGTTGCCAACGGGCTTGTGGCGGACGGCGCATGGAGGTTGCCGGAGGGAGAACGCGAGCCGGAGCCGCGCGACGGGGAGCGAGTCCTCCTCCTCTCCCACGTCGAAAGTGGTTTTTCTTTGCCTCCCCACCCATTCATTAGGGGTTTTCTGAACTTCTTCGGTGCTCAGCTCCACCACTTCCCACCGAATGCGATTTCCTACCTGTCTGCCTTTATTACCTTGTGCGAGTGTTTTCTAGGCTGTCCTCCTCATTGGGGGCTGTTCAAGCACATCTTTACAGTCAGATCCCAGACTGTGAAGAAAGCTCTCCCTGTTGATGGGAAGACTCATGTGCTTCAGTTGTGTGGGGGTTTAGGACTTCAGAAAAGAGCCCGTATTTCTTTCCCCGCCATGACCTTTCCTGAATCTTTTAGAGGCTGTCAGTCGACTTGGTTCTATTGCAAAGATGTAGCATCTCCCAACATGTCGAGTCGCCTTTCCCCATATACAACCGACCGTCCAGCTATCCCCAAGTCTTTGAGGGTGACTGAAGAGGAACATGTCCAAGTGGGAATCTTGGTTGAAGTTGTGGTGCAACTGATTCGAGGTGGAGTGACTGGCATGGATCTATTGGAGACATTCCTCGGTCGACGTATTCAGCCGCTCCAAGCCAGGGATCACACCATGTGGCACTATGCGGGTCCTGAGGACTCGACCAGGACGCACCGAGAAGAGGTTCCGCAAATAACTGTCGAGCAGTGGTTTCGCAGTATCACCGGAGCGTGCGACAACCCTTTGGGAGCCAAGAGGATCTGGCCTTACTCGGCCGAAAACCCATCGAAGAATTTGGTAAGTTGTGTCGTGTCGACTGACATACTTGTACCGTCGAGTGATAGATTGATTTATGAACTGACTTCTTTGTTTGAATCATGCAGGAGTGGACGAACATTCACTCGCATGTTCCCAATGGGAACCAAACTGAAGATGGTGTGGTGAGCGAGGGTGGTAGTGTGGACGGCGATGGTTCAGAAGACTCCGAAGATGAGTATGAAAACTCAGACGAAAATGAGCCAGAAGTCGAGTCACCTCCTCGCTCCGAATGCCGCTCGAAGTCTCGCCAAGATCCTGCGGCTGTTGAGGACAGGGCTCCGGGACCAAACGAGAAGAACCCTAAGCGGAGCCGCCCCTCGAATGTTGAGTCAAGCGAACGATCAGCAAAGCAACCCAAAGTGAATGTGGCCAAACCTCGCAAAGCCCTGCCTCGCATGAAGATGGTTGTGCATGTCGTCTCCACGTGAGTGTTTACTTTTGAATTCTCACTGTCGATTGTGATTTGAAATCCTTGTTGTCTGAATGTTATTCGATCCATCAAAGCTGCTACCTCAGTGACGTCGCCTCAACATGATGGAGGGGATGCCATGGATGTAGACACTGCCGATGCAGCCACTTCTCACAGAGGTAATCAACTCTTCAGTTCTGCTTCTTGAATATGATTTGTCGATTGCCAAAGTTAATTCTGTCGATTGATAATTGTAGAAATCATCCAGCTCGAAGATGATGAAGAACACCCTGGGGGTACGGGAGGTGGAGGCGAGACCTTAAGCGCCCCGCGCATACGTACTCGAAGAACTTCATGTGCGCAGACGCTTTGGCGGTCGACCGCAGAGTCCTCCCAGGGGATGAGTGACTCGACACGGATCAGAGCTGACCCAACAGTGCCTCTGGCGAGTGCCCCTCCAGCTGTTTCTACCATCATGACGTCGACTCCAACCGGTCCTGCCCAGACTACCTCGACTGCTCCCATCATTACGCCACTCACGCCGATGTCGGCTTTTCCTCTGCATCGCGTTCTGGAAGATCAGACCGGAGCTGCAAAGGAGGCCATGATCCAGGCGGAGCAGATGATGCTGCACGCCAAGGAGGCGTACAAGGCTAGCAAGTTGTCTTATGACGCCAGCACAGCGCTTCGCACGAATGTCCGAGTAAGTTCGATTGTAAGTACATTTCCAATTGAATTCATGTCTTCTTTGACTATACACCCACTGGGTGTTAATTTTCCACTCATAGAATGTTTTGGAGCTCTCCACTCGAATAGATCAGGTCTTAGTCGAGTAGGTTTTGGGTCAGTGGGGGCACGCTAAGTGCACCCACTGGCTGTAGTCCCCGAGACCACTGTCGAGTGCTTGCCTCGGCAGGGGTCTTAGAGTGTGTTGTATGCGGGATACATTTGCCCTTAACTGCGCTACTCCGCAGCTACTTTGTAGGTTTCATGGATATCAATGATAAACCATGATATGACACTACATAAGGATAGACTGCACTTCACGGAGTGTAGGGGGTACGTCACTTGATAGATCGAGTGACGGATGTTCCGTTGATGGATATTTTCTGCCACTCGATAGTTCGAGAGTTGGCAGATCCAATGAGGGCACGCTAAGTGCACCCACTAGGTGTAGTCCACAAGACCGTTGTCATGTGCTTGCACCGGCAGGGGTCTTAGAGTTTTTCGTATGCAGGATACGTTTGCCTTTCACCCCACCACTCCGAGGCTACCTTGTAGGTTTCATGGATATCATTGATCAACCATGATATGACGCTACATAAGGATAGACTGCACTTCACTGAGTGGGAGGGGAGGGGCACATTACTCGACAGATCGAGTGACGGAAGTTTGACAGGGTAGACCTTGTCGACTTTTTTATAACCAGTGGGGTCATGCTAGTGCACCCACGGGGTGTAGTCCCCGAGGCTACTGTTAATCGCAGACGATAAGCAGTAGTCTTGAAAACTTGAAACTGGAATTTCTGTCGTACGTGGAGTACGAGTGCCACTCAACATGTCGAGTGTATTTTTTTTTTTGACCGTCCCGCTCCGAAGACGCTGCTTCAAAGGCGCGAAACGGGGCTGACGGAACACTCGACAGATCGAGTGTTAACCGTTCTAGTGGGGGCACTCTGAGTGCATCCACTGGGTGTAGTCCCCGAGACCGTCGTCGAGTGCTTGCACTGGCAGGGGTCTGATAGAGATTGTCTTGAACTCGTTAACGGTACGCAGAGTACCCGAGCCACTCGACATGTCGAGTGTACTTTTGGTTGAATTCACTTTCCCCTGGACGCAAGTTTCATGGACATCATTGATCAACCATAATATGACACTGTTCTAGGATAGAGGGGTGGGGTGATGCGCGTTGTCCAATCGACCGTTTTTGTTCTTTTGCACTTCCGTGCTTATATTTTTTGCCGATTGAATTTCTTTCTTTGTTGATTTCAGAGGGATTGTGAACTTGGAACATAGTACAAGTATCTTGAAGACGAAAGGAACCGGTTGTGCGTGGACTTGGAAACCTCCAATAATGTTTTGGAGAGAGTGCGCGCTGAGCTGAAAACTCTGGGAGGTAACTTTCTTCGACCCATTGCATTCTCATCTTCACTTTCCATGCTTTGAACCGAGTGCTTTCACTCGAATAGATGTACGCAATGAAAACCGTTGACTCCAAGTGTGACTCAACAATGTTGTTTCTTTAGATTCCATGAAGAAGGCGCTGGAGGACAAGGACAAAGCGCTCGTCGACGCCCAGCGTGTGGCGAAGGTGAAAACTGAAGCTGCCGACAAGAGACTGGCTACTGCGAAGAGGATGGAGGAAGAAAACTCGAAGCTGAAGCAAGAGCGTGTGGACCTCATCAAGAAGACTGAGCAACTAACCAAGAGGAGCAACGGCCTGGAGAGGCACATGGGAGAGTTCTTGAGGAAGATGTATATTCTGCTCGACGGTGAGTTTCTCTGTCGACTAAACTTTATGAAATCCTTGACGGTTGTATCTCACCAATCCTTCTCTCATTCTCTCATTTTCCTTTCTCAAAATTCTGCCAAGACTTTGAGAAAGAGACCGAGGATATCGAGCCCAACCTGGATCCCACCAAGTCACCTGTTGGAGACGCGGTGGCCATGAACATGCTCAGACTCAACTTCAGGCTTCAGGGTGTCCAAGCGTATGTCCTTCGATTGAAAACTGCAATTGAGAGGATCGATAAGGAGCTATGGCCCGAAGACATTCTTTAGCTGGACCTCACATCTGTGATGGCAGGCCTGAACGATCTCCCCAGTCGAGTGCAAGCATGGAAGAAATTTGTTGCTCGCTACGGTGCTGACGTGGCGCTCTCCCTTGTGAGGGTCCATTGCAAGGAGGTGAGGGAAGACAAGCTGAAGGAGCTCTGAGTGGTTAACACGAAGAAACTTCAGTTTGAAGATTTCATGGAGACCTTCATCGACGCAGCCACCAGGATCGCGGACGGCATCGACTTGGACACTTTCGTCGAGCCAGCAAGCCCATCGGGCGCTTAAAAACTTGATCTTTGGAAGAAAAACTTTGTTTGCCTCGGTATGCCGAGTGAAACTGTATCAGCTTAAAACTTCATTCAGGCCTTAGGCCTGAGCAACTTTGCTTTCTCATGAAACTTTTATCTATGGTTAAACCTTTGGATTTATCCGTATTTGGGTTTCAATCGTTTGTTCGACTGAGTTTGTTTTTAGGCTTAGGCGAAAACATGTTCGCAGCTAAGCCCCCGAGTGTGAGGATTGCTCAACACTCGGAATATTTTTTACCCTAGGCGAGGATTCATTCGCGGCTAGGGCGTCGAGTGGAAGTATTACTATCTACTCGACGGAGAGTTTAACTTAGGCGAAAACATGTTCGAGGCTAAGCCTCCGAGTGTGAGGATTGCTCAACACTTGGAATATTTTTAAACCTAAGCGAAGACTGATTCGCAAATAGGTCGTCGAGTGAATGGACTGCTATCTACCTGACAAGGTTTTTAACTTAGGCGAAAGCATGTTCGCAGCTAAGCCCCCGAGTGTGAGGATTGCTCGACACTCGGAGTATTTTTTTTAAACCTAAGCGAAGACTGATTCGCAAATAGGTCGTCGAGTGAATGGACTGCTATCCACCCGACAGGGTTTTTAACTTAGGCGAAAGCATGTTCACAGATAAGCCCCCGAGTGTGAGGATTTCTCGACACTCGGAGTATTTTTTTTAAACCTAAGCGAAGACTGATTCGCAAATAGGTCGTCGAGTGAATGGACTGCTATCCACCCGACAGGGTTATTAACTTAGGCGAAAGCGTGTTCGCAGCTAAGCCCCCGAGTGTGAGGATTGCTCGACACTCGGAGTATTCCCAAGAGTGAAACTGCACGATCAGAATCGACAATATAAATTGCAGAAGTTTGATTTGCATAGATGAACTATTCTTATTACATCAGAAGACTCTTCTATCTCTAAGTATAAAAGCGTCGGAGCAGATCTGCATTCCAGGCTCGTGGCTCGTCTATCCACTTCATGAGATTGTATAGGTGATAAGCTCCATTGTTCAGCACTTTGGGGATGATGAAAGGACCTTCCCATGCAGGAGCAAGCTTATGAGGTCGCTGTTGATTCACTCGGAGCACCAAGTCTCCCTCATGAAACGATCGACTCTTGACATTCTTCGCATGGAAGCGCCACAGATCCTGCTGATAGGCTGTAGTCCGGATCAAAGCCATCTCTCGTTCTTCCTCCAGGAGATCAACACCATCATGCCTAGCCTGTTCAGCTTCAGCTTCAGAATAAAGTTCCACTCGGGGTGAATTGTGAAACAAGTCACTCGGCAAGACAGCTTCGGCACCGTAGACCAGGAAAAATGGAGTCCGTCCAGTCGACCGATTTGGCATAGTTCTCAGGCCCCATAACATAGACGATAGCTCGGTTACCCAAGCACCAGCGGCATGATCCAGATCGCGCATGAGACGAGGCTTCGGGCCTTGCAGGATGACGCCATTGGCTCGCTCGACTTGCCCATTGGTTTGCGGATGTGCAACAGACGCATAATCCACCTGAGTGCCCCGAGAGGTGCAAAAGTTTCTGAACTCTTCCGAGTCAAAGTTGGTGTCGTTATCTGTGATGATGCTGTGAGGAACGCCGTATCAAAAAATTATTTCTCTCATGAATATGACTGCCATGCGGGAGTTCAATTTCTTGATGGGCTTGGCTTCTATCCACTTTGTAAACTTGTCGACTGCAACCAGCAAATGAGTGAAACCGCCTTTTCCGGTCCGAAAGGGACCAAACATGTCGAGTCCCCAAATAGCAAATGGCCAGGCGAGGGGAATCATCTTCAAAGCAGAAGCCGGTTTATGTGACAAGTTTGCATAGAACTGGCATCCATCACAATGATCAACAATGTCTTTGGCCATCTCATTAGCTCGTGGCCAGAAGAAACCAGCTCGGTATGCTTTAGCGATGATTGTCTGTGAGGATGCATGATGGCCGCAAGTTCGCGAGTGGATCTCATCCAGAATCATTCGACCTTCTTTGGGGGAGATGCAACGCCGCGTCATGCCAGTCGCGCTTTCTCTGAACAGCTGATCTCCCATCACAGTAAAAGCCTTGGACCTACGCACAATCTGTCAAGCCTCTGTTTCATCTTCAGGGAGTTCTTGTCGGAGGATATAAGCAATGTAAGGTACTGTCCAATCAGGAACGACAACCAGAATTTCGATAACCAAATCGGTTACTGCAGGGACATCGACTTCAGTCGGATCAGTGGATCTCAAAGCTTGCGGGGGCTCTTCGGTGAAAGGATCTTCTTGCACCGAAGGAGTGTGTAAGTGCTCTAAGAACACATCACTGGGGATGGGCCGTCGAGTGGACCCAATCTTTGCTAGTTCGTCGGCCGCCTGATTCTTCAGTCGGGGAACATGATGAAGTTCCAGGCCTTTGAATTTCCTCTCCAACTTTCTGACAGCATTGCAGTACCCAGTCATAGTGGGGTTTCGAACATCCCACTCTTTCATCACTTGATTCACCACCAAATCTGAGTCGCCATAAACCATCAGGCGCTTGACGCCGAGTGAGATAGCCATGCGCAACCCATACAAAAGTGCTTTAGATTCTGCCTCATTGTTTGCAGAATCAAAGTGAATTTGCAAGACATAGCTGAGTTTGTCGCCCTTGGGAGATATCAAGACAACACTAGCACCGGACACATTCAACATTTTAGAGCCGTCGAAGAACATGGTCCAATGTGCTGAGTGAACTTGGATTGGCTGTTGTTGTTCAATCCACTCGGCCATAAAATTTGCCAATGCCTGAGACTTGATTGCTTTCTTGGCTTCAAACTTAATGTCAAAATGTCTGAGTTCGATTGCCCACTTAGCCACTCGACCAGATGCGTCTCGATTGTTGAAAATCTCGGACAATGGAGCATCACTGACGACTGAAATCGAGTGGTCTTGAAAATAATGCGCCACCTTCTTCGCTGATAGGTAAATACCATAAACCAGCTTCTGGTAGTGTGGATATCTTTGCTTCGAGGGGGACAGAACTTCAGAGACATAATAAACTGGCCGTTGGACTTTGTAAGCTTTACCCTCCTCCTCTTTCTCGATAGTTAGCACCATACTGACGACCTGATTAGTGGCCACGATGTACAGGAGCAATGGCTCTTTGCTGCATGGAGCGGCAAGCACCGGCTGGGTGGAGAGCAGGGCTTTGAGCTCAACAAATGCTGCCTCGACTTCTGGAGTCCACTCGAATGTATCGGACTTCTTCATCAATTGATACAGAGGTAACGCCTTCTCACCGAGACGACAAATGAATCGACTCAATGCTGCCAGGCAACCAGTGAGTTTCTGAACATCGTGCACTCACACGGGGGTCTTTATCCGGGTAATGGCGCTGATTTTCTCAGGGTTGACATCGATCCCTCGTTCGGAAACGAGAAAACCGAGTAACTTGCCGCCAGGGACGCCGAAAGTACACTTGACTGGATTCAGCTTTATGTCGTATCTCCTCAGATTGGCAAATGTTTCGCCAAGTCAGCCAGCAGGTCGGAACCTTTGCGGGACTTGACCAATCATCCATGTACGCCTCAACATTCCGAGGGATCTGGTCGGGTAAACACTTCTGAATCATGCGCATAAAAGTAGCACCAACATTTTTCAGACCGAATGGCATAGTGATGTAGCAAAAACACCCGAATGGGGTGATAAAGGTTGTCTTTATTTCATCTGGGTCGTACAGATGGATCTGATGGTACCCAGAGTAAGCATCTAGAAACGATAAACGCTCGCATCCCGCAGTCGAGTCAGGGAGCGGAAAATGATCCTTTGAGAAGACCCGATTGAGATGTTTGAAGTCAATGCACATGCGCAACGACTTATCCTTTTTGGGCACCATCACGACATTCGAGAGCCACTCAGAGTGGTAAATCTCCCGAATGAACTTGGCTTGCAAGAGATGGGCCACTTCTTCACCGATTGTTTTGCGCTTCTCCGCCGCCGATCGACGCAAATGCTTCCTGACGAGCTTAGCTTTCGGATCAACTCTCAGATGGTGCTCAGCCAGTCCCCTGGGAACCCTTGGCATGTCAGCAGGCTTCCATGCGAAGATATCCCAGTTCTCACGGAGGAACTGGATGAGCTCGGCTTCCTATTTGCTGTCGAGCGTTGATGATATATTTGTCGGGGCAGCAGTTGGATCCGTTGGGTGGATGTGCACTTTCTTTACTTCCCCTGCCAACTGAAACGCCGACTCAGAAGCGGGCTTCTTTGCGCGGAGCAAATCAACAGGGTCAGTGCTCTTCTTGTACTCCTCCAGCTCGACCATGGCCATCTGATGATCGGCGATCTTGGAACCTTGTAGAGGCATTCTTCAGCTCGTTGTCGATTGCCAGTGATCGTGATCACACCCTTAGGGCCCGACATCTTCAACTTGAGATACATGTAACATGGTCGGGCCATGAAACGTGCATACACGGGTCGACCCAAAATGGCGTGATAGGCACTCTGGAAATCCACGACTTCAAACGTCAACTTTTCCTTTCAAATTTTTTTATCGTTCCCAAACGTCACGTCCAACGCAATCTGGCCGAGTGACTTGGCCTTCTTCCCTGGGATGACTCCGTGAAATTGCATGTTGCTTTCACTCGGTCGGGACATCGGAATGCCCATCCCTTTTAGGGTATCCGCATAAAGGATGTTCAGACCGCTGCCACCGTCCATGAGGATCTTTCTGAGTCGAGTGCCCCCCACCGCTAGATCAACTACCAGAGCCTGTCGACCAGGAGTGGACACATGAGCAGGATGGTCTGTTTGGTCGAATGTGATATCGTACTAGGACCACTTGAGGTAGGTGAGGGTAGCAGGTACGGCCATGTTGACTTCCCTGTTGATGACCTTCAGTCGACTCTTGCTCTCGACATTAGAGAAAATCACTAGTGTAGCAGTGACATCTGGGAATGTTTCTTTATCTTCATCTTCCTCCTTTTCAGGAGTCTTTTTACTGGGCGGAGTCTCTTTGAACTGCTGAATGAGTGTTTGACACTGTCGAGTGGTGTGCTTGGGCAGAATCACATTGCCCTCCTCATCTTTTCTCGTGTGAATTACACACGGCTGATTCATAATATCAGTCCCTGACTAATTTTTTCCTTTCTTGGGAGCATACTGTGCTTTAGCCTTCCCCTTATTCTTTGCTTGATTCACCAGTGCGGCTGCTTCTGCTTGAACCGGACCCTCAACTTTTCACTTCTGTTTCCGATTGGAGTTGCCGCCATTATCACTGACGACTGCTTTTCCTTTGCCGCTATGGAGGCGGTCTTCTTCCTCGCCATTGGCGTACCGAGTGGTGATTTCCATCATCTTGCCGAGTGAAATATCACCCGTTCGACCGAACTTCGGATAGAGCTCTCTGTATCTCACACCGGCCTTGAAAGCACACACAACCTAGTGTTCTGACACATTCTCCACTGTATGATGCAGAGTGGACCACCGCTGAATGTAATCTCTCAAAGTCTTATTGGGCTTCTGAACACAATGCTGTAAGTCGACCAGACCTGCATGACGCTTGCAAGTGCCCTCGAAGGTTTAGATAAATACTCGGGCAAGATCCTCCCAGCAATATATACTAGAAGGAGCCAAGCGATTCCGCCAAGCACGAGCTGGACCATCTAACATCAAGGACAGGTGCTTCATTGCGACATTGTCATTGCCGCCACCAATCTGTATAGCCACTCGGTAGTCATCTAACCAAGTCTCTGGCTTGGACTCGCCAGAAAATTTTCCAATCCTAGCCGCCAACCTGAAGTTGGGGGGAATCTCTGCAAAATGGATGGCTCTGCTGAAACACTCAGGACCAGAAATCATGGCCGAGCTACCACTTGGAAAGTCTCTATCTTGGCCTTCTCTATGGGCTCTGCCCCTGTCGATCCGCTTCTGGGTGAGGAGATCACGAGCATCAAACTCCGCATTCCGCTCATCACCGAACGAGCGCCTTTCGTCCGGGTGCCAGGGCATGCGCGGACCGCCCTACAGAGAAGCGGGCACTCGATGGTGGTCCTCGCGGTGAAACTGATCTCTGACCTGATCCTCACGAAAGCCTCCACCCCTACGACGCAAGGGTGATCCAGGGATGTGTGCCGATTGAATGGTTTCTGCCTTGGGTGAGTTGTTGTGTATCCTGTTGCGGGACTGTGAAACAACAGAATTCTGACGCTGCGCTGCATCTAACAGTGCTCTGATTTGCATCAACCCTCTTCCAGCTTCTGACCGCGACGGCTGAATGGAATCTGCTATCCTAGCAGCAACTGCTACATTTAACACAGGGGTATGATATACCTCAACGTCGTTGCGGGATCTAGTAGGGAATAGTTGTCGCTGCCGTCGACCGGCAACTGGCGGGCGCTAGCGAGCGCGCTCGTCGAGTTCCCTCTGGAGCTCTTCCAGCTAAATACGCGTGGCCTCCAAGGCCTGAGCCTCGGTGGTCGTACCAACGATGGGAGTGTGAAGAACTTCACCATCGCGACGGGGATGATCACTTGACGCACCGCCAGCATCGCGCTTGCCGTGGCCAAAGCCCGGCGGCGGGCTTTGATGAGAGCCCGCCATAAGGACCTCCGCTGCTGGATTGCAGCTCTCGCACTCAGAAGGGATATCGGACGGATCGGAATCCAACTCGAACACGCTGTGAAGATACTCGGTAGGCTTGAGCGTTGCGATCTGCGGAGAAGAAATTTGACGCGCCACTGCATGCTTGACCCAGCGCTGGATTCATGAGCGGCCGGACCACTTGCGACTGCGAACAACGAGGGGAGCCGACGCATTGGGAGTCGACGGCTGACGTAGCAACACGCCACAGGAACTCGCGCGGAAGTGCGCGGCCCCGCGGACTGGGAGCGCCTCGACATCGAGAGGCGCTTCCTTAAGCCATGCCGAATCGTCGGCGATGAAGGTGAGCGCTTCGAAACGGATCTCGTGGCCCAGAGCGAAAACACCGCCGGAAGACATGTCGAAGGATGAAAAACGCAACCTCGTCGGAAGTCACTTAGACGCCTGCCCCACAGTGGGCACCAACTGTCGTGGGAACGAGCCTGACAGTAGAAGGTAGGGGTACGAAAGGAGAGGGCAGAGTCCTAGCTACGACAAGGATGTACACACGGATGTATGAGTTCAGGCCCCTCTCGTGGAGGTAACAGCCCTACGTCTCAGTGCTCGGGAGCTTTGTCTTGTGAAATGTTGAGATTACAGTGGTTGCGAACCCTTGTGCCGGAGGGGAGAGGCGTCTTATATAGAGTTTGATTCCCCTCATAATTTCCCGGCATCTAAGGGTTCGATCGTGGGTTCGAAGACTGCCGTTACTGGTAACGTACATAATAAAAGCTACTAATGACGTGAAGCCTAACGCCTTCCCGTTGGCCTCCTGGAGGTGGCTTCTAGTCTTCTGGCGTCGAGTGGAAACAAGGTCTTCTGAGTGATAGTCGACCATCTAGTGAAGGAAGAAGGCTCTGAGTGGATTGTCTGTCAAGCGACTTGAGCGTCACCGGGAATCGAGTCGGAATCTTATTTGTGATCTTCAAGTCCTCCAATGTCATGCCCTTAGGTAGGGGGTCTAGGTCAGGCCTAGGACCCTACCCTAGGTACATATCCTCGTCACATATAATGACACAATGTGAAGGTTTTCCATTTTATTAAAAAATATAAATTTTCATGCCCGTTTCAAACTGCGATCAAAACAGCGGGCATGACCATTCCTAGCTAGGGGTTGAATATTGAAAAACTTTTGGTGTTTCTCTTATTAAATAGATACTTATGTACCTAGAAATAATTTTTGGAATAAATAAATAGGAAACTATGAGGGAGCTGTTGTTCAAATCTGACCCGCTTCCCAATGAATCGGTAGGAATTTGTCCTTTTCACGTGAGGTGGCTCAAATGTCTTGGCACCCAAGCATTTAGTAAATTGTACATTAAATATGGCCTAATATTTTATAAAATTTATTTGGTCCAATTTTACAACAAATATATGGTACGTCCTTCACAAAAAAACTCATTTTGGGCACTCAAAAAATGGAAAATGAATTTTCCGTCCAAAGAAAATGAAAACTTCCTTACACATTATTGGTTATCATTCCAATATGCACCCTTGTGCAAAATATGAGATTATTTGAGCAAACTATTCCATGAATGTGGTCATAAGATTGATCATTTGACTTGAAAGCCATGAATCTTCACAAACGATAGCTCATTTCTGAGAACACTTTTTTTAAATAATTATCATATTACAAATTTTTCATTTTTACTCATAACTTGTTCACATATAATTACACAATGCGAAGGTTTCCAATTATTTGATTTTTTTTGAATTTTTCATGCCCATTTCAAAATGCGGTCAAAAGGCGGGCATGACCGTTCCTGGATAGTGCTTGAATTTTGGAAAACTTTTGGTGTTTCTCTGATTAAATAGATACTTGTGTACCTACAAATTATTTTTACAAAAAATCATGAGCAAACTATAAGACACTTGTAGTTCAAACTTGACCCGCTTCCTTCTAAATCGGCGGGAATTTGTCTTTTTCACGAGAGGTGGCTCAAATGTTTTGGCACCCAATTATTCAGCCAATTGTACTTTAAATATGGCCTAATATTTTACAAAACTGATTCAGTCCAATTTTACAACAAATATATGGTAGGTCCTTCACAAAAAAACTCATTTTGGGCACTCGGAAAATGGAAATGAATTTTCCGTCCAAAGAAAATGAAAAATTCCTTAGACAACATTGTTTGCCATTCCAATGTGCATCATCGTGCAAAATATGAGATCATTTGAGCAAACTATTCCATGAATGTGGCCATAAGATTGATAATTTGACTTGAAAGCCATGAATCTTCACACATGATAGCTCATTTCTGAGAACACTTTTTTAAAGGAGGAAGGTCATCCCCTATGCTTTAGCCATAGTCTCTACATAGTATGCCATGTTGTGTACCGCACATGTGTGTGCCTTGCCATGAGTCCGTCAAGGGGTACAAAAGTGATCTAGGAGTAGATCACTGGACATCGGTCAAGATTATCCTTAGTAACTAAAAGAGCAAGGAAATGTTTCTCGATTATGGAGGTGATAAAGAGTTCGTCGTAAAGAGTTACGTCGATGCAAGCTTTAACACCAATCTGGATGACTCTTAGTAGGAATCCGGATACGTATAGTGGAGAATCCATTTGGAATAGCTCCAAGTGGAGTGTAGTAGCAGTGTCTACGGTTTGACATAGAGATTTGCAAAGTACACATGGTTCTGAATATCACAGACCCATTGACTAAAAGACCTCTCTCATATGCAAAGCATGATCGAGCCCCAGAACTCATTGGGTGTTACATTCATAACAATGCGAATCACATGGTGATGTGAACTAGATTATTGACTCTAGTGCAAGTGGGAGACTGTTGGAAATATGCCCTAGAGGTACTAATAAATTGGTTATTATCATATTTCCTTGTTCATGTTAATCGTTTATTATCCATGCTATAATTGTATAGATCGGAAACTTAGATACATGTGTGGATACATAGACAACACCATGTCCCTAGTATGCCTCTAATAGACTAGCTCGTTGATCAACGATGGTCAAGGTTTCCTAGCCACGGACATGAGATGTCATTTGATAACGGGATCACATCGTTAGGAGAATGATGTGATGGACAAGACCCAAACTATAAATGTAGCATATGATCGTGTCATTTTATTGCTACTGTTTTCTGCATGTCAAGTATCTATTCCTATGACCATGAGATCATGCAACTAACTAACACCGAAGGAGTACCTTGTGCTTATCAAACGTCGCAACGTAACTAGGTGACTATAAAGGTGCTCTACAGGTATCTCCGAGGGTGTCTGTTGGGTTGGCATGGATCAAGACTGGGATTTGTTACTCCGTGTGACGGATAGGTATCTCAGGGTCCATTCGGTAATACAATATCACAATAAGCCTTGCAAGCAATGTGACTAAGTGTTATCCACAGGATCTTGTATTACGGAACGAGTAAAGAGACTTGCCGGTCACGAGATTGAACTAGGTATGGAGATGCCGACGATCGAATCTCGGGCAAGTAACATACCGAAGAACAAAGGGAACATCATACGGGATTAACTGAATCCTTGACATAGAGGTTCAATCGAGAAAGATCTTCGTAAAATATGTAGGAACCAATATGGGCATCCAGGTCCCGCTATTGGTTATTGACCATAGAGGTGTCTCGGTCATGTCTACATAGTTCTCGAACCCGCAGGGTCTGCACACTTAAGGTTCGGTGACATTTCAGTAGTATAGAGTTATGTATGGTGGTGACCAAAGGTTGTTCGGAGTCCTGGATGAGATCCTGGACGTCACGAGGAGCTCCGGAATGGTCTAGAGGTAAAGATTGATATATAGGAAGTCCTGTTTTGGTCATCGGAAAAGTTTCGGGCTCATCGGTAGTGTACCGGGAGTGCCGGGAGGGTACCGGGGGACCATCGGGAGGGGTATTTCGACCCAAGAGGCTACATGGGCTGTGGGAGGATAAATACCAGCCCTTAGTGGGCTGGTTGAAGTCCCACAAAGGGCCCATGCGGCTGGGAAGAAAAGCCCAAGGAGAAAAAGGTGGAAAAAGGCAAAAACTCTAAATAAGGAAGGAGTCCTAATCCTACTAGGATTGGAGTAGGACTCCTCCACCTCCAATTTCGACCAAACCTTGAGGGTTTGAGGCTGCCTCCCCCCCTTCCTCCCTCCTATATATACTAGAGGATTTAGAGGGAAGAGCTAACCCTAATTGCCATGTGCTGCCCTCTTCTTCCTCTAGATCAGTTTCTCCTCTAGATTAGTTGTGCGGTGCTTAGGCGAAGCCCTGCAGAATTAGTTCACCACCGCCGCCACCACGCCATTGTGCTGCTGGAGATCTCATCTACCTCTCCGCTCCCTCTTGCTGGATCAAGAAGGCGGAGATCGTCATCAAGCTGTACGTGTGCTGAACGCGGAGGTGTCGTCCGTTCGGTTCTAGATCGGAAGGATCGTGATCAAGATCGCAAGATGATTCATGATTGATCGCGGGACGGATCGTGATGAGATTGTGGGACGGGCCGTGATGGGATCGCGGGACGCTCGGCGATTTGGATCGCGAAGACGTTCGACTACATCAACCGCGTTTCTTAACGCTTCCCGCTTAGCGATCTACAAGGGTATGTAGATCCACTCTCCCTCTCGTAGATGCTCATCACCATGGATAGATCTTGCGTGTGCATAGGAATTTTTTTGTTTCCCATGCAACGTTCCCCAATAGTGGCATCATGAGCTAGGTCGATGTGTACATGAGATCTCGAGTAGAACACAAAGAGTTTGTGGGCGTTGATGCTTAGATTGCTTCCTCCCTTGGTCGTGTTTTGGTTCAGCGGTATTGTGGGATGAAGCGGCCCAGACCAACCTTACTCGTACACTTACGAGAGACTGGTTCCATCGACTGACATGTAACTTTATTGCACAAAGATGGCTAGCGGGTATCTGTTTCTCCTACTTTAGTTGGATCGGATTCGACAAAGGCGGTCCTTGAGAAGGTTGAAAAGCAATTTATGTATCACCGTTGTGGTTTTGCGTAGGTGAGAATTGTTCTTGCTAGATACCCGTAGCAGCCACGTAAAACTTGCAACAACAATTAGAGGACGTCTAACTTGTTTTTGCAAGGTATGTTGTGATGTGTTAGTGCATCTAGCGCCCCTTGGTGATTTTGGTGTATTGAAGACTTATAGGTTAAGGTACTAATGTGTTTGTGAGTGTACACAGGCTCTATAAGTCCATGAGGAGTTTGATATATCCGGAGATTATCGACCCCTAAAAATGTATGTCTTCAAGTGAAGACTTTTTGAAGACTTTGGTGAAGACTTTCTGAAGACTTTGAAAATGAAGAAGTTGGTGTGACCTTGAAGATATGAACGAGGAACATGAAGCGTGAAGACTTTTATTTTCGTAGTTTCATTTCCTTTTCTTGAGTCATAGGAAACACCATACTGTTAAAGGGGGCCGAGGTAATACTAAGGAAAATTTCCAACTGATGCTCAACTCCAAAATCCTCAACCTATACAATCCTTCGAGTGAAGCCTTTGGAAATCTCTTACGACTCAGACAAGTTCTTTAGTGACAGAGACGAAGTTCTTCTGGTCTCTGAGAAAATTGATACTGGATGCCACATCATCAACATGGTATATCTTCACAAATTCTTCAAGAAGACTTCATATGAAGTGGACTGTCTACCGTATCCTCACAAATACACTATGTCCTCAAAAAGGCCACGATTCTGAAGAAGAAGAAGTGGAAGGAGTCATGAATAATATGCTCTTCAACATCATTCATGGGATTCCCGTCAACTTGCATGACTTCTTTATGAGGACATTGGCCAATGCTGCCTTAGCTCCATTTGAACAGAAGCCCTATGCGCCATGGATCATGAAATTCATCAGGGCAAAGTCCTCGGTTCCCTTCAAGGCTGATTTTCAGAATCACTTTGGCTTTTTGCCTCCAATAGAAGTCATCAAGAGCTCAATTGCCTCAGTTGAAGGAAAAGTCAAATCTGTCATTGATGAAGGCACTCGTCCGTTGGATGGACAGTTTCGCAAAGCCGCTTCCTTCTCCACCAATGATGACACTGCCACTCAAGACTCCGATGCAAAGGCCTCAGCTCAAAAACCTCAAGAGTCTGCCCCTCGTGTGATTACTGATCACGAGCTTCTAATAAGTCTTCATCAGAAGGTCAATCGCAATCACAAGTGGGTGAAGCGTCAACTTGGTTACATTGTGCAGAACATGACTGTGACGCAGAACACAGTGAAGAGGAATCACTACTATGCGCATGAAAGCCTCAACCGCACTTGGGCCGTATTGTTTCACATCATGTCTTCTGAAGAACTGAATGAGCTGGATCTTGAGGAACATCCCGACTGGACTCGGCGACCTCGGAAGAAATTCAAGAAAGTTCAAGTTCCTCTGATGGTCGCAAGTTCATATTCTTCATCTCGCGAGCGCGATGATGATGAAGACATTGACGACAATGCTGCAGGCCCTGCATCGACAAATGACCCTGACAACGCTGGCGCTCCTTCCTCACCAACACGATGAAATTCTTCAAAGGGGTGTTAGTCCTCACTTTTTCGTCCCTTTTGGTCTTCGATGACAAAGGGGGAGAAAATTTGAGTTAGTCTTCAAGCGGGTCTCTCTATATGGGCTATACTTTGTTTAAGTTACAACTCTCGCTCTTCTGAAACTTTTATTGGTTGAGTTGTAAACTTAAGTCCGATGGTGGTCTGACACTTTTGAACTATTTCCTCGCATGATTATTTCCTCAAGTATCTTAATGCATACATGCTGAATTTCGTCAGACACCATTTTCCTCACGCATTTCAAATTCTTCATATCATATGTTCAAATGCGTGTATGAATTACAAGGTATAGGGGAAGTTCTCCATGTTTTAACCTGCCATGTGCATTTGCAGTCCAAAGCAAATTCCTCAAATATGCACATCTTCAGGGGGTGTTCTTCTATATCTGGCTATCAAATTCCGCAAAATCTGTACTTTCACTTCATATGTTTATCCCCGTTGAAAACTTAACCTATTTGTCATCAGTCACCAAAAAGGGGGAGATTGTTAGTGCATCTAGCGCCCCTTAGTGATTTTGGTGTGTTGAAGACTTATAGGTTAAGGTACTAATGTGTTTGTGAGTGTACAGAGGCTCTATAAGTCTATGAGGAGTTTGATATATCCGGAGATTATCGACCCCTAAAAATGTATGTCTTCAAGTGAAGACTTTCTGAAGACTTTGGTGAAGACTTTGTGAAGACTTTGAAAAAGAAGAAGTTGGTGTGACCTTGAAGATATGAACGAGGGACATGAAGCGTGAAGACTTTTGTTTTCGTAGTTTCATTTCCTTTTCTTTGAGTCATAGGAAACACCATACTATTAAAGGGGGCCGAGGTAATACTAAGGAAAATTTCCAACTGATGCTCAACCCCAAAATCCTCAACCTATACAATCCTTCGAGTGAAGCCTTTGGAAATCTCTTACGGCTCAGACAAGTTCTTTAGTGACAGAGACGAAGTTCTTCTGGTCTCTAAGGAAATTGATCTGACTAAGGAGTTAGGATTTCGCCAGTGCGAATTGCCTACAAGTGAGGAACATGATAAGCTGAGGACTTTCATAGTTCAAAATTCCAACAGTTGCTGTGCTTAGCGCCAGCTGTCCCCAATCATTCTTATCCACATAACGGTCATATCATTGGGGGCATTCATGTCTTATCATGTCAGGTTGCACCCTGGCTATAAATAGCCACCCCCTACAACCACTAGTTGGTTGGCTGCTCTGAGAGAGAACTGACACTTGTCATTTGAGAGCAACCCATCCTCCGAGGACTTTGAGAGAAAATCATCAGTGAGGAAAAACCCACAACCAAACCACCAAACCCAAAGTGATTGAGCATCACTGAAGAAATTCCTGTGTGGAACCGACGCTTGTTACCTTTGAGGACTGTGCATCCTCCAGACGGTTAGGCGTCATGGTCTAGTGCTCCTGTAGTCAATTGGGGATCACGAAGTGACCTTGGTCTAGAGCATCCAGTGGTAACTTGTGGATCGGCGAGTGACCAGTTTGTGAGGGTTTTGGAAGTCTACCCTGAAGACTTACCACGAGTGTTGGGCAAGGACTGTGTGACCTTAGCTCAAGGAGAGTACGATAAGGACTATGTGTCCTGGGACTATGTGTCCTCTGGTTTAAATACCAGGCCGCTCCAAACTAGACGTACGACTGTCACAGCAGTTGGAACTGGGTCATCAAATCATTGTCTTCATCAAGCTACCTGGTTCTATTTCCTCAACCCTTTCATTTCCTCATATAACTGTTGATGAAATTGAACTTTACTGTTTGAAGAATTTGATTGAAGACTTTCACAAATTCCTCACCTCAAATTCTTCAAGTTGCCTTGTTCATCGCTGTTTATCCTATATCAAGCTACTTGTAATCTGTGCATGTTTCATTTCATACTCATGACTATGCTATCGCTATGTTCCTCATGCACTTGAGTACTTATTCCGCTGCAAGTTATTCATCACATTTCAAATTCCTCAAAGTTGAAATTCCTCAAGTGATGAATTTGTAAAAATCGCCTATTCACCCCCCTCTAGTCGATATAACGCACTTTCAATTGGTATCAGAGCAGGTACTCCCTCGCTCTGTGTGATTTTGGTTTAGCCACCTGGAGTTCTAGTTCTGTCGACTGTAGGTATGATCAAGGTTTCCATGGGGTGTCCTACCTTCGATGGGACAGACTACCCCTACTAGAAGAACAAGATGCGTATACACCTTGAATCTATTGACCACGATCTCTGGTATGTTGTGGAAAATGGTGTGCCCTCTGTCACTCCCACCGTTACTACTGCTGATGTGAAGAGATTCAAGCAACTCGATTCTCAAGCGAAGAATATCATCTGTGGCCATCTGAGCAAAGGTCAGTATGGCAGAGTGAGTGCTTTGGAGTCTGCTAAGCTTATCTGGGATAGGCTGTCCAAAGTCAACGAAGGTGTTTCCACTCAACGTGACTCTCGTGTTGATGTTCTTCGCAATCTCTTCAACCGCTTCAAGAGACTTGACAATGAAAATGTTCAGCAAATTTTTGATCGTCTCACTGATATCTCCAATGAGCTTCAAGCACTGGGTGCCACCGATATCACTGACCATGAAGTGGTGAAGAAACTGCTAAGATCTCTTGACTCCTCATTCGATACTCTGGCTTTGATGATTCAAGAACGTGGTGACTACAAGTCACTTGATCTTGCTGATATTCTTGAGAGACTCAATACTCATGAATTCCAACAAGCTGAGAAGAAAGACCTCTACGGGCCAAGCTATGGAAGATCTCGTGCTCTGAAGGCAAAAGCAATTCCCTCATCTGAAGAAGAAGATTCTGACAGCAGCCTTGGTGATCCTGAAGAACTAAGTCAGGAACTAGCAATGCTTGTGAGGAAATTCCAGAAGTTCTCAAGGAGAGGTGGATTTGGAAAGTCATCAAAAAGTGGCTTGAGGAAATCAGATTCCTCAGAAGACTACAAGAAAAGAACCTGTCATCGTTACAAGAAGCCTGGTCACTTTATCTCTAACTGACCTCTCTCGGAAAAAGATTCAAAGAAGAAGAAGAAATATAAGGATGATAGTTCCGATGACTTGAAGAAAAAGAAGAAATCTTCAAAGTCCTCATCTTCAAAATCCTCAATGCACAAGAAGAATGGTTCCAGAAAGGCACGAGCATTCATCGGCAAGGAAATGGATTCTGAGGAAGAATATGAAGAATATGAAGAAGAGGAAGAATCTGAGGACGAATCAGAATCTCGTGTCGCTAGCCTGGCTCTCGCTACTGCTTTCCTCAGCAAGTCCATCCTCAACGATGAGGAAGATGACTACTCCAACGACTCTGACATCAGCAATGATGATTATGCTCCCACCTATTGCTTCATGGCAAAAGGCTCAAAGGTACACAAACATCATTCCTCATCTGAATCAAGTGAAGGTGAATCTGATGAATATGTAAAACCTAGCTATGCTAAACTTGTTAAAATTGCCACTAAGCAACAAATTGCACTTGAAAAGCTTCAGAAAATGCTAGACAAAAGCGATGATCTGTTGAACCATGAAGTGGATCGGACTCAAACTCTGTCTGTCGTTCTCAAAAGTCTTCACACAAAGTATGATAATCTACAGAGTCATCATAACGACCTCTTAGCTGATCATGAGAAGCTTTCTTATGAATTTCTTCAAAGAAAGCAAGATCTTGAGAAACTGAGGGTGTCATATGAGGATCTCCAAAGGGAAAACGATTCCTTACTAGCTCAACAGATCAGTACCACTCAGGAAGAATTCGTTCCACCTTGTTTGAAATGCATCGAATGTGAAACTGCTAATTCTTCACCTGAATGTTCAAATGCTTCTATTGCTGCAAATTCTTCAACTATTCCCGTGGTCTTAAATTCCTCATCGGAGGATACCACAAGTATCACCGATGACAATGCAGGGTTGAAGGAATTGTATGTGACAGGCATGTACAAAAGTCTCAAAGGGCATCAAACCCTTTGCGATGTCCTCAAAAAGCAGATTCTGAACAGGAACCCTAGGAAAGAGGGTATAGCCTTTGTGAGGAAACTCAATGCTGATGGATCCTACTGGACACCTGAGCAGTACCCCAAAACCTCATGGGTTGCTGCGAAAGGACCTCCTGTAGATCCATCCACTTTATCTGGCTTTACGTGTGAAACTTCATATTTCTCTGAAGAGTCACTTGATTCGAACTACAAATTCTTCAAAATCAGAAAGGTGAAGTATTTGCTAGATTTGTTGGAACTAACTGCACGAACGGTTCTCCTATGAAGAAAATTTGGGTTCCCAAGAGCTACCTACAAAATCTTCAAGTGAATGTCCTCATGAAATCACTCATGAAGAATAGGAACCCCAGATCAAATTCTTCATATGAACCAAAGTCCTCACCTGGACCAAATCCCTCAAATGGTCAAAATTATCCTTCTCGTACTAATGCCTCTGTTTTGCAGGGAAAACCTAACGGTTATGAATATGTGCATTATTCATCAAACCATTATGTTCATAAGTCCTCGAAGAATTTCTCTGCTTATTAATTTGAGTACTCTAATCATCACCCTGTGAAACGAAGCGCACTTGCTTCAATGCCTCCTTTTTCACATGGTGCACGCAGAATGATGAACTCTTTGCCACCCCTCCAGATGTGGGTGGTGAAGAAATTGAACTAATTTCTTATGCAGGGTCAGGTCTCCAGATGAAACTGAACATCTGATGAACATGCTGGAGACCTGAGGAATTGCTTGAAAGGACGCAAGCTAACCATGATGAAATGAATTCCTCATTTCTCACGTCCTCACACTATTTGTTTACTGTCTTGTGTGATGAAATCCTATCTGATGAAATTGATGTCATATTCTTCACTCTGAAGCATATGAGTTCGTAAGTAGTACTAATTCATCTACAGGATGATACTCCAAAAGCTACTGAGTGGGTCCCCGATAGTGGATGCACAAACCACATGACTGGTGACAAGAATCTACTGATGAATTTGCCACTCACTCCATCTCCTCTGAAGCATATCACCTACGCAGACAAAGGAAAAAGCAAGGTATTGGGACTTGGTAAGGTTGCTATCTCAAAGGACCGAACCATGGATAAGGTGATGCTTGTTGAATCCCTTGGGTTCAACCTTATGTCTGTCTCAATGCTTTGTGATCTTGATATGATTGTCGTGTTTGGAAAATTTTGTTGTGTTGTCATCATGGAATCTGACAATTCCAAAGTCTTCAAAGGATTTAGGAGAGGAGACTTGTATATTGGTGATTTCTCTACAGGTCCTCAACCTGCCACTTGCTTACTTGCAAAGTCTTCAGAAGGCTGGTCGTGGCATCGACGACTTGGACATGCGGGTATGAGGAACTTGCACACGCTCGTGAAGAAAAAGCACGTCATTGGCATCGAGGGTGTCAAATTCCTCAAGGACCACCTCTGCGGTGCATGTGAATCTGGGAAGATGACCAGATCCAAGCATCCCTCGAAGACAATCATGACCACGACTCGAACCTTTGAATTGCTTCACATGGATCTCTTTGGCCCCACTCATTACTCCGTACTAACAAATGCATCAAGTTTGTATGGCTTTGTCATTGTTGATGATTACTCTCGTTACACTTGGGTGCATATTATTCTGTACAAAAATGAAGTGCAGTGTGTCTTCAGACGATTTTCTTCAAGGGCCTCCACCCACTTCGGCGTCAAGATCAAGCATATTAGGAGTGATAATGGGAATGAATTCAAGAACACTAATCTTGATGAATATCTTGATGAACTTGGTATTACTCATGAGTTATCTGCCCCATATACTCCTCAACAGAATGGCATCGTGGAGCGCAAGAACAGGACTCTAGTTGAGATGGCTCGCACCATGCTTGATGAATACAAGACTCCTCGTCGCTTCTGGCCTGAGGCAATTGATACTGCATGCCACATCATCAACAGGGTATATCTTCACAAATTCTTCAAGAAGACTTCATATGAACTTATGACTGGCAAGAAACCCAATGTAAGTTATCTCAAAGTCTTCGGTGCAAAATGCTGGATCAGAGATCCTCACCACAGTTCTAAGTTTGCATCGAAAGCACATGAAGGTTTTATGCTTGGTTACGGAAAGGACTCACACACCTACAAAGTCTTCAACACCTACCATCACAAAGTTGTTCAAACTGTAGATGTGCGATTCGATGAATCTGATGGATCGCAAAGAGAGCACCTGCCTTCTGTGTTAGATGAACAGTCTCCTGAGGAATCCGTCAAGATGAAGGCAACTGAAGATATCATACCCACTGAGGAAGTCATTCCAACGAATGAAGATATTCATGCCAATTCACCTGAAGAAAATGGTGCAGATGAAAATCCTCAGCCACGTCAACCTGCTCATCCTAGAGTTGCAAATGAAGTACAGGTTGACAGAATCATCGATGACATCAATGCACCAGGTCCCCTCACTCGCTCAAAAGCTTCACATTTAACTAACTTTTGTGGGCACTTTTCCTTTGTCTCTATCATAGAGCCCACCAAAGTTGATGAAGCATTCAAGGAGCCCGAGTGGATTTAAGCTATGCAAGAGGAATTGCATCAGTTCAAGCTCAACAACGTGTGGGAACTTGTCAAGTGACCAGATCCTCGCAAACATAACATCATAGGTACGAAGTGGATCTATCGCAACAAGCCAGATGAAAATGGCCTCGTGGTGAGGAATAAGGCTCGTCTTGTAGCTCAAGGCTACACACAGGTTGAAGGAATTGACTTTGATGAAACGTTTGCACCCGTTGCTAAACTTGAAGCTATTCGCATATTACTTGCTTACGCTAACCATCATAATATCATCTTATATCAAATGGATGTGAAAAGTCCATTCCTCAATGGTAAGCTTGAGGAAGAAGTATATGTTGCTCAACCCCCAGGTTTTGAAGACCCTAAGCATCCTGACAAAGTCTTCAGACTAAACAAGGCCCTCTATGGCCTCAAGCAGGCCCCTCGGGCATGGTACGACACTCTGAAGGAATTCCTCATGAAGAAAGGCTTCAAACCCGATTCACTCGACCCAACTCTTTTCACAAAATCCTATGACAATGAATTGTTCATATGCCAGATATATGTAGACGATATTATCTTTGGTTGTACTGACAAACGTTACAGTGATGAATTTGCCTATATGATGAGTGAAGAATATCAAATGTCTATGATGGGAGAGTTGAAATTCTTCCTAGGTCTTCAAATTTGTCAGCAAGACAACGACATCTTCATCTCACAAGAGAAATACCTCAAAGCTGTTCTGAGGAAATTCGACATGCAAGATTGCAAAGGCGTCAAAACTCCAATGCCTTTAAAAGGCCACCTCTGCACTAATGAAAATGGTAAAGATTTCGATCAGAAGGTAACCGCGCCATGATTGGTTCATTATTGTATCTAAGTGCATCTAGGCCTGATATTATGCTAAGTGTTTGCATGTGTGCCCGATTCCAAGCAACACCGAAGGAATCACACCATAAGGCTGTGAAACATATTCTTCGATACTTAGCTCACACACCAACACTTGGATGAAAAGAAATTTTGCAAGTTGTGGTGTGAGCTAAATATTTTGCAAGTTTTCAATGTCTTCAACAACATTCACTTATTGCTAATTCTTCAAGTTGTTTTCCATCTAAGTGAATGTGATCGGACCCTTTACCCCTCTATGCTAAACTCAACCCAGTCTGTTCACAAATTCTTCATATGCGTTCTACTTTGAAACTCGTTCAAAGTCTTCACTGTGTCCTTGACAGCTGAAGAATTTGCAAACGGAAGATTTGAAATTTTCACTATCAAAATATTCAGTGGTTCTCGCTCAAACGGTTCTGATTCCCGCACCTGGATAACCCACGATCCATCACTATCGCCACCTCTAAGTACGTGGGTGACACCTGTCGCGTGGAGAGCAAGGGTCAGGGGCAATCCTGTCCAAAATCTTCGGGCGGATTGGTTTTCACTTCCTCTATAAATACCCCCTTCCCTTCAACTGTGCTCGGTTACTCCTCATCTCATCCCTCACCCGAGCTCCAACCTAGCGCCGCCGCTAAAGTCATCGTCGCCGGTGAGGAAGAGCTTCACTGCCTCAACCTCGTCGTCGCCGTACTCGCATCGGCCGCGGAAGTCCTCATCCCGCCGCTGCTGTAGCTGTCTCCCTCTGCCAAGCTAGGGCGTGGGAGATCTAAACGTATGCCTCCCAATCTCATCTCTTGTTCGTCGTGTTCTTCACCAGGGTAAATAAAATTTATTTTTACTACCCCTATTTGATCCTCAAATGTTCTACATATTCCTCAAAAGGTGTTTATTCTTCATGAACCTTATTCTAAAAGCACCTTACACATTCACATTCTTGATGTTTTTCCCGAAGTAGTAATTTTCTTCATGATACCTCAATTGTGTGAATCCTCAAAATTTGCACAACTCTGGAACCTGAGACAAAATAAAACTTAGTGAAATTCCTCAAGACACTCACGGTCAATTTCCTCGCACCTATTTTGTTCAAAATTTCTAAGAACGCATATGACCTCTTCAAATTCCTCGCACCTATACTCTGTTCACAGGTACAACATGTCCGTTGATGAATCACTAGGTTCTCATCAACTTAACTCATTTGTAGCACTTCTTGAAGAAAAACTGTGTACCTCTTCAGAGTCCTCAAGAGTTCATATTCCTCAAGTGAAGAAAATGGCTGACGGAAACAAACCTCAGAAAGGTGGGAAGAAGCCAGACGTGCACACTGCCTTTGAGATTCTAGATGATGTGAATGAGGAATACTGCACACCTGATGAAGAAACTCATGGAAAAGAGACGACCAAGCAGAGAAAGATTCGTCTGCAAAAGATTGAGAGGAGATGAGCAAGGGAATGGAAGGAATATCGTTATGTAACCCTGAAATACATGATGAAATTCGCAGTAAAACCTCCTTGCAGCAGGCCTCCCCTTGCACCAAATCAAATTGCTGATCCCACTAGCCTCAAGACCGGTGAGGACTTTCCTCACAAATGGGAGAAGCAGCAAGCAAAGCTGGCGAAGAAAGCCAAAGATGAAGTGATGAAATTCAATGAAGATTCTGCTGTTGTTGTTGCCTCTGCCGGAGCCTCTGCAAGTGCTCCGAAGAAAATCAAGATGAAGAAATCTGCAGTAAAGACAAGTTCTTCAACCTCAAAACCTTCACTGCAGATTCCTCAAGGTCAAAGGCCTCTGCCTACAAAGTCTTCAGCTGCTGGAAAGTCCTCAACCCCAGTGCATCTGGCAACATGTAAGAGGACTGAGGGTTTCTCCAGAGTTCCAAAGATCACAGCAAGCCCCTCCAACACTGCAAAGTCTTCAACCAGCCCTTCTGCATTGAAACTGAAGAAAACTGTCGGACGAGGTCAAAGACCAAGTCCCCACTCAAGCAAGGCTATGGTGACCATACCCTCGGGTTCTGAGGATAATGATGATGAAGCTGATGATGGGGAATTAGAAGAAATCATCAGGCAAAGTCAGCAAAGGGCTGCTATAGCAAAGGGCAGCTTTCTTCTTCTCATGCTGGATCCCAAGATGATCCTCAACTTTATCGATATATGGCATGAAGACCCAAGCACCCCACTTTCTTCACTCAATCTGCCTTTTGGAGTGGATCATGTCCTCACCCACTTCATCTCTGAAGAAAAATGGAAGAGAGGGCAAGCTCTGAGAGCTAAGAGGAACAAGGTTCGGAAAGAAAAGTTCCTAAGAGACAATGTGATGAATTTGACCCCAAATCAACTTGTCACTGTTTAGTCCGAAATTCGCACACTCTCTGAGGATCAAGAGAGATATGATGTTGAATGGAAGGGCACCAAGGTCAGATTCGTCAGGGCTGCTCAAGCAGCAGTAAAAGATCACAACACCAGGGTTGCAACCCGATCGCAACCAGAACATCATCAGTCTGATGAAATTCCTCAAGATGCTAATGAAATAGCTCAGCCTGCTGAATCTTCTGATAAAAATGCTTCTGCACCAAAAGCAACTGCCAGTGCTCCTGAGGAAACTCAGACCACTGATGATCATGCCAGGACAACCTCCATTGTTGTGCCCGAAGTAACTGAAAGGCCAGCCGATATTCCTGTTGCGCCTGAAGAAGCTGATAGGCAAGCTGAAGATTCTGTTGCGCCTGAAGAAACTGAACCCACCAGGGCGGCTGCAACAGTCGTTCCTGAAGAAACTGCCACTGCTGAGGAAAACACTCTCAAGAGAAAGGCATCAGCTTCAGAAACCCCAGCTTTGAAGAAGTTGAAGACTATTCCAAGTTCTTCAACTGGACCAATTGATGCAACCCCAATTTCCTCAGCACCTGCCTACGAGATTGTGCCATTTGGGGTGGAATATGTCATCACAGATAAAGAAGAAAATCATTCTGTTGCTTCAATAGAGCAGATTTATGAAGAGATAGTTGTTGAAGACACTGCTTCAACCCCAAAGGTATCAACGCCCCAGCTTCAGTTCACAGTTGAGGAAGCTGGAGTTGAAGAAATTGATGAGGAAGTTGACATTGGTGACACTACTCCAGTCATCAATGATGAATATTGGGAATCTGCACACCCAAATTCACCAATGACTACTCCTCTGCTGCAGATTCCTCAGTCGCCTGCTCCGACTGAAGAAATACCTGAAGAATCTACAAATCTGAATATTCATGTTAGTGAAGAAATTCCAGCTGCAACAGCTGATATTCTTGATGCTCCCGCCGCAGCTGAGGAACCTGTCCTTCAAATTACTCAGTCTGAAGTTCCTCCCATGCAAAAGGAGATCAAGGGCCGCTTCAAGCCAAATCTTCAACCGAAGCCACGGATGCCATTCAAAGGCTCAGCGCGCCCCAGATTCCTCAAAAGCAAATACTTCAGTGAGCGCATGTTCTTCATAGGTCCAAATCCCTATGACTCTGCAAGGGCAGGACGCAACAGATTCTGGACAGCAACGCAACTCAACTACTATGCATCAGTACTTTTTGAGAAGAAGAAAGTCTTCGAGCACCACCAAATTCCTCATGCTAACATGGAAACCCTTCCATCATTCACACCGGTGCTCCAAGTTCTTCATGATGCAGGCATTCTTCCATTTTGTGTCGACATCTGCGACTGGAATGAAGAACTTATTCTTCACGATGTGATATGGCCAATTACATGATGAGATATATGTGATGTATGAGATGATCATGTGTTGTATAGAATATCACGACTTGCATGTCGATGAGTACGGCAACCCGCAGGAGCCATAGGGTTGTCTTTAATTATTGTATGACCTGCGTGTCAATCATTAAGCGCTATGTAATGCTTTACTTTATCGCTAAACAATAGCAATAGTAGTAGAAGCATGATGGGTGCGACAAACCCGATGGCGACGTTGATGGAGATCAAGATGATGGAGATCATGGTGTCATGCCAGTGACGATGAAGATCATGCCAGTGCTTTAAAGATGGAGATGAAAAGCACAAGTTCATGGCCATATCATGTCACTTATGATTTGCATGTGATGTGAATCCTTTTATGCACCTTGTTTTGCTTAGGACGATGGTAGCATTATAAGGTGATCCCTCACTTAAATTTCAAGGTAAAATTGTGTTCTCCCCGAGTGTGCACCATTGCAAAAGTTCGTCATGTTGAGACACCACGTGATGATCGGGTGTGATAGACTCTACGTTCACATACAACGGGTGCAAGCCAGTGTTGCACGTGCAGAACACTCGGGTTAAACTTGACGAGCCTAGCATGTACAGACATGGCCTCGGAACACAAGAGACCGAAAGGTCGAACATGAGTCATATAGTAGATATGATCAACATGATGATGTTCACCATTGAAACCACCTCAACTCACGTGATGATCGGACTTGAGTTGGTGAATTTGGATCATGTATCACTCGAATGACCGGAGGGATGTCAATTTGAGTGGGAGTTCTTAGGTAATATGATTAATTGAACTCATTATCATGAACATAGTCAAAGTGTCTTTGCAAATTATGTTGTAGATTACTAGCTCACGCGGTAGCTCCCTTGATTTTTTATATGTTCCTAGAGAAATGGAGTTGAAAGATGATGGTAGCAATATTGCGGACTGGGTCCGTGATCTAAGGATTGTCCTCATTGCTGCACGGAAGGCTTATGTCCTTAATGCACCGCTCGGTGTGCCAACCCCTCTGGCGTCGTATGTAGATGTTGTGAACATCTGACAGGCACGTTCTAATGACTACTTGATAGTTTAGTGCGTCATGCATTACGGCTTAGAATTGAGGCTCCGAAATGTTTTGAACGTCATGGAACATATGAGATGTTCTAAGAGCTGAAATTGGGATCTCAGGCTCGTGCCCGTGTTGTGAGATATGAGATCTCCAACAAGATTCTTTGCCTGCAAGATGAAAGATAATAGCTCAATCATTGAGCATGTGCTCAGATTGTCTGGGTGCTACAATCGCTTGAATCGAGTGGGAGTTGATCTTCCAGATAAGATAGTGATTGATATAGTTCTCCAAGTCACTGACACTAAGCTACTAGAACTTGGTGATGAACTATAAAATGCCAGGGATAGAAATAATGATCCCTGAGCTTTTTGCGATGTTGGACACCGCAAAGGTAGAAATCAAGAAGGAGCGTCAAGTGCTGATGGTTAGTAAAACCACTAGTTTCGAGAAGGGCAAGGGCAAGGAGGGAAACTTCATGGATGGCAAGTCAGTTGCTGCTCCAATGAAGATACCCAACGTTGAACCCAAACCCGAGACTAAGTGCTTCTATTATGAGGAGAACGGTCGCTGAAGCGGAACAACCCTAGATACTTGGTAGATAAGAAGGCTGGCAACGTCAACAGAAGTATATTTTGATATACGTGTTATTAATGTGTACCCTACTAGTATTCCTAGTAGCACCTGGGTATTGGATACCAGTTTGGTTGCTAAATGTTAGTAACTTGAAATAAAATCTACGGAATAAACAGAGAATTAGCTAAGGGTGAGGTGACAATGTGTGTTGGAAATATTTCCAAGGTTGATGTGATCAACATCGCACGCTCTCTATACCTTCGGGATTAGTGACGAACCTAAATAAATGTTATTCGGTGTTTGCGTTTAGCATGAACATGACTAGATCGTGTTTATTGCAACACAGTTATTCATTTAAGTTAGAGAATAATGGTTATTCTGTTTACATGAATAATACCTTCAATGGTCATACACCCAGTGAGAATGGTTTGTTGAATCTTGATCGTAGTAATAAACATGTTCATAACATTGATGCCAAAAGATACAAAGTTAATAATTATAGTACCACATACTTATGGCACTGCCGCTAAATGTCATATTGGTATAAATCGCATGAAGAAACTCCATGCTGATGGATCTTTGGACTCATTCGATTTTGAATCGGTTGAGACATGCGAACCATGCCTCTTGGGCAAGATGACTAAGGACCCCGTTTTCGGTTTGATGGAGCGGGCAAATGATTTATTGGAAATGATACATGTTGATGTATGCAATCCAATGAGTCTTGTAGCATGTGGTGGATATCGTTATTTTCTTAACCTTCAATGATGATTTGAGTAGATATAGTGTATATTTACTTAATGAAACACAAGTCTGAATCGTTTGAAAAGTTCAAGCAAATTCAGAGTGAAGTTTAAGATCATCGTAACAAGAAGATAAAAATGTCTGTGATATGATCGTGGAGGTGAATATCTGAGTTACGAGTTTGGCATACAACTTAAGACAATGTGAAAAGCTGTTTCGCAACTCACGCCACCTGGAACACCATAGTGTGATGGTGTGTCCGAACGTTATAGTCATGCTCTATTGGATATGGTGTGTACTATGATGTCTCTCATCGTTTTGCAACTATCGTTTTGGGGTTATGCATTAGAGACAACTACATTCACTTTAAATAGGGCACCATCTAAATCCGTTGAGATGACACCGTGTGAATTATGGTTTGATAGAAACCTAAGTTGTCATTTTTTAATGTTTGGGGCTGCGACGCTTATGTGAAAAGGGTTTTCACCTAATGAGCTCAAACCCAAAGCGGACAAATGCATCTTCATAGAATACCCTAATAATAGTTGGGTATACCTTCTATCTCAGATCCAAGTACAAAGTGTTTGTTGCTAAAACTGGGTCCTTTCTCAAGAAAAAGTTTCTCTCGAAAGAATTGAGTGGGAGGAAGATAGAACTTGATGAGGTTGTTGAACCTTTGTTTCAACTAGAGAGTAGCGCAGTGCAGGAAGATGTTTTTGTGAAGCCTACGTTAGTTGAAGAGGAAGTAAATGATGATGATCATGAAGCTTCAGATCAATTTACTATCGAACCTCATAGGTCGACAAGGACGTGTTCTGCTCCTGAGTGGTACAACAACCCTATCTTGGAGGTCATGTTGTTGGATAATGATGAACCTACGAGCTATGGAGAAGCGACGATGGGCCCGGATTCCGACAAATGGTTAGAGGCCATGAAATCTGAGGTAGGATCCATGTATGAAAACCAAGTATGGACTTTGGTAGACTTGCCCATTGAACGGTAGGTCGTTGACTACAAATGGACCTTTAAGATGAAGACAAACACTGATGGTAAATGTCACCATTTATAAAGCTCGACTTGTCGCAAAGAAGTTTCCGACAAGTTCAAGGAGTTGACTGCGTTGAGACTTTCTCACTCATAGCGATGCTAAAGTCTGTTGGAATTATGTTAGCAGTTGTTGCATTTTCAATTATGAAATCTGGCAGATGGATATCAAAACATCGTTTCCTTCCTTAAGGAAAGGTTGTATGAGATAGAACCAGAAGGTTTTGTCAGTCCTAAGGATGCTAAAAGGTGTGCAATCTTCAGTGATCCTTCTATGGACTGAAGCAAGCATCTCGGAGTTGGAATATACACTTTGATGAGGTGATTAAAGTTTTTGAGTCTATACAAAGTTTATGAGAAACTTGTATTTACAATAAAGTGAGTGGGAGCACTATAGAGTTTCTGATGAGCATATGTAGTTGACATATTGTTGATCGGAAATGATGTAGAATTTCTGGAAAGCATAAAGGGTTATTTGAAAAGAGTTTTTCAAAGGAAAAACTGGATGAAGCTGCTTAATTGTTGAGCATACAGATCTATAGAGATGGATCAATATGCTTGATGAGACTTTCAATGAGTACATACCTTGGCAAGATTTTGAAAGAGTTCAAAATGGATCAGTGAGAGAAAGAATTATTGCCTGATTTGTAAGCTGTGAAGTTGAGTAAGGCTCAAAGCTCGACCACGGCAGAAGAAAGAGAAAGGAGGAAGGTCGTCCCCTATGCTTTAGCCATAGGCTCTACGTAGTATGCCATGCCGTGTACCGCACATGTGTGTGCCTTGCCATGAGTTCGTCAAGGGGTACAAAAGTGATCCAGGAGTAGATCACTGGACAACGTTCAAGATTATCCTTAGTAACTAAAAGACCAAGGAAATGTTTCTCGATTATGGAGGTGATAAAAAAGTTCGTCGTAAAGAGTTACGTCGATGCAAGCTTTAACACCAATCCGGATGACTCTTAGTAGCAATCCGGATACGTATAGTGGAGCAGACATTTGGAATAGCTCCAAGTGGAGTGTAGTAGCAGTGTCTATGGTTTTACATAGAGATTTGCAAAGTACATATGGATCTGAATATCGTAGACCCGTTGACTAAAAGACCTCTCTCATATGCAAAGCATGATCGAGCCCCAGAACTCATTGGGTGTTAGATTCATAACAATGCGAATCACATGGTGATGTGAACTAGATTATTGACTCTAGTGCAAGTGGGAGACTGTTGGAAAGATGCCCTAGAGGCAATAATAAATTGGTTATTATCATATTTCCTTGTTCATGATAATCGTTTATTATCCATGCTATAATTGTATTGGTCGGAAACTTAGATACATGTGTGGATACATAGACAACACCATGTCCCTAGTATGCCTCTAATAGACTAGCTCGTTGATCAAAGATGGTCAAGGTTTCCTAGCCATGGACATGAGATGTCATTTGATAACGGGATCACATCGTTAGGAGAATGATGTGATTGACAAGACCCAAACTATAAACGTAGCATATGATCATGTCAGTTTATTGCTACTGTTTTCTGCATGTCAAGTATCTGTTCCTATGACCATGAGATCATGCAATTTACTGACACCGGAGGAGTACCTTGTGTGTATCAAACGTCGCAACGTAACTGGATGACTATAAAGGTGCTCTACAGGTATCTCCGAGGGTGTCTGTTGGGTTGGCATGGATCAAGACTGGGATTTGTTACTTCGTGTGACGGAGAGGTATCTCAGGGCCCACTCGGTAATACAACATGACAATAAGCCTTGCAAGCAATGTGACTAAGTGTTAGCCACGGGATCTTGTATTACGGAATGAGTAAAGAGACTTGTCGGTAACGAGATTGAACTAGGTATGGATATGCCGACGATCGAATCTCGGGCAAGTAACATACCGAAGAACAAAGGGAACATCATACGGGATTAACTGGATCCTTGACATAGAGGTTCAACCGATAAAGATCTTCGTAAAATATGTAGGAACCAATATGGGCATCCAGGTCCCGCTATTGGTTATTGACCATAGAGGTGTCTCGGTCATGTCTACATAGTTCTCGAACCCGCAGGGTCTGCACACTTAAGGTTTGGTGACGTTTCGATAGTACAGAGTTATGTATGGTGGTGACCGAAGGTTGTTCGGAGTCCTGGACAAGATCCCGGACGTCATGAGGAGCTCTGGAATGGTCCGGAGGTAAATATTGATATATAGGAAGTCCTGTTTTGGTCACCGGAAAAGTTTCGGGCTCATCGGTAGTGTACCGGAAGTGACGGGAGGGTACCGAGGGACCATCGGGAGGGATATTTCGACCCAAGAGGCTACATGGGTTGTGGGAGGATAAATACCAGCCTTTAGTGGGCTGGTTGAAGTCCCACAAAGGGCCCATGCGGCTGGAAAGAAAAGCCCAAGGAGAAAAAGGTGGAAAAAGGCAAAAACTCCAAATAAGGAAGTAGTCCTAATCCTACTAGGATTGGAGTAGGACTCCTCCACCTCCAATTTTGACCAAACCTTGAGGGTTTGAGGCTGCCTCCCCCCTTCCTCCCTCCTATATATACTAGAGGATTTAGAGGGAAGAGCTAACCCTAATTGCCATGTGCTGCCCTCTTCTTCCTCTAGATCAGTTTCTCCTCTAGATTAGTTCTGCGGTGCTTAGGTGAAGCCCTGCAGAATTAGTTCACCACCACCGCCACCACGCCGTTGTGCTGTCGGAGAACTCATCTACCTCTCCACTCTCTTTTGCTGGATCAAGAAGGCGGAGATCGTCATCAAGCTGTACGTGTGCTGAACACGGAGGTGTCGTCCGTTCGGTTCTAGATCGGAAGGACCGTGATCAAGATCGCGAGACGATTCGTGATTGATCGCGGGATGGATTGTGATGAGATCACGGGACAGACCATGATGGGATCGCGGGACGCTCGGCGATTTGGATCGCGAAGACGTTCGACTACATCAACCGCGTTTCTTAACGCTTCCCGCTTAACGATTTACAAGGGTATGTAGATCCACTCTCCCTTTCGTAGATGCTCATCACCATGGATAGATATTGCGTGTGCATAGGATTTTTTTGTTTCCCATGCAACGTTCCCCAACATTATGTACCTATAAATTATTTTTACAAAAAATCATGAGCAAAATATAAGGCACATGTAGTTCAAACTTGACCCGTTTCCTCGTGAATCGTCGGGAATTTGTCTTTTTACGAGAGGTCACTCAAATGTTTTGGCACCCAAACATTTAGTCAATTGTACATTAAATATTGCCTAATATTTTAGAAAATTGATTCGGTCCAATTTTACAACAAATATACGGTAGATCCTTAAAAAAAACTCATTTTGGGCACTCGGAAAATGGAAAATGAATTTTCCGTCCAAAGAAAATGAAAACTTCCTTAGACAACATTTCTTGTCATTTCAGTATGCACCATTGTGCGCAATATGAGATCATTTGAACAAAATATTCCATGAATGTGGCCGTAAGATTGATCATTTGACTTGAAAGCCACGAATTTTCACACATGCAACGATGGTCAATGTCCCTCTGCGCACGTCAACGAGAACTAGTGTTGCTATACATCAGCTAATCGGTGCTGCTAGTGCTGCAATGTGGTGCTCGTTGGTAATTCCAAGTGCTACGACATATCGCTTGTTGGTGTTGCGATGTAGCACAAGGGTAGCTGCAAAGAGACCTTAGTGATGCAATGCAACAACATCGGAGGCTGCCAGTGCTGTAAACTATCTAATATTTTGAAAATGATGTAGTTAAATTTTTACAACAAATATTTGGTAGTTTATTTGAATTTTTTTATAGATCTGGATCCAATTTTTAGATACATGATTAATATTGGTCATAGGACCCGACGGAGGATAAGAAGAGCCAGCCAGCCAGCTAATGAGACGCGAGTAACCGCCTCCACGCGGATCACCCCAACGGACGCTATCTGAGCCATCCATCACGTGCCCATCCAACGGCGGAGCTTCTCCCGAGAAACCAAGCCCTAACCACCCAACCAGATCCAATCGAGACACTCCGTCGCCCCACCTCTGTCTTGCTCATCTCGTCTCCCACCCGTGATTCCCGCCGCCGCCGCCGCCGCCCATCGTCTACCTCATCTCCACCACCCACCCTCTACCCTTCCCCTCGCCTTCACCCCTAGATCCACCAGCCCAGGCGCGGCCATGGCGTCCCCCCTCCTCCTTCTCTGCTAGGGTTAGGGTTTGCGGTCAGAGTAGACAAGAGCTCGCCGGCGATGGACGCTCGTCGCGGGACCTGGCGGAGGATAAGAAGGGCCACCTGGAGGCCCTCACCGACTCCCTCGCGCGCGCCGTGGTCGAGCTGGGCAACAACGGACGTCCGGCTCCACGAGCACGGATCGGGAGAGGAAGAGCTCCTCCTCCTCAACCACGCCGATGCAACAGAGGGTTAGGGTGTCGTTTCTAAGGCTCGTCGCGTTGCCTGCTCTGACCCCGCGCCGCCGGCTTTAAGCTAGGGCTGCAGGCTCTCTCCTCCTTTCCTCTGGTCATCAGAGAGTGGATCTGCACCTCCTCGCGCGGCCGACGGTGTATCTCCTCTTCCTCGCATCCCCCACCACGAATTGGATCTCCCCTCCTCACCACTCCAGCCAGCTCGTCTTCAACCTCAAGGTGAGCCGTGAGCCTCCCTTCCTCTCCATGTTTCCCGTCCCTCAACCTATCTTCTACTCTGCTCTTCTCTAGCTGTACTCAAACTCAAAGCTTGGATGTACTGCTTCCGTTGAGCTACTCTGCTCTACTCTAGCCGTATTGTTGGTGCACGGCTGTTGCTACTGATGCTTGTGTTGGTCTGCAGCTGCTACTTGTGTTTGTCTGATCTGCTAGTGCTAGATGCTGCATGTGTTGGTCACTTGGTCTGCTAGGTGTTGCCTTTGGTGGTCTGTGCTTGTATTGATATGTTGTGCTTGTACTGATGTGTTGTCTTTTGTTCATGTGTTCTCAAAGTGTGCTGCTGTGTGCTTACAGTGTGCCCTGCTAGTAGTTGCTCCATGGTCAAGTATGCTCATGTGTGCTTACAGTGTGCCTTGCTAGTAGTTTGCTCTGTTTCTACTAGTACATCATGTAGTATTCAGTTAGTTTGTTGCTGGGTGCTTGCTGCTGTCAATGCTAACTGATGCTGCTGCTTGTCCACCGGTTTATTCTCTAGATGCAGAATCATCCATCATTCACGACTATTGCTCTATGTTTCTCCTGTAATTATTGGCATGATTCTTCCATTCACAAATCCGTAGAGCTAGTACTTTTTTGCCTGATGTTTTCTTTTCTTAAACTTTCTCTGTATGTGTACCAGTGCTATAGTAACATGCTTCTGCATCTCCCCTTATGATTGCTAAATTATTCAAAGTTTTTTCTTGGTTAAAAGACATTAAGAATACACGTGAGCTGAAATATTGAGCAGCATGGTCCTATTAACCTCTGCACCTACAGTTTCCAATTTGTTTGCGATACCACCAACTTCAGTTTGCTTGAAATCACTGCTAGTGTTCTCTTACTTTGTATGCGACAATGTTCTACCTTGCATCGATTATCTTTTTTTCAACAAATTGCCATGATTCATTCAGTTTACTGAAATATGAACTTTATTTTTGCAGGTTCTGTGGCTTTCTAGGCATGCCTTCTACACCGAACAATACTGCTAAGATCCTCCATTTTGCTATGAACTCTGAATATTCTCTTCTTTGTAATCAGTCATTTAAGCTACAAAACTGCCGCTTCTCTGTTCATATAAGCTTATCCATATATATGATGCTCTCACTTGATTTATTTTATGAATGTGCACTGCTAGTATTGCATTTCTATTGTTGTATTTTATTTTTCCACTCAGTAAGATGGTACTGTCACTGCATTGGATTGCTTTGCTTTCCAAAGTTTAGCAAGTTATATAAGTTCAGCAAACAGTTTCGTGCACATGTGGTACCCACGAAAAAACAGTTGAAAAGGGCGACACCCAAGATAGCTAGGTACTGTACAAGCATGTTGTCAACTACGAAAGCTAGGTTCGTATGCACATGCATGCACAGGAGGCGCGCCGAGGGCGTGCCCCAGCCACTAGTAGGTGGTTATAGGTTGTTGTGATGATGAATATAAATATTAAGAAGTGTTCATGGCGGTATACCAGATACCATTGTTTTCACTGTTTTGTCAACATGCCTTTGCTGAATCTTTGGTTTATACGTGTAAATTATATATTGTATGTCAGCTACTGAGTACTTTTTAGTTATTGAACGGACTCATACTGGTTAGTGTTGGCCATCTTGACGTCTTATTGTAGTAGCTGGTATGCTTGATGTGTGTATCTCCGCCTCTTTACTGTTCTGCTGGTGCTTATAATTTGACATGCCTGGATTCTGAATGAACTCGTTCTTACAGTTCTTTTCATTTCTATGATCAATTTAGTGTTGCACATGTCAATATACTATCCTCCAAAAAAATCCTAGCTAGTGCGAACATTTTAGTCACTCCATAAACACATATTGGTTAGTGTTAGTCATACTATTTATGTACATTTCATTTGCTATCAATTCTTGCTTATAAGTTATAGGATCCCTCATTGGCCACTGTTTGATGTTCTGTACCCATTCTTATTCTTATATGTTAATTCTTATTTTTTGCACAGGTGAAGTGTGAATCCAAGTCTGAAGCTGTGAAGCATATCAACAAAGAGCAGTATATTATGTGTTGTAATTGTAGGCAGTAGTAGGCTGTAGTATACTGGAACGATTGTAATAATTTCATTTGCTCTCTGGACTATTTGAAATAATGATTGTGTATGTGATTTGAATACCCGTGAAATGGAAACCTAGCAAGGGGTCCAAGTTATAATGGTTGTTTGACAAATTTTGAAATTTCTGATCCCTGGGACCAATCTAACCGGTGGGACCAGCTGCAAAATAAAATGGCCTCAAATAGAAATCAATTGACTGTAAAAGGCTGCATCCTAGAAAATAGAAGGCCGAATTGTTGGGCTAGGCCCATGTAGCTAGTGAAAATTAACAACAAAACTATATATTAAAAAGGTTGAATTAGTGGGCTCGGCCCATATAGAGACTAGACCGAGCCGATTCTTATCAACGGCCAATTCAATTGGTCACAATTTTGCCATGTCAGCTTGCCACGTTAGATCCAATATGGACCGGGCAGGCTGCCAGTGACCAAACAATTGGTCGTAGAACCAACGACCTTTTACACATCACAAAACAGGTCGTTAATTTTCATTAAAGGCGGCCATCTTTTTACCAACTTTGTTTGGTCACAAAAAGATCAAAAATGAAAAACAATGATCATTCAGCGACCAATATTGATGGTCGCAAGTTAGCATATTTCTTGTAGTGAGTACTCACCAGGAGGAATCATCTTGGAAGCAGTTTTGGAAAATGCAAGCTCCAAGAAAAATTCAAATGTTCCCTTGGAGGTTGGCCAAACATTCACTGCCTACTTGTGGTGTTCTGTTACACAGAAACATGGCGAACTCGAGTGCGTGTGGATTGTGTGGTACAAAAGACTCGTGGAGGGATTCCTTGCTTGAGTGTTCTATGTGTTGGAGCATATGGGCTCTTGTCGATGAGGAGTTAGCCGAACACTTGATTGCATCGACTGAACCCAGCGCAAAACAATGACTCTTTTCTATGATTGAATCAATACCACATGATGCTTTTTTTACTCTCGCTACAACTCTCCGGGCTACATGGTGGGCGAGGAGGAACGCCATTCACGAACATGTATTTCAAAGTCCTTTATCCATCAACTTGTTCGTGGAACGATTCATTACATAACTTGATGATGTCAATGCGAAGCTAGCTAACACAAGAGGTGCACATGTGATAACACCACATAGGAGGACCCAGATGGCAACTCCGCTGACTGCCTTTGCAAAGATTCACGTGGATGCAAGTTTGGCCCGAGAGGGCGATGGGTGTGTGCATGACTCGATCGGCATATTACTAGGGTCGTCAACACTCATGGTTCATGGTGTGCATGATGCAACAACATTGGAAGCTATTGCATGCAGGGAGGCCATTTCCCTAGCCAAAGACCTCCTTCTTTAGGAGTTCGTCCTTGCAACTGACGGCAAACAAGTTTTGAGAGATATTGAAAAGGTTTGTAACAAAAGTTATGGTCAGATCATTAGCGAGATTAAGCTTAAAGCATAAAACTTCAATTGTATCTTCATTTTTGAAGGTCGAGCTCCTAATTTTAAAGCTCATTCGTTAGCCAAGTACTCTCGGTCTTCGGTCTACGCGGAATGTGGAGCGGGATTCTTCCTATCCGACCTCTGCCTTCATGGGCTCTAGTCGGATGGTGACACGTCTCCGTTGTATCTATAATTTTTGATTGTTTCATGCCAATATTATACAACTTTCACATATTTTTGACAACTTTTTATATGATTTATTGGACTAACCTATTGATCCAGTGCCCAGTGTCAGTTCCTGTTTTTTGCATGTTTTTTGTATCGCAGAATATCCATATCAAACGAAGTCCAAATGCAATAAAATTTTACGGGGAATTATTTTGGAATATTTGTGATTTTTGGGAGTTGGAATCACCGCAAACGGAGGCCCACACAGGTCACAAGACACCAGGATCCGACACTTGAACCAGGTGCGTGGTGGTGGGTTGTGCCCACCTTGTACGTCGGTTGGAGCTCTACTTAGGGCGCAAGGAAGCTTATATCCGGAAAAAGTTGTGTTAAAATCTCATCACAATCGTAGTTATGGATCTATGGGAATATAAGAAACGGTTTTCGGGCAGATCTGGGAACGCGAAACAGAAGAGAACAGAGAGGAAGATCCAATCTCGGAGGGGCTCCCGCCCCTCTGCCGCCATAGGAGAACATGGACCAGAGGGGAATTCTCCTCCCCATCTAGGGGGAGGCCAAGGAAGAAGAAGAAGTAGGGGGGCTCTCCCCCTCGCTCCCGGTGGCGCCGGAGTGCCGTCGGGGCAACGATCGAGACGACGATCTACATCAACAATCTTGCTACCGTCAACACCAACTCTCTCCCCCTCTATTCAGCGGTGTAACACCTCTTCTCCCCGCTGTAATATCTACTTAAACATGGTGCTCAACTCCATATATATTTCCCAATGATCTATGGTTATCCTATGGTGTTTGAGTAGATCCGTTTTGTCCTGTAGGTTAATCGTGATCTTGGTTGGTATGATTGTATATTTTATTTATGGTGCTGTCCTACAGTGCCCTCCGTCTCGTGCAAACATGAGCCCCCCCCACTGTAGGGTGTTGCAATATGTTCATGGTTCGCTTATGGTGGGTTGCGAGAGTGACAGAAGCTTAAACCCAAGTAAGTGGGGGTATGACGTATGGGAGTAAGGAGGACTTGATACTTAATGCTATGGTTGGGTTTCATGACCTTAATGATCTTTAGTAGTTGCGGATGCTTGCTAGGGGTCCAACCATAAGTGCATATAATCCAAGTAGAGAAAATATGTTCGCTCATGCATCTCCCTCATATAAAAGTACAAGAATGATTACCGGTACTTGTTATCGATTGCCTAGGGACAAATAACTTTCTTGTTGACACAAACCCTTTTACTAAACATCTAAATTTTATTATCTTGCAAAGTACTTATAGTTTTATTCTTGCAAAATAGTTCTAGCATCACTCCAACAAAATAGTTTCATACTTGTTTTAGGTAAAGCAAACGTCAAGTGTGCGTAGAGTTGTATTGGTGGTCGATAGAACTTGAGGAAATATTTGTTCTGCCTTTAGCTCCTTGTTGGGTTCGACACTCTTATTTATCGAAGAAGGCTACAAACGATCCCCTATACTTGTGGGTTATCAAGACCTTTTTCTGGCGCCGTTGCCGGGGAGTTATAGCGTGGGGTGAATATTCTCGTCTGTGCTTGTTTGCTTTATCACTAAGTAGTTTTTATTTCCTGTTCTAAGTTGTTCTCTATCTTTAGTTATGGATATGGAACACGAAACACCAAAAAAAAATAGTTGTACCTGCTACTCATGGAGATGATGAACCTCCTAAAACCCTCGATGCTCATTATGTGAAAGACATTATGCACTACTTTGATAATCCTGAGAAAACCCCATTGAACTATATAATGGGAGTAACATTGGATCAACGTGAATACTTTAGGGATTATTTCTTGACTCATAAAGGTAAATTGTTATGGTATCAAATTCATATATTGAAGTGGTATGCTTGGAATCTATGCTCTAGATATGATTATACTTGTTGCTCTAGGATGAATACTCCACATCTTCCCTTTTCATGCAAATTTAATGATAATGAAACCTTAGCTTCTTATGATAATGGTATATATGATTATTAATATGTGGAACGAATAGAAGAATTTGTTGCTTTTAAGGGTGCTTGTGAAATTGAATCTTTGTTTAAAAAGTTTGAAGATTTTGATGATTTAGTTTATAGACCTGAAAATCCTGCTATCCTTAAATATTGCTATGATAATTATAAATACAATTACGATATTGATTTGTTTATTGAGAAAGTCTCCGTTGTCCAAGAAGAGACTAATATTTTGCAGGAGTCTATGGAAGAAGAAATTGATGAAACTGCGAGCTCATTGGATGAAAAAGATGATGAGGAGAGCAAAGAACAAACAGAGGAAGAGCGGATTAGCTACCCGTGCCCACCTTCTAATGATAATAACTCTTCAACTCATACATTATTTAATGCCCCTTTGTTCTTACCGAAGGATGAATGCTATGATAATTGCTATGATCCTGTTGATTCATTTGAAATATCCCTTTTTGATGAACTTGATGCTAGTTATGCTTGTGGCCAAGATGCCAATATGAAGTATGTTTATGGAGATGAACTTGCTATAGTTCCTTATTTTAAGAATGAAATTGTCGCTATTGCACCCACACATGATAGTCCTATTATCTTTTTGAATTCTCCCAACTACACTATACCGGAGAAGTTTGCTCTTATTAAGGATTATATTGATGGGTTGCCTTTTACTATTTCACATGATAATTTTGATGGATATAATATGCATGTGCTTGATTCTCCTACTTGCAATTATTATGAGAGATGAACTACATCTCCGCCTCTTTATGTTTCCAACATGATAAAATTGCAAGAAACTGCTTATACTATGCATTAGCCTTTACTTGATGTGCATGAACTGTTCTTGTATGACATGCCGATGCATAGGAAGAGATTTAGACTTTGTCATTGCTTCATATATGTTGCTTTGTGCTCACTACTAAATGCTAAATCATTGTTGATTCAAATTGGCTTTGATATACCTTGGGATCTGGGTGGATCCATTACTTGAGCACTCTATGCCTAGCTTAATGGCTTTAAAGAAAGCGCTGCCAGGGAGACAACCCGGAAGTTTTAGAGAGTCATTTAATTCTGTTGAGTGCTTTTATAAAGTTTAAAAACAAAAAAATATAGAGGGTAACTTAAAACTTTTTCAAAAAGAGAAGCAATTGAAAGGTGATGCATTGCGAAAGTGAGGGTCGACCTTGAACACTTGTGTTCATGCTCATGGAAACAATGTAGAATTTTTCATGAGTATTCTCACAAAAATAATTATCCCCTTGTAAAATTCCATTGCATTATAAAAATAATGTAGCAAGGTTTGCCTTTAGGATGATTAGATTGCTTGTTGGTTTGTGCGGTGCAAAACAGAAACTTTGGCTGTAGTGCGTGATTTCTCATTTTTTACTGGAACGTCAAATGGTTCTAAAACTTTTTGTACTGTCTTTATATACAATTTTTTTATTTTTTCCTAATTTTTCACAATTTTTAGATTTACAGAATTATGGTGTATGTTCAAATCTTTACAGACTGTCCTGTTTTCATAGATTGCTGTTATAGCTTCATTATTTGTGTATGTTTGAATTCTTGTTCAAGCCTACTTGACTTGGGGCCATAGAATTGTGATACCATACAATGTTTAATGTTTGTTTATAATTATACAATAATGTTACAGCAGTACATGATGGGATTTCATTGCCATATTCAGTAACCCCGCCACTAAAAGTTCGGTTAAGTTTTGTGTGGATGAAGTGTTCGAAGATCGAGGAGGTCTCGATGTGAGGAGAAGGAGGAGAGGCAAGAGATAAACCTTGGGGATTCCCAAGGCACCCCAAGTAAATATTCAAGGAGACTCAAGCGTCTAAGCTTGGGGATGCCCCGGAAGGCATCCCATCTTTCTTCAACAAGTATCAGTATGTTTTCAGATTCGTTTCGTTCACATGGTATGCGCAAATTCTTGGAGCGTCTTTTGTGTTTATTTTTCACTTTTATTTTATGAACCATGCTGGTTGAGATAGTCCATGGTTGATTTATAGAATTCTCATTGCACTTCACTTATATCTTTTGAGTATGGCTTTATAGAATGCTTCATGTGCTTCACTTATATCATTTGAAGTTTGGATTGCCTGTTTCTCTTCACATAGAAAACCGTTATTTGTAGAATGTTCTTTTGCTTCACTTATACTTATTAGAGAATGGTATTTTGTAGAAAGAATTAAAACTCTCTTGCTTCACTTATATCTATTTAGAGAGTCAACAGGAATTGGTCAATTGCATGGTTAGTCATAAAATCCTACATACAACTTATGGATCACTGAATATGATATGTTTGATTCCTTGCAATAGTTCTGCGATATAGAGATGGAATATGTGGGAGGTACTAGTAAATGGTTGTGGTTAGTAAAAATATTGGTGTTAAGGTTTGTGATTCCCGAAGCATGCACGTATAGTCTCTCGTTATGCTATGAAGTTGGAGCATGATTTATTATTGATTGTCTTCCTTTGCGTAGACGCCGGGATCGCGCGATGGTTAACTCCTACCAACCCTTACCATAGGGGCATGCATAGTAGTACTTTGCTTCGAGGGCTAATAAACTTTTTTAATAAGTATATGAGTTCTTTATGACTAATGTGAGTCCATGGATTATACACACTCTTACCTTTCAACAATTTGCTAGCCTCTACGGTACCGTGCATTGCCCTTTGTCACCTCGAGAGTCGGTGCAAACTTCGCCGATGCATCCAAACCCCGTGATATGATACTCTCTATCACACATAAGCCTTATTATATCTTCCTCAAAACAGCCACCATACCTACCTATTATGGCCCTTCCATAGCCATTCCGGGATATATTGCCATGCAACTTCCACCGCTTCTGTTTTGATGACTTGAGCATTCATTGTCATATTGCTTTGCATGATCATATAGCTGACATAGTAGTTGTGGCTCAGCCACCGTTCATCATTTTCCATACATGTTACGCTAGATCATTGCACATCCTGGTATTGCCAGAGGCATTCATATAGAGTCATACTTTGTCATAGGTATCGAGTTGTAATTTTTATTTCTTTTGAGTTATAAGTAAATAGAAGTGTGATGATCATCATTATTCATTATTAGAGCATGTCCCAGTGAGGAAAGGATGATGGAGACTAGGATTCCCCCACAAGTCGGGATGAGACTCCGGACAATGAGAGAGAAAAAAATGAAAAATAAAAAGAAAACAAATGAAAAAAAAGAAAAGAAAAAAAGAAAAGGAAATAAAGAAAGAAAAAGAAAAAATAAGAAGAAAAAGAGAGAGAGAAGGGGCATGCTAGTTGCACACTTGTGCTTCAGAGTAGCACCATGTTTTTCATATAGAGAGTCTCCTATGTTATCACTTTCATATACTAGTGGGAATTTTCCATTATAAGATTAGATGCACACCCACTTAGTTTTCATATGGAGCTTTCATACACTTATAGCTCGTAGTGCATTCGTTGCATGGCAATCCCTACTCCTCGCATTGATATCAATTGATGGGCATCTCCATAGCCCGTTGGTTAGCCACATCAATGTGATACTTTCTTACTTTTTTGTCTTCTCTATATTTATCCCTATCATCATACTCCATTCCACCTATAGTGCTATATCCATGGCTTGTGCTCATGTATTGCGTGAGGGTTGAAAAAGCTGAAGCGCATTAAAAAGGATGAACCAATTGCTTGGCTGACACCGGGGTAGTACATGATAAATACTTTGTGTAAAGAAGACAGAGCATGACACGACTATATGATTTTGTAGGGATATCTTTATTTAGCATTGATATTTTGAAAGACATGATTGTTTGTTGGGAGGCCTGAGTATTGATGTCTTTATTTCAAATTATAGACTATTGCTTTGAATCACTTATATCTTAATATTCATGCCATGATTAGATATATGATCAACTTTATGCTAGGTAGCATTCCACATCAAAAATTATCTTTTTTATCATTTACCTACTCGAGGACGAGCATGAATTAAGCTTGGGGATGCTGATACGTCTTCGTCATATCTATAATTTTTGAATGTTTCATGCCAATATTATACAACTTTCACATACTTTTGGCAACTTTTTATATGATTTATTGGACTAACCTATTGATCCAGTGCCCAGTGCCAGTTCTTGTTTTTTGCATGTTTTTTGTATCGCAAAATATCCATATCAAACAAAGTCCAAATGCAATAAATTTTACGGAGAATTATTTTGGAATATTTGTGATTTTTTGGAGTTGGAATCACTGCAAACGGAGGCCCACACAGGGCACAAGACACCAGGATCCGACCCTTGAGCCAGGCGTGTTGTGGTGGGTTGTGCCCACCTCGTACGTCGGTTGGAGCTCTACTTCGGACCAAGGAAGCTTATATCCAGAAAACAATCATGTTAAAATCTCAGCGCAATTGGAGTTACGGATCTCCGGGAATATAAGAAACGGTTTTCGGCCAGATCTGGGAACATGAAACAGAAGAGAATAGAGAGGGAGATCCAATCTCGGAGGGGCTCCCGCCCCTCCGCCGCCATAGGAGACCATGAAACAGAGGGAGAATTCTCCTCCCCATCTAGGGGGAGGCCAAGGAAGGAGAAGACGTAGGGGGGCTCTCTCCCCTCGCTCCCGGTGGCGCCGGAGTGTCGTCGGGGCAACGATCGAGACGGCGATCTACATCAACAATCTTGCTAATGTCAACACCAACTCTCTCCCCCTCTATGCAGCAGTGTAACACATCTTCTTCCCGCTGTAATATCTACTTAAACATGGTGCTCAACTCCTTATATTATTTCCCAATGATCTATGGTTATCCTATGATGTTTGAGTAGATCCGTTTTGTCTCGTGGGTTAATCGTTGGTATGATTGTTTATTTTATTTATGGTGCTGTCCTACGGCGCCGTCCGTCTCGTGCAAACGTGAGGGCCCCCTGCTGTAGGGTGTTGCAATATGTTCATGGTTCGCTTATGTGGGTTGCGAGAGTGATAGAAGCTTAAACCCGAGTAAGTGGGGTATGATGTATGGGAGTAAAGAGGACTTGATACTTAATGCTATGGTTGGGTTTCACGACCTTAATGATCTTTAGTAGTTGCGGATGCTTGCTAGGGGTCCAATCATAAGTGCATATGATCCAAGTAGAGAAAGTATGTTAGCTCATGCCTCTCCCTCATGTAAAATTACAAGAATGATTACCGGTACTTGTTATCGATTGCCTAGGGACAAATAACTTTCTTGTTGACACAAACCCTTTTACTAAACACCTAACTTTTATTATCTTGCAAAGTACTTCTAGTTTTATTCTTGCAAAATAGTTCTAGGATCACTCCAACAAAATAGTTTCATACTTGTTTTAGGTAAAGAAAACGTCAAGTGTGCGTAGAGTTGTATCAGTGGTCGATAGAACTTGAGGGAATATTTGTTCTGCCTTTAGCTCCTCGTTGGGTTGGACACTCTTATTTATCAAAGAAGGCTACAAACGATCCCCTATACTTGTGAGTTATCAGATGGCTTGTTCTAGAATGCTTGCCATGCTTCTTGGTGTCGTGGGCTATGACATGCCAACGTCTTTTGTGTAGGTGTTTGGGTCTGTATAGGTATTTGGGCCAAATAGGGTCTGCCCTACACATATCGAGGTACCCCTATTCCTTCATTGGGGATCCTTGGGTTTGCATGGACGTTGGCTGTCGTCGGGTTATCTTGGGTGTCCGCACGTGCCCCGGTGTCCCTGACACGATTTGGATCGGAGGTCATACAAGGCCCACTCCTTCACTACCCATGCCGCCACCACGGCCTCGGGCGTCCACCTACCGTTGCTGCTGTCGCAGAACATGTTCTCCCCGTACGGCCCGTGCGAGTGCACGAGCCCGCACCCGGTGCACGCGCACACCCGCGTACCCGCTCGTATACGCCTCTAGCTTGGAGTCCCACACCAGCAGCCGCAGCCCCTCCGCGCGGTGCGCCGTGTTATGCGCCGCCAGGAACCGCCACGCCTGCGGGCTGATGCCGCCGCCAGTCTTCTTCCTGTAGCCCCACTCGTCCGCGAGGAGGATGATGACCGTGAGGAAGAGTAGGGCGAAGGCCTCGATGGGGACACGACGGCGGGGAGGCAACATTTCGATCGAGCTTTTAATAGACCAGTTACTCGTGGCTGGCCTACGTGTGTGTCGGTGCTGCGCCGTGACGGATGGTTCGTTGTGTGTGGTATTTATGCATGCGAGCTTGGCATGGGAGAGTTTCATGATGGGCAGGTGTTGTTGGAGAGGAGGAGTGGCGTCCATGTCGGATGGCATAGGATTTGGACAAGATAAAGTCCACATGCTAATCAATCTGCTCCTATGTTTGTTGCGTGATTTGGGGTGCGGGTTGTACATTATAGAGCATGACGAGAATGAACAAACTGACGAGGAGTTGTAAGAAAACTTATTTCCCGTATCAAGACCACGCATGAAAATTATGGAGCATCCAGGAGCCATTTCTTGTCCGTTCGAGATGTAACGAACAAGCGGAAAATGGAACCGCCATACCCCTCCCAAACATCCAGACAGACCGGGTTATCAGTGCAGATGCAAAAACCTTACCGAACCAGGTTTTTCATAAGCAGACCAAACCTTATCAAAGCGATAAGTGGGACCATGGGTCGAGATAGGGCCCTCAAAGTAGCCTGGGATGTGAGGCTGAGTTACTTCATATACTCGAGCAAAGTTTTGTCATATTTACTAACGTAGCTAGTAGTTCGTTTGGGGCTTGCCTGGGGCTGTCCCTATCCCTAACTCTGCCATTGTGTGGGATGGATATGAGGAGGTTCGGACGAGCTCGGGCATCTATGCCATGTCGATCTAGTATTTTATGGTCCACGCCGCCACATCACTATCCCCACAAAAACCCATCTATCAACTGAACATCAAACCACATTCTGCTCTCAGCGCTCTCGTCTTCTCCGCCGCCCTCCGTCTCCTTCCCCTCCAACCTATCACTCCCTTTCGCCATACCTAAGTCCAGCCATGACTTCCACAGCGAGACAAATCCCATATGGACTAGGATGGCCTCATGCAGGCGGAGGACTCCGACTTAGGCGGTGACACATATGGGAGCTCGAGCTCTACGACGTCCATTCCCATGTCCTCCGGGCCTCATCACTGCAATGTGGCATGTGCTCATCGGTCCTGCTCTGCACCGTTTCAAATTCGGAACAGTGCAACCGTCTGAAAGCACAACTTCTCCCTAGGTGGTTTTGATAATTAATAACAACATATATTTCATTGGACTAATGTTTCCACCAAGTATATTTCGGGAAAAGTTCAATGATGGGTTGGCTAAAGGATTGTGAGGAGATTCCCTAGAAGCAAGGAATACCCATTGGCAACAAGCTTGAAGACTCTACATTTTACATTTTGTGAGAAATTGATGACCCACAAGCATAGGGGATATATCGTAGTACTTTTCATAAGTAAGAGTGTCGAACCCAATGAGGAGAAGAAGGAAATGACAAGCGGTTTTCAGTAAGGTATTCTCTGCAGGCACTGAAATTATCGGTAACAGATAGTTTTGTGATAAGGTAATTCGTAACGGGTAGCAAGTAATAAATGTAGCAAAGGTGCAGCAAGGTGGACCAATCCTTTTTGTAGCAAAGGACAAGCCTGGACAAACTCTTATATAGAGTGAAGTGCTCCCGAGGACACATGGAAATTTCTGTCGAGCTAGTTTTCATCATGCTCATTTGATTCACGTTCATTACTTTGATAGTTTGATATGTGGGTGGACCGGTGCTTGGGTGCTGCCCTTACTTGGACAAACCTCCCACTTATGATTAACCTCTCTCGCAAGCATCCGCAACTACGAAAGAATCATTAAGATAAATCTAACCATAGCATGAAATATATGGATCCAAATCAGCCCCTTACGAAGCAACGCATAAACTAGCATTTAAGCTTCTGTCACTCTAGCAACCCATCATCTACTTATTACTTCCCAATGCCTTCCCCTAGGACCAAATAATGGTGAAGTGTCATGTAGTCGACTTTCACATGACACCACTAGAGGAGAGACAACATACATCTCATCAAAATATCGAACGAATACCAAATTCACATGATTACTTATAACAAGACTTATCCCATGTCCCCAGGGAAAAAACGTAACTACTAACAAAGCATGTTCATGCTCATAATCAGAGGAGTACTAATTATCATTAAGGATCTGAACATATGATCTTCCACCAAGTAAACCAACTAGCATCAACTATAAGGAGTAATCAACACTACTAGCAACCCACATGTACCAATCTGAGGTTTGAGACAAAGATCGGATGCTAGAGATGAACTAGGGTTTGGAGAGGAGATGGTGTTGGTGAAGATGTTGATGGATATCGACCCCCTCTCGATGAGTGGATCGTTGGTGATGACTATGGCTTCGGTTTCCCCCTCTGGGAGGGAACTTTCCCCGGCAGAACAGCTCTACCGGAGCTCTAGATTGGTTCTGCCCAAGTTCCGCCTCAAGACGGCTGCGCTTCGTCCAGAAAGCTCTCATCTGATTTTTTTCTAGGTCAAACCCCTCCATATAGCAAAACATGGGCACCGGAGGGCTGCCAGGGGCCCCACAAGCCACAAGGGCGCGACCAGGGGGTAGGCCACGCCCAACAGGCTTGTGATCTCCTAGTGGGTCCCCTCTGGTATTTGTTTTGCCCAATATTTTTTATATATTCCAAAATAATTCTCCATAACTTTTTAGGACTTTTGGAGTTGTGCAGAATAGGTCTCTCATATTTGCTCCTTTTCCATCCCAGAATTCCAATTGTCGGCATTCTCCCTCTTCATGTAAACCTTGTAAAATAAGATAGAAAAGGCATAAGTATTGTACCATAACGTGTAATAACAACCCATAATGCAATAAATATCAATATAAAAGCATGATGCAAATGGACATATCAACTCCCCAAGCTTAGACCTCGCTTGTCCTCAAGCGAAAGCCGAGATCAATAAATGTGTCCACATGCTTAGATATAAAGGTGTCGGTAAAATAGAATACGGACATGAGGGCATCATGATCATATTTAGAACAACAATACTTATTGATATATAATTTCTTATACTAGAGTAACAATTCACTCACATGATAAAGTATGAACCAAGAACTCTATCGAGAACCAACAAACTATGCTATGAGTCATCGACACAATTGCAATTTATCACAACATCAGATAGAGTCAATGTAAGAGCTTGTAAAGCAAATCCACATACTCAATCATCTCTTGGTCTTTCATAATTGCTAACACTCACGCGGTATTCATGAGGTCAAAGCTTCAATTGGACATCGAGAAAGATAGGGTCTTAGAGTTTTGCCTCCCAACTATTTGTTGGAAATATGCCCTAGAGGCAATAATAAATTAGTTATTATCATATTTCCTTGTTCATGATAATCGTTTATTATCCATGCTATAATTGTATTGATCGAAGACTTAGATGCATGTGTGGATACATAGACAAAACCATGTCCCTAGTATGCCTCTAATAGACTAGCTCGTTGATCAAAAGATGGTTAAGGTTTCCTAGCCATGGACATGAGATATCATTTGATAACGGGGTCACATCATTAGGAGAATGATGTGATGGACAAGACCCAAACTGCAAACGTAGCATATGATCGTGTCAGTTTATTGCTACTGTTTTCCGCATGTCAAGTATGTGTTCCTATGACCATGAGATCATGCAACTCACATATATAGGAGGAGTGCCTTGTGTGTATCAAACGTTGCAACGTAACTGGGTGACTATAAAGGTGCTCTACAGGTATCTCCGATGGTGTGTGTTGAGTTGGCATGGATCGAGACTGGGATTTGTTACTCCGTGTGACGGAGAGGTATCTCGGGGCCAACTCGGTAATGCAACATCACAATAAGCCTTGCAAGCAATGTGACTAATTGTTAGTTGCGGGATCTTGTATTACGGAACGAGTAAAGAGACTTGCCGGTAACGAGGTTGAACCAGGTATGGAGATACCGACGATCGAATCTCGGGCAAGTAACATACCGAAGAACAAAGGGAACATTATACGGGATTAACTGAATCCTTGACATAGAGGTTCGACCGATAAAGATCTTCGTAGAATATGTAGGAACCAATGTGGACGTCCAGGTCTCGCCATTGGTTATTGACTGTAGAGGTGTCTTGGTCATGTCTACATAGTTCTCGAACCCGCAGGGTCTGCACACTTAAGGTTCGGTGACGTTTCGGTAGTGTAGAGTTATGTATGGTGGTGACCGAAGTTTGTTCGGAGTCCCGGATGAGATCTCGGACGTCACGAGGATCTCCAGAATGGTCCGAAGGTAAAGATTCATATATAGGAAGTCCCAGTTTGGTTTCCGGAAAAGTTTCGGGCTCATCGATAGTGTACCGGGAGTGCCGGTAGTGTACCGGGAGGCCTCCGGGAGGGGTATTTCGACCCCAAGAGGTCCATGGGCTGTGGGAGAATAATAACCATCCCTTAGTGGGCTGGGAAAACAGCCACAAAGGCCCATGGCGCAGGAGATAAAGTCCTAAAGCAAAAAGTGGAAAATCAGCCAATAGGAGGCAATCCTACTCCAACTAGGATTGGAGGTGAAGTAGGATTGCTTCCCACCTCCTATTTCGGCCGACCCAAAGGCCTTGGATGCCTCTCCTCTCCTCTCCTCCTATATATACTAGTGGATTGGGTGGTTTTTGGACAGAATTTCCGGCCACGTGCTACCCGTTACACCGGTGCATAGTTTCTCCTCTAGATCGGTTTTCTACAGCGCTTAGGCGAAGCCCTGCCGGAATTGCTCCACCACCATCACCGGAGTGCCATCATGCTGCCGGTGAACTCTCTCTCCTCTCCACCTCCTCTCGCTAGATCGAGACGGTGGAGATCGTCATCAAGCTACACGTGTGCTGAACACGGAGGTGCCGTCCGTTCGGCGCTAGATCGGAAGGACCGTGATCGAGATCGCGAGACGGTTTGTGATGTGATCACGGAACGGATCGTGATGAGTTCGCGGGACAGATCGTGATCAAGATCGTGAGACGGATCGTGATGAGTTCGCGGGACGGATCATGATGTGTTCGCGGGACGGTTCGTGATTGGATCGTGGGACGCTCGGCGATTTGGATCGCGAAGAAGTTCGACTACACCAACCGCGTTTCTTAACGCTTCCCGCTTAGCGATCTACAAGGGTACATAGATCCACTCTCCCTCTCGTAGATGCTCATCACCATGGATTGGTTTGCATGTGCGTAGGAATTTTTTTGTTTCCCATGCGACGTTCCCCAACACTATTTACCTCAAGGGTAATGTCAACATAAATAACTCATGATCACCCACATCCGAGTGGATATATGTGTCTAGATCATTCCCCAACACATGACGCTTTCCAAGAGAAAAAGGCGAAATATAGAAAGTGGTGAAGATCACCATGACTCTTGCATAAAGGTAAGTACTTATGACGTAAAAGTAACAGATAGGCCCTTTGTAGAGGGAAGCAAAGGTTGTCATGCACTTTTTGTTTTTGGATGTGCAAACTCTTAATGCAAAGGAACATCGTGTTGTATTGCCTTTGTGATAGAAAACTTTATTATGTAGTTTGCCGCTTTTATTTCTTTACCATCACAAGTTCATACAATGCTTATTTTCCCTTACAATAAAAGATCATACATAATTAGGAGCAATTCTTATTGCTTTTTTCACCGATGACAACTTACTTGAAGGATCTTACTCAATCCATAGGTAGGTACGGTGGACTCTCATGGCAAAACTAGGTTGAGGGTGTTTGGATGCACAACTGGTATCTCTACTTGGTGCGGAAGTTTTGGCTAGTATGAAGTGGAAGCAAGCACTACATGTTGGAGGATCTATAACCATATAACTTCTATTCAGAAATAAGCAAACGTAACCCATTATGTTGTCTTCCTTGTCCAACATCAACTTCTTAGCATATAATATTTTAAATGAGTGCTCACAATCATAAAAGATGTCTAAGATAATATATTTATATGTGAACCTCTGTTTCTTTATTACTTCCTTTTAATTGCACCAATGACCAATCGCTATGTTTGTCAACTCCCAACAAATTTCAATCGACATAATTCTTATATGTGAAGTCATTACTCCCCATAAGATCATCATATATACTGATACGGCGCAAGACCCGTGGTGGTCGATCTTTCACGAGTTGGAGGGGAAAACACGAAGAACACGGGGAAGAACGAGAGGAAACACTCGCAAACTCAATCACACATCAAATAGATCCATAATAACACAAGAGGTACAAGATCCCAAATCAACCAACAATACAAGTAGCAGTACGCGATCTCCTACTCTGGAGGAGGGGCCTTGATATCCCGGAGCATCTTCCCCCTAGAGGGGCCTTGGCATCACTTGGATCTACTCCCAAAGGAGGGAACACTCCTCAAGAAAGTCAAGTAATAGAGCTAAGCTCAAGATCAAACATTAGCTAACCCAAGAAAGAGGTGGAGGGGTGTTTATATAGTACTAGGGGAAAAAGGGGCGAAGAAAAGGTCACATGGCCCTTCGGGCCCGAGTCTGCCCACATAGGGACCGGATGTCCGGGCCAAGGGTCGGATGTCCGGGGCTTCAGTGGGTGGCCGGATGTCCGGGCTCGGGGCCTGGATGTCCGGGCTGGCAGGGCTGGTTTCCACACGAACCGGCCACGAGCATGCCGGATATCCGGGGCTGGGGGCCAGATTTTTGGGGCAGGGCTAGATGTTCGGCTCCTGTAGCTTTTATTGGGCGCTGTCCAGGGCCTGGGAGGTGACTTGGCCTTCCTTTGGTCCTCGTGTCCGCGCGCCTTCGGATCCATCTTCATAGTGACTTGGCCTTCACTCCGAGCATTTCCTAGGTCGTCTCCATAGTACCTAATCATGCAAAGAGTCTCCACGTGAGGTAGCATCCATGTTCCAAGAACATCAAAGGGAGAATCATATAGGAGGGATGTCACCTCATTTGTAATGGCACGTGCACGGGCTCTCGTCATGGGACCTTTCGTAGCTTGAGTTGTTGGTGATGAGCCCATGGTGGTGCTCATGGGATGCTTCGCATCATCTTCCCCTTGCGAGGGATCTGACCTCAGATCAAGATCTTCATAGCCATGGAAAGGGGAGAGGTCCACGATGTTGAAGGTGTCGCTCACGTTGTACTTGTCGCGCGGAATGTCGATCTTGTAGACATTTTTTTTGTAGTTCTCCAACACCTTGAATGGGCCATCAGCATGATGTAGTAGCTTAGGCTTGCGCTCATTGGGAAAGCGTTCCTTCCGGAGATGTAGCCACACAAGGTTGCCGGGTTCGAACACCATGGGGTGTTTGTGGGTGTTGGGCTTGGTGGTGATGCGTTCCAGTTGGCGCTCGATGGTGTTCCTTGGATCTTGGTGCATTTTCTTGATCTAGCTTGCCCTTGCACTTGCATCCATGTTGACGCGGTAGGGAGCCTTGTTGGGAATTGGTGCACCGGGGATGAGGTCGATGCGGTATTCAATCCCTTGCTTTGGTGGTAGTCCCACAAGTAGCTTTTCGGGGAAAACATCTTGAAATTCCTGCAACAATTGAGATAGCACAAGAGGAAGATGTGGTGAAGGGTTAGGTCGGGCAACATCATCCTTACACACTATCACGTAGTGAAGGACGGTCGATGGGCTCTCACTCACATCCCTCAAATCTCTTTTGGTGGAAAATAGTACTAGATCACTCATGTCCCTCATCGCGGAGTCACTCAATTTTGGCTTGTGGCGCTCACTCGCTTTGAGGTGGATCACTCTCTCAATTTTCTCTCCATGATGGGGCGAAGCTTGCTTGTCTGCGATCACTTGACTTGGAGACATAGGGCGAAGCACATATTCGGTGCCCTTCATCTTGAAGCTATATTGATTTGTGCGCCCATTGTGTATGGCGCCACGGTCGAATTGCCAAGGTCTCCCAAGGAGGAGGTGGCAAACAGACATGGGCACCACATCACACTCCAAGGTGTCTTCGTAAGCTCCGATCTTGAAGGAAACTTGCACGGTGTGGTCGACTTGTATTGTGCCGGAGTTCTTAGCCATTGGACCTTGTAGTGGCGAGGATGCTTTTTCTTGGTCAAGTGCAACTTGGAGCAAAGTTCCTCACTTGCCAAATTATGGCAACTTCCTCCGTCGATGATGACCTTGAAGGATCTCCCTTGGATACCAGCCTTGGTGTGAAAGATGTGGCAACATCGGTCCTCGTCTTGTTGTTGTTGAAGTGTCAAAACCTTTGAGACAACGAGAGCGGGGCTCGGATCATTGTCACATAAGATTTGAGAGTCTTCATCTTCATTGACTTGCCGGTGCATGGCCACTTGTTCCAAAGCTTCCATCTCATCTTCACTCATGGAGTCATAGGAGCCGTCATCTTGAAGGATCATGGTTTGCCTTGTGGGACACTCATGCATCTTGTGGCCTCGCCCTTGGCACATGAAACACTTGATGGAGCTTGTTTTCATGTCATCCGGTGTTGGTGTAGAGGATGACACTCTTGTTTTGCTTTTAGGGGCATTGCGGGATGATGAAGACGACTTGTCCTTGCGCTTGAATTGTCATCTTTTGTCGTGGAGGTTCTTGTAGAAGGAGTCGTAGTTGGAGTATCTTGGGTAGTTGCACTGTAGGTCTTATAGGAGGTCTTATAGTACTTGTAGTCCTCTTGAACTTGACGTTCCGCCTTGGTGGCTTGACGCACTAGCTCGAGCAAGTTGGAGTAGGGTTGGAAATCCACAATTTTCTTGACTTGGTAATTGAGACCATTCAAGAAACGTGCCATAGTTTGCTCATCCTCCTCCTTCACATTGGCTCTTATCATGGCTATCTCCATCTCTTGGTAGTACTCTTCCACCGACTTGGTACCTTGTTTGAGTAGTTGTAGCTTCTTGAAGAGATCGCGATTATAGTGTGTTGGGACGAATCGCGCTCTCATGAGATCTTTCATTTGTTCCCAAGTGGTGATTGGAGGGTCACCTCTTTCTCTTCTTCGCTCAATCACTTGTTCCCACCAAATGAGAAAGTAATCTTGGAACTCGAGGGAGGCCATGGCAATCTTCTTGTCTTCTTCATAGTTGTGCAACCGAAATATTTTGTCTATCTTGAGTGCCCAAGAGAGGTAGTCTTCGGGATCGTTGCTTCTGGAGAACTTAGGCATGGTGAACTTGAGCTTGCCAAAGCGATTTCCCTCATTGTTGTTGTTATAACGATATCCTTGTCGTGGAGGAGCATAGTTGTCTTGTTGAAGTTGGCCTTGCCTTGGAGCGTGATCATCCACGTGGTCAACGGGATTTGCTTGAGGTCGCTCATGTTGTCGTGAAGGGGCATTGCTGTCATGTTGGTCTTGCTCTTGCCTTGGAGCGAGCTCATCAATGTATTGCAGCTCTTGTCTTGGGCGTTGTTGATGTCGGTGTTGCATCCGTTGTTGGTGTTCTTGGTGCTCCTCTTGATGTGCGGTTTCTTCTTGGCATTGTTGACATAGAGCTTCTTGTTCCTCACAATCTAGTCGGTTGCGTTCTTGCCAGGCATAGGTTGATTTGTGAAGTGCCCGTTGTGCTTCTCGTGCTTGCTCTTGATGGTGCCAGTCTTCCTCACGACAGTGATGTAGGCGATCTTGCTCGTAGTCGTCTTGCTCTTGTTGGTGACGGTGGTCACGCTCGTGATGTCGACCTTGAGGCTTGTCGTCGTGGAAAGGGTTGCTTGAGTCTTGAGAGAGGCGAAGCGCGTCACATTGTTGTGGTTGAGCTCGAGGAGGAGGACTCTCGCCGGAGGAGTCCTCGGAGGAGTTTCGACTTGCGATGCACCATCGAGTTGAAGTAGAAGTGGATGATGCGCGGTTCACCATGAAGGCACGGAGCTCGTCCATTTGTGTTGTCATGAAGTCCCTCGTTCGCTCCTCGGATTCACGTATGTTGGTGGTGAGGTGCTCGATGCGGTCCTTGATGACATCATGTGCTTGGTGCATTCCTCTTTGTGCGATGAAGAATTGTAGTTTGGTGACATAGTTGTTCGCATCGTCATCTTGCTCCTCAAATGTCGGGTTCATCATAGTGTTCCTATCCATGGTACTCAAGTAGATATAAGTGTAAGAATGGGAAAACACGATACCAAATACCGTTCCGAAGGTTGAAATGAGGATCAATCACTCAATGTGAAATCATGGAAATAGTAGAATTGGTACCGAGTTTTCCCTTCTCACACCTATAAAAGTAAATGCTTATGGAGTAGCATGGTTAGGATGGTGGCACTAAATTTCAAAAAATTCAAGAATATGATGCAATAAAGTTGAAATAGACTCGCAAGTTCGCAAGTAAGATAATGTGAATCAATAGCAATGAGTGAACTCGAAAACACACACACGAATAGAAAAGTGGGGTTGTGCACCCAAGAAATGAGCTCAAAATGTGGAATCCACGGAAAACGCTCGTTTTGCAATACTCTAGAGAGACACTAGCATGATTGCTTGAATGGGTGTGATACGAACTTGTGCACAACCTATAAGAAACAAAATGCGTCGTCTTCCTATTCTTGACTTGCTATGTATGTATGAGGCACGAGTCACCCGCTTAAGTGATCCACGGTGATCAAGTATGATATGCAAATTTGGAGATGATATTGCTCTTTTGTCCTTGCTTAAAAGCTTCACTTCTATTTCCTTAAGCAATGATATTTGGATTGTCACTATGCGAGACGTGCACAACAAGATAGCAATTATGTATGCGGGTACTTTGTAACACAAGAGATGATACTAAGATGTATATGCATACAATTGTAGCTATGTGGAGTATGTATCACTAATGTGCACAAGTAGTGTGACCCGGCAATACTCAATGGCTAGTCTCGATAAGCAAGTAACACAAATAGGCTAGGGGTAACAATGCAATGGAAAGGTATAAGTCAAGAGTGTCATCGCGGTTACCATCCTTGCTTACGGTGTAGTGTCCATGAAGAGTTGGTTGGCGACGATCCGGGGTGATGATGAGTGGCGATGTCAATGAAGAACCACTCTTAATTAGTCAAAACACCTTAGGAAGTGGCGATGCTCGCAAGTCAAAATCTCAAATGCAAAAGGGTTGTGTAAGAAATGGTGGAAATGTTGTGGAAGAAATGGTGGAAACGGCCAAAAATCTATCAAAACAAGGCAAGGCAGCTTTGCTGGTTGCCAGGGGTCGGATGTCCGGTGCACCGCGTCGGATGTCCGGGGTCCAGGCCGGATGTCCGGGTTGCCCGATCCAGATTGGATCTCAGGAATTTCCTATGAACTAGGGATGAACACAAAAAAAAAATCTGCGGATTGGGGTGATTTGGCGGTGGAAATCAATGGAGATGATGGAGGAATGATAGATCCACTTGTCCTCTACGAAATCCATTGATCCAAATCAACAAAATCTCATCAAATCCAACTAATCCAGGAAATTTTGGATAGGGCTATTTTTGTGGGAATTTTCGAAACTAGGACAAATCAAAGCAAAATTAGGCTAGCAAACGGTGGGGGAGACTCCAAATTCATGATCAACGTGTCTCATGATACCAATATGATTCGGGGCAAGACCCGTGGTGGTTGATCTTTCACGAATTGGAGGGTAAAACACGAAGAACAGGGGAAGAACGAGAGGAAACACTCAAGAGCAAACTAAATCACACATCAACTAGATCCATAATAACACAAGAGGTACAAGATCCCAAATCAACCAATGATACAAGTAGTGGTACGTGATCTCCCACTCTGGAGGAGGGGCCTTGATATCCCGGAGGATCTTCCCTCTTGACGGGGCTTAGCATCACTTGGGTCTACTCCCAAAGGAGGGCATAGTCCTGAAGAGAGTCGAGTAATGGAGCTAAGCTCAAGAGCAAACATTAGCTAACCCTAGAAAGAGGTGGAGGGGGTGTTTATATAGTACTAGGGGAAAAAGGGGCGAAGGAGAGGTTCCATGGCCCTTCGGGCCCGAGTCTACCCTACACAGGGGCTGGATGTCCGGGGCTTCAGTGGGTGGCTGGATGTCCGGGCTCGGGGACCGGATGTCCGGGATGGCGGGGCTGGTTTCCACACGAACCGGCCACGGGCACGTCGGATATCCGGGGCTAGGGGCCAGATTTCTGGGGCGGGGCCGGATGTTCGGCTCCTGTAGCTTTGCTTGGGCACTATGGGAGTCCCCAGGTGCTGGATGTCCGGGCTGGTGGCCGGATGTCCGGGTCTTGGGAGGTGACTTGGCATTCCTTTGGTCCTCGTGTCCACGCGCCTTCGGAGCCATCTTCATAGTGACTTGGCCTTCACTCCGAGCACCTCCTAGGTCGTCTCCATAGTACCTAATCATGCAAAGAGTCTTTGCTTGAGGTAGCATCCATGTTGCAAGAACATCAAAGGGAGAATCATTTAGGAGGAATGTCACCACGTTTGTAATGGCACGTGCACGAGCTCTCGTCATGGGACCTTTCGTAGCTTGAGGTGTTGGTGATGGGTCCATGGTGGTGCTCATGGGATGCTCCACATCATATACTCTTTGATTTTATTCTATTCTTCTTTTATTCCTTATTTATTTTTCTCATGATCATAGCAAGCAAGCAAAGCCCTCTCATCAAAACTACTTTTTATTGTATAACTCTCAGACTCTCTTACATAAAGGGAACATAAAGCAAAACTCAAAGCTAGATCATACTAAAACTTTATTCTACTAGATCAAGATAAAACCAAAAGGAACAAACTAGGAAAAACAAGAAAAGTAAAAGATGTGATGGTGATACGATATCGGGACACCTCCCCCAAGCTTGGCACAAGCCAAGGGGAGTGCCCATACCCATGTGCTTAGATGTCCTTCTTCGGAGGTCCTGATGTTATAATCTTGGCGATGATGAAGTCAGAATGCGATTCTCCTGCTCAAGCTTGTTATTTTTCCGTCTAAGATCCATTATCTCCTTGCAAAGGTTTCCAGTGACGGTAAGGGCCCCCATCACCCATGGATATTTCATTGCTGCGGGAGAAGAAGCAACACTCTTTTTGATATTTTCATAAGTAAGAAATTTAGCATCGGGAGGGTGACCGAATTCGGAATTGCTGAGCTCTAAAGTTCCTCCAACATGACTCTAGGATGTAGACGAGAGGTAACTTCTTGGTCTTCCTCCATGGCATCTACCCTTTTCAAGTTGGCCTCCATATCTTCCTCCGTGGCCTTCCCAAAGTGGGGTGCTTTGCTGTATGCTGCGGGCCCCGGTGTCGGGTGAGAGACACGACTCTCCCCGACCGACTCTTGCAAAGACATCTTCCTCTAACTCTGCTACAGAAACAACTCAAAACGAAAACATGAGGTATTGTCATGATACGAAGGTCCAAACCTTCGGGAGATTATATAATGATTTTTTACCGACCTAATGGAGTGTACCACAAGAAAATGGAGTCTGAAGGGTGCACGGGGTGGCCACAAGCCACAGGGGCGCGACCAGGGGGGTAGGCCGCACCCTGCAGGCTTGTCGCCTCCTCGTGCACTTTTCGGACTGATTTAAATTTTCCTAATTTATTAAATATTCAAAACAGAGAAAAATTGCTATGGTAAAAGTTTCGGAGTCGGTTTGCTTACCATACCACATACCTATTCCTTTTTGGAGTCTAAAAAGTTCTGGTAGGTCTCCCTAATGTACTCCTATGGAGTTATAGTATTGATAATATTGGTTTCAACATTTATGGGAGTACCTGTGATGTAATGTTTGATTCTTTGCCCGTTTACCAGCTCCGAGTTAGTGCCCTCGGCATTGTTGATCTTGATGGCGCCAGAACGGTATACTTCCTCGACAATGTAAGGCCCTTCCCATTTAGAAAGAAGTTTTCCTACAAAAAATCTTAAACGAGAATTGTATATAAAGACATGATCACCTACATTGAATTCACGCTTTTGTATCCTTTTATCATGCCATCTCTTAACCTTTTATTTAAACAACTTGGCATTCTCATAGGTCTGGGTTCTCCATTCATCAAGTGAGCTAATGTCAAATAAACTCTTCTCACAAGCAAGTTCAAAATCATAGTTGAGCTCTTTAATTGCCCAATAAGCTTTATGTTCTAGCTTGAGAGGTAAGTGACATGCTTTACCATAAACCATTTTATACAGAGACATACCCATAGGGTTTTTGTAAGCAGTTCTATAAGATTATAATGCATCATCATGTTTCTTAGACCAATTCTTTCTAGATCTATTAACAGTGTTTTGCAAGATCAATTTAATTTCTCTATTGCTTAATTCTACTTGACCACTAGACTGATGATGATATGGAGATGCAATTCTATGATTAACATCATACTTAGCAAGCAATTTACGGAAAGCACCATGAATAAAGTGTGAACCACCATCCGTCATTAAATATCTAGGGACTCCAAATCTAGGGAAAATAACTTATTTAAACATTTTAATAGAAGTGTTATGATCAGCACTACTAGTTGGAATAGATTCCACCCACTTAGTAACATAATCAACAACAACTAGAATATGAGTATACCCGTTGGACTTTGGAAAAGGTCCCATATAATCAAAACCCCAAACATCAAATGGTTCAATAACAAGTGAGTAATTCATAGGCATTTCCTGACGTCTACTAATATTACCAATTCTTTGACATTCATCACAAGACAAGACAAACTTACGAGCATCCTTGAAGACAGTAGGCCAATAAAACCCAAATTGTAATACCTTGTGTGCAGTTCTATCTCTAGCGTGGTGTCCTCCGTAGGCCTCGGAATGACACTTGTGTAGGATCTATTCCTGTTCATCTCAGGTACACAACGTCTAATAACACCATCTACCCCTTCTTTATAAAGGTGTGGGTCATCCCAAAAGTAATGTCTTAAATCATAGAAGAACCTTTTCTTTTATTGGTATGTGAAACTAGGCGGTATAAATTTAGCAACAATGTAATTATCATAATCAGCATACCATGGAGCATTACACGAAGCATTTATGACAACTAGTTGTTCATCAAGAAAGCTATCATCAATAGGTAGTGGGTCATCAAGAAAATTCTCTAACCTAGAAAAGTTGTCTGCTACGGGGTTCTCAACACCCTTTCTATCAATAATATGCAAATCAAATTCTTGTAGCAGAAGAACCCATCTAATAAGTCTTGGTTTAGTATCTTTATTTTCCATAAGATATTTCAGAGCAGCATGATCAGTGTGAATAGTTACTTTGAAATCAACAATATAAGGTCTAAACTTGTCACAAGCAAACACAAGTGCTAAAAATTCCTTTTCAGTGGTAGCATAGTTTCTTTGAGCATTGTCTAGAGTTTTACTAGCATAGTGGATAACATTTAATTTCTTATCAACTCTTTGTCCTAGAACAACACCAACGACATAATCACGACCATCACACATAATTTCAAAGGGTAGGTTCCAATCAGGTGGTTGAACAACAGGTGCAGAAATCAAGGCATTCTTAAGGATTTCAAATGCTTCTACACAATCATCATAAAAAGAAAAAGGAACATATTTTTGCAAGAGATTATTGATAGGCTGATAAATTTTAGAGAAATCTTTAATAAATCTCCTATAAAAATCAGCATGGCCAAGGAAACTTCTTATACCTCTGATATCCGTGGGACACGACATTTTTTCAATAGCATCTACTTTAGCTTTATCCACCTCATTACCTCTTTTGGAGATTTTGTGTCCCAAGACAATGCCCTCATTAACCATAAAGTGACACTTATCCCAATTCAAGACAAGATTAGTTTCTTCACATCTCTGCAAAACTCGATCAAGGTTGCTCAAGCAATCACCAAAAGAAGTTCCGTAAACGGAGAAGTCATCCATGAAAACCTCAACAATCTTTTCACAAAAGTCAGGGAATATAGTAGTCATACATCTTTGAAAGGTAGTAGGTGCATTGCATAAACCAAAAGGTATATGTCTATAAGCAAAGGTACCAAAAGGGCAAGTAAAAGTTGTCTTTTCTTGGTCCTCTTTTGACATAGGTATTTGAGAGAAACCAGAATAACCATCTAGAAAGCAGAAGTGTGTGTGTTTAGATAGTCTTTCTAGCATTTGATCAATAAAAGGTAGAGGATAATGATCTTTCCTAGTAGCTTTATTTAATTTCCTAAAATCAATTACCATTCTATATCCTATAACAATTCTTTGCGGGATCAATTCATTTTTATCATTAGGAACAACAGTAATACCTCCCTTCGTAGGGACACTATGAACAGGACTAACCCATCTACTATCAGCAATAGGATAAATTATACCTGCCTCCAGAAGCTTTAATATTTCATTTCTTACCACTTCTTTCATTTTAGGATTTAACCGTCGTTAGTGATTGACAAATGGTTTAGCATCAGGTTCCATATTAATTTTATGCTGACATAGAGTGGGACTAATGCCCTTAAGATCATCAAGAGTGTATCTAATAGCAGCATGGTGCTTCTTCAGAGTTTTCAATAATCTCATTTCTTCATGCTCTGAAAGGTTAGCACTAATAATAACAGGATATATCTTCTTTTCATCAAGATAAGCATATTTCAGAGTATCCGGTAATTGTTTAAGCTCAAACATGAGATCACCCTTGGGTCGAGGAGGATCCCCAAGTATTTCAACCGGCAAGTTGTGTTTCAAAATAGGATGCTGATCAAAGAAAATCATATCTATTACATTCCTTTAATTCATATGCATATCGTTTTCATGGTCTAGCAAATATTGTTCTAAAGGATCAGTAGGAGGCACAACAATATAAGCAAGACAAATAATTTCATCCTTACTAGACAATTCTATATCATGGGGTTGTCTACGAAATTTAGAGAAATTAAACTCATGGGACACATCTCGAAAACTCACGGTACCAATTGAAAGTACGTTATATCGACTAGAGGGGGGGGGGGTGAATAGGCAATTTTTACAAATTCATCACTTGAAGAATGTCAACTTTGAGGAATTTGAAATGTGATGAATAACTCACAATGGAATAAGTACTCAAGTGCATGAGAAACATAGAAAAAGCATAATCATCATGATGAAATGAAACATGCACAGGTTACAAGTAGCGTGAGACAGGATAAGCGATGATGAACAAGGTAACTGAAGAATTTGAGGTGAGGAATTTGGGAAAATCTTCAATCAAATTCTTCAAATAGCAAAGTTCAATTTCATCAACAGTTATACACGGAATTGGAAGGGTTGAGGAAATAGAACCAGGTAGCTTGATGAAGACAATGATTTGATGACCCAGTTCCAACTGCTGTGACAGTTGTACGTCTGGTTTGGAGCGGCCTGGTATTTAAACCAAAGGACACACAGTCCCAGGACACACAGTCCTTACCGTACTCTCCTTGAGCTAAGGTCACACAGTCCTCGCCCAACACTCGTGGTAAGTCTTCAGGGTAGACTTCCAAAACCCTCACAAACTGGTCACCCGACGATCCACAATTTACTGCTGGATGCTCTAGACCAAGGTTACTTCGTGATCCCCAATTGACTGCACGAGCACTAGACCATGACGCCTAACCGTCTGGAGGATGCACAGTCCTCAAAGGTGACAAGCGCCGGTTCCACACAGGAATTTCTTCAGTGATGCTCAATCACTTTGGGTTTGGTGGTTTGGTTGTGGGTTTTTCCTCACTGATGATTTTCTCTCAAAAGTCCTTGGAGGATGGGTTGCTCTCAAATGACAAGTGTCAGTTCTCTCTCGGAGCAGCCAACCAGCTAGTGGTTGTGTGTGGGGGGTGGCTATTTATAGCCAGGGTGCAACCTGACATGATAAGACATTAATGCCCCCAATGATATGACCGTTATGTGGATAAGAATGATTGGTGACAGCTGGCGCTAAGCACAACAACGGTCGGAATTTCGAACTATGAAGGTCCTCAGCTTATCATGTTCCTCACTTGTAGGCAATTCGCACTGGCGAAATCCTAACTCCTCAGTCAGATCAATTTCCTCAGAGACCAGAAGAACTTCATCTCTGTCAGTGAAGAACTTGTCTGAGCCGTAAGAGATTTCCAAAGGCTTCACTCGAAGGATTGTATAGGTTGAGGATCTTGGAGTTAAGCATGAGTTGGAAATTTTCCTTAGTATTACCTCGGCCCCCTTTAACAGTATGGTGTTTCCTATGACTCAAAGAAAAGGAAATGAAACTACGAAAACAAGTCTTCACGCTTCATGTTCCTCGTTCATATCTTCAAGGTCACACCAACTTCTTCATTTTCAAAGTCTTCACAAAGTCTTTACCAAAGTCTTAAGAAAGTCTTCAGCAAAGTCTTCACTTGAAGACATACATTTTTAGGGGTCAATAATCTCCGGATATATCAAACTCCTCATAGACTTATAGATCCTGTGTACACTCACAAACACATTAGTACCTTAACCTATAAGTCTTCAATACACCAAAATCACTAAGGGGCACTAGATGCACTAAAAATCTCCCCCTTTTTGGTGATTGATGACAAATAGGTTAAGTTTTCAACGGGGATAAACATATGAAGTGAAGGTATAGACTTTGAGGAATTTGATAGCAAGATATAGAAGAACTCCCCCTAAAATGTGCATATTTGAGGAATTTGCTTTGAACTTCAAATGCACATGGCAGGTTGAAACATGGAGAACTCCCCCTATATCTTTCTACTATATATTCAAATGTGTGAGGAAAATGGTGTCTGACGAAATTCAGCATGTATGCATTAAGGTACTTGAGGAAATAAACATGCGAGGAAATAGTTCAAAAGTGTCAGACCACCATCGGACTTAAGTTTACAACTCAAGCAACAAAAGTTTCAGAAGAGCGAGAGTTGTAACTTAAACAAAAATATAGCCCATATAGAGAGATCTGCTTGAAGACTAACTCAAATTTTCTCCCCCTTTGTCATCAAAGACCAAAAGGGACGAAAAAGTGAGGACTAACGCCCCTTTTAAGACTTTCATCGTGTTGGTGAGGAAGGAGCGCCAGCATTGTCGGGGTCGTTTGTTGATGCATGGCCTGTAGCAGTGTCGTCAATGTCTTCATCATCATTGCACTCGCGAGATGAAGAATATGAACTTGCCACCATCGGAGGAACTTGAACTTTCTTGAATTTCTTTTGAGGTCGCTGAGCCCAGTCGGGATGTTCCTCAATATCTATCTCATTCAGTTCTTCAGAAGACATGATGTGAGACAGTATGGTCCAAGTGCAGTTGAGGGTTTCATGCACATAGTAGTGATTCCTCTTCACTGTGTTCTGCGTCACAGTCATGTTCTGCACAATGTAACCAAGTTGACGCTTCACCCACTTGTGATTGCGACCGACCTTCTGATGAAGACTTATTAGAAGCTCGCGATCAGTCATCACACGAGGGGCAGACGCTAGAGGTTGTTGAGCTGAGGCTTTTGCACCGGAGTCTTGAGTGGCAGTGTCATCATTGGTGGAGAAGGAGGCGGCTTTGCGAAACTGTCCATCCAAAGGACGAGTGCCTTCATCAATGACAGATTTGCCTTTTCCTTCAATTGAGGCAATTGAGCTCTTGATGACTTCTATTGGAGGCAGAAAGCCAAAGTGATTCTGAAAATCAGCGTTGAAGGGAACTGAGGACTTTGCCCTGATGAATTTCATGATCCATGGCGCATAGGGCTTCTGTTCAAATGGAGCTAAGGCAGCACTGGCCAATGTCCTCATGAAGAAATCATGTAAGTCGATGGGAATCCCATGAATGATGTTGAAGAGCATATTCTTCATGACTCCTTCCACTTCTTCTTCTTCAGAATCGTGGCCTTTCTGAGGACATAGTGTATTTGTGAGGATACGGTAAACAACCCTGGGCACATATAGCAGATTCGTCACAAGGAAGGTGTTTTGTTGAGGCATTCCAGGAGGCAATGGATTCATCAACACTTGCATCAGCTAATTTGGAAGTGCTGGCTCATTAAATAGTTTGCAGGCTTCATCCGAGGGAATTGGAACTGGTACACACTGAAGCAATTCAGAAGCTTGAGCAGTGAAGTGTGTTGATCCTGTCATCCAGTCCAATATCCAGGAGTTGACGTCTGAAGCATTTCCGCTGATATGCAATGTGGCACAGAACTGAAGAATAAGTTCTTCATTCCAATCGCAGATGTCGACATAGAATGGAAGAATGCCTGCATCATGAAGAACTTGGAGCACCGGTGTGAATGATGGAATGGTTTCCATGTCAGCATGAGGAATTTGGTGGTGCTCGAAGAATTTCTTCTTCTCACAAAGAACTGATGCATAGTAGTTGAGTTGCGTTGCAGTCCAGAATCTGTTGCGTCCTGCCCTTGCAGAGTCATAGGGATGTGGACCTGTGAAGAACATGCGCTCACTGAAGAAATTTCTTTTGAGGAATTTGGGGCGCGCTGAGCTTTGCAATGGCATTCTGGGCTTCGGTTGAAGAATTGGCTTGAAGCGGCCCTTGATCTCCTTTGGCATGGGAGGAACTTCAGACTGAGTAATTTGAAAAATAGGTTCATGAGCTGCGGCGGGAGCATCAAGAATATCACTTGTTGCAGCTGGAATTTCTTCACTGGCTTGAATGTTCAGATTGGCAGATTCTTTAGGTATTTCTTCAGTCGGAGCAGGTGACTAAGGAATCTGCAGCAGAGGTGTAGTCACTGGTGAATTTGGGTGTGCAGATTCCCAATATTCATCATTGATGACCGGAGTGGTGTCACCAATGTCAACTTCCTCATCAATTTCTTCAACACCAGCTTCCACAGCAGTGTACTGAAGCTGGGGCGTTGATACTTTTGGGGTTGAAGAAGTGTCTTCAACAACTGTTTCTTCATCAATCTACTCTGTTGAAGCAGAATGATTTTCTTCTTTCTCTGGGATGACATATTCTACCCCGAAAGGCACAATCTCGTAGGCAGGTGCTGAGGAAATTGGGGTTGCATCAATTGGTCCAGTTGAAGATCTTGGCATAGTCTTCAACTTCTTCAAAGCTGGTGTTTCTGAAGTTGATGCCTTTCTATTGAGAGTGTTTTCCTCAGCAGTGACAGTTTCTTTAGGAACGACTGTTGCAGCTGCCCTGGTGGGTTCAGTTTCTTCAGGCGCAGCAGAATCTTCAGCTGGCCTATCAGTTTCTTCAGGTGCAACATGAGTATCAGTTGGCCTTTCAGTTTCTTCAAGCACAACATTGGAGGTTGCCCTGGCATGTTCATCAGTGGTCCGAGTTTCCTCAGCAGCACTGGCAGTTGCTTCTGGTGCAGAAGCATTTCCTTCAGCATTTTCATTAGGTTGAGCATTTTCATCAGCTGCCTGAGGAATTTCATCTGCAATCTGAGGAATTTCTTCAGACTGAGGCTTTTGTGGTTGCGATCGAGCTGCAACCCTGGAGTTGTGATCCTTTACAGCTGCTTGAGCAGCCCTGTCGAATCTGACCTTGGTGCCCTTCCATTCAGCATCATATCTCTTTTGATCTTCAGAGAGTGTGCAAATTTCGGACTGAACAGTGACGAGTTGATTTGGGGTCAAATTCATCACATTGTCTCTTAGGAACTTTTCTTTTCGAACCTTGTTCCTGTTAGATCTCAGAGCTTGCTCTCTCTTCCATTTATCTTCAGAAATGAAGTGGGTGAGGACATGGTCCACTCCATGAGGCAGATTTAGTGAAGAAAGTGGGGTGCTCGGATCATCATGCCATATGTCGATGAAGTTGAGGATCATCTTGGGATCTAGCATGAGAGGAACAGAGCTTCCCTTTGCTCTAGTAGCCCTTTGTTGACTTTGCCTGATGATTTCTTCTAATTCTTCATCATCAGCTTCATCATCATTTTCCTCAGAACCTGAGGGTATGGTCACCACAACCTTGCTTGAGTGGGGACTTGGTCTTTGACCTCGTCCAGCAGTTTTCTTCAGTCTCAACGCAGAAGGTCTGGTTGAAGACTTTGCAGTGTTGGAGGGGCTTGCTATGATCTGCGAAACTCTAGAGAATCCCTCAGTCCTCTTACATGTTGCCAGATGCAATGGGGTTGAGGACTTTGCAGTTGCCGCAGAAGACTAAGCAGCAACTGTTCCAGCAGCCGAAGGTTTTGTAGGCTGAGGCCTTTGACCTTGAGGAATCTGCTGTGAAGGTTTTGAGGTTGAAGAACTTGTCTTCACTGCAGATTTCTTCATCTTGAGTTTCTTCAGAGCACTTGCAGAGGCTCCGGCAGAGGTAGCAGCAGCAGCAGAATCCTCATTGAATTTCATCACTGCTTCCTTGGCTTTCTTCGCCAGCTTTGCTTGCTGCTTCTCCCATTTGTGAGGAAAGTCCTCACCAGTCTTGAGGCTAGTGGGATCAGCAATTTGATTTGGTGCAAGGGGAGGCCTGCTGCAAGGAGGTTTTACTGCAAATTTCATCATGTATTTTGGGGTTACATAATGATATTCCTTCCATTCCCTTGCCCATCTCCTCTCAATCTTTTGCAGACGAATCTTTCTCTGCTTGGTAGTCTCTTTGCCATGAGTTTCTTCATCAGGTGTGCAGTATTCCTCATACACATCATCTGGAATCTCAAAGGCAGTGTGCACGTCTGGCTTCTTTCCACCTTTTTGAGGTTTCTTTCCGTCAGCCATTTTCTTCACTTGAGGAATATGAACTCTTGAGGACTCTAAAGAGGTACACAGTTTTTCTTCAAGAAGTGCTGCAAATGAGTTAAGTTGATGAGAACCTAGTGATTCATCAGCGGACATGTTGTACCTGTGAACAGAGTATAGGTGCGAGGAATTTGAAGAGGTCATATGCGTTCTCAGAAATTTTGAAAAAAATAGGTGTGAGGAATTCGACCATGGATGTCTTAAGGAATTTCACTAAGTGTTCTTTGTCTCAGGTTCCAGAGTTGTGGAAATTTTGAGGATTCGCACAATTGAGGAATCTTGAAGAAAGTCATTACTTAGGGAAAGTCATCAAGTATGAGAAGATGACGGTGCTTGTAGAGCAAGAATCATGATGAGTAAACACCTTTTGAGGAATATGAAGAGCATTTGAAGATCAAACAAGGGCAGTAAAAATAAATTTTATTTACCCTGGTGAAGAACATGACGAACTCAGAGATGAGATTGGGAAGTTCGTCCGTTCAAATCTCCCACGCCCTAGCTTGGCAGAGGGAGACAGCTACAGCGGTGGCGGGATGAAGATTTCCGCGGCCGGTGCGAGTATGGCGTCGATGAGGTTGAGGCAGTGAAGCTCTTCCTCACCGGCGACGATGAATTTAGCGGCGGCGCTAGGTTGGAGCTCGGGAGAGGGATGAGATGCGGAGTAACCGAGCACAGTTGATGGGAAGGGGGTATTTATAGAGGAAGTGAAAAACGATCCGCCCGAAGATTTTGGACAGGATTGCCCGTGACCCTTGCTCTCCACGCGACAGGTGTCACCCACGTACTTAGCGGTGGTGATCGTGGGTTATCTAGGCATGCGAACCGGAACCGTTTGTGCGAGAACCGCTGAATATTTTGATAGTGAAAATTTCAAATCTTCCGTTCGCAAATTCTTCAGCTGTCAATGACACAGTGAAGACTTTGAACGAGTTTCAAAGTAGAACGCATATGAAGAATTTGTGAACAGACTGGGTTGAGTTTAGCATAGAGGGGTAAAGGGTCCGATCACATTCACTTAGATGAAAATCAACTTGAAGAATTAGCAATAAGTGAATGCTGTTGAGGACATTGAAAACTCAAATATAGATATATAGTCAATGAAGAACATGAGTTTCAAAGTTTGAAGAATTTGAAAAGTTGAGGAATTTGAATTTTTTTGAGGAATTTGCAAATTTTAGGAATTTGATGATTTGAAGAATTTGCACAAATGATGAAAAACTCAACTTTGAAGAATTTCAACTATTGTTGGTGGCGTGACCCACGTATAAGAATGATGACTTCAGACACCGCGTACAATTGTCGTAGGGTTCCGAGAATCAAATGCTTCATTAATTTCTTCACACTTAGAGGGTTATTCTTCATTGATTGAAGAAAATCATTTCTTCGTGTGTTGCACATCAAGGTCATCAATTTTGCATAAGTGTTAGGATGTGTGTCTTTCTTCAAAGAACATTCGAAGATTCTAAGATATTTAGCTCACACCGCAACTTGCAAAATCTCTTTTCATCCAAGGGCTTAGTGAAGATATTGGCCAGCTGTTCTTCAGTGGGGATGTGGTCGATGGAGGTGTCACCCTTGAGTACATGATCTCGAAGAAAGTGATGACGAATTTGGATGCACTTGGTCTTGGAATGCTGAACTGGGTTATAAGAAATCTTGATGGCACTCTTGTTGTCACAGTAAAGAGGCACATTCTTCAGCTTGATGCCATAGTCCTTGAGGGTTTGCTTCATCCATAGTAGCTGAGCGCAACATGAACTGGCAACAATGTACTTAGCTTCAGCAGTAGAGAGTGAAACGCAGTTCCGCTTCTTCGAGGACCAACAGACTAAGGATCGTCCGAGGAAATGACATGTGCGTGAGGTTGACTTGCAATCCACAGATCTCCAGCATAGTCAGCATCAGAGTATCCGACGAGGTGAAGATTTGAGCCCTTGGGATACCATAATCCAAGTGTTGGTGTGTGAGCTAAGTATCGAAGAATATGTTTCACAGCCTTATGGTGTGATTCCTTCGGTGTTGCTTGGAATCGGGCACACATGCAAACACTTAGCATAATATCAGGCCTAGATGCACATAGATACAATAATGAACCAATCATGGAGCGGTATACCTTCTGATCAAGTCTTTACAATTTTCATCAGTGCAGAGGTGGCCTTTTGAAGGCATTGGAGTTTTGACGCCTTTGCAATCGTGCATGTCGAATTTCCTCAGAACATCTTTGAGGTATTTCTCTTGTGAGATGAAGATGCCGTTATCTTGCTGACGAATTTGAAGACCTAGGAAGAATTTCAACTCTCCCATCATAGACATTTGATATTCTTCACTCATCATATAGGAAAATTCATCACTATAACGTTTGTCAGTACAGCCAAAGATAATAACGTCTACATATATTTGGCATATGAACAGTTCATTGTCATAAGATTTTGTGAAAAGAGTTGGGCCGAGTGAACCGGGTTTGAAGCCTTTCTTCATGAGGAATTCCTTCAGAGTGTCGTACCACACCCGAGGGGCCTGCTTGAGGCCATAGAGGGCCTTGTTTAGTCTGAAGACTTTGTCAGGATGCTTAGGATCTTCAAAACTTGGGGGTTGAGCAACATATACTTCTTCCTCAAGCTTACCATTGAGGAATGCACTTTTCACATCTATTTGATATAAGATGATATTATGATGGTTAGCGTAAGCAAGTAATATGCGAATAGCTTCAAGTCTAGCAACAGGTGCAAACATTTCATCAACGTCAATTCCTTCTACCTGTGTGTAGCCTTGAGCTACAAGACGAGCCTTATTCCTCACCACGAGGCCATTTTCATCTTGCTTGTTGCGATAGATCCACTTGGTACCTATGATGTTATGTTTGCGAGGATCTAGTCGTTTGACAAGTTCCCACATGTTGTTGAGCTTGAACTGATGCAATTCCTCTTGCATAGCTTGTATCCACTCAGGCTCCTTAAAGGCTTCATTGACTTTGGTGGGCTCTATTATAGAGACAAAAGCAAAGTGCCCACAAAAGTTAGTTAAATGTGAAGCTTTTGAGCGAGTGAGGGGTCCTGGTGCATTGATGTCATCGATGATTTTGTCAATCTGTACTTCATTTGCAACTCTAGGATGAGCAGGTTGACGTGGCTGAGGATTTTCATCAGCACCATTTTCCTCAGGTGAATTGGCATGAATATCTTCATACGTTGGTATGACTTCCTCAGTGGGTATGATATCTTTAGTTGCCTTCAACTTGATGGATTCCTCAGGAGTCTGTTCATCTATCACAGAAGGCAGGTGCTCTCTTTGCGAGCCATCAGATTCATCGAATCGCACATCTACAGTTTCAACAACCTTGTGATGGTAGGTGTTGAATACTTTGTAGGTGTGCGAGTCCTTTCCACAACCAAGCATAAAACCTTCATGTGCTTTTGGTGCAAACTTAGAATTGTGATGAGGATCTCTGATCCAGCATTTTGCACTGAAGACTTTGAGATAACTTACATTGGGTTTCTTGCCAGTCATAAGTTCATATGAAGTATTCTTTAAGAATTTGTGAAGATATACCCTGTTGATGATGTGGCATGCAGTATCAATTGCCTCAGGCCAGAAGCGACGAGGAGTCTTGTATTCATCAAGCATGGTGCAAGCCATCTCAACGAGAGTCCTGTTCTTCCGCTCCACGATGCCATTCTGTTGAGGAGTATATGGGGCAGATAACTCATGAGTAATACCAAGTTCATCAAGATATTCATCAAGATTAGTGTTCTTGAATTCAGTCCCATTATCACTCCTAATATGCTTGATCTTGACGCCGAAGTTGGTGGAGGCCCTTGAAGCAAATCGTCTGAAGACATCCTGCACTTCATTTTTGTACAGAATAATATGCACCCATGTGTAACGAGAGTAATCATCAACAATGAAAAAGCCATACAAACTTGATGCATTTGTTAGTACGGAGTAATGAGTGGGGCCAAAGAGATCCATGTGAAGCAATCAAAGGATCGAGTCATGGTCATGATTGTCTTCGAGGGATGCTTGGATCTGGTCATCTTCCCAGATTCACATGCACCGCAGAGGTGGTCCTTGAGGAATTTGACACCCTCGATGCCAATGACGTGCTTTTTCTTCATGAGTGTGTGCAGGTTCCTCATACCAGCATGTCCAAGTCGTCGATGCCACTGCCAGCCTTCTGAAGACTTTGCAAGTAAGCAAGTGGCAGGTTGAGGACCTGTAGAGAAATCAACAATATACAAGTCTTCTCTCCTAAAGCCTTCAAAGACTTTGGAATTGTCAGATTCCATGATGACAACACAACGAAATTTTCCAAACACGACAACCATATCAAGATCACAAAGCATTGAGACAGACATAAGGTTGAACCCAAGGGATTCAACAAGCATCACCTTATTCATGGTTCGGTCCTTTGAGATAGCAACCTTACCAAGTCCCAATACCTTGCTTTTTTCCTTTGTCTGCGTAGGTGATATGCTTCATAGGAGATGGAGTGAGTGGCAAATTCATAAGTAGATTCTTGTCACCCGTCATGTGGTTTGTGCATCCACTATCGAGGACCCACTCAGTAGCTTGTAGAATATCATCTTGCAGATGAATTAGTACAACTTACGAACTCATATGCTTTAGAGTGAAGAATATGCCATCAATTTCATCAGACATAATTTCATCACACAAGATAGTAAGCAAGTAATGTGAGGATGAGAGAAATGAGGAATTCATTTCTGCGTAGTTAGCTTGCGTCCTTTCAAGCATTTCCTCAGGTCTCCAGCATGTTCATCAGATGTTCAGTTTCATCTGGAGACCTGACCCCGCATAAGAAATTAGTTCAATTTCTTCACCAGCCACATCTGGAGGGGTGGCAAAGAGTTCATCATTCTGCGTGCACCATGTGAAAAAGGAGGCATTGAAGCAAGTGCGCTTCGTTTCACAGGGCGAGGATTACATTACTCAAATGAATAAGAAGAGAAATTCTTCGAGGACTTATGAACATAATGGTTTGAAGAATAATACACATATTCATAACTCTTAGGTTTTCCCTGCGAAACAGAGGCATTAGTATGAGAATGATAATTTTGACCATTTGAGGAATTTGGTCCATATGAGGAATTTGATATGGGGTTCCTATTCTTCATGAGTGGTGTCGTGAGGACATTTACTTGAAGATTTTGTAGGTAGCTCTTGGGAACCCAGATTTTCTTCATAGGAGAACCGTTCCTGCAGTTAGTTCCAACAAATCTAGCAAATACTTCACCTTTCTGATTTTTGAAGAATTTGTAGTTCGAGTCAAGTGATTCATCAAAGAAATATGAAGTTTCACACGTAAAGCCAGATAAAGTGGATGGATCTATAGGAGGTCCTTTCGCAGCAACCCATGAGGTTTTGGGGTACTGCTCAGGCGTCCAGTAGGATCCATCAGCGTTGAGTTTCCTCACAAAGGCTATACCCTCTTTCCTCGGGTTCTTGTTCAGAATCTGCTTTTTGAGGACATCGAAAAGGGTTTGATGCCCTTTGAGACTTTTGTACATGCCTGTCACATACAATTCCTTCAACCCTGCATTGTCATCAGTGATACTAGTGGTATCCTTAGATGAGGAATTTAAGACCACGGGAATAGTTGAAGAAATTGCAGCAATAGAAGCATTTGAACATTCAGGTGAAGAATTAGCAGTTTCACGTTCGATGCATTCCAAACAAGGTGGAATGAAATCTTCCTGAGCGGTACTGATCTGTTGAGCTAGTAAGGAATCATTTTCCCTTTGGAGATCCTCATGTGACACCCTCAGTTTCTCAAGATCTTGCTTTCTTTGAAGAAATTCATAAGAAAGCTTCTCATGATCAGCTAAGAGGTTGTTATGATGACTCTATAGGTTATCATACTTCGTCTGAAGAATTTTGAGATCGACAGACAGAGTTTGAGTCCGATCCACTTCATGGTTCAAGAGATCATCGCTTTTGTCTAGCATTTTCTGAAGCTTTTCAAGTGCACTTTGTTGCTTAGTGGCAATTTTAACAAGTTTAGCATAGCTAGGTTTCACATATTCATCAGATTCACCTTCACTTGATTCAGATGAGGAATGATGTTTGTGTACCTTTGAGCCTTTCGCCATGAAGCAATAGGTGGGAGCATAATCATCATTGTTGACGTCAGAGTCGTTGGAGTAGTCAAATTCTTCATCGTTGAAGATGGACTTGCTGACGAAAGCAGTAGCGAGAGCAAGGCTAGTGACACCAAATTCTGATTCCTCCTCAGATTCTTCCTCTTCTTCACATTTTTTAGATTCTTCCTCAGAGTCCATTTCCTTGCCAATGAATGCTCGTGCCTTTCTAGAACCATTCTTCTTGTGCTTTGAGGATTTTGAAGATGAGGACTTTGCAGATGAGGACTTTGAAGATTTCTTGTTTTTCTTCTAGTCATCAGAACTATCATCCTTATATTTCTTATTCTTCTTTGAATCTTTTGCCCGGAGAGGATAGTCAGAGATAAAGTGACCAGACTTCTTGCAACGATGACAAGTTCTTTTCTTGTAGTCTTCCGAGGAATCTGATTTCCTCAAGCCACTTTTTGATGACTTTCCAAATCCACCTCTCCTTGAGAACTTCTGGAATTTTCTCACAAGCATTGCTAGTTCCTGACTTAGTTCTCCAGGATCACCAAGGTTGCTGTCAGAATCTTCTTCTTCAGATGAGAAAATTGCTTTTGTCTTCAGTGCACGAGATCTTCCATAGCTTGGCCCGTAGAGGTCTCTCTTCTCAGCTTGTTGGAATTCATGAGTATTGAGTCTCTCAAGAATATCAGCAGGATCAAGTGACTTGTAGTCACCACGTTCTTGAATCATCAAAGCCAAATTATCAAATGAGGAGTCAAGAGATCTTAGCAGTTTCTTCACCACTTCATGGTTAGTGATATCGGTGGCACCCAGTGCTTGAAGCTCATTGGAGATATCATTGAGATGATCAAAAGTTCACTAAACATTTCCATTGTGAAGTCTCTTGAAGCGGTTGAAGAGATTGCAAAGAACATCAACACGAGAGTCACGTTGAGTGGAAACACCTTCGTTGACTTTGGATAGCCTTTCCCAGATAAGCCTAGCAGACTCCAAAGCACTCACTCTGCCATACTGACCTTTGCTCAGATGGCCACAGATGATATTCTTCGCTTGAGAATCGAGTTGCTTGAATCTCTTCAAATTAGCAGTAGTAAACGTGGGAGTGACAGAGTGCACACCATTTTCCACAACATACCAGAGATCGTTGTTAATAGCTTCAAGGTGCATATGCATCTTGTTCTTCTAGTAGGGGTAGTCTGTCCCATCGAAGGTAGGACACCCCACGGAAACCTTGATCATACCTACAGTCGACATAACTAGAACTCCAGGTGGTTAAACCAAAATCACATAGAGCGAGGGAGTACCTGCTCTGATACCAATTGAAAGTACGTTATATCGACTAGAGGGGGGGTGGGGGTGAATAGGCAATTTTTATAAATTCATCACTTGAAGAATGTCAACTTTGAGGAATTTGAAATGTGGTGAATAACTCGCAGCGGAATAAGTACTCAAGTGCATGAGAAACATAGCGACAGCATAGTCATCATGATGAAATGAAACATGCACAGGTTACAAGTAGCGTGAGACAGGATAAGCAGTGATGAACAAGGTAACTGAAGAATTTGAGGTGAGGAATTTGGGAAAATCTTCAATCAAATTCTTCAAACAGCAAAGTTCAATTTCATCAACAATTATATGAGGAATTGGAAGGGTTGAGGAAATAGAACCAGGTAGCTTGATGAAGACAATGATTTGATGACCCAGTTCCAACTGCTGTGACAGTTGTACGTCTGGTTTGGAACGGCCTGGTATTTAAACCAGAGGACACACAGTCCTTACCGTACTCTCCTTGAGCTAAGGTCATGCAGTCCTCGCCCAACACTCATGGTAAGTCCTAAGGTTAGACTTCCAAAACCCTCACAAACTGGTCACCCGACGATCCACAATTTACTGCTGGATGCTCTAGACCAAGGTCACTTCGTGATCCCCAATTGACTGCAGGAGCACTAGACCATGACGCCTAACCGTCTGGAGGATGCACAGTCCTCAAAGGTAACAAGCGTCGGTTCCACACATGAATTTCTTCAGTGATGCTCAATCACTTTGGGTTTGGTGGTTTGGTTGTGGGTTTTTCCTCACTGATGATTTTCTCTCAAAAGTCCTTGGAGGATGGGTTGCTCTCAAATGACAAGTGTCAGTTCTCTCTCGTAGCAGCCAACCAGCTAGTGGTTGTGTGTGTGGGGGGTGGCTATTTATAGCCAGGGTGCAACCTGGCATGATAAGACATTAATGCCCCCAATGATATGACCGTTATGTGGATAAGAATGATTGGTGACAGCTGGCGCTAAGCACAACAACGGTCGGAATTTCGAACTATGAAGGTCCTCAGCTTATCATGTTCCTCACTTGTAGGCAATTCGCACTGGCGAAATCCTAACTCCTCAGTCAGATCAATTTCCTCAGAGACCAGAAGAACTTCGTCTCTGTCACTGAAGAACTTGTCTGAGCTGTAAGAGATTTCCAAAGGCTTCACTCGAAGGATTGTATAGGTTGAGGATCTTGGAGTTGAGCATCAGTTGGAAATTTTCCTTAGTATTACCTCGACCCCCTTTAACAGTATGGTGTTTCCTATGACTCAAAGAAAAGGAAATGAAACTACGAAAACAAGTCTTCACGCTTCATGTTTCTCGTTCATATCTTCAAGGTCACACCAACTTCTTCATTTTCAAAGTCTTCACAAAGTCTTCACCAAAGTCTTCAGAAAGTCTTCAGCAAAGTCTTCACTTGAAGACATACATTTTTAGGGGTCGATAATCTCCGGATATATCAAACTCCTCATAGACTTATAGAGCCTGTGTACACTCACAAACACATTAGTACCTTTACCTATAAGTTTTCAATACAACAAAATCACTAAGGGGCACTAGATGCACTAACAATAAGGTAAAGGGAATTGCCCTCACGCTAGCACCCACATCACATAGGCCATGATAACAATGATCTCCTATTTTAACAGAAACAATAGACATGCCAACAATAGGTCTATGTTCATCTTTAGCATCAGGTCTAGCAATTCTAGCAGCTTCATCACAAAAAATGAATAACATGCCCATCAATATTATCAACCAAGATATATTTAACCATAGCTATACTATTTCAACTTCAATTTTCCCAGGGGGAGTAGGTGTTCTAACATAGCTCTTACGAACAACAATTGAAGCTTTAGCATGTTCCTTTATTCTAACAGGGAAAGGTGGTTTCTCAATATAAGCAGTAGGAATAACAGGATCAACATTATAAGTAATAGTTTTTTCTTCAACTTTAATAGGTTCAACTACTTTCACTTAAATGGGAGGATGATATTTAAACCACTTCTCCTTAGGGAGATCAACATGAACAACAAAAGATCCATAGAAAGAAGCTACTATCTCGTAGTCAAGTCCATATTTAGTGCTAAATTCATGAAAAGCATTGGTGTTAACAAAAGATTTAACACAATCAAACTTAAGGTTTATACCTGACTCCTTACCTTCGCCGAGTTCCCAATCTTCAGAGTTGCGTTTAATTCTTTCCAATAAATCCCTTTTGAAGTCAATATCTTTCTTCATATAGGAACCAGTACAAGAAGTATCGAGCATGGATTGATCATTACGAGAATGCCGAGCATAAAAAATCTGAATAATAATTTCTCTCGAGAGCTCATGATTGGGGCATGAATATAACATTGCCTTAAGCCTCCCCCAAGATTGAGCGATTCTTTCTCCTTCTCGAGGCCAAAAATTATAGGTATAATTCTGATCACGATGAACCAGATGTAAAGGATAAAACTTCTGATGAAATTCCAATCTCAATCGGTTGCAGTTCCATGATCCAATATCATCACATAGCCTATACCATGTGAGTGCCTTCTCCTTCAAAGATAAATGAAAGAACTTCTTCTTGACATCATCCTCGGGAAAACCTACAAGCTTAAATGATCCACAAACTCCATCCACATAGATTAGATGCAAATCAAGATGTAATGTTCCATATCCCGCATAAGGATTAGCTAGAAGTTTCTCTATCATACTTGAAGGAATTTTATAATAAATATTTTCACTAGGTTCAGTAGGTTGAGGAACAACTCTTTGTGCTTCCGGTCGAGGTGAAGATACCCTGAGGAAGCCCCTCAAAGGATTATTTTCCATAGTAACAAGTGACAGTAAATTTCAGCACACTATATAAATTTTTTCCTTACCAGATTCCACTTACCCAAGGCGCTTCAATCCCCGACAACGGTGCCAGAAAAGAGTCTTGATGACCCACAAGTATAGGGGATCTATCGTAGTCCTTTATATAAGTAAGAGTGTTGAAACCAACGAGGAGCGGAAGGAAATGACAAGCGGTTTTCAGTAAGGTATTCTCTACAAGCGCTGAAATTATCGGTAACAGATAGTTTTGTGATAAGGTAATTCGTAGCTGGTAGCAAGTAATAAATGTAGTAAAGGTGTAGCAAGGTGTCCCAATCCTTTTTGTAGCAAAGGACAATCCTGGACAAACTCTTATATAAAGTGAAGCGCTCCCGAGGACATGTGGGAATTTCTATCAAGCTAGTTTTCATCATGCTCATTTGATTCACGTTCGTTACTTTGATAGTTTGATATGTGGGTGGACCGGTGCTTGGGTGTTGCCCTTAATTGGACGAACCTCCCACTTATGATTAACCTCTCTCGCAAGCATCTGCAACTATGAAAGAAGAACTAAGATAAATCTAACCATAGCATGAAACATATGGATCCAAATCAGCCCCTTACGAAGCAATGCATAAAGTAGGGTTTAAGATTTTGTCACTCCAGCAACCCATCATCTACTTATTACTTCCCAATGCCTTCCCCTAGGCCCAAATAATGGTGAAGTGTCATGTAGTCGACGTTCACATGACACCACTAGAGGAGAGACAACATACATCTCATCAAAATATCGAACGAATACCAAATTCACATGATTACTTATAACAAGACTTATCACATGTCCTCAGGAACAAACGTAACTACTCACAAAGCATGTTCATGTTCATCATATGAGGAGTATTACTTATCATTAAGGATCTGAACATATGATCTTCCACCAAATAAACCAACTAGCATCAACTACAAGGAGTAATCAACACTACTAGCTACCCACAGGTACCAATTTGAGGTTTGAGACAAATATCAGATGCAAGAGATGAACTAGGGTTTGGAGAGGAGATGGTGCTGGTGAAGATGTTGATGGAGATTGACCCCCTCTCAATGATAGGATCATTGGTGATGACGATGGCTTCGATTTCCCCCTCCGGGAGGGAAATTTCCCTGGCAGAACAGCTCTGCCGGAGCTCTAGATTGGTTCTGCCCAAGTTCTGCCTCGAGACGGCGACGCTTTGTCACAAAAGCTCTCTTCTAATTTTTTTCCACGTCAAAACCCTTCATATATATAGATAATATGGGCACCGAAGGGCTGCCAGGGGCCCACACGCCACAAGGGCGCGGCCAGGGGGGTAGGCCGCGCCCAGCAGGCTTGTGACCTCCTGGTGGGTCCCCTCTGGTATTTGTTTCGCCCAATATTTTTTTATATATTCCAAAATAATTCTTGCACTAGTCGGTGTACCCGAGTTTGCATCCGTTTCACCGAATTGGGCAATAATATTGTAACAGTTAGATTTTTGGAGATGCCTATATATACCCCTTCACCACCTCTTAGTCCTAGAGGAAGCACTCAGAACATACAAACACTTGCCCCATCCATTTTTTCAAGAGAGACACCTACTCATCTGTTGAGATCAAGATCACCCACTCCAAGCCTATGGATCTTGATTTATAGCCTCCTCAAGTTGCTTTCCATCGAATTAATCTCTTCCACCCCAGCCAAATCTGTGAGAGAGTGATTGAGTGTTGACGAGACTATCTTTTGAAGAACAAGAGCAAGGAGTTCATCATACTTACCACATCTATTACCTTTTGGAGGGTGGTGACTCCTATATTGGTTAGGTATCGCTTGGGAGCCTCCTACTTCGTGTTGTTGAGTTGAACTAAGAAGTTTGTACGGGCAAGGAGATCACCCGCTTCGTGAAGATCTATCCCGAGTTAGGCTAGTCCTCCGTGGATGAAGGCCATGATGGAATAGACAAGGTTGCTTCTCTGTTGACCCTTTGTGGGTGGAGCCCTTCGTGGAATCTCGCATCCATTACCCTATGTGGGTTGAAGCCTCCATCAACGTGGACGTACGATAGCACCACCTATCGGAACGATGCCAAAAATCTTCGTGTCAACTTTGCGTTTGTTATTCCTATCGTTACACTCTATTTACATATGCTTATCTTTACTTTCCGCTCCTATACTCTTAGACATGCATGTGTAGGTTGTGCTTGATTTGCAACAATTGCTAAAACTTGCGTAGAACTAAAATTGGGAAAAGTTTAGGTTTTAATTTGTCAAGTAGTCTAATCACCCCCCTCTAGACATACTTTCGACCCTAAAAGTGGTATTAGAGCCAGGTTTCTATTGCATTCGTTTCACAACCTTGAAGAGTATGGCATCCAGTGAGGGAAATTATCACCATAAATGTCCATATTTTGATGGTACAAACTTTGCTAGTTGGAAGCATAAGATGAAAATGCATATTCTTGGTCATAACCCCGCCGTTTGGGTTGTTGTTCGTGTTGGCTTGCAAGGTGAATTCTTTGGTTATGGAAAATAACCAGATCGTGAAGCGATGACAGAAGAATTGAAGATGTTGCAATACAACAATCAAGCAAGTCTTGAGAGGATAGCGTAAACCAAGTTTCACGCTCTTGACAAAAAGGTGGATGAGATGACAAAGACATTCATTGAGCTGAAACATGTGGTAGATGCAGTGCCCAATCCCCATTCTACTGATGATGATAGTCCTCCTCTCCAGGCTCACACCAGTTCAGTACACAAGCAAGATCGTCTGTCGTGCCTATTCCAGAGTCGAGACGATCTTCATCAGCACCTGCAACTGCTCTGTCTGCTCCTTCAGCACCTTCAACGCCTACTCCACCACCCCAAAGGACATCTGGCTTAGCCTTAGCCGACGCGGTTCTCTAGACTAGTTCATTAGGTACAGGAGGAGGCCATGCATAGAGTGACGCTTAGCTCTATATTCCTTGAACTTTTCAGTAACCTGTTGCCAAAGGGGGAGAAGTGTATAGATCATAGGGCTTTGAGAGAGAGTGTTTTGGATTTTGATTGCTCTCTGCACCTTGAAAACTTGAAAACTTTTGGTTTATCGCTTGTTGGTTTCAAACCTTGTTGGTGTTTGATCATATACTATTTGTGTGTTGCTACTACTTCCTATCCTTGGGATGTTTATATGATGATCATTAACTTATGTTTGGTGTAATGTTCTTTGTAATTCATTCATATTTTGTCGCACACCGCCAAGTTGTATGTGACATGGAATAGTACCCCATGAACCTAATCGATTGTGTATTTGGATTCAAATGCAAATTTAAAAATAGTGCACAAATTTAGGGGGAGCTCTTACTTATCACATAATTCTCAAAGCGATGATGCTATTCATTGATTATATCATATGTCGAAGCTTTGATCGATATCTTGTCATCAATTACCAAAAAGGTGGAGACTGAAAGCACAACTCCTCCCTAGGTGGTTTTGGTAATTAATAACAACATATATTTCATTGGACTACTGTTTCCACAAAGTATATTTCAGGAAAAGTTCAATGATGGGTTGGCTAAAGAATTGTGAGTAGATTTCGTAGATGCAAGGAATACCCATTGGTAACAAGCTTGAAGACTCTACATTTTACATTTTGTGAGAAATCACTTTTGAGTCTAGAGGAAAGCCAATACTATTAAAAGGGGATGAGGAATTTTGATGATCTGGTTGCTCAAGTTCTTAGAGATTAGCCACCAAAAATACTCACCCATTCTCCCACAAAAATACTCTGTCCAAAATCGGTGTCGCCAACAAATTCCATTCGACCCTACTGAGTTCTGCCTTATACAGAACCTATGACAAACCCTAGCTTCTCGCTAAAACCAACTTTCACTTTCGGTGAAAGCGAAAGCAGTGACCAACCTTCTATTGTCCCATTTCTAAAAATTGGAATTTCTGAGTTGTAGGAATCGGTGACACCGAGATTTGGAAACTGCCTTGGTTAGCCAATTCGGTCCCACCATGAATCATATATCGGTCTCACCGAAATGCCAAAAGTTGCCACATTTTGCACTAGTCGGTGTAAGTGAGTTTGCATCGGTTTCACCGATTTGGGCGATAATGTTGTAACGTTTTGATTTTTGGAGATGCCTATATACCCCTCCACCACCTCTCAGTCATAGAGGAAGCACTCAGAACATACAAACACTTTCCCCATCCATTTTTCTGAGAGAGAGCCACATACTCATGTGTTGAGATCAAGATCACCCACTCCAACCATATGGATCTTGATTTCTAGCCTCCTCAAGTTGCTTTCCATCCAATCAATCTCTTCTACCCAAGCCAATTCTATGAGAGAGTGATTGAGTGTTGAGGAGGCTATCTCTTGAAGCACAAGATCAAGGAGTTGATCATACTTACCACATCTATTACCTTCTGGAGGGTGCTGCCTCCTAGATTGGTTAGGTGTCGCTTGGGAGCCTTCTACTTCGTGTTGTGGAGTTGAACCAAGAAGTTTGTACGGGGAATTAGATCACCTACTTCATGAAGATCTACCCCGATTAAGGCTACTCCTCCGTGGACGAATGCCATGATGGAATAGAAAAGGTTGCTTCTCCATGGACCCTTTGTGGGTGAAGTCTCCATCAACGTGGACGTACGATAGCACCACCTGTTGGAACGGCAACAAAAATCTCCGTGTCAACTTCGCGTTTGATCTTCCTATCCCTTCCCTCTATTTACATATGCTTATCTTTACTTTCTGCTGCTATACTCTTAGACTTGCATGTGTAGGGTGTGCTTGATTTGCAACAATTGCTAAAACTTGCCTAGAACTAAAATTGGGAAAATGTTAGGTTTTAATTTTTCAAGTAGTCTAATCACCCCCCCTCTAGACATACTTTCGATCCTACACCGTCTCACCTTCCCCTCCGACGCAAGCTTCACGCTTGTCGGACTTTAGGATTCGCAAAACCCTTAAGTTTCGAACACAGGGGAATGTACGAAGGTTTCCCTTGCGGCCTCACCCAACCTAGCTCGCTACTCGATGGACACAACAACGAACTTGTTCGATGACGAGGAAGAAGATGAACATGACAATTTACCCAAGTTCAGGCTGCTGTGAAGCATTAGACCCTACTCCTGCTTTGGTGGATTGCCTCTCATGGATGTTTTGGTGGATGAACTAGTATAATGAGCTTGAGCCCCATGAGGGATCCCAATGTGTGTTCTTGGGTCTTTGCCTTGCGGTGGTGAGTTGAGTGGCTAAGTGTGGGATCAGATGTGGGGTGTTCGTCCAGTGGCCCTCTCTATGTGTGACCTAGCTTCTATATATAGCGGTGGCCTGGGTCCTCTTCCCTTATCTCAATGGCGGGAAGGAATCCCACAATGGCCAATTTTGAAGGGGGACAGGAGTACATCCATGCCCCGTCCAAAGGCGGTCTTTGCCTACAAAGTAGCTGATGGTGATGCAGTGGTGAGCTCGACGATGACATCCACCCTGTGGGGCTAGCAGTCGTGGTCTTGTTGCACCAGAAGGGAAACCTTTGGGCGGCGCTTTGGCAACCCGCGTATGTCCTTGCTCCCTTTGCACCAAAGAGGAAAATGTGCCACCTAGCACGCTAGCGCCCGCCTGTCGTTCCTTGCGTCACCCTTGACCCCTAAGGTCGGGCCTTGAATAGAGATCTCCGCCCTCGGGAGGGCGGCCTAAGGAGGCCCATCCTTACTGGTCTTGACACTGTTCTTCCTTGTGATACTAGGGTCCCCGCGAGGGCCTTGTCTTCAGTAGTGTCACGTGAGTCCTCGCTTGGCTGAGAAAGTGGGCCATGTCCTGTACCGCAGGCAGGCAGGACTGGGTACCCCCATTCTTAGAACGCCGACAGTAGCCCCCATGCCCAAGGTGCGCAAGAGCTGGTTTTAGGGCGAAGCCTTGAGGACGGCCCAAAGTGTCATGGGCCCCAAACGCTTGTGGGCCAGGATCTACACGCGTCTGCCACCCGTGCGGTGATGCCTCCGCTCCTCAAAGGCGTCAGGAACCGCCCAAGTCAAACTGGCGTGACGCCCGTGCCAGCGCCGACCATCATTATCTTTCCTTGAGTGCTGTCGATTCCTCAGGCTTCCTGCTCTCAGGCCACGCGGATGTGACCCGACAGCGTCAGGTGAGGCGACGTGTGGCGGAGCCGCGCATTGATTGAGCCGACCCTCTCGGAGCCCGAGGGGCGCACGTCGCCTGCTCTCCCATGACGCTTCGTGGGCTTGGTCTTACCTATAAATCCGCCCCCTCGCGACGGAGTCCAGCCACCTCGAAGCATCTGCCTATCCCCACAACTCCAAAGAAAACCCTCTTTCTCTCCTCAGCTTCTCCCCTTCTTCATGGCGTCCGGTGAAGGTGTCGCTGGTGCAGGGGGTGTGCGGGGCCGTCAGCCCCCTTGCCTCCCTCCGGAGGTAGCGGCGGGGGGCCATCAGAGCCAGCACAGGTCCGCCAGTGCTAGAACATGGTGGGGGAGTAAGTGTTCCGTCACCTCCCTCTCTCTTTGCTTGACACATCCAATGCGCCGGTCTTGACTGTCTCCTTCTTCTAGGGCGTCGCCGGCCAAGAAACGCAAGCGCGCCGAGCTCCAGGAGGTGGCGGATGCATTGCGTGCCCAGCTAGCGACAGCCGACACCGCCTTCCAGGCCGCCCTCAGGGGCGAGGCGGAAGCGAGGGCAGAGCTGGCGGCTCTTCAAGCCCAGGTCCAAGAAGCAGCCGACGCCATGCATGCCGCACATGACAAGGCGGCCTATGCAAAGATGCTAGAGTCCCAGCAGGCCAAGCTGTACTTCGACATCGCCCGCCGTGGGACCGGCACGATGGAACGATTTGTCGTGGATGGCCCCGCCCTCCCCAACATGCAGGGCGACGGGGGCTACCTTAAATTCTTCTACCGGGTGGTGGAGGCGTTGGAGGTCGGCGTCTCCCATGTGAATGCGAACATCGAGGCCGACGTGCGGGACCTCTTGGTGCGGGCATCGATGCACATCTTCTCCAACTTGCGCCGCCTCGCCCCACAGCTCAACCTCTAGTGTGTGGAGGAGCACACTCCCGAGGGGCTCCAGAGGCCTCTCCAGGATGAGGTGCGCCCGCACGTGGACACCCTGGTAGCGTAGTTCATCCGTGTGCCCCCTCCGGGTGGAGAAGGCGGCCCTGGAGCTGTGGCGCCCATCGGCTCGTACAGTGACATCGAATCCACCGCCTAGATTCCCCTGCTTCTTCCTCCTGGTACATGTAACACCTTAAAGCAAACTTGGCCCTCGTGGGCGTTAACCTTTTGCATATTACCTACATTTTGCTTCTCGCCCTTGATTCATCGTCGACCGCTCGTAGTTGTGCGGTATAATTACCTCGTGCCTGTCTAGGGCCTCCGTCGGTATGGCTTGATGGCGGCGGCTAGTCGGATCCTCGTGAAGTCCCCCCTCCTGAGGGGGATCCCATGGTTGCCAGCCCAGGCCTGTGGATTAGCAGCCCGTCGCCACTGGGCCTCTGTTCCCATGTCGTCTCCCGTGTCGCTCTAGATCTTTGGGGTGTTAGTAATCGCGCGCAGTTGTCCCGTAGTACTTGCGTACTCACATCTGTATGCACAAGCCTCGCCTCACCCTTGAAGCGCTATTAAATTAGGAAGTTCATGCTTGATTCGATAGTGTACTTAGCTTGCGGGCCGCGGATGATCTTGTTGTGTGGTCTGGTTGTCATGATACTCTGCTACTCCGCCTAGGGCACTTCCTCCTTCCTCACGGGCGAGGCGAACTGGGGGCCTTTTCCGTGCTCTGTGTCTACAGGTCCCAGTCCCGCGCAATTCTCTACCGCCGTAGTATACGACTGGCCAAGGTCACAACCACGAGGTGAGACCTCGGCACCCTCGATGCCGGCCGGATCACCAAGGATGGCATCAAGGGTGCCGAGTGGCTATATGACCGGTGAGGCTCCTGAGGCGCCTTGCTTAGGAGTCCCCTTTGACACTCAAGCAGCTCTACATCGACGGGTCCCAGTCCCGCACATTTCCCTACCGCTGTGGTATACAGCTGGATGACCAAGGATGAAACCACGAAGTGAGGACACAAGGATCACCAAGGTGGCATAGTATTAGCACCCTCGATGCCGGGCGGATCACCAAGGACGGCATCGAGGCTGCCAAGTGGCTTTGTGACTGGTAAGGCTCCTGAGGCGCGGTGCTCAGGAGCCCCCTTGACGCTCAAGTGGCCCCCATTCCGTTCTGAAGGGTATTGCTTCAGGAGGCCCAAGCTCTGGGCTCCCTAAGACTCCATGTTGTGACGCCATTCTATGATCGGAGCCCCCAAACGGGGATCAAACATTAAAGTTGCGAGTCCCTGAGGCGACAAGGTCTCGCTGCTTAGGCACGGGGTGCCCCGGGAAGGGCCTCAACGTGCGGCCTCTTGCAAAAAATGCCGATCCATAAGAAAGAGAACTCAAGATTGGTAAAAGAGAGAAAGCAATAAGATAAAAGTCCCCGCCCCTTTTCTTTTTAAATTTAGAGCTCTGATCCCTTCAAACTGTTGGGAGACGTAGTAGTAAATCAAAATTTTCCTACGACCACCAAGATCAATCTATGGATAAACCAGCAACGAGTAAGGGGAGAGTGCATCGTCATACCCTTGAAGATTGCTAAGCAGAAGCGTTACTAGAACGCGGTTGGTGGAGTCGTACTCGCAGCGATTCAGATCGCGGTGGAATCCGATCTTAGCGCCGAACAATGACGCCTCCGCGTTCAACACACGTGTAGCCCGGTGACGTCTCCTACGCCTTGATCCAGCAAGGAGGAAGGATAGGTTGAGGGAGAGCTCTGGTAGCACGACGGCATGGTGGCGGTGGAGCTACGTGGTACGCCGGTAGAGCTTCACCAAGCACTACGGAGGAGGAGAAGGAAGAGGGATGGGGCTGCCCGAGAGAGAGAGAGAACTCATGTCGTGTGTTGGCAGCCCCAAAACTCACCACTATATATAGGAGGAGGGGAGGGGAGGGGCTGCGCCCTAAGGTTCCCCTTAGAGGGCCGGCGGTAGCCCCAGATCTCATCTGGGCGGCGGCCAGAGGGAGGGAGAGAGGGGGGCGCGCCCTAGGGTGGGCCTAGGGCCCATCTGCCCCTAGGGTTAGCTCCCTCTCCTCCATGCCATGCCTTGGTCTGAGGTGGGAGGCGCACCAGCCCACCTAGGGGATGGTTCCCTCCCACTCTTGGCTCATGAAGCCTTCCGGGGCTGGTGGCCCCTCCCGGTGGACCCCCGAAACCCTTCCGGTGGTCCCGGTACGTTATCGGTGATGCCCGGAACACTTCCGGTGACCAAATCCTCACTTCCCATATATGAATCTTTACCCCCGTACCATTCCGGAACTCCTCATGACGTCCGGGATCTCATCCGGGACTCCGAACAACCTTCGGTAACCACGTACACTATTTCCCTATAACCCTAGCGTCATCGAACCTTAAGTGTGTAGACCCTATGGGTTCGGGAGACACGTAGACATGACCGAGACATCTCTCCGGTTAATAACCAACAGTGGGATCTGGATACCCATGTTGGCTCCCACATGCTCCACGATGATGTCATCGGATGAACCATGATGTCAGGGATTCAATCAATCCCGTATTTAATTCTCTTTGTCTACCGGTATGATACTTGCCCGAGATTCGATCGTCGGTATCCCTATACCTTGTTCAATCTCGTTACGGGCAAGTCTCTTTACTCGTTCCATAACACATCATCCCGTGGCTAACTCCTTAGTCACATTGAGCTCATTATGATGATGTCTTACTGAGTGGGCCCAGAGACACCTCTCTGTCACACGGAGTGACAAATCCCAGTCTCGATTCATGCCAACCCAATAGACACTTTCAGAGATACCCGTAGTGTACCTTTATAGCCACCCAGTTACGTTGTGACGTTTGGCACAACCAAAGTATTCCTATAGTATCCGGGAGTTGCACAATCTCATGGTCTAAGGAAAGGATACTTGACAATGGAAAAGCTTTAGCAGACGAACTACACGATCTTGTGCTATGCTTAGGATTGGGTCTTGTCCATCACATCATTCTCCTAATGATGTGATCCCGTTATCAACGACATCCAATGTCCATGGTCATGAAACCGTGACCATCTATTGATCAATGAGCTAGCCAACTAGAGGCTTACTAGGGACACATTGTGGTCTATGTATTCACACATGTATTACGGTTTCCGGTTAACACAATTATATCATGAACAATAGACAATTATCATGAGCAAGGAAATACAATAATAACCATTTTATTATTGCCTCTAGGGCATATTTCCAACAGTCTCCCACTTGCACTAGAGTCAATAATCTAGTTACATTGTGATGAATCGAACACCCATAGATTTCTGGTGTTGATCATGTTTTGCTCGTGAGAGAGGTTTAGTCAACGGATCTGCGACATTCAGATCCGTATGTACTTTACAAATATCTATATCTCCCTCCTGAATGTAATCACGGATGGATTTGAAGCGGTGCTTGATGTGTCTTGCCTTCTTGTGAACCTTGGGCTCCTTGGCAAGGGCAATAGCTCTAGTGTTGTCACAGAATAGAGTCATCGGGCCCGACCCATTGGGAATTACTGCTAGGTCGGTGATGAACTCCTTCATCCAGACTCCTTCCTTTGCTGCTTCCGAAGAAACTATGTACTCCGCTTCACATGTAGATGCTGCCACGACGCTTTGCTTGCTGCTGCACCAGCTGACTGCCCCTCCGTTCAAAATATACACTTATCCGGTTTGTGACTTCGAGTCATCTGGATCTGTGTCGAAGCTAGCATCGACGTAACCCTTTACGACGAGCTCTTCGACACCTCCATATACGAGAAACATGTCCTTTGTTCTTTTCAGGTACTTCAGGATATTCTTGATCGCTGTCAAGTGTTCCACTCCGGGATCACTTTGGTACCTCCCTACCAAACTTATGGCAAGGTTCACATCAGGTCTGGTACACAGCATGGCATACATAATAGAGCCTATGGCTGAAGCATAGGGGATGACACTCATCTCTTCTCTATCCTTTGCTGTGGTCGGGCATTGAGTCGTACTCAATCTCACACCCTGCAACACAGGCAAGAACCCGTTCTTGGACTGATCCATATTGAAATTCTTCAATATCTTGTCAAGGTATGTGCTTTGTGAAAGACCAATGAGGTGTCTCGATCTATCTCTATAGATCTTGATGCCTAATATGTAAGCAGCTTCTCCAAGGTCCTTCATTGAAAAACACTTATTCAAGTAGGCCTTTACACTTTCCAAGAGTTCTATATCATTTACCATCAACAATATGTCATCCACATAGTATATGAGGAATGCTACACAGCTCCCACTCACTTTCTTGTAAATACAGGGTTCTCGTTAAACCTGTATAAACCCAAACGCTTTAATCACCTCATTAAAGCGAATGTTCCAACTCCGAGATGTTTGCACCAGCCCATAGATGGAGCGCTGGAGCTTGCATACTTTGTTAGCATCTTTAGGATCGACAAAACCTTCTGGCTGCATCATATACAGTTCTACCTTAAGGAAGCCATTAAGGAATGCCGTTTTGACATCCATTTGCCAGATCTCATAATCATAAAATTCGGCAATTGCTAACATGATTCGGACGGACTTCAACATCACTACGGGTGAGAAAGTCTCATTGTAGTCAACTCCTTGAACTTGTCGATAACCCTTAGCGACAAGCCGAGCCTTATAGACAGTCACATTACCATCCGCGTCAGTCTTCTTCTTAAAGATCCATTTATTTTCAATGGCTCGCTTATCATCAGGCAAGTCCACCAAAGTCCATACTTTGTTCTCATACATGGATCCTATCTCGGATTTCATGGCTTCAAGCCATTTGTTGGAATCCGGGCCCGCCATCGCTTCTTCAGAGTTCGAAGGTTCACCATTGTCTAACAACATGATCTCCAGGACAGGGTTGCCGTACCACTCTGGTGCGGAACGTGTCCTAGTGGACCTTCGAATAGCAACTTGATCTGAAGTTTCATGATCATCATCATTAACTTCACCTCTAGCCGGTGTAGGCTCCACGGAAACAACTTCCCGTGCTGCGCTACTCTCCAGTTCGAGTGGAGGCACGATTACCTCATCAAGTTCTATTTTCCTCCCACTTACTTCTTTCGAGAGAAACTCTTTCTCGAGAAAGGATCCATTCTTGGCAACAAAGACTTTGCCTGCGGATCTGAGGTAGAAGGTATACCCAATAGTCTCTTTGGGATATCCTATGAAGACGCACTTTTCCGCTTTGGGTTCGAGCTTCTCAGGTTGAAGTTTCTTCACATAAGCATCGCATCCCCAAACTTTTAGAAATGACAACTTTGGTTTCTTTCCAAACCATAATTCATACGGTGTCGTCTCAACGGACTTTGACGGTGCCCTATTTAAAGTGAATGCGACAGTATCTAATGCATATCCCCAAAATGATAGTGGTAAGTCGGTAAGAGACATCATAGATCGCACCATATCCAATAGAGTGCGATTACGACATTAAGACACACCATTTCGCTGAGGTGTGCCAGGCGGCGTGAGTTGTGAAACAATTCCACATTTCCTTAGGTGCGTGCCAAACTCGTGACTTAATTATTCTCCGCCACGATCAGATCATAGGTACTTTATTTTCCTGTCACGTTGATTCTCCACCTCACTCTGAAATTCCTTGAACCTTTCAAAGGTTTCAGACTTGTGTTTCATTAAGTAGACATACCCATATCTGCTCAAGTCATCGGTGAGGGTGAGAACATAACGGTAGCTACCACGATCCTCGATGCTCATTGGACCGCATACATCGGTATGTATTATCTCCAACAAGTCAGTTGTTCACTCTATTGTTCCGGAGAACGGAGTCTTGGTCATCTTGCCCATGAGGCATGGTTCGCACATGTCAAATGATTCAAAATCAAGAGACTCCAAAAGTCCATCAGCATGGAGCTTCTTCATGCATTTGACACCAATATGACCAAGGCGCCAGTGCCACATGTAAGTGGGACTATCATTATCAACCTTACACTTTTTGGCACTCACACTATGAACATGTGTAACATCAGTTCGAGATTCATCAAAAATAAACCATTGACCAGCGGGGCATGACCATAAAACATTTCTCTCATATAAATAGAACAACCATGATTCTCAGATTTAAATGAGTAGCCATCTCGCATCAAACGAGATCCAGATACAATGTTCATGCTCAAAGTTGGTACTAAATAACAATTATTAAGGTTTAAAACTAATCCCGAAGGTAGATGTAGAGGTAGCGTGCCGACGGTGATCACATCGACCTTGGAACCATTCCCGACGTGCATCGTCACCTCGTCCTTTGCCAGTCTCCGCTTATTCCGCAACTCCTGCTTGGAGTTACAAATGTGAGCAACTGCACCAGTATAAAATACCCAGGAGCTACTACGAGCACTGGTAAGGTACACATCAATAACAAGTATATCACATATACCTTTGACATTGCCGGCCTTCTTATCCGCTAAGTACTTGGGGCAGTTCCGCTTCCAGTGACCGATACCCTTGCAATAAAAACACTCAGTCTCAGGCTTGGGTCCATTTTTGTTCTTCTTCCCGGCAACTTTCTTATCGGGCACGACAACAGCTTTGTCGTCCTTCTTGAAGTTCTTCTTACCCTTGCCTTTCTTGAAACTAGTGGTCTTATTCACCATCAACACTTGATGCTCCTTTTTGATCTCGACCTCTGCTGATTTCAGCATCGAGTACAACTCAGGAATGGACTTCTCCATACCTTGCATGTTGTAGTTCATCACAAAGCTCTTGTAGCTAGGTGGAAGCGACTGGAGGATTCTGTCAATGACCGAGTCATCCAGGAGATTAACTCCCAGCTGAGTCAAACGGTTGTGCAACCTAGACATTTTGAGTATGTGCTCACTGACAGAACTATTCTCCTCCATCTTACAGCTGAAGAACTTGTCGGAGACGTCATATCTCTCGACCCGGGCATGAGCTTGGAAAACCAGTTTCAGCTCTTGGAACATCTCATATGCTCCGTGTTGCTCAAAACGCTTTTGGAGCCCCGGTTCTAAACTGTAAAGCATGCCGCAATGAACGAGGGAGTAATCATCACAACGTGTCTGCCAAGCGTTCATAACGTCTTGTTCTGCTGGGAGAATGGGTGCGTCACCTAGCGGTGCATCTAGGACATACAATCTCTTGGAAGCTATGAGGATAACGCTCAAGCTACGGACCTAGTCTACATAGTTGCTTCCATCATCTTTCAACTTGGTTTTCTCTAGGAACGCGTTGAAATTGAGGGTGACCTTCGCGTTGGCCATTGGATCTACAATATAGATTGTAAAGACAGTTTTAGACTAAGTTCATGATAATTAAGTTCACATAATCAAATTATTTAATGAACTCCCACTTAGATAGACATATCTCTAGTCATCCAAGTGATATATGATCCATGTCAACTAGCCCGTGTCCGATCATCACGTGAGACGGACCAGTCATCCATGGTGAACATCTCCATGTTGATCGTATCTTCTATACGACTCATGTTCGACCTTTCAGTCTTTCGTGTTCCGAGGCCATGTCTGTACATTCTAGGCTCGTCAAGTCAACCTAAGTGTTTCACGTGTGTAAATATGGCTTACACCCGTTGTATGCGAACGTTAGAACCTATCACATCCGATCATCACGTGGTGCTTCAGAACAACGATCCTTAGCAACGGTGCACAGTTAGGGTGAACACTTTTCACGAAATTTTATTGAGAGATCATCTTATTTACTACCGTCGTTCTAAGAAAATAAGATTTAAACATGATAAACATCACATGCAATCAATATAGTGACATGATATGGCCAATATCATCTTGCTCCTTTGATCTCCATCTTCGGGGCACCATGATCATCACTATCACTGGCACGACACCATGATCTCCATCATCGTGTCTTCATGAAGTTGTCTCGCCAACTATTACTTCTACTACTATGGCTAATGTTTAGCAATAAAGTAAAGTAATTACATGGCGTTTATGATTGACATGCAGGTAATACAATAAAATAAGACAACTCCTATGGCTCCTGCCGGTTGTTATACTCATCGACATGCAAGTCGTGAGTCCTATTACAAGAACATGATCAATCTCATACATCACAATGCATCACATCACATCCTTTTGGCCATATCACATCACAAGGCATATGCTGCAAAAACAAGTTAGACGTCCTCTAATTTGTAGTTGCAGGTTTTTACGTGGCTGCTATAGGTTTCTAGCAAGAACGTTTCTTACCTACGCCAAAACCACAACGTGATATGCCAATTGCTATTTACCCTTCATAAGGACCCTTTTCATCAAATCGGATCTGAGTAAATTGGGAGAGACAGACACCCGCCAGCCACCTTATGCAACAAGTGCATGTCAGGCGGTGGAACCAGTCTCATGTAAGCATACGTGTAAAGTCGGTCCGGGCCGCTTCATCCCACAATACCGCCGAATCAATATAAGACTAGTAGTGGTAAGCAAAGTAACAAGATCGACGCCCACAACAACTTGTGTTCTACTCGTGCATAGATTCTATGCATAAACCTAGCTCATGATGCCACAGTTGGGAGACGTAGTAGTAAATCAAAATTTTCCTACGACCACCAAGATCAATCTATGGATAAACCAGCAACAAGTAAGGGGAGAGTGCATCTTCATACCCTTGAAGATCGCTAAGCGGAAGCGTTACTAGAACGCGGTTGGTGGAGTCGTACTCGCAGCGATTTAGATCACGATGGAATCTGATCTTAGCGCCGAACAACGGCGCCTCCGCGTTCAACACACGTGCAGCCCGATGACGTCTCCTACGCCTTGATCCAGCAAGGAGGAAGGACAGGTTGAAGGAGAGCTCCGGCAGCATGACGGCATGGTGGCGGTGGAGCTACGTGGTACTCCGGGAGAGCTTCACCAAGCACTACGGAGGAGGAGAAGGAAGAGGGACGGGGCTGCCCGAGAGAGAGAGAGAGAGAGAGAGAGAGAGAGAGAGAGAGAGAGAGAGAGAGAGAGAGTAATCGTGTCGTGTGTTGGCAGCCCCAAAACTCACCACTATATATAGGAGGAGGGGAGGGGAGGGGCTGCGCCCTAGGGTTCCCCTTAGGGGGCCAGCGGCAGCCCCAGATCTCATTTGGGTGGCGGCCAGAGGGAGGGAGAGAGGGGGCGCGCCCTAGGGTGGGCCTAGGGCCCATCTGCGCCTAGGGTTAGCCCCCTCTCCTCCCTGCCGCGCCCTGGGCTGAGGTGGGAGGCGCACCAGCCCACATAGGGGCTGGTTCCCTCCCACTATTGGCCCATGAAGCCTTCCGGGGCTGGTGGCCCCTCCCGGTGGACCCCCGGAACCCTTCCGGTGGTCCCAGTACGTTACCGGTGATGCCCGGAACACTTCCGGTGACCAAATCCTCACTTCCTATATATGAATCTTTACCTCCGGACCATTTTGGAACTCCTCGTGACGTCCGGGATATCATCCGGGACTCCAAAAAACCTTCGGTAACCACGTACACTATTTCCCTATAACCCTAGCGTCATCGAACCTTAAGTGTGTAGACCCTACGGGTTCAGGAGACACGTAGACATGACCGAGACACCTCTCCAGTCAATAACCAACAGCGGGATCTAGATACCCATGTTGGCTCCCACATGCTCCACGATGATGTCATTGGATGAACCATGATGTCGGGGATTCAATCAATCCCGTATTCAATTCCCTTTGTCTACCGGTATGATACTTGCCCGAGATTCGATCGTCGGTATCCCTATACCTTGTTCAATCTCGTTACTAGCAAGTATGTTTACTCGTTCCGTAACACATCATCCCGTGGCTAACTCCTTAGTCACATTGAGCTCATTATGATGATGTCTTACCGAGTGGGCCTAGAGATACCTCTCCATCACACGGAGTGACAAATCCCAGTCTCGATTCGCGCCAACCCAACAGACACTTTCGGAGATACCCATAGTGTACCTTTATAGCCACCCAGTTACGTTGTGACGTTTGGCACAACCAAAGTATTCCTACAGTATCCGGGATTTACACAATCTCATGGTCTAAGGAAACAATACTTGACATTGGAAAGGCTTTAGCAGACGAACTACACGATCTTGTGCTATGCTTAGGATTGGGTCTTGTCCATCACATCATTCTCCTAATGATGTGATCCCGTTATCAACGACATCCAATGTCCATGGTCATGAAACCGTGACCATCTATTGATCAACGAGCTAGCCAACTAGAGGCTTACTAGGGACACATTGTGGTCTATGTATTCACACATGTGTTACGGTTTCCGGTTAACACAATTATAGCATGAACAATAGACAATTATCATGAACAAGGAAATACAATAATAACCATTTTATTATTGCCTCTAGGGCATATTTCCAACACAAACTTCGTTTCGAAAGTTGGCAACTCGAAGACAAAAGAAAGCAAGCAAATGTCGTGTCCAACACCTAGGCTATTCTTCATCTTCCCCCAGCACTGAGCGCATGGCATCCACGTTGCATGGGCATAGCCATTGATGGGGCAGTGTTGACTTCTCCGCCAGCGCGGAGCTGTGGCTGCCACATTGCATGGGAGGAACCCCCCGCCTCCTCGGGGGGCTCTGGGCGTATACAACCCACTCATTATTATGTGAGAGTGTCACAGCCGTAGATAGCTAGGCAAGCCCCCGGGCACCGGGCCCGGCAGCTCCCAACTCTGCAAGAGCCACCCCATGCATTTCTGCTTAGTTGCGTGCCCTTACGACCCAAACCCGAATGCATTGTTCCCCGCATAGGTGCAAGATTGCGCTCCTGTGGCCCAAACATGAGTACAATGCATCCGGCATAGCCATAAGGGTGTTTTGTCGATGAAGCCGCCTCGGGAGGCGTTTGGGTAGTGACCGCGTGCTTCCTCGAGAGCCTCATGAGGCCCGGTCTCCCGAGGCTGTGCTCGTGTTCCAGTTGCCGCGGGTCGCCCGCGTTACTCGTGTCTTGCTGTCCTCCCCCGGGGCATTACGCCCAATACCCTAGGGTTTGGCTCGTCGATGCTTGCCCGCGGGGGCGGTAGCTCGTGCTGCGCCGCCACTGGTTCGATGGCGTCCTCCCTTTTTCTCCAGCTTGCGTTGTCCGAACTTGGCGCTCCTCTGAGGGAAGCCCCCAAGCCCGGTTTTGGGAGGACGTCCAAGGCTTCCCCTACCCTTGGGAGGTGCTGGCGCCCGCGGCAGGTGCCTGATCCTGGCCGTCTTCCCTGGGCACGACGTAGCATGGTACGTAGGGCTCCACGTGAGGGACTGGTCCTCCTCCCGATCCGTCCCACGTGGCACCTGGAATGGCCCTTCCAGGCGGCGACGGGGCACAACCCTGCGCACGCAGCCCACAGACTCTCCTGCGTCGAGCCTTAGAGCGAAGTTGCCTACCTCTGTTGCCGCCGCCCGGTAGGCCGCGTGTCTCCTGACGTGGGTCGATTCCCGATGATCCGGTGCGACTTCACCATTGTTGCTTGCTTGCCTGGACACATGCGCCATTTGCTCCCTGCGTAGGGTGGTGCGCTCGCGTCTGGTCAACCCGGGTTGTTGGAGATCCACTGGGTCGCGAGGGCGCGTGCCGGTGCATGCGTGGGGTCCTCTGTTGTCTTCTCTGCGAGTTTGGTCGCCGTGGCTGGGCTAGGATTTGCAGGAGGAGCACAACATTCGGCAGGCCCCACCCGGGGCTGAAGAGGACGTGCCGTTGACGGGTCAGGGGACAGGCACGGCGAACGAGCCCCCAACGCTTGATGACAAGCGAGGGACCGTGGCTCCGCGTGCAACGGTGATCAGCTCGATGATGTGGTTGGTTCACACGTCGAAGCCCCTACCGTCAGACGTTGGCGGAGCACCTCGCTTGCCAGCAGAAGTGCGTCGTGCGCATCTAGGTCCCCCACATAGGAGCACACGACGTGGATGCTGAAGGCACCGCCCGACCATCGTTCGCTTGGGTGGCACGAGGGGCGGCGATGACAAAGGCGATGCTGGCGATCTGGTACTGCTCGCCTAGCACCAGGCCGTTGGGGCCGACACGGCTGGTTCGTCGCGGCCGGCAGAATCTCATGGGTCGTCGGCCATTGGAGTGGCGAGGCAGAGGGAGAGCCTCGCTTGAGGAGTACTTCGACACGCCCCTACCTAAGATGCCAAATGTTAGAGTTCGGGCTCCGCAAAACCCTTAAGGTTCGAACACAGGGGCGTGTCCGAAGGTTTCCCTTGTGGCCTCACCCAACCTAGCTCGCTACTTGATGGACACAATGGCGAACTCGTTCGATGACGAGAAAGAAGATGAACACGGCAGTTTACCCAGGTTCGGGCCGCTGTGAAGCGTAATACCCTACTCCTGCTTTGGTGGATTCCCTCTCGTGGATGTTTTGGTGGATGAACTAGTACAATGAGCTTGAGCATCGCAAGGGCGCCCAAGGTGTGTTCTTGGCTCTCTGCCTTGCGGTGGTGAGTTGAGTGGCTAAGTGTGGGATCGGATCTCGGGTGTTCGTCCGGTGGCCCTCTCTACGATGTGACCTAGATTCTACATATAGCGGTGGCCGGGTCCTCTTCCCTTATCTCAATGGCGGGAAGGAATCCCACAACGACCAATTTTGAAGGGGGACAGGAGTATATCCACGCCCTGTCCAAAGGCGGTCTGCGCCTGCAAAGTAGCTGATGGTGATGCAGTGGTGGGCTCAGCAATGACATCCACCCTACGGGGCTGGCGGTCGTGGTCTTGTTGCATCAGAAGGCAAAACTTTGGGCGGTGATTTGGGAACCCACGTACGTCCTTGCTCCCTTTGCACCAAAGAGGAAACTGTGCCGCCTGGCGCGCTGGCGCCCGCCTGTCCTTCCTTGCGTCACCCTTGATTCCTGAGGCCAGGCCTTGCATAGAGATCTCCGCTCCTTAGGAGGGGGGCCTAAGGAGGCCCATCCTTGCCTGTCTTGACGCCGTCCTTCCTCGCGAGCCTAGAGTCAGTTTATTGCTACTGTTTTCTGCATGTCAAGTATTGATTCCTATGACCATGAGATCATGCAACTCACTGACACCGGAGGAGTTCCTTGTGTGTGTGTCAAATGTCACAACGTAAATGGGTGACTATAAAGGTGCTCTATAGGTATCTCCGAGGGTGTCCGTTGGGTTGGCATGGATGACTGGGATTTGTTACTCCGTGTGACGGAGAGGTATCTCAAGGCCCACTCGGTAATACAACATCACATTAAGCCTTGCAAGCAATGTGACTAAGTGTTAGTCACATGATCTTGTATTACAGAACGAGTAAAGAGACTTGCCGGTAACAAGGTTGAACTAGGTATGGAGATACCGACGATCGAATCTCGGGTAAGTAAAATACCGAAGAACAAAGGGAACATCATACGGGATTAACTGAATCCTTGACATACAGGTTCGACCGATAAAGATCTTCGTAGAATATGTAAGAACCAATATGGGCATCCAGGTCCCGCTATTGGTTATTTACCGTAGAGGTGTCTCGGTCATGTCTACATAGTTCTCGAACCCGCAGGGTCTGCACACTTAAGGTTCAGTGACGTTTTGGTAGTATAGAGTTATGTATGGTGGTGACCGAAGGTTATTCGGAGTCCTGGATGAGATCCTCGACGTCACGAGGAGCTCCGGAATGGTCCGGAGGTAAAGATTGATATATAGGTACTCCTGTTTTGGTCGCCGGAAAAGTTTCGGGCTCATCGGTAGTGTACCGGGAGTGCCGGTAGTGTACCGGGGGACCATCGGGAGAGGTATTTCGACCCAAGAGGCTACATGTGCTGTGGGAGGAGGTAAACCAGCCCCTGGTGGGCTGGACAAAGCCTCCTCTAAGGGCCCATGCGGCTGGAGTGGTTCTAGAAGGAAAAAAAATCCAAAGGTGGAGAGGTGGAAAGAGTTTCCAAGTGGAAAGGAGGAATCCTACTCCTAATAGGATTGGAGTAGGACTCCTCCACCTCCAATTTCGACCAAACCTTGAGGGTTTTAGGGTGCCTCCTCCCCTCCCTCCCTTCTATATATACTAGAGGATTTAGAGGGAGAAGCTAACCCTAAGAGCCACGTGCTACCTCTCCTCTAGATCGCAATTTCTCCTCTAGATCGGTTTTCAGCGGTGCTTAGGCGAAGCCCTGCTGAAATAGCTCCACCACCATCGCCGCAACACCGTCACGCTGCCGAAGAACTCATCTACCTCTCCGCTCCCTCTTGCTGGATCAAGAAGGCGGAGATCGTCATTGAGTTGTACGTGTGCCGAACGCGGAGGTGCCGTCCGTTCGGCGCTAGATCGGAAGGACTGTGATCAAGATCGCGAGACGGATCGTGATGAGATCGCGGGATGGATCGTGATGAGTTAGCGGGACGGATCATGATTGGATCTTGGGACAAATCGTGATGAGATCGCGGGATGCTCGGCGATTTGGATCGCGAAGACGTTCGACTACACCAACCGCGTTTCTTAACGCTTCCCGCTTAGCGATCTACAAGGGTATGTAGATCCACTATCCCTCTCGTAGATGTTCATCACCATGGATAGATCTTGCGTGTGCGTAGGAAACTTTTTGTTTCCCATGCAACGTTACCCTTCAGTGGCATCATGAGCTAGGTCTACGTGTAGATGAGATCTCGAGTAGAACACAAAGAGTTTGTGGGCATTGATGCTTAGATTGCTTCCTCCCTTGGTCGTGTTTTGGTTCAGCGGTATTGTGGGATGAAGTGGCCCGGACCAACCTTACTCGTGCGCTTACGAGAGACCGGTTCCATCGAGTGACGTGTAACTTCGTTGCACAAAGATGGCTGGTGGGTGTCTATTTCTCCTACTTTAGTTGGATCGGATTCGACTAAGACGGTCCTTGAGAAGGTTGAATAGCAACTTATGTATCACCATTTTGGTTTATGCCTAGATGAGAATTGTTCTTGCTAGATACCCGTAGCAGCCACGTAAAACATGCAACAACAATTAGAGGACGTCTAACTTGTTTTTGCAGGGTATGTTGTGATGTGATATGGTCAATTACATGATGAGATATATGTGATGTATGATATGATCATGTGTTGTATAGAATATCATGACTTGCATGTCGATGAGTACGGAAACCGGCAGGAGCCATAGGGTTGTCTTTAATTATTGTATGACCTGCATGTCAATCATTAAGCGCTATGTAATGCTTTGCTTTATCGCTAAACGGTAGCAATAGTAGTAGAAGCATGGTGGGAGTGACAACCCCAATGGTGACACGTTGATGGAGATCAAGATAATGGAGATCATGGTGTCATGCCGGTGATGACGGAGACCATGCCAGTGCTTTCAAGATGGAGATCAAAAGCACAAGTTCATGGCCATATCATGTCACTTATGATTTGCATGTGATGTTAATCCTTTTATGCACCTTGTTTTGCTTAGGACGACAGTAGCATTATAAGGTGATCCCTCACTTAAATTCAAGATAAATTGTGTTCTCCCTGAGTGTGCACCGTTGCGAAAGTTCGTCGTGTCGAGACACCATGTGATGATCGGGTGTGATAGACTCTACGTTCACATACAACGGGTGCAAGCCAGTATTGCACATGCAGAACACTCGGGTTAAACTTGACGAGACTAGCATGTACAGACATGGCCTTGGAACACAAGAGACCGAAAGGTCGAACATGAGTCATATAGTAGATATGATCAACATGATGATGTTCACCATTGAAACCACCTCAACTCACGTGATGATCGGACTTGAGTTGGTGAATTTGGATCATGTATCACTTGAATGACCGGAGGGATGTCAATTTGAGTGGGAGTTCTTAAGTAATATGATTAATTGAACTCATTATCATGAACATAGTCAGTAGTGTCTTTGCAAAATTATGTTGTAGATTACTAGCTCACGCTGTAGCTCCCTTGAATTTCTATATGTTCCTAGAGAAATAGAGTTGAAAGATGATGGTAGCAATATTGCGGACTGGGTCCATGATCTGAGGATTGTCCTCATTGCTGCACAGGAGGCTTATGTCCTTAATGCACCGCTTGGTGTGCCACACCCTCTACTGTCGTCTGTAGATGTTGTGAACATCTGACAGGCACGTTCCGATGACTACTTGATAGTTTAGTGCGTCATGCATTATGGCTTAGAATTGAGGCTCCAAAATGTTTTGAACGTCACGGAACATATGAGATGTTCTAAGAGCTGAAATTAGGATCTCAGGCTCGTGCCCATGTTGTGAGATATGAGATCTCCAACAAGATTCTTTGCCTGCAAGATGAAGGAGAATAGCTCAATCGTTAAGCATGTGCTCAGATTGTCTGGGTGCTACAATCGCTTGAATCGAGTGGGAGTTGATATAGTTCTCCAAGTCACTGTCACTAAGCTACTAGAACTTAGCGATGAACTATAAAATGCCAGGGATAGATCCCTAAGATGTTCGCGATGTTTGACACCGCGAAGGTATAAATCAAGAAGCAGCATCTAGTGTTGATGGTTACTAAAACCACTAGTTTCGAGAAGGGCAAGGGCAAGGAGGGAAACTTCATGGATGGCAAGCCAGTTGCTGCTCCAGTGAAGCAACCCAAAGTTGAATCCAAACCTGTGACTAAGTGCTTCTATTATGAGGTGAGTGGTCGCTGAAGGGGAACAACCCTAGATACTTGGTAGATAAGAAGGCTGCCAACATCAACACAAGTGTATTTCATATACGTGTTATTGATGTGTACCTTGCTAGTGTTGGAAATACACCCTAGAGGCAATAAATAAAGTGTTTATTATTATATTTCCTTGTTCATGATAATCGTTTATTATCCATGCTATAATTGTATTGATTGGAAACACATTACATGTGTGGGTATATAGACAACACTTTGTCCCTAGTATGCCTCTAGTGAACTAGCTCGTTAATCAAAGATGGTCAAGGTTTCCTAGCCATTGACATGTGATGTCATTTGATAATGGGATCACATCATTAGGAGAATGATGTGATGGACAAGACCCAAACTACAAACGTAGCATATGATCGTGTCAGTTTATTGCTACTGTTTTCTGCATGTCAAGTATATGTTCCTATGACCATGAGATCATGTAACTCACGGACACCGGAGGAGTGCCTTGTGTGTATCAAATGTGGCAACATAACTGGGTGACTATAAAGGTGCTCTACAGGTATCTCCAAGGGTGTCTGTTGAGTTGGCATGGATCAAGACTGGGATTTGTTACTCCGTGTGACGGAGAGGTATCTCAGGGCCCACTCGATGATACAACATCACAATAAGCCTTGCAAGCAATGTGACTAAATGTTAGTCACGGGATCTTGTATTACGGAACGAGTAAAGAGACTTGCCGGTAACGAGGTTGAACTAGGTATGGAGATACCGACGATCGAATCTCAGACAAGTAACATACCGAAGAACAAAGGGAACATCATACAGGATTAACTGAATCCTTGACATAGAGGTTCGAACAATAATGATCTTCGTAGAATATGTAGGAACCAATATGGGCATCCAGGTCCCGCTATTGGTTATTGACCGTAGAGGTGTCTCGGTCATGTCTACATAGTTCTCGAACCCGCAGGGTCTGCACACTTAAGGTTTGGTGACGTTTTGGTAGTATCGAGTTATGTATGGTGGTGACCGAAGGTTTTTCGGAGTCCCAGATGAGATCCCGGACGTCACGAGGAGCTACGGAATGGTCCGGAGGTAAAGATCGATATATAGGAAGTCCCATTTTGTCCGCCGGAAAAGTTTCGGGCTAATCGGTAATGTACCGGGAGACCACCAGGAGGGGTATTTCGACCCAAGAGGCTTCATGGGCTGTGGGAGATTAAATACCAGCCCTTAATGGGCTGGTGGAAGTCCCACACAAGGCCCATGCGCCTGGGAGAAAAAGCCCAAAGGGAAAAAGGTGGAAAAAGGCAAAAAAAGGAGGAATCCTGTTCCTACTAGGATTGGAGGAGTCCTCCTCCTGTCCTCCCCACTTCGGCCAAACAAAAGGAGGATTGGCGGTTGCGCCAAGCCTCACTTTCCTCCCTCCTATATATACTAGAGGATTTTAGAGTTTTGGCACAGATTTTTCAGCCACGTGCTACCCGTTCCTCCAGTGCATAGTTTCTCCTCTATATCGGATTTCTACAGTGCTTAGGCGAAGCCCTGTTGGAATAGCTCCACCACCATCGCCGGAGCACCGTCATGCTGCCGGAGAACTCTTCTTCCTCTCTGCTCCCTCTTGCTGGATCAAGATGGCAGAGATCGTCATCAAGCTGCACGTGTACTGAACGCGGAGGTGCCGTCCGTTCGGCGCTAGATCGGAAGGACCGTGATCAAGTTCGCGGGACGGATCATGATCAAGTTCGCGGGACGGATCGTGACTGGATCGCGGGATGGATCGTGATTGGATCGCGGGATGCTCGGCGATTTGGATCGCGAAGACGTTCGACTACACCAACCGCGTTTCTTAACGCTTCTCGCTTAGCGATCTACAAGGGTATGTAGATCCACTCTCCCTCTCGTAGATGCTCATCACCATGGATAGGTCTTGCGTGAACGCAGGAATTTTTTTGTTTCCCATGCAACGTTCCCCAACAGTGGTATCAGAACTAGGTCTATGTGTGGATGAGATCTCGAGTAGAACACAAAGAGTTTGTGGGCATTGATGCTTAGATTGCTTCCTCCCTTGGTCGTGTTTTGGTTGAGCGGTATTGTGAGATGAAGCGGCCCGGACCAACATTACTCGTACACTTACGAGAGACTGGTTCCCTCAAACGCAACTTGTTGCATAGATGGCTTGCGGGTGCCAGTTTCTCTCACTTTAGTTGGACCGGATTCGACAAAGGCGGTCCTTGAGAAGGTTGAAAAGCAACTAGTGTATCACCGTTGTGGTTTTTGCGTAGATGAGAATTGTTCTTGCTAGATACCCGTAGCAGCCACGTAAAACATGCAACAACAATTAGAGGACGTCTAACTTGTTTTTGCAGGGTATGTCGTGATGTGATATGGCCAGTTACATGATGTGATATATGTGATGTATGAGATGATCATGTGATTTATAGATTATCACGACTTGCATGTCGATGAGTACGGCAACCGACAGGAGCCATAGGGTTGTCTTTAATTATTGTATGACCTGCATGTCAATCATTAAGTGCTATGTAATGCTTTACTATATCGCTAAACGGTAGCAATAGTAGTAGAAGCATGTTGGGCGCGACAACCCCGACGACGACACATTGATGGAGATCAAGATAATGGAGATCATGGTGTCGTGCCGGTGACGATGGAGTTCATGCTGGTGCTTTCAAGATGAAGATCAAAAGCACAAGTTCATGACCATATCATGTCACTTATGATTTGCATGTGATGTTAATCCTTTTATGCACCTTGTTTTGCTTAGGACGATGGTAGCATTATAAGGTGATCCCTCACTTAAATTTCAAGATGAATTGTGTTCTCCCTGAGTGTGCACCATTGCGAAAGTTCGTCGTGTTGAGACACCACATGATGATCGGGTGTGATAGACTCTACGTTCACATACAATGGGTGCAAGCCAGTGTTGCACATGCAGAACACTCGGGTTAAACTTGACGAGCCTAGCATGTACATACATGGCCTTAGAACACAAGAGACCGAAAGGTCGAACATGAGTCATATAGTAGATATGATCAACATGATGATGTTCATCATTGAAACCACCTCAACTCACGTGATGATCGGACTTGAGTTGGTGAATTTGGATCATGTGACACTCAGATGACCTGAGGGATGTCAATTTGAGTGGGAGCTTTAGTAATTTGATTAACTAAACTCATTATCTTGAACAATTGTCTAAGCAAGCTTTGCATATTTATGTTGTAGATCAATGGCTCATGCAGTAGAGAAAGCTAAGTTGAAAGATGATGGAAGTAACTTTGTTGACTGGGCCCGTAATCTGAGGATTATCCCCACGGCTTCCTAGAAATCATATGTCCTTGATGCACCGTTTGGTGACCAACCAGAAGACATGACCTCCGAAGACGTTAAGAACGCTTGGGAGGCATGTTCTAGAGATTACTCAATAGTTCAGTGTGCAATATTGTATGGCTTAGAACCGGGACTTTAAAGACGTTTTGAACGTCATGGAGCATATGAGATGTTTCAGGAGTAGAAGTTTATCTTTCAGAAGAATGCCCGAATAGAGAGGTATGAGACCTCTGACAAGTTCTATGCTTGCAAGATGGAGGAGAATGGGTCTATCAGTGAACATATACTCAGAATGTCTGGGTATGTGACTCGTCTAGCGGAGTTGGGAATTGCCCTTCCGCCAGAGGCGATCACTGACAGAGTTCTTCAATCACTGCCACCTAGTTACAAGAGCTTTTTGATGAACTATAACATGCACGGGATGAACAAGTCAGTCGTCGAGCTATTTGCGATGCTGAAAGTCGCTGAGTCTGAAATCCAGAAAGAACATCAAGTGTTGATGGTCAATAAAACCACTAGTTTCAAGAAGAATGGCAAGGGCAAGGGCAAGAAGGGTAAAACCAAGAAGGATGGCAAAGCAGTTGCTACTCCTGTAAAGAAGCCCAAGCATGGACCTAAGCCAGAAACTAAGTGCTTTCATTGCAAGGGAACTGGTCACTGGAAACGGAACTGCCCCAAGTACCTGGCTGACAAGAAGGCGGCCAATGACAAACAAGGTATATATGATATACATGTTATTGATGTGTACCTTACTAGCTCTCGTTGTAGTGCCTGGGTATTTGATATCGATTCGGTTGCTCACATTTGCAACTCAAAGTAGGACCTACGGAATAGATGAAGGCTGGCAAAGGATGAAGTGACGATGCGCGTGGGAAATGGTTCCAAGGTAAATGTGATCGCTGTCGGCACGCTCTCTCTTCAATTACCATCGGGATTAGTGATGAACCTGAATAATTGTTATTTAGTGCTTGCGTTAAGCATGAACATTATATCTGGATCTTGTTTATTGCGAGACGGTTACTCATTTAAATCAGAGAATAAAGGTTGTTCTATTTATATGAGTAATATCTTTTATGGTCATGCACCCAATGTGAGGGGTTTATTCATATTGAATCTTGATAGTGATGACACACATGTTCATAACATTGATGCCAAAAGATGTAGAGTTGATAATGATAGTACCACTTTCTTGTGGCACTGCCGTTTAGGTCATATTGGTGTAAAACGCATGAGGAAGCTCCATGTTGATGGACTTTTGGAGTCACTTGATTTTGAATCACTTGACAGATGTGAACCATGCCTCATGGGCAAGATGACTAAAACGCCGTTCTCTAGAACAATGGAACGGGCAAGTGACTTATTGGAAATCATACATACTGATGTGTGCGGTCCGATGAATGTTACATCGCGTGGTGGATATCGTTATTTTCTCACCTTCACTGATGACTTAAGTAGATATGGGTATATTTACTTAATGAAAAACAAGTCTGAAACGTTTGAAAGGTTCAAGCAATTTCAGAGTGAAGTTGAGAATCATCGTAACAAGAAAATTAAATTCCTGCGATCTGATCGAGGAGGTGAATATCTGAGTTATGAGTTTGGCAGTCACTTAAGATAATGTGGAATTGTTTCACAGTTGACACCGCCCGGAAAACCACAGCGTAATGGTGTGTCCAAACGCCGTAATCGGACCTTCTTAGATATGGTGCGATCTATGATGTCTCTTGTTGATTTGCCACTATCGTTTTGGGGTTATGCATTAGAGACAAATGCATTCACTTTAAATAGGGCGCACCATCAAAATCCGTTGAGAAGACGCCATATGAACTATGGTTTGGCAAGAGGCCAAAGTTGTCGTTTCTTAAAGTTTAGGGATGTGATGCTTATGTCAAAAAGCTTCAGCCTGAAAAGCTGGAACCCAAAACGAAGAAATGCGTCTTCATAGGATACCCGAAAGAGACAGTCGGGTATACCTTCTATCTCAGATCTGAAGGCAAAGTGTTTGTCGCTAATAACGGAACATTTCTTGAGAAAGAGTTTCTCTCGAAAGAATTGAGTGGGAGGAAAATAGATCTTGATGAGGTTATTGAACCTTTACTTCAACCAGAAAGTAGCGCAGCACAGAAAGATGTTTCTGTGGAACCTACAACGGTAGAAGAGGAAGTTAATGATGATGATCATGAAACTTTGGATCAAGCTACTGTTGAACCTCGTAGGTCGACAAGGGCTCGTACTACTCCTGAGTGGTACGGCAACCCTGTCTTGGAGGTCATGTTGTTGGACAACAATGAACCTACAAGCTATGGAGGAGCTGTGATGGGCCCGGATTCCGAGAAATGGTTAGAGGCCATGAAATCCGAGATGGGATCCATGTATGAAAACAAAGTATGGACTTTGGAAGTATTACCTGAAGGGCGAAAGGCCATTCAGAACAAATGAATCTTTAAGAAGAAGACAGACGTGGACGGTAATGTCACCGTCTATAAAGCTCGACTTGTGGCAAAGGGTTTTTCACAAGTTCAAGGAGTTGACTACGATGACATGTAACGACCCGACCTGGAAGGTCAAGTCTCCGGTGTTTCCGTACCATCCCAAGATCATGCTGGTACACACACGGTACATCAATGTATATATCAAAGGTAAATCACACAGCATTATATTAATCGAAATCTCATATCGAGTTCTTTATTACGATAAAAATTACAATAAAGTGGCCAAAGGCCAACTCATGAGAATATCTAAATCTTGCGGAAGCGTCGAAGGTAGATGAGTCCATCCGACTCCAAGGGCATCTCACTGAGCATAGAACGTGTCCTCACTCCTGGTCGGAAAAATACTCTGCAACATGATACGTTGCAGCCGTGTAGGTCAGCATATGGAGTATGCCGGCAAAGTCACAAGAGAGGGGTGAAAATAATCAGCTAGTCTATATGCTTATATGGCAGGTGGGGTGGTAAGTTTTGCGTAAAGCCAATTTTTCCTACATCAAGAAAAAGGGCTAAGCAAAGCATTACTAAGTTGGTTGATTAATGAGATGGTTCCATCAACCAATTCTCATACCCAAAATTATTAAATTCCCACATCATCATATTATTTGTGTTGAGAGTTCCGGAAGTTCCAATCCCTTTGGCTCAAGTCGTCCATAACCGTGGACACGGCTAATCGATTAGGTTTAAGTACTCTGCAGAGTTTTTTGCACACGTTCCCCACAAGATTTGGTCGCCTCCGTTTGATTTCTCGCACTTCAGGGTGTTTGAGAAACGGATGACCAAAACATGGTCTTCCAAAGGGTTTCCCTGCGACTCTGACGATGCCCATCCTTTCCTACCGTTCTTCTACCTCTCGTAGCACCGCCTGTCCAGGGTCACCACGATATCCAACCAAGCCAGAGCCCATAATGACTTGTGGCTGTGCAGGTAAGCCTTGGGTCTTGAAGCACCCATCCATCCCTTTGTGCCTGGGTGGACCTTTCCGCGTGAATACTGGCCACCTCCAGCATCACCTAGGCTAACCACTGGTTTCTCCAGGGCGCCGTTCAACCATCATCCACCCAGAGGTATGTTGAAAACTTGGAGTATTGAAATCTTGATCATTATGTAGGTCTTGAAATTATTAACTCTCTCAACTCTCATGAATCACACAACCAACCCCGTCTACTAATAGCATAGCAAAAGGTAAAACAACGTTTCCCGGGGCCAATGTTGTCAAAGGGGTTGAGAGGGGTATCTACCACATGATACTACTACTATGTAACCAAGTTTCCAACTAACCTATCTTGCATGCAACTGGGGAGATGGTAGAACTAATGCATATAAAACATGGGTAAAACATGATCAAAGTGACTTGCCTGATTGATGATCTTCGTACTTGAGTAACTCTAGGTAACAAGTTTCGCACTCCGGATAATCTAACGAAACAAACAATGCACTCAAATAAGCATACAACCAAAATAAGTACTCATAACATTCAGCAAAGAAGTACTAAACAAACAAGGCAAACAATGCACAAAAGTCTCTAGCAAGTAAAACACACAAAGTTTTGTTTTTTCCAAAGGGGATGATGAAAACACTACTACATAATAAAACTATTTTGAAATAGCAAAACAATTGTTGACAACAAGGAAAACAATAGAATATTTTATTAATAAACAGAATAATCAATTTAAGCTTGTTGGGAAAAGTTTAGTGAAGTTTATACAAGTTTTGATAAACACTATATGAATCAACTATAGTTATATTAACAAAAGAATGTAAAACTAAACTTATAATTTGTTAACAAAACATGTTCTTGACAGAAAAAAAATAATTTACTATTAAATCTGTCTTAGAAAACAGAAACAAAATATAGAAAACTTTGTTTGAAAACAAACTATTACTAGTTAGTTGTTTTAGTCAAATTAAGCCTAATTGAAAAGAAATTTTGATTCCTATGTTAAATAAAATTAAACTAGGCAAATTTATATTTTTATTAACAGTAAGTGAAAACACTAAATGTTTACTAACAGAACCTAATAAACAAATAAAACCAAATTCTAAATCAAACTAATCAAAATTAAGTTTATAAAACTATATTATAATAATAAGCAGATTCTGTTTTTTGGGTAAAACAGTAATCAAATATATCATGAAAATCCTCAAACTATACCTGAAGATAGTCCTAACTAATACCAAACAGTAGCAAAAAGATTCATATCAAAATCTATTTTCAAACTCTAGTTATTCAGATTTGAAGATTTTAAGCAAATTTGATTCAATTCAAATTTCATAGTTCAAATTTGAAATTTAAAAGTACAGGGTGAAACTACATGAAAATTGTGAGCTATTGCAAAAAGAATCAACTCAAAACTCTAAACAGATTAAAAGATATAAGCAAAACAAAATTGGAAAACATTCTGTTAATTAAAACAAAACAGAAAATGAAAAAAAGTTTGCGTCGGTCAGGGGGCTACGTGGCGCGATCCGATTGGCTAAGGGGGGCGTTCGGTAGGTGAATTAGAGCGGGCGACCGTTCGGTAGAAGAAAACGGTTCGGACTTAAGTTCGTTCTAATCTGGACCGTGGGATTTGGATCGGACGGTCGAGGGGGCTTACGGAGGGAGGTTGCCGGCGTCGGGGTACTCCGGCGAGTCCGGTAGCGGCGATTGCGACGGCGAGGTGTTCCGGTGGTCGGGGAGGACGGGGAAGTGGTCCTGGCGACGGGGACGGTCCTCCGGAGGCGATTGGTGGCGACGGCGTGGCGAATGATGGTCGGAGGTGGTGGCTACGATCGACGGCGACTTCCGGTGGTGGTGGAACTCCGACGAGCAATCGACGGCGTCTCGGCGAGAGAGAGAAGGGGGCTCGGGGGGGGAATGGATGCGGGGCCGTGGGGCTCTTATATAGGCGCTCGGGGGGGTGCGGGGAGGAGAGAGGGGAGAGATCCGGTGAGGGGGAGTAACGGCCGGCGTCGGATCCGGCGAGCGCGGGGAGTGAAGACGATGACCGTTCCGGGGCAACGGTCGGACGGGGTGGGACCCGGTGTCAGTGAGAGAGCGGGAGCATTACTGCGCTCGGTCGGCCGACCGGTAACGGTTTCGGCTTTTAAAGCCGGTGGGCCGGCCCGTTTAATACCGGAAACGGTTACCGTTTCTTTTTAATAATTTCCGGAGACATTCAAAAGCTTTTAAAGCATTCAAATCGTTTGTAAATATAGGGGTATTATATATCAAAATTAACAGAATAATAAATGCTATTTAATGAACATTTCTATTCTGTCATTTGAACACTTTGAAAAAAAATATTATTTCAGAAATGTCCTAATTGTTTTTAAACCCTTTTTGCAAATATTTTCAAAATAACTCCTGGTTATTTTTGTTCAAATAATTCACCAATTAGACCCTGGTGTGGAGTGTCATGTTCCTCCTCTCTTATTTGAACTTTTAACCAAAAATTTTAAATAGAGGAAGCAACATAGGGAAAAGTAGAAGGGGACTTTCTGAAAACCAGAAGAGGCATTTCAACTAGTTCATACAATCAAGCAATGATGATAATAGATGCATAGCTATATTCATAACATTCCAAAATGGAATTTTGGGATGTTACAAACCTACCCACCTTAAGATGAATCTCGCCCTCGAGATTCGGGTTGGCTAGAAAATAGGTGCGGATGGTCTCTACGAAGATCTTCTTCGCGTTCCCAGGTGGCTTCTTCCTCAGTATGGTGACTCCACAAAACTTTGCAGAACTTGATAATCTTGCTGCGGGTAACTCTGTTGGATGTCTCGAGGATCTTGACAGGCTTCTCCTCATAAGTCAGATCACTTTCAAGCTGTATGGCCTCTAGGGGCACGGTGTCTCGCAAAGGGATGTCAACCATCTCAGCATGACATTTCTTCAGCTGGGAAACATGGAACACATCATGAACTTCGGATAATCCTTCCGGCAATTCCAGTTTGTATGCAACTTCACCTCTACGTTCAAGAATTTTGTAGGGGCCTATGAATCTGGGTGCTAATTTTCCTTTAACACCAAATCTCTTGGTTCCTCGAAGCGGGGACACACGAAGATATGCTCGGTCTCCCACTTCATACGTCACTTCCTTGCGCTTGTTGTCAGCATAGCTCTTCTGTCGAGATTGAGCTATTTTGAGTCTGTCACGTATCAACTTGACTTTCTCTTCAGAATCTCGGATAAGGTCGGGACCAAAAAGTTGTCGGTCTCCAACACCATCCCACGTCAGTGGTGTTCTACATCTTCTTCCGTATAAAGCTTCGAAAGGGGCCATCTTTAGACTGGTCTGATAACTGTTGTTGTATGAGAATTCTGCGTAAGGCAAGTTTTCGTCCCAACTAGATCCATAATCTAGCGCACAAGCTCTCAACATGTCTTCCAGAATCTGATTGACTCTCTCAGTCTGGCCATCTGTCTGCGGATGAAAAGCTGTACTAAACTCCAGTCTCGTACCCAAAGTCTCATGTAACTGATGCCAAAACTTTGAAGTGAATTGTGTTCCTCTATCTGACACTATACTCCTCGGAACTCCATGCAGACATACGATCCTGGTCATGTATATCTTGGCTAGCTTAGCACTGGTATAGGTGGTCTTTACTGGAATGAAGTGTGCTACCTTGGTCAAGCGATCTACCACTACCCAGATGGAATCATAACCTGAACGGGTCCTGGGCAATCCTGTGATGAAATCCATACCAAGTTTTTCCCATTTCCACTCGGGTATCGGCAAAGGTTGGAGTAACCCTGCTGGTTTCTGATGTTCTGCCTTTACTCGCTGACAAACATCACATATCGCAACATGCTCTGCAATATCTTTCTTCATACCTGTCCACCAATAACTTTCCTTTAAATCCAGATACATCTTGGTATTGCCTGGGTGTATCGAGTAAGGTGAATCGTGGGCTTCCTGAAGTATCAACTTCCTGAGCTCTGGTTCATTGGGCACATAGATTCGGTTCTCAAACCACAAAGTTCCGTGTTCATCCTCACGAAAACCTTTAGCTTTACCATCTTTCATTCTCTGTTTAATCTCAGCTATCTCCTTGTCCGATTTCTGGGCTTCTCGAATTCTTTCGGTCAAGGTGGACTGAATTTCCAGTGTAGCAACATATCCTCTTGGAACTATCTCTAGCTTGAGCTCTCTGAGATCATCGACTAACTCTTGAGGTAATCCTCCAGCTGTGAGTGTGTTCACATAAGTTTTCCGACTCAAGGCATCGGCTACAACATTAGCCTTACCTGGATGGTAGTGTAATCTCATGTCATAGTCCTTGATTAACTCTAACCATCTCCTCTGTCTGAGGTTCAACTCTTTCTGCGTGAAGATATACTTCAGGCTCTTATGGTCGGTGTAAACATCACAACTATTTCCGATAAGGAAATGTCTCCAAGTCTTGAGTGCGTGCACTACGGCTGCTAGCTCCAAGTCATGCGTGGCATAATTCAACTCATGAGGTCGTAGCTGTCTGGAAGCATAGGCTACAACTTTTCCATCCTGCATAAGTACTCCTCCAAGTCCTTGACGTGAAGCATCACAATAAACCTGGAAATCCTTCCGAATATCGGGCAAGATCAACACTGGGGCTGTGACCAAACGTTCCTTCAACTCCCGGAAACTGGCTTCACATTCCACAGTCCAAACATACTTGGATTCTTTCTTCAACAACTCTGTCATGGGCTTGGCAACCTTGGAGAAATTTTCAATGAACCTCCGGTAATATCCAGCAAGTCCAAGGAAACTGCGGATCTCCTTAACTGAGGTGGGTGACTTCCACTCGGTGACGGCTTCAACCTTAGCGGGGTCTACGGCTATTCCTTCTCCGGAAATAACATGTCCAAGGAATCCGACTTCCGTCAACCAAAATTCACATTTGCTGAACTTGGCATATAACTGATGCTCTCTTAGCTTTTCCAGAACTAAACGCAAATGTTGCTTATGCTCTTCCTCGTTCTTGGAGAATATCAGAATGTCATCGATGAACACCACAACAAACTTGTCTAGGTATTCCATGAATACTTTGTTCATCAAATTCATGAAGTAGGCAGGAGCATTAGTCAATCCAAAAGACATGACCGTATACTCATACAAGCCATACCTCGTGGTGAAAGCTGTTTTGGGTATATCCTGTTCACGAATTTTCAACTGGTGATACCCTGATCGAAGATCGATCTTGGAGAATACTTTGGCTCCTACGAGCTGATCAAACAAATCATTAATCATCGGTAGAGGGTACTTGTTCTTGATAGTCACCTCGTTCAAGGCACGATAGTCCACTACCATTCTCAAAGATTTATCCTTCTTCTCCACCAAAAGAACTGGGGCTCCCCAAGGTGAAGAACTTGGGCGAATATAACCTTTGTCCAATAACTCCTTAATTTGCTTCTTGATTTCCAACAGATCATTTGCGGGCATCCGATAGGGTCTCTTGGAAATTGGGGCTGTCCCTGGCTGTAGCTCTATTAAGAACTCAATCTCCCTATCTGGTGGCATTCCTGGTAATTCTTCCGGAAATACATCTGGAAATTCTTTTACCACAGGTACTTCCTCCTGAACAACTCCTGTGAGAGAATTTAACCGAGCACTCATACGTGTGCGTCGGGATACATACTTAATCCTCTTGTTCTCCGGGGTGGTGAGTGAAACAGACTTGCTAGGGCAATCAAGATTTCCTTCATACTTGGTCATCCAATCCATGCCTAGGATTACATCCAATCCGTGTGACTCTAAGACGATGAGGTCGGTGGAAAAAACATGGTTCCCTATATTGAGTTTCAAGGCATGGCATCCTATCCCTGCCATCATCATACCTCCTGGAGAACTAACCTGAATTGGCTGACTAAGGGTTTTGGTGGGCAAACCATACTTATCCACAACTACCCTTGATATGAATGAATGAGTTGCACCCGAATCAAAAAGTACTGTAACAGGACGTGAATGCAATAAAAACTTACCAACCACAGTCTCGGGCTGATCATAGACTTCTTCCACGTTGATGTGATTCACGTGAGCACGGGGAAACGGATTGGGCTTCTTGGCTGTGGAGTTGCCGTTGTTAGTGCCGTTTCCAGTGCCTTGCTTACTCTGGGGACACTCAGTAGCATAGTGCCCTGTCTTCTGGCACTTGAAACAGGTAATGTGACTCAGATCCTTCTGAGCAGGAACTTGACGGTGCTGGTTGTTGTTCCCATTCCCATTGTCACTCTTGAAGTTACCATGGTTGAGACGGTTATTCCCATTTCCTCCATGATGGTGACCTCCATGGTTGTGCACAGTATGAGTGTGCTTTCCAAACTTACCATTTCCTGATCCGGTATTCCCGGAGTACGGGGAGTAACGAGGCTTCTGATGAGCTCCAGAGTTGAACTTCCCCTGAGTGTACTTCCGCTTGCGGTTCTCAATCTGCTGCTGTTTACCTTCCAGAATAAGTGCCTTATCCACCAGCTCTTGGTAGTTGTTGAAATTAGCCACTACCAGCTGTATGCTCAACTCATCATTGAGTCCTTCCAGAAACTTTTCTTGCTTGGCCGCATCATCGGCCACATCTCCTGGGGCATAACGTGACAATGTGTTGAAGTCGTCCACATATTGGGCCACGGAACGATTACCCTGGCGCAAGTTGCGAAACTCGCGCTTCTTTAAACTCATGGCTCCAGCTGAAACATGAGCGGTGCGGAAAGCAAGCTTGAACTGCTCCCAAGTCACATCTGCAATAGGATAAGTGGTGGTATAATTCTCCCACCATGATGCTGCTGGTCCTTCCAGTTGATGTGCGGCAAATCGCACTTTCTCAGCGTCAGTGCATCCAGCGGTGACAAGTTCTCTCTCCATCTTGCGGAGCCAGTCATCTGCCACAATGGGCTCAGTGCTGCTGGAGAAAGTTGGAGGGTTCAACCTCAGAAAACGGGTGAGATTGTCAGTCTGGGGTGGATGGTGGTTGTTGTTGTTGTTCTGGTTGTTGGTCTGATTCTGAATCAATAGTTGCATCAGTGCATTCTGTTGCTGAAGGAGTTGGGTGAGTTCCGGTGGAAAAGTGAAATCGGTCTCACGTCGTGGAGGCATCTTGCTGTTTTCAGAGGGATGAGAATTAGAATAGAACAAGGGTCTGGAAGAAATTCACTACCCATATGCAATGCAACAAACATATCACACGAAACACTCATTCATTTATTCAATCAATGTCAAACATCGGAAAATACAAATCTCAGACAACTAAACATCGACCTACGCTTTAACGACTAAAATAAAGATACATTGGAGGGCATAACTAATGTTCTCCTCAAAAGTGCATAGTCGTAGGTCCTCCGGTGGTGCTTTCCTCATAGTCTTCATCGTCGCTGATGAAGGGTGCCATGTCTCCTTCGGGGTGAAGGTTTTCTCCCATGTCTAGATGCTCCTCCAGAGTGGCGATGCGTGCATTCTGCTCATCAATCCTCTCTAAGAAGTCCTTCACTTCATGCTCGTGTTCATAGTTGGCCTCTCGCAGATCAGCTTCAAGGTCCAGCTCACGATTCATCAGATTCTTGATAGTCTTCGTGTCAGCACGAACTCGAAGCTCCAGAGTCCTGATGTGAGTCTCCAAGGTCTGGATATAGGAGATATTGGTGTCTGCAGTGGGATTGGTGATGATGTTGCCATGGGCATCTCTGCGGCAAACCATGCTGAGTCCTGGTGAAATGGTTCCACCTCTGTATTCCTCCTGGATACGTCCAAGGGCACGATGAATGGCCATGTCTCTTCCAAGTATCCAACTGGGTGCCACGAACTTGAGATCTATGGGTTCCTTCCGATTCCCAAAGGTCTTCCCTGGAATATGCACCTCGATCCTGTAGCGTCCATCTTGGGGAAATGACATGATAGGAATCCCGGTGATGCTCGGCAAAGCAATCCTTATGTCCTTGACGATCCTCATCAGCTCCTTACCAAAGGGCATCGTTGCGTCAGGCTGGCAAAACTCTGTGATCAACACTGGGATGAAGGTGGCCATCTATAAATTTTGAAATAATCGGAGAGGAGTCAGAAACGAATAGATGAGAGTATAAGATATTTAAAGACAAAGAGAAACAATCCTAAGGCTTTCCAATCCTAGAGGTTACGTCCTACGGTCAGCGTGTGCTCTGATACCATTTCTGTAACGACCCGACCTGGAAGGTCAAGTCTCCGGTGTTTCCGTACCATCCCAAGATCATGCTGGTACACACACGGTACATCAATGTATATATCAAAGGTAAATCACACAGCATTATATTAATCGAAATCTCATATCGAGTTCTTTATTACGATAAAAATTACAATAAAGTGGCCAAAGGCCAACTCATGAGAATATCTAAATCTTGCGGAAGCGTCGAAGGTAGATGAGTCCATCCGACTCCAAGGGCATCTCACTGAGCATAGAACGTGTCCTCACTCCTGGTCGGAAAAATACTCTGCAACATGATACGTTGCAGCCGTGTAGGTCAGCATATGGAGTATGCCGGCAAAGTCACAAGAGAGGGGTGAAAATAATCAGCTAGTCTATATGCTTATATGGCAGGTGGGGTGGTAAGTTTTGCGTAAAGCCAATTTTTCCTACATCAAGAAAAAGGGCTAAGCAAAGCATTACTAAGTTGGTTGATTAATGAGATGGTTCCATCAACCAATTCTCATACCCAAAATTATTAAATTCCCACATCATCATATTATTTGTGTTGAGAGTTCCGGAAGTTCCAATCCCTTTGGCTCAAGTCGTCCATAACCGTGGACACGGCTAATCGATTAGGTTTAAGTACTCTGCAGAGTTTTTGCACACGTTCCCCACAAGATTTGGTCGCCTCCGTTTGATTTCTCGCACTTCAGGGTGTTTGAGAAACGGATGACCAAAACATGGTCTTCCAAAGGGTTTCCCTGCGACTCTGACGATGCCCATCCTTTCCTACCGTTCTTCTACCTCTCGTAGCACCGCCTGTCCAGGGTCACCACGATATCCAACCAAGCCAGAGCCCATAATGACTTGTGGCTGTGCAGGTAAGCCTTGGGTCTTGAAGCACCCATCCATCCCTTTGTGCCTGGGTGGACCTTTCCGCGTGAATACTGGCCACCTCCAGCATCACCTAGGCTAACCACTGGTTTCTCCAGGGCGCCGTTCAACCATCATCCACCCAGAGGTATGTTGAAAACTTGGAGTATTGAAATCTTGATCATTATGTAGGTCTTGAAATTATTAACTCTCTCAACTCTCATGAATCACACAACCAACCCCGTCTACTAATAGCATAGCAAAAGGTAAAACAACGTTTCCCGGGGCCAATGTTGTCAAAGGGGTTGAGAGGGGTATCTACCACATGATACTACTACTATGTAACCAAGTTTCCAACTAACCTATCTTGCATGCAACTGGGGAGATGGTAGAACTAATGCATATAAAACATGGGTAAAACATGATCAAAGTGACTTGCCTGATTGATGATCTTCGTACTTGAGTAACTCTAGGTAACAAGTTTCGCACTCCGGATAATCTAACGAAACAAACAATGCACTCAAATAAGCATACAACCAAAATAAGTACTCATAACATTCAGCAAAGAAGTACTAAACAAACAAGGCAAACAATGCACAAAAGTCTCTAGCAAGTAAAACACACAAAGTTTTGTTTTTTCCAAAGGGGATGATGAAAACACTACTACATAATAAAACTATTTTGAAATAGCAAAACAATTGTTGACAACAAGGAAAACAATAGAATATTTTATTAATAAACAGAATAATCAATTTAAGCTTGTTGGGAAAAGTTTAGTGAAGTTTATACAAGTTTTGATAAACACTATATGAATCAACTATAGTTATATTAACAAAAGAATGTAAAACTAAACTTATAATTTGTTAACAAAACATGTTCTTGACAGAAAAAAAATAATTTACTATTAAATCTGTCTTAGAAAACAGAAACAAAATATAGAAAACTTTGTTTGAAAACAAACTATTACTAGTTAGTTGTTTTAGTCAAATTAAGCCTAATTGAAAAGAAATTTTGATTCCTATGTTAAATAAAATTAAACTAGGCAAATTTATATTTTTATTAACAGTAAGTGAAAACACTAAATGTTTACTAACAGAACCTAATAAACAAATAAAACCAAATTCTAAATCAAACTAATCAAAATTAAGTTTATAAAACTATATTATAATAATAAGCAGATTCTGTTTTTTTGGGTAAAACAGTAATCAAATATATCATGAAAATCCTCAAACTATACCTGAAGATAGTCCTAACTAATACCAAACAGTAGCAAAAAGATTCATATCAAAATCTATTTTCAAACTCTAGTTATTCAGATTTGAAGATTTTAAGCAAATTTGATTCAATTCAAATTTCATAGTTCAAATTTGAAATTTAAAAGTACAGGGTGAAACTACATGAAAATTGTGAGCTATTGCAAAAAGAATCAACTCAAAACTCTAAACAGATTAAAAGATATAAGCAAAACAAAATTGGAAAACATTCTGTTAATTAAAACAAAACAGAAAATGAAAAAAAGTTTGCGTCGGTCAGGGGGCTACGTGGCGCGATCCGATTGGCTAAGGGGGGCGTTCGGTAGGTGAATTAGAGCGGGCGACCGTTCGGTAGAAGAAAACGGTTCGGACTTAAGTTCGTTCTAATCTGGACCGTGGGATTTGGATCGGACGGTCGAGGGGGCTTACGGAGGGAGGTTGCCGGCGTCGGGGTACTCCGGCGAGTCCGGTAGCGGCGATTGCGACGGCGAGGTGTTCCGGTGGTCGGGGAGGACGGGGAAGTGGTCCTGGCGACGGGGACGGTCCTCCGGAGGCGATTGGTGGCGACGGCGTGGCGAATGATGGTCGGAGGTGGTGGCTACGATCGACGGCGACTTCCGGTGGTGGTGGAACTCCGACGAGCAATCGACGGCGTCTCGGCGAGAGAGAGAAGGGGGCTCGGGGGGGGAATGGATGCGGGGCCGTGGGGCTCTTATATAGGCGCTCGGGGGGGTGCGGGGAGGAGAGAGGGGAGAGATCCGGTGAGGGGGAGTAACGGCCGGCGTCGGATCCGGCGAGCGCGGGGAGTGAAGACGATGACCGTTCCGGGGCAACGGTCGGACGGGGTGGGACCCGGTGTCAGTGAGAGAGCGGGAGCATTACTGCGCTCGGTCGGCCGACCGGTAACGGTTTCGGCTTTTAAAGCCGGTGGGCCGGCCCGTTTAATACCGGAAACGGTTACCGTTTCTTTTTAATAATTTCCGGAGACATTCAAAAGCTTTTAAAGCATTCAAATCGTTTGTAAATATAGGGGTATTATATATCAAAATTAACAGAATAATAAATGCTATTTAATGAACATTTCTATTCTGTCATTTGAACACTTTGAAAAAAAATATTATTTCAGAAATGTCCTAATTGTTTTTAAACCCTTTTTGCAAATATTTTCAAAATAACTCCTGGTTATTTTTGTTCAAATAATTCACCAATTAGACCCTGGTGTGGAGTGTCATGTTCCTCCTCTCTTATTTGAACTTTTAACCAAAAATTTTAAATAGAGGAAGCAACATAGGGAAAAGTAGAAGGGGACTTTCTGAAAACCAGAAGAGGCATTTCAACTAGTTCATACAATCAAGCAATGATGATAATAGATGCATAGCTATATTCATAACATTCCAAAATGGAATTTTGGGATGTTACATGACACCTTCTCACCCCTAGCGATGCTTAAGTCTGTCAGAATCATGTTGGCAATAGCTGCTTATTTCAATTATGAAATTTGGCAGATGGATGTCAAAATAGCGTTCCTCAACGGTTTCCTTGAGGAAGAGTTGTATATGATGCAACGAGAAGGTTTTGTCGATCCAGAGAATGCTGACAAAGTTTGCAAACTCTAGCGATCCATTTATGGGCTGGTGCAAGCATCTCGGAGTTGGAATAAGCGCTTTGATGAGGTGATCAAAGCGTTTGAGTTTATACAAGTTTATGGAGAAGCCTGTATTTACAAGAAAGTGAGTGGGAGCTCTATAGTATTTCTAGTATTATATGTGGATGACATATTGCTAATTGGAAACAATATAGAAATGCTGGAAAGCATGAAGGAATATTTGAACAAGAGTTTTTCAATGAAGGACCTAGGAGAAGCTACTTTCATATTGGGCATTAAGATCTATAGAGATAGATCGAGACGCTTAATAGCACTTTCACAGAGCACATACCTTGATAAAGTTTTGAAGAAGTTCAAAATGGATCAGTCCAAGAAGGGGTTCTTGCCTATGTTACAAGGTGGGAAGTTGAGTAAGACTCAATGCCCAGTAACTGCAGAAGATAGAGAAAAGATGAGTGTCATCCCCTATGCTTCAACCATAGGCTCTATCATGTATGCAATGCTGTGCACAAGACCCGATGTCAGCCTTGCCATAAGTATGGCCGGATGGTTTTAAAGTGATCCTGGAATGGAGCACTGGGCAGCGATCAAGAATATCCTTAAGTACCTGAATAGGACTAAGGAAATGTTTCTCGTTTATGGAGGTGATGAAGAGCTCGTCGTAAAGGGTTATGTCGATGCAAGCTTTGACACTGATCCGGATGACTCGAAGTCACAAACCGGATACGTATTTATTCTCAACGGGGGAGCGGTAAGCTGGTGCAGTTCCAAGCAAAGCGTGGTAGCCGATTCTACATGCGAAGTGGAGTACATCGCAGCCTCGGAGGCGGCGAAGGAAGGTGTCTCGATGAAGCAGTTCATGACAGATCTTGGAGTAGTGCCTAGTGCACTGAATTCAATGAACTTGTTCTGTGATAACACTGGTGCCATTGCTCTGGCCAAGGAACCAAGGTTTCACAAGAGGACCAGACACATAAAGCGACGCTTCAACTCCATCCGCGATTACATCGAGGAGAAGGACATAAATATTTGCAAAGTGCACACGGATCTGAATGTTGTAGACCCGTTGACTAAACCTCTTCCAAGGGCTAAACATGATCAACACCAGAACTGCATGGGTGTTCGATTCATTACAATGTAAATCACATAGTGATGTGAACTAGATTATTGACTCTAGTGCAAGTGGGAGACTGTTGGAAATATGCCCTAGATGCAGTAAATAAAGTCTTTATTATTATATTTCCTTGTTCATGATAATCGTTTATTATCCATGCTATAATTGTATTGATTGGAAACACATTACATGTGTGGGTATATAGACAACACTTTGTCCCTAGTATGCCTCTAGTGAACTAGGTCGTTAATTAAAGATGGTCAAGGTTTCCTAGCCATTGACATGTGATGTCATTTGATAACGGGATCACATCATTAGGAGAATGATGTGATGGACAAGACCCAAACTACAAATGTAGCATATGATCGTGTCAGTTTATTGCTACTGTTTTCTGCATGTCAAGTATATGTTCCTATGACCATGAGATCATGTAACTAACAGACACCGAAGGAGTGCCTTGTGTGTATCAAACGTCGCAACGTAACTGGGTGACTATAAAGGTGCTCTACAGGTATCTCTGAGGGTGTCTGTTGAGTTGGCATGGATCAAGACTGGGATTTGTTACTCTGTGTGATGGAGTGGTATCTCAGGGCCCACTCGGTAATACAACATCACAATAAGCCTTGCAAGCAATGTGACTAAATGTTAGTCATGGGATCTTGTATTACGGAACGAGTAAAGAGACTTTCCGGTAACGAGGTTGAAATAGGTATGGAGATACCGACGATCGAATATCGGGCAAGTAACATACCGAAGAACAAAGGGAACATCATATAGGATTAACTGAATCCTTGACATAGAGGTTCGACCGATAAAGATCTTCATGCAATATGTAGGAACCAATATGGTTATCCAGGTCCCGCTATTGGTTATTGACCGTAGAGGTGTCTCGGTCATGTCTACATAGTTCTCGAACCCGCAGGGTCTGCACACTTAAGGTTTGGTGACGTTTCGGTAGTATAGAGTTATGTATGGTGGTGACCGAAGGTTGTTCGGAGTCCCAGATGAGATCCTGGATGTCACGAGGAGCTCCGGAATGGTTCGTAGGTAAATATTGATATATAGGAAGTCCCATTTTGGTCGCCGGAAAAGTTTCGGGCTAATCGGTAATGTACCGGGAGTGCCAGTAGTGTACCGGGAGACCACCGGGAGGGGTATTTCGACCCAAGAGGCTTCATGGGCTGTGGGAGAGTAAATACCAGCCCTTTGTGGGCTGTTGGAAGTCCCACACAAGGCCCATGCGGCTGGGAGAAAAAGCCCAAAGGGAAAAAGGTGGAAAAAGGCAAAAAAGAGAGGAGGAATCCTAGTCCTACTAGGATTGGAGGAGGAGTCCTCCTCTCCTCCACACTTCGGCCGAACCAAGGGAGGCTTGGCCCTTGCGCCAAGACTCTTCTCCCTCCCTCCTATATATACTAGAGGATTTTAGGGTTTTGGCACAGATTTTTCAGCCATGTGCTACCTGTTCCTCCAGTGCATAGTTTCTCCTCTAGATCGGATTCCTGCAGTGCTTAGGCGAAGCCATGTCATAATAGCTCCACCACCATCGCCGGAGCGCTATCATGCTGCCGAAAAACTCCTCTTCCTCTCTGCTCCCTCTTATTGGATCAAGACGGCAGAGATCGTCAGCAAGCTGCAGATGTGCTGAACGCGGAGGTGCCGTCCGTTCGGCGCTAGATCGGAAGGACCGTGATCAAGTTCGCGGGACGGATCGTGATCAAGTTGACGGGACGGATTGTGATCAAGTTCGCGGGACGGATTGTGACTGGATCGCGGGATGGACCGTGATTGGATCGCGGGACGCTCGGTGATTTGGATCGCGAAGACGTTCGACTACACCAACCGTGTTTCTTAACGCTTCCCGCTTAGCGATCTACAATGGTATGTAGATCCACTCTCCCTCTCGTAGATGCTCATCACCATGGATAGGTCTTGCGTGAACTTAGGAATTTTTTTGTTTCCCATGCAACGTTCCGCAACAGCTAGTAGTACTAATAGCACCTGGGTATTGGATACCGGTTCAGTTGCTAAATGTTAGTAACTCGATGTAAAAGCTACGGAATAAACGGAGACTAGCTAAGGGTGAGGTGATGATGTGTGTTGGAAATGTTTCCAAGGTTGATGTGATCGACATCACACGCTCTCCTACCTTCGGGATTAGTGACGAACCTAAATAAATGTTATTTGGTGTTTTGCGTTGAGCATGAACATGATTAGATCATGTTTATTGCAACACAGTTATTCATTTAAGTTAGAGAATAATTGTTATTCTGTTTACACGAATAATACCTTCAATGGTCATGCACCCAGTGAAAATGGTTTGTTGAATCTTGATCATAGTAATACACATGTTCATAACATTGATGCCAAAAGATATAAAGTTAATAATGATAGTACCACATACTTGTGGCACTGCCGCTAAATGTCATATTGGTATAAAGCGCATGAAGAAATTCCATGTTGATGGATCCTTGGACTCATTCGATTTCGAATCGGTTGAGACATGCGAACCATGCCTCTTGGGCAAGATGACTAAGGACCCCGTTTTCTGGATTGATGGAGCGGGCAAGTGATTTATTGGAAATGATACATGTTGATGTATGCAATTCAATGAGTCTTGTAGCGTGCGGTGGATATCATTATTTTCTTACCTTCACTGATGATTTGAGTAGATATAGTGTATGTTTACTTAATAAAACACAAGTCTGAATCGTTTGAAAAGTTCAAGCAAATTCAGAGTGAAGTTTAAGATCATCATGACAAGAAGATAAATATGTCTACGATATGATCGTGGAGGTGAATATCTGAGTTACGAGTTTGGCATACAACTTTAGACAATGTGAAAGTCGTTTCACAACTCACGCCACCTGGAACACCATAGTGTGATGGTGTGTCCGAACGTCATAGTCATGCTCTATTGTATATGGTGCGGGCTATGATGTCTCTTATCATTTTGCTACTATAGTTTTGGGGTTATGCATTGGAGACAACTACATTCACTTTAAATAGGGCACCATCTAAATCCGTTGAGATGACATTGTGTGAATTATGGTTTGATAGAAACCTAAGCTGTCATTTCTTAATGTTTGGGGCTGCCACGCTTGTGTGGAAAAATGTTTTCACCTAATGAGCTCGAACCCAAAGCGGACAAATGCATCTTCATATATTACCCTAAGAACAGTTGGGTGAACCTTCTATCTCAGATCCAAGCATAAAGTGTTTGTTGCTAAAACGGGTCCTTTCCTGAGAAAAAGTTTCTCTCGAAAGAATTGAGTGGGAGGAAGATAGAACTTGATGAGGTTGTTGAACCTTTGTTTCAACCAGAGAGTAGCGCAGCGCAAAAAGATGTTTTTGTGGAACCTATGTCAGTTGAAGAGGAAGTAAATGACGATGATCATGAAGCTTCAGATCAAGTTACTATCAAACTTCGTAGGTCGACAAGGATGCGTACTGCTCCTGAGTGGTACGGCAACCTTGTCTTGGAGGTCATGTTGTTGGACAACGATGAACCTACGAGATATGGAGAAGCGATGATGGGCCCGGATTCTGACAAATGGTTAGAGGCCATGAAATCCGAGAAAGGATCCATGTATGAAAACCAAGTATAGACTTTGGTAGGCTTGCTCGTTGGACGGCAGGTCGTCGAGTACAAATGGACCTTTGAGATGAAGACAGACGCTGATGGTAAATGTCACCATTTATAAAGCTCGACTTGTCACAAAGAAGTTTCCGACAAGTTGAAAGAGTTGACTGCGATGAGACTTTCTCACTCGTAGCGATGCTAAAGTCTATTGGAATTATGTTAGCAGTTGCTACATTTTTCAATTATGAAATCTGGCATATGGATGACAAAACATCGTTTCCTCAACAGTTTACTTGAGGAAAAGTTGTATGTGATACAACCAGAAGGTTTTGTCAGTCCTAAGGATGCTAAAAGGTGAGCAAGCTTCAGTGATCCTTCTATGGACTGAAGCAAGCATCTCGGAGTTGGAATATACACTTTGATGAGGTGATCAAAGTTTTCGAGTCTATACAAAGTTTATGAGAAACTTGTATTTACAATAAAATGAGTGGGAGCACTATAGAGTTTCTAATAAGCATATGTGGTTGACATATTATTGATCGGAAATGATGTAGAATTTCTGGAAAGCATAAAGGGTTGTTTGAATGGAGTTTTTCAAAGGAAGACCTTGATAAAGCTACCTAATTGTTGAGCATCAATATCTATAGAGATAGATCAAGATGCTTGATGAGACTTTGAATGAGTACATACCTTGACAAGATTTTGAAAGAGTTCAAAATGGATTAGTCAGAGAGAAGTGTTCTTGAATGCTTTGTAAGGTGTGAAGTTGAGTGAGACTCAAAGCTCGACGATGACAGAAGAAAGAGAAAGGACGAATGTCGTCCCCTATGCCTTAGCCATAGGCTCCGTATAGTATGCCATGCTGTGTACTGCACCTGTGTGTGCCTTGTAGTTCTTTGTGTGGATTGAGTATTATGAATATGAATTTGCTTTGGTGTTATTATATTACGAACTCTTGAGTAGATCGATCGGAAAGAATAGCTTGCGTTATTCTAGTACGAACTCTAGGATAGATCGAACAGAAAGAATAGCTTTGAGGTGGTTTCGTAGCCTACAAACAATTTCTATCTTTTTTTCTCCACTAATTGGAACTCGGGAGTGATTCTTTATTGCACTTTGAGGGATAATCATATGATCCAACTATGTTAGCACTATTGAGAAATTGCTCTAGCGAAAGTACGGACCCTAGGCCTTGTTTTCAAGCATTGCAATACCGTTTTTGTTCCCGTTTACTATTTGCTACCTTGATGTTTTTATTTATTCAGATTATAAAAATATATTTCTACCATCCATATTACACTTTTATCACCATCTCTTCGCCGAACTAGTGCACCTATACAATTTGCCATTGTATTGGGTGTGTTGGGGACACTAGAGATTTCTTGTATTTGGTTGCAGGGTCGTTTGAGAGAGACCATCTTCATACTACACCTCTCACGGATTGATAAACCTTAGGTCATCCACTTGAGGGAAAATTGCTACTGTCCTACAAAACTCTGCGCTTGGAGGCCCAACACGTGTCTACAAGAATAAAGTTGTGTAGTAGACATCAAGCTCTATTCTGGCGCCGTTGCCGGGGAGGTGAGTGCATGAATGTATGTCTTTAGATCTTGCAATCGAATCTTTTAGTTTCTTGTTTTATCACTAGTTTGGTTTATTAAACAAAACTACAAAAAAATGGAATTTAGGTTGCATCATATTATTGATCATCTTTATAATATCTTTCTTGAAAATGATGGATCGGAAAATTGTGCTCAATTGATAGAAGAAGAATTCAATAAAATGATTGGAATGAATGATGAGCATGATTGCAATGTTGTTAGTATGAATTCTTTGAATATCCATGGTGCTAATGATATGCAAAGCCATAAGCTTGGGGATGCTATGTTTGATGAAGATGATATTTTTGTCCCCCAAGTTTTGATGTGGAAATTTGTTATAATGAAAGCATGCCTCCTATTTATGATGATTATATTGATGAGAGTGGATTTGGAGAGGTCGTGACTTTATTTAATGATGAATCCACTATTTTGGAAGAGGTTGCTATTGATTATGACAATAAAGTTCCTATATATGATGATTATGGTGATGACATGTATGCTATAAATAATAATGACAACCATGAAACTTGTCATCATGATTTTAATTTTCAATCACATGATAGGTATTTTTTTGAGTTTGCTTCCACTACTATTGATGAGAATAAATTTTCTTATGTGGAGAGTAACAAATCTCTATGCTTATGCATCATAAAAAGAATGCTTTATGTGATAGCTATATTATTGAATTGATTCATGATGCTACTGAAAATTATTATTAGAGAGGAACATATGCTTGTAGGTATTGCAATAATATCAAGCTTCCTCTCTATGTGTTGAAAATCTTGAAGCTATGCTTGTTTTGCCTTCCTATGCTAGTTGATTCTTGCTCCCATAAATTGTTGGCTCACAAAATCCCTATGCATAGGAAGTGGGTTAGGCTTAAATGTGCTATTCATATGCTTCATGATGCTCTCTTTATGTTTCAATTCTTTAATTTTATGCGAGCATCACTGAAACCATCATGCCTAGCTTAAAAGGCATAAAAGATAAGCACTTAGCGATAAATTAAAGCATTACATAGCACTTAATGATTGACACGCATATCATACAATAATTAAAGACAACCCTATGGCTCCTGTTGGTTGTTGTACTCATTGACATGCAAGTCATGATAGTCTATACAAAACATGATCATCTCATACATTACATATATCTCATCATGTAATTTTCCATATCAAATCACAACACACCCTACAAAAACAAGTTAGACGTCCTCTAATTGTTGTTGCATGTTTTACGTGGCTGCTACAGGTATCTAGCAAGAACGATTCTTACCTATGCAAAAACCACAATGGTGATACACAAATTGCTATTCAACCTTCTCAAGGACCACCTTTGTTGAATCCGATCCAACTAGAGTAGGAGAGACAGACACCCGCCAACCATCTTTATGCAACAAAGTCACATGTCAGTCGATGGAACCGGTCTCTCGTAAGCATATGAGTAAGGTTCATCCGGGCCACTTCATCCCGCAATACCGCTGAATCAAGAAACGACCAAGGGAGGAACTAATATGATCATCAACGACCACAAACTCCTTTGTGTTCTACTCGTGATCTCAACTACACATAGACCTAGCTCATGATGCCACTGTTGGGGGACGTTGCATGGGAAACAAAAAAAAATCTACGCACACGCAAGATCTATCCATGGCGATGAGCATCTACGAGAGGGAGAGTGGATCTACATACCCTTGTAGATCTCTAAGTGGGAAGCATTAAGAAACACGGTTGATGTAGTCGAACGGCTTCGCGATTCAAATCGCTAGCTATCCCACGATCCAATCACGGTCCCACCGATCTAGCACTGAACGAACGACACCTCCGCGTTCAGCACACGTATAGCTCGATGACGATCCACATCCTTGATACAGCAAGCGAGGGTTTAGAGGTAGATGTGTTATTCGACAACACAATGACATGGTGGCAGTGGTGGTGGAGCTGATCCAGCAGAGCTTCGCTAACCTGTACCGAACAGATCTAGAGGAGAAGCAATCTAGAGGGAGAGAGGGCAGCATGTGGCTTTTCAGGTGGTGTCTGCCCTCAAAACCCTCAAATATATATATATAAGAGGAGAGGTGTTAGGAGGTGCCCTAGGGAAAACCCTAGGGCCTTGGCATACAAGATAGGGGAGGAGTCCACCTCCCACTAGGGAGGTGGAATCCTAGTGGGACTCCTTCCCACTTGGCCTCCTCTCCCACCCCTTGCGCATAGGCCTCTATGGGCCGGCTGCCCAGCCCAGAAGGGGCTGGCATGCCACCTGTTAGGCCCATGTGGCCCCTAGGGTGGGTGGGCCCCACTTGGTGGACCCCCGGAACCCATTCGTCACTCCCGGTACACTACCGGTAGTGCCCGAAACTTTTCTGGAACCAAAATATGACTTTCCTATATATCAATCTTTACATCTAGACCATTCCGGGGATCCTCGTGATGTACAAGATCTCATCCGGGACTCCGAACAACCTTCGGTCACCAACATACATAACTCAATACTATCGAAACGTCACCGAACCTTAAGTGTGTAGACCCTGCGGGTTCGATAACTATGTAGACATGACCGAGACACCTCTATGGTCAATAACCAAGAGCGGGACCTGGATGCCCATATTGTTTTCTACATATTCTACGAAGATCTTTATCGGTTTAACCTATATGTCAAGGATTCAGTTAATCCCGTATGCAGTTCCCTTTGTTCTTCGGTCTGTTACTTGCCCGAGATTCGACCATCGGTATCTCTATACCTAGTTCAATCTCGTTACTGGGAAGTTTCTTTACTCGTTTCATAATACAAGATCCCGTGTCTAACACTTTAGTCACTTTGCTTGCAAGGCTTGTTGTGATGTTGTATTACCGAGTGGGCCCTGAGATACCTCTCCATCACACGGAGTAATAAATCCCAGTCTTGATCCATGCCAACCCAACAGACACCCTCGGAGATACCTGTAGAGCACATTTATAGTCACCCAGTTACGTTGCGACGTTTGATACACACAAGGTACTCCTTCGGTGTTAGCGAGTTGCATGATCTCATGGTCATATGAACAGATACTTGACACATAGAAAACTATAGCAATAAACTTACACGATCATATGCTATGTTTATAGTTTTGGTCTTGTCCATCACATCACTCTCCTATTGATGTGGTCCCGTTATCAAATGACATCTCATGTCCATGACTAGGAAACCTTGACCAGCTTTGATCAACGAGCTAGTCTTTTAGAGGCATACTAGGGACATGGTGTTGTCTATGTATCCACACATGTATCTGAGTTTCCGATCAATACAATTCTAGCATGGATAATAACCGATTATCATGAACAAGGAAATATGATAATAACCAATTTATTATTGCCTCTAAGGCATATTTCCAACAAATGAACCCCATCCTTTTATCCTTAGTAGCGGCAACGCAAATATGCAACGTGCCCCTTCTGTCATTGGGATATAGAAACTCGACAGGTTGAACCTACTACAACGCACCACTCCCACCAAAGAAATATAAATCTAGTTGGCCAAACTATCTCAATAGATCGGAGAGCATTATGAATCTATAATGCTCATGAAAATAAGAATCATAGTATTCAGATTTGACTCAAATACTTTTTATGAATAATCTGAGCATAAACTCACAATTCATAGGATCCCAACAAACACACCATACAAAGGGATTACATAGGATAGATCAAGGCAAAGATGCGATGAACATTGTATTGAGGATCAAGAGAGAGAGAGAAAGAGAGAGAGAGATATCACCATCTAGGTACTACCTATGGACCCGTAGGTCTGTTGTGAACTACTCACACATCATGGTGAGGGCAACAAGGTTGATGAAGAAGCCCTCCATAATCGATCTCCCCGCCGACAGGGTGCCAAAACGGAGGTGTAGATGGACGCCCATTGGAACAAAGACTTGTGGCGGCGAAAAAAGTGTTTCAGGAGTGCTCCTGGTATTTTTAGGGTAGATGTGAATTTATTAGGCCGGAGAACGATGTCGGGAGGAGGCTGATGGGACCACCACATATCAGGGCGCGCCCCCTGGTGGCGTGCCCTATTGCATGGTGGGGCCCTCGTGCAACTCCTGACCTTCCTTCGAAGCTTCTAGGTCTTGTATTTGTCTAGAAAAAAATCGTCACTAAGTTTCATGGCATTTAGACTTTGTTTGGTACCCTAACTCTGAAAAGGCAAAAACATGCAGAAAACAACAACTAGCACTGGGCACTGGGTCAATAGGTTAGTGCTAAAAATATTTAAATTGGTAAATAAATACGCAAAAAGTATCCTAGAAAGATAATATATTTGCATGGAACAATCAAAAAATATAGATACTTTGGAGATGTATCAGCATCCCCAAGCTTAATTCATGCCCATCCTCGAGTAGGTAAATGATAAAAACCAAGTTTTTGATTTGACATGCTACCCATTATGTAATCTTTGGTATGTATGCTCACTGAGAAATTATGAATTAACAAACAACAACATAGTAAAAGTATAGGAAACAAATCATTGATTTTTTAAAGTATACGATCCTAAAATTATTATACTAGCAAGGCATGACTCCGTCTTCACCACATATATACAAATGTTAAGCACCACACTGTCCAAGTCAGGCAATTGGATTGTATGTTTTTAATATGCATAACCTTTTTATTCTTCACACAATACATGAGCGTGAACCATTGGACATAGATGGTAGATATCAAAGGGGTAAAAAGTGGAGAATATAGTCTCACATCAACTAGGCATGCCAATGAGCTATGGAGATGATCATCAATAGATTTCAATGCAAGGAGTAGGGATTGCCATGCAAATGATGCACTAGAGCTATAAGTGTATGCAAGCTCAACTGAAGCAAAGTGGGGTCTGCATCCAACTTGCTTGCTCATGAAGACCTCAGGCATTTGAGGAAGGCTATCATCGGAATATACAAGCCAAGTTTATTATATGAAAAGGTAATTGCCACTAGCGTATGGAAGTGTGAACATAGGAGACTCTCTATATGAACAACACGGTGCCACTTTGAGGCACAAGTGTGGTAAAGGATAGTAGCAAAGTCCCTTCTCTCTTTTCTCTCATTTTTTTATTTTTTTATGGTGGGCCATTTTTTTGCCTCCCCTATTAGTTATTTTATATCATGGTCTCATTTGCCCCCCCATTTTTATTTCATTTTTTGTCCGGAGTCTCATCCCGACTTGTGAGGGAATCATAGTCTCCATCTTCCTTTCCTTACTGGGACAATGCTCTTATAATGATGATCATCACACTTATATTTACTTATAACTCAACATGAAGGACTCATAGGAAGATATGACTCAATATGAATGTCTCTGACAGTGTACCAGGATGTGCAATGATGTAGCATGACATGTATCAAAAACATGATGAACGATGGCTTTGCCACCAATACTATGTCAACTCTATATGATCATGCAAAGCACTATGATGATGAACGAACTAGTCATGTGAAGTGATGATGGAATTTGCATGGCAATATATCTCGGAATGGCTATGGAAATTCCATAATAGGTAGGTATGGTGGCTGTTTTGAGGAAGATATGATGAGGCTTATGTGCAAGAGAGCGTATCATGTCTCGAGGTTTTGATGCACTGACGAAAGTTGCACCGATCCTCGATGTGAGAATGGGCTATGCAAGGTAGCGAAGAGGCTAGAAAATATGAGAAGGTGAAGATGCGTATGTCCATGGTGTCACATTAGTAATAAAGAAATCACATACTTATTTCAAAGTTTTATTAGTTTTATCACAAATCAAAGTACTCCTCGCATGCCCCGAGGGAGGAGGTTGGTAGGATTTAACCATCACGCGCCCCCGACTCAAAACAACACTAGGATTTCAATGAAGAATATAAATGCTCACACATCATCACCATGCCTCTTTAAATTTTAGATGAATAACAAGTTAACACCTCTTAATCTCGACACTTCTACGAATCAACATTTTTAGACCCACACCTTTTTAATATTACTACTGCAATGTCATTAACCCACAACTTCTTTATATGTGCTACACGATGGTTTTGATTATCATTCACTGAATACCTAATATTCTTGGACTAGTATTATGACCCATGCAAATTACCATCACAATTTATTCAGATCTCAAACAAATATAAGTGAAGAACGAGAGCATATTATTTATATAAAATCTACATGCCACCGTGCTCAAAAAGATATAAATGAAGTACTAGAGCAACTACCAAGCTAAAAAGATATAAGTGAAGCACATAGAGTATTCTAGCAAATTATCATGAAGGTGTGTCTCCCTCAAATAGGTGTGTCCAGAAAATGATGATTGTGGCAAACTGAAATTAAAAGCAAACAAAAGCAAACGACGCTCCAAGCAAAACACATATCAAGTGATGAATAAAAATATAGCTCCAAGTGACATACCGATGGATTGAGACGAAATAGGGGATGTCTTCCGGGGAATCCCCAAGCTTATACACTTGAGTATCCTTATAATTATACTTGGGGTGCCTTGGGCATCCCCAAGATTAGGCTTTTGTTACTCCTTATTCAGTAGTCCATCGTGATCATGCCCAAAACTTGAAAACTTCAATCACACAAAACTCAACAAAACTTCGTGAGATCCGTTAGTACAAGCAACATATTGCATACTTTAGGTACTGTTATAAATTTATTATTAATTCATTTTGCATAATAGGTACTGTATTCTAACTTCTCCATGGCTTACACCCCCCGGATATAGTCCATGGCATAATCAAAACAAGCAAAACATGCAAGCAAAACTGAGTATGTTTAACACGGAACAGTGTGTAGAAATCTGTAGAGGACCCATACTTATGAAACTTTCAAAATTCTTAACAATTAGGAAAATCTAAAGAATTTGTATAGCAATACTATGTTAAAATTTCAGATGATTATCACGCACCAGTGAAGAATAAAAAATCCTGCACTGGAGTCAATGTTTTTGTTATATTTCAGCATCGTTTCTACTCATCTTATGAGTCATCCCAAAGGCTTTACTTGGCACAAACACTAGTTAAAAAATAAAAACCTAATAATTATAGAGTCAATAATCATGTTATCACAAAATAACATACAGTAAAAACCAAATTTAAGATACATATTGGGTTGCCTCCCAACAAGATCTATTGTTTTATGCCCTTAGCTAGGCATAATGCATAGTTTCAAGTGTTGTCATCTTTGACATCAAGCTCTTCAATAACACAACTATGATTAACGAGAAAAATGAGAGGCTTGAAAATAGGATCCTTTATCAAGTTCACAAAATTTGGGTGAACACTAATCATTTTTAGATCTTTGGTTTTAGAAAGAGGTGTACTAATGGTCTTAGGAATGTATATGAACTTGGGATTTTTGTCTCCTGAGGTACTAGCGTTAGTTTTAGATGGTGTGAAAGCGGAACCCACTTTGTCAATAACCTCCACTATTTTATCAATTCTAATCAAACCTTTTTCTACCCTCTTATCAATAATGGTGTCCTTTTCTTTTAAAGTCTTCAAAGTCATTCCTACTCGTGACCCAAATTGAGTGATATGATTATAAAGTTTTTTTTATCTAACTCCTCAATTGGTTCACTAGTGATCATTTTCTTTTCAATAGCATCAAGCCTTTGCATAATAGGTTCCAATTTTAAATTGGTTTCATTAAAGATAATGGGTGGTGTTCCAACAAGATTTCCAATAGCATATAAGCATCCAACGTGTGACACATTAAGAAGTTCCCATCGGTTATGGTGTTAAGGACAAACCAATCCAAGTTGTCACACCAACATAAAAATTATGATGCAAAGTAGTAGTGGATAGCTTATTAGTTGATTTATTTTGAACGTGGCAAATCCTATGCCATACATCCTTCAAACTTTGTCCTCCCCTTTCTGTAAAGTTGACAACATTATTATTTGGAGTAATGAGAACAAAAGAAGAACTAGCCATGACTTTAAACAAGAAAACTAGTAACAAGCAAAGATAAATATTTTTGTATTTTTGATTTTTATCAGACAAAATAAATATAATAGCAAATAAAAAGATGAACAAGTGAATGATATTTTGTGCGAAGTTTCTTGATAGTTGGTGACGGTACTCCCCAGCAACGGCGCCAGAAATCCTTCCTGATACTTGTGATCTGCGTTGGGTTTTCCGTGAAGAGGAACGGGTTATCGCAGCACAATGTGGGTAATTATTCCCCTCAGTTATGAAACCAAGGTTTATCGAACCAATAGGAATACCAATCCTAAACCATCTTCAGCGGATGCACACAAAAGAACAATCAACTTGCACCAAAAATCGGTAAGAGGGTTGTCAATCCCCTTGATCTCGTTATTTGCAAGAAAGTGAGTTGTGTAGATAATTGTAAATTGAATAATAAATTAATAGAAAATAAATAACAGCAAGGTAGTAATAGCGTTTGTAAATATATAAGTGAATAGGACCGGGGGCCGTAGAGTTCTCTAGTGGCATCTCTCATAGAAATAGCATACGATGGGTAAACAAATTACTGTTTGGCAATTGATAGAAAAACGAATAGTTATGCGATCTTCACGGCAATGATCATGTGTATATAGGCATCAAGTCCATAAGCAAATAGGCCGACTCCTACCTGCACCTATTACTATTACTCCACTCATTGACCGCTATCCAACATGCATCTAGAGTATTAAGTACAACAGAGTAATGCTTGAAGACCGATGACATGATGTAGACAAAGTAAACTAAATTAGTCTGAATAAACCCCATCATTTTATCCTTAGTAGCAGCAACACAAAGACGCAACTTGTCCCCTTCTGTCATTGGGATGTAGAAACTCGTCAGGTTGAACCTACTACAACGGACCACTCCCACCAAAGTAGGGGTGGGCATAAAAACCGACCAACCGAATACCGAACCGATGCCGAAACCGAATAAACCGATTTTTTGATTTTTATATTAGCACAATTAAATTTAGTTTCTGCATTTAATAACTGAATTTAAATCGCTTGGTTTTGTGTTAAGCCGATTACCGAATCAAAAACCAAAGTATAGTTCTAGTACGTGTGCTATGTGCGCGCGTCCAGTCACACGAGTATGAACGGCCAAATTGTTTATTTTTTTAGGCGCACAACCTGCGTGCGTATGGCCACACAACTTTGTCCCACGTTCTCACCCAATAATTGGTGCATGTCGCTAGTGCATTTTTTTGAGACAAACTCTGAGGCTTTATTATGCCGTCACAATGTTTACAGGGACGAAAGAAAGCCCGTCTGGCTGACCCAACCAAACCTGTCGGCCAGCTGGAAGGGATAAAGCATGCTTTGTGAGCTTGTGAGCCTCGACATTCGAGCTCCTAAATTCATGGCTAATAATACAAGTATGAAAATTCATTCTATGCTCTAGTATCTCATGTATAATTGCTCTATAGACCGTATGATTTTCCTTCTTGATGTCCTGGACCACCACCTTCGAGTCTGATGCCACATGTATATTCCCCTTGTATACATCATCTGCAAGAGCCAATCCTTCCCTGATCGCCATGCATTCAAGGGCAGCCGGGTCCGATATACCTTGGAACACAATAGCCGAGGCGCCCAAAAAAGTACCATCTGAGTCTCGGGATACAGCCGCGACTGCTCCATGTCGCCTGCCCCTTCCCACTGCGGCGTCTACGTTGATCTTCACTAGTCCTTCCGGCGGAGGTATCCACCCAGTTGGGCGTGTCGCCACGGTGTTGTGATGCCTTGGAGATGTAGTTGAGATGGCATTAAGCTCGCCAATGTAAGACTTCACAAACAATTGGACTACAAAAGGGCTCTGATAAATCTGCTCATGTATAGCTTTCCTCCGAGCTTCCCGCAAAGCCCATAGCATGACCACAAAGGTCGTAAATTCGTCATGCGATAATGCTTCATGCATGGAAAAAAGCCACCTCTTCGCGTCCGGTTCTTCATTCCTGCTTATGACATCAACAACTCGCTCAGATGATATAGCCCATGTGCTCCTGGGCACTGTACAGTTTAACAAAGCATGCCACCAAGTATCTTCAGCTCCACACAAACAGCAAGTGTCTGAATCCGCCATATTGCGATGATGCAACAGTGCCGCTGTCGGTGTAGTATTCTTGGCGAATCTCCACAGGAAGATTTTGAGCTTCGAGGGCACCTAAATATTCCACAATTTAGTCCACCCTTCGTTGTCCGCTACAGAATGTGATGATCCCTCTTGTTCATGCCATCCGTTTTCTCTACTAAGCTTTGTCTGTTGTATCATCCGGTATGCTGTCCTTACCGAGAAGATTCCCCTTCTGTCTTTGTTCCAGGCCCAGAAATCCTCGATCTGTCTAGTGCAGAGAGGAATTTGCAGTATTGCTTCCGCGTCAATGGGGATAAAAACTGAACATACTAACTGTTCGTTCCATGATGATATTGCATGATTAATAAGTGCAGAAACCTTAAGTGGTGGGTGTGTCACAAGTGATGTTACCGGCCTCCTCATATGTGGTCTCGGTATCCAACTGTCACGCCAAATGTCGGTTTCTTCGCCATTGCCTATCCTCCTCACGAGACCCTGCACCATTATATCTCTTCCATCCAATATAGCCCGCCAAATCTGAGAAGGATGTGTGTCAAGAGTAGCCCCAAATAGAGTATCATCAGGAAAGTAGATGGCCTTAAGTATGCTTGCACTCAAAGTTGAGGGATTCTGCAACATCCGCCATGCCTGCCTGGCCAATAGCGCTAGATTATAAAGTTCCAAGTCATGGAATCCGAGTCCTCCTAGATGCTTGGGCTTTGTCATTTCATCCCAGGCCACCCAACTAGGTTTGCGCTTCCCCTGCTTACTTCCCCACCAGAATTGCCTGATCAGAGACGTGACACTCTCACATAATCCCCTTGGGAGGCGAAAGCAAGACATGGAGTATATTGGTATCGCTTGAGCAACCGACTTCATTAGTATCTCCTTTCCTGCAGCAGATAAAATTTTCTCCATCCATCCACAGACTTTCTCCCACACCCGGTCTCTAAGATATTTGAATGTGCCATTTTTTGAATGCCCCACATCAGTAGGCATTCCAAGGTATTTATCGCTGAGAGACTCATTTTGGACATTCAAAATATGCTTCATATCACTTCTCCTACCTTGAGGGCAGCCCCGGCTGAAGAAAATAGATGATTTGTCATGATTAATGCGTTGTCCCGATGCCAAATGGTAGCGTTCCAGCAGGTTTGATACTTCAACAGCCCCTTCCACACTTGATTTAAACAACAGCAGGCTATCATCGGCGAAAAGGAGGTGGTTTACGACTGGAGCCGTGGGTGCCATCTTGATTCCTTCACACTAAGACGACGGAGAACTAGATTTTAGTAGGCACGAAAGGCCCTTTGCTGCGATTAAAAAAAGATAGGGGGATATCGGATCTCCCTGCCGAATGCCTCTGGTTGGAGAAAAGTTTCTAATCTCTCTCCATTGAATAGCATTGAAAAAGATACTGACCGAACCATGTTCATCACAACATGTACCCATGAAGGAGCAAAGCCAAGCTTCAACATCATTGCTTGTAAATAATACCACTCCAATCTATCATATGCCTTCATCATGTCGAGCTTGAGTGCACAAAAACTATTGACCTTTGCTTTGCTGCGTTTCATAAAATGAAGGCACTTGTAAGCACTTATAATATTATCTGTAATATGTCTACCTGGGACAAACGCCGACTGCTCCTCTGAAATGATCTCTGGTAGGATTTGCTTCATTCTGTTCGTGATAACCTTCGATGCGATCTTATATAAAAGATTACATAAGCTGATCGGCCAAAATTGGGTTAGCATGGACGGATTCATTACTTTGGGAATAAGGACCAAGACTATATCGTTGATGCTCTCCGGGCTGTCCTCCCCCCTTACTATTCTCAATACCACCTTCGTCACCTCCGGCCCGCATATGTCCCAATGATGCTGATAAAAATGAGCTTGAAAACCGTTAGGACCAGGAGCTTTGGTGGGAAACATCTGAAAGAGTGCTGCTTTAACCTCTTCGCCCGTGTACGGTGCTGTCAACAACTCGTTCATTACTGTCGTTACTTTAGTTGGTACACAATTTAGGACTGAATCCATGTTGTTCACACCCTCAAAAGTGTACAAAGTTTGCTAAAAACATGTACCATTGCTTTCAGTTCTGCCGGATCATCTGACAAGACACCTAGAGAATTCTGGAGAGCTTTAATCATATTTTTCTTTCTCCTAATGCTTGCTCTCAAGTGAAAATTTTTGTGTTCTTGTCGCCTGCCGTAAGCCACTCCACCCTGGACCTCTGTCTCCATAATATTTCCTCCCGATGATATAACTCAACTAATTTCTCATTGATCTTAAGTTCGACATGGGAAGGTGCAGTTCAGTTTGGATCGCTCCTGAATTTCTCAACTCCTTCTTCAGGTGCTTAATCTCCTTACGTACGTTTCCGAACGTATCATTGTTCTAGCGACCCAGGTCCTACGATATGGCTTGCAGTTTGGCCCGTAGTTTATCCATGCTGCTGCTTGCTCCCTCGTCCGTCCACATGGTCCCAATTGTGTCTCGCCATTGCTCATGGCCTTCCCACATAATCTCATACCGGAAGGGTTTTGGCTGCCTACTCTGTGATTGCTCCCTATTCAGGTTCAACAATATTGGGCAATGGTCAGAAGTCGCTGCCGTTAAGTGCGTCAGGTCCGCCAGGGGAAATCTGTTGCACCACTCCGCATATACAAGAGCCCGGTCAAGATGAACTCTGGTGAAAGATCGTCCCGTCACCCTCTTCTCAAAGGTCCAGAAATGACCATGGTAGCCAATATCTAGGAACGTGCAAACATCCACAGCATCTCGGAAAGCTTGAATCTATGCATTACTCCTCTTTCCAACTCATTCGTGCTCATCCAGACGTAGGACCTCATTAAAATCACCCATACAGAGCCATGGGAGGCTGCTCAAAGTGCTGATGTTCTTCAAAGTCTCCCATGTGTTATATTGCATATGAGTCTGAGCTTCACCATATACAAAAGTTGCTCTCCAAAGCTCATGCCCTGTTTCATACATAGAGCAATCAATGTGATAATCCTAATAACCAAGAACTTCCAACTTTATTTCATTGTTCCAAAAAATTCCAATACCACCACTTCGACCATGACTATTAATTGCAAAACTGTTATCATAACCAAAAGTGCCTGCTAAAGCTTCTACCCTTGAGCCTTCTATCTGAGTTTCAACGATACATAAAAGGGTAGGGGCAAATTTATTTGCGAACTCACGAATCTCCCGAACTGTCGCGGCTTTGCCCGCACCATGACAGTTCCAACATAGTGCACTCATTGGGCCCGGTGGCGCTCCTCGAAGGAGCCCGCCAAATTCTTCACCGTTGAAGCCGTTCCTTCTGAACCTTCATCTGTTGTCTTGGTCCTCTTTGGACCCCTCTTGATGGGGGGGACTAGCCATCGTAGATCTAGCCGACACAATGGTTCATCTCTACTGCAGGTGCAGCATTGGGTTGAGTGGAGGCGTTCGGTATAGCTCCAAGTTCTGCTGTCGCATTCCTCTTCCTCCTCAAATCCTCCATGTCAACATCCGCATATGTCTCTACTTGGTTGTCAGCCTTCTATGTTGCATCTTGTGTAAATTGTCTTGCCATGTCTCCTCTTGCTCCATCTGACCTACCCCCAGTTCGGCCTCCTGACCAGCCGCCCCGACGTCCACCACGCTGGCCACGACCCTCTCCAGGTCCTCGGCCAGTTCGCATGAACCAAACTGCACGAAGGTACTTGAACACCAAAGCAGAAGGGGGGTGAATTCCATTGCCATGCTCTTTGAACAGATGTCCAACCATTCCACACATAGCACACCAATTAAGAAGCTTTTCATACTTAACTCTGTATATTTGCCTCTTCCCATCTCTAATCATGGACACCGCATTCTTAAGGGGTTTTAAAACATTGATTCTGATCCAAACACGATGAAAATTGCCTACGTAATCATGTGAACTTGGTTTAGAAAATAGAACTTCCCCCACCTTAGCAGCAAGTGGAGTAACCAGATGGGCGTACAGGTGTGGTACGTCATGTATCTGAATCCAAATATCGATTGTTTCGAGCTTGACAGTGGACGACTTCGTTATTCCATCATAGGGCTTAATTATTACCGCATCTCCTCTGAAGTTCCATGGCCCATCGTTCATGACCCTCTCCCAATCTCCACGACATGAGAATTGGAGAGTATACAGATTATCTTCTAAGGGTTTAAACTTTGCCACCTGTGCCATGTACCAAGCCGATCACATGTTTCTATAAAACCATGTTTGGTTGTAGGTCTTCGAAGTGTTAACCCTAGCCAAAGCAATCCATCTAGGTCCATCTGGCTGTGCTGCTTGCTCATCATAGACTACATCATCCAAGTCATCCTCGGTAAGACCCAATTCCTTCATCATCTGCTCGACGTCGCTGATCCCTGAAGGGCTTGAAGCCCCCTCGGATGCCATTGGACAACCTAACCCTAAAAGCTTGATCAGGTTGTGTTGGGGGAACCCTAGAACTCGCCAGCCCCTACCCTTTCCACGAGTGGAGAGGACGGCCGAGGTAGCTGCCCGCGTCCAGTTGACGGGATCGGGGGAAGATCGGCGGAAGGGAAGGAAAACTCGACGGCGGCGAGATCGCCCCGGGAGAAACTCGGCGTAACCCTAACTAGAGGGAAAAACTTCACTTCTTCCAATTGGCGCTGCATGTCGCTAGTGCATGGATGCTTTTTTTGGGGATCACTAATGCATGCAGGCTAAGCCTAGTAGTTAGAGCCCTTAGTGTATACGCCTGGGCCCTCCACTAACTAAAAGGCCCAAACACAGCTAGCGCGTCTGTTGACTACTCGCTGGCGTTTGCAGCGGCCAGCAGCATATTTCTTTAGTCCCACATCGCTTGCTATGCTTAAGGAGACAAGGCGCTGGAGTATAAATTCGCAGGGTGCTCGCTGCTCACAGTGGAAGCGCTCGATGCTACGTTGTATTAACTAGTAAGCGTTGTTCGGTATAAAATAAAAACCAAACCAAATTAATTGGTTAACCAAATATTTGGTTAGCAATTTTATCTTGCTAATTTTGGTTTTCTATTTTGTGAAACGAATCTAAAAATAAATCGAATGGTAAAAACCGAATTTTCGGTTTCTACCGAATGCCCACCCCTACACCAAAGAAATATCAATCTAGTTGGCCAAACTATCTCAATAGATCGGAGAGCATTACGAAGCTATGATGCTCATCCAAATAGATCGGAGAGCATTACGAAGCTATGATGATGATCCAAATAAGAATCTTAGTATATGATGATCATCCAAATAGATCGGAGAGCATTACGAAGCTATGATGATCATCCAAATAAGAATCTTAGTATTCGGGTTTGACTCAAATACTTTTCATGAATAATCTGAACATAAACTCGTTATTCATTAGATCCTAACTTACACACCATACAAAGTGATTACATCGAATAGATCAAGGCAAAGATGCGATGAACATTGTATTGAGGATCAAGAGAGAGAGAGAGAGATTCCCATCTAGGTACTACCTACGGACCCGTAGGTCTGTGGTAAACTAATCACACATCATGGTGAGGGCAGTAGGGTGCCGAAATAGTGGTGTAGATGGGATCCCATCGAAGCAGAGACTTGCAGCGGTAGAAAAAGTGTTTCGGGAGCTCCCCTAGGATTTTTGGTATATTAGGGATTTTATAGGCAAGATAGGGGCATCGGGAGACACCCGAGGGAGGAAAAAGCCATCACGGGGTGTGCCCTGTTGGCATGTGGGGACCTCATGTGGCTTCGGGCCTTCTTCCAAAGCTTCCAGGTCTTCTTTTGGTCCAGAAAAAATCATCAAAAAGTTTTTGGTATTGTAAACCTCAAAAGTCAAAAACATGCAGAAAATAGCAACTGGCACTAGGCACTGGGTCAATAGGTTAGTGCTCAAAAATATTATGAATTGATAAAAAAATGCCCAAAAATTATCCTAGAATGATAATATATTATCATGGAACAAAAAAAATTATAGATACGTTGGAGACGTATCATGGTTCTCTTGGGCTTGGGTGCTGCAGGCTTCTTTGGAGCTGTTTGCTTGCTCTTGGATGGAGCCTGGCTAGGCATTGCATCAGCAAGCAATTTATTATTCTTGGAAGGAGGAGGTTTTGCGACTGGTTCTTCCTCTTCCTTTTCTTCCTTCTTTTCTGGATCCTCATACATGAAGGTTGGCCTGCCAATAACATGCACAATCCTCTTTCTGGCTCTCTTCTTCTCTCTTGCCTTCTTGGGCATAGACTTTGAAGTCCTTGGGGACTCAAGAGTGAGAGTCATCCCAACCTTTGCACTCTCAGGTGCTCTCATAGCCTCAAAACTCGCATATTCCTTCCTCACTGGCCTCTTGGAAGAAGTTGCCTCAATGGCAGATTTCCTTGCAGCTTTTTCCTTCTTGTCTTGCTACTTCTTGGAAATGACCTCTTCAGGAATAAAGTCTGCATCCTCTTTGTCTAAATTTAGTTTCATCCTTTCCCTTGTAGAAGATTTAGGCAACCCGTGAGAATTGGGAGTGCCTGGATCCTCTGAAGATGAGGACCTAGCTTTTAGGGTAGTGCCAACATCCATGTCAACACTCTGGTCTCTGAAATCATTGTCACTGTCTTATAAGCCTTACATTCTGACCCTGTGAATAGATGTAGATGAGCAGAAGGGATGAGCATCACACAAAAAAGATTTTTTTTTCAAAATTTGAGATAAAAATGTAGTTTCAGAATTCTGCAACATGTAATTTGGTTCCATTGAGTTTCAATTTTCGGAGCTACCAAGACAGACTTTCTCCTATGACAGAAAATTGGTCACCTTTTCGGTTTCACCAAAATAATGACTCGGTATCACCGAGAAAGTTCTCACAGCCCAAAATCTGAATCGGTCTCACCGATTCTTTCCACTCGGTGATACTGAGATGCAGGTTACAGAACCCTAAACCTAGATTTTTGTGTTCTGCTAATCTAATGGATTTTCTATGAGGATACTCATTTTATAATCATGGCAAGATGAGAAACTAAACCTAATGCGCATGAATAGGAAGGTGGATCGCATAGGGGGCCTAAACCTTACCCTAACTCGGTGAAGGTTCCGCTACGGTGGCGAGCGGTGGGGACAATTGCCGTCGAAGGTGAAAGAATCCGGCGGCGAGGGCGCGCTCGAGACGAGGTCGAGGTCCGGAGATGAGACCGACATCGATAAAGGGGTGCAGGAAGCCGAAGAGTTGAAGTAATTTTCAGTTTCGGCTCCATGGAGTATATATACCCTATTGTTGTTGGTGACACTGATTCGGAAATTATGGTGCCACATGCCAAGATTTAAGGATCAGTTGCACCAAGGTCAAAAACCAGATCAACCCAGCGATTCAGTGGAACTGAGATTTTGATGTTGGTTACACCAAGATGCACATGGGAGGTTTTGGAATTTAGCTCTTTGTCGAAACGGAACTCTGAGTGATCCTCACACAGAGGGTTCGTAAAGTGTTTGCTCAAGTTTTGTGATGAAGCATGAATATAATTGAGACTGGAAAGCATAGATAGCTAGCGGGAGGTACTTAGGAATTCTTGTATATCCAATTGGCCAAAGAAAATGAAAGCCAAATAACAACAATTGGATATCCTCGAATGAGAAAAGATATGCATACCAACATGCTCACATAATAAAATGCCAAATGAAATATGGCAAACATGCAAAACCACTCTAGTATCTACCAAGCACTTTGGCGATGACGGGGTCATCTATATATGAGTATATTGACTTAGGAGCCAAGTAATAATACTTGATCATAGGCCATAGTCATCGTTTAAGCACAAGTGGGGTTACCACTTTTACATAAAGTGTTTGATGTGTTCACATCTTTAAGAGATACTTTGACTCAAGTCTTAGAGTAAAGCTCCCCCTTGATGTGACATCTCCCAAAGGTCGGATAAACTAACCTTGGGTTTTGTCGTAGAAGACTTCATGTAGGTGTTGTAGTAGTGGATGCTCATAGTTCATGAAGATCATCTTGAGTTGGGAGCAATCCTTGATGTTTCTTACTATTCTCACCTACATGGGTTAGTCCCACACAAGAGACAAATACAAGGATATCTATGGACATTGAGTGAAATGCATATATGATGATTCCCATTGATTAATTCATTACCTTGTCCCTTGCTTACCTATGAGGGAATGTATGACTCCTTGAAATGTTGCATAAAGTTGAAGTTGATTTCAAATAGGCCTTGCAAAATATGAATATGAGTGAATTTTTTTGGTGGAGCCACCCTTCAAATAACTTCTCTAGGTCTTCTTAGGGACCCACATCAACTTGATGGGGATCCTTGGAGATGAAGTAGCACTTGTTGAGGTAGAGCTTGTAGTAGCTTTGGGAACCCACTTGACCATGGCTTGGGACTCATCTTCATATGTGTTCATCTCTCCTTGAAGCTTATCCTTGGCCTTGAGATTGTAGTCTTGTGGTGGAAGGTCATCTTGAGCTTTTGTTCCCTAGGGGAGAGTATGTTCATACTTCTCCTTTTGGGGAACAAACTTCGGTTTGGGGTATTGACCTTCTTCCCATTCAACTCTATTGACGTTGAAGTAGCCAATGCTTTGGTTCTTCCTGTATCCTCCATGCTTGTGTACAATGTCCTCGAATTGCTTACATCCGGCAAGACTTTTGTAGACACCTTTTTTCTAGAATCCCTTTCAATAGATCATTTTATTGCTCAAGTGTAAGTTGGCTAAGAATCATTAGTGGAATCAATAGAACTACTAGAAGCAACATCATTGGATTTATAATTTTTGTTTTTGCTACTAGATGAACAACATCTCTTGACTTTGTTACTAATTTTCTTAGTTTTAACTTGTGGAATGAATGTAGACAGGAGTAGTCATTTGGCTAGATAAGAGGAAGTCTTCTTTAGGAGATCATCATTGATAGCTTTAAGAAGTTCATGTTCTTGATCTGAATTGAGCTTCTCGAAGCGTAGCTTCTCATGAGTTCTTACAAGCTCTCTATGATCTTCTAGAGTAGATTCATGGGCTAACTTAAAAGTGGTTAATTCTTTAGTTAGTCTCTCTATTTCCTTCTTATCATCATCACACGACTTATCTTGACTAGCATAATTATTATCAAGTTCATTTTGATTAATATCACTAGTTTTCTCAAATAGCAAGTCATCATCTCCACATAAGTCATCCTCATGACTATTAAAGTCAATGTATTCAAGATGTGATACCTTGGGGCCTTTTTCCATGAAGATGCTTCCACTCCCTTCATTTGGTGAATAAAATATGCCACAGGAGTTGGAGGAAACGAGTGCAAGTCCGGCAACACCTTCATCTTGACTATATTCGGAGTCGGAGTGGTAGATTCTCTCGGACTAGTTATCAGATTCAGAGCCGGAAACCCATTCACCAATGTGAGCTTGATGTCTTCTTCTTGTGAGCTCTTGGTGTACTTGTCCTTCTTCTCCGAGTATTTACTTCTTTGGGAGGGTCTTCATTCATAGTGATCATCTCTACTCCTTCTCTCTTTGAGGTGAATCATCTCTCGAGCTCTTTATTCTAGATGACTCTTCTCTTCTTCTGTGTGTGTGGGGGGCGGGGGGGCGTGCACTCATTGGAGTAGTGTCTAGGCCTTCCACAATTGTAACAATTTCGATCACGACTAGATGAACGCTTCTCTTCATATCTTGAGTTGGAGATTCTCTTTGCCTCTACTCTTGTAGAACTTGTTGAATTTCTTGACCACGAGGCTTATCTCTTCATTGGTTAAAAGGTTGTCACTTGATGTGGCGGGAGTGTCTCTTGAAGCTTTGTAAGCACCGCTTGACTTCTTGTTAAGCTCTTCCTTATCTTTGAGTGACATTTAATGAGCAACAATCCTTCCAATGACTTCTGTGGGCTTGATATCTTTGTAGTTGGGCATCATTTGGATCAATGTGCACACGCTGTCGTACTTCCCATCCAAGACTCTAAGTATCTTCTTAATGACGAATTTGTCAGTCATCTCTTTGCTTCCTAAGCCGGCAGTCTCACTGATGATGAGAGCAATCCTAGAGTACATTTCCCTGCCTCTTTCACCATCCTTCATCTTGAACTTATCAAGTTGACTTTGTAGCACATCCAACTTAGATTCCCTAACGGATTTGGTACCTTCGTGCATATCAACCAAAGTATCCCAAATTTCCTTTGCATTATCAAGATGGCTAATCGTGTTGAATTATTCGGGGCATAGGCAGTTGAATAGAATGTCACATGCTTGAGCGTTGTATTGCAACATCTTCAACTCTTTTGCGATCGCTTCACGATCCGGTTCCTTTCCATCTCCAAAGAATTCACCTTGCAAGATAACACGAACAATAGCCCATACGACAGGATTATGACCAAGAATATGCATTTTCATCTTATGCTTCCAACTAGCAAAGTTTGTAGCATCAAAATATGGACCTCTACGGTGATAATTTCCCTCACTAGATGCCATACTTTCCTAGGTTGTGAAACCAATGCAATGGAGACCAAAGCTCTGATACCACTTGTAGGATCGAAACTAGGTCTAGAGGGGGGAGATTAGACTACTTGACAAATTAAAAACCTAACCTTTTCACTATTTTAGTTCTAGGCAAGTTTTATCAATTATTGCAAATCAAGTACACCCTACACATGCATGTCTACGAGTATAGAAGCGGAAAATAAGACTAGCACTTGTAAATAGAGGATAGGGATATGGAGATCAAACGCAAGGTTTACATGGTGATTTTTTGCATTGTTTTGATAGGTGGTGCTAACATACATCCACGTTGATGGAGACTTCAACCCACGGAGGGTAGCTACCGTGAGACTCCACGAAGGGATCCACCAACAAAGGGTCCACGGAGAAGCAACCTTGTCTATGCCATCATGGCCTTCATCCATGGAGGACCAGCCTCACTCGCAATAGATCTTCACGAAGTATGCGATCTCCTTGCCCTTACAAACTTCTTGGTTCGAATCCACAACACGAAGTAGGAGGCTCCCAAGCAACACCTAACCAATCTAGGAGGCACCACCCTCCAAAAGGTAATAGATGTGGTAAGTATGATGAAATCCTTGCTCTTGTGCTTCAAAAGATAGTCTCGTCAACACTCAATCACTCTCTCACAGATTTTTCATGGGTATAAGAGATTAATTGGGTGGAAAGCAACTTGGGGAGGCTATAAATCAAGATCCATATGGTTGGAGTGGATGATATTGATCTCAAAACGTGAGTAGGTGGATCTCTCTCGGAAAAATGGATGGGGCAAGTGTTTGTATGTTCTAAGTGCTTCCTCTACAAGTGAGAGGTGGTGGAGGGGCATATATAGGCATCTAAAAAAATCCAACCGTTACAACATTATTGCCCAACGCGGTGAAACTGAAATGAAAACTCGATCGAACTGACTAGTGCAAAATGTGGCAACTTTGGCCTTTCTGGTGAGACCGATATATGAATCTCGGTGGTATCGATATGGGTGACCTAGGGAATTACCAAGACTCGGTGTCACCGATTCCTAAAACTCGGAAATTCCTATTTTTAGAAATAGGACAACAGAAGATTGGTCACTAGTTTTGGTTACACCGAAAGGAAAACTTGGTGTCATCGAGATGCTTGCGTTTGGCATAGGTTTTGTCTACGGCAAAACTCGGTGGGATCGAATGGGAATTGTTGGTGTCACCGATTTTGGACTTTAGGCTTTGGACATAGAATATTTGTGGGAGAATGCATGAGTATTTTTGGTGGCTATTCTCTAAGCACTTGAGGAACCAGATCATCATAATACCTCATGCCCTTTTAATAGTATTGGCTTTCCTATTGACTCAAAAGTGATTTCTCACAAAATATAAAATGTTGACTCTTGTAGCTTGAAGCATGGACAATCCTATTCCTTTCCTTTCCCTGGGGAGGTTCTCCACACAATCCTTTATCCATCCCATCATTGAACTTTTTTCTGAGATACACTTGGTGGTCCAATGAAATATATATTGATATTAATTACCAACATCACCTAGGGAGAAGTTGTGCTTTCACCACCCCATACCCACCCATCACATTCCCCCTATCCCCACCCCACCCTCTCCCTGCATCCCAAACCGCCTCCACCGCCACAACCAAATCTACGTTCTGCCCCTCCCTCGCTCGTTGATCTAGTGAGGTAACCACCAATTTCCATCACCGCCCCAACCCGATTGCTCACATGGAGCCTGTGAACCACCCTCATGCCTCCACATCCCCACCCCTATCACTGAGCATCACCACATAAGCCCAACCACATATCATGCGGAGGTACAAGGAGCTCATGGTGGTCGATGGCGTGGTGGCCATTGTGCGTGTCGACCCAAAGGAACACCTTGCAGCCGATGCTTCCAACTTGGTGCGGGCTCTGGCCGAGATGAAGTGCCCCACGCTTCTAACATTTACTTGTTGCTTGTACACGCACATATGTTAGTGGTACCGATCCATGCTTCGATCCACAGGAACACATCGCCACCGACTTTGGAACGGCTCTAGTCAAAATGAAGTGCCCAAGCAACGACCCCTCGGGACTTACCAAGTATGAACTGTCCAGTTCAATTTGACCAATACCAATTGCATTGATTAACCGTGTCAATTTCAGTTTCACCAATACAAGTTTTAATCACCATGTTATGTTTTCTGTACTCTGCAGTTAATACATCCGCTGTTTATTTCAGTTATGCGCACTGGGTTGTTCAAGTATGAACTATCCAGTTCAATTTCACCAATATCAGTAATAAACACACAATTTTTACGATGTCCATTTGATACCGTGCTACTCTTCGCAATGAAGATATCACTGGAGATGTTGTACTTCAATTACCATTAGATATTTTTAGTGGGTGTTAACCCTATTGTAGTTGACATGCCTTTCCATGTACTTACGTAGTGTCACAATACATGATGATGTTGTTTACCGTCGAGGCTAGTCACATCACAATATCTTATAATATTTTACATCATTTGCGCAATTGCGGTTTAGCTTCTAACATTTACTTGTTGCTTGTAGGTACATATGTTAGCTGTACTGATCCATGCTTCGACCCACAGGAACACCTCGCCATTGTATTTGGGCAGGCTCTGGCCGAGATGAAGTGCACCAACAACTACCCCTCGGGATTTACCAAGTATGAACTGTCCAGTTCAATTTCACCAATACCTGTCACTTTGCTACCATGCTACTCCTCACAATGAAACTATCGCCGGAGATACTGTCGTTTAATTAACATTTAATATTTTTGGTGGATGTTAACCTTATTGTATTTAACATGCCTTTATATGTGCTTATGTAGGGCTGCAATGCGTGATAGTATTGTTACCATCGAGGTTAGTCAAATCCCATTGTAGTATTTTACATCATTTGTGCAATGGCAGCTTAGGTTCTAACATTTATTGGTTGCTTGTAGGTACATATGTCAGGGGTACTGATCCATGCTTCGTCCCCCTTTACATATGGGGTAATGAGATAAACATGAACAATCATCAAGTGAGGAAATTAAGAAAAATGTTAGGCAGAAGAGACATATGATTTGAATTCAACTCTTTATTTACACTTTGTCCAGGACATCAGTGAACTTTAGGATGGTAAGTAATCCGTTGCCTTCTTTTCCTACCCAGAACAAGTTACTCTATTAGACATGAATACCTAAAAGTTGTCTCTTTTTAGTGGTTTTCAAAGGAATTTACTCAAGATTACCTTGCAAACTACATGACTGGAGTGGAGGCAAGGAAGGTTATAGCATACAATTGATGCTACCATGATAATGGTCTAGAAGTCTTCCTAAAGGCGGTGAAGGATGGATGGCCGATCATCACAAGGGGTTGGACAAAATTTGTGCGTACCTTCGGCATGGAGGAGAGCACATTATAGGTATTCCAATTCTTCAACACCATCAACAGTCGAAAGTATTTACAATTCCCTCTTTACCTTTACCGCCTCTAGTACTATATATTGTGGTTCATCATATTTAATCTTCTGTCAAACTATGTAACCATCGAACATGTACTGAGCTTTTTGATTTATGCATTGACTGTTGAACCATTGTAATTATGGTATGTATTGATGGATGTGAAATCCACATTTCATAATTAAAAATATAAAATTCCAATAATAATAATAAATTAACGATAATAAGCTATTAGGTAATAAATTACAGTGCACAGAGTTACACCGAATAAACCATGTGCGATTGTCTCATACATTACACACGATTGTCTGCTTTAGAACACACGGTCACATATTTTCTACATGTGGGATCTGCGCAATTCCACACACGCATTTGCAAGCCATAACCATCTACGATTGGCTTCAATAGCACCAATGATTCCAAACCTGAGTGCGTGTGTAATGTAGGACGATAAGAAGACGGTTGACATACGAAGCGCGTGTGCCATCAGAATAACTATTGCACAGAATTGTTAAATTGGCACATTGGAGATAGTAGAGCGATCACACACAGTTAAAGTTCCGGACTATATGTCATAATGTACCTATCGCAAAATAGGTCAACCAAAGTATCCCAAATTTCCTTTGCATTCTCAAGATGGCTAATCCTGTTGAATTATTCGGGGCATAGGCAGTTGAATAGAATGTCACATGCTTGAGCGTTGTATTGCAACATCTTCAACTCTTTCGCGATCGCTTCACGATCCAGTTCCTTTCCATCTCCAAAGAATTCACCTTGCAAGACAACACGAACAATAGCCCATACGACAGGATTATGACCAAGAATATGCATTTTTCATCTTATGCTTCCAACTAGCAAAGTTTGTAGCATCAAAATATGGACCTCTACGGTGATAATTTCCCTCACTAGATGCCATACTTTCCTAGGTTGTGAAACCAATGCAATGGAGACCAAAGCTCTGATACCACTTGTAGGATCGAAACTAGGTCTAGAGGGGGGAGATTAGACTACTTGACAAATTAAAAACCTAACCTTTTCCCTGTTTTAGTTCTAGGCAAGTTTTATCAATTATTGCAAATCAAGTACACCCTACACATGCATGTCTACGAGTATAGAAGCGGAAAATAAGACTAGCACTTGTAAATAGAGGGTAGGGATATGGAGATCAAACGCAAGGTTTACATGGTGATTTTTTGCATTGTTTTGATAGGTGGTGCTAACATACATCCACGTTGATGGAGACTTCAACCCACGAAGGGTAGCTACCGTGAGACTCCACGAAGGGATCCACCAACAAAGGGTCCACGGAGAAGCAACCTTGTCTATGCCATCATGGCCTTCATCCATGGAGGACCAGCCTCACTCGCAATAGATCTTCACGAAGTATGCGATCTCCTTGCCCTTACAAACTTCTTGGTTCGAATCCACAACACGAAGTAGGAGGCTCCCAAGCAACACCTAACCAATCTAGGAGGCACCACCCTCCAAAAGGTAATAGATGTGGTAAGTATGATGAACTCCTTGCTCTTGTGCTTCAAAAGATAGTCTCGTCAACACTCAATCACTCTCTCACAGATTTTTCATGGGTAGAAGAGATTAATTGGGTGGAAAGCAACTTGGGGAGGCTATAAATCAAGATCCATATGGTTGGAGTGGATGATCTTGATCTCAAAACGTGAGTGGGTGGCTCTCTCTCGGAAAAATGGATGGGGAAAGTGTTTGTATGTTCTAAGTGCTTCCTCTACAAGTGAGAGGTGGTGGAGGGGCATATATAGGCATCTAAAAAAATCCAACCGTTACAACATTATTGCCCAACGCGGTGAAACTGAAGTGAAAACTCGATTGTACTAACTAGTGCAAAATGTGGCAACTTTGGCCTTTCTGGTGAGACCGATATATGAATCTCGGTGGTACCGATATGGGTGACCTAGGGAATTACCAAGACTCGGTGTCACCGATTCCTAAAACTCGGAAATTCCTATTTTTAGAAATAGGACAACAGAAGATTGGTCACTAGTTTTGGTTACACCGAAAGGAAAACTTGGTGTCATCGAGATGCTTGGGTTTGGCATATGTTCTGTCTAAGGCAAAACTCAGTGGGACCGAATGGGAATTGTTGGTGTCATCGATTTTGGACTTTAGGCTTTGGACATAGAATATTTGTGGGAGAATGCATGAGTATTTTTGGTGGCTATTCTCTAAGCACTTGAGTAACCAGATCATCATAATACCTCATGCCCTTTTAATAGTATCGGCTTTCCTATTGACTCAAAAGTGATTTCTCACAAATTATAAAATGTTGAGTCTTGTAGCTTGAAGCTTGGACAATCCTATTCCTTTCCTTTCCCTGGGGAGGTTCTCCATACAATCCTTTATCCATCCCATCATTGAACTTTTTTCTGTGATACACTTGGTGGTCCAATGAAATATATATTGATATTAATTACCAACATCACCTAGGGAGAAGTTGTGCTTTCACCACCCCATACCCACCCATCACATTCCCCCTATCCCCACCCCACCCTCTCCCTACAGCCCAAACCGCCTCCACCGCCACAACCAAATCTACGTTCTGCCCCTCCCTCGCTCGTTGATCTAGTGAGGTAACCACCAATTTCCATCACCACCCCAGCCCGATTGCTCACATGGAGCCTGCGAACCACCCTCATGCCTCCACATCCCCACCCCTATCACTGAGCATCACCACGTAAGCCCAACCACATATCATGCGGAGGTACAAGGAGCTCATGGTGGTCGATGGCGTGGTGGCCACTGTGGGTGTCGACCCAGAGGAACACCTTGCAGCCGATGCTGCCAACTTGGTGCGGGCTCTGGACGAGATGAAGTGCCCCACGCTTCTAACATTTACTTGTTGCTTGTACACGCACATATGTTAGTGGTACTGATCCATGCTTCGATCCACGGGAACACATCGCCACCGACTTTGGAACGGCTCTAGTCAAAATGAAGTGCCCAAGCAACGACCCCTCGGGACTTACCAAGTATGAACTGTCCAGTTCAATTTTACCAATACCAATTGCAATGATTAACCGTGTCAATTTCAGTTTCACCAATACAAGTTTTAATCACCATGTTAGGTTTTCTATACTCTATAGTTAATACATCCGTTGTTTATTTCAGTTATGCGCACTGGATTGTTCAAGTATGAACTATCCAGTTCAATTTTACCAATACCAGTAATAAACATACAATTTTTACGATGTCCATTTGATACCGTGCTACTCTTTGCAATGAAGATATTACTCGAGATGTTGTACTTCAATTACCATTAGATATTTTTAGTGGGTGTTAACCCTATTGTAGTTGACATGCCTTTCCATGTACTTACGTAGTGTCACAATACATGATGATGTTGTTTACCGTCGAGGCTAGTCACATCACAATATCTTATAATATTTTACATCATTTGCGCAATTGCGGTTTAGCTTCTAACATTTACTTGTTGCTTGTAGGTACATATGTTAGTTGTACTGATCCATGCTTCGACTTGCAGGAACACCACACCACCGTATTTGGGTAGGCTCTGGCCGAGATGAAGTGCACCAACAACTACCCCTCGGGATTTACCAAGTATGAACTGTCCAGTTCAATTTCACCGATACCTGTCACTTTGCTACCATGCTACTCCTCACAATGAAACTATCACCAGAGATACTGTCGTTTAATTAACATTTAATATTTTTGGTGGATGTTAACCTTATTGTATTTAACATGCCTTTATATGTGCTTATGTAGGGCTGCAATGCGTGATAGTATTGTTACCATCGAGGTTAGTCAAATCCCATTGTAGTATTTTACATCATTTGTGCAATGGCAGCTTAGGTTCTAACATTTATTGGTTGCTTGTAGGTACATATGTCAGGGGTACTGATCCATGCTTCGTCCCCCTTTACATATGGGGTAATGAGATAAACATGAACAATCATCAAGTGAGGAAATTAAGAAAAATGTTAGGCAGAAGAGACATATGATTTGAATTCAACTCTTTATTTACACTTTGTCCAGGACATCAGTGAACTTTAGGATGGTAAGTAATCCGTTGCCTTCTTTTCCTACCCAGAACAAGTTACTCTATTAGACATGAATACCTAAAAGTTGTCTCTTTTTAGTGGTTTTCGAAGGAATTTACTCAAGATTACCTTGCAAACTACATGACTGGAGTGGAGGCAAGGAAGGTTATAGCATACAATTGATGCTACCATGATAATGGTCTAGAAGTCTTCCTGAAAGCGGTGAAGGATGGATGGCTGATCATCACAAGGGGTTGGACAAAAATTGTGCGTACCTTCGGCATGGAGGAGGGCACATTATAGGTATTACAATTCTTCAACACCATCAACAGTCGAAAGGATTTACAATTCCCTCTTTACCTTTATCGCCTCTAGTACTATATATTGTGGTTCATCATATTTAATCTTCTGTCAAACTATGTAACCATCGAACATGTACTGAGCTTTTTGATTTATGCATTGACTGTTGAACCATTGTAATTATGGTATGTATTGATGGATGTGAAATCCACATTTCATAATTAAAAATCTAAAATTCCAATTATAATAATAAATTAACGATAATAAGCTATTAGGTAATAAATTACAGTGCGCAGAGTTAGGCCGAATAAATCATGTGCGATTCTGTCATACATTACACACGATTGTCTGCTTTAGAACACACGGTCACATATTTTCTGCATGTGGGATCTGGGCAATTCCACACACGCATTTGCAAGCCGTAACCATGTATGATTGGTTTCAATAGCACCAATGATTCCAAACCTAAATGCATGTGTAATGTACGACGATAAGAAGACGGTTGACATACGAAGCGCGTGTGCCATCAGAATAACTATCGCACAGAATTGTTAAATTGGCACGTTGGAGATAGTAGAGCCATCACACACAGTTAAAGTTCCGGACTATATGTCATAATGTACCTATCGCAAAATAGGTCATGGAATTAAATGTTTGTGATATCCATATTTTGCACACGAATATATCTGCGCCATCGTCTCAGATGCGTGGTTGATCACAAACGTAATGTCAAAGTGTGGCGTGCGGGATAGGCTACGACTTTGCATACGCTTACGTTAGGAAAATCATCAACAAGTGCTCGCCCCATCAGAGGTGATGTTTTAGTGTTGTGTGGGATGCCTCCTTATCGCCCACACATGCAAGGCGACGGTTTGGAACTATGTCGTGGAAAAGGGTTAAAACTGTTTGTATAGGACCTAGCGGTACGAGTGATGCGTGGCCCACCTGGTAGCTGTTGGAAATATGCTCTAGAAGAAATAATAAAGTCGTTATTATCATATTTCCTTGTTCATGATAATCGTCTGTTATCCATACTATAATTTTATTGATCAGAAACTCAGATACATGTGTGGATGCATAGACAACACTATGTCCCTAGTAAGCCTCTACTATACTAGCTTGTTGATCAAAGATGGTTAAGGTTTCCTAACCATAGACATGAGTTGTCATTTGATAACGGGATCATATCACTGGGAGAATGATTTGATGGACAAGATCCAACCCTAAGCATAACATCTGATCGTATTACTTGATTGCTACAGCTTTCGTCATGTCAAGTATCTGTTCTTATGACAATGGGATCATGCAACTCCTTGACACCGAAGGATTGACGTGTGTGCATCAAATGTCACAACGTAACTGGGTGATCATAAAGATGCTCTATAGGTATCTCTGAGGGTGTCTGTTGGGTTGGCATGGATTGAGACTGGGAGTTGTCACTTCGTATGACGGAGAGGTATCTCAGGGCCCTCTCGGTAATACAACGTCATAATAAGCTTGCAAGCAATGTGAATAAGGAGTTAGTCACGGGATCTTGTATTATGGAATGAATAAAGAGACTTTCCGGTAACGAGATTGAACTAGGTATTGACATACCGACAATCGAATCTCGGGCAAGTAACATGTCGATGGACAAAGGGAACTGCATATGGGATTGACTGAATCCTTGACATCGTGGTTCGACCGATAAAGATCTTTGTAGAATATGTATGAACCAATATGGGCATCCAGGTCCGCTATTGGTTATTGGCCAAAGAGTGTCTCGGTCATGTCTGCATAATTCTCGAACTCATAGTGTCCGCACACTTAATGTTCGGTGACGATATGGTATTAATGAGTTATGTATGTTGGTGACCAAAAGTTGTTCGGAGTCTTGGATGAGATCCCGGACATGACAAGGAAGTTCGGAATGGTCCGGAGATAAGGAATGATATATGGGAAGTTCCGTTTTGGACACCGGAAGGAATTCGGGCATCACCGATAATATATCTAGAGTGCCGGAAGTGTTCCGCGGGTCCACCAGAAGGGGTCCACTTGCCTCGGAGGGCCCCATGGGCTTTGTTGGGTGGTGGACCTGCCCCTAGTGAGCTGGCCGCACCCACCTCCCAAGGGCCTATGCGGCCAAATGGAGGAACCCTAGGGCGTCGCCGACCCAATCCTAGGGAAACCCTAGGGCGGCCTCCCCCTCCCCTCCCCCTATATATATGAGAGGAGAGGGAGGGAAGAACCACCACATGTCTGGCCCTCTAGCTTAGTTTTCTCCTCCAGTCGCGTTTGCGGTAGTGCTTGGTGAAGCCCTGCTGATATTGCTCCACCACCACCACCACACCATTGTGCTGCCGGAGAAATCATCTACTACTCCTCGCTCGCTCGCTGGATCGGGGAGGCGGAGACGTCATTGAGCTGTAAGTGTGCTAAACGCGAAGGTGCCGTCCGTTCGGCGCTAGATTGGGACGGATCATGATTGGATTGCAAAGACGTACGGCCACATCAACCACGTTTCTTAACGCTTATTGCTTAGAGATATACAAGGGTATGTAGGTACACTCCCCCTCTCGTAGCTATGCATATCCATAGATAGATCTTGGGTGATCATAGGAATTTTTTTGTTTCCCGTGCAACGTTCCCCAACATTGGCATCATGATCTAGGTCTATGCGTAGATGATATGCACGAGTAGAACACAAAGAGTTTGTGGGTGTTGATGTTCAGATTGCTTAACTCCATAGTCTTATTTTGATTCGACGGTATTGTGGGATGAAGCAGCTTGGACTAACCTTACTTGTCCTCGCACAAGAGACCGGTTCCACCGACTAACATACACCTTGTTTGCATAAAGGTGCCTGGCAGGTGTCTGTCTCTCCGACTTTAGTTGAATTGGATTCGACAGAGGCGGTCCTTGTAGAAGGTTAAAAGGCAACTTGAATATCACTGTTGTGGCTTTGCCTAGGTAAGAACGGTTCTTTCTAGTTGCCCATAGGAGCCACAGAGAACTTGCAACAATAAAGTAGATGACGTCTAACTTGTTTTTGCAGGGCATGTTGTGATGTGATATGGCCAAAACATGATTTGATATATGTGATGTATGAGATCATCATGTTTTGTATAGTTGTCACGACATGCATGTCAATGAGTACGACAACCGACAGGAGCCATAGGGTTGTCTTTAATTTAATTCATGACCTACATGTCAATATTTAAACGCCATGTAATTGCTTTACTTTATCGCTATGTGTTAGCAATAGTTGTAGAAGCAATAGTTGGCACGACAACCACATGACGACATGATTATGGAGATCATGATGATGGATATCATGGTGTCATGCCGGTGATGATGGAGATCATGTCGGTGCTTTGGAGATGGATATCAAAAGCACAAGATGATGATGGCCATATCATGTCACTTATATGATTTGCATGTGATGTTTATCCTTTTATGCATCTTATTTTGCTTAGGACGACGGTAGCATTATATGATGATCCCTCACTAAAATTTCAAGATAAAATTGTGTTCTCCCTCAGTATGCACCATTGTGAAGGATTGTCATTTTGAAGCACCTCATGATGATCGGGTTTGATAGACTCTACGTTCGCATACAACAGGTGTAAGCCAGATTTACACACGTAGAATACCTGGGTTAACCTTGACGAGCCTAGCATGTACAGACATGCCATAGAACACAGGAGATCGAAAGGTCAAACATGAGTCATAAAGTAGATATGATCAACACCTCATCTCACGTGATGATCGGACTTGGGTTAATGGATTTGGATCTTGTCACACTTAGACAACGTGAGGGATGTTGATTTGAGTGGGAGTTTTTTAGTAATATGATTAATTGAACTCATTATCATGAACATAGTCTAAAGTTGTCTTTGAAAATTATGTCATTGATCAATGGCTCGTGCTATAGATCCCCTCTATTTTGATACGTTCCTAGAGAAAGGCTAAGTTGAAAGATAGTGTAAGAAATTGTGCGGACTAGGTCCATAATCTGATGATTGTCCTCACTGCTGCACAGAAGGCTTATGTCCTTGTCGGGAGGATTACCCCGGGTAGGCTCAAGGAGACGACTCAACATTTTGAAATATCAGGGGACCCACCCCCGGCATGTGAAGCCCCATGAATCAACAAGACAAACGAAGAAGTGAGTTGACGACACTCTAGCCGATGACACTATAGCTGTCCAGCTGCTCTTGTCCGGCTCCCCTGTCCAACTCCTCCTATCCGGCTCCTCCTATCCGGCTCCTCCTGTTCGGCTCCTCCTGTCCGGCTCCCCCTGTCCGGCTCCTCCTGTCCGGCTCCCCCTATCCCACTCCTCCAGTCCGGCTCCTCCAGTCCGGCTCCTCCCGTCTGGCTCCTCCAGTCCGGCTCCTCCTGTCCGGCTATGGCCTGACGAAGTCAGCTCCCGACGTCCCATCAGACATATGCGGACCAGACGATCATATCTCATGGTGGTGCGCTATTGGCGAGCAGGAGCACATTGTACACGCATCATGTAGTACTCTCTACAGTGTAACCGGCCCCCTGGACACTAATTATAAAGTGCACCAGGGGACAGACATAGCTTAGTCCACAAGCTACATGTGGCTTGACATGTAAGCTACCCATGGTAGCTTACACCTCAAGCTGCTTGGGATGTAAGCTACCCACTATGGCTTACATTCCAAGATACCCATCCATGCCTATATAAAGGCCCCCTCTCACTCTCTCAAAGGGGCTAGCTTCCCTCACATCCTCTCATACCCACTCTCACACTCATGTATGAGGCAAGAAGCCTCATGGCTCTCCTCCCCAAACAGCTCCAGGAGCAACCATGTACCAAATGTACCTCAGTTATACAGATATGCAGGAGTAGGGGTATTATCTCTCCGGAGAACCCTGAACATGGGTAAACCACTGTTACCCGTCCCGGATCATCCACGATAGCCTTGCCCTCACCTCGATAAGCCACCCCATGGCATCTGCCGTCTCGCGTGACCCCCCTTGAGAAAACGACGACAGTTGGTGCCCACCGTGGGGTTAGCTGCTGCTAGAACCACGGTCCAGGCGGGACCCTCTTCATCATCATCGTCGTGGCATTGCCGCTATCTTTCTGGGGCCTCGACTTTAACATGCCCCCGGGGCGAATGCGTGCGATGCCGCGTCCTCGCTGCCGCTCTTGTCACCGCCTCCGCGGCATCGCCGCCATCTTTCTAGGGGCTCGACTTCAACACGCCCTCGGGGCGAATGCGTGTGACGCCGCGTCCTTGCCACAGGCCTAGTCATCACCCCCCGCTCCTCCAACCTCGTGCACGCCGCCGCCGGTGGCTCACGACCATGATGGGTTGCCACCGTGTCTTGCTCACGCCGGCGCTGCGCCCGGCCATCATACTCGTGCCGGTGCCGTGCGCCAGCTTCCACTCGACTCTCCCAGACTCGGGCCACGCAAGCAAACCTGCCTTCAGCCACGCGATACGGAGACTGACACTCGTCGTGCACGATAGTGGGAGGCGGGCAGCGGGCTCGCTGCTGCCCTCTTTCTTCCACGGCGGCGCGACTTCACGTCGTCTCGCCTCCAACATGCTCAGCGCTGCCAACCGCGTCGCACCAGGTCCTCCTCTGTGCATGCGCGACCCTCCGCCCATGCACGCCTCGCCTTTGCCCGCCTGTGGCTTCACTGCTCCACGTTGCCCCGTGCGTCTGTGCCTCCTCTCCAAGACCACAAATGCCGCCCTCACGCACCAGCTCGCCCAACTCCGCGCCACTATTTCCTCGCGCGTGACCGCGAGGTCCCCTGCGTTCGTGAGTTTGCCTGCCACGGCGCTGGACCTCCCCGTCGCCAGCGTCTCCTCCCAGACATAGCTCATCTCGGAAGTCCCAGCCCCCGCGAGCCTCTCCGATGCCGCTCGACGTCGCCGCGAACAAACCACCGCCCCGCGCCCGGGCCTGTACGCCCCCTCGACCGGCTGGCGCGCCACCAGCGTCGCTCCATCCGTCGTCCGTGTTGGAAATATGCCCTAGAGGCAATAATAAATTGGTTATTATCATATTTGCTTGCTCATGATAATCACTTATTATCCATGCTATAATTGTATTGATCGGAAACTTAGATACATGTGTGGATACATAGACAACACCGTGTCCCTAGTATGCCTCTAAATAGACTAGCTCCTTGATCAAAAGATGGTCAAGGTTTCCTAGACATGGACATGAGATGTCATTTGATAACGGGATCACATCATTAGGAGAATGATGTGATGGACAAGACCCAAACTGCAAATGTAGCATATGATCGTATCAGTTTATTGCTATTGTTTTCTGCATGTCAAGTATTTGTTCCTATGACCATGAGATCATGCAACTCACCGACACCGGAGGAGTGCCTTGTGTGTATCAAACATCGCAACGTAACTGGGTGACTATAAAGGTACTCTATAGTTATCTCTGAGGGTGTCTGTTGGGTTGGCATGGATCAAGACTGGGATTTGTTACTCCATGTGATGGAGAGGTATCTAAGGGCCCACTCAGTAATACAACATCACAATAAGCCTTGCAAGAAATGTGACTAAGTGTTAGCCACGGGATCTTGTATTACAGAAACGAGTAAAGAGACTTGCCGGTAACGAGGTTGAACTAGGTATGAAGATACCGACGATCGAATCTCGGGCAAGTAACATACCGAAGAACAAAGGGAACATCATACGGGATTAACTGGATCCATGACATAGAGGTTCGACCGATAAAGATCTTCGTAGAACATGTAGGAATAAATATGGGCATCCAGGTCCCGCTATTGGTTATTGACCGTAGAGGTGTCTCGATCATGTCTACATAGTTCTCGAACCCTTAAAGTTTGGTGATGTTTCGGTAGTATAGAGTTATGTATGATGGTGAGCGAAGGTTGTTTGGAGTCCTGTATGAGATCCCGGACATCAGGGGAGCTCCGGAATGGTCCGGAGGTAAATATTGATATATAGGAAGTCCTGTTTTGGTCACCGGAAAAGTTTCGGGCTCATCGGTAGTGTACCGGGAGTGCCAGTAGTGTACTGGGGGACCATCAGGAGAGGTATTTCGACCCAAGAGGATACATGGGCTGTGGGAGGACTAATACCAGCCCTTAGTGGGCTGGACAAAGTCCCACACAAGGCCCATGCGGCTGGGGAAGAATTTCCAAAGAAGAAAAGGTGGAAAAAGGCAAAAAGGTGGAAATAAGTAAGGAGTCATAATCCTACTAGGAGTGGAGGAGGAGGATTCCTCCTCTCCCACTTTGGCCGAAGCCTAGAGGGGTTGGCCCTTGCGCCAAGCCTCCTCCTCCTCTCCTCCTATATATACTAGAGGGTTTTAGGGTTTTGGCACAAGATTTTCAGCCACGTGCAACCCTACCCTCTAGTCCGTAGTTTCTCCTCTAGATCGGTTTCAGCTGTGCTTAGGCAAAGCCCTGCTGAGATTACTCCACCACCATCGCCGAAGCGCCATCACGCTGCCGGAGAACTCGTCTACCTCTCCACTCCCTCTTGCTGGATCAAGAAGGTGGAGATTGTCAACGAGCTGTACGTGTGCTGAACGCAGCGGTGCCGTCCGTTCGGCGCTAGATCGGAAGGACCGTGATCAAGATCGCGAGACGGATCGTGATGAGATCGCGAGATGGATCGTGATGAGTTCGTGGGACGGATCATGATTGGATCGTGGGACGGATCGTGATGAGATCGCGGGACGCTCGGCAATTTGGATCGTGACTACACCAACCGCGTTTCTTAACGCTTCCCGCTTAGCGACCTACAAGGGTATGTAGATCCACTCTCCCTCTCGTAGATTCTCATCACCATGGATAGATCTTGCATGTGCGTAGGAAATTTTTTGTTTCCCATGCAATGTTTCCCAATAGTGGTATCAGAGCTAGGTCTATGTGTAGATGAGATCTCGAGTAGAACACAAAGAGTTTGTGGGCGTTGATGCTTAGATTGCTTCCTCCCTTGGTCATGTTTTGGTTCAGCGGTAGTGTGGGATGAAGCAGCCCGAACCAACCTTACTCGTACGCTTACGAGAGACTGGTTCCATCGACTGACGTGTAACTTCGTTGCACAAAGATGGCTGGCGGGTGTCTGTTTCTCCTACTTTAGTTGGATCGGATTCGACAAAGGCAGTCCTTGAGAAGGTTGAATAGCAATTTGTGTTGTGGTTTTTGCGTAGGTGAGAATTGTTCTTGCTAGATACCTGTAGCAGCCATGTAAAACTTGCAACAACAATTAGAGGACGTCTAACTTGTTTTTGCAGGGTATGTTGTGATGTGATTTGGCCAATTACATGATGAGATATATGTGATGTACGAGATGATCATGTGTTGTAAAGAATATCACGACTTGCATGTCAATGAGTATGGAAACCGGCAGGAGCCATAGGGTTGTCTTTAATTATTGTATGACCTGCGTGTCAATCATTAAGCGCTATGTAATGCTTTACTTTATCGCTAAACGGTAGCAATAGTAGTAGAAGAATGGTGGGAACGACAACCCCGATGGCGACACGTTGATGGAGATCAAGATGATGGAGATCATGGTGTCATGTCGGTGACAATGGAGTTCATGCCGGTGCTTTCAAGATGGAGATCAAAAGCACAAGTTCATGGCCATATGATGTCACTTATGATTTGCATGTGATGTTAATCCTTTTATGCACCTTGTTTTGCTTAGGACGACGGTAGAATTATAAGGTGATCCCTCACTTAAATTTAAAGATAAACTGTGTTCTCCCCGAGTGTGCACCGTTGCGAAAGTTCGTCGTGTCGAGACACCGCGTGATGATCGGGTGTGATAGACTCTACGTTCACATACAATGGGTGCAAGCCGGTGTTGCACATGCGGAACACTCGGGTTAAACTTGACGAGCCTAGCATGTACAGACATGGCCTCGGAACACAAGAGACCGAAAGGTCGAACATGAGTCATATAGTAGATATGATCAACATGATGATGTTCACCATTGAAACCACCTCAACTCACGTGATGATCGGACTTGAGTTGGTGAATTTGGATCATGTAACACTAGAATGACCGGAGGGATGTCAATTTGAGTGGGAGTTCTTCAGTAATATGATTAATTGAACTCATTATTATGAACACAGTCAGTAGTGTCTTTGCAAATTATGTTGTAGATTACTTGCTCGCGCTGTAGCTCCCTTGAATTTTTATATGTTCATAGAGAAATAGAGTTGAAATATGATGGTAGCAATATTGCGGACTAGGTCCGTGATTTGAGGATTGTCCTCATTGCTGCACAGAAGGCTTATGTCCTTAATGCACCGCTCGGTGCGCCAACCCCTCTAGCGTCGTCTGTAGATCTTGTGAACATCTGACATGCACGTTCTAATGACTACTTGATAGTTTAGTGTGTGATGCATTACGGCTTAGAATTGAGGCTCCGAAACATTTTGAACGTCACGGAACATATGAGATGTTCTAAGAGCTGAAATTAGGATCTCAGGCTCGTGCCCGTGTTGCGAGATATGAGATATCCAACAAGATTCTTTGCCTTCAAGATGAAAGAGAATAGCTCAATTGTTGAGCATGTGCTCAGATTATCTGGGTGCTACAATCGCTTGAATCAAGTGGGAGTTGATCTTCCAGATAAGATAGTGATTGATATAGTTCTCCAAGTCACTGTCACTAAGCTACTAGAACTTGGTGATGAACTATAAAATGCCAGGGATAGAAATAATGATCCCTGAGCTGTGCGCGATGTTTGACACCGCGAAGGTAGAAATCAAGAAGAAGCATCAAGTGTTGATGGTTAGTAAAACCACTAGTTTCGAGAAGGGCAAGGGCAAGGAGGGAAACTTCATGGATGGCAAGCCAGTTGCTGCTCCAGTGAAGCAACCCAAAGTTGAACCCAAACCTGAGACTAAGTGCTTCGATTATGAGGAGAGCGGTCACTGGAGCGGAACAACCCTGGATACTTGGTAGATAAGATCGCTGGCAACATTGACAAAAGTATATTTGATATACGTGTTATTGATGTGTACCTTGCTAGTACTCCTAGTAGCACCTGGGTATTGGATACCGGTTCGGTTGCTAAATGTGAGTAACTCGAAATAAAAGCTACGGAATAAATGGAGAACTAGCTAAGGGTGAGGTGACGATGTGTGTTGGAAATGTTTCCAAGGTTGATGTGATCAACATCGCACGCTCTCTACCTTCGGGATTAGTGACGAACCTAAATAAATGTTATTTGGTGTTTTGCATTGAGCATGAACCTGATTAGATCGTGTTTATTGCAACATGGCTATTCATTTAAGTTAGAGAATAATGGTTATTCTGTTTACATGAATAATACCTTCAATGGTCATGGACCCAGTGAGAATGGTTTGTTGAACCTTGATCGTAGTAATACACATGTTCATAACATTGATGCCAAAAGATACAAAATTAATAATGATAGTACCACATACTTGTGGCACTACCCTAAATGTCATATTGGTATAAAGCGCATTAAGAAACTCCATGTTGATGGATCTATGGACTCATTCGATTTCGAATCGGTTGAGACATGCGAACCATGCCTCTTGGGCAAGATGACTAAGGACCCCGTTTTCCGGATTGATGGAGCGGGCAAGTGGTTTATTGGAAATGATACATGTTGATGTATGCAATCCAATGAGTCTTGTAGCGTGCGGTGGATATCGTTATTTTCTTACCTTCACTGATGATTTGAGTAGATATAGTGTATATTTACTTAATGAAACACCAGTCTGAATCATTTGAAAGGTTCAACCAAATTCTGAGTGAAGTTTAAGATCATCGTGACAAGAAGATAAAAATGTCTGCGATGTGATCGTGGAGGTGAATATCTGAGTTACGAGTTTGGCATACAACTTTAGACAATGTGAAAGTTGTTTCACAACTCACGCCACCTGGAATACCATAGTGTGATGGTGTGTCCGAACGTCATAGTCGTGCTCTATTGGATATGGTGCTTGCTATGATGTCTCTTATTGTTTTGCTACTATAATTTTGGGGTCATGCATTAGAGACAACTACATTCACTTTAAATAGGGCACCATCTAAATCCATTGAGATGACACCGTGTGAATTATGGTTTGATAGAAACCTAAGCTGTCATTTCTTAATGTTTGGGGCTGCGACGCTTGTGTGGAATATGTTTTCACCGAATGAGCTCGAACCCAAAGCAGACAAATGCATCTTCATAGAATACCCTAAGAACAGTTGGGTGAACCTTCTATCTCACATCCAAGCATAAAATGTTTGTTGCTAAAACTGGGTCCTTTCTCAAGAAAAAGTTTCTCTCGAAAGAATTGAGTGGGAGGAAGATAGAACTTGAGGAGGTTATTGAACCTTTGTTTCAACGAGAGAGTAGCACAGTGTAGAAAGATGTTTCTGTGAAGCCTACGTTAGTTGAAGAGGAAGTTAATGATGATGATCATGAAGCTTCGGATCAAGTTACTATCGAACCTCGTAGGTTGACAAGGATGTGTACTACTCCTGAGTGGTATGACAACCCTGTCTTAGAGGTCATGTTGTTGGACAACGATGAACCTACGAGCTATGGAGAAGCGATGATGGGCCCGGATTCCGACAAATGGTTAGAGGCCATGAAATCCGAGAAAGGATCCATGTATGAAAACCAAGTATAGACTTTGGTAGGCTTGCTCGTTGGACGGCAGGTCGTCGAGTACAAATGGACCTTTGAGATGAAGACAGACGCTGATGGTAAATGTCACCATTTATAAAGCTCGACTTGTCACAAAGAAGTTTCCGACAAGTTGAAAGAGTTGACTGCGATGAGACTTTCTCACTCGTAGCGATGCTAAAGTATATTGGAATTATGTTAGCAATTGCTACATTTTTCAATTATGAAATCTGGCAGATGGATGACAAAACATCGTTTCCTCAACAGCTTACTTGAGGAAAAGTTGTATGTGATACAACCAGAAGGTTTTGTCAGTCCTAAGGATGCTAAAAGGTGAGCAAGCTTCAGTGATCCTTCTATGGACTGAAGCAAGCATCTCGGAGTTGGAATATACACTTTGATGAGGTGATCAAAGTTTTCGAGTCTATACAAAGTTTATGAGAAACTTGTATTTACAATAAAATGAGTGGGAGCACTATAGAGTTTCTAATAAGCATATGTGGTTGACATATTATTGATCGGAAATGATGTAGAATTTCTGGAAAGCATAAAGGGTTGTTTGAATGGAGTTTTTCAAAGGAAGACCTTGATAAAGCTACCTAATTGTTGAGCGTCAATATCTATAGAGATAGATCAAGATGCTTGATGAGACTTTGAATGAGTACATACCTTGACAAGATTTTGAAAGAGTTCAAAATGGATTAGTCAGAGAGAAGTGTTCTCGAATGCTTTGTAAGGTGTGAAGTTGAGTGAGACTCAAAGCTCGACGATGACAGAAGAAAGAGAAAGGACGAATGTCGTCCCCTATGCCTTAGCCATAGGCTCTATATAGTATGCCATGCTATGTACCGCACCTGTGTGTGCCTTGCCATGAGTCCATCAAGGGGTACAAGAGTGATCCAGGAGTGGATCACTGGACAGCGGCCAATATTATCCTTAGTGACTAAAAGACTAAGGAAATGTTTCTCGATTATGGAGGTGATAAAGGGTTCATCGTAAAGAGTTACGTCGATGCAAGCTTTAACACTAATCCGGATGACTCTTAGTAGCAATCCGGATACGTGTAGTGGAGCAGCCATTTGGAATAGATCCAAGTGGAGTGTGGTAGCAATATTTACAGTTCGACATAGAGATTTGCAAAGTACACACGGATCTGAATGTCGCAGACCCATTAACTAAAAGACCTCTCTCACATGCAAAGCATGATCGAACCCCAGAACTCATTGGGTGTTAGATTCATAACAATGCGAATCACATGGTGATGTGAACTAGATTATTGACTCTAGTGCAAGTGGGAGACTGTTGGAAATATGCCCTAGAGGCAATAATAAATTGGTTATTATCATATTTCCTTGCTCATGATAATCGTTTATTATCCATGCTATAATTGTATTGATTGGAAACTTAGATACATGTGTGGATACATAGACAACACCGTGTCCCTAGTATGCCTCTAAACAGACTAGCTCGTTGATCAAAAGATGGTCAAGGTTTCCGAAGCCATAGACATGAGATGTCATTTGATAACGGGATCACATCATTAGGAGAATGATGTGATGGACAAGACCCAAACTACAAACGTAGCATATGATCGTATCAGGTTATTGCTACTGTTTTATGCATGTCAAGTATTTGTTCCTATGACCATGAGATCATGCAACTCACTGACATCGAAGGAGTGCCTTGTGTGTATCAAACATCGCAATGTAATTGGGTGACTATAAAGGTACTCTACAGGTATCTCCGAGGGTGTCTGTTGGGTTGGCATGGATCAAGACTGAGATTTGTTACTCCGTGTGACGGAGAGGTATCTTAGGGCCCACTCGGTAATACAACATCACAATAAGCCTTGCAAGAAATGTGACTAAGTGTTAGCCACGGGATCTTGTATTACGGAAACGAGTAAAGAGACTTGCCGGTAACGAGGTTGAACTAGGTATGGAGATACCGACGATCGAATCTCGGGCAAGTAACATACTGAAGAACAAAGGGAACATCATACAGGATTAACTGAATCCTTGACATAGAGGTTCGACCGATAAAGATCTTCATAGAACATGTAGGAATCAATATGGGCATCCAGGTCCTGCTATTGGTTATTGACCGTAGAGGTGTCTCGGTCATGTCTACATAGTTCTCGAACCCGTAGGGTCTGCACACTTAAAGTTTGGTGACGTTTCGGTGGTATAGAGTTATGTATGGTGGTTACCGAAGGTTGTTCGGAGTCCTGGATGAGATCCCGGACATCATTAGGAGCTCCAGAATAGTCCGGAGGTAAAGATTGATATATAGGAAGTCCTGTTTTGGTCGCCGGAAAAGTTTCAGGCTCATCGGTAGTGTACCGGGAGTGCCGTAGTGTACCAGGGGACCATCGGGAGAGGTATTTCGACCCAAGAGGCCATATGGGCTGTGGGAGGACTAATACCAGCCCTTAGTGGGCTGTCCAAAGTCCCACACAAGGCCCATTCGGCTGGGGAAGAAATTCCAAAGGAGAAAAGGTGGAAAAAGGCAAAAAGGTGGAAATAAGGAAGGAGTCCTAATCCTACTAGGAGTGGAGGAGGATGATTCCTCCTCTCCCACTTCGGCCGAAGCCTAGAGGGGCTGGCCCTTGCGCCAAGCCTCCTCCTCTTCTCCTCCTATATATACTAGAGGGTTTTAGGGTTTTGGCACAAGATTTTCAGCCACGTGCAACCCTACCCTCTAGTCTGTAGTTTCTCCTCTAGATCGGTTTCAGCTGTGCTTAGGTGAAGCTCTGCTGAGATTACTCCACCACCATCGCCGCAGCACTGTCACGCTGCCAGAGAACTCGTCTACCTCTCTGCTCCCTCTTGCTGGATCAAGAAGGAGGAGATCGTCATCGAGCTGTACGTGTGCTGAACGCGGAGGTGCCGGCCGTTCGGCGCTAGATCGGAAGGACCGTGATCAAGATCGCGAGACGGATCGTGATGAGTTCGTGGGACGGATCGTGATTGGGTCGCGGGACGGATTGTGATGAGATCGCGGGACGCTCGGCGATTTGGATCGCGAAGACGTTCGAATACACCAACCGCGTTTCTTAACGCTTCTCGCTTAGCGATCTACAAGGGTATGTAGATCCACTCTCCCTCTCGTGGATGCTCATCACCATGGATAGATCTTGCGTGTGCGTAGGAAATTTTTTGTTTCCCATGCAATGTTACCCAACAGTCCGCGCCACTGAGGGCTGCTCTGCTCCGCCCTCACCACTATGGGTCCTTGGCCTTGGCGCGCTCCACTACGTCGCCCCTCCGGCTCCTCCCGCCGCTCCTACACACGCCGGCTGGGCGGGGAGCCGGCCACGCGCCCACCAGCCATGCCTATCGGCTCTCCACCCCATGCTGGCCGACTCCCGCACGCACCTCGGCTAACTCCACGACGCTCCCCTACGAGCACCAGCTTGCCGCCCCGCGTCAGGGCCTCCAGCCGGCCGGCTCCTCCACCTACCATCGCCCCCGACTGAGCCCCTGCGTGCCCACCACCGTGCCATGCTACCAGCTCGTCACTGTGGCCGGCCACTTCTGCTGTCGCACCATGATGCCGGTTTCACACAACAACCCTACTGCGTGTGCGCACGGCCTCCGGCTCCGGCTCGCACGGTGGTGGCCCCGTCGCCCTCACCTTCCCCGCGCGACCCCGAGCGGGAGACACGGCCTCCATGCCTCGCCCTGCTCCGCCCCGCGTTATGCCGGCGGTCCACCCTCCGGCGCTCGGCTGCGGCACCGGCACCTTGCTATTCGTCACCCCGTGCACTGCGCCTCCCGCGTCCCCCTCGTGGCTCCGCGCACCGGCGAAGCTCCCTTTCCGCATGCGCCAGCCCCGCCTTCAGCCGCGCCCGGCTCCTCCGGCGCGTCGGTGCCCCGCCGCACTCCTCCGCTCGACCGGCTCTAGCCCCTGCCTGCTTCGCCTCGCCCGGCCGGCTCCCGCCCCCGCCGGCTCTGCCCCGCCCGACCGGCTCCGGCCCCTGCTGGCTCCACCTGGCGCACTCCTCCCCGCGCTCGCCAGCTCGGTCCCGGCCCGGTTGCCCGCTGGCATGGCAGGGCTCCCCCCGGCGCGCCCTCACAGCCTCCCGTGTGGCTCCCGCGGTTTCCATGTGGTCGTTTGCCCACGCGGAAGGGAAAGGAGGGGTAATGCCGGCTCCCCAAATTAAACAAGCTGGGGGTGGGGGTCCGGCTGGAGTAGTAAGGGCGGGTCCGGTTTTAAAAAAGACACCTGCGTCTGCGTGCCCGCGTCCCCACTCAGACGGTCGACCTCCGTCACCGTCTGGCTGGCTGGCCTGCCCGTCTACTTTGACACCGGGCCGGCTGGATAGTTGGCTTCATAGCTACACCCAGCGGGTGCGGCCGGCGCGCCCCCTGGTAAAAAGCCGCGCTCCGCTGACCAAAAGCCGCGCCGGCTATCTTCAACAACAACCGTCTCGCCTACGTGCAAATCAACGAACCTCCTCGCCTGGAGGCGCGGAGGCTACTTCCGGTAGTGCCTCGCGCTCATCAGCCGGCAGACCCTACGTCTGCCCTTTGCAGTGCCTCGCGCACACCAGCCGGCGGAACCCTTGGCAGCGCCTCATGCTCATCAGCCGGCGGACCCCGCGTCCGCCCTCGGTAGAGCCTCATGCACACCAGCCGGCGGACCCCGCGTCCGCCCTCGGCAGCGCCTCACGCTCATTAGCCGGCGGACCTCACGTCCGCCCTCGGCAGCGCCTCGCGCATATCAGCCGGCAGGCCCCGCGTCCGCACCCGACAGGGCTCCGTGCCCATTAACCGGCAGACTCCACGTCTGCACCTGGCAACGCCTCGCGCCCGTCAGCCGGCGGACCCCGCGTCCATGCCCGGCAGGGCTCCATGCCCATCAGCCGGCGGACTCCACGTCCGCGCCCAGCAGCGCCTCATGCCCATCATCCGGTGGACCCCAAGTCCGCACCCGGCAGCGCCTCGCACGCGTCAGCAGGACCACGTCATCTACGAACCGCGTTGGCCGACATCGACAAAACCGCCTCGCCGACACCCAAAAGCAATGTGAGATCTCCACGCACATACCCTTGCACTGTACACACAAAATGAATAACCCCGAGCGACCCTCGGGGGCCATCTCGGGATTTATTTTGCTGCCTTACTATTCATCCTGGCGCCGGCTAGTCTCGCCCGGCACTGGCCTCTTGGCCCGATACATTCGTTCCCACGAGACGGCTTTGTAGTGTGCATGGGACCGAATGCCCACTCTTGTCTCAGCTACAGACCGCACCGCGGCTGTCCGGCTAGCGAGAGCAAACGCTTGAGGTCACCACACGCGAAAAGCGTCCAGGGAGAAAACGGCTTGGGCGAACCGGTCGTTTTCATTTATGAGTATCCGCTCGGTCGAGTCTTCTCCCAGAGTCCGAGTACTGTACGCTCCATTCCGCGGCCCACTCTTCGTCTCAGCTATAGGCTGGCTCCCGGCTATGTGGCTAGCAAGAGCAAAAGCCAAAGAGCGAAGGGAGCATGAAAAAGACTTAAGGGGACTCGGACGAAACCGAGTCGGCACCCTCAGCACCAACTTGCACTGCCAAAATCAAATATTTGATATATCTGTACTGACTTAACCTTGTCTTTTGCACGATCATTTCCATGAGAAACCTCCTCGCTCGGAGGCTACTCTAGGTAGGGCTCCACGCCCACTAGTTGGTGGACCCTCCGTCCACTCCCGACAGAGCCTCGCGCTCGACAGCCGGCGGACCCCGTGTCCGCCTTTGGCAGGGCTCCGCGCCAACCAGCCGGCGGACCCTCCGTCTGCGCCCGGCAGAGCCTCGCGCTCGACAGCCAATGGATCCCGCGCCCGCCTTCAGCAGGGCTCCGCGCCCACAAGCCGGCGGACCCTCCGTCCGCCCCCGGCAGAGCCTCGTGCTCGAGAGTCGGTGGACCCCGCGTCCGCCTTCATCAGGGCTCCACGCCCGGTAGCGCCTTGTGCTCGACAGCCGGCGGACCCCGCGTCCGCCTTCGGCAGGGCTCTGCGCCCATCAGCCGACAGACCCTCCATCCGCACCCGGCAGCGCCTCGCGCTCGACAGCCGGCGGACCTCTCATCCGCCTTCGACACGGCTCCATGCCCACCAGCCGGCAGACCCTTCGTCCGCGCCCGGCAGCGCCTCGCGCTCGATAGCCGGCGGACCCCGTGTCCGGTAGGGCTCCACGCCCATCAGCCGGCGGACCCCGCGTCGGCCTTCGGCAGCGCCTTGCGTCCTTCAGTCGGCGGACCCCGCGTCTACGCCCGACATCTTCGACACCACCGCCTGCCACAGCAAACAGCAAAGACCCTCCACCCGACTCCTCGAGTCGCTCGGAGGCTCGGAGGCTACACCCAGCGGGTGCGCTGGCGCCCCCCTGGAAACCGCCAGCCGGTGAACTCCATGCTCGCCCCCGGCACCGCCTCGCTCCCTTCAGCCGGCGGACTCCGCGTCTGCGCCCGGAGTCCTCGACGCCACCGTCTACTTTGGCAACAGCAAAGACCCTCCACCCGACTCTCGAGTCTCCCGGAGGCTCGGAGGCTACACCCAGCGGGGCCCCCACTAGAAGCAAGCCGCATCGTACCCGACCAGTGGTCAACCATCGTCAATGACTTCTGCAACAAGCAACTCCACCGGCATAAACCCTCCGCACGACTATCCTAGTTGCCTAGAGGCTCAGAGGCTACTGTCGGGGATTACCCCCGGGTAGGCTCAAGGAGATGACTCAACATTTTGAAACATCAGGGGACCCACCCCCGGTATGCGAAGCCCCACGAATCAACAAGACAAACGAAGAAGTGAGCTGAAGACACTGTAGCTAGCGACACTGTAGCTGCCCTGCTGCTCCTGTCCGGCTCCCCCTGTCCGGATCCTCCTATCTAGCTCCTCCGGTCCGGCTCCTCCTGTCCGGCTCCTCCCATCCGGCTCCTCCAGTCCGGCTACAACCTGACGAAGTCAGCTCCCGAAGTCCCATCGGACATATGCGGACCAGACGGCCATATCTCATGGCGGTGCGCTATTGGCGAGCAGGAGCACACTGTACACGTGTCATGTAGTACTCTCTACAGTGTAACCTGTCCCCTGGACACCAATTTATAAAGTGCACTAGGGGACAGACATAGCTTAGTCCACAAGCTACATGTGGCTTGACATGTAAGCTACCCATGGCAGCTTACACCTCAAGCTGCTTGGGATGTAAGCTACCCACTATGGCTTACATCCCAAGCTACCCATCCATGCCTATATAAAGGCCCCCTCTCACTCTCTCAAGGGGGATATCTTCCCTCACATCCTCTCATTCCCACTTCACACTCATGTATGAGGCAAGAAGCCTCATGGCTCTCCTCCCCAAACAGCTCCAGGAGCAACCATGTACCAAATGTACCTCAGTTATATAGATATGCAGGAGTAGGCGTATTATCTCTCCGAAGAGCCCCGAACCTGGGTAAACCACTGCGTGCTATTCGCATACCCGTCCCAGATCATCCATGACAGCCTTGCCCTCACCTCGATAATCCACCCCATGGCATTTGCCGTCTCACGTGACCCCCCGTGAGAAAACGACGACAGTCCTCGATGCACCGCTAGTGTGCCAACCCCTCTAGCATCGTCTGTGGATGTTATGAACGCCTGGCAAACATGTTATGATGACTACTCGATAGTTTAGTGCGCCATGCTTTACGACTTAGAATCGGGGCTCCAAAAATTGGTATTTCAGGCTCATGACCGTGTTGAGAGGTATGAGACCTCTGACAAGTTCTTTGCCTATAAGATGGAGGAGAATAGCTCATTCAGTGAGCATGTGCTCAGAATGTCTGGGTGCTACAATTGCTTGAAATCAAGTGGGGGTTGATCTTCAAGATAACATAGTGATTAACAGAGTTCTCCAGTCACTGTCACTAAGCTACTAGAGGTTTGTGATGAACTATAACATGCAAGGGATGGAGATGATGATCCCTAAGCTATTCGCGGTGCTTAAGGCCATGAAGGTAGAAATCAAGAAGTAGCATCAAGTGTTGATGGTTAACAAGACCACTAGTTTCAAGATGGGCAAGGGCAAGAAGGGAAACTTCAAGAATGGCAAGCCAGTTGCCTCTCCAGTGAAGAAACCCAAGGTTGAACCCAAACCCGAGACTAAGTGCTTTTATTGTGAGGGGGAACGGTCACTCATAGCGGAACTAACCCAAATACTTGGTAGATAAGAAGGCTGGCAACGTCAACAAAAGTATATTTGATATGTGTATTATTGATGTGTACCTTACTAGTACTCGTAGTAGCGCATGGGTATTAGATACCGGTTCAGTTGCTAATATTGGTAACTCGAAACAAAAGCTACAAAATAAACGGAGACTAGCTAAGGCGAGGCGACGATGTGTGTTGGAAGTGTTTCCAAGATTGATGTGATCACCATCACACGCTCCCTCTACCTTCAGGATTAGTGTTGATCCTAAATAAATTTTATTTGGTGTCTGCTTTGAGCATGAACATGATTAGATTGTGTTTATTGCAATACGGTTATTCGTTAAAGTCAGAGAATAATGGTTGTTCTGTTTACATGAATAATACCTTCTACATGCACCAAATGTGAATGGTTTATTCAATCTCGATCGTAGTGATACACATGTTCATAATATTGATGCCAAAAGATGCAAAGTTAATAATGATAGTACCACATACTTGTGGCACTTTCGCTAAGGTCATATTGGTGTAAAGAGCATGAAGAAACTCCATGCTGATGGATCTTTGGACTCACTTGATTTTGAATAGCTTGAGACATGCGAACCATGCCTCATGGGAAAGATGACTAAGACCCCGTTTTCCGGTACAATGGAGCCGGAAAGTGACATATTGGAAATAATACATATTGATGTATGTAGTCCAATGAGTGTTGAAGCACGCGGTGGATACCGTTATTATCTTAACTTCATAGATGATTTGAGTAGATACATGTATATTTACTTGATGAAACCCAAGTTTGAAATTTTGAAAAGTTCAAGCAATTTCAGAGTGAAGTTGAAAATCATCGTGACAAGAAGATAAAATGTCTATGATATGATCATGGAGGTGAATATCTGAGTTACGAGTTTGGTATGGATTTAAGACAATGTGGAATTTTTTTCACAACTCACGCCACCTGGAACACCACAACGTAATGGTGTGTCTGAGCGTTGTAATCATACTCTATTAGATATGGTGTGATATATGTTGTCTCTTACTGATTCGCAACTATCGTTTTGGGGTTATGCATTAGAGATAGTTGTATTCACTTTAAATAGCGCACCTTCTAGATCCATTGAGACGACACCGTATGAATTATGGTTTGGCAAGAAACCTAAGCTTTCGTTTCTTATGGTTTTGGGCTGCGACGCTTATGTGAAAAGGCTTGAGCCTGATAAGCTTGAACCCAAAGCGGAGAAGTACCTCTTCATAGGATACCCTAAGAAAACAACAATGTACACCTTCTATCTCAGATCCAAAGGCAAAGTACTTTTTGCCAAGAATGGATCCTTTCAAGAGGAGGAGTTTCTCTCAAAAGAATTGAGTGGGAGGAATATAGAACTTGATAAGGTTGTTGAACCGTCACTTCAGTTGGAAAGTAGATCGATGTAGAAAGATGTTTCTGTGGCGCCTACACCAGGTGAAGAGGAATCTAATTATGATGATCATGAAACTTCGGATCAAAGTTACTACTAAGCCTCGTAGGTCAACAAGGACTCGTACTGCCCCTAAGTGGTACGGTAATCCTGTCTTGGAGGTCATGTTGTTAGATAACGGTCGACCTATGAGCTATGAAGAAGCGATGGTGGGCCCGAATTCCAAAAAATGGCTAGAGACCATGAAATCCGGGATAGGATCCATGTATGGGAACAAAGTGTGGACTTTGGAGGACTTACCAAATGATCGTAAGGCCATACAAAATAAATGGATCTTTAAGAAAAAGACGGACGCGGACGGTAATTTCACCGTCTATAAAGCTCGACTTGGTGCAAAAGGGTTTTCGCAAGTTTAAGGAGTTGACTACAATGAGATTTTCTCTCCCGTAGCGATGCTTAAATCCGTCAGGATTATGTTAGCAATAGCTGCATTTTCTATTATGAAATCTGGCAGATGGACGTCAAAACAACATTCCTTAATGGTTTCCTTAAGGAAGAGTTACATATGATGCAACCTGAAGGTTTTGTCGATCCTAAAAATGCTGATAAAGTGTGCAAGCTCTAGTGATCCATTTATGGACTGGGGCAAGCATCTCGGAGTTGGAATCTTCGCTTTGATGAGGTGATCAAAGCTTTTGGGTTTATACAAAGTTTATGAAGAAACTTGTATTTACAAGAAAGTGAGTGGGAGCACTATAGCATTTCTAATAAGTATATGTGGATGCCATATTGTTGATCGGAAATGATGTAGAATTTCTAGAAAGTGTGAAGGGTTGTTTGAAAGGAGTTTTTCAAAGGAAACCTTGGGAAAAGCTACTTACATATTGGGCATCAAGATAGATCAAGACACATGACAAGACTTTCACAAAGCACATGCCTTGACAAGATTTTGAAGGAGTTCAAAATGGATCAGTCAAACAAGGAGTTCTTGCCTGAGTTGTAAGGTGTCAAGTTGAGTAAGAGTCAAAGCTCGACAATGGAAGAAGAAAGAGAAAGGACGAAGGTTGTCCCCTATGCCTTAGCCATGGGCTCTATACGGTATGCCATGTTGTGTACCACACCAGATGTGTGCCTTTACATGTGTCTGGCAAGTGGGTACAAGAGTGATCCAGGAGTGGATCACTGGACATCGGTCAAAATTATCCTTAGGTACCTAAAGAGGACTAAGGAAATATTTCTCGAATAGGAGGTGATAAAGAGTTCGTCGTAAAGAGTTACGTCGATGCAAGCTTTGACACCGATTTGGATGACTCTGAGTCGCAAACTAGATACGTATAGTGGAGCAGTCATTTGGAATAGCTCCAAGTGGAGCGTGGTAGCAACATCTACAATATGACATATAGTTTTGCAAAGTACACACGGATCTGAATGCTGCAGACCCATTGACTAAACCTCTATGGGTGTTAGATTTATTACAATGTAAATCACATGGCGATGTGAAGTAGATTATTGACTCTAGTGCAAGTGGGAGACTGTTGGAAATATGCCCTGGAGGCAATAATGAAGTGGTTATTATCATATTTCCTTGTTCATGATAATCGTCTATTATCCATGCTATAATTGTATTGATTGGAAACTCAGATACATGTGTGGATGCATAGATAACACCGTGTCCCTAGTAAGCCTCTACTAGACTAGCTCATTGATCAAAGATGGTTAAGGTTTCGAACCATAGACATGACTTTTCATTTGATAACGGGATCACATCATTGGGAGAATGATGTGATGGACAAGACCCAACCATAAGCATAACATCTGATCGTATTAGTTGATTGCTACTGCTTTCTACATGTCAAGTATCTGTTCCTATGACCATGAGATCATGCAACTCCCTGACACCGGAGGAATGCCTTGGGTGCATCAAACGTCACAACATAACCTGGTGAACATAAATATGCTCTATAGGTATCATCGAGTTTGTTTGTTCGGTTGGCATGGATTGAGACTAGGATTTGTCACTCCGTATGATGGAGAGGTATCTCTGGGCCCTCTCGGTAATAAAACATCATAAGAAGCTTGCAAGAAGTGTGACTAAGGAGTTAGTCACGAGATCTTGTATTACGAAGCGAGTAAAGAGACTTGCCGGTAACGAGATTAAACGAGGTATTGAGATATCGATGATCGAATCTCGGGCAAGTAACATACCGATGGACAAAGAGAATTGCATATGGGATTGACTGAATCCTTGACATCATGGTTCGACCGATGAAGATCTCCGTAGAATATGTAGAAACCAATATGGGCATCCAGGTCCCGCTATTGGTTATTAGCCAGAGAGTGTCTCAGTCATGTTTGCATCATTCTCGAACCCATAGGGTTCGCACACTTAACGTTCGGTGACGAGTTCCTATTAATGAGTTATGTATGTTACTGACTGAAAGTTGTTCGGAGTCCCAGATGAGATCCCGGATATGTTGAGGAGCTTCAAAATGGTCCGGAGGTAAAGAATGATATACGGGAAGTTCCGTTTTGGTCACCGGAAGGAATTCGGGCATCACCGGTAATGTAACGAGAGTGTCGGAAGTGTTCCGGGGGTCCATCAGAAGGGGTCCACATGCCTCGAAGGGCCCCATGGGCTGAGAGGGGTGGCTCACCAGACCCTGGTGGGATGGTCGCACCCTCCTCCGAAGGGCCCATGCGGCCAAAGGGGGGAACCCTAGGGGTGGCCGCCGTCCACATGGCTTGGGGGCCAAGGCAGCCCCTAGGGCGCCGCCGCCCCAACCCTAGGGAAACCCTAGGGCGGCCGGCCCCACCCCTTCCTATATATATATGAGAGGAGAGGGAGGGCATCACCACCACAAGCCATGTCGCAACCCTCCCTCTCCCTCTAGATCAGTTTTCCCTCCCGTCGTGTCTACGACAACACTTGGCGAAGCCCTGCTAAGATTGCTCCACCACCACCGCCACCATGCAAATGTGCTGCTGGAGAACTCATATACCACTCCGCCCTCGCTCGCTGGATCGAGGAGGCAGAGACGTCATCAAGTTGTACGTGTGCTGAACGTGGAGGTGGCGTCCATTCGGCGCTAGATCGGGACGGATCGTGATTGGATCGCGAAGATGTTCGACCACATCAACCACGTTTCTTGACGCTTACCGCTTAGCGATCTAAAAGGGTATGTAGATAGACTCCCCCTCTTGTAGCTATGCACCTCCATAGATAGATCTTGGGTGATCGTAGCAATTTTTCTGTTTCCCATGCAACGTTCCCCAACAGTAGCGAGGGAACAGGAAGACGCGATAGCGACCATGGGCCGCATGCTTTACACTTTTTCTGAAACACATTCAATCGGGGCCGGACTGATGGCCCATCATAGAGGCCTAGTCTAAGGATGCCATGCGTGCGCGAAGCCACCCGACGCAGTCTGCCCTACATGCACCCTGCCATGCAGCTTCGTCGCATGAGGGCAATTAGTGCACCCTCGGGACACAACTTTATCGATCGACACACCTCGATTCAATGTGAAAAATGGAGTGAGTGCTCTGTTGAAATCCTTGCAACAACGCGACACTCCACTCCCCTATTCCGTTGAACTCCCCACACCGACGCTCCACTCCCCGCACTCCTCTTATTAAATACCGGCGTGTGAAATAGTTCCACCGACGCTTCACTCAATTGTTTCCATGTGCCGCGCAATCCAAATCTAGTTCAGCCGCTATGATGACGCAGTGACAGACTGCAAGGATCTCGATGGGAGGTCTCTGCCCCAGGCGGCTTCAACACCGGAGCGACTGCGGGCTCCAACACCAGAGAGAAAACGGGTTATAATTCCAACGCATCCTCGTTGGGCTCGGGCTCGTACTCGAACTACTCCGAGCTCGAGCCCACGTCGTCCGAGCTATTTCGTAACCGCGGGAGATTGAGGAGGAGGACGCCGAGGAGGAGATGGCCTTCGAGGCGATGTAGGAGGACCTCGACATCTACGTCGTGGAAGATGCGGTGGAGGAAGGCGCACCGCCTCCTGCGCCCAATGTTGTCATGCTCACTGTCCAGGACGAGGAGGCCCTGCATGCAGCGTAGCAACAGCTCGACGAGCGATGCTAGCCATGTCATCCACGGCACAAGCCGAGGTTGTCAGGAGCCGAGCGACTAAAGAAAAAGCTGCATCTCCAAAGCAGAGGACGGAGGCGACTCTGCGTGCAGCGACCGTCGTCGAGGCAGAAGGCGATGGACTGGACGTCGTTGTCCTATCCACCTCCGACGAAGAAGAAGACCACACCAACGACGACGACACCATTGTCCTTTCAGATGATGAAGACAAGTAGCCCTCCATCTCTGGGGTCGACCGGCCATCTTCTGTCACCCTTGTCAATATTTCGTATTAGTTTAAGGGATCTCTAAGTGTAAGGTCACGATGTCAGTTTGCCTTGTTTTAGTGTTGACCATATCTAAATCTAAATCTAAACATGTTTGGTATGCTTATCTGAATTTTGAATATCTAAATGTGTTGTGTTTTACACTACCGTGTTCTATATCTTTCTAGGGTCACTGATTCGTGGGCCCTTCTGTAACGTAGAAAATATTGGGTCATATAGCCAACTGTTTGCTCGTAACCACACAGACGCGCATAGCTGAGATGGCTCGCACAATGCATATTCGATTGTTGCTCTTGGGTTCGACCTCCAAACGTGGCATTATATGCACCATCTGTGTTGCAAATAAATCAAACACTAACATGTGGGTCCTAGGGTGTCCCACACGTCTTTATATTTCACTATTTCCCCTCATAAGCGAGAGACTGACAGATGGTACTGGGTGTCCCACGCGTCAGTATATTCGCCAAGTAACGGTCAATTGCATTGAGCCGACGGAAAAGCTTCATTTTGGGCTTTCTTGAGTGTGGGGCGAGTGGTGGGTGGAAAAGTGAGGTGCGTTAGTTGGGTGGGGCAAAAATGAATAGTACCAAGCAACCGAGGGCACAGAAATATAAATCCTAACTTTTTATCACCGAGTGATAACATTTGACAACCTAAACAGTCATTGAAACGCTGCAAAAAGAAAACTTCCAATTTTGATGCCTAATAAGTTCGACGTGAATATGTTGGTAAATTATGCAGCCTAGGCATGGTAACTTTTGACCCAAAAAAAAGTAATCGAAACATACCAACATAGGATCTAGTTTAGAAGATTTGGTCACGGTGGATTTAATGATGAAAACATAATTTGAATAGGAATGAGGATTTGAGCTAAAAAAACATTTTTATTTTTTATTTTATGTAGATGTTTTTGGTGACATCAACTTTTTTTCTTGTATGTTTGCATGTAGAGGTCTAATGTGCATGCAGGAACAATGAGTACTGAGGCGTTCGGAGATGTCCCTTAAAATCAGAACGTTCATGCATTATCGAAGTCCTTTTTTAAAATGATGAACAAGTGTTTAAAAAAATTACTCAAGCAATTGAGAAATGGGTAATGTGCTTACAAAAGATGTTGACCAAGTGATAAGAAACAGTTAAAATTACATTAAAAATGTTATTAACCATTTTAAAAATGTTAAATGTGCAAAAAGAATTGTTGGACATGTATTAGAAAATGTTAATCTTGTATTTCAATAATATTAATCAAGCATTTTTTTAAAGATGTGTATAGAAAAACATTTGACCATGTATTAAATTATTGTATTTTTTATTTAAAAATATGTTAATTAAGCATTCGATTTTTTTTAAATGTGCATAGAAACAAAATCATCTATTAAAACTGTTAAATTTATATTGGAAAATTTTAAAATTCATTCGTATTTTTATTAGATATACAGACTATTTTAGAAAAATTAGAAATATAATAAAAAAAATCAAATAAGTTGAAATGGAAAAATAAACTAAATATAAAAATAGAAAATAGAAAATATAACCAAGGAACGAAATGCGAAAAAGAATGAAAACAGTAAATATGTTGAAAACCAAGAAAAAAAAGAAGGGAAACGAGTAAGAAAAAACAACGAAAGAAATAAATAAAACCAAAATAAAATTCAAAAAAACCTGAGAAGAAAAGGAAAACCAAACAAAGCAAAAGTAAATGAAAAAAGAACAAAAACCATAGAAAACCAAATAAAAACGAAGCAAACAAGGAAACCCAAAAGAAAAGAAAAACAAAAAATGAACAAAAATCGTAGAAAATCAAATAAAAAGGAACCAAACATAAAAAAATAAAACAGGGAAACCCAAAAAATCAACTGGAAAACTGGGCCATCTTGCCTCAAGTAGAACCCGCCTTACGTCATCAGCAGTATCTGCTGGCTAGAACTGTTGGAAATCCTCAAGTAGAATCCTAAAGGAAACCAAGGTTCCAATCACCCCCACGCTTCTTTTACAACACTCTTTTCTTTGAAACATGAGAGAGTGGACCCGGCCAGTTATTGTAAACTCTTGCAGCGAGAGTTGTTTCGGTCTCGCTTAATACACTCGCGTTAAAAAAGAAGGTACGTCTCACGGGACCTCCTTTGTGACACGTGTTGTGTCCAAAAGACATGCGCCGCACAGGGGCGAGCCCGACAGGACGGCCCAGTTTTTTTTCCTAAAAAATCAGATAATTTCGTTTTCACATTTTTCTTTTTCTGCTTAATTCCTTTTTTGACTTGTTTTTATTTCCTTTCAGAAAATGCTTCCGTTTTCAAAAAAAATCATCAATTCCATAACAAAATAATTTTTAAAATTTTAAAAATTATCCATATTTTCAATTTTCAGGAGTTTTGAAAATGTCAAAACTTTTTTGATGAAGGGAACATTTTTAGAACTCCAATTTCCGATTTGTTTTTGAAAATATTAACATTTTTTAACGTCAGAATCTTTTTGAAAATTCATAAATTTTCTGAAAACCCAGAATTATTTTCAATTTATAATTTATTTTTAGAAAAATACATTTTTTAAAAATTTGGAACAATTTGTAAAAGCAAGAAATTTTTTTGAAATTTAAGAACAATTTTCGACCATGAACATCATTTAGAAATTGTACAAATTTTTTATATTTCGAACTTTGTGTGAAAATACCGAACATTTTTATAAAACTGCGAATGCTTTATTAAAATGCCAAACCTTTTCTAAAAATACCGAACATTTTTTTAAGTTAAGAATGCTTTTGTAAAACGGCAACTATTTGAAATTTAGAACATTTTTTGAAAAAGCGAAAATATTTTTCGAAATTGATGAACAATTTTCAAATATGAACTTATGTTTAAAAAGATAAAATAATCTTGGAAAAAACAAAAAGAAGGAAACAACAAACAAAAAAGTACATATTTTAGAACTCCAATTTTTTTACAATATGAACATTTTTCTTAACGCCAGATTTTTGTTGTAAAATCTAGAATATTTTCTGAATTTATGAACAGTGTTTGATGAACGATATGTTTTGGAATTTTGAACATTTGTTAGAAGCAAGAACATTTTTCGAAATTATGAACAATTTTTGAACATGATCTTAGTTTTGAAATTGAACAGTTTTTTTATTTGGAATCTTTTTTGAAAATACTGAACATTTTCTTCAAATACCGGACATTTTTATAAAATAACGATTTTTTTAAATCCCAAACATCTTTTGAAGTTATGTATGTTTTTGATAAAGGGCAACCATATGAAATTTATAGCATTTTAAAAAAAACATTTGTCAAATTTAAACAACAGTTTTCGAACATGAAGTTATTTTAAGAAAGATCAAATAACCTTGGAAATAAACAGAAACATAAAAACTAAAAAGGGCGGTTCAGGGAACCTCCTAAAATGTTCCCAAAACCGATGGCTAAGCGATCTGGGCCGGGCTAATTCAACACTCGATGGCAATATCTGTCTGTGCAAAAGCTCTCCTACTTGTCGCAGGATGCGGCAAATAGGAAATTCTACGTCTCACCTCTGCTTTTTTTTTTTGAGACATATGTCTCACCTCTGCTTGTACACCCCAATCGCTGCTTGTAGGCTGGCCCAGTAAGGGACGAGTTGAGGAGCGGTTTGCATTTTTTGCTTTTATTTTTCCTTCCTTTTCCCTTTCTTTTTCATTATTTTATTTTTCTATTTTCTTCACTTTCTTCGTAAATATTATACACCATTAACATTTACTTAATACGTGATCAACATTGTTTCCAACTATGTGCTTTGATAGCTATATTTTCCAGCCATATTATAGATTTTTTGAATACATATGAAATATTTTTATATATGTTTCAAATTTACTGAATATATTATTACATTTTGAAAAAATATATGTTTTATGTTTTTCAATAGTATTGTACATTTTTCGTAAACACATGATGTTGTAATATACGTTCAAAAAATTCAAATACATGCTTAACATTTTATTTAAAAACCAATTTTTTATTTAAATATTTTTTATTTGCTAGTGGTTAATTTTTTTTAAAGAGAGTATTTTTGTTATTGTAACTTAAAATATGTTGATATCATTAAAAGAACATTCATGCATTTCAATCGAATATTATCGTTACAAATGTTTATATAATGTATAAAAATGTTCACATGTTTCAAAATAACTTGTCAGGTTTTTATCTTGGGCCTCCTTTGTGACCCTCCTGCCTTTGGACTAACATCGAAAAACACACATGAAGGATGAATCAACGGTCCATTGTTTTTCCTTTTCCCTGTTTTTTATCTCCATGTTTTCGATAAATTTCCCTCCATTTTATTCTATGTATTTTTTTACATTATCTTGTTTTTCTTTTACCTTTCCACATATTGTTATCTCCTTTTATTATTTTTTACCTTTCCAATTATTGTTATCTCCTTTTATTATTTTTTCCTTTCTTTTTGGTAAATATAGCACTATTTTCTGTAGTATATGAACATATATGCAAATGGAGATGGTAAAATTTTCATATATATATTCTTTTAAAATAAATTGACATATATTTTGATATATAGGAGCAATTTTTAAACACATGCTAGCATTTTGTGTTATATACGTTAACATTTATATCGGGGTATTTGAACACTTTTGATGTTTACACGATATTTTTTAGTCCTTTACGTTTGTTTATATTTTAAAATATTATTGGATAAAAATACCTCCCAAAACCAAGAATAAAAATCAGTTAAGGGGTAGTGTGAATGGTAGGTCTAGGTAACATCCCTTAAGGTCAAGAATAAAAGCTCTCCAAGTTTTTGTTTTAATGAGATCATGGTAGGGTCAAGCAGAGAGCTAAGAGCAAGTCCAATCCTCCCCCTAAACACCCTCCTATAATCGAATTAAGACATAAAAATCCTGCTCCAATCCTAAAACACTAGGCACATGCAAGACTAGAAATTTAAAGTGTAAAAGCAATCTTGCATGAAAAATAAATGTAGTAAGGGAAAAAGATCATAAACATAAGGTGAAGCTACGAACACAAAGTCCTAAGGCAATATAGGTCTCAGCATCATTGCTAACAAAGAGCATACAAAGCGCATGTCCATCTATATCATCATGTTTCGTAACCATAAAGGTCAATGCCTCAATCATGTTTTGTAGGCAATCTCTTGCTTTCAAAACATTATTGGTTCCTTCACACCATGAAGGCACATCTAGTCGATCTAAGAGGCATACGTCATCCAAAGTAACAAGAGGTTGCTTTGTAAAGAGTCCCCTTATTTTGATTCAAAAGGTTATCTCTAATGTTGTGGAAGTGCATTGGTAGTTGAAGCACAATTGGTTGGAAATATGCCTAGAGGCAATAATAAACTGGTCATTATCATATTTCCTTGTTCATGATAATTGATTATTATCCATGCTATAATTGTATTGATTGGAAACTCAAATGCATTTGTGGATACATAGACAACAAAGTGTCCCTGGTAAGTCTCTACTATACTAGCTCATTGATCAAAGATGGTTAAGGTTTTCTAGCCATAGACATGAGTTGTCATTTGATCATGGGATCACATCATTAGGAGAATGATGTGATGGACAAGACCCAACCGTCAGGATAGCATGTGATTGTATCATTAAGTTTATTGCTTTTGCTTTCTACATATCAAGTATCTGTTCCTAAGACCATGAGATCATGTAACTCCTTGACACCGGAGGAATGTCTTGTGTGTATCAAATGTCACAACGTAACTGGGTGGCTATATAGGTGCCTTACAGGTATCTCTGAGGGTGTCTGTTGGGTTGCGTGAATCTGGGTTTGTCACTCCGTATGACGAAGAGGTACTCTGGGTCCACGCGGTAATACACTATCACAAGAAGCTTGCAAGCAATATGACTAAGGAGTTAGTTACGAGATCTTGTATTATGGAATGAGTAAAAAGACTTTATGGTAATGATATTGAACTAGGTATTGACATACGAACAATTGAATCTCGGGCAAGTAACATGACGATGGACAAAGGGAACTCCATATGGGATTGACTGAATCCTTGACATCATGGTTCGACCGATAAAGATCTTCGTAGAATATGTAGGAACCAATATGGGCATCCAGGTCCCGCTATTGATGATTGGACAGAGAGTGTCTCGGTCATATCTGCATCATTCTCGAACCCATAGGGTCCGCACAGTTAACGTTTGGTGACGCTAGAGTAGTACTGGGATATGTACATTGGTGACCGAATGTTTTCCGAAGTTCCGGATGAGACCCTGGACGTCATGAGGAGCTCCGAAATGGTCCGGAGGTAAAGGTTTATATATGGGAAGTCATATTCAGGGTTCCAGAAAACGTTTGGGATTTTTCGGTATTGTACCGGAAAGGTTTTACAAGGTTCCGGAGTGGGGCCCACCTGCATGGGGACCCACATGGATGTGGGTAGTGGGGAAACTCCCCACACCCCTGGTCTAGGCGCATCAAGATCCCCCTTAATAGGAATAGGATCATACCCCGAAAGGAAAAGATCGAGATCCCTAAAAAAAGGGGGGATGATCCATGGGGAAGTAAAGGAGGGATTTCCTTCCTCCCCCCGAATGCCCCTAGGAGCTTGGATGACAAGCCACTAGCCCCTCCCACACCTATATAAAGATGGGGAGGCGCAAGGGGGTTGTACACCTGTAACACCCTGGATTCATTGCTTCAGTGATGATTGTAATTAAGGTACAATGATGGCCAAGTTTAAGCTAATACTTTTGCTAAGCCATGTGTGATCACTTTTGGAATCTATCCCAGATTCAATTTCCTTTGCATTTCCAATTCAGTTGAAAAGTGATTTTAAAAGTTTTGCAAAATAGGAAATAGAAATCATGCATGGGTTGCAAATATTACCTAAGAGCATCTCTAGTGGCTAGTCTATTCCATAGTCTAAGCCAAATATATACCACTGCAGGTCAAAAAACGTCTCCAACGGCTGGTCTATCCCATAGTCTAAATTTTAGACAACCATCGAATAAGCTACCCATCGTCCACATTTGGACAACCGAGCGAGGACGTCCAAACCAGTGGTTGTGGTTGCGTGCGCGAACGGCGGCAGCTGCGGTTGTGGCTGCAAGTGGGCCGTTGGAAATATAGACTGCCAAATTTAGACAATTCGCTCGAAAACCGAGGTTGTCTAAAAACATTTTTTTTACACCATTGTCTATATGAAGATACACACTATCAAATTTAGACAAGCCACTAAAGATGCTCTAAGCCTTTTTTAAATTTGCATCACACATTTTATAAATTGTTTTGGTGCCTCAAAAATAAACAAAACAGAGGCTAAATCATTTAATTAAATGCCTCTTAAATTATGTGGTTTTCAAATAAATTCTAAAAGTCCTCAATCTTTTTGTGGCACTAAAAAATATTGCTCTACAAATATTGGGCTAAGTCACTTAATTTAAAAATGCTTTTTTACTCAATTTAATTAAAAAAAGCTAATAAAAAGAAAAGCAGCAGTTTTTAAATAAAAAAGGGAAAAGGGCTGAGTGTCCTGGGCACTTAGGCTTGCCGGCCCAAGTGCGAGCCTAGCCCACCGAGCCCCCATCGTCTTCCTCATGTTCAAAAACAGGGACGTGGGGCAGCCGATGCTGCCAGCGGCCGAAGCCGTCGAGCTGGCGGCCATCCAGCGGCTCCCCGTCGCCCTTAAGCCCCCTCCGCACCGGCGGCGTCGTCCCGAACCCTAGCTCGCCCCCACTCCCTCCCTTTCGCGCCGCCTGCCTCTCCCCGCACACACACCCGCGCCGCCGCCGCCATGGCCGACGACTAGCCGCAGCCACCGTGCCTCCCGTGCTTCCAAGAAGCCCCTCTGGAATATACTACGTCATTATCCCCGAGCCATTCGAGGAAAGGAGGAGCAGTGCGACCCCCACGCCCCTTCTTCCTCCTTGGGCGCCCGGAGCTCCGCCGCCACGATTCGCTCCGGATGACCTCCCCGAGCCCACGCACGGAAATATGCAGGTCCCGGTGAGCACCATATACCTCCCCTCCATGGATTAGCTCGCCTGCGCCCTCCTAGCTTGCTGTCCGCCGTTGGCCGAACGCGCCGCCGCAGGCGATCTTGCTGCCATGGCCACAGAAGCCCTAGCTAGCAGCTGAGCATCACCGCGTGCTCCTGGAGATCGTAGGCGTCGGTTGCACGTAAGCCCAGTCCCTGCCATGCCCTGTAGCCGCCGTTGCCATCATCGCCGAAGCTCTGTTTACGCCGCCGCGCTCGCCGTCCTTGCTAAGCTTCTGATCACGAGCAACTGAGCTCGCAGTCGAGCTTCGTGCCATCCCAGGGTCCCGTAGCGCCCGCCAGTGTAGCCTGTCATGCCCCACAACACCGGCATCGACTCCGCAAGAAGTTCGGCGTCCGCCGCGGTGGTTGCCGTCGTCGTTTTAGCTCACCTCCGGCCGATTTCTTTGCACGAATGGACTCACGACGCTACCCCCTTTTGAATGCCACCGGACGCGCTCGATTTTGCCATCTGTGGCCAAATCCTGCCGCTAGCCCGAGCCTCCGCCGCATTTTCTGACTTGCCGGAGCAACTCCGGCGACGCTCGCAGGCAGGGGCGGACCGGGGCCACCTGCAGGGTCACTGACTGTAGGCCCCACGGCCCCAGTTGACCACTTGACTTGGTCAACTGGCTGACATGGCACAGCCAGTCATTGCCAGTGGGCCAGCCCCTGGGCCAATGACATGCGGGCCCAGCTCCTTAGGACTAATTTAAATTTGTTTAATTGATCATGTTAATTAATTTAAGCTAAGTGGCCACTGCCATGTGGGGCTTACCTTGTTAATTAACCGGTTTAGACTAATATAAAACTCTGGCTAAACTTGATTCAATGACTAATTGGGCCCATTGGTCAGGTTTGACCAGTCAACCACACTGTTGACTGCTGACATCATCATGATGTCATGATAACATCATAAATGATTTTCTGAATTAATTTAAATCCGTTAATTTCAGAATATTATTAAAACTTTGAAAATTAGTATAAAACAATTTATAGCTCAGATGAAAATAATTTATATATGAAAGTTACTTATAAAAATTCATTGAATGCGAATACGCTGTCCGTTCATGTGTCACTTGCCCCTAGAATGATGAACATAGACATTTTGCGTTAGGATCATTTGTTGAGTAGTAGCACGAGACCCGGAAAATATCGTCAGATATTCTCCCGCTCCGTACGTGACGTGTAGTACCGCGTTAGCTCATGCCTAGTGTTGCATATTGTCATGTAATGCATCATGATGCATTTGTCTGCTTTAGATTTATTGTATCTCCTCTCTCTTCTTACCGGTAGACCCCGAGACTGACGCTGTTGCTGGGTACGACTACGCTACTAACGACTAGCCTTTTGCAACAGAGCAGCAAGGCAAGAACCCCCCCCCCTTGATCATTTCGATATCGCCCACCTCTCTCCCTCTCATGCTTGCATTAGTTTTTGCTACATTTGTAGATAGCTCCTACTCTGATGCATAGCCTGTTTTTGATTAAACTGCTATTGTACCTGTTATCATATCACCTGCTTAGTATAGGTTGATTAGTGATCCCCTGTGACCCATTAGTCCCAGTTGCCCCTGCTTCATCATCAACTATTCGAAGACTCAGTCAACCGACCGACAAGCCATGCCCGTCACATTCACCGCACACCCCTTAGTTGTATGACTCTCCAGAGCTACTATCGAGTACCGAAGGTGACACCTCGTGAAGTACTCATGATGCTATCTCTATAGTGTAGCTAGCTAGTCATGGTTATCGAGGGTGATTCCTCCTTCACTACTCCCGACAACAACTCTATCATGCAACCCCTCAACCGTAGACCATTAAGGGTGAATCCTCTCTGGTCACCTTGACAGTTACATCGGGTGGGGTCCTTCGAGGTTGATTCCTCGGGTTTCCCCTTGGTGTTATATACACACTGTTACTTTTACTTTACTGTTGATACATGATGAGGTCCGTATGACCGGAGGGTGTTGGTGTAATACGACGGAGCATGGCCGGGCATTCTAGGCCCTTGCCACAAGACCCTCGAGAAGGGGCGACAGGACCACATATCGTGTATCGCGCTCGCCACGACAATTAACAAAATGATAATGGTTTGCTTATTTGATCTGAGTTGGTCATTTGACCTTTTCGCACTAACCTTCATGTGGGAGAAGTTATGGGTACTCGGCGTCGTTGTATCGGCCGAAGCTCTTCGGACGTCAGCAATGTTGCGGCGTGCGCCCGAGTGGTCAGCGACGAAATTGTCCTTGTATTAGAGGTGCTAGGTGTTGGAAATATGCCCTAGAGGCAATAATAAATCGGTTATTATCATATTTCCTTATTCATGATAAACGTCTATTATCCATGCTAGAATTGTATTGATCGGAAACTCAAATACATGTGTGGATACATAGACAACCCCATGTACCTAGTGAGCCTCTACTAGACTAGCTCGTTGATCAAAGATGGTCAAGGTTTCCCGACCATATACATGAGTTATCATTTGATAACGGGATCACATCATTAGGGTAATGATGTGATGGAAAAGACCCAACCATAAGCATAGCAGTTGATCGTGTCAGTTTATTGCTACTGCTTTATCCATGTCAAGTATCTGTTCCTATGACCATGAGATCACGCAACTCCCTGACACCGGAAGAATTACTTGTGTGTATCAAACGTCACAACGTAACTTGGTGACTATAAAGGTGCTCTATAGGTATTTCCGAGGGTGTCTGTTGGGTTGGCGTGGATCGAGACTGGGATTTGTCACTCCGTATGACAGAGAGGTATCTCTGGGTCCACTCGGTAATACAACATCACAAGAAGCTTGCAAGCAATGTGACTAAGGAGAGTTAGTCACGGGATCTTATATTACAGAACAAGTAAAGAGACTTACCCATAACGAGATTGAACTAGGTATGGAGATACCGACGATCGAATCTTGGGCAAGTAACATACCGATGGACAAAGGGAACTGCATACAGGATTGTCTAAATCCTTGCCATCATGGTTCGATCGATAAAGATCTTCGTAGAATATGTAGGAACCAATATGGGCGTCTAGATCCTGCTATTTGTTATTAACCGTAGAGTTTTCTCGGTCATGTCTACATAGTTCTTGAACCCGCAGGGTCTGCACACTTAACGTTCAGTGACGATTTGGTATTGTTGAGTTATGTATGTTGATGACCGAAGGATGTTTGGAGTCCCGGATGAGATCCGGGACATCACGAGGAGCTCCGGAATGGTCCGGAGATAAAGATTTATATATGGGAAGTCATATTTTGGCTACCGAAAAAGTTTCGGGTTTTTCCGGTATTGTATCAAGAAGCTTCTAGAAGGTTCCGGAAACTTCCGGGGGAGTCTGGAAGTCCACCAAGGGTTCCACCACGTCCCAAGGGTATGCATGGGCTGACGGTAGGCTCCCTGGCCTTATTGGGCCAGGCGCACAAGTCCCTCAAGGCCCATGTGGCTTGGGGGAGGTGGAAAGTCCACCTGGTTTTGGAAAGGGAGGAAATTGGACTAGGAGTCCAACTCCTCTCCCTTGGCTGTGCCCTAGGGCTTGGAGGGGCTGATCTCCATGCCCTCCACCTATATATAGAGGGGAGGGGGCGCCCTAAGAGGACACACGATGCCCTTGGTGCCCCTCTCTCTCTCTCCCTAGATCGTTTTCTCCTCCGTTCGCAGTTTCGATAGTGCTAGGCGTAGCCCTGCCGGGATAGCACCACTAATATCGCCTCCACGTCATCGCGTTGTCTGAGAACTCATCTACCTCTCCACCCCACTTGATGAATCAAAAAGGCGAAGACATCATCGAGCTGTACGTGTGCTGAACACGGAGGTGCCGTTCGTTCGGCGCAAGATCGGGACGGATCGTGATTAGATTGCGGGACGGATTGCGATTTGGATTGCAAAGACGTTCGACTACATCAACCGCATTTCCTAATGCTTCCCGCTTAGCAATCTACAAGGGTATGTAGATCCACTCCCCCTCTCGTAGTTGTTGATCTCCATAGATAGATCTTGGGTGTTCGTAGGAATTTTTTTGTTTCCCATGCAACGTTCCCCAACAATGGCATCATGAGCTTGGTCTATGCGTAGATAACATGCACGAGTAGAACACAAAAGAGTTTATGGGTGTTGATGTTCAGATTGCTTACTTCCTTAGTCTTATCTTGATTCGGCCATATTGTGGGATGAAGCGGCTCGGACCAACCTTACTCGTCCACGTACGAGAGACCGGTTCCATCGACTGATATGCAACTTGTTGCATAAAGACGGCTGGCGGGTGTCTGTCTCTCTCACTCTAGTTGAATCGCATTCGACGAAGGAGGTCTGTGTAGAAGGTTAAATAGCAACTTGTATATCACCTTTGTGGTTTTGTGTAGGTAAGAATCGTTCTTGCTAAATACCCATAGCAGCCACGTAAAACATGCAACAAGAAATTAGAGGACGTCTAACTTGTTTTTGCAGGGTATGTTGTGATATAATATGGCCAAAGACATGATGAGACATATTTGATGTATGAGATGATCATGTTTTGTAATAGCTTATATCGACTTGCATGTCGATGCATACGGCAACCGGCAGGAGCCATAGGGTTGTCTTTAATTATTGTATGACCTGCGTGTCAATCATTAAGCGCTATGTAATGCTTTACTTTATCGCTAAATGGTAGAAATAGTAGTAGAAGCATAGTTGGCATGACAACCCCGATGGCAACACAATGATGGAGATCATGGTGTCATGCCGGTGACAATGGAGATCATGCCGGTGCTTTGGAGATGGAGATCAAAAGCACAATTCATGACCATATCATGTCACTTATGATTTGCATGTGATGTTAATCCTTTTATGCATCTTATTTTGCTTAGGACGATGGTAGCATTATAAGGTAACCCCTCACTAAAAAATTTCAAGATAAAATTGTGTTCTCCCCGAGTGTGCACTGTTGCGATAGTTCGTCGTTCCGAAGCACCACATGATGATCGGGTGTGATAGACTCTACGTTCACATACAACGGGTGCCGGCCAGTTTTGCACATGTGGAACACTCGGGTTAAACTTGACGAGCCTAGCATGTATAGACATGGCCTCGGAACATAGGGGACCGAAAGTCAAACATGAGTCATATAGTAGATATGATTAACATGGAGATGTTCACCATTGAAACCACCTCATCTCACGTGATGATCGGACTTGGGTTGGTGGATTTGGATCATGTCACACTTAGACAACCTTAGGGATGTTGATTTGAGTGGGAGTTCTTTAGTAATACGATTAATTGAACTCATTATCAAGAACATAGTCAAAATTTCTTTGCAAATTATGTTGTAGATCACTAGCTCACGTTGAGCTCCCCTAAATTTTGATACGTTCCTAGAGAAAAAGTAAGTTGAAAGATGGTAGTAGCAATTATGTGGAGTGGGTCCGTAAACTGAGGATTGTCCTCCTTCCTACATAGAAGGCTTATGTCCTTGATGCACCGCTCGGTGCGCACCCCTCCAACGTCGTCTGTGGAAGGTTTGAACATCTGACAAACACGTTGTGATGACTACTTGATAGTTCAGTGCGTTCTGCATTACGGCTTAGAATTGAGGCTCCAAAGACGTTTTGAACGTCACGGAGCATATGATATGTTGTATGAGATGAAATTGAAATTTCAGGCTCGTGCCCGTGTTGAGAGGTATGAGACCTCCAACAAGATTTTGTACCTGCAAGATGAAGGAGAGTAGCTTAACCGGTGAGCATGTGGTTAGATTTTCTAGGTGCTACAATCGCTTGAATCAAGTGGGAGTTGATCTTCCAAATAAGATAGTTATTAACATAGTTCTCCAAGTCACTGCCACCAAGCTACTAGAGCTTCGTGATGAACTATAACATGCCAGGGATAGATGATCCCTGAGCTATTCATGATGTTTGACACCGCGAAGGTAGAAATTAAGCAGGAGCATCAAGTGTTGATGGTTCGTAAAACCACTAGTTTCAAGAAGGGCAAGGGCAAGTAGGGAAACTTCAAGAATGGAAAACCAGTTAACACTCTAGTGAAGAAACCCAAGGTTGAACCAAAACCCAAGAATAAGTGCTTCTGTAATGAGGGGAACGGTCACTAAGCGGAACTGCCCTAGATACTTGGTAGATAAGAAGGTTGGCAATGTCAACAGAAGTATATTTGATATACGTGTTATCGATGTGTGATGTCTACTACGCAACCTTCTTCTTGTAGACTCGTGTTGGGCCTCCAAGCGCAGAGTTTTGTAGGACAGTGGCAATTTTCCCTCAAGTGGATGACCTAAGGTTTATCATTCCGTGGGAGGTGTAGGATGAAGATGGTCTCTCTCAAACAACCCTGCAATCAAATACAAGAAATCTCTTGTGTCCCCGACACGCCCAATACAATGGTATATTGTATAGGTGCACTAGTTTAGCGAAGAGATGGTGATACAAGTGCAATATGGATGGTAGATATAGGTTTTTGTAATCTGAAAATATAAAAACAGCAAGGTAACTAATGATAAAAGTGAGCTGAAACGGTATTGCTTTGCTTAGAAACAAGGCCTAGGGTTCATACTTTCACTAGTGCAATTTCTCTCAACAATACTGACATAGTTAAATCATATGTAAATACCTCTCGTGCGACAAAGAGTTCACTCCAAAGTCACAAATAACTAGCAAAGAAATTATTATACGGTACGAAACCACGTCAAAGTTATCTTTTCCGATCAATCTTATGAGCTATCCCTGTAAGTGTCACGAACATCCCTAGAGTTCGTACTAAAATAACACCTTAAGATACACACCAACCAAAACCCTAATGTCGCCTAGATTCTCCAATGTCACCACAAGTACCCCATGGGCTTGATTATACGATATGCATCACACAGTTTCAGATTCATCATGTTCAATCCAACAAAAATAACTTCAAAGAGTGCCCCAAAGTTTCTACCGGAGATTCAAGACAAAAACATGTGCCAACCCCTATGCATAGGTTCCCAAGGTCACGGAACTCGCAAGTTGATCACCAAAACACACATCAAGTGGATCAATAGAACATCCCATTGTCACCACGGATATCCCATCGCAAGACATACAACAAGTGTTCTCAAATCCTTAAAGACTCAATCCGGTAAGAAAACTTCAAGGGAAAACTCAATTCATCCGAAGAAGATAGAGAGGGGAAAACTCCATATGATTCATCTATATGAATAAAGCTCGCGATACATCGAGATCGTGTCATCTCAAGAATACGAGAGAGAGAGAGAGAGAGATCAAACACATAGCTACTGGTACATACTGTCACAACCCTAGTTTCACTTTGTTTGTTAATGCATTCATGCATGCATTTTTGTTTTATTTTGAGAGAGAAATGAGGAATGATCAAGCCTCACCATTTAAATTTTTTTGTCAAACAAGCAACATAAAAAATTGATTCAAATAGATCCAAGAAAATGTTCCCGTAGTTGTGTGAAAATATTGAATAGAGCAAAAATTTAAACCAATATTTTTGGAATCACAGAAGCATTTATTTTGGGGCTTTGAATTAAGACAATAAATATTTGAGTTGGATTTAATTCTACTATAAAATAATTACAATTCCAATAATTCTAAAAATTTGTGAGTGACTTTGAATATATGTTATAAAGACACATAAAAAATATCAGGAGAAATAAAAATGAATTTGGTTGGAAACTAAATTCAAAATGTATTACAAAAAATGGAAAATTGGAACAAATTGGAAAGAGAGAGAGAGAGAGAGAAGCTTACCTGGCTTACCTGAGGCCCGACTGGCCCAGTGGCCAGTCGTCCTCAACCTCGTGCCCTAACACCCACGTGCTTGGGCAGCTCCTGCTTGCCGCTGATCACCGCACGGGATAAGGACGCCCCGAGAAACCCCGTGCATGTCTCCTCTCCTCCCTGCTACTCTCCCGCCTGCTCTCTCTCTCTCTCTCTCTCTCTCTCTCTCTCTCTCTCGCGCGCCCACGACCGAATGCACCATCGCCGCCGCTCGCTGAACCCCGCGGCCACCGTAGCTTCTTCGCACCCCCGAGCTGCTCATAGTCTCCGTCGCCTCGCATTGCCCCTCCATGTCGAACGAATCAAGCCTGGAGGCCCCGCAGCTTTGCCATCACCACCATTTCCATCGCCGGTCACCAAAGCTCCCCAGCGTCGATTCGCTCTGCCCCGAGCTCCCCCTCTTTTGTCGTCGCCCCTAGTAGACCCATGGTGAGCCTCTACTCCGTTCCCCTACTACTATTGCCACATGCACCCCCTAGCTAGCCCCCTCGCCGTATCGAGCTCTGGCCACCGCCATGACCATGAGCTCCGCATCTACGAGTCCCTCCGCTCGAACCAGCCGCACTGGAGTAATCCTGGAGACTCTAGGATCCCTTGAGCTCCTCTTCTGGCCTCCCCGTGCACCATAGCGGTCGGCCGCGTGAAGCAGCAGCTCTGGCCGCCGCTAGCCTAGTCGCCAGGCACAATTCCGGCCACCCCTCGGCCTCCCGTGTGCCCCAGTTGATGTGGGCGAGAGAGGGCTCTCTCTTGGAGCCCTCATCCCGGTGAACCGCCGCCCGTAGCGCCGCCTCGACATGCCTCCGCCGCGTTGGGTGGTCACCGGCGGTTAACCCCGGCCACGCTGACGTGGCCGCTTAATTAGCACTAATCACATGACTAGTTTAGCCCTAAGTCACTAACACGTGGGCCCTGGTGCCCTAATTAAACCCTGGCTATTTTAACTAAATCGAGTCAGCCTCAGTGCCTATGACACACGGGTCCCACCGGCCAGGTTTGACCTGGACCGGTTCTGTTGACCGATGACATCACGGTGACCTCATGCTGACGCAATAATCCAACTCTGAAATTTAAATAAATCTCAAATGATTTATTTATTTTATAAAATGTTTAAAACTTCTAAAAATCATAGAAATAAGTCAGATGAAAATAATTTATATATGAAAAATGATCAGAAAAATCCAATGAATCTGTTTTTGCCATGATCATGCATGATTGAGCAAGTTAACATCACCAACTAGGACACATGATGGTTAGGACAATTTGATAAATAGTGTTGGAGTTGGAATTTAGTATATATTGGAATTCCACTTCACTTAATACGACTATCCATTTCATTAGATCAATTTAATGCCTTAGCATGCCATGTCATGCATCATGTTTGTTGCATCTCATTGATTGTGTTCCTTCTTGTTGTTTCTCGGTGTTGTTCCTTCTCGGTAGATGATGGTTCTGACGTTGTGATCGTTGACTCTATGGAGAGAAGTAATATATTCAGAACTGTCAGAGAAGCAACCCCCCTTGAGCATACTGATATGAACCCACTCTCTTGCTCCTGCTCTGTTTTATTGCATTAGGACAATCACGATTTAACAGTTACATGTTCTCAGTAGTTGAACCCATTCCTTTGCATGACCTGTCTTTTCCACAGTAAATAGTTGAAACCACTTAGCATGAGTAGCAACTGCTTGAGCCTTGTTGTGATTACTCATCAATGATTGTTTTACTGTGTCGTCTATGCTTAGTCGTGTCGGGTCTGATCCATCCGAGTGATGAATCGGAATGGGTGTGTTCAAGTCCTGCTGTGTGAGAGCTAAGTGTGTGAACACGATTTGGTAAAGGTAGTGATGAGAGGCCATGTAGGTGGGTTGTCTCATTGGAACCGTCCTTAGGAACTAAGTTCTGTGTATGTTATCCAAGACAAGATACTACCACGCATTGGGATCCTTAATTGACTCTCTCGACTTATTAATCGCCTTGATCTCTATCCAGGAGTTGCAACTAGTTTCTGGTGTTTATAGGATGTGCTAGCGGCCGTGCATAGCGCTGACCGGAGGGGTAGGCTATGGCTCGGTAGATGCACCGGTGGCCGGGTGTACCAAGCATAGAACCATCCGTCGAGGTGGACTTGGGAACCCTGTACACATCGTTTGGGGCCGTATTGGAAACTTTGGCCGGACTTCCTTGCGGGTTTAGTCTCAAATAGGCGATAAACCTGGACTAGGGTCTTGTGTGATTGACGGTCGTGGGCGAAACCCATGCCAGTGCTTCCGCTTGAAGGTTGTCAAGATGGATGACATGCATATGGTGATAAGTGGCGAGAGCGTGTGTGAAGAAGTATACCCCTCCAGGGTGAATCAATCTGTTCGAATAGCCGCGTCCTCGGATATGGACTACTTGGATTGCTTATGTGGTACATAGACAAGTGAAATGGATACTCTAAAATGCGCAAGATAAGTGTGAGTGCTATGGATGGCCTTCTCATAGGGAGACGAGAGTAGATCCATAGTGGTGTATTGAGATGGTGAACATGTGGACTTGTGTGCGCTATCCTACCTCAAATAAATACTTGTAGTCGTAGTACAGGTTAGCAAAGAGTCAAAGCTGCCTTACTGCAATAAAATCCACAATCCCCCTTCATTGATACTGATGCATATGTAGTTAGTTCTAATGTAAGTCTTGCTGAGTACCTTTGTACTCACGTTTGCTTAATTTATGTTTTTGCAGAGGAGACGTCAGTCTCATTAGTGATTCTTATGATGTGAAGTGCTATGTTGACAAGATTAGCTTGGGAATCCCAGACAGAGGTCTGGCTCCTTTGGTAGGGTCGTTGTAGCTTTTCAAGCTCTTCCAGCCGCTTTAGTAGATGTTTGTACCCAGACATGTAACTTCTGCTTGTTTGTTTGAATGGTCTGAATGTTGGGTCTTGTGACCCCTGCTTGTAACATCTTACTATGTTGGCTCTTCCGAGCCTTCAAAATAAATGTTGTATGTTGTATGGTTATGTTGTGATGCCATAGTTGTATCTATGCATATCGGGCATGTCATGCGTACGCGTGACGTGCAATGGTATGTATGGGATTCAACACCTAGTTGTGTGCCTTTAGTAGTACTCTTTACGGGGAACTGTCTCTTTGTGCTTCCACCGAGCCTTGGTAGCTTGCTACTTCTCCAGACACATTGATTGACCGACATGTATCCTTCTTTGCTGATGTGTCTGTCCCTTCGGGGAAATGTCTCGCAGTGTAATGGAGTCCCTGTAGCCTACTACGACTCGTCTACGTGCAGTGATGACATTTATGTACCACGGCATAATGGAGTCCTTGTAGCTTGCTATGACTCGTCTACACACGCTTGAGGCCGACACCTGCATTGTTGGGTTATGTATGCCTGTTCCTGTATGGATGTGGCACTTGGGTTCTACGACTAGTCAGGTCAACTCGGGTTCTCTGTTGTTTGAATGCTAGCAACATATTCGCATACGTGAGCCAAAAGACGCAAACAGTCCTGACCCAGGTAAGGCGGCAGCCGTGGAGATTACCGTGCATGAGGCCGCAAAGTGATGTGATGTGTTACAGGTTGGATTCTTATGGCTTAGGATCGGGGTCCCGACACATACCCTCAACCCCGAGGGTGTACTACTCCCTCCTCATCATGGAGACCGCTGGGATAATGAAGATGGCCTTCGGTGATGGTTTCCCCGTCCGTCAGGGTACTGAAACGGGCTCCCGATTGTTTTTTCATGGCTCTGGGGGCTTGCGGTAGTGGAACTCCCGATCTAGGCTTATTTTCGGAGGTTTCTGTATTTATAGGAATTTTTGGCGTCGGTCTCACGTCAAGGGGGGGGGGGGGGGGAAGGCAACTACAAGCCACCCAGCCGCGACCAGGGGGTGGCCGCACCCTCCTGGCTTGTGGCCTCCTCGTGGCTCTTCTGGCCCATCTCCAATGCTTCGGGGGTCTCTTTTGGTCCAAAAATAATAATACTAAATTTTTAGCCCATTCCGAGAACTTATATTTCTGCACAAAAAACGACACCATGGTAGTTCTGCTGAAAGCAGCATCAATCCGGGTTAGTTCTAATAAAATAATACCAAAATCATATAGAATTATTGTAAACATGGCATGAATACTTCATAAATTATAGATACATTGGAGACGTATCAACATCCCCAAGCTTAATTCCTGCTCGTCCTCAAGTAGGTAAATGATAAAAGAAATAATTTATGAAGTGTGAATGCTAGCAAGTGCACAAGTTTGATCAATGATAGTTCCAAACACTTTCTCTAATATCATAAACAGTAGCTCATCTCATAAAACTTCTCATGATGAAGTAACAAGCTATTCACATGTTAAAGTATAGACCATAAAGTTTCTTGAAAACTAACAAACTATGCTTTCAGTCACCAAACAATTGCAATTCATCTTATTTTAAGGAAGGGTCTATGTAAGAGCTTTGATTTAGCAAATTCCACATACTCAACTATCATATAGTCTTCCATGATTGCTAGCACTCAGAGCATATTTTTAGAGCAAATGGCATCCGTTGAACACAGAGAAACATAGGGGCTTAAAGTTTTGCCTCCCAACTTATTCATCATATAGATAATTGTCAACAATAATAATTCATGATCAAATATATTTGAATGGCCATATATTCCTAGATCATTCGTCAACACATGATGCTTGCCAAGAGAAAAAGGCGAAATATAGGAAGTTGTGAAGATCACCAATACTCTTGCGTAAAGGTAAGTACTGGAAAGTAAAAGATAGACCCTTCGTAGAGGGAAGCAGAGGTTTTCATGCGCTTTTTATTTTTGGATGTGCAAACCCTTAATGCAAAGGAACGTCATGTTGTATTGACCTTTGTGATAGCAACCTTTATTATGTATTCCGTCACATTTATTTCTTTACCATCACAAGTTCGTACAATGCTTATTTTCCCTTACAATAAAAGATCATACATATTTAGGAGCAATTTTTATTGCATTTTGCACCGATGCCAACTTACTTGAGGGATCTTACTCAATCCATAGGTAGGTATAGTGGACTCTCATGGCAAAACTGGTTTAAGGGTGTTTGGATGCACAAGTAGTATTTCTACTTGGTGTGAAAGTTTTGGATAGTATGAGGTGGAAGCAAGCACCACATGTTGGAGGATCCATAACAATATAACTTCTACACAAATATACCCAAACATAACTCATTACGTTGTCTTCCTTGTCCAACTTCAACTAATTTGCTCAAGTTTGAAAATAATTAATGGGTATTCACAATCATAGAAGATGTCCAAGATAGTATATTTAAATGTGAAATCTCTCTTCCTTCAATATTCCTTCATGAATTGTTCAAGTGACCAATGCGGTCTTTGCTAACTTTCAATAAATTTTACCACCTATACTTCTTATATGTGAAGTCAGTACTCCCCATAGGATAAGCATATAAAACATATATAATTTCACATTTATGATATTCAATTCACTCAACAATTTACTCATAGGATATAAGTGAAGCACGAGAGTAAATGACAAAACTACTCCAAAACATATAAGTGAAGATCAATGAGTAGTCAAACATATAAGTAGCTATGTGAGGGCTTTATCTCTCTCTCTCTCAATAAATATTTTCAGATCTGATTATTTTATTCAACAGCAAGCAAAAGAAAAATAGCACTCCAAGAATAGGACGCATCATGTGAAAGAATAAAAATTTAGGCTCAACATAGGCTAACCGATAGTTGACGAAGAGAGGTGGGATGCGTAGCATCCCCAAGCTTAGATGCTTGAGAGTTATTGAAATATTTACTTGGGGTGCCTTGGGCATCCCCAATCTTGAGCTTTTGTATCTTGTTCAATCCTCTCATATCCCGGTTTCACCTATTCTCAGAAACTTCATCCACACAAAACACAAAAAGAACTCATGAGATAGGTTAGTACACATAAGAACAAATCAACACTTTATGTACTACCAATACAAGTTGCAAAATAATTTCAAACATTAGGTACTGTATACTATCATTTCCACAATTTATATTTACCAATGTAGGCTATGGAAACTATAGGATAAGTAGATAACAAAACTATGACAGCAATCTGTCCAAACAAAAATGTCTGTAGCAATTTATGAAAACAGTGTACTTCTCTAACTCAAAATTATAAAAATTTATGAAAAGCTAACTAATATGTATGAAAATACTGTGTAAAGATTTCAGAAACTTTGCACGTTCCCGTAAAATATGAATATTCAAACACTACAGCAGAAGTTTCTATTTTTACCCAGCACACATCAAACATGCAATTCAAGCATCGTAAAGGCAATTCATGGAACTTTTTATTGAAAAAGAAGATTATAATGACACCTACCAGATAACAACAAAATAAAATGATGCTCCAAGCAAAACTCATATTATGTGACGAATAAAAATATAGCTCCAGGTAAGATATACCGAAAGTGTTGAAGATGAAAGAGGGGATGCCTTCCGAGGCATCCCCAAGCTTAGACGCTTGAGTCTTCCTTGAATATTACCTTGGGGGTGCCTTGGTGTCGGTGTACTAAAGTGTGGGATTTTTAGTACCCCGTACTTATGCATGGACAGTTGTAGCCATACCAGCGGTAAAGCCTACCAGGGAGCAACTAAGAACAAATACAACAACAGTCAAGAAAGCATTCAGGCCAACAATCAGGACCGAAGACCGAAGGCTGGGACCCCAACAAGATCTTGCCGGGATGGCCTACGGAGCCTCGGTAAGAAGTGCACCCGGGAAGGCCCTGCCATCCTTCCAGCACAGAGACCAGATGTCATCCCACCTGGGTACGTGTCGAGGCGCTAGGGATGGAGGAGGCTAAGCGGTGCCGATGGGACGGGCTCCTGTCCCGTTCCGTAGAAGGTCAGGGACGCCTGACGGAGCATTAAATGCGTTTGTCTTGCACCGTCAGTGTTAGGTATGATAACACTGTAGCACTTTACACCTCATGTATGCACTGTGCGCCACTGTTGGTGACCCCTTCGAGAGTATAAAAGGAGGCCCAAGGCATAGCTACAAGAGGATCTTCTCTGGCCCATTCTACATGAGTAGCAGCTGTGTACTATAGTGCTCCCAGAACCTGAGCTAGAACTCATCCAATACAACGAAGCAGGAGTAGGGTTTTACGCATCTTTGCGGCTCGAACCTGGGTAAAATCCCGCGCGCTGCTCATAAGATCTGCTCTCTGCGCGAGCCTTCTCCCCTGCCGAACCGTAAAGGGATCCTCCCAATCCCATAGGTGTCATTTCCCCGACATCTTTGGCGCACCAGGTAGGGGGCAAGGTCACGTGAACCTGATCTAGTGACCAGCGTGTCAGTTCCTTCGTCATATCCATCGCCATGGCTCCCAAGATGAAGGGTTGAACGGTGGTGAAACCCTACACGTCTATCGCGCCCGTAGCTGCCCAAGCGGGCAATGGAGTGGGCGCGGGCGGAGGGAGCGGAAACCCTGTGCCTACGCGGGGCTCCGATGATCAAGTCCAAGGAAGCGGCGCCGCCCGCCGCGGAGACGCTCACGACGGCAGCGGAAACCCCTGCGCCGCTGGGTCTCAAGACGGGGTTGCACCACCTGTGGGTAGTACGGTGAACTCCGAGGACAGAAGGGCATCTTCCAAGACACCCATGCCGGCGCATACGCCACGACCTTCCCAGTACGCGCGCGAAGAGCAGCGCCGCGGTGTCGGTGATTCCCAACGTCCACACGGAAAAGCTCCTGCGCATCGCTCCCAAGATGCGTGGGACCAGCATGCACGCTACCATGCTAGTGGGAGTGGCATGCAATCACGGGACCATGATGGAGCTCCTTCTAATACGGTTAGGAGTCAAAGCACCTTGCGTTCTTCACGCCGTTCGCTGCCGACCACGTCGGAAGAAACAATGGAGAGTCACCATTCAGAGCCTCCTCAGCCTCGCTGACAAGTTTTGGTCCACCGAGACGGCTCGCACCAGTGGCGAGAAGGACGGAGGTGGTGCAATCACGGTGCACTCTCCTCCACAGGAACAACCCTAGTCACCGACTCGATGGACCGACGCTTGCGATGGTTACTCGACGGTGTCATATGATCCACGAACTCACCATGATCAGCATCAAGTTCTTCGGGAACGAAGCAAAGAAGATGCTCGGACTACAATTGAGCGGCAGCAGGAAGCGTGCCATCAATCTGATAAGTGTGCGGGACTCACAGTAGGCAAATCCGCGCCAGGGTATCCTGTCAGCCTACCTTACGAGGTGGGTTGTCCAGCGTTTACCCATGAGCTGCAGCGAGTCCAGTGGCCCAACTCTCGAATGTTCAAGCCAGAGGTCTCGGAGAAATATGATGGCAAGACTCACCCGTCGGAGTTCTTGAGAATCTACAGCATTGTGGTGCAAGCTGCCGGGGGTCGCAACGACAAGATACTCGCCAACTACTTCCCGTTGGTGCTTAAGCCCAACATCAGGTCGTGGTTGATGCACTTGCCAGAAGGATCCATTTCTTCTTGGGCAGATCTGTGCCATGAGTTTGTTGGCGCCTTTACCGGAGGTCATCAAGCTCCTGGCCAGGAAAGTGATTTACATCTCATCCCCCAGAAGGAGGGCAAGACTTTGCGCAAGTACATCCAGAGGTTTAGCTGCATACACCACAACATACCAGACGTTCATCATGCCGTTGTTATCAGCACGTTCCATCAGAGCGTGCGCAACCGCAAGATGCAGGAAGAGCTGGCGATGAACAAGGTCAGGGATGTTGCCGATCTCTATGCTCTGGCAGATAAATGTGCTCGGATTGAAGAAGGGAGGAGGCTACCCGGTGAGGACGCTGGCGCAGGGGTCGAATCTGAGGATGAGGACACCGCCGCCCTGGCAAAGAAGGGCCGACAACATAACAGGAAGCGCAAGGGCAAGGCCGTGCCTACCGTTGAGGGATCCGGCAGCCCAGGCACCGCCAAGAAGGCCAAGGTTGATGACCCTGACAAGGATGTTGCCGGGTGTGCCTCCTGTCAGGCTTTGGTGGCTGCCGACAAGCCGGAAGGCTTCATCAAGCAGTATTGCAAGATCCATCGCACCAAAGGCCATGATCTCCAGGATTGTCGGCAAGTTGAGCAGCTTGCCGAGAAGTAAAAGCCGAGTATGAGAGGCGAGACAAAGAGAAGGACCAGGATGGTGCGTAGGGGACCAGCAAGAAGCGCAGTGGCCGTGGAGGTCGCCGCGGCAAGGCCAAGCAATAGAAGGACCGACCCGCTCGTGGCCGCGACAAGCAAGAGGGGGGTGATGATGACGTTAAAGAGGACGACGAGTCCAGCAAGCAAGAATTCCATAGAGCTATAGAGGCCATGTGTGTCGATGGAGGTGCCTCGTTGCATTCTTCCCACCGCCAACTTAAACGGTGGGCGTGTGAGGTTAATGCGACTGAGCCATCTGTCGGCGCCCAGAAGCCTTTGAAATGGTCCAACACGCCTATCATTTTCGATGTTGAGGATCATCCTGATCGGATAACCGCGGTTGGGTGTTTGCCGTTGTTGGTCTCACCAATGATTCGCAACCTCATAGTGACGAAAATGTTAGTTCACGGTGGGGCCGGCTTGAACTTGATCTCGCCCGAGGTAATCAAGACTTTGCAAATTCCTGATGGAGATCTCGAGGAAACGGGCTCGTTTCAGGGGGTCAATCTAGGAAGGAGCCAGCCCAAGGGAAAGATCATGCTTCTGGTAACATTTGGTAGCAATCTGAACTTCAGGATGGAGAAGGTTGTTTTCGACATCGCCAAAATTCCGTTGCCATACAATGGGATCCTTGGCCGTCCAACGTTAGCCAATTTCGTCACGGCGGCGCACTATGGCTACAATGTATTGAAGATTCCCGGGCCGATGGGCATCATCACTGTCAAGTTCGACAAGAAGGACGCGCTTGTCTGCGCCGATCAACTCTACCGGGAGGCAGTTGCAGCATTTGCCGCCAAGGCACTTGCTCTCGCCGCTGAAACTCCCACGAGGAAGAAGCCCGGCAAGACCTCTCGCACAGACTCCGGCAAGCGCACTTCCTCGGAGTGATGTGCTCCTATTGAGGACATGCCAGAGAGTTCCACCGGCAAGAGCAAGAAGTCCAAGGTAGCTCCACTAGAGACTAAGAAGGTGTCCGCCAAGGAGGATGATACGGGAGGAACTTTCACCATAAGTTCCACCCTTGACAACAAATAGGAAAGCACGCTCATCGCCTTCCTGCGGGCGAATGTCGATGTGTTTGCATGGCAACCATCTGATTTCGTCGGTGTTCCCAGGAAGGTGATTGAGCACCACCTTGTCGCCTGTCCACACGCGCGACCTGTCAAGCAGAAGGTCAGGAAGCAGGCTTTGGAGCGGCAACAATTTATTGCCAAATAAATCAAGAAATTAGAAGCGGCCGGCTTAGTTAGAGGAGTACCTCATCCAACATGGTTGGCCAATCCAGTTATACTGTGCAAAGCGAATGGAAAATGGAGGCTATGCATAGACTACAAAGATATCAATAAAGCCTGCCCCAAAGATCCTGTTCCCTTGCCGCACATCGAATAGATTGTGGACTCCACTGCCGACTACGACTTGTTGTCTTCCCTTGACGCTTATTCAGGTTATCATCAGATTGTAACATCCCAAAATTCCATTTTGGAATGTTATGATATAGCTATGCATCTATCATCATCATTGCTTGATTGTATGTGTTAGTTGAAATGCCTCTTCTGAATTCCAGAAAGCTCTTTCTACTTTTCCCTATGTTGCTTTCACCTATTGGAAATTTTGGTTAAATGTTCAAAATAAGAGGGGAGTAACATGACACTCCACACCAGGGTCAAATTGGTGATTTATTTGAACAAAAATAACCAGGAGTTATTTTGAAAATATTTGCAAAAAGGGTTTAAAAACAATTAGGCAATTTCTGAAAATAATATTTTTTTAAAAAGTGTTCAAATGACAGAATAAAAATGTTCATTAAATAGTATTTATTATTCTGTAAATTTTGATATATAATACCCCTATATTTAGAGACGATTTGAATGCTTTAAATGTTTTTGAATGTCTCTGGAAAATTATTAAAGGAAACGGTAACGGTTACTGTATTAAACGGGCCGGCCCACGGGCAGTTATTTGCGCATTTATTACCGATCGGCCGACCGCGCGTAACGGACACGCTCTCCTCTCGTTGACACTGGACCCCACCCCGACCGACCGTTACTACCGAACGGTCATCTCCCTCCTCCCCGCGCGCGCCGGAGATCCTCGCCGGCCGTTTCTTTCCCTCCCGGATCTCTCTCCTCTCTTAACTCCCCGCACCCCCGAGCACCCTATAAGTAGCCGGCCACTCCCCGCATCCATTTCCCCCCGAGCCCCCTCTCTCTCTCGCCGGATGGCTGCCGCAATTGCACGCCGGAGTAGCCACCCCCACCGGATCTCCCGTCGACCGTAGCCACCAATTCCGACCACCTCTCGCCCAACTGACCTCACCTTTCGACTCCGGAGACCCGTCGCCATTGCCCAGACCACTCCACTGTCTTCCCTGACCACCGGAGCACCACGCCGTCGACTTCGCCGCCTTCGGATCCACCGGAGAACCCCGACGCCGGCGACTTTACCCCGTGAGCACTCCCACCCCTTGGATCCAAAACCCACGGTCCAGATTAGAACGGATTTAAATCCGAACCGTTTTCCTTTACGGACCGGTCGCCCGCCCGTAACCCTCGCGCGCACACCCCCCTTAGCCAATCGGACAGCGCCACGTAGCCCCCTGACCGTTGCAAGTCAGGTTTCTTTTCTGTTTTTGTTTTAATTAACAGAATGATTTCAAATTTTGTTTTAACTATATATTTTAATATATTTAGTGTTTTGAGTTGATTCTTTTTGCAATAGCTCACATTTTTCATGTAGTTTCACCCTGTACTTTTAAATTTCAAATTTGAACTATAAAATTTGAATTGAATCAAATTTTCTTAAAATCTTCAAATCTGTATAACTAGAGTTTGAAAATAGATTTTTACATGAATCTTTTTGCTACTGTTTGGTATTAGTTAGGACTACCTTCATGCTTAGTTTGAAGATATTTAGGATATATTTGATTAATGTTTTAACCAAAAAAACAGAATCTGCCTAGTATTATAATATAGTTTTATATACTTAGTTTTAATTAGTTTAAATTTAGATTTGGTTTCATTTGTTTATTAGGTTCTGTTAATAAACATTTAGTGATTTCACTCACTGTTAATAAAAATATAAATTTGTTTAGTTTAATTTTATTTAACATAGGAATCACAACTTCTTTTCAAATAGGTTAATTTGATTAAAACAACTAGTTAGTAATAGTTTTGTTTTGCTCTCTTGTTAGTAAAACTATATTTGTTCCATTTAGTGTTTATCAGAACTTTTACAAACTTTACAAAAGTTTTCTCAACAAACTTAGATTCAAAATAGTTTTATAAAGATAGTAGTGTTTTATCAATCACCTCCTAGTAAACAAAACTTTGTGTGTTTTCTTACTTGAGATTTGTGCATTGTTTTGTATTGATTGTTTACTAGTTCTTAGTTGATGTTATGAGTTGTTATTTTGTTGTATACTTATTTGAGTGCTTGTTTGTTTCGTTAGATTATCCGGAGTGCGAAGCTTGTTACTTAAGAGTCACTCACGTACGAAGATCATCAATCAGGCAAGTCACTTTGACCATGTTTGCCCATGTTTTATATGCATTAGTTCTACCATCTCCCCAATTGCATGCAAGATAGGTTAGTTGGAAACTTGGTTACATTGTAGTAGTATCATGTGGTAGGTACCCCCCCTCAACCTCTTTGACACATTGGCCCCGGGAAACGTTGTTTTACCTTTTGCTATGCTATTAGTAGACGGGGTTGGTTGTGTGATTCATGAAAGTTGAGAGAGTTAATAATTTCAAGACCTACATAATGATCAAGATTTAAGACTCCGAGTTTTCAACATACCTCTGGGTGGATGATGGTTGAACGGCACCCTGGAGAAACCAGTGGATTTGCCTAGGTGATGCTGGAGATGGCCAGTATTCACGCGGAAAGGTCCACCCAGGCACAAAGAGATGGATGGATGCTTTAAAACCCAAGGCTTACCTGCACAGCCACAAGTCATTATGGGCTCTGGCTTGGTTGGATATCGTGGTGACCCTGGACAGGCGGTGCTACGAGAGGTAGAAGAACGGTAGGAAAGGATGGGCACCGACAGAGTCGCAGGGAAACCCTTTGGAAGACCATGTTTTGGTCATCCGTTTCTCAAACACCCTGAAGTGCGAGAAATCAAACGGAGGCGATCAAATCTTGTGGGGAAAGTGTGCAAAACTCTGCAGAGTATTCAAAACCTAATCGATTAGCCGTGTCCACGGTCATGGACGACTTGAGCCAAAGGAATTGAAACTTCCGGAACTCTCAACACAATTAATAATGAGGATGTGGGTATATTCAAATTGGGAATGAGAAGTGGTTGGTGGAACCATCTCATTAATCAACAAACTTAGTAATATTTTGCTTAACCCCTCCCTTGATGTAGGAAAAACTTGGCTTTACGCAAAAACTTACCACCCCACCTGCCATATTTGCATATAGATTAGATGATTATCTTTTCACCCCTATCTTGTGACTTTGCCGGCATATTCCATATGCTGACCTACATGGCTGCAATGTATCATGTTGCAGAGTACTTTTCCGACCAGGAGCGAGGACGTGTTCTATGCTCAGTGAGATGCCCTTGGAGTCAGATGGACTCATCTACCTTCGACGCTTCCGCAAGATTTAGATATTCTCATGAGTTGGCCTTCAGCCACTTTATTGTAATGATTATTGTAATAAAGGACTCGATATGAGATTTTGATTAATATAATGCTGTGTGATTTCCCTTTGATATATACATTAATGTACCGTGTGTGTACCAGCATGATCTTGGGATGGTACAGAAACACCGGAGATTCGACCTTTCAGGTCGGGTCGCTACACAGATTTTCATGGCCAAGGAAGACGAAGAGAAGACCGCATTTATCACCCCATGTGGTACGTATTGCTTTTTGCGTATGCCTTTCAGGTTGAAAAGTGCTGGTTCTACATTTGCAAGAGCGGTCCAGATTGGTTTTGAGCCCCAGCTACATAGAAATATGGAGGCTTATATGGGTGACATAGTGGTCAAATCCAAGGACAAGGCGACGCTCATATAAGATTTAGAAGAAACATTTGCAAATTTGCGCAAGATCAACTTGAAGCTCAACCCTGAGAAGTGTGTGTTTTGTGTCCCATCTGGAAAGCTTCTCAGGTTCTTTGTATCTCAACGTGGAATTAAAGCAAATCCCAACAAGATCAAAGCAATTGAGCAAATTGAAGCACCAAGACGTGTCAAGGATATGCGCCGTCTTGCCGGCTATGTTGCCGCTCTGAGTAGGTTCATTTCAAAATCTACTGAGCATGCCCTACCCTTTTTCAAAATCTTGAAGAAGGCAGGTCCGATGAAATGGACTCCGGAAGCGGAGGCAGCGCTACAGGACTTGAAGAAGTACCTCTCCTCTCCGCCAGTCCTAGTCGCACCAAAACCACAAGAGCCGTTGCTGCTATATATAGCGGCAACAAATCAAGTGGTGAGTGCTACATTAGTGGCTGAAAGAGAAGTTGATGAAGAAGCAATGCAAGCGGTAGGACCGCCAATCGACAAGCCAGGATATTCCCCGGCAGGGTCTAGTGCCGACAAAGCAGGATCTGCGCAGTCGAATGAAACAATTTAGAAGAAGAAGATGGTGCATCGCCCAGTCTATTTTGTCAGCTCCCTTTTGCAGGGGGCTAGGTCAAGATATTCTGGCATGCAAAAGTTGTTCTTCGGCCTCCTTATGGCCTCGAGGAAGCTGCACCATTACTTCCAGGCACATGAGATCACCATTGTCACTCGCTTCTCATTATAGCGTATTTTGCGGAACCCAGATGCTACCGGCAGGATTGTGGAGTGGGCTTTGGAACTGTCAAGCTTTGGTCTCAAGTTTGAATGTACTTCGACTATCCAGAGCAGAATCTTGACGGAGTTCATTGCGGAATGGACCCCAACGCCAGACGAAGAAGTTCCATAGTCAACTCTCCCCGTCAACGAAACAACTCAAGAGTGGATCATGTATTTTGATGGGGCTTTCTCGCTGCAAGACGCCGGTGCTAGAGTGCTGCTCATCGCACCCACCAGAGAGCACCTCAAATATGTGATTCAGATGCACTTTCCCTAGGAGAGGTCAATGAACAATACTGCAAAATACGAAGGGATGCTTGCCGGTCTCAGGATCGCGACAGACCTTGGGATTAAGAAACTTATTGTCAGGGGTGATTCTTAGCTTGTCGTCAAGCAGGTGAATAAGGATTATTAGAGTCCATTGATGGAAGCTTATGTAGATGAAGTGAGAAAGTTGGAAGAACATTTTGACGGTCTGCAAATGCAGCACGTTCCACGTGCAGAGAACAGTGTTGCTGATGGCCTGTCAAAGTGTGCTGCCCTTAAGTTGCCTGTGGAACCAGGAACTTTTGTACTCCGACTGACTCAACCATCCGTGACACCATCAATTGGACAAGAGAAAAGAAGAAATTTGAGTTTCGGCAAGTATTTCCCGGCAGAGCTCCCAGAAGCCGCCGACGAGGAAGTTGTTGGGGATGACGTCAGGCTTGCCGGTGAGCGTCATGCTCCGACAGGGCCTCAGGCTCTTGCCGTGGAAGCACATGCTCCCGCCAAGATTGTCGGGGGGACAACAGGCTCCGGCAGGGCCTCGAGCCCTTGCCGTTGAGACAAATGCTTCCCCGGCAGAGGATACACCTTTAGTCCTTGTTGTCGAGCCCCAGGCTCCAGCATGGGCACAACACATCGTCCATTTCCTTCAAACAGGAGAGCTCCCTGAGGAACAAGAAGAAGCAGAGAAAGTAGCCCACCGGTCTAATATCTACTAGTTCGTGGACAACGTCCTATACAGAAAGAGGCCAAATGGTGTGAAACTCAAGTGCATTTCTCGAGAAGATGGACTGGAGCTGTTGGCAGAGATACATGGAGGCATATGTGGCTCCCACACAGGATCAAGAGCGCTTGCCGGTAAGGCATTCCGGCAAGGTTTCTTTTGGCCCACTGCCCTCCAGGATGCAACTGCGCTAGTAACCTAGTGTGAAGCATGCCAGTTGCATTTGAAGAAAATGCATCAACCAGCTCAAGCTCTTCAGACAATCCCTCTCTCCTCGTCATTTTTGGTCTAGGGGCTCGACATCTTGGGTCCTTTTCCCTATGCTACCGGGGGCTTTGAGTACTTGTACGTCGCAATCGACAAGTTCACAAAGTGGTCAGAAGTGGAAGTAGTGAGAAAGATGACAACACAATCAGCCGTCAAGTTCTTTAAAGGAATAGTTTGCCACTTTGGTGTACCAAACAGGATCATCACCGACAATGGCACACAGTTCACGAGCCGCACCTTCATGCAGTATGTCCAAGACCTTGGCGGCAAGATCTCTTTTGCTTCTGTTGCCCACCCAAGGAGAAACAGCCAGGCGGAAAGGGCTAATGCTGAAGTGTTGCAAGGCCTCAAGACAAGAACTTTCGACAAGCTACGCAAGTGCGGAAGGCGCTGGATTGATGAGTTGCTGGTGGTTCTTTGGTCAATCAGGACGACTCCAAATCGAGCTACCGACCAGACGCCCTTCTCCCTGGTATATGGGGCGGAAGCGGTTCTCCCCACGGAACTCACATATGGGTCACCTCGAGTGCTTGCTTATGATGAGCTTGAGCAAGAGCAGTTGCGTAAATATGATGCTACACTCCTTGAGGAAGATCGTCTTCAGGCTGCTATGTGAGCTGCGCGCTACCAGCAAGCTTTGCGCCGCTACCATAGCTGCAAGGTTCATGCCCGAAGTCTTGAGGAAGGCGACCTTGTTCTTCGGCGCGTTCAGTCCGCCAAGAATTCCAACAAGTTGATGCCAAAGTGGGAAGGCCCTTATCGGGTAGTGCGAGTCACCTGGCCCTTATTGCGCTTACTCCCGGTAAGAGCTAACAGACTGCCAAGGTTCCATATCTCTATTTTCTCTTCTTTCTTTTTCTCAAAGGACAGAAGGTTACCTTGCATGCAGCTATGCCGAGGGGGGGATGGTGGTATGGATACTGACGGGCGACGTTCAAGGAAAACATCTTGCCGGAAGGAGTACGACAATGCAAAGCTAAGTTGCAAAACTCTAAGTAAAAATTCTTACTATGAAGTTATTTTCCTTGGACGATTTTGACTCTTTCATGGAAAACCTGCACGCGAAGGAATATTGTCGTAATGGGTCGTGCCCTTACTCTGTTTTGAGTCCGCTCAACAGCTTAAGTGGCTGCACTGAAAACGTCAAGGTAACCTTGTCATGATTAGTCGCGCCCTCACTCTGTTTCGAGTCCGCTCAACAGCTTAAGTGGCTGCACTAAAAATGTCAAGATATCTTGCCGGTAGCAGCACCGCCAGCAGGTTGCTAAAGTCCCGCACCTAACGCTCGCAGCAAGGGTGTGTGCGCCGACAAGTTTCTAATAAAGCATAGGGAGCAAACCATACAGAGAGGAATCAGATAAGAGGAATAACATGCAGAACACAACTAGTCATTCAAAGAGAGTGAAATTTACATGGGATATTGCCTCTTACTAAATACATCTTTATTTGACTTTCTCACCTAGGGGAGATTATGAGAAGAAAAACATAGGAGGAGGAGACAGATTATAGGAAGAAAAAGATAGGAAGAAGCCCCCAACAGAAGCCTAGCCTGACCCCTCTGGACTAGCACTACGCGGAGGGGCAGGGCTTCTAGAGGTAAGACGGAGCCGAAGTCCACGGGCCTGTTGGGAGACCCAGCTGGGAAATGAGGCAGTGCCTGGGACAAGGACCCCCGGCAAGATCATCCTGTTGGGAAGGGGAGAGGCGTGAGGCTGACAGTGATGGTGCAACCAATGGTCAATCCGAGTCCTGGTTGTCGTATTCCGACTTGACGGCCTGAAGACCGGACTCATCGTTGTCGTCTTCACCACTGTCCTCCTCGTTACTGTCGCTTAAGGAGGAACCTTTGGCTCCGCTCGAGCTCTCTTCACAACACCTGAGACGGGCGCTTGAGCGCCCATAAATCTTGACGGAGAGCAGATTGACCTTCGTCATTTTGAAACAAAGGGCGTGCCCATCCTGGAGGTTGTGGGCGCGGGCGAAGGTTTCCAACCGCCCCTGAAGAACATGACACGACTCTCTGGATACTCGACATCCACCCGAGTGGGTCCATTGCAGCATCCATGCGCCCGCAGCCACAAAACGGGCGGCTTATTGGTCTCCATCACCCTGGCACAAGGGTGAGGGAGGCGCAAATGGCTTCGAAGGGGGCCACGTAGTTTGAGGACGAACTCCAGCACCGTCCCCTCGGCGTGGGTCTCTTCGAGGAAGAGGCCTGGCGTCGAAGGGAGAGGTGGAGAAACACTCCGCCTCCCCCGGCCTTGGCCTCCATGGCGACCACGGCCTCTCGCGCTTCTCCCGCCATGAGCACCCGGGTCACCCTCTGCCTGTGCGGCGGAAGTGGTGGCATGATCCTGATGAGAACTCCTCCTTGGTGCGGAGGACGGTGGCTGCCCTCGCCCCCTATTCATGGCTAAGGGCGGGCACCACTCAAGGTTTGGAAGAGGTGGAAGGGCGAGCTCTGGAGATTCACACTCAAGAGGAAGGAAGGATGGATGAGCATCACCCTCGCTACCCCTCAATTTATAGGGGGAAGCGTGGGGGCTGGCTCTCATCCACTCCAAGAGTCGCCGCCCAATCTCCACCAATAGCGTCGCCCATGATCACGGGGCGAACAGGTAACTACCCGGTTGCCCCAACCATGGCGCTGCAGTTTCTGCCTCGTCCAGGACTTTAAATCACGGACGGCCGTTATCGATTCCCCGCTATGCATGTGGCACATGTGGCAGAAACGACCGCGCCGCGCACGTCCCTCATGTCCCCCATTCAATGGGCGTCGTGGGGGGCACAGTAGATGGAATGATTACATCAGTTAATCCCTGCTACGCGTACCGTGCACTATTTGGGCCTAGCCCAACAATGCCTCGCACCGTGTATGGCCTAGGCCCTGGGGCTCTTGTTGGTGTACTAAAGTATGGGCTTTTTAGTACCCCGTACTTGTGCATGGACAGTTGTAGCCATACCAGTGGCAAAGCCTTCCAGGGAGCAACTAAGAACAAATACAACAACAGTCAAGAAAGCATTCAAGCCAACAATTAGGACCGAAGACCGAAGACTGGGACCCGAAAAGATCTTTCCGGGATGGCCTACGGAGCCACAACAAGAAGTGCACTCGGCAAGGCCCCGCCATCCTGCCAGCGCAGAGACCAGGTGTCATCCCACCTGGGTACATGTCGAGGCGCCATGGATGGAGGAGGGTAAGCGGTGCCAATGGGACGGGCTCCTGTCCCATCCCGTAGAAGGTCAGGGACGCCTGACGGAGCATTGAATGCATTTGTCTTACACCGTCGGTGTTTGGTACGATAACACTGTAGCACTTTACACCTCATGTATGCATTGTGCGCCACTATTGGTGACCCCTTCGAGAGTATAAAAGGAGGCCCAAGGCACAACTACAGGAGGATCTTCTCTGGCCCATTCTACATGGGTAGAAGCTGTGTACTGTAGCGCTCCCAGAACCTGAGCTAGAACTCATCCAATACAACCAAGCAGGAGTAGGGTTTTATGCATCTTTGTGACCCAAACCTGGGTAAAATCCCACGCGCTGCTCATCAGATCTACTCTCTACGCGAGCCTTCTCCCCTGCCGAACTGTAAAGGGATCCTCCTGATCCCGTAGGCGTCGTTTCCCCGACACTTGGACATCCCCAAGCTTAGGTTCTTGTGACTCCTTATTCTCCTCATATCGGTGTCTCACCCAAAACTTGAAAACTTCAATCACACAAAACTTAACGGAACTTCGTGAGAAGGGTTAGTGTAGTAAAGATAAATCATTTACTTAGGTATTGCCAAGACAATATTCATAATTATTCTCACATAATACCTACTGTATTCCATCATTGCCACCATTTATATTACTCAATATAAGCTATAGGAACACTTGAAACAAGCAAACTATGCATTGAAAACACAATATGTCAAAAACAGAACAATCTGTAAAGATCTGAATGATCGCCATACTTCCTTGACTATAAAAATTCTGAACAATTAGGAAAACTTAATAAATTTGCATATAAATGTTGTTTAAAAATTTCAGAATTTTTTTGCCCTCCAGTAAAATCAAATAATTCATATACTGGACAAAAAACTTTCTGTTTTTGCACAGAATCAAACAAGCAAGTATCCTCACTATCCCAAAGGCTTTACTTGGCACTTTATTGAAATAAAAGAGTCAAACCATGATTAATACATTAGAGTAATCATTTTAACACATAAAAAGAGAAGGTAAAAGTGTTGGGTTGTCTTCCAACAAGAACTTTTCTTTAATGCCTTTTAGCTAGGCATGATGATTTCAATGATGCTCGTATAGGAATAATAATTGAAATATGCAAAAGAGCATAATGAATCTCTTGGAAATCACATTTAAGTCCAACCCACTTACTATGCATAGGTATTGTTTGATAAAACAATTTATGGGAGCAAGAATAAACTAGCATAGGAAGGCAAAACAAGCATAACTTCAAAACCTTGAATACATAGAGAGGAAACTTGGTATTATTGCAATTCCTACAAGCATATGTTCATCCCTCATAATAATTTTCAGTATCATCATGAAGGAATTCCACAATATAACCAACACATAAATCATTCTTTTCATGATCTACAAGCATAGAAATTTTACTAATCTCTTCACAAGAAAATTTGTTCTCATGACTAATAGTGGGAGTATCATAAAAGAGTTGAATACTACAAATTGGTTCCACACTAAAAGAGTAATATTCAGTAAAAGGATATTCATAATTATGACAAGTATCAAAATATTAATCATCACTATTTTTCTTCGCGTAAGTATCATCAAAATAATCATCATAAATAGGAGGCATGTAGTCATTATAACAAATTTGATCATTCAAATTAGGGAGAATAAAAAGATCATCTTCATTAAGCATAGCATCCCCATGCTTGGGACAAACGTTAATTCCAACAAATAAATTCTCAAACATGTCATTTTCATCAAACATAGCATCCCCAAGCTTGTGGCTTTGTATATCATAAACATAATCACTCTCATCATTAATAGTATGAATAGCACCAATAATATAGCAATTATTATCATCATCTTCCAAGTTGGTGCCATAAATATTTTCAAGATTATATGAAGTATCATTATCTTCCCAATCATAATTATCACAACAAGCAATAGGCATAACAAAATCATCCTCAAGTGTATCATCTTCCACAACTATTTTTGATTCATTCTCATGAGACCTATCAATAATGGGAGCAACATTATTTGGGAGAGATACCTCTTTACCTTTACTTTTCCTTCTTTTATTCTTCTTCACCACATTATGTGTGGGTTTACTTAATTCCTCCAAGCTTCTTTTTCAAGAGGTTGGTTGAATAAAAAGCTCCTCCTCGTTACCCTTCATCATAAGAAAAAAACAGGAGGATATTGGGAAACCTCTTCCCCTTCATTATTATTCTCTTCATCTTCTATTTGTTTTCTTGTCTTTAAGTAATTGGAAATATAAGGATCATCAATTCAATTTACCACACAAAACACATAGGTTTCATTTAGATCAAAATCAATCATTTTCATAAGAACCCAAGCTGGAACATCCTTAGTTTTATGTCTCATTTCTTCATACCCCAAAAGTAGACTAAGTTCATTGTGATGCTCAAGGGTAATGAGGTTATCACAATTTTTGGACACAATTCGATCATGAAATAGTTCACATTGGGAATTAAAATGACCACTTTCAATGCAAAATTCACAAGGACGGCGAGAAATATTAAGTCATTCAGCACAAACATATAGCCTCTCTTGCAACCATTTAGTTTCTAAATACTTATGCCTCTTACGAAATCTATCTTCCCTTTTAGGCATCTCTTCACAAACTCTATGCACTCCACAAAAATTGACATGCTTATAAGAAATCTTTTCATCATGACTAGTGCAATCATCATTAGTACTATGGATATTCAAATAATTCATACTAACAACATTGCAATCATACTCATCACTCAAAGATTTAGTGCCAAACATTTTAATAACTTCTTCTTCTAACACTAGAGCACAATTTTCCTTTCCATCATTTTCACGAAACACATTAAAAAGATGAAGCATATGAGGCAACCTCAATTCCATTTTTTTGTTATTTTCTTTTATAAAACCAAACTAGTGAAAAACAAGAAACTAAAAGATTTGATTGCAAGATCTAAAGATATACCTCAAGCACTCACCTCCCCGGCAATGACGCGAGAAAAGAGCTTGATGTCTACTACGCAACCTTCTTCTTATAGACTCGTGTTGGGCCTCCAAGCGCAGGGTTTTATAGGACAGTGGCAATTTTCCCTCAAGTGGATGACCTAAGGTTTATCAATCCGTGGGAGGTGTAGGATGAAGATGGTGTCTCTCAAACAACCCTGCAATCAAATACAAGAAATATCTTATGTCCCCAACACACCCAATACAATGGAAACTTGTATAGGTGCACTAGTTCGGCGAAGAGACGGTGATACAAGTGCAATATGGATGGTAGATATAGGTTTTTGTAATCTTAAAATATAAAAACATCAAGGTAACTAATGATAAAAGTGAGCACAAACAGTATTGCAATGCTTAGAAACAAGGCCTAGGGTTCATACTTTCACTAGTGCAATTTCTCTCAACAATACTGACATAGTTGAATCATATGTAAATACCTCTCGTGCGACAAAGAGTTCACTCCAAAGTCACAAATAGCGGAGAACTAACGAAGAAATTATTGTAGGGTACGAAACCACCTCAAAGTTATCTTTTCCAATCAATCTTATGGGCTATCCCTGTAAGTGTCATGAACAATCCTAGAGTTCGTACTAAAATAACACCTTAAGATACACATCAACCAAAACCCTAATGTCACCTGATACTCCAATGTCACCACAAGTACCCGGACGGGCTTAATTATACGATATGCATCACACAATTTCAGATTCATGATGCTCAATCCAACAGAAGGAACTTCAAAGAGTGCCCCAAAGTTTCTACCGGAGATTGAAGACGAAAACATGTGCCAACCCCTATGCATAGATTCCCAAGGTCACGGAACCCACAAGTTGATCACCAAAACATACATCAAGTGGATCAATAAAACATCCCATTGTCACCACGGATATCCCATTGCAAGACATACATCAAGTGTTCTCAAATCCTTAAAGACTCAATCCGATAAGAAAAATTCAAGGGAAAACTCAATTAATCATAAGAAAATAGAGAGGGGAAAACTCCATATGATTCATCTATATCAATAAAGCTCGCAGTACATCAAGATCGTGTCATCTCAAGAACACGAGAGAGAGAGAGAGAGATCAAACACATAGCTACTGGTACATACCCTCCGCTCCGAGGGTGAACTACTCCCTCCTCGTCATGGAGACCGCTGGGATGATGAAGATGGCCTCCGGTGATGGTTTCCCCCTCCGGCAGGGTGCCGGAACGGGCTCCCGGTTGCTTTTTCGTGGCTCTGGGGGCTTGCGGCGGTGGAAATCCCGATCTAGGTTTATTTTTGAAGGTTTCTATATTTATATGAATTTTTGGCGTCGGTCTCACGTCAAGGGGGCCACAAGGCGACGAGAAGCCACCTAGGCGCGGCTAGGGGGGGGGGTGCCTGCGTCCACCTGGCTTGTGGCCTCCTCGTGGCTCTTCTGGCCCAACTCCAATGCTTTGGGGGTCTCTTTTGGTCCAAAAAAATCATACTAAATTTTCAGCCCATTCTGAGAACTTTTATTTCTGCACAAAAAATGACACCATGGTAGTTTTGTTAAAAACAGCGTCAGTCCGGGCTAGTTCTAATAAAATCATACCAGAATCATATATAATTGTTGTAAACATGGCATGAATACTTCATAAATTATAGATATGTTGGAGACGTATCAATGTGTACCTTACTAGTACTCCTAGTAGCACTTGGGTATTAGATACCGGTTCGGTTGCTAAATTTTAGTAACTCGAAATAAAAACTACGGTATAAACGGAGACTAGCTAAGGGCGATGTGATGATGTGTGTTGGAAGTGTTTCCAAGGTTGATGTGATCACCATCGCACGCTCCCTCTACCTTCGGGATTAGTGATGAACCTGAATAAATGTTATTTGGTGTTTGCGTTGAGCATGAACATGATTAGATCGTCTTTATTGCAATACGGTTATTAATTTAAGTCAAAGAATAATGGTTATTCTGTTTACATGAATAATACCTTCAATGGTCATGCACCCAATATGAATGGTTTATTGAATCTCGATCGTAGTGATACACATGTTCATAATATTGATGCCAAAAGATGCAAAGTTAATAATGATAGTACCACATACTTGTGGCACTGCCGCCAAGGTCATACTGGTGTAAAGAGCATGAAGAAACTCGATGCTGATGGATCTTTTAACTCACTCGATTTCGAATCGGTTGAGACATGCAGACCATGCCTCTTGGGCAAAATGACTAAAACCCCATTTTCTGATTTGATGGAACAAGCAAGTAACTTATTGGAGATGATATATGTTGATGTATGGGGTCCAATGAGTGTTGAAGCACGCAGTGGATATCGTTATTTTCTTACCTTCACTAATGACTTGAGTAGATATGGGGATATTTACTTAATGAAACACAAGTCTGAAATGTTTGAAAAGTTCAAGCAATTTCAGAGTGAAGTTGAAGACCATCGTGACAAGAAGATAAAATGTCTATGATCGTGGAGGTGAATATCCGAGTTACAAGTTTGGTATGCACACTAAGAAAATGTGGAAATTGTTTCACAACTCACGCCACCTAGAACACCATAGTCTGATGTTGTGTCCGAATGTCGTAGTCGTGATCTATTGGATATGGTGCATACCATGATGTCTCTTACCAATTTGCCACTATAGTTTTGGGGTTATGCATAAGATACAAATACATTCACTTTAAATAGGGCACCATCAAAGTCCGTTGAGACGACACCGTATGAATTATGGTTTGGCAAGAAACCTAAGCTGTCATTTCTAGATGTTTGGGGCTGCGACACTTATATGAAAAAGGTTTCAACCTGATGAGCTCAAACCCAAAGAGGACAAATGGATCTTCGTAGAATACCTTAAGGAAACAGTTGGGTATACCTTCTATCTCAGATCCAAGGGCAAAGTGTTTGTTGGTATAAACGGATCCTTTCTTGAGAAAGAGTTTCTCTGGAAAGAATTGAGTGGGAGGAAAGTAGAACTTGATGAAATATTGAACCTTCAATTCAATTGGATGGTAGCACGGCGTAGAAAGTTGTTCCTGCAGCATATACACCAAATGAAGAGGAAGTTAACGATGATGATCATGACACTTTGGATCAAGTTACTACCAAGCCTCGTAGGTCAACAAGGAATCATATTGCCCCTGAGTGGCATGGCAATCCTGTCTTCAAAATCATTTCGTTAGACAACGATGATCCCGCGAACTATGAAGAAGTGACGATGGGCCCGGATTCCAAAAAATGACTAGGAGCCATGAAAATCCAAGATAAGGATCCATGTATGAAAACCAAGTAAGGACTTTGGTGGACTTGCTCGTAGAACGACAAGTCATTAAGTACAAATGGACCTTAAGAAGAAGATATACGTTGATGGTGAATGTCACCATTTATAACGCTCGACTTGTCGCAAACAAGTTTTTAACAAGTTCAAGGAATTGACTACGATGAGGCTCTATCACCCGTAGCGATGCTAAAATATGTTAGAATTATGTTAACAGTTGCTGCATTTTCAATTATGAAATCTGGCAGATGGGTGTCAAAACATCGTTTCCTTAATGGTTTCCTTGAGGAAAGGTTGTATGTAATACAACCAGAAGGTTTTGTCGATCCTAAGGATGCTAAAGGCATGCAATCTCTAGCGATCCATTTATGGACTAGAGCAAGCATCTCGAAGTTGGAATATACACTTTGATGAGGTAATCAAAGCTTTTGGGTTTATACAAAGTTTATAAGAAACTTGTATTTACAAGAAAGTGAGTGGGAGCACTATAGAATTCCTGATAATATATGTGGATGACATATTGTTGATAGGAAATAATGTAGAATTTCTGAAAAGCATAAAGGGTTGTTTGAAATGAGTTTTTCAAAGGAAGACCTGGGTAAAGCTGCTTACATATTGGGCATCAAGATCTACAGAGATAGATCAAGGAGTCTGATAAGACTTTCACAAAGCACATACCTTGAGAAGATTTTTCAGGAGTTCAAAATGAAATAGCCAAAGAAGGAGTTCTTGCGTGTGTTATAAGATGTGAAGTTGAGTAAAGACTCAATGCTAGACCATGGCATAAGAAAGAGGAAGGATGAAGGTCGTTCCCTATGCCTTAGCCATAGGCTCCATACAAGATGACATGCTGTGTACCGCACCTATGTGTGCCTTGCCATGTATCTGGCAAGGGGGTACAAGAGTGATCCAGGAGTGGATTGCTGGACAGCGGTAAAAAATTATCCTTAGTAACTAGAGGACTAAGGAGATGTTTCTCGATTATGGAGGTGACAAAGAGTTCATCGTAAAGGGACGCCGATGCAAGCTTTGACACCAATCCTGATGACTCTGAGTAGCAGACCGGATACGTATAGTGGAGCAGCCATTTGAAACAGCTCCAAGTGGGACGCAGTAGCAACATCTATGATATGAAATAGAGATTTGCAAAGTGCGCACGGATCTGAATGTTGGAGACCAGTTGACTATAAAGCCTCTCTCACAAGCAAAACATGATCAAACCCTAGAACTCAGTGGGTGTAAATTACATGGTGATGTGAACTAGATTATTGACTCTAGTGCAACTGGGAGACTATTGGAAATCTTCCCTAGAGGCAATAATAAATTGGTTATTATCATATTTCCTTGTTCATGATAATCATCTATTATCCATTCTAGAATTGTATTGATCGGAAACTCAAATACATGTGTGGATACATAGACAACCCCATGTCCTTAGTGAGCCTCTACTAGACTAGCTCGTTGATCAAAGATGGTGAAGGTTTCCTGACCATAGACATGAGTTTTCATTTGATAACGAGACCACACCATTAGGAGAATGATGTGATGGACAAGACCCAATCGTAAGCATAGCAGTTGATCGTGTCTGTTTATTGATACTTCTTTATCCATGTCAAGTATATGTTCCTACGACCATGAGATCACACAACTCCCTGACACCAGAGGAATGCCTTGTGTGTATCAAACATCACAACGTAACTGGGTGACTATAAACGTGCTCTACAGGTATCTCCGAGGGTGTCTGTTGGGTTGGTGTGGATCGAGACTGGGATTTGTTACTCCGTATGACGGAGAGGTATCTCTGGGCCCACTCGGTAATACAAAATCACAAGAATCTTGCAAGCAATGTGACTAAGGAGTTAGTCACGTGATCTTTTATTACAGAATGAGTAAAGATACTTACCGGTAACAAAATTGAACTAGGTATGGAGATAGCGATGATCGAATCTCGGCCAAGTAACATACCGACGGACAAAGGGAACTCCATACTGGATTGTCTGAATCCTTGACATCATGGTTCGACCGATAAATATCTTCATAGAATATGTAGGAACCAATATGGGCATCGAGGTCCCGCTATTGGTTATTCACTGTAGAGTTGTGTTGGTCATGTCTAGATAGTTCTTGAACCCGCAGGGTCTGCACACTTAACGTTCGATGACAATTTGGTATTGTTGAGTTATGTATGTTGGTGGCCTAAGGTTGTTCGGAGTCCCAGATGAGATCTCATACATCACGAGGAGCTTCGGAATGGTCTGGAGGGAAAGATCTATATATGGGAAGTCATATTTTGGCTACCGAAAAAGTTTCGGGTTTTTTGGGTATTGTTTTAGGAAGCTTCTAGAAGGTTTTGGAAACTTCCGGAGGAGTCCGGAAGTCTACCAAGAGTTTCTTCACGTTCCAAGGGTATGCATGGGCTGATGGGAGGCGCCCTCCACCTGGTTTTGGAAAGGGAGGGAATTGGACTAGGAGTCCAACTCCTCCCCCTTGGCTGTGCACTAGGGCTTGGAGGGTCCAATCTTAACGCCCCTCACCTATATATAGAGGGGAGGGACGCTCCAAGAGCACACATGAAGCCCTTGGCGCCCCTCTCTCTAGATCGTTTTCTCCTCCGTTCGCGGTTTCGGTAGCGATAGGCGTAGCCCTGCCGGGATAGCACCACCACCATCGCATCCACGTCGTCGCGTTGTCGTAGAACTCATCTACCTCTCCACCCTGTGATTGCTGGATCAAGAAGGCGGAGACGTCATCGATTTATCCGTGTGCTGAACGCGGAGGTGTCGTCTGTTCAGTGCTAGATCGGGACGAATCGTGATTGGATCGCGGGACGGATTGCGATTTGGATTGCAAAGACGTTAGACTACATCAACCGCGTTTCTTAACGCTTCCCGTTTAGCGATCTATAAGGGTATGTAGATCCACTCTCCCTCTCGTAGCTATTGATCTCCATAGATAGATCTTGGGTGTTCGTAGGAAATTTATTGTTTCCCATGCAACGCTCCCCAACACTAGGACTGATCTCGGTCTCCCTCGCATCGTGCATGAGTGCAAAGGGTGAGTGGACCCATGACCCCTATTCGCTTAGGATTTAGACCGGTGGGTTGGCCTCTCTGTTGAGCCTAGGTAGGATGACAACGTATTGATCTCTGAGGCCGGGCATGACCCAGGAAAGTGTGTCCGGCCAAAGGTTATTGAGTGTGATGGAAAACATGGTGCACCCCTGCAGGGATGAAATTATCTATTCGGATAGCCGTGTCCATGGTAACGGGACGACTTGGAGTTGTATCCCGATCTAATATAACTAAAAGTGATGACTTGAAATAGAATGTTGGCTCCGAGATAGCTTTTTCGCAGGGAGTCGAGGAAGAATCTCTGGGAGTGGTTACTTAATAAAATTGCGACAATAATATTGTTACATATGAGTTACCATTCTACGCTCTTCTAATGCCGCAAGATGTTGAAGATGCTAGTCTTCAATAGGACTAGGCCTTCCCCCCTATTCTCGCTTTTCTGCAGTCAGTCCAAAGATATAGCCCCATTCCTTTGATAATGCTACATACTTAGCATAGTTCTGATGTTAGTCTTTCAAGTACTTTGGATGAGTACTCATTGTTGCTTTTCTCCCCCTTTTCCTCTTGATACAATTGCCGCGACCAGATAACGGAGCCCAGGAGACAGTGGATCCCGCCGACGACTACTACTACTACCCCGATGGAGTCTACTACTACGTGGAGGTAGCTGACGACGAGCAACAGGAATAGGAGGTTCCCAGGTAGGAGGCCTCGTCTCTTTAGATCCGTTGTTATGTTTGTGCTAGCCTTCTTAAGGAAAACTTGTTTAACGTATGTCTGTACTCAGATATTATTTGCTTCCACTAACTTGTTTGTATTCGAGCTTATGTATTCGAGCCCTCGAGACCCCTGGCTTGTAATATGAAGCTTGTATGACTTTAATTTGTGTCTAGAGTTGTGTTGTGTTATCTTCTAGTGAGTCCCTAATCTTGGTCGTACACATTTGCATGTATGATTAGCGTCCGATCAAAATGGGGGCATCACAAGTTGGTATCAGAGCCGACTGCCTATAGATAGCCCCCTTCCAACTCCTTGGCCGAAGTTGAGTCTAGTACTTGAATTTTTTTCTAACATTGTTGGGTGGGTTATGTGCCCACATCTCAATCAGGTGGTATTAGGATATTTTATTCCTAGTCTATAATCTCGGTCCTAAGCTCGCTTATCTTTTGGGTTAAAGATTTTGCTAACTCTAACATTAGGTTCTCATGATCACATCCATCGGAGAGTTGTTTTGTCGACAATTGTTTCCATTGACGTTATGATACACCCACTATATTTTGACATCTTGAATCTCCTTGTTATAGATGCGTTCCTCAAGGCAGCTCGTTTGCGTGACGATGGCTGTCGATACCCCTGGGTTCTCGGCCATTCTGATCAACCTCTTGACCAAGCTGGGATATCGCTGGTACCCCGAGTACATTGTTTACGAGGACTGCCGTGATTTCAACCGGAACAGTACCAAGATGAGGTTGTTATATGGGATCAGCGTGATCGCTCCATCACTGAGCTGCATACCTATTGCGGTGTTGGAGTGACAGTGGAGATGATAGTACATGATGCTGCCTATACTGCTATTACTCGCCTCCACAAAGAGCATCCCCGCTTGGAGGAGACTGGATTCAGATACATTTCGTATGTTCCCACTAGGGATGAGACTGGATCCGACACCGCTGCGTTCACCATCTCATGCGGCAGCACAATGACCGGTTCTACAATGCGGATATACTCATTATGTGAATCATTGCTATGACCCACAGATTCTAGTTCAGTACACTGAGGCGCTAGATCATGCTGTCGGAGCTCTGACGTTTGAGTTGTATGCCACTCATACTCGTCTTTACGACGCTCTAGATCAGTTACTACCAGTGGTCCATGCGGGGACAAATCCACTATTCCTCCTTTATCCGTGCCGGATAGAGCTACCACCAGGTCTTGAGTGGCCTACTGTTGGAGGTCGTACACCTGCACGTGGCCCTTGGGTCCCCGTTCTGGATCAGTACACGCATCATAGTGTTCATGGATTGCTAAATCCTATTCCCAGGTTTGACATATGTGATCATCGAAAGTTACCTGGCTTTAGTGGTTGTCCCCGACGTTGATGTAGCGTATCGCTATGCCTCGTTGTTGTATCTCTCTATCGCGTGCCTATGTGCTGCCTAGTTGTCTAAGTTGTTATCATGCTGAACCTATCGTCTATTTGTAACAGACTTATTGTCATGGGGAACGAGCACCTATGGGATCGGAGGGACCCCTTTCGGTTCGGCGAGGGGAAGGCTCGCACAAAGAGCAGGTCCGATGAACAACATGCAGGGATTTTACCCAGGTTCGGGCCGCAAGGATGCGTAAAACCCTACTCTTGCTTGGTTGTATTGAGAGTGTTCTAGGGTTCTAGCTACACAAGCGTTGTGAGCAGCTGCCACGCGTGTGAGCTAGAAGGTCCCAAGTGGAGAAGCCAAAAGACTAAAAGTCCAAAAGTCCTCCACTGTATCGCCCTGGGCCTCCCTTTTATACTCTGAAGGGGATCCCAACAGTGGCATACAGTGCGTACACGGGGTGTACAGAGCTACAGTGCTATCATACCTAACACTGACAGAGTAGGACAAGTGCATTTAATTTAACGTCAGGCATCTCTATCCGTCTACAGGACGGGATAGGAGCCTGTCCCATCGGCGCCGCTTAGCCCCCTCCAGCACCGATGCCGTGACACGTGTCTAGGCAGAACGACACCTGGCCCATGCGCTGGCGGGGCCTTGCCGGGGCTTTGATGGTCATCCCGGCAAGGTCTTGGCGGGAGTCTTGATTCTTCTGTGCTTATACCTGGCAGCTCCCTGTTGGGACTCGTCGCCAGGGGTGGCTACTACTGCCCATGCACGAGTAAGGGGCACTGGAGAGCCCAAAACTCTAGTGCACCGTCAGGAGCCCCCGGGCCTGGGCCACATACGTCGCGAGGCGTTGTTGGGCTAGGCCCAAACAGTGCACGGGAACGCGTGACAGGAGCTTGCGGTTGTGATCATTGCGCTTGCTGCGCTTCCCCATGATGTCCATTGAAGGCGGGACATGGGATACATGCGCCGCGCAGCCGTTACAGCAGCGCGCCCGAGAAATGTTTCTATATTATTTTAGTAAAGAGGCCGCCCTGCGCCTTCCCCATAAAGAGGAAATTGCAGAGGCGCTGCTCATTTACCTCTTGTCTTTCCCAATCTGAGAGCCGTCGTCGTCTTCTTCCTCGAGCCCGAAACAGAGCTCCTCCCATTCATCCACGCCCCATGCCCTCTTCGTCTTCAGCCCCCGCCCCCATAGCCACCATGCCGCCCAAGGCTAGCAAGGGAAAGGATGCAGAGGCCGTCCTAGAGAACAAGCTGGTGAGGATGCAGAAGGAGCACATCGTCTTTCCGCCAGGGCTTGACGTGGACGCTTTGAAGGAGCGATACCGGTGGATGTGGGCGATGGGGACGACGGCGCATCCCGCCACCTGCGTTAGTCCAGGCCCTTTCGGGAGCGGACCGGGCAAATATCCTTTCTTCACCGATTATTTTTACTGCGGGCTCTGCCCCCCTTTCTCGGATTTCTTCAACGACCTCATGTTCACCTACGGCTTCCAACTCTTGGATTTTACGCCGAATGTTGTGACGTCCATGTCAGTTTTCGCTCATCTTTGTGAAAACTTTGCCGGAGTAGTCCCTAGCACCGCTCTTTTCCACCACTACTTTACCCCCCGCATCCAACACGGCGGAGCCCTTTCCGGTGTCGTCACTTGGATTCGACGACAAGGAACCAAGGAGGTCTACCTAGACAGGGCCTACTGCGAGAGGTGGGACGAGTGGCGAGGCAAATGGTGCTGGGTCCGGGAGGACAAATTCCAGCCTTTCTGCTTGCTGCGGCAGACCAAGATGGTGCACAGCAACGACTGGAGCGCCCTTGACCCTGAGGATGGGAAGCTCACTATCGCGATCACCAGGATTCACCACCCCAGAAACGCCAGCCTCACCGTAGAGATGATAGGCGCCGATTTCTTTCACCGATGCATTGCTCCCCTGTAGAATAAGGGGAGGCCAGCTTGGGCATTCCGGAACACGACGGGCATCATGAGGCTGTGCCCCGGGCTGAACCACAACCTGATAGTTATGCAGCACAGGGCTCTCTGCCAGAAACTGTTCAGGAGCGCTGCGGTACGCGAGCTGTCGGCAGGCATAATCCCCCGATGCAACAATTGTGCTTTAGGTAGAATCATCGCCATGATGCCGGCGTTTGATGCCCACAGCCTTGACGCGTCTTGGATCGAGTCGCCTATAGAGCAGGCGCAAGAATTCTTTGATAACTTGATAGAGAGGGCCATCCGCGAGGAAGAGGGCCTCGTCCGCGACACCACTGAGGAGGAACTGGCGTACATCGCCAGCAGGGCAGAGGAAGCAGATCTTGCCGTGGAGGCCGGCAGCGTCAGCTTCTTGGAAGACGAAACCAGCGGAGAGGAAATGCTGCTGGACGATAATCTTGTAGGGCAGGGCGGGACCGCTAAGGAGCAGAGTGGCACATCTGCTCGGGACCGTCTTGCCGAAGACGTGGCTGAGGAAGAGCTTCTCAAGGAGGCCTTGTCCCTTGTGACAAGGAAGAGGCACATCCTTCGGAGCGCCGCTACTAGGCTTCCGGTCTGCCAAGCTCTTTCGAGCAGTGCAGACCCCGGCAAAGGGGAGGCCAGCAAGGCCATGTGGCGACAAGAAGCTCATTGATCGGCAACCTGCGCCCGCCGCGGCCAAGCGATCCAGGGGCACCCCTCCACCTCCCCCCACGGGCACCAGGGTGGAGGTCGCCTTCGACCTCTCTGCCCTTAGCTTGGGAGAAGAAGATGAGGAGTAAGGATCTTGCCGTATCTTTTGCCCTTCTAATTTCTGGTTTTTACTTTACTCATTGCTTTGCCCTGGTTTTCCTCCACAGGGATGCGAAAACACTGGCGTAATGGGTAGCGAAGAGGGCGAGGACCTCGACGGTTGAGGAGTCATCGGCGAGCGTCTTAGGTGTGCCAAGGACAACCATCATCAACCCAGAGGCTAGCCCGTGGCGTAGCCCTCGACTTAGCCCCTAGCGGAGCCCCAAGCGTGAGCCCATTACCCACTTCCCGCTGGCAAGTGCTGGGGTGTGCATCTTTACTGCTGACATCACCTGTCGTGTAGGAGGAGGGCGGCTATGAGGAGAACCATCAGCGGTCGTCCCTGATATGCTGCCTCCATCATCTACGCCGCCCAGAGATGGATCCCCGGCAAGGACTTCCTCCAGTGCTCTTTATCGCGACGAGGGAGAGCCAGCAAGCACGGGCACCGGTAGGTCTTCGCCGACAACCGTCGTTGGTGCAGGTACTCTTTATTATGTTCGTCTTTTTTGTATTCTTGAACTTCCACCTCAGCTCGTTTGGTTTGCTTTCTTGGCCTTCAGATATTCCCTCGATATAGGGCATGGACGTCGACACCGTCATCGAGGACACTGCCAGGGATGCTGCCGCTGAGGCCGACAGGATCGCTACCGAGGAGGCCATCAAGATTGCTGCCGCTGAGGCCACCAAGAACACTGCCGCTGAGGCCGCTAGTGCTGAGGCCGCCAAGGCTGCATAGGGGGAGGAGGCCGCCAAGAAGTCTACCGAGAGGGTCGGTGAGGAGGCCAGTGGTCGTACTGACGGCATTCCTGCCGCAGGAGCGCCAAGCGCTACACCGACCACTCAGCCCCCAGCTGCTAGGGAGGTGGCCGTCAAGGACCATCCACCTACGTCTGAAGCCCCTTCATCAAGCAGGTACTTCAAGGTCAATGACAACTTGTTCGTCAGTATCCCCGGCACGGCAAGCACTGTAGTGCCGCCAAAAGGGGAAGCTTTTGTTGAGGAGGCCATCACTGATGCCGGGCTCGATATCGTCAATGAGCCAAGCACCAACAGAAAATCCCAAGAAGAGAAGCTCCTCCAGACCATGGGCGATAGCTTCCGAAAGCTTCAAGTGCTTCATCGTGCTCGGAAGGAGAAACTGGACTCTAGGGCAGCAGTTATGGAAGCGGCTAAGGCCAACTTCCAGGAGCGTGTCGAAGAGACTTATGCCTGGTTCACCTGAGCTTCATAGGATCTGAAGTCTAGTCAGACGCAACTGAGCCAGGGTTGGATCCAACTCTTCATGCAGTAGTCTGATGCTGAGCAGGCGCAGGAGGAGGCCAAACAACGGGCTGCTGCACAGGATGCTCGCTTGACGGAGCGTCGTATCTTGCTCAATGCCCAAGAGGAAGACCTTGCTGCTCGCGATAAGGTGCTTGCCAACAAACTTTGCGGAAAGGAAGTGGATATCGAGGAGCTTGTCGCGTGGCAGACCCGGGAGCTGGAGCGGAAGCACAAGGAGACACTCAAGGCTCTAACTCTAGACCATGCCGGCAAGCTGAAAGAGGCCGCCGATGCTGCCGAAGCTGCAGAGGCCGCCAAGAACTTGCAGGAGGAGAGGGTGAAGAAGCTGGAGGACGACCTTGAGGATCTCGGCAAGGAGGTCTCGTTTCTTAAGAATGAAAGAGACAAAGCCCTCGCTAGCCTGATGGAGATGCAGGTCGCCATTTCTGACAAGATCAAGCAGCTCTCTTCAGCCAGCGTGTCCATCAATGACCTGAACCTGAAGCTGGCTATGCTGACCGAGACCCTCGAGACCGCCAGGACCCGCGAGAAGGCTCTAGTCAAGGATCTCCACGATGAGAAGGAGCTGGTCAAGAGCACTGCTACCGCCCACAACGACTATGTACATGGAGTGGAAATCTGGACCGAGAAGCTCATCAATGTCATGGAGAAGCTTGCCGCACAACTGTCCGCCATGGGCCTTGAAGGCCCCATGTAGTCTCCCGGCGACAGGGTGTCCACGAGCGCCAAGGTGACCATGTTCTTCGATTGCCTACTTGGAGCCTTTCAGCAGCTTCACTCTAACCGGGCATCCTACCTGGGCAATGAATCACGCAAGCTCTACCAGGCCGTTCTCCGCAAGGTGCTCGTCAAGGTGGTGCACAAGAACCCCGTATCAACTTCTCCAACGTCTTCGACCACTTGCCGAAGGGCGTAGATGTCAAATCGCTTGAGGAACTTGTCGCGCCCATCGTCGACAGGGTAAGCCAAGTCAAGCAGGTCGAAGGCGATCACTGGGATTAGCTGCCTTACTCCTCGCCGCAATCCATGCCAGGAACAGTTTATTTTATGTTAGAATCTCGGCAAGACCGATGTAATACTGCTTGTTATACTTTGAACAACTGCTATGTTATCCTTCTTGTTTGATTTCTCTCTGTATGCATTCACCCTACGCTTGATTGGAAACTTGCAGGCGCACACACCTCTGCCACGAGCGCTAGGTGCGGGACTTTAGCAGCCTACTGGCGAGGTTGCCCCAGGAAGAGACCCTGGTGCTTTCAGTGCAGCCACCTAGACTGTTGAGCAGAATCTAAACAGAATAGGGACGCAACCAATCGCAACAAGGTTCCTCTGTGTGCAGGTTTTCCATACAGAAGTCGAAATCGCCCAAGGAGAATAACTACACAGCAAGAATTCACTTGGGTTTTTGCAACTTATCTTTACTCCTCCCGGCAAGATTTTTTTGGGGCGTCGCTCATAGGTATCCATACCACCATCCCCCCTGGCAAAGCTGCACGCGAGGTAACCTTCTGTCCTTCGAGAAAAAGAAAGAAGAGAAAATATGGATATGGAACCTTGGTGGTCCGTTAGCTCTTGCCAGGAGTAAGTGTAATGCAATATCTCGGACAAACATGCACATAAATAAACATGAGAATCAATCAAGATTTGCAGAACACATCTTTATTTAACTACGCATAGGGTCTGAGCCTGTCCTTGTACCAAGGATAACATGCTTCAGCGGCAAGACTTGTACAAAAGGTGGTTGCAGGGAGGCCCGTCAACCGCACCTCACGGGTAGAACTTGCGAAGATGTTCGACATTCCAGGAGTTGCTCACTAGGATGACATCTTTGGTCTCTAGGCAGACTGCCCCAGGCCTGGTGACTTGTACTGCCCGATAAGGGCCTTCCCATTTTGGCGTCAAACTGTTGGAATTCTTGGCGGACTGAACTCGCCGAACAACAAAGTCGCCTTCCTCAAGACTTCTGGCATTAACTTTGTGGCTATGGTGGCGGCGCAAAGCTTGCTGGTAGCATGCAACTCTCACAGCAGCCTGAAGACCATCCTCCTCAAGGAGCATCGCGTCATCTTGCCGCAACTTCTCTTGCTCGAGCTCATCATAAGCGACCACTCGAGATAACCTGTATATGAGTTCCGTGGGGAGAACTGCCTCTGCTCCATGTACGAGGGAGAAGGGTGTCTGGCCGGTAGCTCGACTTGGTGTCGTTCTGATTGACCAAAGAACTACCCGCAGCTCATCAATCCAGTGCCTTCCGCACTTGTGCATCTTGTCGAAAGTTCTTGTCTTGAGGCCTTGCAGCACTTCAGCATTAGCCCTTTCCGTGTGGCCGTTGCTCCTTGGGTGGGCAACGGAAGCAAAACAGATTCTACTGCCAAGTTCTTGGGCATATTGCATGAAGGTGCGCCTTGTGAACTGTGTGCCATTGTCAGTGATGATCCTGTTGGGAACACCAAAGCGGTAGACTAGTCCTTTGAAGAACTTGACGACTGATTGTGCTATCACCTTTCTCACTGCTTCCACTTCTGACCACTTTGTGAACTTGTCGATTGCAACGTACAAGTACTCAAAGCCCCCGGCAGCGCGGAGAAAGGGGCCCAAGATGTCGAGCCCCCAAACCGAAAATGGCTAGGAGAGAGGGATTGTTTGAAGGGATTGAGCCGGTTGATGTAATTTCTTCGAATGAAACTGGCATGCTTCACACTTGGTTACTAAAGCAGTTGCATCCTGGAGGGTAGTGGGCCAAAATAAACCTTGCCGGAACGCCTTTCCAGCAAGTTCTCTGGATCCTATGTGGGAGCCACATATACCTCCATGTATCTCCGCCAACACCTCCAGTCCATCCTCCCGAGAAATACATTTGAGTTTCACGCCATTCGCTCTCTTTCTATACATGACATTGTCTATGAACTGGTACATATGAGTTCTTCTTGTTCCTCAGGGAGTTCTCCTGTTTGAAGGAAACGGACGATGTGCAGTGCCCATGCTGGAGCCTGGGGCTCGACAACAAGGACTAAAGGCATATCCTCTGCCAGGGGAGTGTTCGTCCCGACGACAAGGGCATGAGGCCCCATTAGAGCATGCTGTCCTCGACAAGCCTGACAGGAGCGCGTGCTTCTATGGCAAGAGCCGGAGGCCCTGACGTTGTCCCTGGCAACCTCCTCGCTGGCGGCTTCTGGGAGCTCTGCCGGGAAATACTTGCTGAAACTCAACTTCCTTCTTTTCTCTTGTCCAGTTGATAGTGTTATAGAGGGTTGAGTCAGTCGGAGCACGAAAGTTCCTGGTTCCATAGGTAACTTAAGGGAAACACACTTTGACAGGCCGTTAGCAACGTTGTTCTGTGCACGTGGAATGTGCTCCATTTGCAGGCCGTCAAAATGTTCTTCTAACTTCCTCACTTCATGTACATAAGCTTCCATCAATGTACTCTGGTAATCTTTGTTCACTTGCCTAATGACAAGCTGAGAATCACCCCTGACCATAAGTCTCTTGATCCCAAGGTCTACCGCGATCCTGAGACTGGCAAAAAGTCCTTCATACTCGGCAGTGTTGTTCGTTGATCTCTCCCGAGGAAAGTGCATCTGAATCACATACTTGAGGTGCTCTCCGGTGGGTGCGACAAGCAGCGCTCTGGAATCAGCGCCTTGTAGCGAGAAAGCCCCATCAAAATACATGATCCACTCTCGATCGGTTTCTTTACCGAGGAGAGTTGACTCTGGAACTTCTTCATCAGGCATTGGGGTCCGCTCTGCAATGAACTTTGCCAAGGCTCTGCTCTAAATGGTCGAAGTGCTTTCAAACCTGAGACCGAAGCTTGACAGTTCCAAAGGCCACTCTACAATCCTGCCGGTAGCTTCTGGGTTCTGCAAGATTTGCTGTAGCAGGAAGCGAGTGACAACGGTGATCTCATGTGCTTGGAGGTAGTGGCGCAGCTTCCTCGAAGCCATAAGAAGGCCGAAGAGCAACTTTTGCATGCCACAATATCTTGACCTAGCCCCCTGCAATAGGTAGCTGACAAAATAGATTGGGCATTGCACCACCTTGTTACTCTGGATTGTCTCATCCAACTTTGCATATCCTTCCTTGCTGGCAGTAGACCCTACCGGGGAATGTCCTAGCTCATCGCTTGGCAGCCCTGCAGTTGTCGATGCCTCTTCATCAACCTCTCTTTCAACCACTAGTGCAGCACTCACCACTTGATTTGTTGTCGCCAGATATAGCAGCAATGGCTCTTGTGGTTTTGGCGCGACTAGGACTGGCGGAGAGGAGAGATACTTCTTCAAATCCTGCAGCGCTGCCTCCTCTTTGAGAGTCCATTTTTTTGGACCTGCCTTCTTCAAGATTTTGAAAAGGGGCAGGGTGTGCTCAACAGATTTTGAGATGAACCTACTCAGAGTAGCAACACAGCCGGCAAGACGGCACACATCTTTGACACCTCTTGGTGCTTCAATTTGCTCAATTGCTTTGATCTTGTCGGGATTTGCTTCAATTCCTCGTTGAGATACAAAGAACTCGCGAAGCTTGCCAGATGGGACGCCTAACACACACTTCTTAGGGTTGAGCTTCATGTTGATCTTGCGCAGATTAGCAAATGTTTCTTCTAGATCTGATATGAGCATAGCCTTATCCCTGGTTTTGACCACTATGTCATCCATATAAGCCTCCACATTTCTATGTAGCTGGGGCTCAAAACCAATTTGGACCGCTCTTGCAAATGTAGAACCAACACTTTTCAACCCAAAAGGCATACACAAAAAGCAATACGTACCACACGAGGTGATAAATGCGGTCTTCTCCTCGTCTTCCTTAGCCATGAAAATCTGATGATAGCCAGAATAGGCGTCAAGGAAAGACAACAAGTCGCAGTCGGTGGTGGAGTCCACAATCTGGTCGATGCGCGGCAAGGGAAAAGGATCTTTGGGGCAGTCCTTGTTGATGTTTGTGAAGTCAATGCATAGCCTCCATTTCCCATTCGCCTTGCACACTATGACTGGATTGGCTATCCATGTTGGATGAAGTACTCATCTGATCAAGCCATCCGCTTCTAGTTTCTTGATCTCTTCGGCAATAAACTGTTTCCACTCCAAAGCTTGCTTCCAGCCCTTCTGCTTGACGGGCCGTGTGTGTGGGCAGACGCCAAGGTGGTGCTTAATCACCTCCCTGGGAACACCGGGGATATAATATGGTTTCCATGAAAACACATCAACATTCGCTTGCGGAAAGGCAATGAGCGCACTTTCCTATTTGTCGTCATGGATGGAACTTATGGTGAAAGTTCCCCCCGTGCCATCCTCCTTGGTGGACAGCTTCTTGGTCTCTGGTGGAGCTGCCTTGGACTTCTTGCTCTTGCTGGTGGAGCTCTGTCACACATCGTCAATGGGAGCGTAGCACCCCAAGCAGGTGCGCTTGTCGGAATGTGCGCTAGAGGCCTTGCCGATCTTCTTCCCCCTGGGAGCTTCAGCAACAGGAGCAAGTGCCTTGGGGGCAGGTGCTGCATCTGCCCCCGGTAGAGTTGGTCGGCGCAAATAAGTGCGCTTTTCTTGTCGGAGTTGATCGTGATGACGCTCATTGGCCCGGGCATCTTCAGCACATTGTAAGCGAAGTGGGTGGCCGCCATGAACTTGGCCAGTGCTGGGCGACCAAGGATGCCGTTGTACGACAACGAGATCTTGGCAACGTCAAAGACGATCTTCTTTGTTCTGAAATTGATATCACCCTTCGGTTGAGTTCTCCTTGAATTGACCCCTTGGAAAGCGCCCGTCAGCTCGAGATCTTCATCAAGAATTTGTAGCCTCTGGATGACATCAGGCGAGATCAGGTTCAGGCTGGCCCCACCGACTAGCATCTTTTTCACCTTGAGGTTGCAAATTGTTGGCGAAACCAACAACGACAGGCACCCGATCACACCTATGCGATCAGGGTGATCCTCGGCGTCGAAGATGATAGGAGTGTTGGACCACTTCGGAGGTCTCTTGGCACTGATAGAGGGCTCCACTGGGTTAACCTCGCGCGACCACTGTTTAAGTGGGCGGTGAGAGGAATGCGACGAGGCACCTCCCTCCATGCACATCATCTCTATAGCCGTCTGGAACTCATGCTCATTGGACTCGTCATCCTCTTCGATGTCATCATCGTCTCCCTCTTGCTTGTCACGGCCGCGCGCGGGCCGGTATTTTTGTAGCTTGGGCTTGCCGCGACGACCACCTTGGCCAACGCGCTTCTTGCCGGACCCCTCAGCACCATCCCGGCCTTTCTCCTTGTCTCGCCTCTCGTACTCGGATTCTTGCTTCTCAGCAAGCTGATCAACTTCCCGGCAGTCTTGGAGGTCATGGCCTTTCATGCGATGGATCTTGCAATACTGCTTGCCAGAGCCTTCTGGCTTGTCGGCAGCCGCCATAGCATGGCAGGAGGTGCACCCAGCAACATCGACATTAGGGCCACCAACCTTGCCTTTCTTGGCGGTACCGGGGTTGTCGGATCCCTCGACGACAAGCATGTCCTTGACCTTGCGTTTCTTGTTCTACCACTGGCCCTTCTTTGTCGGGGTGGTGGTGTCTTCATCTGTAGAGTCGACCCCTGTGCTGGTGTCTTGGCCGGGGATTCTCCTCCCTTCTTCATCCCGATCACATTTGTCTACCAGAGCATACAGCTCGACAACATCCCTGACCCTGTTCATTGCCAGCTCTTACCGCATCCCGTGGTTGCGCACGTTCTGATGGAACGCGCTGATAACAGCGGCAGGGTGAACGTCTGGTATGTTGTGGTGCACATGGCTAAACCATTGGATGTACTTGCGTAAAGTTTCGCCCTCCTTCCGAGGGATGATATGCAAATCACTTTCCTGGCTAGGAGCTTGATAACCTCTTGTGAAGGCGCCAAAAAACTCGTTGCACAGGTCTGCCCAGGAGGCGGTGGATCCTTCTGGTAAGTGCATCAACCACGACCTGACGTTGGGCTTAAGCACCAACGGAAGTAGTTGGCGAGTATCTTGTCGTCACGACCCCCGACAGCTTGCACAACAATGGTGTAGATGCTCAGGAACTCCGACGGATGAGTTTTGCCGTCATACTTCTCCGGGACTTCTGGCTTGAACGTGCGGGAGTTGGGCCACTGGACTTGCTGCAGCTCACGGGTAAATGCTGGACAACCCACCTTGTAAGGTAGGCTGACAGGATACCCTCACATAGACTTGTCTACAGTGGACCCTGCACATCTATCAGATTGAAGGTGCGCTTCCTGCCGCCGCTCGATTGCAGTTCGAGCGACTTCCTCGCCCCGCTACCGAAGAACTTGACGCTGGTCGCGGCGTGTCCGTGGGTCATACGATGCCGTCGAGTAACCATCGTAAGCGTCGGTCGACGAGTCGGTGACCTGCGTTGTTGTTGTGGGGGAGAGTGCACCAAAGTCGCACCACCTCCGGCCTTCTCACCACTGGTGTGAGCCGGCTCGGTGGACCTAAACTTATCTACGAGGCTGAGGAGGCTCTGAATGGTGTCTCCATTCGTCGAGCTTCTCCGCAGTAGGAGGGAAGTTTAGGAGTAGTTGTGCTCGCGCCATTGCTTCTTACGATGTGTTCGACAGCGAACGGCGCGAGGAACGCGACATGCTCTGACTTCTAACTATGTTAGAAGGAGCACCGCGGAGATCCCGCGACGGCACGCCACTCCCGCTAGCATGCTGGCGAGCATGCTAGTCCCGCGCACCTTGGGAGTGATGCGCAGGAACTTTTCCGTGGGGACGTTGAGAACTGCGGGCGCTATGGCGCGGCTCTTCACATGCGTCCTGGGAAGGTCATGGCATAGGCGCCGACATGGGCGCCCTGGAAGATACCCTTCCGCCCCCGGAGTTCTCTGTACCACCCGCAGGCGGTACCACTCCGTCGTGAGATCTAGCAGCACAGGGGTTCCCACCGCTGCCCTGGGCATCGCCGCTTGCTTGGCCTTGATCACCGGAGCATCGCGGAAGTTCTGAACCTCCGCCTCCTCCTCCTCCACCCACGTCTATGTCGTCGCCTATCTGCGCAGATACAGGGACTTCGGATGCGGATGGGCCAACCGCCGTCAGGCCCTTCTTCTTGGGGGCCATGGCGATGATGAGTATGAAGGAACTGGCGCGCTGATCACCAGAGCAGGTTCGCACGACCTAAACCCTCCTACCCGGAGCACCAAAGATGTCGTGGGGAACGAGCACCTATGGGATCGAAGGGACCCCTTTCGGTTTGGCGAGGGGGGAGGCTTGCACAAAGATCAGGTCTGATGAACAGCGCGCGGGGATTTTACCCAGGTTCAGACCGCAAGGATGCGTAAAACCCTACTCTTGCTTGGTTGTATTGAGAGTGTTGTAGGATTCTAGCTACAGGAGCGCTTTGAGAAGCTGCCACGTGTGTGAGCTAGAAGGTCCCACGTCGAGAAGCCAAAATACTAAAAGTCCAAAAGTCCTCCACCGTATCGCCCTGGGCCTCGCTTTTATACTCCGAAGGGGATCCCAATAGTAGCGTACAGTGCATACACGGGGTGCACAGAGCTACAATGCTATCATACCTACCACTGATGGAGTAGGACAGGTGCATTTAATGCACCGTCAGGCATCTCTGTCCATCTGCGGGACGGGACAGGAGCCCGTCCCATCGGCACCGCTTAGCCCCCTCTAGCGCCGATGCCGCGACACGTGTCCAGGCAGAACGACACCTGGCCCAAGTGCTGGCGGGGCCTTGTCGGGGCTTCGCCTTGCCGGGTCTTTCCGGGGCTTTGATGGTCATCTTGGCAAGGTCTTGCCAAGAGTCTTGATTCTCCTATGCTTGTACCTGGCAACTCCCTGCTGGGCCTCATCGCCACGGGTGGCTACTACTGCCCGTGCACGAGTAAGGGGCACTAGAGAGCCCAAAACTCTAGTGCACGAACACTTATGGTTTGTAATAGACCTATGTATGGATCTGTATGTTGAATTTGAACTACCATGTCGTATTTATTGCAATTTCCTTTTTGTGCATTTTACTTCATGAATGATTCATTGTCTTTGCAATTACTCAATGCTAAACTACCACTGTTAATTTTTTGACAGAATGGTTAGGCCAACTAGACGTGGTCGTGGTGCCAATCACCCACCACCAGCTGAATACATGGTTGGGATGATCTAGCAGTTTGAGCTGAATCGCGAGTTTATGCAAGGGCTTATGGATCAGTTCCCAAGGCTGAACATGAATCAGCAGCGAGACCCAATGACTCTATAAGACTTTATGCGCCTCAACCCTGCTATCTACCGCAGCTCAACTTGGCTGCTTGACTGGCTCCGAGACATCACTTATGAGCTGGAGTATACAGGTGCCCCAATGGCTAGCTACGTCACCGTTGCATCATACTTTTTGAAGGGTCCTGCTGCTCAATGGTGGGACAGTCACATGCGCTCACAACCTGTTGGAACAATCATCACCTGGCCGTAGTTCCAAGATGCATTCCTGATACGTCCATTTTGCATTATGTTTTACTACTGTTATTTATAATTTTTTGTGCATAATAATGCTTTGGGTAGTAATTCTAATGCATTTTCTCTCACAATTTGCAAGGTTTACATCAAGAGGGAGAATGCCGCAACTGGAATTCAGCACCCCCAAGAAAGCACGCCATAGATACCTATTCTGCACAACTCCAATGAAGCTGAAAATTTAGGGAGATTTTTTATGCAATAAATAAGAATTACTAGAGCCGAGAACTACCGAAGGGGGTCCACCAGGTGGCCACGCTCCACCAGGGCGTGTCACGCCCCCTAACCGCGCCCTGGTGGAGGGTGGGCACCCAGGCCCACCTCCGGAGCCCATCTTCTGGTATAAAATCCTAAAAAGCCTAAAAATATTCAGAGGAGGACTTTTCGGACGAAACACCGCTGCCTCGAGGCGGAACTTGGGCATGAGCACTTTTGCCCTCTGGCGGAGCGATTCCGCTAGCGGAACTTCCCTCCCTAGAGGGGGAAATCGAAGCCATCGTCATCACAAAAAACCCTCTCATCTTGGGGAGGCCATTCTTCATCAACATCTTCAACAACACCATCTCCTCTCAAACCCTAGTTCTTCTCTTGTGTTCAATCTTTGTACCGGAACATGAGATTGGTACTTGTTGGTGACTAGTCGTGCTGATTACCTTGTGTACTTGATTACTATATGGTTTATTTGGTGGAATATTATATGTTCAGATCCATTATGCTATTCAATACACCTATGATCTTAAGCATGCGTATTATCTGCAAGTAGCTACTTTTGTTCTTGAGGTCACGGGAGAAGTCATGTTGCAAGTAATCATGTGAATTTGATATGTGTTTGATATTTTGATGATATGTATGTTGTGATTCCCTTAGTGGTGTCATGTGAACGTCGACTACATGACACTTCACCAACCTTGGGCCTAAGGGAATGCATTGTGGAGTAGTTATTAGATGATGGGTTGCTAGAGTGACACAAGCTTAAACCCTAGTTTATGCGCTACTTCGTAAGGGGCTGATTTGGGTCCACATGTTTAATGCTACGGTTAGATTTTGTCTTAATAATTTTCTTGTAGTTGCGGATTCTTGTTAGGGGGTTAATCATAAGTAGGTTGTTAGTTCAAGTAATAGCAACACCTTAGCACCGGTCCACCCACATATCAAATTATCAAAGTAGCGAACACGAATCAAACCAACATGATGAAAGTGACTAGATGAAATTCCCATGTACCCTCAAGAACACATTGCTCATCATAGGAGATAGTTTTGGCCCATACTTTGCCACAAAAGGATTGGGCTACCTTGCTGCACCTTACCTATTGTTACCATTACTTTCTCAATACAAATTACCTTGCTATCAAAACACTTGCCACTTACATTTTCAGTGCTTGCAGAAATTGCCTTGCCGAAAACCGCTTATCATATCCTTCTACTCCTCGTTGGGTTCGACCCTCTTACTTATGGAAAGGACTACGACTGATCCCCTATACTTGTGGATCATCATTTCCGTGCTCGCCAAATTCCGTAGGGAATTGTGGACCAGAAGAGGCGTGAGTTATGCAACCTCATCCAGGGCAACAAAACTATGGATGCTTATCAGCGGGAGTTTCTGGACTTGTCCCACTATGCCGAAGAAGATGACGGAGTTATTGCCCCAGGGTAGGCCAAAGCAACGAGGTTCTCCCCCCCCGCTTCAAAGAAAAACTATGTGACCGGCTGCCTATGGCCGGCTGGAGTGCGGCCGGCTCGAGCTGTCGTCGGCTGGCAACACGAACGGCTGGTTGAGGAGCCGGCTCGACCCCCGACCGACTGGGCGCGGCCGGCTGCCTCCGGGCCGCCTCCTCCGTTCACCCCAGAGCGGACATGCAATGTCCCGTCTCTCTGCACACGAGTACGGAGACAAAACTTGACCGCCACGACGGGCATCGTTGTAGCCACAATGGCCGCTGACGCATGGGTGCGCATGGCTACAATCCGGCCGTCTAGGCCGCTTACCTTGGCGAGTGCGACCGGGCGGGGAAATAGTGCCGGCACGCCCCTGGCCACTCGATTACCTGCCCTGACATGGCTACAGTGTAGCCGGTCATACCAGAGACGTTGGCCGACTGGCACTAGACGACGCCTCCCAGGCGGCCCATGCCGCGGCAGGTGGGCAAGGGCCAATTGCGGAGCCGGTTGGTGGGCCCCAGTAGGTGACGGGACCGCATAGCCGGTTGACCCTACGGGCGACGAGACAGCTCAAAGGGTGTGACCCCCTGGTCAGCCGGAGAGGCTGCCAGCCGGGTCCCCCCACCTTTGTACCTTAGGAATATTGTAAGCCGGGGGGTTGGCCTATAAACCCCCCCGAGCCCTCCATGCAACGGGGACAGACAACTCTCACAGACAACACCCACGGGACACTTCCCGCATTCTCACACTTGGTAGTGGAGGAAGGCGATCTGGCTGCTCCCTCTTCCTCCTCTAGACTCAGCTCCAGGAGCAACCCTGTAAATACACCCATCCATCAAACTAGACCAAGCAGGACTAGGGGTATTACCTCCCATGGAGGGCCCTGAACTTGGGTACATCATGTGTCACCATCGCTTGTACCTAATCCCACACCCGGATCCCGTCGGCGTCCTCCGGCCCCAACCACCTACGATAAGCCTACCCATGGCATCTATCATGAGAAAACAATGACAATTGGCGCCCACCGTGGGGCCGTACGCGGCGCCAGCCGGATTCATGCTCCGGGCGGGACCCCTCGCCATTCCCCTCCGTCGCCGCACGTCCACGCGAAACCGCGGGCTCGTGGGGCTTGCTCCGTCATGCCCTACGGGCAGCTCCATCGACCTCGCACGCAACATCGACGCGCTCGCCGAGCGTTTTGGCAGGCTCAGCCTCGCCGAAGCTCCGGCCGCCGACGAGTACCCTAGCCAGGTGCTCGTCTACGCCGGTCCGCCCACGACTGTGGATGCACTTGCTGCGACCTAGTGCAGCAGGTCCCACGATCGCGTGGGGGCAATGGTTATCATCTCCTCCACCTCCTTATGACGTGCGTGGGTCGAGGCTAACGCCGCCACGACCCGCGTCGGCACCTCCGACCCGCTCGATGCGGCCCTCCGGGGCTTGAGCACCCTTATTGCCCCAACGACAAACCCCAATGCCGCCGTAGCCGAGCTCAAGGCGGCTTGCCGCATCCTGTTCGAGGATGCCACCGCCCTCTCGACCACGCGACGCCGGATGGAGGCCGCCCAGCAGGAATACGTTTCCGCCTATGGTCTCACCCCGGTTGGCACTGAGCCCAGCCTACGTAGAGCTGTGCGTGACCGCGGTCGCGTGGTCGCCGAGATCCTGGGCGGCAAGATGCCCATCTACGACACCCCCGCAGCCAACCTACGGGCCCTCAAGGTAGCCGATGAGGATTTGGCTACCTTGGAGGGCGAAGAATGTGCTACCCGCGAGCATCACATTAAGGACCTCATCGATGCCACTGACGCGCAATAGCATCTGCTCGCGACTGGCGGTGCCGCCTCCGAAGGCCCCCAGCCCGAGCGCGAGGGCACGGGGACTGCTGGCTGTTAGCCGGCTCAACACTACTGCTCCCTCGCGTCTCCGACCACCGGGTCGAGGCAAGCAACCCCCAGACCTCTCAGCTGTCGGGGAGCGAGCAGCCGGCTGTTAACAGCCAACGCACCAACAACCCTCCTCGTAGCGGCCGCCCCCACAGCACGAGCCAGAACGGCCGGTTCCGCCTGTCATCCGCCCCGAGCTCTCGGCCCGGATTGGGCCACACGTCCCCCGCAGCGAGAACGACGCCCGCAACCAAATCGACCAACTCGCACAGTCTGCCCTCCTCCAGGAGGAGGGCTCGATCAGCTTGTCTTGTTTTGGCCCTCGGATCCACAGCGAGCCGTTCCCAACCAGCTTCACGCTTCTCCGAGACACCCCGAAGTACAACGGGGCTGCCAAGCCCGAGGACTGGCTGATCGACTACACCACCGCGGTCGACATCACTAGGGGGAACAAGCGCGTAGCCGTTCTCAGCCCTCATGCTGATCGGCTCAGCCCACACCTGGCTCAATAGCCTAGCAGCCGGTAGCATCAACACCTGGACGAACTTCGAGGAAGCCTTTGTCCGCAATTTCACCGACACCTACAAGCGGCCTAGCCGCCCTCATGAACTCGCCATGTGCGTTCAGGGGTCGGACGAGTCCCTCCGCGACTACCTCACGCAGTGTACCAAGCTCCGCAACTCCTGTGAGGGGGTGCATGAGGTGCAAGTCATACAATACTTCATCGAAGGCCGTCGAGACGGCACCCCCCTCAAGCACAAGCTTCTATGCTCCGAGCCGGCCACGCTTGCCAAGCTCATGACCAAGGCGGGCAAGTACGTCACGACTGATTCAGCCTTCCGGGTCAAGACGACCCCGCCCACCAAAGAGACAACGATACCGGTAACGTCCCGGCCGGCTACTGACAACCGACAGCCACAAAACAACAAACGCAAGAATGACCAGCCGGATCCCCATTATGGGAGCCGGCAGGTTGCCACCATCGAGGAGCAGGAGCCGGCTTCCCAGTCTTCCAGCCAGCGCCAGCGCACTGGCAAGGCTGCCTGGCAGCCGAAGCTCACCTTTGAACAGATGCTCGACCTCCCCTGGAAGAACCACTCAGGGGCCAAACCCTCTACACACACGCTCCGGCAGTGCAACTTCTCACAACGATTGGCCCGGGGGGATGGCCTTCCGGCTCCTCCCACGCAGCCAGCCCACGCGCCGGGCCCGGCCCCAGCTGCCGCCCCAGCGCCGGCTTCGGCTCCGGCCCAAAACGACGGTCGTCTTCACGACCAATTCCCCAACCAGGACGGTTGCTATGTCGTCTTCACCCATGAAGAGACGAGCAAATATGCTCAACGCCGGCTCCATCGTGAGGTGAACGCCACCATGCCAGCAACTCCCCAGTTCATGCACTAGTTGGAGAAGCCGGTCACCTGGAGCCGGGCAGATCACCCCGCCGTGATGCCGAGTCCTGGCAGCTACGCCCCGGTCCTCGACCCCACCATTGCCACCGAGAAGTGCACCTGCCTCTTTTCACGGGTGCTGGTAGATGGTGGCAGCAGCATCAACATCCTTTACCGCGACATGATGCGCAAGCTGGGGCTGAAGATAGAAGACCTACAGGCGAGCCGAACAGTCCTTCATGGCATCGTGCCTGGGAAGTCCTGCCCCCCTGTCGGCAAGATCACGCTCTACGTCCTCTTCGGCGGACCCGACCACTTCCGCCGCGAGCCGGTGCTGTTCGAGGTCGTGGACCTCGCAAGTCCCTACCACGTGCTGTTGGGCCGGCTGGCCCTCGTCAAGTTCATGTCGGTCCCCCATTACGCCTACCTCAAGCTCAAGATGCCGGGCCCCAAGGGAATCAGCACCATCACGGGTGACTACAAGATGTCGATCGAGTGCGCTCAAGACGGCAGTCGGCTGGCCGAGGCCTTGGAAATCACCAAGGAGAAGCGACAGCTTGACCGGATCATGGCCCCTGCTGCCAGCCAGCCAGCCGTGACGGCTCCCCCCTCGAAGTGTGTCGGCAAGGCCTCCTTCCAGCCCTCCAAGGACAGCAAGCAAATCCCGCTCGACCTGGCCAACCCCGCTCAGTGCGTCACCATCGGCTCCCGCCTCGATAGCAAATTGGAAGGCGAGCTCGTTGACTTGCTCCGTGAGAATCGGGACATCTTTGCATGCTCCCCCAAGGACATGCCGGGTGTTCCGAGGAAGTTTGCCGAGCACAAGCTACACGTCCGGCCGGACGTCAAGCCGGTCAAGCAACCCCTACTCCATTTCCCCGAGGAGAAGCGGCGCACTATAGGAGAAGAGATCGCCCGACTGCTCGTAGCCGGGTTCATCATGGAAGTTTTCCACCCGGACTGGCTGGCCAACCCAGTCCTGGTGCTGCAAAAGAACAAGACCTGGCGCATGTGCATTGACTACACTAGCCTAAACAAGGCGTGCCCCAAGGACCCATTCCCCTGCCATGGATCGATCAAGTCATCGACTCCACGGCCGACTACGGCCTGCTGTCCTTCCTGGACGCCTACTCTGGCTACCACCAGATCAAGCTGGATCCGGAAGACCGGCTCAAGACCTCCTTCATCACGACCTTCGGGGCCTACTGCTACATCACCATGTCCTTCGCCCTGAAGAACATAGGCGCCACCTTCTAGCGCTGCATGCAGAAGTGCCTCCTGCCTCGGATAGGCAGGAACGTCCACGTCTACGTCGACGACATCATCATCAAAACCAAGAAGCACTTCAACCTCCTTGACGACCTCCGAGAGTCCTTCGCGAACATACGCGAATACAAGATCAAGCTCAACCCAGAGAAATGCGTCTTCAGCGTCCCTGCCGGCCAACTCCTGGGTTTCTTCGTGTCCACCCGCGGCATCAAAGCTAACCCAAAAAAGATCAGCACAATCGAGTGCATGCCCAAGCCGACCCGGCTCCACGATGTCCAGAAGTTCACCGGCTGCCTCGCCTCCCTCAGCCGATTCATCAGCCGGCTGGGGGAGAAAGCCTTGCCCCTCTATGGGCTCCTTCGCAAGACGGCTCTGGTCGAGCCGGGTCGCACCAAGAAGCCGGGCATGTTCAGTTGGCCCGACGAGGTGGACGAGGCCTTCCGTGGCCTCAAGAAGGCTCTCAGCCGCGTGCCCATCCTGGCCGCGCCGGCTAAGAAGGAACCCTTGCTCGCCTACATCACGGCGACCACTCGCGTCATCAGCGTCGTCTTGGTGGTCGAGCGCCCGGAGGAGGGCAAGTCCTTGCCGGTCCAGCGCCCCGTCTACTACCTCAGCGAGGTCCTCTCCGCGTCTAAGCAGAACTACTCCCACTACCAGAAGATGTGCTACGGCATATACTTCGTTGCCAAGAAGGTCAAGCAGTACTTCCAGGAGCATACCATCACCGTGGTGAGCACGACCCTGCTCGGCGAGATCATGAACGGCCGGGACTCCACCGGCTGGATCGCCAAATGGGTCATCGCCCTCGCCGATCACGAGATCCGGTATAAACCTCGCACCGCCATCAAGTCACAGGTGTTGGCTAACTTCCTCGTCGACTGGGCGGAAACCGAGTTTGTGCTGCCTCCCCCGGACTCCACACATTGGCGCATGCATTTCGACGACTCGAAAATGAGGACAGGCCTGGGTGCGAGCATAGTCCTTTCCTCCCCAAAAGAAGACCAGCTCAAGGATGCCCTCTAGATCCACTTCGCCGCCTCCAACAACGTGGCCGAGTACGAGGCCATCGTCCATGGCCTTCGGCTCGCCAAGGAGATTAACATCAGGCGCATACTAAGCTTCGGCGACTCTGACCTCGTGGTACAGCAGGTCTCTGGCAAATGAGACACTAGGGACGCCAACATGGATAGCTACCGCTTCCTCGTACAAAAGCTCACTGGATCCTTCGAGGGCTATGAGTTCCACCATGCCCCACGGGCGGACAACAAGGCGCCCGACGCGCTAGCAAAGATAGGCTCCACCCGGCAGGCCATCCCAGCCGGCGTCTCCCTCAAGAGGCTGCTCAAGCCATCGATCAAGCCTTCCCCAGAATCGGAATCCATCTTCGTGCCAGCAGACGCCGCTGTCCCTTTAGCATGTTCGCCACCGGCTCCCTCAACCTCAGCCGCCTTGCTGACACCAGTTGAGCCGGCTGCATCCGAGGCCGCCGGCTCCAACGATGCGGTTGTCATGATGACAATCGACCTGCCGGCCTTGGGGGCTGGCAAGACGGTCCCGGGGACTGATCATCCGGGCCCGAGGGCTCCCGAGCCAGCCCCCGTCTCGGCTCCCTCATGGGCACATCCCATCCAGGCGTTCCTTCTACGTGGCGAGCTCCCCCCGGACGAGGCCATGGCAAGGCAAATTCAGCACCGGGCCTTGGCATACAGCATCATCAACAACGAGCTCGTCCATCGCAGCACCACCGACGTCTTTCAGCGGTGCGTCAAGCCGGAAAAGGGTCTGGAGATCCTCCTCGACATCCACCAAGGCGAGTTGGGGCACCACGCCGCCTCCAGGACCCTGGTGGCCAAGGCCTTCTGCCACAGCTTCTACTGGCGCACCACTCTCGAGGCGGCCAAGAAATTGGTCGACGAGAGCGAGGGCTGCCAGCGCTTCAGCACGCACAGCCACCTACCAGCATCGGCCCTCCAGACAATCCCCCTCTCATGGCCCTTCGCCGTCTGGGGGTTGGACATGGTGGGTCCCTTCAAGACTGCATGAGGCGGCATGACGCATCTACTAGAGGCTGTCGTCAAATTCACCAAGTGGATCGAGGCATGATCAATCAAGAAGCTGGACGGCCCCACGGCCGTCTGGTTCATCGACGACATCACGGTCCGCTACGGCACCCCCACAACATCATCACTGACAACGGCATGAACTTCGCCAAGGGCGCGCTCGCGTGTTTCTGCTCCAAGCAAGGAATCCGGCTCGACCTGGCCTTCGTTGCTCATCCACAGTCAAACGGCCAGGTTGAGAGGGCAAACGGCCTCATCTTGTCCGGCATCAAGCCCCGGCTCGTGACACCGCTGGTAAGGTCAACCGGCTGCTGGGTCGACGAGCTGCCGGCTGTCCTTTGGAGTCTCAGGACCACCCCCAACCGATCAACCGGCTACACGCCCTTCTTCCTTGTGTATGGGTCCGAGGCGATCATCCCCACTAACATCGAGTTCGACTCCCCTTGGGTCAACCTATACACGGAGAAGGATGCAAAGGAGGCAAGAGAAGACAACGTCGACTTACTCGAAGAATCCCCTGAGCTGGATGGCAATCTACCAGCAGAAGCTCCAACACTACCACAACAAGCGGATCCGGCCACTCTCCTTTCATGAAGGGGACCTGGTGCTCAGGCAGATCTAGTGGACAGCCGGACAACACAAGCTGTCCTCCCCATGGGAGGGCCCGTTTATCGTCAGCAAGGCGTTGCACAACAATGCGTACTACCTAATAGACGCCTAGAAGCCGTAGAAGCGCAAAAGAGACGCCTCCGGCGAGGAGACCGAGCGCCCATGGAACACGGCGCTCCTCCGTCCGTTTTCCTGCTAAAAAGACCAATTTATGTATGTATCCCTCCCCTTTTGGGCTGATGAATGAAATGGGTGCCCCACGCCGGCTCTTGGGGCACGCCCTTTTCATTTCCCTCGAAGGTCTGCTTCCTCACCGGCTCCCCGACCCGGCTCCCGGGCCCGGGGGCTTGCTGGGTGGTCCTAGGTGGCCTCTCCCAAAAATTGACCAAGTAGTGTGAGCCGAGCAAGCCCTCCCACCCCCCAGTTACAGATCCGGCTCTCGGCTGTCTAGCTGACTGGGCCTTGGGGCGGCAAAGCTTAGCACACACGAAAGATTGGTCACAAAGGTCATGCCAGCTAGGCGCAACCGGATTACCGCCTCGCCTCTGCCACTCTACTTATCCTAAAAATCTCTCATGGTTCCTAAGTTCAGGATCGGCTCCCTAGAGGCGGATGGCCCAACCCAGCTACAGACCGGCTCCCGGCTGTCGGGCTGGTGGGGCCGAAACCAAAGGGGAAAAGGGGCAGAACAGACGGAACCAAAATGGCCAAAAAGGGTAAGGACAAGCAAGCACGCACAATAAGGCAAACACATCAAATATTCACAATGCAAATTTTAAGACAAAAGAGGCCCACGGCCAGCATGGTTTATTACATTACACCCCTAGTGGGTGGACTTAAAACCTAACATGCAGGATAAAGAAAAAAACATAAGACATCCGGGGGCTCAGGCCACCGACGCGTCGTCAGCCGGCGCGCCTCCAATCGGCGCATCGCTGGGCGGCTTGACTCCTGTCCCGAAGGTGGCTGCGGCCTTCGGACCAGCTCCGTTGGCCTTCGAGGCGGCCTCCACAGTCCCGGCCGTCTCGCCGCTAGAGTCGGTACTCTCGTCGGCAACCTCCTCGTCCTCCGGACCATGGGGGATGCTGAAGGAGTCTTTGACCGTCGGCTCGCCGTCCTCGCCAAGGGCCAGCAGGAGCTCGTCCGGGTCAACGTACAGCGCGAGCTCGTCGGCACGGCGGACAAGGGCCGACTCACGAGCCGCCCGCTCCTTGGCCGGCTCGTCCCGCATGGTGGCCAGCCGGTCCAGGTCCACACCGCGGTACCACAAAGTTACAAACCATAGCGCCATCTGCGCTCTGGCTCGCGCCGCCGACGCCTTCCAGACCTCGAGATGGGCCACAGCATGCTCCAGCCACAAGGCCACGCGATTCTCTGGAGCTCCTCCACGGCCTGGCCACAAGGCGGCGATGATCTCCTTGCCGGACGTCTTCAGTCGCTCCACGCTCCTCTCAAGGTTGATCAGCCGGTTTTCAATGGTGAGCCCAAGCTCCGCCACATCCCACACGGTGTCCTCCTCGATGGAGCACCCGCACGCCCGGAGACACTCCCGGTGCTCATCGATGGCACGCTCAGTGCGGCCCTGAGTTTTTGGGAAGCGCCCTAAGAGAATAAAGGGAAGAAGGAGAGAGAGGCAAGTCAAGAACAAGAACCACCAAGAAAAAAGGCAACCGGCTGGAAAAAAGACAAACGGACACTTACTTTTGATGGAGTCATCCACCTCGATGGCAAAGTGGAGCGACGAATCCTTCTCCGATGTCAATGATGCCTCCGCCTTGGCGAGGGAACCCTTAAGCTCCTCGAGCATCCTCTCGAGGCGGGTCACCTCACCTTGGAGGGCGGCGGTCCGCCGGGCGGCGTCAGCCGCCTCCTTGACGGCCATCTCCTTGGCCGTCACCTCCCGCGCCATGTCGGCCTTGAGGCGGTCCTGGGCCGCCTCCCCATCCAACAGCAGCGCGGCCAGCCGGTCCTTCTCTTGCGTGACTTCCTGGACACTTTGCGCCAGCCGGTCCCGCTCAAAGACGGCCCCGGCCTTCTCCACCCGAAGGACGGTCAGCTCATCTGCAAGACAAAGCATGCGTCAGCCGACCCTTCTACGCCTGCTCCGGCTGTCAGGCAGCCGGCCCGGCTCCCAGGGGCTACGTGCCCCTCCTAGAAAACTTGACATATCTTGCACCCGTGCCAGCTCCTCCTCTAGCCGATAGAAGCCGTGCTTGCCGCGGTCGTTGATGGAGACCGCCTCCTCCAACAGCTTCTACCGCTCGGAGTACCCCTCCTACCACATGAAGCCAAGGTCAAAAAACGCTAAAGGAGATTCGGCCCGTCTGCCCGTCAGCCGGCCCGCATCTCGGGGGCTACACCCAGTGGGTGCGCTTGCGCGCCCCCACTGAAAAATTCGATAAAGACAACGATGCTTACCTCCGCGTGCCATAGGGTGGTGTCGAATGCCTTTGCAAACCGGGCCAGCTCCTGGCGGCAACGGTCCAAGACGCTCCCTAGCTCCCCAAGCACGGGAACCGGCCCGCCGGCCGGGGGAGCCGGAAGGGTCGGGACGTGAGCCAGCGCTTCCTTCATGGACCTTTGGACTCGCCCGCCGCTGCCACCCGCCCCGGTGCTCTCCATGGTGCCGGCCGCCGGGGGAGGATGGATGATGGCGAGGGCCCAGGAGTTGGTCCCCACTGGCCCGCCGTTCGGCGCCAGCGCCGCCTCCTCCTGCTGCCGGTCCCACGCAACAACCTATGTTACCCAAGTTAGCTATAAAATGATCTATAATTAGCTTAGTTAGCTTCAAAATGGCATAATAAGCATAGATAGCTCCTACATGACCTATTTTTACCTAAGTTTGCTCTAAAATGACATATATTTAGCTTAGTTTCCTCCTAAATGACAGAATATGCTAAATTAGCTCCTAAATGGCCTATTTTATCAAAAATGTCCTATACTTAGCTTAGTTAGCTCCAAAATGGCATAATAAGCTTACCTAGCTCCAAAATGGCCTATTTTACCTAGCTTAGCTATTAAATGACCTATACTTAGATTACTTAGCTCCAAAATGGCATAATAAGATTAGCTACCTCCAAAATGACCTATTTTTACCAAGTTAACAATTAAATGACCTATAATTAGCTTAGTTAGCTCCAAAATGGCATAATAAGCTTAGCTACCTCCAAAATGGCCTATTTTACCTAGCTTAGCTATTAAATGACCTATACTTAGCTTAATTAGCTCCAAAATGGCATAATAAGCTTAGCTAGCTCAAAAATGACCTATTTTACAAAAGTTAGCTATTAAATAACCTATAATTAGCTTAGTTAGCTTCAAAATGGCATAATAAGCATAGATAGCTCCGACATGACCTATTTTAACCTAATTTAGCTCTAAAATGACATATATTTAGCTTAGTTTCCTCCTAAATGGCATAGTAAGCTCAATTAGCTCCTTAATGACCTATTTTATCAAATATGTCCTATACTTAGCTTAGTTCTCTCCTCAATGACATAATAAGCTTACCTAGCTCCAAAATGGCCTATTTTATCTAGCTTAGCTATTACATGACCTATACTTAGCTTACTTAGCTCCAAAATGGCATAATAAGCATAGTTAGCTCCTATGTGACCTATTTTTTCCCTATGTTAGCTCTAAAATGACATATAGTTAGCTTAGTTTCCTCCTAAATGACGTAGTAAGCTAAATTAACTCCAAAATGGCCTATTTTGATAAAAAATGACCTATACTTCGCTTAGTTAGCGCCAATATAGCACAATAAGCTTAGCTAGCTCCAAAATGACATATTTTTTCCAAAGTTAGCTAGTAAATGGCCTATAATTAGCTTAGTTAGCTTCAAAATAGCATAATAAGCATAGTTAGCTCCTAAATGACCTATTTTTACCTAAGTTGGCTCTAAAATGACATATATTTAGCTTAGTTTCCTCCTAAATGACATAATATGCTAAATTAGGTCCTAAATGGCCTATTTTGTAAAAAAATGCCCTATACTTAGCTTAGTTAGCTCCACAATGGCATAATAAGCTTACCTAGCTCCAAAATGGCCTATTTTATCTAGCTTAGCTATTAAATGACCTATACTTAGCTTACTTAGCTCCAAAAAGGCATAATAAGCTTAGCTACCTCCAAAATGACCTATTTTACCAAAGTTAGCTATTAAATGACCTATAATTAGCTCCAAAATGGCATAATAAGCTTAGCTACCTCCAATATGGCCTATTTTACCTAGCTTAGCTATTAAATGGCCTATACTTAGCTTACTCAGCTGCAAAATGGCATAATAAGCTTAGTTAGCTCCAAAATGACCCATTTTACCAAAGCTAGCTATTAAATGGCCTATAATTAGCTTAGTTAGCTTCAAAATGGCATAATAAGCATAGATAGCTCCTACATGACCTATTTTCACCTAATTTAGCTCTAAAATGACATGTATTTAGCTTAGTTTCCTCCTAAATGGCATAGTAAGCTCAGTTAGCTCCTAAATGGCCTATTTTATCAAATATGTCCTATACTTAGCTTGGTTCTCTCCTAAATGACATAATAAGCTTACCTAGCTCCAAAATGGCCTATTTTACCTAGCTTAGCTATTAAATGACATATACTTAGCTTACTTAGCTCCAAAATGGAATAATAAGCATAGTTAGCTCCTAAGTGACCTACTTTTACCTAAGTTAGCTCTAAAATGACATGTAGTTAGCTTAGTTTCGTCCTAAATGACGTATTAAGCTAAATTAACTGCAAAAATGGCCTATTTTATCAAAAATGACCTATACTTCGCTTAGTTAGCTCCAAAATGGCATAATAAGTTTAATTAGCTAGCTCCAAAATGACCTATTTTACCAAATTTAGCTATTAAATGACCTATAATTAGCTTAGTTAGCTTCAAATGGCATAATAAGCATAGTTAGCTCCTAAATGACCTATTTTTACCTTATCTTCTTCATCTAATCTTCTTCTAATTTTGGAGCTTCCCATTTTGCAGATTACATTCACTTCACGGAAGTTTGCATTGATGAAGTGCTTGGGTTACTTGTATTTTTTTATTTTGTATCGATGAACAATGTGACACTTGCTACATATGTATATGAAACTATGTATGTATGGATGAAACTATTGTAATATGGTTGGGTACGGATGAAACTTTCATAATATGTATGTATGTATGGATGAAACTTATTTGAATATGGTTATCAGTATGGCAACATATTTATTTCTATGAAATATATATATATATATATCATATTGCTATGAAAATTGCTGTGAAAATTGTTTTAATAAGAAATAAAAAAAGGGAAATGGCCTTAATCTTTGCCGTCGGTGGGCTGACGACAAAGGGGGGATCACAGGGGCAAATGGCCTTACTCTTTGCCGTCGGTGGGGGAACAAGGCCGACGGCAAAAGTGGGGCCCAAGGCCAACGGCAAAGGGGGACCACAGAGGCAAAAGGCCTTATCCTTTGTCGTCCATCCACCGACGGCAAAGGGGGCACAAGGCCGACGGCAAAGGGAGCAGACAACAAAGAACTGCAGTTAACACTTGACGACCGTAGCCCCCGGGTCTGCCGTCCAAGCTCTTTGTCGTCCTCTCCCACAAGGCAAAGATTCTTTGCCGTCTGTGGTCCTGAGGCGGACGACAAAGGACCGCTTTACCGGGTTTTTCTTTGCCGGAGTTTTTGTCGTCTGCTGATAGACGGCGAAGGCCTTTGCCATCCGGGGTCCTTCCCTTTGCCGTCAGCCATGACGGACGACAAATTACATAATTCCTGTAGTGCATGGTGCTGGCATGCCAGAGCGCACGCTCTACACGGCGCCCACGTTAGATGTGCTCGCCCGAGCCATCTCTCGCTGCCCCCTTGTCCCATGTTCCCGACTGTGCCCCTGCTAGACATGTGGCCCCTCTCGAAGCCTCCTGGGCGCCGGCGATGGCCGCAGTCGCTTCTGGCCAAGCTCCTCCATGGGAAAAACAGTGGGCTTCAGCCACCGTGGTCGTGCCCAAGCCATTAATGGCGCAGGATTCGTCCCGTCGCTCCTCTGCCCTGCTCCATCACCTCACCCCCATGCCGCAATGGCCAGCTCGCCGTCCTTGCTCCAGTGGTGTGCCCGAACCTTGCTGCTTCGGGAGAGCTCGACTGCCCTTGCCGCTCGCCTATTTAAGGCCCAGCCCCGCTCCTCCTAGCTCCTCACCTCTCTTCGCCATCCATCAATTGCCTCCTGAGTGCCCCAGCAAGATCCGGGAGCTCGTCTCCCTCAGCTCTGACGAAGGCTCCACCGCTCGAATCCTCTTTGTTTCTAGCCACCTCCACTCCTTCCTAGTCTCTCCCGAGCCCGCCATCGTGATCAGCAGGTTGCCCTAGTCCTTCTCGAATCCTTGCCAAGCCTAATCCTTGTCGGAATCGGCATCGCCGGCAACCACCGTGAGCTCCACCCGCCGAAGAGGAAGGGGGCAACACCGTCCGTCCACCTCCGGAGGAGCTCGGGGTACGGGAAAAACCGTCGTCGAGCGCCCGATCCGTTCCGACCAATTCCTAGCCCCGCCGCCATCTCTAACGCTCGTGAGCATCACTGGTGAGCCATCATTCCTCCATGTGTCTCTCCCCTATGTTTAAACAGACCGGGACCCCAACCATCAGCAACCCAGGCCTGTGCCCGCAGCGGTATAAGTGGAGGCGTCCCTCCACTTTACGCCTTCGACGTCGCCGGCTGTTCTTTTCTTCTATTTTCTGTTTAAATTCATTTTAATCCAGAATTTTGACCAGACTTTGACCTTGAATAACTTTTTACTTATAACTCCAACTTAGTTGATTCTTTTTCCATTGTTTTGGTATTGAGCCCCTTTAATATCTGACCAAGTTTGGTGTTTTTATCTTATCCACGGAATATCTGGTTAACAAAAATGCATTATGTGTTATTTTCATTTTCATTTTGAAAATATTTTCAGAAAGAGATTGTGGTGTATTTGAAGACCAAGAGTGTTTGAACAACCCAACAGAGCAAGGCAAGCCATGATACCCATTTCATGAATGCATTTCAATAGCATTGCATCCTGATATGCATTATGCTTATTTATTTGCCATAGATAATTAATAGCAATATGTAAATACTCAAGCATTTTGATGAATCAATATGTTGCAAGATGAAATTAGTCCGTTGAACTTGAGTCACCTGTCCGGGCATACTAGTGCAACCACATTTGCCGATATGGGACGGCCTTGACCAGGCCTAACCGCGTGATATTTCACCAGTACCTCCAAAGAGGGAGGGTTATGTGTGCGTGCTACCCTGATCAGGTATGTGCGCGTGCTACAATGGTAATTCGGTTCTCTAAGTCGGGGTGCGTTGTGGCTTCTCTATTCCGTCATCCAGACGAACCTTTGATTTTTCTTGAGCAATTCTGTCAGTGGCTTGGCTATCTTGGAGAAGCCTTCTATGAACCGATGCTAGTAGCCTACCAATCCCAGGAACCTACGGACTTCGGTTACCGAGGTTGGGGTCTTCCAATTCAATGCTGCTGTTACCTTGCTTGGGTCGACGACTACTCCTTATTCTGACAGAATGTTCCCCAGAAATCCCACCTCTTTTAGCCAAAATTTACACCTACTGAACTTGGCGTACAGCCGATGGGTTCTTAACCTTTCCAAGATAGCACGGAGAAGTTGTTTGTGCTCTTCTTCATCCTTGGAATATATCAGGATATCATCAATAAACACCACCACAAATTTGTCGTGGAAATCCATGAAGACCTTGTTAATCATGAAATATGCTGGAGCATTCGTCAGTCCAAATGACATGACTGTAAATTCATACAGACCATATCGGGTGGTGAAAGCTGTCTTGGGAATATTTTCCTTTCTGATCGTCAGCTGATGATACCCGGTTCAAAGGTCAATCTTGGAGAATACTCGTGCTCCATTCAGCCGGTCGAACAAATCATCAATGAGAGGGAGCGGGTACTTATTCTTGATGGTGACCTGATTCAGCTGGCGATAGTCTATGCACATTTGTAGACTTCCATCCTTCTTCTTGACAAATAGTATCGGTGATCCCCATGGCGAGATGCTTGGGAGAATGTACCCTTTTTGCAACAATTCGTCCAGCTACTTGTGTAGTTTTGCCAACTCTGGACCTGGCATACGATAGTATTTCCTGTAAATTGGGGCGGTACTGGTAACCACTTCGATTGCAAACTCCAATACCCGGTCGGGTGGCATCCTTGGTAATTCCTCAGGAAATACATCCAGAAATTCGCAAACTACCGGAATCAAGTTCATATCTGTACCGGTAGCCTGGTATGCCATTCCTTTTCTTGACATCATCTTCCTAGCAAGGAATTGAACTATTTGTCCTACCGGATTAACTAGTGTCACTGTCCTGGTGGCACAGTTGATACACACCTGGTGTGGTGTCAACCAGTCCATCCCTAGTATTACATCCAATCCCGAAGATTCAATGGAAACGAGCACAGGTAGAAATTTAACTCCATGTATCGAAATTTCCAAATCTCTATATATCAGATTTGTTCTGAGAAGGGAGCCAAGGGATTGTACCACCATTATTTTTTCTAAAAGCGAAGGGGAAAATTTGTGCAAGGTGGCAAAACTCCACGAAATAAACGAGTGGGAAGCCCGAAAATAAAATAAAATTACTGCAGGTATCTTGTTAACAGAAAACATACCTAGGACTACTTCTGGAGCTTCACAGGCTTCCTCGGTAGAAATATGATGGACGCATCCATGGCAGACGTTATGATTGGGACGGCGTCCAATGGTGTTGACCTGCGGCTTGACATCGGAGGATGGCTTCCCGTTATTGGCGGGGCACTGTTTGGAGTAGTGTCCACTTTGGCCGCAAGTGACGCAAGTATTGTTGCAGCGGTAGTCTTCTATCATGGTCTGTTTGCCGAAGGTCTTGGTTTGGCTCGCTGTCTTATTACTGTTGTTGCCATTGCTCCATGTAGGCTTGTATTCAGATGAGCCTGGCTGCCAGGTGCTTGGCTTCTGCGCAAACGGCTCACGGTTGTCTTTCTTGGGTTCAAACTTCCACTTTTGGTTATCATATCTGGACTTATGTTCCCGTTCAGCTATGAAGGCCTTGTTTACGAGGGTCTAGAAGTCTGGAAAGTCTAGCATGCAAAGATGACAGCGGAGGGCGTTATTTATTCCTCCTAGAAACCGATCTATCTTTCTTTCTTTGGTGGCCACATCATAGGTAGAGTACCGTGATAGATTGTTGAACTTCTTTAGGTACTCTGCCACCGACCTATTTCCTTGTGTCAGAGCAAGGAACTCCCTTTGCTTCACCTTCATTATGCCTGTAGGGATATGATATTTGCAGAATAGCTCCTTGAACTTCTCCCAGGAAATTTCTTCTTTAGAGGACCATGTTGCCTTTGTGTTGTGCCACCATATAGCTGCTAGCCCTTCTAAGTAGTGAGTGGCAAAAGGGACTTTATCTGATTCCTCACAGCGAGCTATGTCCAACTTATTTTCTATGGTCCTTAGCCAATCATCCGCTTCTATAGGGTCCACAGCTTGATCAAAATTGGGTGGCTTCGTATGCTGGAAATCAGACAACTTGGAGTGTGTTCCATTATGATTGTGATTCTGACCCACCATAACTTGCATACTTTTCAGGAAGTCCATAAGATCCTAGTTTCTCTTCTCCTCAAAAATACTCATGATGTGATCAGTGATCGGTGCTTGAGGGGGTGGAGGTGGTAATCTTCTGGTGGTTGTCCTACTTGTCTTGCGGATCGACGAACGGGGGTTCCATCGCTACCTTGTCTATAACTTCCCTTCATCCTAAATTTGTTCCCATTGATAAATATCGAATCAATGAGCAACATCCATAAGGGAAACACATGAATATGACACCAGAAAGAAAAACACACAAAAAGGGCGACTAAAGCAAACAACATAATCATACAAGATAACCCAACATCATACATGGCAAGCTACTAGGGGGAATATCATGGCTAGAATAATCATACAGCAGTTTACATCTGCAAAGATGCATGCACAACAACTCAAGCCTCCACTCTAGTGGAGCGGGTGGCACGAGCACTGACAGAATGAAGACTCCTCGTCATCTGATCCTGAGTCGGAGTCAGAACTGATGATATGGATCTCATCCTTCGGATCAAAGGAAACACGACAAAGCTGCTGGGACAGTTCTCCTTCCGGGGAAGAAGGAGCATGATGCCTCAGCATTGGAGTAGCTGGAGTGGCAAGGAGTGAAGCCCACTCTACCGGGGTCTCGTGACGGCTACCCAACGAAAGGCCTGGTGGCACAATGGAGCTGGAAGGAGACTCAAACCTAGGTGGAGGTGGAACTGTTGGGGGATATATGGGTGGATAGATAGGCTGAGGTGGAGGTAGTACTGCAGTCACAGATGCAAGTGTCACCTGGACACGAGATAGCTCCTCAGCCAAGGATATGATCATCCGATAGCTAGCGTTCAGATAACTTGATAGAACGGCAGTCGCATGATCACATGTTGGGTCAACAGGCGCGAAAATGACTCGCCCTGTGATGGGCGACAGGGTGTGATACGTCTCCATCGTATCCACTTTTCCAAACTCTTTTGCCCTTGTTTTGGACTCTAGTTTGCATGATTTGAATGGAACTGACCCAGACTGATGTTGTTTTCAGCAGAACTGCCTTGGTGTTATTTTTGTGTAGAAATAAAAGTTCTCGAATTGTTCTAAAAATTTACGAAGAATATTTTTGGATTTAATAAAAAATACTAGCACAAGAATCAACTAGAGGGGGGCCACCTGCAGGCCACAAGCCTGCTAGGCGCGACCACCCCCTGGCCGTGCCTAGCAGGCTTGTGGGGCCTCTGTGGCTCCTCCGACCTCATCTCCAGCTCTATATAACCCTATTCACTGCGGAGAAAAAATCAAGGAGAAGAGTTCATCGCATTTCACGACACGGAGCCGCCGCCACCTCCTGTTCTTCCTCGGGAGACCAGATCTGGAATCTGTTTTGGGCTCCGGAGAGGGGAAATCGACGCCATCGTCATCACCAACCACCCTTCATCACCTGTTCCATGGTGCTCTCCGTCGTTCGTGAGTAATTCCATCGTAGGCTTTCTGGACGGTGATGGGTTGGATGAGATTTATCATGTAATCGAGTTAGTTTTGTTAGGGTTTGATCCCTAGTATCCACTATATTCTGAGATTGATGTTGCTATGACTTTGCTATGATTAATGCTTGTCACTAGGGCCCGAGTGCCATGATTTCAGATCTGAACCTATTATGTTTTCATGAATACATATGTGTTCTTGATCCTATCTTGCAAGTTGTAGACACCTATTACGAGTTATGATCTGCATCCCCTAGGGTGACAATAACTGGGATTCTTTCCGGTGATTACCGTAGTTTGAGGAGTTCATGTATTCACTAAGTGCTAATGCTTTGGTCCGGTTCTCTATTGAAAGGAGGCCTTAATATCCCTTAGTTTCCATTAGGACCCTACTGTCACGGGAGGGTAGCACAAAATATGTCATGCAAGTTCTTTTCCATAAGCACGTATGACTATATATGGAATACATGCCTACATTACATTGATGAATTGGTACTAGTTCTGTGTCACCCTATGTTGTAATCATGATGAATGATATCCAACATAATTATCCATCACCAATCCATTGCCTACGAGCTTTCCACATGCTGATCCTTGCTAAGTTACTTCTTCGCTGCTACTGTTACAATCACTATAAAATTGCTACTGTCACTTTTGATACCGTTACTATTAGTTCCATACTAATTTGCTACTGAATACTTTGCTGCAGATATTAAGTCTTTAAGGTGTGGTTGAATTGACAACTCAGCTGCGAATACTCGAGAATATTCCTTTGGCTCCCCTTGTGTCGAATCAGTAAATTTGGGTTGAATACTCTACCCTCGAAAACTGTTGCGATCCCCTATACTTATGGGTTATCAAGACCTTTTTCTGGCGCCGTTGCCGGGAAGCATCGCTCTATTCTCTGAGTCACTTGGAATTTATATTTGTTGATCACTATGAATAATTTGAAAGATCCAAAAACCAAGATCTATCCCTCTACTACGAGGGAAGGTAAGCAACTGCCATCTAGCTCTGCACTTGATTCCCCTTCTGTTATGAGTAAGTTTGCGACACCACCACCTGCTAGTAATTCTGATATGTTGCAAGTAATTCATGATGCCACTTCTTCTTTGCGTGATGCTTATGATGATACTTTTCTTGATAATATTGTGGCACTGGGTGAATTTCTTGATGAACAAATTGCTAGAGTCAATGCTGAGAATTATGATACTTTTGAAACTTGTGAAATTATTGAAACTGAACACTTTGAGACACCTGCTAGACCTAGCTCTCCTAGATATGAATTGCCTGATATTCCTGAGGGTTATGTTATGGAAGGAGAGGTATCTAGGGACTTTCTTGCTTGTAATGATAGAGATGATCTTAAGAAATTAGTATAGAAGTGGAAAGAAAAATCTTTGAATGCTAGAATGAAATATGATCGTAAGTTTGCTACTTCACCTATCTTTGTTACTCATAAGGATTATGAATTATCTGTTGATCCTGAGTTAATTACTTTGGTTGAATCTGATCCTTTCCATGGTTATGAATCTGAAACTGTTGTGGCGCATCTTACTAAACTGAATGATATAGCCACCCTATTTACTCGTGAGGAAAAAATTCATTACTATTATATCCTTAAGTTGTTTCCTTTCTCGTTAAAGGGTGATGCTAAGATATGGTTTAATTCTCTTGCTCCTAGTTGTGTGCATAGCCCCCAGGATATGACTTATCACTTCTCTGAAAAATATTTTCCTGCCCATAAGAAACAAGCTGCCTTGCAGGAAAAAATTAACTTTGTGCAAATGGAAGAAGAGAGTCTTCCACAAGCTTAGGGGAGGCTTCCCCAATTACTTAATGCTTTGCCTGGTCATCCTCTCAAGAAAAATGAAATACTTGATATCTTTTATAATGGACGAACCGATGCTTCTAGGGACCACCTAGATAGTTCTGCTCGTTGTTTTTTCAGGGAAAGAGCCGTTGAACAAGATGAAATACCATTGAATAATATACTGAGCAATGTTAATGATTGGACTATTCCCGAACCACCCCTGAAGCCAACTCCGAAGAAAAGAGGTATTCTATTTCTCAGTCCTGAAGATATGCAAGAGCAAAGAAATCTATGAAAGAGAAGGGTATTAAAGCTGAAAATGTTAAGAATCTGTCACATATTGAAGAAAGACATGGTCTTGATAACCCGACACAGGTAATAGAGGTACATTCTTTTCGTAGGTTTGACGAAAGCGATATTCCTTATAATAAGTCTGCTAGCCAAGGCTTGGATGAGTTTGATAATTTTGTTGTTAAGCAACAAAATTTTAATGCTTATGTTAGTAGACAATGGAAACATAATGCTTTCATGCTTGATCGCTTAGGTGATTATATGAGTAGAACTATCAATGATCTTAAACTTATTAATAAACATGCTTCCAAGGTAACTACTCAAGTATAATAAGTACTTAAGGAACAAAAATGATTTGCTTAATGTGATGAATAGTAGGAACAATGATCATTTTGTTAAAGTTGTGACTAGAGGTGGAAGAATGACTCGGGAACCTTTGTATCCTGAGGGCCACCCTAAGAGAATTGAGAAAGATTCTCAAATGGGTAATATTGATGCACCTAGTCGCTTCAGTAATAAGAGGAACAAGGATGATGATAGAACTTTGCATGCTGCTAGTGAACCTGTTATAGATACACCTGAAAACCCAAATGATATTTCTGTTTCTGATGTTGAGACATAATCTGGTGATGAACATGAGGCTAGAGATAATATTAATGATGATGTTCATGTTGGTACTCAACCTAGTAATGATAATGATGTGGAGATTGAACCTGTTGTTGATCTTGATAACCCACATCCTAAGAATAAAAGATATGACAAAAGAGATTTTATTGCTAGGAAGCATGGTAAAGAAAGAGAACCATGGGTTCAGAAGCCCATGCCTTTTCTCCTAAACCATCCAACAAAAAGGATGAAGAGGATTTTGAGCGCTTTGTTGAAATGCTTAGACCTGTCTTTTTGTGTATGCGCTTGACCAATATTCTGAAAATGTCTCCTTATGCTAAGTATATGAAAGATACTGTGACTAATAAAAGGAAGATACCGGATGCTGAAATTTCCACCATGCTTGATAATTATACTTTTAAGGGTGGGGTACCAAATAAATTAGGAGATCCAGGAATACCAACTATACCATGCTCTATTAAGGGGAATTATGTTAAAACTGCTTTATGTGATTTGGGAGCTGGTGTTAGTGTTATGCCTTTCTGTTTATATCGTAGACTTGATTTGAATAAGTTGACACCTATTGAAATCTCTTTGCAAATGGCTGATAAATCAACTGCTCTACCTATCGGTATTTGTGAGGATGTACCTATCGTAGTTGCAAATGCTACTATCTTAACGAACTTTGTTATTCTCGACATTCCCGAGGATGACAGTATGTCGATCATCCTTGGTAGACCCTTTTGAATACCGCAGGGGCTGTTATTGATTGCAACAAGGGCAATGCCACTTTTCATATTAATGGTAATGACCATACGGTACACTTTCCAAAGAAACAACCTCAAGTTCATAATATCAACTCCATTGAAAAAATTCCAATGATTATTATTGGAGACTTTGAATTCCCTCGTCCTACTCTCAAGAAGAAATATGATATACTTATTGTTGGGGATATACATATCCCCATTGAGGTAACTTAGTGTTATTCGAAAATTCTTCGGTTTCATTTTATTCAAAAGAAGTTTATTAATAAGACTTGATCAACCTTATTGATGGATTCCTTTTGATGAGCATGAGATGAATGAATTTAGAAAGCACAACTTTCTGTATCCAACTTTTACTTTCTGTTAGGTAGATGAAATTAAATAAGAATGCCATTATTTTCCTATTTTCTGAGTTTCCCGTGCAATAAAAAAGTGACCTGAAAATAAAAGTCTTCAAATGCCCTGAAAATGTAGTATGATTTTTTCTCGAATATTTAAAAATATCTGGCACTAAGCACACTGCAGGGGGCTGCACCAGTGGGCCATAAGCCCACAAGGCGCGGTCACCCCCTGGCAGTACCTAGCAGGCTTGTGGGTCCCACGTGGCCCCCTCCACTTATTCTAGCACCCTTCCACTTCATCTTCCTCCATAAAAAATCCTCTCATTGCTCAAACCCGTGTTCTAGCTCATTTTGCTGCCATTTTCGATCTCCTTGCTCAAAGCTTCATTCGCAAAACTGTTCTGGGAGATTGTTCTTCGGTATGTGACTCCTCCAATGGTCCAATTAGTTTTTGTTCTAGTGCTTTATATATTGTAAACTTTTGCTGTTGTGGTGAGCTTGTTCTTGAGCTTGCATGTCAAATTTAGATGGCCCCAAGTTGTTTTGATGCATGATGTAGCCTCTAGGCACTTGAGGGAGTAGTTGGTATGAGTTTTGTTGAGTTTTGTGCACCTTTATTTCGAGTCACTAAAAAACTTTTTAGAATTTTTCAGAAAAGGAAGAAATGTTGAGGAAGGTGTTTCAAGGGGGTTCATCGAGCAAGAAGGCCCCGAGACTAGCGAGACATGATCTCGACCTTGAACCATTGAGGGAAGCACAAGTACGACCTTGTGAATGGCCATCAGATCAATTCACGAGTGATGCCGGTTTCAAGGAAGAATTTTACGCGTACACAAGAAATGCCGCCCTTGAGGAATTCGTGTCGTACAAATGCAAGCAATACAATCAACTCACGGATTCTTTCGTTCGAAGGTTTGAATTTTCGCTCAATCATAATAAACCTTCCGTTCTATTTGAGCATTATGACAAATCATATACTTTGGACATAGAGGATTTTAATCATGCTTGCAAAATTCCACAATGAGGCAGCTATAGTGATCTGCACAAAACTGAATATAATGATTTTCTTGCTAGCATTATCATTGGAGAAACTAGAAATATTACACAGGCTACCATGGGGAGCATTCACTTTCTTGTCATACATTATTTTGCTGTATTCATAGGTAGATGTATTAACAGTAAAACTGAGCATAGCCACCTTTGTGCAACCGATCTTAGTATTCTTAAGAGTGCAACAATGGGCAAAAGGCAATATAACATAGGAGCCATTATTGCTAGAAGGTTGCATAACAATGCTAAGGATGGAGATTTATTTGGTGGGATTTATGCCACTTGTTTAGCTAATTATCTTGGGGTACCCATATGCGGAAATGATATTGAGTTACCACCTGCTTTTCTTGATTATGAGGCTTTGGTACATTTTCAGTTTCTCGAAAGGAACAAACAATCTCTCCAGTACCGACTAATTTTTGTCAAACAGCGTGTTGTCCATGTTACCCTTCACGCCCTGCCTTGTTTAACTTTCAAGAAAAACAGAGATACCTTATAACCATAAAGGAGTCACACGAGTATGAGAGGAGCACGGAATCAAATCGCCTTCACGCTGCAGTCGTTTACGCGGCAGCCGTCGCAGCCCAGTACAACCCCAACTATGACTTCGGATATTATCATGGCCAGCCATGGCCATAGAGCAACTTAGGCCATAAGCCTAAGCTTGAGGATGTATACATTTCTCACCGACTTTGCATTCATGTTCACACACTTATTCTTAAGCAGTCGTGTTCATACTTTTTCATTGTACTATCCATGGTAGTTTATTCCCTTGTTTCGCTTCATCTTGTGTGTTTTATTAACTTTGAGAAAAATACAAAAAAATTGTTCTAGCTTTATTTTCTAGTTGCTTAGTTGTAGCATTAAAATAATAAACCCCCAAAAGATTTTTCGTTCTTCTTTTGTTTTTTGGGAGCTTTCCCGTGTAAATAGTTTTCTCGTTGTTGTTTTGATCTTTCTTTCTTTGGGTCGTAAGGAGAAGACCATGATGAAAATGTCGAGTGGCTCTCATATCCATTATTGTTTACCTACCAGAGAGTCCATGTTACCTTGTATTCTCCTTTGAGTTATTATTTCCAGATTCCCGCTTAGTCCAATGCACGTGCACTCTTATTATTATCCACACCGTTCGGTCGTGCAAGTGAAAGGCAATAATGACAATATTTGATGAAAAGATTGAGATGGAGAAAAGCTGGTATGAACTCGACCTATCTTGCTTTTGTAAATATGATTAGCTCATCATTCCGAATTCAGTTCAACATGGGTGAAATATATTTGCAATGACAATTAGAGATTATAGTTATTCATCTCATGCTCAATTAGCTAAGAGTGGATAATGGTTTGTTTTGGGTGCCAACTTGCATATTAAAATGGTTGTTATGTAGTATGAATGGATGGTATCCTCCTATGTATGATTCAAGTGGCTCGACTTGGCACATGTTCATGCATGTAGTTGAAAAAAATCAAGATAGCCTCTACGATATTTATGGTCATAGTGATTTATATCCTACTCATGCTTGCATTCAATGTTTGTTAATCTCAAAGAATGTTGATGACTGTGTCGCTCTCTAGTTGGTCGCTCCCCAGTCTTTTGCTAGCCTTCACTTGTACTAAGCGGGAATACTGCTTGTGCATCCAATTTCTCAACCCCAAAGTTGTTCCATATGAGTCCACCATACCTACCTATATGTGGTATTTACCTACCATTCCAAGTAAATTTGCATCTACCAAACTCTAAACCTTCAAATAAACATTCTGTTTTGTATGCCCAAATCGCCCATGTGGCGACTAGGGCCTGTCAGTATCTTCCATGCTAGGTGGGTTATTCTCACGATATGTGTTGATTCACTATCATGCGCGAGAAAGTGGCTGGTAACCGGGATGCCCAGTTCCATGCTCTAAAAAAACAAAAATGTAATTAAACAAAACTCCCCCAGAACTATGTTTGTATGCACGGTACCCGTGGATTCGGCTCGCCGTGGAGTGTGACTGATAGGTGGAGGGGGAGTAAAAACTTTATCATTCTGTTTGGGAACCGCCTATAATGTATCTTGCATGGAAGATGTTGAAAATCTCTTGGTCGTTATGTGAGCAATGAAAGCATACCGCTCAAAAAATCATTACTTATCTCTGTTTTAAAAACTCGAGCTCTGGCACCTATGCAAACCAATGCTTCTCTCTGCGAAGGGACTTTCCATTTACTTTATTGTTGAGTCATCATCTTCTTATAAAAGGCGCTAGTTAGAGAGCACCACCATCATTTGTATGCTTTGCTGTTAATTGATATTGAGTATGAGCATGTCTGGATCTCTTTCATCGTGAATTACAATGTCTAGTCAGTCCTTGTTCTTTAGAGGTGCTCTGCATTTATGTTTTGCGGTCTCACAAAGGGCTAGCGAGATACCATTTTGTCATCTCGTATCATGATTGTTTTGAGAAAGTGTTATCATCCGAGAGTTATTATTATTGCTCGCTAGTTGATTATATCATTGGTATGATTAAATCTGAGGCCTAAATGTTATTGTGAACATGGTTAGTCTATGATCTTTGCTGAAAATCTAAACATCAGTTAGACGTATTTAAAACAACAATATCAAACATAGTTTGTAAAAGTTTTTCTTTATCACTTTCGTTTATCAACTGAATTGCTTGAGGACAAGCAATGTGTTAAGCTTGGGGGAGTTGATACGTCTCCATCGTATCCACTTTTCCAAACTCTTTTGCCCTTGTTTTGGACTCTAATTTGCATGATTTGAATGGAACTAACCCGGACTGACGCTGTTTTCAGCAGAATTGCCTTGGTGTTATTATTGTGCAGAAATAAAAGTTCTCGGATTGTCCTGAAAATTTACGGAGAATATTTTTGGATTTAATAAAAAATACTGGCGCAAGGATCAACTAGAGGGGGGACACCTGCAGGCCACAAGCCTGCTAGGCACGGCTAGCCCCCTGGTCACGCCTAGCAGGCTTGTGGGGCCCCTATGACTCCTCTGACCTCATCTCCAGCTCCATATAATCCTATTCGCTAATAAAAAATATCAAGGAGAAGAGTTCATCGCGTTTCACGATACGGAGCTGCTGATAACCCACAAGTATAGGGATCGCAACAGTTTTCGAGGGTAGAGTATTCAACCCAAATTTATTTATTTGACACAAGTGGAGCCAAAGAATATTCTTGAGTATTATCAGCTGAGTTGTCAATTCAACCACACCTGAAAGACATAATATCTACAACAAAGTATTTAGTACCAAAGTAGTATGGAAGTAACGGTAACGGTGGCAAAAATGATAGTAGCAGTTTTGTAGTGTTTGTAACAGTAGCAACGGAAAAGTAACTTACCAAAGATCAATATATGGAAAGCTCGTAGGCAATGGATCGGTGATGGATAATTATGTTGGATGGCATTCATCATGCAACGGTTCTAACATAGGGTGACACACAACTAGCTCCAATTCATCAATGTAATGTTGACATGTATTCCATACATAGTCATACGTGCTTATGGAAAAGAACTCACATGACATCTTTTGTCCTACCCTCCCGTGGCAGCGGGGTCCTCTTGGAAACTAAGGGATATTAAGGCCTCCTTTTAATAGAGAACCGTACCAAAGCGTTAGCACTTAGTGAATACATGAACTCCTCAAACTACGGTAATCACCGGAAAGAATCCCAGTTATTGTCACCCTGGGGGAGGCGGATCATAACTCATAGGTGTCTACAACTTGCAAGATAGGATCAAGAACACATATATATTCATGAAAACATAATAGGGTCAGATCTGAAATCATGGCACTCGGGCCCTAGTGACAAGCATTAAGCATAGCAAAGTCATAGCAACATCAATCTCAGAACATAGTGGATACTAGGGATCAAACCCTAACAAAACTAACTCGATTACATGGCAAATCTCATCCAAACCATCACTGTTCAGCAAGCCTACAATGTAATTACTCAAGAACGGCAGAGAGCATCATGAAATTGGTGATGAAGGATGCTTGGTGATGATGACGACGTCGATTTCCCCTCTCTGGAGCCCAAATCAGATTCTAGATCTGCCCTCCCGAGGAAGAACAGGAGGTGGTGACGGCTCCGTATCGTAAAATGCGATGAAATCTTCTCTCTGATCTTTTTATCCGTAAATAGTAATATATAGAGTGGAAACGAGGTCGGAGGAGCAACAAGGGGCCCACAAGCTACAGGGGCGCGCCTTAGGGGGGTGTGCGCGCCCCCTGGGTTGTAGCCAGGTGGTGGGCCCCCTGCAATTGATTCTTTCGCCAATATTTTTTTATTAATTCCAAAAATATTCTCCGTAAATTTTCAAGTCAATCCGAGAACTTTTATTTCTGCACAAAAATAACACCAAGGCAATTCTGCTAAAAACAGGGCCAGTCCGGGTTAGTTCCATTCAAATCATGCAAATTAGAGTCCAAAACAAGGGAAAAAGAGTTTGGAAAAGTAGATACATTGGAGATGTATCAACTCCCCCAAGCTTTAACCTTTGCTTGTCCTCAAGCAATTCAGTTGATAAACTGAAAGTGATAAGGACAAACTTTTACAAACTCTGTTTGATCTTGCCGTTGTAAATATGTCTAACTTATGTTCAGATTTTTAGCAAAGATTATAGACTAACCACATTCACAATAACATTTAGGTCTCACATTTACACATATCAATGGCATAATCAACTAATAAGAAATAATAATAAGTCTCAGATGACAACAATTTTATCAAAGCAATCATGATACAATATGACATAAAACTAGTGCAGAACAGAACTATAGTCGCGATTCGTAAGAGCCTTTAGTGCCGGTTCTCGAACCGGCACTAAAGGGTGGGGACTAAATCCTACCCCCCTTTAGTGCCGGTTCAACACGGCCCGACAACAAAGGCCCTCCATGTGGCATCTGCCGGCGCCGTGGGCTGAGGGGACCTTTAGTCCCGGTTGGTAACACCAACCGGGACTAAAAGTATTTAGTTTTTTTAGTTTTGTTTTATTTTTCCATTTAATTCTTTAGGGGTTTATGAATTAATTATGGTTATACGCCGTTATACAAATTTTGATACAGTACCAATTAAGAGGTTGTTATATCATTATGTTCATGATGAATTATTATATCATTGTGAGGAAGAAACATGGATTTTATTCATCCAAATGAATAAAAAGTGATCAAAAGTTGAATTAGTAGGACGACGATCCTACTAATTCAACTTTTGGTCACTTTTGATCCATCCACATGAATCTAATTAATCCGCTTCCCTTCCCCCAATGATATAACAAATCATCATGATAATCATGATCAACATCATCATCATATTAATATAAAAACTCTTGCATCATATCATCGCCAACAACACTATAGCTAATAATCATCATAGTCATTACCACCAACGATATTTAATCATCAATTTCGTCAATGAGACATGATATAACAAGTTGGTCACTAGTCATAATCACAACTCCTCCTCATCATCATCATCAACTCTAACACATTGTAGCACATAATAACACATTGTACCTAGGACCTAGTCCTCTCTCATAGGACCTACTCTACCCTCTCTTAGGTACAGTATCATAAAACAAGATAGGCACTGACTCTCCATTATGGATAATGGAGATCATCATGTATCCAATTCTTGGCCTATGCACAATGTTGCTTCCAAGTAGCTCTCTACGATTCACCATACATTTTTTCCAATCTTTGATTGTCATGTCTTCATCGATTTTAGAAATCTGGTATGGACAGGACTGATGCGTAGGCTGACCTGGCCATGGCGGCCCTAAGCTCATAACAACAATGCGACCTCTCGGAAACATCAGATGAGGCACACAATCCTTCGGGATTTTTTGTTGAAAAACATAGTAATAACTTTGTAGTTAGCCATGTAGTTTAGTTTTAGAAGAATTTATGCAAAAGATGCACGGATGTCGTAATAGTAGAAAAATCTTACCATGTCTCCATGGATGTTACCATAGTTCACCATGTGCACTAGTGGCACGTATTGACCATAATGTGCGGAGTTTGATAATAGCTATTGTAATTCTCAAGATGATTAAGAAATGCAGTAAGATGACCTTTCTCCTTATAAGTTAATTCTGCTTCATCATTGTAGTAGTAGGTTCTGTCTACCATCTTCTGTACATTTTTTGAAGAATGAAAATAAGTTGTCAATGCAAATAAGTTGTCAACTATTTTTAAATAAACAATATAAATTACTTAATAAATATGGTTGAGAAACTCACATAATGGTAGAATTGGAGGCACCTACACATCGACCCAGATGTCGATATTACCTTCAATTTCATCTTTCAGACGAATATCAAAGGTGATAAGCATATTAGGGTCAAATGCATAAGCCTTGCATAGTGCTCTCCAACTTTTGCATTCAAAATAGCAGTAGGTGTCTGCATTGTACAATTTTACGGCAAAAGTATAACTATGCTCGGTCCTCAAGTGAACTATCTTTACCTCCATACTTTTTTTAGTATTGAAACAAATCTTACCCAAGACAATATTTCTTGCATGGAAGGGGATACGCTAGTAGAATAGTAAAAAAATAAAATTATAAGTTGAAGCAAAAGAAGCAAAAGTCATGCTTAATTAAGAAAAAAAGACTTGTCGTTGTGACTTACTGTATCCATTTTGAACGTCTCATCCAGCATGATGCTGAATCTCCTACCATCAACTAGGAAAGGCTTGTCACATAGGCCACACTCGTCTTCGCAGTAATCACACATAGCGAATTCCTTTCGTCGTCAGACATTTCCTATGTTCATAGTTGAAGCATTTAAAATTGATCGAAGGAAACTACGAGAAAACTGATCAACACACAAATCACTACTACTTAATAAGCAACAGGTTGACTTTAGGTCTGTCGAGTCTTTCCTTCCTAAACTCTCATCTCACGTATATGGTGGGCACTCCTTCTGATATTGCGACCGTCGGTGATGGTGCCTCCTCCATTCGTCCCAAAGTGCATTACACCAAAATGTCTAGCACACTGGAATGAAGGAGAAGCGACCCCCATGACAACAATTGGGATTCTCCCTCTCTCATATATATATGGTGGACACTCTCCCTCACTGAAAGACACACAAGGAGCCGAAACAGACGTAAAAGTTAACCTGCTCCATATATCGAGCAATGACATAGAAAAATGCAACTTTTGCAAATACTAATTGCTATACATTGGATCAAATGTCAAAATTCATCAACTTTTTTCTATACATATATTGGATCAAAATGTAAAAATTCCTAGGTTGGGGACATTATATACTTCCAATTAAGCATATATACTCATTAAACATATATATTAATTAAACACTAATTATAGAAAAAAAACATTATATAAAAAATTTCAAAATTCATCTAATTACCATTTATATATCTAAAATTCATATAAAATTTCTATAACAAAAAGTATAAAAAACTAAAAAACCATTCATCTAAAATTTATATATCTAATTCATCTAACATTTCTATAACTAAAAGTATAAAAAACTTAAAAACAAAAAAACCCAGAAAATAAGAAAATGTGTGTGTGTGTGTGTGTTCATGCATATGTGTGTGTATGTGTGCGGGCTCGATCGATGGGAGGGCGGCCATGGAGGCAGGGGCTCATAGCGGGGCGACGGATGGCAAGGCGAGTCGAGTCATTGGCGACGGCGACTGCGATGACGACGACGACGACGGAGCACGAGCTCGAGGAGGGGGCGGCGCACGAATGGGATGGCTACGGGGGGTAGCGCGTTAGGGGCGGCCGCGGCGTGGGCAGCGCGTCGGGGGCGGCGACGGTGTGGGTGGCGATAGCATGGGCGGCGACGGCATCGGGGCGGTGCATCGGCGATCTCCTCTGTTCAGTGGTCGAACCGTCGAAGAGACAAAGAAGCAGGGGGAAAATGAAAAAATTTCAACTCCTACTTATATAGGAGGACCTTTAGTCGCGGTTGGTGGCTCCAACCGCGACTAAAGACCCCCCTTTAGTCACGGTTGGAGCCACCAACCGCGACTAAAGGTGAATTTCACCAGCCGAAGCGGCAGGAAGCAAAAACCTTTAGTCGCGGCTGGTGAAATTCACAGTTAGTCGCGGTTGGTGGCTCCAACCGTGACTAAAGGGGGGTCTTTAGTCGCGGTTGGAGCCACCAACTGCGACTAAAGACTAGTTCCTGGCACGGCGTAGTGCGGTGGAAGTTTAGTCCCACCTTGCCAGACGAGGGGCAGCCGCACTGGTTTATAGGCCACGCTACGCCTGCTCCCTCGAGCTCCTCTCTAAGCAGACCTATGTGGGCCTATCGAACCTATGTGGCCCCGTTGGGCCTAGTGTGCCTTGCGGGCCTGCATCCTGGCCCAAGTTGGGTTTCTAGTCGTATGCAGGCCGTAGCGGCCCAGTAGGCGGCCTATTTTTTAATTATTTTTCATTTTTTCATTTTTTGCTTTATTTATTTTCTTTTGTTTCTGAGATTTTTTGTGCATTATTGAGAGTTAATGAGTGAATCTTTTTGCGTTAGGTCATAAAAATTATAAACTTTCTGTTAGTGGCTGTAGTTTTCAAATTCGAATAGTTTAAATTTGAATTATTTGAAATTTGTGTGAATCACTAGTTTGTGAATAACTTTACTTTAAAAATCTGAAAATAGCAAATGAAGTCGGAAAGGGTTGAAAATTGATGGCCTCCCTTCGAATGGTGCATACTAAATGCACAAAAAGTCTGGAGTTGAAATAAGTTAAAAAAATGAAATGCCTTTGTAACAGGCGAGTTTTCGTCTGAAACCCTGATACTTCGAAAGAGATTGTCCATTTTGTACACGAAGTGCATCCAGTTTTGGCCGTAACCCTCTCAATTTTTTAGCACATGCCATGTGGGTGAAATGATGATACCATGCCAACTTTTAACCTTTTCAGAGTTCATTTGTAGTGCTTATCAATTGCAGGGTCATTTAGCTCAAAAAAGACACTAAATGCATGGAAAATAGCAAATGAAGTCGAAAAGGGTTGAAAATTGATGGCCTCCATTCGAATGGTCCATACTGAACGCACAAAAAGTCTAGAGTTGAAATAAGTTAAAAAATGAAATGCCTTTGTAACAGGCGAGTTTTCGTCTGAAACCCTATACTTCGAAAGAGATTGTCCATTTTGTACACGAAGTGCATCCAGTTTTTGCTATAACCCTCTCAACTCTTTAGCACATGCTATGAGGGTGAAATAATGATGCCATGCCAACTTTCAACCTTTTCAGAGTTCATTTGTAGTGCTTATCAATTTCAGGGTCATTTAGCTCAAAAAAATAGTAAATGCATGGAAAATGGCAAATGAAGTCGGAAAGAGTTGAAAATTGATGGCCTCCATTCGAATGGTCCATACTGAACGCACAAAACACATAAATACACTACTATTACAAAGATTCCCTTCGGTTTGTCCGAAGTGGGACTTTCTAGATATATATAAGTCGGGAAACTAACTAGAGAAGCCGATCACATCCCAGAGTGGGATCTTTGGGTGTAAAACTTTTTCTTCGCGTGTGTCCCTTTGTGTCGTAACCATGGGCAATCTTCATCATTTAACTTGATGCTCGGGTCAACATTCACTATGAAGGGAGCAATTTCATGAAACTTTTCATAATCTTCTGACATGTATGTCTTGTCCTCCACTCCCATGATGTTTCTTTTCCCTCAAAGAACTATGCGGCGCTTTGGCTCATCGCATGATGTATTTGCTTCCTTATCTTTTCTTTTTCTCGGCTTGGTAGACATGTCCTTCACATAGAAAACCTGCGCCACATCATTGGCTAGGATGAATGGTTCATCTGCGTACCCAAGATTGTTGAGATCCAGTGTTGTCATTCCGTACTGCTGGTCTTCCTTTACCCCGCCTCATGTCAGATTGACCCATTTGGACCTAAACAAAGGGACCTTCAAATCAAGTCCATAGTCAAGTTCCCATATCTCCTCTATGTCACCATATTATGTGTCCTTTGGCCCATTGTTGTTTGCTGCATCAAAGCAGACACCACTGTTTTGGTTGGCGCTCTTTTTATCTTGGGCGATCGTGTAAAATGTAATCCCGTTTATCTCATACCCTTTGAAAGTCAATATAGTCGAAGATGGTAACTTTGATAGCAAGTATAGTTCATCTTCAACAATTTTTTCATGCACGAGACATGTCTACAACCAACCGGCAAAAGTCATTGTTTGTTCATGTGTAATCCAATTGTCAGACTTCTCCGGGTGTTTGGAGCGTAGAATATTCTTGTGTTGCTCGATAGACGGAGCCACCAAGGCAGAACTTTGTAGAACTGTGTAGTGTGCTTGCGCCAAAGAATGCCCATCCCGGCATATTAGTGATTTCTTTCCTAGCGTGCCTTTTCCACCCAGTCTGCCCTCATGCCGTGATTCAGGAACACCTATCGGCTTAATGTCAGGAATAAAGTCAACACAAAACTCAATGACCTCCTCTATTTCATGTCCCTTGGAGATGCTTCCTTCTAGCCTAGCATGATTATAAACATATTTCTTTAAGACTCCCATGAACCTCTAAAATGGGAACATATTGTGTAGAAATACAGGAACCAGAATGGCAATCTCCTCGACTAGGTGAACTAGGACATGCGTCATGATATTGAAGAAGGATGGTGGGAACACCAACTCGAAACTGACAAGACATTGCACCAAATCATTCTCTAACCTTGGTAAGATTTCTAGATCGATTACCTTCTGAGAGATTGCATTCAGGAATGCACAAGCTTCACAATGGCTAATCAAACGTTTTCTGGTAGAAGCCCCCTCAATGCAACCGGAAGCAGTTGCGTCATAATCACGTGGCAGTCATGAGACTTTAGGTTCTGGAACTTTTTCTCTGCCATATTTATTATTACCTTTGTATACGACGAGAAGCCAGACAGGACCTTCATACTGAGAAGGCATTCGAAGAAGATTTCCTTCTTTTCTTTGGTAAGACAATAGCTGGCATGACCCTGAAACTGCTTTGGATCCATGCCTTCTTTTTCGTGCATACGTTGCTGGTCCTCCCATGCCTCCGACGTATCTTTTGTCTTCCCATACACACCCAAGAAGCCTAGCAGGTTCACGCAAAGATTCTTCATCATGTGCATCACATCGATTGCAGAGCGGACCTCGAGGTCTTTCCAATACGTTAGGTCCCAAAATATAGATTTCTTCTTCCACATGGGTGCGCGTTTGTCACCGTCATTCGGAACAGATTGTGCACCAAGACCCTTGCCAAAGATTACTTTTAAATCCTTGACCATATCAAGTATTTCATCACCCGTATGGTGGCGAGTCTTCTTCCGGTCATCTGCCTCACCTTTGAAATGCTTGCCTTTCTTTCTTACGGGATGATTGCTCTGAAGAAATCGATGATGCCCCAGATACACATTCTTATTACATTTATCCAAATATATACTGTCGGTATCATCTAAATAGTGCGTGCATGTGTGGTATCCCTTGTCTGTTTGTCCTGAAAGGTTACTGAGAGCAGGCCAATCATTGATGGTTACAAACAGCAACGCATGTAGGTCAACTTCCTCCTAATCTTTCGCATCCGACGCAGGTACACCTTTTCCATTCCACAGTTGTAAACGTTCTTCAACCAATGGCCTTAGGTACACATCAATGTCGTTGCCGGGTTGCTTGGGGCCTTGTATGAGCACTGGCATCATAATGAACTTCCGCTTCATGCACAACCAACGAGGAAGGTTATAGATATATAGAGTCACGGGCCATGTGCTATGATTGCAGTTCTGCTCCCCAAAAGGATTAATGCCATCCGCACTTAAACCAAACCATAGGTTCCTTGCGTCCTTTGCAAAGTCCTTCCACTTTCTCTCGATTTTTCTCGACTGCGACCCGTCAGCGGGCACTCTCAACTTCCCGTCTTTCTTACGGTTTTCGTTGTGCCATCACATCAACTTGGCATGCTCTTTGTTTTGGAACAAACGTTTCAACCATGGTATTATAGGAGCATACCACATCACCTTGGAAGGAATCTTATTCTTGGGGTGCTCGCCCTCAACATCACCAAGGGCATCATGGCCGATCTTATAGCGCAATGCACAGCATACCGGGCATGCATTCAAATCCTTGTACTCACTGCGGTAGAGGATGTAGTCATTAGGGCATGCATGTATATTCTTGACCTCTAATCCTAGAGGGCAGACAGCCTTCTTTGCTTCGTACGTACTCTCTGGCAATTCGTTGTCCTTTGGTAGCTTCTTCTTTAACATTATCAGCAACTTTTGAAATGCCTTGTCAGATACACAATTCTCTGCCTTCCATTGCAGCAATTCCACTGTGGTACCCAGATTTTTATTGTCATCTTCGCAATTTGGGTACAACCCTTTTTTGTGATCCTCTAACATGCGCTGCAACTTCAGCTTTTCCTTTTCACTTGCGCAGTTTCTCTTTGCATCGGCAATGGCCCGACCAAGATCATCAGCGGGCTCATCTGATGCCTCTTCTTCAGCTCCTTCCCATATTGTCGGCTCAGCTTCTTCCCCCATTGTTGTACCATTGTATTCATGGAACCCATGGCTAGGATAGTTTTCGTCATCCTCTTATTCTTCATTCTCTTCCATTAGGACCCCTCTTTCTCCATGCTTGGTCCAACAGTTATAGCCAGACATGAAAGCGGACTCAAACAGGTGCACGTGAATGGTTCTTGAGTTAGAGTAATTTCGATCATTCTTACAGCAAGCACATGGGCAATACATAAAACCATCCGGCCGCTTGTTTGCCTTAGCCACAACCAGAAATGTATACACGACATTAATGACTGGGGAGAGCATTGGTCCTCGTACATCCATTGCCGGCTCATCTTCATTACACAACACCGAAAAGACCAAACTAATGCAAGTTCGTACATAAAGTTCATACACACTTGTTCACATAAAACAACATACAAACTCTCTAGTTAAAGCATTTAAATGCGACAACAAATGCGATCAACATCGCAACTAAGGTAACAATTGATCCAACAACATAGTGATACCAAGCCTCACTATCAATGGCATATCTTTTAAGTTTTCTAATCTTCAAGCGCATTGAACCCATCTTGATCTTGTGATCATCGATGACATCGGCAACATACAACTACAGTTTCATATTCTCTTCTTCAACTCTTTTCAGTTTTTCTTTCAAATACTCGTTTTCTTTTTCAACTAAATTTAACTTCTTGACAAGAATATCTATATCGGTTGGAATCTCCGATTCACATACCTCATAGATAAAAATATCTATGTCAACTTGATTGGCATAATATTCATAAACACGAAATGCAACAAAGATTTATAAAAGAGAGTATATATATACCACATCCGCATCATAAACCGGACGAGGGCTGACGGGGACGGATTTAAAAACCATGCCACTATGTATAACAACCATATAGGTAAGAAAACTATACAAGTAACTAACTAAATCTTACAAACATGGTTTTTTAATAAAAATGATAAGAACAAGAGGCTCACAAAGGTGGTGCGGGCGATCGACGGTGGTTAAGACGAGGACAGGAAGGCACTAAGTAAACCACACCTACAAATGCAAAGTAAGAATTTAATTTGAGCTCAAATTGCATAAATCAAATAAAGTACCACATACAAACTAAAACCCACAAATTACTATAATTATAGAGCATTGCAAGAGCTAATATAGCAATGAGAGATGAAAGGACAAAGTTGCTAACCTTTGTGAACACTTGGATGGATGGGATGCCTCCAAACCTTGACAAATTTTGGAGAAAATGGAGGATGAGCTCGAGTAAGAGAGGAAGAACAGAGAGGAGAGGAAAGGGGAAGAACAGAGGACTCTGCTCAGGCTGGCGCCCGAGGGTTTCAATATAGGAGGACCTTTAGTCTCGGTTGGTGGCTCCAACCGTGACTAAAGGTTAGCCTATAGTTGCGGTTGGAGCCACCAACCAGGACTAAAGGTTCCCGTGGGGCCCCAGGCTATAGCCATCCTGCTACCACACCTTTAGTGCCGGTTCGTGGCACGAACCGGGACTAAAGGTCTGTAACGAACTGGCACTAATGATCCCCGTCATGAACCGGCACTAATGATCACATTAGTGCCGGTTCAAAAGCCACCCGCGACTAATGAGGCGGACAAAAGGTCTGTTTTCTACTAGTGTAATGGTATCTCGCTAGCCCTTTCTGAGAGCACAAAACATAAATGCAGAGCACCTCTGAAGAACGAGGGCTGACTGGACATTGTAATTCATGGTAAAAGAGATCCAATCATACTCATACTCAATATCAATTAATAGCAAAACATACAAATGACGGTGGTGCTCTCTAACAGGTGCCTTTTATAAGAGGATGATGACTCAACGGTAAAGTAAAATAGATAGGCCCTTCGTAGAGGGAAGCATTGATTTGCAGAGGTGCCAGAGCTCGAGCTTTTAAAACAAGGATGAATAATCATTTTGAGAGGTATTCCTTCATTGCCAACATAACAACTAAGAGATCTCGATATCTTCGATGCTAGATACATTATATGCGGTTCCCAAACAGAATAGTAAAGTTTTTACTCCCCCTCCACCAAATCAATCACACTCCACGGCAGGCCGAATCCATGGGTACCGTCCATACAAACACAATCTTGGGGGAGTTTTGTTTTATTATACTTTGATTTGAATTTTGAGCATGGGACTGGGAATCCCGAATACCAGCCACTTTCTCGTGAATGATAGTGAATCAACACATATTGTGAGAATAACCCACCTAGCATGGAAGATACTGATAGCCCCTAGTCACTACATGAGCGATTTGGGCATACAAGAAGGAATATTTATTTGAAGGTTTGGAGAATGGCACATGCAAATTTACTTGGAACGGCAGGTAAATACCGTATATAGGTAGGTATGGTGGACTCATATGGAACAACTTTGGGTTTATGGAGATGGATGCACAAGAAGTATTCCCGCTTAGTACAAGTGAAGGCTAACAAAAGACTGGGGAGCGACCAACTAGAGAGCGAGAACAGTCATAAACATGCTTTGGGATTAACCAACGTTCAATGCAAGCATGAGTAGGATATAAATCACCATGAACATAAACATTGTGGAGGCTATGTTGGTTTGTTTCAACTACATGCGTGAACATGTGCCAAATCAAGCCACTCGAATCATTCAGAGGAGGATACCATTCTATCGTACTACATCACAACCATTTTAATGCGCATGTTGGCACTCAAGACAAACCATTATCCACTCTTAGCTAATTAAGCATGTCATGAGAAACTATAATCTCTAATTGTCATTGGAAACATGTTTCATCTATAATGGGCTGAATTAAGAACGATGAGCTAATCATATTTACAAAAGTAAGATAGGTCGAGTTCATAACAGCTTTTCTCCATCTCAGTCATTTCATCATATATCGTCATTATTGCCTTTCACTTGCACGACCGAACGGTGTGAATAATAATAAGAGTGCATGTGCATTGGACTAAGCTGGAATCTGCAAACAATAACTCAAAAGGGAAGACAAAGAAATATGGCCTCTATATAAGATAAACAATAATGCATATGAGAGCCACTCAATATGTCATCGTTGTCTTCTCCTTACGACCCAAAGAAAAGAAAGGAAAATTATTTACACGAGAAAGCTCCCAACAAGCAAAAGAAGAACAAGAAATCTTTTTGGGTTTTCTATTAATGATACAACTAAACAAACTTAAAAGGTAAAGCTAGAACTATTTTTTTTATTTTGTTAAAGATTGATTAAACTCACAAGAAGAAAACAAAAATAACAAATAAACTAGCATGAATAATACAATGAAAAAGTATGAACACCGACTAATAAGATGAGTGTGTGAACATGAATGTAATGTCGGTGAGAAATACGTACTCCCCCAAGCTTAGGCTTTTGGCCTAAGTTGGTTTAGGGCCATGGCTGGAAATAACCCTCTCCTTGATACTCCGGAGGATACCGAGGGTTCCACTGGTTGGCGAACTCCTGGGGCTCACATGGAAAAACTGGGGCTTGGTATGGATCAAGAGCTGGTGCCGGCTCAGGTGCTGGGGGTTGCGACAAACCTCAATATATATGTCATCGGGCATAATAGTATACCTGCCTGAATGAATATCGAACAAAGAAGGGGCAAACAGAGTAATAATCTCACAAGTACCCTGACTAAATACTAAGTTGTAAAGCACCCTTTTATCATTATCTTTCTCAATAAAATAATGTGCTACCATACTATTATAATCTAAATGTCTTGTAGGAAGCAACATTTCATTTTCCTCGTCAAGCCTAATAGGTATCTCAAAGTGTTTAGCTAAACGGGATGCATATATACCTCCAAATATGGGACCCTTTGAACGGTTTAAATTCAACCATTGGGCCACGATGGCGCCCAAACTAAAAGTTTTATCAGTAAGTAAAGCATGGCACAAAATAGCAAGGTCAGGAGTACTAAGGCTTCCACTCTCGCCTCGACCAAGTAGACATCTACCAGCAAATAATGAATAATAGCGTAAAACAGGAAAATGTACACTAGCTGCTCTAGCCTTTGACACCCCTCTCTCTTCCCCCACAGTGATTGCGGCAATAAAATACGCCATGTCTCTAGGATGTGGTTTACTAATGCTTCCCTCAAAAGGTATTTTGCAAACATTGCAAAAATCGTAAAGTGACATTTCCTTAGGCACATCATATAAATGAAATTCTACCATGGGAGGATTTTTCCTAGGATAAAAGTGAATATTTTGCACGAAAGTATTAGTGAGTAAGAGGTATTGGCCACACTTATCGTGGAGGAAGTCGGTGATGCGCGCATTTTCTGCAAATAATAGAGATCTTCATAAATTCTAACCGCTCTAAAGAATGCTTCACTTGTCCATTCACATGGATGAACCTCCGTGGTACGACGGATATTATATTTAGGATTCTCACTTTCTTTTTCTTTAAAACCCTGGCTTGAAGAGCCTCTCAACAATCTCCTAATCATCTCTTTTGCTAAAAATTATTTCTGAAATTTTTAGTGAATCAAAATAATAGTGAACAAAACTCAACAAAACTCATAGCAACTACTCCCACAAGTGCCTAGAAGCTATATCATGCATCAAAACTACTTGGGACCATATAAATTTAACATACAAGCTCAAGAACAAGGTCGCCACAACAGCAAAAATTTGCAATATGTAAAGCAGTAGAACCAAAACTAATTGGACCATTGGAGGAGTCACATACCGATGAGCAATCCCCTAAAACAGTTTTGCAAATGGAGCTTTGAGTAAAGAGATCGAAAATGGTAGAAAAATGAGCTAGAACATGGGTTTGAACAATGGTGGGATCTTTTTTGGAGGAAGAAGAAGTGGACGGTTGCTAGAATAAATGAGGGGGGCCCACATGGGACCCACAAGCCACTATGGCGCGCTCAGGGGGTGGGCGTGCCCTGCAGGCTTGTGGCCCACTAGTGCAGCCCCTAATGCATACTCAGTGCCAAAAATTCTTAAATGTTCCGTAAAAAATCGGACTAAATTTTCAAGGAATTCTGGGACCTTTTATTTTTAGGTCATTTTTCTATTGCACCGATAAAACAGAAAATAGGAAAATAATGGCATTTTTACTAAATTGAAACTAAGGAACAGAGAATAAAAGTTGGTTATAGAAGGTAGTGCTTTCTAAATTCATCCATCTCATGCTCGTCAAAAAGAGTCCATCAATAAGGTTGATCAAGTCTTATTGACAAAAAAAATTCGAATGACATGAAACCGGAGAATTTTAAAATGACACTAGGTTACCTCAATGGGGATATGCATGTCCCCAACAGTAAGTATATCATATTTCTTCTTAGCAGTAGGGAGAGGGAATTCAAAACCTCCAATAATAATCGTTGGAATTTTTTCAATGGAGTTGATACTATGAACTTGAGGTTGTTTCTTCGGAAAATGAATTGTACGATCATTACCATTAACATGAAAAGTGACATTGCTCTTGTTGCAATCAATAACAGCCCCTGTAGTATTCAAAAAGGGTCTACCAAGGATGATCAACATATTGTCGTCCTCGGGAATATCAAGAATAACAAAGTCCGTTAAGATAGTAACATTCTCAACAACAACAACAGGCACATCCTCGCAAATACCGATGGGTAAAGCAGTTGATTTATCAGCCATTTGGAATGAGATTTCAGTAGGTGTCAACTTATTCAAATCAAGTCTACGGTATAAAGAGAAAGGCATAACACTAACACCAGCTCCAAGATCACATAAAGAAGTTTTACCATAATTTCCTTTTATAGAGCATGGTATAGTAGGTACTCCGGGATCTCCTAGTTTCTTAGGTATTCCTCCTTTAAAAGTATAATTAGCAAGCATGGTGGAAATCCCAGCTTCCGGTATCTTTCTTTTATTTGTCACAATATCTTTCATATACTTAGCATAAGGAGACATTTTCAAAATATCAGTCAAGCGCGTACGCAAAAAGACAGGTCTAAGCATTTCAACAAAGCGCTCAAAATCCTCATCATAATTTTTCTTGGATGGTTTAGGAGGAAAGGTCATGGGCTTCTGAACCCATGGTTCACTTTCTCTACCATGTTTCCTAGCAATGAAGTCTCTTTTATCGTATCTTTTATTCTTAGGTTGTGGGTTATCAAGATCATCAGCAGGTTCAATCTCCATATCATTATCATTACTAGGTTGAGCATCAACATGAACATCATTATTAATGTTATCACTAGGATCATGTTCATCACCAGATTGTGTCTCAACATTTGGATTCTCAGATGTATCTATAACAGGTTCACTAGTAGCATGCAAAGTACTATCATCATTCTTTTTTCCTACTCTTATTGGAGTGAATAGGTGCATCAGTATTAACTCTTTGAGAATCTTGCTAAATTCTCTTAGGATGGCCCTCAGGATACAAAGGTTCATGAGTCATTCTACCACCTCTAGTCACAACTTTAACAGAAGGATCATTGTCTTTACTATTCATCTCATTAAGCAAATCATTTTGCGCCTTAAGTACTTGTTCTACTTGAGTAGTTACCATGGAAGCATGTTTACTAATAAGCTTAAGATCATTGACAGTTCTACTCAAATAATCACCCAAGCGATCAAGCATGTAAGCATTATGTTTCAATTGTATACTAACATAAGCATTGAAATTTTCTTGCTTCACCATAAAATTATCAAATTCATCCAAGCATTCTCTAGCACACTTATTATAAGGAATATCTCTTTCATCAAATCTACAGAGAGAACTTACCTCTACTACCTGTGTCAGGTTAGCAAGACCATGTATCTCTTCAATAAATGGTAGATTATTAACATATTTAGCTTTAATACCTTTTCTTTCATAGATTTCTTTGCCTCTTGCATATCGTCAGGACTGATGAATAGAATACCTCTTTTCTTCGAAGTTGGCTTTGGAGGTGGTTCGGGAATAGTCCAATCATTATCATTGCTCAATATATTATTCAATAGTAATTCAGCTTGTTCAATAGTTTGTTCCCTGAAAACACAACCAGCACAACTATCTAGGTGGTCCCTAGAAGAATAGGTTAGTCCATTATAAAAGATATCAAGTATTTCATTTTTCTTGAGAGGATGATTAGGCAAAGCATTAAGTAATTGGAGAAGCCTCCCCCCAAGTTTGTGGGAGACTCTCTTCTTCAATTTGCACAAAGTTAAATATTTCCTGCAAGGCAGCTTGTTTCTTATGGGCAGGAAAATATTTTTTAGAGAAGTAATAAATCATATCCTGAGGACTACGCACACAACCAGGAGCAAGAGAATTAAACAATATCTTAGCATCACCCTTTAATGAGAAAGGAAACAAACTAAGAATATAGTAATAGAGCATTTTTTTCCTCATGAGTAAATAGGGTGGCTATATCATTCAATTTAGTAAGACGTGGAACAACAGTTTCAGATTCATAACCATAGAAAGGATCAGATTCAAGCAAAGTAATTAAGTCAGAATCAATGGAGAATTCATAATCCTTATCAGTAACAAAGATAGGTGAAGTATCAAACTTAGGATCATATTGCATTCTAGCATTCAAAGATTTTTCTTTCCACTTGCGAAGCAATTTCTTAAGATCATCTCTATCCTTACAAGCTAGAAAGTCCCTACCTACCTCTGCTTCCATAACATAACCTTCAGGTATATCAGGCAATTCATATCTAGGAGAGATAGGTCTAGTAGGTGTATCATAGTGTTCAGTTTCAATAATTTCATCAAATTCAGAAATATTATGAGTTTCAGCATTGGCTCTAGCAATTTGTTCATCAAGAAATTCACCCAGTGGCACAGTATCATCAAGCAAAGTATCATCATAAGCATCATGCATAGCAGAAGTAGCATCATCAATTACTTGCGACATATCAGAATGACTAGCAGGTGGTGGTGTCGCAAATTTACTCATAACAGAAGGTGAATCAAGTGCAGAGCTAGATGGCAGTTCCTTACCTGTCCTCGTAGTTGAGGGGTAGATCTTGGTTTTTGGATCTTTAAGATTCCTCATACTGATCAATACATATATATCCCAAGTGACTCAGAGAATAAAGCTATGCTCCCCGGCAATGGCACGAGAAAAAGATCTTGAGAACCCAGAAGTATAGGGGATCGCAATAGTTTTCGAGGGTAGAGTATTCAACCCAAATTTATTGATTCGACACAAGGGGAGATAAAGAATATTATTGAGTATTAGCAGCTGAGTTGTCAATTCAACCACACCTGAAAGACTTAATATCTGTAGCAAAGTATTCAGTAGCAAAGTAGTATGGAAGTAACGGTAACGCTATCAAAAGTAACAGTAGCAGTTTTATAGTGATTGTAACAGTAGCAACGGAGAAGTAACTTAGCAAGGATCAGTATGTGGAAATCTCATAGGCAATGGATTGGTGATGGATAATTATGTTGGATAGCATTCATCATTAAACGGTAACATAGGGTGACACAGAACTAGCTCCAATTCATCAATGTAATGTAGGCATGTATTCCATATATAGTCATACGTGCTTATGGAAAAGAACTTACATGACATCTTTTGTCCTACCCTTCCGTGGCAGCGGGGTCCGATTGGAAACTAAGGGATATTAAGGCCTCCTTTTAATATCCCTTAGTTTCCAATCGGACCCCGCTGCCACGGGAGGGTAGGACAAAAGATGTCATGCAAGTTCTTTTCCATAAGCACGTATGACTATATATGGAATACATGCCTACATTACATTGATGAATTGAAGCTAGTTCTGTGTCACCCTATGTTACCGTTTAATGATGAATGCTATCCAACATAATTATCCATCACCGATCCATTGCCTACGAGCTTTCCACATATTGATCCTTGCTAAGCAACTCCTCCGCTTTTACTGTTACAATCACTATAAAACTACTACTGTTACTTTTGCTACCGTTACCGTTACTTCCATACTACTTTGCTATTGAATACTGTGTTGCAGCTATTAAGCCCTTTAGGTGTGGTTGAATTGACAACTCAGCTGCGAATACTCGAGAATATACTTTGGCTCCCCTTGTGTCTAATTAATAAATTTGGGTTGAATACTCTACCCTCGAAAACAGTTGTGATCCCCTATACTTGTGGGTTATCCGGGTGGGATAGTGGAAGAAACCTAGATAAGTCTGCATCTCAACCTCGTGGAAGCGTAAGTCAGTGAGAGCCTCCGTCGCATCAAACTAGATTTCCAACTCCGGGGTGGAAGCCGTTCCACCCTTGGAAGAGCGTGAATAGCTACCAAGGTTCAAGCTCGGGATCAAGTAAGCCTGTGTGTGATACTCGTACACTGACTCAGCCAGCTTCTCCCGAAACACCTGGTACACTAGATCTTCGCCGTGAGGGTATAGTCGAAGCCAGACGTTCCGAAGCAGTACAGGAAAGGTGGACAGTGCAGGCTCATGATGATAGTGGTATGGAACTCGTGCCATCTACACTCACAATTCCACTGTTAGTAAAACAATGAATCATGATGCATGCCATGCAACAATCAAATGCAGCAAGCAAGATGCACACTCAAGGTCCTACACTAAGGGGATTCTAACGTAGGTTACCTAGGGTGTCCTACAGTCAGCATGGCTCTAATACCAAGCGTTGTGGCACCCTAGCTCAAAGAACCGGATTACTAGTGTTTCCGTCCCAAAGATCATGTCCTCTGGAAAGACACAACAACTTGGAACGGAACTGAACTGACTTTATTGATTGTTCTCGGGTACAAGCTCGTATTTTACAATGATAGCAAGACCCAAAGGCACCCTCAGTACTATGAAAATATCTACATTATTTGTGGAACATAGCAAGGCCTCGGAACTACTAAGTACTTCTACAGCGTAGCAGAACATAGCGGCAACTCCATCCATAGGGACACTGTTGTGGACACATCCTAGTTAGCGTAGCACGAACTATTGAGACCTCCGTCCTCGGCTTCTCCTGCATCTGGCAAGGTGAGTACTTTGAATGTACTTGCAAGCCCACAACAACCAAGTAATGCAACAAACAATAGCATGGCAACCAATGTGTAAAATATCAACTTCCTCTCTTCCGGGTTGTCCCACAACCCTCGGAATACTCATAAACATCGAGTACTTCCGAACACAAGACGAGTTCTTCCATCATTACTAACACTTCTACGGTTGACCATCTACTGAGGTCTGGATGGGTTGTCCAATTCCGTGGACGTGGCTATTCGAATAGATTTGACACTCGGCAGAGGTTGCACACTTTACCCACACCATGAAGCACCTGGCCTCGTGATCCCAATTGGGTGGACCAGCATCGCTTCAACGAAACCCGCCTGGCCCGTGACTCTCTCATCGTACCACCGGCATGTTGGAAATATGCCCTAGAGGCAATAATAAATTAGTTATTATCATATTTCCTTGTTCATGATAATCGTTTATTATCCATGCTATAATTGTATTGATCGGAGACTTAGATGCATGTGTGGATACATGGACAAAACATGTCCCTAGTATGCCTCTAATAGACTAGCTCGTTGATCAAAGATGGTTAAGGTTTCCTAGCCATTTACATGAGATGTCATTTGAACGGGATCACATCATTAGGAGAATGATGGGATGGACAAGACCCAAACTACAAACATAGCATATGATCGTGTCAGTTTATTGCTATTGTTTTCTGCATGTCAAGTATATGTTCCTATGACCATGAGATCATGCAACTCACGGATATCGGAGGAGTGCCTTGTGTGTATCAAATGTCGCAACGTTACTGGGTGACTATAAAGGTGCTCTACAGGTATCTCCGATGGTGTCTGTTGAGTTGGCATGGATCGAGACTGGGATTTGTTACTCCGTGTGACGGAGAGGTATCTCGGGGCCCACTCAGTAATACAACATCACAATGAGCCTTGCAAGCAATGTGACTAATTGTTAGTTGCGGGATCTTGTATTACGGAACAAGTAAAGAGACTTGCAGGTAACGAGGTTGAACTAGGTATGGAGATACCGACGATCGAATCTCGGGCAAGTAACATACCGAAGAACAAAGGGAACATACTACGGGATTAACTGAATCCTTGACATAGAGGTTCGACCAATAAAGATCTTCGTAGAATATGTAGGAACCAATGTGGACATCCAGGTCCCACCATTGTTTATTGACCGTAGAGGTGTCTCGATCATGCCTACATAGTTCTCGAACCCGCAGGGTCTGCACACTTAAGGTTTGATGACGTTTCGGTAGTATAGAGTTATGTATGGTGGTGACCGAAGTTTGTTCGGAGTCCCGGATGAGATCCTAGACGTCACGAGGAGCTCCAGAATGGTCCGGAGGTAAAGATTCATATATAGGAAGTCCTGTTTTGGTCGTCGGAAAAGTTCCGGGCTTATCGGTAGTGTACCGGGAGTGCCTGTAGTGTACCGGGAGACCATCGGGAGGGGAATTTCGACCCAAGAGGCTACATGGGCTGTGGGAGAGTAAATACCAGCCCTTAGTGGGCTGATGGAAATCCCACACAAGGCCCATGAGGCTGGGAAGAAAAGCCCAAAGAGAAAAAGGTGGAAAAAGGCAAAAAAAAAAATAGGGTGAATCCTAGTCCTACTAGGATTGGAGGTGGATTCCACCTCTCCCACTTGATTTGGCCGACCCAATTGCTGGTCCTTTGAGGGCCAAGCCTCCTCCTCTCTTCCTCTTATATATACTAGAGGTTTAGGGTTTTTTGGCACCAGATTTCAGCCACGTGCAAACCCTAATCTCTAGTGCATAGTTTCTCCTCTAGATCGGTTTTCTGCAGTGCTTAGGCGAAGCGCTGCCAGAATTGCTCCACCACCATCACCGGAGCGCCGTCACGCTGCCGGTGAACTCTTCTCCCTCTCCACTTCCTCTTGCTGGATCAAGATGGTGGAGATCGTCGTCAAGCTACACGTGTGCTGAACGCGGAGGTGCCGTCTGTTCGGCGCTAGATCGGAAGGACCGTGAACAAGATCGTGAGACCGTTCGTGATGAGTTCACGGGACGGATCGTGATGAGATCGTGGGATGGATCGTGATGAGATTGCGGGATGGATCGTGATGAGTTCGCGGGACGGATCGTGATTGGATAACGGGACGGATCGTGATGTGATCGCGGGACGCTCGGCGATTTGGATCGCGAAGATGTTCGACTACACCAACCGTGTTTCTTAATGCTTCCCGCTTAGCGATCTACAAGGGTATGTAGATCCACTCTCCCTCTCATAGATGCTCATCACCATGGATAGATCTTGCGTGTGCGTAGGAAATTTTTTGTTTCCCATGCAATGTTCCCTAACAGTGGCATCATGAGCTAGGTCTATGTGTAGATGAGATCTCGAGTAGAACACAAAGAGTTTGTGGGCGTTGATGCTTAGATTGCTTCCTCCCTTGGTTGGATTTTGGTTCAGCGGTATTGTGAGATGAAGCGGCCCGGACCAACATTACTCGTACGCTTACGAGAGACCGGTTCCCTCGACCGCAACTTGTTGCATAGATGGCTTGCGGGTGGCAGTTTCTCTCACTTTAGTTGGATCGGATTCGACAAAGGCGGTCCTTGAGAATGTTGAAAAGCAAATTATGTATCACCGTTGTGGTTTATGCGTAGGTGAGAATCGTTCTTGCTAGAAACCCATAGCAGCCACGTAAAACATGCAACAACAATTAGAGGACGTCTAACTTGTTTTTGCAGGGTATGTTGTGATATGATATGGCCAATTACATGATGTGATATATGTGATGTATGAGATGATCATGTGATGTATAAATTATCACGACTTGCATGTCGATGAGTACGGCAACTGGCAGGAGCCATAGGGTTGTCTTTAATTATTGTATGACCTGCATGTCAATCATTAAGCGCTATCTAATGCTTTATTTTATCGCTACGGTAGCAATAGTAGTAGAAGCATGTTGGGCACAACAACCCCGTTGGCGACATGTTGATGGAGATCAAGATGATGGAGATCATGGTGTCATGTCGGTGACGATGGAGATCATGCTGGAGATCAAAAGCACAAGTTCATGGCCATATCATGTCACTTATGATTTGCATGTCATGTTAATCCTTTTATGCACCTTGTTTTGCTTAGGATGACGGTAGCATTATAAGGTGATCCCTCCCTTAATTTCAAGATAAATTTTGTTCTCCCCGAGTGTGCACCGTTGCGAAAGTTCGTCGTGTTGAGACACCACGTGATGATCGGGTGTGATAGACTCTACGTTCACATACAATGGGTGCAAGCCAGTGTTGCACATGCAGAACACTCGAGTTAAACTTGACGAGCCTAGCATGTACATACATGGCCTCGGAACACAAGAGACCGAAAGGTCGAACATGAGTCATATAGTAGATATGATCAACATGATGATGTTCACCATTGTAACCACCTCAACTCACGTGATGATCGGACTTGAGTTGGTGAATTTGGATCATGTATCACTCGGATGACCGGAGGGATGTCAATTTGAGTGGGAGTTCTTAAGTAATATGATTAATTGAACTCATTATCATAAACATACTCAGTAGTGTGTTTGCAAAATTATGTTGTAGATTACTAGCTCCCGCTGTAGCTCCCTTGAATTTTTATATGTTCCTAGAGAAATAGAGTTGAAAGATGATGATAGCAATATTGCGGACTAGCTCCGTGATGGGAGGATTGTCCTCATTGTTGCACAGAAGGCTTATGTCCTTAATGCACCTCTCAGTGTGCCAACCCCTCTAGCATCGTTTGTAGATGTTGTGAACATCTGACAGGCACGTTCTCATGACTACTTGATAGTTTAGTGCGTCATGCATTACGGCTTAGAATTGAGGCTCCGAAACGTTTTGAACGTCACGGAACATATGAGATGTTCTAAGAGCTGAAATTAGGATCTCAGGCTCGTGCCCGTGTTGCGAGATATGAGATCTCCAACAAGATTCTTTGCCTGCAAGATGAAGGAGAATAGCTCAATCGTTGAGCATGTGCTCAGATTGTCTTGGTGCTACAATCGCTTGAATCGAGTGGGAGTTGATCTTCCGGATAAGATAGTGATTGATATTGTTCTCCAAGTCACTGTCACTAAGCTACTAGAACTTGGTGATCAACTATAAAATGCTAGGGATAGAAATAAAGATCCCTGAGCTGTTCGCGGTGTTTGACACCGCGAAGGTAGAAATCAAGAAGGAGCATCAAGTGTTGATGGTTAGTCAAACCACTAGTTTCGAGAAGGGCAAGAGCAAGGAGGGAAACTTCATGGATAGCAAGTCAGTTGCTGCTCCAGTGAAGCAACCTAAAGTTGAACTCAAACCCGAGACTAAGTGCTTCGATTATGAGGAGAGCGGTCGCTGAAGCGGAACAACCCTAGATACTTGGTAGATAAGAAGGCTGGCAATGTCAACAGAAGTATATTTGATATACGTGTTATTGATGTGTACCTTGCTAGTACTGCTAGTAGCACCTGGGTATTGGATACCGGTTCGGTTGCTAAATGTTAGTAACTCGAAATAAAAGCTACGGAATAAACGGAGAACTAGCTAAGGGTGAGGTGGCGATGTGTATTGGAAGTGTTTCCAAGGTTGATGTGATCGACATCGCACACTCTCTCTACCTTCGGGATTAGTAACAAACCTAAATAAGTGTTATATGGTGTTTTGCGTTGAGCATGAACGTGATTAGATCATGTTTATTGCAACACGGTTATTCATTTAAGTTAGAGAATAATGGTTATTCTGTTTACATGAATAATACCTTCAATGGTCATGCACCCAGTGAGAATGGTTTGTTGAATCTTGATCATAGTAATACACATGTTCATAACATTGATGCCAAAAGATGCAAAGTTAATAATGATAGTATCACATACTTGTGGCACTGCCGCTAAATGTCATATTGGTATAAAACGCATGAAGAAACTCCATGCTGATGGATCTTTGAACTCTTTCGATTTCGAATCGGTTGAGACATGTGAACCATGCCTCTTGGTCAAAGATGACTAAGGACCCCGTTTTATGGTTTGACGGAGCGGGCAAGTGATTTATTGGAAATGATACATGTTGATGTATGCAATCCAATGAGTCTTGTAGCGTGCGGTGGATATCGTTATTTTCTTACCTTCACTGATGATTTGGGTAGATATAGTGTATGTTTACTTAATGAAACACAAGTCTGAATCGTTTGAAAAGTTCAAGCAAATTCAGAGTGAAGTTTAAGATCATCGTGACAAGAAGATAAAAATATCTGCGATATGATCGTGGAGGTGAATATCTGAGTTATGAGTTTGGCATACAACTTTAGACAATGTGAAAGTTGTTTCACAACACATGCCACCTGGAACACCATAGTGTGATGGTATGTCCGAACGTCATAGTCATGCTCTATTGGATATGGTGCATGTTATGATGTCTCTTATCGTTTTGCTACTATAATTTTGGGGTTGTGCATTAGAGACAACTACATTCACTTTAAATAGGGCACCATCGAAATCCGTTGAGATGACACCGTGTGAATTATGGTTTGATAGAAACCTAAGCTGTCATTTCTTGATGTTTGGGGCTGCGACACTTGTGTGGAAAATGTTTTCACCTAATGAGCTCGAACCCAAAGCGGACAAATGCATCTTCGTAGAATACCCTAAGAATAGTTGGGTGAACCTTCTATCTCAGATCCAAGCATAAAGTGTTTGTTGCTGAAACGGGTCCTTTCCCGAGAAAAGGTTTCTCTCGAAAGAATTTAGTGGGAGGAAGATAGAACTTGATGAGGTTGTTGAACCTTTGTTTCAACCAGAGAGTAGCGCAGCGCAGAAAGTTGTTTCTGTGAAGCCTACGTTAGTTGAAGAGGAAGTCAATGATGATGATCATGAAACTTCGGATCAAAGTTACTATCGAACCTCGTAGGTCGACAAGGACGTGTACTGCTCCAGAGCGGTACGACAACCCTATCTTGGAGGTCATGTTGTTGGACAACAATGAACCTACGAGTTGTGGAGAAGCGATGATGGTCCCGGATTCCGACAAATGGTTAGAGGCCATGAAATCCGAGAAAGGATCCATATATGAAAACCAAGTATAGACTTTGGTAGACTTGCTCGTTGGACGGCAGGTCGTTGAGTACAAATGGATCTTTCAAATGAAGACACACGCTGATGGTGAATGTCACCATTTATAAAGCTCGACTTGTCGCAAAGAAAGTTTCCGACAAGTTCAAGGAGTTGACTGCGATGAGATTTTCTCACTCGTAGCGATGCTAAAGTCTGTTAGAATTATGTTAGCAGTTGCTGCATTTTTCAATTATGAAATCTGGCAGATGGATGCCAAAACATCGTTTCCTTTCTTGAGGAAAGGTTGTATGTGATACAACCAGAAGGTTTGTCAGTCCTAAGGATGCTAAAAGGTGTGCAAGCTTTAGTGATCCTTCTATGAACTAAAGCAAGCATCTCAAAGTTGGAATATACATTTTAATGAGGTGATTAAAGTTTTTGAAATTTATACAAAGTTTATGAGAAACTTGTATTTACAATAAAGTGAGTGGGAGCACTATAGAATTTCTGATTAGTATATGTGGATGACATATTGTTGATCGGAAATAACGTAGAATTTCTGGAAAGCATAAACGGTTGTTTGAAAAGTGTTTTTCAAAGTAAGACCTGGATAAAGCTACCTAATTGTTGAGCATCAAGATTATAGAGATAGATCAAGATACTTGATGAGACTTTCAATGAATACATACCTTGATAAGATTTTGAAAGAGTTCAAAATGGATCAGTCAGAGAAAGTGTTCTTGCCTGATTTGTAAGGTATAAAGTTGAGTAAGACTCAATGCCCAGTGACTGCAGAAAATAGAGAAAAGATGAGTGACATCCCCTATGCTTCAGCCATAGGCTCTATCATGTATGCAATGCTGTGCACAAGACCCGATGTCAGCCTTGCCATAAGTATGTCCAGAAGGTTTCAAAGTGATCCTGGAATGGAGCACTGGATAGAGGTCAAGATTATCCTTAGTAACTAAAAGACTAAGGAGATGTTTCTCGATTATGGAGGTGATAAAGAGTTTGTCGTAAAGAGTCACGTCGATGCAAGCTTTAACACCAATCCAGATGACTCGTAGTAGCAATCTGGATACGTATAGCGGAGCAGCCATTTGGAATAGTACCAAGTGGAGTGTGGTAACAGTGTTTATGGTTTGACATAGAAATTTGCAAAGTACACACGGATCCGAATGTCGCAGACCCGTTGACTATGAGACCTCTCTCACATGCAAAGCATGATCGAGCCCCAGAACTCATTGGGTGTTAGATTCATAACAATGCAAATCACATCGTGATGTGAACTAGATTATTGACTCTAGTGCAAGTGGGAGACTATTGGAAATATGCCCTAGAGGCAATAATAAATTAGTTATTATCATATTTCCTTGTTCATGATAATCGTTTATTATCCATGCTATAATTGTATTGATCAGAGACTTAGATGCATGTGTGGATACATGGACAAAACATGTCCCTAGTATGCCTCTAATAGACTAGCTCGTTGATCAAAGATGGTTAAGGTTTCCTAGCCATTGACAAGAGATGTCATTTGATAACGGGATCACATCATTAGGAGAATGATGGGATGGACAAGACCCAAACTACAAACATAGCATATGATCGTGTCAGTTTATTGCTACTGTTTTCTGCATGTCAAGTATATGTTCCTATGACCATGAGATCATGCAACTCACGGATATCGTAGGAGTGCCTTGTGTGTATCAAACGTCGCAACGTAACTGGGTGACTATAAAGGTGCTCTACAGGTATCTCCGATGGTGTTTGTTGAGTTGGCATGGATCGAGACTGGGATTTGTTACTCCATGTGACGGAGAGGTATCTCGGGGCCCACTCGGTAATACAACATCACAATGAGCCTTGCAACCAATGTGACTAATTGTTAGTTGCGGGATCTTGTATTACGGAACGAGTAAAGAGACTTGCAGGTAATGAGGTTGAACTAGGTGTGGAGATACCGACGATCAAATCTCGGGCAAGTAACATACCGAAGAACAAAGGGAACATCATACGGGATTAACTGAATCCTTGACATAGAGGTTCGACCGATAAAGATCTTCGTAGAATATGTAGGAACCAATGTGGACATCCAGGTCCCGCCATTGGTTATTGACCGTAGAGGTGTCTCGGTCATGTCTACATAGTTCTCGAACCCGTAGGGTCCGCACACTTAAGGTTTGGTGACATTTCGGTAGTATAGAGTTATGTATGGTGGTGACCGAAGTTTGTTCGGAGTCCTGGCTGAGATCCTAGACGTCACGAGGATCTCCGAAATGGTCCGAAGGTAAAAATTCATATATAGGAAGTCCTGTTTTGGTCGCCGGAAAAGTTCCTGGCTTATCGGTAGTGTACCGGGAGTGCCGGGAGTGTACCGGGAGACCATCGGGAGGGGTATTTCGACCCAAGAGGCTACATGGGCTGTGGGAGAGTAAATACCAGCCCTTAGTGGGCTGGTGGAAATCCCACACAAGGCCCATGAGGTTGGGAAGAAAAGCGTAAAGAGAAAAAGGTGGAAAAAGGCAAAACAATAGGGTGAATCCTAGTCCTACTAGGATTGGAGGTGTATTCCATCTCTCCCACTTGATTTGGCTGACCCAATTGCTGGTCCTTTGAGGGACAAGCCTCCTACTCTCTTTATCTTATATATACTAGAGGTTTTAGGGTTTTTTGGCACCATATTTCAGCCACGTGCAAACCCTAATCTCTAGTGCATAGTTTCTCCTCTAGATCGGTTTTCTGCAGTGCTTAGGCGAAGCCCTGCCGGAATTGCTCCACCACCATCACCGGAGCGCCGTCACGCTGCCGATGAACTCTTCTCCCTCTCCACTTCCTCTTGCTGGATCAAGATGGTGGAGATCGTCATCAAGCTGCACGTGTGCTGAACGCGGAGGTGCCGTCCGTTCGGCGCTAGATCGGAAGGACCGTGAACAAGATCGCGAGACCGTTCGTGATGAGTTCATGGGACGATCGTGATGAGATCGCAGGACGGATCATGATGAGTTTGCGGGACGGATCGTGATTGGATCACGGGACGGATCGTGATATGATCGCAGGACGCTCGGCGATTTGGATCGCAAAGATGTTCGACTACACCAACCGCGTTTCTTAACACTTCCCACTTAGCGATCTACAAGGGTATGTAGATCCACTCTCCCTCTCGTAGATGCTCATCACCATGGATAGATCTTGCATGTGCGTAGGAAATTTTTTGTTTCCCATGCAACGTTCCCCAACACGGCATTCATCCTCCCCGGAGGCCTGCTTTGGGTGGCCCCTGTGTCCTCATGAGACCTGCGTCCTCATGACACCTACCACCATCGTGGCCAAACTAAACTGTCCCAAATGGGGATGCCGGCACAATACTCAACTGGGCTCACAGGGTTATCGCCGCCTACCTAATCAGGGTAGCACGTGCGCATAACCCTCCCTCTTTGGAGGTACCGGTGAAAGATCACGCAGTCAGGCCAGGTCAAGGCCGTCCCATACCGGCAAATGTGGTTGCAAGAGTATGCCTAGACATGTGACTAAAGATCAACTGACTAATTTCATCTTGCAACATATTGATTCATCAAAATGCTTGAGTATTTAAAGATTGCTATGAATTACCTATGGCAAATAAATAAGCATTATGCGTATCAGGGTGCAATGCTATTGAAATGCATTCATGAAATGGGTATCATGGCTTGACTTGCTCTGTTGGGTTGTTCAAACACTCTTGGTCTTCAAATACACCACAATCTCTTTCTGAAAATATTTTCAAAATGCAAATGAAAATGTCACATAATGCATTTTTGTTAACCAGATATTCTGTGGATAAGATAAAAACACCGAACTTGGTCAGAAATCAAAGGAGTTCAATACCAAAAAATGCAAAAAGAATCAACTAAATTGGAGTTATAAACAAAAAGTTATTCAAGGTCAAAGTCTGGTCAAAATTCTGTTTTAAAATGAATTTAAACAGAAAGTAGAAAAAAATAGCCGGCCACGTCGAAGGTGTAAAGTGGAGAGGCGCCTCCACTTATACCGCTTCGGGCACGGGATGGGTCGTTGACGGGTGGGGTCCCGGTCTGTTTAAACAGAGGGTCTGTTTAAACAGAGGGAGAAAGAGACAGGCAGGAACGGCGGCTCACCGGCGACGCTCACCGGCGTTAGAGATGGCGGCGGGGATGCCTCCTTATGAGCTCCTTGAGCTTAAGCAAGAAATTGACAATTCGCTTCGCATGGGTTTCATACGCCCAAGTTCCTCTACTTGGGGAGCGCCTTCTCTCATTGTCAAGAAGAAGGATGGTACGAATCGTTTGGTCCAAGACTACCGTCCCATCAACCAGGCAACCATTCAGAACAAATATCCGCTTCCTCATATCAATGATTTATATGATCAACTTGCTGGTTCATCAATATTCTCTAAACTTGACTTGAGGTTAGGTTACCACCAGATCCATGTTCATGAAGAAGATATCCCTAAGACTGCATTTGTTACTTGCTATGGTTCATACGAGTACACCATCATGTCTTTCGGTTTAACAAATGCTCCAACAACCTTCTCTCGGTTGATGAATTATATCTTCATGGACTACCTCAATAAATTCGTCGTGGCTTATCTGGATGTTATTCTGGTATTCTCCAAGAATAAAGAAGAGCATGTTAGACATCTTTGTCTTGTTCTAGAAAAATTTCGAGAGCATAAGGTATATGCCAAGTATTCCAAGTGTGAGTCCTAATTAGTCGAAGTGACCTACCTTGGTCATGTGATCTCCAAAGATGGTATTCCCATCAACCCAGAACTAGTTTAGGGTATTCTTGACTGGACTCCCCCGAAAAATGTCAAGCAAGTCAGAAGCTTTCTCGGACTCGCCAGCTATTGCTTTCGTTTTGTCGAGAAATTCTCCAAGATTGCCAAGCCATTGACCAGTATGCTTCACAAAGGCGTTAAGTTTGAGTGGACACACAAATGTTAGGAAAGTTTCCAAGCACTCAAGGACAAGGTGATATATACTCTAGTGTTTGCTCCTCCGGATTCTTAGAAGGACTTCGTCATTTATTGCGACGCATCCCGACAAGGATTAGGCTGTGTCCTAATGCAAGAACGCAGAGTGATTGTGTACGCTTCACGACAGTTGCATCCTCATGAAGAGAATTATTCAGTGCATGACCTTGAACTTGCTGCAGTGATCTATGCCTTGTTATTATGGTGACATTACCTTCTTTGTAATCGTTGTGAGATATATATTGACCATCAAAGCCTGAAGTACTTGTTTACTCAACGAGACCTAAATCTCCGTCAGAGGCAATGGATGGAAGTAGTTACGGACTACGACTTTGGAATATCTTATACCCCTGGCTACACTAATGTTATGGCAGATGCCTTGAGTCGAAAGGCTTATTGCAATAATCATATGGTTCAAAAGGCTAACCCCCGTCTCCATCAAGAGCTCCGCAAGTTGAATCTTCACATTATTCCACATGGTTCTCTTAATAACCTTGTTACGGAACCAGCTCTTCTGAGAGCTATTAAGTCCGCCCAAGACAATGATTTTTACATTGCCAAAATGAAGGAGGAAGCTAATTTGGAGAAAATCAAGGAATTCTTGATTGGTGAAAATGGAGCTTTGTACTTCAAGGATCGCATTGTGGTTCCCCGATTTGAAGTTATGGCAGAGAAGGTGATGAAAGAAGCACACGACACCCCTCTTTGTATTCATCCGGGTAGTACTAAGATGTATCTAGATATCCGTCATAGGTATTGGTGGTCTGGAATGAAGCAGGACATTGCTCGCTATATTGAAAAGTGTGACATTTGTCGCTGAGTCAAAGCTGAACATCAGAAACCTGTTGGACTTCTGAAACCATTCCCTATTCCTGAATGGAAATGGGACAAGATTCAAATGGACTTCATCACGGGTTTTCCGAAGTCACCGAAGTTTAATGATGCTATGTTTATCGACATCGACCAATTCTCAAAGGTCGCACACTATGTGCAAGTCAAGGAGACAATTACTGCTAGTCAATTAGCAGGCTAGAATGCCTTAAGAATTGTTTCACTCCATGGCATTCCAAAGGAAATCACTTCGTATCATGGCGGTATTTTCACCTCCAAGTTCTGGGAGAGTTTCCAAGAGGCAATGGGAACTCATATTACCTGGAGCACTGCTGATCACCCTAAGTCTCAAGGTCAATTTGAACAAGTTAAACAAATCCTTGAAGACATGCTACGGGCTTGTGTTATCTCTTTCAGCAAGAAGTGGGAAGAATATCTTCCTTATGCTGAATTTTCATATGACAACAGCTATCAAGCCAGCTTGAAGATGCCCCCCCTTTGAAGTGTTATATGGACGTAAATGTCGAACCCCTTTGAACTAGTTAGAAACTGGGGAACGTGCACTCATTGGTCCGGACATTATCCAACAAGCTGAAGAGCAAGTCCGCATTGTTTGGGATACTCTCAAGGAGGCACAGTCTCGTGAGAAAAGCAATTATGAAAACAAACACTAGGGTTCAATCTATCAAACCGGTGATAAGGCTTATCTGCGTGTCACTCCTTTGAGAGGCACTCATCGGTTTGGACTCAAGGGCAAGCTAGGTCCTCGCTACGTTGGTCCTTTTCGCGTTATTGAATGACGTGGGCATGTGGCTTATAAATTGGAGCTTCCACCAAAATTCTCCCACACCCATGATGTCTTACATGTATCGCAACTTCGTTGTTGCTTCAAGGGTCCGCATATGAGGTGGACTCCGAATTGATTGAAGTGCAGGATGATCTAACTTACAAAGAGCATCCGATCAATGTTATTGAGGAAACCGAACATCAGACTCATTAGAAGGTTACCAAGTTCTTCAAAGTGCACTAGTCAAATCATTCTGGAGATGAAGCCACTTGGCAACGCGAGGATAACCTTCAGGCAGAATATCCCGATCTTCTCCCTTCTACATTTTAATTCTCGGGACGAGAATTTCTTTTAGTAGGGGAGAGTTGTAACACCCTGGATTCAGTGCTTCAGTGATGATTGTAATTAAGCTACAGTGATGGCCAAGTTTAAGCTAATACTTTTGCTAAGCCATGTGTGATCACTTTTGGAATCTATCCCTAATTCAATTTCCTTTGCATTTCCAATTCAGTTGAAAAGTGGTTTTAAAAGTTTTGCAAAACATGAAATAGAAATCATGCATGGGTTACAAATATTCCCTAAGCCTTTTTAAATTTGCATCACACATTTTATAAAAAAATTTGGTGCCTCAAAAATAATTAAAAAAGTGGCCAAATCATTTAAATAAATGCCTCTTAAATTATGTGGTTTTCAAACAAATTCTAAAAGTCCTCAAACTTTTTGTGGCACTACCAAATATTGTTGTGCAAATATTGGGCTAAGTCACTTAATTTACAAATGTTTTTTGTCACTAAATTTAATTAAAAAATATAATAAATAGAAAAGCAGCATTTTTTAAATAAAAAAGGGAACATGGCTAAGTGCTTGCCTAGCCCACCTAGCCCCCATCGTCTTCCTCCTATTAAACAGGAAAACGTGGGGAGGCCGATGCTCGCCATCGGCCGAAGCCGTCGAGCTGGTGGCCATCCAGCGGCTTCCCACCGCCCTTAAGCCCCCTCAGCACCCCTGATGTCGACTCGAACCCTAGATCGCACCCACTCCCTCCCTCTCGTGCCGCCTGCCTCTCCTCGCACACACGCCTGCGCCGCTGCCGCCGCCGCCGCCATGGATGACGACTACCCATGGACACCATGCCTCCCGTTCCTTGCCTCCATGCCAAGAAGCCCCGCTGGACACTCCCGCGTCATACGCCCCGAGCCATTTGAGGAGAGGGGGAGGAGACTGACCCCCACACCCCTTCTTCCTCCTCGGGCGCCCGGAGCTCCGCCACCATGATTTGTTTCGACAGGACCTCCCCGAGCCCACGCACGCACATCTGCAAGTCCCGATGAGCTCCAGCTCCCTCCCCTCCATATAGTAGCTTGTCTGTGCCCTCCTAGCTTGCTGCCCACCGCTGGCCGAACGTGCCATCACCGGCGAGCTTGCTGCCATGGCCACTGCCGCCCTAGCTCGAAGATCAACATCGTGGCATGCTCCTAGTGGTCATAGGCATCGATTGCACGCATGCGCAGTCCCTGTCATGCCATGTAGCCTCCATTGCCATCATCGCCGAAGCTCCGCTTCCTCCGCCGCGCTCGCCGTCCTCGCTACGCTCGCGGTCACAAGCAACCGAGCTCGTAGCCAAGCTCAGAGCACTCCTCGGGTCCCGTAGCGCCCGCTCGTGTGGCCTGTCGTGCCCCACAACGCAGGCATCGACTACGCAAGAACTCTGGCATCCGTTGCGGTGGTCGCCACCGTCGTTTTAGCTCACCTCCAGCCGATTTCTTTACACGAACTGACTCGCGATGCTGCCCCCTTTCGACTGACACTGACCGCGCTCGATTTTGCCATCTGTGGCCAAATCCCGCTGCTAGCCCGAGCCTCCGCCACGTTTTCTAACTCACGGGAGCAACTTCGACGATGCTCGCACGCGGGGGTGGACCGGGGCCACCTGCAGGATCACTGACATGTGGACCACCAACCCACAGTTGACCAGTTGACTTGGTCAACTAGCTGACTGGGCACAACCAGTCAGTGGCAGTGGGCCAGCCCCTGGGCTTAAGACATGTGGGCCCAGCTCCTTAGGACTAATTAAAACTTGTTTAATTAATCATGTTAATTAATTTAAGCTAAGTAGAAACTCACATGTGGGGCCTACCTTGTTAATTAATCTAATTAGACTAATATAAACTCTGGGTTAAACTTGAGTCAATGATAGGCGGGGCCTACTGGTTAGGTTTGACGAGTCAGCCTCACTGTTGACTGATGACATCATCCTGATGTCATGATGACATCATAAATGCCCTTTCAAATTAATTTAAATCTGTTAATTTCAGAATATTATGAAAACTTTGAAAATTAATATAAAATAATCTATAGCTCAGATGAAAATAATTTATGTAATAAAGTTTCTCAGAAAAATCCAATGAATCCGAATAAACTATACGTTCATGTGTCACTTGCCCCTAGCATGATGAACATGGATATTTCATGTTTGGATCATCTGTCCGGCAGTAGCCCGAGACCCGAGAATTATCGTCAGATATTCTCCCACTCCGTATGTGACGTGTGTACTGCGTTAGCTCATGCCTAGCTCTACATATTGCTATGTCATGCATCATGATGCATTTGTCTGCTTTATATTTATTGTATCTCCCCCCTCTTCTTACCGCTAGACCCCGATACTGACGATGCTGCCTGGTAAGACTACGCTACTGACGACCATCCTTTTGCAACAGAGCGGCAAGGCAAGCAACCCCCTCCCCCCCCCCCCCCGTGCGCACGCGCCTTGATCATTCTGATATCGCCCATCTCTGTCCATCTCATGCTTGCATTAGTTTTTTCTACTGTTGTGGATAGCACCTACTCCGATGCATAGCCTGTTTTTGATGAAACTGATATTGTACCTGTTATCATATCACCTGCTTAGTATAGGTTGATTAGTGATCCCTTGTGACCACTTAGTCCCAGTTGCCCCTGCTTCATCATCGATGACTCGAAGACTCGGTCAACCGACCGACAAGCCATGCCCATCACATTCACCACACACCCCTTAGTTGTATGACTCTACAGAGCTACTATCGAGTACCGAGGGTGACACCTCGTGAAGTACTCATGATGCTAAGTCTGTAGTGTAGCTAGTCGGTCATGGTTATCGAAGGTGATTCCTCCTTCACCACTCCTGACGACAACTCTGTCGTGCAACCCCTCAAGCGTAGACCATCGAGGGTGAATCCTCTCTGGTCACCCTGACGGTTACATCGGGTGGGATACTTCAAGGTTGATTCCTTGGGTTTCCCCCTTGGTGTTATATACACACTGTTACTTTTACTTTATTGTTGATACATGATGAGGTATGATGACCAGAGGGTGTTGGTGTAATACGACGGGGCGTGGCCGGGCATTCTGGGCCCTTGCCACAAGACCTCGAGATGGGGCGACGGGACCACATATCGTGTATCGCGCTCGTCACCGCAATTAACAAAATGCTAATGGTTTGGGTATTTGATCTGAGTTGGTCATTTGACCTTTTCGCACTAACCTTCACGTGGGAGAAGTTATGGGTACTCGGTCTCGTTGTATCAGCCGAAGCTCTTCGGATGTCAGCAATGGAGCGGCGTGCGCCCGAGTGGTTTGCGGCGGCATTGTTCTTGTATTAGAGGTGCTAGGACTGATCTCATTCGGCCTCGCATCGTGCATGAGTGCAAAGGGTGAGTGGTCCCATGACCCTTGCACGCCTTGGATTTAGACCGGTGGGATGGCCTCTCTATTGAGCCTAGGTAGGACGACGACATGTTGATCTTAGAGGTCGGGCATGACACAGGAAAGTGTGTCCGACCAAAGGTTATCGAGCATGATGGAAAACGTGGTGCACCCTTGTGGGGATGAAATTATCTACAAATAGTTGTGTCCACGGTAACAGGACGACTTGGAGTTGTATTCCGATCAAATATAACTAAAAGTGATGACTTGCAATAAAATGTTGGCTCCGAGATAGCTTTCTCGCAGGGAGTCGAGGACGAATCTTTGGGTGTGGTTAGTTAATAAAATTGCTACAATAATATTGTTACATATGAGTTACAATTCTACACTCTTCTAATGATGCAAGATGTTGAAGATGCTAGTCTTCGATGGGACTAGGCCTTCCCCCTATTCTTGCTTTTCTACAGTGAGTCCAAAGATATAGCCTCATTCCTTTGATAATGTTGCATGCTGCTACCACTTGAGCTTGCGTTGGTTTTCCCTTGAAGAGGAAAGGGTGATGCAGCGAAGTAGATAAGTATTTTCCTCAGTTGTTGGGAACCAAGGTATCAATCCAGTAGGAGGAACAAGAAAGTCACCAATGGATGCACCTACACAAACAATCAAACTCTTGCACCCAACTCTATAAAGGGGTTGTCAATCCCTTCACGGTTATTTGCAAGGATTAGATCTGATAGAGATAGATGTAAACGAGAATGGAAAGTAAAAGGTAAATAAATTGCAGCAAAGATTTTTGGTATTTTTGGTTTATAGATCTGAAAGTATATTATGGAAAGTAGACCCGGGGGCCATAGGTTTCACTAGAGGCTTCTCTTTTGAAGGAAAATATCATGGTGGGTAAACAAATTACTGTCAAGCAATTGATAGAAAAGAGGATAATCGTGTAGTTATCCAAGGCAATGATCATGCATATAGGCATCACGTCTGTATCAAGTAGACCGAAATGATTCTGCATCTACTACTATTACTCCGCACATGGACCGAGTCCTGCCTGCATCTAGAGTATTAAGTTCATGAAGAACAGAGTAACGCATTAAGAAAGATGACATGATGTAGAGGTATAAACCCAAAAAATATGATGAAAACCCCATCTTGTTACCCTTGATGGCAACAATACAATTTGTGGCTCGCTATCCCTACTATGTCATTGGGTGAGGACACCGCAAGATTGAACCCAAAACCAATTACTTCTCCCATTGCAAGAATTACCAATCTAGTTGGCCAAACCAAACCAATAACTCGAAGAGACTTACAAGGATATGAAATCATGCATATAAGAATTCAGAGAAGATTCAAATAAGATTCATGGATAATCTGAACATAAACTCACAATTCATCGGATCTTGACAAACACACCACAAAAGAGGATTACATCGGATAGATCCCCATAAAGATCATGAACAACATGGTATTGAAGATCAAAGAGAGAGAAGAAGACATCTAGCTACTAGCTATGGACCCGTAGGTCTGTGGTGGGCTACTCAGGCATCATCGGAGGGGCAATGGAGTTGATGTAGATGCTCTCCGTGATCGAAACCCCCTCCGGTAGATTACCGGAAAAGGCTCCAAGATTGGATCTCTTGGGAACGAAGGCTTCTGGTGGCGGAAAGGTATTTGCGTGGATCGTTCTGGTGTTGGGGGAATATTTGGATATTTATAGGACGCAGAATAGGGTTAGGAGACCTGCCAGGAGACGGCAAGCCTGCCAGGCGCGGCCAGGGGTGGCGCGGCTACTAGGTTTGTGACTCCCTGGCAGGTGCCGTTGCGTGCACTTCAAGCCTGGTTGATTTGTTTCCTTCCAGAAAAATTCCTTCCCAAGGTTTTATTACGTTTGGACTCTGTTTAATATTCCATATTTGCAAAACTCAAAAACAAGGAAAAAACAGAAACTGGCACTAGGCTCTAGATTAATAGGTTAGTCTCAAAAATAATATAAAATAGCATATTAATGCATATAAAACATCCAAAATAGATAATATAATAGCATGGCATCATCAAAAATTATAGATAGGTTGGATACATATCACATACTTAGCATAGTTCTGATGTCAGTCTTGCAAGTGCTTTGGATGAGTACTCATCATTGCTTTGCTCCCCTTTCCCTCTTGATACGATTGCCACGGCCAGATGACAAAGCCTAGGAGACAGTGGATCCCGCCGACGACTACTACTACCCCGACGGAGCCTACTACTACATGGAGGCCGCTGACGACCAGCAGTATGATAGGAGGTTCCCAGGAAGGAGGCCTCGCCTCTTTCAATCTGTTGTTATGTTTGTGCTAGCCTTCTTAAGGCAAACTTGTTTAACTTATGACAGTACTCAGATATTATTTGCTTCCTCTCACTCGTTTGTATTCGAGCTTATGTATTGGAGCCCTCAAGGCCCTGGCTTGTAATATGAAGCTTGTATAACTTTAATTTGTGTATAGAGTTGTGTTGTGATATATTGTGAGTACCCAATCTTGGTCGTATGCATATGCGTCTATGATTAGCATACGATCAAAATGGGGGCGTCACAACACCCTCCCACGGTCGCGGTCCTCCTCTTGTCTCTCCCTTTTCTTTCTCGTACGTCGTTCCAGAGGTACTTGGTGAAGCCCTGCTGGCACTGTGACACCACTATCACCATCATGATGTCATGCTGGTTGAGATCCCATCTACTTCTCCTTCCTCTCTTGCTGGATCATGAAGGAGGATACGTCATCGAGCCGCATGTGTGCTGAACGTGGAGGTGTAGTCCGTTCGACAGTAGATCAGGACAGATTGTGATTGGATCGCGAAGATGTATGACTACATCAACCGTGTTATATATGCTTCCACTTAGCAATCCACAAGGGTATGTAGATACACTCCCCCTCTCGTAGCTATGCATCTCCATGGATAGATCTTACGTGTGTGTAGAATTTTTTTTGTTTCCCATGCAACGTTTCCTAACACAATTTTGTAGGAGTATTGTTACCCAATTTATATGTCGAACCAGAGGAGCCAAAGGATGGTAATAACTGCCTTGTAACTAAGTTGTGATGTATGTAGTTATACTTGCACCCAAATCTACTTTGGAAATAGTTAATCCTATCGGTTGCTAGGAATATTGTAATGGAGGGAGGTAACTACAAGTTAGAACTTAAGTAAACTAAACTAGAATAGTAAGTAAACTAAATGAATTGTAGGTGCAGGATCAAATAGAATGAAAGGCAATTTAGACTTTCACTCTCACAAGTACTAGGTGAGCGACTGAGTAGGCAAGTGGCCACGACTATTGATTCTACATGTGGTCTCCTACACATCGGTACCTCCCATCTATCGTTAGCGATGTAACTTAACGTCCCCTTCCTATAACTGTGATGTCACGTAACCATAAGCGATAATGGCAAAATGACCAGATGAAGGTATTACACTCCAAGAACGAAGCCACAAAAAATTTGGTGGTGTCATATCAATGGAAGTGGGATCATCTTCCATAAGTTAATAGTGATTGGTACTAAGATAGTGAAAGATTTTGTAATTTCATTGGGGTCAGCTGGCCCCAATGCGGCAATGCCTACAAGGCAACCTCGTCCCTCTTACACTTTATGGTTAACAGTTATTCCATAGAAAAATAAACGCTCCCCACCACGTATCCTAAATCTATGATATAACAACATCACATTCAATCACCACTTATCCAAGTCCCAACCAAGTAATTAAGTGATCCCAATTAATTTACCACTTATACTAAAATTATTTGAGAGGATACTATTAGAATTGAGTTATCTGTGTCTATCTTTTAATACAAAGAATGGAATACCAAAACTTACACTTGGAAGAAAAATATGGCTGGATCAACATCACTCCTATTATTAACAGCTCAACAACTACAAGCCATCGTCACTCTTTGCAACAACCGACAATGCCAGCCGTGTCATAACGTATTTTGATTTATGATGCAAACTTGTGCCAACCATGGCACTAACCATTCCAATTACTTTATGACTCGTAGTAAATAGTGTTTTGATATTTGTCAAAAAGATAAATCAAACAAATATTTTTTTTGACAACTAACCCAGCTATCTTAGTCATGTTATTGAAGTAGACACGAAACTCGTTGTCATGGTCATTCTGTTTGACAACACTGTTATAGAACAATGTACTATTAGTGTATTAGATTATTGGGTAGAATAAACACATTTTCGAGTGATGTGTGTCACAAAACTTGTTAGAGAAACGACCTTAGCATCAAATATGCTGAATTGAGTAAAACCATCTAAAAATTATCGTTGTTAAAGACTAGATTGTTTTAATTAGGAGTGAGAAAATCAAAAACACTAAACTGAATAATGGAGTGCATATCTTTATTTGAATGTAACAGGCTGTTGAGAATAATTATATTAAGAATATCCAAACAAGACAATCTGAAATTTGTAACTAACTAATTACTTATCAACGAATGATAATTCATATTTATATGTCAACTAAGAATTTCAAATTATGAACTGTGAAATATCTATGCTAGTAGGACAATGGCAAATAAGATCAAATTGTGCATACTTCAGCTCATTTAATGTTGCTTTTTTTCTTTCTAAATGAGTTCATCACTCCTTACACGATTTAGTTTGTTACTTGGCTTAGTTGGTAAGTTTTATATGTGTGAGAAGCCCCATAAATAATTTGCAGTGTCAATTGATTTACTTGGCTTGGTATGTATGATTTGCACTGTTGGATAACCAATGAACATGTGCCATGATGTGGCTTCATATTATTTACTAGAATAATCTAAACTAGAAGTATTTACATCCCCATTCTTTGACAAGAAGATTCACTTACACAAAACACTTGAAATGATGCACTCATCACATGGCTCTACAAAGCTACCAAACTTGTGCCAAGAAACATCAAAGTTGATTATATAGATCACACATAAAGAGCTCATCATTTCAAGCTGGACATAAAGTTGGAAATATAAAGAAGTCCTGTCAATCTTTAGTGTTGAAAAAATGGCTTATCTTGGGAGGTTTATCAGCTCGAAGATCAAAACTCTTAATGATAGCACCAATCTCTCAAGAGCACACATCGCTCACAGGGATTTTTGCATCCATCTGTTATAACTAGACATCATGATGTTCTTTTCAAAAATTGCATCGTTTTTTTTCCACATCCATGGTAACCATATATCACATTCTTTTAGCAAACTACTAGTTGAGTATTTGTCCACATCTCCACAAAGCACACTATCAAAACTCACCCATAGAAATTACACACACATCACACTCAACCCGACATAAAACAACCTGAAAAAAACCATCCATCCCTCTTCGCACCTCACTCTCCGCGCCCCTTATCCCCATCTCGCTCACCTATTTCCATCTCGCGTGGCAGTCAGACCAAACCTATGTAGTGCATCTGTCAAATCACTCATCTTTTGGTCGCAAGTGCACTTCATGTTGGGCTTACTGCCTTGGTTATGTTTCACTTTGTGGTACATGGTTGCCGGTTGGCTTTATTAATTTAAACTTGGGCTTAGGCCTCTCCTCTAAAAACCGGCTATGCCAGAACGGATGTTACCGATCCCCTACATGTGCCAAATCCAGCGCAATAACCTATGACTTCTCGATGTTCTCCTAGCCACCCGAGTGGCAAAGGCGGCGCCTCTCATGAGCGTTGTAGTGCATATGTCTTCCCAATCTTTACGCAACTGGATTTGGTGGTAGCGTGCATCTCCAATCAGGAGGTGTATGAATCTTTGTTAGCTACAAACACGATCGTAGTCCAAGAGCATGTGGATGTTTTTTTTTTGGACCCCTCATCGCACACGAGTGTTTGGGGAAGTCAGCGGGGGCTTCTGTCATCGCTGACAAGAAGGTATTGAAACCTATGAGATAGGTATACTTTGTTTGCGCGTGGAGATAGGTATACTTATGTAAAGTGACTGTGTGAAGAGGCAATGCATGGAAGAACATATGCAAAAAGTATCTTCGTCTCTTATGTGGTAGCATGTCCGTTTTATCTAGCGTGTGCATATATATGAAGCAAGCTTTGATCGATCATACTGGTATTGGGTTGCATTGCACGGACCTGAAGTTTCCGAATACATCAACACCTTATGTTTAAGTAATTCACACGTGCACACGCACACACGCATATCCTAGTTTTGTTTCTTAAATAAAACGGCAAGATTGATCTAAAAAAAGTTCCAACTGAAAAAACAAGTCCATCATTTATTGATATTAAACATCTCTTTCTCCAATGTCCACCGGCAAGAATTTTATGGCAGACAGTTCGTATAGCTTTTAATATTATACCTCCAGATAGCATTGACACGTTGTTTGGAACGTGGCTAGATGAAGTTGATACAGTTATTGCTACACACATTCACATAGGAGTATGTGCACTTCTTTGGGTTATATGGAACTGTAGGAATGATGTTATTTTTAACACGCAAACACATGTAAACTTTTTGCAAGTATTACACGGAGCATCGGCGTGGATCCGTATTTGGTCGTTACTCACTCCTGCGGATAGCAGGGAGCCTTTGGTTACTGGATCTACCTGGTGAGAGATGATAGTGCGGGATATCTACAACCGGTTTGGATGGCAGTCCAGTAATAGGATAAATGATTAGGCATCTAGGCCTATTTTGCCGGCTGTGGCACTTTTTGTTTTACATGTTCCATTTGCTTTGTTTTTTCGGAGACTATGTGGAACCGCGGATTTGAGCTTTTTTTTCTTAATAAAGGGGTTGTATGCATCATGCTGATGCATAGGCCGGAGGTATTCCTCCTTTTCTAAAAAAAATCATTTATTGATACCATCATAACTTTGTACATATACTTCCATTACTGGGTAAATAACGTTATTGAAGTAAACAGTAGATCTTCCTCACTTGTAAACTCGAATAAACCACTGACATAAATAATGGAGATATATACGATCACTATAGGAAAATCAAATAAAGCCGAGTAATAACATACTCTAGCACTTGAATATATAATGGAGATATGATCGTCCGAAAAATATGGGAATGAAACAAGTAGCACTGAATCACATACATATACATATACATATACAAATGTATTAACAAGCAAGACTAAGACCGACCGACCGAAACATACTAGCACAGTATATCAACTATCAATTGAACCGTTGGAATGTACGTATATATGACTGACTGACTGACTAGCACACAACCTATTATTGATCATACCATAAAACGAAATCCTGCAGATTCATGGAATTTCCGGGTTGGAGCTGGAGCTGGCCGCCTGTCGTAGGAACATAGTGATCGCAAGACGCCATCCACGTTGAGAACTTCTCGTCAGCACCCATGATGGCGCCGCCATCCGGGAACTGTAGCTCCGGCAGCGGAGGAACCCCGACTTGAAAAGCTCCAGCCGCAGCAAGCTGCTCGTTGTAGAGGAAGTCGTATAGCTCGTCGACGTGGCCATAGCCTAAGCCACCACCTACCATTGACCCCGAGCACATCTCGACGGCACTGGCCACTCCAGCAGCCTCGCCGGCAGGAGAGGCAAACCCTAGATTGGACGATCGCTCCTCGAAACTTCCCGGCACCGGCATGGCGTAGCTCCCGCCGGCGGACGGGTTTAGCTGTTCCTCGGCTTGAACGATGGCTGCGGAGGAGAGAGAGTGACCGTGACCGACTCCGACGACGGCCGTCGTGGCAACGGCGTCCGTCGGTGGCTCCAGATTTGGCCACTGCGGCGGCGCGTTGCTGGCGCCGCAGCCGAAGTCGCTGTAGAGTCCCTTCAGGGACATGTGGAGCTGGTTCCGCTCGAGCGCTGACGAGCTCAGTGCCGCGGTGGTGCCGTTAGCGTTCACGCCGCTGCTGCTGCCGCCGCCACCGCCACCGCCCGCCGCCAGGTAGGAGTAGGGCATCGGCGCGTCTTGGCTGGCGCGCTGAAGGCGGCGGGAGGGCGCGCGCTTGCCGAGGAGCTTCTTCTTGAGCTTGGTGTTCCAGTAGTTCTTGATGTCGTTGTCCGTTCTGCCCGGCAGCTGCCCGGCCATGATAGACCACCTGCATCCATCCATCCAGGCGTTAATTAGGGACAATTACTAGTAGCATTCTAGCGCACGGACATCGATGATCGATCGACGTGAGTTTGATGGGATCAGGAGAAATTAGAGAGGAATTTGTGGTGGAGATTAATTACAACGTGGTAGTACATGCGATGAGGAAGAGGAATTAAGGTTAGGTAACTAGGAGTAACTGATTACCTGCTCCCGATGCTAATGTAGAGGCTGCAAATGATGTGCTCCTCTTCTTTGGTGAAGTCACCGCGCTTTATGTTTGGCCTCAGATAGTTGAGCCATCTCAGCCTGCAGCTTTTGCCACACCTCTTCAGCCCTGCAATATAAATCATGGATGCATGCATATATCTTCAGTGAGAATTTAGTAAGAAGGCATAATTCAGGAAATTGATTACAAAAATAGATGATTGAATTGCCGATACAAAAATAATTAGCTTATGACTGATTAATTCACACACAACGACGAAACTGTAGAGGCATACTAGTATATTACTGAAGATGGATCACATGCCCTACATTTATATTATGTAAAATAGTTAAGGCCTAATCACATGTTCTTACTTCAGCAATTACCAAGCTATAACTAGTTGCCAGTTTCCATATTTTATACTAGTAGAAAGGAAAGTTGCTTCTTTGTCAAGCTGATCGATCCCATCTAGCTAGATCTGTCACCCTAGGACAAACAAATAGGCCAAGAAACCACGGATGGAACATCATAATTAATAGCTTTATTTCCCTCAAAAGTTTGAACTAACTGTAATTCCATTGGTTGCAACTGAAAACTACAGCTAGCAAGCTAGCTTGAATCAGGTACCAAACCCCAGCGTAGAACCATACAGATAACACCTACATTGGCTCAGCTGGCTCAAGGTAGATGGGTGAGAAAAAGGGGATGGAGATGCTTATTAGGAAGCTGAAGTCAACAGGACAGAGATATTACTATCTATCATGTAAAAATGTCTTCTTTCTGATTGACTAAACGTGAAAAAGAGATACAGTGGCAGTGCTGTGGCTGCTATGGCTAGTTCCTCCAGGTAGTAGCTGGGGTGGGTAGCTATATCCATGTCGTGCAACATTAATAGTGGCCCATTTATGGGGAAGAAGAGACAGATCAGACTTGGCCAAATCTAGGAGAGAGGGAGGCGCAATTAACCACGAGATTAGGTTCGGCAAGGGGAAAAAAAGGGAAGGAGACCACCGGCCGGCCAGCGCCCGGAGAAGTATCCAGGATTCAGAAGTTGAGGAAGAGAGGCGTACCGATCTTCTGCGGCAGGGCGATCCAGTTACCGCCGGTGCCGTTCTCGTCGATGTAGGCCTTGAGCTTGGCGTCCTCCTCCAGCGACCACGGGCCCTTCTTCACCATCGCCTTGTCGCAGCACGGTGCCCTCCCCATGGCCGCCTCGTTCTTCTTTCGTCCTCCCGACGCGACAGCAAGACGTACGGCCGGAGATGCGATCAAGATGAACCGAGGCTAGCTAGCTCGATCGAGCAGTGTAGAAGCGGCGACGATCGATGTAGGTATATAGCTGCGTTGGACTGGGGATGGAGTAGTGACGGGTGTGTGTGTGGGGGGGGGGGGGGGGGGTTGGGAGGAGACGAGGAAGGCGATGTACGGGGCTTTATAGCAGCCCGGGATCGATCGCGCGGGCGCCTCGCCTTGCTTGTGACGTCGACGGCGCCTTTAGCCACGACGACTACTACTACCACCATGCACCACCCAGGACGATCTTCTCTGCCCGACAAACTCTGCGTATACGACGGACGAGAGATGATATGGCTTGTGACAAGAGCAAAATAAATCCTTCTCTTGCATACCACGTCTGCACTTGAACGCCAAGGGTGTATCCGGTGAGGGTCACTACGTACACCCGCCATCTCAACTCACGACTACGAGCTACTTTAAAACTAGCACGCCCATCCAAACTAAACTAATGATGTTTTTTAACGTGCATCCTCTTACTTTCCTTTTTCACATAAAAGGTAAAGAATATAAAATAGATCTAAGCCGTTGATTGCGCATTAAGTAGTGGTTTCGATTAACTCTTACTTTCTTACCTTTCATGTGAAAAGAGGAGGTAAGAGTGAGCATGTGCATTTTAACAACGAGGTGGTAATGTTGCTTATTTCACCAAATTACCCTAGGTTCCCTACCCGTGCATCTAACCAAGTTAGCGCCATCCAAACACTTTGCATCCCTCAACATTATCCTTGGGAAAACCGGTTGAAACGGTATACCTCGTTTAGAGATACAAATGTGTATATATGTGCATCGTATTATTGCGTAACTACATAGTAGCTTTATTGTGTCACTGAGCCCCCTCATCCCTGTTGCAGCATATGAGAGTTTGGCAGCATAGAGGATGTCGGCCTCGCTTGTAAGGCGACGAGGTTATCCCCATCGTCATTCAACGGCAGGTCGGACATCACAATTGGGATGGGATCTTGTAGAATGCGAGCTTCTTCACCATCGCGAGTGTCCCGGCCAGTTGCTCCCATAGCAGTCGAGACTCCTTCTCTCCAACCATGGTGGGAGGTGGGCTAGCTTAGTGAAGCGGGTCACCGATGGTTTACGGTTAATGCGCGTGATCGGTTGATGTGCTTTATGTGATATTCGCCTTGCCCATTCGTTGGTGAGAATGGGCATGGCCATGATGTTATGGTGCTCAAGTGGGCTGCTTGGCTCTGTCTGATCGTGTTTTCTTTCGGCTTTCGGTTAATTAACAAGACACGTCCTTTATTTATCTGTTAATGCAATACAATAATGCTTGTATATTGGTTGATAAAAATAACAAGAGACCCCTGCCGCGCGCAATCAATCCTAGCCGAAAATTGCTGGGCCTACGTAATAAAACATCTACGAAAACTTCTTCCGCCCTAACTGAACATTTGCCCCCTGATTTCGAGGTGGGCCCGGCGCCTTCCCTAAAGCCCAATCAAAGATTGACAAATCAGCACGGTCGTGGGTGTAGCAAAAATCATCCTAGCCAGTGCCGCGCGTCTGGCTGGCGTGTGCGACGGCTACCAGACCAGGGAGGCTCTCTCTCAGTTGAATGAACCATTTCTTCTCTCGCTGCCTGCCAACCTTTCCCCCAGATTTCCTCCTGTCCGGAGACCTCCGTGCCATTGACGAATTCCACCCTCGGATCCAAGTCCAACACCGTACGGACCCAGGTACCCTTCTCATCATATGTCTGGATCACACAACAGAAGAGATGCATGCGTGCATGCATGAGCCCTTGAGAGTTGAGACCTAACAACGATAGGCGACTAGAGTAACACATGTCGCAGTATGCGTGGGCTGGACTGCCCAGGCGACTTTCTGGGCATCCCAGTCACAAGTCGTACGCTTTGGCTTCTCACTACTAGACTGCAGTCGCCACTATATAGCGGTGACTATGTCACATATTAAATGAGTGGGTAGATGTTGTACTAGTACATAAGTTGACATGTAGCCATGAACAAATCTTTTTCAAAACCTATCACTAAGTGACAAACATATACCAGAGGAATAAAAAAGAGCTCGTGATGCAGATGTTATATTACTCGGATATGTGTACAGATGTCGCACTGCTGTTCTGTTCAAGTCCAAACGACGCATGCGTTGACAAGCTATTGCATATTAAATCCGTAGATTGCCGTTGCATTTGGCAGATGGTCCAAGTAGCCGGGCTATGCGCTAAAGCACATGTTTTTCAACTACATACTGTAATTAAGAGCACCTACAACCGGATCTTATAAATCTGGTCACTCAAACGTATCGGTCACGTCTCACATCTCATATTAAATTGCTCAAATCCATACAAAAACATGCAACATAGTAAACCTACGTACTACGTACGAGCTATCTACTCTTCGTCGCAGATTTTGACGGTCTCCGTACCCTCCGGTGGATACATGTGCGATAGCCCGCGCTCCACCCCTTCTCGCGTCGGCATTGTGACCCCCTTCGGCACCTCCGGCTGCTCTGTTGCGGCTTCCTCCGCCGCTATCTCCGCCTCGAGCTCGTCGAAGAGGGTGTCGGCCTCCGCCTGCCTCTGTCAGATGAGCTGGCGGTTGCCCTCCACCTCGGCCTCATCCCGGATCGTATCCAGGATGGCCGGCTGCTACACCATCTCGTCGGCTTAGACGACGGCAAACTCCTCCTCCGTCTCCGCCATGTTCAAGCCCGAGTGTCGTCCTCCTCCTCCGGCTCGTCCTCCTCCATGGCTTCCAGCACCTCCTCCTCTAGCTGCTCCTTCTCCTCCTTCTCTGTTTTCGACGAGTCTGGAGGGAGACCCGCAACGATGCGGCCGGCGCGACGAGCTTGAATCTCCGCCTCGATCTGGTTTCGGCGCTTCGGCGTGAGCTGAGCGTAGGTGGTGATCCTCTGGCAACCATAGTGAGTCCGAAGAGTGGGAGAGAGGAGGCAGATGGGCTCGGGTGGCGACAGAGGGAGGGAGGAGGTGAATGTGCTAGGGCTGGGGACGCCGGCCAGCTTAAATAGCCGACTATGGCCTCAGGCGGCGAGCCGGAACGACCCACGCGGAGTTCACACCGCGACGACAGTCGAGGTGCCCGTCAGACCGTCGGGTTTCCAGGCGAGTCTGCGTGGGCCCATGCTGTCAGGACGACGTGGCGGGCGTGCCGGGCACGGCTAGGCTTCCTCATATGAGGGGTGTCGATCAGCCTGGCCGTTTGAGGCCTATTTGAGGGTGCCGGTTGGATCGATTTTTTGTGACCGGTTAGTGACCGGATAGTCTGACCGGGCGTTTGAAGGGATATGAGGGGTCCTGGTGTAGATGTTCTTATTGACTAGACAAACACGTATGCGACCCAATGAGCTCCTCCTTATCAGCTACATATGCCTGTCTATATATCCACGGAAGCTTGCATTCAAAACCAGGGCTATTTTTCCTCGTATACGCGTGCTGCTGCTGCGGTGATCATCGGTCAGACCCGCCTTACAAAGGTTCGGTAAATATGTATGAGTGGTGCAACAACTAGAACTGCTACAAGAAGTTCGCTGTCGATCTGGCCTTGGAAACCTTCGTGTACTTTCGACGGCGCGCATATATAGCTTTTTCCCGGCATTGTTGAACTGATCCAAGTTGAGGTTCAGAGAATCTGTCAAGGTCCAAGAAAAAGCAGAAAGGTCAAAGGAGACCTTTTGCTCGAGCAAAAGTCAAACAAGAAACTAAGGATGAATATATTCACAAGAAAGACAGGAACAAATTGTTAACATCCATCACAATATTTATTGCTGGCAATCTGGTATATATGCTGCCTAAATCTACAGTTTCATCTTTCATGCATGTGCATGTATGTTGTTTGTTTTGACCATCTCTTCTCAGAGTAGTCCCCCATGCTGTAGGCTGGCCTGTTTTCTTGTACCACACCTAACTACCTTGGAAAATTGTGTTCACCTATGGAATGTGTCATGTGTGTACGTTGGAGGGTACTAGCATCTAGGTACCCTACAAGAAAAAGGAGGGGATGAAACAATTAACAAAGCTTTAGTTTCAGGCATGCGCAGATTCAGGTAACTAACAATTTTACGGTCTTGTATACCCAACAACTCTAACTAACTAGTATCATCATTGGATAGTGATATAAAGAAAAAACACCCATACATAGGTGAAGGGAATTTGTAATAATTTACTAGTATGAAAATTTATCTCAAGGACTGCTGGCAGCTCGTTGAGTAGCCTTCAATTCTAATTTGATAGGACACTTAATATTGGGGACTAGCTGATTGATGATTGAGTAACCTCACTTGACACACTGTGTACACAAGTGGCCAAGGTCCACCTCCGAAATTGTGCACCAAGGAGAAAGGTCCAAGCAGGAAGGGGTTGAGAATTAATGGCAAAAGCTAGCACTTTATATTGCATAGTACGATTAGCGCTAAACAAGTATTAATCACGTTGGCCCCAAATTGAACTCTCACGCATTGACCTTTGTTTGATTAGTCATGGACAAGCTTCCTTTTTAAAACAATCAGTGTACGGAGGTGCTAAGGCCACGACGAGGGGTACACATCGTGATCAACCACGACCCATCGGTCCCACCTTCACCGACTCGAGGTGAAGCCGGCAATGGTAAATCTAACAGATGGATGCAGAATGAGCTATCACCTTTTCTCGAAAGGCAATCGAGGTGTTAATCCGGCATCATCAAGTCCACAGGATAGACTTTGTTAGGCTGGTGCCAATGCACTGGTGCTTAGATGAGGTGCTAAGCGTATTAAATGGCTTAGCAACTATACTTTTCAATGCATGGGTGTTTAGCTTCTTGTTGCTAAGCTTTCTTCATTTAATTAGTCATGGGATCTCAAGTAGTATGGATACTTTGTGGCCTCTTTGTGGCATGTAAAAGTATTTTGCAAGACACTCAAACAAGCATGAAAATGTATTTGAATGGGGTTCGGAAAGTAAGTACTGAACATATCACGAAACACATAAACTTGTTCACATGAGGGAAACCGTTCATAGGAATGAGGAAATATCATAGATCTTAATTTTCTTGAGGAAATAATATAGGTTTACAGGACAAGGAGACATGCTTACACCACATGCATAGTTCATTGAACAAATTGGATCAATGAGTTCAGTAGAGTTATCCTAGCAAAATTAACATAAATGAGGAAATAACATAAACCTCACTTTTCTTCTGGAAATAGCGTAGACCTCGTACTTGCCATTGCCTTGGCACGCTCAGCTTTTGCATCGTCATCAATGGCACTTGTATCAGCAAACAACAACTTCTGGTAAAGCTCAATCAGTTTTGTCTCCTTGGCAAGTCTAGCGGTTTCAAGCTGCTGACTTGAGAGTTGATTTTGGCTCTCTATAATTTTCTGTTGCTCCAGCTTAGACGTTTTCTGGGTCTCAATAAAAGTGTCAAGTTTTTCACCAAGTAAAGACATAGACTCCCTTGATTTGCGTTTACCATCACGCTCATCCTTAGATGTATCACGGCTTGGCGGGCGCTCCTCATCTTCCACATGAACAACACCAGATGTGATATCTATTTTATCTTGCTCCCCATTCATTTTTCTCATTGCTTCAAGCCACTTTCCATTGTCCTTCAATTCTCTCCACATTGTCAAATGTTGGAAAGCTGAGTGTTGGATGGCTTGATATTTCTCCATGGCGAAGGCCTGTAGCTGCTCCTCACCATAACCACTAGTGTATAATTTACACACATTGCTATACTCACCATGGAAAATGTTGATCTTTCTCTTCACCTTTTGAAAATGGCTCTTCAATTGCACCGCATCTCTTTGACGATCCACGGGAGTGAGACTGTTATATTGAGCAGCTATGTCATCCCAATACTTATCTCTTTTCTTGCCATTCCCTTCAATGGGATCAGTTGAAAGTTCCAACCAGCGCTTGCCTACATAAGCAAATTGTAAGTTAGCATGCAACCAGAAGTTATATGGAAGTAATAGATATTTCAAACTGACAAGAGCATGTACCAATCTCTTCTCTTCCTGTTGTGTCCAACTCAGACGTTGTGCAGACCTCCAGGGCTCGTGATCATCTTCAAGCTCTACAACATGGGCTTTTTTTTGTGAAGAACCTCTACCTCAAGCAGACTCGGATGGTGCTTTTTTCCTTTTACTACGAACTGGTGGTGGTGGTGGTGGTGGTGGCGGCGCCGGCGGCAACGTTGAGAATGCAACATGTGAGGGGACACCAACAAAATGGAGATTCTCTTGCGGCTCTTGTTGAGGAGGGGGGATATGGGATGGATAGTGCATTGGCCTGAAACATGTAAAAAAAACTTAACTCAGTTTAATTCTGTAAAAAAAAAGGAGCTACTTGACAATTCTGAATTGTAGTTTGTATCACTAGATAGCTAGTATTTCACAATCTAAACTATAGTTTGTATTATTAGATAGCAAAACTTTGAACTAAACCGAACTCACTTTGATGATGTAAAAAAGACTACTACAGATTTACATATACATGCAGCTGTCCTTCAGTTAGTGATATCTTAATTTGCTAATACTACTACTGTGCGCTATCTGTACTTTCTGTAAGAGAATATGCAAGAAACTCTGAATCGATCGACTTAGATTCCAGTTTCCATCAAATTAGATGGCCATGACTTCTGAACAATTGATACGAAATCAATGGATGAATGCAGTCTGTATCAAACTAGGAATCCATGGACTTAAGAAAATTCAGATTGAAAGAGTAAGAGAGAAGTGGTGCTATTAATCTGCAGTCATGCATGAGAAGTGGCAAAAGTGAATAAATAGATTGGAAAAATGATACGAATCAATGGATGACTGCAGTTTATATTAACCTGCTCTCGTTCTCATTCTTTTTCTATCAAATGCATACTAAATCCATGGATCTATGATACAGAATTTATACAAATTTTGCAGTGTATGCTTGCCCTTACCAATGACTAGGTGGTGACTGGCTGGAGGAGCTGCTGGTGGCGGCGAATCGAGGAGCCGGTGGTGCTGCGGCGAACAGAGGCGGAACCGGTGGTGGTGCGGCGAACTGAGGAGGACCAGGTGCTAGTGGTGCCGCTGCGACCTTCTCCCGATGATGATCCATGCGCCTGGCTGAGGATGGGATGACTGCGCTGCCGGCGATGATGAGGGGCGAGGCGGCGCTGCGGCCGACGGCCGATGTGGCTGCAGTGAGGCGTCGACGCTAGGCTAGAAGAAGAAGCGGCGGCATGGGCTACACCGAGGGAGTCGGGGAAGACTGGGGAAAAGGAGGCGACAACTCAGTTCAGCGCACAGGATCAATTAACTCCACCTTTTGCCTAGGAGCTAGCGCCTGGCATCGTTTCCTCGCGGGGATACCGGTTCGCTCTCTCTCCTAGTTAACTAACCTGCCACGTCTGAATTTTGCCAATCTGACAGGCTAAGCACCGATCCAAGCTGGAGCATTGGGACTAGCCTAGCCCTAAAGCAAGGATGTCATTAAATATGCACCCATTCATATGGCATGAGGGAGAAAGGATTGGAGGAGTTATTTGGAATGTTCCGCTTGTCATTTCCTGCAAGGCCATATTCCCCATGCATACACGGCCTTCCCTTCCTGTCATCACCAACTTGACACAGTCTTAAATCTTGGCAAGAGGAAAAGAGATGAGCACAATTGGAAAATGTTGGGGGAAAATGCAGTGGGAGAATAACCGGATATACATACTTTGATGAGCCTCATTGGAGTCTAGCATTTGAATCCATGCATGCATAATAGTAGTACTTGACCTAAAGAGAGGATGTACCCAAAGCAAGCTACATGATGCATGCATTGCTTATATTAAGGCACATTGCTAAAGCAATCAAAGGTGACCTACATAGCCTGGTTTATGCCACAAGGAGAGAGGGGAGAATTTTCCACCCAAAAATCCACCTCCAGTCACGAGTTCCGTCAAATATTAAATATAAACACACATTTACCCCCATGCTGTGGCGGCATGGTTTCGCCGACACGGCATGAGTTTGGATGGCCAAGATGACAACGCCTACCGGTGACATCGATTTCTGACTACACAATTCGATGTCAAGTAATATATGTACCCCGTGAGTAACAAATAGGTGGATGGGTGTTGGAAAACATCTATATATCTGGATCCAAGGACAAGGCCTTAGCGCATCTCTAGTTGATCCCCTAAAAAGGTTAGAGGAGTAAAAGAATTAGTTTACTTCTCTAACTGACACCTAGTCGATCTCTTATAGTCTTTAGAGGAGTAAAACTTTTACTCCACGGCCGTCCCAAGGAGTAAAAATACTCGTCCGTGCCAAGCTGGAGTAAAAGTTTCTTTCACTCCGAAGAAGCCTCCCCGCCTCCTGTTGCCTCCTTGTCACCGTGGCCCAGCCCGGGACTGTCACCATACACCATCGCCGGCAACCTCGTCGTGGACCTTGCTAGTTCATCTGGTCCATCTTCCGAGGTGACTCGTGAACTGACGCACTAGAGAGTTGCACGCATGACAAGCCCAAACACACCGAAGAGCTGCTCGCATATACGCACTGGTGAGTTGCTCGAGGTGTAAAAGTGAAGCTTCCTCCAATGAAATTTTTGATTTCACCTGCTCAGTGACTGACAACCCCATTCAGTTCAATAAGCTCAACGAGCACCACATTTTTGACTTCACATGCTCCGCGTTGTTCGACGATTCGCCTAGTAAGGCCATGGGCGATGGCACTGTGACCAAGCCATCAAATGCCTCGGTGTGCAACTACACCTGCTCACGAGTAAGATCATCAAGTCTTGGCCACTCGAGGATCTCCACATTGACAGCATACTTCGTGGACGCAGCTATCAGCATCCTCGACAATGCCGAGAAAGCGCAGTCTGGCATCCCTCGCGACGAGCTCCTCCACAACCTAGTCTTCACCGGCTTGGTCACCATCATCGCATCTTGCGTCGAAGGCACATAGCAGGTGTTTGACGAAATGCTTGAGACAAATCTAAGTTTTACATTGTTAAGTTTAAGAGATTTGTTAGAAATGAGCAATTATTAGAGGTGTAAAATTAGTCATATGAAGGATACTCGGCCGTTTGCTCGCTCCTCTAAATTTTAGGGGGTTGGCTAAAGATGTCCTTACAACTTTTAACTTTATCATCAAGTCGGGGTGGCTCGAGGATCTCCACATTGACAGCATACTCGCGAACATTGTTTTCAACGTCCTCAACGATGCCAAGAAGGTGCAGTCTGGCATCCATCACGACGAGCTCCTCAAACCTAGTCTTCACCGCTATCTTCAACGCCTACGGAAGCTTCAAGATCTTCCTACCGCACCTCATCAAGTGTTTGTGCCTATGGTTGTCACCGACTTGGTCACCATCGTCGCTACTTGCGTTGAATGTGCACATCAAGTGCTTGACGAAATGCTTGAGCCAAATCTAAGTTTTACTTTGTTAAGTTCAAGAAATTGGATAGAAATAGTCAATTTTAAGCGATAAAATTAGTCATCTAAAGGATCTAGACCGTTTGCTCCTTTAAATTCTAGAGGGTCGGCTAAAGATGTCCTTACAACTTTTAACTTTATAACCACCACCATCAGTACGTGATGCACATGTAAGCCCTGCTGTCAATCCGTTTTCCGTTAAGTGATATTTATCTTCTAGACGTCTCTGAATGCCATGTGCCACAGGGAGCCACCCTTTCCGTTTGAGAGGCTAAGCCGAGGATTGGACCGGACGTGAAGCCGATAGAGCACTCGTATGTCCCTAGGCCAAGCCCAGGCACCCTACTACTGCTAGCTGCTCGTATCATTGGCAAATGATGGCCCCAAAACATTGACAAACGGCGTGGAAAAAGGCTACATATTATTTTTATTAAATGGACCCAAAACATCTTATTTTATTCATAATGGGGAGTATTATATAGTATGCACATGATACTGTTGTATGATACTATCTTTATAATGCGTAGTATCATACAGTACTTCCTCCATCATGGTTTACATGGCGCCCTTTCAAAACCATGCATTTCCATATGGGTAGAGAACGAAGGCACAATGCGGGAAAGGGGAGCCAAAAGGGGCCGCTGCCAGCCACACTTTTCAACATCCTTTCCCCAAGTCAGCCTTTTCCTCGATGCAAGCATATATATCTAGCGGCCCCCTCCACTTATCACTTCGCCGCCGCCACCACCGTCGCCCCGGGCGGTCCGTTATGCCGCACTTGAGGTATACCTCCTCCTATCCCGCTTCTCTGTGTCGGACTCTTTGGACTGGCGTCATGCCTCTCTTCTTCCTCTAACTCTCCGCCTCTTCTTCGTCTCTCCTTTTTCCTCCCTATTTCCCCTGCCTTCTCCTCTATTAGCCGATCTATCCTCCTTTCTCTTCTTGCTCTTCTCTCTTGGGGATTTCTGTTCTTCCCCTGCTGGTCCCTGGTTCAGCTATGAGATGGAGGGCCAGGAGCCAAGTAGAAAGTTGCACGGCTAGATCCATGCAGGTCAGCCTGAGCCCATCAATCTAGATCCTGGTATTGAGATTTACATGCAAGCCTTATCCTTCTGAGATCCAGAAGTTCTTCATATTCAAGCAGAGAAAAAAGAGGAGAATCGGGGTCAAGAGGCTAAATTTATTATTTTGATGAAGCTTGCGGTCAATGGAGGATCTCCAAGAGTAGGCAAGCCATGGATCGGGCGTGGAGAGATAACTACCATGGGATCTCGTAGTTCTCCAGGCAAAGGCTGCAAATCTCTTTAGAGCAATTTTCTTCAGTCAAATTTGGGCCATGGATGACAAATGTGGATCTCATTCCCAAAAAGCCAGATACTAGGAATCAAGAAGATAATGTCTCTTTCTCCACCTTTCAGATCCCACAATTTGTCTGGCTGCAAAGGCAATTTTTGCAGAAAATGGAAGATCAAGATAACCTCAGCTCCAGTTGCCAAGGCAATATAGTTGATATACGGAGTGATCAGGAGACAGGCGAGATGGACCTCGGTAATCAGGAGGATGTTAGCATGGCTCACTCCAATTCTTGGGCAGCGACGCATGGCCCTAACGCGCCTCGGGTGCCATAAAGGCCATTGCTTGGAACTGTCGAGGTATGGGCAGGGGTCTCGGCAGTGATCATATGTTATTCCTAGCAAACTTCATGCGGTCCACTCGGGCTTAGGTAAATTTTATTTTAGAAATTAAATCTTCCAAGTCTGCTCTACTGATCTTGTAAATAGGTTTGATGTTACTAATGCATTTGTTGTTCCTTCTAGACGTGCTTCAGGAGGACTTTGGTTGATGTGGACTGATGATGTCAAAGTTTCTGTTCATAGTGCTACTTTTCACTATATCTTAGCTAATGTAGTTAATGTGGTGTCGGGGGTCAACTTTTGCTCGATTTGTATATACGGCGACCCGTATCATCGGTAGACTAGTGACATCTTGGATAATGTTTCGGCTTTTGTGTATGATAACCTAGGCAAGCACATGATGTGTATGGGAGACTTGAACGACATCCTCTATGATGTGGATGGTTGTAATGGTAATATTAACTACTATCATATGCATGCTTTTCAGGCTCTTGTGACAAATTGTGGCTTGTTTGATCTTGGCTATAGTGGTCCTGCATACACTAGGCATGGTAGACAAAATACTTCCAATCCTATTTATCGTCGTTTGCATCGTTGTTTCATTAACTCTGGTTGGTGCATGCATTATCCTAATAAAAAAGTTTTTAACCTTCCTATCATTGTTGGTGATCATGCTCCCATTTTGTTGTCTACCGAAGGTAAATTTGTGAAACCTAGACAAACTTTCAAGTTTGAGAATCGGTGGTTGATGGAGAAAGACTTTCCATCCTTTGCTAAAACTATTTGGCATAATTCTCCTCACACCTATTTTGTTGCAAAGTCTTCTTCTTTGGCAGGGTCCTTAAAGACTTGGTGTAAGCAGAAAAAATCTCTTCAGGAAGAACTAAAAGACTTGGAAGCTCAGATCAATCAGCTACAACAACTACCGTTCAGCCAGTAAGACCATGCTTTGGAGAGCTCTCTTACAACTCGGCAGGTGATTGCAACACTAAATTCTTCCACCAAGTTGTTCTTAAGCGTAGGAAAAGAAACACTATTTGTTCTATTAAAGATGAGAATGATCTGATTCATTATAAACCTGCTGCTGTTACTAATACTTTTGTGAACTATTTTCGTTACATTTTTTCTTCCCCTAGTAACAATGCTGATAGGCCTTTTCCTTCCACTCATTGGCCCAATGACAATCTAGATCCCACATATTCTCTTCCTGATAAACATGAGATTTTGCAGATTCTTAAGGATATGAAACTTAATGCTTCCCCAGGACCGAATGGTTTCAATGTCGAATTTTATTTAGCTGCTTGGGATTGGAATGAGGATGAGGAAACCCAACTTGTGATCAGTTTTTATCTTACTGCTGTTCTCCCCCCCATATATAAATGACGCCAACATTGCTCTTATTCCTAAAAAACTTCTCCCTCAGGTTCCTATGGATTATAGGCCTATTAGTCTTTGTAATGTGGTTTATAAAATCATTGCTAAATCCCTTGCTAATAGGATCAAACCTCACCTTCCTGATTACATTGACCCTGCTCAACAAGCTTTTATTGAGGGTAGAAGAATTAGTGATAACATTATTATTTCTCAAGAGATTGCTCACTCTTTCTCTCATAAATCCTGGAAACATGATGCTTTCATGCGTAAAATTGATCTTGCTAAGGCTTTTGATCATCTTGAATGGGACTTCATTCTTTCGGCGCTAACACATAAAGGGTTGCATGGTCATTTTATTAATTTTGTTCATGCATGTATTTCTTCGTCCACGTTTTCTGTGCTCATTAATGGTCAGCCGCCATGCAAATTTAAGAGCTACCGAGGTATTCATCAAGGCTGTCCTATGTTGCCTTATGTGTTTGTCATTGCAATTAATGAAATCTCGATTATGCTTAATGAGGCTCTCTAGACTCATCAGTTGCAGGGTATTTCGCTTAGTCCAAATTGCCCTACTATGCATTCTCTTCTGTTTGCTGATAACTTGTTGGTGTGTGGACATGCCTCCTGCCAGGAAGTTGAAACTATGGCCCATCTCATTCAGTAGTTTTGTGCTCTTTCTGGTCAGACACCTAATTGGAGCAAATCTGCCATTTTTCAGCTCGCATGTTTCCCAAGCCACAATGCATGATATTAGACATTTTTTTCCGGTGGCTGACCTTGATGCTAGTTTTACCCATCTTGGCCACCCTCTCATTCTCCCAGCCAAGAATAGAGGTGTTGCTTACAACTTTGTGTTGGATAAATTTTTAAATAAGTTGCCCTCTTATAAAGCTAATATGCTTTCTCATGCTGCTCGCCTTGAATTAATTCGATTGGTTTTTTCTGCTATGCCTGTTTATTATATGTCAAACATTTTGTTCTCCAAAAAATTTATTGCCAAACTTACGACCATTATTAGGAATTTTTGGTGGACTGGTGTTCATGAAACCGATTCTGGAAGAAGCCTTTGTCTTCGTGCCTGGAAGGATATTTCAATCTCTAAGGCAGAGGGGAGTTTATACATCCGCAATTTGAAAGCCATTAATGAGAGCCTTATCCTCACTGTAGCCTGGAGATTAGCAAAGGATCCTTCTTCAAATTTGTACCGTGTTCTTCAAGACAACTATTTTCTTGGTACTTCTATTTGGAAAGACACTACTTCTCCTACAAAATCTGCTTTTTGGTCCTCTGTTTTAAAAATGTTACCTAAACTGAAAAATCATGCATTTTATCAGCTCACTCAAGGTAACATATCGCTTTGGAGTATGCATTGGTGTAATATTTGGCACTCTGTTCATGATTTTCTTATTCCCCAGCAGGCTAATTTTATTTATCCTTCTTTGGTTAGAGACCTCTGGTTGCTTGATCAGAAAAGTTAGAACCATCATCGTGTTTATTCCCTTTTTCAAGAGCCTCTCGCCTCTCAAATTGTGAACATAGCAATCATAGACGGTGATGCTTCGGATTTGGTCTGTTGGGATTTAGCTCCTAATGGCATTTGCTTGTCCAAATCTGCTTATAAGTTGTGCTTGCAAGATATTCAAACCCGACCTGCAAATGCTCCTTTTGATATTCCATTGGACTTGAAAATGGTTCTTAAACTTATTTGGAAACAAAAAAAACTTGCTTCGAGAGTTCAAACTTTTGCTTGGAGACTTTTGTCGAGGGATCTACCTATAGGTATGAGAGTTGGCCGTTTTTTTGTTCATATTTCCCAGACTTGTTGTAGGTGTGCTCAATAAGAGGATGAATTCCACCTTTTATTCCTTTGTGACTTTGCTAGAGGAGACTGGTTTTCCGCTCCTTGGTTTCTTCGATTTGATCTTTTAATCCAAGGGCACAAGACCATGCATTCTATTCTCACTCATCTTATTAGAATGGGTCATCTGCATGCTACTCTTCACAATATCCTTAATTTCTTGTGGTGCATTTGGGAAGCTAGAAATGATTTCTTGTTTGATAGGAAACAACATCTTCCTTATCAGATTCAAATTGTTGCTGACAATTTAGACAATGGTTTTAATCAAGGCCTTTCTTTTCTGAATAACAAGTAACAGGGTTCCATTAATCCTCAGGACACTAATGCTCTTCCTATGCAGGGTCATACTCTTAAATCTGATCTATTAATTCATGGGACCAAAATCTTCTCTCATGCAGCTTTCAGGTCGAAAAAAATTCCCAGATTAGGCCAAGATCAAGTGGGAATAGGTATGGGTGTCTATATATGCATTCTTTGGACCAAGGTGAGATTAATGTTCACGTGCAAGCTTTAACCCCTCCTAGCTCTACTCCTTTGCAGGCTGAAGCAGTTGCCCTTTCTTGTGCGGCTCAGCTGGCTGCCAGGCTTAATCTTTCTAGCCCCACTTTCTTGATGGATTGCCTTGCTTTGCCTCTGCTGTTGCTTTAAGAAATATTGCAGATTTACTACTCCTTGGAATATTAGAAAAGAGCTTGCTATTTTCATTAATAACACGACTAATATGGACCCTCAGGTGTTTCATGTTTCTTGGGAAATCAATGGTGTGGCACATAACCTTGCGCAAGAGGTTTTTAGATCTACTAGAGGGACTTAACTGGCATGCTTTCTTCGTTTACATTCATCTTCTTCTTGTCCTTTGTTGGGTCATCTTGCCAATTTTTTACCTGTAGGAATTCAGATTCATACGGTCCGTTGCTTTTGAGTGGAATCTAATTTTTCTCTTTTCCTTATTGCTTGCAGGGCTGCTGTACCTTGGGAGTTCTGCTTTCATAAGGGAAGGATGGGCCAGTTTTCATGGTGGAAGATCAATTTGTCAATCTTTTCATGATCTGACTTCGATGTTGTGCAACTGCCTGATGGTGAGGCTCACCAAACTGGGCTCTCGTGGCCAGCACCACTCTCCCTAGTCATATGAAAGGAGTAGACGTTGGTGTTTTTCCATTCAGCTACATGATCAAGAGGATGGCTACTTGCCCCTTTCTCTGGCAACTTCTATCTTAGTCCTATTATCTTTCTCATCCTACTACCTTGCTATTTTAGTCATGTTTTTCATCATTAAGGATTCTCATTTCCTTGTTGTCTATAGGGACTCTTATTCAGCTCTTCTCTCTTTAGTTTCGGTTCTGCTACTTTCCTCTTTTCTATCTTCTGGCAGACCTTGTATCCTCTGATATACTTTGTCTGAGCTGAATATATTGGCACCTGCTGGTGCCTTTCTGTGTTAGAAAAATGAAGGCACAATGCATTAACTTCTCGGTTAATTAGACAGGTGAGAAATGGAAAAGCAGCCCGTAGTCTCCTCTCCTTCCTATTCTTTTGCTGGTGGGCTGGTGTAAATGCGGTGAGAGAAATCAGCATGCCGCCAATGCATGCGCGGTCATGACTCGATTATTGGCCGGGTGGAGTAACGCCTCATAGTTGTGCAAGTAATTAGATGCCATGGTTTAACTACCCATTCTATTTTTCTTTCGTGCATAATGGAATTTACAGGCAATCGCTAATCACCTAGATCCCAGAGATTCCTCATGCACGCTGAGTAAACCATGACGGAGGAAGTAGTATCATAGGTGATCTCATTATTGACATGCATAACACATAGTAGCATAGCATTTAACATGATACGGTATCTACCTATGTTACTCTAACCTTCTCTGAAAAGATCTCATATCACTCAATTTGGATCAAAGGTAGGAATTACTTTGAAAACATTAAAACATAAGGGTACGACTATTAATGAGTGGGTAGAGCAAGGTTTGAGTAGAATTGATAAAATGGAAGAGGTGATTGATAAAGTGGGATCCGTTGTCACTCCCTCCAAAGCTAATTCTAGTACCTCTCAAAAGATATATCCCAAGTTTATATATGTCCCTAAGAATGTTAGTATCACTCATACCAAAAGAAACAAGGATCTTAAAATGATTAGTGTGCATCCCAATTGTATAAACTTGCTAAGCGAGCCTATTTTCAAGCCTCCTATTCTTCCTAAGCATTGTTCTGTTATTGAGGATCTTGATAAGAAGGATGACAAAACTTGAAACTATGCATTATGCCAAGCAAGGGGCGTAAAAAAATAGTGCTAGTTGGGAGGCAACCCAATAGTTATATTATTTTCTTGCTTTTATTTTCATTTTTTTTGATAACATTATTATTGAATCTATAATGATTGTTTTTTATTTTAAAATGAGTGTATGTGTGAAGTAAAGCCTTTGGGATGAGTCGCATGATAAGTAGAATTGATACGGTGCAAAAACAAAAAATTTAGCGTCCAGTGAAGAATTTCTCTGATTTTACTAGAAGGTATTTTTGATATGAAATTTTTACAAATTATTTCTATAGAAATTCCTCAAGTGTTCCTAATATTTTAGAATTTTTGGATTTACAGAAGGATAGGTTCTCTACAGATCATTACAGATTGTTCTGTTTTAGACAGATTCTGTTTTTGCTTGCATAGTTTGCTTGTTTTTGTGATGCTATGGATTGTATTGGGGAGTACAAGCCATGGAGAAGTTAGAATACAGTACCCTATGCAGTAATAAAATAATAATCAATTTATAACAGCACCTAAAGTATTTGATATGTTTACTATACTAACGGATCTCATGAAGGTTTCTATTGAGTTTTGTGTGCTGAAGTTTTCATGTTTTGGGTGCTATCATGATGGATGAAGGAATAAGGAGTCACAAGTGCCTAAGGTTGGGGATTCCCAAGGCACCCCAAGGTAATATTCTAGGAAGACTCAAGCGCCTAAGCTTGGGGATGCCCCGGAAGGCAACCCCTCTTTCGTCTCAATCCATCGGCATGTCACTTGGAGCTATATTTTTATTCATCACATGATATGAGTTTTGCTTGGCACGCCGTTTGATTTACTTTACTTTGTTTTTGTTTTCCACAATCATTTTTTGCTGGACACACTCACTTTAGAGACACACAAGATCATCATGATTTATTAGAATACTCTTTGTGCTTCACTTATATCTTTTGAGCTAAGCAGTTGCTCAAGTACTTCACTTATAGCTTTTAGAGCACAGTGGCATATAGATTTTAAAGAAATAATTTCATTCTCATTATTCACTTATATTTATTTGAGATTTAATAAATACTGACGGTAATTTTCATGTGTTATAATACTAGTCCAAAAATAATAGGTATTCAAGGAGTGCATAATTAAAACCTTCATGTAGCACATAAAAGAGAAATTTTAAGTTAATGATATTAATGTGGTAACATGAAAGGTCATGAGTGCATGATCATTGGTTAGTAATAATATCGTAAATTAGAGGGTGTTAACTTGTTGTTCATCTAAATATTTTTTATGGCATGGTGATGACGTGTGACCATTCTTATTCCTCATTGAAATCCTAGTGTTCTTTAAGTCCGAGGCGCACGATTGTTAACTCCTCCCAACCTCCTCCCTAGGGGCATGCGAGTAGTACTTTCTTTCGAGAGAGATGATAAAACCTTGCAATAAGTATGTGAGTTATTTATGACCAATGTGAATCCATGGATGTACGCACTCTCACCACCTCATATTTGCTAGCCTCTTCCATACCGTGCATTGTTCGTTTTCACCTCGAGGATCGGTGCAACTTTTGTTGTTGCATCCAAACCCCGTGACATGATATGCTCTGTTGCACATAAGTCTCATTATATCTTCATCAAAAAATCCATCATACCTACCTATCATGGCATTTCCGTATCCATTCCGAGATATATTGCCATGCAACTTACACTGTTACGTCATATGACTAGTGCTTTTATTGGCATATTGCTTTGCCTGATCATATAAGCTGACATAGTATTTGTGGCAAAGCCACCGTTCATCATTTCTTATAAATGTTACACTTGATCATTGTGCATCCTGGTACACTGCCAGAGGCATTCATATAGAGTCATACTATACTTTTTCATGATGAGTTGTAACTAAATAAAAGTGTGATGATCATCATTATTAGGGCACTATCTTGGTGAGGAAAGGATGACGGAGACGATGATCCCCCCACAAGTCGGGATGAGACTCCGGACAGAAAATAAAAGAGAAAAAAGAATAAGAAAGGAAAGAAAAAATGAAAAAATAAATGAGAGAAAAATAAATGAGAGAAAAGAGAGAAGGGACAGTGCTACTGCCTCCTTTTCCACACCTGTGCCTCAAAGTGGCACCATGCTTTTCATATAGGGAGTCTCTTGTTTTGTCACTTTCATATGCTAGTGCGAATTTTTCATTATAGAACTTGGCTTGTATATTCTGATGACGGGCTTCCTCAAATTGCCGAGGTCTTCATGGGCAAGCAAGTTGGATGCACACCCACTTAGCTTCAGTTGAGATTTCATACACTTATACCTCTAGTCCATCTGTTGCATGACAATCCCTACTCCTCGCATTGATATCTATTGATGGGCATCTCCATAGAACGTTGATACGCTTGGTTGATGCGAGACTTTCTTCTCCACTTTTACCCCTTTGAAACCTACTACCACATTTTAGTACAACTTTATGCTATATCCATGGTTCACGCTCATATATTGCATGAGTAATAAGTTGAAGCGTGTTAAAAAGTACAATCCAATTGCCTAACATAACACCGTGGTGCTTGACATTTGTATTTATGTGGTGAAGACGGAGCCCTGGGGTGAACATTCTTTAAGGATCGCATATTTTGAAACTTGATGATTATGTTACTTATGTTTATGTATATTAGTATGTTGATGTTTATTAATTCATCATTTCTCAATGATCATAGCTGCAATAGATTACATGTTGTGTAGCATGTCACATCAATTTTTTTATCATTTACCTACTCGAGGACGAGCAGGAATTAAGCTTGGGGATGCTGATATGTCTCCAACGTATCTATAATTTTTTATTGTTCCATGCTATAATATTATCATTCTAGGATGCTTTTTAGGCATTTATTTTTCAATTCATATTATTTTTTAGCAATATCCTATTAACCCAATGGCTAATGCCAATTGTTGTTCTCTGCATGTTTTTGGCTTTTCGGGTTCATAGTACCGAATGAGGTCCAATTGCCACGAACCTTTTCTATGATTTCTTCTAGGCCAAAAGAAGACTTCTAAGCTTTGGGAGGAGACCGGACGCTGTATGAGAGAGGCACCACACATCAGGGCGTGCCTAGGGGGTGGCTGTGCCCTGTTGTGTGGTGGCCCTCCTTGCGTCTCCCGACGTCCGTCTTTGGCCTATAAATTCAATATATTCCCAAAACCCTAGAGAGCCTCCCGAAACACTTTTTCCACCGCCACAAGTCTATGTTCCACCGTGTGCCCATCTGGAGCCCTGTTCCGGTGCCCTACTGGAGTGTGGATCGATTTCGGAGGGCCTCTACATCAACCTTGTTGCTCCCGTGCTAATGTGTGAGTAGTTCCCCACAAACCTACGGGTCCGTAGTTAGTACCTAGATTGCTATGTCTCTCTCTCTTGTTCTTCAATACAAAGTTGACCGCATCTTCGCGGGGATCTATTCTATGTAATCACTTTGTGCGGTGCGTTTGTTGGGATCCGATGAATTGTGAGCTTATGCTCACATTATTCATGAAAGATATTTGAGTCTTCTCTGAATTATACGATTCCTATTTGCATGATTATTATAGCTTCGTAATTCTCTCTGATCTATTGAAACAATTTGGCCAACTAGACTGATATTTCTTCAGTGAGAGGGGTGCGTTGTAGTGGGTTCATTATAGTGGTGCTCTATATCTCAGTGATAGAAAAGGACAAGCCACATCTTTGTATTGTTGACAGAAACGATAAAACGATGGGGTTAATTCATATTGATTGAATTCTCTTTGTCTACATCATGTCATCATTCTCCAAGCATTACTTTGTTTGTCATGAAATTAATACTTGGAGAGGCAAGCATAGAAGCTCTCTCGACACGGAGTAATAGTAATAGGTACATGAAGGAGTCGGCCTATTTTCTTATGGATGTGATGCATATATACACATGATCACTTCCGTGAATACATATTGCATAACTATGCGCTTTTCTGTCAATTACCCAATGGTAATTTGTTTAGGCACCGTATGCCTACTTCATGAGAGATGCTACTAGGGAAAACTATGGACCCCGGGTCTATCCACTTATATATTTACAAAAGCTTTCATTACCTTGTTGCCATTTATTTATCTTTTATTTATTTTGCATTTTAAAGTTATTAACTATCATCTACACACTTCATTTTCTTGCAAATAACGAGTCCAAGGGGATTGACAACCCTCGTGCCTGCGTTGGGTGCAAATGTTTGCTTCTTTGTGTGTAGTCGCTAAAGATGGGGGACGCGTGCTACTCTTATTGGTTCGATTACCTTGGTTCTTACTGAGGGAAATACTTATCTATATTGTGTTGCATCACCCGCTCCTCTTTGCGGAAAACCCAACGTAGACCACAAGTATCACCCTGCTCCCTGTTTTGACACCACACCGCGAATCTCAGTCTTTTGTGTGACGTGTGGATGCGGTAATTCCGATAGTGCCGCACTGCGACCTCCTATAGCCATATCTTCATATCTAGCATTTATATGAACATAAGCCCCGGATATATCAAAGGCTTTTGACCTCAGCTTTATCTTCTCATCTTCGGCTGTCTGAGGCTTTGGCACAACCAATGGCTCCATATCATACATATCTTGCTCTGATACAACTACTAGGCTAGCGCCACTTCAATCTCTAAACTCGTGTGTGCTCATGTCTTTGTGTTATACGATGCGGAAGAGTATCATTTCGAACAAGCTGAAGTCGTATTCATAGGTCGGACCTTTGCCATTGGAGTTCTCTGACACTATGTCATGAGGTATTCCAACCCAGCCTCCTCCTCCTCTTTGGAAGCAGCATAACTTGCGTCATTAAGTTTGTCCGATGTAAAAGTTGTTTGCCAAGCATGTAACTCTATTGAGATTTCTATGAGAGGAAGTTCTGGGGCCATTATTTCAAAACATAGTTCAGCCTCTGTCTCCTTTCCATCCAGATATGCACCCAACTCTTGAGCAACCTATTCTACCTCGGGGGTCATCCTCTGTCTCTTGTCCATCAACAAATGAGTCCTTTCTGGTGAACCTGCATCACTGTCATCTTCGCTACCTTGATCTTCTGCCACACTGTTGTTCGGATCAAAATAAGAACCCACATTCCCAGGACCAACATCACGTGTTGGAGGACTGCTAACTTATGCCATGGACTGACTCCCAAACATGGTATCATAGAACTCTTGACTGCTTACTCCTGACCTACAGCCGCGGCCATCACAACCTACCGGCACGCGATTAAGGTCTCTATCAGATAGGTTATGACCTGACTGGACCACTGCATATATAACAAGGATCTTCATGCAAGATTCATCGATCATTGCCTTGTAGTTTCCCCAAGAATAAGCCTCAGCGAGGGGGATCATCAAGCAGAACGACCTATGGCCTGTGTCGGCATCATAACTTACTTCCAACATTACTACAAAAATTTCTTCCACATCCACCCCTTGCCTCACCTTATCAACAAGTTCAACAAGAGTTAAATCCTTAGGGAAACACGACGCGAGGTTTTGGATGTTCACAAACTCCTCACCAATGCTACCAGATTTCATGTTAAGAGCATCATTGTGATGTAAATGCACTACATTATGATATGCCATCCTACATAAAAAGGCAATATAGCCAACATGAACACATGTCACGTGTGACAGGTACGGCATGCCATGACATATAAAAAGGAAGTACACTGGTTGGCACCCTCCTATTACCTAATAATATGTCATATACAACTGATATACATCATATCAAGTTGATCCGTCATAAGATTACTTGTTGCTTTGGGAAGACCTAGATGATGTCGCATGGTCCCCACTCTTCCACCTCTAGGGATTTGGGTTTGGGCAGAGGTTGGTATGACGAGGGGATGCGGCCAAGCTGCGGGATCACTAGAAGAGTATGTCTAGAGGGGGGTGAATAGACTACTAGCAGGAATTTAAAATCTACACAAGGTGCAATGATAAGTGTTGGCAGATTTTAGCATATATAGCAAGTCTAGCACACCCTACACATGCAACTCATCAAGTATAGCGGCGGAATATAAAGACATTGCACATGAAAGTAAGGAGTAGAGATAGGGAGATCAAACGCATGAAGCACACAAAGATTTTTCCCGTGGTTCTGATTGGTGGTGCTATCGTATGTCCATGTTTATGGAGTCTTGATCCCACGGAGGGTAACGGTCGCGAGGGTCCATGGAGGGCTCCACCCATAAGGGTCCACGAAGTAGCAACCTTGACTATTCCATGATGGCTTCCGTCCACGAAAGACTAGCCTCGCTATGGGTAGATCTTCATGAAGTAGGCGATCTCCTTGCCCATACAAACTTGTTGGTTCACTCCGCAACACGAAGTAGGAGGCTCCCAAGTGTCATCTAACAAATCTAGGAGGAACCACCCTCCAAATGGTAATAGGCTCGATAATGTCGATGAACTCCTTGCTCTTGTGCTTCAAGATGATAGACTCCTCAACACATAATCACTCTCTCATAGATTTGGCTTTGGTGGAAGAGATTGATTTGGTGGAAAGCAACTTGGGGAGGCTGGAGATCAAGATTCATATGGTTGGAATGGAATGGCATGATCTCAACACATGAGTAGGTGGCTCTCTCTCAGAAAATCTGACAGGACAGGTAGGGATCTGTTCTGAGTGCTTATCTTGCGAGTAGGTGGTGGTGGAGGGGTATATATAGGCATCTCCAAAAATCCAACCGTTACACCTAATAAGTCAGACTCAGTGACACCGATGTTTTAATCTCAGTGGTAGTGATTTGCCTCAAAGGTAGCAACTTTTGAATCTCGGTGAGACCGATACATAAAACTCAGTTGCACCGATAAGGTGACCAACAGTCATATTGCCAAACTCGGTAACACTGATTCAAAAAACTCGGTTGTACTGATTTTGTGAATTTGCGTAGCAGAAAGTTGTCAATACAAACTCGGTGGCACCAAAGAAGAATCGGTTGCACCAAAGGGTTAGGGTTTGGCTGAGTCTGTGTGAGGCTGAGAATCGGTGGCACCAAGTGGAAAGTGTTGGTTGCACCGATTTTTTATATTTGGCTTTGGGTTGACTTTTCTGGAAGAGCTTGCGGGTGTATGTGGTGACTATCACTTGTGCACATATGAGCATTTTGTTCACCAACAGTACCTTACCCCCTTATGATAGTATTGGCTTTCCTATGGACTCAAAGTGATTTCTCACAAAGTAAAATGTAGAGTCCTCTTGCTTGAAGCTTTGTCAATCTATTCCTTCTCATTCTTCTTCATAGGGATACTCTCCACACTCCTTTTTGCCAACCCATCTCTCTATGGACTTTATCTGAAATATACTAGATGAAAGTATTAGTCCAAGAGACAATGTATATTGTCATGAATTATCAAAACCACCAAGGGAGCATATTGTGCTTTCAATCCCCCCCTTTTTGGTAATTAATGACAACATACAATCAAAGCTTCAAATAAAGATATGCATGTATATAATGAAGACTTTGAGAGACACATGACTTAGACTTTCTCCCCCTACATGTGTGCAATCCCTTTAAAGGATAGTTGCTTTGGAATGCATGGACACACACATGGTAGGAAGGACATGATAAGTCATGTGTATATTGGCAATAAGCATCAAATATATATGAATTAGGTGTAACCTTGATCAAGACTTCACTCTTCAAAAAAAATATGTGCAAGAAGCAAGAGATCATCTTGGTCAATGAAATGATGCATTTACTTACCTTGAGTTCTTGAGAAGTCTAGTAGTAGAGATACACTTGAGAAAACAATGTTAGGAAACACAAGAGTATTCTACCAATCAAAAGCAATAGAACTCAAAAGTACCAAGATATAGAAGATAGTATTCCTTAAGATTGATATGTCTCCAAGATCATTTAGAAGTTTCTCCCCTAGATATTAAATAGTAGGACATCCTCTCCCCATTAATCTTCGCATGTAGATATTGGGATTGGATAGGGTGAGAAAACTCTAACATGAAAAATCAAATGCAACAAACACACAATAAACACATCCTCCTCCAAAACAGTTTTCTCCCCTTACTTTGGTATTCCCCCTTGTTTATATAAGTATAAACTTTGTCATGTTCCTCTCCCCCTAAATTATATCTCCCCCTTTGCATAAGCATGTATCTCCCTCTTTAGCCTTGAAGCTTTGGTATTTCTCTCCCTTTGGCATTAATTTCCAAAAAGGTCAGATATAGGGTCAGATACAGGGATCATTGATTGGGAGAGGATCCTTGAGAACAAGGGTCATAGAATGTAGGATTCATAGAATATGTAAATCATGAAAAAAATGAGGGAATCATTGAAAATAATTTCTCTCCCTTTGGCTAAACTGAAAATTTGTAGAACTTCTCCTCCTTTGAGTTAGGGATCCTTGAATGTATTTCTACCCTTTTTTTAAAGAAGGGGTCATGGAAGAAATGAAAATATCACAGAAGGATTATAAAGATTTACAAATACAAACACAAACTGAAACATGATAGAAAGTCGGTGGCTCTGAGACAAATTTGTCTGTGGTACCGATATGATGTTATGGAGCTCATCTGCTGAATCAGTAGAACCGAGTCCTTTGTATCGGACGCTCCGAGGCATAAAACAGAAACTTGGCAAAGTTTGAGAAACTTGCAATTATATGAAAAATCGTAACAAAGTGTCAAAAATTATTTGTAATTGAAATGCAAATAATTTGTACAAAGAGATATCAACTAGAGAAGATTTGAATGGTTCCAAGAAGGCTTGCAATAGAGAATGAACCAACCAAGATTCTTAACTAGATGATGGGCGGTGACTACGCCACCTATATTAGAGTATATTGACTTAGGAGCCAAGCAAGAATACTTGATCATAGGTCATACTCGTCATTAAGCTCAAAATGGGGTTACCTTTTTTTGATTAAGAATTTTAATGTCTTCATATCACTTGAGTTGCTTTATCTCATGACTTGGAGTAGAGCTATATCAAGGATATGAGTACATACCTTTGAGTGATGTTGTTGACGTAGCTTGTAGGTGAACTTGATGAGGATGCTCGAAGTTGATGAAGTTCATCTTGAGTTGGGAGCAATCCTTTTTGTTTTCGTTCACTTTTAACCTACATAGGTTACTCACGCAAGGAAGAACATGATATATCCAAATGACTAGATATCTATTGTGAGTTGATACCAATTGAGAAATATATGTCAAGGATATGATTTGTTGTATTCTTCCTTTCATCATCAAAGCAAGGTTGTGGATACTTGGTCATGAAAAGATTGCTTAAGATATGAGTTGATGGCAATCTTGTGGAGTATTGTTCTTCCAAGTACCTACAAAAGGGTTAGATGCAAGACAAGGGAGCATAGAATTCCAAGATATATGATATTAAAGGTAATAATAGCATGGAATGGTTAAGTAAGCTCATCCCCTTGCATGCATCCGAGTGGGCTTATCTCAAGTTTGAAGCATCAATGATGTTCAACTCACTCCTCAAATGACAAAACTCTTTTTCATCAAGTGGCTTAGTAAAGATATCGGCCAATTGATTGTTAGTACAAACATGCTTAAGATTAATATCTCCTTTGGAAACATGACCACGAATGAAACGATGTCGAACTTGAATATGCTTGGTTCGAGAATGTTGCACAGGATTATGACCAATCTTAATAGCACTTTCATTATGACAAAGTAATGGAACATTTTTAACATAGATTCCATAATCTTTAAGCATCGGTGTCGTCCATAATAATTGCGCACAACATGTTCCAGCGGCAATGTATTCCACTTCGGCAGTAGATAATGATACCGAGTTTTGTTTCTTGGAGGACCAAGACACAAAAGATCTACCAAGAAATTGACATGTACCTGCTACCTCTTGAGCATGCGTTGGTTTTTTCCTTGAAGAGGAAAGGGTGATACAGAAAAGTAGATAAGTATTTCCCTTAGTTTTTGAGAACCAAGGTATCAATCCAGTAGGAGGAACAAGAAAGTCACCAATGGATGCACCTACACAAATAATCAAACTCTTGCGCCCAACGCTATAAAGGGGTTGTCAGTCCCTTCACGGTTATTTGCAAGGATTAGATCCGATAGAGATAGATAGGAAAGATTGCGGAAAGTAAAAAAGGTAAATAAATTGCAGCAATGTATTTTTGGTTTATTGATCTGAAAGTATAATATGGAAAGTAGACCCAGGGGCCATAAGTTTCACTAGAGGTTTCTCTCTTGAAGGAAAGTAATACGGTGGGTGTACAAATTAGTGTCGAGCAATTGATAGAAACTCAAATAACTATGAATATATCCAAGGTAATGATTATGCATATAGGCATCATGTCCGTGTCAAGTAGACTGAAACGATTCTGCATCTACTACTATTACTCCACACATGGATCGACTCCTGCCTGCATCTAGAGTATTAAGTTCATAAAGAACATAGTAACACATTAGGTAAGATGACATGATGTAGAGGGATAAACTTAAGCAATATGATGAAAACCCCATATTTTTATCCTTGATGGCAACAATACAATACGTCCCTCGCTACCCCTACTATGTCACTGGGTGAGGACACTACAAGATTGAACCCAAAACTAAGCACTTCTCCCATTGCAAGAATTTCCAATCTAGTTGGCCAAACCAAACCAATAACTCGAAGAGACTTGCAAAGATATGAAATCATGCATATAATAATTCTGAAAAGACTCAAATAATATTCATGGATAATCTGAATATAAACCCACAATTCATCGGATCTCGACAAACACACCGCAAAAGAGTATTACATCGGATAGATCTCCATGAAGATCATGAAGAACATGGTATTGAAGCACAAAGAGAGACAAGAAGTCATCTAGATACTACCTATGGACCCGTAAGTCTCTGGTGGACTACTCACACATCATCGAAGGGGCAATGGAGTTGATGTAGATGCCCTCCGTGATCGAATCCCCCTTCGGCAGGTTACCTAAAAAGGCTCCAAGATTGGATCTCTCGAGAACGGAGGCTTCTAGCGGCGGAAAAGTATTTGTGTGTCTCTTTCTGGTATTAGGGGGCCACAAGCCTGCCAGGCATGGCCAGGGGTGGTGATCACGCCCCATGGCTTGTAACCTCCTGGTAGGTCTCTTGCCTTGCACTCCAAGTCTGGTAGATGTCTTCTGGTCCAAGAAAAATCATCGCGAAGGTTTTATTACGTTCGTACTCCGTTTAATATTCCTTATCTGCAATACTCAAAAACAAGGAAAAAATAGAAATTGGCACTAGGCTCTATATTAATAGGTTAGTCCCAAAAATAATATAAAATAGCATATTAATGCATATAAAACATCCAAAACAGATAATATAATAGCATGGAACAATCAAAAATTATAGATACGTTGGAGACGTATCAGCATCCCCAAGTTTAATTCCTGGTCGTCCTCGTGTAGGTAAATGATAAAAACAGAATTTTTGATGTGGAATGCTACCTAACATATTTATCCATGTAATATTCTTTATTGTGACATGAATGTTCAGATCCATAAGACTCAAAACAAAAGCTTAATGTTGACATAAAAACAATAATATTTCAAGCATACTAACAAAGCTATTGTATCTCTTCAAAATATAATGGCAAAAGAAAGTTATCCCTACAATATCATATAGTCTGGCGATGCTTCATCTTCCCCACACAAAGTATTTATATCATGCACAACCCCAATGACAAGTCAAGCAATTGTTTCACACATTTTATGTTCTCAAAAAATTTCAACTCTCACGCAATACATGAGTGTGAGCCATGGATATAGCACTATAGGTGGAATAGAATATGGTAGAGGTTGTCAAGAAAAAGGAGAAGATAGTCTCACATCAACTAGGCGTATCAACGGGCTATGGATATGCCCATTTATAGATATCAATGTGAGTTAGTAGGGATTGCCATGCAACGGATGCACTAGAGCTATAAGTGTATGAAAGCTCAAAAAGAAACTAAGTGGGTGTGCATTCAACTTGCTTGTTCATGAAGATCTAGGACAATTTGAGGAAGCCCATCATTGGAATATACTACCTCTGTTCATCAATATAAGACGTTTTAGAGAGTTGTATCAAGTCTCTAAAATGTCTTATATTGATGAACAGAGGGAGTACAAGCCAAGTTATATAATGAAAAATTCCCACTAGTATATGAAAGTGACAAAATAGGAGACTCTCTATCATGAAGATCAAGGTGCTACTTTGAAGCACAAGTGTGGAAAAAAAGATAGTAGCATTGTCCCTTCTCTCTTTCTCTCATTTTTATTATTTTGGTGGGCATCTATGGCCTCTTTTTTTATTTGGGCTTCGCTGGCCTCTTTTATTTTTCATAAAGTACGGAGTCTCATCCCAACTTGTAAGGGAATCATAGCTTCCATCATCCTTTCCTCACATGCGACAATGCTCTAATAATGATGGTCATCACACTTTTATTTACTTACAACTCAAGAATTACAAATTGATATTAGAACCAAATATGACTCTATATGAATGCCACCGATGATGTACCGGGATATGCAATGATCTAGCATAGCAAATGACATCAAAAAATGGACAAGCCATGAAAACATCATGCTAGCTATCTTACGATCATGCAAAGCAATATGAAAATGATGGCGCGTGTCATAATAAATGGAATGGTAGAATTTGCATGGCAATATATCTCGTAATGGCTATGGAAATGCCATAATAGGTAGGTAAGGTGTCTGTTTTGAGGAAGGATATATCGTGGGTTTAATGCACCGGCGAGAGTTGCGCGGTACTAGAGAGGCTAGCAAAAGTGGAAGGGTGAGAGTGCGTACAATCCATGGACTCACATTATTCATGAAGAAATCACATACTTATTGCAATAGTCTATTAGTCATCGAAGCAAAGTATTAGACGCATGCCTCTAGGGTAGAGGTTGGTAGGACTAAACCATCGCACGCTCCCGACCCTCACACAAAGGCTAACAGTGAATAAACAAATCAAGCTCCGACTTCCTTACATAATGGTTCACCATATGTTCATGCTACGAGAATCACAAACCTTTACACAAGTATTTTTACCAATTCACAATTACTTCTTAACATGACTCTTAACATTACCATCATTATATTTAAAACTTTATGCAAGGAATCAAACTTCTCATAATACTCAATGCACTTAATATGGAAGTCTTTATTATATCCCTCTTGGATGCCTATTATGTTAGGACTAAATTCATAACCTAAACCAATTACCATGCTGTTTAAAGACTCTCAAAATAATATAAGTGAGTTATGAGAGTTTGATTATTTCTATAAAACAAAACACCACCGTGCTCTAAGAATATATAAGTGAAGCACTAGAGCAGCATAGCCTAGCTCAAAAGATATAAGTGAAGCACGGAGTATTCTAATAAATTCACGATTCATGTGTGTATCTCTCAAAATATGCATGCATAAAGGATGATTGTGGAAAGCTAAAAATTAAAGACTCATATCATACAAGACGCTCCAAGCAAAACACATATCATGTGGTGAATAAAAATATAGCCTCAAGTAAATTTACCGATGGATTGAAGACGAAAGACGGGATGCCTTCCGGGGCATCCCCAAGATTAGGATCTTTGGCATACTTTAATATTACTTGGGGTGACTTGGGCATCCCCAATATTTGGCTCTTGCCACTCCTTATTCCATATTCCATCAAATCTTTACCCAAAACTTGAAAACTTCACAACACAAAACTCAACAGAAAACTTGTGAGATCCGTTAGTATAATAAAAATAAATCACCACTTTAGGTAATTTTTTGAACTCATTATTTATTTATATTGGTGTAATATCAATTTTATTCTAACTTCTCCATGTTTCATATACCCCCCCCCCGATACGACCCATAGATACATCAAAATAGGTAAACAACACAAAGAAAACAGAATCTGTCAAAAACAAACTAGTCTGTAGCAATCTGGAATCTTTGTATACTTATGTAACTCCAAGAATTCTGAAAAATTAGGAAATCCTGGAAATTTTTTATATAAATATTTTGTAAAAATTTCAAACTTATTCGATGCACGGAAAATTTTATAAAATTCCTGGACAGGGCGCGAAAGTTTCTGTTTTTCAGCAAGATCAAATGAACAATCACCATAGACCATCCCAAAGGTCTTACTTGGATAAAAAAACTAATTAAAACACCAAAACACAATTACTACATAGGTAATAATGTGTGAAACACTCAAAATAGAAGAAAAAACAGAAATATAAAAATAAAATTGGGTTGCCTTCCAACAAGCGCTATTGTTTAACGCCCCTAGCTAGGCAAAACGCAATAGATCTAGGTATTGTCATCTTTGGTATGAAATACAAAAGTAGCTCTTATAATATATTAATAAGGAAATATTATTTTCTTTCTAGGAAAGTGTTGCATGCCTTTCCTTAACGGAAATTGGAATCTAATGTTTCCTTCTTTCATATCAATAATTGCACCAATCGTTCTAAGGAAAGGTCTACCAAGAATAATAGGACATGTAGGATTGCAATATATATCAAAAAAATGAAATATATGGGCACATAATTCCTATTTTCAACAATAATAACATCATTAATCCTTCCCAAAGGTTTCTTAATAGTGGAATCCGCAAGATGCAAGTTTAAAGAGCAATCATCAAGATCATGGAAACCTAGCACAACACATAAAGTTTTCGAAATCGTGGAAACGCTAGCACCCAATTGACACAAGGCATGACACTCATAATATCTAATTTTAATCTTAATAGTAGGTTCCCACTCATCATAAAGCTTTCTAGGTATAGAAACTTCCAATTCAAGGTTTTCTTCAAAATATTTCATCATAGCATCAACGATATGTTTAGTAAAAGCTTTATTTTGATTATAAGCATGCGGAGGATTCAACATGGATTGCAACAAGGAAATACAATCAATCAAAGATCAGTTATCATAATTGAACTCCTTGAAATCCAAAAGAGTGGGTTCATTGCTATTTAAAGTTTTGACCTCTTCAATCCCACTTTTATCACTTTTCGCATTGAGATCTATAAACTCCAAATCATTGGGATGACTTTTAACTAAAGTTGAATTATCTATAGTCCCATATTTATCAATATTTACATTGTAAAACAAAGCTTCAATAGGAGTCACATCAATCACTTTGAGATCTTCATCATTATTATCACGAGAATACACTTTTTCAAGGCATTCAAGCTTAGCACGTATTCTAGCGGTTCTTTACTTACACTCATCAATATAAATTATCATAGATTTTAAAGACTCATTAATATCATGCTTAGGTAGTAGACCTAATTTTCAAAGAATCAATGTCAAGCGAAATTCTATCAATGTTCCTAGCCAAATCATCAATCTTGAGCAATTTTTCTTCAATCGAAGCATTGAAAACCTTTTGAGAACTAATAAATTATTTAATATTGTTCTCAAGATAAGAGGGTATCTTATTATAATTTCCATAAGAATTGTTGTAGTAATTACCATAACTATTAGAGGAATTACTAGGAAACGGACTAGGGTTGAAATTACATCTATACACATTATTACCAAAATTGTTCCTACCAACAAAATTCACATCCATAGATTCATTATTATTTCCAATCAAAGAAGACAAAGGCATATAATTAGGATCAATAGGAGCACCCTTAATAGCAAACAATTTCATCAATTCATCCATCTTTTCACTCAAAGTATTTATTTCTTTAATAGCAAGCACTTTTTTACTAGTAGGAGATCTTTCGGTATGCCATTGAGAGTAATTTGCCATAATACTATCCAGGAGTTTAGTAGCTTATCCTAATGTAATTTCCATATAAGTACCACCCACGGCGGAATCTGAAAGATTCCTAGATGCAAAATTCAACCCCACATTAAATTTATGTACAATCATCCATAAACTCAAACCATGTGCGGGGCAATTTCTAATCATTAATTTCATCCTCTCACAAGATTGTGCAACATGCTCATGATCAAGTTGCTTATAATTCATTATATCTTTCCTAAGGGAGATGATCTTAGCCGGCGGAAAGTACATGGAAATAAAAAGCATCTTTACACTTATTCCATGAATCAATACTATTTTTAGGCAAAGATGAAAACTAAGTTTTACCACGATCTCACAATGAGAACGGAAATAGCTTCAATTTAACAATATCATTATCCACATCTTTCTCCTTTTGCATGTCACACAACTCAATGAAAGTATTTAGATGGGATGCGGCATCTTCACTAGGAAGGCCAGAAAATTGATCTTTCATAACAAGATTAAGCAATTCAACATTAATTTCATAAGATTTTACACTAGTGGCGGGAGCAATCAGAGTAATAATAAAATCATTATTATTAGTACTAGAGAAGTCACACAATTCGGTATTCTCAGACATCGTGATAAAGCAAGCAATCAAGCACACAAGCAAGCAAAAAAAGCAACCGAAAAGGCGAACGAAAGAAGGGCGAATAAGAAGGCAAATCTGTTTGGTATTTTATGAAAATCGTTTTAGAAGTGGGGAGAGGAAAACGAGAGGCAAATGGTAAATAATGTAAATGCAAGAGATGAGTTTGTGATGGGTACTTGGTAGGCTTAATGTAGATCTCCCCGGCAACGGCGCTAGAAATCTTTCTTTCTACTTCTTGAGCTTGCGTTGGTTTTCCCTTGAAGAGGAAAGGGTGATGCAGTAAAGTAGATAAGTATTTCCCTCAGTTGTTGAGATCCAAGGTATCAATCCATTAGGAGATACAAGCAAGTCACCAATGGATGCACCTACACAAACAATCAAACTCTTGCACCCAACGCTACAATGGGGTTGTCAATCCCTTCACGGCTATTTGCAAGGATGAGATCTGATAGAGATAGATAGGAAAGATTGCGGAAAGTAAAAAAGGTAAATAAATTGCAGCAAGGTATTTTTGGTATTTTTGGTATTGCCATAGGTTTCACTAGAGGCTTCTCTCTTGAAGGAAAAGCGAATAATTATGAAGATATCCAAGGCAATGATTATGCATATAGGCATCACGTTCGTCAAGTAGACCGAAACAATTCTGCATCTACTATTATTACTCCACACATCGACCAACTCCTGCCTGCATCTAGAGTATTAAGTTCATGAAGAACAGAGTAACGCATTAGGTAAGATGACACGATGTAGAGGGATAAACTCAAGCAATATGATGAAAACCCCATCTTTTTATCCTTGATGGCAACAAAAAAATTATGTGCCTCGCTACCACTACTATGTCACTGGGTGAGGACACCGCGAGATTGAACCCAAAACTAAGCACTTCTCCCATTATAAGAATTACCAATCTAGTTTGCCAAACCAAACCAATAAATCGAAGAGACTTGCAAAGATATGAAATCATGCATATAAGAATTTAGAAAAGACTCAAATAATATTCATGGATAATCTAAACATAAACCCACAATTCATAGGATCTCGAGAAACACACCACAAAAGAGTATTACATCGGATAGATCTCCATGAAGATCATGAAGAGCATGGTATTGAAGCACAAACAGAGAAAGAAGCCATCTAGCTACTATCTATGGACCCGTAGGTCTATGGTGGACTACTCACGCATCATCGGAGGGGCAATGGAGTTTATGTAGATGCCCTCCGTGATCGAATGCCCCTCCAAGAGATTACCGGAAAAGGCTCCAAGATTGGATCTCTCGGGACCGGAGGCTTCTGGCGGCAGAAAATTATTTGCGTGGCTCTTTCTGGTATTGGGAGGATATTTGGGAATTTATAGGACAAAGAATACGGTTAGGAGACCTGCTAGGAGGCCACAAGCCTGCCAGGCGCGACCATGGGTGGTGGTCGTGCCCCCTGGATTGTGACCTCCTGGCAAGTCTCTTTCCTTGCACTCCAAGTCCGGTAGATGTCTTCTGGTCTAAGAGAAATCATCACGAAGATTTTATTCCATTTGGACTCCGTTTAATATTCCTTATCTGCAATACTCAAAGCAAGGAAAAAACAGAAACTGGCACTAGGATCTAGATTAATAGGTTAGTCCCCAAAATAATATAAAATGGCGTATTAATGCATATAAAACATCCAAAACAGGTAATATAATAGCATGGAACAATCAAAAATTATAGATACATTGGAGACGTATCAATCACCATTCATGTGATCCGTGCATCCACTGTTGAGAATCCACTCTTTTCCACCGGACATGTAATCCTTGAAGTTTGCCATTAGACTTAGATTCTTCAAGATCTTTTCATGCTCGATGTCGAACAACTCATCTTCATCATAGTAGCCATGTTCTTCATTGTCATCATTTGGTGGAATCTCCTCGTCATAGAAACTGAGAGACTCGTTAGAATCGTAACCATGACAATGTTCAAGTTTATGAATGTGAATGGCTTCAATAATAATGTTGTTTATAGTTGTGACATATCCTTTAGCACGCATAAGATCACGAAGCTAAAATAGGCATTTATCAAAGTTTGGATCACTAGGCTTCATTTTGTGAGAGGCAATAGTTTTATGAAGAATTTCATCAAGATTACTTAATGAAAGATTTGGATATCATTTCTCCAAATCAGTCCACAAAGTATAAGCACATGCAAAGTCCTTCAATTGAGAAAGCACGAATCTTGGTAAGCCTCTAACAATGAGATTGACAGTTCTAAGGTTACTAAGCATGTTAATTTCCTCTTCGTGTGTGGGATGCAATTCATCAATGGGGAGCACATAGGGATTTTCAATATGTTTTCTCAAATGGAATTTGTCAAATAGATCAATCATAGCATTCTTCCATCGACTATAGTACTCTTCATCAAGAATGGGCACTCTACCATACAAACTCTCCACACTAGACACATCCATCTTCCTCCACGGTGATGAAACCGAAGCAATGGAGACCAATGCTCTCATACCAATTGCCGGATCACTAGAAGAGTATGTCTAGAGGGGGGGTAAATAGACTTTTAGCAGGAATTTAAAATCTACACAAGGTGCAATGATAAGTGTTGGAAGATTTTAGCATATATAGCAAGTCTAGCACACCCTACACATGCAAGTCATCAAGTATAGCGGCGGAATGTAAAGACATTGCACATGAAAGTAAGGGTTAGAGATAGGGAGATCAAACACATGAAGTACACGAAGATTTTTCCTGTGGTTCCGATAGGTGATGCTATCGTACTCCCATGTTTATGGAGGGATTCAACCCATGGAGGGTAATGGTCGTGAGAGTCCATGGAGGGCTCCACCCATAAGGGTCCACGAAGTAGAAACCTTGACTATTCCATGATGGCTTTCGTCCAGGAAGGACTAGCCTCACTATGGGTAGATCTTCACGAAGTAGGCGATCTCCTTGCCCGTACAAACTTCTTGGTTCACTCCACAACACGAAGTAGGAGGCTCCCAAGAAACACCTAACCAATCTAGGTGGCACCACCCTCCAAAAGGTAATAGGCTCGATAATGTCGATGAACTCCTTGCTTTTGTGCTTCAAGATGATAGACTCCTCAACACACAATCACACTCTCACAGATTTGGCTTTGGTGGAAGAGATTGATTTGGTGTAAAGCAACTTGGGGAGGCTACAGATGAAGATTCATATGGTTGGAATGGAATGGCATGATCTCAACAAATGAGTAGGTGGCTCTCTCTGAGAAAATCTGATAGGATAGGTAGGGATCTATTCTGAGTGCTTCTCTTGCGAGTAGGTGATACGTCTCTGTCGTATCTATAATTTTTGATTGTTTCATGCCAATATTCTACAACTTTCATAAACTTTTGGCAACTTTTTATACTATTTTCGGGACTAACATATTGCTTCAGTGCCCAGTGCCAGTTCTTGTTTGTCGCATGTTTTTTGTTTTGCAGAAAATCCATATCAAACGAAGTCCAAACGGGATAAAAACTTATGGAGATTTTTTTGGAATATATGTGAATTTTGGGAAGTGGAATCAACAAAACGCGGTGCACGAGGGGCCCACAAGCCTGCCAGGCGCGCCCTGAGGGTTTGTGGCTACCGCTTAGGTCGGTTGGAGCTATCCTTCGGCCACAAGAAATATATTTTTATAAGGAAAATCCCCTCAAAATTTCAGCCCGGTCGGAGTTAAGAATCTCCGGATATTTAAGAAACGGTGAAAGGCTAGAATCCGGGAGCGCAGAGACAGAAGGAAACAGAGAGAGATATCCAATCTCGGAGGGGCTCTCGCCCCTCTGCCACCATGGAGGCCATGGACCAAAGGGTAAACCCTTCTCACATCTAGGGGGAAGGTCAAGGAAGAATAAGGAGGAGGGGCTCTCTCTCCCCCCTCTCCCGATGGCATCGGAACGTTGCCGGGGCCATCATCGTGACGACGATCTACTCCAACAACTCTGTCATCTTCACCAACACCTCCATCACTTTCTCCTATCTATCTATAGCGGTCCACTCTCCCACAACCCGTTGTACCCTCTACTTGAACATGGTGCTTTATGCTTCATATTATTATCCAATGATGTGTTGCCATCCTATGATGTCTGAGTAGATTTTTGTTGTCCTATTGGTTGATTGATGATCATGATTGCACTACAAGAATCAAGCACTTTGACATTAGCCATCCTGGATGGCAAAGGCATGCATGCCGGATGGCAAAGGCTTTGCCATCCTCCAGTAGATGGCCAACCGTCCGGCTGAATAAGCCACGGTAAAGGGCGCTTTGTCGTCTGCTGGCAGATAGCAAAGACATTTGCATCTTTGCCGTCTACCAGCGGACGACAAAGGGCATGGATGGCACACGTGGCAACTTAGGTCCATTAAGGGCTTAACGGCGTGCTTTGCCATCCGCTGGCAGATGGCAAAGACCTTAGTTCTTTGTCGTCTGCCAGCGGACGGCAAAGCATCTCTTTCTTTGCCGGCCTAGGTGGGTTCTTTGTCGTCTGCCAGCGGACGGCAAAGCATCTCTTTCTTTGCCGGCCTAGGTGGGTTCTTTGCCGTCCGCGGGCAGACGGCAAAGAACTAAGGTCTTTGTCGTCTGCCAACAGACGGCAAAGAACCCACCTAGGCCAGCCTAGTGCTACCCCAAGTTGCACAGGTAGCTGCCACGTGGCAGCTTTGCCGTCTGCTGGCTGACGGCAAAGCTCTTTGCCGTCAGCCAGCTGACGGCAAAGTTGCTATATAGAGCCTGTTTTTTTCTGTTTTTTCTTAAAATCATTTAATTTGACAGAATTTCACATATATATATCCAACATATCAACAATACAAGTTTCCAACAAGCATACCAACAATAAGTTTCAACAAGCATACCAACAATAAGTTTCCAACAACAAATCCAACATACAAGTTTCCAACAACATATCCAACATACAATGGTTTCCAACAACATATCCATACATACATATCCAAAACAAGTTTCCAACAAGTTCCCATAAAAAAAGGAAGCACAAGTAGAAGAGTACACTCCATCTATGCAAGCTTCCTCATCTATAGCAAATCTACAAATTAGGAAAGATGAAAGTTAGAAGAAGAAGAAGACTAGCTAGAAGAAAAAGAAGAAGAAGAAGAAAAATTTATCTTCTCTTTATTTTTCTCATCTCCTCTTATTTATCTTCTTCTTCTTCTAATTAAGGTAGGTAAAAATGCCATTTTTTAGCTAAGGTAGGTAAAAATGCTAAGTGTGAAGGTCATTTTAGAGCTAAGATAGGTAAATAGGTCATTTTGGAGCTAACCTAGGTAGTTATGCCATTTTTTAGCTAATTAAGCATATTTATTCATTTTGGAGGACAAAATGGTAAGTGTAGGTCATTTTAGAGCTATCCTAGTTAAAATCGGTCATTTTGGAGCTAGGTAAGGTTATATTGTCATTTTGGAGGAAAATAAACTAATTATATGATAGTTTGGAGCTAAACCAAGGTTATTATGCCATTTTTTACCTAAGTAAGCTAATTATGTCATAAATGAACTAGGTAAGCTAACTATAGATTATTATTTAGCTATCCAAGGTAGTTCTGACATTTTTCAGCTAACTAAGCATATCAAGTCATTTAGGAGGAAAAAATGGTAAGTATAGGTCATTTTATAGCTATCCTAGGTAAAGTATGTCACTTCGGAGCTAAGTAAGGTTATTATGTCATTTTCGAGGAAAATAAGCTAAGTATAGGTCATTTTAGAGCTAAACCAAGGTTATTATGCCATTTTTTTACCTAAGTGAGCTAATTATGTCATAAATGGACTAGCTAAGCCAATTATAGATCATTATTGAGATATCTTAGGTAGTTATGCCATTTTGTACCTAAGTGAGCTAATTATGTCATCAACGAACTAGCTAAGCTAGCTATAGATCATTATTGAGCTATCCTAGGTAGTTATGGCATTTTCTAGCTAACTAAGCATATCAAGTCATTTTGGAGGAAAAAATGCTAAGTATAGGTCATTTTATAGCTATCCTAGGTAGAATATATCATTTTGGAGGTAAGTAAGGTTATTATGTCATTTTTGAGTAAAATAAGCTAAGTATAGGTCATTTTGGAGCTAATTAGGTCATTTCTTAAGCTAAGTATGCATTTGTTAAGCAAAACACTTGGGAAAACTTACCATCATCACGGAGGTGAAGGACCGGTCGGGTTTGCGCTAGGGCGAGACGTAGAAGGACCGGTCGGGGTTGCGGCAGACGCAGAAGGATCGGTCGATGCTTGTCGGGAGGCACGCTGCACCAAAGATCATTTGCAAGCAATGTCTCCTTAGCATGATGCAACTCAAATGTGAATACTAGTAACTAATGACCATTCAAATGAAACTCACCGTGGGTGCTATAGCAATATGGGGCATCGATGGAGGGGTTTGACCATTGTTCGGGCACACGGTCTGCACATTTTGTTTTCACGAGTCATTCATATTAGTTAGTGATGAAACAAACATTACGTGCATGGTTTGGCTAATATGCAGGAGAAACTTACCACGAAGATCTCGTATAGGGCCCAGTGAGACGCGTCGTTCCAGTTCCTCTCCTCCTCCAAGAGCCTAGCCGTCCTCTCCTCCTCCAAGAGCCTAGCGGTCCTCTCCTCCATGTCCCTCTCCCTCTGCGCCGCCTGCCTGTTTGCCTCCGCTAGAAGCTCCTGGGCCCTAGCCTCAATGGCGAGCTCCATTGGCCGTGGACGAGGCCTTATCTCAGGATTAGAGCTCGTCTGGCGCTTCTTGATCTCTAGGAGAGTTCTAGGGCAACGTATCAGTCCATCCCCAATGGCTATTGAGCCATGGGGCCTCCCGCCACTAGATATCATCACGAGCTCTGGATCAAGAGGACTCTCGCTCGAGTTGAAGTCCTCCCCTTTCCTCGCCTTCCCCTCATCTCTGTACCTCACGAGCTTGTTGTGGGAGGATATGTTGTTGAAGCTCTCTAGATGATAGAGGTCATCCTCAGAGAATGCCTTGACCTTCTTGTACGAGGCAGTATGGGCCATGGCATAGAGGTCGAACAGAGGTGGCACCTCCTTCTTGTTTTATCGTGCCTAAAAGAGAGGAACAAAATATTAGTTAAGGGCTCAAGCTAGCATGAAGAATGAAATTGCATGAATCATGAAGCAAACCACATACCCAGTGATCCCCGTACTCAAACAGGTTGGAGCTCCCTTGATGGTGTGGCACACCTCTCATTTGGGCACGCTTATCCTTGGCCTTGTTGTGTTTGTCTAGCCATTCAGGAGAGCACCACTGATCCACCAATGCCTCCCAACAGTCCATCCTATCTGCACACCATGTCGGGGGCACCTAAGTTAGACAAGAGAAATTTCAGCACTACGCCTACGAATCAAATAAAAGAAACTAAGTACAAGGCCTTAACAATAGATAATTACCTTCATTAACTTCTCCTTACTTAGATAATTTTTGCGGCACTTCTTCTTGGCCCTCTTAATGTTAGTCGAGGCGTAGTAGTCTCGAATAGCCTACACCTGAGCCTCGTGCCGTAAGTTCTGAAGTAGGCGCTTGCACTCGGCTTCGAGAACAACAGCTGCTTTCGCCTCGTGTTCCTCAAGACACCTGTAGGAGGTCTGCAATCAAACAAGACAACACTGATTAGTACAATCACTAGGTGTTGTTGGTTTTTAATTTTGTAAAGGAGAAATTACCCAAAAGCGACGGATCACAATGTCAGCCACAGTCTCTCACAAGACACCGTCGACCATCTCCTCCAGCGGGGTTGGGGCAGTCATGTACAGCTCCCAGGTCAGTGCTACCTGTGGAGCCTCACCCTCACCGGGCAACTGGACCTTCCTCGGGAAGTGGTGCCGGAGAAGCACACCAAGGACCTGGTTGGGCCTACGGACACCACGCTCGTGTTTCCAACCCTTGCAGTATGACAAGGCCAACACATTAGATATTAATTTGAAGAAACATGAAGGCAAAAGGTTAAAAAGAGTAAATGCACTTACTTCTCCGCATTAGGCGCAATCAACCACCTCTGCTCGCGGGTCATCGGCACGGGTGGGAGCTTTATACAACCACGCTGGTAGACCTTCTTGCCCTCCTCAACCAGCTCGCCCTTGCTATAGGTGTCCTCAAACAAGTTGTCCCCGCAACCATCCGCATGGCCACTAGCCTCCGGAGTCACGTGGGACGAAGACTCTGGGACCCAAGTCTCCTGGGACGAAGACTCTGGGACTGGAGTCTCCTGGGACGAAGGCTCATTGACCCGAGGCTCGTCGACCTGAGGCTCGTGGACCGGAGTCCGAGACGGGTCCAAGTCAGACGGGTCCACCTGAGACGGAGCACTCCTGTGGTCGGGAGAATCAGCTAGGGGTGGCGGCGAGGAAGGCGCAACATCCTTCCTACCTCTAGCACCTCTCTTCGTCTTCCCCCGACCTCTCCCTGTTGAAGAAGAAGCACCCGCCGGTGTCTGCATGCAGTGTACCAGCGCTCTTCGGAGTTGCTGGGGTGGAATAATAGCACCCCTCCCAGCACGCGCCGAGGAAGGAGGCTCAGAGCACTCTCGACCCGAGCCCACCATCTGTCAACACCTGCAATGACAAACAGTGAATGAAATTAGTTCTTCTTTCCTTTTGGTTGTCGAATGTTTTGTAACGGTCTATCACTTAGAGCATCCTGGTCGACTCTAGCCTTAGGATTATCCTTCGACTTCCCATCTATGCCGAACAATGCACCAAAAAGGGCCTCCGCGATATTCTTTTCAGTGTGCATCAAGTCGATGTTGTGTGGGCAAAGGAGGTCTTTAAAGTAAGGCAGATCCCACAAACATATCTTGTGAGTGCAGGTGTGTTCTGTATTATACCCTTTGAAATACCCTGGACGATCTGGATCCAGCTCGAGAGTGTTTATCTGATCCAGGATCTGTTGGACTGTCAACGCAGGTGGTGCAGTGTTTTTGACAACTCTACCTTTGATGAAATTCTTCTTGTCTTATCTAAACTTATGGTCAGGATCCAGGAACTGTCTATGCATGTCGAAGCAAGAAAACTTGTGACCCGCCTTCAGCCAACGGAACTGAAGAGCTGCCTTGCATGTGGGGCATTGAAACCTTCCATGCACACACCAGCCAACGAATAGCGCATACGACGACAAGTCATGCATCAAGTACATGTACCACACATGCATTTTGAAGTTCTTTTTTGTAGCGGCGTCATATGTCTTGATCCCATTATCCCAGGCTTCTTGCATTCATCCTTAAGCGGTTGCATGTACACATTCATATTCTTCCCCGGATATTTGGGCCCTGGAATTATCAACGTCACGAAAATGTTCTTTCTTTTCATAATCTCTCCAGGGGGGAGATTGAGTGGAATGAAAAATAAAGGCCAACAACTGTATTGTGCTACCGTCATACCATACACATTGAACCCATCTGTGTTGATGGCAACTCGAGGATGCCTTGGATCTGCCACTTTATCCTTATGTAATGCATCGAAGTGCTTCCATGCAAAAGTGTCTGAAGTGTGTCCCAACATCGGATTCCCATCTACATCTAGTTCTATTCTTTTGCCCAATTTATGCCACGTCATCTATCTGGCCGTCTCTTTGACCATGAAAAGACGTTGAAGTCTTGGTATGATTGGTAGATACCGAAGAACATTAATGGGGATTTTGGTCTGACTCTTCTCACCCATACTGTTGTCTTCTAGAACATACCTGGAAGCATTGCAAATGGGTCAATAGTTTAAGCCCGCATACTCAAGCCTAAATAAGGCACATCCATTCTCACAGGCATCTACCTTCTCATAGGGCATCTTAAGCGCACATAGGATTTTGTCCGACTGGTACAGGTTTGGTGACAATACATGGCCTTTGGGTAGAAAGCGTCCAAATATCGGCATCATCATGACGTAGCATTCTCTGCCTAGGTTGAACTGAGCCTTCAGAGCCATTACTTGCGCGATGGCATCCAGCTGACAAAGCTTAGTGTGCTCGTGGAGAGGACGTTTTGAAGACTCCAACATTTCATAAAAGGACTTTGCAGATTCCTCCATCTCATCGTCCGAATCCTGAGCAGCATCAAAGTCTTGCACCATGTCTTCGATCCCGGTACCATGCTCGTCGGTGCGACAACGAACCACCTCAGCTCTGGCACGTTGGGCAGACTCACCATGAAATGTCCAGACCGTATAATTAGGCGTAAAACCCCACTTCTGCAGGTGTTTGATCATTTCAAACTCTGACTTCTTCTTACAGTTGTCGCAATCGACACAAGGGCACTAGGTTGTTTTCTGTCCATTTGCAAATGCGAATCTCACAAACTCCTTGGTTTTTGTTATCCATTCACGGGTCATGTCTTTCTGACTAGTGTGATCGATGTACATCCACCCACGATCACTCATCTTGCCTAGCTACTGGACACACAAAAAATATATACATAATTCAGCAAACCATATTCATCAGTTAATAGAGTATGTCAGTTTTATTACGTCGATGCAACCTAGACGCTAGTAGGTACAGATACGTCCTAATTCCACCCGAGTATGTGTAGATTGGGTTCGTTTTCCCATGCTCTGCTCTGGATCCGACACACAATTTTGGCAGCACCTCCCTGCTGTTCTCCTGATACACGCCTCGGCAATAAGCAGAGAGGATGTGTACCCAGAGAACAACAGGGAGGCACTGACGAAATTCTGCATCGGATCCGTAGCAGAGCATAGGGGAAAACGAAACCAATCTACACATACTTGGGCTGTCCATGGATAACATTGGACAATTTGAAAGAATCACAGTTATAAATATGCTAATGAATGCATATTTATAGATGCAACCCTTTCGAACGGGAGACGCATAGTGGTCACGCATACTTATTATTGAAGACACCTATAGCTAGCAAGTTTCATCGGCAGGAAGACCGGAACAGAGCAAAAAAAATTAAGGGTGCCGAGGGAGAAGATGTCATTTGTCCTCACCAACGAACGCAACAGGGGAGCTCGTCAAATGCACGGGGAGGTCATCGAACAACTGCACATTGAAATTCACTCGATCAACACAAAATATGATGTTTTTTATAACAAAATAGGAAAATATGTGACCTAGCTCATAATTTACAAAACTATGACCTCCTCGGCCTCACGAAGGACGAAGAGCACATTTTTGGTCAATAGGAGGCAGAACAGGTGTCGGGGGTCGGGGGTTAGTGGAGTCGGGGCTCGGTGGCATCAGGGTCAATGGCGTCGGTAGTCGGGGTCGGTGGTGTCGGGAGTCGGGGGTCGGTGGCGTTGGTGGTCGGGGTTCGATGGCGTTGGTGGTTGGGGGTCGATGGTGTCGATGGTCGGGGGGCGATGGCGTCGGTGGTCGGGGATCGGGGGTCGGGGGTCCGGGGCATCGGGGGTCGGTGGCGTCGGGGGTAAACGTAAAACTCCTCCTCCTTCGTCTTCTTCTTCTTCCTCCTCCTCTTCTTCCTCTTTTTCTAATTATTCTTATTTTCTTCTTCTTTTTTCACAACTAAACCTAAAACTCCTCCTCCTCTTCTTCCTCTTCTTCTTCCTCTTCTTCTTCTTCTTCTTCCTCATTTTCTAATTATTCTTATTTTCTTCTTCATTTTTCAGAACTAAACCTAACACTAAAACTAAACTAAACTAAACATAAACCTAAAACTAAACTAAAACTAAATCTAAACAAAGCATAAACCTAAAACTAAAAAAACAGAAAAAATAAGATGAGGAGGAGGAGCTCACCGCAGGGTAGGGGGATGCCGGTGGAGGAGGGGGTGGTGGAGGAGGGGGAGGCGCACCACAGGGGAGGGGCGGCGCTGCGGCCTTCCTCACGGCGGTGCTTGGGCGGCCGCCGCAGGGGAGGGGCACCGTGGCCGGGGTGGCGGGGCGATGTTGTCGGGGCGGCAGGGGTGCGGTGGGGGTCGGGAGCAGGGTGGCGGCTCGGGGCAGTGGGGGGGTAGGGGCGGTGGCGGCGTGATGGGGGCCGGGTGCGGGGCGGCGGGGCACGGCGGGGTTTGGGTGGGGCGGCGGGGGGCGCGACGGGGGCCGGGTGCGTGGCAACGGGGGCGTGGTGGGGGTCGGGGGTGGGGCGGCAGGGGGTCAGCGGCTGCAGGGGCGCGGTGGGGGTCGGGGGCTGGGCGGTGGTCAGTGGCGGCGGACGTGCGGTTGGGTCGGGGGATCAGATGAGAGAGATAAGAGAGAGAGGTGTGAGGGTGTGCCGTTAGTGGCGGTTAGGCATTAACCTCTTTGCCATCAGCTAGCGGACGACAAAGAGGTGGGGTGGTGGGCCATTACAGTAGGGTCATCGACTAGAGCCCACCCAGCTCTTTGCCGTCCGCTAGCGGACGGCAAAGAATCTATGTCGTCAGCTAGCAGACGGCAAAGAGCTGGTTGATGGCAAAGCCGCCCTTTGCCGTCTGATAGCTCTTTGCCGTCTGTTTTCTGCTAGCTGATGGCAAAGCCACTCTTTGCCGTCAGCTAGCAGACGACAAAGATGTGGCAGACGGCAAATCTTCTGATTCCAGTAGTGTTGGTTTGAGTTGCATGTTTTATTATTTGTGATGTCCTATGGTGCTCTCCGTGTCGCGCAAGCATGAGGTATCCCCGCTGTAGGGTTTGCAATATGCTTATGATTCGCTTATGGTGGGTGGCGTGAGTGATAGAAACACAGACCCGAGTAAGTAGGTTGTTTGCCTATGGGAATAAAGAGGACTTGATACCTTATAATGCTATGGTTGGGTTTTACCTTAATGACCTTTAGTAGTTGCGGATGCTTGCTTGAGTTCCAATCATAAGTGCATATGATCCAAGTAGAGAAAGTATGTTAGCTTATGCCTCTCCCTCATATAAAATTGCAATAATGATTACCGGTCTAGTTATCGATTGCGTAGGGACAATTCCGCAACTCCTACGTATAACACCACTTTTACACACTCGTTAAACTAACTTAGTTGTTTCTTTATATTAGCAGCCCCTAGTTTTTATTTCCGTGCTCTTCATTATCTTGCAAACCTATCCTATCACACCTACAAAGTACTTCTAGTTTCATACGTGTTCTAGGTAAAGCGAACGTTAAGCGTGCGTAGAGTTGTATCGGTGGTCGATAGAACTTGAGGGAATATTTGTTCTACCTTTAGCTCCCCGTTGGGTTCGACACTCTTACTTATCGAGAAAGGCTACAATTGATCCCCTACACTTGTGGGTTATCAAGACCTTTTTCTGGCGCCGTTGTCCGGGAGCAATAGCGTGGGGTGAATATTCTTGTGTGTGCTTGTTTGCTTTATCACTAAGTAGATTTTGTTTACTGTTCTAAGTTGTTCTCTATCTTTAGATATGGGTAGGAAACGCAAAATACCAAGAAAATTAGATGTACTTGCTGCTCCAAAAGTTGAGGAACCACTAGTGTTCCATACTACCGAAGAATATTATTTGGATCATCTTTGATCCGTTTGTGCTCGTGATGAAACCCCAACTAGCTTAGTTGAGGACAAATCATTAAATGAACATGCTTATTATGTGCGACACCTCTTATCTCAAAAAGGAAAAAAATTATGGCATGATATTAATAGTTTAAAATGCTATGCTTGCAATTTATGCGAAATTTATGATTTTACTTGTTGTTCTGAAGACCCTAAAAAACACCTTCCCTATCAATGTGAGTTTAAGGATAATGGAATTGTATCTTCTTATGCCAAGGGTGTTTATAATTACTATGATATTGAGTAAATTGAAGACTTTGTTGCTTTTAAGGGTGCCTATGAAATTGCTTCTTTGATGGAAAAGTATGATGCTACTCTTTACAAATCTGAAAGTTTTGCCATACTTAAATATTGCTATGAAAACTATGCTTCTAATGCTTATGTTAAGCCATATATTGAGGACTCCTCCGCTGTCCAAAGGAAGAGACTAATATTTTGCAGGAATCTATGGAAGAAGAAATTGTTGAAACTGTGAGCTCATTAGATGAAAAAGATGAGGAGGAGAGCGAAGAACAAAAGGAGGAAGAGAGGATTAGCTACCCGTTCCCACCTTCTAATGAGAGTAACTCTTCAACTCATACATTGTTTAATTTCCCTTTGTGCTTACCGAAGGATGAATGCTATGTTGATTGCTATGATCCCTTGGATTCATTTGAAATATCCCATTTTTGATCAACTTGATGCTTGCTATGCTTGTGGCCATGATGCCAATATGAAATATGATGATGGAGATGAACTTGCTATAGTTCCTTATGTTAAGAATGAAATTGTTTCTATTGCACCCACGCATGATGGTCCTATTATCTTTTTGAATTCTCCCAACTACACTATATCGGAGAAGTTTGCACTTATTAAGGATTATATAGATGTGTTGCCTTTTACTATTACACATGATGATTTCGATAGATATAATATGCATGTGATTGATGCTCCTACTTCCAATTATTATGAGAGAGGAACTACATCTCCACCTCTCTATGTTTCCAATATGATAAAATTGCAAGAAACTGCTTATGTTGTGTATTGGCCTTTACTTTGTGTGCATGAATTGTTCTTTTATGACATGCCGATGCATAGGAAGAGAGTCAGACTTAGTTTTTGCATGATATATGTTACTTTGTGCTCAATACTAAATTACAAATCATTGTTAATTAAAATTGGCTTTGATATACCATGGGATCCAGGTGGATCCATTACTTGAGCATTGTATGCCTAGCTTAATGGCTTTAAAGAAAGCGCTGCCAGGGAGACAACCCGGAAGTTTTAGAGAGTCATTTTATTATGTTGTGTGCTTTTATATAGTTTAAAAACAGAAAAAAAATAAAGAGGGGAACCTAAAACTTTTTCAAAAAGAAAAGCGAAAGTGAGAGAGACGAGCATTAAGAAAGTGGGAGCTAGCCTTGAACTTTGTTCATGCCGATGGAAACTTTGAAAATCTTGATTACAGAAACTTTTAAACAAAAATAATTATCCCCTTGTATAAATACATTGTATTATAAAAATAATGTGCCAAGATTTTCCTTTAGGATGATTAGGTTGCTTGTTTGGTGTGTGCAGTGCAAAAACAGAAACTTTGGCTGTAGTGCATGAATTTATGTTTTGTAATGGACTGTCAAAAGTTTCTGAAATTTTTACACAGTACTGCTATGCAAATTTTTTATTTTTTCCTTGTTTCTTAGAATTTTTAGAGTTATATAAGTATGGTTAATTTTCAGATTGCTACAGAGTGTCCTGTTTAAGACAGATTCTGTTTTTGATGCATTGTTTTGCTCGTTTTGATGAAACTATCGATTGAATAGGTGGTATTAGGCATCAAAAAATTATAACACAGTAGCTAAAATGCAAAAGTAAAATATGAATTATTTGGCAACAGTACATAAAGTTGTGACTTGCTTTATTATAATAACAGATCTCACGATGGTTTTGTTAAGTTTTGTGTGATTGAAGTTTTCAAGTTTTGGGTGAGATCATGATGGATGAAGGAATAAAGAGTGGAAAGACACTAAGCTTGGGGATGCCCGAGGAACCCCAAGGTAATATTCAAGGACTCCCAAGAAACTAAGCTTGGGGATGCCCCGGAAGGCATCCCCTCTTTCTTCTAACAACCATCGGTAATTTTACTTGGAGCTATATTTTTCTTCGTCGCATGATATGCGTAAATCTTGGAGCGTTGTGTGATTTTTATTTTTATTTTAATAATGCACCATGCTGGTATGAGAAAGTACTTGGTTGATTTATATAATGCTTCATGAACTTCACTTATATCTTTTGAGTATGGCTTTATAGAATGCTTCATGTGCTTCACTTATATCATTTGAAGTTTGGATTGCCTGTTTCTCACACATAGAAAACCGCCATTTGTAGAATGCTCTTTTGCTTCACTTATATTTTTAGAGCATGGGCATATCTTTTCTAGAAAGAATTAAATTCTCATGCTTGACTTATACCTATTTAGAGAGTTAACATGAGTTGGTCATTCACATGGTTAGTCATAAAATCCTACATAAAACTTGTAGATCACCGAATATGATATATTTGATTCCTTGTAGTAGTTTTGTGATATAAAGATGGTAATATGAGAGCCATGCTAGTGAGTAATTTTGAATTGGATAAATACTTGTGTTAATGTTTGTGATTCCCGTAGCATGCACGTATGGTGAACCGTTATGTAACAAAGTCGGATCATGAATTGTTTAATGATTGCCAACCTTTGTGTGAGGGTCGGGAGCACGCGATGGTTAACTCCTACCAACCTCTCCCCTAAGAGCATGCGCCTAATGATTTGTTTGATAACCAATATAATTTTTCAATAAGTATGTGAGTGCTTTATGACTAATGTTGAGTCAATGGATTATACGCACTCTCACCCTTTCACCTTTGCTAGCCTCTGTAGTACCGCGCAACTTTCACCGGTGCATCAAACCCACCTTCCTCAAAACAACCACCATACACCTTCCTCAAAACAGCCACCATACCTACCTATTATGGCATTTTCATAGACATTCCGAGATATATTGCCATGCAACTTCCACCGTTCCGTTTAGTATGTCATGCACCATCATTTTCATATTGCTTTGCATGATCGTAAGACAGCTTGCATGATGTTTTTATGGCTTGTCCATTTTTTGATGTCATTTGCTAGGCTAGATCGTTGCACATACTGGTATCCTACCGGAAGCATTCATATAGAGTCATATTTTTGTTCTAGGTATCGAGTTGTAAGTAAATAAAAGTGTGATGATTTTCATTATTAGAGCATTGTCCCATGTCAGAAATGGATGATGGAAGCTATGAATTCCTCACAAGTTGGGATGAGTCTCCGGACTTTACAAAAAATAAAAGTGGCCAGTGAAGCCCAAATAAATAAATAAAAGAGAGGCCAAAGATGCCCACCAAATGAAAAAAATGAGAGAAAGAGAGAAGGGACAATTGCTACTATCCTTTTCCACAGTTGTGCTTCATAGTAGCACCATGATATTCATGATAGAGAGTCTCCTATTTTTTCACTTTCATATAACTAGTGGAATTTTTTGCACGACCACTTAGTTTTCTTTTTGAGCTTTCCTACACTTATAGCTCTAAGTGCATTTGTTGCATGGCAATCCCTACTCACTCACATTGATATCTATTGATGGGCATCTCCATAGCCCGTTGATATGCCTAGTTGATGTGGGACTATCTTCTCCTTTTTTTTCCTCATCGCCTCCACCATATTCTATTCCACCTATAATGCTATATCCATGGCTCACGCTCATGTATTGCGTGAGAGTTGAAAAGGTTTGAGAACATAAAAAGTGTGAAACAATTGCTTGACTTGTCATCGGGGTTGTGCATGATTTATATATTTTGTGTGGGGAAGATGAAGCATAGCCAGACCATATGATTTTGTAGGGATAACTTTCTAAGGCCATGTTATTTTGAAAGGACACGATTGCATTGTTGGCGTGCTCGAAGTATTACTATTTTTAGGTCAATATAGACTATTGCTTTGAATCACTTGTATCTTAATATTCATGCCATGATTAGATTATACGATCAAGATTATGCTAGGTAGCATTCCGCATCAAAAATTATATTTTTTATCATTTACCTACTCGAGGACGAGCAGGAATTAAACTTGGGGATGCTAATACGTCTCCATCGTATCTATAATTTTTGATTGTTTTATGCCAATATTCTACAACTTTCATATACTTTTGGCAACTTTTTATACTATTTTTGGGACTAACATATTGATCCAGTGCCCAGTGTCAGTTCCTGTTTGTTGCATGTTTTTTGTTTCGCAGAAAATCCATACCAAACGAAGTCCAAATGGGATAAAAACTTACGGAGTATTTTTTTGGAATATATCTGAATTTTGGGAAGTGGAATCAACAGAAGGCGGTGCCCGAGGGGCCCACAAGCCCGCGAGGCGCGCCCTAGGAGTAGGGCGCGCCCAAAGGGCTTGTGGCTACCCTTTAGGTCGGTTTGAGCTATCCTTAGGCCGCAAGAAAGAAATTTTTATAAGGAAAATCCCCTCAAAATTTGAGCCCGATCAGAGTTACGGATCTCCGGATATTTAAGAAACGGTCAAAGGCCAGAATCTAGGAGCACAGAAACAGAAGGAAACAGAGAGAGAGATCCAATCTCGGAGGGGCTCTCGCCCCTCCGCCGCCATGGAGGCCATGGATCACAGGGTAAAATCTTCTCCCATCCAGGGGGAAGGTCAAGGAAGAAGAATGAGGAGGAGGGGGCTCTATCCCCCTCTCTCCCGGTGACACCGGAACGCCGCCGGGGCCATCATCGTGACGACGATCTACTCCAACAACTCTGTCATCTTCACCAACACCTCCATCACCTTCCCCCATCTATCTACATCGGTCCACTCTCCCGCAAACCTCTGTACCCTCTACTTTAACATGGTGCTTTATGCTTCATATTATTATACAATGATGTGTTGCCATCCTATGATGCCTGAGTAGATTTTTGTTGTCCTATTGGTTGATTGATGATCATGATTGGTTTGAGTTGCATGTTTTATTATTGGTGCTGTCCTATGGTGATCTCTATGTCACGCAAGCGTGAGGGATCCCCGCTATAGGGTTTGCAATATGCTTACGATTCGCTTATGGTGGGTGGCATGAGTGATAGAAACACAAACCCAAGTAAGTAGGTTGTTTGTGTATGGGAATAAAGAGGACTTGATACCTTATAATGTTATGGTTGGGTTTTACCTTAATGATCTTTAGTAGTTGCGGATGCTTGCTAGAGTTTTAATCATAAGTGCATATGATCCAAGTAGAGAAAGTATGTTAGCTTATGCGTCTCCTGTGACACCCTGGATTTCTGCTACAGTGATCATTGTAATTAAGCTACAGTAATGGCATGGTCAGCAACTAATTATTTTTCTAAGTGGGATATGATCAAGATGGAATTTCAAATTCCAATTCCAAATTCCATTCCAATGCTCTATAGTTTCAAGTGGCAAATTTAAATCCTCAAACATCAAAGATAAAACGGTGCATGCTTGTGAAATATTCCAAAATAAATAATGTTGAGGAAAACAACATCACCAAGATTCTGGTGTGGCACCACCATTAATAACAGTAGCTGAAAGTATTTTAAAATCAATTTAAATTCAAATTGAAAATACAAACAGTTTCAAATAATCCCCAAAGTTGTTGTGGACCATTGGAATAATGCATATTGTTTTGTGTACCATGTCCCACATTTTTGCTAAGGCAAATAGTGGCTACAAGTATTTAAAACAAAAATTACAAAAAACAAAAAACAAAAAGAAAACAAAAAAAAGAAAGAAAAAGAAAAAAGGGGGAAACCCCCTTCCTCACTGGGTCGGCCCCAACCGGCCCAGCTCCACCAGCCCACTCCCCCCCCCCCCCGTCGTCTCCCTCCTCTGTAGCGACCGAAGGGGTCGCTACAGAGCGGCGAGCTCGCCCGTCGCTGACGAACCACGTCGCCCCCGACACCGTGGGGGATAAGAACGGCCCCACAGCCTCCCTGTAGCGACCCGACCTGAAAGGTCGAATCTCCGGTGTTTTTGTACCATCCCAAGATCATGCTGGTACACACACGGTACATCAATGTATATATCAAAGGGAAATCACACAGCATTATATTAATCAAAATCTCATATCGAGTCCTTTATTACAATAATCATTACAATAAAGTGGCTGAAGGCCAACTCATGAGAATATCTAAATCTTGCGGAAGCGTCGAAGGTAGATGAGTCCATCTGACTCCAAGGGCATCTCACTGAGCATAGAACGCGTCCTCACTCCTGGTCGGAAAAGTACTCTGCAACATGATACGTTGCAGCCATGTAGGTCAGCATATGGAATATGCCGGCAAAGTCACAAGAGAGGGGTGAAAAGATAATCATCTAATCTATATGCAAATATGGCAGGTGGGGTGGTAAGTTTTTGCGTAAAGCCAAGTTTTTCCTACATCAAGGGAGGGGTTAAGCAAAATATTACTAAGTTTGTTGATTAATGAGATGGTTCCACCAACCACTTCTCATTCCCAATTTGAATATACCCACATCCTCATTATTAATTGTGTTGAGAGTTCCGGAAGTTTCAATTCCTTTGGCTCAAGTCGTCCATGACCGTGGACACGGCTAATCGATTAGGTTTTGAATACTCTGCAGAGTTTTGCACACGTTCCCCACAAGAATTGATCGCCTCCGTTTGATTTCTCGCACTTCAGGGTGTTTGAGAAACGGATGACCAAAACATGGTCTTCTAAAGGGTTTCCCTGCGACTCTGTCGGTGCCCATCCTTTCCTACCGTTCTTCTACCTCTCGTAGCACCGCCTGTCCAGGGTCACCACGATATCCAACCAAGCCAGAGCCCATAATGACTTGTGGCTGTGCAGGTAAGCCTTGGGGTTTAAAGCATCCATCCATCTCTTTGTGCCTGGGTGGACCTTTCCGCGTAAATACTAGCCATCTCCAGCATCACCTAGGCAAATCCACTGGTTTCTCCAGGGTGCCGTTCAACCATCATCCACCCAGAGGTATGTTGAAAACTCGGAGTCTTAAATCTTGATCATTATGTAGGTCTTGAAATTATTAACTCTCTCAACTCTCATGAATCACACAACCAACCCCGTCTACTAATAGCATAGCAAATGGTAAAACAACGTTTCCCGGGGCCAATGTGTCAAACAGGTTGAGGGGGGGTACCTACCACATGATACTACTACAATGTAACCAAGTTTCCAACTAACCTATCTTGCATGCAATTGGGGAGATGGTAGAACTAATGCATATAAAACATGGGCAAACATGGTCAAAGTGACTTGCCTGATTGATGATCTTCGTACGTGAGTGACTCTAAGTAACAAGCTTCGCACTCCGGATAATCTAACGAAACAAACAAGCACTCAAATAAGTATACAACAAAATAACAACTCATAACATCAACCAAGAACTAGTAAACAATCAAGACAAAACAATGCACAAATCTCAAGTAAGAAAACACACAAAGTTTTGTTTACTAGGAGGTGATTGATAAAACACTACTATCTTTATAAAACTATTTTGAATCTAAGTTTGTTGAGAAAACTTTTGTAAAGTTTGTAAAAGTTTTGATAAACACTAAATGGAACAAATATAGTTTTACTAACAAGAGAGCAAAACAAAACTATTACTAACTAGTTGTTTTAATCAAATTAACCTATTTGAAACGAAGTTGTGATTCCTATGTTAAATACAATTAAACTAAACAAATTTATATTTTTTATTAACAGTGAGTGAAATCACTAAATGTTTATTAACAGAACCTAATAAACAAATGAAACCAAATCTAAATTTAAACTAATTAAAACTAAGTATATAAAACTATATTATAATACTAGGCAGATTCTGTTTTTTTGGTTAAAACATTAATCAAATATATCCTAAATATCTTCAAACTAAGCATGAAGGTAGTCCTAACTAATACCAAACAGTAGCAAAAAGATTCATGTAAAAATCTATTTTCAAACTCTAGTTATACAGATTTGAAGATTTTAAGCAAATTTGATTCAATTCAAATTTTATAGTTCAAATTTGAAATTTAAAAGTACAGGGTGAAACTGCATGAAAAATGTGAGCTATTGCAAAAAGAATCAACTCAAAACACTAAATATATTAAAAGATATAGTTAAAACAAATTAAATCATTCTGTTAATTAAAACAAAAACAGAAAAGAAACCTGACTTGCAACGCCCAGGGGGCTACGTGGCACTGTCCGATTGGCTAAGGGGGTGTGCGCGCGAGGGTTACGGGCGGGCGACCGGTCGGTAAAGGAAAACGGTTCGGATTTAAATCCGTTCTAATCTGGACCGTGGGTTTTGGATCCAAGGGGTGGGAGTGCTCACGGGGTAAAGTCGCCGGCGTCGGGGTTCTCCGGTGGATCCGAAGGTGGCGAAGTCGACGGCGTGGTGCTCCGGTGGTCGGGGAAGACAGTGGAGTGGTCCGGGCAACGGCGACGGGTCTCCGGAGTCGAAAGGTGAGGTCGGTTGGGCGAGAGGTGGTTGGAATTGGTGGCTACGGTCGACGGGAGATCCGGTGGGGGTGGCTACTCCGGCGTGCAATTGCGGCAGCCTTCCGGCGAGAGAGAGAGGGGGCTCGGGGGGAAATGGATGCGGGGAGTGGCCGGCTACTTATAGGGTGCTCGGGGGTGCGGGGAGTTAAGAGAGGAGAGAGATCCGGGAGGGAAAGAAACGGCCGGCGAGGATCTCCCGCGCGCACGGGGAGGAGGGAGATGACCGTTCGGTAGTAACGGTCGGTCGGGGTGGGGTCCAGTGTCAGCGAGAGGAGAGCGTGTCCGTTACGCGCGGTCGGCCGATCGGTAATAAATGCGCGAATAACTGCCCGTGGGCCGGCCCGTTTAATACAGTAACCGTTACCGTTTCCTTTAATAATTTTCCAGAGACATTCAAAAACATTTAAAGCATTCAAATCGTCTCTAAATATAGGGGTATTATATATCAAAATTTACATAATAATAAATGCTATTTAATGAACATTTCTATTCTGTCATTTGAACACTTTTTAAAAAAATATTATTTTCAGAAATTGCCTAATTGTTTTTAAACCCTTTTTGCAATTCAAAATAACTCCTGGTTATTTTTGTTCAAATAAATCACCAATTTGACCCTGCTGTGGAGTGTCATGTTACTCCCCTCTTATTTTGAACATTTAACCAAAATTTCCAATAGGTGAAAGCAACATAGGGAAAAGTAGAAAGAGCTTTCTGGAATTCAGAAGAGGCATTTCAACTAACACATACAATCAAGCAATGATGATGATAGATGCATAGCTATAACATAACATTCCAAAATGGAATTTTGGGATGTTACACTCCCTCTCGCTCCCCTCGAACCCTAGATCTCACCAGCTCCCCCCTGCCTTCTCCATCGCTCACCCCCGTCGTTCCCGAGCGCTCCCGTCGCCATGGCCGCGGATTAGCACGACCACCGTGCTCCCCTCGCCTCGCCGTCGCATCCATGAGCTCCGCCGCGTCCTCCTCGTCCTCCTCGGCCACAAGCCCGGGCCCCAGGAGCCCTACGACGCCTCCTCGCCGTCGTCTTCCTCCTCGTGTACCTGAGCTCGCCACCGTCGATTTTGTCATCGTCAAGACCTTCTCGAGCCCATTTTGAATGGCAACACCCCGCGGTGAGCTCCGGCCTCCTTCTCCCTTCTTCCCCGTGATGAACCCGAGCTCTTAGCGCTAGTTTTCACGAGAGCCCGAATGCGCCGATGCCTGACCTCATCGTCGGCGCCTCTCTGGTGACCATTTGGTCCACCCACCACCACCGTTCGACTCCGCACGTTGCGTAGGCTTGAGTAGTGCCCGTAGATAGCTCGAAAGCCCCTGTTCGCCATTTGCCATCGGAGCCCGAAGCCTTGCTCTATTGCCGGCGACGTAGCGCTCGCTACGGCCCGCCGTTGCTCGCCTCGATGCCTGGGATGGATCGGCGACTCCTCCCACTTTCGAACGTGCCCGGCCGCGCGCCAAATGGCCCATCGTGGTGCATTTCCGAGCCCGCCGGAGTTTTCGGCCTCGTTCCAAGCTCGCCGGCGACGCTCCGGTGCCGGCCACCGACGTGGCACACCTGGGGTCCACCCGTGGGTCACTGCAAGTGGGGCCCCTGGTCTCAGTTGACTGGGTTGACCCAGTCAACTTGGCTAGCTGGGTTGACCAGCCACTCACATGTGGGGCCCTGCCCCTAGTGTCTATGACATTGGGGCCCACCCTGTCAATTGCTTAATTAGTGAAATTGATTAATTAAAACTAACTAAATTGTCTAATTAGTCACTGACATATGCGCCCCAATCCCTAATTAATATGTTTAGTTTGATTTAATAAACTGAAATAACCCACTATCGATGACAGGTGGGGCCTATTAGTCAGGTTTGACCTGGTCAGCCCCCTGTTGACTGCTGATGTCAGCATTGCATCATGATGACGTCAGCTTTTACTATTCTGGATAATGTTGATTTATTTCATTAAAATAATTCTAGAAAATCATTAAAACTTTGAAAAATCATATCTTTTAAACCATAACTGAGATGAAAATAATTTGTATATGAAAGTTGATCAGAAAAATCCCACGAATCCAAATATGCCATCCATTCATCTATCACATGCCCCTAGAATGATGAAGATGGAACTTTCCCCTCCGATTCGACTGTCCGATAAATCCGCAGACCCGGGAAATATCGTCAGGTATTCTCCCGCTCTGTTTGATGCGTGTAGTATTGCGTTAGTACATACCTAGCTCTGCATATTGCCATGTCATGCATCGTGTTGCACCTGTTTGCTTTATATTTATTGTCCCCCCCCCTCTTCTTACCGGTAGACCCCGAGGCTGACACTGCTGCCGAGTACGACTACGCCCCTGACGACCAGCCTTTTTCAGCAGAGCAGCAAGGCAAGCAACCCTCCCTTGAGCATTCCGATATCGCCCATTCCTTTCCCTCTCATTATTGCATTAGATTTTGCTACTGTATTAGTTAGCTCCAATTCTGATGCATAGCCTGTTTTTGATGAACTGCTACTATTCCTGCAATCATACCAACTGCTTAGTACAAGTTGGTTAGTGAACCCCCAGTGACCCCTTAGTCCCAGTTGCCCCTGCTTCTTCATTGATGACCAGACGACTCGACGACTCGAAGACTCGGTCAACTGACTGACAAGCCAGAGCCCCCCTCACATAACCACACACCCCCTTAGTTGTGCGACTCTATAGTGCTACTATCAAGTACCGAGGTTGACACCTCATGAAGTATTCATGATGCTAGCCCTGTAGTGCAGCTAGTCGGTCGTGGTTATCAAGGGTGGTTCCTCCTTCACCATTCCCGACGATGTCTCTATCGTGCAACCCCTCAAGTGTGGGACCCTCGAGGGTGATTCCTCTAAAGTCCACCTTGACGGTTACATCGAGCGGGGACCATTGAGGGTGATTCCTCAGTTCCCGTCTTGATGTTATATCCACACAGCCTCTATGACTTGTTACCGAAATACTCCTGAAAGACGGGTCGGCCCCAAGGGTGCCCGCGAGAGAAAGATTTGGTGGGATGCGCCGCAAGGCATCCGAAGACTTGGTGGGGTGCGTCGGAAAGGCACCCGAGAGTTATTGGCGGGGCAACGGACTGCATATTGTTCGCGCTTGCCCCGCATTAATAAAATGCTAATGGGTTGGGTATTTGATCTGAGTTGGTCGTTGACCGTTTACGCACTAAACCTTCACATGGGAGAAGTTATGGGTACTCAGCGTCGTTGTATCAATCGAAGCTCTTCGAACGTCAGCAATGGAGTGGCGCGTGCCGGATTGGTCTAGAACGCATCGCGCTTGTTACTAAAGGGTGCTAGGACTGCTTCCGGCCGTGTGCGCATCGTGCAGGAGTGCAAGGTCAAGTGGGCCCATGAACCTGCGTGCTTAGGATTTAGACCGGCGGGCTGGCCTCTTCGTTGAGTCTAGGTGGGGCGACGATGTTTTGCATCTCAAGGCCGGGCATTACCCCAGAAAGTGTGTCCGATCGGAGGTGAACAAGCCTGTCGGAAATGCGGTGCACCCCTACAGGGAAGAACTTATCTATTCGAATAGCCGTGTCCACGGTAACAGGACGACTTGGAGTTGTACTTGACCTTATACAACTATAATTGTGAATTACTTTAAATGAATGTGGCTCCGGGATTGCTTCCTCGCAGGGAGTCGAGGAAGAATCTCTAGGCGTGGTTACTTAATAAAATTGCTACAATAATATGCTTATAAGTGATCACAAGTCTACTCTCTTCTCATGCTACAAGATGTTGAAGATGCTAGTCTTCGATAGGACTAGGCCTTCCCCTATTCTTGCTTTATGTAGTCAGTCCAGATATAACCCCATTCATTGATAATGATGCATACTTAGTATAGTTCTGATGTCAATTTTGCGAGTAATTTCGATGAGTACTCACCGTTGCTTTGCTTTCTCTTTCCCCCCTCGATTCGATTCTGCGTTCAGACGATGTAGCCCATGAGATGGAGTACGCCGGAGACGACTACTACACCACCGCATGAGCCTACTACTACGTGGAGGCGGCCCCTGACCAGCAGTAGGATAGGAGGTTCCCAAGCAGGAGGCCTTGCCTCTTTCGATCCGTTGTTATGTTTGTGCTAGCCTTCTTAAGAAAAAACTTGTTTAACTTATGTCTGTACTCAGATATTATTTGCTTCCGCTGACTCGTGCTTGTCGAGCTTTGTATTCGAGCCCTCGAGGCCCCTGGCTTGTAATATGAAGTTGTATGACTTTAATTTGTGTCTAGAGTTGTGTTGTGATATTGATTAGTGAGTCCCTAATCTTGGTCGTAGGCATTGCGTGTAATGTTTAGCGTACGATCGAAATTGGGGGCGTCACATCTCCCTCATAAAAAATTGCAATAATGATTACTGGTCTAGTTATCGATTGCCTAGGGACAATTCCGCAACTTCTACCACCACTTTTCCACACTCGTTAAACTAACTTAGTTGTTTCCTTATCTTAGCAACCCCTAGTTTCTATTCCCATGCTCTTTATTATCTTGCAAACCTATCCTATCACACCTACAAAGTACTTCTAGTTTCATACGTGTTCTAGGTAAAGCGAACGTTAAGCGTGCGTAGAGTTGTATCGGTGGTCGATAGAACTTGAGGGAATATTTGTTCTACCTTTAGCTCCTCGTTGGGTTCGACACTCTTACTTATCAAGAAAGGCTACAATTGATCCCCTACACTTGTGGGTTATCAGTAGGTGGTGGTGGAGGGGTATATATAGGCATCTCCAAAAATCTAATCGTTACACCTAATAAGTCAGACTCGGTGACACCGATGTGTTTATCTCGGTGGTACCAACTTGCCTTAAAGGTAGCAACTTTTGAACCTTGGTGAGACCGATACATAAAACTCGGTTGCACCCAATAAGGTGACCAATGATCAGATTGCCAAAATCGGTGACGCCGATTCAACAAACTTGGTGGTACCGATTTTGTGAATTTGCGTAACAGACAGTTGGCAACCCAAACTCGGTGGCACCGAAGCAGAATCGGTTGCACCGAAGGGTTACGGTTTGGCTGAGTGTGTCTGAGGCTGAGAATCGGTGGCACCGAGTGGAAAGTGTTGGTTGCACCGATTTTGGATATTTGGCTTTGGAGAGACTTTTGTGGAAGAACTTGGGGTGTATGTGGTGACTATCACTTGTGCACGTATGAGCATTTTGTTCACCAACAATACCTTACCCCCTTTTGATAGTATTGGCTTTCCTATGGACTCAAAGTGATTTCTCACAAAGTAAAATGTAGAGTCCTCTTGCTTGAAGCTTTGCCAATCTATTTCTTCTCCTTCTTCTTCATGGGGACAGTCTCCACATTCCTTTTTGCTAACCCATCTCTCTATGGACTCGATCTGAAATATACTAGATGAAAGTATTAGACCAAGAGACAATGTATGTTGTCATGAATTATCAAAACCACCAAGGGAGCATATTGTGCTTTCACAAGCTGCTGCTTTGGCCAGGGGCAGTCGCCGGTGTACGAAGGGCTGCCTAGAATGGGCGTCGGGTCCATGGGGAACAAGGACAGGAGGGGAAGGGGACGAGGAACTGCGAGTGTGGCCCTGTGGATTCGAAAAGTGACGCTGGGAAGGGGGCGGCTTGTTTCGGGGGAGGGTGGGTGGGGGAGCGGCAGTAACCGAAGCTCAAATTGATAAATTGCACCATGCTGATTTTTATGGAATACACGCCTATTACGTAAGCGCGGATGAAAAAAAGAAGGGCAAAACAAGCACGTCAGCTAGGAGGCGGACGAGGTCGACCTGCAACGCCGAATTTGAAGACGGCACCGAAGACACCATGACACACCTAATTTACAAGCATCAATGCGGACCTCAGACACGCATGTTTGGAAGGTGGCGCCGGTTATATCATCCGCCACGCCAAACGGCACGGTGTGCTATGAATTGCGAGAGAAACACCAAACGATAAGCCGAGTTTAGGGTGGGAACGCCAAACATACTCTCGTGTCCACTCTCAAGGTGTCATGCCTAAATGTCAGGCATGTCAGGCGTCCGTCAAAACATCCAACTAGAACGGCAGACTATTCCATTGATATAACGTTGTTTCATTCGGCACATCAGGGCTGCGCCACGCTGACGGCATGACCGACAACCGTGGACCGCAACCTGTCAAAAGTGCCTAGGAGGAAAGGCGTGCATACGTGTATGTTACACGCCAAACAGTGAGGTGTGAATGAAGGGGTCAGACGACGAAATAAGTTTTTTGAAGGTTCAATGCGCGACATAATATCGTTTTGGGGTCATTTAGTTAAAACAATAGAAACGCTACCTCCTCCACTGCCTTTGCAGTACCAGTATTTCAGTGTCACGACACAGTGATACCCATGCCACCCATCCAATTCACGCAGAGTACGTGCTGCACTGTACTGTGCCAGCAAAAGACGTCCTCTTTGTCTTTCACGACACATGAGAAAACGAGCGCTGTGGTGCAGTGTTAGTGATGCGGACTCGATATCTGCCGTGCCTATTCGTCGCACGTTGCTTGAGGACGAAGCGCGTTTGGTTAACTGGTTTGACCCCTAGCTAGCCAGCAGCCATTGTCAACCTCGCCATTGGTTCTGGATAAATGCCGGTGAAACAGAGCAGTGTTCCCTCCCCATGCTAGCTTCTTACTATATACTCCTACTAGCTAGTAGTAATAGAGCCTCCCCCGCAAAGAGCCTGGCTAGATACCTGCGTTTCGATCGGGTCATCCCATTTTCATTTTCGTCTAGTCAAAACACCCCATATAAGTAGTCAAATCCGTAAAAAAATAGCGTTTTCAATTCCGCGGCGTCAAAAACAACTTGAACCTTTTAAAATGGTCAAATCCGTACACTTTTTACATGTCCTTGAAAATCCATCCCGTGATTCTTTTATTTACCGTTTCGGAGGCGAAATTGAAAAGCCCTGTAAACCAGTCGACGCTACGCGACAAAAAAAATTCGCCATGCGCATACAGGCTTCGATAACCTTCCGTCACGGAACTCATCCAAATCTTGTCGAAAACTCAAGCTACGCATGAGCTCGCTACAGCGACAAATGAGCTAGCTAGCAAGCTGCTACATCGATCCGGCCACGGACGAGCGTGCTAGCTAGCTAGAAAGCTGCTGGATCGACCCGGCAGATTTCTCGCTACACCGCGCTGCCGTGCCGGAGAAATCTCGCTCGAAGATTCCCGTCGTTGTTACCAACCATGGCCACTGCTGGATCTGTCAGGCAAAATTTTATGTTTTAACTCTTTTACGAAAGTTTAGCCGAATCTGACATTTTTCACTAGCTAGCTCTAGCTAGCTTTAACCCGCACGCAGCTGTTCAAATTCCGTCGTGCCGGATACGACCAAAGGGCCGGCGCCAAGGCGCATATGCCTGAATATTCAATCCGATTCGATTTCAGGGCCATTTTTTTTTTCACCAGGAATTCAGGAACTCAGGGTCAGCATTTGGGATCATAGTATTCAATTCTTGGAGCTGATAACAAGAACATACCTGCTTAATTTTGATGCTTTCAAAATGTTTCCTTCCCAAAAAGAATAGATGAGACATTCAGGGATTCAGGGTCAGCACTTGGCGGTCAGTGGAGAGAGAACCAGAGATCTTTCGGCTAATCTGGTATATAGAGGGCCAGTTTTTTTGGCAGAATGTCGGTGTGTTGCTACGGGCTATTTCAACACGCGGGATCAATGCATAAATCCCCACGATGCATCTTTTTTTTATGGCGAACCCTTCGCTTTCCGTTTGGTTTTCTGTTGTAGAGGGACATTTTTTGCTGACGCCTTCTTCTTTAAAACCAGATGATGTCCATCTCACCTTCGTCATGCGTTTTAGTAGAAATGTTTTTTTATATTTACAATATAAATAACTTGGGTTAAACTAACACATGCTATTGACACAAAATAACAAATAGCTATAAAGATCATTCTCAATGGTCCATTCAACTTTGCAAATGCACGCTCATATCAGAGACAAGTGACAACCTGAATGTATTATTCGTCATCAATAAGCTTCACCTCTAGCCCACATACCATTTATTGCTAATAGGGATAATTGTCGTTCTTCTGCTCCCCGTCCTTCCCTACATCTTCTACTCATAGCCTCTTCGTCAATCCATTTCGTTGGCGCCAACCAGCACCATATCAGTATCAGTGCATTCATCAGCAACGTCTTATGTTCTTATTCCTCCTTCCTCGTCAGCTTTAGTTCTCATTCCCACTTATTTTCTAGTATACTCTTTATTTATTTTTTTGCTTTATTTTTTCGAATACTCATTTCTTCTCCAACATTATGGATCACTTGATTGCTTTAGATTCTTTTCCTTCTTATTCTTGAAACATACTTTTTTCCTACTACTAGTAAGATGACCGTGCTACGCTACGGAACCACTTGAAAGTAAATTCAAAGGTAATTTAGCTACATTCGGTTATTAAAAGAATTCAATCAAGACCTTCGAAAGTCATAAAAGAAACAATTGGTTATTCATTTTCTTATCACATGTATTAACGGACATTTCTACAAATGCTACTATACGCATCATTATTCTACTTTCCAAGGTAGGTCAAAACACTAACGGTACTTCTACTTGTTGCATATCACATCATTATTTTTATCTTTCTGCTATGTTTATAATGCTGAAGTTTAGAACTGTAGTATCTTCGAATCAACATTTAAAATGGATCCCATTGACAACATTCGTAAGAACCACGCCTATGTATTTCAGCGGACTTGATGTCAACATAAGCCAAGCTACAGCAGCCTACCAAATGTGATGTCTTTGTTCGATTCATCTTCATATTTTTCATATTTTTCTATTTCTATTTCCTTTTCCTTTTCTGTTTTTGTCAAATGAGTGATCTTTTAAAAAAAATCATGAACCTTTTTATTAAAAAAATTGAACTTTTTCCAAATTATGATTTTGTGAACTTTTTTAAGTCAACGATAGATGGTCCACAGTCGACCAGTCGCATGTTGATCGACCGATTGTTTGGTTGCACATCTAGGTGAGGTCGGGGCGCTGGTGGAAAGCAGGCGATTTTGAATTCGCCACCTCGCCGGAGCCTGGCGCCGGCGCGCTGGCGGCGGTGCCGTGGTCCGCGCCGCCGACCGTCTCTGCGGGTCCGACGGAGCCCCTCCTCACCGGTGTCCCCTCGCCGCTGGCGTCCTGCCCGATGTGGGGTCCTCCCCGTGCACCATTTTGCTGGGGTGATGTGGAGGACGACCCGGAGGAGCCCAACCCGCTGGATATGCCGGTGCCCCTGGCACCACCGTCCTTCGGTCAGTTCCTGGAGGTGGCCCTGCCGGCTAGGGCTCGCCGGAAGCCTCCTCCGCCGCCGGCCCGGGTGGCCATGGTCGCGGGGCTCCGGGGGCGCGTTCTCTGGCTCGGGGGGCACGAGGCGGCCACGGTCAGTGGATTCGGTCCGGCTTCGGGGATCCGCTCCTACGTGGCGCCGGTGCGGTGGGTGGTCGGTGCGGCTGGCCGGGAGTCGGCTGCGCCGCCGCCGCCGCCGTGTGCCTCCCCCGCTCGGGAGGAACGCGATCCCGCTGCCTGGTCTAGGCCTGATGGGGCGGCTCTGCTCGGCGGGCCGCATGGGCCTGTGGCGCGGGGTTGGCGCAACCCATCTAGTGGTGAGCCTCGAGGCAGGCTTCCGCCATTTGGGCCCATTGCCAGGGCTAACCGGGAGTGGCTCCTGGCCCCGGCGGACCGGTGGGTTTGGTTGACCCGTAACGCTTCGGCGGTGGCCCAGGGGTTCGATTTTTTTTAAATATAATACGAAAATTATACCAAATTTGAAAAAAGTACGCTTATTTTTAAAAAATTCAAAAATAGCATCCGTCGGTCTGAGCTGGGCCGACCGGGGATTGGTCGGCTATGTCTAGGCCGAAGAGGGCCCATCGTCCTACGCCAGGCCGAAGAGCGGGCCGTCGGCCCACGCCAGGCCGAAGAGGGCCCGTCGGCCGCCAGGAGGCCGAAGAGCCCCTGGATAAGGCCCGACACGGCCGGCTCCCTCTTCTTCCTCCTCCTGCCTTGTTCCTTCCTCTCATGTTGCTTGTTCTTGATCGAAAATGCCTCCTCTATGATCTCCTTCTACATCCATCCATTTTCCGTTTCAGTCCACTCAAACAGTAGATTGTCTTCGTCTCCCCCGCCTTACGGTTTTAATTTTTTGCAATGTGATAGTGTGTTGTTTGTTTGGAGGAGACATGGTGTGGTGGTGGAGGTGTGAATGGTGAGAAGGTGGAGTGGTGGAGAGGAAGAAGAAGAGCACTCACGCGTCGAAGGTTACATTTTTCTGTTAATTTAGGTTAGTTTTCTGTTAGTTTTTTTAATGTACGTAAAATTAGTTTAGGTTACTTTTATTAGTGTAGTGATTTTAGTGTTTGTTTTTCGAGTATAAGTTTAGTTAGTGTAGTCATATTAGTGTATGTTTATTTAGTGTACGTGAGTATATTTTAGTGTAGGTTTATTTAGTGTACGTGAGTATATTTTAGTGTAGGTTTATTTTAGTAAAGTTCATTTTAGTGTAGGTTTATTTAGTATACGTAGGTATATTTTAGTGTATGTTTATTTTAGTGTAGATTTATTCGTTGCGAATAGTGAGTAGCTGACAATGTCTGACAGGTGAAAATGTCTGAATCCGTAAATTTCACTGTGTATTACGACCCTGGTAATGTTCGATATAATGAGTTGGGGGTTGATCTTAGCGAGTTTAAAAAAGGCGAGATGACACTTTTAGACCCGGACAGACTGGACATTAGGTAGTTGAAGCACTGGTTGACTACTAGTTTTGGCCTGCATCCTGAAGTTTGTTTCGTCGGTATTCATGCATTGTGAACCAAATCCTGTAAAAATGTCAAGTGGGAGTTGATTCCGATAGATAGGAGCCAGCATTGATTGTCTTTGTTAAGTCGTTCCAGAGACCGAAGAATCCATCCGTATGCCCTAGTGCAACCAGTGGCGAAGGAGGAGAATATTGTACCCCCAACGTGGGGCATGAACCAGGCCAGAGTAGTCAAGTGGCTAACGAGATTTATGTATTCGGGTCACAACCACAGGATGTGAATGCTAGCCAAGTCGAGAAAGTGTCAGATTATGTGCCACACAATGTTAGTGGTCATGCTGCTGGGCAGAGTATTCAGTCGATAGTATTAGCTGCCTCTGGTATTGCTGATGGGGATGAGGAAGGCGATGAAATGCAGAGGGTGATGGAGGAAGAGGACAATGATGGGATTGCAGAGGAACTTGATTCAGAAAATTCCGAGAATGAGGAGGAGGTACCAATTCCTGCTGCATGGGAGTAGGACATATCCGCCAGCTTTACTGTCAACGATGGCCATTAGACTCCATGGCAATATAATCTGAACCAAGTCCAGATCGGGGCTATGTCTAACACAAAGAAAAAATGAAGTATGCGGTGATAAAGTGGGCTATGTCTACGCAGTGGGTTTTCCGAACACACATATCTAGTCCAACAAAATATACCGTGAAGTGTGTTGAATCAGGTTGTCCTGCGAAGGTGCACGACCACGTGCCAAAGTATAACATCCACTGGGTTGTGACAAAAATTGTCCAGCATAATTGTGTGAGGAAAAACATGTTGGTTCGTCATCCAACCCTTACTTCAACTCTCATAGCGCAACTCATGTATACTGAGATAGTGGAGAAGAAAGATATGGAAGCAAAACACATCCAGACAGCAGTGAAGGTCAGATGGAATTATGACATTCCATATGGAAAGGCTTGGAGGGCTAAGCAGAAGGCTATGGAGGAAAGGTTTGGGATGTTCTTCGACTCATATGATAATGTTGTCCATCTCCTTGACATAGCGAAGGAGAGGAATCCCGGCACTTATGTTAACATTCGACACACGAGGTTGGATAGTATACCAGATTACAAGGTGTTGAAACGAGTATTCTTGTCTTTCGGTATGTGCATCGAAGCTTTCAGACATTGTCCTCCTGTGATGTTTGTGGATGGTACATTCCTGACTGGTCAGTACAAAGGGCAAATCCTGACTGCTATTGGTGTGGACGGGAATAACCAAATCATCCCACTAGCCATGGCATTTGTGGAGGGTGAGAACTTTCAGAGTTGGGTATGGTTCTTCTGGCAAGTTAAAATTGCGATCGTGAAGGACCGATCAAATGTGTGTCTCATTCATGACAGACATCCCGGTATATTGAAGGCTGTGAAGACACTGAGTAATCCAACTGCTGACGAGCCAACACCTTGGAAGGACTTGCAAAGCCGATGGTGCATGCGCCATCTGGGTGCAAATTTTTTCTCACAGTTCAAGGATAAACGGTTGATGAACTTGTTCAAAAAGTTATGCAAGCAGAACCAGTGGCGCAAATACGATTTTATTTGGTCAAAACTAGATGAGTTCACTAAGAAGCAGGTCCTTGCTAGGAAGAAAATGGAAAAAGACCAGGTTAAATTAACAACACTCATTGCGGAGCTTGAGGAGCCAGTTGGTCTTTGTGACTTGCCAGCAATTGACCCTCCTAATACGAAGAGAATGAAGGGCAGTTGGTCTTTGTGGATGGTACAAGTAAGTAATACTACTTTAGTTCTCAGCTCTGCATTAATAGGGGATGAGACAGTTCGGTCTACTTATAGCTAATCATGTAACATGCATTTCAATCTCAGGTACAGTCGCGTAGGAGGAAACAAGTCCCAGGCTTCTTGGTTTCGCGACATCAGACCTTACCTCGAGGAATGGACTACTGCCCCGACAAATATCTAGGATGCAGAACTCTTCCCCTTCGTCGATGCAGAACTCTTCACCTTGGTGCTCGACATGAAGAGGTCGTCCTCGTCCTCACTTTCTGCTGACCATAAACCTGAATTATTCACAGCAATCCTGAGGTAAGCTTCACCCTTGTGCAGTTGCTTTTGCCATCTAGCGTGCAACCTCACAAGTTCTTTCCGTATCTCCTCAAAAGTCCTGGGAGGCCACCCACTCCTAGCTAATGAGTGAGCCAACTCATTCATTATGAAGTCACTACTAATGAGTTCCTCCCATGGAACTACTCTATCATTCATCTTGAAATTGGCAGCTAGACGAAGAAGACGATCGGACATACCAGTGTGAAAACTACGATCAAAAGGATAGTGAGGATGAGGAGGATGAGACATCTCCACGAAAGGATGGCGAGAGCGGAAGGATGGCGGAGCGAAAGGGAAAGGAAGGGCCTGCTCACCTCCTTACTGCGAATGTGGTTATATAGGCGGGAAAGAAATTGGCGGGAGAGAAAGGCGGGAAAGACAATGACGGGAGAGAATGACGGGATAGAAAGGCGGGAAAGATAATGGCGGGAGAGAAAGGTGGGAAAGATAATTGCGAGAGAGAATGGCGGGAAGGAAAGTGTCGGGAAAGATAATGGCGGGAGAGAATGGTGGGTAAAAGGTGGCGGCAGAGTATGGCGGGACATAAAATGGCGGGATAGTAAGGCGGGAAAATAAAAACGGGAATAGTAGGGCGAGACAATACGATCACTGTGGCAGATAGCTGAAAACAACATGTAGCTCCTGTTCACGTTGTTTGAAGGTTACGAGCACCAAATTGTTGACTTCAATAGACGATGCTGGCAGAAAATTACCGACACCTTCCTTCTTCAACACCATCAATCACCCAAGCCAATGAAGTACGAACAAGGAATGCTCACAAATATATCATCATCTTCTGAATCCAAAGTAATTTCAAGAGTTAAAGAACCAGTCCTAGGAATAGACACAAATTCCTTCAAACTTCTCACAACCATGGTAGGAATAACCTGACAAAAACAAGCAAGTTATATGATCCATCCTATGAACCAGCAAAGAACAAATAAATAATGAAAACCATAAACCAAAGCTTACCATATGTTGAGAAATAACATTCATGCGATCCATCCTATGAACGAAAGGAGTACACAGTATGTAGTTGTCATCAAAGAGCTGCTGTGACATGACATACATTTGATGATAATTCAGAGTGACACCACGACTATAAAAACAGCTGTCAACAAGTTCCCTCTTAGTTTCACTCAGATCCTCAAGAGCTACAAAAAATGATTTCACAAACTGAGATGAACAGCAAAACGTATAAGCTGAAACAAAACTGAAAATCAGTCAAACAAATAACTTACCAACACGGGGTAAAGGAAACAACATAACACCATCCCGATGAAATTCGACACTAATATAAGTTCCATAGTGCTCAAGCATAACAGTCATCATGTCACTATGGCGAAGACCATAATCATTCACAAGTTCCTCCCATGAAGGACCATGGAATTTACTGCTCGTCCTACCGTGTCTAAATATAACATGGTATAAGTTACCCTCACTGTTGTGTAGAGCAAGATCAATATCTGTGTCACCTCTCGGAATAGCTAAAGCTCTGCACTCCTCAATGTACCGAGCAAGATGTGATCTAACACTGCACGGAACATACTACAACAAGAATGGAAGCAAAAATCATAATCATATAAACAAAGGCATTCGAATATGCCACAGTCAGATAAACAAGACATAGAATCTTACAACACGTCTTGAACATCGACGATCCAGCACCACAGTAAATACAGACGCACCGGAATCAACGGTAGCACAAGGGCCACCTAGAGCTCGGCAAAATGGGCAAGCCATTTACCTGCAGATGGACGGTGACCAATAAAAACTAAATCCACTACCGAGTTGAAAGTTCTCATTCGATTGAGTTGGAAGCCAAAAAAATACCGTAGGCCGGTGGAGAGCGCCCTGATCTATTGTTTACGCGGGTTGGATAACAAAATGGGTGGTCGAGCGAAGAGATCGGTGAGGAGGTGGAAGCACCGGAGAGCAACGGGTGTGAGAGGTGGAGAGGGGCAGGCTACTGGACGGGGGAGGGTGAAACGAGTGGTCAGAGGAGGAAGAAAGAGGTCCTGGGCCTTATCCAGGGGCCCATCGGCCTCCCACAGGCCAACAAGTGGCTCTTCGGCCCCCCTCTGGCCGACAAGTGGCTCTTCGGCCCCCCTCTGGCCGACAGGCCTCTCCCCGGCTTCTGATTGGCCGACAGGGGGCTCTTTGGCCTAGGGTTGGCCGACAGGGGGCTCTTCGGCCTGGTGCTGGCCGACGGGCCCCTCTTCGGCCTGGTGGTGGCCGACGGGGTGCCAAATTTCATATTTTTTAAAATGGGTATACTTTATCCGAATTTGGTGTATTTTTGGTGCTAGTTTTGAAAAAAATTCCAGGGGTTCCCTGTGACTAGGGCGAATCTCCAGTGGCACCGGTCCTCTACCCGCATCATTCACTCCCTTCGGCCACCGCCTCCTCTCGATCGTACCTTCGCCGAGGTGGTGATAGCTCGCGAGTCTGGCGACGGTGCTCCCCGGCCCAAGCACCCCCTCGCCTCCCCTTCCCTCGCTCTCTGCCGCGTCACGGGCCGCCCTGGCCGTCCGATGGTCTGGCCGCCCGCCTCCCTTCTCGGGCGCCTTCAGCCTCCTATGACGCGCCTCCCCGAGAACCCTCTCGCGAGCCCAGGCTCCTGCTCACCGGGTCGGCTGGTGATCGACGCCACTTGGAGGACGAGCGCCGTCGCCAGGACAAGCTGGACCAGGAGCGGTCACTCCGGCGGGAGCTGGTCTCCAGGCCACCTAGGTCCGAGGTGACCCTACTCCGGTAGTTTCGGCGGTGGATGCTCGCACGGGGTCTGAGGTGCTGCATGGTTCCGACCATCGCGGTGCGGGTCGTTTTGATCGGCCACGATCTGTCCCGGGGGAGCGAAAGGGCCGGTCGGACATCTCCTCCCGCCGCTTGGACCAGGATTGGCGGCATGATGGCCATCCGCGGCGCTACTCCCCCCTCCCCCCGCGGCGGCTTCCTGATGCCCTGGTCGTCTTTGGTCCCCCGAAGAAAAAGAAGAAGAAATCCAAAGAGCGCTAAACGAGCGAGTCTTTGGGTGCGGCGGCTGTTCTGGTAGCTCTGGAGGTCGCGCCCGGGGATGAGCGCGTGGCTCCTCTTGAGCCGGCCGTGGATGACCGCTCGGTCGCTCGGGCTCTGGCTCGGGAGTCTCAGCTATGTCTCAATTATGGCATTGCGGGTCACTTCCGCTCGGATTGCATTGCATCCCCATGGTGCCCTCTCACCCTGGAGCATGTGGGGCGTTTCATCAACGGGGGCTTCTACTACATCAATTGGCCCCTGTCAAGTCCCTCCACCACCCTCCAACTGGCCACCATTATGGTGGTCCCCGGTCAGGAAACGCCCCTCAGGGCCCGATCGCGGCCTTAATCATTGCTGAGGAGCTGCTTGACTTCATCGGCAAGGTCCGAGATGAGTCCTTCTCCTGGGTGGTGAAAGAGGTGTCCTCGGGGGTTTTCTCTATGCCCTTCCCCTCGGAGGAAATGCTTCGCTTGTGCACCTGCTTTGACAAGATTCATCTCCGCCTACACAAGTTTTGGGTCTCGGTGAGGGAGGCTTTGAAGGTGCCTGACCCGGAGTTCTCCCTCTCTCTGGTCTAGGTCTCTATCATCGGGCTTCCGTCCAAGGCCAAGCTCGACTTCATTCTCAAAATGGTCTCTGAGCTGATTGGCAAGATGGTGGTTGTGGATGTGGGCTCACTTGAGGGTGAAGGTCCAGCCTGGATCCAGGTGCTCTGCACGGACCCGGCTCAGATTGATGGCCTTGTCCTACCCTTCTACTTTGACACTACGGGACTACAGTTGACCTTCAGGCTGGACATCGAGGACCCGGACGTGGTGTTCGAGGGGGCATCGTCGAGGCCTCCTAGCCCCCCGCGTGTGGACCCGGAGGGTTCTGATTCTTTGTCCGAGATTCGATCATTGGTATCTCCATACCTAGATCAATCTCGTTACCGATAAGTCTCTTTATTCATTCCGTAATACAAGATCCCGTGACTAACTTATTAGTCACATTGCTTGCAAGGCTCATTGTGATGTTGTATTACAGAGTGGGCCCTGAGATACCTCTCTGTCACACGGAGTAACAAATCCCAGTCTTGATCCATGCCAACTCAACAAACACCCTTGGAGACACCTGTAGAGCATCTTTATAATCACCCACTTACGTTGTGACATTTGATACACACAAGGTACTCTCCGGTGTCAGTGAGTTACATGATCTCATGGTCATAGGAACACATACTTGACATGTAGAAACACAATAGCAATAAACTGACATGATCATATGCTACATTTATAGTTTGAGTATTGTCCATAACATCATTCTCCTAATGATGTGATCTCTTTATCAAATAACATCTCATGTCCACAGCTAGGAAACATTAACCATCTTTGATCAACGAGCTAGTCTACTAGAGGCATAATAGGGACATATTGTTGTCTATATACCCACACAACGTATTTAGTTTCCAATCAATACAATTATAGCATGGATAATAAATGATTATCATGAACAAGAAAATATAATAATAACCAATTTATTATTGCCTCTAGGGAATATTTCCAACAGTCTCCCACTTGCACTAGAGTCAATAATCTAGCTCACATCACCACGTGATTAACACTTACATCACCATGTGAATAACACTTAAATCATCACGTGATTAACACTTAAATCATCACGTGATTAACACTTAAATCATCATGTGATTAACACCCAATGAGTTCTTGGGTTTGATCATGTTGTGCTTGTGAGAGAGCTTTTAGTCAACGGGTCTGTAACATTCAGATCCATGTGTAATTTGCAACTCTCTATACTGTAAATGTTGCTACCACGCTTCACTTGGAGCCTTTTCGAATGGCTACCCCACTATATGTATCCGGATTGCTTCTTCGAGTTGTCCGGATTGGTGTTAAAGCTTGCATCGACGTAACTCTTTACGACGAACTCTTTATCACCTCCATAATCTAGAAATTCTCCTTAGTCCTCTAGTTACTAAGGATCATTTTGACTGCTGTCCAGTGATCTACTCGTGTATCACTCTTGTACCCCCTTGTCAGACATGGGGCGAGGCACATGCTACCTCTTGAGCGTGCGTTGGTTTTCCCTTGAAGAGAAAAGGGTGATGTAGTGAAGTAGATAAGTATTTTCCTCAGTTGATGAGAACCAAGGTATCAATCCAGTAGGAGGAACAAGCAAGTCACCAATGGATGCACCTACACAAACAATCAAACTCTTGCACCCAACGCTATAAAGGGGTTGTCAATCCCTTCACGGTTATTTGCAAGGATTAGATCTGATAGAGATAGGTGTAAAATATTGCGGAGAGTAAAAAGGTAAATCAATTGCATCAAGGTATTTTTGGAATTTTTTGTTTATAGATCTGAAAATATAATATGGAAAGTTGACCCGGGGGCCATATGTTTCACTAGAGGCTTCTCTCTTGAAGGAAAGTATCACGGTGGGTGAACAAATTACTGTCGAGCAATAGATAGAAAAGCGAATAATTATGAAGATATCCAAGGCAATTATTATGCATATAGGCTTGACATCCATGTCAAGTAGACACAAACGATTCTGCATCTACTACTATTACTCCACACATCGACCGACTCCTGCCTGCATGTAGAGTATTAAGTTCATGAAGAACAGAGTAACGCATTAAGTAAGATGACATGATGTAGAGGGATAAACTGAAGCAATATGATGAAAACCCCGTCTTGTTAACCTTGATGGCAACAATACAATATGTGCCTCGCTACCCCTACTTTTTCACTGGGTGAGGAGACCGCAAGATTGAACCCAAAACTAAGCACTTCTCCCATTGCAAGAATTACCAATCTAGTTGGGCAAACCAAACCAATAACTCGAAGAGACTTGCAAAGATATGAAATCATGCATATAAGAATTCAGAAAAGACTCAAATAATATTCATGGATAATCTGAACCTAAACCCACATTTCATCGGGTCTCGACAAACACACCTCAAAAGAGTATTACATTGGATAGATCTCGATGAAGATCATGAAGAACATGGTATTGAAGCACAAAGATAGAAAACAAGCCATCTAGCTACTAGCTTGGACCCGTAGGGCTGTGGTGGACTACTCACAAATCATCGGAGGGGCAATGGAGTTGATATAGATGCCCTCCGTGATCGAATCCCCCTCCAGCAGATTACCATAAAAGGCTCCCAAATTGGATCTCTTGTGAACGGAGGCTTCTGGAGCGGAAAAGTATTTGCGTGGCTCTTTTTGGTATTGGGGAAATATTTGGGTATTCATAGGACGAAGAATAGGGCTAGGACTCCTGCCAGGGAGTCACAAGCCTGCCACACGCGGCCAGGGGGGCGACCGCGACCCCCTGGCTTGTGACCTCCTAACAGCTTCCTTGCCTTGCACTCCAAGCTTCGTAGATGTCTTTTGTCCCAAAAAAAATTACCGCGAAGATTTTATTCCATTTGGACTCCGTTTAATATTCCATATCTGCAATACTCAAAAACAAGAAAAAACAGAAACTGGCACTAGGCTCTAGATTAATAGGTTAGTCCCCAAAATAATATAAAATGGCATATTAATGCATATAAACATACAAAACAGATAATATAATAGTAGGACACAATCAAAAATTATAGATACGTTGGAGACGTATCAACATCCCCAAGCTTAATTCCTGCTCGTCCTTGAGTAGGTAAATGATAAAAACAGAACTTTTGATGTGTAATGCTACCTAACATATTTATCCATGTAATATTCTTTATTTTGGCATGAATATTCAGATCCATAAGACTGAAAACAAAAGCTTAATGTTGACATAAAAGAAGTAATATTTCAAGCATACTAGCAAAGCAATTGTATCTCTTCAAAATATAATGGCAAAAGAAAGTTATCCCTACAATATCATATAGTCTGGCTATGCTCCATCTTCCCCACACAAAGTATTTATATGATGCACAACCCCGATGACAAGTCAATAAATTGTTTCACACCTTTATTTTCTAAAAACAATTCAACTCTCACGCAATACATGAGCGTGAGCCATGGATATAGCACTATAGGTGGAATAGAATATGGTGGAGGTTGTGAAGGAAAAAGAGAAGGTAGTCTCACATCAACTAGACGTATCAACGGGCTATGGAGATGCCCATTATTAGATATCAATGTGAGTGTGTAGGGATTGCCATGCAACGGATGCACTAGAGCTATAAGTGTATGAAAGCTCAAAAGGAAACTAAGTGGGTGTGCATCCAACTTGCTTGCTCATGAAGACCTAGGGAAATTTGAGGAAGCCCATCATTGGAATATACAAGCCAAGTTATATAATGAAAAAGTCCCACTAGTATATGAAAGTGACAAAATAGGAGACTCTCTATCATGAAGATCATGGTGCTACTTTGAACCACAAGTATGGAAAAAAGATAGTAGCATTGTCCCTTCTCTCTTTTCTCTCATTTTTTATTTTGGTGGGCATCTAAGGCCTCTCTTTTATTTATTTTTATTTGGGCTTCGCTAGCCTCTTTTATTTTTCATAAAGTCCAGAGTCTAATCCCCACTTGTGATGGAAGCATAGCTTCCATCATCCTTTCTTCACATGGGACAATGCTCTAATAATGATGGTCATCACACTTTTATTTACTTACAACTCAATAATTACAACTCGATAACTAGAACAAATTATGACTCTGTATGAATGCCTCTGGCGGTGTACCGGGATGTGCAATGATCTAACATAGCAAATGACATAAAAAACTGACAAGCCATGGAAACATCATGCTAGCTATCTTACGATCATGCAAAGCAATATGAAAATGAAGGTGCATTTCATAATAAACAGAATGGTGGAAGTTGCATGGGAATATATCTCGGAATGGCTATGGAAATGCCATAATAGGTAGGTATGGTGGCTGTTTTGAGGAAATATATATGGTGGCTGTTTTGAGGAAGGTGGGTTTATCGCACCGGCGAAAGTCGTACAGTACTAGAGAGGCTAGAAAAAGTGGGTGCCCCTAGGGGAGAGGTTTGTAGGAGTAAACCATCGCGTGCTCCCAACCCTCACACAAAGGTCGACATTCTATAAATAAATCATGCTCCGACTTCCTTACATAAAAGTTCACCATACGTGCATCTACGGGAATCACAAACCTTTACACAAGTATTTTTACCAATTCACAATTACTTCCTAACATGACTCTTAACATTACCATCTTTGTATCTCAAAACTTTATGCAAGTAATCAAACTTGTCATAATACTCAATGCACTTAATATGGAAGTTTTTATTATATCCCTCTTGGATGCCTATTATATTAGGACTAAAATCATAACCTAAACCAATTACCATTCTGTTTAAAGACTCCCAAAATAATATAAGTGAGCCACGATAGTTCAATTATTTCTATAAAAGCAAACACCACCGTGCTCTAAAAATATATAAGTGAAGTACTAGAGCGAAATTGCCTATCTCAAAAGATATAAGTGAAGCACATAGAGTATTCTAATAAATTCATGATTCATGCGTGTCTCTCTAAAAATATGTGTGCAGAAAGGATGATTGTAGAAAACTAAAAAGCAAAGACTCATATCATACAAGAAGCTCCAAGCAAAACACATAACATGTGGTGAATACAAATATAGCCTCAAGTAAATTTACCGATGGATTGAAGACGAATGAGAGGATGCCTTCCGGGGCATCCCCAAGCTTAGGCTCTTTGGCGTCCTTGAATATGACTTGGGGTGCCTTTTGCATCCCCAATCTTAGGCTCTTGCCACTCCTTATTCCATAGTCCATCAAATCTTTACCAAAAACTTGAAAACTTCACAACAGAAAACTCGTGAGATACGTTAGTATAAGAAAAATAAATCTATACTTTAGTTACTGTTGTGAAATCATTATTTATTTATTTATATGGGTGTAATATATACTGTATTCTAACTTATCCATGGTTCATATCCCCCGATACAACCCATAGATACATCAAAATAGGTAAACAACACAAAGAAACAGAATCTGTCAAAAACAGAAAAGTCTGTAGCAATCTGAAAACTTAGTATACTTCTGTAACTCAAACAATTCTAAAAATTAGGAAAACCTGTGAAATTTGTATATCAATCTTTTTTAATAATTTCAGACTCATTAGGCATTCTGAAAAAATTATAAAATTCCTGGACTTGGCGCAAAAGTTTCAGTTTTTCAACAAAATCAAATCAACAACCACCATAGACCATCCCAAAGGTCTTACTTGGCTCAAATACTAATTAAAACACCAAAGCACAATTACAACAGATGTAATAATGTGTGAAACACTCAAAAACAGAAGCAAAAACATAACATACAAATAAAATCGGGTTGCCTCCCAACAAGAGCTATTGTTTTATGCCCCTAGCTAGGCATAACGATTTCAATGATGCTCACATAAAAAAGTAGTAATTGAAATAAGAAAAAGAGCATCATGAATAGCATGAAAAACACATTTAAGTATAACCCACTTACTATTCATTGGGATTTTGTGAACAAACAATTTATAGGAAGAAGAATCAACTAGCATAGGAAGGAAAAAACAAGCATGCCTTCAAAATTTGAACACATAGAGAGGAAACTTGATATTATTACAATTCCTACAAGCATATGTTCCTCCCTCATAATAATTTTCAGTATCATCATTAAGGAATCTCACAATATAACAATCACATAAAGGATTCTTTTCATGATCAATTATAGCATACGTGTCATCACCAAAACTTGGGGAACAAAAAATTTCATCTTCATCAAGCATAGCAACCCCAAGCTTATGGTTTTATATATCATTAGCATCATGGATATTCAGAGAATTCATACTAACAACATGGAAATAATGCTTTTCATTCAAGGATATATCATGAATCACCTTATAATTTTCTTCTTTCAACACTTCATGAAAAATTTCATGATTTTCAAGCAAAACTTCATAGAGATAATCAAGTGCACTCAACTCACTAGCAATTGGTTCGTCATAATTTGGTCTTTTGAAAAGATTAGAAAGTGGATGAGGATCCATATAAATGGATTTTTAGCAAGCAAATATGCAAGCAAATAGAAGGCACATGGCAACACAAGCAAACATAACAAACAAGAGATCTCACAAGAAAAAGGCAAACGAAAAAGAGAGGGCGAATAAAGCGGTAAATTGGTGAAGTGGGGGAGAGAAAAATGAGAGGAGATAACCCACAAATATAGGGGATCAATTGTAGCCTTTTTCAATAAGTAAGATTGTCGAACCCAACGAGGAGCTAAAGGTAGAACAAATATTCCCTCAAGTTCTATCGACCACCGATACAACTCTACGCACACTTAACGTTCACTTTACCTAGAACAAGTATGAAACTAGAAGTATTTTGTCGGTGTAACGAGATAGGTCTACAAGATAATAAAGAGCACATAAATAAACTCTAGGGGCTGCTAAGATAAAGAAACAACTAAGTTAGTTTAACGAGTGTGGAAAAGTGATGGTAGGAGTTGCAGAATTGTCCCTAGGCAATCGATAACTAGATCGGTAATCATTATTGCAATGTTATATGAGGGAGAGGCATAAGCTAACATACTTTCTCTACTTGGATCATATGCACTTAAGATTGGAACTCTAGCAAGCATTCTCAACTACTAAAGATCATTAAGTTAAAACTCAACCATAGCATTATAAGGTATCAAGTCCTCTTTACTCCCATATGCAACAACCCACCTACTCGGGTTTATGCTTCTGTCAGTCAAGCAACCCACCATAGGCAAATCATGAACACATTACAACACCCTACAACGAGGAACCCTCACGCTTGCGCAACACGGAGAGCACCATAGGACAACACCAATAATAAGAACATGCAACTCAAACCAATCATGATCATCAATCAACCCATAGGACAACAAAAATCTACTCAGACATCATAGGATGGCAACACATCATTGGATAATAATATGAAGCATAAAGCACTGCTACCTCTTGAGCTTGCGTTGGTTTTCCCTTGAAGAGGAAAGGGTGATGCAGCAAAGTAGATAAGTATTTCCCTCGGTTGTTGAGAACCAAGGTATCAATCTAGTAGGAGGAACAAGAAAGTCACCAATGGATGCACCTACACAAATAATCAAACCCTTGCACCCAACGCTATAAAGGGGTTGTCAGTCCCTTCATGGTTATTTGCCAGGATTAGATCCGATAGAGATAGATGTAAATGAGAACGGAAAGTAAACGGTAAATAAATTGCAGCAAAATATTTTTGGTATTTTTGATTTATAGATCTGGAAATATATTATGGAAAGTAGCTGAGGGGGCCATAAATTTCACTAGAGGCTTCTCTCTTGAAGGAAAATATCATGGTGGGTAAACAAATTACTGTCAAGCAATTGATAGAAAAGCGAAAAATAATGTAGTTATCCAAGGCAATGATCATGCATATAGGCATCACGTCCATATCAAGTAGACCGAAACGATTCCGCATCTACTACTATTACTCCACACATCGACCGACTCCTGCCTGCATCTAGAGTATTAAGTTCATGAAGAACAAAGTAACACATTAAGAAAGATGACATGATCTAGAGGGATAAACTCAAGCAATATGATGAAAACCCCATCTTGTTACCCTTGATGACAAAAATACAGTACGTGCCTCGCTACCCCTACTATGTCACTGGGTGAGGACACCGCAAGTTTGAACCCAAAACCAAGCACTTCTCCCATTGCAAGAATTACCAATCTAGTTGGGCAAACCAAACCAATAATTCGAAGAGACATGCAAAGATATGAAATCATGCATATAAGAATTCAGAAAATACTCAAATAATATTCATGGATAATCTGAACCTAAACACACAATTCATCAGGTCTCGACAAACACACCACAAAAGAGTATTACATCGGATAGATCTCCATGAAGATCATGAAGAACATGGTATTGAAGCACAAAGATAGAAAAGAAGCCATCTAGCTACTAGCTATGGACCCGTAGGTCTGTGGTGGACTACACACGCATCATTGGAGGGGCGCTGGAGTTGATGTAGATGCCCTCCGTGATCGAAACCCCTTCCGGTAGATTATCGGAAAAATCTCCTATATTGGATCTCTCGGGAACGGACGCTTCTGGCGGCGGAAAAGTATTTTCGTGGCTCTTTGATGTTGGGGGAATATTTGGGAATTTATAGGACGAAGAATAGGGATAGGAGACCTGCCGGGAGATGACAAGCCCGCTAGGCGCGGCCAGGGGGGCCGTGCCTACCAGGCTTGTGACTCCCTGGGAGGTGCCGTGGCGTGCACTCCAAGCCTGGTTGATTTGTTTCCTTCTAGAAAAATTCCTCCCAAAGGTTTTATTCTATTTAGACTCCGATTAATATTCCATATCTGCAAAACTCAAAAACAAGGAAAAATGGAAATTGGCACTAGGCTCTAGATTAATAGGTTAGTCCCAGAAATAATATAAAATAGCATATTAATGCATATAAAACATCCAAAACAGATAATATAATAGCATGACATCATCAAAAATTATAGATATGTTGGAGACATATCAGCGGCCCCAAGCTTAATTCCTGCTCGTCCTCGAGTAGGTAAATGATAAAAACAATTTTTTTGATGTGGAGTGCTACCTAACATATTTATCCATGTAATATTCTCTATTGTGGCATGAATATTCAGATTCGTAAGACTCAAAAAAAGTTAATATTGATATAAAACAATAACATTTCAAGCACACTAGCAAAGCAATTATATCTCTTCAAAATATAATGGCAAAAGAAAGTTATCCCTACAATATCATATGGTGTGGCTATGCTCCATCTTCCACACACAAAGTATTTATATCATGCACAACCCCGATGAAAAGTTAAGCAATTGTTTTCACACCTTTATTTTCTCAAGCTTTTTCAACTCTCACGCAATACATGAGTGTGAGCCATGGATATAGCACTATAGGTGGAATAGAATATGGTGGAGGTGTCAAGGAAAGGGAGAAGATAGTCTCACATCAACTAGACATATCAACGGGCTATGGAGATTCCTATTAATAGATATCAATCTGGGTGAGTAGGGATTGCCATGCAACAGATGCACTAGAGCTATAAGTGTATGAAAGCTCAAGAGGAAACTAAGTGGGGGTGCATCCAACTTATATAAAGAAAATTTTCCACTAGTATATGAAAGTGACAAAATAGGAGACTCTCTAGCATGAAGAACATGGTGCTACTTTGAAGCACAAGTGTGGAAAAGATAGTAGCAATGTCCCTTCTCTCTTTTCTCTCATTTTATTTATTGGTGGGCATCTAAGGCCTCTTTTATTTTTTATTTCGGGCTTTGCTGGCCTCTTTATTTTATTTTTCATACATTTCGGAATCTTATCCCCACTTGTGAGGGAATCATAGCTTCCATCATCCTTTCCTCACATGGGACATGCTCTAGTAATGATAATCATCACAGTTTTATTTACTTACAACTCAAAGGAAAATTACAACTCGATACCTGTGACAAAATATGACAGTATATGCAAATATGAAAGTGATGGTGCAAGTCATAAAAGGAAACAGTGGAAGTTGCATAGCAATATATCTCGGAATGGCTATGGAAATGCCATAATAGGTAGGTATGGTGGCTGTTTTGAGGAAAGATATATGATGGCTGTTTTGAGGAAGGTATATGGTGGCTGTTTTGAAGAAGGTATATATGGTGGCTGTTTTGAGAAAGGTGTTTGTTGTACCAGCGAAAGTTGTGCGGTACTAGAGAGGCTAGCAAAGGTGGAAGGGTGAGAGTGCGTATAATCCATGAACTCAACATTAGTCATAAAGAACTCACATACTTATTGCAAAAGTCTATTAGTCATTGAAGCAAAGTATTAAATGCACGCTCCTAGGGGAGAGGTTGGTAGGAGTTAACCATCATGCACTCCTGACCCTCACACAAAGGTCGACAATCTATAAACAGGTCATGCTCCGACTTCCTTACATAACGGTTCATCATACGTGCATGATAAGGGAATCACAAACCTTCATAGAAGTATTTACCAAATAACAATTACTTCCTAACATGATTCTTAACATTACCATCTTTATATCTCAAAACTTTATGCAAGGAATCAAAATTCTCATAAATACTCATTGCATTTAATATGGAAGTTTTTATTATCTCCCTCTTGGATGCCTATCATAATTGGACTAAATTCATAACCCTAGACCAATTACCATGATGTTTAGAGACTCTCAAAATAATATGAGTGAGGTACAAGAGTTCAATTGTTTCTATAAAACGCAAACACCATTGTGATCTAAAAAATATAAGTGAAGCACATAGAGCAAAATTGCCTAACTCAAAAGATATAAGTTAAGCACAAAGAGTATTCTAACAAATTCATGATTCAGCGTGTCTCTCTCAAAATATGTGTGCATCAAGGATGATTGTGGAAAACTAACAAGCAAATACTCATATCATACAAGACGCTCCAAGCAAAACACATATCATGTGGTGAATAAAAATATAGCCTGAAGTAAATTTACGGATGGATTGAAGACGAAAGAGGGGATGCCTTTCGGGGCATCCTCAACCTTAGATTCTTTGGTATCCTTGAATATGACTTGGGGTGCCTTGTGCATCCCCAAGCTTAGGATCTTGCCACTCCTTATTCCATAGTCCATCAAAGATTTACCCAAAACTTGCAAACTTCACAACACAAAACTTATTCCCTTCTAGAAAAATTCCTTCCGAAGGTTTTATTTCGTTTGGACTCCGTTTAATATTCCATATCTGCAAAACTCAAAAACAAGGAAAAAACAGAAACTGGCACTAGGCTCTAGATTAATAGGTAGTCCCAAAAATAATATAAAATAGCATATTAATGCATATAAAACATCCAAACAGATGATATAATAGCATGCCATCATCAAAATTTATAGATATGTTGGAGACGTATCAATAACCATGTTCAAGTAGAGGGTATAGCAGGTTGCTAGAGAGTGGACCACTATAGATAGATGGGGGAAGGTGATGAAGGTGTTGGTGAAGATGACGGAGTTGTTGGAGTAGATCGCCGTCACGATGATGGCCCCGACGACGTTCCGGCGTCGCCGGGAGAGAGGGGGAGAGCCCCCTCCTTATTCTTATTCCTTGACCTTCCCGCTAGATGGGAGAAGGGATTCACCTCTGGTTCACGGCCTTCATGGCGACGGAGGGGCGAGAGCCCCTCCGATATTGGATCTCTCTCTGTGTTTCCTTTAGTTTCCGCGCTCCCAAATTCTAGCCTTTCACCATTTCTTAAATATCCGGAGATCCGTAACTCCGATTGGGCTGAAATTTTGAGGGGATCTTTATCGAGAAATTAGATTTCTTTTGGCGAAAGGATAGATCCAACCGACCTAAGGGATGGTCACAAGGGCCCAAGGCACGGCCTTGTGACCTCCTCGGGCATCGTCTCGTGTTGATTCTTTTTTACCAAAAATCACATATAATACAAAACAAATCTCCGTAAGTTTTTATCACGTTTGGAGTTTTATTGATATGGATTTTTTGTGACACAAAAAACATGCAACAAACAGGAATTGGCACTGGGCACTAGATCAATATGTTAGTCCCAAAAATAGTATAAAAAGTTGCCAAAAATTATATGAAAGTTGTATAATATTGGCATAAAACGTATCAGCATCCCCAAGCTTAATTCCTACTCATCCTCGAGTAGGTAAATGATAAAAAAAGATAATTTTTGATGTGGAATGCTACCAAGCATAATCTTGTTCATATAATCTAATCATGGCATGAATATTAAGACATGAGTGATTCAAAGCAATAGTCTATCATTTGACATTAAGACAATAATACTTCAAGCATACTAACAAAGCAATTGTATCTCTTCAAAAAATAATGGCAAAAGAAAGTTATCCCTACAATATCATATAGTCCATGTTCATATGCGGGGAGTTCATTTATGTACAATAAGCAAATACTAGGCCATGTGATATGCTTTCAAGCAAAGATTTTATTGGTATATTTATGACTTCCTTTTGGATACCTTGTCCATTCCTTCTTGTAACTATTTCTTGTGTACATCATTCTTGGTGGATATATCATCATGCTTGTCCTCTACCTAGAATCTTATACACATGAGACAAGTTACATCTCTAGTTGATATCCTCTTTTCTTTCACGTCCACCGTTGCATTCCCTTTTTTATTTCCTTGGTGGTATCGTGAAAGAATTTGTGTTGAGTGCGGATCTTATATCCTTGCATCTTGATTCACTCTTTGGTGGTAAAGATTATTTTCCTCATGCTTGTCTTGACGAGGGTTTTGCCATCTCGGTTGGTATCACTCCTCTTGCCAAGGCTATTATTTCCTATGTTCACCAGGGGTTGTCACAAGCTTTGGTTTTTAATTTTCTTCTTAGTAAGCTTGTGAACCCAGTAGCTAGTTGCTTGTGTGTGGGAAGATATGCCTTCCACTTTATGTCTTATTTCATCAAGACTATGTTGATGCTTAATGCTCAACCTTATATTAGTCCTCTCAAGTGCTTTGCCATGACTCACACACATCATTTTGGTTGAGCCTATTATTTAACCTCTTCTACCTGTTGCTCAACCATATGTTTGGTGCAAGTACTATGCTTATTGGCCTATCTACTTGCTTGCAGTTTGTTGTGTGTTTATATTGATTTTTGGGGGAGTCATGATCCTATTTTGTGCACTTACATTCAAATACAAAAATTCTTAATTGTGCACAAATCATGGCGAGCTCCTCTAGTTTCTTTATAAACACTCTTTTGACCATATCATAATATCTTTTATTCGTGTGGCTCGTAGGTACATGTGATAGATTGTTCCACTTAGTATCTTTTGTTTACTTGCTTCACTCCGGTGTATGTCTTTGTGCCATACGATCCTTTTTGCAATCTTTGGGTTCTCAATATAGTTTGTCTTTCTCCATCTACTTATCATTGGATTTGTGTTTTTCTTTGAACACGTATTTTGAGAAATACAAACCTTTTGGAGGAAGACCTATTATATTGGCTTTCTAAGCTTTTCGCCTATTTTAGCAATCGATGCCAATGGGGGAGAAGTTTAGAGAGTTTAGTTTGGAAAGCTTAGAGTGTTTTTATTTTATTGCTTAAGCATTTGCATCTCACATCCATGCATTTCTTTGCATTTGTGTGTGCTTGGTTGTGCTTATTTCGTTATATAAACTCTCTTGAAAGTGTTTGTCATCAATTACCAAAATGGGGGAGATTGTAAGAGCACATTTCTCCATGTGTGGTTTGGGGTAATTGATGACAATCCCTATGGACTAATGGTTGCCCTGAGTTATATTCGAAGGATTTGTCCGTGGGTACTTCTTGAAGTCCATCTGTTGGTTTCAAGGAGTTTATATGGTGACCAAGGTGGTATTCAAGGTTTATCCAAAGATTAGTCATGTTGGAGTTAAGCTTATTGCAAGCATGTCTTGAAGAAGAAGATTTTGTAAGAATTCTTATTTACCTTAAAGACATCATCTTTATAAAGAGAGAACCTAAGATACAAGGTTGATCAAGACTAAGTCAAAAAGTGAATCAAGTTGATCAACACACAAAGCATACAAGATGTACTGAGAGGGATCAAGTTATCCCATGGTGTGGTAAGCATTGTCCATTACACTTTGTGTACTAACCCATTGTCTACGTGAGAGTTCTTTGTGGAGTTAGGTATATTTACATGGGCTTGCATCAAGAGGCAGATCCCATACATCCCATGGAAGATGACAACAAGTGGAGATCGTCATCAAGGTTGCGATATGCAAGCTCAAGTGAATCATCATGGAGAGATCATGCTTGAGGCTCGCCGTTCATTTTGGTGACAATGGACTTGTGAGATGTGCCGAAGAGTGACTCACCCATAGTGGAGTATGGGGGAGCAATCATCTAGCCTTGATCAAGCCAACGCAATCAAGAAAGGTGGTCCATCTTAAGGAAGTCAAGATCATCATCATCTAGCTCAAGTGGGCTATGCGCGATGCTATTGTTTGACCTTGATTGGGTTTTCTATTTTACTAGTCTCATGGTGGTAGATGAGAGACCGGGTTATAGGATCGATTGCCGTACTATCAAGGGGGGCTCTCAAGTGAGTAGCATGATTGTATCGTTCGTTGAGAGCTAAAACCATTGCATTCTTGGCATCATCATATTTCTTGGTTCTTGGTTGGCTTTTCTCTAGTGGGTTCTTGAGCTTGTGATTATCTTCGTGACAAGCTCTAGTACAGCGAAAACGGATTTCATATGCTTCGTCTATTGCGTTTTCGATGTTGGAGGTTTTACCGGTCTTATTCGAGGAAGGGTTCTCACCATTTTCTTACGTGCCTTTTCTCATTTGCTTATTATTTGTATTTCAATCAAGATTGTGTAAGCCCATGTCGTTAGATTTCCATCAAACTTTGTTTCGTTGAATTCAGAGTCCGTTTGCAAAAGTTGTGGCAGTTTTGGTGTTCTTAAAAGGCTGCAGCACTACTACCGCGGCTAGAGCGGATGTAATTTTTTACTACTGCTCCGGAGTGGTACTACCGCGGCTACAAGAACGGTACTACTACTCCGGACCAAAATCTCGTGTTTTGTCCACCGGTGGCAAGCACGGATGTATTTTTTAGTACCGCTCGCAAGCAGTAGTACCGCTACCCTTTGCGGTAGTACCGCTCCTTGGAGCGGTAGTACTGCTCTCTACGGGTTGTGAGCATAACGGTTAGATTTTTCCCCACCTATAAAAGGGGGTCTTCTTCCCTATTAAACCTTATCCTTTGAGCTCGAGTTTGCCCCGCATTGTTGACATTCTTTGAGCTTGCTAACTCTCAATCCCTCCAATGATTCTTCCTATTTCTTGAGGGAAAGGAGAGAGGAGATCTAGATCCACATTTCCACCAATCACTTTCTCCTCTAAGTGAGGGTAAACCCTTGGATCTAGATCTTGGAGTTCTTTGTGTTCTTCTTCGTTCTTCCTCTCATTTTCGTCCCTAGCATTAGTTGCTTTGGTGGTATTTGGGAGAGAAGGACTTGGGCACTCCGTGTGCCCTTGCCATTGCATTTGGTGCATAGGTTTGAGTTCTCCATGGTGATACGTGGAAGTGAGAAGTTGAGAAGCTTATTACTCTTGGGTGTTTGAGCACCCTAGAGCTGTTTCCTCTTGGATTCTTTGGCGCCCTAGACGGTTGGTGGTGCCTCGGAGCTCAATAATTGTGGTGCAAAGCTCCGGGCAAGCTTCGGGGCCTCCAATTAGGTTGTGGAGATTGCTCCGAGCATTTGAGCTCACCTCGGAGCCACAATCCATTGTGGTGAAGCTTCTTGGTGTCATTGGGAGCCTCCAGTTTAGTTGTGGAGATTGCCCCAACCTTGTTTGTATGGGTTCGGTGACCACCCTCAAGGGTCCCTTAGTGGAATCACGACATCTTGCATTGTGCGAGGGCGTGAGGAGATTACGGTGGCCCTAGTGGCTTCTTGATGAGCATTGTGCCTCCACACCATTCCGAACGGAGATTAGCATCCGCAAGGGTGTGAACTTCGGGATACATCGTCATCTCTGCGTGGCTCAGTTATCTCTTACCCGAGCCCCTTTACTTATGCACTTTACTATGTGATAGCCATATTGTTTCTTGTTATATATCTTGCTATCACTTAGTTGTCTATCTTGCTTAGCATAAGTTGTTGGTGCACATAGGTGAGCCTAGTTGTTTTAGGTTTTGTGCTTGACTAATTAAACGATAGTTTTATTCCGCATTTGTTCAAGCCTAAACCATAATTATTTTAAAGCGCTTATTCACCCCCTCTAGGCGACATCCACGTCCTTTCAATTGGTATCAGAGCTAGGTCTCTCATTATTACGTTTAATAACCTAGAGAGTAAGGATGTCAACTAGGGGATTAGGATTCTCTAACACTCTTAGTTTCAATGGCACAAATTTTGATGTTTGGGTAATTCACATGCTTAATCTCTTTAGGGTCATGGACCCAAATTTAGAGCGAATTGTAGATATGGGTTTTTCTCCTCCAAAAGATTCTCAACACATATCTTTAGAGGATGAGAAAAACTCTTATCTCAATGCTCAAGCTTCTAATGTGCTTTTTGATGCTTTGAGCAATGTAGTTATATTTCAAATCATGACATTTTGGGATGCTCATGAGTTGTGGACAAAGCTTCAAGATAAATATGGTGTGTCCAAGATTTGTAGGGATGATTGTTCTCCCTTCACCTCTGGTCGGTTGTCTTCTCAACTTCATCTACTTCACCTACATGTGGATTGCCACAAGCTAATTAAATGGTGAGTAGTGATGATCATTGTAATGATGATAGTGTGCTTATTGTTGATAATTCTTCTTCACTATCTTATTGCAATGCTTCATCTTTGGACTTTAACACCTCGAGCACTTTAAATGTTTCACATGCTTGTGTTGATAGTCCTTGCATATCATGTACAAATTGCTTGAATAAATCTCATGATGATATCCTTGCTATATATTGTTGCCAGGATAAAAATGTTTCTATTTCCTCGAGTTGTGCTAACAATGTAGAGGAAACCCAACACTCCATGGAACAAGCTGTGGTCTTGAATGGTGCTTCAAGGGATCCTACATCATCATCTATTGTTTCTCACTTTTGCCTTATGGCTAAGGCTTCAAAGGTATCTCCTACTTTGAATCCCAATATATCTCATGATCATGATGTTGATGATAATGCGGATAATCATGAAGAGTGTGATAATGTTGCTTCCTTAAAAATTAAGGGAGAAATGATTTTTAAAGCTCTTCATAAGAATAAACTTGCTCGTTCCAACTTCATGGAAATCATGTCTATTGCCATTGAGGGCAAGAAATATATTGAGGAGTTGGAATCTCATCTCGAGGAGCATGAGGCCACCATTGTGAAAATGGATGGTCATGAGCGTGATTATGCTAATGAGATCGCGGAGCTATCTCAAGCTCTTGAAAATGAACAAACCACCATGGAATCTCTTGAGGAGACCTTTGCTCTAGAATTATCTAGATTAAAGGGATCCCATGAAATAGCTCTCAAGGTGGCTAACGATTTTATAACTAAAAATGATAAGCTTGAAGTTGCACATGATAAACCCCTTGAGGACTTTGAGCAGCTCGAAAATGGCTCAAGGGTCATTAAGAGTTCACTCATTGAACTCACCGAGTCTCATGCTCAACTTGAAGCTTCATATGCTAAAGAGCTTGCCATGTTGGCTTATACTTGTGTTGTGAATAATTATGCTTGTGCTACTAACTCTATTTCTTGTGAAGCATCCATATTAAAGGAGAATGTTGAGCTAAGGGCTCAACCTGAGTTGCTATCTAGCAATTATGGGAAATTGGAAGAAAGTCATGAAAAGGTTTCTAGCTCTCATGGAGATCTTCTAGTATAACATAATGTGGTAAAGATAGCTCATGAGACTACTACTACTAAGGTAACATCTAGTGAGCCTCATGTGGAAATTATTAGTACATCTAGTAGAAATGCTTTATTGACATGTGCTAGTCCTCGTAGTTCATCTACTCATAATGTTGGTACATCTTGTGATGAATTACTATCCTTGCCTTGTTGCTCTAACGATGAAGCGTATACTTCCTCTAGCACTTGTGTTGATTCTAACCATGTAGAGGAAATAAATGAGCTCAAGGCCCAAGTCACTTCTTTGAAGAAATACTTGGAAAAGAGTCATGAAGGGAAGTCCACACTTAACAATATCTTGAGTGTGCAAAAATTCCCAAATGACAAAAGTGGGCTTGGATTCAACTCCAAGAAGAAGAAGATGTCCACGAAGTACAAGAAGAAGCCAACAACAAGTCAAGAATTCAGCCAAGATTATTTGATTCAAGTGCAAAATATAAGGGCACCATGTAAGATCTTGCCCATTGATGAAGAAGCCTCAAAGTATCAAGCAACAAGGGAAGCGGCCACAAGTTCAATCGCATGCTCAACCACAAGTTGAAGAAAGGGCTCTTCCCAAGAATACCCAAGTCATCTCTCCTCAATTTGAGAAATCAGTTGAGAAGAAAGTAAAGGGTAGATGTTGCTACTTATGTCATGAGAAGGTTCGCTTTGCTTCTTCTTGCACGAAAGGTAACTTATGCAACCCAATCATTATTGATGATATCTATTCTCTTGGGGAGGATAAGGTTGGCAATGTGTTTGCCAAGTTTGTTGGTACTCAAAGTGGTGTCAAGAAAAGAACCATTTGGGTAGCCAAGCCTATTGTGACTAACCTCTTAGGACCCAACTTGGTTGGGGACCAACAAGCTCAAACTTGATCAATAGGTATTGTTGGAGGGCATTGGTGACGTGGCTACATTATGAAGAATTGTGGGTTCTCCATCATTCATATTGTCTCAAGCCAATTCATGTGATCATCAAGTGTCTATCATATACCAATGTTCCTCTTTGCGATAACTTATACTTAAATTGAATACATTGTTAGTTACTTGCCCCTTTGCATGTTGTGGTTTTGTACCTTGCATGTGTTTGTACATGTTGTGCTTCCTATTTGTTTATCTTGAGAAATCAAGTATGTATGATAGGTTGCACATCATGTATGTCTGAGTCTTGTGTAGAGCCTTTTTTCATCATGTTTTTGGCTCTTTGCGAGAGATTAATGGATTATCCCATTTTGGGGGAGTGATGTGCTTTATGCACTTCACGACCCTAAAAATGTGTGTTCATGAGGAATACCACTTAATATTGATATTACAAGATTATCTAGCTTCTATTTGGTATGTCTTCTCATGAGAAATTCAAATTCTACCCGGTCCATTAATTATCTCTTGTTGGATTTTATTTGCCACTTGCTATTAACGTTGGGTTACCACATTATGGGGGAGTAATATGCTATGTGCATATTACAAGCCCAGAGAATGTGTACATTTGATATATTGCCACTTAGATTTGATATTACAATTTATCTTGTTCCTAGGTGGCATGCTAGCTCTACAAGTGTCATTTTCTTGTGATTGAGGAGTAAAGATGATGTTGGATCTATTTGCAATCTACCAATGGGGATTATTTCCAAATACTTCTTGTCCTTGACAATTGTTATTCCTTTTAAGTGGTAGAGATTGCTAATCATCTTTACATAGGATTTTATTTATTGTTTGTCTTCCTTGCCTCTTGTGGATCTTTCTGAGCATGCCTAGTGTTTCTATAGATATAGGGAAAGTGATGATCCCATCATGTGCATTTTGTATTCCAATGCAAATTCTATATAATGCACATCTCTCAGGGGAGCTATCCTATTTTCTGTAGAACACTCTCTTTATGTGCTCATCATAAAATGTTTTGATCTTCATCAAGTGTGTGTGTTGGTGGGAGGCAAGCCTTCTCTCTATGGTGGTTTGTGCCATCATGAAAATTTGCGAAGGGTTTGGTTTGTTTGGAACCTAGCTCTATTTTGGGAACTTGATACCTCATGTTTTCCTTCAATTGGTATATTGTTTCCTTCTATTTGGCATGTGTCAATGGATATCTCATTCCTTGATGTATCTTTTAGTTGGTATCCGACAAGTGATAATTTTTCATTTGGTATCTTATTTTCACTTGATACCCTATCTTTTGGTATCTTAGCAATTGTGTGTTGATTTGATTCTTGAAAGCCTTGAGCATGCATATTTTCTACATGTACTTTCGTTGGCATATTCTCTTTCCTTGACCCAATATATAGGGGAGACTCCACTATGACATAAATTGTCTAAAGTGTGCATGAAATTCAATTTCATATCTATATGCACATATTTATGTGGAGTTTTGTCCTATGTATTGTTGGTCCACTAACTTTTTGGTCCCAATGAGTTTGGGTACCACTTTGTTTGTGGTGTTGTTCTAGGAACAATTGGAGATACATTGGACACTCGGCTCACTTACAAAGAATGTGTTGACACCATGAGCTTATTGGAGCCATACTAGGATGATCGATGAACCATTGTCTACTACATCATCCAATGCTATCTCGGTAACAAGTATCTACTTAATGCATACATTTCTTGCATTCAACCTTTTGTAGATTGCATCATGGCATTAAGTTCTTGATTCATTCTTGTGATACTTGTTTCCTTTCTCAAAGCATCCCAACGATGATCTCTTGTTGCTAGTTGTGATGTATTTGATGTTCGTATGCTAGGAGTTCATTTATGTACAATAAGAAAATACTAGGCCATGTGCTATGCTTTCAAGCAAAGATATTATTGGTATATTTATGACTTCCTTTTGGATATCTTGTCCATTCCTTCTTGTAACTATTTCATGTGTACATCATTCTTTGTGGATATATCATCATAGTTGTCCTCTACCTAGAATCTTATACACATGAGACAAGTTACATCTCTAGTTGATATCCTCTTTTCTTTCACGTCCACCATTGCATTCCCTTTTTTATTTCCTTGGTGGTTTCGTGAAAGAATTTGTGTTGAGTGCAGATCTTATATCCTTGCATCTTGATGCACTCTTTGGTGGCAAAGATTATTTTCCTCATGCTTGTCTTGACGAGGGTTTTGCCATCTCTGTTGGTATCACTCCTCTTGACAAGGCTATTATTTCCTATCTTCACCAGGGGTTGTCACAAGCTTTAGTTTTTAATGTTCTTCTTAGTAAGCTTGTGAACCCAGTAGCTAGTTGTTTGTGTGTGGGAAGGATATGTCTTCCACTTTATGTCTTATTTCATCAAGACTATGTTGATGCTTAATGCTCATCCTTATATTAGTCCTCTCAAGTGCTTTGCCATGACTCACACACATCATTTTGGTTGAGCCTATTCTTTAACCTCTTCTATCTGTTGCTCAACCATATGTTTGGTGCAAGTACTATGCTTATTGTCTTATCTACTTGCTTGCAATTTGTTGTGTGTTTATATTGATTTTTGGGGGAGTCATGATCCTATTTTGTGCACTTACATTCAAATACAAAAATTCTTAATTGTGCACAAATGATGGGGACATCCTCTAGTTTCTTTATAAACACTCTTTTGACCCTATCATAATATCTTTTATTCATGTGGCTCGTAGGTCCATGTGATTGATTGTTGCATTTAGTATCTTTTGATTACTTGCTTCACTCTGGTGTATGTCTTTGTGCCATACGATCCTTTTTGCAATCTTTCGGTTCTCAATATAGTTTGTCTTTCTCCAACTACTTATCATTGGATTTGTGTATTTCTTTGAACACGTATTTTGAGAAATACAAACCTTTTGGAGGAACACCTATTATATTGGCTTTCTAAGCTTTTCGCCCATTTTAGCAATCGATGCCAATGGGGGAGAAGTTTAGAGAGTTTAGTTTGGAAAGCTTAGAGAGTTTTGCTTTTATTGATTAAGCATTTTCATATCACATCCATGCATTGCTTTGCATTTGTGTGTGCTTGGTTGTGCTTATTTCGTTATATAAACTCTCTTGAAAGTGGTTGTCATCAATTACCAAAATGGGGGACATTGTAAGAGCACATTTCTCCATGTGTGGTTTTGGGTAATTGATGACCATCCCTATGGACTAATGGTTGCCTTGAGTGATATTCTAAGGATTTGTCCGTGGGTATTTCTTGAAGTCCATCTGTTGGTTTCAAGGAGTTTATATGGTGACCAAGGTGGTATTGAAGGTTTATCCTAAGATTGGTCATGTGGGAATTGAGCTTATTGCAAGCATGTATTGAAGAAGAAGATTGTGTAAGCATTCATGTTTACCTTCAAGACATCATGTTTATGAAGAGAGAAGCTAAGATACAAGGTTGATCAAGACTAAGTCAAAAAGTGAATCAAGTTGATCAACACACAAAGCGTACATGTAATGAGAGGGATCAAGTGATCCCATGGTGTGGTAAGCATTGTCCATTACGCTTTGTGTACTAACCCATGGTCTACGTGAGTGTTCTTTGTGGCGTTAGGTATATTTACATGGGCTTGCATCAAGAGGCAGATCCCATACATACCATGGAAGATGACATCAAGTGGAGATCGTCATCAAGGTTGTGATGTGCAAGCTCAAGTGAATCATCACGGAGAGATCATGCTTGAGGCTCGCCGTTCATTGTGGTGACAATGGACTTGTGAAGATGTGCCGAAGAGTGGCTCACCCGTAGTGGAGTATGGGGGAGCAATCATCTAGCCTTCATCAAGCCAACACAATCAAGAAAGGTGGTCCATCTTGAGGAAGTCAAGATCGTCATCATCTAGCTTAAGTGTTCTATGCGCATGGCTAAGGTTTGACCTTTCTAGGGTTTTCTATTTTACCGGTCTCATGGTGGTAGTTGAGACACCGGGTTATAAGATCGATTCTCATACTGTCAAGGGGGGCTCTCAAGTGAGTAGCTTGATCGTATCGTTCGTTGAGAGCTCAAACCATTGCATTCTTGGCATCATCATCTTTCTTGGTTCTTGGTTGTATTTTCTCTATGTGGGTTGTTGAGCTTGTGGTTATCTTCGTGACAAGCTCTAGTACATCGAAAATGGATTTCATATGCTTCATCTATTGCGTTTTCGGTGTTGGAGGTTTTACGGCTCTTATTCGAGGAAGGGTTCTAACCATTTTCTTATGGGACTTTTCTAATTTTCTTCTTATATATATTTAAATCGATATTGTGTTAGCCCATGTCGTTATCTTTCCAACAAACTTTGTTTCGTCAAATTCGGAGTCCGTTTGCAAAAGTTGTGGCAGTTTTGGTGCTCTTAAAAGGCTGCAGCAGTACTACCGCGGCTAGAGCGGATGTAATTTTTTACTACCGCTCCGTAGCAGTACTACTGTGGCTCCAAGAGCAGTACTACTGCTCCGTACCAAAATCTCGTGTTTTGTCCATGGTGGTAGGCACGGATGTAGTTTTTTTAGTACCGCTCGCAAGCAGTAGTACCGCTACCCTTTGCGGTAGTACCGCTCCTTGGAGCGATAGTACTGCTATGTGCGGATTGTGAGCATAACGGTTGGATTTTTCCTCACCTATAAAAGGGGGTCTTCCTCCCTATTTAACCTTATCCTTTGAGCTCGAGTTTGCCCGCCATTGTTGACCTTCTTCGAGCTTGCTAACTCTCAATCCTCCAATGATTCTTCCTATTTCTTGAGGGAAAAGAGAGAGGAGATCTAGATCCACATTTCCACCAATCACTTTCTCCTCTAAGTGAGGGGAATCCCTTGGATCTAAATCTTGTAGTTCTTCATGTTCTTCTTCGTTCTTCCTCTCATTTTCGTCCCTAGCATTAGTTGCTTTGGTGGTATTTGGGAGAGAAGGACTTGGGCACTCCGTTTGCCCTTGCCATTGCATTTGGTGCATAGGTTTGAGTTCTCCATGGTGATACATGGAAGTGAGAAGTTGAGAAGCTTATTACTCTTGGGTGTTTGAGCACCCTAGATCTTGTTCCTCTTGGGTGCTTTGGCGCCCTAGACGGTTGGTGGTGCCTCGGAGCTCAATCATTGTGGTGCAAAGCTCCGGGCAAGCTTCGGGGTCTCCAATTAGGTTGTGGAGATTGCCCCAAGCATTTTAGGTCATCTCGGAGCCACAATCCATTGTGGTGAAGCTTCTTGGTGTCTTTTGGAGCCTCCAATTCAGTTGTGGAGATTGCCCCAACCTTGTTTGTATGGGTTCCGTGACCACCCTCAAGGGTCGCTTAGTGGAATCACGACATCTTGCATTGTGCGAGGGCATGAGGAGATTATGGTGGCCCTAGTGGATTCTTGGGGAGCATTGTTCCTCCACACCGCTCCGAACGGAGATTAGCATCTGCAAGGGTGTGAACTTCGGGATACATCTCGTCTCCGTGTGCCTCGGTTATCTCTTACCCGAGCCCCTTTACTTATGCACTTTACTTTGTGATAGCCATATTGTTTCTTGTTATATATCTTGCTCTCACTTAGTTGTCTATCTTGCTTAGAATAAGTTTTTGGTGCACATAGGTGAGCCTAGTTGTTTTAGGTTTTGTGCTTGACTAACCAAAAGATAGTTTTATTCCGCATTTGTTCAAGCCGAAACCGTAATTATTTTAAAGCACCTATTCACCCCCTCTAGGCGACAACCATGTCCTTTCAATCGGGATGTGCAATGATCTAGCATAGAAAATGACATAAAATAAACGGACAAGCCATGAAAACATCACGCTAGCTATCTTACGATCATGCAAAGCAATATGAAAAATGATGGTGCGTGTCATAATAAACGGGATGGTGGAAGTTGCATGGAAATATATCTTTGAATGGCTATGGAAATGCCATAATAGGTAGGTATGGTGGCTGTTCTAAGGGAGGATATATGGTGGGTTTAATGCACTAGCGAAAGTTGCGCGGTACTAGAAAGGCTAGCAAGGGTGGAAGGGTGAGAGTGCGTATAATCCATGGACTCACATTAGTCATAAAGAACTCACATACTTATTACAAAATTCTATTAGTCATCGAAGCAAAGTATTAGACGCATGCTCCTAGGGTAGAGGTTGGTAGGAGTTAACCATCGCGCGCTCCCGACCCTCACACAAAGGTTGACGATCAATAAACAAATCATTCTCTGACTTACTTACATAACGGTTCACCATACGTGTATGCTACGAGAATAACAAACCTTTACATAAGTATTTCTACCAATCCACAATTACTCACTAGCATGACTCTAATATCACCATCTTTATATTGCAAAACTATTGCAAGGAATCAAACATCATATTCAGTGATCTACAAGTTTCATGTAGGATTTTATGACTAACCATGTGAATGACCAACTCATGTTAACTCTCTAAATAGGTATAAGTGAAGCATGAGAATTTAATTCTTTCTAGAAAATATATGCTCACGCTCTAAAAATATAAGTGAAGCAAAAGAGCATTCTACAAATGGCGGTTTTCTATGTGTGAGAAACAGGCAATCCAAACTTCAAATGATATAAGTGAAGCACATGAAGCATTCTATAAAGCCATACTCAAAAGATATAAAAGAGGTGCAAAGAGCCTTCTATAAATCAACCAAGGACTTTCTCATACCAGCATGTGGCATTATTAAAAGAAAAATAAAAATCACATGATGCTCCAAGATTTACGCATATCATGTGACGAATAAAAATATAGCTCCAAGTAAAATTACTGATGGTTGTTAGAAGAAAGATGGGATGCCTCCCGGGCATCCCCAAGATTAGTTTCTTGGGATTCCTTGAATATTAACTTGGGGTGCCTCGGGCATCCCGAAGCTTAGTCTCGTTCCACTCCTTATTCCTTCATCCATCGTAACCTCACCCAAACTTGAAAACTTCAATCACACAAAACTTAACAAAACCCTCCTGAGATATGTTAGTATAATAAAAAAATCACCACTTTAAGTACTCTTGCCAACGAATTCATATTTTTTTTGCCTTGTAGCTCCTGTAATATAACTTTTCCATGGCTTATACCATCGATACAATCGATAGTTTCATCCAAACGAGCAAAACAATGCATCAAAAACAGAATCTATCAAAGAAAGGACAATATATAGTAATCTGAACATTCATCATACTTCTATAACCCTAAAAATTCTAAAACATTAGGACAAAATAAAAAAATTGCATAGTAGTAGTGTGTAAATTTCAGAAACTTTTGACATTCCAGTAAAAATTGTAAATTCACGCACTACAGCCAAAGTTTCTGTTTTTGCACTGCACACACCAAACAAGCAATCTAATCATCATAAAGGCAAATCTTGGCACATTATTTTTATAATAAAATGGATTTGTACAAGGGGATAATTATTTTTGTTGAAAAGTTTATGTAATCAAGATTCACAAAGTTTCCATGGGCATGAACAAAGTTCAAGGCTAGCCCCCACTTCAACGATGCTTGTCTTTCTCACTTTATCTTTTCTTTTTGAAAAAGTTTTAAGATCCCCACTTTATTTTTTTGTTTTAAACTATATAAAAGCACACAACAGAATAAAATGACTCTCTAAAACTTCTGGGTTGTCTCCCGTGCAGCGCTTTCTTTAAAGCCATTAAGCTAGGCATATAGTGCTCAAGTAATGGATCCACCCAGATCCCAAGGTATATCAAAGCCAATTTTAATCAACAATGATTTTTAATTTATTAGTGAGCACAAAGTAACATATATCATGCAACAACGAAGTCTAACTCTCTTCCTATGCATTGGCATGTCATACAAGAACAATTCATTCACACCAAGTAAAGGCCAATGCATAGCATATGTAGTTTCTTGCAATTTTATTGTATCGGAAACATAGAGAGGTGAAGATGTAGTTAATCTCTCATAATAATTGCAAGTGGGATAATCAAGCACATGCATATTATATTCATTAAAATCATCATGTGCAATAGGAAAACACAACCCATCAATATAATCCTTAATAAGTGACACCTTGTCCGATATAGTGTAGTTTGGAGAATTCAAAAAGATAATAGGACTATCATGTGTGGGTGCAATAGCAACAATTTCATGATTAACATAAGGAACTATAGCAAGTTCATCTTCATAAGCACACTTCATATTGGCATCATGGCCACAAGAATAGCAAGCATCAAGTTCATCAAAAAGGGATATTTCAAAAGAATCCAAGGGATCATAGCAATCAATATAGCATTCATCCTTCAGTAGCACGAAGGTAACTTAAACAATGTATGAGTTGAAGAGTTACTCTCATTAGAAGGTGGGCACGGTAGCTAATCCGCTCTTCCTCCTTTTGTTCTTCGTTATCCTCCTCATCTTTTTCATCTAATGAGCTTACAATTTCAGCAACTTCCTCCTCCATAGATTCCTGCAAAATATTAATCTCTTCCAAGGCAGCGGTCATTCTTTCAATAAACTCTTTAACATAAGCATTAGAAGCATAGTTTTCATGGTAATATTTAAGTATGGCAGAATTTTCAGAATTCTAAAGAGTAGCATCATACTTTTCAATGAAAGAAACAATTTCATAGGCACCCTTAAAAGCAACAAATTCTTCAAATTGTTCAACATCATAATAGTAATAGGCCTCCTTGCATAAGAGGATAATATTTCATTATCATTAAACACACATTGGTAGGGAAGGTGTTTTTTAGCTTCTTTAGAACAACAAGTAAAATCATAAATTTCACATAGATTCCAAGCATAGAAAGACAAAGTATTAATTTGATGCCACAAGAGTTTCACTTTTTGAGATATGCGGTGTCTCACATAATAAGCATGCTCATTTAATGACTTTCACTTAACTAAGCTAGCTAGGTTTTGAGCACGAACACAAGTTGATCAAAGATGACCCAAGTAATATTGTTCAGTGGTACGTAACACTAGTGGTTCCTCAACTTTTGGAGCAGCAAGTACAACTAATTTTTTTGGTATTTTGCATTTCCTACCCATATCTAAAGATAAAAAACAACTTAGAACGGAAAATAAAATCTACTTAGTGATAAAGCAGACATGCACACACGAGAATATTCACCCCACACTATTGCTCCCCGGCAACAGCGCCAGAAAAAGGTCTTGATAACCCACAAGTATAGGGGATCAATTGTAGCCTTTTTCGATAAGTAAGAATGTCGAACCCAACGAGGAGCTAAAGGTAGAAAAAAATATTCCCTCAAGTTCTATCGACCACCGATACAACTCTACATACGCTTAACGTTCGCTTTACCTAGAACAAGTATGAAACTAGAAGTACTTTGTAGGTGTAACGGGTAAGGTCTGCAAGATAATAAAGAGCAGGTAAATAAAATCTAGGGGCAGCTAAGATAAATAAACAACTAAGTTAGTTTAACGAGTGTGGAAAAGTGGTGGTAGGAATTGCGGAATTGTCCCTAGGCAATCGATAACTAGACCGGTAATCATTATTGCAATTTTATATGAGGGAGAATCATAACCTAACATAATTTCTCTACTTAGATCATATGCACTTATGATTGGAACTCTAGCAAGCATCCGCAACTACTTAAGATCATTAAGCTAAAACCCAACCATAGCATTATAAGGTATCAAGTCCTCTTTACCCCCATATGCAACAACCCACCTACTTGGGTTTATGCTTCTGTCATTCAAGCAACCCACCATAGGAAAATCATGAACACATTGCAACACCCTACAACAAGGATCCCTCATGCTTGCGTGACACGAAGAGCACCATAGGACAACACCAATAATAAAACATGCAACTCAAACCAATCATGATCATCAATCAACCCATAGGACAACAAAAATCTACTCGCACATCATAGGATGGCAATACATTATTGGATAATAATATGAAGCATAAAGAACCATGTTCAAGTAGAGTGTATAGCGGGTTGTGGGAGAGTGGACTTCTATAGATAGATGGGAGAAGGTGATGGAGGTGTTGGTGAAGATGACGGAGTTGTTGGAGCAGACCGCCATCATGATGATGGCCCCGACTGCATTCCGGCACCACCGGGAGAGAGGGGAGAGAGCCCCCCTCCTTATTCTTCTTCCTTGACCTTCCCCCTAGATGGGAGAAGGGTTTCCGCTTTGGTCCATTACCTCCATGGAGGCGGAGGGGCGAGATCCCCTTCGAGATTGGATATCTCTCTCTGTTTCCGTGCTCCCGGATTCTTGCCTTTCATCGTTTTTTAATATTCGGAGATCGGTAACTCCGATTGGGCTGAAATTTTGAGGGGATATTTATTTAAAAATTAGCTTTGTTTCAGTGAAAGGAAAACTCCAACCTACCTGAGGGCTGGTCACAAGGTCCCAAGGCGCGGCCAAGGGGGTAGGTCACGCCTCGCAAGCTTGTGACCTCCCCGGGCATCGTCTCGCGATGATTCTTTTTCCCCAAAATCACATATATTCCAAAAAATATACGTAAGTTTTTATTGCATTTGGACTTTTTTTGATATGGATTTTATGCGGAAAAAATATGTAACAAACAAGAACTAGCACTGGCCATTAGATCAATATGTTAGTCCCAAAAATAGTATAAAAGTTGCCAAAAGTATATGAAAGTTTTAGAATATTGGCATGAAAAAATCAAAATTATAGATACGGCGGAGACGTATCAAGAGGCAAATGGAAAATAATTTAAATTCAAGAGATGAGTTTGTGATGGGTACTTGGTAGGCTTGATGTGTATCCTCCCCGGCAACGACGCCAGAAATCCTTCTTGCTACCTCTTGAGTGTGCGTTGGTTTTCCCTTGAAGAGGAAAGGGTAATGCAGCGAAGTAGATAAGTATTTACCTCAGTTGATGAGCACCAAGGTATCAATCCAGTAGGAGGAACAAGCAAGTCACCAATGGATGCACCTACACAAACAATCAAACTCTTGCACCCAACGCTATAAATGGGTTGTTAATCCCTTCACGGTTATTTGCAAGGATTAGATCTGATAGAGATAGATGTAAAATATTGCGGAAAGTAAAAAGGTAAATAAATTGCAGCAAGATATTTTCTTATTTTTTGTTTATAGATATGAAAATATAATATGGAAAGTAGACCCGGGGGCCATAGGTTTCACTAGAGGCTTCTCTCTTGAAGGAAAGTATCATGGTGGGTGAACAAATTACTATTGAGCAATTGATAGAAAAGAGAATAATTATGTAGATATCCAAGGCAATGATTATGCATATAGGCATAACATCCGTTTCAAGTAGACCGAAACGATTCTGCATCTACTACTATTACTCCACACATCAATCGACTCTTGCCTGCATCTAGAGTATTAAGTTCATGAAGAACAGAGTAACACATTAAGTAAGATGACATGATGTAGAGGGATAAACTCAAGCAATATGATGAAAACCCATCTTATTACCCTTGATGGCAACAATACAATACCTGCCTCGCTACCCCTACTTTGTCACTGGGCAAGGACACTACAAGATTGAACCCAAAACTAAGCACCTCTCCCATTGCAAAAATTACCAATCTAGTTGGCCAAACCAAACCAATAACTCGAAGAGACTTGCAAAGATATGAAATCATGCATATAAGAATTTAGAAAAGATTCAAATAATATTCATGGATAATCTGAACCTAAACCCACAAGTCATTGGATCTCGACAAACTCATCGCAAAAGAATATTACATCAGATAGATCTCCATGAAGATCATGAAGAACATGGTATTGAAGCACAAAGAGAGAGAGAAGAAGCCATCTAGCTACTATCTATGGACCCCTAGGGCTGTGGTGCACTACTCACGCATCATCGGAGGGGCAATGGAGTTGATATAGATGCCCTCCATGATCGATTCCCCCTCCGGCAGATTACCGGAAACGGCTCCAAGATTGGATCTCCCGGGAACGGAGGCTTCTGGCGGCGGGAAAGTATTTGTGTGGCTATTTTTGGTATTGGGGGAATATTTGGGTATTCATAGGAGGAAGAATAGGGCTTGGACTCCTGCCAGGGTGTCACAAGCCTACCAGGCATGACCAGGGGGTGGTCGCACCCCCTAGCTTGTGACCTCCTAGCAGCTTCCTTGCCTTGCACTCCAAGCCTAGTAGATCTCTTTTGTTCCAGAAAAAATCATCACGAAGATTTTATTCCATTTGGACTCGGTTTAATATTCCATATCTGCAATACTCAAAAACAAGGAAAAAACATAAACTGGCACTAGGCTCTAGATTAATAGGTTAGTTCCAAAAATAATATAAAATACCATATTAATGCATATAAAACATCCAAAACAGATAATATAATAGCATGACACAATCAAAAATTATAGATACGTTGGAGACGTATCAGCACACATCAAGTACAGTACACAACATGACATACTTAATTGAGCCTATGGCTAATGCCATATGGGACGACCTTCGTCCTTTCTCTTTCTTCTGCCGAGGTCGAGTTTTGAGTCTTACTCAACTTCACACCTTACAAATCAGGCAAGAACTCCTTTTTGACTGATCCATTTTGAAATCTTTCAAAGACTTTTCAAGGTATGTTCTCATTGAAAGTTTTATCAAGTGTCTTGATCTTTCTCTATAGATCTTGATGCCCAATATACTAGTAGCTTTATCCGGGTTTCCGTTTAAAAACTTCTTTCAAACAACCCTTTATGCTTTCTAGAAACTACATTATTTTCGATCAAGAATATGTCAACCACACACACACACACACACATATATATATATACATGAGAAATTCTATAGTGCTCCCACTCACTTTCTTGTAAATACAAGTTTCTCACAAACGTTGTATAAACTCAAAGACTTTGATCACCTCATCAAAGCGTATATTCCAACTCCGAGATGCTTTTTCTAGTCCATTGAAGGATTGTTGGCGCTTTCATACCTTTTAGCATCCTTAGGATTGACAAAACCTTTTGTTTGTATCACATACAACCTTTCTTTACGAAGTATCATAAAGGAAACTTTGTTTTGACATCCATCTGCCAGATTTCATAATCGAAAAATGCAGCAACTGCTAACTTGATTCCAACAGACTTTAGCATCGCTACGGGTGAGCGAATCTTATCGTAGTCAACTCCTTGAATAATTTTTATTGGACCAGAAGCAAGCCAGGAGACTTTAAGATGAAGTCATGAGAGCCGCCGTGTGTCCACAAGCCATAGGGGCGCGCCCAGGGGGTTAGGGTGCGCCCCCCCCAGGCTTGTGGGCCCACGGCAGCTTCCCTAACCCTATTTCTCAGCCTATAAATTCACAAATATTCCCTACATATGAGAGGGAGCCACAAAAACACTTTTCCGCCGCCAGAAGCCTCCGTTCCCGAGAGATCCAATCTTGGAGCCTTTTCCGGTAATCTGTCGGAGGGGGATTCGATCACGGAGGGCACCTACATCAACTCCATTGCCCCTCCGATGATGCGTGAGTAGTTCACCACAGACCTTTGGGTCCATAGCTAGTAGCTAGATGGCTTCTTCTCTCTCTTCGCTCTTCAATACCATGTTCTTCATGATCTTCATGGAGATCTATCCCATGTAATACTCTTTTGCGGTGTCTTTGTCGAGATCCGATGAATTGTGGGTTTATGTTCAGATTATCTATGCATATTATTTGTGTCTTTTCTAAATTCTTATATGCATGATTTCATATCTTTGCAAGTCTCTTCGAGTTATTGGTTTGGTTTGGCCAACTAGATTGGTAATTCTTGCAATAGGAGAAGTGCTTAGTTTTGGGTTCAATCTTGCGGTGTCCAGACAGTAGCGCTAGATAAAAGGAGGCACTATTGCTACATATCAGTAGAGCATGTCTAGAAAAAACGCTGCTGCTAACACTTAGAAGTAGCGCTGGCTTCCAGAAACGCGCTACTACTAGTATTGACCCACCGTTGCCATCAGGCTAGATTTAGTAGTAGCATGCTTTCCGGACCAGCGCTACTGCTAACATATTATTAGTAGTGTGGGTTTCCCACCCGCGCTACTGCTAAGTGGGTCGTGCCCTTATCCTCTTCGCCCCGCACGACTCCTCTCTCTCACTCTCCCTCTATCCCTCCTCCCTCCCTCTCCCTGCGCTGCTGCCGCCCCTCACTCCCTCCCTCTCCCTGCGCCGCCACCGCCCCTCACTCCCTCCCTCTCCACTATCTCCCTTGCGGCGGTGCTCCCGCATCCCGGCCGTACGCCCCACACGGCGGCCCTTCCGACGCGACGACCCTCCCACGTCCCGTCCCTCCCGTCCTAGCCATCCATGCAGTGGTAGATCTCGCTCCCTCCTCTCCCCCACTCTTCCCCTTCTCTCTCCTCCCTCTGTTTTTGCACTGCTAGAAAAGCTTAATGGATGGATGGATTGATGCATTTAGATGGTTATGAATGGATGCATTTAGATGGTTAGATGGATGTATGGATGCATTTAGATGATTAGATGGATGTATGATGCATTTAGATGGTTATGGATGGATGCATTTAAATGGTTAGATGCATGTATGATGCATTTAGATGGTTATGGATGGATGCATTTAGATGGTTAGATGGTTATGTATGGATGCATATCGGAATTCATCCACATGTTGTAAATTATGTTACAAAGGTGCTTCACGTCATAACCATAAAAATTGTTTAAACTTGCAAACTTTGTGAAATTTACACGGATTCCATGTCTCCTAGACGTTGTGCTATTTAATATGTCCATTTCTAAGAAAATGTCATGCCAAATTTACAGGGATTCCATGGCTCCTAGACGTTCTCGTGAAGAGGAGTTGAAGTGGCGGAGGAAGTTGCTGGCGCGGGGAAAAAGGATTGACGATGCAGTGTTCGGATGGAGAGATTGTATGCGGGATCTGAAAGAGGCGAAGGATATGTTTCGGAAGACTCAGTGTAGTCACTGGGAGTTTGACGTCAAGGAGTGCAAGAATTATGCCCAAGCATAACTACAAGTTGCAGCAGGCGTCATCTTCGCGGAGGCCAACACTGCAGAGCGGGCTTGGATGCCACCTTAGAGTAGTCCCCACTTGGTTATGGCATGGGCACTAAAACAAGTGACATCTTCATGTGTAGTACCGAAAGTATGTCTAGAGGGGGGTTGATTAGACTACTTGAAATAATAAAACTTTTGCCTATACAAATTTTAAGGGTTGACAATTTTTAGCATTTCATGGCAAGTCAAGTATACCCTACACATGCAACTCTAAGAGTATATAGCAGCGGAAAGTAACAACAAGCATGTATAGAAGGGATAGGGTAGGAAGATCAAACGCAGTTGTAGACACGATGATTTTCCCATGGTTCTGATAGGTGGCGCTATCATATATCCATGTTTATGGAGTCTTCAACCCACGGAGGGTAATGGTCGCGAGAGTCCATGGAGGGATCCACCTAAAAGGGTCCACGAAGTAGCAACCTTGACTATTCCATAATGGCTTCCATCCACGATGGACTAGCCTCACTATGGGTAGATCTTCACGAAGTAGGCGATCTCCTTGCCCTTACAAACTTCTTGGTTCACTCCACAACACGAAGTAGGAGGCTCCCAAGCGACACCTAACCAATCTAGGAGGCACCACCCTCCAAATGGTAATAGGCTCGATAATGACAATAAACTCCTTGCTCTTGTGCTTCAAGATGATAGACTCCTCAGCACCCAATCACTCTCTCACAGATTTGGCATGGTGGAAGAGATGGGATTGGTGGAAAGCTACTTGGGGAGGCTAGAGATCAAGATCCATATGATTGGAGTGGAAGACCTTGACCTCAACACAAGGGTAGGTGGTTCTCTCTTAGAAAATTGGATGGGGCAAGTATGGAATAGTTCTGAGTGCTTCTCCTCGAGTGGGTGGTGGTGAAGGGGTATATATATATGTAGGGGAACGTTGCATGGGAAACAAAAAATTTCCTACGCACATGCAAGATCTATCCATGGTGATGAGCATCTACAAGAGGGAGAGTGGATCTACATACCCTTGTAGATCGCTAAGCGGGAAGCGCTAAGAAACGCGGTTGGTGTAGTCGAACGTCTTCGCGATCCAAATCGCCGAGCGTCCCGTGATCTCATCACGATCCATCCCGCGATCCAATCACGATCCGTCCCGCGAACTCATCACGATTCGTCCCGCGATCCAATCATGATCCGTCCCACGAACTCATCACGATCCATCCCGTGAACTCATCACGATCCGTCTCGCGATCTTGATCACGGTCCTTCCAATCTAGCGCCGAACGGACGGCACCTCCGCGTTCAGCACACGTACAGCTTGATGATGATCTCCGTCGTCTTGATCCAGCAAGAGGGAGCGGAGAGGTAGAAGAGTTCTCCGGCAGCGTGATGGTGCTCCGACGATGGTGGTGGAGCTATTCCGGTAGGGCTTCGCCTAAGCGCTGCAGAAAACCTATCTAGAGGAGAAACTATGTACTAGAGGAACGGGTAGCACGTGGCTGGAAAAAATAGTGCAAAACCCCAAAATCCACCAGTATATATAGGAGGAGAGGAGGAGAGCCTTGGCGCAAGGGACAAGCCTTCTATGGTTCGGCCGAACCTATTAGGAGAGGAGGACTCCTCCTCCAATCCTAGTAGGACTAGGATTGCTCCTTTTTTTTGCCTTTTTCCACCTTTTCCTATTGGGTTTTCTTCTCCAGCCACATGGGCCTTGTGTGGGAGTTTCCACTAGCCCACTAAGGGCTGATATTCACTCTCCCACATCCCATGAAGCCTCTTGGGTCGAAATACCCCTCCCGGTACACTACCGGCACTCCCGGTACACTACCAATGAGCCCGAAACGTTTCCGGCGACCAAAACAGGACTTCCTATATATGAATCTTTACCTCCAGAACATTCTGGAGCTCCTCGTGACGTCCAAGATCTCATTCGGGACTCTGAACAACCTTCGGTCATGACCATACATAACTCTATACTACCGAAACGACACCAAACCTTAAGTGTGCAGACCCTGCGGGTTCGAGAACTATGTAGACACGACCGAGACACCTCAACGGTCAATAACCAATAGCGGGACCTGGATGTCCATATTGGTTCCTACATATTCTACGAAGATCTTTATTGGTCGAACCTCTATGTCAAGGATTCAGTTAATCCCGTATGATGTTCCCTTTGTTCTTCGGTATGTTACTTGCCCGAGATTCGATCGTCGGTATCTCCATACCTAGTTTCAACCTCGTTACCGACAAGTCTCTTTACTCATTCTGTAGTACAAGATCCCGTGACTAACACTTAGGCATATTGCTTGCAAGGCTTTTTGTGATGTTGTATTACCGAGTGGGCCCTGAGATACCTCTCCGTCACATGGAGTAACAAATCCCAGTCTTGATCCATGCCAACCCAAAAGACACCCTCGGAGATACCTGTAGAGTACCTTTATAGTCACCCAGTTACGTCGCGACGTTTGATACACACAAGGCACTCCTCCGGTGTCAGTGAGTTGCATGATCTCATGGTCATAGGAATAGATACTTGACATGCAAAAAACAGTAGCATTAAACTGACATGATCATATGCTACGTTTGTAGTTTGGGTCTTCTCCATCCCATCATTCTCCTAATGATGTGATCCCGTTATCAAAATACATCTCATGTCAATGGCTAGGAAACCTTAACCATCTTTGATCAACGAGCTAGTCTATTAGAGGCATACTAGGGACATGGTTTTGTCTATGTATCCACACATGCATCTAAGTGTCCGATCTATACAATTATAGCATGGATAATAAACGATTATCATGAACAAGGAAATATGATAATAACTAATTTATTATTGCCTCTAGGGCATATTTCCAATAGTCTCAGTGAGTTTTGAATCTATTTGCATTGTTATGAATCTAACACCCAATGAGTTCTGGGGCTCGATCATACTTTGCATGTGAGAGAGGTCTTATAGTCAATGGGTCTGCGACATTCAGATCCGTGTGTACTTTGCAAATTTCTATGTCAAACCGTAAACACTGCTACCACACTCCACTTGGTACTATTACAAATGGCTGCTCCACTATACGTGTCCAGATTGCTACTACGAGTCATCCGGATTGGTGTTAAAGCTTGCATCGACATGACTCTTTATGATGAACTCTTTATCACCTCCATAATCGAGAAACATCTCCTTAGTCTTTTAGTTACTAACAATAATCTTGACCGCTGTCCAGTGCTCCATTCCAGGATCACTTTGAAACCTTCCGGCCATACTTATGGCAAGGCTGACATCGGGTCTTGTGCACAACATTGCATACATGATAGAGCCTATGGGTGAAGCATAGGGGATGACACTCATCTTTTCTCTATCTTCTGCAGTCACTAGGCATTGAGTCTTACTCAACTTTATACCTTACAAATCAGGCGAGAACTCTTTCTCTGACTGATCCATTTTGAACTCTTTCAAAATCTTGTCAAGGTATGTACTCATTGAAAGTCTCATCAAGTATCTTGATCTATCTCTATAGATCTTGATGCTCAACAATTAGGTGGCTTTATCCAGGTCTTCCTTTGAAAAACTCTTTTCAAACAACCGTTTATGCTTTCCAGAAATTCTACATTATTTCTGATCAACAATATGTCAACCACATATGCTTACCAGAAACTCTATAGTGTTCCCACTCACTTTATTGTAAATACAAGTTTCTCATAAACTTTGTATAGACTAAAAAACTTTGATCACCTTATCAAAGTGTATATTCCAACTCCGAAATGCTTGCTTCAATTCATAGAAGAATCACTGAAGCTTGCACACCCATTAGCATCCTTAGGACTGACAAAACCTTCTAGTTGTATCACATACAACCTTTCCTCAAGTAAACCATTAAGGAAACTATGTTTTGATATTCATCTGCCATTTTTCATAATTGAAAAATGCAGCAACTGCTAACATAATCCCAACAGACTTTAGCATCGCTACGAGTGAGAAAGTCTCATCCTAGTCAACTCCTTGAACTTGCCGGAAACTTCTTTGCGACAAGTCGAGCTTTATAAATGGTGACATTCACCATCAGCGTTTGTCTTCATTTTAAAGATCCATTTGTACTCAACGACCTGCTGTCCAACGAGCAAGTCTACCAAAGTCTATACTTGGTTTTCATATATGGATCCTTTCTCGGATTTCATGGCCTCTAACCATTTGTCGGAATCCGGGCCCATCATCGCTTCTGCACAGCTCGTAGGTTCATTGTTGTCCAACAACATGACCTCCAAGACAAGGTTGTCGTACCGCTCAGGAGTAGTACACATCCTTGTCGACCTACGAGGTTCGATAGTAACTTGATCTGAAGCTTCACGATCATCATCATTTACTTCCTCTTCAACTGACGTAGGTTCCACAGAAACATCTTTCTGTGCTGCGCTACTCTCTGTTTGAAACAAAGGTTCAACAACCTCATCAAGTTCTATCTTCCTCCCACTCAATTCTTTCGAGAGAAACTTTTTCTCGGGAATGGACCCGTTTTAGAAACAAACACTTTATGCTTGGATCTAAGATAGAAGGTTCACCCAACTGTTCTTAGGGTATTCTACGAAGATGCATTTGTCCGCTTTGGGTTCGAGCTCATTAGGTGAAAACATTTTCCACACAAGCGTCGCAGCCCCAAACATCGAGAAATGACAGCTTAGGTTTCTATCAAACCATAATTCACACGGTGTCATCTCAACGGATTTAGATGGTGCCCTATTTAAAGTGAATGTAGTTGCCTCTAATGCACAACCCCAAAATTATAGTAGCAAAACGATAAGAGACATCATAACATGAACCATATCCAATAGAGCACGACTATGACATTCGGACATACCATCACACTATGGTGTTCCGGGTGGCATGTGTTGTGAAACAACTTTCACATTGTCTAAAGTTGTATGCCAAACTCGTAACTCAGATATTTACCTGCATGATCATATCACAGACATTTTTATCTTCTTGTCACGATGATCTTAAACTTCACTCTGAATTTGCTTGAACCTTTCAAACGATTCAGACTTGTGTTTCATTAAGTAAATATACACTATATCTACTCAAATCATTAGTGAAGGTAAGAAAATAATGATATCCACCGCACGCTACAAGACTCATTGGATTGTATACATTGACATGTATCATTTCCAATAAATCACTTGCCCGCTCCATCAAACCGGAAAACGGGGTCCTTAGTCATCTTGCCCAAGAGGCATGGTTCACATGTCTCAACCGATTCGAAATCTAATGAGTCCAAAGATCCTTCAGCATGGAGTTTCTTCATGCGCTTTATACCAATATGACATTCAGCGGCAGTGCCACAAGTATGTGGTACTATCATTATTAACTGTGTATCTTTTGGCATCAATGTTATGAACATGTGTATTACTATGATCAAGATTCAACAAACCATTCTCACTGGGTGCATGACCATTGAAGGTATTATTCATGTAAACAGAATAACCATTATTCTCTAACTTAAATGAATAACCGTGTTGCAATAAACATGATCTAATCACGTTCATGCTCAACGCAAAACACCAAATAACATTTATTTAGGTTCGTCACTGATCTCGAAGGTAGAGAGAGCATGCGATGTTGATCACATCAACCTTGGAAACATTTCCAACACACATCGTCACCTCACCCTTAGCTAGTTCTCCGTTCATTCCGTAGCTTTTATTTCGAGTTACTAACATTTAGCAACCGAACCGGTATCCAATACCCAGGTGCTACTAGGAGTACTCGCAAGGTACATATCATTAACATGTATATCAAATATACTTCTGTCGACGTTGCCAGCCTTCTTATCTACCAAGTATCTAGGGTTGTTCTGCTTCAGCGACCGCTCTCCTCATAATCGAAGCACTTAGTCTCGGGTTTGGGTTCAACTTTGGGTTGCTTCACTGGAACAACAACTGACTTGCTATCCATGAAGTTTCCCTCTTTGCTCTTGCCCTTCTCGAAACTAGTGGTTTGACTAACCATCAACACTTGACGCTCCTTCTTGATTCCTACCTTCGCGGTGTCAAACATCGCGAACAGCTCAGGGATCATTATTTCTATCCCTGGTGTTTTATAGTTCATCACCAAGTTCTAGTAGCTTAGTGATAGTGACTTGGAGAACTATATCAATCACTATCTTATCTGGAAGATCAACTCCCACTCGATTCAAGCGATTGTAGAACCCAGACAATCTGAGCACATGCTCAACAATTGAGCTATTCTCCTTCATCTTGCAGGCAAAGAATCTTGTTGGAGATCTCATATCTCGCAACACGGGCACGAGCCTGAGATCCTAATTTCAGCTCTTAGAACATCTCATATGTTCCGCGACGTTCAAACGTTTCAGAGCCTCAATTCTAAGCCGTAATGCATGACACACTAAACTATCAAGTAGTCATCAGAACGTGCCTGACAGATGTTCACAACATCTACAGACGATGCTAGAGGGGTTGGCGCACCGAGCGGTGCATTAAGGACGTAAGCCTTTTGTGCAGCAATCAGGACAATCCTCAAAACCCGACCCAGTCCGCAATATTGCTACCATCATCTTTCAACTCTATTTCTCTAGGAATATATAAAAAATCAAGAGAGCTACAGCGTGAGCAAGTAATCTACAACATAATTTTCAAAGACACTACTGACTATGTTCATGATAATGAGTTCAATTAATCATATTACTTAAGAACTCCCACTCAAATTGACATCCCTCCGGTCATTCGAGTGATACATGATCCAAATTCACCAACTCAAGTCTGGTCATCATGTGAGTTGAGGTGGTTTCAATGGTGAACATCATTATGTTGATCATATCTACTATATGACTCATGTTCGACCTTTCGGTCTCTTGTGTTCCGAGGCCATGTCTGTACATGCTAGGCTCGTCAAGTTTAACCCGAGTGTTCTGCATGTGCAACACTGGCTTGCACCCGTTATATGTGAACGTAGAGTCTATCACACCCGATCATCACGTGGTGTCTCAACACGACGAACATTCGCAATGGTGCACACTCGGGGAGAACACAATTCATCTTGAAATTTAAGTGAGGGATCACCTTATAATGCTACCATCGTCCCAAGCAAAACAAGGTGCATAAAAGGATTAAGATCACATGCAAATCATAAGTGACATGATATGGCCATGAACTTGTGCTTTTGATCTCCATCTAGAAAGCACCGGCATGATCTCCATTGTCACCGGAATGACACCATGATCTTCATCATCTTGATCTCCATCAACTGTTGCCATCGGAGTTGTCGCGCCCAACATGCTCCTACTACTATCGCTACCGTTTAGCGATAAAGTAAAGAATTACATAGTGCTTAAAGATTGACACGCAGGTCATACAATAATTAAACACAACCCTATGGCTCCTACCGGTTGCCGTACTCATCGACATGCAAGTCGTGATAATCTATACATCACATGATCATCTCATACATCACATATATCACATCATGTAATTGGCCATATCATATCACAACATACCCTGCAAAAACAAGTTAGACGTCATCTAATTGTTGTTGCATGTTTTACGTGGCTGCTACGGGTATCTAGAAAGAACAATTCTCATCTACGCAAAAACCACAACGGTGATACACTAGTTGCTTTTCAACCTTCTCAAGGACCGCCTTTTGTCGAATCCGATCCAACAAAGAGAGAAACTGGCACCCGCAAGCTATCTATGCAACAAGTCGCGGTCGAGGGAACAAGTCTCTCGTAAGCGTACGAGTAATGTTGGTCTGGGCCGCTTCATCTCACAATACCGCTGAACCAAAATCCAACCAAGGGAGGAAGCAATCTAAGCATCAACGCCCACAAACTCTTTGTGTTCTACTCGAGATCTCATCTACACATAGACCTAGCTCATGATTCCACTGTAGGGGAACGTTGCATGGGAAACAAAAAATTTCCTACGCACACGCAAGATCTATCCATGGTGATGAGCATCTATGAGAGGGAGAGTGGATCTACATACCCTTGTAGATCGCTAAGCGGGAAGCGTTAAGAAACGTGGTTGGTGTAGTCGAACGTCTTCGCGATCCAAATCGCCGAGCGTCCCGCGATCTCATCACGATCCGTCCCGTGATCCAATCACGATCCGTCCCGCGAACTCATCATGATCTATCCCGGGATCCAATCACGATCTGTCCCGCAAACTCATCACGATATGTCCCGCAATCTTGATCACGGTCCTTCTGATCTAGCGCCGAACGGACGGCACCTCCGCGTTCAGCACACATACGGCTTGATGACGATCTCCGCCATCTTGATCCAGCAAGAGGGAGTGGAGAGGTAGAAGAGTTCTCCGGCAGCATGACGGCGCTCCAGCGATGGTGGTGGAGCTATTCTGGCAGGGCTTCGCCTAAGCGCTGCAGAAAACCGATATAGAGGAGAAACTATGCACTGGAGGAACGGGTAGCACGTGGTTGGAAAAACTAGTGCAAAACCCTAAACTCCACCAGTATATATAGGAGTAGAGGAGGAGAGCCTTGGCGCAAGGGCCAAGGCTCCTATGGTTCAGCCGAACCTACTAGGAGAGGAGGACTCCTCTTCCAATCCTACTAGGACTAGGATTGCTCCTTTTTTTTGCCTTTTGTCCACCTTTTCCTATTGGGTTTTCTTCTCCAGCCACATGGGCCTTGTGTGGGAGTTTCCACCAGCCCACTAAGGGCTGATATTCACTCTCCCACAGCCCATGAAGCCTCTTGGGTCAAAATACCCCTCCCGGAGGCCTCCCGGTACACTACCGGCACTCCCGGTACACTACCGATGAGCCCGAAACTTTTCGGGGACCAAAACAGGACTTCCTATACATGAATCTTTACCTTCAGACCATTCTGGAGCTCCTCGTGATGTCCGGGATCTAATAAGGGACTCCGAACAACCTTCGGTCACCACCATACATAACAATATACTACTGAAACGTCACCAAACCTTAAGTGTGCAAACCCTGCGGGTTCGAGAACTATGTAGACATGAACGAGACACCTCTACGGTCAATAACCAATAGCGAGACCTGCATGTCCATATTGGTTCCTACATATTCTACGAAGATCTTTATCGGTCGAACCTCTATGTCAAGGATTCAGTTAATCCTGTATGATGTTCCCTTTGTTCTTCGGTATGTTACTTGCTCGAGATTCGATCGTCGGTATCCCCATACCTAGTTTCAACCTCATTACCGGCAAGTCTCTTTACTCGTTCCGTAGTACAAGATCCCATGACTAACACTTAGTCATATTGCTTGCAAGGCTTGTTGTGATGTTGTATTATCTAGTGGGCCCTGAGATACCTCTCCGTTACACGGAGTAACAAATCCCAGTCTTGATCCATGCCAATCCAACAGACACCCTCGGAGATACCTGTAGAGTACCTTTATAGTCACCCAGTTACGTTGCGACGTTTGATACACACAAGGCACTCCTCCGGTGTCAGTGAGTTGCATGATCTCATGGTCATAGGAACAGATACTTGACATGCAGAAAACAGTAGCATTAAACTGACATGATCATATGCTACAATTGTAGTTTGGGTCTTGTCCATCCCATCATTATCCTAATGATGTGATCCCATTATCAAATGACATCTCATGTCAATGGCTAGGAAACCTTAACCATCTTTGATCAACGAGCTAGTCTATTAGAGGCATACTAGGGACATGGTTTTGTCTATGTATCCACACATGTATCTAAGTCTCCGATCAATACAATTATAGCATGGATAATAAACGATTATCATGAACAATGAAATATGATAATAACTAATTTATTATTGCCTCTAGGGCATATTTCGAACAATATAGGCATCCCCAAAAATCCAACCGTTACACACAAAATGACCAACTCGGTGATACCGATGTGTTAATCTCGATGGTACTTTTGAATCTCGGTGAGACCGATATAGGAAACTCGGTTGCACCTATAAGGTGACCAACGGTCAGATTTCCAATCTCGGTGACGCCGATCCAACATTCTCGGTGGTACCGATAATGTGAATTTGCGTAACAGAAATTTGGCAACCTAAACTCGGTGGCACCGGTATGGAATCGGTTGCACCGAAGTGGCTAGGGTTTGGCTGAGTCTGTCTAGGTTCTGGTATCGGTGGCACCGGTATGGGAAAGTTGGTTGCACCGATTTTGAGTGTTAGGTATAGAACAGACTTTGGTGGGAGAGTTTGTGGATGTTTTTGGCGACTATCACTTGTGCACGTTTGAGCATATTGTTCACCAACAAAACCTTACCCCCTTTTAATAGTATTGGCTTTCCTATGGACTCAAAGTGATTTCTCACACATATAAAATGTAGAGTCCTCTTGCTTGAAGCTTGGCCAACCTATTTCCTTGCATCTTGGGGTATCTCCACAATCTCCTTTTGCCAATCCTATCATTGAACATTTCCTGAAATATACTTGGTGGAAACATTAGTTCAATGACTTAAATGTTGTTATTAATTAGCAAAACCACCAAGGGAGAAAATGTGCTTTCAATCTTTCCCTTTTTGGTAATTGATGACAACATATAGATCAAAGCTTCGACATATGATAAAATCAATGAATATAATCGTCGCTTTGAGAGGTATGTGATAAGCAAGAGCTCCCCCTAAATTTGTGCATTATTTTGAATTTGCGTTTGAATGCAAATGCACAATCGATTAGGTATATGTGGCACTTCTTCCATGTCACATACAACTTGGAGGTGTGCGAGAATAATTAGAATGAATAACAAAGCACAACACAATCAAGCAAAGGTGAATGATCATCTCATAAGCATTAAGATGATAGGAAACAGTAGCATAACACACATGATCATACGCTCAACACAAGCAACCAAAATACCAAATGTTTTGAAAAGCAACAAACACCAAAACGCTCTCTCACTCGAAGCCAAAAGATTTATATACATTTCTCCCCCTTTGGCAACAAGTTACCAAAAAGTTCAAAGGCATACATCTAATCGTTCTTGGGTTGATCTCCTCCGGTTGTTGATGAAGGAGTCGAGAGAACAGCGTCGGCGAAGATCTGTGCAGATGTCGTGGATGGAGTTTGGCAGCTGGAGGAACTGGAGCAGATGGAGCAGGAGCTGAGGTGACAGCAGCAGGAGCTGATGAAGAGGGCCTCAAGTCTGGAGCTGGCACAGTGGCTGATCTGGCCTGGGTATGAAACTATGTGCCTGTCCTGAGAGGTGTTCCATCCTCATCATCATCATCATCATCATCATCATCATCATCTGAAGAAGTAGTCTGAGGAAGAGGCACTGAGTCAACTTCCTTCTTGAGCTCAATGATTGTCTTAGTCAGCCCATCCACCTTATAATTAAGGGTCTTGATCATGTTTTCAAAGATCCTCACGAGACTGTTCTGGTAGTCCAAAATCCCCTTAATGTCCTTCTGCATACCCTGAACTGACAACATCAACAGATCCATTTGCTCGTTTCTGGATCAAGGGACTTGAGCACTAGTGGCTCGAGCTGCCTCTGCTTCTGCCTGAGCTGCAGCTGAAGTGGGATGATTTGGGTTCATCACCACAGCATTGTCCTCGAGATCTGGCTGTAGGGGTAAATGTGGACGATCTAGAGCAAAAATGTGCTTCTCCAACTTTGAATTGATAAGCATCTAGATGTAGGGTGCATAACAACAAGAGCGCTTCTGGTCAGCAGCAACCCTCTTGATTGTCTCAACAATCAATCCATGACTTTGATCCTGGTGTGTCTGTCAAGGTGGATCAACATATTGATGGAGTGGCCTCGGATCATCTTGTCATCTCCTGACTTGGGCATCAAAGTATGCCTCAGAATGGTTTTCATTGTGCGGAGGCCACCCTGAAGAAAGTAGATAGATCCTAGCCTGTGAGATTTCACATTGGCAGCAGGGATCTCCTTGTACATATTTGCCATAGCATTGTGGCTCTCCTTGGATTCTGAGTATACATCCAAGTCACCATCCTGTGCTTCTGGAACTCCTAAGATAGCATCCCATTCTTCAACAGTCGATTCATACCTTGCACCTTTAGTCATCCATACAATTCTACCATCTCCATAGAAATGTGCAGTGGAGTAGAATTGCATGATCATCTCATCATTCCAAGCAGTGAATTCTCTGCCAACAAACTCATCCAAAACTATGCAGTGGAAATTGTCTTGGACACATGGAAAGTATTCCTTGTTTTCCTCGATGAATTTCCAGTCAACATACCGCATATCACTCACAGCTGGACTCTTGTCAAAAAGCATAGTCTCATAGAAATCATGTTGCTCTTTGGTATAAAATCTGTAGTCCACAGTTGTCTTCTTCCTCTGGGCATATGGATCTATAGCTCTCCAAGCTCTCAATCCTGAATCCTTCCTCTTCTTCATATCTTCAGCTAGTGGGTAGCTGGCATTGTGTACCGGAAGGTGAGGTTTGAGCTTCATCAAAGTTGTCAAGTGATCATCATCTTCAACTCTGGAAGGAGTTCCTTTGTTTTTCTCACAAGATGGAATCTGCCTGGATGTCCTCTTAGGCCTCTCAGCAGCAGCCTTCTTGGATGTGCTAGTCTTTGGCATAGCATCAGCCATCAGCTTCTTTTGCTTTTTCTTGGGAGGGGCCTTCTCAACATGCTCTTCCTCCTCTTCAGCATCAGCACCAGCAGCTTCTTCTAGATCCTCAAACACGGAGATAGGCCTGCCAGTCACATGAATAATCCTCTTTCTTGCTTTCTTCTCCCCTGCCTTCTTAGGCATAGGTTTCCTGGGGACCTCAACAGATATAGTTGCCCTAGCAGTCTTATGAGCTTTGAAGGTTGAAGCAGGTGCATAAATTTTGCTAACAACTCTTCGAGAGGAAGTACCTTCAGTTGCTGACTTCTTCGCAGCCTTCTCTTGCTTCTTAGCAAGAATCTCTTCTGGAACGAAGTCTGGATCTTCTTCATCAAAATTCAGCTTCTTCCTAGCCCTAGTAGTAGCCTTGGGCAAACCATGGGAACTGGGAGTGCCTGGGTCTGAAGATGAACTAGACTCAGGACTAGTGCCTGAATCCATCTCAAAACTTTGCTCTCTCAGGTCATTCTGACTGTCCTCTGCATCTGACATACTGACCCTGTGAATGCAATATAGATGAGCAGAAGTAGATGAGTCATCACAAAATTATCAGCTGGTTTTTGAAATTTTGAACAAAAGATTTTCAAAGTTTTGCATTCTATCAGAAACAAATCAGTAAGGCCGAAGCAAAAATTTCAGTGACACCGAGACTGATTGTCCCTTTTAACAGAAACTTGGCACCACCAAGACAGTTCTCAGCAACACAGAAACGAAAATCGGTGGTATAGATATTCTTGATTCGGTTCTACCGAGTTGCGTCGGGCGGAAGGCAAAACCCTAGAAAATCGATGGTTCGCTAGCCTATGGGATTTTGTGTGGATAGGAATATGTGCAATGAGTTGCTTATAGATAATGTCAAATCCAATGCACAAGAATTAGAAGGGAGCACAAAGGAGGTCGAATACGTACCCTAACTTGGTGCGGATCCACTACGGCAGCGATGATGGAGCAGATTTCGTCGACGACGGCAATCCCCAGTGGCGGAGGAGTGCAGGAAGACAAGGGTGACGACTAGGGGTCTCGAAATGGCAGCTTAGGGTTCTAAGGCACGACAGTTCCGAGGATGAATTTCAAAACATCGGGGTCCACGGTATATATACCCTCCACTGTTGGTGATATCGATTTTATGTTTTTGGTGTCACCGAGTTCCACAAGTGTCAGCTGACAGGGAAACTCGGTGTAACCGAGAATATGAAATCGGCAGTATCGAGAATGAAAAACAGGTCAACCCTAGGCATTCGCTGATACCGAGATTGTGGGGTTGGTTCCATCGAGATGCACTTGGGAGGTTTTAATGGTCAGTCCTTGTCGATATGGAACTCCGAGTGCTCCACACACAGAGGGATCGAAAAGCACTTGTTCAAATTTTGTGATTCAGCATGAATGGAATATGAGGTGAGAAAGCATAGATAGCTAAAGAGTGGTCCTAGGCATTCTTGTCCATCCAATTGGCAAAAGAGAAAATCAATAACCAAATAGCAGCAATTGGTTGTCCTTGAATGAGAAAATAAATGCAGACCAACATGCTCACACAATAAGATGTCAAAAGAAATCATGACAAACATGCACAAACACACTGGCATCTAACAAGCACTTGGGCGATGACGAAGTAATCTATATATGAGTATTTGACTTAGGAGCCAAGTAAGAGTACTTGATCATAGGTCATACTCATCGTTTAAGCACAAGTGGGGTTACCACTTTTACATAAAGCATTTAATGTTTTCACATACTAAGAGATGCTTTGACTCAAGTCTTAGAGTAAAGCTCCCCCTTAATGTGACATTCCCCCATAAGAGGGATAAACTAACCTTGGGTTTTGTCGATGAAGACTTCATGTTGGTGAGGTAGTTGTGGATGCTCAATGTTGATGAAGATCACCAAGAGTTGGGAGCATCCTTGTTGTTTCCTTACTCCTCTCACCTACATGGGTTAGTCCCAACACACAAGAGACAAATACAAGGATATCTATGGACATGGAGTGCAAAGCATATGTTATGATGTCCACTGATTAGTTGATTACTTTGTCCCTTGCTTACCTTTGAGGGAATGTGTGACTCCTTGAAATATTGCATTGAGTTGATGTTGAGTGCAAAAAGTCCTTGCCAATAATGAATGTGAGTGAATTTCATTGGTGGAGTCACCCCTCAAGAACTTACTAGTTCTTCTTCTTGAGGACCCGCATCAAGTTGATGGGGATCCTTGGTGTTGAAGTAGCCTTTGTAGTAGTTGAGATTGAAGTAGCCTTGGGAACCCACTCCACCAATGCTAGGGATTCATCTTCATATGAGTCAATGTCCTCTTGAAGCTTGTTCTTGCCCTTGAGCTTGTGGTCTTGTTGTGGAAGGTCATCTTGAGTGTTTGTCCCCTTGGGAAGAGTATTTTCATACTTCTCCTTTTGAGGAACAAACTTGGGCTTGGGATATTGACCTTCTTCCCACTCAACTCCATTAGCGTTGAAGTAGCCAACACCACGATTCTTCCGGTATCCTCCGTGCTTGCGTACAATTTCCTCAAATTGCTTACATCCGGCAAGACTCTTGTAGATACCTTTTCCTATAATTCCTTTCAATAAAGCATTTTATTGCTCAAGTGTAACTTGTCTAAGAGAATCATCATTAGTGGAATCAATAGAACTACTAGAAGCAACATCATTGGGCTTGGCATTTTTATTGTTGCTACTAGATGAAGAACCTTTCTTGCCTTTGTTACTAGATTGCTTAGTTTTAACTTGAGGCATGAAAGTAGACAAGAGTAGTCATTTGGCTAGATAAGATGAAGTCTTCTTGTGGAGATCGTCATTGATAGCTTTGAGAAACTCATGCTCTTGCTCCAAGTTGAGCTTCTCAAAACATAGCTTCTCATGAGTTCTCACAAGCTCTCTATGATCTTCGAGAGTAGATTCATGAGCTAATTTAAGAGTGTTTAGTTCATTAGTTAGTTGTTCTATTTTCATCTTATCATCATCAAATGACTCATCTTGACTAGCATGAGAATTATCAAGTTCATTTTGATCAACATCACTAGTTTTATCACAAAGCAAGTCATCATCACAAAGAAAATCATCTTCATCACTATCAAAATCAAGATACTCGGGGTGTGATACCTTGGGGCCTTTAGCCATGAAGCAACTTCCACTCCCTTCGTTTGCTGAATCAAATAGATCGTAGGAGTTGGTAGTCACTAGAGCAATTCCGGCAACACCATCATCTTGCCTATAGTCGGAGTCGAAGTGATAGCTTATCTCAGAGTTGTTGTCGGAGTCGGAGCCGGAAACCCATTCACCAACATGAGCTTGATGTTTTCTTCTTGTGTAGCTCTTGGTGTACTTGTCCTTCTTCACTGAATCTCTACTTCTCCTTGAGTGTCTTCATTCATAATGATCATCTCTACTCCTTCTCTCTCTTTGTGGTGATTCATTCCTTGAGATTCGTCTTCGAGGTGACTCTTCTCTTCTTTTGTAGGGAGCTGTGCACTCATTTGAGTAGTGTCCGGGCTTCCCACAATTGTAGAAATTGCGGTCATGACTTGACGAACGCTTCTCATCATATCTTGAGTTGGAGTTTCTTTCTTTGACTCTATTCTTGTAGAACTTGTTGAATTTCTTGACCATGGGGCTTATCTCTTCATTGGTGACAAGGTTGTTGCTTGAAGTTGCGGGAGCATCACTTGTGGCTTTGTAAGCACCGCTAGACTTGTGATGAAGTTCTTCCTTATCTTTGAGTGTCATCTCATGAGCAACAATCCTTCCAATGACTTCCGTAGGCTTGAGATGTTTGTAGTTTGGCATCATTTGGATCAATGTGCACACGGTGTCGTATTTCTCATCCAAAGCTCTAAGTATCTTCTTGATGATGAATTTGTCGGTCATTTCTTCGCTTCCTAAGCCGGCAATCTCATTGGTGATGAGAGCTAGCCTAGAGTACATCTCTGTGACTCCTTCACCATCCTTCATCTTGAACTTGTCAAGCTGACCTTGAAGAACATCTAACTTGGACTCTCTCACGGACTTGGTTCCTTCGTGCATATCAACCAAAGTATCCCAAACCCTCTTTTCGATTCTCAAGACGGCTGATTTTGTTGAATTCTTCGGGGCATAAGCAGTTGAAGAGAATGTCACATGCTTGAGCATTGAGTTGCAACATCTTCAACTCATCCGCGGTCGCTTCACGATCCGGTTCCCGTCCATCCGCAAAGAACTCACCTTGCAAGCCAACACGAAGATCAGCCCAAACGGCGGGATTATGACCAAGAATATGCATTTTCATTTTGTGCTTCCAACTAGCAAAATTAGTGCCATCAAAGTACGGACCTCTACGGTGATAACTTCCCTCACTAGACGCCATACTCTCCTAGGTTGTGAGACCTAAGCAATGGAGACCAACGCTCTGATACCACTTGTAGGACCGAAAGTATGTCTAGAGGGCAGGTGATTAGACTACTTGACCAAATAAAAGTTTTTCCTATACAAATTTTTAGGGTTGACAGTTTTTAGCATTTCATGGCAAGTCAAGTACACCCTACACATGCAAGTCTAAGAGTATATAGCAGCGGAAAGTAACAACAAGCATGTATAGAAGGGATAGGGTAGGAAGATCAAACGCAGTTGTAGACATGATGATTTTTCCCATGGTTCCAATAGGTGGCGCTATCGTACATCCATGTTTATGGAGTCTTCAACCCACAGAGGGTAACGGTCGCGAGAGTCCATGAAGGGCTCCACCCAAAAGGGTCCACAAAGTAGCAACCTTGACTATTCCATAATGGCTTCCGTCCACGAAGGACTAGCCTCACTATGGGTAGATCTTCACGAAGTAGGCGATCTCCTTTCCCTTACAAACTTCTTGGTTCACTCCACAACACGAAGTAGGAGGCTCCCAAGCGACACCTAACCAATCTAGTAGGCACCACCCTCCAAAAGGTAATAGGCTCAGTAATGACGATGAACTCCTTGCTCTTGTGCTTCAAGATGATAGACTCCTCAGCACCCAATGACTCTCTCACAGATTTGGCATGGTGGAAGAAATGGGATTGGTGGAAAGCTACTTGGGGAGGCTAGAGATCAAGATCCATATGATTGGAGTGGAAGATCTTGACCTCAACACAAGGGTAGGTGGTTCTCCCTCAGAAAATTGGATGGGGCAAGTGTGGAATAGTTCTGAGTGCTTCTCCTCGAGTAGGTGGTGGTGAAGGGGTATATATAGGCATCCCCAAAAATCCAACCGTTACACACAAAATGACCAACTCGGTGATACCGATGTGTTAATCTCGGTGGTACCGAAGTGACCAAAAGGTGGAAACTTTTGAATCTCAGTGAGACCGATATAGGAAACTCGGTTGCACCGATAAGGTGACCAACGGTCAGATTTCCAATCTCGATGACGCCAATCCAACATTCTCGGTGGTACTGATAATGTGAATTTGCATAACAGAAAGTTGGCAACCTAAACTCGATGGCACCGGTATGGAATCGGTTGCACCGAAGAGGCTAGGGTTTGGCTGAGTTTGTCTAGGTTCTGGAATCGGTGGCACCGGTATGGGAAAGTTGGTTGCACCAATTTTGAGTGTTAGGTATAGAACAGACTTTGGTGGGAGAGTTTGTGGATGTTTTTGGCGACTATCACTTGTGCACGTTTGAGCATATTGTTCACCAACAAAACCTTACCCCCTTTTAATAGTATTGGCTTTCCTATGGACTCAAAGTGATTTCTCACAAATATAAAATGTAGAGTCCTCTTGCTTGAATCTTGGCCAACCTATTTCCTTGCATCTTGGGGGTATCTCCACAATCTCCTTTTGCCAATCCTATCATTGAACATTTCCTGAAATATGCTTGGTGGAAACATTAGTTCAATGACTTATATGTTGTTATTAATTACCAAAACCATCAAGGGAGCAAATGTGCTTTCATCATGCCCGGCTCAAAGAGCCCGATGGGGAAGTGTTGTCAGGATACTTCCGCCAAGAATGCCCCCACCACCATCAGATTCTGCACCACCGGATTCTTCTCATTAATAGTATTGTACTAAGATTAAGCTCTAGTTTAAGGTTTAATAGTTTTATCATTATTGGTCTCGATCTAGCAGTTCGGTCTGGACTTGTAAGGTTTTTGAAATCTAGTTATCTGTTTGACGAAAGTGATGATGAGGAGGAGTTGTTATATGACAATGATGTATTATGATGATACTGTATGAAAACTTGTACAATGGCATATAAATATACGACATATAAAAAGAAATACGTAATAATCGTAGTAGCGCTAATGGAGAGTCGTGCTGCTAGTAACTACGCTACTGCTACACTTTAGTTGTAGCGCCGTAGCAGTAGCGTTGGACCCAGCGCTACTAGTAAGGGTATTTCCAGCGCTACTACTAGGCTTTCTTCTAGTAGTCCTCACCCAGTGACAAAGTAGGGGTAGCGAGGCACGTATTGTATTGTTGTCATCGAGGATAAAAAGATGGGGTTTTCATCATATTGCTTGAGTTTATCCCTCTACATCATGTCATCTTACCTAATGCGTTACTATGTTCTTCATGAACTTAATACTCTAGATGCAGGCAGGAGTCGGTCGATGTGTGGAGTAATAGTAGTAAATGCAGAATCATTTCGGTCTACTTGACACGGACGTGATGCCTATATGCATAATCATTGCCTTGGATATCTTCATAGTTATTCGCTTTTCTATCAATTGCTGGACATTAATTTGTTCACCCACCGTAATACTTGCCATCATGAGAGAAGCCTCTAGTGAAACCTATGGCCCCCGGGTCTACTTTCCATCTTATACTTTCAGATCTAAAACCAAAAATACCAAAATACTTTGCTGCAATTGATTTACCTTTTACTTTCCATTCTTGTTTACATCTATCTCTATCAGATCTAATCCTTGCAAGTAACTGCGAAGGGATTGACAACCCCTTTATAGCGTTGGGTGCAAGTGTTTGATTCTTTGTGTAGGTACATCTATTGGGGACTTGCTTGTATCTCCTACTGGATTGTTACCTTGGTTCTCAACAACTTAGGGAAATACTTATCTACTTTGCTGCATCACACGTTCCTCTTCACGGAAACCAACGCATGCTCGAGAAGTAGCAAGAAGGATTTTTGGCACCGTTGCCGGGGAGATACATAGCAAGTTAGGATAAGAACTCTCCCGTCAACTTGCCAATTTCTGGCACCGTTGTCGAGGAGATCTACATCAAGCCTACGAAGTACCCATCACAAACTCATCTCTTGCATTTACATTATTTGCCATTTGCCTCTTGTTTTCCTCTCCCCCACTTCACAAATTTGCCATTTTATTCGCCCTCTCTTTTTGCCTTTTTCTCGTCAGATCTCTTGTTTGCTTGTGTTGCCATGTGCCTTCTATTTGCTTGCATCTTCGCTTGCTAAAAATCTATTGATATGGATCCTCATCCACTTGCTAATCTTTTCAACAGACCAAATTATGATGAATCAATTGCTAGTTAGTTGAGTGCACTTGATTATCTCTATGAAGTTTTGCTTGAAAATCATGAAATTTTTTATGAAGTGTTGAAAGAAGAAAATTATAAAGTGATTCATGATATCTCCTTGAATCAAAAGCATGATTGCCATGTTGTCAGTATGAATTCTACGAATATCCATGATGCTAATGATATGCAAAACCACAAGCTTGGGGATGCTATGCTTGATGAAGATGATATTTTTGTTCCCCAAGTTTTGGTGATGACACGTATGCTATAATTGATCATGAAAAGAATGCTTTCTGTGATAGTTATATTGTGAGATTCCTTCATGACGCTGCTAAAAATTACTATGAGAGGGGAACCTATGCTTTTACATATGGCAATAATATCATGTGTCCTCTCTATGTGTTCAAAGTTTGGAAGTTATGCTTGTTTTGCCTTCCTATGATAGTTGATTTTTCTTCCCATAATTTGTTTGCTCATAAAATCCCTATGCATAGGAAGTGGATTAGACTTAAATATACTTTCCATGTGATTCATGATGTTCTTATTGTTTCAAATAGGAATTATGTGCTCGTAGATTTTATTGTTCTTGATATGGAATGCAATCCTACATGCCCTATTATTCTTGGTAGACCTTTCCTTAGAACGATTGGTGCAATTATTGACATGAAAGAAGGAAACATTAGATTCCAATTTCCATTAAGGAAAGGCATGGAACACTTTCCTAGGAAGAAAATAAGACTGTCTTATGAATCTATTATGAGAGATACTGTGTTTTTCCTAGATCTATTATGAGAGCATACCAAAGATGACAATACCTAGATCTATTGTGTTTTGCCTAGCTAGGGACGTTAAACAATAGCGCTTGTTGGGAGGCAACCCAATTTTATTTTGCTTTCTGTTTTGGTGTGTTTTTCACATAATTACTTATGTAATAATTTGTTTTATTGTTTAAATTAGTTTTTGAGCCAAGTAAGACCTTTGGGATGGTCTATGGTGTTTGCAATTTGATTTTGCTGAAAAACAGAAACTTTTGCTCTCAGTCCAGGAATTTTGTAAATTCAATGGAACGTGATTTTGATCTGAAATTTATACAAAATATTTATATAAAAATTTCCCTGAGTTTCCTATTTTTTCATAATTTTTAGAGTTTCAAAAGTATTCGAAGTCTAGAGATTTCTACACACTGTTATGTTTTTGATAGATTCTGTTTTCTTTGCGTTGTTTGCTTATTATGATGTATCTATGGGTTGTATCAGGGGGTATGAACCTTGAAGAAGTTAGAATACAGTAGGTATTACACAAATATAAATAAATAATGAGTTCACAATAGTATCTAAAGTTTTGATTTCTTTTTCTTATACTAACGGATCTCATGAGTTTTCTGTTGAGTTTTGTGTTGTGCAGTTTTCAAGTTTTGGGTGAAGATTTGATGGACTATGGAATAAGGAGTGGCAAGAGCCTAAGCTTGGGGTTGCTCAAGACGCCCCAATCCATATTCAAGGATACCAAAAAGCCTAAGCGTGGGGATTCCCCGGAAGGCATCCCCTCTTTCGTCTTCAATCCATCAGTAAATTTACTTGAGGCTATATTTTTATTCACCACATGATATGTGTTTTGCTTGGAGCGTCTTGTATGATATGAGTCTTTGTTTTTCTAGTTTTCCACAATCATCCTTTCTGCACACATATTTTGAGAGACACACGCTGAATCGTGAATTTATTAGAATACTCTATGTGCTTCACTTATATCTTTTGATCTAGGCAATGTTGCTCTAGTGCTTCACTTATATCTTTTTAGAGCATGGTGGTGTTGTATTTTACAGAAATTATTGAACTCTCGTACCTCACTTATATTATTTTGATAGTTTCTTAAAATAGCATGGTAATTTGTTTGGGTTATGAATTTAGTCCTAATATAATGGGCATCCAAGAGGGATATAATAAAAAATCATATTTAGTGCATTGAATACTATGAGAAGTTTGATTCCTTGCATATAGTTTTGAGACAATAGAGATGGTAATACGAGAGTCATGCTAGTAAGTTTGTGATTCCCGTATCATGGACATATGGTGAACCGTTATGTAATGAAGTCGGACCATGATTTGTTTAATGATTTTCAACCTTTGTGTGAGGGTCGGGAGCACGCGATGGTTAACCTACCAACCTCTCCCCTAGGAGCATGCGTCTAATGCTTTGTTTGATAACTAATAGACTTTTGCAATAAGTATGTGAGTTCTTTATGACTAATGTTGAGTCCATGGATTATACACACTCTCACCCTTCCACCTTTGGTAGCCTCTCTAGTACCACGCAACTTTCGCCGGTACATCAAACCCACCTTCCTGAAAACAGACACCATATATTTTCCTCAAAACAGCCATTCCGAGATACATTGCCAGGCAACTTCCACCATTCAGTTTTTCATGACCTGCACCATCACTTCATCTTGCATATAGAGTCATATTTTGTTTTAGGTATCGAGTTGTAAGTAAATAAAAGTGTGATAATTTTCATTAATAGAGCATTGTCCCGTGTGAGAAAAGGATGATGGAAGCCATGACTCCCTCACAAGTTGGGATGAGTATCCGGACTTTACAAAAAATAAAAGAGGCCAGCGAAGCCCAAATAAAAAAGAGAGGCCAAAGATGCCCACCAAAATATAAAAAATAGAAAATGAGAGAAAGAGAGAAGGGACAATTGCTACTATCTTTTTCCACACTTGTGCTTCAAAGTAGCACCATGATATTCATGATAGAGAGTCTCCTATTTTGCCACTTTCATATAACTAGTGGATATTCATCTTGCATGACCACTTAGTTTTCTTTTTGAGCTTTCATACACTTATAGCTGTAAGTGCATTTGTTGCATGGCAATCCCTACTCACTCACATTGATATCTATCGATGGGCATCTCCATATCCCATTGATACGCCTAGTTCATGTGAGACTATCTTCTCCCTTTTTCCTTGCACCTCCACCATATTCTATTCCACCTATAGTGCTATATCCATGGCTCACGCTCATGTATTGCGTGAGAGTTGAAAAGGTTTGAGAACACCAAAAGTGTGAAACAATTGCTTGACTTGTTCATCGGGGTTGTGCATGATTTAGATACTTTGTGCAGGGAAGATGGAGCATAGTCAGACCATATGATTTTGTAGGGATAACTTTCTAAGGCCATGTTCTTTCGAAAGGACACGATTGCCTTGTTGGTGTGCTCGAAGTATTACTGTTTTTATGTCAATATTAGACTATTGTTTTGAATCTTACGGATCTGAATATTCATGCCACAATAAAGAATATTACATGGATAAATATGTTAGGTAGTATTCGACATCAAAAATTGTGTTTTTATCAATTACCTACTCGGGACGAGCAGGAATTAAGTTTGGGGATGCTTGATACGTCTCCAACGTATCTATAATTCTTGATTATTCCATGCTATTATATTATCTGTTTTGGATGTTTTATATGCATTAATATGCTATTTTATACTATTTTTGGGACTAACCTATTAATCTAGAGCCTAGTGTCAGTTTCTGCTTTTTTTCTTGTTTTTGAGTATTGCAGATAAGGTATATTAAACGGAGTCCAAACGGAGTCCAAACGGAATAAAATTTTGAATAATTTTTATTGGACCAGAAGCAAGCCAGGAGACTTGAAGATGAAGTCATGAGAGCCGCCGTGTGTCCACAAGCCATAGGGGCGCGCCCAGGGGGTTAGGGTGCGCCCCCCCCAGGCTTGTGGGCCCACGGCAGCTTCCCTAACCCGATTTCTCAGCCTATAAATTCACAAATATTCCCTACATATGAGAGGGAGCCACAAAAACACTTTTCCGCCGCCAGAAGCCTCCGTTCCCGAGAGATCCAATCTTGGAGCCTTTTTCGGTAATCTGCCGGAGGGGGATTCGATCATGAAGGGCATCTACATCAACTCCATTGCCCCTCCGATCATGCGTGAGTAGTTCACCATAGACCTTCGGGTCCATAGCTAGTAGCTAGATGACTTCTTCTCTCTCTTTGCTCTTCAATACCATGTTCTTCATGATCTTCATGGAGATCTATCCGATGTAACACTCTTTTGCTATGTGTTTGTCGAGATCCGATGAATTGTGGGTTTATGTTCAGATTATCTATGAATATTATTTGAGTCTTTTCTGAATTCTTATATGCATGATTTCATATCTTTGCAAGTCTCTTCGAGTTATTGGTTTGGTTTGGCCAACTAGATTGGTAATTCTTGCAATAGGAGAAGTGCTTAGTTTTGGGTTCAATCTTGCGGTGTCCTCACCCAGTGACAAAGTAGGGGTAGCAAGGCACGTATTGTATTTTTGCCATCGAGGATAAAAAGATGGGGTTTTCATCATATTGCTTGAGTTTATCCGTCTACATCATGTCATCTTACCTAATGCATTACTCTGTTCTTCATGAACTTAATACTCTAGATGCAGGCAGGAGTCGGTCGATGTGTGGAGTAATAGTAGTAGATGTTGAATCATTTCGGTCTACTTTACACGGACAAGATGCCTATATGCATAATCATTGCCTTGGATATCTTCATAATTATTCACTTTTCTATCAATTGCTCGACAGTAATTTGTTCACCCACCGTAATACTTGCCATCATGAGAGAAGCCTCTAGTAAAACCTATAGTCCCCGGGTCTACTTTCCATCTTATACTTTCAGATCTAAAACCAAAAATACCAAAAATACTTTGCTGCTTATTTACCTTTTACTTTGTGTTCTCATTTACATCTATCTCTATCAGATCTAATCCTTGCAAGTAACTGTGAAGGGATTGACAACCCCTTTATAGCATTGGGTGCAAGTGTTTGATTCTTTGTGTAGGTACATCTATTGGGGACTTGCTTGTATCTCCTAATGGATTGATACCTTGGTTCTCAACAACTAAGGGAAATACTTATCTACTTTGCTGCATCACCCGTACCTCTTCACGGAAACCAACGCATGCTCGAGAAGTAGCATTGATCATATCTACTATATGACTCATGTTCGACCTTTCGGTCTCTTGTGTTTCGAGGCCATGTATGTACATAATAGGCTCGTCAAGTTTAACCCGAGTGTTCTGCATGTGCAACACTGGCTTGCACCCATTGTATGTGAACGTAGAATCTTATCACACCCGATCATCACGTGGTGCTTCAAAACGATGAACTTTCGCAACGGTGCACACTCGGGAAGAACACAATTTTATCTTGAAATTTATGTGAGGGATCACCTTATAACAACACCTGCAATTCATAAGTGACATGATATGGCCATGAACTTGTGCTTTTTGATCTCCATCTTCAAAGCACCGGCATGATCTCCATCGTCAACGGCATGACACCATGATCTCCATGACCTTGATCTCCATCAACGTGTCTCCATGAGGTTGTTGTGCCAACTGTTTCTTCCACGACTATTGCTAACTCATAGCAATGAAGTAAAGCAAAAAACGACGAAAATAAATTAAAGACAACCCTATGACTCTTGCCGTTTGCCATACTCATTGACATGCAAGTCATGATATTCTATACAAAATATCATCATTTCATACATCACATATATCTCATCATGTAATGGGCCATATCACATCACAACATACCCTGCAAAAACAAGTTAGACATCCTGTAATTGTTGTTGCATATTTTACGTGGTTGCTACGGTTATCTAGCGAGAACGATTCTTACCTATGCAAAAACCACAACGGTGATACACAAATTGCTATTAAACCTTCTCAAGGACCGCCTCAATCAAATCCGATCCAACTAGAGTAGTAGAGACAGACACCCACCAGCCATCTTTATGCAACAAAGTTACATGTCAGTCGATGGAACCGGTCTCTCATAAGCGTATGAGTAAGGTTGGTCCGAGCCGCTTCATCCCACAATATCGCTGAATCAAGAAAAGACTAAGGGAGGAATCAATCTGAATATTAACGCCCACAAACTCTTTTGTGTTCTACTCAAGATCTCATCTACGCATAGACCTAGCTCATGATGCCACTGTTGGGGAACATTGTGTGGGAGACAAAAAAAATTCCTACGCACACACAAGATCTATCCATGGTGATGAGCATCTATGAGAGGGAGAGTGGGTCTACATACCCTTGAAGATCGCTAAGCGGGAAGCGTTAAGAAATGCGGTTGGTGTAGTCGAACATCTTCGTGATCCTATCACGAGCCGTCCAGCGATCTCATCATGAGCCGTCCCGCGATCCCATCATGTTCCTTCCGATCTAGCGCCGAACGGACGGCACCTCCGCGTTCAGCACACATACAGCTTGATGACGATCTCTGCCTCCTTGATCCAGCAAGCGAGGGTGGAGAGGTAGATGGGTTCTCCGGCAGCAGGACGGCGTGGCGGCGGTGGTGGTGGAACTGATCTGGCATAGCTTCGCTAAGTGGCACCGAAACAATCTAGAGGAGAAGCAATTTGGGAGGGAGGAAGGGTTGCGCCATGGCTTGTGGTGGTGCAGCCCTCCCTCCCCTCTCATATATATAAAGGGAAGGGAGAGGGGCTCGGCCCCCTAGGGTTCCCACCCCTAGGGGCGGCGGCCAAGAGGGGGGCGGCGGCCAAGGGGTGCCTTGGCCCCCAAGGGAAGGTGGCCGGGCCCCTTTAGGGTCCCCCCCACCACCCTTCGGACGCATGGGCCTTGTGGGAGGGGAGGCCAGCCCACCATGGGCTGGTGCGCCTCCTATCACAGCCCATGGGACCCTCCGGGGCTGGTGGCCCCTTCCGGTGGACTCCAGAAAACCTTCCGGCACCCCCGGTACATTACCGGTGACGCCCAAACTTTTTCTGGTGATCAATAAGGAACTTCCTATATATGAATCTTCACCTTCGGACAACCTTCAACCTTGTCATGTCCGGGATCTCATCTGGGACTCCGAACAACCTTCAGTCACCATAATACATAACTCATCTATACCAGTTCGTGACCGAACGTTAAGTGTGCAGACCCTGCGGGTTCAAGAACTATATAGACATGACCGAGACACCTCTACGGTCAATAACCAATAGTGCGACATGGATGCCCATATTGGTTAGTACATATTCTATGAAGATCTTTATCGGTTGAACCTCTATGTCAAGGATTCATATAATCCCATATGATGTTCCCTTCGTCCATCGGTATGTTACTTGTCCGAGATTTGATCGTTGGTATCTCCATACCTAGTTCAATCTCGTTACCGGCAAGTCTCTTTACTAGTTCTATAATACAAGATCCTGTGAATAACTTATTAGTCACATTGCTTGCAAGGATCATTGTGATGTTGTATTACCGAGTGGGCCCTGAGATACCTCTCCGTCCTAGGGAGTAACAAATCCCAGTCTTGATCCATGCCAACTCAACATACACCCTCGAAGACACCTGTAGAGCATCTTTATAATCACCCAGTTATGTTGTGATGTTTGATACACACAAGGTACTCCTCTGGTGTTAGTGATTTACATGATCTCATGGTCATAGGAACACATATTGACATGTAGAAAACAATAGCAATAAACTGACACGATCATATGCTACGTTTATAGTTTGGGTCTTGTCCATCACATCATTCTCCTAATGATGCGATCCCGTTATCAAATAACATCTCATGTACATGGCTAGGAAACCTTAACCATCTTTGATCAACGAGCTAGTCTACTAGAGGCATACTAGGGACACAGTGTTGTCTATATACCCACACATGTATTTAGTTTCCAATCAATACAATTATAGCATGGATAATAAACGATTATCATGAACAAAGAAATATAATAATAACCAATTTATTATTGCCTCTAGGGCATATTTCCAACAGCCTGCATGCGGATATTTAATGATTATATTGCGGAGATGGATCTTTGGGAGATTGCTCGCGTTGGGGCTAGGTTCACGTGGACTAATAAACAAGCCTCCCCCATCGAGAGTGTGCTAGATCGTGTTCTTGGTTCTGCTCCTTGGGAGGCCTTGTTCCCTCTCTGCTCCCTTAGGGCGGTCACATGCATCGGTTCAGACCACTCCCCCTTCTCTGCTCCTCTGAGAATAGTCCCCTCCATGGACATCTCGCTTCCACTTTGAATCATCTTGGTTACTGCAACCAGGCTTTGTGGAAGCGGTGAATCTCAGGTGGTCGGAGGCGGAGATGGCTCCCCCTGTAGACCTTCTGTGCGGTGGATATTTCACACCATCGTGCCAAATTAGCTAGGCAATTCATGCGTGGTTGGGGAGCTAATTTAAGGGCCTCTCACCATGCTCAAAAAGGGGTGCTCCTTGACCAGATTAAGGTGTTGGACCTTCGAGCGGATCTCGTAGGGCTCTCGGCAGACGATTGGAATCAGCGTTACTCTTTGGAGGCGGCGTTGATCGAAATTTACAGAGGCGAGGAGTTGTTCTGGCAACGCTATGGAGGTCAGAAATGGATCCTTGAGGGAGATGCTAATACTGCTTAGTTCTAGGCGATTGCCAACGGGAGACGTCCTAGGTTCAATCCCATGTCTCTCGGATGGGAACTTGCTCCTTGAGCATCCAGACGAGATCAAGGCTCATATCTACTCCTTTTACAAGGAGCTCTTCTCGGCCACCCCCAGGCGGGGCGCCTCTCTCGCTACTGACTTCTGGTTGCTAGTTGAGCGTGTGACGGAGGACGAGAATATGGAATTGATGTTGCCGTTATCGGTCGAGGAGGTCTTTGGGGCTATCTCGGCGATGAAGGCTGCCTCCGCCCCGAGACCTGCTGGTGTGTCGGTCATCTTCTTCCAAAATTTTGGCCTGCCATTAGACCGTCATAATAATATGTTCCATGAATTCTACATCGGAACTTTAGATGTGGCGCGGATTAACTATGGCATTATCTCCCAGATCCCCAAAGTAGTTTGGGCTACGGATATTCGCCAGTTCAGATCTATCATGGTCATTAATGTCCTGGAAGGGATCCTTGCGAAGGTCTGCGCGATACACTTGGCACCTATTACAGAGCGGATTGCTCATCCCTTCTAGTCGGCATTTCTAAAGGGGTGTCGAATCCATGGTGGGATCCTTGCGTTCCACAAGATTGCTCACAAGGTCCATAGACGCAAGGACAGGGCGGTCTTCGTGAAGCTGGACTTCTAGAAGGCATACGATTGCCTTGACTAGTCTTTCCTTCGCTTGGTCTTGGAGCGGAGGGGTTTCGATGACAGGTGGTGCTCCTGGATCATGCAATTAGTGTAGACCGGGAGCACGGCCATCAATATCAATGGGGAACTAGGGCCCTATTTTTGCTCCTCGAGTGGGGTACGACAAGGAGACCCGATCTCCCTGCTATTATTCAACATGGCGGTTGATTCCCTGGCCTTCATTCTAGACAAGGCTAGGGCAACGGGCCACATACACGGAGTGGTACCCCACCTCCTTCCAGGAGCTGGGGTTACTCATCTTCAGTATGACGATGATACCATGATAATGGTGGAGGGGTCTGACCTAGATATAATAAATCTTAAGTTTCTTCTACTTTGCTTCGAAGGGATGTCAGGCCTTAAGATCAACTTTGATAAGAGCGAAGTTATCGTCCTGGGATACCTTGAGGCTTAAAAACAACGGATTACGGATAACCTAAATTGTGGGTTGGCCGTTTTCCCTATAGATTACCTAGGCATACCACTCTCAGACTCTAAGGTCCTCATGAGTGCGTTTGACCCCCTAGTGGAGAAGGTTGGCGAGCGGGCAGAACCCTCGTGTGGTAGATTTACCACCAAGGGGAGTAAGACCATCCTAATTGACTCCAACCTCTCCAGCCTCCCCATGTATATCATGGGTTATATTCCTTCCCTTCGAGTGTGCATGCTACGCTCGACAAAGCCCTGGCCCACTTCTCACTAGTGGAAAAAGGCCCATTTGTCCCGGTTCCAGAGGCCCATCTGTCCCGGTTCTGGAACCGGGACTAAAGGTTCGGGACTAAAGCCCATGACCTTTAGTCTCGGTTCGCTTACGAACCGGGACGGATGGGGCTACACGTGGCCGCTCCACCGAGCCCAGTCAGGAGGGACTTTGGTCCCAGTTGGTAACACCAACGGGGACCAAAGAGCGTCCATGCGTCAACAGCTCAAGAGCTGTTTTTTTGAAAGAGGGGGTGGGTTGAGGGTTTTCTAGGGTTAATTTAGGGGTTTCATATATTTTGTTAGCTAGCTAATAGAGAGAAGTGACCTCTGTTATCGCCATCCTTGGTCGCTACGCCATATACTATACGTATAGAAAGAACTGCGACACGCTAGTTAGTAAGCAAATGAAGGGAACCATTAAGTACACAAAAGATCGTCATGAACATATATATACAGAGAGAAATGGTCGACCTCCTCCTTCTCCGAGAGATTGGTCAAACAACAAGTTTTCGTATATCTATCCTATGTTACAATCCCTAACATCTAATTTCAAGTTCCATATGGCATTCTCCGGCTTTATTGATGACGTGGTCAATAAAGAATCCGGCCAAATCCTCTTGAATTGCTCGTATGCGATCTTGTGGTAGGAGTTCATCCTGCATACGCCACATCTAAATTGAATAAGGAGGTCAATACATGTATATGAATGAAACTCAACACAAATGATGGTAATATAATAAAATTGTGAATATTTTTGCTTACACACTTCATATTATTTTTCAGTGTAACCCCGCTTATTAGGATTCGTCACGTTGTAGATGAACTCGCAAACATAGTATCCACAAAAACTAGTCCCTTGTTCCGAAAGCAAGCACTATACAAGAAATAGAGGTCAATCAAACTGATAAGCAAGCATGCTAAATGGTATATACTGATGAAACTAGCTAGAATCAATGGGAGATGGGCAAAACTAGGTAGTATATATTACTTAGTTTCGGGTATCTAAATTGCAGCTCGGTAGGCAGTCCCAGAGCAATTTTGGTGAAATCTTTTCAAACCCTGCCAGACAAAGAAAATAATTACTTGATATATACCAGGAAATGAACAAAGTTGCCATATGATGCGATAATGATCGATTGAACTTACCTCTGGAGCATTTCAATCAGGTTCGCATACGACTCGGGGTTATTTCGTCTCGAGTCTAAGATGGTTACTACTCCCCGCTCAAGCTTAATCTCTAGTAGAATAAAGTGGTGGCTGCGCACACATGCATAGCTCATCAATTACATTACTATACCCTCGAGTAATAAGGGAGAAATCGAATATGCACAAGACAGTAACACTCACTTGAAGTTATAAGGAAAGAGTATTTTGTCTTTGTTTTGATTTTTAACCATTGATTCTAGCAAGTTCTCCTCAGTTTGTTCGGTATATTTTTTAACCGTCACTTCATGTATGATATTTGGGTTAATGAACCCAATGTCATACATTGCTGCTTTTCTGCATTCGACGATCTTCAATCTGCATAATATAGTGTTGAGGATAATTATATATATATACATGCAATGAAAGAGGTGAGCTATATATAGAGACTTAATTACATAAGTATTTACAGACAGTAGCAAGTCATGATTTGTATGTCGATGTCCTTTTGATTGTAGAACTGGAAAAGCTCTTCAAATTCAACATTAATCACCTCCTGGCCATGGAAATACTCATCATCAAACAATCAAGCCTAGACTCGCGACAGGTTTCCATGTACCAATCATGCAATTGTCTCATCATCGTTCCTAGAGGAGGACTTCCATCTTTGACGAGAGGCTTCCCATACCGGTATTTGAAATCGTCCACCTCCAACGGCTCAAACAGTACATCATCACTCATGTAATCATTAGGATTGGTACCAGGCACCATCCCCGGATGATCAGCGGCAATATCGGTAGACACCTTCAGCGGGGGGCACGATTGGTTAGCCTGTTCACCGAGCTGGGGAATTTTTTCCCACTTCTTCGTTTTGTTAACCTCTCATCACTGGAAGTAGTTCCCGTCTGCACCGCATTTTGATATGCCTTTTTAGTAGCGCGGACATAGTTGGTATCCAGCAGAGGCAGAGGTGGTCGCTTCAGGGCCTCGATAGTGCGCTTCGCTGCCACCGGATCTATGGTCTGCTTCGGAGGTGGAGCTTTCTTTGCAAAATGGGCCCTCACTTGGTCTTGAGAGATCTTCGCGGTTTCCTCCGCGGTCCTCTCGTATGGCAACTTTTCCAATGGCTTGAGAGACTTAGGACCATATTCATATGGCCTCCCGCCACTGGTTGTACTGCTAGCAGCCGCAGCGACGACGTCTCTCTTCTGTCATTGCTTACGAGGCGGAGGAAGAGGCGGAGTGCTTCGACGTACCGAAGGAGGAGATGGAGTGCTCCGACGCGTCGGAGAAGGAGGCGAAGGAGGAGGAGGAGCGGCGACGGCTATCTTCCGCCGTTGCTGAGGAGGCAGAGGAGGCAAACTGCTCGAATGCGCCGGAGGAGGCGAAGTGCCTTGATCATCGACGTCACGCGTCGGAGGAGGCGAAGGAGGAGGCGAGTGCCTTGATCCCTCGCCGGAGGAGGAGGAGGCAGAGTGCCTTGATCCCTCGCCGGAGGAGGAGGAGGCAGAGTGCCTTGATCCCTCGCCGGAGGAGGAGGAGGAGGAGGATGAGTAGTGCCTTCATCACTCGCCGGAGGAGGAGGAGGAGGAGGAGGCGGAGGCGTCCAGTTCAGAAGCTTGATGTGCTCCTTCTGCCATAGACATATACTCCTTAGAGCAAATCTCAGCTGAGTCTCCCCTTCACCTGTGGGGTGGTCAAGCTGGAGCTCCTCAAATCCCGCCATTATTTCATCCACTTGCACAACAACATAGTCATGTGGAATCTGACCATGGTGAAAAGTTCTGTCGGTTCGAGGAGGTGCAACAAAGCCATCAGCCGCCTTGAAGGTGAGGTTAACGCATTTCGTCATAAGCTCGCAATGTTGGCCATCTGTGATAGGATCCACGGGGTAGCTAGGAGCCGTGAAGTCAGGTTGCTGAAGGAGCTCCGTGGAAGCCATGCTGCTTATCCGCTGAGATGGCAGGGTAGCTTCGTGCCCCTGAACAAGTTGTTGGTCGGGAGCTCGCTGGCTCATAACTTCTTCCTCCAGCCTTTGTACTCTTGCATTGAGCTCCTGCACAACGCTCAGCTCATGTTTCCTCTTCCTCTCCCGGCTTTTGTAACCTCCGACGCCGGGAAACCCATGCTTCCACGGATCGGAGCCTGGCGTGCCTCGTGTTCGTCCAGGGTGCTCAGGATTCCCGAGGGCCTCAGTCAGCTCGTCCTTCTCTCTGTTGGGAATGAACCTCCCTTCCAGCGCTTCCTTGATAACTTGCCGAACATTCTTGATGGGTATTTCAAGTTGCTCGTCCGTCCAAACGCACTTCCCTGTTTCAGGGTCCAAAGTTCCCCCAATCCCGAAGAACCAAGTCCTTGAACGGTCTGGCCACTTCACTGTCTCTCCTTCGACCCCTTTAGCTCGCAGGTCATCCTCCCATTTGGCCCACAACGGACGGGCTCTGAGGTAGCCACCTGACCCTGTGCGATGGTGATACTACTTCTTCTCAGCATTTTTCTTGTTTATCGCTGACATTTTCTTACTCTTTTCAGAAGTCTTGTAGGCCACGAACTCGTCCCATTGATCTTTTATCCTCGCATATCGGCCGACGAATACTGGAGTCTTCTCTTGGTCGACAAACTTAGCTTTCAACTCATTCTTCCACTTCCTGAAAAGATCTGCCATCTTCTTAAGAGCACATGACCTGACCAGTGGCTCTATAACTGGATTACTCTCATCCTCCTCTGGTGGTAGGGTGAAATTTGCCTTGAGGTCCTTCCAAAGATCTTCTTTCTGTCTATCGATGACATATGAAACTTGAGGGTCGTAGTTCTTAGAGTTCTTAGCCGGCTCATTCCATTGTTGGATGCTGATCGGGATGTTGTCCCTGACAATAGCTCCACACTGAGCAGAAAATGCATCCTTGGTCTTCTTCGGTTCAATCGGTTGGCCATCGTTCGCGATTAAGGTGATCGTGAACTTTTCTTCCTTGCCCAACCTTTTCTTCGGGCCTCATCTCGTTACCGAAGTTTGGCTCGATCCGGAGGGCTATATAAAAGAAGAAATAAGAGTTAATATATGTACATACCAAAACAATTAATGCATCAATTAGTCAGCACAGGCTTAATTAATATATATACCTCGCTGGACGACTTTGCAACAGCTCCCTCCGTTCGGTCACCGGAGCCGTCATTATGGTCTCCTTCTTCCTCCGGCTCTTGGTCACCGGAGCTGTCATCATGGTCCCTTCTTCCTCCAGCATTCGGTGACCGGAGCCGTCATCATCATGTCCTAGCTCTTCTGTATCATAATTGATTAACGACAAGAAATCAACTCCGTCGCGGATCATGTCCCCCAACAACGCTTCTCCTTCAAAGTCTGTATTCATGGTTGGATCCATGGTTGGATCCATGGTTTCTGCAAATATTACAAAATGGCAATTATTATACAAACATGAGAGATGGATATATTAATTAGTGGCAAACATAGACAAGGGATCATATTAGTGGCCTCGACGCTTCTACGGTTTGGGGTGGCCTCGACAGCGCTTCTAGGGATTGAGTGGCCTCGACGCTTCTAGGCTTTGGGTGGCCTCGGCAATGCTTTTAGGGATTGAGTGGCCTCGGCAACGCTTCTAGGGTTTTGTGGGGCGAGAGGGGGTTGATCGAAGTTACCGGAGTTTTCTTCTAGTGGTTTGGGTGGCGTCGAGAGTTTGTCGGGTAGGGGCGAGAGGGGGTAGGAGATCGACAACGCTTTTTCACTACTGGTTTAGGCGGACTCGAGAGTTGGTCGGGCGAGAGGGGGTTGATCGATGTCCCCCCTCATGTCGAAATTACCGGAGTATTCTATATGAACAAAAAAAAGGTCGGCCACACATATCATCACGCAGCGGCGGTAACAAAACGTGATGCACATAACTTGCATGAACACATACATACATATATACACACATTGAACATGGTTTTTTTTAACTTGCATGAACATTATTTTTTCACTTGCATGAACACATATATGAACACATACATATATATACATACACACATATACATACATATATACACACATTGAACATGATTTTTTTAACTTGCATGAACATGATTTTTTTAACTTGCATGAACACATATATGAACACATACATATATATATGAACACACACATACATATATACACACACATACATATATGCTCACGTATAGGGGAGGGGGGATGTGGCCGGAGCAGGGTAGAGCAGTGGTCGGAGCGGGGCGGGGTGGCCGGCGCGGGGCGGGGCAGGGTGGCCGGCGCGGGGCGGGGCGAGGTCGGGGCAGGGCAAGGTCGGCGCGGGGCGAGGTCGGGGCGGGGCGGCCGGCGCAGAGCGAGGTCGGGAACGGCGGCCAGTGGCGGCGACGGCGACGGAGGGCACGCGCGATTTGGGCAGCCTGACGGTGTGGGTGCGGATCTAGCCTTTGAGGGAGCAAATGGGTCGAAAACTGCTAAGTGTTTGCTTATATACAGGGAGCATTGTTCCCGGTTCGTGGCACCAACCGGGACCAATGCCCCCCTTTAGTCCCGGTTGGTGCCACCAACCGGGACCAAAGCCCTGTTTTCAGCAGCCCAAAGGGCGGGAAACAGGGACCTTTGGTCCCGGTTGGTGGCACCAACCGGGACTAAAGGGGGGCATTGGTCCCGGTTGGTGGCACCAACCGGGACCAATGGTCCCTTTTCGTCGGCCGACGGGGAAACAGGGACCTTTGGTCCCGGTTGGTGGCACCAACCGGGACTAAAGGGGGGCCTTTAGTCCCGGTTGCTGCCACCAATCGGGACCAAAGGCCTGGGACAGCGGTGTCAAATGTTTAGCCCCACCTCGCTAGTCGAGGGGAGACCGCACCTGTTTATAAGCCCCGATGTGCTTGACCTCTCGAGCTCCTCTCATAGTGAAAATAGATGCCCTTATACATGAAATTCCACCTAAATTCAAAATGCTAGTTAGGTGCCTAACTAGTACTTTAAATTTAGGTTGAATTTCAGTGTAAGCGCATCAATTTTCACTTTTGCTATTTTTTATGTTATTTCTTTGCTATTTTTCCTCCTATTTAATATTACTTTGTTTTTACATTATATTCAATTTGGTAATTTTTAGGTTATTTTAAATGGTTGTTTAAATCAAAAACAGATTTTGTTATTTTAGTTTGCTATTAAAGTTTCTAACAAAAAAATTCTTTTTGCTAATATTACTTTGTTTTAACATTATATTCAATTTGGTAATTTTTAGGTTTTATATAATTTTAGTTTCAAAAATACTAGAGGTTTATACAAGCTTTTAGAGTTTCTTTTTGCTATTAGAGTTTTATAAAAGCTTTTTAGTTGATTCTTTTTGCTATTGAAGAATATTATAGTTCATAAAATAATATTTAAATTGATTATAAAACCTGAAATTGAAAAGCACTACAAATGAACTCTGAAAAGGTTGAAAGTTGGCATGGTATCATCATTTCACCCACATAGCATGTGCTAAAAAGTTGAGAGGGTTACGGCAAAAGCTGGATGCACATCGTATACAAAACGGACAGTCCCTTTCGAAGTATCATGGTTTCGGACGGAAATTCATCTGTTACAAAAGGCATTTCATTTTCTTGAACTTATTTGAACTCCAGGCTTTTTGTGTGTTCAAAATGCACCATTCAAAGCCACATCATCAATTTTCAACCCTTTCTGACTTCATTTATTATTTTTCATGCAGTTATTGATTTTTTTGAGCTAAATGACCCTGAAATTGAAAAGCACTATAAATGAACTCTAAAAAGGTTGAAAGTTTGCATGGTATCATTATTTCACCCACATAGCATGTGCTAAAAAGTTGAGAGGGTTATGGAAAAAGCTGGATGCACTTTGTGTACAAAACGGATAGTCTCTTTTGAAGTATCAAGGTTTCGGACGGAAACTCATCTGTTAAAAAAGGCATTTCATTTTCTTGAACTTATTTGAACTCCAGGCTTTTTGTGTGTTCAAAATGCACCATTCAAAGCCACATCATCAATTTTCAAGCGTACATCCATTGCCGGTTCATCTGCATGCATTATATATAATTAAGTGTGTCAAAAACCATTAAAGAACATCAGGAACACACAAGTGACCAAATTAATAGAAGTTCATTATCACATTAAAACCAAAGTAGATACATAGTTCTCGTTGACCAACATATAGCTCTCCAGAGCATCTAATTAAACCATACATTGAAACTATTTAAAACATTTCAATGCAACAACAATTGCGATCATAATCAGAACTAAGGTAACAATTGATCCAACGGCATAATGATACCAAGCCTGTTTATCAATGACATATTTTCTAATCTTTCTAAGCTTCAAGCGCATTGCAGCCATCTTGGCTCTGTGATCATCGACGATATCGGCAACATGCAACTCCAATCCCATCTTCTCATCTTTAGTTATTTTCAATTTTTCTTTCAAATGATCGATTTCTTTTTCAGCTTTAGTTAACTTGTCGAGCAGAATTGCATAGTAGGTATCCATTTCTGGTTCAACTACTTCCTATAGATAAAAACATTTACGTCAAGTTGGTGGCATAATTAATTGCCATAGACATTAGATGTGTGAAATAGTTAGAAAAGGTAATATACCACATCTGAATCATAGACTGGACGAGGGCCGACGTGGGCGGATACCATAACCATGGCACTATATAATAACAAACAATAATAAAAGTAAGAAAATCATACGAGTAAGTATATTTTCTTTTAGAAAGAAGATAATATCAAGAGGCTCACCACGCGCGGGCGATCGGCGGCGGTTTCAGGACGGAGACGGGACAGGACGGACCGCCAAACCTAGACAAATCTTGACGAAAATGAAGTTTGGACAAGGAGCTTCGAGAGGAGAAAGCTTAAGTGTGGCTCGGGCATTTCATCGAACACCTCATGTGCATAGGAGATGAGCTAAAGCACCACAAAGCTCTAACACTGCTGTTCTGAAAAACAGAGCACTCCATGGCTCTGCGAGCGGCGGGCGACGGTTTATATAGGCATCTCATTGGTCCCGGTTTGTGGCTGGAGCCATGAACCGGGACCAATGGTCGTGGGCCAGGAGCGAGGCGCATTGGTCCCTGTTCGTGCCTGGAATCGGGACCAAAGGGGCCAGACGAACCGGGACCAATGGCCCACGTGGCCCGGCCGGCCCCCTGGGCTCACGAACTGGGACGGTTGCCACCTTTGGTCCCGGTTCGTGAGCGAACCGGGATTAATGGGATTAGGAGGCTCGAACCAATGCCATGTTTTCTACTAGTGTCTTCTGGCAGGCGATGAACGGCCGCCGAAAATATCACATGGTAAAATGGGCCGACATCTGCCTCCCTAAGCAGTATGGCGGGCTTGGGATCGTGGCGTCCCATCGGATGAACGTTGCCCTCATGCTTAGATGGCTCCGCTAGATCATCTGCAATGACGGGGGACTTTGGCTTCAGCTTCTTCAGGCCAAGTACCTTCGGGGCTTGCCGCTCTTAGCGTGTGACTCTATGGACGGATCCCAGTTTTGGCAATCCATCCAGAAGAATAAACACAAGATCCAACTGGGACTAGCGTTCTCCCTTGGCAATGGAGAGGGGACCCAGTTCTGATTGGACCCTTGGGTTCAGGATAACCCCCGTTGTAGGGTGTTCCCTCGGCTATTTTCTATTTGTGCCTACTCCTCTCTTCAGGTCTCGGATGCGATACGGGGAGGCTAATGGCACATCTTGTTCCGTCGCTCTCTGGGTCCCGCAGAAGTGCTTGAATGGTCCAATCTCTTGGCCACCCTTCCGCCAGTCATCGGGAGTGGCCCGGATCGGGCCCGTTGACTGAGAGGAGGGTACATGATACGTGTGTGTAGCATGCATCCATTTGTCGTGCCCCCGCTGCTAGCATACACGCTACACGCACGTATCATGTATCCATCAGTCGCCGCAGTCTTCGTCCTCGGATCTTCGGCATGCACTACGACTGCACACCCCGGCCTGCCGCACCGACACTGGTGGCCGGACACAGTCCCACCCCGTCGTTGCCGAGCACGTGCATGCACGCCGCTGCTCGCATGCTCCGATCCCTATGCCTTCGTCGAGCGCATGCACGTGCGGTCGTAAAACTCCGTTGCTACTCGTGGACTCATGGTCGGGACGTTCATGCCGCCAACCGGGCCGAGAATGTGGTGCTTCTCCTCCTCCATGATCATGCCTCCGTACGCTCCGGTTCTCCCCCTCCACGACCACGCTTCCCAAGCCGCCTCATCCTGGGCCCACCTGCTGGAATTTGATCTATATATGGGCCAGTCCAATGGCATTTTTCAAATTTTTAATAAATCTTAGAGGCCCAGTCAACCCATTAATGCGCGCAATACAAAAGGTGAGACAATAGTTTAGTCTCATACTGCTCACCTAGTAAGAATTGGACCTCCTTACACTAGTGTAGAAAAGCCTAGCTATGGCATCGCCAAAATGGCCTTGCTGGCGTAGACACCCTACGCCAACAATAAGGCGCCACAGTTAAAATATACTGGTGGCGTTGGAGACGACACCAGCAATATTTTGAACACCTCTAGCGTTGGATAGATCTGTACGCCGGCACTGTCATATTTAGCTACTAAAAAAATACCAACTTCACAAAAGATACTAAACATTTCATTCACAAAGGATTCCAAACATTTCATTCAAGATGCCAAACATTAATTTCATTCACAAAAGGTACCGAATATTTCATTCACAAAAGATACCAAACATTTCATTCACAAATCGAGAGTACCAATTACTACTTAGCTAGCTAGTTTTTCCTAAGGACTAACTTCATCTCACGAAGCTTATTCCTATTTTCGTGCCCCTCCTTGATGGAATGCGCTTTCTCCGTCTTCAGCTGAGTCCTCTGGGCCTTCAGGACTTCTATGTCCTTATTGATCTCAGTTATCTCGAGGTTAAGTGTCGTGATCTGACCTTCGAGACTATCAATCTTCTTGTAGACAATAGCATTATCATCGATAATTTTGTCCTTCTCGTTCATAAAGGAGTCATCCAACTCCTGCAGAGCCTTGAGGGTGCTCTAACATGACGCGATCAGCTCGTGACTGAGCACGTCGACGTCACCTGAAGACTGCACAACGACAACCAGCGAAGATGTACCTCCTAAGTATGCCTGCCTAGGGTTTCAAATCATGAACAATTAATTTGGATGTTTGCAATGCTAATGCATGTTTTTGTAACCATAATTACCTAATTGGTGCTCACGTCGTCTTTATCTTCAGAAAACCCCGACCAATGATCAGAGGAGCCTACCCACAGGCTAGAGTCGGCCATGCTATTTCTTAGGATGTGTTTAATAATCGAAAAAATGAAATTTTATGCCTTTTGGCAATGACTAATAGAGACCAAAAGTTCTTTCTAGCATTGTAGCAATGACTAATAAACTTATAGATACCAAACATTTCATTCACAAATAGTATAGCAAATAGTATATCCCCGACCAATGTTATAAGTTTAACTAGCATTATAGCAATGACTAATAAACTTATAGATGCCAAACATTTCATTCACAAATATTATAGAAAACAATATATCCCCGACCAATACCAGTGACGCAGACGACGAGGTGCTCAACGGCGAGGAGGGTCTACGGACGGCGACGGGATGCGTCGGGCGCGTGGTCGAGCAGGGCGGCGACGCATGACGTCGGACGGGGCTACGATGGGTGGCGTCGAACGGGGCGGCTACGGGCGGCGTCGGGGGCGGCGGTGGGGATCAAGAGGAGGACGAGGAGTTGGGGGTTCGAGAGAGTGAGGAGTAGGCTGGGCACGGGCGGGGATTAGATAGATTAGTGCTCGCGTCGGCCCAATGGGCCTAATTTGCAATGTCGGGGCTAATGTACAACGCCAGCACTAATCGAATAACTATGGCATTTCAATTTAGCCAACGCCAACATTATTCGAAAATATTAGTGTTAGCGTTGGTGAGAAATGGCGCTCCACGAACAAGAGTTGTGGCTAGCCATTTCTGCACTAGTGTTATAAGGGAGGTTGTTTCCACACATGTATGAGCATGAGAACAAGAGAGAGATACACGCGCGCTCCTCTCTGCCACCCGTCACGCCTCGCCCCGGCGCGGGTTGCGGGAATGAGCCGTGCCGATGTCTAAATTTTTGCCACGCATGACTGGTATGTGAAAAGTTGCACGGGAGCTGAAACCATTTTGTTGTAGAGTGAGAAGTGAGTACCAACGCTGCACCCTTTGGTTGTTGGCTACTCGTTTTGTCTTCATACTGTGCGCGACTACTAACTTCTTCATCACAAATGCCACGGACGCTGACGACCACTTCCCATACGGCGAGTTCTTTCCCGGCGTCAACAACCTCTTCAACAACATGGCTGGGGATAACGTCAACGTCAATGCTAATGTTAGTGCCACTGCTCAGTACATGTTCATGTCTTTTTTGTTTGAGGTCCCGCTAGAGTTTCTTGGACTAGTTTATGTTATAGATATGTTTCGGTCAAGTTCACATGTTCACATGATATTTGCTTACTATTCTTTAGTTTGACCGATAAGTCTTGTTCCTCTTTTTGTGGCATACTCTCCTCTACTTTGCATGACCAGTGTTGTTTCTGTTACTATGATCTTGTTCTATCTACCATTTATTTCATTTAAATCATTCGATAAATTGCTCATTTATCCAACACCACCTACCATTGGATAGCACCACCGGGGCCGACGAGCCAAACAGGGCGAGAGATTTTGATGAGGACATCCCTACTAATGTTACACCCACAACCTCGACTGCTATACATACAAGACCAATTACTAGAGTTTGCGCAGGCCAAGGATGTCGCCGTTCCATGTGCCATCGTTCTAGGTGAGCCAAGCCAAAGGGGATACTCGTTTGCGAGCCTCCAAGCTGGAAGCTGAGGCAAGCACGCCGTTGACAAGCCGCCAGGAGGACCTACCAGCCGGTCCCATGTGGTCAAGCAAGGCCGCTGGTTGCACCGTCGTGGAAGGAGGTGCGCCATCGAGGAGCATCAGGGGATGAGATTTGTGGTAGATGCATGGACAGTAGACGGATTCAGGGATGGATTTTTACATTTTGAGACGGAAATACAGAATTCTTAGGTCACTAACAATAGATCTAATGGTTGCATGCATCTCACTTTCCAATCGTTAGTTTAATGGTACTCCAGAGAAAATTTCATTTGTATGTTCTTCATAGTAGAGGTCGATTCATGTTACATTTGTCTAAGCCACACATATGTTACTACAGTTCGATTGATTGTGGCCGGTAGGTACTTAAATCTCGTTTCAGTCTTAAATCTATCATTTACATATACATCCTATATAATGTGTGAACTGTCAACTGAAACTTGGCCAGTTCCCAGTGTGAAATTTTTCCTGTTATTACCTTCTCATTCTTAATGTGCAGCACCAATTTTGAATGAAGCCTAATTAAAATACTAAAGGCAGTAACTACATAACTGCTGATGATAAATCGTGCAGATAATTCGTCATAGTTTGAACTGCACCTATACATAAGACCGGCAATATGAAGTTTTCTGCAATCAGTGCTAGCTTAGGTGATGTGTAACGTTAAAAATATCTCAGTGATATGTTCATCACAGCCATGCTTTGTAAAATAGGGACTGTCAAATGGCCTCGGAATATAACCGTTGTAATTTGACTCATGTAATGAACTGTGCAATAGTGGTCCTCTCCTTTCTTTGAATAGTCAATTGTCTGGTTTCCCATGCTCTTTGCTTCTTTGGATTGACTCATGCAGTAGTGTATGTTCTCCAGCATGCTTACACCGACAAGAATTTGGAGGAGCCGGCAACGGTGCCAGTGCTTCATTTTCATGTCGACAATGGAAGTATGGAGCATGCAAGAAATATCGAGTTAGTACTCTATATTAGTCTCCTCTAAATAATGATAAACTCTGCTTGCTTTCTCATGGAAAATTCTGATGTTAACCTCTGTTTGCTCTCCTATGGAAAATTATGTTCCAACATGCAGATTGGCATACTTCCTCGGTAGGTTACACCTATATGTAAGGCATCAAACTATATATCTCAAATTAAGGTTTGTTTTTGGTTGGATGTAATTCGCTCAACCCCATTCTTCTATAAATAAACTGAGGTTGCAATTATCTGTCCATGCATTTCTGATTTTTTATTGAACATTCAAAACATCCAGGAGGAAGCAGATGAGAAGAGAAGTACTTAGGGGACGATGTCGATCTTGCACATTCAGCTTTCTGTATGTATAGTATCAATCTCATCATATTTAATTTATTTATAGCAGTTGCATAAAGAAATATAGCCTCTTGGAATATAAATTAGCAATTGTAAAACTGGTCGATACTTGTTGCTCACTCACAGCAAATGTTAAATTGTTTTATTGTACAGTACATTTGGATATTGGAGTTCGTTGCAATACCACATAATCATCATTTGAAAGCTTGGTTTGTCTTTGAATTTAAAGTATGTATCCATTTAATATTTCCACCCACACTGTCCTTTTACCTATTCAGGAAGACTAAAAGGCTAAAAAAGATATTAATGTCTTCAGGTAAATGCTTCAACGTGTACCATATATGGCAGTTTGATAGAAAGAAAAAAAGAAAAGAGAAGAGCAAATTAAAATATAATTATGTTCATCAAAATGGCAAAAGATAAACGATGAGCAAACTTGTTTACTTTCTAATATTTTTTGTTTTCTTTCTTGATATGCTATTTCCTTTGCTGATCCTTCTCTTCTTCATACGAACATGACCCATTGATTGATCATAATGTTTATTTTGTTGCGGCAATTTACTTTTGGTTTTCATTGTCAAGGTTTCTTCAGTCATTCTCCTCTATGGTTATACAGATTATGGTGGTATGCATCTGAATCGTAGTATGAGTTGGAAATCCAACATACCTGGATAACTTTGTGTGTGAATCAAAGTTAGTACTTAGTCAATCTCTACTCCTAAAGGAAACAATAGTGTGTGCCATTAGTGTGTGCACAATCTGTATAAAGTGCATAGGAGTAGCTTTTCTTAACCAGCTTGCTGCGCATTATTGGTTCTAGCTGAAATATATATTCCCTTGCATCTTACAGAAGGGAGATTCAGGGAAGAAGTGAGGTGCATAAGTATAACAACAATGCATGCAAGATACCGGGGTGTAGGCTTCAACATTCGGTCTTTGTGGCCACCATGCACTCTTATTTCATAATCTACCTTGCATGTTTATTTGAGAAGGAATTAGATTTAGCCTAGCCATGCCATCCATCCCAGATGCTAATAAATTGTGTAACTACCTAAATAGCGTTGGCTGCAAAGATGGAGTATGCTTTACATGTTTTTTGTTGTCAAAAAAGTTTTTTTTTTCATCTTAATCATACACTCGACAAAAAAATCTATTTTGGCAAAGAACTAATTGTCATCTATTGTATTTTAGCTCAGAGAATCTAACTCTATGAGTTGTATTAAGGCTTTGAATTTAGAGGTACTAATTATTTTCATATACAGAAATGTATTTGACACCTTTGAGCATCTAGAAATCTTGCAGTTGGTAGATAGCATTTGTCTTCCAATTTTTTCCTTGAGACCATGTGACTATGAAGATAAATTGTTTAATAGTGAATGACCTTATATTTATGCAAGTTGGATGCTATTGAAAATTTCTTATTTCCCCTTTTGGGAATGAATTGTGTTTTTACTAGATGTTAGGGAAATATTGGAACACATCATGCATGATAGTTCTTTTTAGAATACGTAAAAAACTTTGTGTCCCGATGAATTTGCAGAAAAGAAGATTTGAAATTATGTCCAAGCCTAAAGAAGGGCCACTTCTAAAATAGAACACCACATCCCTTTTTTAAAATAATTGAAGGGTTGATGTTGTTGCATGTCGTGGAGGGGACGGACGTGTAGCAGCGGTATGTGCACTCCTCGTGTTGATCGATGATGTGGAGGCCCCTGATCGGAAGGGACGTCGCTGCAGCTGCTGCGGGAGATAATGGCGGTCCGCTGATAGAGCTGGGAGCAAACGTGGAGGGGCTATACCCGACTCTCTGCATAGCGGCGCTAAATTGCTGGTCCTTGAAGGTGTTGGTATACATACGTGCTTTGAGAAAAAAATCAGTTAGGTATGATTCTCAGTTCTAACTAGCTCTAGTGATGCAACTAAAATTTCAAATATTTATTGTTATTTCCAATTAATTTTTGTGGCTGATTGAACAATATTTGTTACTAATTCATTCAAATGGCTTGGCAATGATCTGAGACAATTTTAGAGTGTTTTATTTATGTCTACAATCATTATCCTGTAAATTCAGTTTGTTTTAATGGTTCACCATGTTTCTTTAAAATTTATCCACTGAATTTGTATGTCTGCTCACTGGGCAACTGCTGCAACCTTTCAAGTTTCACTCTTGCACCATTGTTTCATATTTGTATGCTCTATTTTCATGTTTAGTCATTTTGGTATTTATATATGGCTTGTGGTTGTGAGAAGCTTATTCAATCAAAGGTTATAAGATATATTACATTGACTTTGTTATCTCTCATATATATGTTAGATGGATCACTATCTGAACAGCTTAATCCTTATGCGGTCGCGGTCATGTTATGTGTTAGATGTAGCTCTAATATAATTATGTATGGTGCAAAATCAGGTTAGATGTAGCTCTGATATAATTATGTATATGTGTATGTACTACAAGTCATGGCGTTGGACTTGCAAAATCAGGTTAGATGTAGCTCTGATATAATTATGTACGAAGTGATATGAAAGTGCGCTCATGTCATGCTAGATGTCATGCAAGACATCATGCTTCCGTATTAGGTAAAGGTGCACATCATTGACACCATTGATGCACGAGCACTAATATTTTTCCCATCTTTGGCTGTTCCGTAGGAATTTAGATTTTTATTGACCATTTTTGTACATGACTATGTATTTTCTTCAACGATAATTAGTTGAATTCATTATAGTTTGAAATGATCTATATGGAGGTCGTATTGTTTTTTAGGGAATCATTCCCCTGGTGAACTGATGGGTATTATCAATGTTGCTACATAAGGTAGTGGTCAAGATGCTAGCTAGGATAAATTGTAAGGAGCACATCGCAGTTTTTGGCTTTTACTGTAGAAATTCATGGTATTATCCTTGCTATGACTGTGATGTATTTGCATTGCTGCATAAATTCATGGAGTGATTCATATTTTCTATCTCATTTTACATGTATTGTCACTACAACAAAGACACAACTATTAACCTAAAAGGTGCATATCAGTACCTCGAAAAGGAAAAAATTCAAGAACATTGTTCTTTCCTCATGCTAATCATTTTCATACAAACTACTATGGTTTGCTTGTCCTTTTGGTTTTGTATCGTGTCCATTCCAAAACCTCCATGGAATAATTAACATTATTAAATTCCTACTATTTTGTTATGATTTTGAAGGTTTAATTGTTGAATTCCTTTAGGTTAATAGTAAGCTTGAGATGAAACTTTTGGCGGACATACAGTTTTGATATACAACTTTACTTGGCTTTTAATCCATGTGGTAATGTCATTAGCATACATTATATTTTAGGCATACTATACACTATTCTCTCACAACAATTGATTAGTTTCTACTCCCTCCGTTCCTAAATATAAGAGCTTTTAGAGATTTCACTATGGACTAGATACGGATGTACATAGATATATTTTAGAATGTAGATTCATTAATTTTGGTTCGTATGTAGTCTATGGTGAAATCCCTAAAAGGCCTTATATTTAGGAACGGAGGGAGTAAGTACCGATCTTCTTTTGGTTCAAGTACAGAATTATGTGATGATGGAGGATGGAGCTGTCCTTCGAAGAATTGTTTAATGAACTAAAAAGTAGAAACACAATGTCTTGTTCATGTGCCAAATCAGCATTTCAATGCGCTGACTCATGTGTGGCATGCGCCCATGTTGATTGATGGAACCTTTGATAATTAGCAGATGCATGCATCACCTATGATAATAAATATATGTCTGGTACAATATTTGTCCATGTGTTGTATTTAATTTGTACAGCGCAAGTCATCATAAGTCAATGTTGGTAGCACAATAAAATGGAAGAAGTTTAACTAATGGGTCCATCAACAAGGGTCCCAAGGCAATGCGGTTGGAAGGGGTAGAAATTCATCAAGTTTTAAGTATATATATGCAATCAAAAAAAAATAGGCCCATAGCAACGCACGGGGATTCTACTAGTAGTTGAAGAGTTGATGTCTTGGTAAGATTTGATTTGATTTGGGTATGAATAGTGGAAGGAAAGGAAAGGTTGGATAAGTGTCAATTTAATTGAGTTAATGCACGCTTCAAAAGGGTCGGTCCAACTTGATTGCGCTTCAACAAAAAAGTCATCTGTATGACGCTCGCAGATGCAATATAGAGTTTACAGAGGGGTTGGTGGGAGTGAGACGAGACTACCAAGTGAGACTTTAGGAGTGAAGACTGGATAAAACTGGCAATCCCTTAGAGCGGATAACAAGAACGGATATACTCGATTCTGACCTATCAAAACTGTTCCCGGAAAAAAAGGCGAGCTACTTTGTGTCTGTATTTTATTCTGTTTTCCTTTTTATGTTTTTTCCTGTTTCCTTTATTATTTATCTGTTTTTATTTCTATTTTCAGCTCCAAGTTTATTTTTTGAATTGTTTTGGAAATTTAAAATATTGTTCATATTTCAAAATATGTTCCTGATTTTCAAATTATGTTGACAATTTTGAAACACGTGTTCAAATTTTAAAAAAAATGGAATTTGAACGAACATTCCTGAATATTTTCCATGGGATTCTCTGAAAATGCTCCAACTTTTAAAAAACTGTGCACATTTTCGAATTTTATTTACAATTTTTAAAATTTTCCGGTTCTCAAAAATTGTTCACAAATTCTAAAAATATTCACATTTTTTCAAAGCTAGTTTATGATTGTTTAAATTTGTTTGGAGTATCAAAAAATGTTCCATATATTAATATTCGATCACAAATTCAAAAAATTATGTACCAAATTAAAAAAACACTTTTTTCCTGATTGCCCAAAATTGTTCAGAATCATAAACAATATCCCTATCTTTCAAGATTTGTTCACCAATTCGAAAACTGGTCATGATTTATGTTTTGTTCACAAATTCAAATATTTTCCACATTTTTGAAAACCATGTTTGTGTTTATTACAATTGGTAGGTATTTTTAAAATGTTCCTATTTTCCAAAATTTGTTCACAACTTCAAAAATATACTTGGTTTTAAAATTTGGCTATAACTTCAAAAAATTCTGCACAAAATTCAAAACTTGTGCGTATTTGTGAAAAACGTTCAGAATTGTTTTTACAAAATATTCAGAATTTTTAATTAATGATTCAAAAGGGGGGAAATAATCCAATCTGACGATGTAGCTAGTAAAGTATTCATGTTGCATAGTCACCACAAAATGTAATCAGCCGCGGTGGCTAGCTACCTGTGGCTACCGTAGCGCGATCACGTCCTCAAATCTTAGCTGATGTTCCGAATTTTTCTTATTTTTTACACCGCTCGCAGCTCGCTACTGTGCCGGCCCAGTTGGAGGACTGCCATGTGCGAGGCCCTGACATTCTGCCGCAGAATGCGTCAGATATGCGGTCCCATATATAGCTACGCCCACCCCAGCCGCCAACTAATAACTTTTGCGGTTTTTATCTTGGGCCTACTTTGTGCCCCTCCGCTTTTGGACTAACATCAAAGAAAAACAAAACAGGAGGAAACATCAGCCCATCTTATTTAGAATTTTTTCCATTTCATATTTTTTTTATCTCCATGTTTTTTATAATTTTTCTCTCCATTTTATTCTTTGTCTTTTTATACATTTTTATCTTGTTTTTTATTTTACTTTTTCTATTGACTATTATATCTTTTTTTATTGTAATATATCAGTATTTTCTAAATAATATAAACATATATGCAAAAGAAGTTGGTAAAATTTTCAGATATTTTCCTTTTCAAAAGAATAAATGAACATATATTTTTTTTATAGGAACAATTTGTAAATACCGAAGAAATGGAGAAAGTGTCCTCCGGGAACACAATGAACAACATTAGCATGTGATAACATTTTATGTTATATACACTAATATTTATATCGGGGTATTTCAACACTTTTAAAATTTTACACTATCTGTTTTCTGTCTGTTACATTCGTTTATATGTTCAAATATTATTGGAAAAAAACTTCTTGAAACATAAAATTAAAATCAACTAAGGGGCGGTGCGAATGGTAGGTTCATGTGACATCCCTTAAGGCCGAGAATAAAAGCTTTGAGTTTTTGTTTTTCTGAGATCATTGCGGACAAGTGTTCGAACAAGTGATGGCGAGACTGACGACTTCCCAATTAAGATAGGACTACATCAAGGATCAGCTTTGATCCTTTACCTTTTTACCTTGGTGATGGATGAGGTCACAAGGGATATACAAGGAGATATACCATGGTGTATGCTCTTTGCGGACAATGTGGTGCTAGTCGTTGAGAGCCGGACAGGGGTCAACAGCAAGTTGGAGTTATGGAGGCAAACCTTGGAATCAAAAGGTTTTAGACTTAGTAGGACTAAAACCGAGTACATGAGGTGCGCTTTCAGTACTAATAGGCACGAGGAGGATGAGGATGTTAGCCTTGATGGGCAAGTGGTGCCTCAGAAGGACACCTTCCGATATTTGGGGTCAATGTTGCAGAAGGATGGGGATATCGATGAAGATGTGAACCATCGAATTAAAGCCGGATGGATGAAGTGGTGCCAAGCTTCTGGTATTCTTTGTGACAAGAGGGTTCCACAAAAGCTAAAAGGCAAGTTCTAGAGGATGGCAGTTCGACCCGCAATGTTGTATGGTGCTGAGTGTTGGCCGACTAAAAGGCGACATGTGCAACATTTAGGTGTAGCGGAGATGCGCATGTTGAGATGGATGTGTGACCACACAAGGAAGGACCGCGTCCGGAATGATGATATATGAGATAGAGTTGGGGTAGCGCCAATTGAAGAGAAGCTTGTCCAGCATCGTCTGAGATGGTTTGGGCATATTCAGCATAGGCCTCCAGAAGCCCCAGTGCACAGCGGACGGCTAAAGCATGCTGATAATGTCAAAAGAGACTGGGGTAGGCCAAACTTGACATGGGAAGAGTCCGTAAAGAGAGATATAAATGATTGGGGAATCACCAAAGAACTAGCCATGGATAGGGGTGCGTGGAAGCTTGCTATTCATGTGCCAGAACCATGAGTTGGTCGTGAGATCTTATGGATTTCACCTCTAGCCTACCCCAACTTGTTTGGGACTAAAGGCTTCGTTGTTGTTGTTGTTGTTGTTGTTGTTGTTGTTGACATCATTGTGGAGTCATGGAGGGAGCTAAGAGGAAGTCCAGTCCTCCACTTAAAAAACGTCCTACTGTCAAATTAAGACATAAAAGTCCTGCTCCAATCCTCTCACTACTTACCTCTCTTAAGCACGCCTCCCTTCCTTCCCCACAAGATGTCAAATGACATAGACGACAATAAATTTGTGCTCCCGTCCGGCTACCTGTCCTACCACTCCCGTCGTCGCCCGTCATCTTTCATCATTCTAGCGCTAGACCAGTCTGTAGGATCATTTGAGTCTAGAGGTGGAGTGAATAACACAACTTAGTTTTAGTTGCTAGAAGGCATTAATTTAAAGCTAGAGATTTTCTAAATATTAACATGCAAGACAAGAAATTGGAAGTGCAGAAGCAAACTTGCACGAAATAAATGGAGTAAGGGGAAAAGATCATAAACATATGGTGAACATACAAACACAAAGTCTTAAGGCCACATAGGTCTCGGCAACATTGCTGACAAAGAGTATACCCATCTATATCATCATGTTATGTAAAGGTAAAAGCCTCAATCTGGGTACATCTTCATATGAAGTAGGCAATCTTTGGCTTTCAAAAAATCATTGGTTTCTTCACACCATGAAGGCACATCTAGTCGATCTAAGAGGCGCACATCATACAAAGTAACAAGAGGTTGCTTTGTAAATAATCACATTCTTGTGATTCAAAAGGTTATCTATGATGTTTTGGAAGTGTGCATGGGCAGTTGAAGCACAATTTGCAAACAGTATTGTTACCCAATTTATATGTTGAACCAGAGGAGTCAAACAATGGTACTAACAACCTCGCTACTAAGTTTTGATGTATGTAGTTACACTCGCACCCAAACCTACTTTGGAAATAATCAATTTTATCGGATGCTAGGAATATGGTAATGAAGGGAAGTAACTACAAGCTAGTATGTAATGTAAACTAAAATAGAATAGTAAGTAAACTAAATGGATTGTAGGTGTAGGATTGAATAGAATGAAAGGCGGTCTAGACTTTTGGTCTCACAAGTACTAGGTGGGTGACTGAGTGGGCAAGTGGCCACGATCTATTGATTCTCAATGTGGTCTCCCAAACATCGTTACCCCCATCTGCCATTGGTGATGTAACTCAGTGTCCCCTTCTTGTAACTACGAGGCCATTTAATCATAAGCGATTAAGGCCAAAGGAAGAGATGAAGGCATTACACTCCAATGATGAAGCTAGAAAAAATTTCGTGGTGTCATATCAATGGCAATAGGATCATCTTCCATAAGTTAATAGTGATTCGTACTAAGATATTGAAGGATTCCATAAGTTCATTGGGGTCAACTCGCCAGAATGCCTACAAGGCAACGTCGTCCCTCTTACCCTTTATGTTTAACAATTACTCCATAGAAAAATAAATGTTCCCCGCCACTTATCCTAAATCTATGATATAACAACATCACATTAAGTCAGCACTTATCCATGTGCCAACCAAGTGATTAAGTGATCCCAATTAATTCACCACTTATCCTAAAAATCACCCGAGGGGGTAGTATTTGAATTAAGTTATTTTTGTAGATGGTTTCACTACAAAGAATGGAATACCAAAATTTACACTTGGAAGAAAAACATATGGATGGATCAACATCACGCCTATTATTAATGACTTGACAACTACAAGTCATCATCACTCCTTGCAAAAACCGACAATGCCAGCCATGTCATAAAATATATCGATTTCGGATGCAAACTTGTGCTAGCCATGGCACTAAACATTCCAGTTACTTAATGACTCACAATAAATGATGCTTTGAGTTTTCTCAATAGTATAAATCATAAAATTTTAAAAAATACAACTAATCTAGCTATCTTAGTTACTGAAGTATACACGAAACTCGTTATCATAATTGTTTTGTTTGACAACACTGTTATAGAACAATGTAATATTAGTATAACAAATAATGAGTACTACATTATTGGGTAGAATGAACACAGTTCCAAGTGACGTGTGTAGAAAAACTTGTGAGGCAAATGACCTTAACATCAAACTATTGGAAATATGCCATAGAGGCAATAAATAAAGTGTTTATTATTATATTTCCTTGTTCTTGATAATCGTTTATTGTCCATGCTATAATTGTATTGATTGGAAACACATTACATGTGTGGGTAAATAGACAACACTTTGTCCCTAGTATGCCTCTAGTGAACTAGCTCGTTAATCAAAGATGGTCAAGGGTTCCTAGCCATTGACATGTGATGTCATTTGATAACGGGATCACATCATTAGGAGAATGATGTGATGGACAAGACCAAAACTACAAACGTAGCATATGATCGTGTCAGTTTATTGGTACTGTTTTTTGCATGTCAAGTATATGTTCCTATGACCATGAGATCATGTAACTCATGGACACCGGAGGAGTGCCTTGTGTGTATCAAACGTTGCAACGTAACTGGGTGACTATAAAGGTGCTCTACAGGTATCTCCGAGGGTGTCTGTTGAGTTGGCATGGATCAAGATTGGGATTTGTTACTCCGTGTGACGGAGAGGTATCTCAGGGCCCACTCGGTAATACAACATCACAATAAGCCTTGCAAGCAATGTGACTAAATGTTAGTCACGGGATCTTGTATTACGGAACGAGTAAAGAGACTTGCCGGTAACGAGATTGAACTAGGTATGGAGATACTGACGATCGAATCTCGGGCAAGTAACATACCGAAGAACAAAGGGAACAACATACGGGATTAACTGAATCCTTGGCATAGAGGTTCGACCGATGAAGATCTTCGTAGAATATGTAGGAACCAATATGGGAATCCAGGTCCCACTATTGGTTATTGACCGTAGAGGTGTCTCGGTCATGTCTACATAGTTCTCGAAACCGCAGGGTCTGCACACTTAAGGTTTGGTGACATTTCGGTAGTATAGAGTTATGTATGGTGGTGACCGAAGGTTTTTCGGAGTACTAGATGAGATCTCGGACGTCATGAGGAGCTCCGGAATGGTCCGGAGGTAAAGACTGATATATAGGAAGTCCCATTTTGGTCGCCGGAAAAGTTTCGGGCTAATCGGTAATGTACCGGGAGTGCCGATAGTGTACAGGGAGACCACCGGGAGGGGTATTTCGACCCAACAGGCTTCATGGGCTGTGGGAGAGTAAATACCAGCCCTTTGTGGGCTGGTGGAAGTCCCACACAAGGCCCATGCGACTGGGAGAAAAGGCCCAAAGGGAAAAAGGTGGAAAAAGGCCAAAAAAAGGAGGAATCCTAGTCCTACTAGGATTGGAGGAGGAGTCCTCCTCTCCTCCCCACTTCGGCCGAATCAAAGGAGGCTTGGCCCTTGCGCCAAGCCACTCCTCCCTCCCTCCTATATATACTAGAGGATTTTAGGGTTTTGGCACAGAATTTTCAGCAACGTGCTATCTGTTCCTCCAGTGCATAGTTTCTCCTCTAGATCGGATTTCTGCAGTGCTTAGGCGAAGCCCTGCCGGAATAGCTCCACCGCCGGAGCGCCGTCACGCTGTCGGAGAAATCTTCTTCCTCTCCTCTCCCTCTTGCTGGATCAAGACGGTGGAGATCGTCATCAAGCTACACGTGTGCTGAACGCGGAGGTGCCGTCCATTCGGCGCTAGATCGGAAGGACCGTGATCAAGTTCGTGGGACGGATCGTGATCAAGTTCGCGGGAAGGATAGTGGTTGGATCGCAGGACGGATCGTGATTCGATCGCGGGACGCTCGCGATTTGGATCACGAAGACGTTCGACTACACCAACCGCGTTTCTTAACGCTTCCCGCTTAGCGATCTACAAGGGTATGTAGATTCACTCTCCCTCTCGTAGATGCTCATCACCATGGATAGGTCTTGCGTGAACGTAGGAAAAATTTTGTTTCCCATGCAACGTTTCCCAATAGTGGCATCATGAGCTAGGTCTATGTGTAGATGAGATCTCGAGTAGAACACAAAGAGTTTGTGGGCGTTGATGCTTAGATTGCTTCCTCCCTTGGTCGTGTTTTGGTTCAGCGGTATTGTGAGATGAAGCGGGCCGGACCAACATTACTCATACGCTTACGAGAGACCGGTTCCTCAAACGCAACTTGTTGCATAGATGGCTTGCGGGTGCCAGTTTCTCTCACTTTAGTTGGATCGGATTCGACAAAGGCGGTCCTTGAGAAGGTTGAAAAGCAACTAGTGTATCACCATTGTGGTTTTTGCGTAGATGAGAATTGTTCTTGCTAGATACCCGTAGCAGCCACGTAAAACATGCAACAACAATTAGAGGACGTCTAACTTGATTTTGCAGGGTATGTTGTGATATGATATGGCCAATTACATGATGTGATATATGTGATGTATGAGATGATCATGTGATGTATAGATTATCATGACTTGCATGTCGATGAGGGCGGCAACCGGCAGGAGCCATAGGGTTGTCTTTATTATTGTATGACCTGCGTGTCAATCATTAAGCTATGTAATGCTTTACTTTATCGCTAAACGGTAGCAATAGTAGTAGAAGCATGTTGGGCGCGACAACCCTGATGGCGACACGTTGATGGAGATCAAGATGATGGAGATCATGGTGTCGTGCCGGTGACGATGGAGATCATGCCGGTGCTTTCAAGATGGAGATCAAAAGCACAAGTTCATGGACATATCATGTCACTTATGATTTGCATGTGATGTTAATCCTTTTATGCACCTTGTTTTGCTTAGGACGACGGTAGCATTATAAGGTGATCCCTCACTTAAATTTCAAGATGAATTGTCTTCTCCCCGAGTGTGCACCGTTGCGAAAGTTCATCGTGTTGAGACACCACGTGATGATCAGGTGTGATAGACTCTACGTTCACATACAATGGATGCAAGCCAGTGTTGCACATGCAGAACACTCGGGCTAAACTTGACGAGCCTAGCATGTACAGACATGGCCTCGGAACACGAGAGACCGAAAGGTCGAACATGAGTCATATAGTAGATATGATCGACATGATGATGTTCACCATTGAAACCACCTCAACTCACGTGATGATCGGACTTGAGTTGGTGAATATGGATCATGTGACACTCAGATGACCTGAGGGATGTCAATTTGAGTGGGAGCTTTAGTAATTTGATTAACTAAACTCATTATCTTGAACAATAGTCTAAGCAACCTTTGCATATTTATGTTGTAGATCAATGGCTCGCACAGTAGCACCCCTGAATTTTAATGCGTTCCTAGAGAAAGCTAAGTTGAAAGATGATGAAGCAACTTTGTTGACTGGGCCCGTAATCTGAGGATTATCCTCACGGCTTCCCAGAAATCATATGTCCTTGATGCACCGCTTGGTGACCAACCAGAACACATGACCTCTGAAGACGTTAAGAACGTTTGGGAGGCACGTTCTGGAGATTACTCAATAGTTCAGTGTGCAATATTGTATGGCTTAGAACCGAGACTTCAAAGACGTTTTGAACGTCATGGAGCATATGAGATGTTCCAGGAGTTGAAGTTTATCTTTCAGAAGAATACCCGGATCGAGAGGTATGAGACCTCCGATAACTTCTATGCTTGCAAGATGGAGGAGAATGGGTCTATCAGTGAACATATACTCAGAATGTCTGGGTATGCGACTCATCTAGCGGAGTTGGGAATTGCCCTTCCGTCAGAGGCGATCACTGACAGAGTTCTTGAATCACTGCCACCTAGTTACAAGAGCTTTGTGATGAACTATAACATGCACGGGATGAACAAGTCAGTCGCCGAGCTGTTTGCGATGCTGAAAGTCGCTGAGTCTGAAATCCAGAAAGAACATCAAGTGTTGATGGTCAATAAAACCACTAGTTTCAAGAAGAATGGCAAGGGAAAGGGCAAGAAGGGTAAAACCAAGAAGGATGGCAAAGCAGATGCTACTCCTATAAAGAAGCCCAAGCATGGACCTAAGCCAGAAACTGAGTGCTTTCATTACAAGGGAACTGGTCACTGGAAGCGGAACTGCCCCAAGTACCTGGCTGACAAGAAGGCGAACAACGACAAACAAGGTATATATGATATACATGTTATTGATGTGTACCTTACTAGCTCTCATTGTAGTGCCTGGGTATTTGATCTGATCGAGGAGGTGAATATCTGAGATCTGATCGAGGAGGTGAATATCTGAGTTATGAGTTTGGCAGTCACTTAAGACAATGTGGAATTGTTTCACAGTTGACACCGCCCAGAACACCACAGCGTAATGGTGTGTCCGAACGTCGTAATCAAACCTTATTAGATATGGTGCAATCTATGATGTCTCTTGCTGATTTGCCACTATCGTTTTGGGGTTATGCATTAGAGACAGTTGTATTCACTTTAAATAGGGCACCATCAAAATCCGTTGAGACGACGCCATATGAAGTATGGTTTGGCAAGAGACCAAAGTTGTCATTTTTTAAAGTTTGGGGATGTGATGCTTATGTCAAAAAGCTTCAGCCTGAAAAGCTGGAACCCAAAGCGGAGAAATGCGTCTTCATAGGATACTCGAAAGAGACAGTCGGGTATACCTTCTATCTCGATCTGAAGGCAATGTGTTTGTTGCTAAGAATGGAACATTTCTTGAGAAAGAGTTTCTCTCGAAAGAATTGAGTGGGAGGAAAATAGAGCTTGATGAGGTTATTGAACCTTTACTTCAACCAGAAAGTAGCGCAGCGCAGAAAGATGTTTCTGTGGAACCTACGACGGTAGAAGAAGAAGTTAATGATGATGATCATGAAGCTTCGGATCAAGCTACTATTGAACCTCGTAGGTCGACAAGGGCACATACTACTCCTGAGTGGTACGGCAACCCTGTCTTGGAGGTCATGTTATTGGACAACAATGAACCTACGAGCTATGAAGGAGCAGTGATGGGCCCGGATTCCGATAAATGGTTCGAGGCCATGAAATCCGAGATGGGATCCATGTATGAAAACAAAGTATGGACTTTGGAAGTATTACCTGAAGGGCGAAAGGTCATTCAGAACAAATGGATCTTTAAGAAGAAGACAGACGCGGACGGTAATGTGACCATCTATAAAGCTCGACTTGTGGCAAAGGGTTTTTCACAAGTTCAAGGAGTTGACTACGATGAGACCTTCTCACCCGTAGCGATGCTTAAGTCTGTCAGAACCATGTTGGCAATAGCTGCTTATTTCGACTATGAAATTTGGCAGATGGATGTCAAAACAGCGTTCCTCAACGGTTTCCTTGAGGAAGAGTTGTATATGATGCAACCAGAAGGTTTTGTCGATCCAAAGAATGCTGACAAAGTTTGCAAACTCCAGCGATCCATTTATGGGCTGGTGCAAGCATCTCGGAGTTGGAATGAGCGTTTTGATGAGGTGATCAAAGCGTTTGAGTTTATACAAGTTTATGGAGAAGCTTGTATTTACAAGAAAGTGAGTGGGAGCTCTATAGCGTTTCTAGTATTATATGTGGATGACATATTGCTAATTGGAAACAATATAGAAATGCTGGAAAGCATGAAGGAATATTTGAACAAGAGTTTTTCAATGAAGGACCTAGGAGAAGCTGCTTTCATATTAGGCATTAAGATCTATAGAGATAGATCGAGACGCTTAATAGCACTTTCACAGAGCACATACCTTGATAAAGTTTTGAAGAAGTTCAAAATGGATCAGTCCAGGAAGGGGTTCTTGCCTGTGTTACAAGGTGTGAAGTTGAGTAAGACCCAATGCCCAGTGACTGCAGAAGATAGAGAAAAGATGAGTGTCATCCCCTATGCTTCAGCCATAGGCTCTATCATGTATGCAATGTTGTGCACAAGACCCGATGTCAGCCTTGCCATAAATATGGCCGGAAGGTTCCAAAGTGATCCTGGAATGGAGCACTGGGCAGCGGTCAAGAATATCCTTAAATACTGAACAGGACTAAGAAAATTTTTCTCGTTTATGGAGGTGATGAAGAGCTCGTCGTAAAGGGTTACATGGATGCAAGCTTTGACACTCATCTGGATGACTCGAAGTCACAACCGGATATGTATTTATTCTCAACGGGGGAGCGGTAAGCTGGTGCAGTTCCAAGCAAAGCATGGTAGTCGATTCTACATGCGAAGCGGAGTACATCGCAGCCTCGGAGGCGGCGAAGGAAGGTGTCTGGATGAAGCAGTTCATGACAGATCTTGGAGTAGTGCCTAGTGCACTAAATCCAATGAACATGTTCTGTGATAACACTGGTGCCATTGCTCTGGCCAAGGAACCAAGGTTTCACAAGAGGACCAGACACATAAAGTGACGCTTCAACTCCATCCGCGATTACATCGAGGAGAAGGACATAAATATTTGCAAAGTGCACATGGATCTGAATGTTGCAGACCCGTTGACTAAACCTCTTCCAAGGGCTAAACATGATCAACACCATAACTGCATGGGTGTTCGATTCATTACAATGTAAATCACATAGTGATGTGAACTAGATTATTGACTCTAGTGCAAGTGGGAGACTGTTGGAAATATGCCCTAGAGGCAATAAATAAAGTGTTTATTATTATATTTCCTTGTTCATGATAATCGTTTATTGTCCATGCTATAATTGTATTGATTGGAAACACATTACATGTGTGGGTAAATAGACAACACTTTGTCCCTAGTATGCCTCTAGTGAACTAGCTCATTAATCAAAGATGGTCAAGGTTTCCTAGCCATTGACATGTGATGTCATTTAATAACGGGATCACATCATTAGGAGAATGATGTGATGGACAAGACCCAAACTACAAACGTAGCATATGATCGTGTCAGTTTATTGCTACTGTTTTCTGCATGTCAAGTATATGTTCATATGACCATGAGATCATGTAACTCACGGACACCGGAGGAGTGTTTTGTGTGTATCAAACGTCGCAACGTAACTGGGTGACTATAAAGGTGCTCTACAGGTATCTCCGAGGGTGTCTATTGAGTTGGCATGGATCAAGATTGGGATTTGTTACTCCGTGTGACGGAGAGGTATCTCAGGGCCCACTCGGTAATACAACATCACAATAAGCCTTGCAAGCAATGTGACTAAATGTTAGTCATGTGATCTTGTATTACGGAACGAGTAAAGAGACTTGCCGGTAACGAGATTGAACTAGGTATGGAGATACCGACGATCGAATCTCGGGCAAGTAACATACCGAAGAACAAAGGGAACATCATACGGGATTAACTGAATCCTTGACATAGAGGTTCGACCGATGAAGATCTTCGTAGAATATGTAGGAACCAATATGGGCATCCAGGTCCCGCTATTGGTTATTGACCATAGAGGTGTCTCGGTCATGTCTACATAGTTCTCGAACCCGTAGGGTCTGCACAATTAAGGTTTGGTGACGTTTCGGTAGTATAGAGTTATGTATGATGGTGACCGAAGGTTCGGAGTCCCGGATGAGATCCCAGACGTCACAAGGAGCTCCGGAATGGTTCGGAGGTAAAGATTGATATATAGGAAGTCCCATTTTGGTCGCCGGAAAAGTTTCAGGCTAATCGGTAATGTACCGGGAGTGCCGGTAGTGTACCGGGAGACCACTGGGAGGGGTATTTCGACCCAAGAGGCTTCATGGGCTGTGGGAGAGTAAATACCAGCCCTTTGTGGGCTGGTGGAAGTCCCACACAAGGCCCATGCGGCTGGGAGAAAAAGCCCAAAGGGAAAAAGGTGGAAAAGGGCCAAAAAAAAGGAGGAATCCTAGTCCTACTAGGATTGGAGGAGGAGTCCTCCTCTCCTCCCCACTTCGGCCGAATCAAAGGAGGCTTGGCCCTTGCGCCAAGCCTCTCCTCCCTCCCTCCTATATATACTAGAGGATTTTAGGGTTTTGGCACAGAATTTTCAGCCACGTGCTACCCGTTCCTCCAGTGCATAGTTTCTCCTCTAGATCGGATTTCTGCAGTGCTTAGGCGAAGCCCTGTCGGAATAGCTCCACCACCATCGCCGGAGTGCCGTCACGCTGCCCGAGAACTTTTCTTCCTCTCCGCTCCCTCTTGCTGGATCAAGACGACGGAGATCGTCATCAAGATGCACGTGTGCTGAACGCGGAGGTGCCGTCCGTTCGGCGCTAGATCGGAAGGACCGTGATCAAGTTCATGGGATGGATCGTGATCAAGTTCGCGGGACAGATCGTGATTGGATCGCGGGACGGATCGTGATTGGATCGTGGGATGCTCGGCGATTTGGATCGCGAAGACGTTCGACTACACCAACCGCATTTCTTAACGCTTCCCGCTTAGCGATCTACAAGAGTATGTAGATTCACTCTCCCTCTCGTAGATGCTCATCACCATGGATAGGTCTTGCGTGAACGTAGGAAATTTTTTGTTTCCCATGCAACGTTTCCCAACACAAACTATGTTGAATTGTGTCAAACCATATTAAAAAATAGTCATTTTTAAATACTAGAATTTTTAATTAGGAATGAGAAAAACAGAAACCTAAAATGAATAATGGAGTGCATTTTTTGTTTGAATGTAACTGGTTGTCGAGAATAATTATATTAACAATATCCAAACAAGAGAATCTAATTTGTTATTAACTAATTACTTATCAACGAATGATAATTCATGTTTATATGTTAACTAAGAATTTCATATTATGAAGTGTGAAATATCTATGCTCGTGTGATAATTAAAAGTACAATCAAATTGTGCATAATTCAGCTCATTTAATGATACTTTTCCTTTCTAAAAGAGTTAATCACCCCTTACACTGTTCAGTTTGTTACTTGGCTTTCTTGTTAAATTTTATATGTGTGAGAAGTCCCACGAGTATGTATTATTTGTAGTGTTGGATAGCCAATGAACAAGTGATATGCCCTGCCTTCATATTATTTCATAGAATAATCTAAACTATAAGTATTTACATTCCCCAATCTATTCTTTGACAAGAAGATTCGTGTAATGCTTGAAATGATGCACACATCACATGGCTCTACAAAGCTATGCACCGTATGCCAACAAACACCAAAGTTGGAAACTAATTATATAGATAACATCAAGAGCTCATCATTTCAAGCTGGACATAAATTTGGAAATATAAAGAAGTCCTGTCAATCTTTAGTGTTGACACGATGTCTTATCATTTGCGGTTTATCAGCTGGAAGATCAAAACCATTAATGGTAGCACCAATCTTTCAAGGAGCACACATCACTCACTGGGATTTTTGCATCCATCTGTTATAACTAGACATCATGATGTTCTTTTCAAAAACCGCTTACTTTTTTTTTGCATGCACGGTAACTATATATCACATATTTGTTTTAGCAAACTACTAGTTGAGTATTTGGACCAATGTCCACAAAGCCCACTATCAAAACCCACCCACATAAATTACACTCACACTCCACTAAACCCGACATATCACAACCTGGAAAAAAAAACATCCATCCCTCTGTGCACCTCACTCTCCACGCCCACTTTCTTCCCATCTCATTCACCTTTTCTCCATCTCGCATGGCAGTCAGACCATACCTATGTGGTGCATATGTCGAGTCACTCATCTTTTGGTCACAAGTGCACTTAGAACCGGCTTCGACGGAACGTATGTCACCGACCCCCTACATGTGACAAATCCGACGCAACCACTGATGACTTCTCCATGCCCTCCTAGCCACCCGCCCGAGCGGCAGAGGTGATGCCTCTCATGAGCATTGTAGTTGACACGTCTTCTCAATCTTCACGCAACTGGATTTGGTGGTGGTGCATATCTCCAAGGAGGAGGTGTATGAATCTTTCATAGCTACAAGCTCGATCGTAGTCCAAGAGTGTGTGGATGTTTTTTTTACCCCTCATCGTACACGAGTGTTTCGAAAAGTCAGCGGCGGCTTCTATCATTGCTTAGAAGAAGGTATTGGAACCTATGAGATAGGTATACTTACATGAAGTAACTGTGTGAAGGGGCAATGCACGGAAGAACATATGCAAAAAGTCTCTTCACTGAATGTCTTTTGTGGTAGCATGTTCATTTTATCTAGCGTGTCCATATATACATGAAGCGAGCTTTGATCGATCATACTAGTACTGAGTTGCATTGCACCGGCCTGGAGTTTCCAAATACTATGTTTAGGCAATTCCTCCACGCGCACACACACACATCCATGTTCCAACTAAAATAAAACATGTCTAGGACACATCTAGATGTGACATAGTTATTGTACATCTAAATGACTAAATCAAGCATAAAAAAAAGGAAAAGAAAATGAGTTTGTCTAAGACTCATCTAGATGTGACATAGTTATGTCACATCTAAAATAATGGTTTACTATTTGTGTTATTGTTTTTGGCCTGTAGCTTGTTCGGACAAATTGTCCGTCCGTGTCGCGTAGGTAGAGTTTCTTTACCTTCACACCAATTGGACCAGCCCTCTCATGGTCGTACGTGCTGGGCTACCTTTCTTTTTTCAGGTCAAGCTGGACAACCAATTAGTCCCTACGACTTGATCAGTAACACTGCCCATGTTGTTTTCTTTTAGTTCTACGTTATTTCTTCTTTTGAGCTGCATGATTTTTCTCTTTTGATAACATGTCATGTATTATTGTGTTGCAAAAAAGCACACCAAATACGGTCTGTTCTATGCAGGACTAAAAAAATGTCTCCTACAACTAAAAATACTGTTTGTAGATTAGAAAATATTTATAAATTATAACTAAATTAATGAGATAAAAATGTTTTTTAAAATTTATCATAAATTTAAAAGCTATGTTAAAAATCAAGAATTGTGAATTTAATGGTCATTGTATCTAGAAAATGTTCATTGCGCATTTAGAAAAATCATTCAACATTATGAAATATTTATTCCATATTTATGAAATGTTAAGCTTGTATTTATAAAATGTTTGTTAATTTTCAAATGGTATATGAATTATTAAAAATCATAAATTTAAAAGGTGTTAATAAATTAAATATTTTTCACGAAAATATGTCTAATTATTTTCTAAAAAATTGTCCACGAATTTTAAATATAATAAATAATTTAAAAGAAATTGCAGATAAAAATTGTTCATGAAATTAAAAAGTCGGACAAACATTCATTAATTTGAAATGATGTTTATGAATCTGAAAAAAGTTCATGAATTTTAAATCACAAATTTAAGAAAATCATGTGCTTACAGAAAACTTCACAATTTTAAGAAAATTTCGTGAATTTTGTCAGAAAATTCAAAAAAGGAATAACAATAAAGGAAAAGGAAAAAATAAACATTTAAAAAAATTGGTGTACATGCAACTCGCCGACAACCCCCTTACCGCTGTCGGTTGTAGTGACATTGGGGTCATGTAGGTCTAGTTGAATTATAACACTTCTAGTTGCGTATTAAGGATGGACTTGCACCTAGGCCAAAAGGTGGGTCTAGTTGCTTGTCGGGGTGGAGTTGCAATTAGGACAAAAAGGTCACCATCCCCCCTAGTTTTGTGCCAAGGATGGACTTTCAACTGGGACAAAAATGGGTCGGGCCTAGTCGTTGCGTATCGAGGATGGAGTCGAATTGGGGAAAATGGGTCCGCGCCAGTTACGTATCAAGAGTGGAGTTGCAACAAAGATAAAATTGGTTGATTCAACAGTTTCATATCGAGGGTGGACTTGCAACTAGGACAAAAAAAGGTGGGCCTAGTTGCATGTCGGGGGTGGAGTTGCAACTGCGACAAAGGGTCACCCCCATGTTGTGTGTCTAGGGTGGACTTCCTACTGTGACAAAATAGGGTCGGGCCTAGTTGCATGTCGAGGGTGGAGTTGCAACTGGGACAGAAATGAGTCAGGCCCGAGTTTTGTACCGAGGGTGGAGTTGCAACTAGAATAGAAATGGGTCGTCTCGGTTGCGTATCGAGTATGAAGTTGCAACTGAGACAAAACTAGTCTCCCCCAGTTATGTATCGAGAATTGACTTGCAACTAGGAACCAAAAAAGGGGCCCCAATTGCATTTCGGGGGTGGAGTTGCAATTGGGACAAAGAAAGGGACCAGGTCTCGGTTGTGTGTCGAGGTGTGGACTTGCAATCATGATAAAAACATGGGGTAGCCCCCGATTGTGTATCGAGGGTGGACTTGAAATTGAGACAAAAGCAATCCCTAGTTACGGGTTGATGGTGGACTTGCAACTGAGGCAAAAAAAATTGGGATCGGTTGTGAGCCGGTGGACTTCCAAACTTGAGCAAAAAAGGGATCGAAAACTCCAGTCAAATGTCAATGATGGACTTGCAACTAGAAAAAGGGTCATCCTGGTGTGAATTGATGATGGTTTACAACTTGGATGAGAGAAGGGTAGAGCCATGTTACAAGTCGAAGGTGGACATGCAAATGGGTCAAAAAGTCGAGCCTAGTTGCGAGTCAAGTGTGGACTTGCAACTTTTGAAAAAGATGAAGGGCCTAGTTGCATGTCAATGGTGGACTCGCAACTGGGACAAAAAATTGGTTCGGGCCCAGTTGCGAGTGAAGGGTGGACTTGCAACTTGGATGAAAACAAAACACATGCCCAGTTGCGAGTGAAGCGTAGACTTGCAACTCGGACAACTGCAATTCTAATTATGTGTGGAGAATGGACTTGCAACTAGGTTGAAAAACAAACAACAATCACAATTTCAAGTCACGCATGTACTTGTAACTAAGATGAAAAACAAACTATGAGGCTAGTTGCAGGTCAAAGATGAACTAGCAACTGGGACAACTATACAAAACTACGATACGAGTTGCAAGTAAATCTCTTACTTGCAACTGGGATGAAAACAAACAACCCAGTTGCGAGTCGAGGTGGACTTGCAACTGGGACAACTACGAAACTACAAGCCCAGTTGCGAGTCAAGATTGGACATGCATTTGGGATGACACGAACTATTGGCCTAGTTGTGAATCAAGGGCGGACCTAGAACGGGGACAACTACAAAAACTATGATGCCACTTGCGAGTTGAGGGTGGGCTTGCAAGTCGGACAACTAAGAAACTACGAGCCCATTTGCGATACAAGGGTCAACTTGCCACTCGGATGACATAAATTATGGGTCTAATTGCGAGTCAAATGGTGGACCCCGTGACTATGATGAAAAACAATACACTGGCCGAGATGCAAGTCATGGGTGGGCTCGGGACTAGGATGAAACAAACTACGGGCCTAGTTGTGAGACAAGGGTGACTTGCAACTGGGATAATTATAGAACTATGATAGGAATTGCCAGTCGAGGATGGACTTGCAACTAGGAGTATGGGACAACAACGAAACTATGGGCTCAGTTGCGAGTCGAGGGTGGACTTGCAACTGGAACAACTACGAAACTACAAGCCTAGTTGCGAGTCAAGGATGAACTTACAACTAGAATGAAATAAATTACGAGCCTAGTTATGAGTCAAAAGCGTACTTGCAACTGGGACAATTACATAAAACTATGATACTATTTGCAAGTCGACGATGGAATTTCAACTCAGACAATAACAAACTACTAGCTGAGTTGCGAGTCGAGCATGGACTTTTAACTGAGACAATAACGAACTACGAGTCTAGTTGTAGGTCAAGCGTGGACTTCCAACTAGGTTGAAATGCAAAACACATGCCCATTTTCGAGTCGAGGATGGAATCTACAAATTCTTCACCAGATCACAAAATACACACAATGGAAACAAATAAAAAAGAAACGGGCCAACCCCCCCCCCCAATGGCATATATGGGCCATGTGAAAAGAAACATGAGAATAGACCGACACATAACAAAACAGGACAAGAGGACGCGCGACAAAAAAGAACAAGCTGACACGACGCGCATAATCAAGTTTGTGTGAATATTAAAGCAAACAAATTGGACGGTTATAGGCTTAGATGAGACATCATTAAATCTCAACAAAAATTGAAAAAACCATATGGCCTAAAATTAACAGAGACTAAGTCCCAAACAAAATGATAACCCAGTTGCGGGACACATGCGCCACCTGATGCGAAACAACAGCGCGTGGGAGTCAGACAAAAAAATCTTGAAGCTTTTGATCTGACGGTAGAAAAGTTAGCCGACAGTCGATACAGATTAACAGTTTGGCTAGGCAAAATTTAAACCCAATGGCGTCATTCCTGATAAAGGAAAAAAAGAAGAAGAATGGACTGATTAAATTGCAGCCCGGCAGGCATGAAAATGCAGTACATCAAGCACTGACAACTCAAAAAAAGGAGGAAACACAAACACATAAATCCCCGCAAAAAAAACACAAACACATAAATGACTAGAAAACATGAACAAGAATGTACAGAGAGCACTAGTGCAGGGTCAACAACACTGCATGTGTCGTGCAAAAAAACATGAATCTTGACTTCTTGAGATATATAGAGCAAAAAGAGAAAAACAAACAAAAAGATGAATATCACCGCCTACAGGAAACAATGGAACAACCCAGTCTAAGACACATGCATGGAGGGGCAAAAAAAAGGCCTATAGCCCATGCAGACAGGGAGCGGTACACAGCAGTCTATCACGAACAACGACCATGGCCTGTGCAAAAAAAAATAGCAACGGAAAAAGGGATTTCGTTAGAGCTAGCATGGAGCACCAATCTTGAAGCTTTTAGATCTTGTGGTAGGGAGGTTAGATGTGACATAATTAATTCTCATCTAGATGTGAATTAGTAAATCCGAAAGAAAATATCCACACGAATCTCCACGCAAGATCAATGATATAGGACTTAGATGTACAATACTTATCTCACATCTAGATGTGTTTTAGCAAAACCGATAAAACAAACCCATCATTTATTGATCCCACAATAAATTTGTACATATAGTTTCATTGTTGGGTAAATAACGTTATTGAAGTAAATATTAGTAGTATCTTCCTCACTTGCAAACTCAATAAACCACCGACATAGTATATAATGGAGATATGATCACTACAGGAAAAATAAATAAAGCTGAGTATATATTGACATACTCGGCGAAGTAGAACTTTTTTTTTTGAGGGAAGAACTGAATATATAATGAAGATATGATCGTTCAAAAAATATGGGAATGAAACAAGTAGCACTGGATCACATACACATACATATACAAATGTATTAACAAGCAAGTCTAAGATCGATCGATCGAAACATACATGCATAGTATATCAACTATCAATTGGACCATTTGAATGTACGTATGACTGACTGACTAGCACACAAACTATTATTGATCATACCCCAAAACGAAATCCTGCAGATTCATGGAGTTTCCGCCTTGGAGCTGCAGCTGGCCGCCTGTCGTGGGAACATAGTGATCGCAAGACGCCATCCACGTTGAGAACTTCTCGTCGGCACCGACGACGGCACCTCCATCCGGGCACTGCAGCTCCGGCAGCGGAGGAACTCCGCCTTGAAAAGCTCCGGCCGCAGCAAGCTGTTTACTGTAGAGGAAGTCGTACAGCTCGTCGACGTGGCCGTAGCCGAAGCCACCACCTACCGTAGACCCCGAGCTCAGCTCGACGGTACTGGCCACTCCAGCGGACTCGACGGCAGGGGAGCCAAACCCTAGCTTGGAGGATCGCTCCTCGAAACTTCCAGGCACCGGCATGTCGTAGCTCGCGCCGGCGGAAGGGTTTATCTGTTGCTCGGCTTCGACGACGGCTGCCGCGGCGAGAGGGTGACCGTGACCGACAGTCGTCATGGCAAAGGCGTCCGTCGGTGACTCGAGCTTCGGCCACTGCGGCGGCGCGTTGCCGAACGCGCTGTAGAGTCCCTGCAGGCGCATGTGGAGCTGGATCCGCTCGAGCGCCGACGAGCTCAGTGCCGCGGTGGTGCCGTTAGCGTTCACGCCGCTGCTGCTGCCGCCGCCGCCGCCACCGCCACTGCCCGCCGCCAGGTAGGAGTAGGGCATCGGCGCGTCTTGGTTGGTGCGCTGCAGGCGGCGGGAGGGCGCGCGCTTGCCGAGGAGCTTCTTCTTGAGCTTGGTGTTCCAGTAGTTCTTGATGTCGTTGTCCGTTCTCCCCGGCAGCTGCGCCGCGATGATCGACCACCTGCATCCATCCATCCATTAGTTAACACTAGAAGCAATTCCAGTGCATCTGGCTAGGGGATTGATAGATATGAGATTGATGGACCAGGGGAAGTTAAACTGGGATTTTGTGGTGGAGATTAATTAGAACATGGTACATGCGATGAGGAAGAGGAATTAGGTTAAGTGACTAGTTAATTACCTGCTGCCGATGCTAATGTAGAGGCTGCAAATGATGTGTTCCTCTTCTTCTGTGAAGTCACCGTGCTTGATGTTAGGCCTCAGATAGTTGAGCCATCTCAGCCTGCAGCTTTTGCCACACCTCTTCAGCCCTGCAATATAAATCATGCATAGATCTTCAGTGACAATTTAGCAACAATACATAATATCAGGAGGTTAATTACAACAAGAACAAATGATTGAATTGACAATACAACAATTAATTAGCCAGTGATTGACACTAAGCATGCACAGCAAAGTATAATTAAGGCCGAGCGAATCACATGTTCTTACTTCATGCAATTACCATGTTTCCATATTTTATACTAGTAGAGAAAGGAAAGTTGCTTCTTTGTCAAGATGATCGATCCCATCTAACTAGATCTGTCACCCTAGGACAAACAAATAGGCCAAACCAATGGATGGATGGAACATCATACTGGCTTTCTTTCCATCAGAAGTTTAAACTAACTGTAATTCCATTGGTTGCAACTGAAAAGCTACAGCTAGCTAGCTTGAATCAGGTACCAAACCCCAGTGTGGAACCATACAGATAACACCAACATTGGCCCTGGCTCAAGGTGGATGGATCAGAAAAAGGAGGTGGATATGCTTAGAAAGCTGAAATCAAGAGGGCACAAATATATCTATCATGTAAACATGTTTGCTTTCGGATTGACTAAACGTGAAAAAGAGAAACAGTGGTGGTACTGGCTATGGGTAGTTCCTAGCTCCGGGTAGTAGCTTGGTAGATATATCCATGTCTTGCAGCATTAATACTGGCCTATTTATGGGAAAGAAGAGACAGATCAGACTTGGCCAAATCGAGGAAAAAGGGAGTGGGAGGGGTGGGGGTGCAATTAGAATTCGTGCAATTACGCGCGAGATTAGGTTGGACTGTTCAAGGCAGGAGCTGGTCAATCAAAGGTCGGCAAGGGAAAAAGAAGACCACCGGCCGGCCGGCCACCGCCCAGCGATATACTACTATAGTACTCAGGGGTTGAAGAAGAGAAAGACAAGAGGGGACGTACCGATCTTCTGCGGCAGGGCGATCCAGTTGCCGCCGGTGCCGTTCTCGTCGATGTAGGCCTTGAGCTTGGCGTCCTCCTCCGGCGACCACGGCCCTTTCTTCACCGTCGCCTTGTCGCAGCACGGCGCCCTCCCCATGGCCACCCGGTGGGATCGGTAGTCGATCGATCGATCACCTCCTCCCGATGAGACAGCAGCAGCAAGCCGGCCGGAGAAGAGATCGAGGATCAACCGAGAGCCCGATCGAGCAGTAGAAGCGGCGGCGATGGATGTAGGTAGCTGCGTTGGAGTACTGGGGCGGCTGTTGGACTGGGGATGGAGTAGCTAGTGACGGGTGTGTGGGTTTGGGAAGAGACGAGGAAGGCGATGTGCGGGGCTTTATAGCCGGGATGGCACGGACAGCGGGAGAGAAACGCGGGGGTGCCTGGCTCTGGCCGCGCGCGCGCCTTGCCTTGTGCCTTGTGATGTGACGGTTGCTTGCGCAGGGACAACGGGGTCCGGTCCTCTCCTCCCCAGGGCTTCTCCTACCATGCACGCACCACCCAGGATCTTCTCTGCCCAACAAACTCCGCCCCTTTTCTTAGAGAGAACTTTGCGTGCACACGTTTTGGTCACCATGGGGCTAAATGTCATGTTTTGACCCTTTTACGAAAGTTGATCGAAATTAATTTGTCAAAATTTAGGTATCTGATCCTTTTCCTACCGTCGGGGTTCACGACAGTAGGGTATAACAGCCTATCAAGAAAACCCTGACGGTAAGGGTGCACGCCCTACCGTAAACTTTTCCTATGTATCAGATACAGTGCGTGTTGGCACCTACCGCCGGGCACCTCGGTGGTAGGGTTGTACAGGCTACCGTCAGCCTGTTTGGCGATAGGGGTACGTCGTGCTGACATGGATAAATTTCCTACCGTGAGGGACCTCGGCGGTAGGCTGTTATACCCTACCGCCATGGACCCCGACGATTGGAAAAGGGTTAGATTTCGAAATTTTTATAAACCAGGGTCAGATCTCGATCAACTTTCATAAAAAGGTCAAACACGAAATTTTGGCCATTCAGAAATGATGTGCATTTTTTTCGAGAAAACTTTCGATCTATTTCATCAACTGCCAAGAAGGTAGTATAAAGAACACCAGGCATAAGAATTACATCCAGGTCCAGGTCCATAGATCACCTAGCGACGACTACAAGCACTGAAGCAAGCAGAAGGCACGCCGCCGTCATCGCCCCTCTCATCTCGCAGCCAAGAAAACATTATTGTAGTAGATAATAAGAAAGTCGTCGTGCTAAGATCCCATAGGGCCATCGCACCAGAACATCAACTACCGCTAATGAAGAGAAGTCTAGATCGAAAAGATCCAACCTGCGGACACATAGAATTAGAACGAACGAAGACCGGATCCAAGCGGACACCGAAGACAAACGCCGACCTGATCCCACGAGGTCCATCGGAGACACACCTCGACACGCCCTCCGACGATGCTAGAAGCAACGCCGGGATGGGGGCTAGATGGGGAGGACCTTGTTCCATCTTCAAGAGGTTGCCTCCCGCTCGTCTTCTTCAGCATGACACAAACCCTAACAAAGCTAAAAAAATACCTAAAAACAGAGCACTCCCACTAGCAAGGGTGGGTATCCACCGCGCCTCCATGATACAAGGACCAAAACAGACGAGCGGACCGACGGCGATGCCGGTGAGAAGCAGGGAAACCCTAGCTGAGAGGTTGCAAGGGGCAGAAGCAGAGGGGTACAAGAAATTATGTGCATTTTTGACGAGAAGAAGACGAATCTCTGGGTTCAGATATGGTGGTACAAGAATTGCTCAATTGGTTTGGCTCGTGTCTGAGTAATACTCTGTGTTTGAGTCATGTAATCTTATTACTCACTGGTTGTGACTTTGATCTTAATTTTTTGTTTTGACTTCCTCGATTTTATTATACTTGTCAATATAGATAGTTGTGTGCATCGTAATGATGCATAGGCCGGGTTAACCCTTTTTTTAATAAATAACCAAGCTACTGCTAGTGAAAAAGGTTTTTTTACCGAAAAGACCAAGCTACTGCTACAACTAGCACACAGATCTAAACCAAACTATGGGCCTCTTTGATTCATAAGATTCTAAAAACATGGGAATCCGAAAAAATCATACGGTTGGAGTGTCAAGGTCATCTCAATCCTACAAGATTGTACATTGGTTGATTTTTTCATAGGAAAAGCACATGATTATTTCGAAGATTTTCTAGTGGATGCTAGAAATTCTATAGGGAGTAGAACAAATAAATCCTTAGGAAAAAAATCATGTTGGATTAACCCTATGAATCAAAAAACCAACATAGGAAAAATCCTAAGGCTCTAATCCTCCAAAATTCCTATGAAAATCCTTCGAATCAAAGGAGCCCTAAAGCTCATAAGGGATGGCTCTCCAAGAAGGCAAACTTCTTCGGGAAGGGGTCGTTGTTCCTGTGCGCGTCATTGCAGACGAAATTATCCAACGAAAGGTGAATTGACAGTTTCCAACATGGATAACAAGGACCTTACTATAGTGACAATGCCTTCAAAGGGAGAGAGGATGCTCGTTCCTTTCTATTCTTGGATCCATCCAGACATGTACATATCTAGGATTTCACTCTGAAACTATAGTATCAATGTACGCATCAAACTATTCTACTGCATTTTAAATTTTGTTTGTCAAAAGGTATGAAATTTTTCCAGATTTCCAAATCTGTACACGTTGATTTTTTTGGTCAAAAAATGACGAAAAGTGGCTGAAATTAAATTTCTACCGTTCTTTTAAATTTGTTTGTCAAGAAGATTGAAATTTTTCAGATTGGTCAGCATTATAGTGTTGATTTTACAGATTTTTTAAAGAAAATTTGTACACTTTGAATTTTCGTGAGAAATTTGACCAAAAGGGGCTAAATTTGACCAAAAGTGTGAAAAAAATCCAGATTGGTCACCATGGTAGTGTTGATTTTACATAATGTTTTCAATCTTTCTGAACACTTTGAATTTTTGTTCAAAAGTTGACAAGAGGGGATGAAATTGAATTTCTACTGCATTTTAAAATCTGTTTGTCAAAAAGTGTGAAATTTTTCCCAGATTTGTCAGCAGGGCATTGTTGATTTTAAAGAATTTATACCAAGTGAGGGAGTAATTTAAATGGATTTGAGAGCTGTGCTTTAAGTTCTAGCTGGTATTGGAGTTCGAGGCTGTGAGTTAAACTAGGCCATGAGTTCGGGTTTGAAATATGCACTTCGCCCCCCTACTAATTAACCAGCCTGTTTTCCGCTGATTAACTAAAGCACCTTCTACTTAAACCAGCCTGTGGTCCTTTTTCACTCCTTGTGTAAAATCCCTGCATGGTTCAAAAAGGAAAAAACATTTCAGCCTGAAGCGTTCATCCGAGTCATGCATGCTTGGAAGTTGGAACACAAGCTGCTAGCTTGCTCTGATTTCTCTCCGGTCCTGCCGCGCGCGCGCAACCGATCCTAGGTTAGGGACGTGTGGCTGGCGTGTGCGACGGCTACTAGACCTGATCGCATCCTTTTCTTCTCGTTGTCTGCCTACCTTTCCCCCAGATTTATTCCTGTCCCGAGACCTCATCGCATGCATCTCCATGCCATTGACGAATTCCTCCTTTTTCCCCTCCCTCCCTCCCTCCCTCCCTCCCTTGGGATCCAAGTTCAACACCGTACGTACCCTTCTCACCATACGCCCCCTGGATCACATCACACAGCAGATGCATGAGCTAGCCCTTCAGAGTTCAGACCTAACGCCGCATAGTTATGGTAGTAGTAGTAGTAACAAATGTCGCGATATGGGCTGGACTGCCCGGACGACTTCTGGGGCGTCATCCCAGTCTCAAGACGCACCACTATATTGCCACTGTTCTGTTCAAACGACGCATGCATGCATTGACTAGCCATCACATAGTATCACATGAAGTGATAGTAGATTATTGTTGCATCGGCAGACGGTCCAAGTAGCCGGGCTAGCCGAAGCAGGAGGAGAAGGAGGAGTGCTGGTGCAAGTTTTCAACTACAGTAAATAAATTAATTAACTTGACAAACACGTATAGGACGCAATGAGCTCACCATCATCGGCTACATATGCATGTCCATACATCTACGAAAGTTTCTGTTTAAACCAACTTGGGTTATTTTCTTTCTACATGCGCGTACGTGGTGTTACCGCAGGGATCGGTCGAAGAAGAAGAAGCCACGTTATAAAGGTTCAGTAAATAAACATGAGTGGTGCAACAACTAGAAATTCTACAACAAGTTGGCTGTCGATCTGGCCGTGAAAATCTTATTCGTGTACTTTTGATCGCACGGAGTGAATTGCAGAAAACCATCACATTGAAGCACGGACTCTTTTACGATTTTATTACAGAAAACACTGATTTCGGGCCTAATCATTTGCAGAAAACACTAAACCGTGTGTTGGGGCATTTTAAGCACTATTATGACAGGCGAGGCCCGGTTTCAGTGACGTGGCATAACGGTTTGCATTCAGGGATCCAGCATTTTAGCCCATAAGACGGCCACAAATCAAAAAAGGTTCAACATGAAAGTTGTTTGTCTCGTTGAAACGGTTACAGTTTTTTTTGGTCTCATCTTCATACGAGGTCGTTTGCAAAAGTTAGAGCAAACGAATTCAGGTGCGAACCGTTCCGTTTGCTTTAACTTTCTTAAAGTACCTCGAATGAAGATGAGACCAAAATCGAATTTGACCGTTTTGACGATACGGACAACTTTCATGTTGAACTTTTTTTCATTTAAGGCCGTCTTGTGGGCCAAAACGCTGGATCTCTGAATACGAACCGGTATGCCACGTCACTAAAACCGGGCCCACCTGTCATAATAGTGCTTGAAATGTCCCAACATACGGTTTAGTGTTTTCTGCAAATGATTAGGTCCGAAATCAGTGTTTTGCAACAAAATCGTAAAAGAGTCTTTTCTGCAATACCGTGTTTCAATGTGATGGTTTTCTGCAATTCACTCGATCGCACGCACGTTATCATGCCGTACGTACGTACAGCATTTTCGGGGAATTGTTGAATTGATCCAAAGTTGAGGCTGGCATGCTATGATCCTAAATCTACAGTTTCCCAGTTAACAGGTTGGGGGAGAGTTCATGCATGTACTACTATGTATGTTGTTTGTTTTGACCGTCTCTTCACCCAGTAGTCCTCCATGCTGCAGGCTGCCCTGTTTTCTTGTACCACCTAACTAACTTGGAAATTTCCGTTCGTCTATGGAATGCTACATGTGTCATGTGTGTGTGCTGGAAGGTGTTAGCTAGCATCTAGGTACCCTAGAAGAAAAGGGAAGGGAGGGAATAATTAATAATGGTTCAGTTTCATGGGTAGCTGCAGGTAACTAACTATTTACAGTCTTGTATACCCAGCAACTCTAACTAACTAGTATCATCATTGGACAATGATATAAAGAAAACCACCTACAAGTACAACCAAGACATGTGCATCCAAGAGAAGTGAAGAAACTAGTACTCCCTCCGTTCCAAAATAAATGACTCGACTTTATACTAATTTTGTACTAGAGTTAGTACAAAGTCGAGTTTGGAATGGAGGGAATACTAATTATTTACTATGACAAACTCATCTCGAGGACTAGCAGCTGGTTGAGTAGCCTTCAATTCCTTTGGTACTAATTTACCATGACATGACACTTAATCTTGAGGACTAGTAGCTGATTGAGTAATATTCAATTCCATGCGTCTAACTTTCTTTCAACTAACTGGCTCTTATTTGCTACTGTGTAGACAAGTGGCCAAGGTCCACCTCCAAATTTATGCACCAAGGAGGAAGGTCCAAGCAGGAAGGGGTTGAGAATTAATGGCAAAAGCTACCACTTTACATTTCATATTATTAGCGCTAAACAAGTGTTAATCACGTTGGCGGCGAAATCGAACTCTCACGCATTGACCTTGGTTTGATGTGTCATGGACATTCTCTTATTTATTTTTCATAATCAGCGTACGGAGGTGCTAAGCCCACGATGACAGGGCACATGTCGTAATCAACCACGACTCTCGGTCCCACCGTCAGTGACTCGGTCTGAAGCCGGCAATGGTAAATCTAGCGGACGGGTGTACAATGAGCCATCACCTTTTTCTGAAAAGGCAATCGAGGTGTTAATCCGGCATGATCAAGTCCACAGGATAGACTTTGTTAGCCCTAAAGCAAGGATGGCTTAAAATATGCACCCCTTCATATGGCAGCAGGGAGAAAGGATTGGAGGAGTCATTTGGGATTTTCCCGCTTGTCATTTCCTGCAAGGTCATATTCCCCATGCATACACGGCCCTTCCCTCGCCTGCTGTCATCACCAACTTGACACAGTCTTAAATCTTGGCAAGAGGAAAAGAGATGAGCACAATGGAAAAAAGTTAGGGAAAAGGCAGTGGGAGAATAACCGGATATACATATCATTGATGAGCCTTATTGGAGTCTAGCATTTGAATCCATGCACGCATAATAGTAGTACTTGACCTAAAGAGAGAGGATGTGCCCCCAAAGCAAAGTACATGATGCATGCATTGCTTATATTAAGGCACGTTGCTAAAGCAATCAAAGGTGACCTACACGGTCTGGTTTGTGCCACAAGGGGGGGGAGGGAGGAGTTTTCCACCTGCAGTGACGTAACTCCCGTCACGAATTCCGTCAAATCTAAAATACTACAAACACACATTTATTTCCCGTGGATATAAACACACTCCACGCCGTGCCGACACGATTTCGTCGACGCGACATGAGTTTGGACGGCCGAGATGACGACACGCACCAGTGACCTCGATTTCTGACCAGACAATACGTGGCCAAGTAATACATATACCCCGTGAGCGAGGGACGAATAGATAGACGAGGGCCGAAACATGTATATGGATCCAAGAACAAGGCCTTGCAACTTTTAACTTTATCACCACCACCATCATGCACATATCATCAACATATATACGCCCTGTCAATCCGTTTCCCGGAAGTGATATTTATCTTTTGGCGGTGTCCGATTATTAGGTGCTACGGGGGCTGATGGTTAGGAGAAAGGGCGCCACCCTTTTCCCCCGACCGGCTAGCCGGGGATTGGACCGGACGTGAAGCCGAGCAGAGCACCTGTCTGTCTCTAGGCCCGCCCCCTGCTCTCCTGCTCGTATCATTGGCAAATGATGGCACGACGGCATGGCAAAAGGCTACTAGGATCACCTGCACTGCTGCACACTGACGCTGCAATTTCACTGCCCTGACAGCCAGTCAGCAGTTGACACTTTGACACAGTGGCCCATGCATGTCAAGGTACCCTTTGTTAAACAGGAGAAAGCAAATATTCTGTGGATGCATGGTTAGTGATGTGGATATCTATTCTGCTCGTTGCTTCAGGACGAAGCACGTTCGGTTTGACCCGTAGCAGCAACCACTGTCAACCTCGCCATGGATACCGGATCCGGATAATCATCAGACTGAGTTTTCTATGGCTCTTGTAATATATACACTAGTAGAGCTCAGCTGGACAGTCTGACTGTTGCTGTTTTATTATTTTTCACCCTATTTTCTCTCTGATTATCGCCTTATCGGGCCAACGTTTTCAGCTACTTATATAGTTATATTCACTTGCTCATGCTGCATGCTGAAAGAAAAAAACAGTGTCACCTTCTGGACGGTTTCGTGTGAGTGACTCAGTGCAAGGAAGACGCACACCTCACGCAGACGCACGCAAGCCATGCACATGGCGTCCTGGCCAATCCAACGGAGGCTGACCTGCATCTACCCAGCTACATGAACCCTGGGTAGAAATGCAGGCAGCTGAGACGGGTCGCTGCCACCCTAGCTAGGCTAGTGAAAAGGAGCTTGGCTTTAACCTAGCCGCGGCACGTGTCGTGGCGAGACCGCGCTGGCGTGCCGGGGAAATCTCACCCGGATATTCCCGTCGATCGTTGCAACCATCGCCTTGCCGGAGCTGCCACAGGCACAGCCGCACAGGGGACTGATTGGCAGCGGTGAAGGAAAAGGCTCTAGTAGCTTTACCCCGCGGCAGCTGTTCAAATTCTGTGACGGCGGATACGACCAAAGGGCCGGCGCCAAGGCACGCCTGAGTATTCAATTCGATTCCGGCGACTTTTTTTCATCGGACGTTCAGGAATCCAGGGTCAGCATTTGGGAGTTACTGCAGGGATCGAGCCAGCCAGAGATCTTCCGGCTAATCTGAGTATAGTATGACCTAGTATTACTAGCACATCTGTCAGGAACCGGATGGCCAGCCCCTTGGAGCAGATAACGATAACAGATTTGGTTCTAAGACAGTGCATGCTAACATCCGGCTAACTGTGCTGTCTGGTGAGCAACAGTGAAGGGGAGCAAAAACTTTTTCTGCATTTTTACCACCAACAGTCCAGGAGGAGGTGAAAGCGAAACCACCAACCGCTTAGCGGCCATGAGGCGTTAAATCATGAATAATTCATGGCGACAGGGAATCGGTACATTTTTTTCTCCGGACAACAGTGTCGTGGGTACACGGAACCGCGGGCGTGAGGACACCTGCACCGTCTAGGCAAAAGAGGACACAGTGCAAGCACAACCCTCAAGTCCAGGAGACTGTGCATGCGAGTTACATTATTGTGATGGCACGCCTTGGAGCTGTCATTTCTGCCAGCCTAAGAATGGCAAAAAACTGAGATAACCCAACTTCCCTCTTGGTAAGCAGGCACGTCGATCCGTCACTCACTCACACACGTTGCCGTCACCAAGAAGAAAAGCTGACAGTAAATGGGCACAGCAGTAGAAACCATACAAGTAGCATGCATGCTCCAGTCCGGCATGCATGAACCCTAATCAGCTAGGCCTGCTGTTGTGTCTCAACAAGAGGCCAGCCAGCCAGCCGAGCAGCTGTGCCACACCTACCATCCACACATGATTTGCCACACACACACAATCACGATCACGATCACAATCACAATCACACAAACCCTCCGATCTGTCCGTCCCGGGGCGCTTTTGACTCGTCACCTACGCGCACAAACCCTAGGCACATATCCAGCTCCTTCCAAGAGACAGATCACACACACACACACACACATGCGGATCGACCATTCCCTTCTCCTCCCCCCCCCCCCCCCCCCCCCCTGAAATTCCTGCCGTTGAATCATGCATCGGCGGGGCGCGATGCGACGAGCAGAAGAGATCGAAAAGGGGCGACGGCCGACGACGATTTGTTTACGTGGTTTTGACTTTGGGTGCTGTTTTTTTGGTGCTAAGATAATGCTAGCATCCGGCTAATTGTGCGGTTTGGTGGGCAATGGTGACAGGCGCCTGCAGGCCTGGCTAATCAGTGTGGTGGAGAAAAGGCGTAACAATGCCTACCCTAAAACAGCCCCGCGGGAACCATGCTTGTCCTAAAATAGCTCGGGTGCAGATGTACCATAGGAGATGAGATGGTTAGGGACTAAGAGCAGTGTGTGATGATAAGTTAATGGCACTGTCTGCAAGGTCAAAATATACCTACTCTGAACAAAATGCACTACTAGTAGCTCAGTGCATTATTGAAGACAGAGAGATGCACATCACACTGAACCATGCATAATGTAGGTTAAAGCAGAACTTCATCCTAATATGTTACTGCTCTGTATGTGATCTTGGTGTGGCAGCAGTTGTAAGATTAAGATGGAAAACACTATCACTAGACATGAAACCGGAGTCAAATGAGCCCCAAAAAAGAGGAAAGGAAAGGAGAGAAAGTCAGACAGACAGGCACAGTGTTGAGAACGAGAATCTCGGAATGTTCCGAGACAGCAAGCATACAACCATAACTTCATGGAGCAGAGCGCACCTAAACAGCACCCTTCATTAATTAGTACTACCTGTGTTCATTTTTATAAGACGTTTTAGACATTCAGACGAGCTGTCTAATGTCTGTCTAAAACGTCTTATGTAAAAACAAACGGAGGGAGAACCAACTTGGTAGAATTGTAAGCAAAGGAGAAAATAATTGGGGTTTCGTGTTGAAATCTGATAATGGGCTTTAGGCCCATGAGACAATTTTAGAAAAAATCTCTAAGGGCCCATATAGGTGGCATGACAAGGGGGTGGAAAGTTTAGTCCCACCTTTCTAGTGGAGAGGGAGTTGCACCTCTTTATAAGGGTCTCTCTTCCACATGTTATTGGAGCATGAGAAGAGAAGAGGCCCTCGCGCACTCCTCCTTCGCCGCCGTCGCATGGTGCGGGAATGAGCCGAGCTCATACCTACGCGCTTATGAGAGGCAATTAGGTTTTTGGGGAGCGACTGCTCGCTTCCGTTCGTCTACCTCATCTACGTCTGCGTCGCCTCCATCGTCCCCAACTGATGTCGACCGCGCTGCCGCCGCCAACTCTGCTGCTACGGCCAACTGGCCTATTGGAGGGTATAACACGTTTATCCCGCTCCTGTTTATGTTAGTTTTAGCACTCTTAGCGTTATGCGTAGAGCGTAGATACATCTACTGTTAGCGTAGTACGTGCTTGCATGTTTGAATATCAGTATGTTTGCGCTTATGTTAATGCCATGCTAGTTATTATTTCGTGGATTAATCTGATCGAAAAATTGCCTATATTCTCAACAATCCAAAAACCTAATTTGTGTAGGAATTTTTCGAGTAATGGTTTTGCTGCTGCACTGAAACCGAACAAGTTTACCGGTACATACTTTAAGCGTTGGCAGACCAAAACCACCTTATGGCTCACGGCTATGAACGTGTTCTGGGTAGCCGGTGTCACTCCCACAGGAACGATCACTCCTGAAAAGGAGAAGGCGTTCAAGGAGGCCACTGTCTACTTTATTGGAGCAGTCCTTAGCGTGATCGGGGATAAGCTGGTTGACGCATATTTACATGTGGGAGGCGCTCGAATCTAAATTCGGGGCCACCGATGCTGGGAGCGAGATGTATGTTATGGAGCAGTTCCATGATTACAAAATGGTTGACAATCGTTCTGTGTTGGAACAAGCTCATGAGATAATATGCATTGCTAAGGAACTAGAGGTTCTTAAGTGCAATTTACCAGGCAAATTTGTCGCGGGATGTATAATTGCTAAGCTCCCTAATTCCTGGAGGAACTTTGCTACCACTCTGAAACATCAGAGGCGTGAATTCTCAGTAGAGGATATCATCGGCCATCTAAGTGTTGAGCAGAACTCGAGAGCAAAGGACTCGTATGGAAAAGCGGTTGAAGGCTCTTCGGTTGCCAATATGGTACACCAAAAGAACTTCAATTCCCACAAGCCCAGGGGAAAGAATTATGTCCAACAGAATACCGACTTTAAGAAGAAGGGAAAGAAGACCTTCAAGAGGAATAAGAAGGATGATGGCTGCTTCAACTGTGGTTCAGAGGAACATTGGGCCAACAAGTGCCCAAACAGGTACAAGAAGCCAGCGCAGGACAGTAAGTCTGCCAATATGATTGTGGGCAACAATGAAAGTGGTGCATCTAGGTACGGTAATTTATTTACTGTATTTTCAGTTTGTCAGTCCACCGAATGGTGGGTGGACATAGGTGTAAATATTCATGTGTGTGCTGACATCTCATTGTTCTCTTCTTATCAGGTCACAGACTAAGGGTCCGTATTGATGGGGAATGGCGCGAGTGCTTCTGTTCTTGGTGTTGGCACGGTCGATCTGAAGTTTACTTCGGGAAGGACCGTGCAGTTGAAGAACGTGCAACATGTCCCCGCCATCAAGAAGAACCTCGTTAGTGGCTCCTTTCTGTGTAGAGAAGGGTTTAAGTTGGTTTTCGACTCTAATAAAGTAGTTGTTACGAAATATGGACTTTTCCTTGGAAAAGGTTATGAATGCGGAGGTCTGTTCCGTCTTTCCCTTGCAGATTTTTGTAATAAAGTCGTGAACAATATTCATTCGAATGTTAATGAATCTGAGTTTGGCATTCACGTCTGTCACATTAGTTTCGGTGTTATGACGCGGCTAGCAAAACTAAATTTAATCCCAAGTTTCACTTTAGCCAAAGGTTCTAAGTGCCATTCGTGTGTGCAAGCAAAGCAACCTCGCAAGCCCCACAAGGCTGCTGAGGAGAGACACTTGGCGCCCCTAGAACTCATACATACAGATCTCTGTGAGATGAATGGTGTGTTGACTAAAGGTGGAAAGAAATACTTCATGACATTGGTAGATGATTCCACTAGATATTGCTATGTGTATCTGTTAAATACTAAAGATGAGGCTCTACACTACTTTAAAATCTATAAGGCAGAAGTTGAGAACCAACTTGAAAAGAAAATTAAACAAGCCCGGTCTGATCGTGGTGGAGAGAACTTGTAAATGAGTTTGATTCTTTCTGTGCGGAACATGGCATTATTCATGAGAGGACGCCTCCCTATTCGCCCCAGTCAAACAGGGTTGCCGAGCGGAAAAACCGTACTCTAACTGATTTGGTTAACGTCATGTTAGATACATCGGGTTTATCCAAGGCATGGTGGGGGGGCTATATTGACTTCGTGTCATGTCCTGAATAAAGTTCCGGCAAAAGATAATGAGGTCACCCCCTATGAGCAATGGTCGAAGAGAAGGACGACGCTCTCCTACTTACGTACTTGGGGCTGTTTGGCGAAAGTCAACGTGTCGATCCTCAAAAAGCGTAAGCTTGGACCAAAGATCGTGGACTATGTTAATTTGGGCTACGTTAAGAATAGTGTTGGCTATAGATTTCTAGTAGTGAAATATGAGGTACCTGACATGAAGGTCGGTATAATTATGGAGTCTAAGGATGCTACATTATTTGAGGATATATTCCCCATGAGAGATATGCAAAGCACTTCTAGACAGGAATCAGAGGAGACTCCTGAGCCACCCATTCCTATGGAATATTATGAACAAACACATGATGAAAATCCTGAGGAGGATGACGAGGAAACCCTTGGTAGGGGCAAGAGACAAAGGACTGCAAAGAACTTTGGTGATGACTTCCTTGTATACCTCGTGGATGATAACCCCACTTCTATTTCAGAAGCCTATGCATCTCCTGATGCTGACTACTGGAAAGAAGCGGTCCGCAGTGAGATGGATTCCATCATGGCTAACGGAACATGGAAAATAACTGAGCGTCCCTATGGGTGCAAACCATTGGGATGTAAGTGGGTGTTCAAAAGAAAGCTTAGGCCCGATGGTACAATTGAAAAGTATAAGGCTAGGCTTGTGGCCAAGGGCTATGCCCAGAAAGAAGAATAAGATTTCTTCGATACTTACTCACCTGTGGCCAGACTGACCACCATTCGAGTACTACTCTCGTTGGCGGCCTCGCATGGTCTTCTCGTCCATCAAATGGACGTCAAGACGGCTTTCCTTAATGGAGAGCTAGAGGAGGAAATTTATATGCAACAGCCAGATGGCTTTGTGATAGATGGTCAGGAAGGAAAGGTGTGTAAGTTGCTGAAATCTTTATATGGCCTGAGACAAGCACCTAAGCAATGGCATGAGAAGTTTAATACAACTCTAACATCTGTTGGCTTCGTTGTTAATGAAGCTGACAAATGTGTATACTATCGCCATGGTGGGGGCGAAGGAGTTATATTGTGCTTGTATTTTGATGACATACTGATATTCGGAACCAATCTCAAAGTGATTGAGGAGGTTAAGTCTTTTCTGTCTCACAACTTTGAGATGAAGGACCTTGGAGTGGCTGATGTTATCTTGAACATCAAGCTATTGAGAGATGATAAGGGTGGGATTAGACTTCTGCAATCCCATTATGTTGAGAAGATTTTGAGTCATTTTGGATATTCGGACTGCAAAGTTTCTCAAACACCATATGATCCTAGTGTGCTGGTTCGAAAGTTCAAAGGCACAGCTAAAGATCAATTGAGATACTCTCAAATCATTGGTTCACTTATGTATCTAGCCAGCGCAACGAGACCTGACATTGCGTTTGCTGTGAGCAAACTGAGCCGGTTTGTTGCCAATCCGGGTGATGTTCATTGGCGTGCTGTTGAGAGAGTTATGCGCTATTTGAAAGGTACTATGAACCACAGACTTCACTATAACGGATACCCGTCGGTACTTGAAGGGTATAGTGATGCAAATTGGATCTCTAATGCTGATGAGATGAAGGCCAGTACTGGGTATATGTTTACCCTTGGAGGTCATGTTGTTTCCTAGAAGTCTTGCAAGAAAACGATCTTAACGAGATCGACAATGGAAGCAGAATTAACAGCATTAGACACCTCTGGTGTCGAAGCAGAATTTCTTCGAGATCTCTTGATGGACTTGCCAGTGGTTGAAAAGCCAGTTCCGGCTATCCTTATGAACTACGATAACCAGACAGTCATTGTCAAAGTGAAGAGTTCAAAGGACAACATGAAGTCCAACAAACATATAAGAATGAGATTGAAAGTTGTCAGATGTTTAAGAAACTCCGGAGTGATAGCGTTGGATTACATCCAAACGGCTAAGAATCTGGCAGACCCCTTCACTAAAGGGCTATCACGTGCCATGATAGATAATGCATCGTGGGAGATGGGTATGAGACCCACATGAGTTGCCATGGCAGTAACCCAACCTATGTGATCGGAGATCCCGTGAAGTAGGACCTGGGAAAAGAAGCCAGTGGTGAACTGAGGAGAGTAACCTTAATAACCCACTCCGTTGGAGATGCAATACTCTCGGATATTGTATGGTAGGATGACTACTGTCTTAATGTGTTCTTAAGCTTATGTGTAAGCAAGATGCTGTCCTACAGAGCGATCTTTGGAGGAACACACCTATATGAGCCCGACTGCTGGTCACGGTCTATGAGATTGGGGTGATCTCTAGTAAGCTCACAAACAGGCCAGGAGTGTGACTAATATGCTCCACAAGAGGGGTCAGCCTTCGGCAGCCTAGTACTAGAAGAACTTGTGGTGAAGCTTCTTGACGCCAAACTGACAATTCAAGGCATAGTCCATTGTTCAGTTGTGAAGGAGTGTATCTACTTGTTCTAGGTGAAGCTCAACCTTAACAGGTCTTCACTGAAATACTGGTATATCAAAACAGTAATTGGAACAGAGGACGAAATGGGCCCTTGAGATCTGGTGGGGGATTGTTGAAATCTGAGAACGGGCTTTAGGTCCATGAGACAATTTCAGAAAAAATCTCTAAGGGCCCATGTAGGTGGCATGACAAGGGGGGTGGGAAGTTTAGTCCCACCTTGCTAGTGGAGAGGAAGTTGCACCTCTTTCTAAGGGTCTCTCTTCCACATGTTATTGGAGCATGAGAAGAGAAGAGTCTTGGGAGACATAGATCCTACGTGTCACCAAGATCTATCTATGGAGAAACCAGCAACGAGTGGGGAGAGATTGCATCTTCATACCTTTGAAGATCGCTAAGCGGAAGCGTTACAAGAACGTGGTTGGTGGAGTCATACTCGTAGCGATTCAGATCGCGGTGGACTCCGATCTTAGCGTCGAACAACGGCGCCTCCGCGTTCAACACACGTGCAGCCCGGTGACGTCTCCTACGCCTTGATCCATCAAGGAGGAAGGAGAGGTTGGGGAAGAGCTCCAACAGCAGCACAACGGCGTGGTGGTGGTGGAGTAGCAAGGTATTCCAGCAGGGCTTCGCCTAAGCACTGCGACGGAGGAAGAAGAGAGGTAGGGTTGTGCCGTGGGAGAGAGAGATCAAATCCTGTCTCAAAACAGCCAAAACCTCAAGTATATATAGGAGGAGGGAGAGGGAGGGCTGCCTTGGCCCCTCCTCCAAGGAGGAGAGCTTCAGCCAAAGCTAGGGAGGAGTCCACCTCCCACAAGGGAGGTGGATCTCTTCCTTTTGAATCTCCTTTAGCCTTATCTCCTTATCCCTAGCCGCATGGGCCTTTCCGGAAGGACTTGGCCAGACCAATAAGGGCTGGTACACCTCCTATAACAGTCCACTAAGTCCTTTGGTCGTCACACCCCTCCCGGGGGTCCTCCGGCACCCTCCCGGCACTCCCGGTACACTACCGATGAGCCCGAAAACTTCCCGGTGACCAAAACTGGACTTCCTATATATCAATCTTTACCTCCGGACCATTACGGATCTCCTCGTTACGTCCGGGATCTCATCCGAGACTCCGAACAACCTTCGGTAATCACATATACCATTTCCCTATAACCCTAGCGTCATCGAACCTTAAGTGTGTAGACCCTACGGGTTCGGGAGACACGTAGACATGACCGAGACACCTCTCCGGTCAATAACCAACAGCGGGATATGGATACCCATGTTGGCTCCCGCATGCTCCATTCAGTCAATCCCGTATACAATTCCCTTTGTCTATCGGTATGATACTTGCCCGAGATTTGATCGTCGGTATCCCTATACCTTGTTCAATCTTGTCACCCGCAAGTCCCTTTACTCGTTCCGTAATACATCATCCCGTGGCTAACTCCTTAGTCACATTGAGCTCATTATGATGATGTCTTACTGAGTGGGCCCAGAGATACCTCTCCGTCACACGGAGTGACAAATCCTAGTCTCAATTCGTGCCAACCCAACAGACACTTTCAGAGATACCCGTAGTGCACCTTTATAGCCACCCAGTTACGTTGTGACGTTTGGCACACCCAAAGCATTCCTACTGTATCCGGGAGTTGCACAATCTCATGGTCTAAGGAAACGATACTTGACATTGAAAAGCTTTAGCAGACGAACTACACGATCTTGTGCTATGCTTAGGATTGGGTCTTGTCCATCACATCCTCCTCCTAATGATGTGATCCCATTATCAATGACATCCGATGTCCATGGTCATGAAACCGTGACCATCCATTGATCAACGAGCTAGCCAACTAGAGGCTCACTAGGGACATGTTGTGGTCTATGTATTCACACATGTATTATGGTTTCCGGTTAACACAATTATAGCATGAACAATAGACAATTATCATGAACAAGGAAATACAATAATAACCATTTTATTATTGCCTCTAGGGCATATTTCCAACAGTCTCCCACTTGCACTAGAGTCAATAATCTAGTTACATTGCGATGAATCAAACACCCATAGAGTTCTAGTGTTGATCATGTTTCGCTCGTGAGAGAGGTTTAGTCAACGGATTTGCGACATTCAGATCCGTATGCACTTTACAAATATCTATATCTCCCTCCTGAATGTAATCACAGATGGAGTTGAAGCGGCGCTTGATCTGTCTTGTCTTCTTTTGAAACCTGGGCCCCTTCGCAAGGGCAATAGCTCCAGTGTTGTCACAGAATAGAGTCATCGAGCCCGACGCACTTGGAATTACTCCTAGGTCGGTGATGAACTCCTTCATCCAGACTCCTTCCTTTGCTGCTTCCGAAGCAGCTATGTACTCCGCTTCACATGTAGATGCCGCCACGACGCTTTGCTTGCTGCTGCACCAGCTGACTGCCCCTCCGTTCAAAATATAAACGTATCCGGTTTGCGACTTGGAGTCGTCCGGATCTGTGTCAAAGCTAGCATCGACGTAACCCTTTACGACGAGCTCTTCGGCACCTCCATATACGAGAAACATCTCCTTTGTCCTTTTCAGGTACTTCAGGATATTCTAGACCGCTGTCCAGTGTTCCGCTCCGGGATCACTTTGGTACCTTCCTACCAAACTTATGGCAAGGTTCAAATCAGGTCTGGTACACAACATGGCATACATAATAGATCCTATGGATGAAGCATAGGGGATGACACTCATCTCTTATCTATCCTTTGCCGTAGTCGGGCATTGAGTCGTACTCAATCTCACACCTTGTAACACAGGCAAGAATCCCTTCTTGGACTGATCCATATTGAACTTCTTTAATATCTTTTCAAGGTATGTGCTTTGTGAAAGACCTATGAGGCGTCTCGATCTATCTCTATAGATCTTAATACCTAATATGTAAGCAGCTTCTCCAAGGTCCTTCATTGAAAAACATTTATTCAAGTAGGCCTTTACACTTTCCAAAAGTTCTATATCATTTCCCATTATCAGTATGTCATCCACATATAATATGAGAAATGCTATAGAGCTCCCACTCACTTTCTTGTAAATACAGGGTTCTCCATAAACCTGTAAACCCAAACGCTTTGATCACCTCATTAAAGCGAATGTTCCAACTCCGAGATGCTTGCACCAGCCCATAGATGGAGCGCTGGAGCTTGCATACTTTGTTAGCATCTTTAGGATCGACAAAACCTTCCGGGTGCATCATATACAGTTCTTCCTTAAGGAAGCCATTAAGGAATGCCGTTTTGACGTCCATTTGCCAGATATCATAATCATAAAATGCGACAATTGCTAACATGATTCGGACAGACTTTAGCATCGCTACGGGTGAGAAAGTCTCATCGTAGTCAACTCCTTGAACTTGTCGATAACCCTTAGCGACAAGCCGAGCCTCATAGACGGTCACATTACCATCCGCGTCAGTCTTCTTCTTAAAGAACCATTTATTTTCAATGGCTTGCTTATCATCAGGCAAGTCCACCAAAGTCCACACTTTGTTCTCATACATGGATCCTATCTCGGATTTCATGGCTTCAAGCCATTTGTTGGAATCCGGGCCCGCCATCGCTTCTTCATAGTTCGAAAGTTCACCGTTGTCTAACAACATGATCTCTAGGACAGGGTTGTCGTACCACTCTAGTGCAGAACGTGTCCTAGTGGACCTTCGACGTTCAATAGTAACTTGATCTGAAGTTTCATGATCATCATCATTAACTTCCTCTCTAGCCGGTGTCGGCTCCACAGAAACAACTTCCTGTACTGCGCTACTCTCCGGTTCGAACGGAGGTACAATTACCTCATCAAGTTCTATTTTCCTCCCACTTACTTCTTTCGAGAGAAACTCTTTCTCGAGAAAGGATCCATTCTTAGCAACAAAGACTTTGCCTTCGGATCTGAGGTAGAAGGTATACCCAATAGTCTCTTTGGGATATCCTATCAAGACGTACTTTTCCGCTTTGGGTTCGAGCTTCTCAGGTTGAAGTTTCTTCACATAAGCATCGTATCCCCAAACTTCTAGAAACGACAGCTTAGGTTTCTTTCCAAACCATAATTCATACGGTGTCGTCTCAACGGATTTTGACGGTGCCCTATTTAAAGTGAATGCGGCAGTCTCTAATGCATATCCCCAAAATGATAGCGGTAAGTCAGTAAGAGACATCATAGATCGCACCATATCCAATAAAGTGCAATTATGACTTCAGACACACCATTTCGCTGAGGTGTGCCAGGCGGCGTGAGTTGTGAAACAATTCCACATTTCCTTAGGTGCGTGCCAAACTCGTGACTTAAATATTCTCCGTCACGATCAGATCGTAGGCACTTTATTTTCCTGTCACGTTGATTCTCTACCTCACTCTGAAATTCCTTGAACCTTTCAAAGGTTTCGGACTTGTGTTTCATTAAGTAGACATACCCATATCTGCTCAAGTCATTAGTGAGGGAGAGAACATAACGGTAGCCACCACGAGCCTCGACGCTCATTGGACCGCATACATCGGTATGTATTATTTCCAACAAGTCAGTTGCTTGCTCCATTTTTCCGGAGAACGGAGTCTTGGTCATCTTGCCCATGAGGCATGGTTCGCACGTGTCAAATGATTCAAAATCAAGAGACTCCAAAAGTCCATCAGCATGGAGCTTCTTCATCCGTTTGACACCAATATGACCAAGACGGCAGTGCCACATGTAAGTGGGACTATCGTTATCAACCTTACACTTTTTGGTACTCACACTATGGACATGTGTAACATCACGTTCGAGATTCATCAAGAATAAACCATTGACCAGCGGGGCATGACCATAAAACATTTCTCTCATATAAATAGAACAACCATTATTCTCAGATTTAAATGAGTAGTCATCTCGTATCAAGCAAGATCCAGATACAATGTTCATGCTCAAAGCTGGTACTAAATAACAATTATTAAGGTTTAAAACTAATCCCGAAGGTAGATGCAGATGTAGCGTGCCGACGGCGATCACATCGACCTTGGAACCATTCCCGACGCGCATCGTCACCTCGTCCTTCGCCAGTCTCCGCTTATTCCGCAGCTCCTGCTTGGAGTTACAAATGTGAGCAACTACACCGGTATCAAATACCCAGGAGCTACTACGAGCGCTGGTTAGGTATGCATCAATAACAAGTATATCACATATACCTTTAACTTTGCCGGCCTTCTTATCCGCTAAGTACTTGGGGCAGTTCCGCTTCCAGTGACCGGTACCCTTGCAATAAAAGCACTCAGTCTCAGGCTTGGGTCCATTCTTGTTCTTCTTCCCGGCAACTTGCTTACCGGGCGCGACAACAGCTTTGCCGTCCTTCTTGAAGTTCTTCTTACCCTTGCCTTGCTTGAAACTAGTGATCTTATTTACCATCAACACTTGATGCTCCTTTTTTATCTCGACCTCCGTTGATTTCAGCATCGAGTACAACTCGGGAATGGACTTCTCCATCCCTTGCATGTTGTAGTTCATCACAAAGCTCTTGTAGCTAGGTCGAAGCGACTGGAGGATTTTGTCAATGACCGAGTCATCCGGGAGATTAACTCCCAGCTGAGTCAAGCGGTTGTGTAGCCCAGACATCTTGAGGATGTGCTCACTGACAGAACTGTTCTCCTCCATCTTACAGCTGAAGAACTTGTCGGAGACGTCATATCTCTCGACCCGGGCTTGAGCTTGGAAAACCAGTTTCAGCTCTTGGAACATCTCATATGCTCCGTGTTGCTCAAAACGCTTTTGGAGCCCTAGTCCTAAACTGTAAAGCATGCCGAACTGAACAAGGAAGTAATCATCGCAGCGTGAATGCCAAGCATTTGCAACGTCTTGCTCTGCTGGGAGAACGGGTGCGTCACCTAGCGGTGCATCAAGGACATGCAATCTTTTGGAAGCTATGAGGATGATCCTCAAGCTACGGACCCAGTCCGCATAGTTGCTTCCATCATCTTTCAGCTTGGCTTTCTCTAGGAACGCGAAGTTGAGGTTGGCATTAGCGTTGGCCATTGGATCTACAATATAGATTGTAAAGACAATTTTAGACTAAGTTCATGATAATTAAGTTCACATAATCAAATTATTTAATGAACTTCCACTTAGATAGACATCTCTCTAGTCATCCAAGTGACACATGATCCATGTCAACCAGCCCGTGTCCGATCATCACGTGAGACATACTAGTCATCCATGGTGAACATCTCCATGTTGATCGTATCTTCTATACGACTCATGTTCGACCTTTCGGTCTTCCGTTTTCCGAGGCCATTTCTGTACATGCTAGGCTCATCAAGTCAACCTAAGTGTATCACGTGTGTAAATCTGGCTTACACCCGTTGTATGCGAACGTTAGAACCTATCACACTCAATCATCACGTGGTGCTTCGGAACTACGATCCTTAGCAACGGTGCACAGTTAGGGTGAACACCTTTCTTGAAATTTTATTGAGAGATCATCTTATTTACTACCGTCGTTCTAAGCAAATAAGATGTAAACATGATAAACATCACATGCAATCAATATAGTGACATGATATGCCCAATACCATCTTGCTCCTTTGATCTCCATCTTCGGGGCACCAGGATCATCTCTGTCACCGACACGACACCATGATCTCCATCATTGTGTCTTCATGAAGTTGTCTCGCCAACTATTACTTCTACTACTATGGCTAACGTTTAGCAATAAAGTAAAGTAATTACATGGCATTTATGATTGACACGCAGGTCATACAATAAAATAAGACAACTCCTATGGCTTCTGCCAGTTGTCATACTCATCGACATGCAAGTCGTGAATCCTATTACAAGAACATGATCAATCTCATACATCACAATGCATCACATCACATCCTTTTGGCCATATCACATCACAAGGCACATGCTGCAAAAACAAGTTAGACATCCTCTAATTTGTAGTTGCAAGTTTTTACGTGGCTGCTATAGGTTTCTAGCAAGAACGTTTCTTACCTACGCCAAAACCACAACGTGATATGCCAATTGCTATTTACCCTTCATAAGGACCCTTTTCATCGAATCCAATCCGAGTAAGGTGGAAGAGACAGACACCCGCTAGCCACCTTATGCAACAAGTGCATGTCAGGCGGTGGAACCGGTCTCACGTAAGCGTACATGTAAAGTTGGTCCGGGCCGCTTCATCCCACAATACCGCCGAATCAAGATAAGACTAGTAGTGGTAAGCAAATTAACAAGATCGACACCCACAACTGCTTTGTGTTCTACTCGTGCATAGATTCTACGCATAGACCTAGCTCATGATGGCACTGTTGGGAGACGTAGTAGTAAATCAAAAAATTTCCTACGTGTCACCAAGATCTATCTATGGAGAAACCTTAGGTAATCACGTATACCATTTCCCTATAACCCTAGCGTCATCGAACCTTAAGTGTGTAGACCCTACGGGTTCGGGAGACACGTAGACATGACCGAGACACCTCTCCGGTCAATAACCAACAGCAGGATCTGGATACCCATGTTGGCTCCCACATGCTCCACGATGATCTCATCGGATGAACCACGATGTCGGGGATTCAGTATACAATTCCCTTTGTCTATTGGTATGATACTTGCCCGAGATTCGATCGTTGGTATCCCTATACCTTGTTCAATCTCGTTACCGGCAAGTCTCTTTACTCGTTCCGTAATACATCATCCCGTGGCTAACTCCTTAGTCACATTGAGCTCATTATGATGATGTCTTACCGAGTGGGCCCAGAGATACCTCTCCGTCACACGGAGTGACAAATCCCAGTCTCGATTCGTGCCAACCCAACACACACTTTCAGAGATACCCGTAGTGCACCTTTATAGCCACCCAATTACGTTGTGACGTTTGGCACACCCAAAGCATTCCTACGGTATCCGGGAGTTGCACAATCTCATGGTCTAAGGAAACGATACTTGACATTGAAAAGCTTTAGCAGACGAACTACACGATCTTGTGCTATGCTTAGGATTGGGTCTTGTCCATCACATCATTCTCCTAATGATGTGATCCCATTATCAATGACATCCAATGTCCATGGTCATGAAACCGTGACCATCTATTGATCAACGAGCTAGCCAACTAGAGGCTCACTAGAGACATGTTGTGGTCTATGTATTCACACATGTATTATGGTTTCCGGTTAACACAATTATAGCATGAACAATAGACAATTATCATGAACAAGGAAATACAATAATAACCATTTTATTATTGCCTCTAGGGCATATTTCCAACAAAGAGGCCCTCGCGCACTCCTCCTCCGCCGCCCGCCTCGCCACGCCTCGCCGCGCCGCGGGTTGCGGGAATGAGCCGAGCCGAGCTCATACCTACGCGCTTATTTTTGCCGGTCGAAAACAAAGAATACGTAACACCACGATCTGAGACGTTGGATCGTGGGCTACCGACTCGGACGTGGGTTCAGCCCACGTCTCTCCACCTGGACGCCGCCTACATAAGCAGGGCTTCGCCCAATCCTAGCCGCCACGAAAAACAGATCACATCTGCCTCCACACGCTTTGCCCACGTCGTTCCTTTTGCTGCTGCTGCCACCGCGACTCCGTCCCGTTCACCGCGTACACGGTCGACGGGAGAGCGGGCCTCCGAAACCACGCCTCTCCGGGTCCTGTACGGGGAGAGGGGCAATTAGGTTTTTGGGAAGCGACTACGCAACTGCTCGCTTCCGTTCGTCTATCTCATCTACGTCTGTGTCGCCTCCATCGTCTTCGCCATGTCGTCCCCAATCGATGTCGACCGCGCTGCTGCCGAGAAGGCCGAAGCTGACAAGAAGGCGGCCGAGGACGCTGCTGCCGCCAACTCTGCTGCTACGGCCAACTGGCCTATTGGAAGGTATAATACGTTTATCCCGCTCCTGTTCATGTTAGTTTAGCACTGCTAGCGTTATGCGTAGATACATCTACTGTTAGCGTAGTACGTGCTTGCATGTTTGAATATCATTATGTTTGTGTTTATGTCAATGTCATGCTAGTTATTATTTTGTGGATTAATCTGATCGAAAAATTGCCCATATTCTCAACATTTCAGTCCCAGTAGACACATTTTCGTAAGTGATCCAGCAGATTTGGCAAGCTTGCCTGCTAATCTCATGACCACACAGACAAATTCCAAACGATTGACAGGGGGCAATAATTACCAAGCAAGCACCAAACTGGCAGCATCATGGCAGTGAAGATATATATATACACAGGAAAGAACATTTTCGAGGCGACCCGCAAATCTTATTCGTGGACTATGTACAATCTGAATAAGGATATCTCTTGTTCAGAGTTTGTTCCATCTTTTTCTCAGGACACAATTGTATGAAAAAAAAGGGATAACTGCGTCCAGCTTTGATCCGTGTCTAGTCCCGTGCAACATCTAACATGAGCCGGACGGAGCGGGCCAAAATTTATTTACATTACAACCCCAACAGTTCCCACCATGAGGAATGGACAGGTGCAATATATATCATACTGAAGGCAAATGGCAGCAGATGACTCCTGCAGACAGGAAATGGAGAAGTCACGTTTGCTAGAACCATTCCAAAATTCTGTCGAAGGAACAGGGGAGAGAAACCACCCACTCACGTTAAAATACGCATTAGAACCATCCGTGATGAGTTTTTCCTGCCATGGAAGTCCTTCATAAAATCTCATTTGAACTAGGATAAACCGAGACGCTGCCAAGAAACGTGTAACAATATATTCCGGATTTGCCTTCCTCTAGTCAGGGAACTGGACATGGGGTTCTTTACATGCCTCTTCGCGCTGTAATGACTCGAGCCTTTTACTTCACGTTCATTGCTGCGGCCATTTTCCGCAACCTTTGAGATATTTCAGTGAAGGATGGCCTTTGAGCTGGTTCACCAGCCCAACTACCTTCCATCAATGATTTCCATTCAGGGTCGCACCAGGAAGGGATCTGAGGACGAAGAGAATTGTTCACGATGCCCCCTACAAAAATGAACATGATAATTAACTACACAGGGCGGTGTTAACCACAAGGATCAATATCTTACTACAGGTGCATGACTAATATTTTATAAGCACAAAAGGTATCTCCTCTTTGCAATAACAAGCATGACTAATATATGATAAGCACAAAAGGTATCTCTTTTTTGCAATAACAAGCATCAACTTCTTACTACAGGTGCATGACCAATATTTTTTAAGCACAAAAGGTATCCCCTCTTTGCAATAACCTGTGCTGAATAGAAGACAGTGCACGTAGGGGAACCGCACTGTTACTGTATTATTTAAGTTCACTGATTCCAATTTCATACTGTCACAGGACAAATACGAAACAGGGTAAAGGTTCTGAAATTGCATCTTCAGAAAGATGGTTATCTTAGCTAGTCAAACATGGATACTTCAACTGCAGCTACCAGATCAGTTGGGCAACACAATGCATGTAAATATAATGCGAGTTGCAGAATTATCTACATGACTACAACTGGTTTGTGTAACTGCATTATTAATAGTTTAGTAGTCAATATGTACAGCATTTATCACTGAAACGCATCCGGGGATTTACATCTGATCGTTTCCATTAGCTCAGCCTTTACATCTGATCATTTCCATTAGCTCAGCCCTCAAAGCCATTCAAAGTTTCTCGCAAATAAGTTATTCAAAATTGTATCGGAACATCAACATACAGAGAAATTTTGGAAGGAAGAAAACATCCAAAAGGTATGTTTTTGCAGCCCCAAAACAAGTAATTCAAACCAGAGCTGGCCAAACGGGCCGCCTGGCACGGCACAGCCCGGCCCGCCGTAATCATGCCTTGCACGGCCCGGCCCGCGGTGGCACGTTTAATAACCGGGCCGTGCCGTGCCGGCCCGTGTGCTGCAGCCTGCAGCCCAAGCAGGGCCCAGGTGCTAATTGGGCCGGCCAGTTGGCACGCCATGCACGTAGGCCCATCTTATTTTTGGCCTATTGGGCTGTTTTTGACATATTTTTACCTATTAGGCTATATTAAGCATATATACATATATAAAAAAAGATAAACGGGCTGTGTCGTCCCGGCCCGCGTGTTCAGCCTACCAGCCCAAGCACGGCCCAAGGTGTGCCATGTGCCGGGCCCGGCCCGTTTAGCCCATGCCGTGCCTGGCCCATGGCAGGCCGTGCCGGCATGCTCGCGGGCTGGCCTGTTTGGCCCAGCCCGTTTGGCGAGCTTTGATTCAAACTGGTACGTGTGCACCATAATAAACTTAAACAAAGACGAAGGTATCATCAGAAATCAAAATGTAGCATCAATATAACTTCAAAGTTTTGAATGTTACCAATAATTTCAGCTGCACGCATATCAGAATACGGGTCGTCCCCAGTAAGTAGCTCCCACATCACAATACCAAATGAGTAGACATCAATCTAAAAAATAAAGTTAATCAGTTTGTTTTCAGAACATCAAAAGTTACACACTGTTTACAGATTAAACAACTTGCCAAATATAAAAGGTCCTTGTAGAACAAGCACTGTTACCTTCTCTGACACCATATCACTTTTCCCACTTAAAAGCTCTGGTGCCATCCATGGTAAGGTTCCTCTAACACCACCTGACACCAAAGTATGCTGCTTCACCTTTGATAGCCCGAGATCACCAATCTGATCCGGAAGTATTCAGATAGGATGAAACAGTCAGGGAGCAATGTATTGAATTTGAAAAAGGGGTGTAGGCAGATAGAGAAGGAGAAGCAATGAAGGGGAACAAGTGGGGATCAAACCTTGCAGATTGGTCGTTGTGGATCCCTCATGTTTACCAGTAGGTTCTCACACTTGAGATCAAAATGGACGATGTTCTTCCCATGCAAATATTCCATGCCAAATGCAGCATCCATGGCCAATATCACCCTTTTGCGGCGATCAATTGTCCTATGCAGTTTCTATAGGATTAGAATTTGGATATGGGAGAAATAACAAATCAAACTGTTCTTCGATTAAACAAGCAGTACCTGTCTTTTTTCCTCAGGAATTGTTTGAGAGACCCGTTGACCATAAACTCGGTAACAGTCGCTAAGCTTCCATCAGGACCATCACGAACAACACCATAGAATGAAACTACGTTTGGATGATGAAGCGAGCTCAGGATCTGAGCTTCTTTCCAGAAATCCGCTATCTGCCAATAGATCAGAACTTGAGGCATTTTCAACGAGACCAAACCATTACCACAGCAAATTTATATATCATTTTCTCATATATTAATCATGAATATAAACTATTTTTATTATATTATTAGTATATATACAGGCAGCCAAGGCCTCCATTACTTTTTTACTTGAAAAAATAAACCAATCCACATCCACATTTTTTTCTACGAATCGTGAAATTACTCCAGTGTTAGATAGTAGAGGTAAGAGGTTTTGACCCTGAAATAGGTGAAGAGAATTTTTGCTATGCTGCCAATCCTTGAGTCAATAACTAACAAGGAAATAAAGCATACCAAGCGCTCTCTCTCGGATGGCCTTCCATCAAAGCAACTAGCTTTTATTCTTTTGATGGCAACATCACATCCCCTCCATTTACCATGAAAGACTGACCCATAAGTACCCGAACCAAGCTCTCTGATTTCCTCCAGATCATCATTTTTTATAGTCTGCATGAACACAAAAGTATAAATAGGACATAAGTTTAAAAAAAAAAAATAGGACCACACATCAAGAGATCAGCAAGTGACCTGTAATCCTTTAGACAAAGCTTCAGCTTCAGCAGGTGTAGATTCGATCCCAGAACTTTTGTGCTGGTCGCAGCTTCCATGCACATCAGCGTCCTGATCCCCATCAGCATTCTGCAGATGAAAGGATTTGAGTGGAGAGCATTAGGTAGTTTAATGCTTAATGTGCTCGTCAAGTATTACTCACAGCAGCAGTTACCTCATCAAACTTCTTTCCATCATTGTTATTATCACAAACAGGTGAACTGGCAGGAGGAGCATCTGGCTGAGCCTCTACTGGCTTCTCGGCCTCTTCCAGTGCGGCCTTTTTAACAGAGGCAACAAATTCTGGAATGAAATTTAATCTGTTCTCCGATATATCCCAACATTGCTGCAATGCTACAGCCCCGCCATCATGTTCTGTAGGTTTGCCCCGTTGGAGATCAACTCCAACATTGTGAACCATGATACTAGGGTCACTTGCAGCGTGTGAAGGTTTTGCTTCAGTCACATTTTGAATGTGCCTTCCATCATCTGCTCCTTCGAACTTCTTTGTTGTGTTGATGTCCAACCTGGACAACTGATCAGGAAGGGGTACCGCTGCAACAGACACTTTACCATCAAGCGGTGCTAGCATGGGTCCAGCGGATGCTCTTTCAGAAATAATTTCTACCAATGGAGCTGCAGGTTGCTGCTGGACTGATTCTGGGGCAAAGAAAGGCTGAACATACTGAGTAGTATTTGGACCTGACCGAGGACCAAGGGAAGAAGGGTTTTCAACAACAGCAGGAATATCATGTCCAACGATTCTATATGGTATGTTGCCATTGGGTGAAGGCCATGGGTTTGGGACTCGATCATACGCAGGCATACCAGGAACCCTTGGACTAACATCACCTGTGCTTCTGACAAAGTTGGAGTTAATGCTCCCATTTGGAATCGGCAGGTGTGGTGATTCATATGTTGAGCCTGTATGAACAGGGCTGCTTGCTCTCCTTCTCATAGATTGAAGTGGCGGCAAGTTCTGTTGCATTTGGTAGAAGGTATCACCTCCATATGTTGAAGTATGGCTGTAATGCTGGCCTGTCGATTCTTCAAAACCTGATGTCTGGACATAGGAGCCACTACTTACAACTTGTTGGTTATGATATGCATCATTGATATGCTCGCCACTGCCATGATAATAGTGGGGACTTTCATGGCTTGAGCGACTGTGAGATGTTGAATGCATGTCATATACTTTGCTGGGTGCAAATGCAGAGTTAGCTGAGTTGCTATCAGCATATGGATCCATCACTCTACCATTAGCAGGAAGATTCAACCTTGGATCCTCATACCGTTGATGGCTTTGGTTGGGATGCACATGCCAAGATCTATCATGAGAATGAGATTCATTGTAGAACATGGGAGGGTGACCACCAGTTTGCTCTTTCATGTAAACACCATTTTCCAGTCTAACATCTTGGCCTACAACATAATGCTCACCAGGACGACCATAATCTGGACGCGGATTAGCAGGGTGAGCAGAATACTCATTTGCCATGCTCGATTGATCAAAATGTTGTTGGACTGGCCTCCAACGGGGATCCATATAACGAGGATCACTCACTGAACCTTGACCCTTCTGGAATGGCGAACGGGAGTCATATAGACTGTTTCCGTCCAAGAAATTGCCGGAGCGGCCCAAATTCCCTGGGAAGCCAGCATTTTGCTGAATTACAGCACCAGGTGGAAGCCAGACCAAGTTATCCACATGTGGCGGTGACTGAGCCTCGTAATGCCGATACTTTGGTGATTGCCTCACAAAGTCATCAGGAATCCTCTCATCAAAGTCCTCTGCTCCAACTTGAAACCTTGCAGATGATGGTGAAATGGGAAAATCCCTTGGATCAGGCACTCCATACTGCCCTGGAGAGATATATGCAGGGCTCCAGGGGGAATCCATCTCCCCGTACCTCTGATTATGTGAGGCACGAGGAACGTTCAAATGCCGCAAGCCAGCAAAATCAGGAATTCCTGACTCATTGCCTCCGATGCCAAAAAGCTGCTCCACGGATACAGGAGATGAAGGTGACCTCATGTCACCAAGGCTATTGAGTGCGTCGACATACCTCCTCTCCGTCTCCCTTTCATCCCCATGGTAGTGCACAGCTGCCGATGCAGCCTCATCGTCCAGGTGCTGCGAGAATAAGAAGACCCTGAGCCGAGTGAAGCCCTCTCCGGCAGCAATGAGCTTGTCATACTCCTCCATCATGTTCACCACATCATCATCATTAACAACCGAGACCAGTGCATCAAGATCCTCATCAGGCTGCTGGTACTTGATGATATCGGCATCGTCATAGAGCTCCCGCATCCGCGCTGCCAGGTCGGAGTAGGATATGTCGCGGGGCAGCATGACGATCCTGGTATCCCCGCCGACGTAACGGAGACGGCCGTCGAGCGGGCGGGGTAGGATACTGCCTCCGAAGCTGCAGAGGAACTTGGCCATGCGCTGAGCCCCGTCGGCCTCGGTGCTGGCCGCAGCGGCAGCAGATGGCGCCATGTGTACCGAGACTGCGTGATCAAGCTGGCTTGAGTTGGATCGGCGACAGAGCTAAGTACATCACACGATTGCCAATCCACCAGTTCCAACCAGCTGCTCTTGTTAGCCCCTTTCCTGTCGATAGAAAAACACCAAAATTATTAGTCGACAGACCAAAGATTTGGCACCTTCCATCAGACAAATATAAGGGCATATGAAATCAAGACACGAAATCGGACAATTCCCCCACGGATTTCACCAATAACACCTCAGATCAGCCTACCGTCAGAGACGAGACAAAATCCTTTCCTAAAAAAAGAATGAGACGGGGCAAAAATTCGAAGAATGCGTTGGAGCAGCGCGAGATCGCGGTGTGGAGCCTGAATGCTTTGCCCGCAAAATCTCAATTCGAAATCTGAAAATAGAATCAACAGGGACTGAGCTCCTATAATTCCCCACGGGGCGGAAAATTCCCCAACGGAATTCCCCGCCGATCTTGGCCAGGAAAAAAGGGGAACTCGTTCCGTCCCGTCTCCCCCCGAAACAGACGGGAAGGATAAGAACGGAACGAACGAACGAAGGAACTTGCAAGAAAACAGGAAACATAATCGGGAGAGAACCGGCCGGCACGCAGATTGTTTGAGAGGGAGTGAGGGGATGGTGGTGGTGCTCCGTACCTGCGTGCCTCTGGCACGATCCTTGGCTCCAGGGGTCGGCTGAGCAAGCGGGCCGGCAGCCGACTTGGGTGGCTGGGTTCCGGGCGGCGGTGCGGTTGCGCTTTAGGAGGAGACGGGAGAGAGAGGGGGGGGAGGGGGGGGAGGGCCGGATTTGCGGTGGGGAAGTGAGGGAGGAGGGAGGGGCAGGGCGTGGTGTTGTTGGGTTGGGGGATTCGGGGGGCGCGCGGATATTCGCTCGCTCGCTCGCTCTGGGTATCACGCCGTCAGCAAGGGGACCGTCGCCGGCGCCGCCGCCATCCGCGCGGGACTCGTCGGCGTCAGGTGGGTCGTGTGGAGGTGGGCCGCCCGTGCGGGTGCGGCGCGCTACGTGTGGTGGTGGGACGGGAGGGAGGGAATGTGGGTTTGTTTGCGCGGACGGAGGAGGCGGAGGCGCGGCGCCGGGCCACTCGGGTGGGCTGGCTCGGGTTTTCTCTGCGGTGGAGGCGCGGCGCGGCGGCACGTGTGGCGTGATTCCGTTCCGTTGGCGATGACGCACCCCCTCCGTCTTTATAGATGGTGCCACCACCCAGCGATGATCTCCGGTTCCGTTGGGCCGGCCTTCTCCTTGCTTCCTGCGTGCTTCCGCGCCGTCCGTTGCCTGCACGGCAGGGAGTGTCCACGCAACTAGTACTACTTAACAGGGAGTGTCCTTCGCCAGCTCGAACGATCTCGATACCTTCCATGTCAACTCCGCCATTACTGCGGACTATCTACAAGGCGTGGCCTGCATTTGGTCGCCCTGGGGAGCCTCTCGTGTACCGATCGAGTCTCGGCCGGACCACCCCTGCTGACAGACCCGGTCTGATCTGCTCGTGTCATCATTTCTTCACACTCGCGGCAGCTGGCCGGAGATGGAGAGTGGAGGGCCAACGTGAGCGAGCGAGCGAGACCGCCGGCCCCGACCGGCCGTCGTTTTCTGCATTCACCTCACGAAAGTTCAGCGCACGACCCACCCACCGACCATGGACTCCTGGATCAGATCAGATCAGCCGTAACTTTCGATCCCATTACAAATGTACGTCTTCGGCTTCTTTGGCTCCGGTCTTTGGTTCTCGGGTTTTTTCTACACGCCATGTACGTACGAAAATACTGGCATACGCTCCACGGTCCACCTAGTACTGCATATGCTGGAGAGCGAGGGTGGCATGGCATCAAACCGGAATATATGCTTGCCATGGATCGACGGGAGAATACTGTAGATGGTGGCCACACAGAGAGTTTCTGGAAGCCGGGAGTGCATGGCCCAACGGAATATATTCTCTTCATCGAGTTTGCATGCTCAAATCGACGGCGGCATGGCGTATCGAGCCGATCTGATCTCTCAAGGGCATTGCTTCCACGGCTGAAAAGAACATTTTTCTAGCCTCGTCTCATTCTGCCCTACGTTCCTCTGCCGTCCATATCTATGGAGATATCTTCTTTAATTAGGACACTACACTGCTTCTTTTCTTTTTGTTACAACTGTTTGAGCGTAACTATTGAAAATTACAGCGCATAATTGATTAATTAACTTCTTTTTTCAGGGAATAATTGATTAACTTGAGTGGCAGTGGGGCCAATTTGTCACGATATGAATAAATTACCTATATGATAACGTACACCAGTGTGGCACGACGCAATATGGTCAACACGTCTCTACAACCGTTCATCAAACATATGACATCGGCGGAATTTTTGTGGTTTTAGACTTAAAAAATATTTTATCTCTTAAATAAATAAAAACTCAATTAAAAATCCTTTTTCGTTATTAAATCCGTCTCAACGAGATCTTTAAAACTAGATCTCATATTGATATATTTCGATGACTTTTGGGGGGCTTCAAGTTGCCACATGTTTATGCTGAAGTTGTCATATGGTTAACAACAAAGTTGTCATGACATGTTTCATCTAGTTTTTCTTTTAGATTTAAAGCTACCATTGTATTTCAACTACTTTTCACGGCAGTTTTTATTAATTGACCATGGCAAATTCTAGTAATTAACCATGACAAATTTAATTCATGGATCATGGCAACTTTTTGTAATTCATCACGGAAAATTGAGTTTATAGATCATGGTAATTTTAGTATTTTGATCATGACAATTCTAGTATTTTGAACATGAAAAACATTTTTTTATGAACCATGGCAAATTTCAATGCATGTATCATGGCAAATTTAATAATTCACCATGGCAATTTTAGTTTATGTTTCATGGCAAATTTGAGCCAGTGATCATGCATTTTAAACTAACTGGTGACATATTTATTTTTTATTTATGAACCATATCAAAATTATTTCATGGATCGTGGCAAATTATAGTAATTCATCATGGCAAGTTTAGTTTGTTAATTTCCTTTTTTATAACATGCCAAAGTTTATTTTAAACGTAAAAAAAGTAGTTGGAGTATATCATGACAACTTCAGTGTAATCATGATGGCAATTTATGTGCAATAGACATGACAACTTTTAACCCCCAAAAAAGTCATCAAAACATATCAATATAAGATCTAGTTTCGAAATTCGTCACTGCGGATTTAATGATGAAAACGGTTTTCCAATTGGATTTTTTATTTAAGAGATAAAACATTTTAAAAACTAAAAAGACAAAAGATTCATGTTGACATCATCAGTTTCGTTACGTGGGCATGCATGCGGTGACATGGCACAACCTGTGATCATTGAATTTGTGGGCTCTTGTTGCTTTTACCACACGTGTGAGCATTATCACGACCCATAAATTACGCTCACATGATTTGGACTAATCACATAGACTTAGCCAAAAAATAGGGTTGAAGTGGTGTGCCGATACAATTAACCTCTGTCTCCTTTTTAGGAATCTCTGTTGTGGTTCATTGAGTTAGAGCATCTATAGCTGGACGTCCTAAATTTGTCTTAAACATCCGGACAGACGATGAGGTCAAGAAATTTTGATGTCGGCGTGTGTTTTAAACGGGTCTCAAACATCCGGGTTGACTGACATCCTTTATATCTAGTCTAAATATGTTGTGCATATAGGGGAGCTCGGACGCATCTGTCACATCGGACCCGACCCACATTGGCCCACCCGACCCCACATATATTTTTCTCCATCCGCTCGCAGGATCAAACACTAGACATTTCGCTTTATCCCCCTTCACCCGCCTCGACTCCCTTTTGCCACCCAAGCTCCCGTCCGGTGATCTCCGACCTTCTCCAGCATGGCGGACAACGGATCCGAGTCCTTCATCTCCACATCCGTCGACCATGAGCTCATCCCATGCAACCCCAAGGAGGAGATGGTCGTCCAGTTTGCGCTCCGCTGCTCCTAGGAGGTGGCCATCCTATGACAGCGCTCGGACTCCCGTCGGGAATCCATTGTGTCCGCACAACCAGTGCATGGATCCGTCGTCGCTGCCTTACAAGAGGCGGTGTGGTCCGTCTGGCGTCCGAACGCAGTAGCATGCGTGCAAGCACTTTGTTGGCGCGTCGAGGACACAGCGTGGGTGCCCGCTCACGCAAGCAGAGCGCGGCATGCCCGCCGTGCGAGGCAGCGAGCGCGTGAGGCGGCGAAAACCCTCACGACGGCAGACGTTGGCAAGGCGGAGCCGCACTCTCCAACACCCCGTATGGTAAACTAATGCGGGCGCCGCAATCGCGTCGTGGTGATCGTCGACTCCTCCCAAGAGGGATGCATCATTGATCTCATGTTCACCGGCACCGTACGGGTTGCGGGCTCCGACAAGGAAGAGTGGGCCATGGGACACGGAGGGAGCTCGACTCCCGTGAGCCGCCTAGTGTCCTATATCATACTCTACCTCGTCGGCGACCGAACCAACACTATGACGGGCGCAGCCGGACGCAGAACATGGGCATGACGGAGTCGAACGAGCTCCGCTTACTATTAAGTTTACCAATGAGAAATTGTGTTTGCTCTGGCCGTATATGAATGCGATACGAACGCTCTCGAGCAAGGCCGATGGTTTTAGGCGAAAAGCGCGGGGGGCGAGGGAGGGGGGTTTTGGTGGGTCAAGGAGGCCAGACGCGGTCTTAACAGCGGTCCGAACGTCCGCAAAGCCTCCCTTGTTTGTCACTGGTTTGCGGGAGAAAATGTATCCAAACCGTTCGACCGATACAAGCCTACGTCTGATGGTACAACACGTCCGGTCCGCACGGTCCAAATGTATGCGAAAGAGTGTCGGCGTTGGAGATGCACTTAGCATCTTAATCTGCTTATTGTCAACCGTAAATGTACACAAGGGTGTATCTATGTCAAAAGTAGGGTGGGTTGATGATTCAAATGTAGGCAGACGTAGTAGTAAATCAAAAAAATCCTACGACCAGCAAGATCTATCTATGGAGAAACCAGCAACGAGTAAGGAGAGATTGCATCTTCATACCTTTGAAGATCGCTAAGCGGAAGCGTTACAAGAACGCGGTTGGTGGAGTCGTACTCGCAGCGATTCAGATCGCGGTTGAATCCGATCTTAGCGCCGAACAACGGCGACTCCGCGTTCAACACACGTGCAGCCCGGTGACGTCTCTTATGTCTTGATCCAGCAAGGAGGAAGGAGAGGTTGAGGGAGAGCTCCGACATCACGACCGCATGGTGACGGTGGAGCTGCGTGGTCTCCGGTAGGGCTTCGCCAAGCACTACGGAGAACAAAGAAGAGGAAGGGTAGGGCTGCGCCGAGAGAGGAAGAACTCGTGTGTCTGGCAGCCTCCAAAACCCCACATATATATAGGGGAAGGAGGAAGGGTGCGGCAGCCCTAGGGTTCCCTCCCCACGGCCGGCGGCCAACCCTAGATCAATCTAGGGCGGCGGACAAGAGAGGGAGTGGGAGGGGCGGTGCCCTAGGTGGGCCTAGGGCCCATCTGCCTCTAGGGTTTGCCCCCCTCCCACCTCATGCTGTGCCTTGGGCCCCTTGTGGGGCGCACCAGTCCACCTAGGGGCTGGTTCCCTCCCACTTGTGGCCCATGCAGCCCTCCGGTGCTGGTGGACCCCCGGAACCCTGCCGGTGGTCCCGGTACGTTACCGGTGATGAACAAAACTCTTCCAACGACCAAAACCTCACTTCCTATATATGAATCTTTACCTCTGGACCATTCCGGAACTCCTCGTGATGTCCGGGAACTCATCCGGGACTCCGAACAACCTTCGGTAACCACGTACACTATTTCACTATAACCCTAGCCTCATCGAACCTTAAGTGTGTAGACCCTACGGGTTCGGGAGGCACGTAGACATGACCGAGACACCTCTCTGGTCAATAACCAACAGCGGGATCTGGATACCCATGTTGGCTCCCACATGCTCCACGATGATCTCATCGGATGAACCCACGATGTCGGGGATTCAATCAATCCCGTATACAATTCCCTTTGTCTATCGGTATGATACTTGCCCGAGATTCGATCGTAGGTATCCCTATACCTTGTTCAATCTCGTTACCGGCAAGTCTCTTTACTCGTTCCGTAACACATCATCCCGTGGATAACTCCTTAGTCACATTGAGCTCATTATGATGATGTCTTACCGAGTGGGCCCAGAGATACCTCTCTGTCATACGGAGTGACAAATCCCAGTCTCGATTCGTGCCAACCCAATAGATACTTTCGGGGATACCCGTAGCATACCTTTATAGCCACCCAGTTACGTTGTGACGTTTGGCACACCCAAAGTATTCCTACGGTATCCGGGAGTTTCACTATCTCATGGTCTAAGGAAACGATACTTGACATTAGAAAAGCTTTAGCAGACGAACTACACAATCTTGTGCTATGCTTCGGATTGGGTCTTGTCCATCACATCATTCTCCCAATGATGTGATCCCGTTATCAACGACATCCAATGTCCATGGTCATGAAACCGTGACCATCTATTGATCAACGAGCTAGCCAACTAGAGGCTCACTAGGGACTTGTTGTGGTCTATGTATTCACACATGTATTACGGTTTCCGGTTAACACAATTATAGCATGAACAATAGACAATTATCATGAACAAGGAAATACAATAATAACCATTTTAGTATTGCCTCTAGGGCATATTTCCAACAGTCTCCCACTTGCACTAGAGTCAATAATCTAGTTACATTGTGATGAATCAAACACCCATAGAGTTCTAGTGTTGATCATGTTTCGCTCGTGAGAGAGGTTTAGTCAACGGATCTGCAACATTCAGATCCGTATGTACTTTACAAATATCTATATCTCCCTCTTGAATGTAATCATGGATGGAGTTGAAGCGGGGCTTGATGTGTCTTGTCTTCTTGTGAAACCTGGGCTCCTTGGCAAGGGCAATAGCTCCAGTGTTGTCATAGAATAGAGTCATCGGGCCCTACGCATTGGGAATTACTCCTAGGTCAGTGATGAACTCCTTTATCCAGACTCCTTCCTTTGCTGCTTTCGAAGCAGCTATATACTCCGCTTCACTTGTAGATTCCGCCACGATGCTTTGCTTGCTGCTGCACCAGCTGACTACCCCTCCGTTCAAAATATACACGTATCCGGTTTGTGACTTGGAGTCATCTGGATCTGTGTTGAAGCTAGCATCGACGTAACCCTTTACGACGAGCTCTTCGGCACCTCCATATACGAGAAACATGTCCTTTGTCCTTTTCAGGTACTTCAAGATATTCTTGACCGCTGTCCAGTGTTCCGCTCCGGGATCACTTTGGTACCTCCCTACCAAACTTATGGCAAGGTTCACATCAGGTCTGGTACACAGCATGCCATACATAATAGAGCCTATGGCTGAAGAATAGGGGATGACACTCATCTCTTCTCTATCCTTTGTCGTGGTCGGGCATTGAGTCGTACTCAATCTCACACCCTGTAACACAGGCAAGAACCCCTTCTTGGACTAATCCATATTGAACTTCTTCAATATCTTGTCAAGGTATGTGCTTTGTGAAAGACCTATGAGGCGTCTCGATCTATCTCCATAGATCTTGATGCCTAATATATAAGCAACTTCTCCAAGGTCCTTAATTGAAAAACATTTATTCAAGTAGGCCTTTACACTTTCCAAGATTTCTATATCATTTCCCATCAACAATATGTTGTCTACATATAATATGAGGAATGCTACAGAGCTCCCACTCACTTTCTTGTAAATACAGGGTTCTCCATAAACCTGTATAAATCCAAACGCTTTAATCACCTCATTAAAGCGAATTCTCCAACTCCGAGATGCTTGCACCAGCCCCATAGATGGAGCGCTGGAGCTTGCACACCTTGTTAGCACCTTTTGGATCGACAAAACCTTCCGGCTGCATCATATCCAGTTCTTCCTTAAGGAAACCATTAAGGAATGTTGTTTTGACGTCCATTTGCCAGATCTCATAATCATAAAATGCGGCAATTGCTAACATGATTCGGACAGACTTCAGCATCGCTACGGGTGAGAAAGTCTCATCATAGTCAACTCCTTGAACTTGTCGATAACCCCTAGCGACAAGCCGAGCCTTATAGACGGCCACATTACCATCCACGTTAGTCTTCTTCTTAAAGATCCATTTATTTTCTATGGCTCTCTTATCATCAGGCAAGTCCACCAAAGTCCATACTTTGTTCTCATACATGGATCCTATCTCGGATTTCATGGCTTCAAGCCATTTGTTGGAATCCGGGCCCGCCATCGCTTCTTCATAGTTCGAAGGTTCACCGTTGTCCAACAACATGATCTCCAGGACAGGGTTGTCGTACCACTCTGGTGCGGAACGTGTCCTAGTGGACCTTCGACGTTCAATAGTAACTTGATCTGAAGTTTCATGATCATCATCATTAACTTCCTCTCCAGCCAGTCTAGGCTCCATAGAAACAACTTCCTGTGTTGCACTACTCTCCGGTTCGAGTGGAGGTACAATTACCTCATCAAGTTCTATTTTCCTCCCACTTACTTCTTTCGAGATAAACTCTTTCTCAAGAAAGGATCCATTCTTGGCAACAAAGACTTTGCCTTCAGATGCGAGGTAGAAGGTATACCCAATAGTTTCTTTGGGGTATCCTATGAAGACGCACTTTTCCGCTTTGGGTTCGAGCTTCTTAGGTTGAAGTTTCTTCGCATAAGCATCGCATCCCCAAAAATTTTAGAAACGACAGCTTAGGTTTCTTTCCAAACCATAATTCATACGGTGTCATCTCAATGGATTTAGACGGTGCCCTATTTAAAGTGAATGCGGCAGTCTCTAATGCATATCCCCAAAATGATAGCGGTTAGTTAGTAAGAGACATCATAGATCGCACCATATCCAATAGAGTGCGATTACGACGTTCAGACACACCATTTCGCTGAGGTGTGCCAGGCGGCGTGAGTTGTGAAACAATTCCACATTTCCTTAGGTGCGTGCCAAACTTGTAACTTAAATATTCTCTGCCATGATCAGATCGTAGGCACTTTATTTTCCTGTCACGTTGATTCTCTACCTCACTCTGAAATTCCTTGAACCTTTCAAAGGTTTCAGACTTGTGTTTCATTAAGTAGACATACCCATATCTGCTCAAGTCATCAGTGAGGGTGAGAACATAACGGTAGCCACCGCGAGCCTCAGCGCTCATTGGACCGCATACATCGGTATGTATTATTTCCAACAAGTCAGTTGCTCGCTCCATTGTTCCGGAGAACGGAGTCTTTGTCATCTTGCCCATGAGGCATGGTTCGCACGTGTCAAATGATTCAAAATCAAGAGACTTCAAAAGTCCATCAGCATGGAGCTTCTTCATGCGTTTGACACCAATATGACCAAGGCGGCAGTGCCACATGTAAGTGGGACTATCGTTATCAACCTTACACTTTTTGGTACTCACACTATGAACATGTGTAACATAATGTTCGAGATTCATAAAAAATAAACCATTGACCAGCAGGGCATGACCATAAAACATTTCTCTCATATAAATAGAACAACCATTATTCTCAGATTTAAATGAGTAGCCATCTCGCATCAAGCGAGATCTAGATACAATGTTCATGCCCAAATCTGGTACTAACTAACAATTATTGAGGTTTAAAACTAATCCCGAAGGTAGATGTAGAGGTAGCGTGCCGACGACGATCACATCGACCTTGGAACCATTCCCGACGCACATCGTCACCTCGTCCTTTGCTAGTCTCCGCTTATTCTGCAGCTCCTGCTTGGAGTTACAAATGTGAGCAACTTCACCGGTATCAAATACCCAGGAGCTACTACGAGCGTTGGTTAGGTACACATCAATAACAAGTATATCACATATACCTTTAACGTTGTCGGCCTTCTTATCCGCTAAGTACTTGGGGCAGTTCCGTTTCCAGCGACCGGTACCCTTGCAATAAAAGCACTCAGTCTTAGGCTTGGGTCCATTCTTGTTCTTCTTCTCGGCAACTTGCTTATCGGGCGCGGCAACTGCTTTGTCGTCCTTCTTGAAGTTCTTCTTACCCTTGCCTTTCTTGAAACTATTGGTCTTATTGACCATCAACACTTGATGCTCCTTTTTGATCTCGACCTCTACTGATTTCAGCATCGAGTACAACTCAGGAATGGACTTCTCCATCCCCTGCATGTTGTAGTTCATCACAAAGCTCTTGTAGCTAGGTGGAAGTGACTGGAGGATTCTGTCAATGACCTAGTCATCCGGGAGATTAACTCCCAGTTGAGTCAAGCGGTTGTGCAACCCAGACATTTTGAGTATGTGCTCACTGACAGAATTATTCTCCTCCATCTTACAGCTAAAGAACTTGTCGGAGACGTCATTTCTCTCGACCCGGGCATGAGCTTGGAAAACCAGTTTCAGCTCTTGGAACATCTCATATGCTCTGTATTGCTCAAAACGCTTTTGGAGCCTCGGTTCTAAACTATAAAGCATGCCGCACTGAACCAGGGAGTAATCATCACAGCGTGACTGCCAAGCGTTCGAAACGTCTTGGTCCGCTGGGAAAATGGGTGGGTTACCTAGCGGTGCATCAAGGACATACAATCTCTAGGAAGCTATGAGGATAATCCTCAAGCTAAGGACCCAGTCCGCATAGTTGCTTCCATCATCTTTCAGCTTGGTTTTCTCTAGGAACGCGTTGAAGTTGAGGGTGACATTAGCGTTGGCCATTGGATCTACAATACAGATTGTAAAGACAATTTTAGACTAAGTTCATGATAATTAAGTTCACATAATCAAATTATTTAATGAAATCTCACTTAGATAGACATCTCTCTAGTCATCCAAGTGACGCATGATCCACGTCGACTAGCCCATGTCCGATCATCACGTGAGACAGACTAGTCATCCATGGTGAACATCTTCATGTTGATCGTATCTTCTATATGACTCATGTTCGACCTTTCGGTCTTCCGTGTTACGAGGCCATGTCTGTACATGCTAGGCTCGTCAAGTCAACCTAAGTGTATCGCGTGTGTAGATCTGGCTTACACCCATTGTATGCGAACGTTAGAACCTATCACACCTGATCATCACGTGGTGCTTCGAAACAACAATCCTTAGCAATGGTGCACGGTTAGGGTGAACACATTTCTTGAAATTTTATTGAGAGATCATCTTGTTTACTACCGTCGTTCTAAGAAAATAAGATGTAAACATGGTAAACATCACATGCAATCAATATAGTGACATGATATGACCAATATCATCTTGCTCCTTTGATCTCCATCTTCGGGGCACCATGATCATCACTGTCACCGGCACGACACCATGATCTCCATCGTCGTGTCTTCATGAAGTTGTCTCGCCAACTAGTACTTCTACTATTATGGCTAACGATTAGCAATAAAGCAAAGTAATTACATGGCATTTATGATTGACACGTAGGTCGTACAATAAAATAAGACAACTGCTATGGCTCCTGTCGGTTGTCATACTCATCGACATGCAAGTCGTGAATCCTATTATAAGAACATGATCAATCTCATACATAACAATGCATCACATCACATCCTTTGGACATATCACATCACAAGACATATGCTGCAAAAACAAGTTAGACGTCCTCTAATTTGTAGTTGCAAGTTTTTACGTGGCTGCTATAGGTTTCTAGCAAGGACGTTTCTTACCTACGCCAAAACCACAACGTGATATGCCAATTTCTATTTACCCTTCATAAGGACCCTTTTCATCTAATCCAATCCGACTAAGGTGGGAGAGAGAGACACCCGCTAGCCACCTTATGCAACAAGTGCATGTCAGGCGGTGGAACCGGTCTCACGTAAGCGTACGTGTAAAGTTGGTCCGGGCCGCTTCATCCCACAATACCGTCGAATCAAGATAAGACTAGTAACGGTAAGCAAATTAACAAGATCGACGCCAACAACAACTTGTGTTCTACTCGTGCATAGATTCTACGCATAGACCTAGCTCATGATGCCACTGTTGGGAGACGTAGTAGTAAATCAAAAAAATTCCTACGACCACCAAGATCTATCTATCGAGAAACCAGCAACGAGTAAGGGGAGATTGCATCTTCATACCTTTGAAGATCGCTAAGCGGAAGCGTTACAAGAACGCGGTTGGTGGAGTCGTACTCGCAGCGATTCAGATCGCGGTGGAATCTGATCTTTGCATCGAGCAACGGCGCCTCCGCGTTCAACACACTTGCAACGCAGTGACGTCTCCTACGCCTTGATCCAGCAAGGAGGAAGGAGAGGTTGAAGGAGAGCTCCGGCAGCACGACGGCGTTGTGACGGTGGAGCTGCGTGGTCTCCGGTAGGGCTTCGCCAAGCACTACGGAGAACGAGGAAGAGGAAGGGTAGGGCTGCGCCGAGACAGGAAGAACTCGTGTGTCTGGCAGCCCCCAAAACCCCACATATATATAGGGGGGATGAGGAGGGGTGTGGCAGCCCTAGGGTTCCCTCCCCAGGGCCAGCGGCTAACCTTAGATTAATCTAGGGCGGCGGCCAAGAGAGGGAGTGGGAGGGGCGGCGCCCTAGGTGGGCCTAGGGCCCATCTGCCTCTAGGGTTTGCCCCTCCCACCTCATGCTTGTTGGAAATATGCCCTAGAGGCAATAATAAAATGGTTATTATTGTATTTCCTTGTTCACGATAATTGTCTATTGTTCATGCTATAACTGTGTTAACCGGAAACCGTAATGCATGTGTGAATACATAGACCACAACGTGTCCCTGGTGACGCCTCTAGTTGACTAGCTCGTTGATCAATAGATGGTCACGGTTTCATGACCATGGACATTGGATGTCGTTGATAATGGGATCTATATGGACAAGACCTAATCCTAAGCATAGCACAAGATCGTGTAGTTCGTCTGCTAAAGCTTTTCTAATGTCAACTATCGTTTCCTTAGACCATGAGATTGTGCAACTCCCGGATACCGTAGGAATGCTTTGGGTGTGACAAACGTCACAACGTAACTGGGTGTCTATAAAGGTATGCACTACGGGTATCTCCGAAAGTGTTTGTTGGGTTGGCACGAATCGAGACTGGGATTTATCACTCCGTGTGACGGAGAGGTATCTCTGGGCCCACTCGGTAAGACATCATCATAATGAGCTCAATGTGACTAAGGAGTTAGCCATGGGATGATGTGTTACGAAACGAGTAAAGAGACTTGCCGGTAACGAGATTGAACAAGGTATAGGGATACCGACGATCGAATCTCGGGCAAGTATCATACCAGTAGACAAAGGGAATTGTATACGGGATTGATTGAATCCCCGACATCGTGGTTCATGCGATGAGATTATCATGGAGCATGTGGGATCAAACATGGGTATCCAGATTCCACTGTTGGTTATTGACCGGAGAGGTGTCTCGATCATGTCTACGTGTCTCCCGAACCCGTAGGGTCTACACACTTAAGGTTCGATGACGCTAGGGTTATAGGGAAATGGTATACGTGATTACCGAAGGTTGTTCAGAGTCCCGGATGAGATCCCGAATGTCACGCGGAGCTTTGGAATGGTCTGGAGGTAAAGATTGATATATAGGAAGTCCTGTTTTGGTCACCGGAAAGTTTTCGGGCTCATCGGTAGTGTATCGGGAGTGCCGGGAGGGTGCCGGAGGATCCCCGGGAGGGGTGTGACGACCAAAGGACTTCGTGGGCTGTTAGAGGAGGTGTACCAGCCCTTATTGGGCTGGCCAAGTCCTTCCGGAAAGGCCCATGAGGCTAGGGATAAAGAGATAAGGCTAAAGGAGATTCAAAAGGAAGAGATCCACCTCCCTTGTGGGAGGTGGACTCTCCCCTAGCTCGGTCGAACCTCTCCTCCTTGGAGGAGGGGCCAAGGAAGCCCTCCCTCTCCCTCCTCCTATATATACTTGAGGTTTTGGCTGTTTTGAGACAAGATTTGACCTCTCTCTCCCACGGCGCAACCCTACCTCTCTTCTTCCTCCTCCGTAGTGCTTAGGCGAAGCTCTGCCAGAATACCTTGCTGCTCCACCACCACCACGCCGTCGTGCTGCTGTTGGAGCTCTTCCCCAACCTCTCCCTCCTCCTTGCTAGATCAAGGCACAGGAGACGTCACCAGGCTGTACGTGTGTTGAACGCGGAGGCGCCGTTGTTCGGCGCTTAGATCGGAATCCACCGCGATCTGAATCACTACGAGTACGACTCCACCAACCGCGTTCTTGTAACACTTCTGCTTAGCGATCTTCAAAGGTATGAAGATGCAATCTCTCCCCACTCGTTGCTGGTTTCTCCATAGATAGATCTTAGTGATCGTAGAATTTTTTTTGATTTATTACTACGTTCCCCAACAGTGGCATCATGAGCTAGGTCTATGCGTAGAATCTATGCACGAGTAGAACACAAGGTTGTTGTGGGCGTCGATCTTGTTAATTTGCTTAACACTACTAGTCTTATCTTTATTCGGCGGTATTGTGGGATGAAGTGGCCCGGACCAACTTTACAAGTACGCTTACGTGAGACTGGTTCCACCGCCTGACATGCACTTGTTGCATAAGGTTGCTAGCGGGTGTCTGTCGTGCCGGTGACAGTGATGATCATGGTGTCGTGCCGGTGACAGTGATGATCATGGTGCCCCGAAGATGGAGATCGAAGGAGCAAGATGATATTGGCCATATCATGTCACTATATTGATTGCATCTGATGTTTATCATGCTTACATCTTATTTGCTTAGAACGATGGTAGTGAATAAGATGATCTCTCAATAAAATTTCAAGAAAGGTGTTCACCCTAACTATGCACTGTTGCTAAGGATCGTTGTTCCGAAGCACCACGTGATGATCGGGTGTGATAGGTTCTAGCATTCGCATACAACGGGTGTAAGCCAGATTTACACACGTGAAACACTTAGGTTGACTTGACGAGCCTAGCATGTACAGACATGGCCTCGGAACACGGAAGACCGAAAGGTCGAACATGAGTCGTATAGAAGATACGATCAACATGGAGATGTTCACCATTGATACCTAGTTCGTCTCATGTGATGATCGGACACGGGCTAGTTGACATGGATCATGTGTCACTTGGTTGACTAGAGAGATGTGTGTCTAAGTGGGAGTTCATTAATAATATGGTTAGATGAACTTAATTATCATGAACTTAGTCTAAAAGTATCTTTGCAAATTATGTCGTAGATAGCTCACGTTGTAGCTCCCCTGTTTTATTGATACGGTCCTAGAGAAAAGTAAGTTGAAAGTTGATGGTAGCAATAATGCGGACTGGGTCCGTGATCTGAGGATTGTCCTCATTGCTGCACAGAAGGCTTATGTCCTTGATACACCGCTAAGTGCACCACTCCCTCAAGCGATGTCTGTAGATGTTGTGAACATATTGATAGGCACTTTCTGATGACTACTTGATAGTTCAGTGCATCATGTATTACGACTTAGAATTAAGGCTCAAAAACGTTTTGAACGTCACGAAACATATGAGATGTTCTAAGAGCTGAGATTGGGATCTCAGGTTCATGCCTGTGTTGAGAGGTATGAGACCTCCAACAAGATTCTTTGCCGGCAGGATAAAAGAGAATAGCTCAATCGGTGAGCATGTGCTCAGATTGTCTGGGTGCTACAATCACTTGAATCGAGTGGGAGTTAATCTTCCAGATAAGATAGTGATTAATACAGTTCTCCAAGTCACTGCCACCAAGCTACTAGAGCTTCGTGATGAACTATAAAATGCCAGGGATGGAGATAATGATCCCTCAGCTATTCGCATTGTTTGACACTGCGAAGGTAGAAATCAAGAAGGAGCATCAAGTGTTGATGGTTAAGTGAAACCCACTAGTTTCAAGAAGGGCAAGGGCAAGAAGGAAAAACTTCAGGAATGACAAACCAGTTGCCGCTCTGGTGTAGAAACCCAAGGTTGAGCCCACACCTGAGACTATGTGCTTCTATTATGAGGAGAACGGTCGCTGAAGCGGAACAACCCTAGATACTTCGTAGATAAGAAGGCTGGTAATGTCGATAGAAGTATATTTGATATACATGTTATTGATGTGTACCTTGCTAGTACTCCTAGTAGCACTTGGGTATAAGATACCGGTTCAGTTGCTAAATGTTAGCAACTCGAAATAAAAGCTACAGATTGAATGGATGCTAGCTAAGTGAAAGGCGATGATGTGTGTTGGAAGTGTTTCCAAGGTTGATGTGATCACCATCGCACACTTTCTCTACCTTCGGGATTAGTAATGAACCTAAATAAATGTTATTTGGTGTTTGCGTTGAGCATGAACATGATTGGATCGTGTTTAGTGCAATACGATTATTCATTTAAGTTAGAGAATAATGGTTATTCTGTTTACATGAATAATGCCTTCAATGGTCATGCACCCAATGGGAATGGTTAATTGAATCTTGATCCTAGTAACACATATGCTCATAACGTTGGTACCAAAGATACAAAGTTAATAATGATAGTACCACATTCTTGTGGCACTGCCAAAAACATCATATTGATGTAAAGCGCATGAAGAAACTCCATGCTGACGGATCTTTGGACTCAGTTGATTTCGAATCGATTGAGGCATGCGGACCATGCCTCTTGGGCAAGATGACTAAGACCCCGTCTTCCGGTATGATGGAGCGGGCTAGTGGCTTATTGTAATTGATACATGTTGATGTATGTGGTCCAATGAGTGTTGAAACACGCAGTGGATATTGTTATTTTCTTTAACTTCATTGATGATTTGAGTGAATATGAGGATATTTACTTAATGAAACACGAGTTTGAAATGTTTGAAAGGTTCAAGGAGTTTCAGAGTGAAGTTAAAGATCATCGTGGCAAGAAGATAAAATGTGTACAATATGATCGTGGAGATGAATATCTGAGTTACGAGTTTGGTATGCAATTTTAGACAATGTGGAAATTGTTTCACAGCTCACGCCTCCTGGAACATCATAGTGTGATGGTGTGTCCGAACGTCGTAGTTCTTCTCTATTGGATATAGTGAGTACTATGATGTCTCTTATCGTTTTGCCACTATCGTTATGGAGTTATGCATTAAAGACAAATCCATTCACTTTAATAGGGCACCATCTAAGTCTGTGTAGATGACACCGTGTGAATTATGGTTTGACAGAAGCCTAAGCTGTCACTTCTTAATGTTTGGGGCTGCGATGCTTATGTGAAAAGGGTTTTCACCTGGTGAGCTCGAACCCAAAATAGGTGAATGCATCTTCATAGAATACCCTAAGGAGACATTGGGTATACCTTCTATCTCAGATCCAAGCGCAAAAGTGTTTGTGGCTAAAAACGGGTCCTTTCTCGAGAAATAGTTTCTCTCGAAAGAAATGAGTGGGAGGAAGATAGAACTTGATGAGGTTGTTAAACCTTTGTTTCAACCAGAGAGTAGCGACACACGGAAAGATGTTTCTATGGAGCCTACGCCAGTTGAAGAGGAAGTTAATGATGATGATCATGAAGCTTCAGATCAAGTTACTATCAAACCTCGTAGGTGGACAAGGACACGTACTGCTCCTGAGTAATACGTCAACCCTGTCTTGGAGGTCATGTTGTTGGACAACAATGAACCTGTTGGAAATATGCCCTAGAGGCAATAATAAAATGGTTATTATTGTATTTCCTTGTTCATGATAATTTTCTATTGTTCATGCTATAATTGTGTTAACCGGAAACCGTAATACATGTGTGAATACACAGACCACAACATGTCCCTAGTGAGCCTCTAGTTAGCTACCTCATTGATCAATAGATGGTCACGGTTTCATGACCATGGACATTGGATGTCGTTGATAATGGGATCACATCATTAGGAGAATGATGTGATGGACAAGACCCAATCCTAAGCATAGCACAAGATCGTGTAGTTCGTTTGCTAAAGCTTTTCAATGTCAAGTATCGTTTCCTTAGACCATGAGATTGTGCAACTCTCGGATACCGTAGGAATGCTTCGGGTGTGCCAAACATCACAACGTAACTGGGTGGCTATAAAGGTGCACTAAGGGTATCTCGGAAAGTGTTTGTTGGGTTGGCACGAATCGAGACTGGGATTTGTCACTCCGTGTGATGGAGAGGTATCTCTGGGCCCACTCAGTAAGACATCATCATAATGAGCTCAATGTGACTAAGGAGTTAGCCACGGGATGATGTGTTACGGAACGAGAAAGAGACTTGCCGGTAACGAGATTGAACAAGGTATAGATATACCGACGATTGAATCTCGGGCAAGTATCATACCGATAGACAAAGGGAATTGTATATGGGATTGATTGAATCCCCGACATCGTGGTTCATCTGATGAGATCATCGTGGAGCATGTGGGAGCCAACATGGGTATCCAGATCCCACTGTTGGTTATTGACCGGAGAGGTGTCTCGGTCATGTCTACGTGTCTCCCGAACCCGTAGGGTCTACACACTTAAGGTTCGATGACGTTAGGGTTATAAGGAAATGTTGTACGTGGTTACCGAAGGTTGTTCGGAGTCCTAGATGAGATCCCAGACATCACGAGGAGCTTCGGAATGGTCCGGAGGTAAAGTTTGATATATAGGAAGTCCAGTTTTGGTCACCGGAAAGTTTTCGGGCTCATCGGTAGTGTACCGGGAGTGGCGGGAGGGTGCCGGAGGACCCCCGGGAGGGGTGTGGCGACCATAGGACTTCGTGGGCCCTTAGAGGAGGTGTACCAGCCCTTATTGGGATGGCCAAGTCCTTCCGGAAAGGCCCATGCGGCTGGAGATAAGGAGATAGGGCAAAGGAGTTTGAAAAGGAGGAGATCCACCTCCCTTGTGGGAGGTGGACTCTCCCCCTAGTTCGGCCGAACCTCTCCTCCTTGGAGGAGGGGCCAAGGCAGCCCTCCCTCTCCCTCCTCCTATATATATGCAAGGGTTTGGGCTGATTTGAGACACGACTTCTCTCTCTCTCGGCGCAACCCTACCCTTCCTCTTCCTCGTTCTCCGTAGCGCTTGGCGAAGCCCTGCCGGAGTCCACGTAGCTCCACCGTCACCATGCCGTCGTGCTGCCGGAGCTCTCCCTCAACCTCTCCTTCCTACTTGATGGATCAAGGCATAGGAGACGTCATCGGGCTGCACGTGTGTTGAACGTGGAGGCGCTGTTGTTTGGCGCTTAGATCGGAGTCCATCGCGATCTGAATCGCTACGAGTACGACTCCACCAACCGCGTTCTTGTAACGCTTCCGCTTAGCGATCTTCAAGGGTATGAAGATGCAATCTCTCCCCACTCATTGTTGGTTTCTCCATAGATAGACCTTGGTGATTGTAGGAAAATGTTTTATTTACTACTACGTCTCCCAACAATGGCATCATGAGCTAGGTCTATGCGTAGAATCTATGCACGAGTAGAACACAAAGCAGTTGTGGGCGTCGATCTTGTTAATTTGCTTACCACTACTAGTATTATCTTGATTCGGCGGTATTGTGGGATGAAGCGGCCCGGATCGACTTTACACGTACGCTTACGTGAGACTGGTTCCACCGCCTGACATGCACTTGTTGCATAAGGTGGCTAGCGGGTGTCTGTCTCTCCCACCTTAGTCGGATTGGATTCGATGAAAAGGGTCCTTATGAAGGGTAAATAGCAATTGGCATATCACGTTGTGGTTTTGGCGTAGGTAAGAAACATTCTTGCTAGAAACCTATAGCAGCCATGTAAAAACTTGCAACTACAAATTAGAGGACGTCTAACTTGTTTTTGCAGCATGTGCCTTGTGATGTGATATGGCCAAAGGATGTGATGTGATGCATTGTGATGTATGAGATTGATCATGTTCTGTAATAGGATTCACGACTTGCATGTCAATGAGTATGACAACCGGAAGGAGCCATAGGAGTTGTCTTATTTTATTGTATGACCTGCGTGTCAATCATAAACGCCATGTCATTACTTTACTTTATTGCTAAACGTTAGCCATAGTAGTAGAAGTAATAGTTGGCGAGACAACTTCATGAAGACACAACGATGGAGATCATGATGATGGAGATCATGGTGTCGTGCCGGTGACAGTGATGATCATGGTGCCCCGAAGATGGAGATCAAAGGACCAAGATGATATTGGCCATATCATGTCACTATATTGATTGCATGTGATGTTTATCATGTTTATATCTTATTTGCTTAGAACGATGGTAGTAAATAAGATGATCTCTCAATAAAATTTCAAGAGAAGTGTTCACCCTAACTGTGCACCGTTGCTAAGGATCGTTGTTCCGAAGCACCACTTGATGATCGGGTGTGATAGGTTCTAACGTTCGCATACAACCGGTGTAAGCCAGATTTACACACGCAAAACACTTAGGTTGACTTGACGAGCCTAGCATGTACAGACATGGCCTCGGAACACGGAAGACTGAAAGGTCGAACATGAGTCGTATAGAAGATACGATTAACATGGAGATGTTCACCATGGATGACTAGTCTGTCTCACGTGATGATCGGACACGGGCTAGTTGACATGGATCTTGTGTCACTTAGATGACTAGAGAGATGTCGAGTTCATTAAATAATTTGATTGTGTGAACTTAATTATCATGAACTTAGTCTAAAATTGTCTTTACAATCTATATTGTAGATCCAATGGCCAACGCTAATGCCAACCTCAACTTCAACGCGTTCCTAGAGAAAACCAAACTGAAAGATGATGGAAGCAACTATGCGGACTGGGTCCATAGCTTGTGGATCATCCTCATAGCTTCCAAGAAATTGTATGTCCTTGATGCACCGCTAGGTGACCCACCCATTCTCCCAGCAGAGCAAGACGTTGCGAACGCTTGGCATTCTCGCTGCGATGATTACTCCCTTGTTCGGTGCGGCATGCTTTATAGTTTAGAACCGGGGCTCCAAAAGCGTTATGAGCAACACGGAGCATATGAGATGTTCCAAGAGCTGAAACTAGTTTTCCAAGCTCATGCCCGGGTCGAGAGATATGACGTCTCGAACAAGTTCTTCAGCTATAAAATGGAGGAGAACAGTTCTGTCAGTGAGCACATCGTCAAGATGTCTAGGCTACACAACCGCTTGACTCAACTGGGAGTTAATCTCCGGGATGACTCGGTCATTGACAGAATCCTCCAGTCGCTTCCACCTAGCTATAAGAGCTTTGTGATGAACTACAACATGCAAGGGATGGAGAAGTCCATTCCTGAGTTGTACTCGATGCTGAAATCAACAGAGGTCGAGATCAAAAAGGAGCATCAAGTGTTGATGGTGAATAAGACCACTAGTTTCAAGAAAGGCAAGGGTAAGAAGAACTTCAAGAAGGACGGCAAAGCTGTTGCCGCGCCCGATAAGCAAGTTGCCGAGAAGAAGAAGAACAAGAATGGACCCAAGCCTGAGACTAAGTGTTTTTATTGCAAGGGTACCGGTCACTGGAAGCAGAACTGCCCCAAGTACTTAGCGGATAAGAAGGATGGCAACGTTAAAGGTATATGTGATATACTTGTTACTGATGTGTACCTAACCAGCGCTCGTAGTAGCTCCTAGGTATTTGATACTGGTGCAGTTGCTCACATTTGTAACTCCAAGCAGGAGCTACGGAATAAGCGGAGGCTGGTAAAGGACGAGGTGACGATGCGCGTCGGGAATGGTTCCAAGGTCGATGTGATCGCCGTCGGCATGCTACCTCTACATCTACCTTTGGGATTAGTGTTAAACCTTAATGATTGTTATTTAGTACCAGCTTTGAGCATGAACATTGTATCTGGATCTCGCTTGATGCGAGATGGCTACTCATTTAAATCTGAGAATAATGGTTGTTCTATTTATATGAGAGAAATGTTTTATGGTCATGCCCCGCTGGTCAATGGTTTATTTTTGATGAATCTCGAACGTGATGTTACACATGTTCATAGTGTGAGTACCAAAAAGTGTAAGGGTGATAACGATAGTCCCACTTACATGTGGCACTGCCGCCTTGGTCATATTGGTGTCAAACGCATGAAGAAGCTCCATACTGATGGACTTTTGGAGTCTCTTGATTTCGAATCATTTGACACGTGCGAACCATGCCTCATGGGCAAGATGACCAAGACTCCGTTCTCCGGAACAATGGAGCGAGCAACTGACTTGTTGGAGATAATACATACCGATGTATGCGGTGCAATGACTGTCGAGGCTCGTGGTGGCTACCGTTATGTTCTCATCCTCACTGATGACTTAAGCAGATATGGGTATGTCTACTTGATGAAACACAAGTCTGAAACCTTTGAAAGGTTCAAGGAATTTTAGAGTGAGGTAGAGAATCAACGTGACAGGAAAATAAAGTGCCTACGATCTGATCATGGCGGAGAATATTTAAGTCACGAGTTTGGCACGCACCTAAGGAAATGTGGAATTGTTTCACAACTCACGCCGCCTGGCACACCTCAGCGAAATGGTGTGTCTGAACGTCGTAATCACACTCTATTGGTTATGGTGCGATCTATGATCTCTCTTACCGACTTACCTCTATCATTTTGGGGGTATGCATTAGAGACTGCCGCATTCACTGTAAATAGGGCACCGTCAAAATCCGTTTTGATGACACTGTATGAATTATGGTTTGGAAAGAAACCTAAGCTGTCGTTTCTAAAAGTTTGGCGATGCGATGCTTATGTGAAGAAACTTCAACCTGAGAAGCTCGAACCCAAAGCGGAAAAGTGTGTCTTCATAGGATATCCCAAAGAGACTATTGGGTATACCATCTACCTACGATCCGAGGGCAAAGTCTTTGTTGCCAAGAATGGATCCTTTCTCAAGAAAGAGTTTATCTTGAAAGAAGTAAGTGGAAGGAAAATAGAACTTGATGAGGTAATTGTAGCTCCACTCAAACCAGAGAGTAGCGCAGCACATGAAGTTGTTTCTGTGGATCCTGCAACGGTTGGAGAGGAAGTTAATGATGATGATCATGAAATTTCAGATCAAGTTACTGTTGAATGTCGAAGGTCCACTAGGACACGTTCCGCACAGAGTGGTACGACAACCCTGTCCTGGAGATCATGTTGTTGGACAACGGTGAACCTTCGAACTATGAAGAAGCAATGGCGGGCTTGGATTCCAACAAATGGCTTGAGGCCATGAAATCCAAGATAGGATCCATGTATGAGAACAAAGTATGGACTTTGGTGGACTTGCCTGATGATAAGCGAGCCATTGAAAATAAATGGATCTTTAAGACGAAGACTGACGCGGATGGTAATGTAACCATCTATAAGTCTCGGCTTGTCGCTAAGGGTTATCGACAAGTTCAAGGAGTTGACTACGATGAGACTTTCTCACCCGTAGCAATGCTGAAGTCTGTTCGAATCATGTTAGCAATTGTCGCATTTTATGATTATGAGATCTGGCAAATGGACGTCAAAACGGCATTCCTTAATGGTTTCCTTAAGGAAGAACTGTATATGATGCAGCCGGAAGGTTTTGTCGATACTAAAGATGCTAACAAAGCATGCAAGCTCCAGCACTCCATCTATGGGCTGGTGCAAGCATCTCGGAGTTGGAACATTTGCTTTAATGAGGTGATTAAAGCGTTTGGGTTTATACAGGTTTATGAAGAACCCTATATTTACAAGAAAGTGAGTGGGAGCTCTGTAGCATTTCTCATATTATATGTGGATGCCATACTGATAATGGGAAATGATATAGAACTTTTGGAAAGTGTAAAGGCCTACTTGAATAAATGTTTTTCAATGAAGGACCTTGGAGAAGCTGCTTACATATAAGGTATTAAGATCTATAGAGATAGATCGAGACACCTCATAGGTCTTTCACGAAGCACATACCTTGAAAAGATATTGAAGAAGTTCAATATGGATAAGTCCAAGAAGGGTTTCTTGCCTGTTACAGGGTGTGAGATTGAGTGCGACTCAATGCCCGACCACGGCAAAGGATAAAGAAGAGATGAGTGTCATCCCCTATGCTTCAGCCATAGGCTCTATTATGTATGCCATGCTGTGTACCAAACCTGATGTGAACCTTGCCATAAGTTTGGTAGGGAGGTACCAAAGTGATCCTGGAGCGGAACACTGGACAGCGATCAAGAATATCCTGAAGTACCTGAAAAGGACAAAGGACATGTTTCTCGTATATGGAGGTGCCGAAGAGCTCATCGTAAAGGGTTACGTCGATGCTAGCTTCGACACAGATCCGGATGACTCCAAGTCGCAAACCGGATACGTGTATGTTTTGAACGGAGGGGCAGTCAGCTGGTGCAGCAGCAAGCAAAGCGTCGTGGCGGCATCTACATGTGAAGCGGAGTACATAGCTTCTTCGGAAGCAGCAAAGGAAGGAGTCTAGATGAAGGAGTCAATCACCGACCTAGGAGTAATTCCAAGTGCGTCAGGCCCGATGACTCTATTCTGTGACAACACTGGAGCTATTGCCGTTGCGAAGGAGCCCAGGTTTCACAAGAAGACAAGACACATCAAGCGCCGCTTCAACTCCATCCGTGATTACATTCAGGAGGGAGATATAGATATTTGTAAAGTGCATACGGATCTGAATGTCGTAGATCCGTTGACTAAACCTCTCTCGCGAGCAAAACATGATCAACACAAGAATGCTATGGGTGTTCGATTCATCACAATGTAACTAGATTATTGACTCTAGTGCAAGTGGGAGACTGTTGGAAATATGCCCTAGAGGCAATAATAAAATGGTTATTATTGTATTTCCTTGTTCATGATAATTGTCTATTGTTCATGCTATAATTGTGTTAACCGGAAACCGTAATGCATGTGTGAATACATAGACCACAACATGTCCCTAGAGATCCAGATGAGATTATCATGGAGCATGTGGGAGCTAACATGGGTATCCAAATCCCGCTGTTGGTTATTGACCGGAGAGGTGTCTCAGTCATGTCTACGTGTCTCCCGAACCCGTAGGGTCTACACACTTAAGGTTCGATGACGCTAGGGTTACAGGGAAATGGTATACATGATTACCGAAGGTCGTTCAGAGTTCCGAATGAGATCCCGGACGTCACGAGGAGCTCCGGAATGTCCGGAGGTAAAGATTGATATATAGGAAGTCAAGTTTTGGTCACCGGAAAGTTTTCGGGCTCATCGGTAGTGTACCGGGAGTGCCGGGAGGGTGCCGGAGGACCCCCAGGAGGGGTGTGACGACCAAAGGACTTCGTGGGATATTAGAGGAGGTGTACCGGCCCTTATTGGGCTGGCCAAGTCCTTCTAGAAAGGCCCATGAGTCTAGGGATAAAGAGATAAGGCTAAAGAAGATTCAAAAGGAAGAGATCTACCTCCCTTGTGGGAGGTGGACTCTCCCCTAGCTCGACCGAACCTATGCTCCTTGGAGGAGGGGCCAAGGCAGCCCTCCCTCTCCCTCCTCCTATATATACTTGAGGTTTTGGATGTTTTGAGACAAGATTTGACCTCTCTCTCCCACGACGCAGCCCTACCTCTGTTCTTCCTCCTCCGTAGTGCTTAGGCGAAGCCCTGCCGGAATACCTTGCCGCTCCACCACCACCACGCCGTCGTGCTGCTGTTGGAGCTCTTCCCCAACCTCTCCCTCCTCCTTGCTGGATCAAGGCGCGGGAGACGTCACCAGGTTGTACGTGTGTTGAACGCGGAGGCGCCGTTGTTTGGCGCTTAGATCGGAATCTACCGCGATCTGAATCGCTACGAGTACGACTCCACCAACCGCGTTCTTGTAACGCTTCCGCTTAGCGATCTTCAAAGGTATGAAGATGCAATCTCTCCCCACTCGTTGATGGTTTCTCCATAGATAGATGTTGGTGATCGTAGATTTTTTTTTTGATTTACTACTACGTTCCCCAACAATGCTGCGCCTTGGGCCCCTTGTTGGGACGCACCAGCCCACCTAGGGGCTGGTTCCCACCCACTTGTGGCCCATGCATCCCTCCGGTGCTGGTGGCCCCACTTGGTGGACCCTCTGAACCCTTCCGGTGGTCCCGATACGTTACCGGTGATGCCCGAAACTCTTCCGGCGACCAAAACCTCACTTCCTATATATGAATATTTACCTTCGGACCATTCTGGAAGTCCTCATGACCTCCGGGATCTCATCCGGGACTCTGAACAATCTTCGGTAACCATGTACACTATTTCCCTATAACCCTAGCGTCATCGAACCTTAAGTGTGTAGACCCTACGGGTTCGGGAGGCACGTAGACATGACCGAGACACCTCTTCGGTCAATAACCAACAGTGGGATCTGGATACCCATGTTGGCTCCCACATGATCCATGATGATCTCATCGGATGAACCACGATGTCGGGAATTCAATCAATCCCGTATACAATTCCCTTTTTCTAGTGGTATGATACCTGCCCGAGATTCGATCGTCGGTATCCCTATACCTTGTTCAATCTCGTTACCGGCAAGTCTCTTTACTTGTTCCGTAAAACATCATCCTGTGGATAACTCTTTAGTCACATTGAGCTCATTATGATGATGTCTTACCGAGTGCGCCCAGAGATACCTCTCTGTCATACGGAGTGACAAATCCCAGTCTCGATTCGTGCCAACCCAACAAATACTTTCGGGGATACCCGTAGCATACCTTTGTAGCCACCCATTTACGTTGTGACGTTTGGCACACCCAAAGTATTCCTACGGTATCCGGGAGTTGCACTATCTCATGGTCTAAGGAAACGATATTTGACATTAGAAAAGCTTTAGCAGACGAACTACACGATCTTGTGCTATGCTTAGGATTGGGTCTTGTCCATCACATCATTCTCCTAATGATGTGATTCCGTTATCAACGACATCCAATGTCCATTGCATGAAACGTGACCATCTATTGATCAACGAGCTAGCCAACTAGAGGCTCACTAGGGACTTGTTGTGGTCTATGTATTCACACACGTATTATGGTTTCTGGTTAACACAATTATAGCATGAACAATAGACAATTAGCATGAACAAGGAAATAAAATAATAACCATTTTATTATTGCCTCTAGGGCATATTTCCAACATCAAATACACGTCAAACAATTTCGACGGAATATATAGCTAGATTTTTGCCTCCCTATACAAGCAAAAGTCATTCCGTCTTCAGTTGAGATATTTAGAGCAACTTTAGCAGACCATGTAAACGCGTCGAAACTGTAAAATACCGACGACTATACGGGTTTGGTCCATTTTCTGGACCAGACCAGAGCCCGTATAATCGTTCGACCCATAAATTTTTTACGATGGCCCGCAAACCGTCCCCTCCGACGCAGTATACCTGCGGTTCGCGGCGATTATATGAGACGAAACCCTATTCGCGCGTCATCGCCAACCCCGTATTCCCATCTCGATTTCTCGTTGCCGACGAGCTAAATCCCACTCCTCCTCGAAGTGTGGCCCCGTAGTTGGTCGACGGGCCGCCGTAGTAGTGACGACCCCGAGCGAAAGAGGTGCATTTTTGTGTAGAAAAATGAATAACAGGGCAATCTTTCAAACTTGTATCCGAAATGTGAAATATTTATACAAAGAGGTTGCATCACATCAACCCGTAGTTCAAATTTGCAGCCAAATTTTGTGCATTATGGTTGCAGTGCACGTGGCCTCCAAATATTAATTGTCAATTTGTAGCGACTATGACTTTTGTACATGATCAACTACTATGAGCGAGTTTAATTTCATGCCCCAATGTTTTTTAATTTGCAGGTTCATATTTGTTTTCTAATATGTCTTCGTTGATTTCGGCCCTTATCCAAAGACTCGCGGGAATTATAAACACGATATAAGGTCCGTGGTATAAGGGGTCATTAGAGTTGCTCTTATTCTCTCAAGGGAATATGATATTTGATGATAATTATATATTGATTGATGCCTCGATGGGCTGTATATATAAGTATAAAGTCTTGGAGTCCAAGCATAGAAGAGATAGATTACAATTCAAACTACCAAAACTAAACCGACCGAATATACTCTAATATCCACCTGTAGTGTCAACGTCTGGCGTGACGATGTTGAGACTAGAGCGTACGTCGGTGGAGGATGCATTGGAAAGCCTTTTGGTGAAGATATTAGCAAATTGCACACTCGTTGGAACATGTAGAACCCGAACCTCACCAAGAGCCATCTTCTCACGAACAAAGTGGATGTCGATCTCAATGTGCTTCATGCGACGATGTTGAACTGGATTAGATGCCATATAGACTGCTGAAATATTGTCGCAGTAAACAATTGTAGCACACTCGAGTGGTCGATGAAGCTCCACGAGAAGTTGTCGAAGCCATACGGCCTCGGCTACAACATGTGCAACAACCCAATACTCAGATTCAGTGCAGGACCTGGAAACTGTATCCTGCCTTTTCAAAGACCAAGAAAAAAAATTATCACCCAAATAAATACAATAGCCGGATGTGGATCGTCGAGTGTCAGGACAACCTGTCCAGTCTGCATCAGAATATACTGTCAAGCTTGTTGGAGAGGAAGAATTAATAACAAGGTCGTGGTCTAGAGTACCTTTGAGATAGCGAAGTATGCGTCTAACATGAGCAAGATGAGGAGCACGAGGGTCATGCATAAACACACAAGCTTGTTGAACAGAGAAGGAAATATCATGACGAGTGAGAGTAGCGTATTGAAGGGCACCGATAATGCTGCGATACAAAGTGCGATCAGGAACCGGTTCGCCATCAGCCGACAATTTGGCACCGGTGTCAGCAGGTGTTCGACAGGGTTGACAATCAGACATGCCGCCACGTGAGAGCAAATCAATAACATATTGGCGTTGGGAGAGGAAAAGAGTAGAGGGAGTACGAGAAACATTGATACCAAGAAAATGATGTAGAGGACCAAGATCAGTCATAGAAAATTCATGATTGAGAGAAGAGATTATTTGGTGAAGGAAAGTATCAGAAGAAGCGGTTAGAATAATATCATCTACATATAATAAGAGATAGGCGATGTGATTAGAGGAATGAAAAACGAAGAGAGAGGAGTCAAATTTAGAAGGGACAAAGCCAATGGTTTGAACAAAGTTAGCAAAACGTTGGAACCAGGATCGAGGAGCCTGTTTGAGACCATACAACAATTTGTTAAGAAGACAAACAAGATTTGGTGAGGAGGGATTTTCAGAACCAGAGGGTTGCTGGCAGTACACAGTTTCATTTAGTGTTCCATGGAGGAAAGCATTTTTGACATCCAGTTGGTGAATAGGCCAGGAAGAGGAGACCGCAAGACTAAGAACAACATGAATGGTGCTAGGTTTTACCACAAGAGAGAAGGTCTCATCAAAATCAATGTCGTGCTGCTAGGAAAAACCACGACAAACACAGCGAGCTTTGTAGCGGGCAAGAGAACCATCGGCATGAAACTTGTGTCGAAAAACCCATTTGCCAGAGACAATATTAACACCAGGAGGCTTGGGAACCAAAGTCCAGGTGTTGTTTTTCTATAGGTCATCAAATTCGTCCCGCATAGCAGAAAACCAAACGGGATCAAGAATAACCCGTTTGTATGAAGTGGGTAGAGGGGAGATAGTCGGTGTGGCCGTGAGATTAAGACGACGAGTAGGGAGATGAAAACCGTGTTTGCCATGAGTACACATGACATGATCATTAGTGGATGGTGGAATGGGTACGGCTTTGGGTGGGAGTGGTGATTGGACCGGTGCCGGGCTTGCCGGTGTTGGGCTTGTCGGGATTGACGGGCTTGCCAGTGTCAGGCTTGCCGGCCTCGCCACGGGACAGGGAGAGGTCGTGACAGAGGTGGTGGTAGTTTGCTGGTGATTGGGTGATGTGGTGTTAGTGATAAAATAAGGAAAATTGTTTTCATCGAATGTGACATGGCAAGAGACAAGCACGCGACCAGAAGATGGATCGAAATAGCGATGTCCTTTGTGGTCATCGGAGAGGCAAGGATAAATGCAGGGTAGAGATCATGGGGCTAGTTTGTGAGCTGTGGTGGATGTGATGTTAGGAATGTTGGAAATATGCCCTAGAGGCAATAATAAATTAGTTATTATCATATTTCCTTGTTCATGATAATCGTTTATTATCCATGCTATAATTCTATTGATCGGAGACTTAGATGCATGTGTGGATACATAGACAAAACCATGTCCCTAGTATGCCTCTAATAGACTAGCTCGTTGATCAAAGATGGTTAAGGTTTCCTAGCCATGGACATGAGATGTCATTTGATAATGGGATCACATCATTAGAAGAATGTTGTGATGGACAAGACCCAAACTACAAACATAGCATATGATCGTGTTAGTTTATTGCTACTGTTTTCTGCATGTCAAGTATATGTTCCTATGACCATGAGATCATGCAACTCACTGACACCAGAGGAGTGCCTTGTGTGTATCAAACGTCGCAACGTAACTGGGTGACTATAAAGGTACTCTACAGGTATCTCCGAGGGTGTCTGTTGAGTTGACATGGATCAAGACTGGGATTTGTTACTCCGTGTGACGGAGAGGTATCTCAGGGCCCACTCGGTAATACAACATCACAACAAGCCTTGCAAGCAATGTGACTAAGTGTTAGTCACGGGATCTTGTATTACGGAACGAGTAAAGAGACTTGCCGGTAACAAGGTTGAACTAGGTATGGAGATACCGACGATCGAATCTCGGGCAAGTAACATACCGAAGAACACAGTATCGAACAAAGGGAACATCATACGTGATTAACTGAATCCTTGACATAGAGGTTCGATAGATAAAGATCTTCATAGAATATGTAGGAACCAATATGGGCATCCAGGTCCCGCTATTTGTTATTGACCATAGAGGTGTCTCGGTCATGTCTACATTGTTCTCGAACCCGCAGGGTCTGCACACTTAAGGTTTGGTGACGTTTCGGTAGTAGAGAGTTATGTATGGTGGTGACCGAAGGTTGTTCAGAGTCCTGGATGATATCCCGGACGTCAGGAGGAGCTCCGGAATGGTCCGGAGGTAAAGATTCATAGATAGGAAGTCCTATTTTGGTCGCCGGAAAAGTTTCGGGCTCATCGGTAGTGTACCGGGAATGCCGGTAGTGTACCGGGGGACCATCGGGAGAGGCATTTCGACCCAAGAGGCTACATGGGCTGTGGGAGGGTGGAAACCAGCCCTTAGTGGGCTGGTGGAAGTCCTCTAAGAGTCCCATGCGGCTGGAGTTGAAAGAGGAAGAAAAAACGCAAGGTGGAAAGAGATTCCAAGTAGGAAAGGAGGAATCCTAGTCCTACTAGGATTTGAGGAGGATTCCTCCTCTCCTCCTTGCGCAAGGGCAGCCTTGGTGCGCCAGCCCTCCTCCTCCCTCCCTCATATATATACTAGTGGTATAGGGTGTTTTGCACTAGATTTTACGGCCACATGCTACCCGTTCCACCGGTGCTCCTCTAGATCGGATTTCCGCATTGCTTAGGCGAAGCCCTACCGGAATTGCTCCACCACATCGCCGGAGCGTCGTCACGCTGCTGGTGAACTCTTCCTCCTCTCCACTTCCTCTTGCTGGATCAAGACGGTGGAGATCGTCATCAAGCTGCACGTGTGCTGAACGTGGAGGTGCCGTCCGTTCGACGCTAGATCGGAAGGACCGTGATCAAGATCGCGAGACGGATCGTGATGAGTTCGCGAGACGGATCGTGATGAGTTCGTGGGACGGATTGTGATCAAGATCGCGAGACGGATCGTGATGAGTTCGCGGGACAGATCGTGATGATTTCACGGGACGGATCGCGATTGGATCACGGGACGGATCGTGATGAGATCACGGGACGCTCGGCGATTTGGATCGCGAAGACGTTCGACTACACCAACCACGTTTCTTAATGCTTCCCGCTTAGAGATCTACAAGGGTACGTAGATCCACTCTCCCTCTCGTAGATGCTCATCACCATGGATACATCTGCGTGTGCGTAGGAATTTTTTTGTTTCCCATGCAACGTTCACCAACAGTGGTATCAGAGCTAGGTCTATGTGTAGATGAGATCTCTTGTAGAACACAAAAGGTTTGTGGGCATTGATGCTTAGATTGCTTCCTCCCTTGGTCGGATTTTGGTTCAGCGGTATTGTGAGATGAAGCAGCCCGGACCAACATTACTCGTGCGCTTATGAGAGACCGGTTCCCTCGACCGCAACTTGTTGCATAAATGGCTTGCGGGTATCAGTTTCTCTCACTTTAGTTGGATCGGATTCGACAAAGGCGGTCCTTGAGAAGGTTGAAAAGCAACTAGTGTATCACCGTTGTGGTTTTTGCGTAGATGAGAATTGTTCTTGCTAGATACCCATAGCAGCCACGTAAAACATGCAACAACAATTAGAGGACGTCTAACTTGTTTTTGCAGGGTATGTTGTGATGTGATATGGCCAATTACAGGATGTGATATATGTGATGTATGAGATGATCATGTGATGTATAGATTATCACGACTTGCATGTCGATGAGTACGACAACCGGCAGGAGCCATAGGGTTGTCTTTAATTATTGTATGACCTGCATGTCAATCATTAAGCGCTATGTAATGCTTTATTTTATCGCTACGGTAGCAATAGTAGTAGAAGCATGTTGGGACTGGCTCCGTGATCTGGGGATTGTCCTCATTGCTGCACACAAGGCTTATGTCCTTAATGCACCGCTCGGTGCGCCAACCCCTCTAACGTCGTTTGTAGATGTTGTGAACATCTGACAGGCACGTTCTGATGACTACTTGATAGTTTAGTGCGTCATGCATTACGGCTTAGAATTGAGGCTCCAAAACATTTTGAACGTCACGGAACATATGAGATGTTCTAAGAGCTGAAATTAGGATCTCAGGCTCGTGCCCGTGTTGTGAGATATGAGATCTCCAACAAGATTCTTTGCCTGCAAGATGAAGGAGAATAGCTCAATCGTTGAGCATGTGCCCAGATTGTGTGGGTGCTACAATCGCTTGAATCGAGTGGGAGTTGATCTTTCCGATAAGATAGTGATATAAATAGTTCTCCAAGTCACTGTCACTAAGCTACTAGAACTTGGTGATGAACTATAAAATGCCAGGGATAGAAATAATGATCCCTGAGCTGTTCGCGATGTTTGACACCGCGAAGGTAGAAATCAAGAAGGAGCATCAAGTGTTGATGGTTAGTCAAACCACTAGTTTCGAGAAGGGCAAGAGCAAGGAGAGAAACTTCATGGATAGCAAGTCAGTTGCAGCTCCAGTGAAGCAACCCAAAGTCTAACCCAAACCCGAGACTAAGTGCTTCGATTATGAGGAGAACGGTCGCTGAAGCGGAACAACCCTACATACTTGGTAGATAAGAAGGCTAGCAAAGTCGACAGAAGTATATTTGATATACGTGTTATTGATGTGTACCTTGCTAGTACTCCTAGTAGCACTTGGGTATTGGATACCGGTTCGGTTGCTAAATGTTAGTAACTCGAAGTAAAAGCTACGGAATAAACGGGTACTAGCTAAGTGTGAGCTGACGATGTGTGTTGGAAATGTTTCCAAGGTTGATGTGATCAACATCGCACGCTCTCTCTACCTTCGAGATTAGTGACGAACCTAAATAAATGTTATTTGGTGTTTTTGCGTTGAGCATGAACGTGATTAGATCATGTTCATTGCAACACGGTTATTCATTTAAGTTAGAGAATAATGGTTATTCTATTTACATGAATAACACCTTCAATGGTCATGCACCCAGTAAGAATGGTTTGTTGAAACTTGATCGTAGTAATACACATGTTCATAACATTGATGGCAAAAAGACACAAAGTTAATAATAATAGTACCACATACTTGTGGCACTGCCGCTAAATGTCATATTGGTATAAAACGCATGAAGAAACTCCATGCTGATGGATCTTTGGACTCATTCGATTTCGAATCGGTTGAGACATGCGAACCATGCCTCTTGGTCAAGATGACTAAGGACCCCGTTTTCTGTTTTGATGAAGCGGGCAAGTGATTTATTGGAAATGATACATGTTGATGTATGCAATCCAATGAGTCTTGTAGTGTGCGGTGGATATCGTTATTTTCTTACCTTCACTAATGATTTGAGTAGATATAGTGTATATTTACTTAATGAAACACAAGTCTGAATCGTTTGAAAGGTTCAAGCAAATTCAGAGTGAAGTTTAAGATCATCGTGACAAGAAGATAAAAATGTTTGCGATATGACCGTGGAGGTGAATATCTGAGTTACGAGTTTGGCATACAACTTTAGACAATGTGAAAGTTGTTTCACAACTCACACCACCTAGAACACCATAGTGTGATGGTGTGTCCGAACGTCATAGTCGTGCTCTATTGGATATGGTGCGTGCTATGATGTCTATTATCGTTTTGTTACTATAATTTTGGGGTTATGCATTAGAGACAACTACATTCACTTTAAATAGGGCACCATCTAAATCCGTTGAGATGACACCGTGTGAATTATGGTTTGATAGAAACCTAAGCTATCATTTCTTAATGTTTGGGGTTGCGACGCTTGTGTGGAAAATGTTTTCACCTAATGAGCTCGAACCCAAAGCGGACAAATGCATCTTCATAGAATACCCTCAGAACAGTTGGGTGAACCTTCTATCTCACATCCAAGCATAAAATGTTTATTGCTAAAACTGGGTCCTTTCTCGAGGAAAAGTTTCTCTTGAAAGAATTGAGTGGGAGGAAGATAGAACTTGATGAGGTTATTGAACCTCTGTTTCGACCAGAGAGTAGCGCAGCGCAGGAAGTTGTTTCTGTGAAGCCTACGTTAGTTGAAGAGGAAGCTAATGATGATGATCATGAAGCTTCGGATCAACTTACTATCGAACTTCGTAGGCCGACAAGGACGTGTACTGCTCCTGAGCGGTACAACAACCCTGTCTTGGAGGTCATGTTGTTGGACAACGATGAACCTACAAACTATGGAGAAGCGATGATGGGCCCGAAAACCAACAAATGGTTAGAGGCCATGAAATCCGAGAAAGGATCCATGTATGAAAACCAAGTATGGACTTTGGTGGACTTGCTCATTGGACAGCAGGTCGTTAAGTACAAATGGATCTTTGAAATGAAGACAGACGCTGATGGCAAATGTCACCATTTGTAAAGCTCGACTTGTTGCAAAGAAGTTTACGACAAGTTCAAGGAGTTGACTGCGATGAGACTTTCTCACTCGTAGCGATGCAAAAGTCTGTTGAAATTATGTTAGCAGTTGCTGCATTTTCAATTATGAAATCTGGCAGATGGATGTCAAAACATCGTTTCCTTAACGGTTTACTTGAGGAAAGGTTGTATGTGATACAACCAGAAGGTTTTGTCAGTCCTAAGGATGCTAAAAGGTGTGCAAGCTTCAGTGATCCTTTTATAGACTGAAGCAAGCATCTCGGAGTTGGAATGTACACTTTGATGAGGTGATCAAAGTTTTTGAGTCTATACAAAGTTTATGAGAAACTTGTATTTGCAATAAAGTGAGTGGGAGCATCATAGAGTTTCTGATAAGTATATGTGGATGACATATTGCTATTCGGAAAGAATGTGGAATTTCTGGAAAGCATAAACGGTTGTTTGAAAAGTGATTTTCAAAGGAAGACCTGAATAAAGCTACCTAATTGTTGAGCATCAAGATCTATAAAGATAGATCAAGTTGTTTGATAAGACTTTCAGTGAGTACATACCTTGAAAAGATTTTGAAAGAGTTCAAAATGGATTAGTCACAGAGAAGTGTTCTCGCCTGCTTTGTAAGTTGTGAAGTTGAGTGAGACTCAAAGCTCGACCATGGCAGAAGAAAGAGAAAGGACGAATGTCATCCCCTATGCCTTAGCCATAGGCTCTGTATAGTATGCCATGTTGTGTACTGCACCTGTGTGTGCCTTGCCATGAGTCTGTCAAGGGGTACAAGAGTGATCCAGGAGTGGATCACTGGACAGCGGTCAAGATTATCCTTAGTAACTAAAAGACTAAGGAGATGTTTCTCGATTATGGAGGTGATAAAGAGTTCGTCATAAAGAGTTACGTCGATGCAAGCTTTAACACCAATCCGGATGACACATAGTAGCAATCTGGATACATATAGTGGAGCAGCCATTTGGAATAGTACCGAGTGGAGCGTGGTAGCAGTGTTTACAGTTTGACATAGTGATTTGCAAAGTACATACGGATCTGAATGTCGCAGACCCGTTGACTATAAGACCTCTCTCACATGCAAAGCATGATCGAGCCCCACAACTCATTGGGTGTTAGATTCATAACAATGCGAATCACATGGTGATGTGAACGAGATTATTGACTCTAGTGCAAGTGGGAGACTATTGGAAATATGCCCTAGAGGCAATAATAAATTAGTTATTATCATATTTCCTTGTTCATGATAATCGTTTATTATCCATGCTATAATTCTATTGATCGGAGACTTAGATGCATGTGTGGATACATAAACCATGTCCCTAGTATGCCTCTAATAGACTAGCTCGTTGATCAAAGATGGTTAAGGTTTCCTAGCCATGGACATGAGATGTCATTTGATAACGGGATCACATCATTAGAAGAATGGTGTGATGGACAAGACCCAAACTACAAACGTAGCATATGATCGTGTTAGTTTATTGCTACAGTTTTCTGCATGTCAAGTATATGTTCCTATGACCATGAGATCATGCAACTCACTGACACCGGAGGAGTGCCTTGTGTGTATCAAACGTCGCAACGTAACTGCGTGACTATAAAGGTACTCTACAGGTATCTCCGAGGGTGTCTGTTGAGTTGGCATGGATCAAGACTGGGATTTGTTACTCCGTGTGACGGAGAGGTATCTCAGGGCCCACTCGGTAATACAACATCACAGCAAGCCTTGCAAGCAATGTGACTAAGTGTTAGTCATGGGATCTTGTATTACGGAACGAGTAAAGAGACTTGCCAGTAACGAGGTTGAACTAGGTATGGAGATACCGATGATCGAATATCGGGCAAGTAACATACCGAAGAACAAAGGGAACATCATACGGGATTAACTGGATCCTTGACATAGAGGTTCGATCGATAAAGATCTTCGTAGAATATGTAGGAACCAATATGGGCATCCAGGTCCCGCTATTGGTTATTGACCGTAGAGGTGTCTCGGTCATGTCTACATTGTTCTCGAACCCGCAGGGTCTGCACACTTAAGGTTTGGTGACGTTTCGGTAGTATAGAGTTATGTATGGTGGTGACCGAAGGTTGTTCAGAGTCTCGGATGAGATCCCGGACGTCACGAGGAGCTCCATAATGAACCGGAGGTAAAGATTCATATATAGGAAGTCCTATTTTGGTCGAGAGAAAAGTTTCGGGCTCATCGGTAGTGTACCGGGAGTGCCGGTAGTGTACCGGGGGACCATTGGGAGAGGTATTTCGACCCAAGAGGCTACATGGGCTGTGGGAGGATGGAAACCAGCCCTTAGTGGGCTGGTGGAAGTCCTCTAAGAGGCCCATGCGGCTGGAGTTGAAAGAGAAAGAAAAAACGCAAGGTGGAAAGAGATTCCAAGTAGGAAAGGAGGAATCCTAGTCCTACTAGGATTGGAGGAGGATTTCTCCTCTCCTCCTTGCGCAAGGGCAGCCTTGGTGCGCCAGCCCTCCTCCTCCCTCCCTCATATATATACTGGTGGCATAGGGTGTTTTGCACTAGATTTTACGGCCACGTGCTACCCGTTCCATCGGTGCTCCTCTAGATCGGATTTCCGCAGTGCTTAGGCGAAGCCCTGCCGGAATTGCTCCACCACCATCGCCGGAGCGCCATCACGCTGCTGGTGAAATCTTCCTCCTCTTCACTTCCTCTTGCTGGATCAAGACGGTGGAGATCATCATCAAGCTGCACGTGTGTTGAACGCGGAGGTGCCGTCCGTTCGGCGCTAGATCGGAAGGACCGTGATCAAGATCGTGAGACGGATCGTGATGAGTTCACGGGACGGATCGTGGTGAGTTCGCGGGACGGATCGTGATCAAGATCGCGAGACGGATCGTGATGAGTTCGCGGGACGGATCATGATGAGTTCACGGGACGGATCGCGATTGGATCGCGGGACGGATCGTGATGAGATCGCGGGACGCTCGGTGATTTGGATCGCGAAGACGTTCGACTACACCAACCGCGTTTCTTAACGCTGCCAGCTTAGCGATCTACAAGGATACGTAGATCCACTCTCCCTCTCATAGATGCTCATCACCATGGATAGATCTGCGTGTGCGTAGGAAATTTTTTGTTTCCCATGCAACGTTCCCCAACAAGGAAAGCATAGGCAATCGAAAACCTGAAGAGAAAGATAGTCGGGATCGGACAGAAGAAGAGATTGCAAGGGTGTATAGCAAGGACATGTTTTGGTGGGGCGGATGTTAAGGAGAAGGGTGGCAGTGCGCAGAGCTTCGACCCCAAAACGGGGAGGAAGAGATGCTTGGATGAGTAGAGTGCGTAGGATATCGTTGATGGAACAAAGAGAGCGCTCTGCCTTTCCATTTTGAGAGGAGGTATAGGGGCAAGAAAATCGGAGAAGAATGCCATGGGAGAGGAAAAAGGTCTGATTGGTGACGTTGTCGAACTCACGCCTGTTGTCACATTGAATAAAGCGAATCGGTAGGCCAAAGTGTGTTTGGACGTAGGTGCGAAAGGTGAGAAAAAGTTGATGGACATCAGATTTAGCACGTAGAGAGAACGTCCATATATAGTGAGAATAATCAACTAAAATCACAAGATAATACATATAGCTAGAGACACTAGGAATAGGAGAGGTCCAAAGATCACAATGTAAAAGCTCAAAAGGAAATGTGCTAACAGTAGATGATGTTCCAAAAGGGAACCGAACATGTTTGCCGCATTGGCATGCCGTACAAAGAGAAGAATTATGTGACACACTAGTGCTAGGAATAGAAAATTCTTGTAGTAGAGATGACAGCGTTGAATTATTGGGGTGACCGAGCCGACGATGCCACATATCAACTGAAGCAAGCATGGCGCGAGCAAAGGATGCAGGCGCGTTGTGAAGTGGATAGAGATTGTTCGTGCCATTGAAGCGAGTGAGAAGTGTCCCCATTCTCAGATCCTTCACAGATAAACCAAAAGTATCAAATGCTAGAATGACAAGATTATCGATGGTAGATTGGCGAACAGGAATAAGGTTTTTGATTAAAGAAGGAACAACAAGAATATTGTGTAGTTGAAAAATGGCATGATCTGTTTGTATGGAAGAGTGACCGGTGCAAGAAATGGGAACAAGGGAGCCGTCGCCTATGGTGATGGAATAATAAGCGGAAGAAAAACAAGCTGACAGAATATCCATATTTAAAGACATATGCGAGGATGCACCGGAATCGAAAATCCAATCCGTACCTTGGTTATTGAGTGTAAAGTTGTTCATGGCGGCGATGAAGGCGGCTTGATCCCAGGCTGGATGTTGATGAGTAGCTGGCGGTGCGGTCGGGGGCGTGTGCGCATACGGCATGGGTGAAGCAGGGTCGGGGGCGTAGGGCGCATAGGGTACCGACAGGTAGCCGTGGTGTGCTCCTTGGACGGCAGGTGATAGAGAGGTCGTGGCAGTGTAGACATGAGGCGGTGGCCGCGAACCAAGGAGTCCAGGAGCACCGCTGGTAGGGCGAAGGCCCGTCTCCAGTTCCAGTGTACGCGGGAGGAGCGTCGTAGGGAGATGACGCAGTCTAGGGCATTGGACACGCCTGAACTAGACCAGTCCAGAGGTCTTGCTGAGGCTGCCAAGACGTGGAGGCGGCGTCCTATGGAGGAGCCACCGGTGGTGGTGGAGCAACAGGTCGGGGCTGCGGCGGCCGGTAGACGGGGTTTTTCCCCGATAGTTAGGGCTCGGGCGCCAGCCTGGAGGAGCCGAGGGCGTCGGTGGAGGCGGCGCAAATGCTACAGCGGGCCGGGCGACGTGAAACAGCTGTGGAGGACGCGTCGCCTTGCGCGCCTGTTCTATGACTCGAGCTGCAAGATGGAGCGGACCTCTGCGAAGGAGGGGGAGGGGCGCAACATAGGGATGAAGGCGACCTGCTTCTCGAACTGCTCCCCGAGGCCGATGAGGAGAGCGTTGATGAGGATCCGATAGTCAACGTGATCACCGAGCTCACGGAGTTTGTCGCCGATCGCCTTGATGCGTTGGCAATATACGGTAACCAGAGAGTCGCCTTGGATGCTGGTGCGGAGCTCGATATGTAACGCGTTAACACGCGCATCAGAGTTGTCCTGGAAGAGGTTCTGAAGAGAGGCCCATAGTTCAGCGGCGGTGGCGTCGTCGTTGGAGACGAGGTTGAAGAGCTCGGTGGAGATGCGAGTGTATATCCATTGGATGACGGTGAGATCATCCTTGATCCAACGAGGGTCGGTCAGCCGTGGAGGGGCGGCTGGATTGATGTGATGGCAGAGGCCGCATCGGTCGAGGTGGACATGGAAGAGGTGGCGTCAATGGTAGAAGTTGTGGGCGGTGAGGTCTAGGGTTATTGGGATGAAAGGCGAGACATCGACGATAGTATCGGTGAGGGATAGCCGAGGTGGTTGGGGTGGGGTAGGGTTTTGGGTAGGGGTTAAAGAAGGTAGAGGAGTCGCGCAGGCGGCACGGAATTCGGTAGTGGTGTAGAGCCGCCGCGGGGGCAGCGAGGGAGGGGTTGGCAGTGAAGCCATGCCGAGGATGAAAACCTAGACGTGTGATACCATGGTATTTGATGATAATTGTATATTGATTGATGCCTCGATGAGCTAGTATAAGTCAAAGTCTTGGAGTCCAATTATAGAAAAGATAGATTACATTTCAAACTACCAAAACTAAACCAGCCCAATATACTCTAATAGAATACGATGACTTTTTTTTGGCGAATAATAGTACATCTAGAAATTTTTTAGCATTGAAGATATTTGAGTGTGATTAGAACGTGCAAAATTTCCTGAGCAAATGACCATTCGAGGAGCTCTAGGGCAAAAAAAAAAAAACACGCTCCTGGTGCATTCAAGCATCTTTGATATAGAAAAAGAAAGCTTTTTGAGAATTTGTTGTTCGTAGGGATTACCTATTCTTTGATCGATTTAAATCCCAAAGTCCTTTCCTGTTAAACTAAACTCCAAGCTCCAAAAATTCAGCACCCGAAACCGAAAGTGGCATACTCCCTCTTCACGGTCTTTCGACGACTTTTAGTGTCGCTAAAATTTGTCCATAGTTAATGGAACTTGGTAAATCATGTACCTCCGCTTAGAAAAAAGAAAGCACCCAACAAAGGAGGCAAATATGACATGAATAACAGAGAAGGTACGTCGCTATCTACCAACACGAGCATTTTACGGATTTGTCTGTGTGTGTGCCAAGAAATGCACTTGTACGCTTTTCAAAAAATGCCCGCCTATAAAAGCATCTCCAACCGCGACGGTAAAAGGAACGTGTGCGGAACAAAAGCATGTTTTAGAACGCGTCGAGCGGTTTCGCACGCTTCAGTGAACACGAAAAAGTCGCGCGCGTGAAAAAGCCTCCGCGCTGGATTTGGCACGCCATGTCAGACGCGCTCTATAAAATCCTCCGTCCGCGGAGCGTTCTTCACCCCGCCATGCGCCCGTCTGTCGCTCTGCCGCCGCCCTTTGCCACCCTGCCATTGAGCCACGCGCTCCGCCGTCGCCGAACCACCATGCCGCCGCGCCGCCGGGGATCGTCGGGCTTCTGCGGCGTCCGGAAACGCCCGTCCGGCGCCTTCTACGTGGAGATACGGTCCGGCAACATGCGTCTCGGTCTCGGCACCTTCGACACCGCCCACGAGACCACCATGCGTCTGTTGGAGCGTCGCATGCACGCATAATTTTGCTGCGGCCGCTGAAGCCGATGCTCGCCGGCGCGTTAAAAAAACATAACCCGCGCGCTGCAAATCCGTTTTTAGACGCCGAGCGAAGCGTCTGTTGAAGATGCTCTAAGCTATAGCTCACGAGATTTTTCTAGCCGCGGCAAAAACGTCGGGACGAGGAGCTAATGGAGCAGGTTCTTCTTCTTGCTACAGCTTAGGCCCCCTTCTACAGGCCGAAGGTGTCATCTTTAAAAGAAGGGCCCTTTTAACCGAGGATCTCCGTGGTCGCCCATGCCGAGCTGATCGGTCTAAGGACGGAGCTTCATGGCGTGGCGCTGCGCCCAGGCATTCCGGATGAGCGTCTCCTTCGTCTCTCCGGAGTCAGGTTCTCGACCAGGGGGGCGTATCGTGCCGCCATGGAGATCCACGCGGTGGACTCCTTTGCGCCAACTATTTGGCGCAGCTTTGCTCTTGGGCGGTGCAAGTTTTTCCTCTGGCTTTGCCATCGCGGCTGCCATGTGCTGCTTTTCTCCACCGTAGACATATCATCGACAACGCTGCGTGTGCGTTCTGTGGAGGTGTGGAGTCCCTGGAGCACTCGCTGCTCGAATGCGTTCACGCCCAAGCTATCTGGACCCTGGCTTCGCCTGGCACCCCTGTGCCTCCCTCGGTGGAAGCCCTGTGCTCAACCAGTGGTGGCGGCTTCCCTGCCGAGCCTCGCCTCCGAGCCACTGCGTGCATCGTCGTCCTTTGGAATATTTGGAAGAGCAGGTATGCAAAGGTTTTTCGTGCTCAAAGCCTTCTGTCGCTGGATGTGGTCCGCAACATTTCCGCGGATGTCTTCCTCTGGAGATGGAGATGCTCTCGCACCATTTGCAAGACGATTCTAGAAGCCTGGGTGCAATGTCTAGCTGTGTTGTACTAGCTCCTTTCTTTAGATGTAAAACCCCTCTCTCTGTTGTCTCCTTGTTCGCCCCCTCCCCCCCAACACCCCCCTCCCCCCACACACATTTCAAAAAATTGTGAATGATTTTACAGTCATTTTTAGTTGTGAGGGTGTGACTGTTTCTTGAGAGCAACATGACAGTTTTTGTTAGAGCAACAATTTTTAGATTAAAACCATCATCATTTTATCGCGTCTCAGAACTTAAACTGCCATCAAAAGGGTTTCATTTGCCACCCTTCTCCCGGGGAACGGTTGCCAGATAGGATTTCCGTAAAAGAAAGGAACTCGTAGCGTGAGCCGCAGTCTCGGTGCTCGTCCGCTGCGTTGCTTCCGATCGAGCCGTGCTCTGAACGAACACCGGGGAGCCGAGGCAACGATCGATCAGGGCCGGGACCATCGCCACGGCCGACACACGGCGAGGTCGGCGGATCCCTCTCGTCGGCCGGCGTCCGGTGGGGGTCCTGCCCTGCGCGTGCCGTTGTGGACGTGGTTGCTCTTCCGCGGTCGACACGCCGCGCGGGGGGCCACGCGCGTGTTCGTCTCCGTCGCCACGCGCGCAGCATATCGCCGCAGTACGTACCACCGCCGACGACGTACGTATCTCCGTCCGTTCCCTGCACGGCAGGCAGTGTCCACGCACGAAACGAGTCACGCACCAGCTCGCAGTGCAACCTCCTCGTCCACACGTAAGTGGCAATCCGTACCTGCTTGGTCAGCTCGACCGAGCCTTTTCTTCTTCCTAAACAAGTTGTCAACTCCGCCATTACTCCAGTTGATCCACTAACCCATTGTTAGTTACCTGCGTCTAGTCACGCACACGCACGCGCACGCACACGGCCACGCACTTGCACACTTGCACTGCCCTGTAGATGGAGTTTCGGGCGTGCCAGGCGGTCCAGTAGTTCTCGGGTCGCATTGAAATTCATGAATCGGTCGTGTCATTCCGTTCACTGTTGGTACTACAACTCACTGGAGATCGAGATAGAGTGGCGCTGAGCAAGTGAGACCGACCGGGCGTCATTTTCCGCCTTCACGTCACGAAAGTTCAACCCAAGACCGACACCGGACTTTTGGATCTGACTGGCCGGCTACTGATCCATGGCAGCGAATGATCGGAAAAGCAGCCGTAGTTAAGTTCAGTGGGCTAGCTGGCCAGCTTGAGATCATACGTGCATCGAGCATATGCCCCACATATTCGACGGGACAGAAATATATATGCTCCACATATTATACACCAGAATTTATCAGGTAGAGAGATGCCACCAGAAATTCCCAATAATGTAGTAGAGAGGATGAGAGTGGTTTTAAGTTTTCATTGGGAATATGCTAGTACTCCCTCTTCCGTTCCTCTATATAAGATGTATTTGGTTTTTCATAAAAATTATAAGATGCATTTCTTCTAATTCTCTATAATTCCCTTGTTATCCCTTCTGAAAAAGGAAAATACCTTTTTTCTGATTGTCATATCTTTTCTTATAGTAAAAGAAGGAAACTATCTCTTTGTTGATTGCATGTATCTCATATTTTCGTGGACTAATTGATTCACTTTCTACTAACCAATAAATTTGCCAAGAATAATTTAGTCTTAACATGTCTATAATTATGTGTCTTGATTACCATGTCAAAAATAATACACCTTACATAAAGAAACGGAAGAAGTACAAAGTAAGGTATGGATGACGCGGATTTATAAACTGGCCATGCATGCATATATGGGCATGCAGAATATATTATCGTCATGCGGATGTCTTTCGAGCAAGCTAGCTAGGCGCATCGATCCAGTTTGATCTCTCCAAAAAGGACCGATATAAAGGCATTGTTTCCACTGAAAGAAAAGAGGCCTCAAAATATATTATCGGCCAGCGAAAACACGGTCTGGCCTCATCTCACTCTAGCGTACATTCAGTGTCGTCGATGTCCTCAGAGATATCCTTCTTTAATTTGGACGACATTGCTTTTCTTGTTAGCCTTTTAGAACAATGCTATCAAAAATGTATAGTGTGACATTGAAGTAAGTTATATAGCAGTCCTAGCCGATTTAATAGTATAATTTTTGCTCCTGTTGCAATTGTTTCCGTTGGTTAAATTTGTAACCAAAATTAAATCTTGAAAAACACGGACGCACTGCATATTTGTCACTTTCCTTCACAAGTAGCCTCTGCCATCGTCTTCCTTCACAGTTAGATTGGTCAGCCTCCTTCGGCAGGGGCATGCGGGGAGGCCACGATCACCGATGAGAGTCATAGTTTTTCTCATAGGGCATTAGATAGGTCGTCACTTGTCCGTCACTTCGTCCTTTTTCGGCGTTTAGTGATACCAGTGTACAATAACGTTTTTTTCTGCCCCGGTGGTGTGATCAAATGATGAGATTGGATGGACCGTTAGGTCTGTGATGTCTGCGATTTCAACCCTTTTGACGACGGTGGTGGCAGTGTTCACTAAAGCCTCCTCTACCTTCTTCTTTGACTCAGTCGGTGCGTCCGACATCGAATCCAACCACGAGTTGAGGCGGACATGTTTGCCATTCTTTCCATGGAATCAGGGGGTTGGTTGTCTCTTCGTCCGACCAGTGTTGCTTCGACAACAACGATGTCGATTTGTTTTGTTTTTGTCGAGTCAGGCGTTCTAGGGACCTAGACCCTTCGAAATCGATGTCGCCACACTTCGCGGTAGAGATTTGTGACTTCGAGACTGCATGCATGGATATTAATATTTTTTTCCGGCAACGACGCGAAACTCCAATGACAGCAACATTGGCGCGCCATCGACATGTGTGGGATGAAGAGGACGGAGGATCCCAAACGACTGGTTTTATTTCCCTTTTTTCTTTTAGAGGTTTTCTTTGTAAGTGTCGGTGTTTCATCGATATAGCACTTGGACTCCTTTTAGGAAAAAGAAGATAAGTTCAACAGGGTGCTGTAAAAAGAAAGCAATTGTATGTGTAGTTTTTTTTCATGCAGTAATTTCGCTCAAAAAAGGAAAGAAGAATATCACGTGAATAACAGAGCATGGTTCCCCACAAAAGAAAACAAAAAACAAGAAACAGAGCATGGTTTTGGTATCCATCGATTCGAGCGTTTGAGGGACTTGCCCTCTGTGCACGCTAGGAATGCACTTGTATGCATGTCTAAAATTCACGCCCGTGATAAAAACTAGAGGCAAGTAAACACAAGTCACATCACTAGATTCCGCAACACGTTTCAGGACTGTAAGCTTAAAGAGATTCATCTTTAGAACCGCCGCTTTACGTGGAGCAATACAGGCAAATTCCAACGTTGTGCAAGTTGGACTTTTTTTTCTGCAATGTCAAGTGGGATGTACAGTTCAACATGCACATCCTGCATGCCTTGTCATCCTCTCTCTCCAATCATTGCACGCTTTTGCTTGCGGACGATGCAGGGCCAAGGAGGTCGAGGACTTTCAAATTCGAAAACTTTTGGGCTTCCCTCCCTGGGTTCATGGAGGTTGTTACCAAAGCTTGGAATGAGCCCTCTTGCCACACCGAGCCCTACCAAGCCCTACACCATAAACTCAAGAATACCGGTCTAAGGTTGACCGATTGGAGCCGGAACTTGTTTTCGAAAGCCAAGCTACAACATCACGCCGCCCTCTGTTTCATTCTCCACCTCGACATGGCACAAGATCTCAGGCCTCTCTCGGATGCGGAGGCGGACCTTAGGACAAGGCTCAAAAGGCGAGTTGTGAGCTTAGCGGTGCTTGAAAGAGCGAGAAAGAAGTAGTGTGCTAGGATTGCAAACCTAAGAGAGGGTGACGCGAACACTAAGTACTTTCACCGACGCATCAATGCGAGACGCAGAAAAAACCATATTCACCGGATCAAACACAACCAGAGTTGGGTCACAGATCATACCCTCAAAGAGAACATCGTTTTTGACCACTTCTCTGACATTATGTCTAGGAGTGCTGCGAGGGAGATTGATTTCAACTGGGAGGGGCTCGGCATGGAGCCGCAGGAGTTGACCTCCCTCGGAGACCCCATCTCCGAGGAGGAGGTACGCGACGCCATAAATCATATGCTGCATGACAAAGCACCAAGGTCGGATGGTTTCACCGGTCTCTTCTTCAAGAAGTGTTGGGGCATCATAAAGGGTGACCTTATGCATGTCATCTTCTCATTTGGCAACCTGCACACTGCTAACCTGCACTGGCTCAACTCGGCGAATGTCGTGTTCCTGCCAAAAAAGGAGGGGGCAGAGGAAATTATTGATTATCGTCCAATTAGTCTCATTCATGCCATGGCTAAAATTATTGCCAAAATTCTCGCCACTCGACTTGCTGGGCACATGCACACCTTGGTCTCCCATGCTCAAAGTGCCTTCATCAAGACAAGGAGTATCCATGATAACTTTATGTACGTCGGGAATTTGGCACGGAAGCTCCATAGATGCAATACACTGTCACTCCCCTTTAAGCTGGACATTCGTAAAGCTTTTGACTCTGTCAGATGGGACTACCTGCTGGAGCTCTTGCAGCGAAGGGGCTTCCCAAGCACTTTTCGTGCCTGGATTGCAGCCCTCCTATGTAACTCGACTTCTCGGATCCTCCTTAATGGGGTTACGGGAAGCCCCATTACGCATGGTTGTGGGCTGCGCCAGGGGAAGCCCTTGTCCCCCCTGCTATTCGTCCTCGCCATCGACCCGCTACAGAGAATCCTTGAAGTGGCAACAACGGAGGGGTTGTTCCACAAAATTCGCGGTCGTGGGGCCGTCCTCCGCACCTCTCTCTACGCGAACGATGCAGTTGTCTTCATGAAGCATGTCAAGAGATATATTGACAACCTCTCCAAGATTCTACACCTATTCGGGAAGGTCACGGGGCTGGCCACTAACTTCCTCAAGAGCTCGGTGGTCCCTATCCGGTGTGTGGGCATCAACCTATCTCAAACCCTTCAAAGCCTCCCGGCTGCCCGAGCTTCTTTTCCCATTAAATACTTGGGTCTCCCGCTCTCGGTGTGGAAGCTAAAAATGGTGGATTTCCAATTTCTCGAAGATAAAGCGGCCTCTAAGTTGGTCACCTGGGATGGGCAAAACATCACCACTATTGGGCGTGCAAATCTTGTCAAGTTTGTGCTTTCCTCCCAAGCAACATTCTTCATTACACCCCTTGTTGTCCCTGCTGGCACGTTAAAAAACCTTAACAAGCTCGAGAGAGCCTTCCTTTGGGAGGGTGCGGGCATAACTACGGGAGCCAAGTGCAAAGTCAATTGGGAGGCGGTTTGTCACCCGATGGAATATGGAGGGCTTGGTGTGCTAAACACAGACAAATTTGCACGGGCATTGCGATTGCGGTGGCTTTGGTTTGAGTGGAAGGAACCAAATAAGCTTTGGGTTGGGACGGGCAATCCGTGTGACAAGGATGATCGAAACTTCTTCTATGCCTCCACGACCATTACTATTGGCAATGGCGCGCGCACGCCTTTCTGGGATGCTCCTTGGGTGCATGACCGGAAACCAAAGGACATTGCCCCGTTGCTCTTTTAGTCTTCTAGTAGGAAAAACTGGAAGGTCTGTGAAGCCCTGAAGGATAACGCATGGATCACTAAAATCAACACCTTAAGCAACTTCACTTTTGCACACCTTCGGGAGTTTGTTGAGCTTTGGACTACCATTCGTGACTTCCAGCTTCAAGAGGGCGTTGATGACGACATCACTTGGAAGCACACAATCAGTGGACTCTACTCGGCGGCCTCCGCCTACAAGGCCCAGTTCCTCGGCTTGGTTTGTTCTCCTATGTTCGATACTGTTTGGAAGGGTTGGGCGCCGCCCAAAGTTAATTTTTTTGCATGGCTAGCCATACAAAACAGGACTTGGACCGCGGATAGGTTGGCAAAGCGGGGGTGGCCAAACTATGGACTTTGTCCTCTATGCAAGCAAGTTCAGGAATCCGCCGACCACCTCCTCTTCAAGTGTCGATTCACGATTAGAATTTGGGGTATGATTAAGGCTTGGCTGCAGCTAGATCACATGGACATCTCTTCTTGGCATCTCTTTCGGTCCACTGAGGAATGGTGGATTGGGCTATCGGATACGTCCGTGCCTAATAGGAAAGCAATGGCCTCCCTTGTCATGCTTGCCTCTTGGACAATCTGGAATGAGCGAAATGCTCGCGTCTTTCGATAAAAGAGTGCACCGACTCTGGTTCTCCTGCATAATCTAAAGACGAATGCGGCACTTTGGGTGGCTGCTGGAGCAAAAAAAATTGGGGTCAATCATGCCGCGAGAGTAGTTGATTTTCCGGTTTAGGGATGTTGTAATCTATGCAAACTCTCCTCTTCTTAATTAATATATAAGTCAAATCTTTTGCCTTTGTTTCAAAAAAAAAATTTGGTTGTTGGTTCATTAAAAAAAATGCTTGTTGGTTATCAAACAGGCAGTGCTGCTTGGTGTTGTAAAAAGACACTGGTTCCTTCACGGCCTCGGGCCCAAACACCACCGAGCCAGCTTAGCTAGGCTCCTGGAAGAGATTGTCTTCTGGACGCCGCGTGCGCGACCACCAGCCCGTCCTGATCGACCGGTCGATCCCGCTCCTATGTGCAGTAGACTCCAATCATTTTATGGATGAGCGAGCCTATGGCGCGCGGGCGGCACGTACGCCAAGGAAGGCCACCGGACGGCAGCCCTCGATCGTCGCGGCGAGATGGATGACATCGGAGCCGGAGCCGGAACCGATCGAGGCCATGAATGATCGATCCATCCATCCATCCATCCTTGTCACTGCTCGGCGCTGCTGGCTCTACTCTGCGCTCCGAGCACGACAAAAATCAAACCAAAGGGAGACGTATCTAGCGGGCGGCCGTTGTGTTCGCCGCCACGTCGAGGCCTGGCCTGTGGCAAAGCTGTTCATGCGCGTGCGTGCGTGTGGCCCGAGCAGAACAGGTTGGCGTATCCGCAGCGGGCAACGGCCCACGGATCGCGCCCGCTGGGCGGGCGAGTCTTCCGTCCGACCCTCGGGGCTACTCGGCCGACGGATCTCGCTTCAGAAAAAGGAGACGTTTTCCTGTTGCCCGGTCGACCGACACCACCACGCCGCGCGTACGCCACGCGGCCTCAGATCAGATCGGACCCCCTCCCCTGCCCTGAGACGCCACGCCGGTCGCCAGGTGTTGCCTTTCAGCAATGGCGGGCACGCAGGACACGCATGTGCCGGTGATGTTTCAGCGGGAGCCACCACGCCAATCGGGCCATGCATCATTGCATCTCGTCCCTCTTCAGTCGACCCGACCGGTCACCTCAGCCGTCCAATATCTGGGCGGGGACGTCCCGTCGTCACATGATCGAGCCAGCCAGCCGCGGGCGCCCGGCCGTTGGCGTTGCAATCACCCGTTGCTGTGCGCTCCTCATCCCCTGGATCTCGTTCGTGCTTGTCGGGCACCACTCGCCGGGATTCCCTTCCAAGCATGAGATCCGTCCATCTCGGCGGTGCCACGCGGGGTTGGACGCATGCATGGGCTCCACGCGCATTGGCGTTGGCATTGGGTCGACAACGGCAATGGCTAGTTCCGTCTCCGCTGGGGCTACCGCTCTGCACATCATCGTCTCATCTCATCCCATTCCCATCCTGCCACTGCCAGTGCCAGGTGATGTAAACGCACGGCCGGTCCTGGATAATAATCATCTTCACCTTCATACGGCGCTACCTGCCAGATCGCTTTCGCCACCATCCAACTATAGTGCCCCATGTCGTGTGCATTTTGTCAGTTGCTTGTACCGGGACAGCGCCATGCCATCACCATGGCGGCCATCGCGAACAAGTGGCCGGAGAGGAGAGCCCAGTTGCAACTCGCAAGTGAGATCTGCGGAAGCAACGGGAGTCGGGGAGACAAGCCGCGACCCATCAAGGCTTACCTTTTCTTCATTTTCTGTATAAAAACGGATCCAAAAGAAAAACTTTGGAAATGATAGCAAATAGCATATTTACTTACTAAATACTGTATGTTGGAATACTTTCTTAAAAGGTATCAATAATGTTATTCCCACAATGGAGAAAAAACAACTCAGAAAAATGTCCACGAACACAAAAAGAGTGTCAATATATGTAAAATAAAACGATTGTTTCCTATTAAAAATGTGCATGTATAAAAACCATATTTAGAACTTTTAAGGATAATATTTTTAAAAAAAGTTCATAGATTACTTATATATATATATATAAATGTTTATGTACAAAAATATACAAAATATTATAAACTTTACATTTTTGTTAAAATTTCCATAGATTTATTTTGAATGTTCCTATATATATAATAAAATGTTAATTGTATAGTCCATGTATATAAAAATTATATCAACGCATTTAAAAGGCAACATCATATTACAAAGTTAGTACCTCTTTAGAAGAAGAAAAAAAATATGAAATAAATGTTCATGTATTAAAATAGTATATGTACTCTTGAAAAAACATGAAATATTATTTGTATTCATACACGTATAAGTATTCATATATTTCATGTGGGGAAGAATTCAATACATATAACAGGAAGAAAAGAAAAATAAACAAGGGAAAAATTGGAAATCAAGGGCATGTGAAGTAAAAAAATAAAATGAAATAAATGACTAAAACTTTAAAAGGAAATGTAAAATAAATGGAGAAAGGAAAAGAAAAACAGTAAACTATTTTTTATGACGGGAAATGGTCGGCTAAAATATGAAAGATAAAACCAACCGTAAGGCTTGAAATTGCGACAGAGGATCGTTGAGATGGCAATGATCCTACTCTTCATGCACATACCCCTGTATTTTAAATCGTCTTCCTGGTGATCGTTGGACGACCTTAACTGGGCCGGTGAATTTGACCGTTCTAAAGATATCGATTTTGAATTCATTCTAAAAGGTTTTTGATCGGCTCAGGTTTGGGTTTTCTTCGTTGTTTCTTTTTCATGTTTTTCATGTTTATTAATTTTATTTGTTCAGAAATTCATTTTTTTTAACAAAATCTGCATTTTCAAATTTTATTTTGAATTTTGATAAACATGGAGTTTTAAAAAAATAAATGGAAATTTAAAGAATGTTCGTCAGTTCAATATTGTTTCCGCCACCACCATTATCTCATCTCATCTCATTCCCATCATGTAGACACGGCCGGTCCTGGACAATAATCATCTTCATCTCCATGCAACGCTACCTGCGAGACCGCTTTCGCCACCATCAAACTATAATGCCCCATGTCGTGTGCATTTTGTCAGATGCTTGTACCGGGACAGCGCCATGCCGTCATCATGGCGGCCATCGCGAACAAGTGGCCGGAGAGGAATGGTAAAAAACCCGCTCGATTAATTAATGAAAAACCGGTCTAAAACCCTAATAAACGAACAAAACACTAGCTAAACTAGGGCTAAAGCACCCCAAGTCGCAACCAACAGCCAAAGGCAAACTAAGAGCTACTCCTCTAACAACCACACAACCCAAGCTCCACGCCTACAGTCGGGCACACCAACATAAGCCTTCGTCTAGGTCTTCAAAGTGACGCCTCCATGGAAAAGTGGGTTGCGAAGACAAGATGACTCTTGGGTTTGTGGTTTGGGGACTTGTGCTGTGCATGCAGGCACAGGATGTTTCTGCGTACATGGCCATCACACATCAGTGAGCATAGCAGAGCAATACGTGTGTTGTGCTGTGGTCACACTGATCAGCAGAGATGTTTTGTCATGATCTACTCACAATCCGATTGCATTGTGGTGTCTAGGGTTCGCTACAGGTGGTCAGCTCGACGAGAAGGGGAGGACGGAGAGGAAGGGGTTCAGAATTTAGAGGATAGAGTCACTCCGGAGTTCTCTTCTTTGAGACGCGGCATATAGGGAGAGGTAACACGCACCAGTGAGTCATAGCCCATCAAGGCTTATGTTCTCTTTATTTTCTGTATAAAACGGATTTAAAACGGAAAAGTTTGGAAATGCTATTTAAATGATAGAAAATAACATATTTACGAAACATACGAAATATCTTCTTAACTGGTTTCTGACAACGGATAAAAATAACTCAGAAAATAAAAAAATGTTCACAAACACACACAAAAAAATGTTTCAATATTTTTTTAGAAAACAATTGGCAACTTTTCGAAGGAAAAGAACTACTCTTTCCTCTAAAACCGAAGGAAATGACTTTCAACAAATAAACAAGTGAGTTGAAGCCTTCATTTCGGCCAGAAGATGTCAAAGATGTCTCCGAGAATTCTGCTTTTTAGAGTAAGGAAACCAAAGTTTATTTATAAAAAGATAGAAAATATTATAAACTTTACATTTTATTAAAAAATACCATATATTTATGTTGAATGTTCCTATATATATATATACCAAAATGTTAACGACGTAGTCCATGTATATAAAAATTATATGAATGATATAAAAGGTAACATCATTTTATAAAGTTAGTACCTCTTTAGAAGAAAAAAAAACCACATATATGAAATAAATGTTAATGTATTAAAATATTATATGTATTCTGAAAAATATGAAATATTAATTGTATTCATACATTTATAAGTATTCCTATATTTTCATGTGGGGAAGAATTCAATAAGTATAACAGGAAGAAAAGGAAACATAAATAAAGGAAAAATTGGAAACCAAAGGTATATGTAAGTATAAACGTAAACCTCTTTTTTGGAAAAATGAAAAAATCGAAATAAAATGTAAAAGAAAGAGAAAGGAAAACAAGAAAATGTAGCTGAACCCAGATTGAAAACCGCACGGGGAAATGACAAAACAAAGTATTTTTTGTGAGGGAAAATGGTCGGCGAAAATATAAAATATAAAACCAACCACCACGGTAAAAATTACCATAAGAGATCGTTGATATGGTTGGCTAAAATATAAATAACAAAACAAACTATTGTTTGTATGCTTGCTTGCTGCGATATAGAACAACACCCCTGTATTTTAGATCGTCTTCCCGAAAATTCCTATTTGCCGCTCTCTTCAACAAACCTACCGCCCCGCTGGCATTGAACGACCTTAACTGGGCTGGCCAATTTCAACGTCCTAAAGATATCAATTTTGAAAACATTTTAGAAAGTTTATGATAGATTCATGTTTGTTTTTTATTGTTTCTAATTCATGTTTTTCGAGGTTTTTTACTTTTACTTTTTTAATTTTCCTAAAAATTCTCATTTCCGATTTTTTTTCCAAATTCAACAATCATTTTGAATTTCGGAAAACAAGGGGTTTTAAAAAATGAGATGAAAAATTGAAATAATGTTGTCTGTCCAAATATTGTTCGATATTTAAAAAAAGTGAATGTTCCCATTTTTGAAATTGTTCTCAAATTCAAATAATATTTGCATTTTCAAAAAGCATTCACAAATTCAAAAAAATGTTTTCAAAAAGTTCTTTTTTTGGAAAAACTATTGCATATTGGGAAACAATATACATGATTTTCTATCGATATTTTTTTTAAATCTTGTTTTCAAAAGATAAATTTAGAAACAATTTCGTGACTTTAAAAACTACTTTTTCAGAAAAATACGTTCATGACAGTTTAAAAAAATGCGTTTAAAAAATGTTATTTTATTTTAAAGATTACTTTTGCTACTAAAATACAGTTTTGGAAGTATACTAGAATAATATGGATCGAAGGGAATATCAATTTTAAAAAAATTGGTGGCTACAATAGCAGTTTCGCTATAGTAGTCGTATGCGATAGGAATCCGGCTGGCTCCAGTCTCCGATCGATACGGTGATGGGAAATGGCATGCTATAGTGGCCATATGATCAGATTCTAGTTGCGTATCGATTAGATTCCAGTTTTTATGCATATGATTATACATGGAATAATTACATATAGGCATCACGTGTGCATACCCATAGACTGTTAATTCAACAATACCTATATCTAATACTCGGCCCCAAGAATGGTATCCTGCATGCATCTCAAAATATCAAGGTAAAATAAAGTATATCATTAAATATGATGACATGATGCTGATAATATATTGTCCTCACTCTCGTTTTAAGGACAACTACTCAACTGTATTTTTTCTTTAGTGGTAACAACGGAATTCAAGTCATATTTACTTTCTGTCATTGCGGTAGATTACTTGCAAGATTGAACCCACTAACATACATAACTCTCTCTCTCTCTCTCTCAACTCAATCATATTAACATGCCAGTGCATGACTAATAGATTAGATAGTATATATGCATGTTAGTTATGCAATAAATAACTCATATGAATCCATCAACAAACATAAATATATATGATTATAAAGTGACAATTCATCATGTAGGGCATCTTATGTAATCATTGTATTGACGAACAAGGGAGATATTTCCATCTAGCTAGTTTGGTATGGTTGGATCTTGCAATGACATTAATGTACTCCACCGAGCACCTCTCTTTTTGAAAAAACTAGCCAATGGAGAACCACCATCGCTAGAGTTTGAAGCAAAGGACCACACATACATCGTTGGGTACTATTTTTGTGGATGGGATTTATCCCGAGTGGGCTACTTTTGTGAAGCCAATTATGAGACCCCAAAGTAAGAAAAAAAATAATCTAGTTCCACAATGCTCAAGAGGCTGCCACAAAAAGATGTGGAGAGGGCTTTTGCAAAACAAAATTGCTATTGTGCGAGTCGGCTAGGTTTTTGCATCAAGAGATTGTTTGGTGCATCATGGCAGTGTGTGTGTGTGACCTTGAACAACATGATCATTTGAAATGAGTGTGGGCAAGATTTGGATCACACCAACTATGATCTCATAGGACAACGGGTGCGGACGACTAGAAGGCACGGCGAAATCCAACGCTTTTTTTAGGTGTACCATGAAATTGGAGATTCTAGTACACACAAAGATCTTCAATAAGAACTTAAGGAGGAGTAGTGGGCATGTCATGGACAACAACAAACCCTAGTTTATCTCTATGTTTGTTATATTATGTGCTAAACGTTGTTGTGTTGTTTGATGAACAATTGTGTTCATTTGAAGTTGTGGACTTGATGAACCAAGTAATAATTTGATGTTTGGTTTGATGAAATTATTGGTATGTTTGTTTTGAATTCATTTAAGATCAATTTGATACTATTTGTATGCAATATGTATGCAAATGTTGAGAATAAAATGTGGCACGACTGCCCTATTTTAGGTAGTAACTGGAGTAGTCATGCGTTATTTGGTGCTCTATTTTAGGGCTGCGAATGAAGATGATCTATTTTTTTTCATGCCCTAGAAACTATTTTCATGCCTTAAATTTTACTTCAATCATAGAGCGGGTATTGGAGATGCTCTAACAAACTAGTGATATCCCCTAGAAAAAAACACATAAGCAAACTTGCTTTACACCAATAACGATGTAAAAGACCGCGAACCAACATGTGGTTGGATGGTTAGGAAGAAAATGATATTCCTTGTCCATCAGAGTTTAAGTCCTAGACTTGAGTGTTGGTGCTCGCATTTTTCTGGATTTATTTTAGGCCTTTCGGCGATGTTCGTTCAGTGGAAAGAGACGTCCTCATCGAATACGAAGGCGTGTGGCGACTTCGACAATCTCAAAATGATGTGTCGGCTTAGTCTTTCGAAGATGTTCATAAAAATAGTGTGTGCATGCATGTGTTCATAAAGATGATCGTATGCTTGTGTATGTGAACGACTTTCGATGTACAATGCCAAAAGAACAAACATAAAAGGCCCAGCCCACGGATGACAGGCGCCTTCAGAGAAGAAGAAAAAAAATAAAAAGGAAAAATTAGAGCGGACGACAGGCACGCGTCGCGCGGGGGAGCGCTCCCACTCCGTTCGCCCGTATCGGGTGTGGCCACGCTTGTTGCCTTTTAAATCTTTTTGATTTGAATTGCACACAAACACGTTTTTAAAGCTCATTATACTCGGGATATTTGACCAAGGAATACTTGCGGGATGGGGAGGAAATCTCCCCCTTTTGCTCCGGCCGCGGCGGCGGCCGGAAGGAAGCGAAAAGGTTCCACCTTGCCCCCGCTCGCCGCGTGCAAGCGCAGTGCGCCGGCGGGGCAAATCAGCGGCCAGGCGTCCCTGCCCACCGACATAGTGGGCCTCATCACCTGCTGTCTCCTGGCTGGCGACGGCGACGGCGTGTTGGGGAACGTTGCATGGGAAACAAAATTTTTCCTACACACACGCAAACCTATCCATGGTGATGAGCATCTACGAGAGGGAGAGTAGATCTACGTACCCTTGTAGATCGCTAAGTGGGAAGCGTTAAGAAACGCGGTTGGTGTAGTCGTACTTCTTCGCGATCCAAATCGCCGAGCGTCCCGCGATCTAATCACGAACCGTCCCGCAAACCAATCACGAACCGTCCCGCGATCTCGTCACGATCCGTCCCGCGATCCGATCACGAACGTCCCGTGGTGTTGATCACAATCCTTCCGATCTAGTACCGAACGGACGGCACCTCTGCGTTCAGCACACGTGCAGCTTGATGACGATCTCCACCGTCTTGATCCAGCAAGAGGAGGTGGAGAGGAGAGAGAGTTCACCGGCAGCGTGACGGCGCTCCGGTGATGGTGGTGGTGGAGCAATTCCGGCAGGGCTTCGCCTAAGCGCTGCAGAAAACCGATCTAGAGGAGCACCGGTGGAACGGGTAGCACGTGGCCGTAAGTTGTATCCCGTGTGCTAGCCCTGCCCCTCTATTTATATGTTGAGCCCTGGGGTATAAACTTGGAGCAAAAACCTCTACAAGGTCGATTTTGCCCGCACAAGGTCGGTTTGGCCCGCAAGAAAAGAGTCCAACTCGGATCCCTGCAGTCCCGCGCACAAGCGGTAGTACCGCTTCACTAGCGGTAGTACCGCTTGAGCGGTAGTACCGCTTCACAAGCGGTAGTACCGCCTTACTGCTTAAGGCAGCAACAAAACTTCCTTTTGCCCTTTCCAATACCTCGTGGGTTTTACCCCATTGGTCCATATAAAGTGTTGCTGTACATGAACACTTCGGTAAACATCCGGAACCCCTTCCGGTTAATTCCGGAACTCTTCCAGAGATCAAAACACTATTATCACATATATCAGTCTTTATCTCCAGACTCTTCCGAAGATCCTCGTCATGTCCGAGATCGTATCCGAGACTCCGAACATCCTTCGGTCACCACCATACATAACTCTATACTACTGAAACGTCACCAAACCTTAAGTGTGCAGACCCTGCGGGTTCGAGAACTATGTAGACATGACCGAGACACCTCTACAGCCAATAACCAATGGCGGGACCTGGACGTCCACATTGGTTCCTACATATTCTACGAAGATCTATCGGTCGAACCTCTATGTCAAGGATTCAGTTAATCCCGTATAACGTTCCCTTTGTTCTTCGGTATGTTACTTGCCCGAGATTCGATCGTCGGTATCTCCATACCTAGTTCAATCTCGTTACCGGCAAGTCTCTTTACTCGTTCCGTAATACAAGATCCCGCAACTAACAATTAGTCACATTGCTTGCAAGGCTTATGGTGATGTTGCATTACTGAGTGGGCCCCGAGATACCTCTCCGTCGCACGGAGTAACAAATCCCAGTCTCGATCCATGCCAACTCAACAGACATCATCGGAAATACCTGTAGAGCACCTTTATAGTCACCCAGTTACGTTGCGACGTTTGATACACACAAGGCACTCCTCCGATATCCGTGAGTTGCATGATCTCATGGTCATAGGAACATATACATTGACATGCAGAAAACAGTAGCAATAAACTGACACGATCATATGCTACGTTTGTAGTTTGGGTCTTGTCCATCACATCATTCTCCTAATGATGTGATCCCGTTATCAAATGACATCTCATGTCCATGGCTAGGAAACCTTAACCATCCTTTGATCAACGAGCTAGTCCATTAGAGGCATACCTGGGACATGGTTTTGTCTATGTATCCACACATGCATTTAAGTCTCCGATCAATACAATTATAGCATGGATAATAAACGATTACCATGAACAAGGAAATATGATAATAACTAATTTATTATTGCCTCTAGGGCATATTTCCAACAGTCTCCCACTTGCACTAGAGTCAATAATCTAGTTCACATCACTATGTGATTCGCATTGTTATGAATCTAACACCCAATGAGTTCTGGGGCTTGATCATGCTTTGCATGTGAGAGAGGTCTTTTATAGTCAACGGGTCTGCGATATTCAGATCCGTGCGTACTTTGCAAATCTCTATGTCAAACCGTAAACACTATTACCACACTCCACTTGGTACTACTTCCAAATAGCTGCTCCACTATATGTATCCAGATTGCTATTACTAGTCATCTGGATTGGTGCTAAAGCCTACATCGACGTAACTCTTTACGACGAACTCTTTATCACCTCCATAATCGAGAAACATCTCCTCAGTCTTTCAGTTACTAAGGACAATCTTGACCGCTGTCTAGTGATCCACTCCTGGTTCACTCTTGTACCCCCTGACGTACTCATGCCAAGGCACACACATGTGCGGTACACAGCATGGCATACTATACAGAGCCTATGGCTAAGGCATAGGGGATGACGTTTGTCCTTTCTCTTTCTTCTGCCGTTGTCGAGCTTTGAGTCTCACTCAACTTCACACCTTACAAGTCAGACGAGAACTCTTTCTCTGACTGATCCATTTTGAACTCCTTCAAAATCTTGTCAAGGTATGTACTCATTGTAAGTCTCATCAAGCATCTTGATCTATCTCTATAGATCTTGATGCTCAACAATTAGGTAGTTTTATCCAGGTCTTCCTTTGAAAATCACTTTTCAAACAACCATTTATGCTTTCCAGAAATTCTACATTATTTCCGATCAACAATATGTCATCCACATATACTTATCAGAAATTCTATAGTGCTCCCACTCACTTTATTGTAAATACAAGTTTCTCATAAACTTTGTATAAACCTCAAAACTTTGATCACCTCATCAAAGCGTATATTCTGACTCTGAGATGCTTTCTTCAGTCCATAGAAGGATCACTAAAGCTTGCACACCTTTTAGCATCCTTAGGACTGACAAAACCTTCTGGTTGTATCACATACAACCTTCCCTCAAGTAAACCGTTTAAGGAAACGATGTTTTTGACATCCATCTGCCAGATTTCATAATTGAAAATGCAGCAACTGCTAACATAATTCCAACAGACTTTAGCACCGCTACGAGTGAGAAAGTCTCATCGCAGTCAACTCCTTGAACTTGTCACAAACATCTTTGCAACAAGTCGAGCTTTGGAAATGGTGACATTTACTATCAGTGTCTGTCTTTATTTTAAAGATCCATTTGTACTCAACGACCTGTCGTCCAAGGAGCAAGTCTACCAAAGTCTATACTTGGTTTTCATACATGGATCCTATCTCGGATTTCATGGCCTCTAACCATTTGTCGGAATCCGGGCCCATCATCACTTCTCCATAGCTCGTAGGTTCATCGTTGTCCAACAACATGACCTCCAAGACAGGGTTGTCGTACCACTTAGGAGCAGTACACATCCTTGTCGACCTACGATGTTCGATAGTAACTTGATCCTGAAGCTTCATGATCATCATCATTAACTTCCTTTTCAACTAACGTAGGCTTCACAGAAACTTCTTTCTGCGTTGCGCTACTCTCTGGTTAAGCAAAGGTTTAACAACCTCATCAAGTTCTATCTTCCTCCCACTCAATTCTTTCGAGAGAAACATTTCCTCGAGAAAGGATCCGTTTAAGCAACAAACACTTTCTACTTGGATCTGAGATAGAAGGTTCACCCAACTGATCTTAGGGTATTCTATGAAGATGCATTTGTCTGCCTTGGGTTTGACCTCATTAGGTGAAAAAAATTTCCACACAAGTGTCATAGCCCCAAATATTAAGAAATGACAGCTTAGGTTTCTATCAAACCATAATTCACATGGTGTCATCTCAACAGATTTAGATGGTGCCCTATTTAAAGTGAATGTAGTTGTCTCTAATGCATAACCCCAAAATTATAGTAGTAAAACGATAAGAGACATCATAGCACGCACCATGTCCAATAGAGCATGACCATGATGTTCGGACACACCATCACACTATGGTGTTCCAGGTGGCGTTTTAGTTGTGAAACAAATTTCACATTGTCTTAAGTTGTATGCCAAACTCGTAACTCAGATATTTACCTCCACGATCATATCGCAGTCATTTTTATCTTCTTGTCACGATGATCTTAAACTTCACTCTGAATTTGCTTGAACCTTTCAAACGATTCAGACTTGTGTTTCATTAAGTAAATATACACTATATCTACTCAAATCATCAGTGAAGGTAAGAAAATAACGATATCCATTGCACTACAAGACTCACTGGATTGCATACATCAACATGTATCATTTCCAATGACTCACTTGCCCACTCCATCCAACGGGTTTTTTAGTCATCTTGCCCAAGAGGCATGGTTCGCATGTCTCAACCGATTCGAAATCGAATGAGTCCAAAGATCCATCAGCATGGAGTTTCTTCATGCGCTTTATACCAATATGACATTTAGCGGCAGTGCCACAAGTATGTGGTACTATCTTTATTAACTTTGTATCTTTTGACATCAATGTTATGAACATGTGTATTACTACGATCAAGATTTCAACAAACCATTCTCACTGGGTGCATGACCATTGAAGGTATTATTCATGTAAACAGAATAACCATTATTCTCTAACTTAAATGAATAACCGTATTTGCAATAAACATGATCTAATCATGTCCATGCTCAACGCAAAACACCAAATAACATTTATTTAGGTTCGTCACTAATCCTGAAGGTAGAGAGAGCGTGCGATGTTGATCACATCAACCTTGAAAACATTTCCAACACATATCGTCACCTCACCCTTAGCTAGTTCTCCGTTTATTCCGTAGCTTTTATTTCGAGTTACTAATATTTAGCAACCAAACTGGTATCCAATACCCAGGTGCTACTAAGAGTACTAGCAAGGTACACATTAATAACTCCTATATCAAATATACTTCTATCGATGTTGCCACTCTTCTTATCTACCAAGTATCTAGGGTTGTTCCGCTTCAGCGACCGCTCACCTCATAACAGAAGCACTTAGTCTCGGGTTTGAGTTCAACTTTGGGTTGCTTCACTGGATCAGCAATTGACTTGCTATCCATGAAGTTTCCCTCCTTGCTCTTGCCCTTCTCGAAACTAGTGGTTTTGATTAACCATCAACACTTGACGCTCCTTCTTGATTTCTACCTTCGCGGTGTCAAACATCGCGAACAGCTCAGGAATCATTATTTCAATCCCTGGCAATTTATAGTTCATCACCAAGTTCTAGTAGCTTAGTGACAGTGACTTGGAGAACTATATCAATCACTATCTTATCTGGAAGATCAACTCCCACTTGATTTAAGCAATTGTAGTACCCAGACAATCTGAGTACATGCTCAACGATTGAGCTATTCTCCTTCATCTTACAGGCAAAGCATCTTGTTGGAGATCTCATATCTCGCAACACGGGCATGAGCCTGACATCACAATCTCAGCTCTTAGAACATCTCATATGTTCCGTGACATTCAAAACGTTTCGGAGCCTCAATTCTAAGCCGTAGTGCATGACACACTAAACTATCAAGTAGTCATCGAAACGTGCCTGTCAGATGTTCACAACATCTACAGAAGACCCTAGATGGGGTGGCACACTGAGCGGTGCAATAAGGACATAAGCCTTCTATGCAGCAATGAGGACAATCCTCAGATCACGGACCCAGTCCGCAATATTGCTACCATCATCTTTCAATTCTATTTCTCTAGGAACATATAAAATTTACAAGGGAGCTACAACGTGAGCTAGTAATCTACAATATAATTTGCAAAGACACATTGACTATGTTCATGATAATGAGTTCAATTAATCATATTACTTAAGAACTCCCACTCAAATTGACATCCCTCCGATCATTCGAGTGATACATGATCCAAATTCACCAACTCAAGTCCGATCATCACGTGAGTTAAGCTGGTTTCAATGGTGAACATCATTATGTTGATCATATCTACTATATGACTCATGTTCGACCTTTCGGTCTCTTGTGTTCCGAGGCCATGTCTGTACATGCTAGGCTCGTCAAGTTTAACCCGAGTGTTCTGCACGTGCAAATCTGGCTTGCACCCGTTGTATGTGAACGTAGAGTCTATCACACCCGATCATCACGTGGTGTCTCAACACGACGAACTTTCGCAACGGTGCACACTCGGGGAGAACACAATTTATCTTGAAATTAAGCGAGGGATCACCTTATAATGCTACCGTCGTCCTAAGCAAAACAAGGTGCATAAAAAGGATTAACATCACATGCAAATCATAAGTGACATGATATGGCCATGAACTTGTGCTTTTGATCTCCATCTAGAAAGCACCGGCATGATCTCCATCGTCACCGGCATGACACCATGATCTCCATCATCTTGATCTCCATCAACGTGTCGCCATCGGGATTGTCACGCCCTGCATGCTTCTACTACTATTGCTACCGTTTAGCGATAAAGTAAAGCATTACATAGCGCTTAATGATTGACATGCAGGTCATACAATAATTAAAGACAACCCTATGGCTCCTGCCGGTTGCCGTATTCACCGACATGCAAGTCGTGATAATCTATACATCACATGATCATCTCATACATCACATATATCACATCATGTAATTGGCCATATCACATCACAACATACCCTGCAAAAACAAGTTAGACGTCCTCTAATTGTTGTTGCATGTTTTACGTGGCTGCTACGGGTATCTAGCAAGAACAATTCTCACCTACGCAAAAACCACAACGGTGATACACTAGTTGCTTTTCAACCTTCTCAAGGACGGCCTTTGTCGAATCCGATCCAACTAAAGTGAGAGAAACTGTCGCCCGCAAGCCATCTAGGCAACAAGTTGCGTCGAGGGAACCGGTCTCTCGTAAGCGTACGAGTAATGTTGGTCCGGGCCGCTTCATCTCACAATCCCGCTGAACCAAAATACGACCAAGGGAGGAAGCAATCTAAGCATCAACACCCACAAACCTTTTGTGTTCTACTCGAGATCTCATCGAACCACCAACCTAGCTCATGATGCCACTGTTGGGGAACGTTGCATGGGAAACAAAATTTTTCCTACGCACACGCAAACCTATCCATGGTGATGAGCATCTACGAGAGGGAGAGTAGATCTACGTACCCTTGTAGATCGCTAAGCGGGAAGCGTTAAGAAACACGGTTGGTGTAGTCGTACTTCTTCGCGATCCAAATCGCCGAGCGTCCCGCGATCTAATCATGAACCGTCCCGCGAACCAATCACGAACCGTCCCACGATCTCGTCACGATCCGTCCCGCTATCTGATCACGAACGTCCCGTGGCCTTGATCACGATCCTTCCGATCTAGTACCGAACGGATGGCACCTCCGCGTTCAGCACACGTGCAACTTGATGACGATCTCCACCGTCTTGATCTAGCAAGAGGAGGTGGAGAGGAGAGAGAGTTCACCGGTAGCGTGACGGCGCTCCGGTGATGGTGGTGGTGGAGCAATTCCGGTAGGGCTTCGCCTGAGCGCTGCAGAAAACCGATCTAGAGGAGCACCGGTGGAACGGGTAGCACGTGGCCGTAAGTTGTATCCCGTGTGCTAGCCCTGCCCCTCTATTTATATGTTGAGCCCTGGGGTCTAAACTTGGAGCAAAAACCTCTACAAGGTCGATTTTGCCCGCAAGAAAAGAGTCCAACTCGGATCCCTGCAGTCCCGCGCACAAGCGGTAGTACCGCTTCACGAGCGGTAGTACCGCTTCACAAGCGGTAGTACTGCCTTACTGCTTAAGGCAACAACAAAACTTCCTTTTGCCCTTTCCAATACCTCGTGGGTTTTACCCCATTGGTCCATATAAAGTGTTGCTGTACCCGAACACTTCGGTAAACATCCGGAACCCCTTCCGGTTAATTCCGGAACTCTTCCAGAGATCAAAACACTATTATCACATATATCAATCTTTATCTCCAAACTCTTCCGGAGATCCTCGTCATGTCCGGGATCGTATCCGAGACTCCGAACATCCTTCGGTCACCACCATACATAACTCTATACTACCGAAACGTCACCAAACCTTAAGTGTGCAGACCCTGCGGATTCGAGAACTATGTAGACATGACCGAGACACCTCTACAGCCAATAACCAATGGAGGGACCTGGACGTCCACATTGGTTCCTACATATTCTACGAAGATCTATCGGTCGAACCTCTATGTCAAGGATTCAGTTAATCCCGTATAACGTTCCCTTTGTTCTTCGGTATGTTACTTGCCCGAGATTCGATTGTCGGTATCTCCATACGTAGTTCAATCTCGTTACCCGCAAGTCTCTTTACTCGTTCCGTAATACAAGATCCCTCAACTAACAATTAGTCACATTGCTTGCAAGGCTTATTGTGATGTTGCATTACCGAGTGGGCCCCAAGATACCTCTCCGTCACACGGAGTAACAAATCCCAGTCTCGATCCATGCCAACTCAATAGACATCATCGAAAATACCTGTAGAGCACCTTTATAGTCACCCAGTTACGTTGCGACGTTTGATACACACAAGGCACTCCTCCGATATCCGTGAGTTGCATGATCTCATGGTCATAGGAACATATACATTGACATGCAGAAAACAGTAGCAATAAACTGACACGATCATATGCTACGTTTGTAGTTTGGGTCTTGTCCATCACATCATTCTCCTAATGATGTGATCCCGTTATCAAATGACATCTCATGTCCATGGCTAGGAAACCTTAACCATCCTTTGATCAACGAGCTAGTCCATTAGAGGCATACCAGGGACATGGTTTTGTCTATGTATCCACACATGCATTTAAGTCTTCGATCAATACAATTATAGCATGGATAATAAACGATTACCATGAACAAGGAAATATGATAATAACTAATTTATTATTGCCTCTAGGGCATATTTCCAACACGGCGACGTGGTCGATTACATCTGCTTCCGTGCCGTCTGCTTCGGTTGGCGCGCCTGCATGCCTGCTCCTCGTGACCCCAACCTACGGGATCCGCGCCTCCGCCCGTGCGGCTGGGTCGTGATAGATACTCTCTATCATTAGGCTAGATTATATCGGATGTCTTGCTGTATTCTGCACTAATCCATGTATCGAGAGAGTGAGATCAGAGAGAAGGGATGGAGAGGAGTACTACCTGCTCCCTGCCCTGAGGAGCTTGAGCCACCTTCCATGTAGTCGAGGTGGCGGTGGTGATGACGACAGAGAGATGGAGGGGTGGTGGCGGTGCTTCCCGTGAGCACTGCGATTACTCTAGATCGGAAGGGGATTTCGGTGGGGATACTGGCGACACGGTGAACCTCGTATCGTGTGCCCCGACCCCCACCTCTCTATATATCGCAGGTCACAGGGGCCCACCAACCATAAGAGGGTTGGGCGCCCCCGATCAGGGCGCGGATAGATCAGGGTCCGATGGGTCGTTGGGCCCATTCGGTGGAGAGATCAACCTAACATTCTCCCCCTTGATCTCAAATTTTACTTTTAACTTTATACTTTCTAGTTTATTCGATTCATCGCATATTGATACATTGAGCATGTCTCATCGTCACAACTTGATTGCTGATAGAATCATACAGCTACAACATACGTTTTGTTCAGAAACAAATTCTGTTCTTTTTGGGCCTCTCATGATCCAGGAATCATAGGCTTTCCCTTATACCCATGCCGACTAAATGTTCCTTGAACACATTGGGTGGTAAGCCTTTCGTTTGCGGATCCGCAAGCATATCCTTTGTCTTTATATGCTCGAGACTTATAGTGTGATCCTGGATTTTACCTTTCACAACATAGTACTTTATCTCTATTGTTTTGGCAGCATTACTCGACTTGTTGTTGTGAGCATAAAATACTGCGGGCTGGTTGTCGCAGTACATATTTAGTGGTTTGTGAATACAATCTACCACTTTCAAATCGGGTACAGATTTCTTTAGCCATATCGCCTGCCCCGTGGCTTCGAAGCATGCTATAAATTCTGCATCATCGTGGATGATGCAACTATTGATTGTTTGGAGCTTTTCCACGAAATAGCCCCTCCAGCGAGAGTGAAGACGTATCCTGACGTGGATTTTCTATCATCTTTGTCCCCCACAAAATCTGCGTCTGAATACTGTTTTATCTCTAGGGAGTCAGACCTCATGTATGTTAGCATGTAGTGCTTCGTGCCTTGCGCATAACGCAATGCCTTCTTTGCCATCTTCCAGTGCTCCATGCCTAGATTCTCTTGATATCTATCGAGTACCCCGGTAACAAAAGCTAAGTCAGGGCGGGTGCACACTTGTGCATACTGTAAGCTTTCAACAACCGAAGCATATGGTACTGGTTTCATGAGATCGATCTCGTACTGGTTTTTGGGACATTGGAATTTGCCAAAACTATCGCCCTTGACTATAGGAGCAGGTGTGGCTTTACTCGCATGCATATTACACTTTTGAAGAACCTTCTCCAAATATGCCTTCTGCGATAGTCCTAAGACTCCACTGTTCCTATCTCGGTGAATTTCTATGCCCAAAACATAGGATGCTTCACCAAGATCTGTGATATCAAAATTTGAGGATAAGAACTTCTTTGTCTCTAGTAGTAGACTAACATCACTGCTAGCAAGCAGGATATCATCCACATACAAGATTAGGAAAATATATTTCCCATTTTTAAACTCTGCATAAATGTAATTATCCTCAATATTTTCTTTGAACCCAAAACTTTTAATCGTTTGATTAAAATTTAGATACCACTGTCTAGAGGCTTGCCTTAATCCATAAATGGATTTCTTTAGGCGGCATCCCATATTTTCCTTGCCTTCCATGATAAAACCCTTGGGTTGTTTCATGTATACCTTTTCTTTCAAATCACCATTCAGAAATGCCGTCTTGACATCCATTTGATGTAACTCTAAATCAAAATGAGCAACTAATGCCATTATGATTCCGAAGGAATCCTTACATGAGACTGGAGAAAAAGTCTCATTGTAATCTATCCCTTCTCTTTGTGTAAATCCTTTAGCTACAAGTCGAGCTTTATACTTTTCTACATTCCCATTAGGATCATACTTAGTTTTGTAGACCCATTTGCAGCCTACTGTTTTGACTCCTTTAGGAATTTCCACTAAGTCCCAAACATCTTTGGAACTCATAGAATTCATCTCATCTTCCATTTCTTGTAGCCATTTTGATGAGTTAAGGCTTTTAATGGCTTCTTCATATGTAGCGGGATCACCTTCCATATGAACCATTTCTGTGTTATAAACTTTATAATCAGTAGAAATAGCAGATCTTCTTGTTCTATTAGATCTTCTAAGGGCCTCAGTTTCTGGCACATTGTGTGCCTCAACTTGCGGCACATCTTCTACTCTTGACTGCTATATCTCCCTTTCATGCTCGACAACGGGTTCAGTCGGCTCCTGACGGACAGGTTCCGGATATTCTCCCATAGTTGTCACTGGTGGAGTTACAGCTGGTAGTGAGAAAAATGGCTCCTGAATCATCGGATTAGGTGCATGCACCCTCTTCTCCTCAAGATCAATTTTCCAAGCTACCAAGCTCCCCCTCATCATTTCGTCCTCTAAGAAGACTGCGTGTCTCGTTTCTACAAACTTTGTATATCTGTCTAGGCAGTAGAAACAAAAACCTTTTGATCTGTCTGGATAGCCAATGAAGTGGCAACTCACTGTTTTGGGATCTAACTTTGCAATGTTTGGATTAAACATTTTGGCCTCAGCGGGGCACCCCCACACCCTGAAGTGTTTTAAAGAGGGCACTCTTCCTGTCCAAAGCTCGTATGGTGTTTTGGGCACCGACTTGCTTGGCACTATGTTGAGAATGTGAATGGCGGTTTTCAATGCCTCCGTCCATAATCCCAATGGCAAGGTTGAGTAACTCATCATGCTGCGCACCATATCCATCAGAGTACGGTTACGCCTTTCAGCTACTCCATTTTGCTAAGGCTTGCCCGACATTGAATACTGGGCTACTATGCCAATCTTCTGTAAGAACTTTTCAAAAGGTCCAGGGACTTGGCCATATGGGGTGTGCCGACCGTAGTACTCTCCCCCACGATCGGACCTTACTATCTTTATTCTTTTATCATGCTGATTTCAACTTCAGCTTTGAATATCTTAAACTTATCCAATGCTTCGGATCTTTCTTTGATTGGATAAATATAACCAAAACGAGAGTAATCTTCTGTGAAGGTTATGAATGAGTCATATCCATCCACACTTTTCACCGGAAATGGCCCACAAATGTCAGTGTGGATGACTTCCAGTGTGCCTGTGCTATGAATTGCACCCTTTTTGATTTGTTTGGCATACTTCCCTTTAATGCAATCCACGCATTGTTCTATGTCTGAAAACTCTAACGGAGGAAGAATTTCACCTTTGATTAATCTTTCAATTCTCCCCCTGAAAATATGGCCCAAGCGACAGTGCCATAATTTTGATGAGTCATTAGTTCTTTTTCTTTTCTTTTGTTCTTTGTTCGATGAGGTAGCTTGAGCATTCACACTGGACACATAATGCACTTTTTCACGGAGTGATAGCAAATAAAGCTCAATATGAAGCAAAGCATCGCCAACATAAGCATTATTACACCGTATGGCACACTTGCCATGTCCAAAATAACACTCATAATTGTATTTTTCTAAGCAAGACACACTAATTAAGTTTCTATTACATGGGGAAACAAATAAGACATCACGAAGTAGAAGATTGAATCCACCAGCCAACTCCAAGGAGATGTCGCCGACAGCTTCAACTTCTGCTTGGATTCCATTAGCTACCTCAATGCATCTTTCTCTTCTTTCCATACTCCTCGTCGAACGGAATCCCTGTAAAGAGTTTGCAACGTGAACAGTTGCTCTAGAGTCAATCCACCAAGTAGATTTTGAAAACTTTACATACAAGGATTCATTTACAAAGGAAACGATGTCGTTACCTCTCTTTGCCATAACAGACTTTAGCCGAGCAGGGCAATCCTTCTTGTAGTGCCCTGTCTGCTTGCAGTGAGACAAGTGTCTTTGTCCACTGGAAAGAACTTCTGCTGACTCTGATGCTGATAGGGTGCTTTTCCATGTGGTTTAGAAGGAGAACCTTTGCTATTTGGATTGTAGTTCTTCTTCTTTTGGTCCTTCACATAGTTGATAGAACCACCATGTGAGGCTTTCAGTCTGTCCTCTTCTTGGACGCACATGACTATTGCCTTTTCTATGTCCCATTTTTCAGGAGACATGTTATAATTGATAACAAATGTGTCAAACTCTTTAGGCAATAAAGCCATAATCAGGTGGACGAGGAGCGCAGGTTTGACCTCCAAGTCCGCATCCATGGGCTTGAGTTTTGCAGCCATGTTGCTCATCCTGAGAATGTGCTCTCGAATGCCATGACTACCACCAATGTAGTTCTCTGTGACTAGTTATTTTATCAACTGGGTGGCATATGTCTTTGAAGAACCAGTGAACTGGCTTTTTATCTTTTTAAGCAACTCCCCTATGGAAGTGCACTCTACAATCAAGCTCACAATGGCGTTCTCAATTGTGTTCTTTATAAATGCCATACACTTTTTGTTGGCATTTATCCACTTTTGATTGTTGAGAGTGTAGGAGAACTCCAATGGAGCATAGTCACTCCTCTTTTTATCCCATGCCGCATCATCATCAGTGGCCGTTCTGACTGGCTCTGTAGGCATGACCGGTTGTGATTCATCCACAACTCAGTCAACCTCAGCACAGACAAAGGCCAAATCAACTTTCTTCCTCCACTCAGTGTAATTATCACCTCTGAGTGTTGGAACTTCTTTTAAACAATTCTGAAACCTCCTGAAAATTATAACAACCATATGTGTTAGTCTAACGTTGGTCAAATTAAACATATAATCGTCTATGCAATTAAGTCTATATCACCGTTGGGCAAAATAATAGAAATAAAAGCTCCTTTAAAAAACATGATCATGTTATTAATAACGTTGGTTATAAAAAGAACATAATCATATTAATTCGAATAATCACTTTAATGTGCTCTTTTAAAAAATTCTCTAAACTTTATTTCTTTGTAAAAGCACACTATTTAAATATTTACGCAGCGGAAAACATGAATATAAATTCATGAACTTTTAATTCTTGACAGAAACTTTTCTTTTATTAAATAAAAAATTCACGAACTTAATTATATTTTTCTTTATAAAATTCACGAACTTTTCTTTTCTGAAAATCTTCAATTTTATTTCGAAAGACTTTTCTATCTTTCTTTTTTAGAAACTTTGCAACTTTTCTTTTCTATTTTGTGAACATAATTTTTCGTTGGAAAAATAATGCATAGAAAAAACTATTTGAAATCTGTCCAAAACTGGACAGAAAACAAAAACGAAAATAAAAGGAGCAGCAGCGGCGCCAGCCTAAAAGGCCAGAGCCCCCTTCTCCTTTCGGCCCATTGGCCCAGCCGGGGCTAGGGTTTCTCCCACTGGCCCGTTCTGGCCGTCGATCACGATCGGACGGTCGAGCGCTCTTTTCGCTGGATCAAAACATCCCAGCCGACGGGAGGCCGATGGAAACCCTTGTCACTTCTTTCCCCGACCCGCCGCTCGCTCTCTCCCGCTCGGGAGCGGCGGCAGCCCGGCCGCTAGTGCGCCTCCTCCGGCCGTCGGCGACGGCCCGGCCCTAGCCACAACCCTTTCCCTTCTCTTCTGGCAGAGGTCGAGGCGAAATCCCTCCCCCTTCCTCTGCTTCCTCGGTGGGAGCACGGGGCTACGCCCCAGTTGCCCGTCCCGGCCGCCGACGGCGGCGCCAAAAGGGGCCATCGCGCTGCGCGCGCCATCTTTCTCCCCCTTCTATCTCCACCAACCCGCCGGTCTCCCGCTGTGAGAGAGAGAAGCCCGACGGCCTCCCGATGTTCCCTTGCGCCGGCGTGCGCTGGTGGCGGCGCCCCCGCGGGCCCCTTCGCCGGTCGCGCGAGCTCCCGAAGGAGAGCGCGCCGCCGTCGAATGGCCCGATGGTGGTGCCCTTTGCCCCCTTTTTTTTCTTTTCTTTGCCGGCGAGCCGTGGGGCTTCCGGTGGTTCTTCGTCTGGACGGCTCGGCTTGCCGATGCCCGTCCGGATCAAGAGGAACGATGCGGCCAGGATGGCGGCGCCACTTTGCCTGTGAGCCCGAGGGCCTTCTCCGGTGACTTTTCTCTCCCTTCTAGGGTTCTTCAGGGGAAGGGGATACTCTGGTGATTTCTGTTGTTATTTCTAGGCTACCGAAAATCTAAGCTTAGCAGCTCTGACACCAATGATAGATGCTCTATATCATTAGGCTAGATTAGATGGGATGATTTGCTGTATTCTGCACTAATCCATGCGTCGAGAGAGTGAGACCGGAGAGAAGGGGTGGAGAGGAGTACTACCTGCTCCCTGCCCTGAGGAGCTCGAGCCACCTTCCATGTCGTCAAGGTGGCGGTGGTGATGACGGCAGAGAGATGGAGGGGTGGCGACGGTGCTTTTCGTGAACACTGTGATTACCTTAGATCGGAAGAGGATTTCGGTGGGAAGACTGGCGGCACGGTGAACCTCGTACCGTGTGTCATATCCCCACGTCTCTATATATCGCAGGTCATAGGGGTTCACCAACCGTAAGAGGATTGAGCGCCTCCAATCAGGACGCAAACAGATCAAGGTCCGATGGGCCATTAGGCCCACTCGGTGAAGAGATCGACCTAACAGGTCGCGCTCTGCGACGCGGCGACGCCGTCCGCCCAGACGACGCCTGCGAGATCGCCTTCTTCCACACGCGCACGGCCAGGCGCCTCCGCGTCCCCTTGCCGGAGCTGCGGGGGCACAGGATCGTCGGCTTCACCGACGGCCTCGTCATCCTCATTCACAGGCTCACCACCGCGGTCCGCGTGCTGCATCCGTTCACGCGCGACGCGGTCGACTTCCAGCCCCTCGCCACCCTGTACCACCAGGTGGTCAGGCACAAGGCGTCCCTGCTCGACAGGAACGCCGCGGTGTGCAGCAGCGCGTCCTCCGCGGACTCCATCGCCGTGGTGGTCTGGTTCCCCTACACGAACGTGGTGCTGGCCGCCGACCCGGGCTCGTCGGATGGGAGTTCCTCCACAGAGGGCTCTACGTTGGGTGCGCCCTGCCATTCCAAGGAAGGCTCTACGCCACCATGTCGTGCTCGAGCGAGATCGTGCAGCTATACCCTCCTAGACGAAACGGACCGCTCGAGAATCATGTGGTGATTGCTGACGCTCCACATTCTGCTCACCTCAAACTCTGTGATTTTTACCTCGTGGAGTCTGGTGGAAGGATGCTGCTCGCCTTCCGGCAGCCAGCTCGTTATGCAAACGGGTCAGAATGGAATGCGTTGGACTGGTCGCGACGAGTGGTCTGCAGGCTCTATGCAATAGTGTTCCTCAACAGCGGCCAGCGCTGTAAGCTTATCCCGGTGAAGAGCTCAGGCGACGCAGCGCTGTTTCTCGGCGGCGACCGATGCCTGTCTGTTTCAGCCAGGGACCTTCCTTCCTTGAGCAGCAACTCCATTTACCTCAGTCTATCATCGGACTCCATTGTGGTGCATTCACTGGCGACTGGTTTGTCCGAGCGATTGGCGGACTCATGCCAGATACACGACGGGAAGGAGAGGATCCGCCCATCGGTGCGTCCCTTCACCATTGCTGATCATCTTATCACCTACTGCAATCCTCGCGAGTGGTATGTATGTTTCATTCTAATAGTTGCCTCGCCTCCCCCCGCACAGTTGCACGCACCTCACCAATATCTACTTCATCATTGTATATATGATGTGTAATTGTCAATCATACTAGTGACATTCTCTTCCTCAACATATGTAGGTGTAAAGGGCTCATGTTCCACGAGTACCACTATATACCTCAATCTTTTGAGGAATTGATCAAGAAAATAAGGGCACAAAAGAGGGAACTGCGGATTCCACGCATCACTATGCATTCACGCTGAAGGAACAAATGCCATGCTTCACATTACTCACGTAATAACAAAGGTGAACTAGGCACAGCTTCTTACAACCGTCTCATTTGGCGTTTTTTGAGTCACGCAGCTTCTAACCTCGCATGATGTTTGTTTATCTATTTTTAATCATTTCATCATGTTTTTTTTGGGCAAAAAGTTGCATATTTGACAGATGCAATTTCCAATTTCTAGATTCGTACCAAGCGTAAGAGCAGTAGTTATATTACCAGCAATGTGATCTTATTTTAACATAGTACGCACACATATGAGTGAACCATTATCTGTTTTGTGGACATCAATTGTTTATCTCTACTAGTAATCCGTGTAGGTATCATAATCTATAATAAAGACATCTATTTTGAATCATTTCTCTTTTAGCGAGTTTTTTTTAGTGAGCCATTTAAATGTGTCTTGCGTACGTGTAACACACAATCCACACACATGCCTTCACATAAAATTCATGATCACATAGAAGTATTATAATTAGATACAAAAATATTTAAAAGGCAACTAAGCAACATTATCTACTTTTGATGATGATTCCTTCTTGAAATTCCATCTATTGGTGCGATCTATAGTGCTTCGTTCCATGACAGAGATATTGTTTAGAGCTTCATTCCTTTTATACTTCAAAATATGTACCAAAAATAGCCTACTCACTTCAAAACCATTCTACATATCGAAAATCCAGCTCTGAGTTCGGGCTCAGCTGCTCCCGCTGACAAAAAATAAAAAATAAAAAAAATATTCTAGTATTTTTTTTATTTTTTCGTCAGCGGGAGCAGCTGAGCCCGAGCTTACAGTTTGATTTTCGATATGGAGAGCGGCGTTTCGGCTCTCGGGTGCATCTGCACCCGCGCCGACAAAGACAATCAAAACAAATACTAAAATTCAAAAAATTCCAAACTTTTTTGTGTGGTAGGTAATTTGATGCGTGAGGAGCGCTCCAAAATTCAAACTTATTTGGAGATCTGAGCCGCTCTTGATAAAAAAATCGGGCTCTTCTACATATGCATTATACAACATTGTTATACAAACAATCATCTATGATGTGTATACAAATGAGCATAGGTAAATACTCACCTTGGATACTGGAAACTGTAGCGCTCCATCGTACCGTGAGTGCATGAAACCAAACCAAATAACCTGATAGAGAACTGCATCTATGAAATGTTAGGTTGTGTGTCGAATGAATCAATTAAGATTGCAATGCATTTACAACATTTATACACGTGTGAGTTTCGCTGAACTACATGAACTTTGCATCCCCGTTTAGAGATCTCGTCCTTCAATGCAGGGTTTGGAGCCCAAGGTTTAGACTTTTTACCACATTTTGAAGTATATTATTCCCCAAAGTAGGTATTGGAAGTGGGTCCAAAATAGAGACAACATTTTTATTTTGATCCCAGACGAACAATAGAATAGCTAAAGAATATCCCAAGGCAATAAAATCTGCAACGGTGTATACAATTAGAAATACATTAACCATTATGACCAAGTAAACCACTCTCGGTGACGAAGAATAAAAATATTACCATATTACATTCTGAGATACGGTACTCATTGCTAAAACAATTGTGGCAACCTAGCAATGTCCATATTTTCACGACGACTTTGTCTCGCGCATAGTGGGACATCACCTAAAATAATAATAAGAAAACATTAGTACTATGAGGCTATAATATGTTAGTAACCTACACAAAATTTTAGATCAATGTACGTATTGAACTAGAATGTCTTTAACAAGTTGGATATCGTGGCATCCTAGTCATCCATATTAAAGTAATAATCATTCATGTATTCATTATAATATATTCCTTATTTGTTTCGAATTTAAATTAATAGTATGAGGATTAGAGCTTTTCACCCATTCGCTCTTGTGAAATCGGAATCTGACAATTATAGTGACACAAGAATACTTTATTAGAACATAGAATGACTGGAAAATTGTGGCTTATTTATGTAAAGGGACATCATCAACCATATTGATACACAAGCAAAGTTTAGGTACTAAGTCAATTTCTTATATTATCATCATCCAATTTCGAGTCCACTAAAATGACGGAGCATATAAGAACACATTATTCGATGTTGAGATCAACTCGCAATCATTTCTCCTTTCACCATGCACCAATCCTACAAACGATGACTTAATAGATGAACTTTGCTTGTGCATCAGTATGGTGATGATATATGTTTACTGGAGTAAACCACATTTTTTTAGTTCATTCCACGTTCTAATAAATTACTCTTGTATCATTATAATTGTCAGAATTTTGATTTTACATGAGCGAATCGGTGAAAACTCGAAGCCCTATCTTATTATTTTAAATTTGAGATAAATAAGGAACATATTAAGAGTGATGAATACATGAATTTTGATTGTTTAATATGGTTGTGTGGATAATAGCATGCCATGACATCCAGCTTGTTAAGAACATTACTATATGCATCTAAACTTTTGTGTAAGTTACTATAATCACATTTTATATTTTGACGCATACTACTAATGTTTCTTATGCTTATTTTAGTAGATGTCTCACTATCCACGAGCACTAGTAGAAACCAGGGCATCGGTTCGGGCCGTCCAGCCCATTAGTCCCGGTTCAGTCACGAACCGGGACCAATGGGGGTAACGGTCCCGGTTCGTGAGGCCAGGGGGCCGGGAGGACCACGTGGGGCATTGGTCCCGGTTCGTTTGGCCCCTTTGGTCCCGGTTCCAGACACGAACCGGTATCAATGAGCCTCGCTCCTGGCCCACAACCATTGGTCCCGGTCCGTGGCTGGAACCGGGACCAAATGGGGGTCCTTTAGTCCCGATTCCAGCCTTGAACCGAGACCAATGAGATGCCTATATATACCCCCTCGCCGGCGAGCAGAGCACTCCACACACTGCTCTGTTTTTTTGCCGGCGAGGGAAGACATTTGTGGTGCTCTATCTCACCTCCTATGCACATGAGGTGTTTGATGAAATGCCCAAGCCAAACTTAAGCTTTCTCCTCTCGAATCTCCTTGTCCAAACTCCATTTTCGTCAAGATTTGTCTAGGTTTGGCGGTCCGTCCTGTCCCGTCGCCGTCCTGAAACCGCCGTCGATCGCCCTCGCGTGGTGAGCCTCTTGATCTTATCTTCTTGCTAAAATAAAATATACTTACTCGTATGATTTTCTTACTTTTATTATTGATTGTTATTATATAGTGCCATGGTTATGGTATTCGCCCAGGTCGGCCCTCGTCCAGTCTATGATTCAGATGTGGTATATTATCTCTTATATAACTCTTTCACACATCTAATGTCTATGACAATTAATTATGCCATCAACTTGACATAGATGTTTTTATCTATAGGAAGTAGTTGAACTAGAAATTCCAACATACTATGCAATTCTGCTCGACAAGTTAACTAAAGCTGAAAAAGAAATCGATCATTTGAAAGAAAAATTGAAAAGAACTGAAGATGACAAGATGGGATTGGAGTTGCATGTTGCCGATGTCGTCGCCGATCACAAGACCAAGATGGATGCAATGCGCTTGAAGCTTAGAAAGATTAGAAAATATGTCATTCATATTGATGCTTGGTATCATTATGCCGTTGGATCAATTGGTACCTTAGTAGCGGTTATGATTGCATTTGTTGTTGCATTTAAATTTTTTACATAGTTTCGGTGTATGTTTTAATTAGATGCTCTAGAGACCTATATGTTGTTCAATAATGATAGCTATGTATAAACTGTACGTATTTATTTTGGTCATTATTGTATTTTGGCTTTAATGTGATGATGGATTTCTAATAATTTGGTCACTTCTGTATTCATGATATGTTGTAATGGTTTTTAATACACTTTATTATATAACGCACGCAGATGAACCAGCAATGGATGTACGGTGACTGACGCACCTTCGAGTATATTAAGAGCCTGCATAATTTTCTCGAAGCGGCTGAGGCAAACAAGCAGAATGATTTTATGCCTTGTCCATGTACTGTCTATGAGAATACGAAGTCTTTCTCCAACTCTAAAACCCTTCACTTCCACCTGCTTCAGAAGGGTTTTATGCCACACTATAATGTTTGGACCAAGCACGGAGAAAGAGGGGCTATGATGGAAGACAACGAAGAAGAAGAGGATGACGACAACTACCCTCCTCCTGAATATGGTGATGCTGCAATGGGGGAAGCTGGAGATCAAGAGGAACCAAACGATGTGCCCGATGATGATCTTCGCCGGGTCATTGTTGATGCACAAAGAGAATGCGAAAGTGAAAGGGATAAGTTGAAGTTCTATCGGATGTTAGAGGATCACAAAAAAGGGTTGTACCCAAATTGCAAAGATGACAACAAAAAGCTCGGTACCACAATGGAATTGCTGCAATGGAAGGCAGACAATGGTTTATCTGACAAGGGATTTAGTTTGCTATTGAAAATAATGAAGAAGAAGCTTCCAAAGGATAACGAATTGCCCGACAGTACGTACACAACAAAGAAGGTTCTATGCCCTCTAGGATTGAAGGTGCAGAAGATACATGCATGCCCTAATGACTGCATCCTCTACCGCGGTGAGTATGAGGAACGGAACGCATGCCCGGTATGCGGTGCATTGCGGTATAAGATCAGAAGAGATGACCCTAGTGATGTTGAGGGCCAGCGCACCGGGAAGAGGATTCCTGCCAAGGTGATGTGGTATGCTCCTATAATACCACGGTTGAAACGTCTATTTAGAAACAAAAAGCATGCTGAGTTGATGCAATGTCACAAAAAAGACCGTAAGAAAGACGGGAAGTTGAGAGCACCCGCTGACGGGTCGCAGTGGAGAAAGATCGAGAGAAAGTGGAGCGACTTTACAGGTGACCCAAGGAACGTATGGTTTGGTTTAAGTGCAGATGACGTTAATCCTTTTAGGGAGCAGAGCAGCCAGCATAGCACATGGCCTGTGACTCTATGTATGTATAACCTTCCTCCTTGGTTGTGCATGAAGCGGAAGTTCATTATGATGCCAGTGCTCATCCAAGGCCCTAAGCAACCCGGCAATGACATTGATGTGTACCTAAGGCCATTAGTTGATGAACTTTTATAGCTATGGAATGGAAGAGGTGTACGTGTGTGGGATGAGAACGAACAGGAGGATTTTGACCTACATGCGTTGTTGTTTGTAACCATCAACGATTGGCCTGCTCTCAGTAACCTTTCAGAACAAACAAACAAGGGATACCACGCATGCACACACTGTTTAGATGACACCGATAGTATATATTTGGACAAATGCGGGAAGAATGTGTACCTAGGGCATCGTCGATTTCTTCCGACCAACCATCAATGTCGAAAGAAAGGAAAGCATTTCAAAGGTGAGGCAGATCACTGAAAGAAGCCCGCCCTCCGTACTGGTGATCACATACTTGATATGGTCAATGATTTACAAGTAATATTTGGAAAGGGTCATGGCGGACTATCTGTTCCAAATGACGCTGACAAACGCGCACCCATGTGGAAGAAGAAATCTATATTTTGGGACCTACCCTATTGGAAAGACCTAGAGGTCCGCTCTACAATCGACGTGATGCACATGACAAAGAACCTTTGCGTGAACATGCTAGGCTTCTTGGGAGTGTATGGGAAGACAAAATATACACCGGAGGCATGGGAGGAACATCAACATGTGCATGAAAAAGACGGCATGCATCCAAAGCAGTATGAAGGTCCTGCCAGCTATGCTCTTACCAAAGAAGAGAAGGAAATCTTCTTTGAATGCCTGTTCAGTATGAAGGTCCCGTCTGGTTTCTCGTCGAATATAAAGGGAATAATAAATATGACAGAGAAAAAGTTCCAAAACCTAAAGTCTCATGACTGCCACGTGATTATGACGCAACTGCTGCCAGTTGCATTAAGGGGGCTTCTATCGGAAAATGTTCGATTAGCCATTGTGAAGCTATGTGCATTCCTCAATGCAATCTCTCAGAAGGTGATCGATCCAGAAATCCTGCCAAGGTTAAGAAGTGATTTGGTGCAATGTCTTGTTAGTTTCGAACTGGTGTTCCCACCGTCCTTCTTCAATATCATGACACACGTCCTAGTTCATCTAGTCGACGAGATTGCCGTTCTGGGCCCTATATTTCTACACAATATGTCCCCCTTTGAGAGGTTCATGGGAGTCTTAAAGAAATTCATAACCGTGCTAGGCCAAAAGCAAGCATCTCCATGGGCCATCAAACAGAGGATGTCATTGGGTTTTGTGTTGACTTCATTCCCGACCTTAAGAAAATTGGTCTCCCTCAATCGTGGTATGAGGGGAGACTGACTGGAAAAGGCATGCTAGGAGCGGACTCAATAATATGTAGGGATGGACATTCTTGGTCTCAAGCACACTACACAGTAATACAGAATTCCACCTTGGTGACCCCTTATGTCGATGAACACAAGAATATTTTGCGCTCCAAACACCCGGAGTAGTGTGACGACTGGATTACATATGAACACATCGGGACTTTTGGCAGTTGGTTGCAAACACGTTTCATGGGTGACAACACTGTTTCTGATGAGTTGTACTCGTTGGCCAGGAGACCATCTTCGACTGTATTGACTTACAAAGGGTATGAGATAAATGGGAATACATTTTACACGATCGCCCAAGATGAAAAGAGCATCAACCAAAACAGCAGTGTCCGCTTTGATGCAGAAACCAAGAGGGGAAAGGACACATACTATGGTTACATAGTGGACATATGGGAACTTGACTATGGACATGATTTCAAGGTCCCTTTGTTTCAGTGCAAATGGGTCAATCTATCAAGAGGCGGGGTACAGGAAGACCCACAATACAAAATGAGAACAATGGATCTGAACAATCTTGGGTACACAGACGTATCATTCGTCCTAGCCAATGATGTGGCACAGATTTTCTATGTGAAGGACATGTCTACCATACCGAGAAAAAGAAAAGATAAGGAAGCAAATACATCATACGATGAGCCAAAATGCCACATAGTTCTTTCAGGAAAAAGAGACATCGTGGGATTGGAGGGCAAGACAGACATGTCTGAAGATTATGAAAAGTTTCATGAAATTCCTCCCTTCAAAGTCAAGGCTGACTCAAGCACCCTGTTAAACGATGAAAATTGTCCATGGTTACAGCGCAATAAGCAAAGGACACACGCGAAGAAGAAGTGAAGACTTTTGCTCCACAACTATATCATTGCAGTGACATGTGAAGAAATGAAATGCCTTTTGTAACACATGAGTTTTCGTCCGAAACCCTAATACTTCGAAAGAGATTCTCCGTTTTGTACACGAAGTGCAACCAGTTTTTGCCGTAACCCTCTCAACTTTTTATGACATGCTATGTGGGTGAAATGATGATACCATGCTAACTTTCAACCTTTTCAGAGTTCATTTGAAGTGCTTTTCAATTTCAGGGTTATTTAGCTCAAAAAGATCAGTAAGTGCATGAAAAATACCAAATGAAGTCAGAAAGGGTTGAAAATTGATGATGTGGCTTTGAATGGTGCATTTTGAAAACACAAAAATTCTGGAGTTCAAATGAGTTCAAAAAAATGAAATCCCTTCGTAACAGATGAGTTTTTGTTCGAAACCGTGATACTTCGAAATAGGTTGTCCATTTTGTACACGAAGTGCATCCAGTTTTTGTAGTACCCCACTCAACTTTTTAGCACATGCTATGTGGGTGAAATTATGATACCATGCCAACTTTCAACCTTTTCAGAGTTTGTTTGAAGTGTTTTTTAATTTCTTTCAAAACATCGTAGGAGTGAAGTTCAAAAAAGAATCAGCTAAAAAGCTTTTATAAACCTCTAGTATTTTTGAAACAATAATTATATAAAAATTATGCAACTAAAATTATCAAAGTATTTTTTGTTCAAAATATTAATAGCAAAAAGAATATAATGATAAAACACACTGGAAATAAATAAAGCAAAAAATAAATAGAGCAAGAAACAAAACAAAATAATGGAAATTATGCAACTAAAATTATCAAAGTATTTATTTGTTAAAAAGAATGAACTAAAATAACAGAAGAAAAATACTGGAAAAAAAATTAAAACAACAAATAAATCAAAAAACAAAACAAAAAATATTTTTTTAAATAAAAAAATGCCGCCTACTCGGCCATCACGGTCTGAATACAGCTAGAAACCCAACAGCTAGTTGGGCCAGGATTCAGGCCCGCAGAAGGACCAGTAGGCCCATAGGCAGAGGAGAGTGCAATTAGGCCCATAAGACTGCAGTTGAGAGGAGCTCGAGAGGGTTGGCGCAGCAGCGCTTATAAACCACTCTCGAGTGCTCTCGGCTAGCGAGGTGGGACTAAACATTTGTCCCCGGGCAGCACCACCTTTTGGTCTCGGTTGGTCGCACCAACCGAGACCAATGCCCCCCTTTAGTCCCGGTTGTTGCCACCAATCGGGACCAATGCATCCCTTTAGTCCCGGTTGGTGGCACCAACCGGGACCAATGGTCTCTGCTTCTCGCCCTTTGGGCTGCCGAAAAGAGACCTTTGGTCCCGGTTGGTGCCACCAACCGAGACCAATGCTCTGTGTATATAAGCGACCGTTTCGATTTTTTCAGATTTCATCTAGCACTTGGCCCCGACGACGCCGAGCACATCGACACCGCCAGGGTGCCCGAGCTCGCCGTCGACGCCCACTGCCCTGATGCCCTTGCCCCGATGCACCGCCCTACCCCGACGCGCCGCCCCATGCCCCGACGCGTCGCCCTGCCCCGACGCGCCGCCCCGTGCCCCGACGCGCCGCCCCGTGCCCCGACGCGGCGCCGCTCCCCGACGCCGCCCCACGCCACAGCCCTGCCCCGCCGCCGCCGCCCCTCCTCCCCGTTCGGTCCGGCCGCCCCCTTTCCTCCCCTGTCCGATTTTGCTGATTTAATTTGATGATATATAGATGATATATGATATATGATAGTTAGATGATGATGTTGATGATAGCTGATGATGTTGATGATAGATGATGTATGCTTTTTTTTGTTCATATAATTTTGTATAGCATTTTTGATCCATGTATATATGTGTGTGTATATGGATGGATGGATGGATGTATATAGAAAATTATCATATGATATAAAAAATATATCGTAGCTTCTTGTTTTTTCCATGGATGTATGCTAAAGAAAATTATGAAAGAGTTTATGGGAGGTTTCTGTCAAACGGTTCAATGATTTGTCAAGGCAAAAAATTGAACTAATTAAGGTATCCCATGTTTTTGTATATATGATATATGTATTTTGTTTGCACCTAGAAGTGTTGTCGAGGCCACCCCAAACCCTAGAAGCGTTGTCGAGGCCACCCAAATTTACCAAGTTAAATGAAGAAAACTCTGGTAACATAGATTTATCAAGTTAATTTTCATGTTGTAATATTTGCAGAAACTATGGATCCAAGAGACGAAGAACAAGAACAGTTGTTGGGGGACATAATCCACGGCGGACGTGATGTCTTGTCGTATCTCAAAGACACCGATGGTCTGGAAGGAGAGGGTTATGATGGCTCTGGTGATCGAACAATGGAGGAGGAAGGACATGATCATGATGGCTCCGGTGACCGAATGCCGGAGGAAGAAGGAGACCATGATGACGGCTCTGGTGGCCGATTAGAGGAGGGAGCTGTCGCAAAGTCTGGCGAGGTATATATATTAATTAAGCCTGTGCTGACTCTAGCTAATTGATGCATTAATTCTTTTGGTATGTACATATATTAATTAACTCTTCTTTCTTCTATTATAGCCCTCCAGATCGAGCCAAACTTCGGTAACGAGACGAGGCCCGAAGAAGAGGTTGCGCAAGGATGAAAAGTTCACGATCACAACACTCGCGGACGATGGCCATCCGATTGAACCCAAGCGGACCAAGAACACATTTTCTGCTCAGTGCAGAGCTATTGTTAGGGACAACATCCTAATCAGCATCAAGAAATGGAATAAGCCTACGGACGGCGCCCCTGATGGTGATTATGTCATCGATAGACAGAAAGAAGATCTTTGGACCGCGCTGAAGGAAAATTTCACCCTACCGCCAGAGGAGGATCCGAATAAGCCAGTTATAGAGCCACGAGTCAAGGTGTGTGCTCTTAAGAAGATGGCAGATCTATTCAGGAGGTGGAAGAATGAGTTGAAATCAAAGTTTGCCTACAAAGGGAAGACTCCAACATTCGTAGGCCGATATGAGAAGATAGGAGATTACTGGCCCGCATTTGTGGCCTACAAGACATCGGAGAAGAGTAAGAAGATGTCAGAGACAAACGAGAACAATGCTGCAAAGAAGCAGTTTCACCATCACACGGGGTCAGGTGGCTACCTTAAAGCCTGGCCGTTGTGGGACAAAGCTGAGAATGACCTGATTGCTAAAGGGGTCGTACCACAGACATCAAACTGGCCAGACCGTTCAAGGACTTGGTTCTTCGGGATTGGGGGAACTTTGGACCCTAAAATAGGGAAGTGCCGTTGGACGGATGAGCAACTTGCAATACCCGTGAACAAGCTTCAGAACTATATCACCGCAGCACAGGAAGGGACGTTCATTCCTAACAGAGAGAAGGACGAGCTGACTGAGGCCCTAGGGAATGCTGAGCACCCTGGACGAACACGAGGCACAGCAGGCTCCGTTCCGTGGAAGGTTGGGTTTCCCGACATAGGCGGTTACAAAAGCCGGGAGAGAAAGAGGAAAGCGGACCTGAGAGAAATTCAGAAGCTCAATGCAAGACTACAAAAGCTAGGGGAAGCTGAGAGCCAGTGAGCTGCCGGCCAACCATCTCAGCGGCACGAAGCTACCCCAGAAGCTACTACCCCGCCATCTCAGCGGAGAAGCAGCGTCGCTTCCATGAAGCCCGTTTAGCCCGACTTCACATCTCCTAGCTACCCCGTGGATACTATCACAGAGGCTCAACATTGCGAGCTTATGACGAAATGCCAGAACCTCACTTTCAAGGCGGCTGTCGGCTCTGTCGCACCTCCTCAACCCAACGGAACTTTTCACTGTCGTCCGATTCCACATGGCTATGTTGTTGTGATGGTGGATGAAGTAATGCCGGAATTTGAGGAGCTCGAGCTTGACCACTGTACAGGTGAAGGAGAGAATAAGCTGGTTCGTGCCCGGAGGAGTACATGTCTATGGCAGAAGGAGTACATCAAGCTTCTAAAGTGGACGCCTCCGCCTCCTCCTTCTCCTCAGGCGAATCAGGGCACACTGCCTCCTTCTTCGGCTCCTCAGGCGAATCAAGGCACACCGCCTCCTTCTCCGGCTCCTCCAGCATGTGGGGGCACTCCGCCTCCTCCTTCTCCTACTCCGGCACATCGGAGCAGTATGCCTCCTCCTTAGTCTCGTCGGCAACGGCAGAAGACAGACGCCGCCACTGTGGCTCCCCCGACGCCTAGTAAGGAACGACGAAAGGGAGCCACTGCCGCTCTGGCGGCTAGCAGTACAAGCATAAGCAGCAAGGGATACACATACGGTCCATCTCTAAAGCCTATGAAAAAGTTACCATATGAGAGGACCGAGTCTGAAAACAAGGAGGTAAGTCAGGCCGAAGTGAGGGACCATTTTTCAAAGAAAACTCCAACTCCGAAGGAGAAGATAGATCCGGTGAAAGCGATGCGCACTATCGATGCCCTGAGGCGACCACCACCGCCTCCGCCGGATTCCAACTATGAACGCTGTATTAAAAAGGCATATCAAGATGCGCGACGGTCGGGAAGTACTTCCAGTGATGCAAAGTTAGCAGAACAAAGAAGTGGGAAAAAAATTCCACAACTCGGCGAACAGGCGAACCAATCGTGCCCCCCGCTCAAGGTTTCTAGCGATATCGTCGCTAATCATCCATGGATGATCCTTGGTACCAAACGTGGTGATTACTTGAGCGATGATGTACTGTTTGAGAAGTTGGAGGTGGACGAATTGAAATACCGGTACGGGCGTCCTCTCGTCAAACCCGATCCTCCTCCTCTAACAACGATGATGCGAAGATTCCATGAATGGTACATGCAAAGCTTCCGCGAGTCTATGATGGATTCTTTGGTACTGTCAGTTAAAGAGGAGCACGATCTCGTTGGAATTGATATGTTGAATATTGAATATGAGGAGATATGGCAATTATACAATCAGAAGGCCATCGACAAAACAATCGTGACTTGCTACTGTCTGTAAGTACTACTTCTGTAATTAAGTCTCTCTATGTATATAGCTCAGCTCTTTCATTGCATGTATATATAATTATCCTCACTACTATATTATGCAGATTGAAGATCGTCGAATGCAGAAAAGCACAAATCTATGACATTGGGTTCATCAACCCAAATGTCATACATGAGCATAATATAAAACATTGGCCCACAAAAACCGAGGAGAACTTGCTACAATCGTTGCTTAAAAATCAAAACAAAGGGACAATACTCTTTCCTTACAACTTCAAGTGAGTGTTACTGTCTTGTGCATATTCGGTTTCCCTTATTACTCGAGGTTTATAGTAATGTAATTGATGAGTTATGCATGCGTGTGCAGTTTCCACTTTATTCTGCTAGAGATTCATCTTGAGCGGGGAGTAGTAATCGTCTTAGACTCGAAACGAAAAGATCCCCAGAATTATGCGGAAATGACTAAAATTCTCCAGAAGTAAGTTCAATCGATCATTATCACATCATATCAGCAACTTTAATTTGTTCATTTCCTAATATCAAGTAATTATTTTCTTTGTCTGGCAGGGTTTAGAAAGATTTCACAACAACTGTTCTGGCACTGCCGAAGGAGCTGCGATTTACACACCCGAAAGTAAGTATTACTAGCTAGTTCCGCGCATCTCCCATTGATTCTAGTTTCATCAATACCATTATCATGCTTGATTATCAGTTTGATTGAACTCTATTTGTCGTAAAGTGCTTGTGGCAGGAAGACGGGACTAAGCGGGGCTACTCTACAAAACAATTTGAAGTGCGTAAGCAATAATATTCACAATTTTATTTTATTACCATATATATTTATTGACCCCCTTCTTCAAATTAGATGTGGAAGATGCGGGATGAACTCCTACCACATGATCGCATACGAGCAATTCAAGAAGAATTGGCGGGATTCTATCTTGAGCACGTCTTAAATAAAGCCGGAGAATACCATATGGAATTGGAGATTAGATGTTAGGGATTGTAAGAGATTTTATATTTTAGATATGTAGCTAGTAGCGTCGGATATATATACGAAAACTTGTTAGACGACCAATCTCTCGGAGAAAGAGAGGTCGATCACTTCTATATCTATATGTTCATGACGATCTTCTGTACTTAATGGTTCCTTCATTTGCTTACTAGCTAGCGTGTCGAGTTCTCTCTATAGTAGCTAGCGTCGACCAAGCACGAAGAAAGAGAGGACACTTCTCTCTATCAATTAGCTAGCTATAAAAATATAAAACCCCTAAATTAACTCTCTAAAACCCCCTAAACCCCCTCCCTTTCAAAATAAAAAAAACAAGAAACTGCCAGATGCTGACGCATGGATGCTTGTTGGTCCCGGTTGGTGTTACTAACCGGGACTGAAGGTCCTCCTGCCTGGGCTCCCCACAGAGGCCACGTGGAGCCCCTTTTGTCCCGGTTTGTAAGAGAACCGAGGCTAAAGGTTTTGGGCTTTAGTCCCGGTTCCGGAACTGGGACAAATGGGCCTTACGAACCGGGACAAATGGGCCTTTTCCTACTAGTGGAGACCCAAGACGTCGTGAAAATAGGAAGTTGCTAGGTTGCCAGATTTGTTTGATAGCTGACCTGATAACAAAGAGTACAATATCACAGAATGTGATATGATAATACTTTAATTCTTTGTTAATAAGAGTGGTTTATGTGGTCTTAGTGATTGATGTATTTCTAAATGTATGCATACTTATAGGTTTTTATTGCCTCGAAATATTGTGTGACTGTTTTTGTTGTTCGTCTTGGATAAAAAAAAGTTTTCTCTATTTCGGACTCGCTTCTGGTACCTACTATATGGAAGAATATACTTGAAACTATGGTCAATAATCTAAACCTCACGCTCCAAGTTGCAAACCCTGCATTTTGAAGGATAAGTTATCTAAATCGGGTGCAAAGTTCTGTTTTTTTGACAAACTCACGGGGGGCATGAATGTTGCAATGTATTACCTTGTTAGTTGATTCATTCAATGTACAATGCAACATTTCATACATGTAGTGCTTTGGGTTATTTGGTTTCCAATTTCGTGCACTCAAGATGCAATGGAGTGCCACATGTTATAATACTTCGGGTGAGTGTTTACACCATGCTCATTTGTATACATGTTGTGCACCATTTTATATATAACAATGTTGTATAATGCATATTTAGGATGGTTTTGAACCGATAAGGCAATTTTCGGTACACATTTTGAAGTATGAAGGAAATGAGGTTCTAAACAATATCCCAACCATGGAACAAAGAGTTATAGATTGCATAAATAGACGAACCTTTATGAGAGAATCATCATCAAAGAATAAATAGTAGATGATGTTTCTTAGTTTTTGTTTTTATTTTATTTTGTTAACTAATTATAATTATAATACATTTACGTGATTGTGGATATTATATGGAGACATGTGTGAGGACCGTGTGTTACATGCACTCTCACATTGTTAGCATTGGGCGTGAGACACATTTAAATGGATCGTTAAAAATTGCTGAAAGAGAAATAAGATTTAAAATAGATGTTATTATTACAGATTATGATACGCGTGATCCACATGCACACTTACTAGTTTTAGTAGATGATTCACCATAGGCGTAAGGCATAGTTAACTGGCCACCATTTTCACGGGATGGTGAAGGTGATGTTGGGAGTTGATTAGACTTTCGACGGTGACAAGGTGATGGAGGAATGACCACCCACTTGATGAAGCGGTGTAGGGCAGCGAGGCCGTTGTTCAAGAAGGCAATGATGCTTCCCTGCGTGGAGGGGATCTATGGGCGACAAGGTCACCGTCCAGGAAGGAAAGTGACGATCATGTCATGCGACAAGGGGATCGATATCTTTTTTTCACGCCTTGCGTGATTGTAGGGGTTTTGGACGCGGGGATTGGAGTTTCATATTTTCCTCTGTAGTGCAGCGCATTCTATCTATGTAAATTACGAAGTGCACACCAGACAGCGGATTAGGTTAAGGTTGTTAGATTGAGTTTCATGGGCCTAATGATGTGGTGGTAATGGGTATGTACATGTTTTGTGGGGTGCGTCTACAGAAGATAATGGGACAACAAAGGGCCTTGACGACGTCGCATAGTGGAGTCTCGGCGATGGAGACGTGTACAGGGGCCGGAGTTTAGTGTTGTGGTGCGTTGATGGCAGTTGGGCTTGGCAAGGTTAATGTGTTCATCCCTCATGAAGATGGGACCACGGAAGATGGCGGCGGAAAATTATATAGCATGTACATGTGGTACGTATTGAAGGTCTGCTAGACCAGCTAGTGTTATCGGGTTTCCATGGGGCGACTTAGCAAGGCACCGGTTTAGATGTTGTGTGTTGGTGCGAGGTCAGGACACATCATCAAGCTTCTAGGTGTAGCGATAAAGGTCGTCAGGAAGGTGGGTTTGGGTTGATCCATTTATTTTTTATCAGATTTTGTTGAATGATTTAATAAAGATGGTTGTGTGCATATGTGGATGCAGAGGTCAGGGGTTTCAACCTCATTTTCAAAAAAAATGTTACCAAAACCTCACATAAACCAAAACATTTCTTGACTTCTCTACCCATACTTAAATCAAATCACATCTTACCAAGCTCAAAAATATGATGGGTATAAGATTTATGTGGGACCTTTTTTTAATACGGTTGGTCCCGAGATTGATTATATTAAACAAAAAGTTAAAGTTAATCTTGGTGATTAAGCTTGTGAATTTAATATAGGCAAGTTCACCAAACAACAACATGCTAAAGATTTACCTCATGAAGATGTAATTGCTAGTCTTGTTTCTCTTGTTGTGCCTTCTACTGATCCTCTGGGCTAATACTTATTATACCAAGAGAATAATATGAATATGCAAGAAATAAAAGGAATACATTATATATTCTTTAGGAAAGAACCTATTTTAAAACATAATTTGTCTGTTGAAAATTTGTGTGATTTTCCACCTCCTAAGAGTGATTTTGTGTTTCAATTAAAGAAGCTCACTCATACAATGAATTTTCTATAAATTGTATTTGCTACAGACACATATTCTATTATTAGTACTAATGTATTTGCTACTGACATGTTCGGGTTTGTTAGCAGCATGCCAATATATGACCTCAAGGACAAAAAATTAAGCATGCTTACATATCAATCATAAATTAATTATAAGGCTTTACATTTTCTATGCAATGCTATTGGTCTGGTTAGTTTGCTCTATTACCAATTCTACACTACATTACCAAAAAAATTGTTCCTCTATTTAGTTTTTTTTCCTTAATACGAATAGCTAGATTAACACATGGTTTTAAATTGCCAACCGAAGAGAGATCTGTGAGACATACATATATATCAAATTGTTTCCTAACTATTGGTTTTCAACTAACACCTATTGGTTGCAAGAAAGAAAAAGGTAATTTCTATGAAAATTCTCATAGTTCATGGTTCATAGTTCAAAGAGCACCACGCAATACAGAAACGAGTCGTAGTTCAAAGACCTTCGCGCTCTCACTCGTGCCACTCTAAGTTTCACCATCCTTGCAGGCTTGAAATGTAACCATCTATCAATATCCGCCCACACAGATGGAGAAGATCGAACCATGATGATCTAACAGACAAACTATAGAACCGACAAGCTCACCGATGAATCAGCCCGGGAGTATGTCTGATGACACCTGAAGAATATAGAGAAGACCCCATTATAAGAAGAATAATTTGGTCCTGAGGGTTTCTCATGTGCGAGAACTAGAGTCGGAGCTTCCTGATGAGAGAAAGTATGCAGAGAAGGCCAGACCAGTAGCGGCAAAAGAGCGAGAAGGGCTAATCGATGACCTTATGATACGTATCCAACGTATTTATAATTTATGAAGTATTGATGCCATGTTTACGATAATTCTATATGATTTTTGTATGATTATATTAGAACTAACCCGGACTGACGTTGCTTTCAGCAGAACTACCACGGTGTCGTTTTTTGTGCAGAAATAAAAGTTCTCGGAATGGGCTGAAAATCCAGTATGATTTTTTCTGGACCAAAAGAGACCCCCGAAGCATTGGAGTTGGGAGAGAAGAGCCACGAGGAGGTCATAAGCTTGCCAGGCGAGGCCACCCCCTTGGCCGCACCTAGCAGGCTTGTCACAGCCTCCTGGCCCCCGTTGACGTGAGATCGACGCCAAAAATTCCTATAAATATAGAAACCTCCGAAAAGAAACCTAGATTGGGAGTTCCGCCTCCACAAGCCTCCAGAGCCACGAAAAACCAATTGGGAGCCCGTTCCGGCACCTTGTCGGAGGGGGAAACCATCACCGGAGGCCATCTTCGTCATCCCGGCGGTCTCCATGACGAGGAGGGAGTAGTTCACCCTCAGGGCCGAGGATATGTACCAGTAGCTATGTGTTTGATCTCTCTCTCTCTTGTGTTCTTGAGATGGCACGATCTTGATGTACCACGAGCTTTATTGATATATATGAATCATATGGAGTTTTCCCCTCTCTATCTTGTTGTGATGAATTGAGTTTTCCCTTTGAAGTTTTCTTATCGGATTGAGTTTTGTAGGATTTGATAACATTTGATGTATGACTTGCGATGGGATATCCATGGTGACAATGGGATGTTCTATTGATCCACTTGATGTATGTTTTGGTGATCAACTTGTGGGTTCCGTGACCTTGGGAATCTATGCATAAGGGTTGTCGCACATTTTTGCATTGACTTACCGGTAGAAACTTTGGGGCACTCTTTGAAGTTCTTTGTGTTGGATTGAACATGATGAATCTGAAATTATGTGATGCATATCGTATAATCAAGCCCATGGGTACTTGTGGTGACATTGGAGTATCTAGGTGACATTAGGGTTTTGGTTGATGTGTATCTTAAGGTGTTATTTTAGTACGAACTCTAGGGCTGTCCGTGACACCTATAGGGATAGCTCATAAGATTGATTAGAAAAGATAACTTTGAGGTGGTTTCGTACCCTACAATAGTTTCTTCATTAGTTCTCTACTATTTGTGACTTTGGAGTGAACTCTTTGTCGCATGAGAGGTACTTACATATGATTCAACTATGCCAATATTGTTGAGAGAAATTGCACTAGTGAAAGTATGGATGCTAGGCCTCGTTTCCAAGCATTTATACAACGTTTTGCTCGCTATTTACTATTTTTTACCTTTATGCTTTTATATTTTCATATTACAAAAGCCTATATCTACCATCCATATTGCACTTGTATCACCATCTCTTCGCCGAACTAGTGCACCTATACAATTTGCCATTGTATTGGGTGTGTTGGGGACACAAGAGATTTCTTGTATTTGATTGCAGGGTTGTTTGAGAGAGACCATATTCATCCTACACCTCCCACGAATTGATAAACCTTAGGTCATCCACTTGACGGAAAATTGCCACTGTCCTACAAAACTATGCGCTTGGAGGCCCAACACGATTCTACAAGAATAAGGTTGTGTAGTAGACATCAAGCTCTTTTCTGGCGCCATTGCCGGGGAGGTGAGTGCTTGAAGGTATATCTTTTGATCTTGCAATTGAATATTTTAGTTTCTTGTTTTATCACTAGTTTGGTTTTATAAAAGAAAACTACATAAAAAATGGAATTGAGGTTGTCTCATATGCTTCATCTTTTTAATGTCTTTCGTGGAAATGATGGGAAGGAATATTGTGCTCAAGTGTTAGAAGAACAAGTTATTAAAATGTTTGGAACTAAATATTTGAGTGATGATCATGATTTAAATATTGTTAGTATGAATTCTCTGAATATTCATGATGCTAATGATATGGAAAGCCACAAGCTTGGGGATGCTATGTTTGATGAAGATGATATTTTTCGTCCCCCAAGTTTTGATGAGCAAAACTATTATGATGATAGCATGCCTTCTATATATGATGATTATTGTGATGACACGTATGCTATAAAGAGTAATGACAACCATGAAACTTTTCATCATGATTTTAATATTCAAAGTGGTTATGTTAAAGTGGTTATGACAAAGTGGTTATTTTGTTGAGTTTGCTCCCACTACTTTGCATGAGAAGAATTTTGCTTGTATGGGTAGTAATGAAAATTATATGCTTGTATATCATGAAAATAATGCTTTATGTTCTGGTTATATTGTGGAATTACTTCATGATGGTACTGAAAATTATTATGAGGGAGGAACATATGCTTGTAGGAATTGCAATAATATCAAGTTTCCTCTCTATGTGCTCAAAGTTTTGAAGTTATGCTTGTTTTGCCTTCCTATGCAAGTTGATTCTTGTTCCCATGATTTGTTTGCTCACAAAATTCCTATGCATAGGAAGTGGGTTAGAATTAAATGTGCTTTTCATGAGATTCATGCTGCTCTTTTGCATGTTTCAAATATTATTCCTATACGAGCATCATTGAAATCATCATGCCTAGCTAAAAGCCATTAAAGAAAAGCGCTTGTTGGGAGGCAACCCAACACTTTTACTTTCTGTTTTGATGTGTTAATATGATTAATATACTGTAGTTATCATGTTTTGTGTCTTTTATTTCAATAAAGTGCCAAGTAAAGCATTTGGGATAGTGTGGATACTTGCTTGTTTGATTCTGTGCAAAAACAAAAAGTTTTGTGTCCAGTATATGAATTATCTGATTTAACTGGAGCGTTGAAAAATTATGATTTTTTTACAAACTATTTATATGAAAATTGTGTGGTATTTACTAAGTTTTCAGAATTTTTAGAGTCAGTTAAGTATGGTGATCATTCAGATCTTTACAGACTGATCTGTTTTTGACAGATTCTGTTTTGCATGCATAGTTTGCTTGTTTTAGTGTTCCCATAGCTTATATTCGGTGATATAAATTGTGGGAATGATGGAATAAAGTATATATTATGTGAGAAAAATTATGAATCTTGTCTTTAAAGTACCTATGTGAATGATCTATCTTTATTACACTAACCCTTCTCACAAAGTCCCGTTAAGTTTTGTGTGATTGAAGTTTTCAAGTTTTGGCTGAGACACCGATATAAGGAGAATAAGGAGTGACAAGAACATAAGCTTGGTGATTGAAAAGGCACCCCAAGGTAATATTCAAGTAATACTCAAGCGTCTAAGCTTGGGGATGCCCCGGAAGGCATCCCCTCTTTCGTCTTCAACACTATCGGTATATCTTACTTGGAGCTATATTTTTATTTGTCACATAATATATGTTTTGCTTGGAGCATCATTTTATTTGGGTTTTATTTGTTAGGTGTTATTTATAATCTTGTTTTTCAATAAAAGTTCCGAGAACTACCATGGGATGCTTGCATTGCATGTTTTGATATGTGTTGGGTAAAAACAGAAACTTCCGCTGTAGTGTTTGAATTTTAATATTTTACTGCAACATGGAAAGTTTCTGAAATTTTTAAGCAGTATTTTCATATAAAAATTTTAGTACGTCCTAAATGTTCATAATTGTTTGAGTTACATAAGTACACTTTTTTCATAAATTTCTACAGACTGTTCTATTTGGACAGATTGCTGTCATAGTTTTGTTATCTACTTATCCTATAGTTTCCATAGCCTATATTGGTAGATATAAATTGTGGGGATGATAGCATGCAGTACGTAATGTTTGAAAATTATTGTGAAACTTGTCTTGGCAGTACATTAAGTGTTGATTTGTTCTTATGTGTACTAACCTATCTCACGAGTTCTTTTTGAGTTTTGTGTGGATGAAGTTTTTTGAGAAGAGGTGAAACCTGGGTATGAGAGGAGTAAATGAGATACAAAATATCAAGATTGGGGATGCCCAAGGCACCCAAGTAAATATTTCAAGAAGTCTCAAGCATCTAAGCTTGGGGATGCTACGCATCCCACCTCTCTTCTTCAATAATTATCGGTTAGCCTATGTTGAGCCTAAATTTTAATTCGTTCACATGATGCATGCTATTCTTGGAGTGCTATTTTTGTTTTGCTTTCTGTTTAAATAAAATACTCATATATGAAAATCTTTATTGAGAGAGAGAGAGAGAGAAAGTTCTCACATAGCTACTTAATTGTTTGACTACTCATTGTTATTCACTTATATGTTTTGGAGTAGTTTTGTCATTTACTCTCGTGCTTCACTTATATCCTATGAGTAAATGGTTGAATGAATTGAATATCATAAATCTAAATGTATATATGTTTTATATGCTTATCCCATAGGGAGTAATGACTTCACATATAAGAAGTGTAGGTGGTAAAATTTATTGAAAGTTAGAAAACACCGCATTGGTCACTTGAACCATTCATGAAAGAATATTGAAGGAAGAGAGATTTCACATATAAATATACTATCTTGGACATATTCTATGATTGTGAATACCCATTAATTATTTTCAAACTTGAGAAAAATAGTTGAAGTTGGACAAGGAAGACACCATAATGAGCTATGTTTGGGTATATTTGTATAGTAGTTATATTGTTTTGGATCCTCCAACATGTGGTGCTTGCTTCCACCTCATATTAGGCAAAACTTCCTTACCAAGTAGAAATACTACTTGTGCATCCAAACACCCTTAAACCCAAAGTTGTTCCAGTTGAGTCCACCATACCTACCTATATGCGGTATTTACTTGTCATTCCAAGTAAATTTGCATGTGCCAAACTCTAATCCTTCAAATAATATTCTGTTTTTGTATGCCCGAATCGCTCATATAATGACTAGGGATTGTCAGTATCTTCCATTCTAGGTGGGTTATTCTCACGATATGTGTTTATTCACTATCATTCACGAGAAAGTGGCTGGTAATAGGGATTCCCGGTCTCGAAATAAAAGAAAAAAAATGCAAATAATTAAACAAAACTCCCCTAGGAATGTTGTTGGTATGGACGGTACCCGTGGATTCGGCTCCCCGTGGAGTGTGATTGATTGGTGGAGGGGGAGTAAAAACTTACCATTCCGTTTGGGAACCGCCTATAATGTATCTAGCATGGAAGATACCGAGATCTCTCGGTTGTTATGGTGAAAATGAAAGCATACCGCCCAAAATTATTATTCATCTATGTTTTAAAAGCTCGAGCTATGGCACCTCTGCAAATCAATGCTTCCCTCTGCGAAGGGTCTATCTTTTACTTTCCAGTACTTACCTTTATGCAAGAGTCATGGTGATCTTCACCACTTCCTATATTTAGCCTTTTTCTCTTGGCAAGCGTCATGTGTTGGGGCAAGATCCAAGCATATATGGCCATTCAAATATATTTGATCATGAATTATTATTGTTGACAATTATCTATATGATAAATATGTTGGGAGGCGAAACTTTAAGCCCCTATCTTTCTTTGTGTTCGACGGATGCCATTTGATCTAGTAATATGCTTTGAGTGTTAGCGATCATGGAAGACTATATGGTAGTTGAGTATGTGGAATTTGCTAAATCAAAGCTCTTACATAGACCCTTCTTAAAAATAAGATGAATTTCAATTGTTTGGTGACTAAAAGCATAGTTTGTTAGTCTATACTTTAACATGTGGATAGCTTGTTATTTCATCATGAGAAGGTTTATGAGATGAGCTACTGTTTATGACATATAATGATGCTAGAAAAAGTGTTTGGAATTATCATTGATAAAATTTATGCACTATGCTAGCATTCACACTTCATAAATTATTTCTTTTGCCATTTACCTACTCGAGGATGAGTAGAAATTAAGCTTGAGGATGATGATACGTCTCCAACGTATCTATAATTTATGAAGTATTCATGCCATGTTTACAATAATTCTATATGATTTTGGTATGATTTTATTAGAACTAACCCGGACTGACACTGTTTTCAGCAGAACTACCATGGTGTCGTTTTTTGTGCAGAAATAAAAGTTCTCGAAATGGGATGAAAATTTAGTATGATTTTTTGGACCAAAAGAGACCCCCGAAGCATTGGAGTTGGGCCAGAAGAGCCACAGGAGGTCACAAGCCTACCAAGCGTGGCCACACCTAGCAGGCTTGTCACCGCCTTGTGCCCCCCTTAACGTGAGATCGACGCCAAAAATTCCTATAAATATAGAAACCTCCAAAAATAAACCTAGATCAGGAGTTCTGCTGCCGCAAGCCTCCACAGCCATGAAAAACCAATCGGGAGCCCGTTCTGGCACCCTGCCTGAGGGGGAACCATCACAGGAGGCCATCTTCATCACCCCGGCAGCCTCCATGACGAGGAGGGAGTAGTTCACCCTCGGGGCTGAGGGTATGTGCCAGTAGCTATGTGTTTGATATCTCTCTCTCGTGTTCTTGAGATGGCACGATCTTGATATACCGCGAGCTTTATTGATATAGATGAATCATATGGAGTTTTCCCCTCTCTATCTTGTTGTGATGAATTGAGTTTTCCCTTTGAATTTTTCTTATCGGATTGAGTCTTTAAGGATTTGAGAACACTTGATGTATGTCTTGCGATGGGATATCCATGGTGACAATGGGATGTTCTATTGATCCACTTGATGTATGTTTTGGTGATCAACTTGCGGGTTCCGTGACCTTGGGAATCTATGTATAAGGGTTGGCACACGTTTTTGTCTTGACTTACCGGAAGGAACTTTGGGGCACTCTTTGAAGTTCTTTGTGTTTGATTGAACATGATGAATCTGAAATTATGTGATGCATATCGTATAATCAAGCCCATGGGTACTTGTGGTGACATTGGAGTATCTAGGTGACATTAAGGTTTTGGTGATGTGTATCTTAAGGTGTTATTTTAGTACGAACTCTAGGGCTGTCCGTGACACTTATAGGGATAGCTCATAAGATTGACCAGAAAAGATAACTTTGAGGTGGTTTCGTACCCTACAATAATTTCTTTGTTAGTTCTCCGCTATTTGTGACTTTGGAGTGAACTCTTTGTCGCATGATAGGTACTTACATATGATTCAACTATGCCAATATTGTTGAGAGAAATTGCACTAGTGAAAGTACAGACCCTAGCCCTTGTTTCCAAGCATTTATACAACGTTTTGCTCGTTGTTTACTATTTGTTACCCTGATGTGTTTACATTTTCAGATTACAAAAACCTATATCTACCATCCATATTGCACTTGTATCACCATCTCTTCGCCGAACTAGCGCACCTATACAATTTGCCATTGTATTGGGTGTGTTGGGGACATAAGAGATTTCTTGTATTTGATTGTAGGGTTGTTTGAGAGAGACCATATTCATCCTACACCTCCCATGGATTGATAAACCTTAGGTCATCCATTTGAGGGAAAATTGCCACTGTCCTACAAAACTCTGCGCTTGGAGGCCCAACACGACTCTACAAGAAGAAGGTTGTGTAGTAGACATCACCTTGCGCTGCGCAACAAATGCAAGAGAATTACAAAAGTCCTAGTCTGCTCCCGAGCTCAAATGCTCTCTCATGAGCAGTAGAATTTAACAAATCGTAAAAAATAAAAAAAATTCTGAATTTGTCATGTGAGTGTTGAGCTTATTGCAAGCATATCTTGAAGACGAAGATTGTGTGAACATTCATGTTTTCCTTCAAGACATCATCTTTATGAGGGGAATATAAGAGTCAAGTTTGATCAAGACTAAGTACAAAGAGTGATTCAAGTTGATCAATTCACAAAGCATAGAAGATATACCAAGTGGGATCAAGTGATCTCATGGTATGGTTAGTATTGTCCATTATGCTTTGTGTACTAACCCATGATCTTTGTAAGTGTTCTTTGTGGGGTTAGGTATGTTTCCATGGGCATGCATCAAAAGGAAGATCACACAACCCATGGAGGACGACATCAAGTGGTGATCGTCATCAAGGTTGCGATGTGTGCTACCTCTTGAGCATGCGTTGGTTTTCCCTTGAAGAGGAAAGGGTGATGCAGCAAAGTAGATACGTATTTCCCTAAGTTTTTGAGAACTAAAAGTGCGTTATATCGACTAGAGGGGGGTGAATAGGCGATTTTTACAAATTAATCTCTTGAGGAATTTCAACTTGAGGGAATTTTAAATGTGATGAATAACTAGCAACATAATGAGTAATCAAGTGCATGAGACACATAGCAGTAGCATAGTCATCATGATGAAAGAAAGCATGCACATATTACATGTAGCGTGATGCAGGATAAGCAGGTTAGGAACAAGGTAACTTGAAGAGTTTGAGGTGAGGAAATTGTGAAAGTCTTCAGTCAAATTCTTCAAACAGCAACGATCAATTTCATCACCAAGTATACGAGGAAATAGAGGGGTTGAGGAAATAGAACTAGGTAGCTCGATGAAGACAATGGTTTGATGACCCAGTTCCAACTGCTATGACAGTCGTACGTCTGATTTGGAGCGGCCTGGTATTTAAACCAGAGGACACACAGTCCTTACCGTATTCTCCTTGAGCTAAGGTCACAAAGTCCTCGCCCAACACTCGTGGTAAGTATTCAGGGTAGACTTCCAAAACCCTCACAAACTGGTCACCCGGTGATCCACAATTGACTGCTGGATGCTCTAGACCAAGGTCACTCCGTGATCCCCAATTGACTGCAGGATGCACTAGACCATGACGCCTAACCGTCTGGAAGATACACAGTCTTCAAAGGTAACAAGCGTCGGTTCCACACAGGAACAATCTATTCAGTGATGCTCAATCACTTTGGGTTTGGTGGTTGGATTTGGTTTTTTCCTCACCGATGATTTTCTCTCAAAGTCTTCGGAGGATGGGTTGCTCTCAAATGACAAGTGTCAGTTCTCCCTCGGAGCATCCAACCAACTAGTGGTTGTGGGGGGTGGCTATTTATAGCCAGGGTGCAACCTGACATGATAATACATAAATGTCCCCAATGATATGACCGTTATGTGGATAATATGATTGGGGACAGATGGCGCTAAGCACATCAACGTTCGGAATTTCAAACTATGAAAGTCCTTAGTCTTATCATGTTCCTCACTTGTAGGCAATTCGCACTGGAAAAATCCTAACTCCTCAGTCAGATCAATTTCCTCAGAGACCAGAAGAACTTCGTCTCTGTCACTGAAGAACTTGACTGAACCGCAAGAGATTTCCAAAAGGCTTCACTCGAAGGATTGGATAGGTTGATGCTTTTTAGTTCAACATCAGTTGGAAATTTTCCTTAGTATTACCTCGGCCCCCTTTAACAGTATGGTGTTTCCAATGACTCAAAGAAAGGAAATGAAACTACAAAAACAGAAGTCTTCATGCTTCATAGTCCTCGTTCATATCTTCAAGGTCACACCAACTTCTTCATTTTCAAAGTCTTCACGGAATACCAAAGTCTTCAGCAAAGTCTTCAGTTGAAGACATACATTTTTAGGGGTCGATAATCTTCGAATATATCAAACTCCTCAGCGACTTATAGAGCATGTGTACACTCACAAACACATTAGTTCCTTAACCTATAAGTCTTCAATACACCAAAATCACTAAGGGGCACTAGATGCACTTACAATCTCCCCCTTTTTGGTGATTGTTGAAAAATAGGTTAAGTTTTCAACGGGGATAAACATATGAAGTGTAAGTACTGAGTTTGAGGAATTTGATTGCAAGATATAGAAGAACTCCCCCTGAAGATGTGCATATTTGAGGAATTTGCTTTGGACTACAAATGCACATGGCAGGTTAAAAACATGGAGAACTCCCCCTATATCTTGTAATTCATACACGCATTTAACATATGATTTGAAGCATTTGAAATGCATGATGAAAATGGTGTCTGATGAAATTTAGAATGCATGCATTAAGGTAACTTGAGGAAATAAGCATGCAAAAGGCAGTTCAAAAGAGTCAGACCACCATCGGACTTAAGTTTACAACTCAACCAACAAAAGCTTTAGAAGAGAGAGAGTTGTAACTCAGAGAAAAACAACCCATATAAAGAGACCCGCTTGAAGACTAACTCAAAATTTCTCCCCCTTTGTCATCGAAGACCAAAAGGGACGAAAACTGAGGACTAACGCCCCTTCAAGAATTTTATCTTGAGGGTGATGAAGGGCGCTAGCGTTGTCGGGGTCGTTTGTCGATGCAGGAACCACCGCAGTGTCGTCAATATCCTCTGCTTCATCCACCTCACGCAATGAATAATATGAGCTTGTAACCAGCTGGGTAACTTGAACTTTATTGAATTTCTTCTGTGGAGGACGAGCCCAGTCAAGGTTCTACTCAAGGGTCATCTCTTTCAATTCTTCAGGAGTCTTGAGGTGAGACAGAATGGCCCAAGTGCAGTTGAAGACTTCATGGAGGTAGTATTGGTTCCTCCTCATAGTGTTGTGCATGACATTCAAGTCTCAAAGAAGTGCACCAAACTATCGCTTGACCCATTTGTGGTTGCGATGAACCTTCTGATGAAGACTCTTGAGGATTTTGCTGCAGAGTCTTGGGTAGCAGTGTCATCATTAGTGGAGTAAGATGCAGCTTTGCGAAACTGACCATCCAATGGACGAGTACCTTCATCAATGACATCTTTGCCTTTTCCTTCAAGTGAAGCAATTGTGTGCTTGAGGACTTCAATAGGAGGCAGAAAGCCGAAGTGATTCTGAAAGTCAAACTTGAAGGGAATTGAAGACCTTGATCTAATGAATTCCATGATCCAGGGAGCATAAGGCTTCAATTCAAATGGGGCTAATGCTACATTGGCCAAACTCCTCATGAAGAAATCGTGGTAGTTGATGGGAATCCCATGAATGATGTTGAATATCATGTTCTTCATGACTCCCTGCACTTCTTCTTCTTCTGAGTTGTGGCCATTCTGAGGACTGAGGGTATTGGTTAGTATGCGATGGACTGTCCTAGGGACATAGAGCAAATCCTTCACTCGGAAGGTAGTCCTTTGAGGTTTTCCAGGAGCTAGAGGCTTCATCAGCACTTGCATCATGTGGTTGGGAGAGTAGGTTCATCAAAGAGGCGTCGAGCTCCTTCTGAAGGAATTGGAATGGGGACTGATCGAAGCAATTCTGATGCTGGTGCAGTGTAGTGAGTAGATTGAGTCATCCAGTCCAAGACCCATGAGTTGATGTCAGAGGCATCGCCAGTGATGTGCAAGGTGGCATAAAATTGAAAAATCAGCTCTTCATTCCAATCACAGATATCCACACAGAACGGAAGAATTCCAACATCATGAAGAACTGCAAGCACCGGTGTGAAGGATGGAATAGTTTCCATATACGCATGAGGAATTTGATGACGCTCGAAGACTTTCTTCTTGTCAAACAACACTGATCCGTAGTAATTCATCTGCGTGGTTGTCCAGAATCTGGTGCGACCGGCTCTTGCAGAGTCATATGGATTTGGTCCAGTGAAGAAAATGTGCTCATTGAAGAAATTGGTCTTGATTAATTTGGGGCGTTTTGAGCCTTTGAATGGCATCCTAGGCTTCGGCTGAAGGTTTGGTTTGAAGCGGCCCACAATTTCCTTAGGCATCGGTGGAACTTCTTCAGACTGAGGAATTTGCACTGCAGGTTCCTCAATGGCAGTTGGAGCAACAATTTCCTCAGCTGGTGCAGCTGGAATATCTTTAGTGACAGTTGCAGCCAAGTCATTAGATCCTGTTTGAATTTCTTCAGTCTGGGCTGGAGACTGAGGAATTTGTGACAGAGGAGTGGTCATTGGTGAATTTGGGTGTGCATCTTCCCAATATTCATCATTGATCAGAGGTGTTGTGTTTCCAATGTCCACCTCCTCTTCCATTTCTTCAACGTCGGCCTCTTCAGCAGTAAACTGTGGCTGGGGCGATGATACCAGTGGAGTTGAAGCATTTGCTTCCACTTCAATTTCTTCATCAATATGCTCTGAGGTAGCAGCAGACCGATCCTTTTCTTCTTGATCATCATTTTGGATGACATAGTCAACACCAAATGGTACTAGTTCATAGGCTGGCACGGAGCTGATAGGAGTTGCATCAAATGACTCAGTTGAAGAACTTGGCAGTGACTTCAATTTCTTCACTGCTGAGGAATCTGTTGTTGATGCCTTTCTCTTCAGTGCCTTTATCTTCACAGCCTTAGTTTTCTTCACTTCTGATGCAGAAGGAAGGTTGTTGTTCTTCATCCTTGAGGATTTTGTAGTTTTTGTAGAGGGTGAAGGAGGAGCATTTTCTTCAGGAACGACTAATGCAGTCGCCCTGGTGGTCTCAATTTCATCAGGCACAACAAAAGTTTCAGCTGTCCTGGCAATTTCCTCAGGGGCAACAGTGGAGGTTGCCCTGGCAGGTTCTTCAGCAGTCTGAATTTCTTCAGTTGCGGGAGTATTTTCTTCAGCAGGCTGAGCAGATTCTTCAGCTTGAGGAATTTGAGGTTGCGATCGAGCAACAACCCTCGAGTTGTGGTCCTTAACGGCAGCCTGGGCTGCCCGGACAAATCTCACTTTGGTGCCCTTCCATTCAACATCATACTTGTCTTGTTCTTCAGAAAGGCAGCGTATCTCAGACTGAACCGTGATGAGTTGATTTGGGGTCAAATTCATCACATTGTTCCTCAGAAACTTTTCTTTTCTAGCCCTACTCCTCTTAGCTCTCAGGGCTTGATCTCTTTTCCATTTTTCTTCAGCAATGAAGTGTGTGAGGACATGGTTCACACCAAGAGGTAGGTTCAGTGAGGAAAGTGGGGTGCTGGGATCCTCATGCCATATGTCAATGAAGTTGAGGATCATCTTGGGATCCAGCATGAGAGTAACTGAGCTGCCCTTGGCTATTGCGGCCCTTTATTGACTTTCTATGATGATTTCCTCCAATTCTTCATCATCAAACTCAGATCCTGAGGGTACATTCACCATAGCTTTTGCTAGTGTGAGGACTTGGTCTTTGACCTTGTCCAACAGTTCTCTTTAGCTTCAACAGAGTAGGACTTGTTGAAGACTGTGCTTGGGCAGAGAGACTTGCAAAGACACCTGAAGAAATTGAGAAGCCCTCGGTCCTCTCATGTGTTGAGAATTTTGTGGCAGCAGCTGATGATTGTGTAGCTACTGAAGGCATGGCCGAGGCCTTTGAGGACTTTGCATGAGGATTCTTCAGTGGGGATTTTGATGTTGAAGACTTTGACTTCACATCAGACTTCTTCACAATAGATTTCTTCAGAGCACTAGCAGAGGCTCCGACAGAGGCAGCAGCAGCTATGTCTTCATTGAATTTCTTCACAGCCTCTTTTGCTTTGTTTGCCAGCTTGGCTTGCCGTCTTTCCCATTCTTGAGGAAAGTCATCACCAGTTTTGAGGCTAGTGGGATCAACAGTTTGGTTTGGAGCCAAGGGTGGCCTGTTGCATGGGGGTTTAACAGCTAATTTCTTCATGTATTTTGGAGTGATATAGCGATATTCTTTCTACTCCTGTGCCCATCTCCTCTCAATTTTCTGTATACGAATCTTTTGCTGCTTTGTAGTTTCCTTGCCATGAGTTTCTTCATCTCGAGTGCAATATTCCTCATACAGTTCATCGGGTATCTCAAAAGCAGTTTGTACTTCAGGTTTCTTTCCACCTTTCTATGGCTTTTTCTCATCAGTCATTTTCTTCACTTGATGACTTTGAACTCTTGAAGATTCTGAAGATGTACACAATTTTTCCTCAAGGAACGCTGCAAATGAGTTAAGTTGATGAGAACCTAGTGATTCATCAACAGACATTTTGTACCTATGAACAGAGTATAGGTGCGAGGAACTTGAAGAGGTCATATGCGTTCTCAGAAATTTTCAAAATACATCAAGTTGAGGAATTTTGACCATAGATGTCTTGAGGAATTTCACTAAGTGTTCTTGTCTTAGGTTCCAGAGTTGTGCAAATTTTGAGGATCCACACAATTGTGGAATCTTGAAGAAAATCATAACTTAGGAAAAACATCAAGGGTATGAACATGTAAGGTGCTTTGGAATATGATTCTTGAAGAATAAACACTTTTGAGGAAATTCTGGAAAACTTGAAGATCAAAAAAGGACAGTAAAATTAGATTTTATTTACCCTGATGAAGAACACGACGAACAGTGAGAAGAAATCGGGGAAATTCATCTGTCCATATCTCCCACGCCCTACCTTGGGAGCGGGAGACAGCTACAACGGCGGCGGAGTGAAGATTTCCATGGCCGATGCGAGTACGGTGATGGCGAGGTCGAGGCACTGAAGCTCTTCCACACCAGCGGCGATGATTTTAGCGGCGGCGCTAGGTTTGAGCTCGGGAGAGAGAGTGGGAGTGAGGAGTAATCGAGCATAGTGAAAGGGAAGGGGGTATTTATAGCGAAGGTGAAAACCAATCTGCCCGAAGATTTTGGACCAGATTGCCCCTGACCCTTGCTCTCCACGCGACATGTGTCACCCACATTCTGAGTAGTGTAGATAGTGGGGGATCAGGGTTATCTAGTCGTGGGAATCGGAATGGCTTGAGCAGGAAGCGCCGAAAATTTTGATAGTGAAAATTTTAAAGTTTTCGTTTGCAAATTCTTTAGCTGTCAAGGACACAATGAAGACTTTGAACGAGTTTCAAAGTAGAACACGTATGAAGAATTTGAGAACAGATTGAGTTGAGTTTATCATAGAGGGGGAACGGGTCAGATCACATTCACTTAGATGAAAATCAACTTGAAGAATTAGCAATAAGTGAATGCTCTTGAGGACATTGAAAACTCAAATATATATGTATAGTCAATGAAGGACATCAATTTCATAATTTGAAGAATTTGATAAGTTGAGGAATTTGCAAACTTGAGGAATTTGAAGAATTTGCAAAATGATGAAAAACTCAACTTTGAAGAATTTCAACCATGGTTGGTGGCGTGACCCACCGTATAAGAGTGATGATTTCAGACACCGCGTACAATTATCGTAGGGTTCTGAGAATCAAATTCTTCATTAATTTCTTCACACTTGGAGGGTTATTCTTCATTTATTGAAGAAAAACGTTACTTCGTGTGTTGCACATCTAAGTCATCAATTTTGCATAAATGTTAGGATGTGTTTCTTTTTCAAAGAACATTCTAAGATTCTAAGATATTTAGCTCACACCGCAACTTGTAAAATCTATTTTCATCCAAGGGCTTTGTGAAGATATCAGCTAGTTGTTATTCAGTAGGGATGTGGTCGATGGAGATGTCGCCCTTGAGTACATGATCTCGAAGAAAATGATGACGAATCTGGATGTGCTTGGTCTTGGAGTGCTGAACTGTTGGGGAACGTCGCATGGGAAACAAAAATTTTCCTACGTTCACGCAAGACCTATCCATGGTGATGAGCATCTACGAGAGGGAGAGTGGATCTAGATACCCTTGTAGATTGCTAAGCGGGAAGCGTTAAGAAACGCGGTTGGTGTAGTCGAACGTCTTCGGGATCCAAATTGCCGAGCGTCTCGCGATCTCATCACGATCCGTCCCGCGATCCAATCACGATCCGTCCTGCGAACTCATCACGATCCGCCCCGCGATCTCATCACGATCCGTCCCGGGAACTCATCACGATCCATCCCGCAATCTCATCATGATCCGTCTCACGATCTTAATCACGGTCCTTCCGATCTAGCGCCGAACGGACGACACCTCCGCGTTCAGCACATGTATAGCTTGATGACGATCTCCGCCTTCTTGATCCAGCAAGAGGGAGTGGAGAGGTAGAAGAGTTCTCCGGCAGCATGACGGCGCTCCGGCAATGGTGGTGGAGCTATTCTGGCAGGGCTTCGCCTAAGCACTGCAGAAATCCGATCTAGAGGAGAAACTATGCACTGGAGGAACGGATAGCACGTGGCTGAAAATCTAGTGCCAAAAACCCTAAAACCTCTAGTATATATAGGAGGAAGAGAGGAGGTGGCTTGGCTCCCAAGGATCCAGCCCTTGGGTCGGCCGAAACAAGGAGGATTGGAGGATTCCTCCTCCAATCCTAGTAGGACTAGGACTCCTCCTTATTTTTGCCTTTTTTTGCCTTTTTCCACCTTTTTCTCTTTGGGCTTTTCTTCCCAGACGCATGGGCCTTGTGTGGGACTTCCACCAGCCCACTAAGGGCTGGTATTTACTCTCCCACAGCCCATGTAGCCTCTTGGGTTGAAATACCCCTCCCTATGGTCTCCCGATACACTATCGGCACTCCCCGTACACTACTGATGAGCCCAAAACCTTTCCGGCGACAAAAACAGGACTTCCTATATATCAATCTTTACCTCCGGACCATTCCGGAGCTCCTCGTGACATCCGGGATCTCATCCGGTACTCCTAATAACCTTCGGTCACCACCATACATAACTCTATACTACCGAAACGTCACCAAACCTTAAGTGTGCAGACCCTGCGGGTTCGAGAACTATGTAGACATGACCGAGACACCTCTGCGGTCAATAACCAATAGCGGGACCTAGATGCCCATATTGGTTCCTACATATTCTACGAAGATCTTTATCGGTCGAACCTTTATTTCAAGGATTCAGTTAATCCCGTATGATGTTCCCTTTGTTCTTCGGTATGTTACTTGCCCGAGATTCGATCGTCGATATCTCCATACCTAGTTCAACCTTGTTACCGGAAAGTATCTTTACTCGTTTCGTAATACAAGATCCCGTGACTAACACTTAGTCATATTGCTTGCAAGGCTTATTGTGATGTTGTATTACCGAGTGGGCCCTGAGATACCTCTTCGTCACACGGAGTAACAAATCCCAGTCTTGATCCATGCCAACCCAACAGACACCCTCAAAGATACCTGTAGAGCACCTTTATAGTCACCCGGTTACGTTGCGACGTTTGATACACACAAGGTACTCCTCCGGTGTCAGTGAGTTGCATGATCTCATGGTCATAGGAACATATACTTGACATGCAGAAAACAGTAGCAATAAACTGACACGATCATATGCTACGTTTGTAGTTTGGGTCTTGTCCATCACATCATTCTCCTAATGATGTGATCCCGTTACCAAATGACATCTCACGTCCATGACTAGGAAATCATAGACATCTTTGATCAATGAGCTAGTCTATTAGAGGCATACTAGGGACATGGTGTTGTCTATGTATCCACACATGTATCTGAGTTTCTGATCAACACAATTATAGCATGGATAATAAACGATTATCGTAAACAAGGAAATATGATAATAACTAATTTTTTATTGCCTCTAGGGCATATTTCCAACATGAACTGGGTTGTAATCAATCTTGATAGCGCTCTCGTTGTTGAAGTAGAGAGGCACATTCTTCACCTTGATGCCATAGTCCTTGAGGGTTTGCTTCATCCACAGCAACTGAGCGCAACATGAACCAGCAGCAATGTACTCAGCTTCAGTAGTAGATAGTGACACGCAGTTCTGCTTCTTCGAGGACCAGCAAACTAAGAATCATCCAAGGAAATGACATGTGCCTGAGGTTGACTTGTGATCCACACGATCTCCCGCATAGTCAGCATCTGAGTATCTGATGAGGTGAAGATTTGAGACCTTGGGATACCATAATCCAAGCGTTGGTGTGTGAGCTAAGTATCAAAGAATATGTTTCACAGCCTTATGGTGTGATTCCTTTGGTGTTGTTTGGAATCGGGCACACATGCAAACACTCAACATAATATCAGGCCTAGATGCACATTGATACAATAAAGAGCCTATCATGGAGCGATATACCTTCTGATCGAAATCTTTACCATTTTCATCAGTGCAGAGCTGTCCTTTTGAAGGCATTGGAGTTTTGACACCTTTGCAATCTTGCATGTTGAATTTCCTCAGAACATCATTGAGGTATTTTTCTTGAGCGATGAAGATGCCATTGTCTTGCTGATGAATTTGAAGACCTAAGAAGAATTTCAACTCTCCCATCATAGACATTTGATATTCTTCACTCATCATATAGGCAAATTTAGCACTGTAACGTTCGTCAGTACATCCAAAGATAATATCGTCTGTGTATATTTGGCATATGAACAGTTCATTGTCATAGGATTTAGTGAAAAGAGTTGTGTCAAATGAACCGAGTTTGAAGCCTTTCTTCATGAGGAATTCCTTCATAGTGTCGTACCGCGCCCGAGGGGCCTACTTGAGGCCATAAAGGACCTTGTTGAGTCTGAAGACTTTGTCAGGATGCTTAGGGTCTTCAAAACCTAGGTGGTGAGCAACATATACTTCTTCCTCAAGCTTACCATTGAGGAATGCACTTCTCACATCCATTTGATATAAGATGATATCATGCTGGTTAGCAAAAGCAAGCAATATGCGAATAGCTTCAAGTCTAGCAACATGTGCAAATTTTTCATCAAAGTCAATTCCTTCAACCTTTGTGTAGCCTTGAGCTACAAGACGAGCCTTATTTCTTACCACAAGGCCATTTTCATCTTGCTTCTTGCGGTAGATCCACTTAGTACCTATGATGTTATGCTTGCGAGGATCTGGCCGCTTGACAAGTTCCCACACATTGTTGAGCTTGAATTGATGCAATTCCTCTTGCATAGATTGAATCCATTCAGGCTCCTTGAATGCTTCATCAACTTTGGTGGGCTCTATGATAGAGACAAATGCAAAATGGCCACAAAAGTTAGTCAAATGTGAAGCTCCTGAGCGAGTGAGGGGACCTGGTGCGTTGATGTCGTCGATGATTTTGTCAATCTGCACTTCATTTGCAACTCTTGGATGAGCAGGTTGACGTGGCTAGGGATTTTCTTCAGCACCATTTTCTTCACGTGTATCAGCATGAATGTCTTCATTGGTTGGAATGACTTCTTCAATGGGTATGACATCTTTAGTAGCCTTCAGCTTAATGGATTCCTCACGAGACTGTTCATCTAGCACAAAAGGCAGGTGCTCTCTTTGTGAGCCGTCAGTTTCATCAAGATTGGTGTTCTTGAACTCAGTCCCATTATCACTCCTGATATGTTTGATCTTGACGCCGAAGTTTGTAGTGGCCCTTGAAGCAAAACGTCTGAAGACATCCTGCACTTCAGACTTGTACATAATAAGATGCACCCAGGTGTAACGAGAGTAATCATCAACAATAACAAAGCCATACAAACTTGAAGAATTTGTTAGTGTGGAATAATGAGTGGGGCCAAAGAGGTCCATGTGAAGCAATTCAAAGGGTCGAGTCATGGTCATGATTATCTTCAAGGGATGCTTGGATCTGGTCATCTTCCCAGACTCACATGCACCACAGAGGTGGTCCTTGAGGAATTTGACACCTTCAATGCCAATGACGTGCTTTTTCTTCATGAGCGTGTGCAAGTTCCTCATACCAGCGGGTCTAAGTCGTCGATGCCACAACCAGCCTTCTGAGGACTTTGCAAGGAGGCACGTGGCAGGCTAAGGACCTGTAGAGAAATCAACAATATACAAGTCTCCTCTCCTAAAGCCTTCGAAGACTTTAGAATTGTCAGACTCCATGATGACAACACAACGATATTTTCCAAAGACGACAACCATATCAAGATCACAACGCATTGAGACAGACATAAGGTTGAACCCGAGGGATTCGACAAGCATCACCTTATCCATGTGTTGGTCCTTTGAGATTGCAACCTTACCTAGACCTAATACTTTGCTTTTTTTTCTTTGTCAGCGTAGGTGATATAAAAATGCTTCAGATGAGATGGGGCAAGTGGCAAATTCATCAGTAGATTCTTGTCACCAGTCATGTGGTTTGTGCATCCACTGTCAAGGGCCCGCTCAGTAGCTTTTGGAGTTTCGTCCTGCAGATGAATTAGTACAACTTACGAAATCATATAATTCAAAGTGAAGAATATGACATCAAATTCAACAGGCAGAATTTCATCACACAATATGGTAAGTAAAGCAGTGTGAGGACGTGATAAATGAGGAATTCATTTCTACATGATTAGCTTGCGTCCTTTCAAGCATTTCCTCAGGTCTCCAGCAAATTCATCAGATGTTCAAGTTCATCTAGAGACCTAACCCTGCATAAGATATTAGTTCAATTACTTCACCACCCACATTTGGAGGGGTGGCAAAGAGTTCATCATTCTACGAGCACCATATGAGAAGGGAGGCATTGAAGCTAGTGCGCTTCGTTTCACAGGACGAGGGTTAGAGTACTCATATGAATAAGCATAGAGATTCTTCGAGGACTTATGAACATAATTATTTGAAGAATAATGCACATATTCAGAACTCTTAGATTTTCCCTACGAAACAGATGCATTAGCACGAGAATGATATTTTTGACCATTTGAGGAATTTGGTCCAAGTGAAGACTTTGGTCCGTATGAGGAATTTGATAAGGGGTTCCTGTTCTTCATAAGTGGTGTCGTGAGGACATTCACTTGAAGATTTTGTAAGCAGCTCTTGGGAACCCAGATTTTCTTCATAGGTGAACCGTTCCTGTAGTTAGTCCCCACAAATCTGGCAAATAATTCACCATTCTGATTTTTGAAGAATTTGTAGTTGGAGTCAAGTGACTCATCAGAGGAATATGAAGTTTCACAAGTAAAGCCAGATAAAGTGGATGGATCTATAGGAGGTCCTTTTGCAGCAACCCATGAAGTTTTGGGGTACTGCTCAATTGTCCAGTATGATCCATCAGCATTGAGTTTCCTCTCAAATGCAATACCCTCTTTCCTAGGGTTCCTGTTCAGAATCTGATTTTTGAGGACATCTCAAAGGGTTTGATGCCCTTTGAGACTTTTGTACATGCCTGTCACATACAATTCCTTCAACTCCGCATTTTTGTTAGTGATACTTGTGGTATCTTCAGATGAGGAACTTGTGACCACGGGAATAGTTGAAGAATTTGCAGGAATATAAGCATTTGAACATTCAGGTGACGAATTAGCAGTTTCACGTTCGATGCATTTGAAGCAAGGTGGAACAAATTCTTCTTGAGAGGTATTGATCTGTTGAGCCAGTAAGGAATCGTTTTCCCTTTGGAGATCCTCATGAGACACTCTTACTTTCTCAAGATCTTGCTTTCTTTGAAGAAATTCATAAGAAAACTTCTCATGATCGGCTAAGAGAGCATTATGATGACTATGAAAGTTATAATACTTTGTCTGAAGACTTTTGAGATCATCAGACGGAGTTTGAGTTCGATCCACTTCCTCATTCAACAGATCATCGCTTTTGTCTAGCAGTTTCTAAAGTTTTTCAAGTGCACTTTGTTGCTTAGTGGCAATATTAGCAAGTTTGGCATAGCTAGGTTTCACATATTCCTCAGATTCACCATCACTTGATTCAAAGGAGGAGTGATGCTTGTGTACCTTGGAACCTTTAGCCATGAAGCAATAGGTGGGAGCATAATCATCATTACTGACGTCAAAGTCGTTGGAGTAGTCATTTTGTTCATCATTGAAGATGGACTTGCTGACGAAAGCAGTGGCGAGAGCAAGGCTAGCAACACCAGATTCTGATTCCACCTCAGATTCTTCCTCTTCTTCACATTCTTCATATTCTTCTTCTGAGTCCATTTCGTTGCAAATGAAAGCCCGAGCCTTTCTGGAACCATTCTTCTTGTGCGTTGAGGACTTTCAAGATGAGCACTTTATAGACGAGGACTTTGAAAATTTCTTCTTTTTCTTTGAGTCATCAGAACTGTCGTCCTTGTACTTCTACTTCTTATTATTTGATCCTTTTTCCCAGAGAGGACAGTCAGAGATGAAGTGACCAAATTTCTTGCATTTGTGACAAGTTCTCTTCTTGTAGTCATCTGAGGAATCGGATTTCCTCAAGCCACTTTTTGAAGATTTTCCAAAGTGGCCTCTCCTTGAGAACTTCTGGAATTTCCTCATGAGCATTGCCAACTCCTGACTCGGTTCTTCAGGATCACCAAGGCTACTATTAGAATATTCACCTTCCGATGAGGAAATTGTTGGGAGACATAGTAGTAAATCAAAAAATTTCCTACGTGTTCACCAAGATCTATCTATGGAGAAACCAGCAACGAGTAAGGGGAGAGTGGATCTTCGTACCTTTGAAGATCGCAAAGCGGAAGTGTTACAAGAACGCGGTTGGTGGAGTCGTACTCGTAGCGATTCAGATCACGGTGGACTCCGATCTCAGCATCGAACAACGGCGCCTCCGCGTTCAACACACGTACAGCCCGGTGACGTCTCCTACGCCTTGATCCAGCAAGGAGGAAGGAGAGGTTGGGGAACAGCTCCGGCAGCACGACGGCGTGGTGATGGTGGAGCAGCGTGGTCTCCGGCTTGGCTTCTCCAAGCGCTACGGAGAACGAGGAGAGGGAGGAGTAGGGTTGCGCCGAGAGAAGAGGAACTCGTGTGTTCGCATCCCCCCAAACCCCTACTATATATAGGAGGATGGGAGGAGGGTGCGCAGCCCCTAGGGTTCCCACCCTAGGGTGGTGCGGCAGCCCTAGATGGCCGTTGGCCGGTGGCCAAGAGGGGAGAGGGGGAGGGCGTAGCCCTAGTGGGCCTTAGGCCCATCTGGGTCTAGGGTTTCCCCTCCCTCCCAACTTTCTTGCACCTTGGGCTAGGGTGGAGGGCGCACCAGCCCAGTCTAGGGCTGGTCCCTTCCACTCTCGGCCCATGCAGCCCTTTGGGGCTGGTGGCCCCACTTGGTGGACCCCCGGAACCCTTCAGGTGGTCCCGGTACGTTACCGGTAATTCCTAAAACACTTTCGGTGGCCAAATCCTCACTTCCTATATATCATTCTTTACCTCCAGACCATTCCGGAACGCCTTGTGAAGTCCGGGATCTCATCCGGGACTCCGAACTACCTTCAGTAACTATGTACACTATTTCCCTATAACCTTAGCGTCATCGAACCTTAAGTGTCTAGACCCTACGGGTTCAGGAGGCACGTAGACATGACCGAGACACCTCTCCAGTCAATAACCAACAGCAGGATCTGGATACCCATGTTGGCTCCTACATGCTCCACGATGATCTCATCGGATGAACCATGATGTCGGGGATTCAATCAATCCCGTATGCAATTCCCTTTGTCTACCGGTATGATACTTGCCCGAGATTCGATCGTCGGTATCCCTATACCTTGTTCAATCTCGTTACCGGCAAGTCTCTTTACTCGTTCCCTAATACATCATCTCGGGGCTAACTCCTTAGTCACATTGAGCTCATTATGATGATGTCTTATCGAGTGGGCCCAGAGATACCTCTCCGTCATACGGAGTGACAAATCCCAGTCTCGATTCGTGCCAACCCAACAGACTCTTTTGGAGATACCCGTAGTGCACCTTTATAGCCACCTAGTTACGTTGTGACATTTGGCACACCCAAAGCATTCCTACGATATCCAGGAGTTGCACAATCTCATGGTCTAAGGAAACAATACTTGACATTAGAAAAGCTTTAGTAGACGAACTACACAATCTTGTGCTATGCTTAGGATCGGGTCTTGTCCATCACATCATTCTCCTACTGATGTGACCCCATTATCAACGACATCCAATGTCCATGGTCATCAAACCGTGATCATCTATTGATCAACGAGCTAGCCAACTAGAGGCTCACTAGGGACATGTTGTGGTCTATGTATTCGCACATGCATTATGGTTTTCGGTTAACACAATTATAGCATGAACAATAGACAATTATCATGAACAAGGAAATACAATAATAACCATTTTATTATTGCCTCTAGGGCATATTTCCAACAGTCTCCCACTTGCACTAGAGTCAATAATCTAGTTACATTGTGATGAATCGAACATCCATTGCATTCTGGTGTTGATTATGTTTTGCTCGTGAGAGAGGTTTAGTCAACGGATCTGCGACATTCAGATCTATATGTACTTTACAAATATCTATATCTCCCTCCTGAATGTAATCACGGATGGAGTTGAAGCGGCGCTTGATGTGAATTGTCTTCTTGTGAAAGCTGGGCTCCTTCGCAAGGGCAATAGCCCCAGTGTTGTCACAGAATAGAGTCATTGGACCCGACGCATTGGGAATTACTCCTAGGTCGGTGATGAACTCCTTCAATGTGACTAAGGAGTTAGCCACGGGATGATGTATTACGGAACGAGTAAAGAGACTTGCCGGTAACGAGATTGAACAAGGTATAGAGATACCGACGATCGAATCTCGGGCAAGTATCATACCGATAGACAAAGGGAATTGTATACGGGATTAATTGAATCCCTGACATCGTGGTTCATCCGATGAGATCATCGTGGAGCATGTGGGATCCAACATGGCTATCCAGATCCCGCTGTTGGTTATTGACCGGAGAGGTGTCTCGGTCATGTCTACATGTCTCCCGAACCCGTAGGGTCTACACACTTAAGGTTCGATGACGCTAGGGTAATAGGGAAATGGTATACGTGATTACTGAAGGTTGTTCGGCGTCCCGGATGAGATCCCGGACGTCACGAGGAGCTCTAGAATGGTTTGGAGGTAAATATTGATATGTAGGAAGTCCAGTTTTGGTCACCGGAAAGTTTTCGGGCTCATCGGTAGTGTACCGGGAGTGCCGGGAGGGTGCCAGAGGACCCCGGGAGGGGTGTGACGACCATGGGACTTCGTGGGCCCTTAGAGGAGGTGTACCAGCCCTTATTGGGCTGGCCAAGTCCTTATGGAAAGGCCCATGTGGCTGGATATAAGGAGATAGGGCAAAGGAGTTTGAAAAGGAGGAGATCCACCTCCCTTGTGGGAGGTGGACTCTCCCCCTAGTTCGGCCGAACCTCTCCTCCTTGGAGGAGGAGCCAAGGAAGCCCTCCCTCTCCCTCCTCCTATATATATGCAAGGGTTTGGGATGATTTGAGGCACAACTTCTCTCTCTCTCGGCGCAGCCTACCCTTCCTCTTCCTCGTTCTCCGTAGCGCTTGGCGAAGCCCTGCCGGAGTCCACGTAGCTCCACCATCACCACGCCGTCGTGCTGCCGGAGATCTCCCTCAACCTCTCCTTCCTCCTTGTTGTATCAAGGTGTAGGAGACGTCATCGGGCTGCACGTGTGTTGAACGCGGAGGCGTCGTTGTTCGGTGCTGAGATCGGAATCCACCGCGATCTGAATCGCTGCGATTACGACTCCACCAACCGTGTTCTTGTAACGCTTCCGCTTAGCGATCTTCAAAGGTATGAAGATGCAATATCTCCCCACTCATTGCTGGTTTCTCCATAGATAGATCTTGGTGATACGTAGGAAATTTTTTGATTTACTACTATGTCTCCCAACATTCCCATTATCAGTATATCATCCACATATAATATGAGAAATGCTACAGAGCTCCCACTCACTTTCTTGTAAATACAGAGTTCTCCATAAACCTGTACAAACCCAAACACTTTAATCACCTCATTAAAGTGAATGTTCCAACTCCGAGATGCTTGCACCAGCCCATAGATGGAGCGCTGGAGCTTGCATACCTTGTTAGCATCTTTAGGGTCGACAAAACCTTCCGGTTGCATCATATGCAGTTCTTCCTTAAGGAAGCCATTAAGGAATGCCGTTTTGACGTCCATTTGCCAGATCTCATAATCATAAAATCCAGCAATTGCTAACATGGTTTGGATAGACTTCAGCATCACTACGGGTGAGAAAGTCTCATCGTAGTCAACTCCGTGAACTTGTCGATAACCCTTAGCGACAAGCCGAGCCTTATAGACGGTCACATTACCATCCGCGTTAGTCTTCTTCTTAAAGATCCATTTATTTTCAATGGCTCACTTATCATCAGGCAAGTCCACCAAAGTCCACATTTTGTTCTCATACATGGATCCTATCTCGGATTTCATGGCTTCAAGCAATTTGTTGGAATCCGGGCCTGCCATCGCTTCTTCATAGTTCGAAGGTTCATCGTTGTCCAACAACATGATTTCCAGGACAGGGTTGTCATACCACTCTGGTGCGGAACGTGTCCTAGTGGACCTTCGACATTCAATAGTAACTTGATCTGAAGTTTCATAATCATCATCATTAACTTCCTCTCCAACTGGTGTAGGCTCCACAGAAACAACTTCCTGTGATGCGCTACCCTCCGGTTCGAGTAGAGGTACAATTACCTCATCAAGTTCTATTTTCCTCCCACTTACTTCTTTCTAGATAAACTTTTTCTCGAGAAAGGATCCATTCTTGGCAACAAAGACTTTGCCTTCGGATCTGAGGTAGAAGGTATACCCAATAGTTTCTTTGGGATATCCTATGAAGATGCACTTTTCCGCTTTGGGTTCAAGCTTCTCAGGTTGAAGTTTCTTCACGTAAGCATCGCATCCCCAAAATTTTAGAAATGACAGCTTAGGTTTCTTTCCAAACCATCATGCATACGGTGTCATCTCAACGGACTTTGATGGTACCCTATTTAAAATGAATGCAGCAGTCTCTAATGCAAATCCCCAAAATTATAGCGGTAAGTCGGTAAGAGACATCATAGATCGCACCATATCCAATAGAGTGCGATTACGACGTTCAGACACACCATTTCGCTGAGGTGTGCCAGGCGGCGTGAGTTATAAAACAATTCCACATTTCCTTAGGTGCGTGCCAAACTCATGACTCAAATATTCTCCGCCACGATCAGATCGTAGGCACTTTATTTTCCTATCACGTTGATTCTCTACCTCACTCTGAAATTCATTGAACCTTTCAAAGGTTTCAGACTTGTGTTTCATTAAGTAGACATACCCATATCTGCTCAAGTCATCAGTGAGGGTGAGAACATAACGTTAGCCACCGTGAGCCTCAACGCTCATTGGACCGCATACATCGGTATGTATTATCTCCAATAAGTCGGTTGCTCACTCCATTGTTCCGGAGAACGGAGTCTTGGTCATCTTGCCCATGAGGCATGGTTCGCATGTGTCAAATGATTCAAAATCAAGAGACTCAAAAAATCCATCAGCATGGAGCTTCTTCATGCGTTTGACACCAATATGACCAAGGCGGTAGTGCCACATGTAAGTGAGACTATCGTTATCAACCTTACACTTTTTGGTAATCACACTATGGACATGTATAACATCACGTTCGAGATTCATCAAAAATAAACCATTGACCAGCGGGGCATGACCATAAAACATTTCTCTCATATCAATAGAACAACCATTATTCTCAGATTTAAATGAGTAGCCATCTCGCATCAAGCGACATCCAGATACAATGTTCATGCTCAAAGCTGGTACTAAATAACAATTATTGAGGTTTAAAACTAATCCCGAAGGTAGGTGTAGAGGTAGCATGCCGATGGCGATCACATCGACCTTGGAACCGTTCTCGACTCGCATCATCACCTCGTCCTTTTCCAGCCTCCGCTTATTCCGTAGCTCCTGCTTGGAGTTACAAATGTGAGCAACCGCACTGGTATTAAATACCCAGGAGCTACTACGAGCACTGGTTAGGTACACATCAATAACAAGTATATGACATATACCTTTAACGTTCCGCTTCCAGTGACCGGTACCCTTGCAATAAAAGCACTCAGTCTCACGTTTGGGTCCATTCTTGTTCTTCTTCCCAGTAACTTGATTACCGGGCGCGGCAATAGCTTTGCCGCCCTTCTTGAAGTTCTTCTTACCCTTTCCTTTCTTGAAACTAGTGGTCTTATTCACCATCAATACTTGATGCTCCTTTTTGATCTCGACCTCCGCTGATTTCAGCATCGAGCACAACTCAGGAATGGACTTCTCCATACCCTGCATGTTGTAGTTTATCACAAAGCTCTTGTAGCTAGGTGGAAGCGACTGGAGGATTTTGTCAATGACCGAGTCATCCGGGAGATTAACTCCCAGCTGAGTCAAGCAGTTGTGCAACCCAGACATTTTGAGTATGTGCTCACTGACAGAACTATTCTCCTCCATCTTAGAGTTGAAGAACTTGTCGGAGACTTCATATCTCTTGACCCGGGCATGAGCTTGGAAAACCAGTTTCAGCTCTTGGAACATCTCATATGCTCAGTGTTGCTCAAAACGCTTTTGGAGCCCCAGTTCTAAACTGTAAAGCGTGCCACACTGAACAAGGGAGTAATCATTGCAGCGTGACTGCCAAGCGTTCGTAACGTCTTGGTCCGCTAGGAAAATGGGTGGGTCACCTAGCGGTGCATCAAGGACATACAATCCTTTGGAAGCTATGAGGATAATCCTCAAGCCACGGACCCAATCCGCATAGTTGCTTCCATCATCTTTCATCTTGGTTTTCTCTAGGAACGCGTTGAAGTTGAGGGTGACATTAGCGTTGGCCATTGGATCTAAAATATAGATTGTAAAGACAATTTTAGACTAAGTTCATGACAATTAAGTTCACATAATGAAATTATTTAATGAACTCCCACTTAGATAGACATCTCTCTAGTCATCCAAGTGACACATGATCCATGTCAACTAGCCCGTGTCCGATCATCACGTGAGATGGACTAGTCATTCATGGTGAACATCTCCATGTTGATCGTATCTTCTATACGACTCATGTTCGACCTTTTGGTCTTCCGTGTTCCGAGGCCATGTCTGCACATGCTGGGCTCGTCAAGTCAACCTAAGTGTTTTGCGTGTGTAAATCTAGCTTACACCCGTTGTATGCGAACATTTGAACCTATCACACCCGATCATCACGTGGTGCTTCGGAACAACGATCCTTAGCAACGGTGCACAGTTAGGGTGAACACATTTCTTGAAATTTTATTGAGAGATCATCTTATTTACTACCGTAGTTATTAGCAAATAAGATGTAAACATGATAAACATCACATGCAATCAATATAGTGACATGATATGACCAATATCATCTTGCTCCTTTGATCTCCATCTTCGGGGCACCATGATCATCACTGTCACCGGCACGACACCATCATCTCCATCATCATGATCTCCATCATCGTGTCTTCATGAAGTTGTCTCGCCAACTATGACTTCTACTACTATGGCTAACGTTTAGCAATGAAGTAAAGTAATTACATGGCGTTTATGATTGACATGCAGGTCATACAATAAAATAAGACAACTCCTATGGCTCCTGCCGGTTGTCATACTCATCGACATGCAAGTCGTGAATCCTATTACAAGAACATGATCAATCTCATACATCACAATGCATCACATCACATCCTTTTGGCCATATCACATCACAAGGCATATGCTGCAAAAACAAGTTAGACGTCCTCTAATTTGTAGTTGCAAGTATTTACGTGGCTGTTATAGGTTTCTAGCAAGAACGTTTCTTACCTGCGCCAAAACCACAACGTGATATGCCAATTGCTATTTACCCTTCATAAGGACCCTTTTCATCGAATCCGATTCGACTAAGGTGGGAGAGACAGAAACCCGCTAGCCACCTTATGCAACAAGTGCATGTCAGGCTGTGGAACCGGTCTCACGTAAGCGTACGTGTAAAGTTGGTCTGGGCCGCTTCATCCCACAATACCACCGAATCAAGATAAGACTAGTAGTGATAAGCAAATTAACAAGATCGACGCCCACACCAACTTTGTGTTCTACTCATGCATAGATTCTATGCATAGACCTAGCTCATGATGCCACTGTCGGGAGACATAGTAGTAAATCAAAAAAATCCTACGTGTTCACCAAGATCTATCTATGGAGAAACCAGCAACGAGTAAGGGTAGAGTGGATCTTCGTACCTTTGAAGATCACTAAGAGGAAGCGTTACATTAACGCGGTTGGTGGAGTCATACTCGTAGCGATTCAGATCGCGGTGGACTCTGATCTCAGCGCCGAACAATGGTGCCTCTGCGTTCAACACACGTACAGCCCGGTGACGTCTCCTACGCGTGGATCCAGCAAGGAGGAAGGAGAGGTTGGGGAAGAGCTCCGGCAGCACGACGGCGTGGTGACGGTGGAGCAGCATGGTCTTCGGCAGGGCTTCGCTAAACGCTATGGAGAATGAGGAGAGGGAGGAGTAGGACTGCGCCGAGAGGATAGGAACTTGTGTGTTCGCAGCCCCCCAAAACCCCCACTATACATAGGAGGAGGGGAGGAGGGTGTGCAGCCCCTAGGTTCCCACCCTAGGGTGGTGCGGCAGCCCTAGATGCGTTGGGAGACGTAGTAGTAAATCAAAAAAATTGTACGATCACCAAGATCTATCTATGGAGAAACCAGCAACGAGTGGGGAGATATTGCATCTTCATACCTTTGAAGATCGCTAGCAGAAGCATTACAAGAACGCGGTTGGTGGAGTCGTACTCACAACGATTCAGATCGCGGTGGAATCCGATCTTAGCGCCGAACAACGGCGCCTCCGCGTTCAACACACGTGCAGCCCGGTGACGTCTCCTATGCCTTGATCCAGCAAGGAGGGACGAGAGGTTGAGGGAGAGCTCCGGAAGCACGACGGCGTGGTGACGGTGGAGCTACGTGGTCTCCGGCAGGGCTTCGCCAAGCACTACGGAGAACGAGGAGAGGGAGGAGTAGGGTTGCGCCAAGAGAGGAAGAAACCATGTGTCTGGTAGCCCCAAAACCCACCACTATATATAGGAGGAGGAGGAGGGAGGGCTGCGCCCTAGGGTTTCCACACTAGGGTGGTGCGGCAGCCACCAGATCCCATCTAGCCGGTGGCCAAGATGGAGAGGGGTGCGTCTGCCCTAGGGTGGGCCTTAGGGCCCATCTGCCCAAGGGTTTGCCCCTCCTCCCACTTCATTTGTGCCTTGGGCCCTTGTGGGGGCGCACCAGACCACCTAGGGGCTGGTTCCCTCCCACTTGCGGCCCATGCAGCCCTTTGGGGCTGGTGGCCCCACTTGGTGGACCCCCGGAACCCTTCCTGTGGTCCCGGTACGTTACCGGCGACGCCCGAAACATTTCCGGTAACCAAATCCTCACTTCATATATATCAATATTTGTCTCCGGACCATTCCGGAACTCCTCGCAACGTCCGGGATCTCATCCGGGACTCCAAACAACCTTCGGTAACCACGTACACTATTTCCCTGTAACACTAGCGTCATCGAACCATAAGTTTGTAGACCCTACGGGTTCGGGAGACACGTAGACATGACCGAGACACCTCTCCGGTCAATAACCAACAGCGGGATCTGGATACCCATGTTGATTCCCACATGCTCCATGATGATCTCATCGGATGAACCACGATGTCGGGGATTCAATCAATCCCGTATGCAATTCCCTTTGTCTATCGGTATGATACTTGCCCGAGATTCGATCGTCGGTATCCCTATACCTTGTTCAATCTCGTTACCGGCAAGTCTCTTTACTCGTTCCGTAACACATCATCCCGTGGCTAACTACTTAGTCACATTGAGCTCATTATGATGATGTCTTATCGAGTGGGCCCAGAGATACCTCTCCGTCACACGAAGTGACAAATCCCAGTCTCAGTTCGTGCCAACCCAACAGACACTTTCGGAGATACCCGTAGTGCACCTTTATAGCCACCCAGTTACGTTGTGACGTTTGGCACACCCAGAGCATTCCTACGGTATCCGGGAGTTGCACAATCTCATGGTCTAAGGAAACGATACTTGACATTGAAAAGCTTTAGCAAACGAGCTACACGATCTTGTGCTATGCTTAGGATTGGGTCTTGTCCATCACATCATTCTCCTAATGATGTGATCCCGTTATCAACGGCATCCAATGTCCATGGTCAAGAAACCATGACCATCTATTGATCAACGAGCTAGTCAACTAGAGGCTCACTAGGGACATGTTGTGGTCTATGCATTCACACATGTATTAACACAACTATAGCATGAACAATATGGAGATATCGACGATCGAATCTCGGGCAAGTAACATACCGAAGAACAAAGGGAACATCATACGGGATTAACTGAATCCTTGACATAGAGGTCCGACCGATAAAGATCTTCGTAGAATATGTAAGAACCAATATGGGCATCCAGGTCCCGCTATTGGTTATTGACCGTAGAGGTGTCTCGGTCATGTCTACATAGTTCTCGAACCCGCAGGGTCTGCACACTTAAGGTTCGGTGACGTTTTGGTAGTATAGAGTTATGCATGGTGGTGACCAAAGGTTGTTCGGAGTCCCGGATGAGATCTGGGACGTCACGAGGAGTTCCAGAATGGTCCAAAGGTAAAGATTGATATATACGAAGTCCTATTTTGGTTGCCGGAAAAGTTTCGGGCTTATCGGTAGTGTACCGGGAGTGCCGGTAGTGTACCGGGAGACCATCGGGAGGGGTATTTCGACCCAAAAGGATACATGGGCTGCGGGAGAGTAAATACCAGACCTTTGTGGGCTGGTGGAAGTCCCACACAAGGCCCATGCAGATTGGAAGAAAAGCCCAAAGAGAAAAAGGTGGAAAAAGGCAAAAAAGGCAAAAATAAGGAGGAGTCCTAGTCCTACTAGGATTGGAGGAGGAATCCTCCTCCAATCCCACTAGGTTCAGCCGACCAAAGGGCTGCCTCTTTGGCAGCCAAGCCTCCTCGTCCTCTCCTCCTATATATACTAGAGGATTTTAGGGTTTTGGCACAGAATTTTCAGCCACATGCTGCCCGTTCCTCTAGTGCATAGTTTCTCCTCTAGATCGGATTTCTGCAGTGCTTAGGCAAAGCCCTGCCAGAATAGCTCCACCACCATCTCCGGAGCACCTTCACGCTGCTGGAGAACTCTTCTACCTCTCCGCTCCCTCTTGCTGGATCAAGAAGGTGGAGATCGTCATCGAGCTGTACGTGTGCTGAACGAGGAGGTGCCGTCCGTTCGGCGCTAGATCGGAAGGACCGTGATCAAGATCGCAAGACGGATCGTGATGAGTTCGTGGGACGGATCGTGATGAGTTCGCGGAACGGATCGTGATGAGTTCGTGGGACGGATCGTGATGAGATCGCGGGACGGATCGTGATGAGTTCGCGGGACGGATCGTGATGAGTTCGTGGGACGGATCTTGATGAGTTTGCGGGACGGATCATGACGAGATCGTGGGACGGATCGTGATGAGTTCGCGGGACGGATCGTGATTGGATCGCGGGACGGATCGTGATGAGATCGCGGGACGCTCGGCGATTTGGATCGCGAAGACGTTCGACTACACCAACCGCGTTTCTTAACGCTTCCCGCTTAGGGATCTACAAGGGTACGTAGATCCACTCTCCCTCTCGTAGATGCTCATCAGCATGGATAGATCTTGCGTGTGCGTAGGAAATTTTTTGTTTCCCATGCAACATTCCCCAAAAGTGGTATCAGAGCCAGGTTTATGTGTAGATGAGATCTCGAGTAGAACACAAAAGGTTTGTGGGCGTTGATGCTTAGATTGCTTCCTCCCTTGGTTGGATTTTAGTTCAGAGGTATTGTGAGATGAAGCGGCGTGGAACAACATTACTCGTACGCTTACGATAGACCGGCTCCCTCGACCGCAACTTGTTGCATAGAGGGCTTGCGGGTGCCAGTTTCTCTCACTTTAGTTGGATCGGATTCGACAAAGGCGGTCCTTGAGAAGGTTAAAAAGCAACTAGTATATCACCGTTGTGGTTTTTGCGTAGATGAGAATTGTTCTTGCTAGATACCCGTAGCAGCCACGTAAAACATGCAACAACAATTAGAGGACGTCTAACTTGTTTTTGCAGGGTATGTTGTGATGTGATATGGCCAATTACATGATGTGATATATGTGATGTAGATTATCACGACTTGCATGTCGATGAGTACGGCAACCGGCAGGAGCCATAGGGTTGTCTTTAATTATTGTATGACCTCCGTGTCAATCATTAAGCGCTATGTAATGCTTTACTTTATCGCTAAACGGTAGCAATAGTAGTAGAAGCATGTTGGGCGTGACAACCCTGATGGCGACACATTGATGGAGATCAAGATGATGAAGATCATGGTGTCATGCCGGTGACGATGGAGATCATGCCGGTGCTTTCTAGATGGAGATCAAAAGCACAAGTTCATGGCCATATCATGTCACTTATGATTTGCATGTGATGTTAATCCTTTTATGCCCCTTGTTTTGCTTAGGACGATGGTAGCATTATAAGGTGATCCCTCACTTAATTTCAAGATAAATTGTGTTCTCCCCAAGTGTGCACCCTTGCGAAAGTTCGTCGTGTTGAGACACCACGTGATGCTCGGGTGTGATAGACTCTACGTTCACATACAATGGGTGCAAGCCAGTGTTGCACATGCAGAACACTCGGGTTAAACTTGACGAGCCTAGCATGTACAGACATGGCCTCGGAACACAAGAGACCGAAAGGTCGAACATGAGTCATATAGTAGATATGATCAACATGATGATGTTCACATTGAAACCACCTCAACTCATGTGATGATCGGACTTGAGTTGGTGAATTTGGATCATGTTTCACTCGAATGACCAGAGGGATGTCAATTTGAGTGGGAGTTCTTAAGTAATATGATTAATTGAACTCATTATCATGAACATAGTCAGTAGTGACTTTGCAAAATTATGTTATAGATTACTAGCTCATGTTGTAGCTTCCTTGAATTTTTATATGTTCCTAGAGAAATAGAGTTGAAAGATGATGGTAGCAATATTGTGGACTGGGTCCGTGATCTAAGGATTGTCCTCATTGCTGCACAGAAGGCTTATGTCCTTAATGCACCGCTCGGTGCACCAACCCCTCTAGCGTCGTCTGTAGATATTGTGAACATCTGACAGGCACGTTCTGATGACTACTTGATAGTTTAGTGCATCTTGCATTACAGCTTACAATTGAGGCTCCAAAACATTTTGAACGTCACGGAACATATGATATGTTCTAAGAGCTGAAATTAGGATCTCAGGCTCGTGCCCGTGTTGCGAGATATGAGATCTCCGACAAGATTCTTTGCCTGCAAGATGAAAGAGAATAGCTCAATCGTTGAGCATGTGCTCAGATTGTCTGGGTGTTGCAATCGCTTGAATCGAGTGGGAGTTGATCTTCCAGATAAGATAGTGATTGATATTGTTCTCCAAGTCACTGTCACTAAGCTACTAGAACTTGGTGATGAACTATAAACGCCAGGGATAGAAATAATGATCCCTGAGCTGTTCGTGATGTTTGACACCGCGAAGGTAGAAATCAAGAAGGAGCATCAAGTGTTGATGGTTAGTAAAACCACTAGTTTCGAGAAGGGCAAGGGCAAGGAGGGAAACTTCATGGATAGCAAGTCAGTTGTTGCTCCGGTGAAGCAACCCAAAGTTGAACCCAAACCCGAGACTAAGTGCTTCGATTATGAGGAGAGCGGTCAATGAAGCGGAACAACCCTAGATACTTGGTAGATAAGAAGGCTGGCAACATCGACAGAAGTATATTTGATATATGTGTTATTGATGTGTACCTTGCTAGTACTCCTAGTAGCATCTGGGTATTGGATACTGGTTCGGTTGCTAAATGTTAGTAACTCGAAATAAAAGCTACAGAATAAACGGAGAACTAGCTAAGGGTGAGGTGACGATGTGTGTTGGAAATGTTTCTAAGGTTGATGTGATCAACATCGCACGCTCTATCTACCTCCAGGATTAGTGACAAACCTAAATAAATGTTATTTGGTGTTTTGCATTGAGCATGAACGTGATTGGATCGTGTTTATTGCAACACGGTTATTCATTTAAGTTAGAGAATAATGGTTATTCTGTTTACATGAATAATACCTTCAATGGTCAAGCACCCAGTGAGAATGGTTTGTTGAATCTTGATCGTAGTAATACACATGTTCATAACATTGATGCCAAAAGATACAAAGTTAATAATAATAGTACCACATACTTGTGGCACTGCCGCTAAATGTCATATTGGTATAAAACGCATGAAGAAACTCCATGCTGATGGATCTTTGGACTCATTCGATTTCGAATCGGTTGAGACATGCGAACCATGCCTCTTGGTCAAGATGACTAAGGACCCCGTTTTCTGGTTTGATGGAGCGGGCAAGTGACTTATTGGAAATCATACATGTTGATGTATGCAATCCAATGAGTCTTATAGCGTGCGGTGGATATCGTTATTTTCTTACCTTCACTGACGATTTGAGTAGATATAGTGTATATTTGCTTAATGAAACACAAGTCTGAATCGTTTGAAAGGTTCAAGCAAATTCAGAGTGAAGTTTAAGATCATCGTGACAAGAAGATAAAAATATGTCTACGATATGATCGTCGAGATGAATATCTGAGTTGCGAGTTTGGCATACATCTTTAGACAATGTGAAAATGGTTTCACAACTCACGCCACCTGGAACACCATAGTGTGATGGTGTGTCTGAATGTCATAGTCGTGCTCTATTGGATATGGTGCATGCTATGATGTCTCTTATCATTTTGTTACTATAATTTTGGGGTTATGCATTAGAGACAACTACATTCACTTTAAATAGGGCACCATCTAAATCCGTTGAGATGACACCGTGTGAATTATGGTTTGATAGAAACCTAAGCTGTCATTTCTTAATGTTTGGGGATGCAACGCTTGTGTGGAAAATGTTTTCACCTAATGAGCTCGAACCCAAAGAGGACAAATGCATCTTCATAGAATACCCTAAGAACAGTTGGGTGAACCTTCTATCTCAGATCCAAGCATAAAAATTTTGTTGCTAAAACTGGGTCCTTCTCGAGAAAAAGTTTCTCTCGAAAGAATTGAGTGGGAGGAAGATAGAACTTGATGAGGTTATTGAACCTTTGTTTCAACGAGAGAGTAGCGCAGCACAGGAAGATGTTTCTGTGAAGCCTACGTTAGTTGAAGAGGAAGTTAATGATGATGATCATGAAGCTTCGAATCAAGTTACTATCGAACCTCGTAGGTCGACAAGGATGTGTATTGCTCCTAAGTGGTGCGGCAACCCTGTCTTAGAGGTTAAGTTGTTGGACAACAATGAACCTACGAACTATGGAGAAGCGATGATGGGTCCGGAAACCAACAAATGGTTAGAGGCCATGAAATCCGAGAAAGGATCCATGTATGAAAACCAAGTATGGACTTTGGTGGACTTGATCGTTGGACGGCAGGTCGTCAAGTACAAATGGATCTTTGAAATGAAGACAGACGCTGATGGTAAATGTCACCATTTGTAAAGCTTGACTTGTTGCAACGAAGTTTATGACAAGTTCAAGGAGTTGACTGCGATGAGACTTTCTCACTCGTAGAGATGCTAAAGTCTGTTGAAATTATGTTAGCAGTTGCTGCGTTTTCAATTATGAAATCTGGCAGATGGATGTCAAAACATCGTTTCCTTAACGGTTTACTTGAGGAAAGGTTGTATGTGACACAACCAGAAGGTTTTGTCAGTCCTAAGGATGCTAAAATGTGTGCAAGCTTCAGTGATCCTTTTATAGACTGAAGCAAGCATCTCGGAGTTGGAATGTACACTTTGATGAGGCGATCAAAGTTTTTGAGTCTATACAAAGTTTATGAGAAACTTGTATTTGCAATAAAGTGAGTGGGAGCACCATAGAGTTTCTGATAAGTATATGTGGATGACATATTGCTATTCGGAAATAATATGGAATTTCTAGAAAGCATAAACGGTTGTTTGAAAAGTGATTTTCAAAGGAAGACCTTAATAAAGCTACCTAATTGTTGAGCATCAAGATCTATAAAGATAGATCAAGATGTTTGATAAGATTTTTAATGAGTGAGACTCAAAGCTTGACCATGGCCACCTAAGTGTTCTCCCCTGCTTTGTAAGGTGTGAAGTTGAGTGAGACTCAAAGCTCGACCATGGCAGAAGAAAGAGAAAGGACGAATGTCGTCCCCTGTGCCTTAGCCAAGGCTCTGTATAGTATGCCATGCTGTGTACCGCACCTGTGTGTGCCTTGCCATGAGTCCGTCAAGGGGTACAAGAGTGATCCAGGAGTGGATCACTGGACAGCGGTCAAGATTATCCTTAGTAACTAAAAGACTAAGGAGACGTTTCTCGATTATGGAGGTGATAAAGGGTTCGTCGTAAAGAGTTACGTCGATGCAAGCTTTAACACCAATCCGGATGACTCGTAGTAGCAATCTGGATACGTATAGTGGAGCATCCATTTGGAATAGTACCAAGTGGAGTGTGGTAGCAGTGTTTACAGTTTGACATCGAGATTTGCAAAGTACACACGGATCTGAATGTCGTAGACCCGTTGACTATAAGACCTCTCTCACATGCAAAGCATGATCGAGCCCTAGAACTCATTGGGTGTTAGATTCATAACAATGCAAATCACATGGTGATGTGAACTAGATTATTGACTCTAGTGCAAGTGGGAGACTGCTGGAAATATGCCCTAGAGGCAATAATAAATTAGTTATTATCATATTTCCTTGCTCATGATAATCGTTTACTATCCATGCTATAATTGTATTGATCAGAGACTTAGATGCATGTGTGGATACATAGACAAAACCATGTCCCTAGTATGCCTCTAATAGACTAGCTCATTGATCAAAGATGGTTAAGGTTTCCTAGCCATGGACATGAGATGTCATTTGATAAACGGGATCACATCATTAGGAGAATGGTGTGATGGACAAGACCCAAACTACAAACGTAGCATATGATCGTGTCAGTTTATTGCTACTATTTTCTGTATGTCAAGTATATGTTCCTATGACCATGAGATCATGCAACTCACGGACATCGGAGGAGTGCCTTGTGTGTATCAAATGTTGCAACGTAACTGGGTGACTATAAAGGTGCTCTACAGGTATCTCCGAGGGTGTCTATTGAGTTGGCATGGATCAAGACTGGGATTTGTTACTCCGTGTGACGGAGAGGTATCTCAGGGCCCACTTGGTAATACAACATCACAATAAGACTTGCAAGCAATGTGACTAAGTGTTAGTCACGGGATCTTTTATTACGGAACGAGTAAAGAGACTTGCCGGTAACGAGGTTGAACTAGGTATGGAGATACCGACGATCGAATCTTGGGCAAGTAACATACCGAAGAACAAAGGGAACATCATACGGGATTAACTGAATCCTTGACATAGAGGTTCGACCGATAAAGATCTTCGTAGAATATGTAGGAACCAATATGGGCATCTAGGTCCCGCTATTGGTTATTGACCGTAGAGTTGTCTCAGTCATGTCTACATAGTTCTCGAACCCACAGGGTCTGCACACTTAAGGTTTGGTGACGTTTCGGTAGTATAGAGTTATACATGGTGGTGACCGAAGGTTGTTCGGAGTCCCGGGTGAGATCCCGGACATCACGAGGAGCTCCGGAATGGTCCATAGGTAAAGATTGATATATATGAAGTCCTATTTTGGTCGCCGGAAAAGTTTCGGGCTTATCGGTAATGTACCGGGAGTGCCGGTAGTGTACCGGGAGACCATCGGGAGGGGTATTTCGACCCAAGAGGCTACATGGGCTATGGGAGAGTAAATACCATCCCTTTGTGGGCTGGTGGAAGTCCCACACAAGGCCCATGTGGCTGGGAAGAAAATCCCAAAGAGAAAAAGGTGGAAAAAGGCAAAAAAGGCAAAAATAAGGAGGAGTCCTAGTCCTACTAGGATTGGAGGAGGAATCCTCCAATCCCACTAGGTTCGGCCGACCCAAGGGATGCCTATTTGGCAGCCAAGCCTCCTCCTCCTCTCCTCCTATATATACTAGAGGATTTTAGGGTTTTGGCACAGAATTTTCAGCCATGTGCTGCCCGTTCCTCTAGTACATAGTTTCTCCTCTAGATCGGATTTCTGCAATGCTTGGGCGAAGCCCTGCCGGAATAGCTCCACCACCATCTTAGGAGCACCGTCATGCTGCCGGAGAACTATTCTACCTCTCCGCTCCCTCTTGCTGGATCAAGAAGGCGGAGATCGTCATCGAGTTGTACGTGTGCTGAACGCGGAGGTGTCGTCCGTTCGGCGCTAGATCGAAAGGACCGTGATCAAGATCGCGAGACGGATCATGTTGAGTTCGCGGGACGGATCGTGATGAGTTCGCGGGACGGATCGTGATGAGTTCGCGGGACAGATCGTGACGAGATCGCGGGACGGATCATGATGAGTTCGCGGGACGGATCGTGACGAGATCGCGGGACGGATCGTGATGAGTTCGCGGGACGGATCGTGATGAGTTCACGGGACGGATCGTGATGAGTTTGCGGGACGGATCGTGATGAATTCACGGGACAGATCGTGATTGGATCGCGGGACGAATAGTGATGAGATTGCGGGACGCTCAGCGATTTGGATCGTGAAGACGTTCGACTACACCAACCGCGTTTCTTAATGCTTCCCGCTTAGCAATCTACAAGGGTACGTGGATCCACTCTCCCTCTCATAGATGCTCATCACCATGGATAGATCTTGCGTGTGCGTAGGAAATTTTTTGTTTCCCATGCAACGTTCCCCAACAGATATCAGTGAGACGATCAAAAGTTTGCTAAACATTTTTATTGTCGAGTCTCTTGAAGCGGTTGAAGAGATTGCGAAGAACATCAACACGAGAGTCACATTGAGTGGAAACACCTTCGTTGACTTTGGACAGTCTATCCCAGATAAGCTTAGCAGACTCCAAAGCACTCACTCTTCCATACTGACATTTGCTCAGATGGCCATAGATGATATTCTTTGCTTGAGAGTCGAGTTTCTTGAACTTCTTCATATCAGCAGCAGTAACAGTCGGAGAAGTGCAGGGAACACCATTTTTCACAACGTACTAGAGATCGTTGTCAATAGCTTCAAGATGCATGCGCATCTTGTTCTTCTAGTATGGGTAATCCGTCCCATCGAAGGTAGGACAGCCTGCGGAAACCTTGATCATACCTGCAGTCGACATAACTAGAACTCTAGGCGATTAAACCAAAATCACACATAACAAGGGAGTACCTTGCTCTGATACCAATTGAAAGTGCGTTATATCGACTAAAGGGGGGGTGAATAGGCTATTTTTACAAATTCATCACTTGAGGAATTTGAAATGTGATGACTAACTAGCAACGGAATGAGTAATCAAGAGCATGAGAAATATAGCAGTAGCATAGTCATCATGATGAAATAAAGCATGCACAGATTACAGGTAGCGTGATACAGGATAAGCAGGTGAAGAACAAGGTAACTTGAAGAGTTTGAGGTGAGGAAATTGTGAAAGTCTTCAGTCAAATTCTTCAAACAGTAACGATCAATTTCATCAACAAGTATACGAGGAAATAGAGGGGTTGAGGAAATAGAACCAGGTAACTCGATGAAGACAATGGTTTGATGACCCAGTTCCAACTGCTGTGACAGTTGTATGTCTGGTTTGGAGCAGCCTGGTATTTAAACCAGAGGACACACAGTCCTTACCGTATTCCTTGAGCTAAGGTCACAAAGTCCTCGCCCAACACTCATGGTAAGTCTTTAGGGTAGACTTCCAAAACCCTCACAAACTGGTCACCCGACGATCCACAGTTGACTGTTGGATGCTCTAGACCAAGGTCACTCCGTGATCCCCAATTGACTGCAGGATGCATTAGACCATGACGCCTAACCGTCTGGAAGATACACAGTCTTCAAAGGTAACAAGCGTCGTTCCACACAAGAACAATCTCTTCAGTGATGCTCAATCACTTTGGGTTTGGTGGTTGGATTTGGGGTTTTCCTCATTGATGATTTTCTCTCAAAGTCTTCGGAGGATGGGTTGCTCTCAAATGACAAGTGTCAGTTCTCTCTCGGAGCAGCCAACCAACTAGTGGTTGTGGGGGTGGGTATTTATAGCCAGGGTGCAACCTGACATGATAAGACATAAATGCCCCTAATGATATGACCGTTATGTGGATAAGATGATTGGGGACAGTTGGCACTAAGCACAGCAACGGTCAGAATTTTGAACTATGAAAGTCCTCGGGCTTATCATGTTCCTCACTTGTAGGCAATTCGCACTAGCGAAATCCTAACTCCTCAGTCAGATCAATTTCCTCAGAGACCAGAAGAGCTTTGTCTCTGTCACTGAAGAACTTGACTGGACCGCAAGAGATTTCCAAAAGGCTTCACTCGAAGGATTGGATAGGTTGAGGCTTTTGAGTTAAGCATCAGTTGGAAATTTTCCTTAGTATTACCTCGGCCCCCTTTAACAGTATGGTGTTTCCTATGACTCAAAGAAAGGAAATGAAACTACAAAAACAAAAGTCTTCACTCTTCATAGTCCTCATTCATATATTCAAGGTCACACCAACTTCTTCATTTTCAAAGTCTTTAGGGAATACCAAAGCCTTCAGCAAAATCTTCACCAAAGTCTTTAGTTGAAGACATACATTTTTAGGGGTCGATAATCTCCGAATATATCAAACTCCTCAACGACTTATAGAGCATCTGTACACTCCCAAACACATTAGTTCCTTAACCTATAAGTCTTCAATACACCAAAATCGCTAAGGGGCACTAGATGCACTTACAAAAACCAAGGTATCAATCCAATAGGAGTAACAAGCAAGTCACCAATGGGTGCACTTACACAAATAATCAAACTCTTGCACCCAACGCTATAAAGGGGTTGTCAATCCCTTCACGGTTATTTGCAAGGATTTGACCCGATAGAGATAGATGTAATGAGTGCGGAAAGTAAAAGGTAAATAAATTGCAGCAAGTATAGATATGAAAATATATGATGGGAAATAGACCCGGGGGCCATAGGTTTCACTAGAGGCTTCTCTCTTGAAGGAAAATATCATGGTGGGTAAAAAAATTACTGTCAAGCAATTGATAGAAAAGCGAATAATCGTGTAGTTATCTAAGGCAATGATCATGAATATAGGCATCACATCTGTATCAAGTAGACCGAAACGATTCTGCATCTACTACTATTACTCCACACATCGACCGACTCCTGCCTGCATCTAGAGTATTAAGTTCATGAAGAACAGGGTAACACATTAAGAAAGATGACATGATATAGAGGGATAAACTCAAGCAATATGATGCAAACCCCATCTTGTTACCCTTGATGGCAACAATACAATACGTGCCTCTCTACCCCTACTATGTCACTGGGTGAGGACATCGCAAGATTGAACCCAAAACCAAGCACTTCTCCCATTGCAAGATTACCAATCTAGTTGGCCAAACCAAACAAATAACTCGAAGAGACTTGCAAGGATATGAAATCATGCATATAAGAAATCAAAGGATATTCAAATAATATTCATGGATAATCTGAACATAAACCCACAATTCATCGGATCTTGACGGACACACCACAAAAGAGGATTACATCGGATAGATCTCCATAAAGATTAGGAAGAACATGGTATTGAAGATCAAAGAGAGAGAAGAAGCCATCTAGATACTATTCATGGACTCGTAGGTCTGTGGTGGACTACTCACGCATCATTGGAGGGGCAATGGAGTTGATGTAGATGCCCTCCGTGACCGAAACCCCTTCCGACAGATTACCGGAAAAGGCTCCAAGATTGGATCTCTCGGGAACGGAGGCTTCCGGCGGCGAAAAAGTATTTGCGTGGCTCTTTTTGATGTTGCGGGAATATTTGGGTATTTATAGGCCAAATAATAGGGTTAGGAGACCTACCAGGAGGCGACAAGCCTGCTAGGCATGGCCAGGGGGCCTAGAAAAATTCCTTCCGTGGATTTTATTCCGTTTGGACTCCGTTTAATATTCCATATATGCAAAACTCAAAAACAAGGAAAAAACAAAAACTGGCACTTGGCTCTAGATTAATAGGTTAGTCCCAAAAATAATATAAAATAGCATATTAATGCATATAAAACATCTAGAACAGATAATATAATAGCATGCCATCATCAAAAATTATAGATACGTTGGAGACGTATCAGTGTGCAAGTTCAAGACAAGCATCACGAAGAGAGCATGCTTGAAGGTTGCCGTCCATTGTGGTGTCAATGGACTTATGAAGATGTGCCGAAGAGTGGCTCACCCATAGTGGAGTATGGGGGAGCAATCAACTAGTCTTCATCGAGCCAACGCAATCAAGAAAGGTGGTCCAACTTGAGGAAGTCAAGATCGTCATCATCTAGCTCAAGTGGACTATGTGCAAGGTATAGGTTTGCCCTTGATAGGTTTTCTATTCTACCGGTCACATGGTGGTAGTTTGGAGACCGGGTTATAGGATCGATTGTTGTACTATCAAGGGGGGCTCTGAAGTGAGTAGCTCGATCGTATCGTTCATTGAGAGATCAAACCGTTTTCATACTTGCATCATATTTCTTGGTTCTTGTTTGGTGTTTCTCTTTGTGAGTTTTAAAGCTTATGGCCATCCTCATGACAAGCTCGAGTTCATCAAAAACGGAGTTCATATGCATCTTCTATGATGTTTACGATGTTGGATTTTATGTCGGTGGTTCTTTGATGGATGTTTCACTCCTCTATGTCATAGGCATACTCCCCCTGTTGTTTGGGTAGTTTTTTTTGTCATCTATCCAACAAGCTTGAGTTTGTTCAATTCAGAGCTCATTTGCAGAAGTTATGGAAGTTCTGTTGTTCCTGCATTCATCTGTTTCCTTTGTTCTAGTCCTGAAGGTACCAAGCGGTTGTACCATGCTGGCAAGCGATAGTACCTATGAGCGGTAGTACCGCCTGCCACTACCGCTCTACTACTGCCTAACCTTCTGGACCCCGAAGAAGTCTCTCAACAGATATAGTGGCGCCAGTAGGGCGAGCCACTACCGCTTATAAGTGGTAGTACCACTCTTGCGGACGGTAGTACCGCTTCCATGGTACTGCCTCTGTACCTATCTCCGCCTTGCGTCCACGGGCCGTGTACTACAACCCCAGCGGTAGTACTGCTAGGGCAAGCGGTAGTACTGCTTTGGCGACACTACCGGCTCGTAGCCTTGTGCGATTGCACTTTGTAGTAGGTACAACCGCCCAAGCGGTAGTACCGCTCCCATGAGTGGTAGTACTGCTTGTGTGCGAGCTGAGAGGATAACGGTTAGATTTTTTCCCACCTATAAAAGGGGGTCTTCATCCCCAATGTATCTAATCTCTTTAGCTCGTGTTCTTCCCCCATTGTTAACTTTCTTCAAGCTTGCTATCTTTCAATCCCTCCAATGATTCTTGGTAGTTTTTTAGGGAAAATAGAGAGGAGATCTAGATCTACATTTCACCAATCACTTTCTCCTCTATGTGAGGGGAACCCCTTGGATATAGATCTTGGAGTTCTTAGTGAGATCCTTGTTCTTCATGTCATATTCCTCCATAGTTTTGTTGTTGTGTTGGGATTTGGGAGTGAGGGACTTGACCACTTCGTGTGTTCTTGCCATTGCATTAGTTGCATCGGTTTGAGTTCTCCACGGTGATACGTGGAAGTAAAGTTTGAGAAGCTTATTACTCTTTGGTGTTTGGGCACCCTAGAGCTTGTGCCTCTTGGGTGCTTTGGCGCCCTAGACGGTTGGTGGTGCCTTGGAGCTCAATCATTATGGTGTAAAGCTCCAGGCAAGCATCGGGGTCTCCAATTAGGTTGTGGAGATTTCCCTAAGCAATTTGTACGGGTTCCAGTGACCGCCCCCAAGGGTTGCCAAAGTGTATGGGTTCGGTGAATGCCCCCAAGGGTTGCCATTTGTTCGGGTTCAGTGACCGCCCTCAAGGGTCCCTTAGTGGAATCATGACATCTTGCATTGTGCGAGGGAGTGGGGAGATTACGGTGGCCCTAGTGGCTTCTTGGGGAGCATTGTGCCTCCACACCTCTCCAAACGGAGATTAGCATCCGCAAGGGTATGAACTTCATGGTACATTGTCGTCTCCACGTGCCTCGGTTATCTCTTACCCGAACCCTTTACTTATGCACTTTACTTTGTGATAGCCATATTGTTTCATGTTATATATCTTGCTATCACTTAGTTGTTTATTTTGTTTAGCATAAGTTGTTGGTGCACATAGGTGGTCCTAGTTGTTTTAGGTGTTGTGCTTGACAAATTAAACGCTAGTTTTATTCCGCATTTGTTCAAGCCTAAACCATAACTATTTTAAATCGCCTATTCACCCCCCTCTAGGTGACATCCACGTCCTTTCAAAATAAAATAACTACATATAGGCACCACGTTCGGATATCAATAGATTGTTAACCCAACAACATCTATAGCTAATACTCGGTCCCAAGAACGTTATCCAGCATGCATCTCAAAATATCAAGGTAAAATAGAGTATTTTATTAAATATGATGACATGATGTTGATAATATATTATCTACACTCTGCGTTTAAAGGACAACCACTCAATTGTTTTTCTACATACTTTACTGTAATCATAGTGGGAAGTAACTTAAATTAGTGTCATGAATATGACACTAGTCTATGTTATTATCTTCATAATGTAAAGTAATACATAGACTATTGTATTTATCAAATTTTAAATTCATCTTGCTTTGTTTTGCGTTATATTATAGCAACTATGTTACTTTAAACATCCCATTTATCATTAACTATACGCCACATAAACAAACTTGTCTTAAAATACATTATGTAACTAGCTAAGTTACTCTCACTATGACCACCCTTACTGGTGTGTGCACACACCAAAAAAACATTGTTGGTGTCTGCTCCATGTGTGTGGGCGTGGCCGGGCCAACCCATAAGTTGAGCAGACAGTGCGACCGCCCTAGGTCCCGAAAGGAGGAGGTGCCCATTAGGTTGAAAGATTGTTGAATACGTAAATAAAGCCTCAAATTATAAAAGCACGGGTTCACACCACATACATATCAAGTTGAAACTATTTATAAATATTATTAGCAAAGCTACTTTAATTATGCTCTAGTCTATTTGTGATGGATCTCCCACATGTGGTCATGACATCTATGTTAAACCATATTTCTATGTTTAATTTACCGTGCATTTTTTATTTGACAAACCGGAAGGAACCCAACTCTTGTATGCACCACATCAAACCAAACACATTCTAGACAAGCATATTAAACCAAATTGTATACATGCACAAACAGAAACAACATCATTTTAATATTTTCGATTATTTGAATAACAAGTTTACTTTCAATACAAGTTCAAAGCAATCACATTTTGTCAACTTGTTACGTGAATCCAACTTGCAACACACATTACTGTACTCTAGAAATTTCCACAGATATGCTCAGCTAATATTATTGGAAACCACCATTAAGATGTGTACGCTTCAGAAATCTCTACCATGATTTTTAATAATATTAAAATACACATGACACGCATATGCAAATATATATGTACAGAGTATATAGTTTATGTAAATTTCAAAAACTAAATCAAAGACAACTTCTATTACATCATACATAATAAATTTGATAGAAGAGTTTTTTATGGTATACATTACATTGTCAAAAAACATAATGACTATTATATAACAAAATTGTTATGTGTTTAAATATGGTAGCTAAGTTATAAAATTTATACTCCATCCGTCCCAAAGAGCTTGTCACAGAAATGAATAAACATGAATGTATTTAGAACTAAAAATATGTCTAGATATATCCATTTTTGCGGCATATAAATCCGGACAGATGGAGTACACATTAAGGTTGTAGTGGAGTAGAATTAGTTTAAATAACTACAACAGTTCAATATAAAAATTATTTAGTTCATGTTGTGAACTTTTAAGTGGCTGACCGCACAATTGATTTGAGAATCGTCTCAAGAGTTCCGCCTCCGCCCCTTTTCCTCTCTCTCTCTCTCTCTCTCTCTCTCTCTCTCTCTCTCTCTCTCTCTCTGGCGGCTTCGGTGCACAATAGGAAGATGGATTAGGTGGTCGGCTCCTCCTTGTACATAGTAGTGGTAGATGGAGTCATATTCTTGCCTTTGTGCTGTTTGGAGCATGCTGTTATCTTGCTCTCCACCGGCGCGTGTGATCCGTGTTCAGTGGTCGTCAGCTGCATCTCAAGTTTGCTGTCCATGGACGGTGGTGGCAAGAAGCAGATTCAGTATGAGCTCCTTCCCTCTAATAAGCTCGTGGTCTTCACTAATCTGGAGGAGGGCCCTTGTCATCGCTTGTTTCTTCAGGCTACAATGGTTGTAGATGAAGACCCGAGGCGATGCGGAATGCTGATACTTGCGGATCGAGTGGAGCGATGGCGCTGACTATTAGATGTGAGTCTCCATCGACCCTCAACCTCTTCTGGCCCAAATCTTTTCCTCACGGCATGCATGCCAAAAGGCAGGCAAATCCAGTTCCTATTCAAAGGCTATGGTGTGCAGGTGTGGCAGCCATGGCGGCTTTGACGTCCCAATTGGTTTGTCTTCGACGATGCCGAGGTTCAATCTGGGTAGAGACTGCTAAGGACCCGATCACGTTTCTATATTCAATCAAGGATCCTACTTATAAAAGTCAGGGACTATGTTGTATTTTTTTTTCTTCGAGTCCTATTGAAAATTGTACTGCCAAACCGCTCTATTAATGTAGTACAGGGCTTTTCTAGGCCCTTCCAGTGTTAAAAAAAATAGTACATGTTGTTCAAAAATAGAAATGTTTGCAGACAGGCCCTAATGCATTGGCTCATAACTCTAGACCGGAGCTAAGGCAATAGACCAGCTTGACGACACATTGCATTGACAAATAGGCCAAGGAAATGAATTGCATCCTAATGAGGTCTTGTGCTGATCTTTCATATAATGTTATGATATTATTTCTAGTGATTTTGTTTGTTACAACCGTATATAATAAAAATCTGAAAGTCTATGCTCTAATTATTAAGAATTATATCTATAATTTTCTTACTCAAATTTGGTCTATAATAGATTAATAAAATTTGCATATATGTATAGGGTAACTGAACCCAATGTTCAAAAAAACAGAAAGCGTAAACGAAGTGGATGGTCACAACTTAGAGCAATGGACGCTTAAGCGCACTTAAGCGTTTTTTAAATTAGCCCGAATTTGACTATTTTTTAATAATATGCATAGGAATATAGCACATAAGTGAAATCGCATCTAAAATGCATTTCATGCCAAAGTAAATACATATGAGGTTCACACAACAAGCAAATTAACAACTAAAATGCAGTTCAATTCAAATGGACATTACCTTATAAAGATCATGTGGCCAGAATCTGAAGGAAATAGTTCCTAAACATACCCCTAATAATAAGATAAATGGCATATTGCCATTATTGCGCAAGTAGCCAAGCAAAAGTAGTTCAAAAACAACCAAATTCTGGCATTTTTTAAGAAAAACACCTGATCTACTGCTTAGGGCCAAAGCGAAGCGTTTTGCCATCGCAAAATGACCCTAAACAAGAAGGATTACAACTACGAATGCTTCAAAATATTGCCAAAGACACAACTTAAACATGTCATTGTTGCACCATCATAGCTCTCGTCGACAATGAACAACGTCGAGAAAGATCCACCCATTGAAGTGTCTACAAAGACATGTAGAGGAACAAATCTCGTTGAATCGCCACAATGATAGACCGCCATGTACATCAAAGATTGGTAGTCACACCATGCCGAGGGATCGACCCAATCTAGGCAGACATCCAGGCAACTATGGTCAGACCAAGTCGGCAATCCTACTCAAAGGCTACGCACATGGAACCATCGACAGACAACAGAAATAACCAACCATCATCCATAAAGAACAGCAGGAATGAAAACTTCCAAGCTACCCGGCAATATCACCACAAGCATCACTGAGACAGGATTAGAGCCAGATTTCTACTCCCTCCGTAAACTAATATAAGAACATTTAGATCACTACTTTAGTAATCTAAAGGTTCTTATATTACTTTACAAAGGGAGTATTTGAGATGACAACACAGCCGGCATCAAAGTAACGTCGTCACAAGACCAAAATCCACTACACAAAGGGCGATAAGAGAAAGAATCCCCTCCCCACCGCCCAGAGAGACTGCTGTCTATAAAGTTAGAATATATAAACTTAAAACCCCAATGCTAATAAGGTGATCCATTAGGCATTACGACATTGTAGCAACAAATCCGTACATTCAACTCAAAATGTCAAAATGGAGATAAACGTATCAGCTTTTCAGGGAAAAAATGAATAAATACAGTAGGTAAGCTTACACATGATAGAGGAACAAAAAGGCAACTGGATACTCATAACTGGCAGTGTGTACTTTTTACATTGTCCGCATACTTACAGAAGGGGAAGAATGCACACTCCACTCTGCCGCAACTAAATGATACAACAATATGGTGATTTAACTCATTTCACTGCACAAAAGGCTGCTGTCCTAACCTCTAAGGCTCTTGCTCGACTCCAAGGGAGAACTCCCCCAAATAATCGCTATTTACAAAGGATTCCCCGTGCCTTTCTCTCCTCCTAACAGTATGTGTTAACTTAACACCAGGCTAAAACTGTTGGCCACCCAAAATCGCTATCCTTTCAATATCACGACAACGGTCCGTTTCTTTGCAATGTGCGATCAGAATCAGAGGAAAGCTCCTCCTCCAAGGTGCTAAGAAGATCGAGGTACTCGCTGAATACATCATGTGACTGCAAGTGGTTTGCACACATGTCAGAGACACTTGTAAGATTCTTAAACCCTGAAAAACAAGCACAATTTATGATTTGCTAACCTGCAGAGTGATGCTATATGCTTTCCACAACCTCAGATCATGTCGAAAGAGATCCACCAAAACCTGAGGAAAATAAAAAGAATGCATTACAGCAGCAAGGATGACTAATGCAATGAAGGATGTAACCTCGCCTCCTAGGAGGATGTACCGACACTCTACCTTTCCAATGCAATGAAGCTCAAAGGTCCTTTGTGTTTTCTCGAAAAAGGAAAAAAAAAGGACGACTAATTTTGCAAAACCAAACAATTCACCTCCAAACCATCATGCCTCGAAACTCTAATGTTCACTGATAACAGTGCACCAACTAGATTAATATCTGATCTAAGAAACGGATTCTACAACAATTACTCCATCCAGTTAAGTGCAAGTTGTGCGGGAAGTAAATACTAGTGTGCAGTGAAGAACCAGATATATATATATGTTCGGATGCAAACAAAAACTTGAGCCCAGATGCAAAAGCCAATGACAAGGTTACCAAAGAACATCACATTCAAACATTTTAACTAGCACACAAGAATTATTAACCATGTCAAAGCATAGATCTATAGAAGTATTACCTCTGCACGCCTCAATAAAGTTGCTAGCACCACGATCCATTCCTTAAACTTGACAGAACACATATGAGCAAGAAGGAATTCAGCATCTAGCCGACTCTGAAGTGTGTCCATTTGGAGCTGTCATTAGAACATCAATATTACAAGTGAGAACTTCATCATTCAAGAAAAGCAGATGCAAACAAAATAATATATTTTCTATTGTGTGACTTGCAAACTTTCAAACCAACCAAGGGTATTACAAGTGAGAACTTTACCATTCAAGAAAAGCAGATGGAAATCAAATAATATATTTTCTATTGTGTGACTGCAAACTTTCAAACCAACCAAGGGTGTATCGACTATCGAGGTATGTGACGCATCTGCTTGAATCAAGTAAACAGGTGATCTACACAAGATCATCTCAGCTTGTTATTCCTTTTGTATTTTCAATACTGTCAAGTGATATGCTGATTTTCTCGAACAAATCATCTCCCTAGGTACTTGAAAGACATTGATAACATTCAGGTTCTAGCTTTGAGCACAGCACAACTAGCATGAGAAAACTGCAGCAAACACTACTATGATTTTTTCTAAGACTAAGAATGTCAATAACATTTACAATGTGACCAATACCTGGTTGAATTTAAACAAAATAGAGATGGAGAGTTTCACTAGGGCTGTCAAAAAGGTTCAAGCTTGACCAACTGTTTGACAATGTAGGATCGGCTCGAGTTCAGCTCGAGACGCTAACGAGCCAAGTTCAAGCCTGACCTCTGCTCGCAAGCTTTAGAGGCTCGAGCTCAAGAAGTTTGGTAAAGCTGGACAAAACTTGTACTAAGTGGTCCACTTAGAATCCCAAGCCCACCATTCTTCAAACAATGTGTTAAAGCCCGAATGAGGTTTCAATCCAAGAAGTAGATATGGCATCAACTGCCCTAAACTGATTGGCTTTCTCAGTTTGCAATTAAGCACCAGTTCATGAGAATATTCTCCGCAAACAAAAAGGCGTGTGCAAGCCTTTGACGAGTCAAGAGCTCGCCTAGCTTTAGGCTCAGGGTATAAATCAAGCCCGAGCCAAGCCCTTCATTCTGCAGTCAGATAGGCTAGGATTCGTGTCTCAGCCCCGGGTGTATTCACTCGAGCTCTGCTCATTGACAGCCCTAAGTTTTAGATATCAGGACTGCAGATTTTTCAAATATGTAACCTATACAGTACAAGTCCAAATGTTTTTGCAAAGCAAAAATCTAGATAACTAGGTGTCATTCCATTAATGATGATTACATGACCAAGACAAAGGCTCCCAAATTTGCAAAGAAAATTGAAGTCAAAGTAAAATTGAGGTATTGATTCTTGATGGATTGTTAAACAAAAACCTTTTCTCCAATTAGTTCAAGTGCGGATGCAAAATTCTCCAGTCGAGCAGACCCTTGCCTTTCTCGCTGAAGATATTCCTGCATGAAGTTACAGTGAAGTATGATAACAGGTGGCTTTTAAATCAATAAAACTGTTACAATGATGAATGGTGAGAATCTCACCACAAGATCAAATTGAGTCCCTTTGACAAAAGCAACGAGCTTCGAAAGTTCCTTGCCAGACATCAAATAGCTAGCATGGCTCTCCAGAATGTTCATAACAGAGTTAATATGTGGGCTAAGTTCTTTCATTGAGTTACTGTCCAGATAGGGAATAATAACACATAAGTTCTGGTAACAACACCATAACCGTTCAAAAAAACGACGTGACCTTTTAAATAAAGTTAACTAAAAAATGTACCTTTTCAAGTCAGAAGATTGTCTCTTGTATGGTGAACGGAATAGAAGATAGCCCATAAACCTTGGAGATAGTTTTTCAGAGTCTGTATTGGCATTTTCAAAGTCTCTGCCAGACCTTAGCAAGAAGCGTACCTAAGAACATTAATGGCATTCCTTAATTCCACTGGAGACTATAAATATAGGAAATAGACAAGTCATAGCATAAAAAGCATACCAGCTCCCCAGCAAGCTCGTACAGAGATTCATCGAGTGTAGCCTGCAAAGTTACAAACACTTAATTGAGAGCTTGAACATGTGAGACAACTAGCACATAGACCAAAACCACCTTATGATCAAGGTAAAAGAATTACTTGAAGCAAACGGAGTGCACAATACTGACTGACAGCAGGGCCTTCCAGCTTAGCAATGACCTGTAGTCATACAGCATTTTAGGCACTAATTCTTTGCGGAACTAAATGGTAATAATGGTGAAAAATAATCTTTGTTAGTGCATAACTCTGAGCAATACTATCATGCATCAGATATTATTTAACATATCCTAGAAGGGCATACCAGTATGTAGCAAGCAGCAGTCCTGTACCATCTCCGTTGGAAACATTCCTCAAACATCCTACCATGGAAGATCAGTCATATAAGAACACAACAATCATATTTGTTTCAAATGTTAATCAATCATTAACCACTGTTGATGCTACACAGTAGTTTGTTGGTAAACATCGTAAACATTTATTCAGAGTCTGCACTCCCAAGATACAAACGTGGGTGCTGGGCTGGTAACGGTAAACCTTCTGCAAGTATCTATATACACCAATAAGGAATCAATGGTGTTATGAAAAATGACTGCCAATACAAATCAAGCAACATACATATCCTCTAAAAACCTAAGAAAATCCCCGAGCTCTACAAAATTAAGGTCATTCTGACCCCACAATAGACACTAGTCCATGTTAGCGTGATTAACAAGTCAACAGAATCAACATGGATCATTTAGATTCTTGTTGATGGACACCAACTATGGCATATGGGTGTGCAAATCTACACTCTAGCTGATGTAAGACAATTACTAAGAGCAAGAGTTACAACTACATTTAAAAAGGCAGCACACTTACTCTGTGGATCGTCCAGCTGCAGAGAAAAGATCTGCCCAGTGCCGGCCATCAGTTTTCCTAGCAACACTGACTACTACATCCATATATTCAGAAAAATTACGAAGTAGGTCACATGTCTTCTCTAAAAGAGACTTCTTTGGAGATTCACTTTTTTGTGGAAGTTGGTTTTTTGAAGCACTTGGCCTGCAATTAGCAAAGTTACCAATCAGAAAAAGAATTTGATTCATTATTTAAGCAATGATGACATGAAAGCTAGCAACTTAGTGAACACACAATGTAAGTTACAGCATTAAACAGAAATATTATAGTGATGGCCTGATGGATGGCATCCACTTCAAAGAATTTTATTATTAAAAAAAATACACGATGAACTATGACATATTCCATCTTTGTTTCAGCTCCAAATTGCAATATGCAGTAGATTTTACGAGCATAGTGGAAGAGTCAGAATCAAATACCTTGATATATCTGCTTCAAATACCGTAAACAGAAGCCACTCTAAACAGTGAGAGAAGTGAGGTTTCTCTGCTGACAAGTTTGCCAAACGTAAAGCTTCTTCATGTTTGTCTCTCTGTTAAATAAATAGAATGGAAAAGTAATTTTAGAGGCACAAGAAAATGATTTATACCATATTTAATATAAAATAGGAAAGTTGACGCAAGTAGTCCAATAAAGCATCGCTGTAAACATAACTTCATAGTAAAGCCACAAAATTAACCTTCTGAAGACAACAACCCTAGATTGATGTAAGCGAAGTCATCTTTTGTTATGCTTACTTTTAGTATGTCCAAAAGTCCTGCTACACAGTTCAAGCGGGCAAATATCATAATATAACACTCTAAATAAAAAATTAATCCCAGCATTCTTCCTAACGTATCAAACATTTCTGCAAGGAATAGCACAATGGCTCAAATTTGTTAGACCTTAACAACGGCTTACTCCGTGTTATCTCCTTGTTATTTTGGACTCACCAGTGAATCTTTAGAGCAACTCTAGCAGATCCGCTAAAACTCTGTTTCGTAAATTTTGTTTGAGGGGTCCTATAAAATGAATTTGCGGTACGGCGGATGGCACGGCAGAATAGATGCGCTAAAACCATACTGCATATTTAAAACTTCAGTCTGCGCCACGATAGTTCACCACCGAAGTTCATACATACAAACATAAAAACATAGTAGATCAAACTAATCTAGAACTAGTTCATGGCTTGACGTTGAGGTAGTACTCGGTCGCCGACCGGTAGAGAATGTTAGCGAGCTTGTACTCCTCCTTCGCCGCCTCGAGCCATTCGGCAGCGCCATCTTCACCAGCCGCCACCATGTCCTTCACGGCGGTGAGCTCGATCTCCACCTCACGCAACCTCTTGGTGGTTGGCCAAAGTTGGTCACCGAGCTCGAGGAAGCGACCTCATGTGCCCCGGCCGCCACTACGGGAGAGCGCGCCGCGTTCGTGCGCATGCTCGGCTCGACGGCAGGCCGGCTGGAGCTGCCGGCCCACACGTCGTGCCGGGCACGCTTGTGCGGCGGTGACCCATCGCTGCCACCACGCCCGCGAGCTCCCTGCCATGGATCCAGTGGCGGAGCCACCTCCCGGCTACCCGGGGCAGTTGCCCGGGCTCTGCCATGCATTCTTGTTTGAACACTAGCACTTAATGGAGAGCTAAGCATCATTTTGCAAGGGCAAACCACCGGCAGGCAGGAGCGTTGTGGACTTTGCCCCGGCTCACAGGCCAAGCTGGCTCCGCCACTACATGGATCTGCAAGAAATGGATGCGTGCGCGCAGAATCGCTCGCCGGAGAAGTGGGAATGGACGCCAGAGTAGGGATTGCCGCGGAGGGGGTGCGGGAAATGGAGGATGCGAACCCTAAATTGCCCGCTGTCAGGTAAATATAGGCGGAGGTGGAAATATACGGGCCGCATGTACAATTTTTACGGGCCGGGCCATTTTTAGTGGTTCTGTTCGGGCCCGAAAACTCGCAAATCCTGTAAAACGCCTGGAATTATAAGGGCCAGCAAGATTTTAGCGGATCTGCTAGAGTTGCTCTTAGAAAATTATAAAAATGAGTTGCCAAAGAGCGGGATGACCAGAGACATTGATGAATAGCCATGTTAACTTTGCAAATTCATTCAGTAAGACAGCAAGATAACGCAACTTATCCAAGCAAAAATCAATGGTGATAAAGGATTTAGATGACAACGCATAAAAAATTGTTCACAGATCACATTGGATGTGTGTAGCAATGTTTATGCAATCTTCGTCAAACTTTGCCCTTCACATTTCATTTTTGGAGCATAAGTCATGTTTTTTACGGGTTGTGTACTAACACTAATCTGATGTAAGAACTCAAATTTAGATGCACTGCTAGGAGTCCCAAAAGTATATTTGATTAATGTGAGAATCTGAAAAAAAAAATCATTCTTACCAGATTAATGGAGAAGTTTCTGAATATTGCCTTTATTATCTTAAATAAGGTCAACTGATAGAAAACATATACCAAAGAGGAACGATCATTGCTAATTCTACCTGAAGAAGATGCCGTAATAAACAATGCAATATTGTTTGCGCCTTTGGAGAAGGCTCAAAGCATGGGAACTCTGCGGTTGAGAAGGACGTCCTCTGAGAAACACCAACAACTGCACCAACATTTGGCAGGAGACCAAGAGGATACACCTCACGGTCAAATTCAAGCTCTGGATCCAACTACAGAATCAAATAAGACGTGCTTAATTTAGGATAACATCATGAAAAGCTTTTCATTTAAAAGATCGGCATATGAAAATATTACAGCTTATATTAACAGATTTACCCAAAAAATATAACATTTCACAGAAAGTAGGTGGAAAACTCCAAGCAGATATCAAAACCATTGCAAGATCTTAAGAAGTAAGATCAGTACCTGTAGAAAATCCTCTTGCCTAAAAGGATTTGCTCCATGTGATGGGTACCATACCTGAAACAAAGCAGTTTCTGCATTAAAAGGATAGCAAGCAAAATTTTGGAAAGAGAAAAACATCTATGACTCAAAAATACATGTGCATAATAGAGAGAATATGTATTAAAGAATACCACTAAAACCGACCTGCATCCCTTGATGGCCATAGTCAAGCCATGAAACCTCTTTGATAAGATTACCCTTCTCTTCCTTCTGAGAACTGACGACCCAGAAGAGTTCAACTGAATTTGTAAGTGCTTGTTCATGTCCATCATCCATGTCCAGCACAGAAAGTTCCCCATTCACCCGCAAGATCAGACATCTGATATATTGCAAGCCAAATAAGAATCAAGGAGAATAGGACCAGGTGACATCTGGATTAAAATATACCTTGAAGGTTGTTGGGACGACAGGTTAGAAGATCCATTTGTATCTTGCTTCAGCACACCTTCATCAGTTGGTTCAGGAATCAAGCGCATTGAAACAGGTGGGCTCTTTGGACTCATAATTGAAAGTTCTCGAACTGTTGAAAGCTGTTTAATCACAGAGAAATGCACGTTATAGGGCAGAAGCTAACAAAAGAATCTACATTGAGGATGCAAAATTCTCACGTCACCTGTAAAACTGGACTACTGGCAGGTGACAATTCTCCCGAGATCATCACATGGAATATATGCACATCAAATGGACTGTACGTAACAAGAATGTAATCCTGAAAGACATCCATGACAATGGGTCTACCAAGCAGTGGTTTCCGGTAAAGTAAGGAGCTATGATCAAGGTGATATCTTGGGAAAAACAGTAGCTCGTACCTAAGACAAATGCAGTGAACATGTCATATAGTTAAATGCTAAATAGCAAGTCATACACATGTGAGAGACAAGTGGTATTTAAATAGGTAACGAAGCACTGAGAATAGAAAATATTAATGATTCTTTTGACATATAGCAACTGTGAGGTTCAGACAGTATCTATGTGAGTTCAAGCACTTGTTCAAAGCATGAAGCTCAGTTCACATATATCTAAACAGCTTCCATGCACAGAAAGTTTCAGACTTGAGACAGTTACCAGATAGCAAAAAATAAGGTAAGAAAGTGAGACTAACGTGTTTGATGATTCGACATAATTGCATACGATGACTATTTTACCCAGCCACAACAAGCCTTTGCATTGAATCTTTTGCTCTTGAGTAACATCCCCAAAAAAACGCCATCTTTTGTTTCGCAAATCATACAGTACTAGGCCACGAGAACCGGCAACTGCCAAGTACATGCCATCGTCGCTTGCAACTACATGCAGAACTGGCCAGTTCTGTGAACTATAGGACACCTGCTTCCAAAAGATAAGTATTATAATGAGCCATACATCAACATATGTTGCGTTTACCTAACAAACAGATCAAAAGATGAAACCGAAGACTTAACTGGAACATTAAGATGTAATATCTTAAGTTCATCAGTATCATCAGGTTGCACTAATAGGATTCGATCTTCACCATAAAGAATCTGGCGAGTATATGTTGTGCTTGAAAGTCCTCTGTTGAGGCAACATTTGGCAAATGAGAAAGCAAGAACCCTTTCTGATAAGCTTTCTTCAACTGCAAATAATTTATATCCATAATCATCCCACTGAATGTGTGACGTTCCACCCATTAGAGGCTCAAATTTTTGGGCATTGGGTTTAACCATTGGAGACAAAGCAGAATTCGATCCGGCTTGACGAAATGTGCACATCAACCGACATCCAGATACAGACCAAACAGTAAGTCCCCTAAATTTCCATCCAACTGCAAAAGCACAATTGTCAGGCGTCCAAGATATACAAGTAACAGGACCTGTATCTTCCACAGAATACCTACAAATTTTTATCCAAGAAAAAAAGAACAGTTATCTCAGCTTCAATAGAATAATAACTGTAAAAAATTGCTGCTAAATCAACCTAGTACACCTCAGTCGCAAATGACAATACAAAATGTTGAAACATTGACATGTCTGGCAAAATGACATGTTCAAGCGTATGCACGAAAAGACAATATTGGCATTAGGTGCTTAACGGATACAATCAGGCACTCACAATTCGCTTGAATTTGCAACACTTTGAGATGACGACATCTAGTAAAGTAACAAAATGTCCCAAAATACCACTAATGTTTCATTACATGCAAGAAGAGTTTCCTAAATCAGTACAAATTTGCAACCAACTGCCAGAAAATTAGGTCGTCAGAACTCAGAACAACCAATGCAACTTGTACTTAACAGCTTAAGAAAAACAAATATCTGTATGAGAGGCTTACCCCCAGTCAAACAAAGAAAGAGTGCGTATATGCCGCGCATTCTCAGCCAGGTCATATAATTCAACAACACCTCTGCTGCACCCGACGGCAAGAATCTGCTGTTCGGAAGCCACAGAAGTACACATTGCATCGCCAGTGTTCAACCATCTGTCTACCCTGATGCCGCTGGTTTGCTTTAATCCCTTCTTGCCGACAGTACAGAGTGCAACCTGACAGTCTGAGTACACAGCAACCAGCAATCTTAGCTTCACCGACAACTCAACATGGACGATAGCAAAATCCCCTGTGCAGCAGGGAGCAGGCCTTGCATTAGAATTTCCTCGCAATCTAGGCGGATCAAACACCAAAGCATCTACAACGGCTGCGGTTTTGTCGGGCGAGCATGCGGAGCAACGAAGCTTGAAGCTGTCCGAGAACTGGCAAGCAACAACAACAACAACACATGCAGCATGCTTAACATAGCAAGTAGGAAGCAAAGATGGCACAAGTACACACTTTGCTTCTATCGGGCGACTTACAAGAAACAAAAGCAGTATGCATTTCCATGTACCTCAGCATTCCAGGACACGACCTGCAAGTGCCCATTGGACAGCCCAAGGAGCATGCTCTTGCTGTCGCACGCAAAATTGCTCCTGTAACATGATACCACACTTGCAAGTTAGCTTCAGGTTCTGGGAATTCAGCATCGCAGTTTTCGGACATGGTAAGGATCAGTTGCCGGATACCGTACGTTATGGAAATGTCATTGGCGAGAGGGACCTTCTCGACGATAATTTGGGATAGACTGGCGAGGCAGAGCCCGGGGAGCTGCTTGCCCCCGACGATCAGCGGCTTCCCCGAGAGCTGCACCTTGTATATGTGGAGGTAGAAGGAAGAGGTCTGCGCACAGCACACACACACACATACACATGGAAGTGAGTCGTTGAGCGGAAAGCAGAGAGAGAGAGGGAGCGGGCGCGGAGCAAGCGGGGAGAGGCTGACCAGGACGGCGACGGTCTTGGCGTCGGGGCTCCAGACGGCGTGGGCGTTGGGGCCGTGCGCGGCGAGGGAGTCCGGGGAGCGGTCGAGGCGGGCGAGGCGGACCTTGTGGTGGGAGGAGGACCAGAGGTGGAGCGAGGCGGGGCAGACGGCGAGGAGGAGGCGGCCGAGGACGCGGAGGAGGACCGCGCCGTCGGACTCGCCCGGGTCCAGCGGGATCGACTGCGGCCACCCGTACGCCATGTACATCGCGGCGGCGAGCGGGCGCCCCCCTCGCCGGCGGGCGTCGTCCGGCCGGGCGAGATGCGGCGCGGGTCGGGGGAGATCTGAGGGACGGGGAGGAGGCTGGTGGGCGATGCGGGAGATGCACACCGGTTTCTTTCTTTTCTGTTTTGGCTTTTCGCTCCCTCTTTTTCCCCTTTTCTTTTTTCCTTTGTCAGGCTGTTTATTTCAGAATCAGATCGGAGATTCCTGGCCATCAGATCAGATCAGATCGCTGCTGATTTCGCTTCATGTAACGGCGAAGTCGATCGCAGCGGAGGAGGACAAGCGACAGGACTGTTCCTTGAAACGAAGGCCAAACATTTGCCTCGTTCAATCGACAATAAAAGAGATCAAGTACTTTGCCTCAAAAAAAAAATCAAGTACAAGAGTGAAATCCACATGGGGTAAATTAATCAAGAAACGGTAAACACACCGATGTATAAACTTGCTACGTCTTTTTTTTTGAGAAACTCCATGTAATCACATATAATATTGTAGTCGGGGGCGGGGCAAACCAACTACAGGCCCCAAGCCGCCTTCAAAAACTACTCTGGATTTGGATCTCACGTCCTTGGTAATCGCTACAGTCAACAAAGGAGTTGGGACTCAATCCTCGGGCTCGGGCCCCTAGGGCATGCGTCCTTTCTCCGTCTCGGATTGTACTTAATTTTCCATGTATTTTATGGACGTGACAGTATCTTTGACATGTCAAGTCAGTATACGTGGGAGTGTGTTTGTGACACCATGTTGTCTTATAGGGGGTGATAAACATGTGGATTGGTATGTGTTATGATGCTCAATTTGACAGTGAAAGGAGGGTATGAACGGAGTTTGATCTAACGAGATGCAATTGGGGCACAAGAATGTATATAGGTTCGGGCCCCTTGGCAGAGGAGGTAAACACCCTAGTCATATCTCTGCGATTTATGCTTACATATGAGCATGCAAAGACTATTAAGGACAGTAAAATCGAGCCCTTTTCGAGCAATCTCACGCTATTAGGCATTTCAACCATCGGATTTCGTCTTTGGGTCATTCATGGATGTCTGATGCACTACTGCATTACCCCCCGTTTGGGCCAAACCTAGGTCGTATGTCCGTGGCAGCTATTCGAGAAACCAAACCGATGGGCTCTCAATCATTGCGATGGGTTGACGCCCGATGCCGAGCAGACGGTCACGATACGGCTCTATATCCACCTCCGAGCCTTGCGCCATTCCCTTCCCGCATCCCAACTTGTCGCGTGCCCTCACCCCTCCCATCGTCGGCCTAGGTGAAACCTAGGTGGATCGCCCGTTCGGTCTTCACCATAGAGAGAACGAGGGAGATAGAAGCGATGGGAACTGGCACCCATGGGCCGAGTGAGCCGTGAAGCAAATCTCTGCGGAAGTCGAGTTGCCCGGATCTTCTATACTCAAATGCACCAAAAAGGAGATCATGGCGACGGTGGCATTGGGTGCTACTTCCGACGAGTACGTCCCTATGACCCGTCCATCCTCTATAGGTTTGTTTCTCTTCCCCTTTCGTGCGTCCCATTTTCTTGAGTGATTCACTTAGTCGATCTAGTCTCTTCGTGTTGGGGGAAGAGCAGATCAGACGATGAGCATCAGGGGCTCCGATTGCAGAAATTGGGATCAACCAAAGGCTTGCCAGTTGTGATGTATTGCTCCTGATGACGCAGGCGATAGGGCTCTCTAGATCTCGTCTTGGAGGAACAGTGCACTGTCGAAGTCGATGGCAGCGGGGGATGATCACCGTGACAGGATTGTTCCTTGAAACGAAGGCCAAACATTTGCCTCGTTCAATCGACAATAAAATAGATCAAGTACTTTCCCTCAAAAAAAGAGATCGAGTACAAGAGTGAAATTCACATGCGGTAAATTATCTTGTCCAGGTGGGAGCAAATTAGTGGTCGAACTCAAGAAACGGTAAACGCGGATGTATAAACTTGCTATGTCTATTTTTTTAGAAACTCGGTCTAATCACATGTCGCATTGTAGTGAGGGGCGGAGCCCGACCGACAACAAGCCTCGAGCCGCCTTCAAAAACTACCATGGATTTGGACCTCACGTCCGTGGAAATCGCTACAGTCAGCAAAGGAGTTGGGCCTCAAGCCTCGGGCACATGCCCTAGGGGTCTTGGTCTTGTCTTCGCCCTTGATTGTAGTTGTTTTTTCACGTATTTTATCGACATGACAATATCTTTGACATGCCAACTCATTATATGTGTGAGTTTGTTTCTAACACCATGTTGTTTCATAGGGGTGATAAAAATGTGGGTTGGTATGTGTCATGGTGCTCAATTTGACAATAACAGGGGAGTATGAACGAAGTTTGATCTTACAAAATGTGATTGGGGACACAAGAATGTATACACGTTCGGCCCCCTCGATGAAGAAGGTAAAAATACTAGTCATATCCCTTTGGGATTTATGTTTACGTATGAGCATGCAGAGACGGTAGATTCCTTAGGCGGGCTTATATAGAATGCATTATCGTGAAGGTCCCTTCAGCTAGCTAGCAATGACTTAGATTGATTACAGGCGATTGACAACCCATTACTAGTAGTAACACATGTATACATTATTATGTCCACATTACGTCTCGATAGATCAAGCTCCATTCATACTCCTCTTTCATTATTAGATTTAGCAGCACGACAAGCAACAAGTGTCGTTAGTTGCTCGAGAGAATTGGAACGGAGAGTTGTGTGTGAACCGAGAGAGGTATGTAGCCAAGGGCACTGGCAGCGGCGGGTCGACAAGGCAGAGAGACGTGCCTGGCACAACCACATAGGAGGGCGACATCATTTTGGCTGTTGCATGCACATGGCATGGCAGCTCAATCACTGAATTAATGCAATCTTTCAGAGTTAAATAGTGTGCATGTCGGTATGTCGCAAACTTCGAGTGTATGATACGCTTTGGTGCATAATCTTTCAAAGTGTTTGTGCTATGATCACAAACTTGGCATGCATGTGACATAAAGATCATTGACCAATCACAAGGCGTCCGCTGGCAGACAGATAGTTCCTATTTGACGAGCTAGCGACGCGTTAACGACCATTGGAATGTTGATGCTACCCCGTGTGGTCTATGCTATCACTGCTTTAGTCACTCATTTGGTAACTCTTGTAACATCCCAAGTGCACCCCTTACCATTTATGATCATGTACCTCTCATGAACCTACATGTTTGCCATGTGGTTTGAATAATTTAATATTTACTTCATGACATTCTTGCATCATGCATTATGATCATCATATATTGCATATATATATATATATATATATATATATATATATATATATATATATCTTGCCCTGTTGCCTTCTGATGTGGTGTGGTTAGTGTGGTAGGTGTGTTTGGAGCTACCATGGGAGTAGGGTGTGTGCTCGTGGGGTTAAACCCCTCTTCCATTCCAACATCTTAGAAAACCCCTTTTGCTCTCAATTATTTCATGACATCGGTTTTAACTTGTCCTGGAAATCTTTTTAAAATGTTCTCTTGCTCAAGTTAATTGTGCTGAGTGGAGTAAGTGAGCTCTTTCACTTGTTGTTGTTGTTGTTGATTTTGTTTTTTAAATAAAACAGCAGGTAACATTAATAAAAAGAATTAATTTACTTAGGTTAAAATTGACTAGTGCATTTTTATTAAATAGGTGCATTTAATTTATCTGTAAATATATTGATTCGCAGAAATATAATATTCCTTTTTCTCTGTGGGGCTTTGTTGGTTTGTTTTGTTTTTTTAAATAAAACGGGAGGTTTGTGTTTGGGACAGAGAGAGTTGAGGGAGCCCCAGCACCGTGGCCCACCTGGCTTCGAACCCCTCCTGGCCCAGTGACTAGCGGTCACCTGCCCCGTCGTCGCCTCCGTCGGTTCAGTGAGAGATGCGAGCTCCCGGCGCCGTGAAGTCCTTCACGGACGCCGAGGACATCCCGTCAGTCTTCCCCATTTAAAGCCTCCTCGACGTCCGCCCCCTCCTAGGGTTTCCCCCTTTCCCTCCTCGCCGCCGCCACCTTTTCCCCCTTCCTCGATTCTCCTGGTATGGTGTGAGGACAGAGGGAGAAGAAGAGAAATTCAGGAGGTTCAGAGAGCGGCGCTTCTTCATCATCGATGTCCTCATCTCTGGTGGCCTACTCCGCTCCTTCAAGGATGCCCTGGAGATCCTCGACGTCGCCCTTGTTCCGTTCCCGGGGCTAGGAGAGGAAGAGCACGTCCTCATCGTCGGCCTCTTCTTCGTCTCCTTCGCACTCGGGGTGCTCTGCGATCTGCGCCGCGCCAGAGCCCTCGCCTCGTCGCCGTCAGCTAGCCGCGCCCCAACCTCTTCATTGCGCCAAGGTAGTGTAGGTACCCTCCTCTCCACCTCCATGCATCTTGTCGTCGATGGGTGCCCGTAGTGCTCGTCGCACCGTGTCACGTCATGCTCCCCGCGCTCCGCTCATCCTCTGAATCTAGGTTTAGAGAGGTTCAGTCGCTCGCCTTTCGCTGCCTGTCGCCGCTCCCTTGCCATGGGGATGAGTCCGCTAGCGATCCCTCATCCCTCGCCAGGTTTCCTCCTTGTCGCAGAGCCCCTCCGTCGTCGGAGTCGCCGCCGCCGTTCCTGTCTGTGTGTGCGTGTGCGCCTTGTTTTCAGTTTCGTCAGTTCAGGCTTGGTGGAGTAGTATTAGTGGGTTGAGAGCCCTATGTAGGTAGACTCCCCCCTCCTAGCCTACTGGTTTGCCGCGCGCGCCTCCCACCGGGGAGACCTGGGTTCGAAACCCCGCGGGCACATTTGCCCCCCCTTTTTTCATTGTTGCGTTTTGGTGTGTTGTGCCAGGATCCGGTGTGGCTACACCGGATCTGCTGTGAGTGTGCAGCGTGTGTGTGTGGGTAGGATCCCCTATGGAAGGGAAATCCGGTGAGTGAGTGTATGTGCTTGTGTGTGTGTATGACATTGGGCCCATGGCCCACTTGCCATTCACATAGAGGGGCCTTGGTGTCATGCCAGGTGGGTCCCCTCCTATATTTATTTTTATTATTTGTTTATTGTTATATTGTGTTTATTTAGTTTAATTCCATTTCTGGATATGTCTAAATCTGGACTAGGCCATTTTTGGCTATGAGCATTTATAGAAAGATTTAACTTATGGGTATGGCATGTTATTTTTCGAGCATGGTTTTGTGAGCTGTGCAAAAGCATATATATGAGTGTGATATATGGAATTGGGGTAGAATTTCTCAATGAATCCATTGGTGCAATTGGTTGGGTCATTTGAGCAACTTTTACAAAATGTCATTTTTGTCCCAATATGCCATTTTGTCATTTTAGTTAGAATTAATCCATGCATGCTTAGATATTGGTGTCAACATGGAAGTGGTAGTATTTCATGAGTATTGTGCCATGGTATTTTCCTTTGACATGTTAGACTTGCATATAAGTGGGAATCTTGCTCCAAAGTGGCTATTAAAATGTTGCTGATCTCAACATGCTAAATATTTCTAAGTTTGGGGATGTGTTAATATTTTCATGCCATGTTAAGTGGATGCTACCAAGTGATATGTTGTGTTTTAGCTCAAGCTCAGTGCTAGTGTTTTGAAGTAGATGTTGCCATCTATCATCCTGTTAATTTTCATGTCATGAGGTGGTCTCTAGCATCATTATTTTCTGCTGTCAACTTGCTATCAACTTAACTCAGATTCCAGAAAACTGTGATTTTCACTAAGTCCCTAGAATCTGTTTCATCATGTCAACTTGTGAGCTTCATGCTTAGTGATATGTGCTTCCTTTACAGATTGTGTAGTTGGATGATTTGGTCAGCATATTATGTAGTTTCTGTGCATGCTTTGTTTGAGGTTGGGAACATCCTGTAGCTCTAGATAATTCTTGTGGAAGTTGCTATGTTGCTGTTTTGGGACATATTGTGTGTGTTAGTGTTTTCTGACTTGTGGGAGCTATGCTCCATTGTTTTGCTGGATCTTTGGCTCTATTGTGGTAGGTTTTTCATTTTCTAACCAGTGGATACCTTGGAATACCAAGGAATAGCCCATGCCCTTCCTTATCTTGTATTTTGCCTTCGTACCTTGCTGTGAGCGTAGCGTGAGATCCGTTACTCCGTTTCCTACGTTTTACATATGCATTTGCATCGATTTTGCATGAAGCATCCATATTTTCCATGATCATGCATGTTAAAACAACTTAACATGAGGTTCTATCCAGATTTGTAAATAACTTAACTATTGCATGAGAAACATGACTAGCTTAGGATTGACATGTCAAATATTTCAAATAAATCATGCATCATCTTGTTTGTGCATTGCACCTTGGTTGGATATTTATTGTTGCTGTTTCTCTTGGGTAGACGCGAGTGTTGAACCTGAGTATTGTTCAAGTGTATATGTGGATTGCCTAGCCCTTTCCACCAGTTCAGACTTTTGATTGCGTTGGCTAGTGCATGAAGCTTAACATGGTATCAGAGCCCAAGGTCTTGAGTTCAAGTCCTGGTTTTCGCAATTTATCCAAAAATTGTTGTCGCCCACCTTTGTCCACGTATAGGCCTCTTGAGCCATACCTCTGAGTCTATCCATGTGTTGACTTTCCCCGTCACACGTGAGTGGGGGTGTTGAAGTGTATATGTGGATTATCTAGCCCTTTCCATCAGTTCGGACTTTTGGTTGCGTTGGCTAGTGCATGAAGCTTAACATGAGTTCAAGTCCTAGCTTTCGCAATTTATTTAAAAAATTGCTGGTAGCCCCCCTTTGTGTCCACGTAGAGGCCTCTTGAGTCATACGTGAGTTTCGCGCACCGTCGCTCTCTTCCGGTTGCACGTGTTGACTTGTCTTCCCCGTCACGCGTGAGAGGGGGTGTTGAAGTGAATATGTGGATTGTCTATCCCTTTCCATCAGTTCGGACTTTTGGTTGCGTTGGCTAGTGCATGAAGCTTAACAAGTAAGAGGATCCAGGAGAGTACCACTACGAGGACCCCGCTCTTTGTCCCTCTGAAGAACCAACAGGCAAGATGATCGTACCCGGATCTCGACACTATTTTTGCTTTGCTAGATGTCTCGCTCTTATCGTTACATATGCGTTACCTACCACTTGAATGTCAAGCCTCCTACATCGCCATGATAGCCTCTAACCCCTCCACATCCTAGCAAACCTTGTTTGGCTAAGTTACCACTACTCAGTGTTGGGAGACGTAGTAGTAAATCAAAAAAATTCCTACGTGTTCACCAAGATCTATCTATAGAGAAACCAACAATGAGTGGGGAGAGTGCATCTTCATACCTTTGAAGATCGCTAAGCGGAAGCGTTACAAGAACACGGTTGGTGGAGTCATACTCGCAGCGATTCAGATCGCGGTGGATTCCGATCTAAGCACCGAACAACGACGCCTCCGCGTTCAACACACGTGCAGCCCGATGACGTCTCCTACGCCTTGATCCAGCAAGGAGGAAGGAGAGGTTGAGGGAGAGCTCCGGCAGCACGACGGCATGGTGACGGTGGAGCTATGTGGACTCCGGCAGGGCTTCGCCAAGCGCTACGGAGAACGAGGAAGAGGAAGGGTAGGGCTGCACCGAGAGAGAGAAGTCATGTCTCAAATCAGCCCCAATACCTCGGGTATATATAGGAGGAGGTAGAGGGAGGGGTTCCTTGGCCCCTCCTCCAAGGAGGAGAGGTTCGGCCGAGATAAGGGAGGAGTCCACCTCCCACAAGGGAGGTGGATCTCTTCCTTTTGAATCTCCTTTAGCCTTATCTCTTTATCCCTAGCCACATGGGCCTTTCCGGAAGGACTTGGCCAGCCCAATAAGGGCTGGTCCACATCCTCTAACAGCCCACGAAGTCCTTGTTGGAAATATGCCCTAGAGGCAATAATAAATTAGTTATTATCATATTTCCTTGTTCATGATAATCGTTTATTATCCATGCTATAATTGTATTGATCGGAGACTTAAATGCATGTGTGGATACATAGACAAAACCATGTCCCTAGTATGCCTCTAATGGACTAGCTCGTTGATCAAAGGATGGTTAAGGTTTCCTAGCCATGGACATGAGATGTAATTTGATAACGGGATCACATCATTAGGAGAATGATGTGATGGATAAGACCCAAACTACAAACATAGCATATGATCGTGTCAGTTTATTGCTACTGTTTTCTACATGTCAAGTATATGTTCCTATGACCATGAGATCATGCAACTCACAGATATCGGAGGAGTGCCTTGTGTGTATCAAACGTCGCAACGTAACTGGGTGACTATAAAGGTGCTCTACAGGTATCTCCGATGGTGTCTGTTGAGTTGGCATGGATCGAGACTGGGATTTGTTACTCCGTGTAACGGAGAGGTATCTCGGGGCCCACTCGGTAATGCAACATCAAAATAAGCCTTGCAAGCAATGTGACTAATTGTTAGTTGCAGGATCTTGTATTACGGAACGAGTAAAGAGACTTGCCGGTAACGAGGTTGAACTAGGTATGGAGATACCGACGATCGAATCTCGCGCAAGTAACATACCGAAGAACAAAGGGAACGATATACGGGATTAACTGAATCCTTGACATAGAGGTTTGACCGATAAAGATCTTCGTACAATATGTAGGAACCAATGTGGACGTCCAGGTCCCGCCATTGGTTATTGACCGTAGAGGTGTCTCGGTCATGTCTACATAGTTCTCGAACCCGCAGGGTCTGCACACTTAAGGTTCGGTGACGTTTCGGTAGTGTAGAGTTATGTATGGTGGTGACCGAAGGTTGTTCGGAGTCCCGGATGAGATCCCGGACATCACGAGGAGCTCCGGAATGGTCCGGAGGTAAAGATTCATATATAGGAAGTCCCAGTTTGGTTTCCGGAAAAGTTTCGGGCTCATCGGTAGTGTACCGGGAGTATCGGTATTGTACCGGGAGTGCCGGTAGTGTACCGGAGGACCTCCGGGAGGGGTATTTCGACCCCAAGAGGTCCATGGGCTGTGGGAGAATAATAACCAGCCCTTAGTGGGCTGGGAAAACAGCCACAAAGGCCCATGGCGCAGGAGAGAAAGTCCTAAAGCAAAAAGTGGAAAATCAGCCAATAGGAGGCAATCCTACTCCAACTAGGATTGGAGGTGAAGTAGGATTGCTCCCACCTCCTATTTCGGCCGACCCAAAGGCCTTGGATGCCTCTCCTCTCCTCTCCTCCTATATATACTAGTGGATTGGGTGGTTTTTGGACAGAATTTCCGGCCACGTGCTACCCGTTTCACCGGTGCACAGTTTCTCCTCTAGATCGGTTTTCCGCAGCGCTTAGGCGAAGCCCTGCCGGAATTGCTCCACCACCATCACCGGAGCACCGTCACGCTGCCGGTGAACTCTCTCTCCTCTCCACCTCCTCTTGCTGGATCAAGACGGTGGATATCGTCATCAAGCTGCACGTGTGCTGAACGCGGAGGTGCCGTCCGTTCGGCGCTAGATCGGAAGGACCGTGATCGAGATCGCGAGACGGTTCGTGATGTGACCGCGGAACGGATCGTGATGAGTTCGCGGGACAGATCGTGATCAAGATCGTGAGACGGATCGTGATGAGATCGCGGGACGGATCGTGATGAGTTCACGGGACGGATCGTGATTGGATCGCGGGACGGATCGTGATGAGATCGCGGGACGCTCGGCGATTTGGATCGCGAAGATGTTCGACTACACCAACCGCGTTTCTTAACGCTTCCCGCTTAGCGATCTACAAGGGTATGTAGATCCACTCTCCCTCTCGTAGATGCTCATCACCATGGATAGGTTTGCGTGTGCGTAGGAAAATTTTTGTTTTCCATGCGACGTTCCCCAACAGTCCTTTGGTCGTCACACCCCTCCCGGGGGTCCTCCGGCACCCTCTCGACACTCCTGGTACACTACCGATGAGCCCGAAAACTTTCCGGTGACCAAAACTGGACTTCCTATATATCAATCTTTACATCCCGACCATTCCGGAGCTCCTCGTGACGTCAGGGATCTCCTCCGGGACTCCTAAAACCTTCGCTAACCAAATACAACATTTCCCTATAACCCTAGCGTCATCGAACCTTAAGTGTGTAGACCCTACGGGTTCGGGAGACACGTAGACATGACCGAGACACCTCTCCGGTCAATAACCAACATCGGGATCTGGATACCCATGTTGGATCCCACATGCTCCATGATGATTTCATCGGATGAACCACAATGTCGGGGATTCAATTAATCCCGTATACAATTCCCTTTGTCTACCGGTATGATACTTGCCCGAGATTCGATCGTCAGTATCCCTATACCTTGTTCAATCTCGTTACCGGCAAGTCTCTTTACTCGTTCCGTAACACATCATACCGTGGCTAAATCCTTAGTCACATTGAGCTCATTCTGATGATGTCTTACTGAGTGGGCCCAGAGATACCTCTCCGTCACACGGAGTGACAAATCCCAGTCTTGATTCATGCCAACCCAACAGACACTTTCGGAGATACCCGTAGTGCACCTTTATAGCCACCCAGTTATGTTGTGACGTTTGGCACACCCAAAGCATTCCTACGGTATCCGGGAGTTGCACAATCTCATGGTCTAAGGAAATGATACTTGACATTAGAACAACTTTAGCAGACGAACTACATGATCTTGTGCTATGCTTAGGATTGGGTATTGTCCATCACATCATTCTCCTAATGATGTGATCCCATTATTAACGACATCCAATGTCCATGATCATGAAACCATGACCATCTATTGATCAACGAGCTAGCCAACTAGAGGCTCACTAGGGACATGTTGTGGTCTATGTATTCACACATGTATTACGGTTATCGGTTAACACAATTATAGCATGAACAATAGACAATTATCATGAACAAGGAAATACAATAATAACCATTTTATTATTGCCTCTAGGGCATATTTCCAACAGTCTCCCGCTTGCACTAGAGTCAATAATCTAGTTACATTGTGATGAATCGAACACCCATGGCATTCTGGTGTTGATCATGTTTTGCTCGTGAGAGAGGTTTAGTCAACGGATCTGCGACATTTAGATCCGTATGTACTTTACAAATATCTATATCCCCCTCCTGAATGTAATCACGGATGGAGTTGAAGTGGTGCTTGATGTGTCTTGTCTTCTTGTGAAATCTGGGCTCCTTGGCAAGGGCAATAGCTCCAGTGTTGTCACAGAATAGAGTCATCGGACCAGACACATTGGGAATTACTCCTAGGTCGGTGATGAACTCCTTCATCCAGACTCCTTCCTTTGCTACTTCCGAAGTAGATATGTATTCTTCTTCACATGTAGATGCCGCCACGACGCTTTGCTTGCTGCTGCACCAGCTGACTGCCCCTCCATTCAAAATATACACGTATCCGGTTTGTGACTTGGAGTCATCCGGATCTGTGTCGAAGCTAGCATCGACGTAACCCTTTACAATGAGCTCTTCGGCACCTCCATATACGAGAAACATCTCCTTGGTCCTTTTCAGGTACTTCAGGATATTCTTGACCGCCGTCCAGTGTTCCGCTCCGGGATCACTTTGGTACCTCCCCACCAAACTTATGGCAAGGTTCACATCAGGTCTGGTACACAGCATGTCATACATAATAGAGCCTATGGCTGAAGCATAGGGGATGACACTCGTCTCTTCTCTATCCTTTGCCGTGGTCGGGCATTGAGTCATACTAAATCTAACACCCTGCAACACAGGCAAGAAACCCTTCTTGGACTGATCCATATTGAACTTCTTCAATACTTTGTCAAGGTATGAGCTTTGTGAAAGACCTATGAGGTGTTTTGATCTATCTCTATAGATCTTAATGCCTAATATGTAAGCAGCTTCTCCAAGGTCCTTCATTTAAAAACACTTATTCAAGTAGGCCTTTACGCTCTCCAAAAGTTCTATATCATTTCCCATTATCAGTATGTCATCCACATATAATATGAGAAATGCTACAGAGCTCCCACTCACTTTCATGTAAATACATGGTTCTCCATAAACCTGTACAAACCCAAACGCTTTAATCACCTCATTAAAGTGAATGTTCCAACTCCGAGATGCTTGCACCAGCCCATAGATGGAGCCTGGAGCTTGCATACCTTGTTAGCATATTTAGGATCGACAAAACCTTCCGGATGCATCATATACAGTTCTTCCTTAAGGAAGACATTAAGGAATGCCGTTTTGACGTCCATTTGCCAGATCTCATAATCATAAAATGTGGCAATTGCTAGCATGATTCGGACGGACTTCAGCATCGCTACGGGTGGGAAAGTCTCATCATAGTCAACTCCTTGAACTTGTCGATAACCCTTAGCGACAAGCCGAGCCTTATAGACGGTCACATTACCATCCGCGTTAGTTTTCTTCTTAAAGATCCATTTAGTTTCAATGGCTCGCTTATCATCAGGCAAGTCCACCAAAGTCCATACTTTGTTCTCATACATGGATCCTATCTCGGATTTCATGGCTTCAAGCCATTTGTTGGAATCTGGGCCCGCCATCGCTTCTTCATAGTTCGAAGGTTCACCTTTGTCCAACAACATGATCTCCTGGACAGGGTTGCCATACCACTCTGGTGCGGAACGTGTCCTAGTGGACCTTCAACGTTCAATAGTAACTTGATCTGAAGTTTCATGATCATCATCATTAACTTCCTCTCCAGCCGGTGTAGGCTCCATGGAAACAACTTCCCGTGCTGCACTACTCTCCGGTTCGAGTGGAGGTACGATTACCTCATCAAGTTCTATTTTCCTCCCACTTACTTCTTTTGAGAGAAACTCTTTCTCGATAAAGGATCCATTCTTGGCAACAAAGACTTTGCCTTCGGATCTGAGGTAGAAGGTATACCCAATAGTCTCTTTGGGATATCCTATGAAGACGCACTTTTCCGCTTTGGGTTCGAGCTTCTCAGGTTGAAGTTTCTTCACATAAGCATCGCATCCCCAAACTTTTAGAAACGACAGCTTAGGTTTCTTTCCAAACCATAATTCATACGGTGTCATCTCAACGGACTTTGACGGTGCCCTATTTAAAGTGAATGCGGTAGTCTCTAATGCATATCCCCAAAATTATAGCGGTAAGTCGGTAAGAGACATCATAGATCGCACCATATCCAATAGAGTGCGATTACGACATTCAGACACACCATTTCGCTGAGGTGTGTCAGGCGGCGTGAGTTGTGAAACAATTCCACATTTCCTTAGGTGCGTGCCAAACTCGTGACTCAAATATTCTCCACCACGATCAGATCGTAGGCACTTTATTTTCCTGTCACGTTGATTCTCTACCTCACTCTGAAATTACTTGAACCTTTCAAAGGTTTCAGACTTGTGTTTCATTAAGTAGACATACCCAAATTTGCTCAAGTCATTAGTGAGGGTGAGAACATAAAGGTAGCCACCGTGAGCCTCAATGCTCATTGGACCGCATACATCGGTATGTATTATCTCCAACAAGTCAGTTGCTCGCTCCATTGTTCCAGAGAACGGAGTCTTGGTCATCTTGCCCATGAGGCATGGTTCGCACGTGTCAAATGATTCGAAATCAAGAGACTCTAAAAGTCCATGAGCATGGAGCTTCTTCATGCGTTTGACACCAATATGACCAAGGCGTCAATGCCACATGTAAGTGGGACTATCGTTATCAACCTTACATCTTTTGGTACTCACACTATGGACATGTGTAACATTACATTCGAGATTCATTAAAAATAAACCATTGACCAGCGGGGCATGACCATAAAACATTTGTCTCATATAAATAGAACAACCATTATTCTCATATTTAAATGAGTAGCCATCTCTCATCAAACGAGATACAGATACAATGTTCATGCTCAAAGCTGGTACTAAGTAACAATTATTGAGGTTTAAAACTAATCCCGAAGGTAGATGTAGAGGTAGCGTGCCGACGGCGATCACATCGACCTTGGAACCATTCCCGACACGCATCATCACCTCGTCCTTTGCCAGTCTCCGCTTATTCCGCAACTCCTGGTTGGAGTTACAAATGTGAGCAACTGCACCGGTATCAAATACCCAGGAGCTACTATGAGCACTGGTTAGGTACACATCAATAACAAGTATATCACATATACCTTTAACGTTGCCGGCCTTCTTATCCGCTAAGTACTTGGGGTAGTTCCGCTTCCAGTGACTGGTACCCTTGCAATAAAAGCACTCAGTCTTAGGCTTGGGTCCATGCTTGTTCTTCTTCCCGGCAACTTGCTTACCGGGCGCGGCAACAACTTTGCTGTCCTTCTTGAAGTTCTTCTTACCCTTGCCTTTCTTGAAACTAGTGGTCTTATTCACCATCAACACTTGATGCTCCTTTTTGATCTCGACCTCCGCTGATTTCAGCATCGAGTACAACTCAGGAATGGACTTCTCCATACCCTGCATGTTGTAGTTCATCACAAAGCTCTTGTAGCTAGGTGGAAGCGACTGGAGGATTCTGTCAATGATCGAGTCATCCGGGAGATTAACTCCCAACTGAGTCAAGCGGTTGTGCAACCCAGACATTTTGAGTATGTGCTCACTGACAGAACTGTTTGCCTCCATCTTACAACTAAAGAAGTTGTCGGAGACATCATATCTCTCGACCCGGGCATGAGCTTGGAAAACCAGTTTCAGCTCTTGGAACATCTCATATGCTCAGTGTTGCTCAAAACTCTTTTGGAGCCCCGGTTCTAAACTGTAAAGCATGTCGCACTGAACAAGGGAGTAATCATCGCAGCGTGACTGCCAAGCATTCGTAACGTCTTGATCTGCTGGGAAAATGGGTGCGTCCCCTAGCGGTGCATCAAGGACATACAATCTTTTGGAAGCTATGAGGATAATCCTCAAGCCACGGACCCAGTCCGCATAGTTGCTTCCATCATCTTTTAGCTTGGTTTTCTCTAGGAACGCGTTGAAGTTGAGGGTGACATTAGCGTTGGCCATTGGATCTACAATATAGATTGTAAAGACAATTTTAGACTAAGTTCATGATAATTTAGTTCACATAATTAAATTATTTAATGAACTCCCACTTAGATAGACATCTCTCTAGTCATCCAAGTGATACATGATCCATGTCAACTAGCCCGTGTCCGATCATCACGTGAGACGGACTAGTCATCCATGGTGAACATATCTATGTTGATCGCATCTACTATACGACTCATGTTCGACCTTTTGGTCTTCCGTGTTCCGAGGCCATGTCTGTACATGCTAGGCTCGTCAAGTCAACCTAAGTGTTTCTCATGTGTAAATCTGGCTTACACCCGTTGTATGCGAACGTTAGAACCTATCACACCCGATCATCACGTAGTGCTTCGGAACAACGATCCTTAGCAACGGTGCACAGTTAGGGTGAACACATTTCTTGAAAATTTAGTGAGAGATCATCTTATTTACTACCGTCGTTCTCAGCAAATAAGATGTAAACATGATAAACATCACATGCAATCAATATAGTGACATGATATGGTCAATATCATCTTGCTCCTTTGATCTCCATCTTCGGGGCACCATGATCATCACTGTCACCGGCACGACACCTTGATCTCCATCATCGTGTCTTCATGAAGTTGTCTCGCCAACTATTACTTCTACTATTATGGATAACATTTAGCAATAAAGTAAAGTAATTACATGGCGATCTTGATTGACATGCAGGTAATACAATAAAATAAGACAACTCCTACGGCTCCTGTCGGTTGTCATACTCATCGACATGCAAGTCATGAATCCTATTACAAGAACATGATCAATCTCATATACATCACAATGCATCACATCACATCCTTTGGCCATATCACATCACAAGGCATATGCTGCAAAAACAAGTTAGACGTCCTCTAATTTGTAGTTGCAAGTTTTTACATGGCTGCTATAGGTTTCTAGCAAGAACGTTTCTTACCTACGCCAAAACCACCACGTGATATGCCAATTGCTATTTACCCTTCATAAGGACCCTTTTCATCGAATCCGATCCGACTAAGGTGGGAGAGACAGACACCCGCTAGCCACCTTATGCAACAAGTGCATGTTAGGCGGTGATACCGGTCTCACGTAAGCGTACGTGTAAAGTTGGTCTGGGCCGCTTCATCCCACAATATCATCGAATCAAGATAAGACTAGTAACGGCAAGCATATTAACAAGATCGACGCCCACAACAACTTGTGTTCTACTCGTGCATAGATTCTACGCATAGACCTAGCTCATGACGCCACTGCTGGGAGACGTAGTAGTAAATCAAAAAATTCTTACGTGTTCACCAAGATCTATCTATGGAGAAACTAGCAACGAGTGGGGAGAGTGCATCTTCATACCTTTGAAGTTCTCTAAGCGTAAGTGTTACAAGAACGCAGTTGGTGTAGTCGTACTCGCAGCGATTCAGGTCGCGGTGGATTCCGATCTAAGCGCCGAACAACGGCGGCGGTGTTCAACACAAGTGTAGCCCGATGACGTCTCCTATGCCTTGATCCAGAAAGGAGGAAGGAGAGGTTGAGGGAGAGCTCCGGCTGCACGACAGCGTGCTGACAGTGGAGCTACGTGGACTCCGACAGGGCTTCGCCAAGCGCTACGGAGAACGAGGAAGAGGAAGGGCATGGCTGCACCGAGAGAGAGAGAGAAGTCGTGTCTCAAATCAGCCCCAATACCTTGGGTATATATAGGAGGAGGAAGAGGGAGGTCTACCTTGGCGCCTCTTCCAAGGAGCAGAGGTTCGGCCGAGATAAGGGAGGAGTCCACCTCCCACAAGGGAGGTGGATCTCTTCCTTTTGAATCTCCTTTAGCCTTATCTCTTTATCCCTAGCCGCATGGGCCTTTCCAGAAGGACTTGGCCAGCCCAATAAGGGCTGGTCCACCTCCTCTAACAGCCCACGAAGTCCTTTGGTCGTCACACCCCTCACGGGGGGGGGGGGTCCTCCGGCACCCTCCCGGCACTACCGGTACACTACCGATGAGCCCAAAAACTTTCCGGTGACCAAAACTGGACTTCCTATATATCAATCTTTACCTCCGAACCATTCTGGAGCACCTCATGATGTCCGGGATATCATCCAGGACTCCGAAAAACCTTCGGTAACCACGTACAACATTTCTCTATAACCCTAGCGTCATCGAACCTTAAGTGTGTAGACCCTACGGGTCCGGGAGACACGTAGACATGACCGAGACACCTCTCCGGTCAATAACCAAAAGTGGTATCTGGATACCCATGTTGGCTCTCACATGCTCCACGATGATTTCATCGGATGAACCACGATGTCGGGGATTCAATCAATCCCGTATACAATTCCCTTTGTCTACCGGTATGATACTTGCCCGAGATTCGATCGTCGGTATCCCTATACCTTGTTCAATCTCGTTACCGGCAAGTCTCTTTACTCGTTCCGTAACACATCATCCCGTGCTAACTCCTTAGTCACATTGAGCTCATTATGATGATGTCTTACCGAGTGGGCCCAGAGATACCTCTCCATCACACGGAGTGACAAATCCCAGCCTCGATTCGTGCCAACCCAACAGACACTTTTGGAGATACCCGTAGTGCACCTTTATAGCCACCCAGTTACGTTGTGACGTTTGGCACACCCAAAGCATTCCTACGGTATCCGGGAGTTGCACAATCTCATGGTCTAAGGAAATGATACTTGACATTAGAACAACTTTAGCAGACGAACTACAGGATCTTGTGCTATGCTTAGGATTGGGTCTTGTCCATCACATCATTCTCCTAGTGATGTGATCCCATTATTAACGACATCTAGTGTCCACGATCATGAAACCGTGACCATCTATTGATCAACGAGCTAGCCAACTAGAGGCTCACTAGGGACATGTTGTGGTCTATGTATTCACACATGTATTACGGTTTCCGGTTAACACAATTATAGCATGAACAATAGTCAATTATCATGAACAAGGAAATACAATAATAACCATTTTATTATTGCCTCTAGGGCATATTTCCAACAGTCTCCCACTTGCACTAGAGTCGGTAATCTAGTTACATTGTGATGAATCGAACACCCATGGCATTCTGGTGCTGATCATGTTTTGCACGTGAGAGAGGTTTAGTCAACAGATGTGCGACATTCAGATCCGTATGTACTTTACAAATATCAATATCTCCCTCCTGAATGTAATGACGAATGGAGTTGAAGCGGCGCTTGATGTGTCTTGTCTTCTTGTGAAACCTGGGTTCCTTGGCAAGGGCAATAGCTCCAGTGTTGTCACAGAATAGAGTCATCGGACCCGACACATTGGGAATTACTCCTTATCTTGTATTTTGCCTTCGTACCCTGCCGTGAGCGTAGCGTGAGATCCGTTACTCCGTTTCCTACATTTTACATATGCATTTGCATCGATTTTGCATGAAGCATCCATATTTGCCATGATCATGCATGTTCAGACAACTTAACATGAGGTTCTATCCAGATTTGTGAATAACTTAACTATTGCATGGGAAACATGACTAGCTTAGGATTGACATGTCAAATATTTCAAATGAATCATGCATCATCTTGTTTGTCCATTGCACCGTGGTTGGATGTTTATTGTTGCTATTTGTCTTGGGTAGACGCGAGTGTTGAACCTGAGTACTGTTCAAGTGTATATGTGGATCGTCTAGCCCTTTCCATCAGTTCAGACTTTTGGTTGCGTTGGCTAGTGTATGAACCTTAACATGGTATTAGAGGCCAAGGTCTTGAGTTCAAGTCCTGGTTTTCGCAATTTATCCAAAAATTGATGTCGCCCACCTTTGTCCACGTATAGGCCTCTTGAGCCATACCTCTGAGTCTATCCACGTGTTTACTTTCCCCATCACATGTGAGTGGGGGTGTTGAACTGTTATGTGGATTGTCTAGCCCTTTCCATCAGTTCAGACTTTTGGTTACATTGGCTAGTGCATGCAGCTTAACATGAGTTCAAGTCCTGGCTTTCGCAATTTATTTAAAAAATTGCCGGTAGCCCCCTTTGTGTCCACGTAGAGGCCTCTTGAGTCATACGTGAGTTTCGCGCGCCGTCGCTCTCTTCCGGTTGCACGTGTTGACTTGTCTTCCCCGTCACACGTGAGAGGGGGTGTTGAAGTGTATATGTGGATTGTCTATCCCTTTCCATCAGTTCGGACTTTTGGTTGCATTGGCTAGTGCATGAAGCTTAACAAGTATGAGGATCCAGGAGAGTACCACTATGAGGACCCCACTCTTTGTCCCTCTGAAGAACCAACAAGCAAGATGATCGTACCCGGATCTTGACACTATTTTTGCTTTGCTAGATGTCTCACTCTTATCGTTACATATGCGTTACCTACCACTTGAATGTCAAGCCTCCTACATCGCCATGATAGCCTCTAACCCCTCCACATCCTAGCAAACCTTGTTTGGCTAAGTTACCACTGCTCAGCCTATCTTATAGCATTCTTAGTTGCATGTGCAGGTTGTTTCCATGTGATAACATGGATATCTGGAGATATCACAATATTTACTGCTATTTAATTTAGTGCACATATATATCTTGGTATGGTGGAAGGCTTGGCCTTTTGCTCGGTGTTTTGTTCCACTTTTACCACCATAGTTACTTGTTACCGGTTTATGTTTCTATATTTTGCGCTCCTAGCATGCTTGGGGTTGTTATGAGGACCCCCTTGATTATTCGGTTGAGATTAAAACTTGTCTGGCAAGACCCAACATTGCTACTATTTGCTTAAACAACTTAATAAAAATTGCATAGGGCTTTGCAACCCCATGGATAATTAATCAACAACCCGGGCCAGTGCTCCTCATGAGTGTTGGTCCAAACTAGAGCACTGTGCGGGGCTAACCCGGGGCTACTCGGGAGATTTCTATCAGGCCACCGTACACTAGCTTATCTGGTCGTGTCCTGAGAACGAGATACGCGGCTCTTATCGGGTTCGTCAACATGTCGGGTGGTCTTGCTGGACTTGTTTTACCTTTTTCGAATGGCTTGCATGAGGAACTCTGATCTTCTTCGGGCTATCTTGAGGTGTCGGTTTTCCTTTGGAATGGCCTAGGATGATCACGAGATCCGTGCTCAAGGTTATTCCTGTGGAGTGTGGTTAATTTTTGATGGACGTTGGAGCACCCCTGCAGGGTTAAATCATTCGGAAAGCCGTGCCCGCGGTTATGTGGCAACTTGGATATTTTGTTTAACACCCGGCTATAGTTAACTTGAAGTAAACTCCAATAAAATACACCAACTATGTGAGTAACCGTGACCGTCTCTACTCTGGAACATGAACCGAGAGAGAACATGGTGGGGTTATGATTGCCGTAAGTAGGTATTCAGGATCACTTAGTGATCATGGTAGAACTCGATCGATTTACTAGTCCACCATATTTACATTCATGTTCTCGTAAGTTAGCCACCATACAGTGCTTAGTGCTGCTGCAAACTCAACACTAGCCCCATCCAACCCAATAAGCTTAAATAGTCTCGGTACCCGGTTGCAAGATTGCTGAGTCCCCGTGGCTCACAGATTACTACAACAAATACAGGTGCAGGTGCAGATGAGACTGTGCCAGATGATGTGATGCAGCTCTAGTGGGAGTATGACAAGGAACGTGGCAGGATGTACGTCACATATCCAGACGAGTAGAGAGGCCTTGGTCGTGATCTTCGGGGCTAGCAAGACAGTTTCATTGCATCTTTGCTCATTTGTTTTCATCCATAGACGGACCCTGTCTTTGAATGATGTTTGAATAAACTGTGTGGATTGTAATTTAGCATGTGGCGAGTGTAAGCCAACTCTTATACTCCTCTCTTCATACATGTATGCGATGATACTGTACTTGCGAAATGACTAGATGCGCCTCTATCCCTGTCGAGGCCCTCGTGTCTAAATATGGATAGATGTGCATCTTGGGCATTACAAGTTGGTATTCATAGCCATACGACCATAGGAGCCCTTTGCTTAATCAAACTTGGCCGAGTCGAGTCTAGTAAAAACTATTTTGAGTCTAGTTATATCAGAGAGTAGGTTTCTTTTTACTCCTCTTCTATACTCTGGTGAGGTATTCGACTTAGGAATTTTTATTCTACTCCTCTTCTCGCTCAAAAAAATTTTAGGATCACGCGGGTATTTTGGAAACTATATGATACCAATGTGACGGATTTTTGTCTTGGTGCCTCCTGTCTGACTTGATTTCTTCCGGGGAGTTGAGCTCCAGGGAATTCTTGGCACGTCGTTATCATTCAGCTTCCTTAGTATCTCAGGACAGAGGGTGTTCAGAATTGCTTCAATACTTGTCATGATGAGATAAGGTCGGAGTCACCCAATACCGGGGAGGCATCCGTGGTACCACCGTGGTTAGTATCATTGTGCTTTCGAGGATCCATGATACATGGATTTCCAAAGCCTCTGGTTATGTGTTGAAGGATGGATACAGTTGGGGTGTAGGTTTGTTAGTTGGGTGAGATATTTCCTCCTTGTATCCCCAACACCAGATTGCATAACCAGAAAGTTTTCGGATGTTCTTACGTGGGAACTCATGTAGTTATCTAGGATCATCTTCTTCAGATGTATGACGGCATGTACATTTGTTCCGAGCAACATAGCTCAATACTTTTGTGTTATTGCAAGTGGCTTCTAATATCTGATGATGTTATCGCAAACCCGAAGAAGGCGTTATTACTAATTTTTCAGTAGGAAGGTTGTTCATATTATTCATTCAATTTCTTTCAAGTCATTTGATTCAGCTGATTGCTATCATCTTTGTCAATGAAGTGCTTATGTTCTTGTCCATCTCTAGGATGGCTCCAACAACTCGCGGGAGTTCAGGTCATGATGAGGGGCAGCCTGATCCTCCACCACCCCCACCACCGCCTCCTCCTCTAGAAGCTTGGCAAGCTCTGATGGTCGCAACCAATGCGAATACTCAGATGTTGCTCATGCTGTTGTAAGAAAGAGATCAGGGTCAGCAAGGCTTTCAAGGGAATTTTTAGAATCAGCCTCAGTTCGTGACGCTCAACCAGTTCCTTGCCAACCAGCCCAAGTCTTTCACCTGTTGTGAGCAGCCTTTTGATGCAGATGATTGGCTCCATGACATGAGTAAGCATTTTGAGTGCATTAATGTCAGACCATAGGACTATGTTAGATTCGCGTCGTTCCAGTTCAAGGGTCAGGCAGCAGATTGGTGGCAGCAATACAAAGACTCCAGGGGCGATCGTGTTGTCACTTGGGACAATTTCTGTCGTGACTTCAGGGACCATTACATCCCGACAAGCTTTGTCGAGGAGATGTGTGAGAAGTTCAGGCACCTGAAGTAGGGAAGCAATTCTATCTATCAGTACAACATCGAGTTCCAGAATTTGGCCTGGTATGCTAAGCAAGATGTTCCAGATGACAAGTCCATGATTTATCAGTTCAGAGGTGGTCTCAAGGATGAGCTTCTACCGAGTCTGGTCCTTCAAGAGCCTCGTGAGTTTGATCAGTTCTACAATATGGCCTTGAAGGTCGAGGCAACTCAGCTCAAGTTAGAGAACTCAAGGAAGCGTTCCAGGGATTCCTATTCTTCTTCTTCCAGCTCTCAGATGGTCCCTAAGCAGCAGAAGTTTTGGGTTCCTCCTCCTCCTCCGTTTCATCCTCCTCAGCAGTAGAGACATTTCGGTGGTCGTGGTTCTTCACACCCACCCAACCTAGGATATCAGCAGAGGCCCCAGGCACCCAAGTCAGCTAATGTTCCTCCTATAGGCAACTTCCGTCCGCTCTCTGAGGTTACTTGTCAAAAGTGTGGTCAGAAGGGTCACTACTCAAACAAGTGCAACCAGCGGCATCTTTCGCCTCCTCCTCTGGTCAGACCTCTACGCAATGCTATGGTGAAGCATAATCCCAAGTCAGCAAGGGTGAACATGGTGAACACAGTAGAGGCAGAGGATTCTTCTCAAGTGATCATGGGTAATCTCTTGGTTAATTCTATTCCCGCAAAAGTGTTGTTTGATACTGGTGCATCGCATTCATTCATGTCTATACCTTTTTCTATCAAGAATGATTTCTATTCCGAGATTTTGAGTAGACCTTTGGGCGTCGTTTCTCCAGGTGTGGCCATGAAAACCACCTCTATTATTCCGGATGTTTCTATCAAGATGGGCAACTATTATTTCTTGGCTTCTCCTTATGTTCTCGGCAATTCTGATATTGATCTCATTCTTGGCATGGATTTTCTGGCTATGAACAAGGCGCATGTTGATTGTCAAGCCAAAGAAGTCAAGTTGACTCATCCTTCAGAAGATGTGACCATTTTCGTTGCACGCGATGACACGATCCATCTCTTTGCTCTTAATGAGAAGGGTGAAATCTCAGCTATTTCTCAAATTCCGGTGGTTTGTGGGTATGAGGATGTCTTTCCCGAAGAATTGCCAGGAATGCCTCCGCACCGGCTAGTCGAGTTTGTGATTGACCTCGAACCTGGAACTGGACCGGTTTGCAAGCACCCTTATAAACTTGGCCCTAAAGAGCTGAAAGAGTTGAAGAAGAAGCTTGATGAACAAGAACGTCTGGGTATGATCAGACCAAGTTCTTCTCCATGGGGTTGTGTGTTTTGTTTGTCAAGAAGAAGGTTGGCACGAACCGACTTTGTGTTGATTACCGTCCATTGAATAAAAAGACAATTAGAAACAAGTACCCACTTCCCAACATCAATGAGTTGTTTGAACAACTAAAAGGTGCCAAGGTTTTCTCGAAGCTGGATCTTCGCATGGGCTATCATCAGATTCGCATTCGTGAAGAAGATATTCCAAAGACTGCTTTGAGGACGAGTTTTGGCTCTTATGAGTACACCGTCATGTCGTTTGGTCTCGCCAATGCTCCTCCAACCTTCTCAAGAATGATGAACTTCGTATTCTCTCCTTTCAAGAATGAGTTCGTCTTGGTCTATCTGGATGATATCCTCGTGTTCTCGGAGACTAAAGAAGAGCATGCAGAGCATCTCCGGCTTGTGCTTGACAAGTTAAGAGAGCATCGATTCTATGCTAAGTTTTCTAAGTGTGAGTTTTGGCTCAATGAAGTGGTGTACCTTGGACATGTGATCTCTTCCGAGGGCATTAAAGTGCACCCTGAGAAAGTTGAGGCAATCTTGAAGTGGGAGCCTCCTCAGAATGTCAAGCAGCTTCATAGCTTCCTCGGGCTTGTAAGTTATTGAAGAAGATTCGTGGAGAACTTCTCTCAAATTTCTAAGCCTCTGTCTAATCTCCTCCAGAAGAATGTCAAGTATGTTTGGTCTCCTGAGTGTGATGTGGTGTTCAATACCCTCAAGCAGAAACTGACTTCAGCTCCAGTTCTAGTTCCTCCCAAGCAATCAAAGCCTTTCCAAGTTTTCTGTGATGCTTCTCTCCAAGGCCTTGGTGGTGTTCTCATGCAAGATAAGAAGATAGTTGCTTATACCTCGCGTCAATTGAAGCCTGCCGAGAAGAACTACCCCACTCATGATCTTGAGTTGGCGGCAGTTGTGCATGCTCTAATGACTTGGAGGCATTTGTTGTTGGGTAAACCAGTGGAGGTGTACACCAATCACAAGAGCTTGAAGTACATTTTCACTCAACCCAATCTCAATCTTCGGTAGTCTTGTTGGGTGGAAATGATTGAGGACTTCAACCCAAGCATTGAGTATACTCCCAGAAAAGCAAATGTCATTGCAGACGCGCTTAGCCGAAAGGCGTACTGCAACAGTCTTATCCTGAAGCCTCTTCAACCCAAGCTTTGTAAAGCCTTCCGCAAGATCAATCTTCAGATGATTCTGCAAGGATTTCTTTCCAATCTTCAAGTCTCTCTGACTCTGGAAGATCAGGTTCACCAAGCTCAACTTCTTGATGCAATGGTGAAGAAAGTGAAGAAAGGTGTGGCCAAGGGCATTCCGAAGTTAGTGCTTTCGCATTGATGACAAAGATACCTTGTTCTTTGAGGACCGTCTGGTGGTTCCGAAAGGTGATCTCAGGAAGATTATCATGGACGAAGCACACAATTATCTCCTATCCATTCATCCAGGAAGTTCCAAGATGTATCAGGACCTCAAGCAAACCTTCTGGTGGACTCGCATGAAACGTGAAATTGCTCAGTTCGTGAACGAGTGTGATGTTTGTCGTAGAGTGAAGGAGGAACATCAACGTCCAGCAGGTCTCCTTCAGCCTTTGCCTATTCCAGAGTGGAAATTCGATCATGTGGAGATGGATTTCGTCACTGGTTTTCCAAAGTCCAAGAGGGGCAATGATGCCATCTTTGTGGTTATCGACAAGCTGACCAAAGTTGCTCATTTCCTTTCGGTCAAAGAATCTATCTCGACAGCTCAACTAGTAGAGTTGTATACGTCAAGGATAGTTTCTTTGCACGGTATTCCTCAACTCATCTCATCTGACCGTGGGAGACTCTTCACTTCCAAGTTTTGGGAGTCCTTCCAAACTGCTATGGGTAGCAAGATCCGTTTCAGCACTGCATTCCATTAGTATACAAGTGGTCAAGTTGAGAGAGTCAATCAAATCCATGAAGACATGGTCAGAGCCTGTGTGATTTCGTTCGACAAGAAATGGGAAGACTACCTTCCATATGCTGAATTTTCATACAACAACAGCTTTTAGGCTAGCTCGGGCAAGGCCCCTTTCGAGATTCTCTACGACAGGAAGTGTCGTACCCCGCTCAATTGGTCGGAGACCGGCGAGCGTCAAATTTTGGGCAATGACATGATCACCGAAGCAAAAGAGATGTGCCATGTCATTCGTGAGAACCTCAAAGCATCTCAATCCTGACAGAAGAGTTATTTCGATAACAAACATCGGGATGTCTCCTTTCAAGTTGATGATCAAGTCTACCTCAGAGTCTCTCCCATGAAGGGCACTCAGCGGTTTGGAATTAGAGGGAAGCTAGCTCCTCGCTTTGTAGGTCCTTTCAGAGTTGTTGGCAAGAGAGGTGAACTTGCCTATCAACTAGAGCTTCCTCCGAACTTCGCAAATGTGCATGATGTCTTCCATGTCTCTCAGCTCCGGAGGTGCTTCAAGACACCCGAGCATACCATTAACCTCCAAGACATTGATCTCCAAGAAGACCTATCTTATCGTGAGCATCCAGTTGCTATTCTCGAAGAAACTGAGCGTAAGACTCGCAACAAACCAATCAAGTTTATCAAGGTGAAGTGGTCTCATCATTTTGACAAAGAAGCTACATGGGAACGTGAGGATCTTCTCGTTTCGAATTTCCAGAGTTCTTTTGTTCTTAGATATCGGGTCGAGATCCTCTTGTAGTGTGGGAGAGTTGTAACAGCCCAAGTGCACCCCTTGCTATTTATGGTCATGTACCTCTCATGAACCTACATGTTTGCCATGTGGTTTGAATGATTTAATATTTACTTCATGACAGTCTTGCATCATGCATCATGATCATCATATATTGCATATATACCTTGCCCTGTTGCCTTCTGATGTGGTGTGGTTAGTGTGGTAGGTGTGTTTGGAGCTACCATGTGAGTAGGATGTGTGCTTGTGGGGTTAAACCCCTCTTCCATTCCAACATCTTAGAAAACCCCTTTTGCTCTCAATTATTTCATGACATCAATTTTAACTTGGCCTAGAAATCTTTTTAAAATGTTCTCTTGCTCAAGTTAATTGTGCTGAGTGGAGTAGGTGAGCTCTTTCACTTGTTGCTATTGTTGTTGATTTTGTTTTTTAAATAAAACAACAGGTAACATTAATAAAAAGAATTAATTTACTTAGGTTAAAATTGACTAGTGCATTTTTATTAAATAGGTGCATTTAATTTAGGTCTAAATATATTGATTCGCAAAAATATAATATTCCTTTTGCTCTGTGGGGCTTTGTTTGTTTGTTTTTTTAAATAAAACACGAGGTTTGTGTGTGCGAGAGAGAGAGAGAGCCGAGGGAGGCCTAGCACTGCGGCCCACCTGGGCCTCGAACCCCTCCTGGCCCAGCGACTAGCGGTCACCTGCCCTGTCGTCGCCTCCGTCAGTTCAGTGAGAGATGGGAGCTCCCAACGCCATGAAGTCCTTCACGGACGCCGAGGACGTCCCTTCAGTCTCCCCCCTTTAAAGCCTCCTCGACGTCCGCCCCTTCCTAGGGTTTCCCCCTTTCCCCGCTCGCCGCCGCCACCTCTTCCCCTTCCTCGATTCTCCTGGTATGGTGTGAGGGCAGAGGGAGAAGCAGAGGAATTCAGGAGGTTCAGAGAGCAACGCTTCTTCATCGTTGACGTCCTCGTCTCTGGTGGCTTACTCCGCTCCTTCAAGGATGCCCTGGAGATCCCCGACGTTGCCCTTGTTCCGTTCCCGGGGCTAGGAGAGGAAGAGCACTTCCTCATCGTCGGACTCTTCTTCGTCTCCTTCGCGCTCGGGGTGCTCTGCAATCCGCGCCGCGCCAGAGCCCTCGCCTCCTCGTCGTCAGCTAGCCGCGCCCCAACCTCTTCATCGCACCAAGGTAGTGGAGGTACCCTCCTCTCCATCTCCATGCATCTTGTCATCGATGGGTGCCCATAGTGCTCACCACATCGTGTCACGTCGTGCTCCCCGCGCTCCGCTCGTCCTATGAATCTAGGTTTAGAGAGGTTCAGTCGCTCGCCTTCCGCTGCATGCCGCCGCTCCCTTGCCATGGGGATGAGTCCCCTAGTGATCCCGCATCCCCCGCCGGGTTTCCTCCTTGCTGGAGAGCTCCTCCGTTCCTGTCTGTATGTGCGTGTGTGCGCTATTTTCAGTTTCGTAAGTTCAAGCTCAGTGGAGTAGTATTAGTGGGTTGAGAGCCCTCTAAAGGCAGAGTATGACGAGGAACGTGGCAGGATGTACGTCACATATCCAGACGAGTAGAGAGGCCTTGGTCATGATCTTCGGGGCTAGCAAGACAGTTTCATTGCATCTTTTCTCGTTTGTTTTCGTCCGTAGACGGACCCTGTCTTTGAATGATGTTTGAGTAAACTATGTGGATTTTTAATTTAGTATGTGGCGAGTGTAAGCCAACTCTTATACTCCTCTCTTCATACATGTATGCGATGATACCGTACTTGCAAAACGACTAGATGCGCCTCTATCCCTATCAAGGCCCCATGTCTAAATATGGATAGGCGCGCATCTTGGGCGTTACAACTCTATAGTGAAATGTTGTGTTCATATTGCTCAGTCTGAGTCAAACATTTCAGTCTCTATGTCACTACTCTCACAATCACCCTCTCCCGCATAGTAGATCTAACATCGTCGCCGGTGCTGCCTGCATGGCATGACCATGCCATCATGGAATGATGGAGAGAGTTCCGCCTATGAGTCGGTGAGGAGCAGGGTGCATTGCTCTGGCTTTGGGGATTTATCGCTTCCCCTATATTAAATCATTTTGGTTGGTGATGTAGATGTCATACACAATTTTGTACAAGGATTGCAGTGGGCTAGCAATGGATGTGTCTTCCCGATGCCTCTATAAGCTCCCGCTTGAAAAGAAGTTGACTTTTCAGTCAGTTGATACCGGGAGGACATTTCTTGGGTGTGCAAGTCATGTGAGTTATTTTTACCTCATTTCGACCTGCTCTACTAATTATTTATTCGACTAGTGTGTAATGAATAAGGGCATGTGTAATATGGACATTTGCATGTAGTTGAACCATCCTATAAATATGTGCATGTTTGTTTGTTGTTTTTGTTGCTTTAAGCTTGATTACCAAAACAGTTCATTCCAAAATGCAAGGGTTTTAGTTGCCCCATGTTATAAACTTATGTTCATAGTACCTAGTCAATAAATATTGCATGAATGCAAAGCTATGTTCATTTGTGGATTCTAATTTATCCTTGGTGTCGAACATGTAGGAAGACCAATTATGTGGATATTTGGAGTGGTGATGCCCTTTGAGATCCGGTTTGGATAGTAGAAGGCCCACCTGTGCCTTTTCCTCAAGGAGTGACCCTAGATTATCGAACCCATGAGAGGATGTGCGCTACGATAGAGAGTCAAACAAGTTATTGTTATCGAATTAAATTCTAGTTTTTAACCAGACCTTTTACAATTTTTTTGGGTGTAAACACTGAGATGAAAATAGGAATGTTTATGAGGTCTTACTTTCAAAACCTTATATTTGTGCTTGGGATCTCGTCTTGGTAATAAACATAGCTTTGGAAGACATCGGCTATGTTGTGCTTCCTACATGATGAAGTCGGGTTGTGTCCAAATTATGGCTTGAGCGGTGTGCGACCTACATCAAGAGTTAGTTGTCCAACTGATGGCTCTTACCATTACACGAGGTTACCTCGGTTATTAAGAATAAAGATTTAGACTAAAGCGAGGAGTGCACATCATTATTCCCCAAGGAATTGCTTTCCCCTATAGTACTAACTCCTTCTTTCATAGTTGTTCGGTGTAGCATTCCACGCACCATCGCTCCTTACCCTCCTCCTTGAATGGTCTACGAGTTCATGGGTACCTGTATGGACTTAGAACAAGAACAACACAACAAACAACCCTACTATGAGTTAACAAAATTTTCTGTTACCATGACCCGGGCCTGGGCCCCGGGCCTAGGGTGTATCTCCACCACTGAAAGGGAGTTGTTTGACTATCAGATGAACATGAGTCCCAGTCCTACAAGACCTAGAGATCGAGACAGAGGGAAGATGAATTGACTAAAGCTCAACATAAATACCTCACGACCAAGATGAAAGGGGGAACTTGGATCTTAACGACCAAGACAGAGGAAATGAATCCCTAGCTAGTTTAGCATATAACATATTCGATCTAAGTCACCCCATCTATTTCGACCACCACGAAACCCAATGGCCTCATATAGGAGTCGGTGGACCCCCCACACACATTGTACTTGTCGATATATTGTTCCTCAATATATATCGTTTCATCTTTAATACAATGATCTCTTTGGAGACCTATTCGATGTAGTCTTTGAAGTGTTTGTTGGGATCCAATGAATTGTGGGTTTATGATCAGATTATTCATTCAAAGTAATTGAGTCTTTTCTGAGATTTATTATGTGTGGTTCATAGCCTTGTATTTCTCTTTGATCTGTCCATTTAATTTGGCCAATTATATTTATTTGTCTTGAGTAGGTGAGGTGCTTGGTAGTAGGTTCAATCTTGAAGTGTCCTCACTGTGTGAAAGGAGGAGTAGCAAGGCACATATTGTATTGTTGCTACTAAGGGTAAAATGACAGAGTTCGAACATATTATTTGGTCTTACTTTGTCTACATAATATCATCATGCTTTAAGCATTACTCTGTTTGTTATGAACTTAATACCTTAAGATGCATGCTGGATAGTAGTCGAGGGGTGCTGGACTAAAAGTAATAAATGCGTAATCGTTTCGGTATACTTGTCTCACACGTAATGCCTATATATTGATCATGTCATGAATATCATCATAATTAATCGCTCTTATATCAATTGCACAACAGTAATTTGGTTACCCATCGTTACCATCCTCATGAGAGAGATGCCTCTAGTGAATGCTATGGCCCCCGGGTCCATTAACTTCATATTACAAAACCCTAAATTATTTGCTGAATTTATAATCTATCACTATCAGAATTAATCCTTGCAATTAACCAGTACAAGGGGATTGACAACCCTCTTGCTCGTGTTGGGTGTGAATATTTGTTTTGTGTGTTTGCAGGTATTGTTAACCGTGTGTTTGCGTGAGTCTCCTACTGGTTTGATAAATCTTGATTTTCAGCTGAGGGAAATACTATATGTTACTATACTAGATGGCCCCTGCTCTTCAGGGATATCCTGACGCCTATCACAAGTAGCAATCCATATACATTACTATACCATTGTTTGGGCACTTTGTAGACACCTTCGACAATTCCAAGCCACATGGGTCCTCCAAATGCCCCATTGGAAGGGAGAAGTTCAAACCTTGAGGATATCTTTGGGCATAATTGTCTGATATAGGGTTGATCAAAAATTTATATTTCCCTAGAGACAAAATTGGTACAATTGCATCTAGGAATGTTATTATGTAGCACAAGACACCTTTTTCCAAGCATTTAGACCTCTAATATTTCAGTTCAAGATATGCCATTGTGTTTGCAAAAAAAGATATGAAATTATCTATTATTATCCAAAAGAAACTAAAACGTTAATTTGCACAGATTAGGAAACATTCAAGTATGAACATCAGTACCATCTATTGGGGAATGTTTTCTACAAATACCTAAGATCTATCTATGGAGATGCATAGCAATGAGAGGGGAGAGTGTGTCTACGTACCCTCATAGACCATTAAGCGGAAGCGTATATTACACGGTTGATGTAGTCGTACTCTTCACGATCCAATCGCGATCCATCCCGATCAAGCGCGTGACGGACGAAACCTCCGCGTTCAGCACACGTGCAACTCAATGATGTCTCCGCCTCCTCGATCCAGTGAGCGAGAGAGTAGTAGTATATGGGTTCCCATCCATCACGACTTCATGGTGGAGATGGTGGTGGATCTAGTTTAGCAGGGCTTCGCCAAACACTACTAGAACTGTGAGCGAAGGAGCAATGGAGCAACAGGACAAAGAGGGGCGCCAAGGGCTTGGTGTGTCCTCTTGGGGTGCCCCTACCCTCTATATATAGGTGGAGGGGCGTGGAGAACAGCCCATCCAAACCCTAGGGCGCAGCCAAGGGGGAGGAGTTGGACTCCTAGTCCAATTCCCCCCCTTTCCATGCAGAGGTGGACTTTCCACCTCTCTCAAGCCACATGGCCCTTGAGGGACTTGTGCACCTGGACCAATAAGGCCAGGGCGCCTCCCCTCAGCCCATGCAAACCCTTGGGACGTGGTGGAACCCTTAGTGGACTTCTGGACTCCTCCGGAAGTTTCTAGAAGCTTCTTGGTCCAATACCGAAAAAATCCGAAACTTTTTTGGTAGCCAAAATATGACTTCCCATATATAAATCTTTACCTCCGGACCTTTCTGGAGCTCCTCATGATGTCTGGGATCTCATCCAAGACTCCTAACAACATTCGGTCACCAACACACATAAACCAATAATACTATATCGTCGCTGAATGTAAGTGTGCGAACCCTTCGGGTTCGAGAATCACGTGGACATGACAGAGACATCTCTCCGGTCAATAACCAATAGCGGGACCTGGATGCCCATATTGATACCCACATATTCCAAGAAGATCTTTATCGGTCGAACCACGATGCCAAGGATTCAATCAATCCCGTATGCAACTCCCTTTGTACAACGGTATGTTACTTCCCGAGATTCGATCATTGGTATCTCCATACCTAGTTCAATCTCGTTGCCGACAAGTCTCTTTACTCATTCTGTAATACAATATCCCATGGCTAACTCCTTAGTCACATTGCTTGCAAGCTTCTTGTGATGTTGTATTATCGAGAGGGCCCAGTTATACCTCTCTGTCACATGGAGTGATAAATCCTAGTCTCGATCCATGCCAACACAACAGTCACCCTTAGAGATATGTGTAGACTGCCTTTATGATCACCCAGTTTCAAAGTGACGTTTGATACACACAAGGCATTCCTCAAGTGTCAGGGAGTTGCATGATCTCATGGTCTTAAGAACAGATACTTGACATGAAGAAAGCAGTAGCAACAAATCAAGTGATACGATCAAACGCTATGCTTACGGTTGGGTCTTTTCCATCACATCATTCTCCTAATGATGTGATCCCGTTATCAAATGGCAGCTCATGTCTATGGTTAGGAAACCTTAACAATCTTTGATCAATGAGTTAGTCTAGTCGAGGTTCACTAGGGACACAGTGTTGTTCATGTATCCACACATGTATTTAAGTTTCCGGTCAATACAATTCTAGCATGGATAATGAACGATTATCATAAACAAGGAAATATGATAATAACAACTTTATTATTGCCTCTAGGGAATATTTCGGCACAAATAAGTGAGTACTAGTTTGTAGAATTATATGAGGATTACATCTGGGTAGAAATGTTTTCTTGTGTTTAGCCAACGTCGGACAGTGATGGCGGAGGCCGCACACACCCGAGACCGGACGGCTATGGTGGAGGCCGCACGCACCCAACGGGGAATTGGGAGGCCGCATGGCGATGATGGAGGTTAGTTTGGATTACCCGCTGGTATTCCAGTCACCCTTTCTTACAAATTTCATTTGCAAATTTCTGACTTTAAGGGATGTTCGTGCAAACCAGGAGGTGTTTGCACATCCCACAATTTGATACAAATTTCTGCATTGCTTATGTTCTGATGCAATTATTCTACAGTTCCCAGTTATGAGTAGATCTATTTGCATTGGAACTTTTCCTTGGTGGGCAGACACCGACGTAGAATTTTCTACCCTCTTATGCATGGGATGTTTATATTGTAGGATTTGAATTGAACTGCGAGTTTTCTAATGTTGAGACCGTGATGTTGACTGATGCACCCCTTCTCTATACTCACGCAGAAGTAGGCTTAAACTATAAATACTATGTTACTTTTCTATTAATGTGTTACTTGAGTAGATCACTGTTATTTTCATAAATTTGTTGATTATTTTCCATAGATACCCAAACTCGTTTCAACCAACTTCTTACGTGATATGACTGAATAGTGTGGTACATTTTTACAGTTGGCTTTGGCTGCTCTGTACAAGTCTAGTGATGCACTCAAGATCCTTGTTTTTTAAAATTCGTAATCTTATCTGTGTTTATTATGACCTTAGTTTGTTGGGACTCTATGTTTCATGATGCTACTATTTTATCTTACACTTACTCATTATTGATCTTTCTAAATTCATTGATTGTCCGCAGATACTTGGAAAGTGTTTTTTCAAGACAACACTTTGATTGTTTGTTCGAACAATTTATTAAGATCATTAGTACAATGAATCACCTGGTAAGAATGTTTACCTAGCTTGGTAGAAATATAGTTTATAACATAATCATGTAAACTCCCACCAATAATTGTTCTTTAACTATGTGTGTCGTCATTTCACGGGTCTACATGAACACCATGTGTTAACAAAAAAGGATAAGCATGGTGGTGCTTGATTGAACATATGCCACTGGTTGGCAACGTCAAAGGTACTGATGAGGGCATAAATGATTAAATATCCTCCTAACCAGTGACATATTTTCAGCCAGGGTTAGTAGATGCAATATGCATGGTAACAAAGTACAACACTTGCCCAATGTAGTGATGTTTGTACATCTAATTTTTACTTTAAAATACTCACCATAAGAATTCCTTGAAGCAAGTTTGGGAAAACATAAATTGTATACTTAAATTGGTCAGCTTATGCAAGGTGAAAGGGAGAGCACGCCTTTCGATAACCCCCTACTTTCTTGTCGCTTTCATTTGAACTATGGGTTTTGTAAGCAATTATTTATGAACCGTATTCTGCATTTGTCGCTTAATTTTAGATCATCGAAATCAAAAGCTTAAATGTGCATTTACTTGCATTCAAAAGATATATAATGTTGTTAACCTGACCAACTTACTATCCTCTAATATCAGCCTTTTCCTCTGTAGGTGTACTACGTTCCTTTGGCTTGGAGTTATATTCTACTCAATGCTTGTAGACCGATTTTATGCTATTTATTACTGTAGCTATGCAACACGCCATATGTATCTCCAACAGTAGAAATTATGGTAGAACCACAATTAATTCATTGTAAGAAAGTGAGTTTCTTTAGTGCTCTTGTTGGACTGTTGGGAAGTGTCAATGAATTGGTGATGCAAGACCTGTTTTGGTACAATATCTATGAAACTTATATACTACTTGTTATATATTTTTTCTCACAATCTAAATGGATTGATAATGTTATCTTTTTCGGATTTACATCTCTCATTTTTGTAGGATGTCCTACGCTTCACCATGCTGAGACCTTTTTTTATGCTTATGTAATTTTCTCCTACCTTAAGGACCTAGGTGATCCAGGAGTTCTAGGGCATGATACAATCTCGCTATGAGTGCAAAAATATTTAAAGAAGCTTCTTTATACTTGATGCATGTTATTGTGAGATTAATTGTTTGCTCCATTTATTTATGCCTTGTGATTTATGATACCTACTAAAACTGCTAGATGCCGCTACATGATATGTTTTCTAATGATACTCAATAACACAAGATATTGATTTTAACTATGTGTCTACTATTAAGGAGCTTGTGATGTGTATATTTGTATTACTCGAGACACCCACTGCATGTGCCGATAACTATTTGATGGGAATCTAGACGTGCGTTGCATGTGCAAGCTTACTAGTGACACCAATATTATGACAATTATTATCATCATAATTTCCTAAGTTAGTGCCAAAAAGGTGTTCAATATTATAAGGAGTATCATTATCTTCCCAATCATCCTCATCGCAACAAGTAGTAGGCATAACAAAATAATCATCAAGTGTATCATTGCCCATACTACTTTCAGATTCATTCTCAACAATGATTGGAGCAACATTATTTGAGAGGGATAACTTTCTGCCTCTACTTTTCCTTCTTTTCTTCTTCTTCACCACCTTATGTGTGGGTTTAAGTAATTTATCCGAGCTTCTTATTGAAGAGATTGGTTCAATGGGAAGTTCCTCCTTGCAACCTGATTCATCAAGAGAAACAACATGAGGGTATTGGTAGACCTTTACCCTTTCATTAGTATTCCTCTTATATTCTATTTGTTTCTCATTCTTTCTATAGTTGGCAATATAAGCATTCCCATTGCAATTCACTACGCAAAATATATAGATTTGTTGTAGATTACTTTCATCATCATTAGTGACAAGGAATATATCAAACCAATCATTTTTATGTGACAGTTCTTCACATCCCAAAAAGAAACAAAGTTCATTATAGACTTCACAAGAGATCAAATTATCACAATATTTGGAAATGGTTCTATCACGAAAATGCATGCATTGGAAATTAAGATGACCAACCCTATTACAAAGTTCACAAGTAGTGGGACAGAGAGAGCATAATATTGTGCCAAATTCACCTATCACTTTAAGCCACCAATTGGTTTTATCATGTATATGATTCTTAAAAAAATTATCATCCCTATATGGCATGTCTTCACAAATTTTATTCACTCCACAAAAATTGACATGCTTGTAGTAAATATTTTTATCATGACTGACGTGGCTTGAGACTGCGTCGGTATTTCCCCAAATAGGAAGGGATGATGCAGCACAACTACAATAAGTATTTCCCTCAGTTATGAAACCAAGATATCAATCAAAGGAGGAAGACCACATAACACTATGTAAAAGGTACCTAAACACAAAGAACTAATACTTCCAACCTGACGCGTAGGAGAGGTTGTCAATCTCTCAACGGTAAAAAGATAGATTAGATTGTAATAGGTTGGGAAAATAGATCTCACAAGAACATAAAATAAAAGAAGTAAATAAAAAGTGCAGCAAGGTATTTTTGGGTTTTTGGATTAATAGATCTGAAAACAAAAGCAAAAAAAAGATAGATCGGAAAGCAATATGTTGGAAAAGTAGACCCGAGGGCCATAGGTTTCCTTAGTGGCTTCTCTCATGAGTATAGCACATGGTGGGTAAACAAATTACTGTTGGGAAATTGATAGAATATCAAGTAAGCATGACGATATCCAAGGCAATGATCATTATATAGGCATTAGGCCCAAGATAAGTAGACCGAAACAATTCTGCGTCTACTACTATTACTCCACACATGGACCGCTATCCACATGCATCTAGTGTATTAATTTCATGGCAAAACAGAGTAATGCAATAAGAATGGCGATGTGATGTAGACAAGATCTATTCATGTCAGAATATACCCCATCTTGTTATCCTTAATAACAACGATACATGTGTGCCTTGCTGCCCCTTCTATCACTGGGAAAGGACACCGCAAGATCGAACCCATCACAAAGCACCTCTTCCCATGGCAAGAAAAATCGATCTAGTTGGCCTAACTAAACCAAATATTTGAAGAAGAAATACGAGGCTATAAGTAATCATGCATATAAGAGATCAAAGAAGACTCAAATAATATTCATGGATAGAAACTGATCATGCATGAACTCAAAATTCATCGGATCCCAACAAATACACCAAAATAAGTCATTACATCAAATAGATATCCAAGTGACAATTGTATTGAGAATCAAAATAGAGAGAGGAAGCCATATAGCTACTGCCTATGGACCCATAGGTCTATGGTGGACTACTCACGCATCATCGGAGAGGCACCCACGAAGATGATGCACCCCTCCGTGATGGTGTTAGATTGGATCTCGCGGTTCTCGAACTTGCGATGACTGGAATTGTGTTTCATTGACTCCCCTAGGGTTTCTAGAATATTTGGGTATTTATAGAGATGATAGGCAGTGGAGAGGCGTCCCGAGGTGGGCAAAATACACCAAGACGCGCCAGGGGCCTCTGGCGCGCCCTGGTGTCTTGTGCTCTCCTCGGACTTCCTCTCTTGCACTTCTTTGCCCCACTAGATTTTATTTGGCCAAAACATCTCCAAAAAGTTTCACGGTGTTTGGGCTTCGTTTGGTACTTTTATTCCGTGAAGTAAAAAAAAAAGCAAAAAACAACAACTAGCACTTGGCACTATGTCAATAGGTTAGTCCCAAGAAATGATATAAAGCTGCTATAAAATGATTGTAAAACATCCAAGATTGATAATATAACAGCATGGAACAATAAAAAATTATAGATATGTTGGAGATGTATCAACATCCCCAAGCTTAATTGCCACTCGTCCTCGAGTAGGTAAATTATAAAAACAGATTTTTTGATGTGGAATGATGCCTAACATGTTCATCACATATTCTTTTCTTTTGTAGCATGGACATTTTGACTTTTAGATGGTTCAAAGCAATAGTCTAGTTTTGACATGAAGACTTTAATACTCAAGCATATCAACAAGCAACCATGTTTTCCAGAATATGAACACTAAAGAAAGTTATCCCTAGCCCATCATGCTCAATCGTTGATCCATTCATGAAACACACTCAAATATTAGCTACACCCAATGCTCAAGTACGATCATAGTGCCCCTAGTTGGTGCTTTATAAGAGAAGATGGGGACTCAAATAAAAGTAAAAAATGCATCAAGTAAATATATGTGCCCTTCGCAAAGGGAAGTAGGTATTTGTAGAGGTGCGAGATCTCAAGGTTTAAATTGATAGAGAAAAATATTTTTGGTGGCATACCTTTCCTCTCAAGAAAACGACCGAGAGCTGTCAATACTTTTCCATGCTAGATATATCATAAGCGGTTCCCAAACAGAAAATAAAGTTTATTCCCTTTTCCACCATTCTTTCACAACTCATGGCTAGCCGAATCCATGGTTGCCTTCCATACCAACACTTTCCAAGGAATTTATTATTTGACAACATAAAATAAATTTCGTTTTCATTTTGGGATTTTGCATCCCTATTAGCGACATACTCTCGTGCAATGACAAGTGAATGAACACTCATCTTGAGAATAACACATCTAGCATGGAAAAATATCGGTCACCCCATTCCGCTTCATGAGCAGTCCGAGCACACAAAAAGGAAAATTCATTTTGAAAATTAGAGATGACACATACAAATTTGCTTGGAACGACATGGTAATAGGTATGGTGGACTCATATGGAAAAACTAGGTGCAAGGATTTTGGATGCACAAGTAGTATTTCTACTTAGTACAAGTGAAGGCTAGCAAATAGATTGAGAAGGAACCAACCAAGAAACAAAAATTCACATAAGCGAGCATTAAACACAACTAACACCGAATAATGCACCATAAGTATGATGTAACTTCATTGGACAACTATTGACTTCTATGCCTGCATAAGGAATCACAAACCTTAACACCAATATTCTTAATAAGAATAATTAATCACCAACATAACTCACATATTACTATCATCATGTCTCAAAACTATTACAAGGAATCAAGTTTAATTTGTCCAATGATCTTCATGAAAGTTTTTATTATATCCCTCTTGAATATCTATCACTTTGGGACTAGTTTCATATATTGCCATTGCTTTTGAAAAGATCACATAGATTTAAGTGAAGAACATGAGCATAAAAGTTTCATCTCTCAAAATAGTACTCCCTCCGTCCCATAATGTAAGACGTTTTTTAACACTACACTAGTGTCAAAAAGCGTCTTACATTATGGGACGGAGGGAGTATAAGTGAAGCACGAGATGATTTCTTCAAAATTTACCAACTCTCAAATTAATACAAGCGAAGAATGAGAGCATTTATTCAAACATGTAATAGCATGCCGTGCTCAAAATGATATAAGTGAAGCACTAGAGCAATTCCATAGCTCAAAAAATTTAAGTGATAGAGCAATTCTAACAAATCATAGCATAATTTTGGATGTCTCAAATAGGCGTGTCCATCAAGGATACTTGTGACAAAATAAAAATAAAATCAATCAAAGACTCATATAATACAAGACACTCCAAGCAAAACTCATGATATGTGATGAATAAAAATATAGCTCCAAGTAAAATATCGATGGTTGTTAGAAGAAAGAGGGGATGCCATTCGGGGCATCCCCAAGCTTAGTTGCTTGTTCTACTTGGATATCATCTTGGGGTTACATGGACATCCCAAATATTAGGCTATTATTACTCCTTATTCCTTCATCCATCGTGATCTCACCCAAAACTTGAAAACTTCAATCACATAAAACTGAACAAAACCTTTGTGAGATCCGTTAGTATAATAAAGAAAATCACCACTCTAAGTACCATTGCAAACCCATTAATATTTTATTATTGCATTATATATACTGTATTATAACTTTACCATGACTTATATGCTCCAATACAAGCCACAAATTCATCAAAATAAGCACACAATGCAACGAAAACAGAATATGTCTCAAACAGAACAATCTGTAGTAATCTGTACTCTAACCATACTTATGTAACTCTAAAAATTCTGAAAAATTAGGATAATGTAAATAATTTGTATATAATTTTTTTAAATATTTCATCTCATTATCATGCTCCAATAAAAAATGAAAATTCATAGACTGGAGTGAAAGTTTCTGTTTCAGATTCAACATTGTTTCTACTTATCTTATGAATCATCCTAAAGGCTTTACTTGTCACAAACACTAAATCAAACATAAAAACACAATAATAAAAGAGGCATAATTTTTTAAACACTCAAAAACAGAAAGTAAAAAGTAAAATAAATTTATTCATTGGGTTGCCTCCCAACAAGCGCTATCGTTTGACGCCCCTAGCTAGGCATAATGCAAAGATTCAAGTATTGTCCTGTTTAGTTTTTGCTCCATAGGATGACCTCATGATTGATTCATATAGTGGATTAATTATTATTCTAGGGAATTATTCCATACCCTTTCTAAGTGGAAATTGAAATTTAATATTGCCTTCTTTCATATCCATTACGACGCCTATAGTGCGTAAAAACGGTCTACCAAGTATGATGGGACAAGATGGATTGCAATCAATATCAAGAACAATAAATCAATGGGAACATAGTTCCTATTTACAATAATAATAACATCATTAATTCTTACAAAAGTTTTTTTAATAGTACAATCCTCCAAGTGCAAATTAAGAGAACATTCTTCAATATTGGTAAGACCAAGCACATCACATAGAGATTTCGGAATTGTGGAAACACTAACACCCAAATCACATAAGAATATCATTTATAATTTTTAATATTGACTTTAGTGGTAGTTTCCCACTCATCATGGAATTTTCTAGGAATTCAAATATATAATTCCAACTTTTCTTCTAAGGATTTCATCATGGCATCAACAATATGTTTAGTAAAAGCTTTATTTTGTTCATAAGCATAGGGTGAATTTATCATGGATTGCAGTAATTACATTCAACCAAGGAGAAACTATCATTAATCTTAGGTGGAAAATCATTCAACTTGAGATTTTCTACATCATGGGAGATTCTATCAATGCTTTTAGACATATCATCAATCTTATTCAAGTTTTCTTCTATCGTAGTATTGGAAGACTTTTGAGCATTGATAAATTATTGAAAATTACTCTCAAGATCAGAGGTGTTCCTGTTATTATTGTAAGAACAATTACAAGAGGAATTACAATAACTATTAGAGGAATTTCCAGGAAAAGGCCTAGGATTAAAATTACCTATATAAGCATTGTTATTGAAATTGTTTCGCGAGATGAAATACACATCTACGGAATCATTATTTTGCTCAATCAAAGTAGACAAAGGCACATCATTAAGATCATTAGGAACATTTTTACTAGCAACCTACTTCATAAGAGCATCAACTTTTTCACTCAAAATACTAATTTCTTCAACCGAATTAACCTTTTTTACTAGTAGGTGCTCTTTGAGTATGCCATTGTGAATAATTTGTCATAATATTATCTAGCAACTTAGTAGCTTCACCCAAAGTAATTTCCACAAAAGTACCACCCACGGCAGAATCTAAAAGATTTCTAGATACAAAATTCAATCCCGTATAAAAAATTGTATGATCATCCAAAGATTTAAACCATGAGTAGGACAATTTCTTAGCACCATTTTCATTCTTTCCCAAGATTGTGCAACATGTTCATGCCCAGGTTGCTTAAAATTCATGATTTGAGTTCGAAGGGAAATAATTTTCACATGCAGAAAATACTTAGTAATAAAAGCATCCTTGCACTTATCCCAAGAATTGATACTATTGCGAGGCAGAGAAGAAAACCCAAATTTTGCACGATCCCGCAAGGAGAAAGGAAATAATTTCAACTTCACAATATCATTGTCCACATGTTTTTTCTTTTGCATATCACACAATTCTACAAATGTGTTTATATGGTACACACCATCCTCATTAGGAGTACCGGAAAATTGATCTTTCATAACAAGATTCAGCAAAGCGGCATTAATATCATAATACTCCGCACTAGTGGTGGGAGGAGCAATCGGAGTGATAATAAAATAATTATTATTAGTATTGGAAAAATCACATGATTTTTTATTTACTTGAGTCATCTTGACTATGCAAACGAAAAATAAGGCAAATAAAACGACAAATTTTGTGAAGTGAGGGAGAGGAAAACGAGAGGCAAATGGCAAATAATGTAAATTACAAGGAGATGCGATTTGTGATTAGGAACGCGATAGATGTTGATGATGTCTCCCCGGTGCCAGGGATTGGCACGCTAAAGAGAGACTAGTTACGCACCTCCTCCCTGGCAATGGCGCCAGAAATTCCTTTAACGTGGCTTGAGACTGCGTCAGTATTTCCCCAAAGAGGAAGGGATGATGCAGCACAACTATGATAAGTATTTCCCTTAGTTATGAAACCAAGGTATCAATCCAAGGAGGAATACCACGCAACGCTATGCAAACGGTACCTGCACAGAAAGAACAAATACTCGCAACCCGACGCATAGGAGAGGTTGTCAATCTCTCAACAGTAAAAAAGATAGATTAGATTGTAATAGTTTAGGCAAATAGATCTCATAAAAACACAAAATAAAAGAAGTAAATAAAAAGTGTAGCAAGGTATTTTTCTGTTTTTGGATTAATAGATCTGAAAATAAAAGCAGCAAAAATATAGATCGGAAAGCAATATGTTGGAAAAGTAGACCCGGGGGCCATAGGTTTCACTAGTGGCTTCTCTCATGAGTATAACACAAAGTGGGTAAACAAATTACTGTTGGGCAATTGATAGAAGATCAAATAATCATGACGATATCCAAGGCAATGATCATTATATAGGCATCACGTCCAAGATAAGTCGACCGAAACGATTCTAAATCCACACATCGACCGCTATCCAGCATGCATCTAGTGTATTAAGTTCATGGAAAAATACAGTAATGCAATAAGAACTGTGACATGATGTAGATAAGATCTATCCATGTAGGAATAGACCCCATCTTGTTAGCCTTAATAGCAATGATACATGTGTGCCTTGCTGCCCTTTTGTCACTGGGAAAGGACACCACAAGATTGAACCCATCACAAAGCACCTCTTCCCATGGCAAGAAAAATCGATCTAGTTGGCCTAACTAAACCAAAGATTCGAAGAAGAAATACTAGGCTATAAGTAATGATGCATATAAGAGATCACAAAAGACTCAAATAATATTCGTGGAAAGAAACTCATCATGCATGAACTCAAAATTCATTGGATCCCAACAAACACATCGCAAAAAGTCATTACATCAAATAGATCTCCAAGAGACCATTGTATTGAGAATCAAAAGAGAGAGAGAGAGGAAGCCATCTAGCTACTGCCTACGGACCCGTATGTCTATGGTGGACTACTCACGCATCATCGGAGAGGCACCCATGAAGATGATGCACTCCGCCATGATGGTGTTATATTGGTTCTCGCGGTTCTGGAACTTGCAATGGCTAGAACTATGTTTCGTTGACTCCCCTAGGGTTTTGGGAAGATTTGGGTATTTATAGAGCTGATAGGCAGTGGAGAGGCGTCCCGAGGTGGGCACAATACACCAAGACGCGCCAGGGGCCTCTGGCACGCCCTGGTGTCTTGTGCTCTCCTCGGCCTTCCTCTCTAGCACTTCTTTGGCCCACTAGATGTCTTCTGGCCCAAAAAAGATCTCCAAAAAGTTTTACGGTATTTGGGCTTCGTTTGGTACTAATATTCTATGAAGTAAAGAAGAAGCAAAAACCAGCAACCAACACTTGGCACTATGTCAATAGGTTAGTCCCCCCAAATGATATAAAGTTGCTATAAAAATGATTGTAAAACATCCAATATTGATTATATAACAGCATGGAACAATAAAAAATTATAGATACGTTGGAGACGTATCAATGACTAGTGCAATCATCATTAGCATCATGGATATTCAGAGAATGCATACTAACAATATTTCTATCATGTTCATCATTCAAGGACTTAATGCCAAACATTTTATTGAACTCTTCTTCTAACACTTTGGTACAATTTTCCGATCCATCATTTTCAAGAAAAACACCATAAAGGTAAAGAACTTGATGCATCATCAATTCTATTTTGTACTTTTCTTATATAAAAAAAATTAGTGCTAACCAAGAATCTAATTGCAAGAGCTAAAGATATACCTTCAAGCACTCACCTCCCCGGCAATGACACTAGAAAATAGCTTGATGTCTACTACACAAATTTATTCTTGTAGACCATGTTGAGCCTCCAAGCGCAGAGTTTTGTAGGACAGTAGCAATTTTCCCTCAAGTGGATGACCTAAGGTTTATCAATCTGTGGGAGGTGTAGGATGGAGATGGTCTATCTCAAACAACCCTTCAATCAAATACAAGAAATCTCTTGTGTCCCCAACAAACCCAATACAATGGCAAATTGTATAGGTGCACTAGTTTGGCGAAGAGATGGTGATACACATGCAATATGGATGATAGAAATATGTTTTTTTAATCTAAAAATATAAAAATAGCAAAGTAACAAGTGGTAAACAGCGAGAAAAATGATATATTAATGTCTAAAAACAAGGCCTAGGGTTCATACTTTCACTAGTTTAATCTCTCAACAATGCTAACTTAATAGAATCATATGATCACCCCTCAACATGCAACAATGAATTACTCCAAAGTTCATAAGTAGCGGAGAACATTAGATGAAATTGGTGTAGGTAGTAGAACCACCTCAGAGTTATTCTTTCTGATAAATCTTTTGAGCTATTCCTATAAGTGTCACAAACAGCCCTAGAGTTTGTACTAAAATAACACCAATGATACATGTCAATCAACCCTAATATCACCTAGATACTCCAATGTCACCTGAATTATCTGTGGGTAAATTATCTGACATGCATCAAACAATTTCAGAACTATCAAATTGAACCCAACACAAAGAACTTCAAGGAGCACCTCAAGATTTCTATCAGATAAAGTAGTATGAAAATGTGCAATCAACCCCTATGCATAGATCCCCAAGGTCACCGGAATCTGCAAGTTGATGCCATAACATATATCAAATGAATCAATCTAATACCCCATTGTCACCACGGGTATCCGCATGCAAGACATACATCAAGTGTTCTCAAACCAAATATTCAATCCGACATAACAAAACCTCAAGGGGAAAGATTCAATTCGTCACAATAAGATAGAAAGGGAAGAATACCATATGATCCAACTATATTAACAAAGCCCACGGTACATCAAGATCGTGCCATCTCAAGAACACGAGAGAGAGAGAGATTAAACACATAACTACTGATACATACCCTCAACCCTAAGGGTGAAATACTCCCTCCTTGTCATGGCCTTCGTCCGGATGATGAAGATGGCCATCGGTGATGATTTACCCCTCCAACAGGGTACTGGAAAGGCTCCAGATGGGTTTTTCATCGATATAGAGAGTTGCGACAGCAGAGCAAAGAGCCACTGTTTATTTCTGAGGGTTTATGTATATATAGTATTTTTTGGCATTGGAATCACGCTAAACAGAGCCACGGGGGGGGGGGGCGTCATGTTGGCTTGTCGACTACATAACACTTCACCATTATTTGGGCATAGGGGAAGGCATTGGGAAGTAATAAGTAGATGATGGGTTGCTAGAGTGACAGAAGCTTAAACCCTATTTTATGTGTTGCTTCGTAAGGGGTTGATTTGGATCCATATGTTTCATGCTATGGTTAGGTTTACCTTAATTCTTCTTTCGTAGTTGCGGATGCTTGTGATAGGGGTTAATCATAAGTGGAAGGTTTGTCCAAGTAAGGACAGAACCCAAGCACCGGTCCACCCACATATTAAATTATCAAAGTAACGAACGTGAATCAAATGAGCATGATGAAAACTAGCTTGACAGAAATTCCCATGTGTCCTTGATGACCCAGAAGTATAGAGGATCTATCATAGTCCTATCGGTAAGAGTGTCAAATCCAACGAGGAGCAGGAGGAAATGACAAGCGGTCCTCAGTAAGGTATTCTCTACAAGCACTGAAATTATCGATAACAGATAGTTTTGTGATAACATAATTCGTAGCGGGTAGCAAGTAACAAGTGTAACAAAGGTGCAGAAAGGTGGCCCAATCCTTTTTATAGCAAAGTACAAGCATATACAAACTCTTATATAAAGCAAAGCGCTCCCGAGGACACATGGGAATTTTTGTCAAGCTAGTTTTAATCATGCTCATAGGATTCGCGTCTGTTACTTTGATAATTTGATATGTGGGTGGACCGGTGCTTGGGTGCTTCCCTTACTTGGAAAAACCTGCCACTTATGATTAACCCCTCTCGCAAGCATCCACAACTACAAAAGAAGAATTAAGATAAATCTAACCATATCATGAAACTTGTGGATCCAAATCAGCCCCTTACGAAGCAACACATAAACTAGGGTTTAAGCTTCTGTCACTCTAGCAACCCATCATCTACTTATTACTTCCCAATGCCTTCCTCTAGGCCCTAAAAATGGTGAAGTGTCATGTAGTCGACGTTCACATAACACCACTAGAGGAGAGACAACATACATCTCATCAAAATATCAAACGAATACCACATTCACATGATTTCTTATAACAAGACTTATCCCATGTCCTCAGGAACAAACGTAAATACTCGCGAAGCATATTCATGTTCATAATCATAGGATTATTAATGATGATCAAGGATCTGAAAATATGATCTTCCACCAAGTAAACCAACTAGTATCAACTACAAGGAGTAATCAACACTACTAGCAACTGACAAGTACCAATCTGAGGTTCTGAGACAAAGATTGGATACAAGAGATGAACTAGGGTTTGGAGAGGAGATGGTGATGGTGAACATGTTGATGGAGATTGACCCCCTCTCGATGACAAGATTGTTGGTGATGATGATGGCTTCGATTTCCCCCTCCCGGAGGGAAGTTTCCCCGCCAGAACAGCTCCGCCGGAGCCCTAGATTGGTTCTGCCCAAGTTTCGCCTCAAGACGGCAGCGCTTCGCCCCGAAAGCTCTGTTACGATTTTTTCCAAGTCAAAACCCTCCATATAGTAGAAGATGGGCAGCGGAGGCCTGCCAGGTGGGCCACAAGCCATAGGGGCGTGCCCCAGGCTTGTGACTGCCTGGTGGCCCCCCTGATGTATTTCTTTCGCCCAATATTTTGTATACATTCCAAAATAATTCACCGTAGATTTTCAGGACTTCTGGAGTTGCGCACAATAGGTATCTCAGATTTGCTCCTTCTCTAGTCTAGAATTCCGGCTGCCAGCATTCTCCATCTTCATGTAAACCTTGTAAAATAAGAGAAAAAAGGCTTAAGTATTGTACCAAAATGTGTAATAACATCCCATAATGCAATAAATATCAATATAAAAGCATGATTCAAAATGGATATATCAACTCCCCCAAGCTTAGACCTTGCTTGTCCTCAAGCAAACGCCAAAATCAATAAATATGCCCACATGTTTAGAGATAGAGGTGTCGATAAAATAAAATGCGGACATGAAGGCATCATGATCATCTTTAGAACAACAACATAAATTGACATATATTTTCTTATTCTGAAGTAACAATTCGTTCACAAGGTAAAGTATGAATCAAGAAATCTATTGGGAACCAACAAACTATGATCTTAGATATTGAAGCAATTCCAATTTATCATAACGTAGGAAAGAGTCAATATAAGAGTTTGTAAAGCAAACCCACACACACAATCATCCTTTAGTCTTTCACAATTGCTAACACTCACGAGATACCTATGAGTTCAAAGCTTCAATCGGACACAGAGAAAGATAGGGGCATATAGTGTTGCCTCCCAACTATTTACCTCAAGGGCAATGTCAATAGTAACAGCTCATGCTCATCCACTTCCGAGTGGATATATGTGTCTAGATCATTCCCCAACACATGACGCTTACCAAAAGATAAAGGCGAAATAAGGAAAGTGATGGAGATCACCATGACTCTTGCATATAGGTAAGTACTAGAAAATAAAAGTAACAGATAGGCCCTTCGCAGAGGGAAGCAGAGGTTGTCATGCGCTTTTATAGTTAGATGCACAATCCCTTAATGCAAAAGAACGTCACTTTATATTGCCCCTTGTGATAGAGAACTTTATTATGCTGTCCATCGCTCTTATTTATTCCCTATCACAAGTCTGTATAAAGCTTATTTTCCTCACACTAATTGATCACACATATTTAGAGAGCAATTTTTTTATTGCTTGCACCGATGACAACTTACTTGAAGGATCTTACCCAATCCATAGGTGGGTATGGTGGACTCTAATGGCACAACTGGGTTGAGGGTGTTCGGATGCACAAGTAGTATCTCTACTTGGTGCGGAAGTTTTGGCTGATATGAGGTGGAAACAAGCAACACATGTTGAAGGATCTATAACCATATAACTTCTATTCAGAAGTAAGCAAACATAACCCATTATGTTGTCTTCCTTGTCCAACATCAACTTCTTAACATATAATATTTTAATGAGTGCTCACAATCATAAAATATGTCCAAGATAATATATTTATATGTGAACCTCTCTTTCTTTATTAATCCCTTTTAATTGCCACAATGACCAGTAGCTATGTTTGTCAACCCACAACAAGTTTCAATCGACATACTTCTTATATGTGAAGTTATCACTCCCCATAAGATAATCATATATACTCTTTGCTTTTATTCTATACTACTTTCTATTTCTTTTTCTCAAGATCAAGATCATAGCAAACAAGCTAAGCCCTCAACTCAAAACTACTCTTTATTATATAACACTCGGACTTGCTTACATGGGGGGAACATAAAATAAAAACTCAATACTAGATCACACAAAAACTTCATTCTACTAGATCAAGATATAACCAAAAGGATCGAACTAAGAAAAACGATAAAATTAAGGGATGTGATGGCGATACGATACCGGGGCACCTCCCCCAAGCTTGGCACAAGCCAAGGGGAGTGCCCATACCCATGTGTCTAGTTGTCTTGCTTCGGAGGTGGTGTCGTTGGAGTTGTTGATGAGATTGGAGGCTTGTCCTCTGTCTTCCAAGGCATGGGCTCACCATCGTAAAAATATGAACGAGTCTCCAGGATCCTCAAATCTGCAGCCAAACTGGTTCTCTTAAATCTATATTCATACTCACAATTTTGGTTTGCAGGTCATAGATCTGGGCTTGAAGATGCTCGATTTTCTCGTAAAGCTTGAAGATATGTTCCCCCATGTCCTTGGCGTCCAGCTTGTGCTTTTGGGTAAACTCTACGATCATCATGTGATTGGCGTTGAGTCCTTGTTCCACCATCCCTTGGCACTTGAATACTTGTTGTTCCATTGCTTCGAGCCTTGTTTCCACGCTTCCGGTCTTCTTTGGCCCCTCCACGTCACTGATGTGCAGCACCCCCTCACACAACTCAATGGTTTGAGGGTGTTGCAGCACCTCCACGGGGTAGGGGTTGATGACCTTCTCGAAGAACTTGTCCTTCGGAGCACTTGGGGACATCATATTGATCTAAATCTGCTGCAGAAACAGGTTAAAAAGAAAACATGAGGTATTGTCGTGATATGAGAGCCAAAACCTTTGGGAGACTATATAATGAAGTTTTATCGACCCGAAGGAGTATGCCACAAGAAAACGGAGTCAGGATGGTACACGAGGTAGCCACAAGCCATAGGGGCGCGCCCAGGGGGGTAGGGCACGCCCCCCAGGCTTGTCGCCTCCTCATGCACTATTTAGACTACTTTTAATTTTCCTAACTTTTTAAATATTCCAAAACGGATAAAATTTGCCATTGAAAAAGTTTTGGAGTCAGTTTACTTACCGTACCACATACCTATTCCTTTTCGGAGTCTGTAACGTTCCGGTAGGTCTGCCTAATGTACTCCTACGGAGTTATGGTATTAATAATATTGGTCTCAACATTTATGGGAGTACCTGAGATATAATGTTTGATTATTTGCCCGTTTACCACCTTTGGGTTTGTGCCTTCGGCGTTGTTGATCATGGTGGCACCGGAACGATATACTTCCTCAATTATGTAAGGCCCTTCCCATTTAGAGAGAAGTTTTCCTCCAAAATTTTTTAAACAAGAATTGTATAGCAAGACATGATCACCTACATTAAATTCACGCTTTTGTATCCTTCTATCATGCCATCTCTTAACCTTTTCTTTAAACAACTTGGCATTCTCATAGGCCTGGGTTCTCCATTCATCAAGAGAGCTAATGTCGAATAACCTCTTCTCACCAGCAAGTTTGAAATCATAATTGATCTCTTTAATTACCCAATAATCTTTATGTTCTAGCTCAAGACATAAGTGTCATGCTTGACCATAAACCATTTTATATGGAGACATACCCATAGGGTTCTTGTAAGCAGTTATATAAGCCCACAGTGCATCATCAAGTTTCTCAGACCAATTCTTCCTAGATCTATTAACAGTCTTCTGCAAAATAAATTTAATTTCTCTATTGCTCAATTCTACTTAACCACTAGACTGAGGATGATAAGGAGATGCAATTCTATGATTAACATCGTACTTAGCAAGCAATTTACGGAAAGCACCATGGATAAAGTGTGAACCACCATCATGATGGGGAACGTTGCATGGAAAACAAAAAAATTCCTACGCACATGCAAGATCTATCCATGGTGATGAGCATCTACGAGAGGGAGAGTGGATCTACATACCCTTGTAGAAGGCTAAGCGAGAAGCGTTAAGAAACGCGGTTGATGTAGTCTAATGTCTTCGCGATCCAAATTGCCGAGCGTCCCGCGATCCCATCACGATCCGTCCCGCGATCCGATCATGATCCGTCCCGTGATCTAATCATGATCCATCCCGTGATCCAATCACGAATCGTCTTGCGATCTTGATCACGGTCCTTCCGATCTAGCACTGAACGGACGACACCTCCGCGTTCAGCACACGTACAGATCGATGACGATCTCCGCCTTCTTGACCAGCAAGAGGGAGTGGAGAGGTAGATGAGTTCTCCCATATCACAACGGCATGGTGGTGATGGTGGTGGAACAATTCCAGCGGGGCTTCGCCTAAGCACCACTAAAACGATCTAGAGGAGAAACTACGATCTAGAGGAGAGGGTAGCACGTGGCTATTAGGGTTAGCTTTTCCCTCTAAATCCTCTAGTATATATAGGAGGGAGGGAAGAGAGGAGGCAGCCTCAAACCCTCAAGGTTTGGTCGAAATTGGAGGTGGAGGAGTCCTACTCCAATCCTATTAGGAGTAGGATTCCTCCTTTCCACTTGGAAACTCTTTCCACCTCTCCACCTTTTGGGTTTTCCCAACCCCTAGCCGCATGGGCCTTAGTGGTGGCTTAGTACAGCCCACCAAGGGCTGGTTTGACTCCTCCCACAGCCCATGATGTCCTTTGGGTCGAGACACCCCTCCCGATGGTCCCCCGACACCCTCCCGGCACTCCCGGTACACTACCGATGAGCCCGAAACTTTTCCGGTGACCAAAATAGGACTTCCTATATATCAATATTTACCTCCGGACCATTTCGGAGCTCCTCGTGATGTCCAGGATCTCATCCGGGACTGCGAACAACCTTCGGTCACCACCATACATAACTCTATACTACCGAAACGTCAGCGAACCTTAAGTGTGCAGACCCTACAGGTTCGAGAACTATGTAGACATGACCGAGACACGTCTACGGTCAATAAACAATAGCGGGACCTGGATGCCCATATTTGTTCCTACATATTCTATGGAGATTTTTATCGGTTGAACCTCTATGTGAAGGATTCAGTTAATCCCGTATGATGTTCCCTTTGTTCTTCGGTATGTTACTTGCCCGAGATTCGCGTTGGCATCTCCATACTTAGTTCAATCTTGTTACCGGCAAGTCTCTTTACTCGTTCCATAATACAAGATCCCGTGGCTAACACTTAGTCACATTGCTTGCAAGGCTTATTGTGATGTTGTATTACCGAGTGGGCCCTGAGATACCTCTCCGTCACACGGAGTAACAAATCCCAGTCTTGATCCATGCCAACCCAACAGAACCCTCGGAGATACCTATAGAGAACCTTTATAGTCACCCAGTTACGTTGCGACGTTTGATACACACACGGTACTCCTCCGGTGTCAGTGAGTTGCATGATCTCATAGTCATAGGAACATATACTTCACATGCAGAAAACTATAGCAATAAACTGACACCATCATATGCTACATTTATAGATTGGGTCTTGTCCATCACATCATTCTCTTAATGATGTGATCCCGTTATGAAATGACATATCATGTCCATGGCTAGGAAACCTTAACCATGTTTGATCAACGAGCTAGTCTATTAGAGGCATACTAGGGACATGGTGTTGTCTATGTATCCACACATGTATCCGAGTTTCCGATCAATACAATTCTAGCATGGATAATAAACGATTATCATGAACAAGGAAATATGATAATAACTAATTTATTATTGCCTCTAGGGCATATTTCCAACACATCAGTCATTAAATATTTAGGGACTCCAAATCTAGGGAAAATAACTTCTTTAAGCACTTTAATACAAGTGTTATGATCAGCGCTACTACTTGGAATAGCTTCTACCCACTTAGTAACATAATCAACAACAACTAGAATATGAGTATACCCGTTAGATTGTGGAAAAGGTTCCATATAATCAAAACCCCAAACATCAAATGGTTCAATAACAAGAGAGTAATTCATAGGCATTTCTTGACATCTACTAATATTACCAATTATTTGACATTCATCACAAGACAAGAAAAACTTATGAGCATCCTTGAAGAGACTTGTCCAATAGAAACCAGATTGCAGTACCTTGTGTGCAGTTCTATCTCCGGCATGGTGTCCTTCGTAGGCCTCGGAGTGACATTTGCGTAGGATCTATTCCTATTCATGCTCAGGTACACAAGGTCTAATAATACGATCTACTCGTTCTTTATAATGGTGTGGATCATCCCAAAAGTAATGTCTTAAATCATATAAGAACTTTTTCTTTTGTTGGTATGTGAAACTAGGTGGTAAAAATTTAGCAACAATGTAATTAGCACAGTCAGCATACCATGGAGCATTATGTGAAGCCTTTATGACAGATAATTGTTCAATAAGAAAGCTATCATCAATAGGTAGTGGGTCATCAAGAACATTTTCTAACCTAGACAAGTTATCTGCTACGGGGTTATCAGCACCCTTTGTATCAATAATATGCAAATCAAATTATTGTAGCAGAACAACCCATCTAATAAGTCTAGGTTTAGCATCTTTCTTTTCCATAAGGTACTTAATAGAAGCATGATCGGTGTGAACAGTTACTTTGGAATCAACAATATAAGGTCTAAACTTATCACAAGAAAACATGACTACTAAAAATTACTTGTCAGTAGTAGCATAGTTTCTTTGAGCACTGTCTAGAGTTTTAGTAATGAATAACATTTAATTTCTTATCAACTCTTTGTCCTAGAACAACACCAACATCATAATCACTAGCATCACATATAATTTCAAAGGGTAGCGTCCAGTTAGGTGGTTGAACAATAGGTGCGGATATCAAAGCATTCTTTAGGATTTCAAATGCTTCCACACAATCATCATAAAAATCGAATAGAACATGTTTTTGTAAAAGATTAGTGAGAGGCCTAGAAATCTTAGAGAAATCTTTAATAAACCTCCTATAGAAACCAACATGACCAAGGAAGCTTCTTATACCTCTGATATCCATAGGACGCGACATTTTTTCAATAGCATCAACTTTAGCTTTATCAACTTCAATACCTCTTTCGGAGATTTTGTGCCCAAGACAATGCCTTCATTAACCATAAAGTGGCACTTCTTCCAATTCAAGAAAAGGTTAGTTTCTTCGCATCTCTGCAAAACTATATCAAATTTGCACAAGCAATCTTCAAAGGAAGTTCCGTCAACGGAAAAAATCATCCATGAAAACCTCAAGAATCTTTTCATAAAAGTGAGAGAATATAGCCATCGTACATCTTTGAAAAGTAGCAGGTGCATTGCATAAACCAAAAGGCATACGTCTATAAGCAAAGGTACCGAAAGGGCAAGTAAAAGTGGTTTTTTCTTGATCCTCTTTTGACACAAGTATCTAAGAGAAACCAGAGTAACCATCTAGAAAGCAAAAATGAGTATGTTTGGATAAACTTTCTAGCATTTGATCAATAAAAGGTAGAGGGTAATGATCTTTCTTATAGCTTTATTTAATTTCCTAAAATCAATTACCATTCTATAACCTGTAACAATTCTCTATGGGATCAATTCATTTTTATCATTAGGAACAACGGTGATACCTCCTTTCTTAGGGACATAATGAGTGGGACTAACCCATCTACTATCAGCAATAGGATAAATTATACCTACCTCTAGAAGCTTTAGTATTTCTTTTCTTACCACCTCTTTCATCTTAGGATCCAACCGTCATTGGTGATCAACAACTAGTTTGGCATCAGGCTCCATATTAATTTTATGCTGACATAAAGTGGGACTAATGCCCTTAAGATCATCCAGAGTATATCCAATAGCAGCACGATGCTTCCTCAGAGTTTTCAATAATCTCTTTTCTTCATGCTCTAAAAGGTTAGCACTAATAATAACAGGATATATTTCTTTTTCATCAAGATACGCATATTTCAAAGTATCGGGTAATTGTTTAAGCTCAAACACAGGATCACCCTTGGGTGGAGGAGGATCCCCAAGTATTTCAACCGGTAGATTGTGTTTCAAAATAGGCTGCTGATCAAAGAAAATTTTATCTATTTCATTCCTCTCATTCATATGCATATCATTTTCATGGTCTAGCAAATATTGTTCTAAAGGATCAATAGGAGGCACAACAATAGAAGCAAGACCAATAATTTCGTCGCTACTAGGCAATTCTTTGTCATGGGGTTGCCTACAAAATTTAGAGAAATTGAACTCATGAGACACATCCCCAAAACTCACAATAACTATTTCTTTCTCACAATCAATCCTAGCATTAACAATATTCAAGAAGGGTCTGCCAAATATAATGGGAGAAAAATCATCTTGTGGGGAACCAAGAACAAGAAAATCAGTAGGATACTTTATTTTCCCACACAAGACTTCAACATCTCTAACAATCCCAATTGGTGAAATTGTATCTCTATTGGCAAGCTTAAAAGTAACATCAATTTCCTCTAGTTCAACTGGTGCAATATCATGCATAATTTCCTTGTATAAGGAAAATGGAATTGGACTCACGCTAGCACCCATATCACACAAGCCATGATAATAATGATCTCCTATTTAACAGAAACAACAGGCACGCTAACAACTGGTCTATGTTTACTCTTAGTATCAGACCTAGCAATTCTAGAAGCTTTATCAACAAAATAAATAACATGCCCATCAATATTATCAACCAAGAGATCTTTAACCATAGCAATACTAGGTTCAACTTTAATTTGTTCAGAGGGTGTAGCTGTTTTACAACAGCTCTTACAAACCAAAGTTGAAGCTTTAGCATGTTCCTTTATTCTAACGGGGAAAGGTGGTTTCTCCATATAAGCAACAGGAATAACATGATCAACATTATAAGTAATAGTTTCCTCTTCAACTTTAACAGGTTCAACTACTTTCAATTCAATGGGAGGATGATATTTAAACCACTTCTCCTTAGGGAGATCAACATGAGTAGCAAAAGATTCATAGAAATAAGCTACTATCTCAGAGTCAAGTCCATATTTAGTGCTAAATTCACGAAAAGCATCAGTGTCTATGAAGGATTTAACACAATCAAACTTGAGGTTCATACCTGACTCCTTACCTTTGTCGAGTTCCCAATCTTCAGAGTTGCGTTTAATTCTTTCCAATAAATCCCATTTGAAGTCAATATCCTTCTTCATATATGAACCAGCACAAGAAGTATCGAGCATGGATTGATCATTACGAGAAAGCCGAGCATAAAAATTCTGAACAATAATTTCTCTCGAGAGCTCATGATTGGGGCATTAATATAACATTGACTTAAGCCTCCCCAAAGCTTGAGCGATTATTTCTCCTTCAGGAGGCCAAAAATTATATATATGATTCTGATCACAATGAACTAAATGCATAGGATAGAACTTCTGATGAAATTCCATTTTGAATCGGTTGTAGCTCCATGATCCAGTATCATCACATAGCCTATACCATGTCAATGCCTTCTCCTTGAAAGATAAAGGAAATACCTTCTTATTGACGTGATCCTCGGGTAGACCTGCAAGCTTAAATAATCCAAAAACTTCATCCACATAGATTAGATGTAAATCAAGATGTTGTGTTCCATCTCCTACATAAGGATTAGCGAGCAGTTTCTCTATCATACCCAAAGGAATTTAAAAATAATTTTTTTCAGTAGGTTCAGTAGGTTGAGGGACAGCTCTTTGTGTTTCCATTTGAGGTGAAGATACCCCGAACAAGCCCCTCAAAGGATTACTTTCCATAGTAACAAGTGATAGTAAATTTCAGCACACTATATAAATTTTTCCTTACCAAAGGTGCTTCACTCCCTGGCAACGGCGCCAAAAAAGAGTCTTGATGACCCACAAGTATAGGGGATCTATCGTAGTCCTTTCGATAAGTAAGAGTGTCGAACCCAACGAGGAGCAGAAGGAAATGACAAGCGGTTTCTAGTAAGGTATTCTCTGCAAGCACTGAAATTATCGGTAACAAATAGTTTTGTGATAAGATAATTCGTAGCGGGTAGCAAGTAACAAGTGTAAAAAAAGGTGCAGTAAGGTGGCCCAATCCTTTCTATAGCAAAGGACCAGCCTGGACAAATTCTCATATAAAGCAAAGTGCTCCGAAGGACATGGGAATTTCTGTCAAGCTAGTTTTCATCATGCTCATATGATTCGCGTCCGTTACTTTGATAATTTGATATGTGGGTGACCGGTGCTTGGGTTCTGCCCTTACTTGGACAAACCTCCCACTTATGATTAACCCCTATCGCAAGCATCCGCAACTATGAAAGAAGAATTAAGATCAATCTAACCATAGCATGAAACATGTGGATCCAAATCAGCCCCTTACGAAGCAACGCATAAACTAGGGATTACGCTTCTGTCACTCTAGCAACCCATCATCTACTTATTACTTCCCAATGCCTTCCTCTAGGCCCAAACAATGGTGAAGTGTCATGTAGTCGACGTTCACATAACACCACTAGAGGAGAGACAACATACATATCATCAAAATATCGAACGAATACCACATTCACATGATTACTTATAACAAGACTTATCCCATGTCCTAAGGAACAAACGTAACTACTCGCAAAGCATATTCATGTTCATAATCATAGGATTATTAATGATGATCAAGGATCTGAACATATGATCTTCCACCAAGTAAACCAACTAGCATCAACTACAAGGAGTAATCAACACTACTAGCAACCCACATGTACCAATATGAGGTTTTCAGACAAAGATCGGATACAAGAGATGAACTAGGGTTTGGAGAGGAGATGGTGCTGGGGAAGATGTTGATGGAGATTGACCCCCTCTCGATGAGAGGATCGTTGGTGATGATGATGGCTTCGATTTCTCCCTCCCAAAGGGAAGTTTCCCCAGCAAAACAGCTCCGCTAGAGCCCTAGATTGGTTTTGCCCAAGTTCCACCTCGAGACGGCGGCGCTTCACCCCGAAAGCTCTGTTAGGATTTTTTCCAGGTCAAAACCCTCCATATAGCAGAAGATGGGCACTGGAGGGCTGCCAGGTGGGCCACAAGCCACAGGGGCGCGCCCAGGGGGTAGGGCGTGCCCCCAGGCTTGTGACTGCCTGGTGGGCCCCGTGATGTATTTCTTTTGCCCAATATTTTTATATATTCCAAACTAATTCTCCGTAGATTTTCAAGGCTTCTGGAGTTGCGTAGAATAGGTATCTCAGATTTGCTCCTTCTCCAGTCTAGAATTCCGGCTGCCAGCATTCTCCCTCTTCATGTAAACCTTGTAAAATAAGAGAGAAAAGGCATAAGTATTGTACCAAAATGTGTAATAACAGACCATAATGCAATAAATATCAATATAAAAGCATGATGCAAAATGGACGTATCAGTCCTCGAGAGCGCTTTGCTTTATATAAGAGTTTGTCCAAGCATGTCCTGTGCTACAAAAAGGATTGGTCTACCTTGTTGCACCTTTGCTACACTTGTTACATGTTACTCGTTACGAATTATCTTATCACAAAACTATCTGTTACCGATAATTTCATTGCTTGGAAAGAATACCTTACTGGAATCCGCTTGCCATTTCCTTCTGCTCCTCGTTGGGTTCGACACTCTTACTTATCGAAAGGACTACGATAGATCCCCTATACTTGTGGGTCATCAAGACTCTTTTCTCGCGCCGTTGCCAGGGAGTGAAGCGCCTTTGGTAAGGAAAAATTATATAGTGTGCTAAAATTTACTGTCACTTGTCACTATGGAAAGTAATCCCGTGAGGGGCTTGTTCGGGGTATCTTCACCTCGAACGGAAACACAAAGAGTTGTCCCTCAACCTAGTGAACCTACTGAAAATATTTATTATGAAATTCCTTCAGGTATGACAGAGAAACTGCTGGCTAAACCTTATGCAGGAGATGGAACACTACATCCTGATTTGCATCTAATCTATGTGGATGAAGTTTGTGGATTATTTAAGCTTGCAAGTCCAGCCAAGGATCACGTGAACAAGAATCTCTTTCCTTTATCTTTGAAGGAGAAGGCATTGACATGGTATAGCCTATGTGATGATATTGGATCATGGAGCTACAACCGATTGAAGATGGAATTTCTTCAAAAGTTCTACCCTATGCATCTAGTTCATTGTGGTTGGAATTATATTTATAATTTTTGGCCTCATGAAGGAGAAAGAATCTCTCAAGCTTTGGGGTGTCTTAAGTCAATGTTATATTCATGCCCCAATCATGAGCTCTCGAGAGAAATTATTATTCAGAATTTTTATGCTCGACTTTCTCGTAATGATCAATCCATGCTCGATACTTCTTGTGTTGGTTCCTATATGTAGAAAGATATTGATTTCAAATGGGATTTATTGGAAAGAATTAAACGCAACTCTGAAGATTGGGAACTCGACGAAGATAAGGAGTCAGGTATGAACCTTAAGTTTGATTGTGTTAAATCTTTCGTGGACACTTGTGCTTTTCGTGAATTTAGCACTAAATATTGACTTGACTCTGAGATAGTAGCTTCTTTTGTGAATCTTTTGCTGCTCATGTTGATCTATCCAAGGAGAAGTGGTCTAAATATCATCCTCCCATTGAAGTGAAAGTAGTTGAACCTACTAGAGTTGAAGAGAAAACTATTACTTATAATGTTGATCCTGTTATTCCCACTACTTATATTGAGAAACCACCTTTCCCTGTTAGAATAAAGGATCATGCTAAAGCGTCAGCTGTGGTTCGTAAAAGTTGTGCTAGAACACCTACACCCCCTGAGCAAATTAAAGTTGAGCCTAGTATTGCTATGGTTAAGGATCTCTTAGTTGATAATATTGATGGGCATGTTATTCAATTTTGTAATGAAGCCGCTAGAATTGCTAAACCTGATGCTAAAGATAAACATAGGCCCATTGTTGGTACGCCTGTTGTTTGTGTTAAAATGGGAGATCATTGTTATGATGGCTTATGTGATATGGGTGCTAGTGTGAGTGCAATTCCATTTTCCTTATATAAAGAGATTATAAACGATATTGCACCAGCTGAGTTAGAGGAAATTGATGTTACAATTAAACTTGCTAATAGAGATACTATATCACAAGTTGGGATTATTAGAGATGTTGAAGTCTTGTGTGGCAAAATAAAATATCCTACTGATTTTCTTGTTCTTGGTTCCCCACAAGATGATTTTTGTCCCATTATATTTGGTAGACCCTTCTTGAATACCGTTAATGCCAGGATAGATTGTGAGAAGGAAATGGTTACCGTAACTTTTGGGGATATGTCCCATGAGTTATTTTCTCTAAATTTCCTAGTAATGATGAAATTATTGGTCTTACCTCTATTGCGGTGCCTCCTACTGATCCTTTGGAGCAATATTTGCTAGACCATGAAAATGACATGCATATGAATGAAAGAAATGAAATAGATAGGATTTTCTTTGATCAGCATCATATTCTAAAGCACAACTTGCCTGTTGAAAAACTTGGGGATCCCCTCCACCCAAGGGTGATCCCGTGTTTGAGCTTAAACAATTACCTCATTCTTTGAAATATGCTTATCTTGATGAAAAGAGGATATATCCTATTATTATTAGTGCTAACCTTTCAGAGCATGAAGAACAGAGATTATTGAAAACTCTGAAGAATGCAACGTGCTGCTATTGGATCTACTCTTGATGATATTAAGGTCATTAGTCCCAGTCTATGTCAGCACAAAATTAAAATGGAGCCTGATGCTAAACCAGTTGTTGATCACCAATGACGGTTAAATCCTAAAATGAAGGAAGTGGTAAGAAATGAAATATTAAAGCTTCTAGAGGCACGTATCATTTACCCTATTGTTGATAGTAGATGGGTTAATCCCGTTCATTATGTCCCTAAGAAAGGAGGTATTACCGTAGTTCCTAATGATAAAAATGAATTGACCCCGCAGAGAATTGTTACAGGTTATAGAATGGTAACTGATTTTAGGAAATTGAATAAAGCTACCAGAAAAGATCTTTACCCTCTACCTTTTATTGATCAGATGCTAGAAAGATTATCCAAACACACACATTTCTGCTTTCCAGATGGTTACTCTGGTTTCTCTCAAATACCTGTGTCAAAAGAGGACCAAGAGAAGACCACCTTTACTTGCCCTTTTGGTACCTTTGCTTATAGATGTATGACTTTTGGTTTATGCGATGCACCTGCTACCTTTCAAAGATGCATGACTGCTATATTCTCTGATTTTTGTGAAAGGATTGTTGAGGTTTTCAAGGATGATTTTTCCGTATATAAAACTTCTTTTGATGATTCTTTGAGCAACCTTGATTGAGTTTTGCAGAGATGCAAAGAAACTAATCTTGTCTTGAATTGGGAGAAGTGCCACTTTATGGTGAATAAAGGCATTGTCTTGGGACATAAAATTTCTGAAATAGGTATTGAAGTTGATAAGGCTAAAGTTGATGCTATTGAAAAAATGTTGTGTCCTAAGAATATCAGAGGTATAAGAAGTTTCCTTGGTCATGCTGGTTTCTATAGGAGATTTATTAAAGATTTCTCTAAGATTTCTAGGACTCTCACTAATCTTTTGCAAAAAGATGTTCCATTTGTTTTTGATGATGATTGTGTAGAAGCTTTTCAAATTCTCAAGAATGCTTTGATCTCTGCACCTGTTGTCCAACCACCTGATTGGAACCTACCTTTTGAAATTATGTGTGATGCTAGTGACTATGCCGTAGGTGCTGTTCTAGGTCAAAGTTGATAAGAAATTGTTATTCATTATGCTAGCAAAACTCTGGGCAATGCTCAAAGAAACTATGCTACCATTGAAAAAGTATTTTTAGTAGTTGTGTTCTCTTGTAATAAGTTTAGACCCTATATTGTTGATTCTAGAGTAACTATTCACATTGATCATGCTGCTATTAAATATCTCATGGAAAAGAAAGATTCTAAACCTAGACTTATCATGTGGGTTCTTCTGCTACAAGAATTTGATTTGCATATTGTTGATAGAAAGGGTGGTGATAACCCCGTAGAACATAACTTGTCTAGGTTAGAGAATCTTCTTGATGACCCACTACCTACTGATGATAGCTTCCCTGATGAACAATTAGCTGTCATAAATACTTCTCATAATGCTCCTTGGTATGATGATTACGCTAATTCATTGTCGCTAAATTTATACCGCCTAGTTTCACATACCAGCAAAAGAAAAGTTTTTCTATGATTTAAGACATTACTTCTGGGATGACCCACACCTTTATAAATAAGGAGTAGATGGTGTTATTAGACTTGTGTACATGACCATGAATAGGAACAGATCCTATGGAAGTGTCATTCCGAGGCCTACAGAGGACACCATGCTGGAGATAGAACTGCACATAAGGTATTACAATCTGGTTTTTATTGGCCTACTCTCTTCAAGGATGCTCGTAAGTTTGTCTTGTCTTGTGATGAATGTCAAATAATTGGTAATATTAGTAGACGTCAGGAAATTCCTATGAATTACTCTCTTGTTATTGAACCATTTGATGTTTGGGGTTTTGATTATATGGGGCCTTTTCCAACGTCCAACGGGTATACTCAAATTTTAGTTGCTGTTGATTATGTTACTAGGTGGCTAGAAGTTATTCCAACTAGTAGTGTTGATCATAACACCTTTATTAAGATGCTTAAAGAAGTTATTTTCCCTAGATTTGGAGTCCCCATATGTTTAATGACTAATGGTGGTTCACATTTTATTCATGGTGCTTTCCGTAAATTGCTTGCTAAGTATGATGTTAATCATAGAATTGCATCCCCTTATCATCCTTAGTCTAGTGGTAAAGTAGAATTAAGCAATAGATAAATTAAATTGATCTTGCAAAATATGGTTAATAGATCTAGGAAGAATTGGTCTAAGAAACCTTACGATGCATTATGGGCTTATAGAACTGCTTACAAGAATCCTATGGGTATGTCTCCGTATAAAATGGTTTATGGTAAAGCATGTCACTTGCCTCTAGAGCTAGAGGATAAAGTTTATTGGGCAATCAAAGAGATCTACTATGATTTCAAACTTGTTCGTGAGAAGAGGTTATTTGATATTAGCTCACTTGATGAATGGAGAACCCAGGCCTATGAGAATGCCAAGTTGTTTAAAGAAAAAGTTAAGAGATGGCATGATAAAAGGATACAAAAGCATGAATTTAATGTAGGTGATCATGTCTTGCTATACAATTCTCGGTTAAGATTTTTTGTAGGAAAACTTCTCTCTAAATGGGAAGGACCATACATCATCGAGGAGGTATATCGTTCTGGTGCCATCAAGATCAACAACATCGAAGGCACAAATCCAAAGGTGGTAAACGGGCAAAGAATCAAACACTATATTTCAGGTACTCCCATTAATGTTGAAACCAATGTCATCAATAACATAACTCCCGAAGAGCATATTAGGGAGACTTACCAGAACATTTGAGACTTTGAAAAGGAATAGGTACGTGGTACGGTAAGTAAACCGGCTCCAAAAGTTTTCCAGTAGCAATTTTATTCAGTTTTGGAATATTTAAAAAATTAGGAAAATAAAAAGCAGTCTGAAGGACGTACGGGGAGGCGACAAGCCTGCTAGGCGCGACCACCCCCTGGCCGCGCCTAGGGGGCTTGTCACCACCTCCTGCGCCCGCTGGACTCCGTTTTCTTGTGGAACACCCCTTCGGGTCAGCAAAAATTCATTATATTATCTCCTGAAGGTTTCGAATTTCGTATCATGACAATACCTCCTATTTTCATTGTGAGTTGTTTCTGCCACAGACTTAGAGCAAGATGCCGTCCCAAGAGTCTGATGGGGAGAGCTACATATCGCACTATCTTGCCAACCCCAAGATCTATGGGGACCTAGACCCTTATGGATTATCCTCGGAGGAGGAACAAGAAGACAAGTACCGAGAAGAAAGCTCAGATGAAGAGGAGATTCCTATGCCTCAACTAGGAGACATGCACGTGGAATTCAGGAAATCAAGCCTCCCAAATGCAATAAGAGAACCCAAAGTTCTATTTATCCCTTCTCGTTTTCTGCAGGAGAGTAAAGAATAATTATGTCAAAGGATATTGAAGCTCGAGCAGGAAGTAGATGACCCAAGGGAACAAAATTTCATGCTTAAGAGGAAATTGAACAAGCCTCCAACCTCATCAATAACTCCACCACCATCACCTCCGAAGAAGGACACCTGAGCACATGGGTATGGGCACTCCCCTTGGCTCATGCCAAGCTTGGCGGAGGTGCCCCGGTATCATATCACATCACACCTTTTTCCTTTTTGTTTTTATCTTCCCTAGTTCGATCCTTTTTGTTTTTGTTTTGATCTAGTGGAATAAAAGTTTTTAGTATGATCTACATTTTGGTTTTTGGCTTTTGCTCCCCTTATGTAAGCAAGTCCGAGTTATATAATAAAAAGTAGTTTTGATGAGAGGGCTTTGCTAGATTATTGTGCTTTCGAAAGTAATGAATAAAGTACAATAGAACAAAAGCAAAGAGAATGCATAGTGATCTTATGGGGAGTGATGATTTCACATATAAAAAGTATGGTGATTGAAATTTGTTGGGAGTTAACAAACATAGTAATTGGTCATTGGTGCAATTGAAAGGAAGTGATAAAGAAAGAGATATTCACATCTAAATATATTATCTTGGACATATTTTATGATTGTGACCACTCATTAAAATATTACATGCCAAGAAGTTGATGTTGGACAAGGAAGACAACATAATGGGTTATGCTTGCCTACCTTCGGATAGAAGCTATATGGTTTCAGATCCTCCGACATGTAGTGCTTGATTCCACCTCATATTAGCCAAAACTTTCGCACCAAGTAGAGATACTACTTGTGCATCCAAACACCTCAACCCAGTTTTGCCATGAGAGTCCACCATACCTACCTATGGATTGAATAAGATCCTTCAAGTAAGTTCTCATTGGTGCAAAAAGGCAATAAAAATTGCTTCTAAATTGTGTGTTGTTTTATTGTAAGGGAAATAAGCATTGTATGAACTTGTGATAGTGAAGAAATAAAAGTGATAGACTGCATAATAAAGGTTTCTATCACAAAAGGAAATACAACAAGGCATTCCTCTGCACTAAGAGTTTGTGCATCCAAAAATAAAAAGCACATGACAACCTCTGCTTCCCTCTACGAAGGGCCTATCTGTTACTTTTACTTTCTAGTACTTACCTTTATGCAAGAGTCATGGTGGTCTTGGCAAAAATTATGTGTTGGGGAATGATCTAAACTTATATATCCACTTGGATGCGGTTGATCACGAGTTATTATTGTTGACACCACCCTTGAGGTGAATAGTTGGGAGGCAAAATTAAAAGCCCCTGTCTTTCTCTGTGTTTGATTTAAGCTTTAACCTCGTGGGTATCCCGTGAGTGCTAGCAATTGTGAAAGCCTAAAAGATGATTGAGTATGTGGATTTGCTTTACAAGCTCTTATATTGACTCTTTTCGATGTTATGATAAATTAACAATTGCTTCAATGACTGAGATCATAGTTTGTTGGTTGTCTATAGAGTTCTTATTTCATACTTTATCTTGTGAATGAATTGTTACTCTAGTATAAAGAATCTCATACAATGAGCATTGTTGTTCTAAAGTTGATCATGATGCTCTCATGTTCGTATTTTATTTTATTGACACCTCTATCTCTAAACATGTGGACATATTCATCGATCTCGGCTTTTGCTTGAGGGCAAGCAAGGTCTAAGCTTGGCGGAGTTGATACGTCCATTTTGCATCAAGCGATATTTATTGCATTATGGGCTGTTATTACACATTATGGTACAATACTTATATCTTTTCTCTCTTATTTTATAAGGTTTACATGAAGAGGGAGAATGCCGACAGCTGAATTCTGGACTGGAAAAGGAGCAAATCTGAGATACCTATTCTGCACAACTCCAAAAGTCCTCTAAGTTTATGGAGATTTTTTTTGGAATTAATAAAAAATATTGGCGCAAGAATCAACCAGAGGGGGGCCACCAGCAGGCCATAAGCCTGCTAGGCGCGGCCACCACCACCCCAGCCACGCCTAGCAGGCTTGTGGGGCCCCTGTGGCTCCTCTGACACCCATCTTCTCCTATATGAAGTGTTTTGACCTGAAAAAAAATGAGAGGAGAGATTTCGGGACGAAGCGCCGCCATCTCGAGGCGGAACTTGGGCAGAACCAATCTAGAGCTCCGGCAGGGCTGTTCTGCCAGGGAAACATCCCTCCCAGAGGGGGAAATCGAAGCCATCGTCATCACCAATGATCCTCTCATCGAGAGTGGATCAATATCCATCAACATCTTCACCATCACCATCTCCTCTCCAAACCCTAGTTCATCTCTTGTATCCGATCTTTGTCTCAACACCTCAGATTGGTACCTGTGGTTTACTAGTAGTGTTGATTACTCGTTGTAGTTGATGCTAGTTGGTTTACTTGGTGGAAGATCATATGTTCAGATCCTTTATGATAATTAATATTCCTCTGATCTTGAACATGAATATGCTTTGTGAGTAGTTACGCTTGTTCCTGAGGACATGGGATAAGTCTTGTTATAAGTAATCATGTGACTTTGGTATTCCTTCGATATTTTGATGAGATGTATGTTGTCTCTCCTCTGTTGGTGTTATGTGAACATCGACTACATAACACTTCACCATTATTTGGGCCTAGGGGAAGGAATTGGGAAGTAATAAGTAGATGATGGGTTGCTAGAGTGACAGAAGCTTAAACCCTAGTTTATGCGCTGCTTCGTAAGGGGCCAAATTACATCCATATGTTTCATGCTATGGTTAGGTTTACCTTAATTCTTCTTTCGTAGTTGCGGATGCTTGCGATACGGGTTAATCATAAGTGGGAGGTTTGTCCTAGTAAGGGCAGCACCCAAGCACCGGTCCACCCACATATCAAATTATCAAAGTAACGAACGTGAATCAAATGAGCATGATGAAAATTAGCTTGACAGAAATTCCCATGTGTCTTCGGGAGCGCTTTGCTTTATATAAGAGTTTGTCTAGGCATGTCCTTTGCTACAAAAAGGATTGGTCTACCTTGCTGCACCTTTGCTACACTTGTTACTTGTTACTCGTTACGAATTATCTTATCACAAAACTATCTGTTACCGATAATTTCAGTGCTTGCAGAGAATACCTTACTGGAAACCGCTTGTCATTTCCTTCTACTCCTCATTGGGTTCGACACTCTTACTTATTGAAAGGACTACGATAGATCCCCTATACTTGTGGGTCATCAGGACCTCAGGTGGCTCCCTCTAGTTGTTCTTCGCTCCGGTATTTCTTATTTCCTCCAGAAAAATCATAAAATAGTTTCAAGCGATTCCGAGAACTTTTGTTTTCTACAAAAAAAACACCACGGTAATTTTGCTGAAAACAACGTCAGTCCGGGTTAGTTCTAAATAAATCATATAAAGTGCATCAAAACCATATAAAAGTATTGTAAACATAGGTGAATGTGGCATGAATACTTCATCAATTATTGATACGTTGGAGACGTATCAGTGTTCTAGGTGGCGTGAGTTGTGAAACAATTTCCGCATTGTCCTAAATTCGTACCAAACTCATAACTGAGATATTCAGCTCCATGATCATATCACATATATTTTATCTTCTTGTCACGATGATCTTCAACTTCACTCTGAAATTGCTTGAACTTTTCAAAAGTTCGAGACTTGTGTTTCATCAAGTAAATATACCCGTATCTACTAAAATCATCTGTGAAGGTAACATAATAATGTTATCCACCGTGTGATTCATTGTATTGCATACATTAACATTTATTATTTCCAATAAGTAACTTACCCGCTTCATCGTATCGGAAAACGGGGTCTTAGTCATCTTGCCAATGAGGCATGGTTTGCATGTCTCAAGCGATTCAAAATCGAGTGATTCCAAAAGTCCATCATCATGGAGTTTCTTCATCCGCTTTACACCAATATGACCTAAGCGGCAGTGCCACAAGTGAGTGGTACTATCATCATTAACTTTGCATCTTTTGGCATCAATATTATGAACATGTGTGTCACTACGATCAAGATTTAATAAACCATTCACATGGGGTGCATGATCACAAAAGATATTATTCATGTAAATAGAACAACCATTGTTCTTTGACCTAAATGAATAATTGTCTCGCAATAAACAACATCAATATAATGTACATGCTCAACGCAGGCACCAAATAACTTTTATTTAGGTTTAAAACTAATCCCGAAGGCAGAGAGAGCATGCCGATGGTGATCACATCAACCTTGGAGACACTTCCAATGCGTATCGTCACCTTGTTTTTAGCTAGTCTCATTTATTCAGTAGCTCCTATTTCGAGTTACTAAAATTAGTAACTGAATCGGTATCAAATACACAGGAGCTACTACTAGCACTAGCATGGTACACGTTAATAACATGTTTATTAAATATACCTTTGTTGACATTGCCAGCCTTCTTATCTGCCAAGTATTCGGGGCAGTTCCGCTTCCAGTGACCGTTCCCCCTTACAATAGAAGCACCTAGTCTCAGGTTTGGGTCCAACCTTGGGTTTCTTCACTAGAGTGGCAACTGGCTTTCCATTCTTGAAGTTTCCCTTCTTGCCCTTGCCCTTCTTGAAACTAGTGGTCTTACAATCAACACTTGATGCTCCTTCTTGATTTCTACCTTCGCGGCGTAAAACATCACGAATAGCTTAGGGAACATTTTATTCATTCCTTGCATGTTATAGTTCACCACAAAGCTCTAGTAGCTTGGGGGCAGTGACCCGGAGAACTCTGTCAATCACTATCTTATCTGGAAGATTAACTCCCACTTGATTCAAGCGATTGTAGAACCCATATATTCTAAGCACATGATCACCGATTGAGCTATTCTCCTCCATCATGTAGGCAAAGAACTTTTCGAAGGTCTCATACCTCGCAACATGGGCATGAGCCTGAAATTCCAATTTTAGCTCTTGGAACATCTCATATGCCCCGTGACATTGAAAACATCATTGGAGCCACAATTCTAAGTCGTAATGCATGACACACTGAAATATCAAGTAGTCATCAGTACGTGCCCGTCAAATGTTCACAGCATCCACAAACGATGCTTGAGGGGTTGGCACATCGAGCGATGCATCAAATACATAAGCGTTCTATGCAGCAAGGAGGACAATCCTTAGGTCACAGACCCAATCCGTATAATTGCTACCATCATCTTTCAACTTAGTTTTCTCTTGGAATGTATCAAAATACAGGGGAGCTACAGCGTGAGCTATTGATCTACAACATAAATTACAAAGATATTTTGACTATGTTCATGATAATTAGTTCAGTTAATCAAATTACTAATGAACTCCCACTCAAATTAACATCCCATAGGTTGTCTAAGTGTGACATGATCCAAATCCACCAACCCAAGTCCAATCATCACGTGAGATGAGGTGGTTTCAATGGTGAACATCTCCATGTTGATCATATCTACTATATGACTCATGTTCGACCTTTCGGTCTCCTGTGTTCCGAGGCCATGTAGGTACATGCGATGCTCGTCAAGTTTAACCCAAGTATTCTGCATGTGTAAAACTGACTTACACCCGTTGTATGTGAATGAAGAGTCTACCACACCCGATCATCATGAGGTGCTTCGAAATGACGAACTTTCACAATGATGCTTACTTGGGGAGAACACAATTTATATATTGAAATTTAGTGCGGGGTCATCTTATAAATCTACCGTCATCCTAAGAAAAATAAGATGCATAAAGGATAAACATCACATGGAAATCAAATAAGTGACATGATATGGTCATCATTGTCTTGTGCTTTTGATCTTCATCTTCAAAGCACTAGCATGATCACCATCGCCACTAGCATGACACCATGATCTCCATCACCATGATCTCCATCACCATGATCTCTATCATCATGTCATCATATGGTCGTCGTGCCAACTATTGCTTCTACAACTATTGCTAACCAATAGCGATAAAGTAAAGCAAATGAAATAAATAAATTAAAGACAACCATATGGCTCCTACCGGTTGCCGTACTCATCGACATGCAAGTCATTATAACTATTAAAAACATGATCATCTCATACATCACATATATCATACCACATCTTGGCCATATCACATCACAATATTCCCTGCAAAAACAAGTTAGACATCCTCTACTTTGTTGTTGCAAGTTTTACGTGGCCCTACGGGCAACTAGCAAGAACCGTTCTTACCTACGTAAAGCCATAACAGCGATAATCAAGTTGCCTTGTAACCTTCTACAAGGATCACCTCTGTCGAATCCGATTCAACTAAAGTGGGAGACACACACACCCGCCAACCACCTTTATGCAAAACAAGTTGCATGTCAATTAGTGGAACCGGTCTCTTGTGCGAGGACAAGTAAGTTTGGTCCGAGCCGCTTCATCCCACAATACCGCTGAATCAAAATAAGACTAAGGAGGTAATAAAACTGAACATCAACACCCACAAACACTTTGTGTTCTATTTGTGCATATCATCTCCACATAAACCTGACTCTGATACCACTATTGGGGAATGTTGCATGGGAAACAAAAAAAAATCCTACGAACACCCAAGATCTATCTATGAAGATGCATAGCAACGAGAGGGGATAGTGTGTCTATGTATCCTTGTAGGAAGCGTATATTATAGGGTTGATGTAGTCATACTCTTTACGTTCCAATCGTGATCCATCCCGATCAAGCGGCGAATAGACGTCACCTCCACGTTCAGCACACGTGCAGCTCGATGACATCTCCGCCTCCTCGATCCAGCGAGCGAGGGAGGAGTAGTATATGGATTCTCATCCAGCACAACGGCATGGTGGAGGTGCTGGTGGGGCTAGTTTAACAGGGCTTCGCCAAACACTACTAGAAATGCGAACGGAGGAGCAACGGGGCAACAAGAGAGAGAGGGGCGCCAAGGGCTTGGTGTATCCTCTTGGGGCGCCCCTCCCCTCTATATATAGGTGGAGGGGTGTGCAGAACAACCCCTCCAAACCCTAGGGCGCATCCATGGGGGAGGAGTTGGACTCCTAGTCCAATTCCCTCCATTTCCATACACACATGGACTTTCCACCTCTCCCAAGCCACATGGGCCTTGAGGGACCTGTGCGTGACATGCCTTGAGATTGTGTCGGTATTTCCCCAAAGAGGAAGGGATGATGTAGGACAATGATAGTAAGTATTCCCCTCAGTTATGAAACCAAGGTATCAATTCGTAGAGGAAGATCATGCACCCATGTAAACAACACCTGCACACAAATACTCCCTCCGTCCGGAAATACTTGTCAGAGAAATGGATGTATATAGACATATTTTATTTCTAGATACATCCACTTTTATCCATTTTTGTGACAAGTATTTCCGAACGGAGGGAGTAACAAATACTTGCAACCCGACGCGAAAGAGAGGTTGTCAAGCTCTCTACGGTAATAAGATAGATTAGGTAATGATTGTTTTGGCAAATAGATCTCACAAGAACAAAAAATAAAATAAGTAAACAAAAAGTGTAGTAAGGTATTTTTGGTTTTTTTGGATTAATAGATCTGAAAACAAAAGGGCAAAATAGTAGATCGGAAAGCAATATGTTGGAAAAGTAGACCCGAGGGCCGTAGGTTTCACTAGTGGCTTCTCTCATGAGTATAACACATGGTGGGTGAACAAATTACTGTTGGGCCATTGATAGAAGATCAAATAATCATGACGATATTGAGGCAATGATCATTATATAGGCATCATGTCCAAGATAAGTAGACCGAAACGATTCTGCATCTACTTCTATTACTCCACACATCGACCGCTATCCAGCATGCATCTAGTGTATTAAATTCATGGGGAAATGAAGTAATGCAACAAGAACGGTGACATGATGTAGACAAGATCTATTCGTGTAGGAATAGACCCCATCTTGTTATCCTTAATGGCAACGATACATGCGTGTATTGCTGCCCCTTCTATCACTGGAATAGAACACTGCAAGATTGAACCCATCACAAAGCACCTCTTCCCATGGAAAGAAAAAACGATCTAGTTGGCCTAACTAAACTAAAGATTCAAAGAAGAAATACGAGGCTATAAGTAATCATGCAAATAAGAGATCTAAGAAGACTCAAATCATATTCATGGATAAGAAACTGATCATGAACTCAAAATTCATCGGATCCCAACAAACACACCGCAAAAGTCATTACATCAAATAGATCTCCAAGATACCATTGCATTGAGAATCATAGAGAGAGAGGAAGCCATCTAGCTACTGCCTACAGACCCATAGGTCTATGGTGGACTACTCACGCATCATCAAAGAGGCACCTATAATGAAGATGAACCCCTCCATGATGGTGTTAGATTAGATCTCGAGGTTCAAGGACTTGCGGTGGCTGGAATTGTGTTTTGTTGACTCCTCTAGGGTTTTCCAAAAATATGGGAATTTATAGACTTGATAGTCGGTTGAGGGGCGTCCTGAGGTGGGAAACCTCCACCAGGCCTCGCCTGGGGCCGCTGGCATGCCCTGGTGGAGGGTAGCCACCCTGGGCCCCCTCTCCTAGTGCTCTTTGGCTCACCCTGGCTCTTCTGGTCCACAAAAATTCTCCAAAAATTCCTGTAGCGTTTGGGCTCTGTTTGGTACTGATTTTCTGCGAAGTAAAAACAAGCAAAAATAGCAACTAGCACTTTGGCACTATGTCAATAGGTTAGTCCCAAAAAATGATATAAAGTTGCTATAAAATGATTGTAAAACATACAAGATTGATAGTATAATAGCATGGAACAAGCAAAAATTATAGATACGTTGGAGACGTATCAACATCCCCAAGTTTAATTCATCCTCGTCCTCGAGTAGGTAAATGATAAAAACAGAATTTTTGACGTGGAATGCTTCCTAATATGTTCATCATATATTCTTTTCTTTGTAGCATGGACATTTGGACTTTTAAATGGTTCAAAGCAATAGTCTAGTTTTGACATGAAAACTTTAATACTGAAGCATATCAACAAGCTACCATGTTTTTCAAAATATCAACGCTAAAGCAAGTTATCCCTAGCCCATCATGCTCAATCATTGATCCATTCACAATACACACTCAAATATTAGCTACACATAACACTCAAGTACGATCATAGTGCCTCCTAGTTGGTGCTATATAAGAGAAGATTGAGACTCAAATTGAAAAATAAAAATTGCATAAAGTAAATAGATAGGCCCTTCGCAGAGCGAAGTAGGGATTTGTAGAGGTGCGAGAGCTCAAGTGTTTAAATTGATAGAGAAAAATATTTTGGGTGGCATGCCTTTCCTGTCAACGAAAACGACCGAGAGATTTCAATATTTTTCCACGCTAGATACATCATAGGCGGTTCCCAAACAGAAAATAAAGTTTATTCATTTTTGCACCATACTTTCACTTTCCATGGCTAGCCAAATCCACGGTTGCCTTCCATACCAACACTTTCCAAAGAATTTATTGTTTGACAACATGAAGTAAATATTTTTTTCATTTTTTCATTTTGGGATTGGGCATCCCTATTACCGCCATACTCTCGTGCAATGACAAGTGAATAAACACTCATCTTGAGAATAACACATCTAGCATGGAAAAATATCGTCACCCCCTACCGCTTCATGAGCGGTACGAGCACACAAAAAGGAAAAATTTATTTTGAAAGTTTAGAGATGGCACATACAAATTTTCTTGGAATGGCATGGAAATACCATATATAGGTAGGTATGGGGACTCATACGGCAAAACTGGTTTAACGATTTTGGATGCACAAGTAGTATTTCTACTTAGTACATGTGAAGGCTAGCAAAAGATTGAGAAGCATCCAACCGAAAAACAAAAAAAAATCACAGAAGCAAGCATTAAGCATAACTAACACTGAATAATGCACCATAAGTAGGATGTAATTTTGTAGCACAACTATTGACTTTCGTGCTTGCATAGGGAATCACAAACCTTAACACCAATATTCTTACTAAGCATAATTACTCACCAACATAACTCACATATTACTATTTTCATGTCTCAAAACTATTATAAAGAATCAACTTTAATTTGTCCAATGATCTTCATGAAAGTTTTTTTATATCCCTCTTGAATGTCTATCACTTTGGGACTAGTTTCATATATTGCAATTGCTTTTGACAAGCTCACATAGATATAAGTGAAGAACATAAGCAGACAAGTTTCATCTCTCAAAATAATAAAAGTGAAGCATGAGAGGATTTATTTAAAATTACTAACTCTCCTATTAATATAAGTGAAGCATGAGAGCATTTCTTCAAACATGTAAAAGCACGTCGTGCTCAAAAAGATATAAGTGAAGCATAAGAGCAATTTCTTTGCTCAGTAGATTTAAGTGAAGCATAAAGAGCAATTCTAGACAATCATAGCATAATTTTGGCTCTCTCAAATAGGTGTGTGCAGCAAGGACAAAACCAAATAAAGCAAATATACAAGACGCTCCAAGCAAAACTCATGATATGTGATGAATGAAAATATTGTTCCAAGTAAAATACCAATGGTTGTTAGAAGAAAGAGGGGATGTCACTTGGGGCATCCCCAAGCTTAGTTTCTTGGTACTGTTTGGATATTACCTTGGGGTTCTATAGCATACCCAAGCTTAGGCTCTTCTTACTCCTTATTTCTCCATCCATCGTGATCTTACCCAAAACTTGAAAACTTCAATCACACAAAACTTGACAAAATTCTCGTGAGATCCGTTAGTATAATAAAGCAAATTACCACTTTAGGTATTGTTGTAAACCCATTCATATTTTATTATTGCATTATACCTACTGTATTCTAACTTTACCATGACTTATTCCCCCCAATACAAGCCATAGATTGATCAAAACCTGCACACAATGCAACGAAAACAGAATCTGTTTCAGACAGGATAACATGTACTCTACCCATACTTCTGGAACTCTAAAAATTATGAACAATTAGGACAGTTTAAAGAATTTGTATAGAAATACTGTGTTAAAATTTCAGCTTAATATCACGTTCCAGTAAAAAATGAAAAAAAAATCGTGCAATGAGAACAAAGTTTTTGTTTCAAATTCAGCATTGTTTCTACTCATCTTATGGATCATCCTAAAGGCATTACTTGGCACAAACACTAATTAAAACATAAAAACACAATCACAACAGAATCATAATTGTGAAAATACTTAAAAATATAAAGGAAATAATAAAATATTTTATTCATTGGTTTGCCTCCCAACAAGCTCTTTCTTTATAACCATTAAGATAGGCTTGAGATTTCCATGTTGCTCACATGAAAGATAGTAGTTGAAACACAAAGAGGGCATCATGAAGTATATGGAAAACACACTTAAGTCTAATATACTTCCTATGCATAGTCATTTTATAAGTAAACAAATTATCAAGGCAGGAAAAAACTAGCATATGGAAGGAAGAAGAAAGAGACAATAGCAATCTCAACATGAAAAGAGGTAATTTAGTATCATGAAAATTTCTACAAATATAATTTCCTCTCTGATAATAATTACATGTAGGATCATAATCAAATTCAACAATATAGCTATCGTAAAGAATACTCTATTTATGATCAATATGCATAAAGTTTTTATCATCTTCAAAAATAGTGGGATTATCATCAACGAAAGTTATGACCTCTCCAAACCCACTTTTATCATAAAATTCATAAGATTGAACACTCTCCAAATATGTGGGATTATTTTTACCTAAATTTGACGCTCTCCCAAACCCACTTTCCATACTAATGCAAACATTATTATGAATAACATATTCAACGTGAGGCTTAAATAAATTTTCAAGATCATAAGAAGTATCATCACCCCAATCATGATCATTGCAATAAGAAGTTGTCATGACATTATCATCCCCAAGCTTGTAGTATTGCATATCATTAACATAATTGACATTAATAAAATTTATAGTAACATCATTGCAATCATGCTTTTTAATGAAGGACCTATCATGAATTACCTTGTAAATTTCTTCTTTCAACACTTCATCAAAAATTTCAAACTCATGATTTTCAAACAAAACTTCATAGAGAGAATCAAGTGCACTCAACTCACTACCAATAGGTTCATCATGATTTGGTATTTTGAAAAGATTAGCAAGTGGATGAGGATCCATATCATTAGATTTTTAGCAAGCGAAGATGCAAGCAAATAGAAGACACATGGCAACACAAGAAAACATAGCAAACAAGAGATCTGACAAGAAAAAGGCAAAAGAAAAAGAGAGGGTGAATAAAGCGGCAAATTTGTGAAATGGGGGAGAGGAAAACAAGTGACAAATGGAAAATAATGTAAATTGCAAGGAGATGATATTTGTGATTAGGAACCTGGTAGATGAGATTGCTTCCTCCCCAGCAACAGCGCCAGAAATTCCTTTGACGTGGCTTGAGACTACGTCGGTATTTCCCCCAAAGAGGAAGGGATGATGCAACACAACGACAGTAAGTATTTCCCTCGGTTATGAAACCAAGGTATCAATCCTTAGAGGAAGATCATGCACCCACGTAAACAGCACTTGCACACAAATAACAAATACTTGCAACACGACATGAAAGAGAGGTTGTCAAGATCTCTATGGTAATAAGATAGATTAGGTAATGATAGTTTTGGCAAATAGATCTCGCAAGAACACAAAATAAAATAAGTAAACAAAAAGTGCAACAATGTATTTTTGAGTTTTTTTCGATTAATAGATCTGGAAACAAAAGGGCAAAATACTAGATCGGAAAGCAATATGTTGGAAAAGTAGACCTGGGGGCCGTAGGTTTCACTAGTGGCTTCTCTCATGAGTATATTACACGGTGGGTGAACAAATTACTGTTGGGAAATTGATAGAAGATCAAATAATCATGACGATATCCAGGCAATGATCATTATATAGGCATCACGTCCAAGATAAGTAGACCAAAACAATTTTGCATCTACTTCTATTACTCCACACATTGACCGATATCCAACATGCATCTAGTGTATTAAGTTCATGGGGAGACGGGGTAATGCAATAAGAATGGTGACATGATGTAGACAAGATCTATTCATGTAGGAATAGACCCCATCTTGTTATGTTTAATGTCAATGATACATGCGTGTCTTGCTGCCCCTTCTGTCACTGGGAAAGAACACCACAAGATCAAATCCATCACAAAGCACCTCTTCCCATGGCAAGAAAAATCGATCTAGTTGGCCTAACTAAACCAAAGATTCGAAGAAGAAATACGAGGCTATAAGTAATCATGCTAATAAGAGATCAAAGAAGACTAAAACCATATTCATGGATAGAAACTGATCATGAACTCAAAATTCATCGGATCTCAACAAACACAGCGCAAAAGTCATTACATCAAATAGATCTCCAAGAGACAATTGTATTGAGAATCATAGAGAGAGAGGAAGCCATCCAGCTACTGCCTACGGACCAGTAGGTCTATGGTGGACTACTCACGCATCATCGGAGAGGCACCTATGATGAAGATGAACCCCTTCATGATGGTGTTAGATTGGATCTCGAGATTTTGGAACTTGCGGCGACTGGGATTGTGTTTTTTCAACTCCTCTAGGGTTTTCCAAAAATATGGGAATTTATAAGCTTGATAGTCGGATGAGGGGGGTCCCGAGGTGGGTACCCTCCACCAGGGCATGCCAAGGGCCTCTAGCGTGCCCTGGTGGAGGGTGGCCACCCTGGGCCCCCTCTCCTCGTGCTCTTTGGCCCATCCTGGCTCTTGTGGTCCATAAAAATTCTCCAAAAATTCCCGTAGCGTTTGGGATCCGTTTGGTACTGATTTTCTGCAAAGTCAATAGGTTAGTCCCAAAAGATGATATAAATTTGTTGTAAAACATCCAGGATTGATAATATAACAACATGGAACAAGCAAAAATTATAGATATGTTGGAGACATATCAGTGCGCCTGGCCTAATAAGACGAGGGCACCTCCCCTCAGCCCATGCAAACCCTTGGGACGTGGTGGGGCCCTTGGTGGACTTCTTAAATCCTCCAGAAGTTTCCGAAACCTTCTATAAGCTTCCCGATACAATACGAAAAAACCTGAAACTTTTCTTGTACCCAAAATATGACTTCCCATATATAAATCTTTACCTCCGAACCTTTACGGAGATCCTTGTGATGTCTGGGATCTCATCTAGGACTCCGAACAATATTCGGTCACCAACATACATAACCCAATAATACTATATCGTCACCGAACGTTAAGCGTGCGGACCCTATGAGTTTGAGAATCATGTGGGCATGACCAAGACACCTCTCCTATCAATAACCAATAGTGGGACCTGGATGCCCATATTGGTTCCCACATATTCCACGGAGATCTTTATCGGTCGAACCACCATGCCAATGATTCAATCAATCCCGTATGCAGTCCCCTTTGCCCAGCGATATGTTACTTGCCCGATATTCGATCGTCGGTATCTCCATACCTAGTTCAATCTCGTTACCAGCAAGTCTCTTTACTCGTTCTGTAATACAAGATCCCATGGCTAACTCCTTAGTCAAATTGCTTGCAAGCTTCTTGTGATGTTATATTACTGAGAGGGCCCAAAGATACCTCTCCATCACACGGAGTGACAAATCCTAGTCTTGATCCATGCCAACCCAACAGACACCCTTGGAGATACCTATAGAGTACCTTTATGATGACCCAGTTACGAAGTGACGTTTGATACACACAAGGCATTCCTTCGGTGTTAGGGAGTTGCATGATATCATGGTCTTAGGAACATATACTTGACATGAAGAAAGCAGTAGGAATAAACTAAGTGATACGATCAAATGCTATGCTTACGATTGGGTCTTGTCCATCACATCATTCTCCTAATGATGTGATCACGTTATCAAATGAAAACTCATGTCTATGGTTAGGAAATCTTAACCATCTTTGATCAACGAGATAGTCTAGTAGAGGCTCACTAGGGACATAGTGTTGTTCATGTATCGACACATGCATTTAAGTTTCCAATCAATACAATTCTCACATGGATAATGAATGATTACCATGAACAAAGAAATATGATAATAACAACTTTATTCTTGCATCTAGGGCATATTTTCAACACTATCATGTTCACAAAACCAAACTGCTTATAAATTGCACTATTGGGGCAAACTTTAATACACCATACGACTAAGTAACATAAACTGGCACTCCAACCATTACACGGGAATGTATTACACATAGAATCAACTCACATAATCACTGAAAAACCCGATTTGCCACATGAAACATCTTGGCTAATATGTTTTGAATTTCGAGCCACCCTCGGGGGATATAATCTTCGTATCTATTCTGAAACACTAGCTACATGATAGTTTTTTTCTTAGATATACAAATTAACTATCACCTACTGGACCAAGAAATAATACTAGTTTTTTTCTTCGAAAAACACAAATCTAACTAACACCTCTTGGAACAATAAATAGTACCCCTCCGACAAATACACAATGTATCTGGCCATTTCAAACTAGTTTTACATCACACCATGCGTATGCCACATCTTTTAAAATTGGACTAGTTTACAAACAAACTGTTAACATAGTATTACGACGCCCTCAATCTTTCTATTAATTACAAATCCTTGGTAATTTGAATAATCTGGCGGATGGAAGCCTTGCAAAAGGAGGGGTATTGTCACCAGTTGTATGTACAACATATGTTACGTACATTGCACTATTCACATCGATAGCTGATCGGGGGATATGTTGAAATTGTGCCAAATACATGTACTAGTATGTTGTAGTTGGACTTGTGATGTAGCTAGCAGGTATGGTTAAGTACCGGTGGATCAATCCGAGCAGTTGGTGATGTGTTTGAGTACTAGTGTTTGAGTCAAACATGTTGGGACGTGCCAAAAAATAATAGTCAACCAATCCAAGCATTGATGATGCGTAATGAATGGTAGGGATGCAAACGGGTAACCTTTAACACGTTTGTTTAGTTAACATATGGATCTGCCCAACATGCATCAGATTGGGTAGCATGCTTCCATCTTTCTTGGAAATGGGCCCGTTCCTCTTGAGCTCGATGCCTAATCTGCATCAAGCAATGCAAATAGATTCGGTTTTCGGTTTGTAGTTTCTAATGATACAACAAGGAGATTAGGAGAATGATTGTGAGTTGAACAAATGTTGGTTAGTCAGAAGTTATATTACCAATGCTCTATCATCTAAGTTGGGCAATGCTTCAGGAGGAGGCGCCTACATACATACAGTTATGACTTCCAATTATTAACAGTCGAACATTCAAGGTACTCCCTCCATCACAGTTTATAGGGCGCAGTTTCAAAACCAGATTTTTTCACAATCCCTTTGAAATAGGGCGCACCTCCTTAAGTAGGCTATTAATTAGTTAGCATTAGTACTCCCGCATGCATGGTTTGGCTAGTGGGAACATGAAATAGGGCCCAATGCATGCGCTCAGTTTCAGATTTTATTGGAGGGGGAGGTTACCAAGCCTCTTTTTAGCGATTCATTAGGCGCCTTGCCATCAATTTCGCAACACCATCGCCTCCTTCTTTCCTGCCTATCACAACGCACCTTGGGCCCAGAGCGACGCGAGAGGCGCCCTATATACTGTGATGGAGGGAGTACACAAATAGTATTCAAAGCATATATACCATCATTGATTCTATAGGCGTCTCCGGATCATGTCCTGACGTTGCATCGAGGCTACTCTGTACTTTACATAAAAATGAATAGATATTTGTTATCGACCACTCTATTCTGTCTTCATATAGTTCTTTGTAGGCAGAGATGGATGGATCGAACAATAACACACACCTTATTATCTTTAGAAGAAGTAGAAGAAGAGGAGCCAAGTGTAGGGATGCCCAAATGAAGCAGGTACTCGCTGTCGACTACTCCAATATTCTTGCTCCGATCCCCCTGCCATTATCAGTCCATCTGTCCATCACGACATCCCTCTCATAGGGACTATAAATGGTTTCTGACTGTGGCCTCACCTGAGCGCAATAGCCGAATTTGAAGTCCAAGCCCCATGCATGAATCAAATCGTTCTACATTATATGCACGTATGCATTAATCTAATGTGTGTAATAGTTGGTATGCATGAGAGAGAGAGAGAGAGGAACGAGCTTAGTCACCTGGATCATATGCCACACACAGCGCCATGCTGCTCTTGAGAATACAGGAGCCATCATTTCAACAAATCTGCACGTAATAGTGCAATAAATATCCAGTCCAACAATGGATTTATTACGAGTCAGAGAAACAACTAGGCAAGTAATTGCCACATCGATCATTCAACTTGCAGCAGCAGCAACAACAACAACAAAAACAAGTACCCAGTGCATGGAGGCGTGGTACTGTTTTCGTAGCACCTGGTGACTCCATTTTGCTTGTAAATCCTTCTGTATATATACATGTGCAGCCATTAAAGAAACAAAAATAGGACTATTAGTTGAAAGGAAACACAGGCATTAAAGAAACAAAAATAGGACTATTAGTTGAAAGGAAACACAGGCATTAAAGAAACAAAAATAGGACTATTAGTTGAAAGGAAACACAAGACTTGTTCATGTACTCCATGCACCTATGAAGGTCCCCTTTCCGTGCACGCTTGGTGATCCAGTGATGAACCTTGGAATTGGTAGCGTCTAGAGCAGTCTGTGATATCTGAAGCCCGTCCTTTTCAACTAGTACCACATATCTGCGACGTACATATGTGCACAACTTGTAACAAATAAACTACATGAATTGATTGTCAGCCAGATGAAAACACACCTGGCAGGATGAAAATGCTGCACTCCAAGGTCTTCGTCCCAGACGAAGATGTAGTCGTACTTGTGGACGATGTCCGGGTGCAGGAACCGCTTGGCGAACCACCATTTCGTCTGGTTCACCGCCGAGACGTGCACGGCGGCGCTGCTCCACCGCAGATCCCCCCACTTCTCCACCACACCGTCGTAGTGGAAGATCATTATGCTGAAACCGTCGGAGAAGAACTGCGCTCGGCCATGCCGATTCCAATGCCCGCACATCAGACAATCAGACCATATGACCAGCAATACATGGAAGGAAATAAGTTGATGCGCGCGCTGTACCTTGGTAACGATCCTATCCACAACCTCCTTCTTCTTGATCCCAGCAGCAATGGCCAGCAGGCTTCTCCTTTTGCCTTGAATGTATCGAAGAATTCGATGCAATTTTGTTCGTCAAAGCAAGAAAATCAGAAGGAGAAGAAGAAGCATACACTTTCTGCCGGCGGTGGCGAACTTGTTAGATCGTCATGAATGGAGCGCATCTCCAAGTCCGAGTGACCGGCAATGATGCCGCTAGGCAACGCCGCCTCGCTCCCCGCGGGCCTGCAACGTTGCTGCTTGCCGCACCGGACGTAGCCGGCGCTCCGGAGCCATGCCGACACCGACGCCGCTCGCGGCTGGCTGCCGGGATGCAGCAACACCAGAGCGGCGGTGAGGAACAGAGCAAACAGCGTGGAAACAGAGGCGATGCGAACCGAACAGGACGAACACAGCAGGGGCATCCTCGGTGGTCACCACTCACCACCCTTCCTTGCGCCGGCATCAGATCGGTTCACCATGGGGCTATATGGCCAATCAACGCACTAACAACTGCATTCATGTCCACGGATGGAGCCATGTCAACCGTAACCTGCACGGACTTGGACAGGCCACAGTGGGATTAGTAGTACTCCTTCTATCCGGTATCCGGTGTATAAGTTATCTTACGGAAATCAGTTTTTTCAAAGCATTAAGACATGGTGCATTAATTTTTACCTCATTTTTTGCTTCTTAACATGAATAAAGGAATCGACCAATAGAAAATTTGGGGTGTGTATGTTTTTAATGACTTGAGATTAGTTAGCACCGCATGCATTAATCAATTCATTGCATGTAATGATATTAATTAGCAAACTAACATTAATTTCTCTCGTTTTTCTCTCCATCTTGATCACGGTGCACAACCTAAAATGACTTATACACCGAGACGAAGAAAGTAGAAGAATAGGAATCAAGCTCGCTCGCTGGATCGTTATCAGCACATGATGGTCATTAATGTACGTGGGTCAGTTGGTGCATACAGGGTTTTTTAGGAGAAAGATCAGCTTTATTGATCACTTGACAAAGTTACATAAAGTCTTCTGGATACAGTCCGAAGCATAATAAAAAACAACAAAGCTAGACAAATTCTTGCATAATTTAGCTAACAAATGAGCCGCTACATTAGCTTGCCGATGTTTGGTGCATGCAGGTTGCGCTAGCATTGTTTGTGGGGAAGTGTTGTTTGTGTTATAACGGAACAAAAGACCGTTTCGAGGTTGCACGCATCCCTTTATACGGATGATGACATTTGACTTTCGGAATCACATGATTGTCCTTTTCTTTTTCTTTGTAAAATTTAAAAACCAAGTTTGAAAAATTCATAAAAGTTCAGAAAAATATGATGGGTTGACATTACAGTGAGTTAATGGGGTTCTTTTTATGTGACTTTTTTTACATAGTTCTTGTGACTTTTTTTATGTGTAGACTAGATGAAAAGAAAAACATGGGGTTCTTTTTCACAACTCACTATTTGTCGCGGGTGACTTTGTACTACACTGACGTTAACTAATAAGAATCGAAGGGAGTAGATCATTTTAAATAAAAGTAAGATTTCTCGCCCATAACTATTCATGCAAACCAGTGGCCCAGAAAGGAAATGAATAACATTGTCCCAAAATGGGTCTTCAACAGCTCGGAAACGAAATATTGTAGCTTAACAGGCCCTCACATGAGATTTGCGAAAAGGAAGTATAGGCCAAGCTGCGCTAGAATCCATCGCATAAAGGGAATATGTTGACCCCTCTATCCATATGTATAGGGTCTAGTATGTTTTTTAAGATTAACTTTAACCACATGTTACAATAACAATATATGACATATATGTTACACAGGGCATATCGTTAAATTCGTATGTGAAAGAACTTTCCAATAATATAATTTTCACATTATATATCTCATATATTATTAATGTGATCAATAGTCAAAGGCAATTTCGAAAACCACATTGGGCCATATATATATATATATATATATATATATATATATATATATATATATATATATATATATTTAAAATGAGATGAAGGAAGAAGCCGTGGTTTTGTCGTTTCACGGTTGGCTCCTCGCCCTAGGAAACCGAGCATGCGAGCTGGGACGTGTGCATCCACGCATGATTGATACGGTTAAAAGCCTCTAAGGGCAACTCCTACGCATGCCTTCAAATCGTCCGGGTATGTTTGTTCTGACACAAACAAACAAACCAACGTGTAAGCCCATCCGCAAATAAATATGTCCATTTCGGTCGGACTCGTTCCTTTTCGGGCGCAAATTTGGTCCGGCTTTGTGGTCAAACGGATACCGAACAGACACGCACGCGTCCTCTCATCGTCTGTCTGGGGCACGCGTGTCGGTCATCCAACTACCACCCATCGAACCCATTTAATACACACGAATTGGCGGGCCCACCGGTCAGCCACCATCCGTCCCCGACCACATCTTATTTTTATGGCAAAGTTGCCAATCCACTTCCCCACTGCAGCTACACATCGTCGATTGCTCCCTTCCTCCCCGACATCAAACCCTAGCCTAGCACCACTGCCCCATCTCACTCACCACTGGCCGCCTCGCCATGGGCTTCTGTAAGTGGGTGCCCGACAAGAAGGCCAACCACGACCACGAGGCAGGGTCGTTGTCTACCTCGCCTAGAAACGCGGCCACCCACCCCACCTCACCGGCTACGTTCTCGATATTAGCTTTGACAGCCAGGCCACAATTCTGGTTGTACGTGAAGGTCACCATCTTTCGCCGGTAATGGGATACCGGCACTCCGATGTCGTGGTCCGTTGCCCGTCTCCCCAAAGGGTGGCATCTGAGCCCGGATCGGGTGCCCATTTCCCCGTCCCAGCGAGTGGTCGCGCCTGCCTTCAGCAGATAGCCCGCCGGCGCACAAGGATCACGGTCAGTACCTCACTGACCGGTGCTATGACATTGCTCGCCCCTCTGAGACACCTGGTTTTAGGACGAGCATGGCATGCACCGACAAACTTTCTTTGCCGACCGTGCTTGTAGCCCGCGCTGCGCGCCGCGTGTGCACGCAGTGAGCCCGCCCCACGTGCCATGTGTGCATGGCCTGACGCCTTCTCCCTTCCCGTTGCCGCTACAACCACAGCCTCCCACCATAATGGACTAGGAGCAAGAGCGACTGCTGCAGGCCGTGATGGAGGACACATATTCTTTTTTTCAAAAATCAAGTTTGAAAGATTCGTAAAAATTCGGAAAAATATGCCGGATCGACATTACAGTGAGTTATGTACCATACAGTTCTTGTGATAACCCACACAAAAAGTTCTTGTGATTTTTTTGATGTGTAGTCTAGGTGGAAAGAAAAACATGGGGTTCTTTTTCACACCTCACTATTTGTCGCGGATGACTTTGTACTACACTGATGTTAACTAATAAGAATCGCGGGGGTAGTTCAATTTAAATAAAGGACGCGTCTGTCTAGCGAGCGGCTAGATGCTCGCTAGCGTTCCATAGCATCCACCATTTTTAATAAGTTTTGTTTCATTAAACAGAAACGGAAAGTTCATGTCTTATGATAAAAAAGCAAAAAATCATGCAACGGGTTTTGAAATAAAGATTGAAAAACATTCAGATGTGAACGCATTTAATTTGGATTTTAGTTTCTTCTAAAAGCTATAGCTTTTAAACTAAACGTCGGAATTAAGATCCGTTTTTACGGTTGAAACTCTTGCAACGTGCTCTTCGAAACTAGATCCTGCATGATTATGTTTCGACGAACTTTTTTCTGTGCAATATAGTCTCCGTTTGGTGTAACTGTCTAGCAGTCAATGTGCAACTACCTAACTGTTGATGTGCAAGTTTTTCTCATACCCCATGTACATGCAATTTTCACAGATGACACCTTCACCACAAATTAGCGCCTACTAATGAGATATGCAACTTCGTCTCTTGTCCCGACCAACTGCCTAGTAGTTGATATGTGACTTTTCCTTTATTCCTGGATGTGCATATTTCACTATTCGCTTCCTTGGCCAACTGCCTATCAATGAATGTACAACTTCGTTTGTTGCCATGGCCAACTACGCCAACTAGAGTGTGCATTTCATGGTTGTGCGTGTGCGGCTATAACGCCGCGCATGTGCAACCAGCTGTAGACGTGCGTGATCTACTATGCAGACGTGAGTGTGCAACTCCGTGGCTGCGTATGTGCGACTATGTCAATGACAGTGTGTAACTCCGTGGATGTCATGTGCGACTATTGCGTCAAGAGTGTGCTACTCGACGGCCATACGTGTGCAACTATGCCAACAAAAATGTGCAACACCGTGGCCGTGGATAGCTACTACGCTGACGATAGTGTGTAGCTCTGCGGTCTTACATGTGTGACTATGCTATCATGTGTGTGCAATCCAATCAGCCATGTGTGAGCTATGATGCGGACGACAGTGTGCACCTCCGCGACCGCACATGTGCGATTATGCCGATGAGAGTGTGCAACTACGTGGATGTCATGTGCGACAATGGGGCAAGATGTGCAACTCAACAGCGTGCAATTATGTCAAAGTGCATATTCTGCAGCTCTATGGTCGCCCATGTGCGACTATGCCACAGTGCGTGTGCAACTCTCTCAATCATGTGTGAGCTCTATGTGATAAGAGTGTGCACCTTTGGGGTCGCACGTGTATGGTTATGCCAACGAGGGTGTAACTCCATAGCCGCGTGTATGCGACCATGAAAGCATACTAGTTGCACATCATAAAAAGTTGATTATCATGGGTACGAGGTTGCAACATCATAAGAAATTGGATCATGCAGCTCCGAAATTGGTTTTCAAAAAAGTTGCACCATCTAGTACCAAAGTTGCACCACGTAGTAATAGAGTTGCACAATATAACACCAAAGTTGGCATAAAAAATTCATCGAAACATACTCATGCGGGATCTAGTTTTAAAGATCTCGCCGTGAGAATTCTAATGGTGAAAACGGATCTGAATTCCGACGCACGGTTTGAAAGTTATCACTTTTTAAAATTTTGAAAACTCAAATAAATGAACATGCACTATCCCGTATCTCCCATGCAGTCTTCACGTGTGTTTCGCATGCAGTTTTGTCGTTAGTGTCAGGCCGCTCGTTTCCGACCAGGTAGCACCTGACGCGTTCCAGCCATCAATGCAAAAAGATTGGACGACGCGTGCGCGTCTGCTTGGTTTGGAGAAACCAGACGTCTGTTTTTTAGATTTTAGGTTAAATAAAAGTAAGATTTCTCGCGCATAACTATTCCTACAAACCAGTGGCCCATAAAGGAAATTAACAAAATTGTCCCAAAATGGGTCTTGAACAGCTCGGAAAGGAAATACTATAGCTTAGCGGGCCCTCACACGAGATTCACGAAAAGGGAGTATAGGCCAAGCTGCACTAGAATCCATCGAGAAAGGGAAAATGATATTCCCTCTATCCATATATATAGGGCTTAATATGTTTTCCAAGACTAACTTTAACCACATGTTAGAACAACAATATATGACATATAGGTTACAGAGAGCATATCGTCAAATTCATATGTGAAAGAATTTTCCAATGATATAATTTTCATATTATATATCTCATGTACTACTAGTGTGATCAATAATCAAAGGAAATTTTGAAAAGCACATTAAGCCGTATATGTATGGATGGAGGAAGTAGCGGTGGTTTTGTCATTTCGCGGTTGGCTCCTCGTTGTGGGAAATCGAGCGTGTGAGCTGGGACGCGCGCATCCACACACGATTGATACGGTTCAAAGCCTCTAAGACCAACTATTACGCACGCTTCGGGTATGTCCGTTCTGGCACGAAGAGAAAAGCGAGATGGCCCAATGGTCAAGCCCATCCGCAAATAAATATGTCTATTTTGGTATGACTCGTCCCTTTCCGGGCACAAATTTGATCCGGTTGTGCGGTCAAACGGATACCACACGCACACATCCTCTCGTCGTTCGGCTGGGGCACGTGTGACGGTCATCCAACTACCACCCACCGACCCATTAATACACACGAACGGGTGGGCCCGCTGGTCAAACAACAGGCGCCCCCGATGACATCCTATTTTTATGGCGAAGTAGCCAGTCCACTTCCCCATCGCGGCCACACAACGCCAATTTCTCCCTCCCTCCCCGACATCAAACCCTAGCCTAGCACCACTGCCCCACCTCACTCACCGTCAACTGCCTCGCCATGGGATTTTGGAACTGGTGCTCGGCAAGAAGGACAATCGTGACCAGAGGCAGAGTCGTCTAGAAGCACGGCCACCCACTCCACCTCGCCGACTCCATTCGCAATCTCACCTCCGGTGGCCGGGCCACACTTCTGGCCGTACGTGAAGTTTACATCTTCCGTCAGTATTGGGAGACCGGCACCCCGCTGCCACAGTCTGTTGCCCACCTCCCCAAAGGGTGGCATCTGAGTCCGGACCGGGTGCCCATTCCCCCCGTCCCAGCGAGCGGCCATGCCCGCTTTCAGTAGATCACCCGCCGGCGCACAAGGATCCTGCGCCAGTACCTCGCTGTCCGGTGCTACGATGTTGACTCGCCCCTCACTGGGACACCTGGTTCCAGGACGAGCATGACATGCATCGGCAAACTTTCTTTGCCGGCCGTGCTCGTAGCCCGCCCCGCGTGCCATGTGTGCACGCACCGAGCTCACCCCGCGCGCCGCATGTGCGCGGCCTGACGCCGACGCTTCCCCCTCCCCGTTGTTGCCGCCACTGCAGCCTCCCACCATAACGGCCTTGGAGCAAGAGCGGCTGCTGCAGACCGTGATGGAGGACTCCAAGAGGGAGTACAAGCGTAGCCAGGAGGAGCAATGGGAGGGGCTAGAAAAGTATGTTGACACTCTCGGCAACCCAAGATGTCTACGTGCTGGAGGTGGACGTGAAGCAGGAGGCTGCACGCATGCTCATCACCAGCACCGCAAGTTGCGTGGGCTTCATGCTCATCACTAGCACCGCAAGTTGCGTGGGCGTCCTGGTCACCACTGCCGACGCCGCCACCACCGTAGCAGCATGCACAAGACACGCCCGCACCATTTTGGGGGCCACCGCGCCACCTCTGGACGCTGCCTCCCTACATTGACCTGACCAACGACCACGACGAGGATGGTGGTGTCTAAAGGCGGCCATGCCATCGACGACGATGGGTGGCAGACCTATTTTTTTATTTCACTTTAAGTACTATGTGCGAGCCGTGACTATCATGGACTTTTTAATACAATTATTATAATATATTTATGTTTTAAACTATTTTTGCAATGTCTTTTTTGTTCTTTTTAAGTGTAAAAGCGAACATAAAGTTTGGGATGCGACCAGTCGTTGGGTGCACCTACGGGCGGATGGCCGAAACCGAACATGGATGTCGGTTTTACCAATCCAAACGAACGAAATCCACACACAAGGGACGCCCGTTTGGGGTCAACTCCACCTCCAACGTTCTCCTAGCCTGATAGGTACATACATACATGTGTGTCACCCATGCATGTATACACCCGAAGATCATCATCAGTACATAGTAGCCAATGAGAAGCGACGGGTAGGGACTTCTAGGGCACGTTTGGTTGCCCACATCCGGCCCAACCAGACCAGTTGGGCCACGAAATGTTGTTTGGTTGAGAACGCAGAGGGCTGGCTCAAATCCGCACGAAGCTTAAAGAAGCCCTAAGGCTGGCTCACTAGAAACTATCGAATCGGTAGTTTCTAGCGAGCCAACCTTAGGGCGGCGCAAGCTCGCGGGGGGGGGGATGCAGGGTGAAAGAGAATAGGGATGGAGGGATATGGAAATCAGGCGCGGTCGCATGACGCCAAATCTAGGCTCACCTCCCCCGAACCCATTTATTTGGTCACCGCTACCTCTAGGACATCCTCTTCCTATAGCCTCACCACCACCTGCGGCTGCTGCTTAGATCTGTGCAAGCGACGGCGGCGGACCTAGCAGTAGGAGTTGTTGCTGCTCATCCTTGACTCAGTCATGCCCCCTCGTCATCCTCGTCTCCGATGCCGGTAAACAGCATCCCCTCTCCCTAATGTTAGGTTTTGTTGTAAGGCTGTTAGGCAAGGTGTAGGATTGATTTCCCCATTGCTCAATGCACCCTCGATGTGGACTAGGTTATGGACGCACAGATGTGGCTAGTAGTTTAGGCAGTAGCGCTGATATGTGTGATTCGGGCATGGATCATATTCATGCACAAGAGAGCTGCTCGCTGTGCTGAGAGACTTATCATCACATATGCTCCAATGGGTTATGTGGGAGCAAGAGAGGATCTCCAATATGAACTACATATACAACTGCAACAACAGAGAGGCTTTGTGGATGCTTCGAATGAAAAGAACACCATTTGCCAGACTTGTCCAGATCTTCAATAATAGGGGGCTGCTAAAAGATAGCAGGCACACAAGTGTGGAACAGCAAGTGGCCATGTTCCTTCATGTTTTTGGTCATAACCAGAGATTCAGGGTTATCTACAACTTGTTCAGGAGATCAATGGAGACCATATCAAGGTACTTCAAGCAAGTGTTGTATGCTGTTGCGGAGCTGAGAGGAGAGGTGATCAGGTCACCAACTGGCCGAACTCCTACGAAGATCCGCACTATCCCAAGATGGTATCCATACTTCAAGGTGAGCAATGCAGTATGTAGTTCATTGCTTCATATTCTAGGATTTTTCAAGGTGAGCACTAACACATTGTAGTATTGCCATTTCAGGATTGCATTGGGGCAATAGATGTTACTCATGTCACTGCTAGAGTGCCGAGGTCACAAGCTGCAACATTTATGAGGAGGAAGCACTACACAAGCCAGAATGTGCTTGCTGCTGTTGACTTCGATATGAAGTTCACATGTGTGTTGGTTGGCTGGGAAGGGTTAGCACATGATGCTAACATACTTAGTGACAGCATGACTCATCCAAATGGCATTAACATCCACGATGGCAAGTTCTACCTAGGATATGTTGGCTATGCATGTAAACCAGGTGTTCTTCCACCCTTCAGGAAGACCAGGTATCATCTTAACAAGTTCTCTGGTAGGAACTACCCTATGACTCCACAGGAGCTGTTCAATCTCAGACACTCCAGCCTTAGAATAACCATCGAGAGAGCATTTGGAGCTCTCAAGAACATGTTCAAGATCTTGGATCAAAATCAATTCCACCCTTACCCCATCGAGGTTAAGCTTGTTCTTGCATGTTGCATTCTGCATAAATGGATACCGTTGACACATGAACACGTCACCGTGTACCCTCGATGCCAGGGGTGATGCACCGCAGCTCACATCGAAGGAGGTCCGTCCGGCAGCGCGATACGCAAGACAGTCGGCGGACGCTTTTGTAGACCCGAAACCCCGCACGCCCGGGAGGGATCCCGTCAGGGAGTGCGGCGGCTATGGGCTGCCCTAGGTCGATTCGCTCGCCCCTAGAGCCTCGGGATTCGCAGCTCTCAAACACGAAGAACAGCGAAGAACGAAAGAGAGAAAACGAAGAACATAGATAAAAAAGTAGTATAGATTGATTTGTTCGATTGTGTGTTGTTCAATCGGCCGTCACCCCCAACATATATAAGAGGCGGCTGGACTTCCCGTACAAGCAAAGGATTCATCTAGGATTTCCTTACAAGAGAATTACATCAATTCACGTCCTAGAGTCCTAGTTCTAATTCCACTCGGATTCAGCCCAAATCCGGCTCAATCTTCTGTCTTGCTTCTTGCATGGACCGTGAAATCTGCGTATGACCTGTGATGGAGATGATCCAAACATCAATTTTGTGTGCCTCGACGAGGCCAACAATCCATATGCTGATAACTTTCCCAAATAAAGTCATCTCGAATTCTCCACGAGGTCATCTTTAACTTCAAATCGGACTCGGTCACGTAGCAGACTGGGCTGTCCGAGTGTTGTAGTGTCTCTGCAGGCCGTATACTATCTCAGATGATAATGACCTTAAAAGAAAAGTTGACAGTTTTGACCTTACGAACAACTTTTATGTTGAACACTTTTCCATCTGAGGCCATTTTAAACTTTCACTCGACCGAAACGTTCACTCGACCGAAACTATCACTCGACCGAAACTGTCGCTCGACGGTGATTTTCACTCGGACGGCAATTGCACTCGGGCCGAAACTGTCACTCGACGGTGATTTCCACTCGGATGATAATTGCACTCGGGCTGAAACTATCACTCGACGGTGATTTCCACTCGGATGACAATTGCACTCGGGCCGAAACTGTCACTTGACGGTGATTTTCACTCGGAAGGCCATTGCATTTGGGCCAGTATTTTCACTCGACCGATACTTTTTACTCAGATGGCAATGGCAATTTCATTCGGCTGGCGATTTCACCCGGCCGGACAGGAAACTTCTCACTCGACGGCAAACTTTCACTCGAAAATCCCGAGTGAAACCCCAGGCTGATTTTGTTGTGCCTCTCCAGGTCGCATACGACCTCGGATTGAGAAGATTTATATATCAAAATACATCAGCTCGACAAGACGAAGACAATCCATGTAGAATATCCCTTCATCCGAGGTTGTCTTGGATGCGTAATAGACCAAAAAGCACTCAGAACATCTAGATGACAATCCAAGCGTGATTTGGCCTTTGAAATGATGTCGAATGGTGATGGCCTAAACATCAAGGTTGTTTCACTCAGAAATATGAACTTTCTCATAGAAAAAACCTTTTTTTTTGAGTCTATCTTTATTGTATTTTGCACCGTGCCAAAATCAGGTGTCAACACATGCCCCCCTGTTTTTCGGCAAAGCTAGCATGCCAAAAAATAATTTGCACTATGTTTGCCCTAAGGACGATGTCAACACTCCATCGGCCATTTATATTTCTCAGGGCGATAATTATGTATCATCCATGTTTATTCTAAGGGCGATAATCATATATCGGCCATTGCCTAATTAGGCTTCTTGCCACACACTCGAGTGGTACTTCTTCAGATATCTGCCATTGAGAGCTCGAGGTAATAATACTCCTTGTATGGATTCTACTAAATATGAATTTACAGGGACTATTATTGCAATCCTGAAAGGACCTTCCTAGTTTGGAGACCACTTCCCGAATTTTCTATCTCTAGAACCAATCAGCAGAATCACTTTCCACACAAGATCGCCAACCTGAAAATTCTTCAACTTGACCTTTTTATTGTAAGCTCTTGCTACCCTTAATTTGTCCTTCTCTATGGCCTTTAATGCAGCCAAACGTTTATCAGCAACCTCATCAATATTGTCCATCATCAAATCATAAAAGTCCACTGCCGATAAATCATTTTGTTTGGCTATTCTCAAAGCACTCAAATTTACCTCCACAGGTAAAACAGCCTCTTGTCCGTATACTAGCTCATACAGAGTTACCTTTGTAGCACCATGCCTTGAGATTCTATGTGCCCACAAAGGCTCGGACAACAACCCATGCCATTTTCTTGGATTATCCTCAATCTTCTTCTTGATGAGTTTAATCAATATTTTGTTGCTAGACTTAGCTTCTCCATTAGCTTGGGCATAATATGAAGATGAATTGAGCAACTTTATGTTGTATGATTTGGAAAATTCTCTAAGTTGATGTGACATGAAAGATGAACCTTAATTTATTGTTAATGTCTGAGGAATGCCGAATCTATGAATAATTTGTTCGATTATGAATTGAATTACCTCCGTGTGTGTCATGTTCTTGAGAGGTACTGCTTCGGACCATTTAGTGAAATAATCGGTTGCACCAACACATACCGATGCCCCTTCGAAGAAGATGGATGAATCTGTCCAATGAAGTCTAAACCCCATCCCCTAAAAGGCCACAACTTGATAATAGGATGCAACATAGCAGCAGGAGCCAACTGAATATCACCAAATTTTTGACAAGCTTCGCACCCTTTATAATACCTGAAGCAATCATTCATCATAGTCGGCCAATAAAATCCAGCACGCCGCAAGAGCCATTTCATTTTAGGTGCCGATTGATGAGTACCACAAATGCCTTCATGTACCTCTCCCATAGCAACTCTTGCTTGGTCTTCGTCCAAACACTTTAAGAGAACATCTTCAACCGTTCGGCGATAAAGACCATCATCTCTCATCGTATATTTGAAAGCCATACGCCGAACAGCCCTGTCCACCCTTTCACTCGGATTGCACAAGTAATCAAATGGGCTTCCTCTAGTCATGATTTTCACCTGTACTAGATTGATTGTTAGTGGCCGAATTAGTAGGCTCTAATTCGGCCTCTCCCTCATTAGCAAGACAAGACATCGGCTTCTAAGAAATATGAAACATGCCATGATCAATATGATAGCCGGATGCTTGTTGTGCTAACTCATTTGCTCTCCAATTGTCATGTCTAGAACAAACTAATCCAAAGTAGAAATTGCATCTAGACACTTATCAAGATAAACATTAAGTGATTTGTATAAACATTGAAAGATTTTGGACACTTGCTGCACTACTAATAACGAATCACCAAAAGCCTCAACATGCGTAGCACCTATAGCGAGCAACATTTGTAAACCGAATAACAATGCTTCATATTCGGCTTGATTATTTTTGCAAAAGTATTCCAGTCGGCATGAGGCTTGAAAAACAGCACCATAAGGAGATATATAAACAATACCAACACCTTGGCCATTGCTACAAACTGAACCATCAAAATATAACCTCCATGGTACTAATGAGACAAGGTTTATATCAACATCATGTTTTTCATTAATCCGATGCTCAACAATAAAATTAGCAACAATTTGGCCTTTCATGGATTTTAGAGATTCATAAGCCAAATCATATTCAATTAAAGCGTAAGTCCACTTGACAATTCTACCACTAAGAATTGGCCTATGTAACATATACTTAATGACATCGGTTTGACAAGCTACTATGCAAGCACTCAGCACAAGGTAATGTCTCAGTTTTGTACATGCATAATATAAACAGAGGCATAACTTTTCAATAAATGTATACCTTGTCTCAGCATCCAATAAGCGTCGACTCAAATATGTAATAGTATGTTCTCTTCCTTCGGTTTCTTGAGTCAATACAGCACCAATAACACCTTCCTCTGCCGCAATGTAAAGCCTAAAGGGCTCTTTATGTTTAGGTGCTCTCATTACTGGAGGAGTGCTTAAATAAGTCTTGATCATGTTGAATGCCTCTTGATGTCTTGCCCCCCAAGTAAAATCAGCATCATTCTTAAACCGAAGGATAGGAGTGAATGCATCAACCTTCCCTGACAAATTAGCTATGAACCTCCTTAAATAATTGACCTTGCCATGGAATTTTTGCATATCCCTCTTGCATGTTGGAGCCTCCACTTTTTGTATAGCTTCTATCTTTTTGGGATCAATTTCTACGCCATTCTCATGAATAATGAAGCCCAAAAACTTTCCAGCCGACACGCTGAATGCACACTTCAAAGGATTCATCTTCAGTCCATATTTTTTCATTCTTTCAAAAGCTAAACACAAATAGGCCAAATGAGACTTAAAAGCATCCGATTTGACAACAATATCATCAATATAGACTTCAAGTACAATTCCGAGTAAATCATGGAAAATTAAGTTCATAGCCCTTTGATATGTGGCACCCGCATTTTTTAATCCGAATGTCATCACTATCCGCTCGAATAAACCATGGAAACCAGGGCAACAAAAGGCTGTCTTGGACATGTCCTCTTCGGCCATAAAAATTTGATTATAACCCGCATTACCATCGAGAAAGCTAATAACCTTATGTCCAGAAGCATCATTAATAAGCATGTCGGCTATTGGCATGTTGTACTCATCTTTGGGTGTAGCTCTATTCAAATCTCTGAAATCAATGCACACTCTTATCTTGCCGGATCCTTTTTTCTCCACCGGCGCAATGTTAGACATCCACTCGACATACCTACAAGGCCGAATGAAATTAGCTTTGAGCAACCGACCGATCTCCTCCTTGATCCGGTCATATGTTTTTGGATTAAATTTTCTAGCCGATTGTTTGTAAGCTCTAAAACCGGCCTTTATAGGTAACCAATGCTCCACTAGCTCTCGGCTTAAACCTGGCATCTCATGATATTCCCATGCAAAGCAACAAACATATTCTTTCAATAGCCCGATCAACTCAGCTTTATGATCGTCTTTCAAATTCTTGTTTACAAATGTTGGCCTAGGAACTGAATCATCCCTAATATCTATTTCTTCTAATGGATCTGCCGATTGAAAACCCTGTCCTAATTTATCCATGTCATCCAACTCCTCTACAGATTCATACATATCGTTCTCACTAGACCGATATTCTGCAAGACATTTCTGCAACCACTCGGATTTAGAATCCATTTAAACATATCATACCTTGGACCGATTGCCACTAATCGACTTTAAAGAGACGGGCACAAAGCCATTCCTTGTTGCGCTAAGAAAATCGAACTCTGACAAGTCGCATCCCATCAAGCAAGTAGCATTGGGATGTTACCAATCCACCGATGCATCGGCCAAAGCAACACAAGCCGACTTATCCACATGAATGACTTCTACCTCATCATCAACCCACTGGATCAAAAACTGGTGCATGGTAGATGGTACACACTGGTTTGCATGAACCCAATCACGGCCTAGTATGACGTTGTAGTTACCTTGCACCTCAGCAACAAAGAATGCAGTAGCCAAAGTTTTGCTCCTGACTGTAAGCTCCACATACATCATACCTTTGGCTTCAGTTTTCTCTTTGCCTTCAAACCCATTAAGCACCATACTGGTCTTGATCAATTCATCATCGGGCAAACCCAATTTCTTGAAGACCGAATAGGGCATGAGATTCACCACAGCACCACCATCAACAAGCATTCGAGTGAGTGGTGATCCATTGATATGACCTCTGAGGTACAATGGTTTCAAGTGCGTCACTGGTTCTTTTGGCTTCTCGAATATTGCATTTCTGGTGCCAAAATCCAGCTGAGCCACTTCCCCTTCTTCATCTACAGCACGGAATTCAGCGGGTAAGTAATACACCATATTGATATCCATACATTCATGAACCGGTGTAGACTCATAGTCCAACAGATCATCTTCCTCCTCGCACGCGTCCACTGAATCTGAATTATGTCCGAGTGAAGGAGAAGTAACATGCGACTGAGATGATGTCATAACTACATCGTCCTCTTTTGGTGGTGTAATAGATGTAGAAGCCACTATGTCTTGCATTGGTTTAGGCTTCCACACTTGCTTCGCTGGTATCATGGGCCGAGTGACATCAAACAACTCGTCCCTTTGCTTCTCAGCTTCTTGTTCTGCCATCTCTTGATTCCTCAACCTCTGTAACTTCCTCTTTTGTGTCTTTGTCAGACCTGGAGGACACCACCTTTGTCGAGTGTATTTAGGATCAACTGGCTTCACTCGGCTGGTACTTGCTTCATGATCATTGGTCGAGTGCTTCGGCGCGACAACAAGTATCAGCTCAGTTGGGTTGCTACGCACAGTCGACTGTTGTGTGGCGAATGTTTTACTACCCAAGATGAGTGAGTCGACATTGATATTTTCCTTGCCTTTCCCTGACTCCACTGCTGCAACACTCGGCAGCTTGATGAGCCACTCTTGTCGACTTTTCTGGCCTATGAAATTTTCACTCGGGCGCACCCTTTTACTCGGACGAAATCCACTCGGACGTTCGACTGCGTAGTATCCACTTGACCGCATTCTTTCATTCAGATAACTTCCGCCCGAGTGCATTCTTACACTCGGATAGTTTCCACTCGGAGGCATATTTTGACCAACCGAGTGATGGACACCCGTGTTCAGTTGGCTTTCATACGAGCATCCAAGTCGATCCTAAACAGCTTGTCGTTGTTCTTGTGGAAGCAGCATCCTTGATCCAGTCGGTTTTGCATGCCGACTGAACATATTAGTTGATGGTGACCTTGGTCGCTTCAGGTAGGATGACCGATTAGAGCTAGAACCGGTCGACTGATTTGCATATTTGGAGAGCAGCATATCAAAAGTTGGCTTGACTCGCTTACGATATACCTTGGCTTCGTTCCTCTTCCACTTGCCAAACTCTGGACTCTTGGGTTTAACGAACTTAACACGAGTGTCTTGTTGCACTTGTTGTTGCCCCCCGAGTACAGGATTCTTGATGGTGATCTTGATTACCTCCTTGCCATCGGGTTGCTTATCAAGCACAACCTGCCTCCCCAAGACCTTGCTGTCCTCCTTGCTTTTCCTAGGCTCACCAATAATGACATTAGTTTTATTAGCAGATTCGGCTACCTCTGGCCGAATGAGCAACCTTTTCCCTTCCAAATCCAAAGTGTTCATTGGGAAGGGCTTCTTATCAACTTGCATCTCAGAAAAGTTCAATCGTCCGTCATTAATGGCCGATTGTATTTGTCGTCGGAAAACATTGCAATCATTAGTAGCATGAGAAAAAGAATTATGATACTTGCAATAAGCACGCCGTTTCAACTCTTCGATCGATGGTAAAGTGTGAGATATCCTAATGATCTTAGCTTGCAGCAAAGCATCAAATATTTTGTCACACTTAGCAATGTTAAAAGTAAATTTCATCTCTTCGTCATGATTCTTATGAATCGGTTTCAGATCATTGCAAGTAAATGGTTTGGCCTTAGACAGCCAAACAAATTCGGCAGCATACATATCACCTTCATCATCCGAGTGATCACTACCATACTCAACCATATTCACCTTAGGACGATCAGTTTTATATCTATGCACCTCTTTGAGATCTTTGCTCCGGCTCTCCTGAGCCAAAGCTTTTTGCAGGACCTGGTTGACACTTAAGAACTCATAGCCTTCTAGCTTTTCCCTAATGTGAGTTTTCAAACCACTAAGCACAAGGTCAACCAACTCCCTCTCGGTTATCACTAAACTATAGCACCGGTTCTTTGTATCTCTAAACCTCTTGACGTAATCGGAGACCGATTCATCATTCTTCTTCTTAACCGATGTAAGATGTGATAATTTAAGTTCGTTGTCGCCACTATAAAAGTGATCATGAAATTTCTGTTCCAGCTACGACCACACACGGATAGAACCATGTGGTAGAGAAGAAAACCATGAAAATGCAGTATCAGTTAATGATAAAGGAAACAAGCGCACTTTCAATTCATTCAGCGAGCCTGCTTCACCCAGTTGTGCTAAGTATTGACTAATATGCTCCCATGTGGTTTTTGTGCCTTCTCCATTGAACTTAACAAAATCTGGAATTTTATATCCCGGAGGGCACTGGATAGCGTCAAAGTACTCGGGGTATGGTTTTTGGTAAATCCGATTCCGAGGTAACTCAACTCCAAAATTCTCTCTAAGCATCTTAGCCATCTCCTCTCTAAAACCAGCTAAAGTATCGCCCGCAATAGACGGTGAAGCTTGTTGTTGTGGGATGGGAGGAGTAGAATTACTGGCAGTCGGCAGGAACTGTGGCACATATGCCGAACTGTAGTTCAGCTATGGTCGAGTGCTTGCACCTGTAGGTACAGCTTGGTTCGGTATAGGTACCGAACTTGGCATGCTCATGATAGAATTAGCGGGTGCAGCCACAATCTGATTGGCGTGGGTAGGATAGTAATTCATCGGCATGGGAGGTGCCAATGAAAGAGGTAACGACAGATTAGGATTTCCTACACTAGCAGCCACACCAATATTACCACTAGACGATTGAGGCATATTTTTCTACGCATTGGTATTTTCTATGCAAGTTTGATAGACCAAATTATTACCATCGGCAATACGACTCTCAATCTCAGCACACTGCTCGGGAGAAAAGGTAGTACTCATAGGAGGTTTAACCTGCTCGGCCTGAAGAGGAGGGAACTTGATTTCTCCAATCGGAGTGATGTTGCCTTGGCGATTTTTCTTGAAGTTTCCAAGGAATTCCTGCAACTCCTTCTCTTCACGTGCCTTCTTGTACTCCTCATAAGCTTGGCGATGATCAGCCGATAGTTCATCAAGCTTGGGCTTGATGATGTTACCGGCATCTATCTCAGATGACTTGGGAAGACCAGACATGATGGTTGACGAGGATGATTGATCTTTATTCCCCAGCGAAGTCGCCAAAAAGTGTTTTGACACATGAACACGTCACCGTGTACCCTCGACGCCGGGGGTGATGCACCGCAGCTCATGTCGAAGGAGGTCCGTCCGGCAGCACGATACGCAAGACAGTCGGCGGACGCTTTTGTAGACCCGAAACCCCGCACGCCCAGGAGGGACCCCGTCAGGGAGTGCGGCGGCTATGGGCTGTCCTAGGTCGATTCTCTCGCCCCTAGAGCCTCGGGATTCACAGCTCTCAAACACGAAGAACAGCGAAGAACGAGAGAGAGAAAACGAAGAACGTAGATAAAAAAGCAGTATAGATTGATTTGTTCGATTGTGTGTTGTTCAATCGGCCGTCACCCCCAACATATATAAGAGGCGGCTGGACTTCCCGTACAAGCAAAGGATTCATCTAGGATTTCCTTACAAGAGAATTACATCAATTCAGGTCCTAGAGTCCTAGTTCTAATTCCACTCGAATTCAGCCCAAATCTGGCCCAATCTTGTGTCTTGCTTCTTGCGTTGCCGTTGAATCTGCATATGACCTCTGATGGAGACGGTCCAAACATCAATTTTGTGTGCCTCGACGAGGCCAACAATCCATATGTTGATCACTTTCTCAAATAAAGTCATCTTGAATTCTCCACGAGGTCATCTTTAAATTCGAATCGGACTCGGTCACGTAGCAGACTGGCCTGTCCGAGTATTGTAGTATCTCTGTAGGCCGTATACTATCTCAGATGATAATGACCTTAAAATCAAAGTTAACCGTTTCGACCTTACGAACAACTTTCATGTTGAACACTTTTCCATCCGAGGCCATTTTGAACTTTCACTCGACCGAAACGTTCACTCGACCGAAATTGTCACTCGACCGAAACTTTCACTCGACCGAAACTGTCGCTCGACGGTGATTTTCACTCGGACGGCAATTGCAATCGGGCCGAAACTGTCACTCAACGGTGATTTCCACTCAGACGATAATTGCACTCGGGCTGAAACTATCACTCGACGGTGATTTCCACTCGGACGACAATTGCACTCGGGCCGAAACTGTCACTCGACGGTGATTTTCACTCGGACGACAATTGCACTTGGGCCAGTATTTTCACTCGACCGGTACTTTTTACTCGGATGGCAATGGCAATTTCACTCGGCTGGCGATTTCACTCGGCCGGACAGGAAACTTCTCACTCGACGGCAAACTTTCACTCGGAAAACCCGAGTGAAACCTCAGGCTGATTTTGTTGTGCCTCTACAGGTAGCATACGACCTCGGATTGAGAAGATTTATATATCAAAATCAATCAGCTCGACGAGGCGAAGACAATCCATGCTGAACATTCCTTCATCCGAGGTTGTCTTGGATGCGTAATGGACCAAAAAGCACTCAGAACATCTACATGACAATCCAAGCGTGATTTGGCCTTTGAAATGATGCCGAATGGTGATGGCCTAAACATCAAGGTTGTTTCACTCGGCAATATGAACTTTCTCGTAGAAAAAACCCTTTCGTTTGATTCTATTTTTATTGTATTTTGCACCATATCAAAATTAGGTGTCAACAGATACCGCAGTAACCAGGCAGAAAACTCCCCGCATGGGAACTTGTTTTGGAAGTAACCATGCAGTCTGAAACCAACAAAACGCGGTTCTTCGAAGTCTGAAACCCTGTCCATCAACTCATGTTCATAGCGTCGGCGAGTTTGATCGCTTGGCAAACAATCATGTTGCGGAAGAGAACTCCCTGCATTTGGGAACTTGTCCTTAGGAGTTCATGATTGACTAGTTCAGGTTTCGGGGATGTACCTCCTTTAGGTTCAGGGGTCTCCCTTAACTAATTGTAGCATAAAGATGCAAAGTTGCCCAAAAAACTCTGTAGTATCCATTAGAAGTGAACTAAAAATACAGACAATGGTACGAATATATGTTGGTGTGGCATCGATATGTAGTAGTTGACCTGAAGATCCTCACTGACAACAATACAAAGTTCTCTTCCAGCACTTTCAATAGCTTTAGTTATCCTCTTGAGACCATTTCATCTATGAAATAACAATTTTACTCAGATTAACTAAGAAAAGAAGGTATACAAGTAATGGTAGTAGCAAAAAACATCCTCGGAGGTAGATTCCGTCCTTGAAAACACTCAAAATCTTAAACCAATGTAGAAAAATAAATGAACAAAAAATAAATATCAAACAAAAAAGATGAACATCACGATAAATAAATAAATAAAACCATGAGTGCAACTCACTTCTATCTCTTAAGTAATCGTGATAGAGTCTGACACGAACGCACATGCGAAGCATGCAGTGGAGCTCCATGACCATGAGGACTCATGGGTTATTGTAGGAAGGTTCCTCCTACCAGTGGTGAGTTTACTTAACCTGTGTTGTGAGATTGATTAGTATCTCGAATTTGTGAACCCCTTGTGTAGTTGAGTTTTCATACCGACTAGTATTATATGGGTCTTCCTGTATGACCTCCATCTCCTGCGTTTTCCGTCCATCTACCGGGTCAGTTGAAACAAAATTGGTACCCCGAGGCAAAATAAATAAAAAGTCTTATACCAAACTCTTATGCTTATTTATTTTTATTTTTACCTTTATCATACTACAATATTAAGGGGTATAAGTTTTATTATTTAGTTGGTATGATTAACCATGTAATTTAGTTGGTATAGTTAACCAATATTCTTTGTTATCAGTAGTAATGTATATCACCGAGAAAAGATAGTTATGCTAAGTTTAAATTAAGTGATATAATAAAAGTTATCTTTCAATTATTTTTGTGAAAAGTCCACAATTTATATAATGTACATGTACATATTTATGTGTATATATGTTTACGTATAGTTTATCTTCATAAATATCATGTTGGAATTTTCTAAAGAATAATGTCCAACTAATATCTTAATAATGACTTCTAGTGTACTATTAGTTATACATATTTATAGAACATTGTAAAGTATATATTGTACAGTTTGCAAATGTGTTAGTTAGATTCGGCAATACGTTCATAATATGCATGAAATAGGCAAGTAGCACCAATCGATCACAGATGAGCGTCGACATATTGCCGATTTAGATATGCTGACATATAATTTATTCAGTTGGTATGCTTCTCTATATGTTTAGTTTCAATGATTCTAAAATAAAACGTTTTGAACAGATTAAACCTAGACATCTAGTTTACATAGATTTCAGTATAACCCGGAGGACGTCTATCAGAGAAGGGACTAGCAGGCTAACCAAGCTCATTCTCACCTATCAGATTGGTAGTTACTTTGATGGACATATATTTGCTTCTGCAAAATTAGGATAATAGTTTAGAATTAATAGATAATAGTATAATGGTTAATACTATATTTAATATTGGGGCCCTTCTCCTCTTGCGGACCAGGCGGCCGCCCTCTTTGCCCAGCCTATGGGCCTGCCCAGTCCATTTGCAGGGCTGTGGAGGGCCAGATCTGGCTTGAGTTCACCATACCCGCCATCTCGGTATCTCCTCGCTGTGTGCACTTTATTGGTCATGGAGAGACTGATCTCTTCAACGTGGGCACTCCATTGGCCGTGGAGGAAATGGAGGTGAGGTGTGCTTGGCTGAAGTTTGTGCATGCCTTCGCGTGCACTGTCGGCTCTCCTACCTGAGAGCTTGCTACTGAGAGGAGTTATCATCCATTGTATATGCAGTATCTCCTAGCACTTTTCTGTGTCTTTGAGACCATTGAGGCTATATATTCATGTAAAGGCCCTATGTATGTCGAACTCTAGTGATTGCCCTACTTCTGTTATGGATATAAGGAAATTGAGGCTATATATCTGTGTAGGGGCTCTATTTATGTCGGACTCTAGTGGGAATTGCTCAAAGAAATGAGATTTCTCATGTCACCTCTTTGAAATCTTTGTTGTCCACATTAAATTCAACTTTATATGTAAATATGACATAGATGACAATTTCTTATCTAAGTAATATTTGGATATATCATCATGTTACCTTCGCATCATTGTAGAAACCTACTTGATATGCATTGCCATGACCACCTTGATGGAAAATGTGGACAATTTACCTATCCAGTGTGATGCACCAAACATGAAGAACAAATTCTCTTTCCGTACATTTGGTTGCACCCACATTCATGCTTTCGACATGTCACGCTTAGAATATTATCCAATTAACCAATTTCTCCTTTTGTTGCTTCAAGCATGATGAGCAATTTGTCTTCTCATAGTCTTTTGTAATAAATGTTCTAATTTTGTGCATGAGGAAGGATTTCCTCGTACATGATAAGGGCATTTAGACTCGTTTCATGTGTTGCATGATTCCCATATTTGTGTGTACGATATGCATGTTAATGTTGATGCACACACTTGCTACACTTTACATCCCTATTGTGTTGAGCATAAAAATTATCATTGCATGATGGATGATGTATTCTTATCTCGTGCATCAAATCTATTTGAGCATTGCATATCTATTTTTAACACAGTACAGACGCAAGCGTTCATATACACGCGCATACACTCATCCGACACCTATTAACGCACACACGCACACCCTATCCCTATGAGCACCTCCGAGAGACTGAGCCGGTATATCATCTTAAAATTTACAAAGTAACTATATGCACTTCATCGTCGACGGAAACGTTTCCTACCGCTGAATGTGCATCGTCGAAAATTCTGAAATAAATGCGAGCACCAGAATTTAAACTTTGGTGAATGAGGATACCACAATCCCTCTAACAATCCAATCACAGATTGGTTCGTGAGCATTGCATATCATGTGTTAACTTTCATGTGTATATACACATCATGATGGATGATGTGTACATCTATCGCACATACACCATTTTTCGTTTGTCTCTATGTTATGTTGTGTAGATACTCATGCTTACATGTCAATTTCACAATCCCATTAGCCATGACTAAGGGCGTGTTTAACGGAGTTCTTTAACGGACACCCTCAAATGTTCACGGACATCCGGTCCGGCAGCATCCATCCAATGATATCCCTTATATGCCCGGCCCCCTCTCCTTTTTCACTAAGTCAAATTTACTCCTCTCAATAGCAGTTCTACTACTAAAAACACATGGATTAAGAAATTAACAATCTACAATCATAGGCGTCAGAGGGTTAAGTTACGCTCTCCATGCAATAACTCAAAACGAAATTCACACAAATCTTGAAGCTGCTCCATTTATCAGGAGGTTATACAAAAGCAGAACTAGATTAAACGCAGACACCATGCAACCACCAGTTTAGTACCACGACCAGGCACTTTACTTCAAATATTAACTACTCCCTCCGTTTCTAAATATAAGTCTTTTAAGAGATTTTACAAGGGGACTACATACGGAACAAAATGAGTGAATCTACACTCTAAAGTATGTCTATATACATCCGTATGTAGTCCTCTAATGGAAACTCTTAAAAAAATTATATTTAGAAACGGAGGAAATATATATAAACTCTGCTCCTTATTAACAAAACTCACGCATAGGCTTATTTCTTGATGCCAGTAGTTTGGTACTAAGATTACCAACATCGCTTCCTAGTGTACGCTTCTTGGCAAGCTTGACAAGCCCAAGGTGCGCGCAGAGTAACAACATCCAGACTAGCCACACGATGATAACAACCGGCCATGCATCCCACGGGTTATATATTGGAAACCTTCATAGTCCATACGATGAGGCCAGTGGTAAGCAGCAAATACATCAATATGAACACATCCTACAAACAAAGCAGAGACAAGGAGCAGGCAGGCAGGGTAATAGAACGTTAGTTTCCGAGCACAAAACAAAAATTCACAAGAGAGTTGTCAAAAACAGTTGGGATGCCCTTGTTATATAAGCTTTTGATACTACCCCTCCGCTTTTAAATATAAGGCTTTTTAGACATTATACTATAGACTACATACGAATGTATATGGACATACTTTAGAATATAGATTCACTCATTTTGTTTCGAATGTATTCCCTCCGTTCCTAAATATAAAACCTTTTAGAGATTCCACTTATAAGTCTACATACGAAGCAAAATGAGTGAATCTTACTCTAAAATAGGTCTATATACATCCGTATGTAGTCCATAGTGTAATCTCTAAAAGGTCTTATATTTAAGAACGAAGGGAGTAGTCCGTAGTGAAATCTCTAAAAAAACTTGGGAGTAGTTGTCAAAAACAGTTGTATGTGTCATGCACAAAGATAGGATTCTTCTCAATACTTTGGTAGGGCACAAAGATCTTGCCATGGCCAAACCATATGCTTCGTTTCTTTCCTTTAGGGTGGCAATGAGTGGGCTTCCCAACAATCCAGTGTAACCATTATTAGTTCACCGGAAAGTTTTAGCTTACCCCAACACAATCGTAAGTTAGAGTAATTAACTAGCATTAGAAATTAGAATACATCATTACATAATCATACCCGACACAATGACAACACATACCGCAAGAAAGAAACTGAAACTGATGCTGGGTAGATTTAGAAGCAAGAGAAGTGGGGACAAGAGCAGAAGACTCACCAGCGCAATGAGATACTTGACCACGCGAGGGTTCAGCACGGCCAGCTCCTCGTCCTTTGTCGCCGCCGGCCAGGCAGCGCCTTTCTCTAGCTCCAAATCCAAGGGAGGATGGGTACTCGGCGACGACATGGACACACTCACGGTGAATTGATTCGTTATCACCGCTGGCCCGGCGGCGCCTTTCTTCTCGAGACCTACGGGAGGATCGGAACTCGGCGACGACACGTACGCGCTAACGGAGAAGGGCTTCGAGGAAAAGCCAACGGACATGAGGCGCTATTATAATAGGCTCAGAGCAATCCGAGTTTTTTATTTTAAATAACCGAGAGCAATTCGAGTTCGTTGCGTCGCCAAATAGGAACTAGAATTTAGGTCGGACACAAAGATTTTTCTAATGGTCTTTTTGGGCCGAGACCCGTGTCAAACGCGCTCTACAGGCCCGGGTACACACAGGTGGCTTAGAGGCATCTCTAACAGATCATGTATTGTTAGGAAGCAGACATGACGGTTTTTACAAAATCAGCAGTCTCTATGTGCCTGGATACTGAAGAGTGTATACTATCCTAACACATCCATATTGGAGGCTCCTATCGATGGCCATCCCAGCCAAATCTGGAGAGCAATAATCGAAGGGAAGGACGTTTTGAAACAGGGCCTCATCCGACGCATAGGCAATGGTGCATCAACGAACATATGGAATGATAGATGGCTCCCAAGGATGGAAATGATGCAATCATATGGCTGCCGGGTTCCTAACCCACCAACCTATGTTTCTGAATTAATTGGCAGTACTTTCGCGACCTGGCACAGACAGCGAGTCGAAGAAGTTTTCATGGCCATAGACGCTCGAGTAATCTTGGGCATACCAATCTGCACACGAAACGTGGAGGATTTCTAGAGCTGGAGTTATGAAAAGTGTGCCATTTTCTCGGTAAAATCAGCATATAGAATGCTTGTGGCGACGCGCCAAAGAAGGGAAGCTTGGCTGGAGGGTTCCTTAGGCTCATCCACATCGAGCAAGGAGTAAAGTTGCTGGAAGGAACTATGAAAGGCTAAAGTACAAGGCAAGATCAGACAGTTCCTGTGGAGGCTATCTAAACAGTCGATTCCAATGAATGATGTGCGGGCTCATAGGCATATGACCGATAGCAGTGCATGTGGGTTATGTGGCTCACCAGACTCATGGAGACACCCCCTCATTAAGTGTACTGTGGCACGATGCACGTGGGCATTAGTCGATGAGGAGCTAGCTCAAAGCCTAGTAATGACCTCTGAATCAAATGCAAAGAGTTGGTTGTTCACGCTCCTGGAGTCATTATCGCATGCACAGTTCGTCAAGCTTGTTGTTACTTTGTGGGCAATCTGGTCGTTCCGTCGAAAAGCGATTCATGAAGGAATTTTACAAAGCCCTCAAGGAACAAAGTCTTTCATCACAAGGTTCATCATGTATCTGGATATCCTGCAGGAGGGGCAAGGGCCGCGTCAAGCTGGAGGCCACACAACATCATCCTCGGCAGATAGACCCAAGGCACCACCATAGGGATATGCGAAGATTCATGTCGAGTTGGAGCAGCAGCAGTTGTATGTAGAGATCGAGATGGCTTGTTCTTGGGGCGCCCGGCTCTTGTTATAGGGGGTGTCGACGACCCAGCTACGGTGGAGGCAATAGCATGTCGAGAAGCTCTAGCCTTAGCAGAGGACCTACATATACACAATTTCATCGTTGCGTCGGACTCAAAACAAGTCATTACAGATATCAACAACAAGGGCCGTGGGACGAATGGAGCTATCATTAGTGAGATATCTTCTTGAGTTTCTTTATTTCAATGTAAATTTACTTTTGAGGGTCGTGTTGTTAATTATGAAGCACATAATTTAGCTAAGCATGCACTGTATTTGGATTTGGGACGCCATGTTTGGTTTGGACAATCTCATAGCCCCGTCTGTATCCCACAACATGTGATTTTCGAGGAATAAAGTTTGGTTTACCCCCTAAAAAACAGATCATGTATAAGTTTATCCCTAAAAATGCGTATAAAGTGCACTGTAAATCATTTTTACGGTATGAAATTGCCCCGAACAGACAGACCCGTAAATAAAACCGTATCCCGCTATAGTCTATTTTCTATTTTCTTTCCGTTTTCCCTCGTCCCGGCAGAGCCCATCTCTCGCCACGGAGTGCCTCGCCCCGGCGTCGCCCGTTTCCGGCCACACATACAGTGGAGGAGCCCTGTACCCTCTGTCCCGACTGCGCGCTCCTGGCATGCCTGCCCGTCCCAAATTGAGCCCGGCATCGCTCGTCGCCGCGCGAGCTCCCCGAGGCCCCCACCCCCTACACTGATTCGGGCCACCAGTGGCCTGCTTCGCCCTGCCCGTGGACGTTCTCGCCTCGGCAGTGGAGGTCGAGCCGGCCGCAATTCGAAACGGTGGCGATAAATTCTGGCGTGCGGCGGTGGATTCCGGTGAGTTCCGGGTAGATTCCGGCCAATTCCAGGGCGGCGTGTCTGCTCCGACGAGGTTTGACTAGTTTACGGGTTAAGCTGTATACTGCCTTTGAAACTGTACATATGAGGTTCTCGCAGATGGATTTTCACTAACCTTTATTGAAAGGACGCAAATTTGGTCATACAACACATCCAAAAATGTGAAGAAAAGTGTAGTTGGGTTTGGTGCCAAAAAGACGTCCAAGGAGAGTTTGTTTTTTGATAACTCGACTAGGAACACGATTAATAAGGTAGACAACAGTAAGGAAAGCTTCGTCCCAAATTTTTAATGGCATGTAGGCATGAGCAAGAATAGATAAACCGACCTTGACAATATGCCTATGTTTCCGTTTAGCGAATCCATTTTGTTGATGAGCATGGGGACATGATACATGATAAGTAATGCCAATACGGTAAAAGTAAGAGTTGAGCCTTTGGTACTCACCCCTTCCCCAGTCAGTTTGCATAGCAAGAATTTTACGATCAAAGAGGGGTTCCACATGTTGCTAAAAGAAATGAAATTTCTGAAAGACGTTGGATTTATTTTTAAGCAAATAGATCCAACTAAACTTGTAAAAATCATCAATAAAACTCACATAGTACTTCTGTCTATCTACAGAGATGGGTCTAGGCCCACACACATATGAAAAAATAAGCTCCAAAGGAGATTTTGACTCACTAGTACAACAAGAATTAAGTTCTTGATGACTTTTGTGCATCTAACACGAAACACAAAGCAAAAGATAAGATGATATGTTTTATTGGAAACTGGAAGACTAAAATCTCAAATTATTTTCCGGGCCACCGGTAAAGCGGGATGCCCTAGGCGTTTGTGCCACCATGAGGTTGATGGTTTGACCACACCAAGGGCTTGACGATGAGGAGCGTCATGGCGCCCAGAAACAGGAAACCATCAGCTTCTACTCTCACTACCAGAATAACGGTATTTGCCGACGGCCTAATCTATGCCTACGGCCACCGTCGGCATAGATGGAGGTATACCGACAGCTGTGGCTAGACCGTAGGCGTAAAAAGGTCGTCAGCATACGTCGGACTATGCCGACGGTGGCCGTAGACATATATATGCCATCGGCATACCGGCCTCTATGCCGACGATGGCCGTAGGCATAGTAAGGCCGTCGGCGTAGACGTGACGTAGGCAGGTCAGGGGTGGACGATGGCCTCACACCGTTACTACTACGCCGACGGCTCGGACGGAGGCCGTCGGCAGAGGTATGCCGACGGCCAAACCGTCTGCATAGACTTGTGTCCACGTCATCGATCTGCTGTGCGTGGCACGTCATCGATCCGTGGCGCGTGCCTGGTCGATGCAGACAGAGGTATGCCAACGGCCATACCGTCGGCATAGACTTGTGTCCACGTCATCGATCCGAGGCGCGTGGCTGGTCGGTCCAGGCAGAGGTATGTCGTCGGCATATTTGTTTTTCCTGTTTTTTTATTCTATAATACAAAGCATATATTTCTATTATGTTTTTTAATCTGTTTTCTGGCATATCTTTTTTTATTCTGTTTTCGTAAATTTGTCTTATCTAAATAGAAACAACCAGGTGAAAATGTTCATCGGTTCCGGGGTGTGGCCCTCCTCACGGACGTCGATGCCGCCGTCGCACGAAGGGTTGAAACGGCCACGTCGGGGAGACACAAAGGCAATCTTGCACTGGGTTGGGCCCGGACCTTGATCCGAAGTCTATCTATGGGCTGCCTATCATAGTCAGGTGAAAATGTTCATCGGTCATACCTCGTCCGATGAAAGTCAAAGGGGTAGACCCGTCCGGTCAACGGTGCTATGGTTATACGGGATGGGAGACTTACGGGGGTAGCAATGCCGCCAGGTCTTGCGCCGGGACCTCTTATACGTCTTCAAGTGTGGTGGCAGGTGCAAGCACTCGGCACGTGGCTCCGTAGTGTGACCCCCCTCACGAACGTCGCTGTCACTGTCGCACGGAGGGTGGAAACGACCACGTCAGGGAGACAAAGAGGCAATATTGCACTAGGTTGGACCCGGACCATGATCCGGAGTGTATCTATGGGCTCGCCTATCATAACAGGTGAAACTTTCCATCGGTCATACCTCGTCCGGTGAAAGTCAAAGGGGTAGACCCGTCCGGTCAATGGTGCTAGGGTTAGACGGGACAGGGTACTTGGGGGTAGCAATGCCGCCAGGTCTTGCGCCGGGACCTCTTATATGTCTACAAGTGTGGTGGCAGGTGCAAGCACTCGGCACGTGGCTCCATAGTGTGACCCCCCTCACGAACGTCGCTGTCACTGTCGCACGGAGGGTGGAAACGACCACGTCGGAGAGACACAGAGGCAATCTTGCACTGGGTTTGGCCCGGACCATGATCCGGGGTGTATCTACGGGCTCGCCTATCACACCCAGGAGAAACTTTCCATCGGTCAGACCTCGTCCGGTGAAAGTCAAAGGGGTAGACTCGTGCGGTCAACGGTGCTAGGGTTAGACGTGACGGGGTACTTGTGGGAGGCAATGTCGCCAGGTCTTGCATTGGGCCTTTTATACGTCTGGAAGTGTGGTGGTAGGTGCAAGAAACCGGCACGTGGCTCCGGGGTGTGACCCCCCTCACGAACGTCGCTGTCACCGTCGCACGGAGGGTGGAAACGAACACGTCGGGGAGACATAGAGGGCACTGGTGTATTGAAAAGAACAGAAATAACCCCCCTAAAAATGTAAAGAAATCCTAAAAATGATTAAAAAATGAAAAGAATAAAAAATTAAAATGCCGACGGCTAGGCCGTCGGCGTACAGTGCCACGTGGCTCCAGTAAGCTAGGCCGATGGCTAGGCCGTCGACATATCTATGCCTTATCCTCCCGGTGGCCTTCGGTCCACCCATTCTCTCCCTCTCTCTCTCTCTCCCTAATCCTTCCGCACACCACCGCCGCCCTCTCCTCACCCGCGCCACTGCCGCCGCGATCTCGGCGAGTGCCGCCGCCCTCGCCCGGCCCCGTCCCCGGCCGGCCCCCCGGCCCCGACCCCGTCTCCGCCCGCTCCCCCCTCCCCTGACCCCGACCGGCGCCCCCGTCGCGCCCCCGACGCCGGAGGGCCTCCCCGACCCCGCCCTTCCTCCACCCGACACCGCCGTCCTCCGGACTGGCGCCCCGGTTGTGCCCCCGACGCCGCCCGTCCTACCCAACGTCGGCGGGCCTCCCCGACCCCGCCCTTCCTCCACCCGACACCGCCGTCCTCCCGACGCTGGCGGGCGTCCTCGACCATGCCCGTCCTCCCGACGCTAGCGGGCCTCCCCGACCCCGCCTGTCCTGCCCCCGACGCCGAACGGCCTTCCCGACCTCGCCCGTCCTCCCCCGGCTGGCCGGCCTCCCCCTTCCGGCCTCCTCATCCCCGCTCCGGTCGTCCTCCCTCGACCACCTCCCCGCAGCAGCCTCCCACGCACTGGCCGGTAATATTGTTAATATATTGTTAATATTATTATTATTTTTGCCTACATGATGCTAAAGTAAATGAATGCATGTTTAGATGCTTTAAATATGCTCTATGAGTTTTGATGTTCTAAATTTTTGTCACGGTGGAATTTGCAGGGTTTTTTATGTCACTAGATTTTCTTTTCACGTCAAGTCCCGTAACCTAGGCGTCTCCCGTCCGAAAGGGTTGCATCGATAAATATGCATTCAATTGCATATTTATCACCGCAACTCTTTTGGATTGTCCAGCGTTTTCCACGGACAGCCCGAGGATGTGTAGATTGGGTACGTTCTTCATGCCCTACCCCGTTCCGAGATAAGATTTCGGTGGCGCCTCCCCGTTGTTCTCCGGAGCACATTCTCTCGGCTATTTGCCGAGACGTGTATCTGGAGAACAGCAGGGAGGTGTTGCCGAAATTTTGTCTCGGAACGGGGTAGAGCATGGAGAATGTACTCAATCTAGACATCCTTGGGTGGGATTAGGACCCATCTTTACCTATTAGAGATGTTGTTGGATTCACCGCAGAAGAAAATAAATATTTGATGTGATTAATTCAAATGAATCCTTAATTTTGTTGTGTGGCTCCCAATAAAACAAAGGATGGCAGATAATCAGTGGATGTACAGTGGTTTTATCCGTCGGAATCGAGTAACATCAGAGTGGATCGCGAAACCCGATGTGTATTTGAAGGATATATTCTGTAGTCCAATGAGAATTATCCCACCATGCCCATGTGCGAGATGTGGCAGACGTCACCATAAAAATCAGAAGGACATGACTGACCACCTTCGCACGCACGGATATATGGCTGCCACCGATAAACATAGCTGAGCATGACCGTGGCAGAGAGGAGGTGATGCAACAACGCATCGATGGTTATGAAGACGACGGGGTCAGGGACATGCTAGATGATGTCATTATTGTAGAAACGACAAATGTGACACCTTCAGAGAATGAACTGGAGGAGCCGGAGGCAATCGCAAAGGCCTTCTTGGAGGTCTTGGCCTCGTCGAAGAAACCTCTTTATGAGGGTGCCAAAATATCTCAGCTGATGCCATCTCGCAATTGATGAGTGTACACCCCCAGTCAAAATTCAGTAGACTACTATGGAAGGGTCCAAAATATATACGAGATTACATTCCGCAAAGGGCGCGAAACCCTAAGTCTACCTGTGTTCAAATGGCGACGGTTCGATCCGTAGGAGGGGTAGAGACATACGCCTTCCATTGGTTTGGTCGAAGTTAAACCATCAACCATCTATGCTGGAGCTGATCTCTTCATTGCGGCTACCCAATCTACACAAGTTTATTATTTGCCTTACCCATGCCAGAAAGAGTACCTACGGGGTTGGGAAGTTGTGTTCAAGGTGTCGCCACATGGTAAGCTATCAGACCCGAACGAAGATGATTACTACAACATTAACCCAATGACATACGAGGGAGTGTTCTACCAAGAGCAACCCGATGATGATGTGGTTAGAAACGATGATGCTAGACCACTGAGCGATGATGATGTGGATCCAAACGATGACGATGCACGGAATGATGGTGAGACCATTGTTAATGAAAATGACATACTTATGCTAGAAAAGTTAAATGAAGACGCTGATGACGAGGAAGAGCCTCCACCTCATTCAGACAATGAACATGATATGATTATACTGATGATGAGACCGAGCGAGAAATCGGTTACAACAGTGATGATTCGTACGGGTTCTAGCAGATGTACGTTTCATGTCTTTTTTCCCTATGGTTTAGGAATATGCCTTTTATGCTTATTTGTAATGTGTTTATTAGTCATTATTATTATGCTTTTTTCCTTCATTATTAATGTACTAATTGTTTATTCTATTTTCAATGCAGGTTCCTGGAACATGGGCAAGGGGAAGGCCAACGGCGCGGGTTTCATACGTAAGGTCGTCGGCATTGCTAGTCGGAGTGGTCGAGCACGTACTGTTACCCCCCAGCTACTTGAGGATGACTCCTCACAGGAAGAGAGAGGGAGAGCCCATGGAGGGCGAGGGGGTGGTGGGAGAGCCCATGGAGGGCGAGGGGGTGGTGGGAGAGCCACTAGAGGGGGTCGCGCCCAGAAAGAGCGCACCCTCATCGACTTAGGGGTGTTGTCTTCGAGGCCCTCCTCTAGTGAGGTACCCTCTGCCGAGGAGGAGGACAATGAGGAGGAGGAGGTGGTTCGCGAGGAGGGGGTGAGGAGGAGGAGGAGGAGGTTGGGGAGGGGGACGAGGAGGAGGAGGAGGCAAGTGGGGATGATGGTGGTGGTGGGGACGCTGGTGGTGGCAGGAATGGCAACAATAAGGGATGGCTTCGTGGTAACACAAAGGTCCCAAAGCATATTCCTACCGAGGAGCAGAAGTGGCTCATTGAGCCAAAGGGGATAGAGTAAGTTCCACTAAATAATTTCAACAATAATTTAATTCTTTTGCTTGTCACATCCTAATATTTTGATTCTTTAAATCTTTTGCTTGTCATATGCTAATATTTTCATTCTTTATATCTTTTGCAGTAATTGGGTACATCCTAAAGGGGCCCATGTTCCCAACGGCATCATCACCATCTTGCTGAAGGAATACTGGTCGGGGTTGTACTATCCGGATCCAGTCAGGCACCCGGATCTTTGGGTTTTGGCTAAGACCTGGGAGCACTGGGAAGCGGGCCCCCACGCGGAGTGTGTGACCCATGCTAAGGTCGTGATCACTAATTTTTGGGTGAGTTCTCTTCACAAGCACACATCCATTCTGGTTTCATGAATGATTTAACTCATGGCTTCTTCCATTCTGGTTTCATGAATGATTGTAGAAATACTATCGAGTTCTTCCGGAGCACAAGGCCACTACCGACGAGATCGTGCTGCGCCAAGCGAAGAAGAAGGCCCGCCAGATGCAGTACGAGGTGCGGTTGGTGGCCATCACACAATACTATCACGACTATCTTGGTATGAAGATGACCAAGGAAGGAGTGAAGGCGCGGCACATTACCTTGGAGAGGGACGAGTACTTGTCAGTAAGTATTAATGATTTTTCATTCCGAAGTTTGTGGTAAATTTCATCGTTTCGTGTTACACATGCCATTATGCTTCCTATTATGTAGGTGTGTCCAAATTGGTGTTATGGAAAAGATGAGTCTTGGGCGGCATTGGTGGACCTGTGGTGTGGTCAGGATGAAGCCTGGGCGGCTACTAGCAGCAAAATCAAGGCTAACCGAGGTAAGGAGGGAGTACATGCTCAGGGAAACCGGAACCACTTTCTCCACAAGGCACTTCAGGTATGACTAACCTCATTAAACAATCTTCTTCTATTTACCGTCACTTTTTTATGTATGACTAACATCTGTTTGTTGGTGCAGGAGGAGAAACTCAAGCGGCCGCTCTCACACATGGAGGCGTGGGAGATCGCCCATACTCGGAGGAGGACCAAGCCTGGGGAAGACAAGTACTACGGCAACACCGCAGAGAAGAACAAGAACTACTCTGCGGCGTATCTGAATCTACATCCTCACACACCTGACCCCATCAAGGCGCCTTTGGACGACAGGGCGGTGGTTGGCATGGGGCCGAAGGCTCTGTTGGGGAACGTCGCATGCGAAACAAAAAATTTCCTACACACATGCAAATCTATCCATGGTGATGAGCATCTACGAGAGGGAGAGTGGATCTACATACCCTTGTAGATCGCTAAGCGGGAAGCGTTAAGAAACGCGGTTGGTGTAGTCGAACTTCTTCGCGATCCAAATCGCCGAGCATCCCACGATCCAATCATGAACCGTCCCGCGAACCAATCATGAACCGTCCCGCGATCCAATCACGAACCGTCTCGCGATCTCGTCACGATCCGTCCCGCGATCCAATCATGAACGTCTCGTGGCCTTGATCACGATCCTTCCGATCTAGTACCGAACGGACGGCACCTCCGCGTTCAGCACACGTGTAGCTTGGTGACGATCTCCACCGTCTTGATCTAGCAAGAGGAGGTGGAGAGGAGAGAGAGTTCACCGGCAGTGTGACGGCACTCCGGTGATGGTGGTGGTGGAGCAATTCCGGCAGGGCTTCGCCTAAGCGCTGCAGAAATCTGATCTAGAGGAGCACCGGTGAAACGGATAGCACGTGGCCGTAAGTTGTGTCCCGTGTGCTAGCCCTGCCCCTCTATTTATATGTTGAGCCCTGGGGTCTAAACTTGGAGCAAAAACCTCTACAAGGTCGATTTTTCCCGCACAAGGTCGGTTTGGCCCGCAAGGAAAGAGTCCAACTCGGATACCTGTAGTCCCGTGCACAAGCGGTAGTACCGCTTCACGAGCGGTAGTACCGCTTCACAAGCGGTAGTACTACCTTACTGCTTAAGGCAGCAGCAAAACTTCCTTTTGCCCTTTCCAATACCTCGTGGGTTTTACCCCATTGGTCCATATAAAGTGTTGTTGTACCCGAACACTTCGGTAAACATCCGGAACCCCTTCCAGTTAATTCCAGAACTCTTCCACAGATCAAAACACTATTATTACATTAATCAATCTTTATCTCCAGACTCTTCCGGAGATCCTCGTCATGTCCAGGATCGTATCCGAAACTCCGAACATCCTTCGGTCACCACGATATATAACTCTATACTACCGAAACGTCACCAAACCTTAAGTGTGCAGACCCTACGGGTTCGAGAACTATGTAGACATGACCGAGACACCTCTACGGCCAATAACCAATGGCGGGACCTGGACGTCCACATTTGGTTCCTACATATTCTACGAAGATCTATCGGTCGAACCTCTATGTCAAGGATTCAGTTAATCCCGTATAACGTTCCCTTTGTTCTTCGGTATGTTACTTGCCCGAGATTCGATCGTCGGTATCTCCATACCTAGTTCAATCTCGTTACTTGCAAGTCTCTTTACTCGTTCCGTAATACAAGATCCCGCAACTAACAATTAGTCACAATGCTTGCAAGGCTTATTGTGATGTTGCATTACCGAGTGGGCCCCGAGATACCTCTCCGTCACACGGAGTAACAAATCCCAGTCTCGATCCATGCCAACTCAACAGACACCCTCGGAGATACCTGTAGAGCACCTTTATAGTCACCCAGTTACATTGCGACATTTGATACACACAAGGCACTCCTCCGATATCCGTGAGTTGCATGATCTCATGGTCATAGGAACATATACTTGACATGCAGAAAACAGTAGCAATAAACTGACATGATCATATGCTATGTTTGTAGTTTGGGTCTTGTCCATCACATCATTCCCCTAATGATGTGATCCCGTTATCAAATGATATCTCATGTCCATGGCTAGGAAACCTTAACCATCCTTTGATCAACGAGCTAGCCCATGGTTTTGTCTATGTATCCACACATGCATTTAAGTCTCCGATCAATACAATTGTAGCATGGATAATAAACGATTACCATGAACAAGGAAATATGATAATAACTAATTTATTATTGCCTCTAGGGCATATTTCCAACAGTCTCCCACTTGCACTAGAGTCAATAATCTAGTTCACATCACTATGTGATTCACATTGTTATGAATCTAACACCCAATGAGTTCTGGGGCTCGATCATGCTTTGCATATGAGAGAGGTCTTTTATAGTCAACGGGTCTGCGATATTCACATCCGTGTGTACTTTGCAAATCTCTACATCAAATCGTAAACACTGCTACCACACTCCACTTGGTACTACTTCCAAATGGCTGCTCCACTATATGTATCCAGATTGCTACTACTAGTCATCCGGATTGGTGTTAAAGCCTGCATCGACGTAACTCTTTACGACGAACTCTTTATCACCTCCATAATCGAGAAACATCTCCTCAGTCTTTCAGTTACTAAGGATAATCTTGACCGATGTCCAGTGATCCACTCCTGGTTCACTCTTGTACCCCCTGACGAACTCATGCCAAGGCACACACATGTGCGGTACACAGCATGGCATACTGTACAGAGCCTATGGCTAAGGCATAGGGGACGACGTTCGTCCTTTCTCTTTCTTCTGCCGTTGTCGAGCTTTGAGTCTCACTCAACTTCACACCTTACAAATCAGACGAGAACTCTTTCTCTGACTGATCCATTCTGAACTCCTTCAAAATCTTGTCAAGGTATGTACTCATTGAAAGTCTCATCAAGCATCTTGATCTATCTCTATAGATCTTGATGCTCAACAATTAGGTAGTTTTATCCAGGTCTTCCTTTGAAAATCACTTTTCAAACAACCATTTATGCTTTCCAGAAATTCTACATTATTTCCGATCAACAATATGTCATCCACATATACTTATCAGAAATTCTATAGTGCTCCCACTCACTTTATTGTAAATACAAGTTTCTCATAAACTTTGTATAAACCTCAAAACTTTGATCACCTCATCAAAGCGTATATTCCGACTCCGAGATGCTTGCTTCAGTCCATAGAAGGATCACTGAAGCTTTGCACACCTTTTAGCATCCTTAGGACTGACAAAACCTTCTGTTTGTATCACATACAACCTTCCCTCAAGTAAACCGTTTAAGGAAACGATGTTTTGACATCCATCTGCCAGATTTCATAATTGAAAATGCAGCAACTGCTAACATAATTCCAACAGACTTTAGCATCGCTACGAGTGAGAAAGTCTAATCGCAGTCAACTCCTTGAACTTGTCACAAACATCTTTGCAACAAGTCGAGCTTTAGAAATGGTGACATTTACCATCAGTGTCTGTCTTCATTTTAAAGATCCATTTGTACTCAACGACCTGTCGTCCAACGAGCAAGTCTACCAAAGTCTATACTTGGTTTTCATACATGGATCCTATCTCGGATTTCATGGCCTCTAACCATTTGTCGGAATCCGGGCCCATCATCGCTTCTCCATATCTCGTAGGTTCATCGTGGTCCAACAACATGACCTCCAAGACAGGGTTGTCGTACCACTTAGGAGCAGTACACATTCTTGTCGACCTATGATGTTCGATAGCAACTTGATCCTGAAGCTTCATGATCATCATCATTAACTTCCTTTTCAACTAATGTAGGCTTCATAGAAACATCTTTCTAAGCTGCGCTACTCTCTGGTTAAACAAAGGTTTAACAACCTCATCAAGTTCTATCTTCCTCCCACTCAATTCTTTCGAGAGAAACATTTCCTCGAGAAAGGATCCGTTTAAGCAATAAACACTTTGTACTTGGATCTGAGATAGAAGGTTCACCCAACTGATCTTAGGGTATTCTATGAAGATGCATTTGTCCGCCTTGGGTTCGACCTCATTAGGTGAAAACATTTTCGACACAAGTGTCGCAGCCCCAAATATTAAGAAATGACAGCTTAGGTTTCTATCAAACCATAATTCACACGGTGTCATCTCAACAGATTTAGATGGTGCCCTATTTAAAGTGAATGTAGTTGTCTCTAATGCATAACCCCAAAATTATAGTAGTAAAACGATAAGAGACATCATAGCACACACCATGTCCAATAGAGCATGACCATGATGTTCGGACACACCATCACACTATGGTGTTCCAGGTGGCGTTTTAGTTGTGAAACAAATTTCACATTGTCTTAAGTCGTATGCCAAACTTGTAACTCAGATATTTACCTCCACGATCGTATCGCAATCATTTTTATCTTCTTGTCACGATGATCTTAAACTTCACTCTGAATTTGCTTGAACCTTTCAAACGATTCAGACTTGTGTTTCATTAAGTAAATATACACTATATCTACTCAAATCATCAGTGAAGGTAAGAAAATAACGATATCCACTACACGCTACAAGACTCACTGGATTGCATACATCAACATGTATCATTTCCAATGAATCACTTACCCGCTCCATCCAACGGGGTTTTTAGTCATCTAGCCCAAGAGGCATGGTTCGCATGTCTCAACCGATTCGAAATCGAATGAGTCCAAAGATCCATCAGCATGGAGTTTCTTCATGCGCTTTATACCAATATGACATTTAGTGGCAGTGCCACAAGTATGTGGTACTATCTTTATTAACTTTGTATCTTTTGACATCAATGTTATGAACATGTGTATTACTACGATCAAGATTTCAACAAACCATTCTCACTGGGTGCATGACCATTGAAGGTATTATTCATGTAAACAGAACAACCATTATTCTCTAACTTAAATGAATAACCGTATTTGCAATAAACATGATCTAATCATGTCCATGCTCAACGCAAAACACCAAATAACATTTATTTACGTTCGTCACTAATACTGAAGGTAGAGAGAGCGTGCGATGTTGATCACATCAACCTTGGAAACATTTCCAACACATATCGTCACCTCACCCTTAGCTAGTTCTCCGTTTATTCCGTAGCTTTTATTTCGAGTTACTAACATTTAGCAACCAAACTAGTATCCAATACCCAGGTGCTACTAAGAGTACTAGCAAGGTACACATTAATAACTCGTATATCAAATATATTCTATCGATGTTGCCAGCCTTCTTATCTACCAAGTATCTAGGGTTGTTCCGCTTCAGCGACCGCTCACCTCATAACAGAAGCACTTAGTCTCGGGTTTGAGTTCAACTTTGGGTTGCTTCACTGGAGCAGCAACTGACTTGCTATCCATGAAGCTTCCCTCCTTGCTCTTGCCCTTCTAGAAACTAGTGGTTTTGATTAACCATCAACACTTGACGCTCCTTCTTGATTTCTACCTTCGCGGTGTCAAACATCGCGAACAGCTCAGGAATCATTAATTCTATCACTGGCATTCAATAGTTCATCACCAAGTTCTAGTAGCTTAGTGAAAGTGACTTGGAGAACTATATCAATCACTATCTTATCTGGAAGATGAACTCCCACTCGATTCAAGCGATTGTAGCACCCAAATTATCTGAGCACATGCTCAATGATTGAGCTATTCTCATTCATCTTGCAGGCCAAGAATCTTGTTGGAGATCTCATATCTCGCAACACGGGCACGAGCCTGAGATCCTAATTTCCGCTCTTAGAACATCTCATATGTTCCGAGACGTTCAAAACGTTTTGAAGCCTCAATTCTAAGCTGTAATGCATGATGCACTAAACTATCAAGTAGTCATCAACACATACCTATCAGATGTTCACAACATCTACAGACGACGCTAGAGGGGTTGGCGCACTGAGCGGTGCATTAAGGACATAAGCCTTTTGTGTAGCAACGAGGACAATCCTCAGATCACGGATCCAATCCGCAATATTGCTACCATCATCTTTCAATTCTATTTCTCTAGGAACACATAAAAATACAAGGGAGCTACAGCGTGAGCTAGTAATCTACAACATAATTTGCAAAGACACTTTGACTATGTTCATGATAATGAGTTCAATTAATCATATTACTTAAGAACTCCCACTCAAATTGACATCCCTCAGATCATTCGAGTGATACATGATCCAAATTGACCAACTCAAGTCCGATCATCACGTGAGTTGAGGTGGCTGCAATGGTGAACATCATCATTTTGATCATATCTACTATATGACTCATGTTCGACCTTTCGGTCTCTTGTGTTCCGAGGCCATGTCTGTACATGCTAGGCTCGTCAAGTTTAACCCAAGTGTTCTGCATGTGCAAATCTGGCTTGCACCCATTGTATGTGAACGTAGAGTCTATCACACCCGATCATCACGTGGTGTCTCAACACGACGAACTTTCGCAACGGTGCACACTCGGGGAGAACACCATTTATCTTGAAATTAAGTGAGGGATCACCTTATAATGCTACCATCGTCCTAAGCAAAAAAAGGTGCATAAAAGGATTAACATCACATGAAAATCATAAGTGACATGATATGGCCATGATCTTGTGCTTTTGATCTCCATCATGAAAGCACCGGCATGATCTCCATCGTCACCGGCATGACACCATGATCTCCATCATCTTGATCTCCATCAACGTGTCGCCATCGGGGTTGTCACGCCCTGCATGCTTCTACTACTATTGCTACCATAGCGATAAAGTAAAGCATTACATAGCGCTTAATGATTGACACGCAGGTCATACAATAATTAAAGACAACCCTATGGCTCCTGCCGGTTGCCGTATTCACTGACATGCAAGTCATGATAATCTATACATCACATGATCATCTCATACATCACATATATCACATCATGTAATTGGCCATATCACATCACAACATACCCTACAAAAACAAGTTAGACGTCCTCTAATTGTTGTTGCATGTTTTACGTGGCTGCTACGGGTATCTAGCAAGAACAATTCTCACCTACGTGGCTGATACACTAGTTGCTTTTTAACCTTCTCAAGGACCACCTTTGTCGAATCCGATCCAACTAAAGTGAGAGAAACTTTCACCCGCAAGCCATCTAGGCAACAAGTTGCGTCGAGGGAACCGGTCTCTCATAAGCGTACGAGTAATGTTGGTCCAGGCCGCTTCATCTCACAATGCCGCTGAACCAAAATACGACCAAGGGAGGAAGCAATCTAAGCATCAACGCCCACAAACCTTTTGTGTTCTACTCGAGATCTCATCGAACCATCAACCTAGCTCATGATGCCACTGTTGGGGAACTCGCATGGGAAACAAAAAATTTCCTACGCACACGCAAACCTATCCATGGTGATGAGCATCTACGAGAGGGAGAGTGGATCTACATACCCTTGTAGATCGCTAAGCGGGAAGCGTTAAGAAACGCGGTTGGTGTAGTCGAACTTCTTCGCGATCCAAATCGCCGAGCGTCCCGCGATCCAATCATGAACTGTCCCGCGAACCAATCACGAACCGTCCCGCGATCCAATCACGAACCGTCCTGCGATCCAATCACGAACGTCTCGTGGCCTTGATCACGATCCTTCTGATCTAGTACCGAACGGACGGCACCTCCGCGTTCAGCACACGTGCAGCTTGATGACGATCTCCACCGTCTTGATCCGGCAAGAGGAGGTGGAGAGGAGAGAGAGTTCACCGGCAGTGTGACGGTGCTCTCGTGATGGTGGTGGTGGAGCAATTCCGGCAGGGCTTCGCCTAAGCGCTGCAGAAATCCGATCTAGAGGAGCACCGGTGAAACGGGTAGCACGTGGCCATAAGTTGTGTCCCGTGTGCTAGCCCTGCCCCTCTATTTATATGTTGAGCCCTAGGGTCTAAACTTGGAGCAAAAACCTCTACAAGGTCGATTTTGCCCGCACAAGGTCGGTTTGGCCCGCAAGGAAAGAGTCCAACTCGGATCCCTGCAGTCCCGCGCACAAGCAGTAGTACCGCTTCACGAGCGGTAGTACTGCTTGAGCGGTAGTACCGCTTCACGAGCGGTAGTACCACTTCACAAGCGGTAGTACTGCCTTACTGCTTAAGGCAGCAGCAAAACTTCCTTTTGCCCTTTCCAATACCTCGTGGGTTTTACCCCATTGGTCCATATAAAGTGTTGTTGTACCCGAACACTTCGGTAAACATCCGGAACCCCTTCCGGTTAATTCCGGAACTCTTCTAGAGATCAAAACACTATTATTACATATATCAATATTTATCTCCAGACTCTTCCGGAGATCCTCGTCATGTCCGGGATCGTATCCGAAACTCTGAACATCCTTCGGTCACCACCATATATAACTCTATACTACCGAAACGTCACCAAACCTTAAGTGTGCAGACCCTGCGGGTTCGAGAACTATGTAGACATGACCGAGGCACCTCTACGGCCAATAACCAATGGCGGGACCTGGACGTCCACATTTGGTTCCTACATATTCTACGAAGATCTATTGGTCGAACCTCTATGTCAAGGATTCAGTTAATCCCGTATAACGTTCCCTTTGTTCTTCGGTATGTTACTTGCCCGAGATTCGGTCGTCGGTATCTCCATACCTAGTTCAATCTCGTTACCGGCAAGTCTCTTTACTCGTTCCGTAATACAAGATCCCGCAACTAACAATTAGTCACATTGCTTGCAAGGCTTATTGTGATGTTGCATTACCGAGTGGGCCCCGAGATACCTCTCCGTCACACGGAGTAACAAATCCCAGTCTCGATCCATGCCAACTCAACAGACACCCTCGGAGATACCTGTAGAGCACCTTTATAGTCACCCAGTTACGTTGCGACGTTTGATACACACAAGGCACTCCTCCGATATGCGTGAGTTGCATGATCACATGGTCATAGGAACATATACTTGACATGCAGAAAACAATAGCAATAAACTGACACGATCATATGCTATGTTTGTAGTTTGGGTCTTGTCCATCACATCATTCCCCTAATGATGTGATCCCGTTATCAAATGACATCTCATGTCCATGGCTAGGAAACCTTAACCATCCTTTGATCAACGAGCTAGCCCATTAGAGGCATACTAGGGACATGGTTTTGTCTATGTATCCACACATGCATTTAAGTCTCCGATCAATACAATTGTAGCATGGATAATAAACGATTACCATGAACAAGGAAATGTGATAATAACTAATTTATTATTGCATCTAGGGCATATTTCCAACAGGCTCATGGTCGGCAGCCGGTTCTGGACGCTGTGGTCACTCCTTCTATCTCCTACATACAGCTCCGAGCTACCGACCCAAGCCCGAGACAGTGCACGCCCACGACCACTGCGCAGTCACAGTCGCTCCTAGCCAAGCAGCACTCTGTAAGTATTTTTCCCTCTTATCTTCATTTCTCACTTTATTTTCCTGCATTGAGATGTTTAATGAGTTCCATCACGTCATATTGTAGGCCTACATGGAGTACACACGACAGGAGACCATGGAGTGGAGCGCGAGAGTTGCAGCCGTCCAGGACCACAACACTCGCATGATGACGGTTAGTTTAGCCCCTTTCATTTCATTTCCATATTGACACTTTCATTTCTTCTGACATTGGTGTTTGCTTTGTCAATTGACATGCAGCTCGTGTTTGAGAGCATGAGGAACGGCACGATTCCTGAAATGGAACCAGCACCACCAGCTGCAGGACCACAACCAGTGCTGCTTACCTTTGAGGAATTTCTAGCACAATAACCGGGGACAACGGTGGTTAGTACATCCCCAAACTATTCAACCACCGCTTACTGTTTATTCAACACAATATCATTCACTCAACATGTCTTTCCAAACATCCACGGAACCGGTGGATCATCCATTGGTGGTGATGTTGGTGTTCACATCACTCCCGAGTCAAGGAGCCCGGTCACTCCAATCCACCGAGACGGTAGCACTGCCGCTAGCTATGAAGACCTGGGCTTTGGCGGACTTGGCGTTGACGACCTTGGAGGTGGACGTACTGGCGCTCCTTAAATGACTAGTGCTCTTTAGATAACATTCGTCTTTTTACGCTACTTCCGATGACTTGTGCCTTTAGATGACTTGTGCTCTTGATATGCTTATGTTTCTGATATGCTTATGTTGTTTGTTGTGAGGATGTGATGGTGGTGGTGTTGGTTGTGACGATGTGATGGTGTTGTTGGTTGTGCATTAAATTTCATTGTATATACCCTATTATTTTGGAGTTGAAATGAATTTGTATGAACCAGGAAAAAGGAAAAAAGCGCAAAACTACGTCGATGGCATAACCGTCGGCATAGAGGGTCTCCGAATTACCAGTGGCTGCCACGTGGCAAGCTATGCCGTCGGCGTACAGTTGTAGCCTAAGCCGACGGCCTGAGCCGTTGGCGTACGCACGCCCCAGGGGATACCAGCGCCTACCACGTGGCAAGCTATGCCGACGGCTAGGCCGTTGGCGTACCTTTGTAGCCTAAGCTGACGGCCCGGGCCATCGGCATAGGACGGACACGTGGTCGTCCCTGGGTGGTGCACTCTTGATGGCAGCGCTACCGGACGTCGTTTTCCATGGAGCTATGCCGACGGCCTAGGCCATCGGTACCTCTGTACGGACACCGTCGGCATAGCATATATGTCGACGGCTTTTTTGTGCCGACGGTGACTTGCGGTACGCCAACATATATGGTGCCGACGGGCCTATGCCGACGGGAATCGGGCCTACGCCGATGGCCTAAGCCGGCGGCATAGAGCTTTATCCTGGTAGTGTCTTGTTTTGAAGGATGGTTCTCTGGATGGCTCGATCCTTAACAAAATAAATCAGGGTAAATCTCCAGAAAAGCATGATTAACTTGCATAAGCTTGTGGGAAGAAAGGAGACTTTGATTAGATTGTGGTGCATGAAGTATGTTTTTCAGATTTAGGGAGCCATGAGGGTAGACAAAACTGAATGACCAACATGAGCTATGTCCATACCTTGACCACTCGCGGTGTGGATTTGATCCATGCCGGCGTCGTGATCACGAACAACGAGCTTCTCCAACTCCCTGTCACATGATCGGTTGCACCAGTATCGAGGTACCAATTTGTATCCATCCCATAGGAGTGAACCGCATTGGCAGATCGGTTCCCGCTGCCGCCGCCGCCGTGACGACCACCATCTCCTTTGCGGGTGTGCTCCAACTAGGTGTGGAGCTGAATCACTCTCGCCCTCGACTGTGATGGGAACGACTGTGGCAGGGCCTTCCAGAGAGTTGCATCAATGTCACATGTGCTGACCTGCAAGAGAACCTCATGGAATAGAGACAAGATCAGGAAGGTCGGTACTTGTTGATCTTGGGTAAACCAAACAACATGCTCGGGGTTGGACACGGAGGTTATCTTCTTCTTCCCAACGATTTCCTTCTCCGAGAGAATCTCAGCGGGCGGTTCCTTGACAGAACCATGAAGGTAGCCCATCATCCTTGTAGCTTTGATGTGTGGCAGCACTTGCGCCTTCCAAACAAGGAAGTTCTCGCGCATGAGCTTCTCTATTGTAGTGTGTCCAAGAGAAGCAAGGGAAGGTGCAGCCATGGCAACAAGGGATGAGGAGGATGACATGGTGTCTAAGCTAGATGCGATGGAGGGGGCTGGCTCTCATACCATGTGAAAAACGAGAGGGTTAAGCGTATGCTCTGTGCAGGGATGCGTGCATGTTATATAAGGGAAAAGATTACAAGTGGTTAGGTTATGGATTGATCTCCAAGTTATCTAACAACCATAGGATCAAATCTCTCTAGCCTAACCGGTTGGTTACAACAAACTCACGCATGCACACATTATACAATGTTTAACAAGGACCATGGCACCTAGTGAGCTCAGCGGGGAGATGAGTGATGTGACGAAGAGGCATGATGATGGTGTCCATGAAGTAGAGGATGATCTGGAGGTGCGTGTGCTTTCGTCTTCCTGGGAGAACACATTTTTCGCCTGCAGCTTTTGGTAGCCTACGCTTGAAATGCAGGTATTCATGGGGATGCAACTCTGAGCGTCGTCAGATGCTAGCAGCAGGCTCAGCAAGGAGGACGAACATGAACTGGTCGACTAGGAGTAGGTGAGTTTGGGTAGTGAATAGAATTTAGCAACAAACTTGTCGGCTATATCTTACATGGATGAATGGATTACGTCCACAACAGAGGTGTTCGATTTGTTGGATTTAGAAAAGTAGAAAACTATTCAACAAATTGCAGAAGAAGCGGGGCGCGACCGTTCAGGCCTCCGTTTCATGATAAATGCCCAGTACGGCTTAGGAAGTTACTGTAGGAAATATGTCCTAGAGGCAATAATAAATTGGTTATTATCATATTTCCTTGTTTATGATAATCGTTTAGTATCCATGCTATATTTGTATTGATCGGAAACTTAGATACATGTGTGGATACATAGACAACACCATGTCCCTAGTATGCCTCTAATAGACTAGATCGTTGATCAAAGATGGCTATGGTTTCCTAGTCATGGACATGGGATGTCATTTGATAATGGGATCACATCACTAGGAGAATGAGGTGATGGACAAGATCCAAATTACAAACATAGCATATGATTGTGTCAGTTTATTGCTACCGTTTTCTGCATGTCAAGTATCTGTTCCTATGACCATGAGATCACGCAACTCACTGACACCGGAGGAGTACCTTGTGTGTATCAAACGTCGCAACGTAACTGGGTGACCATAAAGGTGCTCTACAGGTATATCCGAGGGTGTGTGTTGGGTTGGCATGGATCAAGACTGTGATTTGCTACTTCGTGTGACAGAGAGGTATCTCAGGGCCCACTCGGTAATACAACATCACTATAAGCCTTGCAAGCAATGTGACTAAAGAGTTAGCCACGGGATCTTGTATTACGGAATGAGTAAAGAGACTTGCCGGTAATGAGATTGAACTAGGTATGGAGATACCGACGATCGAATCTTGGGCAAGTAACATATCGAAGAACAAAGGGAACATCATACGGGATTAACTGAATCCTTGACATAGAGGTTCAACCAATAAAGATCTTCGTATAATATGTAGGAATAAATATGGGCATCCAGGTCCCGCTATTGGTTATTGACCGTAGAGGTGTCTCGGTCATGTCTACATAGTTCTTGAACCCGCAGGGTCTGCACACTTAAGGTTCGATGACGTTTCGATAGTATAAAGTTATGTATGGTGGTGATCGAATGTTGTTTGGAGTCCTGGATGAGACCCCGGGCGTCACGAGGAGCTCCGAAATGGTACGAAGGTAAAGATTGATATATGGGATAATAGTGTTTGGTCTTTGGATGGGTTCCGGAATTCACCAGAAATAGTTTTGGATGTTTCCCGAAATGTTCGGGGTACAAGGACACTCTATTTGGGACAAGGGGTAAAGCCCATGAGGCTTTAGGAAGGTGCAAAAGGTGTTTTGTGGAGGCCAGAGTCCAGACACCAGGGACCCTGGCGTCTGGGGCCAGACACCGAGGACCTTGGCGTCTAGTCCTGGAGTCCGAGGAGGACTCTTGCCTTACGGGCAAACTGAACTTGAGGAGGATTTTTCTCCAAGTTTTGACCCCAGGGCTCAGCATATAAATAAAGGGGTGGGGATAGCACTTGGGACACATCAAGAAACCCTAAGCCACGTGCTGCCTCTCCTCTAGTTCATAGTTTCTCCTCTAGATCGGTTTCAGTGGTGCTTAGGCAAAGCCCTGCTAGAATAGTTCCACCACCATCGCCGCAACGCCATCGCGCTGCCGGAGAACTCGTCTACCTCTCCGATCCCTCTTGCTAGATCAAGAAGGCGGAGATCGTCATGAAGTTGTACGTGTGTTGAACGCGAAGGTGTCGTCCGTTCGGCGCTAGATCGGAAGGACCGTGATCAAGATGGTGAGACGATTCGTGATTGGATCGCGGGACGGGTCATGATGAGATCGCAGGACGGATTGTGATTGGATTGCGGGACGGATTGCGATGGGATCGTGGGACGCTCGGCAATTTGGATCGCGAAGACGTTCGACTACATCAACCGCGTTTCTTAACGCTTCCTGCTTAGCGATCTACAAGGGTATGTAGATCCACTCTCTCTCTCTTGTAGATGCTCATCACCATGGATAGAACTTGCGTGTGCATAGGAAATTTTTTGTTTTCCATGCAACGTTCCCCAACAGTGGTATCAGAGCTAGGTCTATGTGTAGATGAGATCTCAAGTAGAACATAAAGAGTTTGGGGCGTTGATTCTTAGATTGCTTCCTCCCTTGGTCGTGTTTTGGTTCAGCGGTATTGTGGGATGATGCGGCCCGGACCAACCTTACTCGTACACTTACGAGAGACCGGTTCCATTGACTGACGTGTAAATTCGTTGCACAAAGATGGCTAGCGGGTGTCTGCGGGTGTCTGTTTCTCCTACTTTAGTTGGATCGGATTCGACAAAGGTGGTCCTTGAGAAGGTTGAAAAGCAATCTATGTATCACCATTGTGGTTTTACGTAGGTGAGAATTGTTCTTGCTAGATACCCGTAGCAGCCACGTAAAACTTGCAACAACAATTAGAGGACGTCTAACTTGTTTTTGCAGGGTATGTTGTGATGTGATATGGCCAATTACATGATGAGATATATGTGATGTATGAGATGATCATGTATTGTATAGAATATCATGACTTGCATGTCGATGAGTACGGCAACCGGCATGAGCCATAGGGTTGTCTTTAATTATTGTATGACCTGCGCGTCAATCATTAAGCGCTATGTAATGCTTTACTTTATCGCTAAGCGGTAGCAATAGTAGTAGAAGCATGGTGGGCGCGACAACCTCGATGGGGACACGTTGATGGAGATCAAGATGATGGAGATCAGGGTGTCGTGCCGGTGACGATGGAGATCATGCCGGTGCTTTAAGGATGAAGATCAAAATCACAAGTTCATGGCCATATCATGTCACTTATGATTTGCATGTGATGTTAATCCTTTTATGCACCTTGTTTTGCTTAGGACGACGGTAGCATTATAAGGTGATCCCTCACTAAAATTTCAAGATCAGTTGTGTTCTCCCCGAGTGTGCACCATTGCGAAAGTTCGTCGTGTCGAGACACCACGTGATGATCGGGTGTGATAGACTCTACGTTCACATACAATGGGTGCAAGCCAGTGTTCCACATGCAGAACACTCGGGTTAAACTTGACGAGCCTAGCATGTACAGACATGGCCTCGGAACACAATACACCGAAAGTTCAAACATGAGTCATATAGTAGATATGATTAACATGATGATGTTCACCATTGAAACCACCTCAACTTACGTGATGATCGGACTTGAGTTGGTGAATTTGGATCATGTATCACTCAAATGACCGGAGGGATGTCTATCTGAGTGGGAGTTCTCAAGTAATATGATTAACTGAACTCATTATCATGAACATAGTCAGTAGTGTCTTTGCAAATTATGTTGTAGATTACTAGCTCCCGATGTAGCTCCCTTGAATTTTTATATGTTCCTAGAGAAATAGAGTTGAAATATGATGGTAGCAATATTGCGGATTGGGTCCGTGATCTGAGGAGTGTCCTCATTGCTGCACAGAAGGCTTATGTCCTTAATGCACCGCTTGGTGCGCCACCCCTCTAGTGTCGTCTGTAGATGTTGTGAACATCAGACAGGCATGTTTCGATGACTACTTGATAGTTCAGCGCGTCATGCATTACGACTTAGAATTGAGGCTCAAAACCTTTTGAAACGTCATGGAACATATGAGATGTTCTAAGAGCTGAAATTGGGATCTCAGGCTCATGCCGGTGTTGTGAGATATGAGATCTTCAACAAGATTATTTGCCTTCAGGATGAAGGAGAATAGCTCAGTCGTTGAGCATGTGATCAGATTGTCTAGGTACTACAATCACTTGAATCGAGTGGGAGTTAATCTTCCAGATAAGGTAGTGATTGATATAGTTTTCCAAGTCACTGTCACTAAGCTACTAGAGCTTCGTGATGAACTATGAAATGCTAGGGATAGAAATGATGATCTGTGAGCTATTCGCGATGTTTGACACCGCAAAGGTAGAAATCAAGAAGGATCATCAAGTGTTGATGGTTAGTAAAACCACTAGTTTTGAGAAGGGCAAGGGCAAGGAGGGAAAGTTCATGGACGACAAGTAAGTTGCTGCTCCACTGAAGCAACCCAAAGTTGGACCCAAACCCGAGACTAAGTGCTTCTATTATGAGGAGAGCAATCGCTGAAGCGGAACTACCCTAGATACTTGGTAGATAAGAAGGTTGGCAACGTCGAGAGAAGTATATTTTGATATACGTGTTATTGATGTGTACCTTGCTGGTACTCCTAGTAGCACCTGGGTATTGGATACTAGTTCGGTTGCTAAATGTTAGTAACTCGAAATAAAAGCTACGGAATAAACAGAGACTAGATAAGGGTGAGGTGACGATGTGTGTTGGAAATGTTTCCAAGGTTGATGTGATCAACATCGCACGCTCTCTCTACCTTCAGGATTAGTGACGAACCTAAATAAATGTTATTTGGTGTTTGCATTAAGCATGAACATGATTGGATTGTGTTTATTGCAACACGGTTATTCATTTAAGTTAGAGAATAATGGTTATTCTGTTTACATGAATAATACCTTCAATGATCATGTACCCAGTGAGAATGGTTTGTTGAATCTTGATCGTAGTAAGACACATGTTCATAACATGATGCCAAAATATACAAAGTTAATAATGATAGTACCACATACTTGTGACACTACCGCTAAATGTCATATTGGTATAAATCGCATGAAGAAACTCCATGTTGATGGATCTTTGGACTCATTCGGTTTCGAATTGGTTGAGACATGCGGACCATGCCTCTTGGGCAAGATGGCTACAAACCCCGTTTCAGTATAATGGAGCGGGCTAGTAACTTATTGGAAATGATACATATTGATGTATACGGTCCAATGAGTGTTGTAGCGTGCGGTGGATATCGTTATTTTCTTACCTTCACTGATGATTTAGTAGATATAGTGTATATTTACTTAGTGAAACACAAGTCTGAAGTGTTTGAAAAGTTCAAGCAGAATCAGAGTGAAGTTTGAGATCATCATGACGAGAAGATAAAATGTCTACGATATGATCGTGGAGGTGAATATCTGAGTTACGAGTTTGGTATACAACTTAAGACAATGTGAAAGTTGTTTCACAACTCACGCCACCTGGTACACCATAGTGTGATGGTGTGTCCATACGTCGCAGTCGTGATCTATTGGATATGGTGCGAATTATGATGTCTCTTATCGTTTTGCCAGTATCATTTTGGGGTTATGCATTAGAGACAACCACATTCACTTTAAATATGGCACCATCTAAATCCGCTGAGATGACACCATATGGTTTGGCAGAAACCTAAGCTGTCATTTCTTAGAGTTTGGGAATGTGACACTTATGTTTGATAAGCTCGAACCCAAAACGGAAAAATGTATCTTCATAAGATACCCTAAGAACAGTTGGGTATACCTTCTATCTCAGATCCGAGTACAAAGTGTTTGTTGCTAAAACTGGGTCCTTTCTTGAGAAAAAGTTTCTCTCAAAAGAATTGAGTGGGAGGAAGATAGAACTTGATGAGGTTGTTGGACCTTTGTTTCAACCAGAGAGTAGCGCATCGCAGAAAATTGTTTCTGTGGAGCCTACGTTAGTTGAAGAGAAAGTTAATGATGATGACCGTGAAGCTTCAGATCAAGTTACTATCAAACCTCGTAGGTCGACAAGGACGCGTACTGCTCCTTAGTGGTATGGCAACCCTGTCTTAGAGGTCATGTTGTTGGACAACAATGAGCCTACGAGCTATGGAGAAGCGATGATGGGCCAGGATTCCGACAAATGGTTAGAGGCCATGAAATCCGAGAAAGGATCCATGTATGAAAACCAAGTATAGACTTTGGTAGACTTGCTCGTTGGACGGCAAGTCGTCGAGTACAAATGGAACTTTAAGATGAAGACAGACACTGATGATAAATGTCACCATTTATAAAGCTCGACTTGTCAGAAAGAAGTTTCCGCCAAGTTCAAGGAGTTGATTGCGATGAGACTTTCTCACTCGTAGCGATGTTAAAGTCTGTTGGAATTATGTTAGCAGTTGCTGCATTTTTTAATTATGAAATCTGGCAGATGGATGTCAAAACATCGTTTCCTTAATGGTTTACTTGAGGAAAGGTTGTATGTGATACAACCAGAAGGTTTTGTCAGTCCTAAGGATGCTAAAAGGTGTGTGAGTCCTTCTATGGGCTGGAGCAAGCATCTCGGAGTTGGAGATGAGGTGATCAAAGTTTTTGAGTCTATACAAAGTTTATGAGAAACTTGTATTTACAATAAAGTGAGTGGGAGCACTATAGAGTTTCTGATAAGCATATGTGGATGACATATTGTTGATGGGAAATGATGTATTATTTCTGGAAAGCATAATGGGTTGTTTGAAAAGAGTTTTTCAAAGGAAGAACTGGATAAAGCTACATAATTGTTGGGCATCGAGATCTATAGAGATAGATCAAGACGTCTGATAAGACTTGCAATGAGTACATACCTTGACAAGATTTTGAAAGAGTTCAAAATGGATCAGTCAAAGAAAGAGTTCTTGCCTGATTTGTAAGGTGTGAAGTTGAGTGAGACTCAAAGCTCGACCACGACAGAAGAAAGAGAAAGGACAAAGGTCGTCCTCTATGCTTTAGCCATAGGCTCTATATAGTATGTCATGCTGTGTACCGCACCTATGTGCGCCTTGCCATGAGTCCGTCAAGGGGTACAAGAGTGATCCAGGAGTGGATCACTGGACAACGGTCAAGATTATCCTTAGTAACTAAAAGACTAAGGAAATGTTTCTCGATTATGGAGGTGATAAAGAGTTCGTCGTAAAGAGTTAAATCGATGCAAGCTTTAACACCAATCCGGATGACTCTTAGTAGCAATCCGAATACGTATAGTGGAGCAGTCATTTGGAATAGCTCCAAGTGGAGTGTGGTAGCGGTGTCTACAGTATGACATCGAGATTTGCAAAGTACACACAGATCTGAATGTCACAGAACCGTTGACTAAAAGACCTCTCACACATGCAAAGCATGATCGAGCCCCAGAACTCATTGGGTGTTAGATTCATAACAATTGGAATTACATGGGGATGTGAACTAGATTATTGACTCTAGTGCAAGTGGAAGACTGTAGGAAATATGCCCTAGAGGCAATAATAAATTGGTTATTATCATATTTCCTTCTTCATGATAATTGTTTATTATCCATGCTATAGTTGTATTGATCGAAAACTCACATACATGTGTGAATACATAGACAACACCATGTCCCTAATATGCCTCTAATAGACTAGCTCGTTGATCAAAGATGGCTATGGTTTCCTAGTCATAGACATGGGATCTCATTTGATAACGGGATCACATCATTAGGAGAATGATGTGATGGACAAGATCCAAACTGCAAACAAAGCATATGATCGTGTCAGTTTATTGCTACTATTTTCTACATGTCAAGTATCTGTTCTTATGACCATGAGATCATGCAACTCGCTGACACCGAAGGAGTACCTTGAATTTTTATATGTTCCTAGAGAAATAGAGTTGAAAGATGATGGTAGCAATATTACGGACTGGGTCCGTGATCTGAGGATTGTCCTGCTGGGTAGTCGCCACGATGCGATGGGAATTCAGATCGGTTCCATCGCGATCTACGCGTCGGAGCCGAGCTACATCGTTAACGTCGACATCTTCGTCGCCGGCTTGACTAGTCACCTCGGCTATGCCGAAGACTGTGCTCCACGTCGGATCATATAGATCGGACGGTGGTCTTCATCAATATCAACTCCAATGTCAACCAAGATCATGAAAGAATCCTCCATGATGTTCGGAGGCTCAAAGTCAACATTGCCCTCGCGCGATCATACAGCCATGCATGCATTGTTTGCTTTTGCATGTAGCCACTCTGGCGCGGAGCTAGCGGACGCAGATTAAGAGAAAAGCAATGATGCATGTCAGCGGCCTTGTAAAAACGTACTCGCCTTTGATGGCTCGCTGGCCTTAAAACCCCGGACGGAGGTACTACGCGCATGCTCTCGATGCCTAAGACTTTGGCCTTAGCCAATAATCCATCGCTTTCAAGCTAGTCTAATATTCCCTCCGTCTCAAAATAAATGCCTTTAGTTTAGTATAATTTTGTACTAAAGCTAGTACAAAGTTGAGACAGTTATTTTGAAACCAAAGCCAGTACAAAATTGAGACAGTTATTTTGGGACGAAGGGAATATTCTTCTGGATACGATTCCTTGCTCAATGCTCTCAAATCCGAAATTATGTCCTCATGTTCGGAGCATCTGTTTCAATTTCAGCGTATAATCATAGGTCACGGGTTCGTCGCTTGATAAACATCACTTCACTTCCTAGATTTAGATTCATATGCCACGGGCTAGCATTTATTAGTACATAGTTGGCCACTTGTTTCTCGGAAAATCCAATTCGGCTTCCGAGAGCATGTGCTCCTGCGCGCGGAAAATAAAATTTTAAATGTTAAAAAAATCCTAACAAAATTTGTATGTATTTGTAGTTACATTCAAATGTCACCTGCAAAGTTTTAGGCAAAAAAGGTTAAACATTGTGGCCTATGAAAAAATAACAAATTCGAACACCAAATGTTACCAAAAATGTCATCCAAATTTGTTTTTTTCACCGAGGAAATACTATTGCTCGATTTCGTATGAAAATTGCCATGCATGTTTGTGACACTGACATGAACATCTACAAAAAAATCAGAATTTTTCAAAAATATTTTATGACATTTTTTGCGGTATTGTTATCCGGGAGCATATGCTCCCGGGAGCCAAAATGCCCCACCCCTTGTTTCTCCACCAATTAAGTTGTTGCATAGTATCATCATAGTACTTAAGGCTGTATTTTTCTATCCTTTGTATGCCGTTGTAATTATGATAGCAGTATTGCATGGAGATGGAGGTATATGGTATGTGACCAGATGTGAATGATGATATATTCAAGCCTTGATTCTTCAGATGGCCATGAAAATTGTACTTGTCTTTACTACTTTTTCTGCATCTGTATATTTATAAAGGGACTCATTACAGGCCAACCGACTGAAAATAAATTTTGGGTCTGTCAATTGACCCCAAACTAGTCTCAGTCGAGCATTAGGCAGCCCAGATAGCCCAGCTTAATATACTCTCTCTATCCACGTGCATAGGGAATCTAAGAAAAAATTAGTATTTTAAATATATATAAGTCATAATGCGTGAAATGAGTTTTTTATTTCCCATGATCATTAATCTTTATTTTGCATGTTGCATGTTGCTATTTTCATTGGCTGATGCATTAAATAACATTTGCATGTTGTTTTTTAGGAATTAATGACGTGAAAAATAAACCTAGTGATTAACTCATCACAATCTTCCAAGCAAACCAAATAGGATTCATTATTGCAATTAATTTTTGGTTTAGTATTCTTCATTCAATATTACGATGCAGCTCCTTAATGTTCTATGCACTTGGACGGATGGAGTACTAGCTTTTCCTGCGATCGAAGCTCGTTGTTGTGGTTCCGATCATGGTGCATGGTACTAGCTACTGCTGCCGGCCTATCCTTGGCGAGCGCGAAAGGAAGACTTTACTCCATGGCATGGCGCCCTCCTCGCAAAACTAGTAGTATCCAGACATGGATGCGTGGTCACCAAGTTACCATTGACTGGTGCTAATGCAATTGAATGAGTAGAGTTCTACCACTAAACACACGTGGAACAGGAAATAAACAATGTACAATCATAGACGTCAGAGCTTAAGTTACACTCCCAATACAACAACTCTGAATGGAATTTACACAGATCTTGAAGCAGCTCCAATTATCAGGAGGTTGTGCAAAAGCTCAAGAACTAGATTAAACGCAGGCATCATGCAACTACCGGTTCATTACCACGACCAGGGAACCGCGGTACTTCAAATATTAACTAGACGGTGTCCCGCTTATTCACTTCACTGGCTTATTTCTTAGATGCTACTAGTAGTTTGGTACTAATTAAGATCACCATCATCGCTTCCTAATGTACACTTCTTGGCAAGCAGAAGAGTGACGCCGAGTAACAACACCCAGACTAGCCACGCGATAATAACAACCGGCCATGCATGATGCATCCCGCGGGTCGTTGGAAACCATCGTAGTCCATTCGATCAGGCCAAGTGAGAGGAGCAAATATATCGCATCCTACAAAGGGGAGACAAGCAGCATTGCAGGATAATAGAACGTTAGTTTCTGAGCACAAAAGAAAATTTCAGGAGAGATAAATTGTATGGAATTCAACAATACATTCTTGATTAGTATAGTGAAAAGGTTAGCTAGCACGTCACTAAAGCACCAAAGCACAGATCATTAGCAAATCAGAATGGCCAAAATCAGCATACAGATACTTAAGCTGAATCTATTGGGATGCTCTTGTTCTATAGGCTCTTGATACTAGCTGTGAGATTTCTTGTCAAAAACATATGTACAATCTGTACGACAATACTTTTTACTGGGGAACTTGAAATTGTTTCCCCCAACGACAAGTATTTAGATACAGAAAGAGTATGTGTCAAGCACAAAGATAGGATTCTTCTCAACACTTTGGTAGGGCGCAAAGATCTTGTCATAGCCAAACCATATGCTTCGTTTCTTTCCTTTGGGGGTGACAACGAGTGGGCTTCTCAACAATCCACTGTAACCATTATTAGCTCACTGGAAAGTTTGAGCGTACACAGTATTAACTAGCATATTATAAATTAGAATGCATCAATGCATAATTATACCCGGCACAATGATCTGCCTACAAGTAGCAACACCAACGACATGGCGCATAACTGTCAGAAAGAAACCGAAACTGATGTGGAACCATGCTGGGTACAGGCGTACAGTAGATGTAGAAGCAAGAGAAGTGGGGACAACAGCAAAAGACTCACCAGCGCGAACATATACTTGACCACGCGAGGGTACAGCACGGCCAGCTCCTCCTCCTTTGTCGCCGCCGGCCAGGCAGCGGCGCCGCCTTTCTCTAGATCTAAGTCCAAGGGAAGCTGGGTACTCGGCGACGACATGGACACGACGACGGGGAATTGATTCATTGTCACGGCTGGCTCGGCGGCGCCTTTCTCGAGACCTACTGGAGGATCGGAACTCGGCGACGACGTGTACACGCTGACGGAGAGGGGCTTCGGAGGGAAAGCCAACGGACAGGAGGCGCTATTATAATAGGCTGAGAGCAATTCAAGTTCTCTTTTTTTTTTTTTTGACATAACCGAGAGCAATTCGAGTTCGTTGCGTCGGAACAGGAATTTAGGTGGGAAATGTTTAGGCGCACCGGCCGAGTCGCGCACGGGCCACGCAGCAAAAAGAAAAAAAAGCAGAGAAAAAGAAGGGGAGAGAGACCAGCGCCCCGCTAGTCCATGGCGGCCGAAATCACTCTTTTGATCTTGACATCAAAGTTCGTCACACACCGGACTCGATTGAAAACTAATTTACGATCTGATCTTTCTAGCAACGCGAGAGACTGCGGCGTTTTCACTGGACATAAAACGCCGACCCAGAACGTGTTTCCACTGAACATAAAAACGCCGACCGGTGATGCGTTGCTTCCCTGGCCCATTGCCAGGCGGAGCATGCGTTGCCTGGTGACGTGGCAGGCCAAAAACGTCGAGCCACGTTGCGTTTCTAGCAACGTCAGGGACCTTGGCGTTTCTCAGGTGCATTAAGTCAGTCGTGCGGCGCCGCAGCTGGGACTCAGCCCAGCCCCTTCTTCCTCACCTGGCGGAAGAACTTCCACCCCTCTCTCCTTCACCAAATCCCGTCTCAGTCTTTCGTTTTTTCCATCAAAAGTAGTAGATCTGACAGGACCCAAGTTGCTTGAGGTATTCTCCTTCCATTCCTCCAATTTTTTCAGTCAATATTCAATATTGTAGATGGATTTTTGAAAGATGGTGGAACCCTAAATTTGTTGGTTTGTGATTTGTTTGAAGAATATATTAATTATGTTGAAGTATTTGTTAGGATAGTAATGTAGTATTAGATATAGATATGGTAAAAAAAAGTGTTATGTTGAATCCTAAAATTATTTGTTGGTAAATTTGTTATATAGGATGTTTGAGACGGATAAATCTCCCGGACTTGATGATTACTATGAGAAGAAGCATCGTATTGTGCTAGTGGAAAGAGGGGAGGTAATTATGAATCTACATTGTTTGATTTCCATTTTGTGACAAGTTGAGAGAAGTAACTAAATTGTGCGTTTGTTTTTTAGGTTCTACCGGTTCTTCTTTGAGAGACCACAACCCGTGTGAATCTCTTTTATATGACCCTCGCTACGAGCCTTATTTTAGAAGAATGGTTCTTCTTCGGTTTGTGCTCAACTTTAAAGGCGCACCATCATGGCTGAACTCGACAGCCATTACTGCACTTACGGACCGTTGGAGGCCGGAGACGCACTCTTTCCACCTTGCTCTTGGTGAGATGACCATCACTTCAGAGGATATTGCGATGATCTTCGGGCTACCAATCGAGGGCAGGGCTCTTACCAGGAAGGTGAAGTCTGAGGGGTGGCGACAACGGGTTGCGGGATTGGTTGGTGTTGAACCAACACCATGGATTCATGAAACCAAGAAGGATCCTAGGCCATCTGGTGTGTTGTTCTCGTGGCTAAGGGAACATTTTTATGAGTTCCCAGAGGATGACAGTCCGGCTATTGTGGAGATGCACGCCGGGGCTTACTTATGAAATCTTTTGACCCAAGTGGTGTTTCAGGATGGCACGGGGGACACGGCCTCATGGATGTTCTTTGACCCTCTTCGTAACTGGCATGTTAAGTGGAGTTGGGGGCCGGCGGCACTAGCTTTCTTGTACCGTCAGGTAATGCTTAGTAAGATGCATTTCATTATTTAAAATAGATGTTTGTGTGTGATCATTTAACATTTGAACAAATGTGCAGTGGAACGGAGCATGTATGAGGAGTAAGCCGACATCGAGTCTTGGTGGTTTTGTTTGGGCCCTACAGATTTGGATGTGGGAGCGTATCCCTATAGGCCGTAACGTCACCATTGCTCCGGATGAACCTTGGGAGTGGAATTTTGACGGGGATGAGGAGTGGTTCCCCACTATCGCACACACATGGGCTAATGTGCAAGTGCCTTGTATCGCTGCCATGGGGCGGTACAAGGCATACATAAGCAAGCTTGACATGCTGACTTATAATCAGGTAATTATCCAGATGCTTTGCCATTCTTGTGGTTTTTTTGACCCGAGCGAGTGAAATGTTCTGATGTAGGTCAATTGGAGGCCATACATGGTACTTAGGCAGTTCCCTTTGAGCAATATGTGCTTTCATGACCAACATCTATGGTGTGTGTGGTGCCCCATGATATGCTTTTTGCGGTCGAGTGGCATCTTCCACATCGTGTTTCAAAGCAATTTGGAGTACAACAACGCACCCCGCCGGAATATGTTAAGACAAGTGTGTTGCTATATAGGTGAGAGTTTTTGGCAACACATGTTTATCAATGTTAAACACAAAAAATGCAGTTCACTACTGGAAACAACATATTTGCCGTCAGACAGTTCTTTGCGGTCAGCTGGCGGACGGCAAAAAAGCTCTTTGCCATCCGTTTCCAGAAAACGGACGGCAAACAACTAGCTGACTGTTGGGGAACGTCACATGGGAAACAAAAAATTTCCTACGCTCACGCAAGACCTATCCATGGTGATGAGCATCTACGAGAAGGGAGAGTGGATCTACATATCCTTGTAGATCGCTAAGCGGGAAGCGTTAAGAAACACGGTTGGTGTAGTCGAACGTCTTCGCAATCCAAATCCCGAGCGTCCCGCGATCCAATCGCGATCCGTCCCGATCAAGCACCGAACGGACGGCACCTCCGTGTTCAGCACACATACAGCTTGATGATGATCTCCGCCTTCTTGATCCAGCAAGAGGGAGCGGAGAGGTAGACGAGTTCTTCGGCAGCGTGACGGCGCCGCGGCGATGGTGGTGGAGCAATTCCGGTAGGGCTTCGCCTAAGCACTGCAGAAAACCAATCTAGAGGAGAAACTATGCACTAGAGGAACGGGTAGCACGTGGCTGAAAATCTTGTGCAAAAACCCTAAAACCTCTAGTATATATAAGAGGAAGAGAGGAGGAGGCTTGGCCCAAGGGCCAAGCCATCTAGGCTTCCGCCGAACCAAGAGGAGAGGAGGATTCCTCCTCCAATCCTAGTAGGCCTAGGACTCCTTCTTATTTTGGCCTTTTTGCCTTTTCCACCTTTTTCTCTTTGGGCTTTTCTTCCCAACCGCATGGGCCTTGTGTGGGTCTTCCACCAGCCCACTAAGGGCTGGTATTCACTCTTCCACAGCCCATGTAGCCTCTTGGGTCGAAATACCCCTCCCGATGGTCTCCCGATACACTACCGGCACTCCCGGTACACTACCGATGAGCCCAAAACTTTTCCGGCGACCAAAATAGGACTTCCTATATATCAATCTTTACCTCCGGACCATTCCAGAGCTCCTCATGACATCCGGGATCTCATCCGGGACTCCAAAAAACCTTTGGTCACCACCATGCATAACTCTATACTATCGAAACGTCACCAAACCTTAAGTGTGCAGACCCTGCGGGTTCGAAAACTATGTAGACATGACCGATACACCTCTACGATCAATAACCAATAGCGGGACCTGGATGCCCATATTGGTTCCTACATATTCTACGAAGATCTTTATTGGTCGAACCTCTATGTCAAGGATTCAGTTAATCCCGTATGATGTTCCCTTTGTTCTTTCGTATGTTACTTGCCCAAGATTCGATCGTTAGTATTTCCATACCTAGTTCAACCTCATTACCGGCAAGTCTCCTTACTTGTTCCATAATACAAGATCCCGTGACTAACACTTAGTCACATTGCTTGCAAAGCTTATTATGATGTTGTATTACCGAGTGGGCCCTGAGATACCTCTTCGTCACACGGAGTAACAAATCCCAGTCTTGATCTATGCCAACCCAACAGACACCCTCGGAGATACTTGTAGAGCACCTTTATAGTCACCCAGTTACGTTGCGACATTTGATACACACAAGGCACTCTTCCGGTGTCCGTGAGTTGCATGATCTCATGGTCATAGGAACATATACTTGACATGCAGAAAACAGTAGCAATGAACTGACACGATCGTATGCTACGTTTGTAGTTTGGGTCTTGTCCATCACATCATTCTCCTAATGATGTGATCCCGTTATCAAATGACATCACATGTCAATGGCTAAGAAACCTTGACAATATTTGACCAACGAGCTAGTTCACTAGAGGCATACTAGGGACAAAGCATTGTCTATTTACCCACACGTGTAATGTGTTTCCAATCAATACAATTATAGCATGGATAATAAACGATTATCATGAACAAGGAAATAATAATAAACACTTTATTCATTTCCTCTAGGGCATATTTCCAACAGTCTCCCACTTGCACTAGAGTCAATAATCTAGTTCACATCACTATGTGATTTACCTTGTAATGAATCGAACACCCATGCAGTTCTGGTGTTGATCATGTTTAGCCCTTGGAAGAGGTTTAGTCAATGGGTCTGCAACATTCAGATCCGTGTGCACTTTGCAAATATTTATGTTCTTTTCCTCGATGTAATCGCGGATGGAGTTGAAGCGTCACTTTATGTGTCTGGTCCTCTTGTGAAACCTTGGTTTCTTGGCCAGAGCAATGGCACCAGTGTTATCACAGAACAAGTTCATTGGATTCAGTGCACTGGGCACTACTCCAAGATCTATCATGAACTGCTTCATCCAGACACCTTCCTTCGCTGCCTCCGAGGCTGCGATGTACTCCGCTTCGCACGTAGAATCGGCTACAACGCTTTTCTTGGAACTGCACCAGCTTACCGCTCCCCATTGAGAATAAATATGTATCCGGTTTGTGACTTAGAGTCATCCGGATCAGTGTCAAAGCTTGCATCGACGTAACCCTTTACGACGAGCTCTTCATCACCTCCATAAACGAGAAACATTTCCTTAGTCCTTTTCAGGTACTTAAGGATATTCTTGACCGCCGCCTAGTGCTCCATTCTAGGATCACTCTTAAACCTTCTGGCCATACTTATGGCAAGGCTGACATTGGGTCGTGTGCACAGCATTGCATACATGATAGAGCCTATGGCTGAAGCATAGGGGGTGACACTCATCTTTTCTCTATCTTCTGCAGTCACTAGGCATTGAGTCTTACTCAACTTCACACCTTGTAACACAGGTAAGAACCCCTTCTTGGACTGATCCATTTTGAACTTCTTCAAAACTTTATCAAGGTATGTGCTCTGTGAAAGTGCTATTAAGCGTCTCGATCTATCTCTATAGATCTTAATGCCTAATATGAAAGCAGCTTCTCCTAGGTCCTTCATTGAAAAACTCTTGTTCAAATATTCCTTCATGCTTTCCAGCATTTCTATATTGTTTCCAATCATTAATATGTCATCCACATATAATATTAGAAACGCTATAGAGCTCCCACTCACTTTCTTGTAAATACAAGCTTCTCCATAAACTTGTATAAACTCAAACGCTTTGATCACCTCATCAAAGCGCTTATTCCAACTCCGAGATGCTTGCACCAGCCCATAAATGGATCGCTGGAGTTTGCAAACTTTGTCAGCATTCTCTGGATCGACAAAACCTTCTGGTTGCATCATATACAACTCTTCCTCAAGGAAACCGTGGAGGAACGTTGTTTTGACATCCATCTGCCAAATTTCATAGTCGAAATAAGCAGCTATTGCCAACATGATTCTGACAGACTTAAGCATCGCTACGGGTGAGAATGTCTCATCGTAGTCAACTCCTTAAACTTGTGAAAAACCCTTTGCCACAAGTCGAGCTTTATAGACGGTGACATTACCGTCCGCGTCCGTATTCTTCTTAAAGATCCATTTGTTCTGAATGGCCTTTCGCCCTTCAGGTAATACTTCCAAAGTCCATACTTTGTTTTCATACATGGATCCCATCTCGGATTTCATGGACTCTAACCATTTCTCGGAATCTGGGCCCATCACCACTCCTCCATAGCTCGTAGGTTCATTGTTATCCAACAACATGACCTCCAAGACAGGGTTGCCGTACCACTCAGGAGCAGTACGCGCCCTTGTTGACCTACGAGGTTCAATAGTAACTCGATCCGAAGCTTCATGATCATCATCATTAACTTCCTCTTCAACTGTCATAGGCTCCACAGAAACATCTTTCTGCGCTGCGCTACTCTCTAGTTGAAGTAAAGGTTCAATAACTTCATCAAGCTCTATTTCCTCCCACTCAATTCTTTCGAGAGAAACTCTTTCTCAAGAAATGTTCCGTTCTTAGCGACAAACACTTTGCCTTCGGATCTGAGACAGAAGGTATACCCGACTGACTCTTTCAGGTATCCTATGAATAAGCATTTCTCCGCTTTGCGTTCTAGTTTTTTAGGCTGAAGCTTTTTGACATAAGCATCACATCCCCAAACTTTAAGAAACGACAACTTTGGCCTCTTGCCAAACCATAGTTCATATGGCGTCGTCTCAACGGATTTTGATGGTGCCCTATTTAAAGTGAATGCAGTTGTCTCCAATGCATAACCCCAAAACGATAGTGGCAAATCAGCAAGAGACATCATAGAATGCACCATATCCAATAAGGTTCGATTACGATGTTCGGACACACCATTACGCTGTGGTGTTCCAGGCGGTGTCACTATGAAACGATTCCACACTGTCTTAAGTGACTGCCATACTCATAACTCAGATATTCACCTCCTCAATCGGATCGTAGGAATTTAATCTTCTTGTTATGATGATTCTCAACTTCACTCTGAAATTGCTTGAACTTTTTAAACGTTTCAGACTTGTGTTTCATTAAGTAAATATACCCATATCTACTTAAGTCATCAGTGAAGGTGAGAAAATAACGATATCCACCACGCGTTGTAACATTCATTGGACCGCACACATCAGTATGTATGATTTCCATGGAGTCATTTGCCCGTTCCATTGTTCCAGAGAACAGTGTTTTAGTCATCTTCCCATGAGGCATGGTTCACATGTGTCAAGTGATTCAAAATCAAGTGACTCCAAAAGTCCATCAGCATGGAGCTTCCTCATGCGTTTTACACCAATATGACCTAAACGGCAGTGCCACAACAAAGTGGTACTATCATTATCAACTCTACATCTTTTGGCATCAATGCTATGAACATGTGTATCATCACTATCAAGATTCAATATGAATAAACCCCTCACATTGGGTGCATGACCATAAAAGATATTACTCATGTAAATAGAACAACATTTATTCTCTGATTTAAATGAGTAACCATCTCGCAATAAACAAGATCCAGATATAATGTTCATGCTTAACGCAGGCACTAAATAACAATTATTCAGGTTCATCACTAATCCCGATGGTAATCGAAGAGAGAGCGTGCCGACGGCGATCACATCAACCTTGGAACCATTTCCCACGCGCATCGTCACTTCATCCTTTGCCAGCCTTCATCTATTCTGTAGTTCCTGTTTTGAGTTGCAAATATGAGCAACCGAACCGGTATCAAATACCCAGGCACTACAACAAGAGCTAGTAAGGTACACATCAATAACATGTATATCATATATACCTTATTTGTCGTTGACCGCCTTCTTGTCAGCCAGGTACTTGGGGCAGTTCCACTTCCAGTGACCAGTTCCCTTGCAATGAAAGCACTCAGTTTCTGGCTTGGGTCCATGCTTGGGCTTCTTTACAGGAGTAGCAACTGCTTTGCCATCCTTCTTGGTTTTACCCTTCTTGCCCTTGCCCTTGCCATTCTTCTTGAAACTAGTGGTTTTATTAACCATCAACACTTGATGTTCTTTCTGGATTTCAGACTCAACGACTTTTAGCATCGCAAACAGCTCGGCGACTAACTTATTCATCCCGAGCATGTTATAGTTCATCACAAAGCTCTTGTAACTAGGTGGCAGTGATTGAAGAACTCTGTCAGTGATCGCTTCTGGCGGAAGGGCAATTCCCAACTCCGCTAGACGAGTCAAATACCCAGACGTTCTGAGTATATGTTCATTGATAGACCAGTTCTCCTCCATCTTGCAAGCATAGAACTTATCGGAGGTCTCATACCTCTCGATTCGGGCATTCTTCTGAAAGATAAACTTCAACTCCTGGAACATCTCATATGCTCCATGACGTTTAAAACTTCTTTGAAGTCACGGTTCTAAGCCATACAATATTGCACACTGAACTATTGAGTAATCTCCAGAACGTGCCTCCCAAGCGTTCTTAACGTCTTCGGATGACATGTCTTCTGGTTGGTCACCAAGCGGTGCATCAAGGACATATGATTTCTAGGAAGCCGTGAGGATAATCCTCAGATTACGGGCCCAGTCAACAAAGTTACTTCCATCATCTTTCAACTTAGCTTTCTCTAGGAACGCATTAAAATTCAGGGGTGCTACTACGCGAGCCGTTGATCTACAACATAAATATGCAAAGGTTACTTGGACTATTGTTCAAGATAATGAGTTTAGTTAATCAAATTACTAAAGCTCCCACTCAAATTGACATCCCTCGGGTCATATGAGTGTCACATGATCCAAATTCACCAACTCAAGTCCGATCATCACGTGAGTTGAGGTGGTTTCAATGGTGAACATCATCATGTTGATCATATCTACTATATGACTCATGTTCGACCTTTCGGTCTCTTGTGTTTCGAGGCCATGTCTGTGCATGCTAGGCTCGTCAAGTTTAACCCGAGTGTTCTGCATGTGCAACACTGGCTTGCACCCGTTGTATGAGAACGTAGAGTCTATCACACCCGATCATCACGTGGTGTCTCGACACGACGAACTTTTGCAACAGTGCACACTCGGGGAGAACACAATTCATCTTGAAATTTAAGTGAGGGATCACCTTATAATGCTACCGTCATCCTAAGCAAAAAAAGGTGCATAAAAGGATTAACATCACATGCAAATCATAAGTGACATGATATGGCCATGAACTTGTGCTTTTGATCTCCATCTTGAAAGCACCGGGATGATCTCCATCGTCACCGGCATGATCTCCATCGTCAACGGCACGACACCATGATCTCCATCATCTTGATCTCCATCAACGTGTCACCATCGGGGTTGTCGCGCCCATCATGCTTGTACTACTATTGCTACCGTTTAGCGATAAAGTAAAGCATTACATAGCGCTTAATGATTGACATGCAGGTCATACAATAATTAAAGACAACCCTATGGCTCCTGCCGGTTGCCGTACTCATCGACATGCAAGTCGTGATATTCTATACAACACATGATCATCTCATACATCACATATATCACATCATGTAATTGGCCATATCACATCACAACATACCCTGCAAAAACAAGTTAGACGTCCTCTAATTGTTGTTGCATGTTTTACGTGGCTGCTACGGGTATCTAGCAAGAACAATTCTCACCTACGCATAAACCACAACGGTGATACATAAGTTGCTTTTCAACCTTTTCAAGGACCGCCTTTGTCGAATCTGATCCAACTAAAGTAGGAGAAACTGCCACCCGCCAGCCATCTTTTGCAATAAGTTGCAGTTGAGGGAACCGGTCTCTCGTAAGCGTACGAGTAATGTTGGTTCCAGGCCGCTTCATCCCACAATACCGCTGAACCAAAACATGGCCAAGGGAGGTAGCAATCTAAGAATCAACGCCCACAAACTCTTTGTGTTCTACTCGAGATCTCATCTACACATAGACCTAGCTCTGATACCACTGTTGGGAAACGTCGCATGGGAAACAAAAAAATTCCTATGCTCACGCAAGACCTATCCATGGTGATGAGCATCTACGAGAAGGGAGAGTGGATCTACATACCCTTGTAGATCGCTAAGCGGGAAGCTTAAGAAACGCGGTTGGTATAGTCAAACGTCTTCGCAATCCAAATCGCCGAGCGTCCCGCGATCCAATCACGATCCATCCCGATCAAGCACCGAATGGACGGCACCTCCGCATTCAGCACACGTACAGCTTGATGACGATCTCCACCTTCTTGATCCAGCAATATGGAGCGGAGAGGTAAACGAGTTCTTCGGTAGCATGACGGTGCCGCGGCGATGGCGGTGGAGCAATTCTGGCAGGGCTTCGCCTAAGCACTACAGAAAACCGATCTAGAGGAGAAACTATGCACTAGAGGAACGGGTAGCACGTGGCTGAAAATCTTGTGCAAAAACCCTAAAACCTCTAGTATATATAAGAGTAAGAGAGGAGGAGGCTTGGTCCAAGGGCCAAGCCATCTAGGCTTCGGCCGAACCAAGAGGAGAGGAGGATTCCTCCTCCAATCCTAGTAGGACTAGAACTCCTCCTTATTTTGGCCTTTTTGCCTTTTTCCATCTTTTTCTCTTTGGACTTTTCTTCCCAGCCGCATGGGCCTTGTGTAGGACTTCCAGCAGCCCACTAAGGTCTGGTATTCACTCTCCCACAGACCATGTAGCCTCTTGGGTCGAAATACCCCTCCCGATGGTCTCCAGGTACACTATCGGCACTCCCGGTACACTACCGATGAGCCCAAAACTTTTCCGGCGACCAAAATAGGACTTCCTATATATTAATATTTACCTCCGGACCATTCCAGAGCTCCTCGTGACGTCCGGGATCTCATCCGGGACTCCGAACAACCTTCGGTCACCACCATGCATAACTCTATACTACCGAAACGTCACCAAACCTTAAGTGTGTAGACCCTGCGGGTTCGAGAACTATGTAGACATGACCGAGACACCTCTACGGTCAATAAACAATAGCGGGACCTGGATGCCCATATTGGTTCCTACATATTCTACGAAGATCTTTATCGGTCGAACCTCTATGTCAAGGATTCAGTTAATCCCGTATGATGTTCCCTTTGTTCTTCGGTATGTTACTTGCCCGAGATTCGATCGCTCGTTACCGGCAAGTCTCTTTACTCGTTCCGTAATACAAGATCACATGACTAACACTTAGTCACATTGCTTGTAAGTATTATTGTGATGTTGTATTACCGAGTGGGCCCTGAGATACCTCTCCGTCACACGGAGTAACAAATCCCAGTCTTGATCTATGCCAACCCAACAGACACCCTCGGAGATACCTGTAGAGCACCTTTATAGTCACCCAGTTACGTTGGGACGTTTGATACACACAGGGAACTCTTCCGGTGTCCGTGAGTTGCATGATCTCATGGTCATAGGAACATATACTTGACATGCAAAAAACAGTAGCAATAAACTGACATGATCATATGCTACGTTTGTAGTTTGGGTCTTGTCCATCACATCATTATCCTAATGATGTGATCCCGTTATCAAATGACATCACATGTCAATGGCTAGGAAACCTTGACCATCTTTGACCAACGAGCTAGTTCACTAGAGGCATACTAGGGACAAAGCGTTGTCTATTTACCCACACATGTAATGTGTTTCCAATCAATACAATTATAGCATGGATAATAAAAGATTATCATGAACAAGGAAATATAATAATAAACACTTTATTCATTTCCTCTAGGGCATATTTCCAACACTGACGGCAAAGATGTTCTTTGTCATTAGCCAATTCTTTGTCGTTCGCTAGCGGACGGCAAAGGAGGTTTGTCGTCCGCTAGCGAATGGCAAAGAGGGAGGGGAAAAGCCTTTACCATGGCTTATTCAGTCGAACCGTTCGCCGTCTGCTGGCGGACGGCAAAGCCTTTGCCGTCCGGCATGCATGTCTTTGCCGTCCGGGATGGCTGACGGCAAAGTACCTGATTCCTGTAGTGATTGATGTATTCTTGTCATGCTTTGTAGGACGAGCCAACAAAACAAAAGGAATGTCACGAATTGGGAGGATCGCCACCTTATGTTGGGTGGACATGTGGAATGCCCAGAGGAATGCTCGAATTGAAAATGATCACACACCCGACAACGACGAGGAGCCATATTGAAAATGATCACACGCCCGTTGAAGTGCCTCATACACCAACGGTGGTAAAGCCTCACATACCCTGGAATATGAATATCCACGACCTTCAATATGCCTTGGTGCTGATTGGATATGATGCATACCTCCCTATTCGGAGGAATGACCATGGTCCTCACAAGTCTCATGAACCATTCCCAGTTGTCTTGGTTCTCCACAAACACCAAAGCAAATGCCACAGGCAACACCTGATCATTAGCATCATGTGCCATTGCTATCATGAGTGTGCCCTTGTATTTGCCTGTCAAAAATGTTCCATCTATAGACAAAACTGGACGACAATGCTCGAAAGCTGCAATGCATGGGCCAAACGTCCAAAAGGCACGATGAAACACTCCTTCAATATCTTGGACATAGTGGTACATTCCTGGGTTTCTATAGGACATCGCTCCTAACAACCTGGGTAGCATGGTGTACGCCTCTTCCCATCCACCATACAACATTCTAAGAGCTACTTGCTTGGCTTTCCATGTCTTCTCGTACTTGACCCTATACCAAAACTTATCATAAACCCAACTCATCAGCAACCTCACTTTAATGGTTGGATCCTCGGCTATATGTTTTTGGTATTTATAACCGACGAATTCCGAGGTTAGTTGATGGTGTGTCCTTCGTTCTTCTACGGTCGACGGTGTGCATTGGTGAGTGGCTTTGCAACTTGTTATCTTCCACCAATCATCTTTCGTGAGTCTTCCATTCACTGTCCATTTGCATCTTTCTACCTCACATTTCACGGTGTATCGCTTGTTGCAGTCCGAGTGAACAACTATGAAAGGCCTGTGGTGTTTGACAGCATATTCACACAATCACATCTTAAATTCTAGCATGTGCTCAAACATCAAACCTTTCCTTAGGTAAGACATCGAAATCTCGTCGGGTCGGGTGTACTACTTGGGAACTGTCTAGCCTCAATTTTCTTGCTCATGCAACCATCGACTATAGCCTTATCTCCAAGGCTAACGTCACAAAACAAGGGAACTTTGTGATCCCTGCCGATGATTTTTGTGTACCATGTTGCTTCTTTCTCAATGAACCCATCCTCGTCCAACTCATTCATCGAGCCTTCATCGTCCGAGTCATCCACACAAGCACGCTTATAGATAATGTCAGGATCCATGTCCTTATGCCTTACTTGAGCCTCTACGTCACCAACAATGTTGTGTTGCCTCTCATACTCTTCCTCGAAGTCATGATCATCATCATTGATCGGTGCACTACCTCCGAACTCATATTTGGGATACTCGTTGGCTTCCACTTCAACTTCATGCTCAACATCTTCTATCAAGGTTTGGTTCAAGTCAACTTCAAAGAGAGGAGCCTTGACCACCTTACTTGCAAACACTTCGAGTGACTTGATTGTCGATGATGCAACAACCTCCCTATATGCAACCCAATGCAAATTGGAACCGATAGGCATTGTCTTCATTCGACACTTGTGTGCCGATCCAACATCATATCTTCCTACTAATTCAACTTGGTCACTTGCATCCACCCACTTCAATCTTGTCTATATTTCTTTCACAACCTCTTCATAACTAGGACTCTCAATAAGTATCAAAACTTTCTCATACTTGTCATCAATACCAACATTCATGAATGCCTCTTTGTCAACATAATGAATATTCACAATTTTTTCCATCTAAAAAATACAAACATAAGTACAAGAAAAATGCACCACATTGCTAACAAAACCACTAAAAACAACTTTGTCCATCCAAATTAAGCATTAACCCTAACCCTAAATCTTAACATAAGACATAACCCTAACCCTAAATCTTAACATTAGACCCTAACCCTAAATCTTAACATAAGACATAACCCTAACCCTAAATCTTAACATTAGACCATAACCCTAAATCTTATCACAATGCCATACTTTTGAAACAACAATACTCATGAACATCATATAACAACCACAATGTTCAAAACTAGGGTTACCTCATGAACAAAACAATCCAAATAGACAAATTCAACCAATAAAATTTTATGAGATGGAGGAGGTTACCTCAAGGAACAAAAAAGATACCGGATCCACAGAAAAACCCAATCAATTTTCAAGGATTTGAGAGGGGGGTAGTGAGGGAAACAAAGGAACAAAAGAGAGGCAGCTCGGGATAGGCCAATAGGGGAGAAGAGAGTGAGTGATGAGTGGTGGATGAGAGCCCCACTAGCACCTAAAATATCTGGACAAGAAACGCCAAGGACGATCGGTGTTGCTGGAAACGCAGCGTGGCCCGGCGTTTCTGGCCTGCCACATCATCAGGCAACGCGTGCTCCATCTGGCAGTGGGCCAGGGCAACAACGCAGCGTAGGTCAGCGTTTCTTAGTACGGTGGCAACGCCGTGGCCTCTGGCGTTGCCCAAAAGGTCAGATCGTGAAATGTGTTCCGCTCGACTTCAGTTTGTGAAGACCTTCGTGGTCAAGGTCAAAACAGTAATTTCGGCCGTCCTTGGCCGCCCACGCTGCCCGCGCTCGCCTGCCTCCTGCACGGTCGTGCCGCACGTGCTCGCCGGTCGCCCGTGTCCCCAACCTCGCCCTTTGCTGGTCACGCCGGCGCGCCCTTTGACCCGAGGTCGTTCTCGTCGCAACCCTGGGCACATCTGTTGCGGCACTGAGGCACCCCCTTCTCCGGCATCGTTTGGTCGTCGTCGTCGTCACAGCCCCTAGCCGTGAAGATCTGAAAAACATATGTATTTCTATGGAGACTAGCGCATCAATCCATACCGACGGAAGACGGGAGAATGCATCGGAATATGTCAGACTCCTGGAGACATAGCCTTCTGGAGTGCATGGTCGCACGCTGTGCGTGGTCCCTGGTCGACCAGGAGCTGATGAAAAATGCTGAACAAAATGATAGGAACTGGTTATTCACAATGATCGAGCAGCTCTACCATGAGAATTTCATTAAATTGACGGTCACTCTTTGGGCCATATGGTGGGAGCTGTTGTCGCTTGCGGAAGATCTTGGGCTCCAAAATCTAGTGATCGCATCTCACTGCGAGACAGTCAGATGCTATGGTGGACTAGTTAAGGAGATAATATGGTGGAAAACTCTTTTCAATTCTTGTGTTTTTAAGTTTGAATCTACTCCCTCTGTTCCTAAATACTTGTTGTTGGGGACAACTAGTCTAGTTCTTTCCAACAACAAATATTATGGAACGGAAGGAGTAGGAGCTCAAATGTTGAGCCACATGATCTAGCTAGGCATGCTCTTACTCTGGATCAAGGCGACACATCTGGTTGGGGCAACCACACGATCCTCATGCATGTAGGCTGTAGCAATACCAATGATGAATAAAGCCTAGCAGATTATATAAAAAAATAGGTAGTTTAGCCTAGAATAGATTTGATCTAATACACACCCCGTTCCCTCAAAAAAAAAAACTAATACACCCCGTCTAATTTTATTTTATTTTGAGAATACAGGAGTAGAATCACTCCAGGAGCAGGGTACAATCGTTCTTTAAAAACGTGGTGAGCTCCACAGGAACTGTGCCTATCGTCATCTGGTTTCGTGTGGCTTCAGTTGTCGAGCCTCTTAGGATTTTTAACCAATATATATTGGCAGTTCATTGCTAAGACTGCATCATAAGCACTTGGCTTCCATAGGTTCATCGGTATCTACGTGATTTGCTATTCTTTCAGTATGTTTCTTTGATTCGGTTTACGCCTGAACCAGCAGCTCCATCCGATGCCGACCTTCAGTTAACTTAACCCTCCCTTGCAGCTTCCAGGAGCTCATTCCATCTGGTGATCTTCTCCCTAGGCTTCTTCTTCAGTTCGCCAGCCGTCTTTTCTTTGGAATCGATTTTCTCCCAGCCGTTGAAGGGCACGTAGCGGGCATTCTTCTCTTCTAGAATCTCAACTAGTCCCCGCCTGCCTTGCCTTTTCGGACCAGATGGGTCCATGAATACGCCATTCCTGTCGTCTTCAAGGATGCTATCCACCTGTTAATCAACTAATATTCAGAATAATCCTTAAGAAAAAATTTGTCAAGCAATTTACTTGCCAAATTAAGCCATGCCTTGATGCTGAATAACTTTTTTCTGACTTGGGTGAAAAACAAAATCACATTTTAATGTTTTCGGACATTGTGGCCAAATTCCATGATGTATATATATTAGGGGGATGAAGCACGAAGCTTCAGACAAAGCATAAGCCAAAAACATGCCGATTTGTGTGCTGGGCAGAAAAGGGGAGGTGTCTAATAAAGCAGCTGAAAGTGTAGCTAAATTATTACTTTTACAGCACCGAAAAATTTGCATGTTCACGCTTCATATCACGACGTGCGCCTAGGAATTGTTTGGAGAAAAGCAGCCAATAAAATACCAAGATATTACTTTTTAAAGTACATACCGTTTCTTCGGCACAATGGAGATTTGTAGCAACAATCCCAGTTGGTCCTCTCTTCAACCATCCTACCACGTACAGTCCTGGTTCCACTGTGGCAGTCTCTGATTCACTGCACAGAACTCTGCCCCTCAAATTCGGCACAACTCCTGCAACAAATAGAGGATTGTTAAACAAAGATTATTCAAAAACTTCTTTATGGATTAGAAAGGGCAGTAAATAAAATGCAATAACATGCACCTCTGTATTTGTCGAAGGACAAATCTTCTACTGGCAAGGATTTGTAACCAATACTCTTCAAAACAATCCTAAGAAGAAGACAGATATTTAAGATGCGCCTTAGAAACATAGAGTTAATTGGCCACATAAAAATTCAAGAAATATGAGCTAAAGCACTTACCCACATTTTAGATCTTCAAACTCACCAGTTCCAACTTCCACCTGCTTTCCAGTTGCCACATCATCTATATAACAAACAAAACTAATTGTTAAAACTTGCACCTAAAAATAATCAAGAATACTCCCAACATCTGACCTTTTAAGAGAGTCTTTTCAAGTTCCACAGCACCAACTGTGGAACCATCTTCTGAAGGGAGAAATTTGGTAGGTTTCCTAAAAAACACAAAATGAAGCTCCTTTTGGTCATTGCCGTTGTTTTCCTGATGCACGGTAGCAGCTTTCGTTAGCAGCTCATACACCCGTCTTTTTATTCTACTATTCCTCATCTCCTCCTGCAATGAGATAACGGATTTATTTTATCACAGGCGAGAAGACCACATCAGAGCAGGTGGAGGGAACATTCAGAAAGTCAATTAGCAGCATGTTTGCAAATACCATAGTGATGGACATGCACAACTAACAAGTTTTGCAGCACTGTGATTTAAATATTACCAAAAGGATGGCTTGTAACAGTTGCAACCAAGAGCTGTAAAAATTTATAGGATCAAACGTTTATTGGCCAGTGTCATTCTCAGCACATAAGCAGAACGCAGAATGCTGCTAAATGCTAATTGTCAACTGAATCCCAGAGTCAGTGGCGGAGCTACAGTAGCAAACCTGGGAGGGCCGGTACAAGGAAGGCCCGTTCTTTTTATCCTCATGGCCAAATTTACTGTCAATCTCCACTACATTTCCTATAGGCTGGGCGGGCCATGGCCGATTTTGCTAATGCGTAGCTCCGCCAGAGCCCACAGTAATGAGTGCTGCACTTTCTCCAGAATCAGTAAATACACCAACCTTTAATGGGTTCCGTAAAACATTCTAGCTAAATAGCTGATTGTATGTATACACAAAACACATTCAATATTCCTTCACTAAAATTAGTTTCCTGATGTTGTAGTGCTCACAGAAAATAAAGGGAAGTACATCGCTCACGACCCTTCATCTCTCTGCCTCTCCCCCATCATAGATGTTGCCTAACAGCCCACACGCACCATGCAATTTTCCTATTGCACCGTCCCCTATGCAGTGGTTTCCGCTTTGTGCTAAAAGAACTAGGTGCATTGGTTCTAATAACAAAGTTTTCCCACATTACAAGCAAAATTTTAGCTAACATGCTAATGTGCAAGAATAAGAAGCAAAATTAAGCAGAATCAGCTCAAGCCAGCCAAAAACTGGCCCTAGCTACCACCAGTGAAGAGCACCACATTCTCATCCCTAAATTTGTCGATTTTCCAAAACTAGGCTAGTCATGATTCATGTGGCAAGAAAGCAATAGATGGTGACCCAGTCAGTCACAAATCACAATGTGCAATGCTTGCCATACTTTACTGCACAAACCTTATCCGCAGGCGATGTTGCAAGATCAGCCTCCTTGATGCAAACATTGACATTTTTCAAACCTACATGATGTCGGTTTTAGAATTTAGCATGGGCAATAAAATAAGCCGATAGGAATGCACCAAGATTGCACCTTCGCGGCGTGCTTCTAATATAAAATGGCACTCATATTTCTGTGTGTTCAAGAAAAAAACGGGCCAAGACTTACACATTTTGCAACATACAAGTACCTAAAATTTCACGTAATTCCTTTGCTGTGCAAGCTGCCTGTACTGGGCCTCGTCGCCCAACCAAGTAAACCTTCCTTTACATAAACCACCAAATGCAACACAAGTATTTTCTTATCATCCTAATATAAAGAAGAGCTGAAAACAATAGAAAGTCTTCTACCAAAATCAGGGATACCTTATTGTGCTGCTACGGAGAGCATCCAAAGCATAACCAGCAATATCTGTGGAAGCCAACTCAGTTGTACAGCGAAGAAGAATACGGGCAACATCAAGCGCCACATTTCCCTTGATTATAATTAATAGCATGAAAAAAAGGAACACGTTACATTGGGCATATGATGGAAAACTCATGTTCATGTTCCTGTAGAAGGATATCTCTTCCCAAAAATCTTGTGAAAACAAAAATAAAGCACAATACTCACCCCGGAAGAAGGATAATAAACAAACTAAATTACGAACTTTCTATAACAGCAACAGAGTTATGACAATTCAAACAAGATCGCTCCACCGAAGGAGCTTGAATTGCCTTTACCATTTTACATAGTGACATGGTACTTCAAGATTAAATGAAATAATAACTATCTCTGAATCAAGTTATGGACCGAATGTATTTCAAGTTAAGAAAAGCGGAGGACTACGTAGCTATGAGTAATTATTGTCAACCCCATAATTTTGATACACCGTTTCAAATTCAAATGGTGATTCCGTTACAAGACCAAAATCATATACCTGTCCAAGGACCACAGCAGAATCTGTGTTTGTCAAGTCAGGTGCCAAGTTGCACATGTCTGGGTGCCCATTATACCACCATACAAATTCTCGAGCAGAATGTATTCCTCTGAGGTCCTATATATAAAGAAGATTTTAAGAATAAACCAACACTGACATGACAAAGAAAAGAAATCATCTGATGATACTACGAAAGCTTGCACACTATATGCTACGCCTGTAGCACGTAATAGCATGTTCGGTTTATGCGCACAGTTTATATTTCCACTGATAGATGATTAAGCGAGGTTTGGTGGTTTCTTTATTTTCGTGATAATATCAATATAAGCACCATATGGACTCTACTCTCATGTGGTATACATGATAAACCATTGATGAGGCTACACAAACAAAGTATCATTAGAGACCAATAAAAGAAAGGCTAGATCTAAAATGATTATATGTTTGTGCCCATCCAAATCTGTAGCATAAAGAAAAACTAAGGAAGTCAAAAATATGTTATACCTCCCCAGGAATATCAAATGATCTATCACTTTCTGCACCATAAGCGAGAACAACCTATTAATCAGTAAATACTAAGTCGGCATTATCTCAATAACGAACTTCATAGTGTTATATCAACAGAAAAAAATAGCTACTTGGCAGAAAGGATAGACTAATGGTCATCTGCTTACAACATCATATGTCTTCCGAAGCTCTGGTAGGGATACATCACTTCCAAGTGTTACATTCCCAAAAAAAGAGCAGCGGGGATTCGCAGCTACACGAGAAAATTGGTTTACCACAATCTGTTGAAAGAGCATGGAAGTTAAATCTTCTAAGGGATTTATTCAGTGCTATAGTAGCCAACTGAGAAGGCAGGTAAAATCACGAGGTGATAAAGCAACTTGTACAGATATTGGTGGAACCAAAAAATTACTTGGAAGATGATATAAGGAAGTACACCTCGTGTCCACTTCTAAACAAAATATGTTTCTTAATTTCTTGCACTTATGGTAGTAGCTGCTGATAGATTAAAATTTAAATTTGTTGCATTTCGGTTTCACAATAAGATAACAGAATCAAATCCTCTACAAGATTTGGGAAGACTAGACTACACGGGAAAAATCGCAGATGGGCCGTGTTATCAGGCCTGGGTACTCGGCTCAAGAAAGTGATGCCGGCCTTTAGTGGGCCACAGTTAGTTCTCTACAAGTGGCGTAAATAGCCCAACAGGTCCGGCCATTCACGTGCAGGTGCAGTGGCAAAACCAAACCCTCATTTGGCCGTCGCCCTGGATTTTTTTTCAAAACTATGACATATTTTATATCAAATTCGGAAACTGTAGGCCCAAATGCAAAAAATTAAAAATGTCACCCCGTCGGCCTCTGGCTAGTCGAAGAGGGGCCCGTCGGCCTTTGCCTAGCCGAAGAGGGGCCCGTCGGCCTCTGGCTGGCACAAGAGGGGCTTGTCGGCCTCCACGGCACTGCGGCGCCTAGGGTTTGGACGCTGCACTATACTATGCAGCGCGGAAGAGTCAGGTGTCACACAGCACACTACAGCGCGGAACCACAGCCTGCTTGTGCAGCGTCTGACTCTTGGGAGCTGCACGGCATAGTGCAGCGCCTAGAGGTGAGGCGCTGCAGTACGGGCCTCCTTTCGGCCACCTGAAGGCCGACGGGCCTCCTTTCGACCGTCCGCAAGCCGACGGGCCCTTTTCGGCCAGCCAGAGGCCGACGGGTGTGATGTTTTTGTTTTTTTTGCATTCGGGCCTATAGTTTCTGAATTTAGTATAATATATATATATATATATATATATATGTCACAGTTTTGAAAGAAAAAACGCGGCCCTGACCCCTACTCATCTCCTCGCCGGCAACCGGCAGCGGCGTTGTCGGCACCGAAGGCGACGGCGCGACACTGTGAATGTGATGCGAGCCACTTCATCGATCTCCTTCCAACTACCTTTTGCTCTCTCCCGATTTCATTTCCAAGTCATCGTACGTACTACTACTCGCCAGGCGATGATTGAAATCTGCCCGCCTGATTCATTCTGTTGCGTACGTGATCGCTTGCTGTTGCATCTGTATGTGCTTTCTTTTGCATGAATAACTCGATCCTTGGCTATGTGAATTTTGTTTCCAAACTCGTTTTAATGAAAAATCTTTTACCACATACAAAAACGTGAAGTAGATCTGGTCTCGACCATTTTTTCTTCAGTTGTTGTTATTCCTTAACATTAGCTAATAAATATTTCCAGCAATCTCTATGTAACGTTGTGTTCATCGACCTTGTCGAGCCGTCGATCGTCCTGACTCCAGATTGCTTTCATGTCAACAAGAAATCCTCCTCGCCAGCCTGCGGCAGCGGCGGACATCAGTCACACCACTGTCAGTCTGCTGCTTTCCCGATGACTACGGTCTGCCCCTGACCCCAATTCTCCCTGATGTGTGCATGTTTCATCGTTCAAGTTACCGATGTATCTCCACATCGCATCTTCAGTTTGGTTCATGCTCCGATATATTGTTCTCGATCGTCGTCATCGTCGGTAGCGTGAGGGTTTAGGGGATTCCCTGAGGTGTTTGATTTGGCTATGTAGTGAGCTAGGGCTGCGCACGGCCACGGAGATGTCAATTGTTAATCATAATTGGTACTCTGATGCGCTGGATGCTGTTTCGTTAAAAAATGTTCATCTAGTGGTTTGTACCTAGCTTGTAGGTTACATTTGATATTATCCACTGATCTGAAATTGTCTGCTCACACGAAGATCTCTTTGTGTTGCAGTTTAGAAATATTGCTCCATCGATCTGCTTTAATTCTTGGGAAAAAATCATCTTCTTTCTTATGATGCAGAAATGCATGTTTTCTTGTCAATTAGCGTTGTTCATTTAGACGGTTTGAATTGAACTTATTAACAGAACAGCACGCCTACTATGGAGCTATCGATGAAGCTCATGATCGACGCCAAGTCTCAGAAGGTGTGCTTCGCCGAGGCCGGAAGCGACGTCGTGGAGTTCCTCGCCGGCCTCCTGTCCCTGCCGCTGGGCACCGTCGTCGACCTACGTACTGACCAAAGGAGCGCATGGTCGGCAGCATCGGCATCGTGCTCGGCAGCGTGGAGAAGCTAGATGCAAACTACAAGATCAAGGAGCGGCTCCTTAGCCCGGCCGTCACCCCGGCCACGCTCCCCGTTCGGCAGCAGCTGCTGGCACTAGTAGAAAACAGGACATCGGTTCGGACAGGTCAGCCCATTAGTCCCGGTTCAGTCACGAACCGGGACCAATGAGAGCAACGGTCCCGGTTCATGAGGCCAGGGGGTCGGACGGACCACGTGGGGCATTGGTTCCGGTTCGTCTGGCCCTTTTGGTCCCGATTTCAGATACGAACCGGTATCAATGGGCCTCGCTCCTGCCCCACAACCATTGGTTCCGGTCTGTGGCTGGAACCGGTACCAAATGGGGGTCCTTTAGTCCCGGTTCCAGTCACGAACCGGGACCAATGAGATGCCTATATATACCCCCTCGCCGGCGAGCAGAGCACTCCACACACTGTTCTGTTTTTTTGCCGGCGAGGGAAGACCTTTGTGGTGCTCTAGCTCACCTCCTATGCACATGAGGTGTTTGATAAAATGCCCAAGCCAAACTTAAGCTTTCTCCTCTCAAAGCTCCTTGTCCAAACTCCATTTTCGTTAAGATTTGTCTAGGTTTGACGGTCCGTCCTGTCCCGTCCCCGTCCTGAAACCGCCGTCGATCGCCCGCGCGTGGTGAGCCTCTTGATCTTATCGTCTTGCTAAAAGAAAATATACTTACTCGTATGATTTTCTTACTTTTATTATTGTTTGTTATTATATAGTGTCATGGTTATGGTATCCACCCACGTCGGCCCTCGTCCAGTCTATGATTCAGATGTGATATATTATCTCTTATATAACTCTTTCACACATCTAATGTCTATGACAATTAATTATGCCACCAACTTGATGTAGATGTTTTTATCTATAGAAAATAGTTGAACCAGAAATTCCAACCGACTATGCAATTCTGCTCGACAAGTTAACTAAAGTTGAAAAAGAAATCGATCATTTGAAAGAAAAATTGAAAAGAATTGAAGATGACAAGATGGGATTGGAGTTGCATGTTGCCGATGTCGTCGCCGACCACAAGACCAAGATGGATGCAATGCGCTTGAAGCTTAGAAAGATTAGAAAATATGTCATTCATACTGAGGCTTGGTATCATTATGCTGTTGGATCAATTGGTACCTTAGTAGCGGTTATGATTGCATTTGTTGTTGCATTTAAATTTTTTATATAGTTTCGGTGTATGTTTTAATTAGATGCTCTAGAGACCTATATGTTGTTCAATAATGACAGCTATGTATAAACTGTACGTATTTATTTTGGTCATTATTGTACTTTGGCTTTAATGTGATGATGGATTTCTAATAATTTGGTCACTTCTGTATTCATTATATGTTGTAATGGTTTTAATACACTTTATTATATAACGCACGTAGATGAACCGGCAATGGATGTACGGTGACCGACGCACCTCCGAGTATATTAAGGGCCTGCATAATTTTCTCGAAGCGGCTGAGGCAAACAAGCAGAATGATTTTATGCCTTGTCCCTGTACTGTCTGTGAGAATACGAAGTCTTTCTCCAACTCTAAAATCCTTCACTTCCACCTGCTTCAGAAGGGTTTTATGCCACACTATAATGTTTGGACCAAGCACGGAGAAAAAGGGGTTATGATGAAAGACAACGAAGGAGAAGAGGATGACGACAACTACTCTCCCCCTGAATATGGTGATGCTGCAATGGGGGAAGCTGAATATCAAGAGGAACCAGACGATGTGCCTGATGATGATCTTCGCCGGGTCATTATTGATGCACAGAGAGAATGCGAAAGTGAAAAGGAGAAGTTGAAGTTCGATCGCATGTTAGAGGATCACAAAAAAGGGTTGTATCCAAATTGCGAAGATGACAACAAAAAGCTCAGTATCACACTGGAATTGCTATAATGGAAGGCAGACAATGGTTTATCTGACAAGGGATTTAGTTCGCTACTGAAAATAATGAAGAAGAAGCTTCCAAAGGATAAAGAATTGTCCGACAATACGTACGCAGCAAAGAAGGTTATATGCCCTCTAGGATTGGAGGTGCAGAAGATACATGCATGCCCTAATGACTGCATCCTCTACCACGGTGAGTACGAGGAACGGAACGCATGCCCGGTATGCGGTGCATTGCGGTATAAGATCAGAAGAGATGACCCTGGTGATGTTGAGGGCCAGTGCACCGGGAAGAGGGTTCCTGCCAAGGTGATATGGTATGCTCCTATAATACCATGGTTGAAACGTCTGTTCAGAAACAAAAAGCATGCCGAGTTGATGCAATGGCACAAAAAAGACCGTAAGAAAGACGGGAAGTTGAGAGCACCCGCTGACGGGTCGCAGTGGAGAAAGATCGAGAGAAAGTGAAGCGACTTTACAGGTGACCCAAGGAACGTATGGTTTGGTTTAAGTGCAGATGGCGTTAATCCTTTTGGGGAGCAGAGCAGCCAGCATAGCATATGGCTTGTGACTCTATGTATGTATAACCTTCCTCCTTGGTTGTGCATGAAGCGGAAGTTCATTATGATGTCAGTGCTCATCCAAGGCCCTAAGCAACCCGACAATGACATTGATGTGTACCTAAGGCCATTAGTTGATAAACTTTTACAGCTATGGAACGGAAGAGATGTACGTGTGTGGGATGAGAAAGAACAGGAGGATTTTGACCTACATGCGTTGCTATTTGTAACCATCAACGATTGGCCTGCTCTCAGTAACCTTTCAGGACAGGCAAACAAGGGATACCACGCATGCACACACTGTTTAGATGACACCGACAGTATATATTTGGACAAATGCAGGAAGAATGTGTACCTGGGGCATCGTCGATTTCTTCCGACCAACCATCAATGTCGAAAGAAAGGAAAGTATTTCAAAGGTGAGGCAGATCACCGGAAGAAGCCCTCCATCCGTACTGGTGATCACATACTTGATATGGTCAATGATTTACAAGTAATATTTGGAAAGGGTCCTGGCGGACTATCTGTTCCAAATGACGCTGACAAACGTGCACCCATGTGGAAGAAGAAATCTAAATTTTGGGACCTACCCTATTGGAAAGACCTAGAGGTCCGCTCTGCAATCGACGTGATGCACGTGATGAAGAACCTTTGCATGAACCTGCTAGGCTTCTTGGGAGTGTATGGGAAGGCAAAAGATACACCGGAGGCACGGGAGGAACATCAACGTGTGCATGAAAAAGACGGCATGCATCCAAAGCAGTATGAAGGTCCTGCCAGCTATGCTCTTACCAAAGAAGAGAAGGAAATCTTCTTTCAATGCCTGCTCGGTATGAAGGTCCTGTCTGGTTTCTCATCGAATATAAAGGGAATAATAAATATGGCAGAGAAAAAGTTCCATAACCTAAAGTCTCATGACTGTCACGTGATTATGAAGCAACTGCTGCCGGTTGCATTAAGGGGGCTTCTACCGGAAAACGTTCGATTAGCCATTGTGAAGCTATGTGCATTCCTCAATGCAATCTCTCAGAAGGTGATCGATCCAGAAATCCTGCCAAAGTTAAAAAGTGTTTTGGTGCAATGTCTTGTTAGTTTCAAGCTGGTGTTCCCATCGTCCTTCTTCAATATCATGACGCACGTCCTAGTTCATCTAGTCAACGATATTGCCGTTCTGGGCCCTGTATTTCTACACAATATGTTCCCCTTTGAGAGGTTCATGGGAGTCTTAAAGAAATATGTTCGTAACTGCGCTAGGCTAGAAGCAAGCATCTCCATGGGTCATCAAACAGAGGATGTCATTGGGTTTTGTGTTGACTTCATTCCGGACCTTAAGAAGATTGGTCTCCCTCAATCGCGGTATGAGGGGAGACTAACTGGAAAAGGCACGATAGGAGCGGACTCAATAATATGTAGGGACGTGCATTCTTGGTCTCAAGCACACTACACAGTTCTACAGAATTCCACCTTGGTGACCCCGTATGTCGATGAAAACAAGAATATTCTGCACTCCAAACACCCGGAGCAGTGTGACGACTGGATTACATATGAACACATCAGGACTTTCGGCAGTTGGTCGCAAACATGTCTCATGGGTGACAACACTGTTTCTGATGAGTTGTACTCGTTGGCCAGGGGACCATTTTCGACTGTATTGACTTACACAGGGTACAAGATAAATGGGAATACATTTTACACGATTGCCCAAGATGAAAAGAGCACCAACCAAAACAGCGGTGTCCGCTTTGATGCAGCAATCAAGAGAGGAAAGGACACATATTATGGTTACATAGTGGACATATGGGAACTTGACTATGGACATGATTTCAAGGTCCCTTTGTTTCAGTGCAAATGGGTCAATCTGTCAAGAGGCGGGGTACAGGCAGACCCATAGTACGGAATGACAACAGTGGATCTGAACAATCTTGGGTACACAGACGAACCATTCATCCTAGCCAATGATGTGGCACAGATTTTCTATGTGAAGGACATGTCTATAATACCGAGAAAAAGAAAAGATAAGGAAGCGAATACATCATACGATGAGCCAAAACGCCACATAGTTCTTTCAAGAAAAAGAGACATCGTGGGATTGGAGGGCAAGACAGACATGTCTGAAGATTATGAAATTCCTCCCTTCAAAGTCAAGGCTGACCCAAGCACCCTGTTAAACGATGAAAATTGTCCATGGTTACGGCGCAATAAGAAAAGGACACACGCGAAGAAGAAGTGAAGACTTTCGCTCCACAACTATATCATTGAAGTGACATGTGAAGAAATGAAATGCCTTTTGTAACACATGAGTTTTCGTCCGAAACCCTAATACTTTGAAAGAGATTCACTGTTTTGTACATGAAGTGCATCCAGTTTTTGTCGTAACCCTCTCAACCTTTTATGACATGCTATGTGGGTGAAATGATGATACCATGCAAACTTTCAACCTTTCCAGAGTTCATTTGAAGTGCTTTTCAATTTTAGGGTCATTTAGCTCAAAAAAATCAGTAAGTGCGTGAAAAATACCAAATGAAGTTAGAAAGGTTGAAAATTGATGATGTGGCTTTGAATGGTGCATTTTGAACACACAAAAATTCTGGAGTTCAAATGAGTTCAAAAAAATAAAATCCCTTCGTAACAGATGAGTTTTCGTTCGAAATCGTGATACTTCGAAATAGATTGTCCATTTTGTACACGAAGTGCATCCAGTTTTTGTCGTACCCCACTCAACTTTTTAGCACATGCTATGTGGGTGAAATGATGATACCATGCCAACTTACAACCTTTTCAGAGTTTGTTTGAAGTGCTTTTTAATTTGTTTCAAAACATCATAGGAGTGGAGTTCAAAAAAGAATCAGCTAAAAAGTTTTTATAAACCTCTAGTATTTTTGAAACAATAATTATAAAAAAATATGCAACTAAAATTATCAAAGTATTTTTTGTTCAAAACATTAATAGCAAAAAGAATATAATGATAAAACACACTAGAAATAAATAAAGCAAAAAATAAATAAAGCAAGAAACAAAACAAAATTATGAAAATTATGCAAGTAAAATTATCAAAGTATTTATTTGTTAAAAAAATGAACTAAAATAACAGAAGAAAAATACTGGAAAAAAATTAAAACAATAAATAAAGCAAAAAAACAAAAAACATTTTTTAAATAAAAAACGCCGCCTACCGGGCCACCACTGCGTGAATACGACTAGAAACCCAAAGCTAGTTGGGCCAGGATTCAGGCCCGCAGAAGGACCAGTAGGCCCAGAGGCAGAGAAGAGTGCAATTAGGCCCGTAAGCCTACAGTTGAGAGGCGCTCGAGAGGTTTGGCGCAGCAGCGCTTATAAACCACCCTCGAGCCCTCTCGGCTAGCGAGGTGGGACTAAACATTTATCCCCGGGCAGCACCATCTTTTGGTCCCGATTGGTGGAACCAACCGGGACCAATGACCCCCTTTAGTCCCGGTTGTTGCCACCAACCGGGACCAATGCATCCCTTTAGTCTCGGTTAGTGGCACCAACCGGGACCAATAGTCTCTGCTTCCCGCCCTTTGGGCTGTCGAAAAGAGACCTTTGGTCCCGGTTGGTGCCACCAACCAGGACTAAAGAGGTCATTGGTCTCGATTGGTGGCACCAACCGGGACCAATGCTTTGTGTATATAAGCAACAGTTTCGATTTTTTCAGATTTCATCTATCACTTGCCCCCGACGACGCCGAGCACATCGATGCCGCCAGGCTGCCCGAGCTCGCCATCGACACCCTTTGCCCTGACGCCCCCTGCCCCGACGCGCCGCCCTGCCCCGACGCGCCGCCCCGTGCCCCGACGCGCCGCCCTTGCCCCGACGCCGCCCCACGCCACAGCCCTACCCCGACGACGCCACCCCTCCTCCCCATTCGGTCCGGCCGGCCCCCTTTCCTTCCCTGTCCGATTTTGCTGATTTAATTTGATGATATATAGATGATAGATGATATATGATAGTTAGATGATGATGTTGATGATAGCTGACGATGTTGATGATAGATGATGTATGCTTTTTTTTGTTCATATAATTTTTTATAGCATTTTTGGTCCATGTATATATGTGTGTGTATATGGATGGATGGATGGATGGATGTATATATAGAGAAAATTATCATGTGATATAAAAAAATCGTAGCTTCTAGTTTTTTTCCATGGATGTATGCTAAAGAAAATTATGAAAGAGTTTATGGGAGGTTTCTGTCAAAAGGTTCAATGATTTGTCAAGGCAAAAAATTGAACTAATTAAGGTATCCCGTGTTTTTTATATATGATATATGTATTTTGTTGGCACCTAGAAGTGTTGTCGAGGCCACCCCAAACCATAGAAGTGTTGTCAAGGCCACCCAAACCCTAGAAGCGTTGTCGAGGCCACCCCAAACCCTAGAAGCGTTGTCGAGGCCACCCCAAACCCTAGAAGCATTGTCGAGGCCACCCAAATTTACCAAGTTAAATGAAGAAAACACTGGTAACATAGACTTATCAAGTTAATTGTCATGTTGTAATATTTGCAGAAACTATGGATCCAAGAGACGAAGAACAAGAACAGTTGTTGGGGGACATAATCCACGACGGATGTGATGTCTTGTCGTATCTCAACGACACCGATGGTCTGGAAGGAGAGGGTTATGATGGCTCTGGTGATCGAACAATGGAGTAGGAAGGACATGATCATGATGGCTCCGGTGACTGAATGCCGGAGGAAGAAGGAGACCATGATGACGGCTTCGGTGGCCGATCGGAGGAGGGAGCTGTTGCAAAGTCCGGCGAGGTATATGTATTAATTAAGCCTATGCTGACTCTAGCTAATTGATGCATTAATTGTTTTGGTATGTACATATATTAATTAACTCTTATTTTTTCTATTATAGCCCTCCGGATTGAGCCAAACTTCGTAACGAGACGAGGCCCGAAGAAGAGGTTGCGGAAGGATGAAAAGTTCACGATCACAGCACTCGCGGACGATGGCCATCCGATTGAACCCAAGCGGACCAAGAACGCATTTTCTGCTTAGTGCGGAGCTATTGTTAGGGACAACATCCCGATCAGCATCAAGCAATGGAATAAGCCTAAGGACGGCGCCCCTGATGGTGATTATGTCACCGATAGACAGAAAGGAGATCTTTGGACCACGTTGAAGGTAAATTTCACCCTACCGCCAGAGGAAGATCCGAATAAGCTAGTTATAGAGCCACGGGTCAAGGCGTGTGCTCTTAAGAAGATGGCAGATCTATTCAGGAGGTGGAAGAATGAGTTGAAATCAAAGTTTGTCGACAAAGGGAAGACTCCAGCATTCGTTGGCCGATATGAGAAGATAGGAGATTACTGGCCCGCATTTGTGGCCTACAAGACATCGGAGAAGAGTAAGAAGATGTCAAAGACAAACAAGAACAATGCTGCAAAGAAGCAGTTTCACCTTCACACGAGGTCAGGTGGCTACCTTAAAGCCCGGCCGTTGTGGGACAAAGTTGAGAATGACCTGCTTGCTAAAGGGGTCCGACGACAGACATATAACTGACTAGACCGTTCAAGGACTTGGTTCTTCGGGGTTGGGGGAACTTTGGACCCTGAAACAGGGAAGTGCCATTGGACAGACGAGCAACTTGCAATACCCGTGAACAAGCTTCATAACTATATCACCGCAGCGCAAGAAGGGACGTTCATTCCCGACAGAGAGAAGGACGAGCTGACTGAGGCCCTAGGGAATGCTGAGCACCCTGGACAAACACGAGGCACAACAGGCTCCATTCCGTGGAAGGTTGGATTTCCCGACACAGGCGGTTACAAAAGCCGGGAGAGAAAGAGGAAAGCGGAGCTGAGCAAAATTCAGAAGCTCAATGCAAGACTACAAAAGCTAGAGGAAGCTGAGAGCCAGCGAGCTGCCGGCAACCATCTCAGCGGAGAAGCAGTGTCGCTTCCACGGAGCCCGTTCAGCCCGACTTCACGTCTCCTAGCTACCCGTGGATACTATCACGGAGGCTCAACATTGCAAGCTTATGACGAAATGCTGGAACCTCACTTTCAAGGCGGCTATCGGCTCTGTTGCACCTCCTCAACCCAACGGAACTTTTCACTGCCGTCCGATTCCACATGGCTATGCTGTTGTGATGGTGGATGAAGTAATGCCGGAATTTGAGGAGCTCGAGCTTGACCACTGTACAGGTGAAGGAGAGAATAAGCTGGTCCGTGCCCTGAGGAGTACATGTCTATGGCAGAAGGAGTACATCAAGCTTCCAAAGTGGACGCCTCCGCCTTCTCCTTCTCCTCAGGCGAATCAGGGCACACCGCCTCCTTCTCCGGCTCCTCCAGCACGTGGGGGCACTCCGCCTCCTCCTTCGCCTACTCCGGCACGTTGGAGCAGTACGCCTCCTCCTCGGCCTCGTCGGCAACGGCGGAAGACAGACGCCGCCGCTGTGGCTCCTCCGGCGCCTAGTAAGCAACGACGGAAGGGAGCCGCCACCGCTCCGTCGGCTAGCAGTACAAGTATAGGCAGCAGGGGATACACATACGGTCCATCTCTCAAGCCTGTGGAAAAGTTACCATATGAGAGGACCGAGTCTGAAAACAAGGAGATAAGTCAGGCCGAAGTGAGAGACCATTTTGCAAAGAAAACTCCAGCTCCGAAGGAGAAGATAGATCCGGTGAAAGCGATGCGCACTATCGATGCCCTGAAGCGACCACCACCGCCTCCGCCGGATTCCAACTATGAACGCTGTATTAAAAAGGCATATCAAGATGCGCAACGGTCAGGAAGTACTTCCAGTGATGCAAAGTTAGCGGAACGAAGAAGTGGGAAAAAATTCCATAGCTCGGCGAACAAGCAAACCAATCGTGCCCCCCGCTCAAGGTTTCTAGCGATATCGTCGCTAATCATCCAGGGATGGTCCCTGGTACCGAACGTGGTGATTACCTGAGCGATGATGTACTGTTTGAGAAGTTGGAGGTGAACGAATTCAAATACCGGTACGGGCGTCCTCTAATCAAACCCGATCATCCTCCTCTAACAACGATGATGCGAAGATTCCAATGATACATGCAAAGCTGTCGCGAGTCTGTGATGGATTCTTTGGTACTGTCAGTTAAAGAGGAGCACGACCTCGTTGGAATTGATATGTTGAATATTGAATATGAGGAGATATGGCAGTTATACAATCAGAAGGTCATCGACAAAACAATCGTGACTTGCTACTGTTTGTAAGTACTACTTCTGTAATTAAGTCTCTCTATGTATATAGCTCAGCCCTTTCATTGCATATGTATATATATATATATATATATAATTATCCTCACTACTATATTATGCAGATTGAAGATCGTCGAATGCAGAAAAGCACAAATCTATGACATTGGGTTCATTAACCCAAATGTCATGCATGAGCATAATATAAAACATTGGCTCAAAGAAACCGGGGAGAACTTGCTACAATCGTTGCTTAAAAATCAAAACAAAAGGACAATACTCTTTCCTTACAACTTCAAGTGAGTGTTACTGGCTTGTGCATATTCGGTTTCCCTTATACTCGAGGTTTATAGTAATGTAATTGATGAGTTGTGCATGCATGCGCAGTTTCCACTTTATTCTGCTAGAGATTCATCTTGAGCGGGGGGTAGTAATCGACTTAGACTCGAAACGAAAAGATCCCCAGAATTATGCGGACATGACTAAAATTCTCCAGAAGTAAGTTCAATCGATCATTATCGCATCATATCGGCAACTTTAATTTGTTCATTTCCTGATATCAATTAATTATTTTCTTTGTCTGGTAGGGTTTGAAAAGATTTCACAACAACTGTTTCGGCACTACCGAAGGAGCTGCGATTTACACATCCGAAAGTAAGTACTAGTAGCTAGTTCCGCGCATCTCCCATTGATTCTAGTTTCATCAATACCATTTATCATGCTTGATTATCAGTTTGATTGAACTCTATTTCTCGTAAAGTGCTTGTGACAAGAAGACGGGATTGATTTATGTGGATACTACGTTTGCGACTTCCTCTACAACGCGACGACTCCTAAGCGGGGCTACTCTACAAAACAATTTGAAGTGCGTAAGCAATAATATTCATAATTTTATTTTATTACCATATATATGTATTGACCCCCTTTTTCAAATTAGACGTGGAAGATGCGGGATGAACTCCTACCACATGATCGCATACGAGCAATTCAAGAAGAATTGGCGGGATTCTTTCTTGATCACGTCATAAACAAAGCCGGTGAATACCATATGGAATTGGAGATTAGATGTTAGGGATTGTAAGAGATCTTATATTTTATATATGTAGCTAGTAGCGTCGGATATATATACGAAAACTTGTTATACGACCAATCTCTCGGAGAAAGAGAGGTCGGTCACTTCTATCTCTATATGTTCATGACGATCTTCTGTACTTAATGGTTCCTTCATTTGCTTACTAGCTAGTGTGTCGAGTTCTCTCTATAGTAGTTAGCGTCGACCAAGCACGAAGAAAGAGAGGACACTTCTCTCTATCAATTAGCTAGCTATAACAATATAAAACCGCTAAATTAACTCTCTAAAACCCCCTAAACTTCCCTCCCTTTCAAAAAAAAAAACAAGCAACTGCCAGATGCTGACGCGTGGATGCCTGTTGGTCCCGGTTGGTGTTACCAACCGGGACTAAAGGTCCTCCTGCCTGGGCTCTCCGCAGAGGCCACGTGGAGCCTCTTCTGTCCCGGTTTGTAAGAGAACCGGGACTAAAGGTTTTGGGCTTTAGTCCCGACACTTTAATCCCGGTTCCGGAATCGGGACAAATGGGTCTTACGAACCGGGACAAATGAGCATTTTTCTACTAGTGTGGACACGTAGCTCGGCAACTGCAACGTCGCGTTCTTCATGCGTGAAAGTCGTGGCTGTGGATATCTATCGGTGAGACGTAACAGTGTCTACCCTACCTGCCTAGGTTATATGACCAAGGCTATGACGACGCTGGCCTCCGAAACCAACGGGACCTTGGTGGCGCGACCGACGACCACGCCGCTGCCTGTGGCCATGTACACCGTCACGGACGACCTGACGGCGACTTCGGCCTCCTTTTGTGCCACGATCTCGCTGTTGGGCATCAAGGACCTCAGCGCCTTGGAAGAAAAGACAGTCAAGATCGGCAAGGAAGAGGTACCCAGTGCTTTAGAATTTGAACTTTTTTTTTTGGCGGGGTATTTAGAATTTGAACTTTTAGGTGTTGGTTTTGCTCAACTTGATCGGCTGGTGATATACTTTTCGTTTTGTGTGTGTTTTATGTAGGCACTGGAGATATTTGCTGCTTCTTTCAAGTCCAAGACAGTCCTGCCGAAGAAGAATGCTGGCCTCAAGAGAGAACGTCCTGAGGAAGTCATTCAGATATGACTCGGTGCTCGCTGTTTTAGGATTCTAGATACGTTTCCGATGTCATATTTATGAGAGGAAGGAGATTGACTTGGTCCTGCTGGTTTCCCTTAGTGCCGTAAATTATCAAGAGTGAATTCCAAATTTCATCCCCCAAGTGTCAGTTTGCGAAACTTTCTAATCTTCAGTATAAAAACTGTTTTATGTTTTGTCCTATTTAAGAAAGTTCTGCTAGTTTTTACCATTTCAAGCTTTGCATCATTATGTCAAGTGGGGGGCATTATTCGTTCCATTCCATGTGGCTATATGAGGCAGACTTCGAATTGGTGAACAGCATGTGCAAAAATGTGTCTGGTGTGACAAATGAGTTGGTTGAGCCTAAACGGCTCCCAAACTTGGGTTGAACCAGGCAACCCTATCCCCTCTATCGGAGCGAGCTAGGGATTGGAAAGTGACGGTGGCGGCAGCAACATGGTGTTAGAAGGGTGTGATTGTTGCGGAAGCAGAAAGACTCTGCTGATGTTAGTTTTGGTGTTTCACATGTGACGCTAATATCACATTGTCTAGGAATTGTCTATCAACAATAGTAACTTGGAATGTTAGTTTATGTTAAAACAAATTAAAGATATTAGTTTGAAGGAAATTTAGAGACAAGGAAAAAACCGTGGGAAACCCAACCCACAACCCTTGCGTCGCCCTCCCTGGCGTTGGCGGGGGAACCCAACCGCGGCGCTGCAGCCCCTTTCTGAGCCCCTACTCCCACCTCGCCGCCACCAGAGGAGCAGCCGGCGAAGCCCGTGCCGGCTCCTAGGATGGTGGAGGCGGGGCGCCTCGCCTTGCCTCAACTACTGGCCTCATCCTTCCCGCCCGTCTCCCCCGCAGGCGGTCTTGTCCTGTGCCGGCACGCCTCCTCCGTCCATCTGTTTCACTTGGCCACCAGCACTGCATGCGTCTGCCAGCAAGGCCCTTCCTCTCCCAAGCCCTGTGTCAAATCTGATGGTAGGATCCCCACGAAGTCCTTCCACTCACCGGCATTCCTTACTCCTGTAGGCGCTGGATCTCGAGTGGTTGGTGGCGGAGCTTCTCGGCTAGTTGGCCGCTCTTGGTGGCGCTGTCGCGACGTCCGTTCTTCCCCCGATTCGTGGCCATGGCTCCAAAGGTTGTGGATTTTGATGTGTCTCCGATGGTGCCTCCCCAGCGATGGCCATCCCTTGCGGTACATCGGTCTGGCGTTCAGCGGGCGCTTGTGCCCTTGTGGTGCTCCAGACCCAACGATATAGCAAACGATACATTTAGTACGTGCAAACAAAAGCACCATGCAACAAGTTCCACGGTCCACGTCCATCAAATAAGGATGTTCGAATGCAACAAGTTTCACAATCCTCATCCCTCAAACAAACAAAAGGACCGGATGTCCAAACCGAATGACTCATTTTTTGCCCCGTCTTTTCCACATAGCATGCATAGATGTCGCCACGCAATTGGTGAACGACTTCGCTCCTCCTACGCTTTCTTGACTGCAAGCTCCCTCTACTCAAGCTCCATCTTCTTCTTTTGTATTTTCATGAACGCGTCAAACTCCTTCTTTTCCTCCTTTAGCTCATTGCACTTGGCAGATGTCTCCTCCTTCACCATGATGTTCTCCGGCTTGTTTGTCATCTTGGTTGTTGCCACTTCTCGCTTCTCTTTCTCATTCTCCGATTTCTCCCCCCTTGCCCTCACCACACGGGTGGCCGATGCAAGCCCTCCTCCAACTCAACCGCTTGGATCACCAACTTCATCCCCTTTGGCATTGGCGGTTTTTGAAGAATTGACAATGTCATTCCGATTGATTTGCCCATTCAACTTGCTCCAACAGTGAAGCATCATAAATGGCATACCCTCGTTCTTGTTGCACAGCACCACCATAAGGTCAAGCTAGGAAAGCAATACAAGCACGCGATCAACACATTGCAACATAGAGCAAAATAATGACATGGCAAACATATAGAGCAACACGAAACAAAACTTTACACATGACCACACAAAAATTTATTCTAGTGAGAGGCTTTGTACACTCTTCTCAACGGCAAACCACACTCCCTTCGTAAGCCTTACCTCGTTTAATTGGTGATGATGCGCATGTGATGGATGAGGCCAACCACACGAGTGCTGCAAAGCGAGGGAGAAACTGAGATGCAGCTTGTTAATACAAGGTTGTGAAACGTTCAAAGCTGTGAAACGAGTGAACTGGTAAAGGCCAAGATGACTTCGCTTCAAAGCTGTAAACGAGTGAGCTGCCAAATGCCAGGATGACTTTGCTTCAGTCCTGTCCTGGACTCCTGGTGTTACATAAAAGCTCAACCATGCATAGTAACTTATCAACACACCCAACTTCACACCATTAACAGCAAAACTAGGTACAACATTTCTGTTACAACAACACCATTTACAGAGTACCGTCCTAAGTTCACTCTGCAGATGTACACCCGAAATGTGAGTTTTGGGCCTGACCAAGCCGGTGCCAGTACCACCACCTTTCAGCTGCAGCAACTGGGCGATCAAACACATCTTCAGAAATAAAAATCAGAACAAGCATTTGCATAGCCGTGGGGATAGGAGGCAAGAAAGTTTCAACATGTCTTGCGCTAGACTCCTGGTGATCATGGCCACAGGTTGCTCATTGTGACTGGCGGCTACTTATGCTCTGTTTTCAGCACAGGATAGTGCAATTCCACAATCTTTTCTGCTACAAGGCAAGCCGAAGCTGCTGGTGTTGTACCATGGTCACTCCATCTCAGAACCTTCATCGTCATCCTCGTCTTCGTCCTCATCGAGGATATAGACCAAAGCATGCCTCCGCGACGAGAAGACACAAGCCACTCCTCTTGAGGCTGTGAACATTGAGGAAAAGCGAGATCCAGGCATTACTCATTATGTGAAATGAATACCAACTAAAAATCCTGTGCAGAAATAAACACTCGACCTACCACTGACTGCCAGCGGAGTAGACAAAGGGTGAGGGATGCTACGAACTTTTCCATAATCTGTATCCAACTGGAGTTCCAGCACCTATACATGTTCATGGCAGGAAATTAGCGCTATTACCATTTGCCAGCAAAAAAAAAGTAAAGTCAACTTCAACAAGCATCTCCTTGTCAATGGACCAATTTACAGATCCAATGCAAAAAAAAATGTTGCAGTGATTAATTACTGCTAATGTGGCTAGTTTAATTTCTGTAGGAACTTATTTCGGTAGGTTTCTCCCATACTGTTCTCATTTAAGAAAATTCGTACCTCCAATTCTTGGAGATTGTAATAATTTGCAGGGAATGTTCTTGAGAGCTGTGAAAAAGAGAGGTGCTCTGTCTGCAGCATAACCATCCAAGATCTCCCGGCACTTTCAGAACTGGACTTTCCACTAAGTAGTAAAACCACCTGGTTGTCCTGTGAATAACCATTTTCTTTTCTAAGATATGCAAAGTGCTTTACAAAAACAAAGTATTGCCTCAATAATTGTAACAGGGAATACCTTGTAAAGAGACAGATCAACACACTCGTATTCAACTGGTATATGCAACAGAAAACCTGAAAGTGATGGTGTGCTGGAGGTGCTACGTGAGTTGCAGAAGTCTTTTATCACAGCAACGAAATTTCTTAAATTTAACGCTCCATCAGGTATCTTGAAGCATATGTAGTCAGTCGAGCTATATGAAGAAGCATTGTGCTGAGAATCTTTATCCTGCTATTTTGAGTAATCAGTTAGGACTTCGAAAAGTGACAGATCATGGACCCAATGCAAAGCATGTACAGAATAAGTTGCAGAAAAACATGGGAATAAGCAATGAGTATGTTCACATCGGGAAAATTACTGTGTTGGAAGAAATGACCGAAGAGAACATAAACCTTATAGAACGCAATTGATGCTGGGGTACTGGTTGATGACAAGGCATTGGACGATGTAACAGGATAAAGAGGAAGCAATCCTTGACAATGTATTTGTGAAGATATAGTAGTGAATGGCATCAAGAAAGCCTCCTTCAAGCTAAAATATATGGGATATAGAGTTGTTAGCATAGCATAAAACTGCTTCACAGAAGGAAGGAACGGTTATTTTTAAGTAACAAGGAACATGTTTAAACTTGTTCTGTCTGTAGAAAGTGAATACACAAAGATTTGAATGACAGTACATTGAGTCGAGACACATGTACTGGCAAATAATTTGAAGCAATAAAATGCTTTACCTTTCTTCCAACTCGCTAAATTGCTTGGCCAAACTTCTTTCCAAAAATTGTGTGTCTGTAAATCCTCCAAAAACTACTAGATGCTCAACATGTTTCGCAGTATCACTGAAGAAGTGTGTTGAACACAATTAAATAAGTTAGCAACATGTCATCGCAACTTGGGAATATGCACCATAAATCTTCGAATCTATGAAAGCAATGCCAAAAACTTCCACACCACAAAGGTACATACACGCAGGAATGATGTTTCTTCTATAAAAATAAGCCATGCAGTTAGCAACGCCAAGACACATAGTATACAAGAAATTTCAAACTGCATGTACGAAAACTTCCATAGTACAACAGTACAACCCATCCATATCCAGATATAACCATGCACTTATGTTTATAAATGGTGAATAGTAACTTGCAAATAGGTATCACAAATCTTCAAATATATACAGATAGTGTAAATAAAGACCAATAAATAAATAACAACATAAAACAACAACTGGCATGCTACTTACATATCCCACTCAAATATTTGATCTGTTTCAAGTAACTGTTTGATTGGATCCTTGTCAAGAAGAAACTTCAGAAAAATCACCACAAGTTCACTACAGAAGACGATCCCTTGCTAGTTAATAACGAAGTTCATGCTATGAGAATGAAGAGGACAATAGGAAAGGAAGACATAAACCTGTTTGTGGATGGAACTTGATCGGTTGGTTCACTTAACAATATCTTAACACACTTCAAAACCCAGCTGAAGAAATTTTGAAACTGGAAAGTCAATAGATCAATGAAAGTTACTACATGATAGCCTCCCAAAGGTACATCATCATCACTAACCATAACTGAATATGCAAAAAAAGAAAAAGAGAGAGAAATGATATGCGCACTTGTTCAGGAAGGGCCTCATTTTAAGATGACACAAGTCCCAATTTTCAACAAAATTTGAGAAAACATGAAACAAGAAAAAAAATGTACCAGATAAAGAACAGTAGCTGCAACCCTTGAAAAGCGCTCAACTTGCACAACTAACATCCCTACCCTCTCAGTTACACCATCCATAAGCTTTTCATCTAACCCAATGTTCTGAAATCGTGAACGCCATCTTGCAAAGCCTCTCAGTTCTGCAAGTCTGAATGAAATAATTTCGACTGCAGGCTATAAATAAAGAACATATGAGCAAGCAACTCAATTTTAATTACAGGAACTTGAAACAGATTACAGGTATAACACATGTTTAATCTGGCCAAACAAGATGGCTTGACCTCCAATTAGCGAGCTATATGACTTTAATGTTGTGATATAAAGGAAGACATGACTATGGTACTCCACCAATACTAACAGCTCTTCCTGGTTTGAGTCACCTAGCTTTGTTTTTAATAACTGAGTCACCTAACCAGTAAAACACTAACAACTTAACTAATTGTAGCAGAAAGACGTGAAGTTGCCTAACAAACTCTATAGTATCCATTAGAAGTGAACCAAAAATACAGACAATAGTACCAATAATATGTTGCTGTGGTATCAGTATGTAGTAGCTGACCTGAAGATGCTCACTAACAACAATACGAAGTTCTCTTCCAGCACTTTCAATAGTCTTAGCTATCCTCTTGAGACCCTTTCATATATAAAATAACAAGTTTAGACAGGTTATTTAAGAAAAGAAGGTATGCAAGTTATGGCAGTAGCAATAAATACCGCTTCACCAAGAGAGCTGACTAGAAATTGATGTAGAGCCGGACTTGTATGTGTCCCAAACAAAAGGCTCATAAACTCATCCTCGGAGCTAGATTCCATCCCTGTAAACGGTCAAAAACTTAGACCAACTAGAAAAATAAAGGTATGTGATTCTTGATGATTATGGCTTCAAAAGAAATCAATCATACCATGGGCAGTAAGCAGAGAAGGCAAGGCACTAAATTTCTCATGAAATAAGTTCATAGCATTCGACCATTGTTTGGACATCATAGATATGGAAGCACGGACAACTTCGACCAGATCTTGAATACTTGATGCTTGTTGAGACACCTGATGTAGCTCATTTTTCCTTTACAACATTTATTGGTGATAAGACAAACAGAATAAGAGAATCTTTATTCAATTTTAGTAGGAACAGCACAGCAGTCAATATCCTTACAAACTTTAGTGCTGAAATACTGCAGCTATATTTTAGGGAAACAACAAAAGCCTAAGATATTTACACCTGGCCAATGAAAATAATTAGTTATTAAGATCAGTGAATTGGACCGTCAGAGTTCAATCATTTAGGTGCCAGCGAATGTGTTATTCTAGCACCTTTTGTGGGTCTATATTTTTTCATACAAAACCACAAGAAGAAGATGGTTTCGGAACAAGGACAGAAGGCATTAAAAGGCAATGGAATTGGTATGACATTACCTGTTGGAAAAGATAGAGGTATCAAGGTGCAAACAGTGTACCCCAACACAAATATCATTACTGAGAGAAAGGTTGTCAGTATTAATCAGCTTTCCGGAGCACAGAAGAACCAACTGATGGAGATTTCTTGATAAAGTGACCTGAGAGTAAGAACAACTATTGCTCATATCCAGCAGACTGACACATGCATAAGAACCTAAGAAGTGAAGAATTAATGACCTTGCTTATGGAAACATCCTGAAGTCGGTAGCTAGTTCTTTTTCCAGAGGATTGTAGATGGATTGGAACCTTATTTATGTTCTGAAATAACAACGATAAACTCATTACTGCCAGGGTATTACCCAGAACTAATGATTTACAAGGACAAAGGGTAGGCAACAGTTTGTCAATATCCATAGATCGTAAAATATTACAGAAATAACTATTTCATAATATCATATTTACTGTTAAGGTATACGAGTCTTGCTGTCAAAGTAACAAAAGGGTATTAATGATAAATTAACCTTGAGAATCAGAAGAAAACATGCATAGCTGATTATATTGACTGTAAATGTAGAGCACTCGGTTATTGTGTTTACTTACTATCTTTCCAACTGGAAATATTCCAAAAATACTGAAGCAAATGCAACCATCTTTATCACCAGTGCACAGAATATTAAAACGTTGACACGAAGCACTTGAAAATGCCTGAATGGCTTCTTCATTCTCATCTGCAAGACCAGTATCTCCCGAATTGAGCCCACCTATCCTAGGCATCACGGGAGCAGGAGGAAAGAAACGTGTAGTGCGGTCTTCATAAGATAACAAGTCTTCCTTGTCAGTCTGCAGTAATTAGCAGAGGGCTCTAGTAAGGAATTTTTTCAGCGAAACCCTATACTATTCTCAGTAAGTGCAAAATTCATGCAATTGATCATCTCCAGTTGCAAGTTTCACTGAATAGTTTTCAATAAGATGCAAGCTATATGTGATTTGACAAATATTGTCTTGAGTAAATATAGTAAATGTTTTTAAAGGGAATAAATATACCCTTGATGGTGGTTCATCTTCTGCCCAATTCAGACATACAATGGCAACATCGTGAGATTTAATACTTCGTAACATCTTCCCATTCTGCAATTAGCACTCACGTTATTTATACATACACGAAGTGGTAAAGTAAATAGAAGTAACAAGTAAACTGTAATAGCATGCAAGATTGTAATGCAAAATCACAAATTGCGCAAGAGTCAAAACGTGAAACTAGATTATGTACTTATGTTACAACTTTCGAGATCATATAAGGAGTTTTTATAATAACTACTAACACACAATGATTAAAGAACGATATTGCAAATTCAGTTACAATGAAATTGCAAGGTTGCACATTAGAAATGGTGCTCAACAGAAAATAAAGCAATTTGAAATGTGCTGTGTCAATGTGTCTTGTTTAGTTTCAGCCCTCCTAGGAGAACGAGTTGAGGGACGCAATGAAACGCAAAGTCTCTTGCATTTTCTCGAAAAAATATGTGTCTGGTTTTAGCATCAACTAACCACTTCATTATATTACTGAAACACTATTTTTTATGGGAAGATCCAGATGCCTTTGTATATGCACATAGTTGTCTCAGAGGTCCTTGGGAGCATGTGCCCCCAGTGATCTACTAATGATTCCATACATAAAAGTCAAAAGTTATGAAGGTCAAAATGAGAACAGTGTCATTAGCAAGCTATAAGGAACCATGCAGAGTTAAGGTTTACATAAAGTATGAAAAAATTGTCCGGCAACAAAAAGGAAGGCATCAATAATTTCTACCCATTGCCTTCAGCATACACACCTCAACATCATGCAAAAGAACAAAACCATCTTCTGTACCAAGTGCTACTATTTTACCATCAGGGCTCCAGCAAATTGATGTGATGCACTTCCCTGAAAAATAAGCATTTTACTATTTTAGTGCATGCTGCCATTTTAACTTGAAAACAGACGCTGTCAGTTCAACTACTGAGTAAAGCATACATCAAGGGCCCCTTTGGGTTGAAGGGTTTTTATATGATTTTGTAGGATTTCAATTCATTGGATTTTTTTTGTATAGAAGCCCTTTGGATCGAAGGAATTGGACCACCAAAAGTTCTATGGGTTGCTCTCCAACATCCCAATTTTAAAGGATCTCTACTAGGGATTAGACCTTATAAAAAATACTCTTTATGTCATGTATGCACATTCTCTATCTTTAAATTCCAGGAAACTTTTTGTGGAAGTCTAAAGAGACATGTTTACAAGTTCCTGTAAGATCGAGGAAGTCACGGCATCTGCCTTTTTTAGAATCCTGCACTCCAAAGAGGCCCTAAGGGTGCAAGTATAATAAGAATGCAAAAGAAAACGTACAGCGTTCTCAGCTTGTGGAGTTTTTCATGGAGCAGGGATCTCACTTCTTCTAAACACAAATTGCCAAAGCATCTGGATTTTACTTAGGATACGACTGCAAAATATGTGCTTATGTACTTATTGTTGAACAGACAAGGTGCACCTCAACACAAGACATGTGCTTCTTTGAACATACCGAGCATGAGAAAATGCCAATAACTATATTTGTTTTTTCAGCATTTAAAAAGAAAGAAAAAATAATAATGTGACAGATGTCTCATCGTTTTTATTATGAGCACCAAGGGGTGGAAGGGTAGCAACCAGGGGATATAGTCCACAGCCGTTGCCAATTGAAGCGATGGAGGAGAACCTTGGAGTCATCAGTAACCATAGCAAGCAAATCCTTCTCTGGGTTCCACTCTGCCAATTTTATCTAACAATAATAGAACATGTGTAAGTAAATTTAATATGAATCTATAATAAATAAATAACAGAAAATGGAAAAGGTGCACGCAATACATAAAGATGGCAAATATTCAGCAGCACTAACTGTCGGATCTATGTAGCTGACTGTTTACGTCACCGCACATAGAATGTTGCTGAATAGGGTATAAAACAGAAATCGGATGAATCAAGCACGGCTAAGAGCCGAAAAATGGATCACTGGATGCAAATTTCAAAGCTAGACTCGATAAACCATATGGTGTTTGTCGCTCCAGATTATCAAAATAGCGCGGTTCCTGATCATGTTGAGGTCAGGCGAATCGATCCACCGCTAAGTCCCATCCAAGATCCCTCTCAGCCGCACGAAGTGACAGTAGGGAACCACTAGGTCCCTGCCCAGCCCTCTTAGGAATTTCAGCAAACGGTTGGCATGCGGCAAGGGTACGGCCACCCCTGGATTACCAGCCCAAATCCACCCGTGTCCTCCCACGAGGCCGCCGCCTCGTGTCCGAAGCCTCGCCCCCGCGAGAGAGCGGCGCGAGTAGATCCTCGCCGCCACCTTCACCGGAGCCCACGCGGCGAGCCGACCAACCCCTCTGGTGGTGACAAGGAGGAGAGAGGGACGGGGAAAGGCAGGCGGCGGGGCTAGGTTTTCGGCCACCCGAGTCACCCCTGCCGGAGCGACGCGGGGGCAGGGGGGATTGGCTATGCAGAAGCTTCAGCGCAGACTAGCTCGATTGGTGAAGCTCGTCGAGGCGAGCTCGCGGGCGACGGGGGGCGTTTCGGCTAGCGGGAGAAGGGAGGGAGGCGGGATACCTGGAAGGGGATGGGCTTGTCGAACTGGAGCTGGAACGGCGTGCCGGAGGCCGCCGCGGATGACGCCGCCTCCTCCATCTGCTCCTCCGCCATGGCGGCCTGCTGCTCGGTGGATGATTTTCTTGGGGAAACTTTTTTGGGCGGACAGGCGGGAAGAAAGAGAAACTTGACAGCCTGGGTTGCATTTGCGTGCACTTCCTCCACGGCTATGGCCTCGGCCCGCGGGATATACGGCCCAACAGTTACTGAAGCCCATATAACAAAGCTATTGTTTTCTCAAAAAAAAAAAGCAAAGCTATTGTTTTACTCAAAAAAAAAGGAAAGCTATTGTTGTGTGTAATTGCGATAATGCTATTTGCAGTAACCCTCCGCCGTCAAAGAGTACAACAATATTTGAACCGCCAGAGTTGTCTCAAAAAAAGAAAAACGAGAGGAAAAGCTCTATTTTACTCTACCAAGTTTCTCCCGTCACTCGAACAAATATGTACTCTCCCGGTTTTTCCAACCCTGAGGCATCAGGAAGTGGGAGAACTACGGGTTGATATCAGAGTTGTGTTTTTAGGTTCTTTCATTTTAGGTTCATTTTTAGCGACATCATCATAATAAAAGTCTCGCGGCTCTATTTTGTCATGATGGTGTAGCGTTCATTAAAAACATGTGGCGTTTTGTTCACGCAGATAGTCGGATCTAGTTCAGGCGGATTATCATATGGCACCAGCAATGGTGGTAGATGACAGTGTCAAGTGTGTATTGGGAGGAGTTCTCGTGTTTTTGTGCTCTCGATTTTCTTGTCCTATACTTCGATAGAATATGATACGATTACGATGCCTTGTAAGGGGTATGATCCCAACCACAACATGCTCTACGATACCTCATGGGTGGCTCTGCGGCTTTAAAAAAACTGAGGTTATAGCAGCTTATGTAGATTTGATATTTTGCAAAAAAAAAAAACATTTGAATTAAGTTAAAGATGTGACTTTCAAAGAACTTCCATTATTTATTAATAAACTCAGATAATTTGCTAAAAACACATATTACCATACTTTGGCATTTCCATGAAAGAATACCTTCTCATTTGATTTCGGCCCACTTGAGTATTGAGAGAACTAGAGCTGCACAAATATATGTGCAACTTCATATAGGAATGCGCGTGTACTTTTAGAATTTTAAAAAATACAATCCAGACCGAAGACCCCCTGAATTTGATGTTTGCTTTCGCCATCCTTCTCGGACACCACCATAGAGGACACCGAAGGAGAAGGAGACAAGCCACCTCTTTGTCCGAGCTCGACGTGGCTCCATCATTGATCTGCGACTTTTTGGACCCCTAAGGTAGCTCTTCAAAGACAAAAGTCATTGTCGTTTACTATTATGCGAATCCGGACATTTGTGTGACGTATTTTGCCGCGCATTGCTTATACGTAGTATGAACTAGCATCACCCAACACGTGAAATAAGCTGAATCCAAATACTAGAAACAGGCCTTCTTTGGTTCGTAGGATTAGAATATCATAGGAATAAGAATATCATAAGAAGTGAGATGACATGCATCTCAATTTCTATAAAGAAAGACATGTCATTTGATGCATAGGCTAGGAATTTTTTCATTGAGTCTAGACTAATGCTTTTTTTCCTATGAAATGTGAAGGATTGGTTCCCATCCTATATAGGAATAGGAATCCATTCCTACAAACCAAAGGGCTTCATAAGAATTTTTCCATTGACAATTCTATCCTATGAAATTCTTATAAAATTCTTATAAACCAAAGGAGGCGATACTCTGGCGTCATTCCATTGCCACTTCAGAGCATCTCCAACAGCGGCTGTAAACAACGCGGAAAAATCCGAATTTAACGTGCCGGCAGCAAAACCGGGTGTTCCAGCGACAGCGCAAAAATCGCGCGCGCGGAACGAAACGGCATCGCGCGCCACTTTTTTTGTGCGCCCGCTTCCGCACGCGGAATCACTCGAGCGCTCACGCCTCGTCCACTGGCTGCTCGCGTGTGCTATATTATGCGGCGGCCGCTGGAGCCAGCGCTCGGACGAGCGCTAAAAAAAAGCTTTATGCGCGTTGCAAACTCGTTTTTTACGAGTCCCGTGTTGAGCGTCCGTTGGAGTCAGCTATGTGTCACTTTCTTTCGGTTGCTTCAATGCAGTAAAATCGCATGCATCTTCAAGAACCATGGCTTGCTCCACATGTCCAACTCGAAAGGTTTCTTCTACCTTGTGCGTACTAATGGCTAGTACTAGTATTACAAAACAGTACAGATACAGAGAAGCAAAGAAGATTCTCTAGAACCTCGGCTTGTTTAGGACAAGAATGGAGGGCGACTCACATCACATTTGACATTTTCAGAGTAACACCAAGCTGCTACGGACCGGTTTAACAATTGACTGACACTAATTGCCACTTCCTCCGATTTTATTTTTAGGCAATTGCAGAGTAATGGATTAGAAATGGTAACTACTGGGGCTGTCAAAACGAGAACAAGGCATGCCATGGCTCTCAATTCTGCATTGCCGTGTCAATGATCATCACAGGCGGCAATGGAGCGGTCAGCGCGTTCAGTGGCAGCAGGAAATTAAGCCCGTCCCACTCTAACACTGGTTTTCTCGGTCTCGTGCAGAAACGGAACCTGCTGATGGAGGATCACGGGTCTGGAATCTGAACTTACATCGCTGCCGTACCAAAACACAAACACATGGCAGAGATCAGTGCGAGCACTTGCTTTTCTAAATCAAATCACAGACTGAAGAAATCACAAACAGCATCAATGCATCGCTAGTCTAAATCGCATCTCAGTTTGCATGAGTAGCATTGTCAAGCTTCGGTAACTCCGGTCCATTAGCACTAGAACTCGTACACAAAGTGTTCAGTTCAGAAGAGTAGAAGAGACAGCATCAATCAGATCATCACTGATACAGAAATAGAACCACAACGGCGACATTCTAGATAGATATCAGTTTGCAAAAGCAAGAAGTTCACTTCTAGCAACAACCAAGGAGCCAACAGAGCGTTGGCAGTCATCTAGCACTCGTACTACTACTACTACAGTACTACCACTACTTGCAGAGAGATGAGCAGAGTCAGCAGCAGCCAGGCCAGCTACACTTGCGACAGCAAGGCGACGCGTTCTTCAGCCTAGGCGGAGGTGAACTTGGTGACGGCCTTGGTGCCCTCGGAGACGGCGTGCTTGGCGAGCTCGCCGGGGAGGACGAGGCGGACGGAGGTCTGGATCTCCCGGGAGGTGACGGTGGGCTTCTTGTTGTAGCGGGCGAGCTTGGCCGACTCCCCCGCGAGCTTCTCGAAGATGTCATTGATGAAGGAGTTCATGATGGACATGGCCTTGGAGGAGATGCCCACGTCCGGGTGCACCTGCTTCAGCACCTTGAAGATGTAGATCTTGTACGTCTCCACGCCCTTCTTGGCCTTGCCGCCCTTCTTCCGGCCCCTCGTCTTCGCCTCGCCCTCCTTGGCCGCCGTCTTGCCCGCCGGCACCCGCTTCTCGGCCTTCGGCTTCTTGCCCGCCGGGGTCTTCTCCGCCGCCTTCTCGACCTTGCTCTCGGCGGCGGGCTTCTTGTCTGCCTTGGGCGCCATGGCTGCTGCTGCTGCTGCTGCTTCGGAGGTGGGAGAGGGAGTGGGAGGTGTTTCGCTGGGAGGTGGGGAATTGCTGATGGGAGTGGAGGCGGGGGCGGAGGAAGTATATAGTGGGGAGCAGGTGCGCGCTGATTGGTGGAGAGGCCGGTGCCTCGGATCGATGACGTGGGCGAAATGGTAGGCGGAAGGAAATTCTCCGCGGCTGGCGGGAATTTTGTAATTTCGCCACACAAAAACAGAATTTAGAAACATTTTTTTGATAAACAACAGAATTTAGAAACATATTAGCCTTTTGTAGTCTTTTTCGGATGCAAGGCCATATATTAAGAAAACAACTATTACTTCTCTCGTGACAACTCGTGCGGCTTGAAAAAAACTACTCTCTGTTCCAGAATATATGATGTATTTATTTTTTTAAGTCAAACGAGGTCGTGTTTGACCGAGTTTTTAGAAAAAATGTATCAATATTCATAATAATAAAAAATTGTATCACGTGGTATATCATACTCCCTTCGTTCCACACTGTAGTACATATAAATTTTTTAAAAAGTCAAACTTTACGATCTTTGACCAAATTTGTAGAAAAAAATATATACATCTAGAATATCAAATACATATAATTAGATTCATTGCAAGATATACTTTCATATTGTATATATTTGGTATTATAAATATAGATAGTTTCCCTATAAAATTGGTCAAAGTTTGTGAAGTTTGACTTTTCAGAAAATCTACACACAATACATTATGAAACGGAGGGAGTAAAAAGTTTCATAATAAAAATTAGTTTCATATTTTATCTATTTGATATTGTAGAACTTGTTAGTTTATTCTATAATCTTGCTCAAACATTCAAATGATTGACTTGCACGGAAAACAATACACCTTAAATTCTCGAACGGATGGAGCATGTTACTCGTGTGCTGAGAGGGCACAGTTGTACTCTGCAACCTTGATTTTCGGGTTTTGGGTTCTCGATCATCGATACGGTTCCTCTAGAACACTTGTCTGATGTCGCCAAAGGTTGTGTGATGGTGTTTCGCGGCAAGCGTGGGCCTCGCTTGGAACAGATTGCAGTCGTTGGGTCTAAGTAGATCTTTGAAGGGACCCTCTCGACGTCTCGTGCTCAAACGGGACATGGGCCCCCCTGGGCCCTCAGGCTCGGTTACATCCGTGCATAGAGAGCATGAATTCAATAGTGGCGTCCCCTTGATGGCATAGAGAAGGCTCCTATCGTCATGACCTCTTAGTTGGGGGCGTGGGAGGCCTCCCAACGCGCCTAATGCGTCTAAATTTGCATTAGTTTTTACCTTTTGTTTCTATGTTATAGTCGTAGGATTGTGAGGATGTTTATCTCATTCACGCACCGTTTTGATTGGTTTCACCATGATCTTAAACCAGTGAGGGGATCTGAAACATTAAAGATGATAATGATATATGTGTGAATATCATGTTATTTGACTTGATGGGAACCTATCATGAAGAGGAGCGATTGAGTGGGCTAGTTTTCAACCAAAACATGGCATCCAAGAGAGAAAGACGGCGTCTGATACGAGCATGACTATGTTGGGGAACGTTGCATGGGAAACAAAAAAATTCCTACGCACACGCAAGATCTATCCATGATGATGAGCATCTATGAGAGGGAGAGTGGATCTACATACCCTTGTAGATCGCTAAATGGGAAGCGTTAAGAAATGCGGTTGGTGTAGTCGAACGTCTTCGCGATCCAAATCGCCGAGCATCCCACAATCTCATCCCGATCCGTCCCGCGATCCAATCACGATCCGTCCCGCGAAATCATCACAATCCGTCCCGCGAACTCATCACGATCCGTCTCGCGATCTTATCACGGTCCTTCCGATCTAGCGCTGAACGGACGGCACCTCCGCGTTCAGCACACGTACAACTTGATGACGATCTTCGCCTTCTTGATCCATCAAGAGGGAGCAGAGAGGTAGAAGAGTTCTCCGGCAGCATGACAGTGCTCCGGCGATGGTGGTGGAGCTATTCCGGTAGGGCTTCGCCTAAACACCCATTGAGTTCTGGGGCTCGATCATGCTTTTCATGTGAGAGAGATCTTATAGTCAACGGGTCTGCGACATTCAGATCCGTATGTACTTTGCAAATCTCTATGTCAAACTGTAAACACTGCTACCACACTCCACTTGGTACTATTCCAAATGGCTGCTCCACTATACGTATCCAGATTGCTACTAAGAGTCATCCGGATTAGTGTTAAAGCTTGCATCGACGTAACTCTTTATGACGAACCCTTTATCACCTCCATAATCGAGAAACGTTTCCTTAGTCTTTTAGTCACTAAGGATAATGTTGACCGTTGTCCAGTCATCCACTTCTGGATCACTCTTGTACCCCTTGACGGACTCATGGCAAGGCACACACAGGTGCGGTACACAGCATGGCATACTATACAGAGCCTATGGCTAAGGCATAGGGGACGACATTCGTCCTTTCTCTTTCTTCTACCATTGTCGAGCTTTGAGTCTCACTCAACTTCACACCTCGCAAATCAGGCGAGAACTCTTTCTCTGACTGATCCATTTTGAACTCTTTCAAAATCTTGTCAAGGTATGTACTCATTGAAAGTCTCATCAAGCATCTTGATCTATCTCTATAGATCTTGATGCTCAACAATTAGGTAGCTTTATCCAGGTCTTCCTTTGAAAAACTCTTTTCAAACAACCGTTTATGCTTTCTAGAAATTCTACATCATTTTCGATAAACAATATGTCATCCACATATACTTATCAGAAATTCTGTAGTGCTCCCACTCACTTTATTGTGAATACAAGTTTCTCGTAAACTTTGTATAGACTCAAAAACTTTGATCACCTCATCAAAGTGTATATTGAAACTCCGAGATGCTTGCTTCAGTTCATAGAAGAATCACTGAAGCTTGCACACCTTTTAGCATCCTTAGGATAGACAAAACCTTCTGGTTGTATCACATACAACCTTTCCTCAAGTAAACCGTTAAGGAAACTATGTTTTGATATCCATCTGCCAGATTTCATAATTGAAAAATGCAGCAACTGCTAACATAATTCCAACAGACTTTAGCATCGCTACGATTGAGAAAGTCTCATCGCAGTCAACTCCTTGAACTTGTCATAAACTTCTTTGCAACAAGTCAAGCTTTACAAATGGTGACATTTACCATGAGCGTCTGTCTTCATTTTAAACATCCATTTGTACTCAACGACCTGTCGTCCAACGAGCAAGTCTACCAAAGTATATACTTGGTTTTCATACATGGATCCTTTCTCGGATTTCATGGCCTCTAACCATTTTTCGAAATCCGGGCCCATCATCGCTTCTCCACAGCTCGTAGGTTCATCGTTGTCCAACAACATGACTTCTAAGACAGGGTTGTCGTACCACTCAGGAGCAGTACACGTCCTTGTCGACCTACGAGGTTCGATAGTAACTTGATCCAAAGCTTCATGATCATCATCATTAACTTCCTCTTCAACCAACGTAGGCTTCACAGAAACATCTTCCTGTGCTGCGCTACTCTCTCGTTGAAACAAAGGTTCAACAACCTCATCAAGTTCTATCTTCCTCCCACTCAATTCTTTCGAGAGAAACTCTTTCTCGAGAAAGGACCCAGTTTTAGCAACAAACACTTTATGCTTGGATCTGAGATAGAAGGTTTACCCAACTGTCTTTAGGGTATTCTATGATGATGCATTTGTCCGCCTTGGGTTCGAGCTCATTAGGTGAAAACCTTTTTCACATAAGTGTTGCAGCCTCAAACATTAAGAAATGACAGCTTAGGTTTCTATCAAACCATAATTCACACGGTGTCATCTCAACGGATTTAGATGGTGCCCTATTTAAAGTGAATGTAGTTTTCTCTAATGCATAACCCCAAAATTATAATAGCAAAATGATAAGAGACATCATAGCATGCACCATATCCAATAGAGCACGACTATGATATTCGGACACACCATCACACTATGGTGTTCCTGGTGGCGTGAGTTGTGAAACAACTTTCACATTGTCTAAAATTGTATGCCAAACTCGTAACTCGGATATTCACCTCCACGATCATATCGTAGACATCTTCTTGTCACGATGATCTTTAAACTTCACTCTGAATTTGCTTGAACCTTTCAAACGATTTAGACTTGTGTTTCATTAAGTAAATATACACTATATCTACTCAAATCATCAGTGAAGGTAAGAAAATAATGATATCCACCGCACGCTACAAGACTCATTGGATTGCATACATCAACATGTATCATTTCCAATAAATCACTTACCCGCTCCATCAAACCAGAAAACGGGGTCCTTAGTCATCTTGACCAAGAGGCATGGTTCGCATGCCTCAACCGATTCGAAATCGAATGAGTCCAAAGATCCATCAGCATGGAGTTTCTTCATGCGTTTTATACCAATATGACATTTAGCGGCAGTGCCACAAGTATGTGGTACTATCATTATTAACTTTGTATCTTTTGACATCAATGTTATGAACACGTGTATTACTACGATCAAGATTCAACAAACCATTCTCACTGGGTGCATGACCATTGAAGGTATTATTCATGTAAACAGAATAACCATTATTCTCTAACTTAAATGAATAACCGTGTTGCAATAAAAACGATCTAATCACGTTCATGCTCAACGCAAAACACCAAATAACATTTATTTAGGTTTGTCACTAATCCCGAAGGTAGAGAGAGCGTGCGATGTTGATCACATCAACCTTGGAAACACTTCCAACACGCATCGTCACCTCACCCTTAGCTAGTTCTCCGTTTATTCCGTAGCTTTTATTTCGAGTTACTAATATTTAGCAACCGAACCAGTATCCAATACCCAGGTGCTACTAGGAGTACTCGCAAGGTACACATCATTAACACGTATATCAAATATACTTCTGTCGACGTTGCCAGCCTTCTTATCTACCAAGTATCTAGGGGCGTTCCGCTTTAGCGACTGCTCACCTCATAATCGAAGCACTTAGTCCCGGGTTTAGGTTCAACTTTGGGTTGCTTCACTCGAGCAGCAACTGACTTGCTATCCATCAAGTTTCCCTCCTTGCTCTTGCCCTGCTCGAAACTAGTGGTTTGACTAACCATCAACACTTGATGCTCCTTCTTGATTTCTACCTTCACGGTTTCAAACATCGCGAATAGCTCAGGGATCATTATTTCATCCCTGGCATTTTATAGTTCATCACCAAGTTCTAGTAGCTTTAGTGACAGTGACTTGGAGAACTATATCAATCACTATCTTATCTGGAAGATCAACTCCCACTCGATTCAAGCGATTGTAGCACCCAGACAATCTGAGCACATGCTCAACGATTAATATATTCTCTTTCATCTTGCAGGCAAAGAATCTTGTTGGAGATCTCATATCTCGCAACACGGGCACGAGCCTGAGATCCTAATTTCAGCTCTTAGAACATCTCATATGTTCCGTGACGTTCAAAACATTTTGGAGCCTCAATTCTAAGCCGTAATGTATGACGCACTAAACTATCAAGTAGTCATCAGAACGTGCCTGTTAGATGTTCACAACATCTACAGACGACGCTAGAGGGGTTGGCGCACCGAGCGGTGCATTAAGGACATAAGCCTTCTGTGCAGCAACGAGGACAATCCTCAGATCACAGGGCCAGTCCGTAATATTGCTACCATCATCTTTCAACTCTATTTCTCTAGGAATATATAAAAATTCAAGGGAGCTACAGCGTGAGCTAGTAATCTACAACACAGTTTGCAAAGAAACTACTGACTATGTTCATGATAAGGAGTTCAATTAATCATATTACTTAAGAACTCCCACTCAAATTGACATCCCTCCGGTCATTCGAGTGATACATGATCCAAATTCACCAACTCAAGTCCGATCATCATGTGAGTTGAGGTGGTTTCAATGGTGAACATCATCATGTTGATCATATCTGCTATATGACTCATGTTCGACCTTTCGGTCGCTTGTGTTTCCGAGGCCATGTCTGTACATGCTAGGCTCGTCAAGTTTAACCCGAGTGTTCTGCATGTGCAACACTGGCTTGCACCCGTTGTATGTGAACATAGAGTCTATCACACCCGTTCATCACATGGTGTCTCAACACGACGAACTTTCACAACGGTGCACACTCGGGGAGAACACAATTCATCTTGAAATTTAAGTGAGGGATCACCTTATAATGCTACCGTCGTCCTACGCAAGACAAGGTGCATAAAAGGATTAACATCACATGCAAATCATAAGTGACATGATATGGCCATGAACTTGTGCTTTTGATCTCCATCTTGAAAGCATTGGCATGAACTCCATCGTCACCGGCATGACACCATGATCTCCATCATCTTGATCTCCATCAACGTGTCGCCATCGGGTTTGTCGCGCCCATCATGCTTCTACTACTATTGCTACCGTTTAGCGATAAAGTAAAGCATTACATAGCGCTTAATGATTGACACGCAGGTCATACAATAATTAAAGACAACCCTATGGCTCCTTCCGGTTGCCGTACTCATCGACATGCAAGTCGTGATATTCTATACAACACATGATCATCTCATACATCACATATATCACATCTTGTAATTGGCCATATCACATCACAACATACCCTGCAAAAACAAGTTAGACGTCCTCTAATTGTTGTTGCATGTTTTACGTGGCTGCTACGGGTATCTAGCAAGAACAATTCTCATCTACGCAAAAACCACAACGGTGATACACTAGTTGCTTTTCAACCTTCTCAAGGACCGCCTTTGTCGAATCCGATCCAACTAAAGTGAGAGAAACTGGCACCCGCTAGCCATCTATGCAACAAGTTGCGGTTGAGGGAACTGGTCTCTCGTAAGCGTACGAGTAATGTTGGTCCGGGACGCTTCATCTCACAATACCGCTGAACCAAAACACGACCAAGGGAGGAAGCAATCTAAGCATCAACGCCCACAAACTCTTTGTGTTCTACTCGAGATCTCATCTACACATAGACCTAGCTCATGATGCCACTGTTGGGGAACGTTGCATGGGAAACAAAAAAATTCCTACGCACACGCGAGATCTATCCATGGTGATGAGCATCTATGAGAGGGAGAGTGGATCTACATACCCTTGTAGATCGCTAAGCGGGAAGCGTTAAGAAACGCGGTTGGTATAGTCGAACGTCTTCGATCCAAATCGCCGAGCATCCCGCGATCTCATCACGATTCGTCCCGCGATCCAATCACGATCCGTCCCGCGAACTCATCACGATCCATTCCGCAATCTCATCATGATCCGTTCCGCGAACTCATCACGATCTGTCCCGTGATCTCATCACGATCCGTCTCGCGATCTTGATCACGGTCCTTCCGATCTAGCGCCAAACTAACGGCACCTCCGCGTTCAGCACGCGTACAGCTTGATGACGATATCTGCCTTCTTGATCCAGCAAGAGGGAGCGGAGAGGTAGAAGAGTTCTCCAGCAGCATGACGGCGCTCCAGCGATGGTGGTGGATCTATTCCAGCAAGGCTTTGCCTAAGCACTATAGAAATCTAATCTAGAGGAGAAACTATGCACTGGAGGAACGGGTAGCATGTGGCTGCAAATCTAGTGCCAAAAACCCTAAAACCTCTAGTATATATAGGAGGAAGAGAGGAGGACTCTTGGCTCCCAAGGAGCCAGCCCTTGGGTCGGCCGAACCAAGGAGGATTGGAGGATTCCTCCTCCAATCCTAGTAGGACTAGGACTCCTCCTTATTTTTGTCTTTTTTTGCCTTTTTTTCACCTTTTTCTCTTTGGGCTTTTCTTCCGAGCCGCATGGGCCTTGTGTGATACTTCCACCAGCGCACTAAGGGCTGGTATTTACTCTCCCACAGCCCATGTAGCCTCTTGGGTCGAAATACCCCTCCCGATGGTCTCCCAGTACACTACCGGCACTCCCGGTACACTACCGATGAGCCCGAAACCTTTCCGGTGACCAAAACAGGACTTCCTATATATCAATATTTATCTCCGGACCATTCCAGAGATCCTCGTGACGTTCGAGATCTCATCCGAGACTCCAAACAACCTTCGGTCACCACCATACATAACTCTATACTACCGAAACGTCACCGAACCTTAAGTGTGCAGACCCTGCGGGTTTGAGAACTATGTAGACATGACCGAGACACCTCTACGGTCAATAACCAATAGCGGGACCTATATGCCCATATTGGTTCCTGCATATTCTACAAAGATCTTTATCGGTCGAACCTTTATGTCAAGGATTCAGTTAATCACGTATGATGTTCCCTTTGTTCTTCGGTATGTTACTTGCCCGAGATTCGATCGTCGGTATCTCCATACCTAGTTCAACCTCGTTACTGGCAAGTATATTTACTCGTTCCGTAATACAAGATCCCGTGACTAACACTTAGTCACATTGCTTGCAAGGCTTATTGTGATGTTGTATTATCGAGTGGGCCCTGAGATACCTCTCCGTCACACGGAGTAACAAATCCCAGTCTTGATCCATGCCAACCCAACAGACACCCTCGGAGATACCTGTAGAGCACCTTTATAGTCACCCAGTTACGTTGCGATGTTTGATACACACAAGGTACTCCTCCGGTGTCAGTGAGTTGCATGATCTCATGTTCATAGGAACATATACTTGACATGCAGAAAACAGTAGCAATAAACTATCACGATCATATGCTACGTTTGTAGTTTGGGTCTTGTACATCACATCATTCTCCTAATGATGTGATCCCGTTACCAAATGACATCTCATGTCCATGACTAGGAAACCATAGCCATCTTTGATCAACGAGCTAGTCTATTAGAGGCATATTAGGGACATGGTGTTGTCTATGTATCCACACATGTATCTGAGTTTCCAATCAACGCAATTATTGCATGGATAATAAACGATTATCATGAACAAGGAAATATGATAATAAATAATTTATTATTGCCTCTAGGGCATATTTCCAACAGACTACTCATACCAAAGCTCGTACTAGTTTGTTTTTGCCTCCATGGACCGATGTTTAGCGACCACATAACAAACCACATCAAGTTCCTTCTCAATCCAACTGATGACAACTATCACGAGTGAAAGATCTTCTTTCTCATGGTTCTTCTTCGCTACGGCGTCACCTACCTTCTCGATCACCCTCCACCACCCAGCGCTCCTCCCCACTTCCTTGAGCTGGACGCCCATGCCGCCCTTTGGATCTATGCCACCCTCTTGGACACCATGTGTGATCATGTCATCGGGGCGACCACAAATTTTGCCCTCTGACATAAGATGGTCTTCTTTCTCGCCATCCAGGCTGCTCGCTTCCTGGTCCTCAATCGCCAGTACCGCAACCTCAGGCAGGGCGACTTGTCCGTCTCCAAATACGTGTGTCGTATAAAGCTCCTCACCGACGGTCTTGCAGACATTGATCATGTTATCTCTGAAGTGGATCTCACCACACAATTCCTCCATGGCCTCGACAAATGGATTGACACCATTCGGTTTTCCTTGGCGATCAGTCCCTCCCCTTCAACACGGTTCTTTCCCGCGTTGTCCTAACTGAGGAGTCCCAGGCCCAATGCATGGCCGAAGAGAGCGCCTCCGCATTCGCTCTGTCTGGTGCGGGTGCTTCGAGTGACACGTCAATCGCTGGTGGTAGTCCCTCAATAGATCACTCCATCGTCCGCCTCCTCACACCGGCCGCGGGCGTGGCGACTGCTCGGGCGATGGCGGTAACCGTGGCCGTGGTCGAGAGCGCGGTCGTGGTTATGGGCGCGGTGATCATGGTGGTCGTGGCCAGAACCAGCCAGTCTCGTTCTCTCCCTTCATGGGCTACTTTGCACCGTACGAGATGACGCTCCCATCCCCCTGCTCCAGCTGGATCCCACCCAACATTGTCGGTGTTCTTGGGCCACCTTCGGGCTCGCATGCCCGAGCATACCCCATCTGCTCGCCTACGTCAATGCCTGCTGCTCAACTCTACCCGCCCCTACAATCGTCATGGGATCACGTCTCCATGCTCAATGCCGCCTACAACAACGGTGGCCTCCCCAACAATCCACCTCTTGAGTGGTACCTCAACAATGACGCTCATCTCACGTGACCAGCACCCAAGGTATATTGACCTTGCCAAGTTCTTCATCAATGCATTTACCCACTAGCATTCTCGTCGGTAATGGGTAGCACCTTCCTGTCATCGCCACTAGTTCTACTACCCTTTCATCCTATGACTTCTGTCTCACTGATATTCTTGCTTCTCCCCATGTTGTTACTAGCCTTATCTAAGTTCGTAAATTCACTAAGGATAACTCATGCTCAATGGAATTTTATCCTGTGTGGTTTTCCTATGAAGGATCTACGCATTCGGAGAGTTTTAATGGTCTCCGTTAGCAACGGCGATCTTTACCCCTTCATTGGCAATAAACCGACTCCGGCATCCGCTCTCCTTTCTACCATCACCTCAGATTTGTGGCATCATTGTCTTGGGCACCCCGGCATCAACACCCTTTCGGTTCTCTCCCACTATTTTCTTAGCGATTGTAATAAGGCGCCTCACTTACCTTGTAGCGCACGCCAACTTGTCCGTCAACCATGACTCCCTTTTCCCTATTCCTTTAGCAAAATGTATGCTCCTTTTGATGTCATTCATTGTGACTTGCGGACGTCGCCCGTTGTAAACTTATCCGGGTTCAAATATTATCTTGTTGTGCTGGATGATTTTACGCATTTTTATGGACATTTGCCCTATACAATAAATCCAACACGTCCACTATTTTACAACGCTTCTTTACCTTTATTCACGCACAATTCAACGTGATCATCAAAAGCATGCAATGTGACAATGGTGGCGAGTTCATCAACGCATCCCTTTGCAAGTTTTATCATCCAATGGCATTGCTTCTCTTGCCCTCACACTTCTCCCTAAAACAGCAAAGCAGAACGTCTTCTTCGCACCACCAATGACATTGCGCGGATTCTTCTTCTTCAAGCCAATCTCACCCCACCCTTTTGGGTTGAAGCGTTGTACACAACCACCTACTGACTAAACTGACGGCCCTCTCATGTCAGAACACCACACACGCCTTTCTTACTTCTCCACGACGTACATCCCACATATGACCATCTACGGGTTTTTGGTTGCCTTTGCTTCCCCGATTTATATGCCACCATGGATCACAAGCTTGCTCCTCGCTCCACCTGCTGCATCTTCCTAGGCTACTCCCTTGAACACAAAGGGTACCGCTGCTATGATCTCGACTCGTGCCGTGTCATTATTTCACGCCACGTCATTTTTGATGAAACAACTTTTCCGTACACAGCTACCATACCGAGCCACAACCCTCCTACGACCGCAGATAATCCCCATGCATCACAACTCCCTTGACAAGATATCTTGGATCCTTCCCCACCTACCTCGGCCGGGGCCCGCCACTCCCTAACGGCTGTTCAGGTTTGCTCGCCCACCCACTCGCCTGACATCGTGTCAACTCCTCCAAACCGCACGCCACAGCCCCGCACCCCCTCCCGTGTCGTTTATGCCTCGCATGTCGCGCTAGATTCCTCCACGTCCCGCGGCTCCACCACTACCTCCACTCCCGTAGCAGAACGCTCGCCTGCCACCAATTCTCCCTCGGATCTCCCGCCATCCATCCCATCTACCTCGAATCCCCAGCCATAGATTATGTCGGTCCTAGTAAATCTTCCTCTGATTCCGCACCGCCTAGTACTCCGCTGCCACGTCTTCCTCCACATGCAATACCAGTTCAACCACCGCACAACTCGCACAAAATGTCCAGTCGTGCCAAAATCGGCTACCTTATGCCCAAACGACTCTTTCTTGCTGATGCCAACTCCACAACGATCCCCCCTTACCTCCAACATGTAAATCTTCCCTTCGCAATGCCCATTGGTGTCAAGCAATGTTAGATGAGTTTAATGCATTAATGAACAACTTCACTTGGTCTTTGGTGCCTAAGCCTGCAGGTGCTAATGTTGTCACGGGCAAGTGGATCTTTCATCTCAAATTCAACTCGGATGACTCCATGGCACGTTACAAAGCACGGTGGGTCGTGCGTGGTTTGAAGCAACAAGAGGGTGTTGATTATGATGAGACGTTCAGTCCCGTGGTGAAGCTCGCCACTATCTGTGTGGTGTTGAGCCTTGCCACCTCCCACTCATGGCCTATTCACCAACTCGATGTCAAGAATGGTTTCCTTCATGGTGACCTCAATGAGACCATGTACTGCTCGCAACCAACTGGTTTTGCGGACTCCTCCAAGCCGAATCATGTGTGTCTCCTCAGGAAATCCCTATATGGTTTGAAGCAAGCTCCTCGAACTTGGGTTCTTTGCTTTCAGGTGTTTCTCATATCCCTTGGATTTTGGGCTTCCAAGAGTGACATCTCCCTCTTCATCCTACATCATGGTAATTCCCTCGCATACTTATTAGTCTATGTTGATGAAATTATCCTTACCGTCGGCTCGACACATACTCTCACACACATCATCAACTGCTTGAAGAAGGAATTTGCCATGACTGAAATCGGCGCCCTCCACCATTTTTTGGGCATCAACGTCACCCACAACACCTCTGGTCTTTTCCTGTGCCAACAACAATACCCCCTTGAGCTTCTTGATCGAGCAAACATGCTAAACTGCAAACCGGTCCCTACTCCCGTCTACACCAGCTCCAAACTGTCCTCCAACGCTGGCCAACTCCTTTCCAACCCTACACACTACTGCAGCCTCATCGGTGCTCTCTAATACCTTGACATTACATATTTCGTCCAGCATGCGTGTCTCTTCATGCATGGTCCTTGCGACATCCATATGCAACTGGTGAAGCGCATCCTTCGATACTTGCAAGGCACTTCTCAGTATGGTCTTCAACTACACAAGTCTCCCACCAACGATCTCATTGCCATACTGATGCGGATTGGGCCGGTTGTCCGGATACACGCAAGTCCACCTCCGGTTTTTGTGTTTTTCTTGGCACCAATCTCATCTCATGGTCCTCTAAGAGACAACCCACCATATCTAGATCTAGTGTTAAAGCCGAGTATCGTGGTGTTGTAAATTGCATTGTCGAATCCTGCTGGTTGCGGCAACTCCTCCATGAGCTTCGGGTTCCACCTACACAAGCTACCGTGGTTTATTGTGATAATGTGAGTGTATCCTATCTTACAAGCAATCCTGTGCAGCACCAACGGACCAAGCACATCGAGATCGACTTGCAGTTTGTGTGTGACCGTGTCTCACTTGGCGAAGTGCGCGTCAGTATGTCGGCATTTTCACCATGGGGTTATCATAGCTGGTTTTCATGGAGTTTCGGTCCAGCCTGAACATCCATTTGAATGGAGTTCCGGCTGAGAGGGGTGTTAGATATTGTATATTGTATGTATTGTACACATGTGTAACCGATCCTATTTCCTTGGATCACGTCGCCTCGCTGGCATGCATGCCGACTCTCATGGGAGCTTTCTCTCCCTAGTACGAGTGTATATCTCTTGTACCATGTAACCGACAACACAAGGCAATCAACATTGTTTACAACTCTAAGAACCCTAGCCTACAAAAGGGATCCCAGGGAGAATCGATAGAAGGGCTCCATCACGCCATCATTTCAACCAAGGAGATTTCAGCATCAACCATCGTCATCACCACCCCCTATTCGTCTCTTTGTAATGTCAGACCCTAGGTGAAAACCTATGTTTATTACTTTGATAGTTCATCCATGTTTACCATTATTACCCTTGTGATATTTGTCGTCTCTGTGTCTAAGTACCACCTCTAGTTCTTGGGGACATGGAGGTATCCTAGTGTGTTTAGGTGTTGAACGCCTATTGTATATATAATCCTTTTATGCATACTTGAGTTAATATTCTTCAGGAATGTTGTGTAGGTGTGGCGTTCATAGACTACACGCCCGACACTGCTTGCCATCCGCACCAAAATAGATAGAGTTTTCCGAAAAAACCTGCTAGTGGAGGAAGGCCTCCTAGGGGTAAGATACATAGGGTGATATGGGGCAAACCCGAGGGTGGCCTGATCTTCATGAATTGGAGGTGGATTCGAGGAAGAACACGAAGAACACGAGGGTAAAACATGGAGAAATCAAAGGGAAAAACACTCTATTGGACAAGATCCACACCAAGTACTCCTCCAATCACAAGCAGTACATGAGGTACATCAAGATCCAAGAACAACAATGGAAATAAAGGATACACTGGTAGTTCATCCCAAATCTCTAGGAGATATGGGGCCTTGAATGCACTAGGGATCTTCCCTCGCAAGGGGCCTTGACATCCTCTATGGATCTTCTTCGGTGGAGGTCTTGATCTCCATGGGAGAGGTAGAGGAAGGATCAAAGCTCAACTAACTATGAGCTATCACTTTGCTAACCCTAGAAATAAGGAGGGGTGGAGTATTTATAGTCCTAGTCACGAAGGGGTAAGTAAGAGGGAGGTACATGGGCCTTCGGCCCGTCTCTGCGTGCAGGCAGGCGCCGGATGTCCGGGTCTTCGTGAGGCGCTGGATGTCCGGTCTGGGAGGCCAGATATCTGGGGCTTGGATATCGCTCTGCTCGGTTCGGGTGTGGAGGCGCCGGATTTCCGAGGGGAAGCGTCGGATGTCCGGCCGGTCGTTGGTGCGCCGGATATTCAGGCTCTGGTCAGATGTCCAGCCGATGTAGCTCTCCTAACCCTACCTTGTCGCTGGCCGGGTCTCCAGGCGCCGGATGTTCGGGCCCTTGGCCGGATGTCCGACCATTGTAGCTCTCCCAACCCTACCTTGTCGCTGGCCGGGTCTCCAGGCGCCGGATGTCCGGGACCTTGGCCGGATGTCCGACCACTTTAGCATTCCGTCTTCTTCCGTCGTCTCTTCCACGCTTTCCTCACGGATGGTGTACTCGATCCTTGGTGCTTGTACACCTCCTCGTCATCTGTGAAGCTCCAACAATACCTATGTGTGCACACGGGAGGAGTGTCGAGTAGTATACCATCCCCGAAGGGGACAAGTTGACAAGTGTAAAGGAGAAGATTCGCCTTTGTATGTTTGAAGTAGATGTCGCACGTGTCACTTGGCAAAGGGGCTCTTGCCATGGTGATGTCCATAGGATGCCCCGCATCATCTTCTCCCCCTCGGGAAAGATCCGTCCTCGGATAAAAATCCAAATCATCATGGGAAAGAGATGGCATCGCTGTGTAGAAGTGGACGGTCACCAAACGCTCATCATCATCAAGCTCACGATGTGCACTCACCAATGTTGCACCATCTAGTAATTCCTTCAAAAGGAGCAAACAGGACAAACACTTGGAAGAACAAATGTGGTTAGCGTGAGGGCAAAACCAAACATTCAAGTGGTGAATCACCGCATAAGTGTTGTCATCATGCATAACATATGGTGTGACAAGGGATTGTGTCAAGGCATGTAAGCATACAAATTGAGCACAAGAAATGCAATCATGGAAACAAGTATGCCTAGGTGAGGTAGGGATGCAAATACGTGTGAAAAAATAACAAGCATCTACCTCATGGTCATAGCACATATGCACAAAGCAATCAACAAATGGTCTATGGTAGGCATAGGAATCATTCACAACACCAAGTAATATGAAGTGTCTAAACACCAAGTGCAAGACAATCCAAGCATAATGTGCACATGGTGTAGTGAAGGTAGTGTGGCACTCAACACAATATAAAGATCAATTGGTCATAATTTGTGAGGCATGGCAATAGTTGTCATCAACCGCATAAAATAAGCACATCGATGATGCAACATAAACAAGTATAGTGATCATGCCGTGCAAGCTAGTAGTGCGAAGATGCAACATACTAGAAGAAATCATGGCAATCATGTCATACGAGCAAATAGGGGACATCAATAATGCACATGACATATCACGAGCACGAAGCAAGAGAAAAGTATCATCATAGACATGGGTCAACAAGCAAACATGGCAATAGCAAGTAAATCCTCCACCAAGCTTGCAAATATACATGCGAATATGAGAATCAAGTGACATGTGAGATGCAAGGCATGGGTCACAAATGCATGGTAAAGACAAAATGGGCATAGCATGCAAAGTGAACATGGTAATATGGGCAAAGGATATATAATGGTCAATAACCCATAACCATGTGAGGGCCATGTAGAATAAATGTGTGAAGTATTTGCACAAAGAGTGTGGGTGGAGGGTAAGCACTCCATGGCGGCGCACATCTTCGTTGCTCTCTAGAGATCTTTTCGTCAACTCGTGCGCTTGCGAGGTTGACGATGAATCATGTGTACCTACACAACAAGGAGACACACGAAACAGAGTGTGTGCGTGGTAAATATAAACATCATCCATTAGGACGTGTATGTGCACATGAGAGTTATCACAAGATAAGCAATGCTCAAAGAAATTTGATGCATGGTATAGGAACATGTCATCCATCATGAAAGAATAGTTATTGTGTATAACACGATGGGACACAAATTGAGCATGCAAATATATGGCACATCCAAAAGCATTCATATTCATGGGTTGCGTATTGTGCACATAAATATGGAAGTCATGCAAAGGATGGGATGGAATACAATCTCCTATAGAGTATGAGGAAACTATGGGGATCTGCTCATGTGCAATAGTGGAAGCATAATTCGGAGAATATGTACAACATCCAAAGAAATGCATTTCCAAAGCATGGTGTTCATGGCATGGCATATGAGAAAAATTGCGCAAATGATGGAAAGGGAGCATGGCAATGTCATCACAAGAAAAGCAAATGTCAATAACCATGGGCTTGTCATCTATGCCATATGTGCAAATTGGATTTATTTTAATGGCATATGCATAGTTACTATGAAGATATTGCAAAGATGCAATATGGGTGATCTCATGCATAGCATATGACAAGTCAAGCGGATTGTCAAACATGATGTGACCAATATAGTTCTCACAAGAAATCCTATGCAATATGGCATCACAACTAATAGACTCCACATGAGAATCGTCAAACTCATCATAAATGGGTAATTCATCACATGTGTGAGTCGCATAATCATGAAGCATGAAAATAGGTGGATCATCATCATGCAAGCAATCAATGTCCACTAGTGGGACAAGAACATAACCTTCACCTATGTTACCTTTTGCATTCCACACATGTGGTCTAGGTGAGGTGGCATAGACCAAATGGTGGTCATCTTCATAGTGATGGAACCATGTGGGGGGGGGTGCATCATATTCCACCATGGCCATCGTCTTGTCCAAAGGGAGGACGAAGTTGTCGAGGATCGGCGAGTCATCGTGTATGAGACCTAGCACCAAATGAGAGGACACAATAGAGGTAGATGTTAAGTTGTTAGAAATCGAAATGGCCTCACATGGCCTATCAACTACCTAGATCTCTCTATGTGGTGGTGGCTCACACACTCCCTCGAAGTAGGTGCACTCAAACTCACATATGGTGGAGTCACTCATCTCACTCAAGTGGTGGGGGTTGTGGCTCTCCTCACATGGGAATTGGGGAAACTCATCATATATGGGGCTAGTGGTGAACGCACTCTCACTCTCAATATGGTGGCATAAGTCTCCCAACTCATCTCCAAACGCCGCCGTGGTCGAAGGGAAAATCCCATGCTCAACCATCTTGTCACCGTCACCGTGGATGAAGGCCAAAGATGGCACATCATCACTCTCACCTCCGAAGATGGAAGCATCGTCCTTGCTCGCCACCTTGTCGCTTGCCTCCAAAGCATGTTCCTTGAGTGGCTCCGTAGTCATAGTCATTGCCGCACCGTCTTCAAAAAGAGTCGTGGTAGACTCGGCATAGTCAATGCCACAAAGAGGGATGGCGGTGAAGTTAGACTTGGGAGCATCATGTTGGAGCTCATCGGACTTGGATAGCTTGGTGCTACCATCCTCATGCTCGTCGTCTCGGAGCTTGGTCGTCGTGAAGCGTGTGTGGGGTCGAGTAGGCTTGGCCTTGAGTTTTTGTGCCACCTTGAGAGCACCAATGTAGAGTTCATCGAGAGACTTGTAGTTGTTGTTGAAGGTAGGCTTGGCGATGTCGTTGTTCAATCCCATCATGAAGCCTACAGGGGCCGGATATCCGAGGAGTGAAGCCGGAAATCTGGGACACAGTGTCCAGAATCGCCTGATTTTTGTGCTCCAGGGCCCTGATGTCCGGCCTGACCATTCCAGATCGCGATTTGGGCTCGGTAACTCGATTTGGGGCAGAAATTGGTGATTCTAAAGCTAAAATTGGATGGGGGAAAAGGTGGGATTAGGGCTAGGGAACGCCAAGGGAGGTAGACCCACTTGCCAAACACCAAATCCACGGATCAAATCAACAAAAACTGACAAGAACAACAAATCACAAGAAAAAATTTGGGGCTATTTTTGTGAGGAATTTTCAAAATTGAAAAAAACCCGAACTAAAGCAAGAAAAGTGGGGGGGGGGGGTAGGGCTCCAAATTCGTGGCAACGTGGCTCATGATACCAATATGATATGGGGCAAACCCGAGGGTGGCCCGATATTCATCAATCGGAGGTGGATTCGAGGAAGAACACGAAGAACACGAGGGGAAAACATGGAGAAATCAAAGTGGAAAACACTTTATTGGAGAAGATCCACACCAAGTACTCCTCCAATCACAAGCAATACATGAGGTGCATCAAGATCCAAGAACAACAATGGAAATAAAGGATACATGGGTAGTTCATCCCAAATCTCTAGGAGAGATTGGGCCTTGAATCCACTAGGGATCTTCCCTCGCAAGGGGCCTTGACATCCTCTATGGACCTTCTCCGGTGGAGGTCTTGATCTCCATGGGAGAGGTAGAGGAAGGAGCAAAGCTCAACTAACTATGAGATATCACTTTGCTAACCCTAGAAATGTGGAGAGTGGAGTATTTATAGTCCTAGTCACGAAGGGGGTAAGTGAGAGGGAGATACATGGGCCGTTAGCCCGTCTCTGTGCGCAGGCAGGCGCCGGATGTCCGGGTCTTCATGAGGTACCGGATGTCCATGTTGGGATACCAGATGTTCGGGGCTTGGGCATCGCTCTGCTCGGTTTGGGTGTGGAGGCGCCAGATTTTCGGGGGGTAGCACCAGATGTCCGGCCGGTCATTGGTGCGTCGGATGTCCGGGATATGGCCGGATGTCCGGTCGCTGTAGCTCTCCCAACCCTGCCTTGTTGCTGGTCGGATCTCCAGGCGCCGGATGTCCGGCCGTTGTAGCATCAGTAGCTCTGTCTTCTTTCGTCGTATCTTCCACGCTTCCCTCGCGGATGGTGTAGTCAATCCTTGGTTCTTGTACACCTCCTCGTCATCCGAGAAGCTCCAACAATACCTATGTTTGCACACGGGAGGAGTGTCAAGTAGTATACCTGTTGGGGAACGTCGCATGGGAAACAAAAAATTTCCTACGCACACGCAAACCTATCCATGGTGATGAGCATCTACGAGAGGGAGAGTGGATCTACGTACCCTTGTAGATCGCTAAGCGGGAAGCGTTAAGAAACGTGGTTGGTGTAGTCGAACTTCTTCGCGATCCAAATCGCCGAGCGTCCCGCGATCTCATCACGATCCGTCCCGTGATCCAATCATGATCCGTCCCGCGAACACATCGCGATCCGTCCCGCGATCTCATCATGATCCGTCTCACGATCTTGATCACGATCTGTCCCGCGAACTCATCATGATCTATTCCGCGATCACATCACGAACCGTCTCGCGATCTCGATCACGGTCCTTCTGATCTAGCGCCGAATGGACGACACCTCCGCGTTCAGCACACGTGCAGCTTGATGACGATCTCCGCCGTCTTGATCCAGCAAGAGGAGGTGGATAGGGGAGAGAGTTCACCGGCAGCGTGACGGCGCCCCGGTGATGGTGGTGTAGCCATTCCGGCAGGGCTTCGCCTAAACGCCGCAGAAATCCGATCTAGAGGAGCACCGGTGAAACGGGTAGCACGTGGACGTAAAACTGTATCTAAACATCCCCAATCCACCAGTATATAAAGGAGGGAGGGAGAGGCAGCCCTTGGCGCAAGGCCAAGGGCCTCTAGGATTCGGCCGGCTAGAGGGGGAGGAGTCCTACTCCTCCTCCACTCCTAGTAGGAGTAGGACTCTTCCTTTTTAGCCTTTTTTCCACCTTTTCCTTTAGGACTTTTGCCTCCTGCGCCATGGGCCTTATTGTGGCTGTTCCTCCAGCCCAATAAGGGCTGGTTATCACTCTCCACAGCCAATGGACCCTCTGGGGTCGAAATACCCCTCCCGGAGGTCTCCCGATACACTACCGGCACTCCCGATACACTACCGATGAGCCCGAAACTTTTCCGGCGACCAAACTGGGACTTCCTATATATGAATCTTTACCTCCGGACCATTTCGGAGCTCCTCGTGACGTCCGTGATCTCATCCGGGACTCCGAACAACCTTCGGTCACCACCATACATAACTCTACACTACCGAAACGTCACCAAACCTTAAGTGTGCAGACCCTGCGGGTTCGAGAACTATGTAGACATGACCGAGATGCCTCTACGGTCAATAACCAATGGCGGGACCTGGACGTACACATTGGTTCCTACATATTCTACGAAGATCTTTATCGGTCGAACCTCTATGTCAAGGATTCAGTTAATCCCGTATAACGTTCCCTTTGTTCTTCGGTATGTTACTTGCCTGAGGTTCGATCGTCGGCATCTCCATACCTAGTTCAACCTCGTTACCGGCAAGTCTCTTTACTCGTTCCGTAATACAATATCCCGCAACTAACAATTAGTCACATTGCTTGCAAGGCTTAGTGTGATGTTGCATTACCAAGTGGGCCCCGAGATACCTCTCCGTCACACGGAGTAACAAATCCTAGTCTCGATCCATGCCAACTCAACAGACACCATCGTAGATACCTGTCGAGCACCTTTATAGTCACCCAGTTACGTTGCGAAGTTTGATACACACCAGGCACTCCTCAGATATCCATGAGTTGCATGATCTCATGGTCATAGGAACATATACTTGACATGCAGAAAACAGTAGCAATAAACTGACACAATCATATGCTACGTTTGTAGTTTGGGTCTTGTCCATCACATCATTCTCCTAATGATGTGATCCCGTTATCAAATGACATCTTATGTCCATGGCTAGGAAACCTTAACCATCCTTTGATCAACGAGCTAGTCCATTAGAGGCATACTAGGGACATGGTTTTGTCTATGTATCCACACATGCATTTAAGTCTCCGATCAATACAATTATAGCATGGATAATAAACGATTATCATGAACAAGGAAATATGATAATAACTAATTTATTATTGCCTCTAGGGCATATTTCCAACAATACCATCCTCAAAGGGGACAAGTTGACAAGTGTAAATGAGAATATTCACCTTTGTATGTTTGAAGTAGATGTCGCACGTGTCGCTTGGCAAAGGGGATCTTGCCATGATAATGTCCGTAGGATGCCCCGCATCATAGGGCTAACTAGAGAGCCAAAAAAGGATCTTTCATGTATAATCCTGAATTTAGTGGGAGGAGACCTTCCTGACAATCTTTCGTGTATAATCCTGCATTTCAGCCTTGTTGACAACCTTTGTTTAGTGGGAGGAGACCTTCCTGTCGACTATGATGACTTCGTCAATCTTAAGATATTGTGTTAGCTCAATATGTTGGAGGCCCTTATGGAGGTAGAATGTGTTGCGTTCATAGGGTGAGTGTATGTGCATATACTTTAGCATATGGTTTTGCACTGTGTTAAGTTTGATTACGACCGACTTGAATATATCCAAAGAACTAGAGTTGCACAAAATTATGTGCAAGTAAATATATAGAAATGCACAAACCTTTTTAGAATTTTAAATATATGTAACCAGCAGACATCATTTTGAAATCAACCACTCGCATGCTATTTATTCATAGAGTTCAGGGATCTCATCAGATACACGGCGCAAAATACAGTTTGGGGGCACCTCGGCCCAAAACAACGAAAGTTCCTTGCTAATACCCTCTCTAGCTAATGCATGCATTGTGCAATTTGAGATTGTCTAATCCAGCTGACCTTAAAGCCTTGACTAGTATGCAGGAGGTCCTTTACTTCTTCTATGACCGGGCTATTGGCTACCAAATTCGTGCCTGACTCATTGAGCATGTCCACCACTGATTTGCAGTCCAAATCTACATGTATATACTGCACCTCCAATTTTACTGCTAGCTTTATGGCATGACGGCACGTGAGGAGTTCCGCAGCTTCAGGACTCGAAACCATGGAGAATACGTGGGCATGCCCAAGCACGAACATGGTCCCTGAAGACGACGCCACCGGCAGCTCGCTCGCCGGACTTCGACCACGCTCCATCTACATTCACTTTGGTCCAGCCCTCCTCGGGTGGCTTCCATGTCTCCTTCTGCACAAGCTTTGGCTTTGGTTCCTTCATACGATGTACATTGTCGTCGTTTTCTCATGGGGGTCTCGCGAGACGGCAGATGCCATAGGTAGGCTTATCGAGGTGAGGGCAAGGCTGTCGTGGATGATCCAGGACGGGTATGCGAATAGCACGCAGTGGTTTACCCAGGTTCGGGGCTCTCTGGAGAGATAATACCCCCACTCCTGCATATATGTATAACTGTGGTATATCTGGTACATGGTTGCTCCTGGAGCTGCTTGGGGAGGAGAGCCATGAGGCTTCTTGCCTCGTACATGAGTGTGAGAGTGAGGATGAGAGAATGTGAGGGAAGCTAGCTCCCTGGAGAGAGTGAGAGGGGGTCTTTATATAGGCATGGAGGTGTAGCTTGGTATGTAAGCTAGAGTGGGTAGCTTACATACCAAGCAGCTTGGGATGTAAGCTATCGTGGGTAGCTTACATGCCAAGCCATATGTAGCTTGTGGACTAAGCTATGCCTATCCCCTAGTGCACTTTATAAGTCAGTGTCCAGGGGACAGGTTACACCGTAGATAGTACTACGTGACGCACATACAGTGCACTACTGGTCGCCACTAGTGCACCGCCACGGGATATGGCCGTCTGGTCCGTGCGTGTCCGATGGGACGTCGTAGTTAGCTCCGGGCTGCCGGCTGGCAGGCGCAGCCGGCTCGTCAAAGCAGCCGACCACGGTTGTGAGTCGGAGCAGCTGGCCTGGGCGGGTGGGCATCCCGTCCAACTTGCCGTCTTTGGGGTACCCGAGGGTCATCCCCCCGACAGTAGCCTCCGAGCCTCCGGGCGACTCGCAGAGTTGGGCGGAGGGTTTTCGTAGTCGTCGTTGTTGTTGCAGAAGTTGTCGATGACGGTTGATTGCGGTTTGGGGATGACATGGCTTGCTTCTAGTGGGGGCACGCCAACGCACCCGTTGGGTGTAGCCTCCGAGCCTTCGGGCGACTCGAGGAGTCGGGCGGAGGGTTTTCATAGTCATTGTTGTTGTTTTGCAGAAGTTGTCGATGATGGTCGATTGCGGGTTGGGGACAACGTGGCTTGCTTCCAGCGGGGGCGCGCCAGCGCACCCGTTGGGTGTAGCCTCGGAGCCTCCAGGCGACTCGAGGAGTCGGGCGGAGGGTTTTTGTAGTCTTCGTTGTTGTTGTTGTTGTTGTTGTTGTTGTTGTTGTTGTTGTTGCAGAAGTTGTCGATGACGGTCGATTGCGGGTTGGGGATGACGTGGCTTGCTTCTAGCGGGGGCGCGCCAGCGCACCCGTTGGGTGTAGCCTCCGAGCCTCCAGGCGACTCGAGGAGTCGGGCGGAGGGTCTTCGTAGTCATTGTTGTTGTTGGTGTAGAAGTTGTCGATGACGATCGATTGCGGGTTGGGGACGACGCGGCTTGCCTCCAGCAGGGGCACGCCAGCGCACCCGCTCGGTGTAGCCTCCGAGCGACTCGAGGAGTCGGGCGGAGGGTCTTTGCTATTGATGAAGTAGACGGTGGCGCCAAGGATGTCGGGCGCGGATGCGGAGTCCGCCGGCTGAAGGGAGCGAGGCGATGTCGGGGGCGAACGCGGAGTCCACCGACTGGCGGTTTCCAGCAGGGGCGCTCCAACGCACCCGCTGGGTGTAGCCTCCGAACCTCCGGGCGACTCGAGGAGTCGGACGTAGGGTCTCTGCTGTTGCTGAGGCAAACGATGGTGTCGAAGACGTCGGGCGCAGACGCGGGGTCCGCCGGCTATCGGCGTGGAGCCCTGCCGTGGACGGACGCAGGGTCCGCCGACTGTCGAGCGCGAGGCGCTGCTGGATGCGTACGCGGGGTCCACCGGCCAATGGGCATATAGACATACTGAGGGCGGATGCGGGGTTTGCTGGCTGTCGAGCGCGAGGCGTTGCCGGGCACGGATGCGGGGGTCCGTCGGCTGATGGGCGTGGAGCCCTACGGAAGGCGGACACGGGGTCCGCCGGCTGTCGAGCGCGAGGCACTTGATACATCTCCAACGTATCTACTATTCCAAACTCTTTTGCCATTGTGTTGGACTCTAATTTGCATGATTTGAATGGAACTAACCCGGACTGACAATGTTTTCAGCAGAATTGCCTTGGTGTTATTTTTGTGGAGAAATAAAAGTTCTCGGATCGTCCTGAAAATTTACGGAGAATATTTTTGGAATTAATAAAAAATAGTGGCACAAGAATTGACCAGAGGGGGGCCAACAGCAGGCCACAAGCCTGCTAGCCGCGGCCACCCCCTGGCCGCATGGAGCAGGCTTGTGGGCCCCTCGTGGCTCCTCCGACGTCCTCTCCAGCTCCATATAACCCTATTTGTCGAGGAAAAAATCAGAGAGAAGAGTTCACTGCATTTCACGATATGGAGCCACCGCCATCGCCAGTTCTTCCTCGGGAGACTAGATCTGGAGTCCGTTTTGGGCTCCGGAGAGGGGAAAGCGACGCCTTTGTCATCACCAACCATCCTTCATCACCAATTCCATGATGCTCCCCACCGTCCGTGAGTAATCTCATAGTAGGCTTGCTGGACGGTGATGGTTTGGATGAGATTTATCATGTAATCGAGTTAGTTTTACTAGGGTTTGATCCCTAGTATCCACTATGTTCTGAGATTGATGTTGCTATGACTTTGCTATGCTTAATGCTTGTCACTAGGGCCCGAGTGCCATGATTTCAGATCTGAACCTATTATGTTTTCATGAATATATGTGTGTTCTTGATCCTATCTTGCAAGTTGTAGACACCTATTACGAGTTATGATCCGCATCCCCCAGGGTGACAATAACTAGGATTCTTTGTGATGATTATCGTAGTGTGAGGAGTTCATGTATTCACTAAGTGCTAATGCTTTGGTCCGGTTCTCTATTAAAACGAGGCCTTAATATCCCTTAGTTTCCAATAGGACCCCGCTGCCACGGGAGGGTAGGACAAAAGATGTCATGCAAGTTCTTTTCCATAAGCATGTATGACTATATATGGAATACATGCCTACATTACATTGATGAATTGGAGCTAGTTCTGTGTCACCCTATGTTATAACTATTGCATGATGAATGCCATCCAACATAATTATCCATCACTGATCCATTGGCTACGAGCTTTTCATATATTGATCTTCGCTTAGTTACTTTTCCGCTGCTACTGTTACAAACACTACAAACTGGTACTATCACTTTGCCACCGTTACTATTACTACCATATTACTTTGCTACAGAACACTTCGCTGCAGATATTAAGTCTTTCAGGTGTGGTTAAATTGACAACTCAGCTGCTAATACTCGAGAATATTCTTTGACTCCCCTTGTGTCGAATCAATAAATTTGGGTTGAATACTCTACCCTCAAAAACTGTTGCGATCCCCTATACTTGTGGGTTATCAAGACCTTTTTCTCGCGATGTTGCTGGGGAGCATAGCTTTATTCTCTGAGTCACTTGGGATATATATTTGTTCATCACTATGAAGAATCTGAAAGATCCAAAAACCAAGATCTATCCCTCTACTATGAGGGGAGGTAAGGAACTACCATCTAGCTCTGCACTTGATTCACCTTATGTTATGAGTAAGTTTGCAACACCACCACCTGCTAGTAATTCTGATATGTCACAAGTAATTGATGATGCTACTTCTACTATGCATGATGCTTATGATAATACTTTGTTTGATGATAATGTGCCACTAGGTGAATTTCTTGAGGAACAAATTGCTAGAGCTAATGCTGAAACTAATAATATTTCTGAATCTGATGAAATTATTGAAACTTAACACTATGATTCACCTACTAGACCTAGCTGTCCTAGATATGAATTGCCTGATATACTTGAGGGTTATGTTATGGAAGGAGAGGTAGCTAGGGACTTTCTTGCTTGTAAGGATAGAGATGATCTTAAGAAATTGCTTCGCAAGTGGAAGGAAAAATCTCTGAATGCTAGAATGCAATATGATCCTAAGTTTGCTACTTCTCCCATCTTTGTTACTGATAAGGAATATGAATTCTCTGTCGATCTTGAGTTAATTACTTTGCTTGAAGATCCTTTCCATGGTTATGAATCTGAAATCATTGTGGCACATCTTACCAAATTGAATGATATAGCCACCCTATTTACTCATGAGGAATTTTTTTGCTATTACTATATTCTTAAGTTGTTTCCTTTCTCATTAAAGGGTGATACTAAGAAATGGTTTAATTCTCTTGCTCCTGGTTGTGTGCGTAGTCCCCAAGACATGGTTTATTACTTCTTCCAAAAATATTTTCCTGCCCATAAGAAACAAGCTGCCTTAAAGGAAATATTTAACTTTGTGCAAATTGAAGAAGAGAGTCTCCCACAAGCTTGGGGGAGGCTTCTCCAATTACTTAATGCTTTGCCTGATCATCCTCTCAAGAAAAATGAAATACTTGATATCTTTTATAATGGACTAACCGATGCTTCTAGGGACTACCTAGATAGTTGTGCTGGTTGTGTTTTCAGGGAACGAACTGTTGAACAAGCTGAATTACTATTGAATAATATATTGAGCAATGATAATGATTGGACTATTCCTGAACCACCTCCAAAGCCAACTTCAAAGAAAAGAGGTATTATATTCCTCAGTCGTGAAGATATGCAAGAGGCAAAGAAATCTATGAAAGAAAAGGATATAAAAGCTAAAGATGTTAAGAATCTACCACCTATTGAAGAGATACATGGTCTTGATAACCCGACACAGGTAGTAGAGGTAAATTCTCTCAGAAGATTTGATGAAAGACATATCCCTTATAATAAGCCTGCTAGCCAATGCTTGGATGAATTCGGTAATTTTATTGTGAAGCAAGAAAATTTCAATGCCTATGTTAGTAGACAATTGAAACATAATGTTTATATGCTTGATCACTTGGGTGATTATTTGAGTAGAACTGTCAATGATCTTAAGCTTATTAGTAAACATGCTTCCATGGTAACCACTCAAGTAGAACAAGTACTTAAGGCTCAAAATGATTTGCTTAATGAGATGAATAGTAAAGACAATGATCATTCTGTTAAAGTTGTGACTAGAGATGGTAGAATGACTCAGGAACCTTTGTATCCTGAGGGCCATCCTAGGAGAATTGAACAAGATTCTCAGAGAGTTAATACTGATGCACCTATTCCTTCCAATAAGAGTAGGAAAAGGAATGATGATAGTACTTTGCAAGCTGCTAGTGAACCTGTTATAGATACATCTGAGAATCCAAATGATATTTCTATTTCTGATGCTAAGACACAATCTGGTGATGAACATGAGCCTAGTGATAACATTAATAATGATGTTCATGTTGATGCTCAACCTAGTAATGATAATGATGTGGAGATTGAACCTGCTGATGATCTTGATAACCCACAACCTAGGAATAAAAGATATGATAAGAGAGACTTCATTGCTAGGAAACATGGTAGAGAAAGAGAACCATGGGTTCAGAAACCCATGCCCTTTCCTCCTAAACCATCCAAGAAAAAAGATGATGAGGACTTTGAGCGCTTTGCTGAAATGATTAGGCATGTCTTTTTACGTATGCGCTTGACTGATATTTTGAAAGTGTCTCCTTATGCTAAGTATATGAAAGATATTATGACAAATAAAAGAAAGATACCAGAATCTGAAATTTCCACCATGCTTGCTAATTATACTTTTAAAGGTGGAATACCTAAGAAACTAGGAGATCCAGGAGTACCTACTATACCATGCTCTATTAAAGGAAATTATGTTAAAATTGCTTTATGTGATCTTGGAGCTGGTGTTAGTGTTATGAATTTCTCTTTATACCGTAGACTTGATTTGAATAAGTTGACACCTACTGAAATCTCTTTGCAAACGGCTGATAAATCAACTGCTCTACCTATCGGTATTTGTGAGGATGTACCTATCGTAGTTGCAAATGCTACTATCTTGACGGACTTTGTTATTCTTGATATTCCCGAGGACGATAGTATGTCGATCATCCTTGGTAGACCCTTCTTGAATATTGCAGGGGATTTTATTGATTGCAATAAGGGCAATGTCACTTCTCATATCAATGGTAATGAGCATATGGTACACTTCCCGAAGAAACAACCTCAAGTTCATAGTATCAACTCTATTGAAAAAATTCCAACAATTATTATTGGAGACTTTGAGTTCCCTCTTCCTACTGTCAAGAAGAAATATGATATACTTATTTTTGGGGAAATGCATTTCCCCATTGTGGTAACTTAGTGTTATTCGAAGATTCTTCGGTTTCATGTCATTCAAAAGAAGTTCGTTAATAAGACTTGATCAACCTTATTGATGGATTCCTTTTGAGGAGCATGAGATGGATGAATTTAGAACGCACACCTTCCTACACCTAACTTTTACTTTCTGTTACCTAGATGAAATTAAGTAAAAATGCTACTTATTTTTCTGTTTTCTGAGTTTTCCGTGCAATAGAAAAATGACGTGAAAATAAAAGTTCCCAGAATCCCCTAAAAATTTAGTATGATTTTTTCTGGAATATTTAATAATTTTTGGCACTGAGAATGCATCAGGGGGCTGCACCAGTGGGCCACAAGCCTGTAGGGTGCGACCACCCCTGGCCACGCCTAGCAAGCTTGTGGGTCCCACATGGCCCCCCTTCACTTATTCCAGCACCCATCCACTTCATCTTCCTCTAGAAAAAATCCCACCATTGCTCAAACCCATGTTCTAGCTCATCTTGCTGCCATTTTCGATCTCCTTGCTCACAGCTCCATTTGCAAAACTGTTTTAGGGGATTGCTCACCGGTATGTGACTCCTCCAATGGTCCAATTAGTTTTTGTTCTAGTTCCTTATGTATTGCAAATTTTTACTGCTATGGTGACCTTGTTCTTGAGCTAGCATGTCAAACTTTTATGGTCCCAAGTAGTTTTGATGTATGATATGGTCTCTAGGCACTTGAGGGAGTAGTTGCTATGAGTTTTGTCGAGTTTTGTGCACCCTTATTTTCACTCACTAAAAATTTCAGAATTTTTCAGAAATGTTGAGAAGGTTACTAAGAGGTTCTTCAAGCCGGGGTTCTAAGGAAGATGAAAATGAAATGAAGGAGAAACCCAGATACAATCTTCCTCGCGTCACAGAAATCCGACCATGTGAATGGACATGCGACACATTCTTGAGGCCGATCGGAATTTATGAATATTTCTATTATTTGGCTGAGAATGCAGGCATCACCGACTTCCTCAACGATAAGTGTGACCAGTACCTCTTGCTCACTAATACCTTTGTGCAAAATTTTCACTTTCATCCTAGGGAAGACCCTCCTACAGTAGAATTTCATTTATATGATGTGCCTAAGAAAATGAATCTTTATGATTTTTGCAAAGTTTGCAAGATACCCTATGAGGGCAGCATCAGGGAACCACGTCCTTGAGACATGGAAGATTTTATTGCCTCAGTCCCTATAGGTGAAGAGAGAGGCATGTCAAAGGCAAGAGCAGCTAGTTTACATTTTCCGGTGCTATGCTATTATTCATTATTTGTAGGAAGATGTTTAGTTAGTCGCTGGGAGAGTGGTAGCCTTAGTGCTCCTGACCTTGCTATTTTGCGCCATGCTTTACTTGCTGATAGAACTTTTAGTCTGGGCGCTATGGTGGCCCAACGGTTGAACACCAACCGTTCGGAGGGGCCCATATTCGGAGGTATCTATGCATCTCATTTAGCTAAACATTTTTAGATACCCATTAGGCTTCACGAGAAAGATGAAAAGTTGATACCCGCGAAGTTTTTAGATTATGACCGTATGGTAGCCCATGATTTTATTAAGAAGAATGATGATAGGAGGCTGCTTTACAACTTAGTATTTAGTCAGGGTACTTGTGAGATTATTACTCTGCGTGCTTCTTCTCTGTTCGACATTCATTCAAGCAGGTACACAGTTATGCCCGATGACATCTACCAATATTGGGGTTTGGAGCAACCCCAGCACCTGAGCCAGCACCGGCTCTGGATCCGTATGAGACCCCAGTTTTTTAGTGGGAGCCACAAGAGATCGCTAATCAGTGGAACCCTCAGTGTCCTCCGGAGTACCCCAGAGAAGGTTATTTCTAGCCATGGTCCTAGACCAACTTAGGCCAAAAGCCTAAGCTTGGGGGAGTACATATTTCTCACCGGCATTACATTCATGTTCACACACTTATTTCAGTTGTCGGTGTTCATACTTTTTCATTGTACTATCCATGGTAGTCTATATTCTTGTTTTGCTTTCTTATTGTGTGTTTAATAAATTTTGAGGAAAATAGAAAAAAAATTAGTTCTAGCTTTATTTCCTAGTTGCTTAGTTGTACCATTAAAAAGAAAACCCAAAAAGATTTCTCGTTCTTCTTTTTGCTTGTTGGAAGCTTTCCCGTGTAAATAACTTTCCTTTCTTTTCTTTGGGTCATAAGGAGAAGACCACGATGACGTGTTGAGTGGCTCTCATATGCACTATTGTTTATCTTACAAAGAGCCCATATTGCCTTGTCTTCTCCTTTTGTTTATTGTTTGTAGGTTCCAGCTTAGTCCAATGCACGCACACCCTTATTATTATTCACATCGTTCGGTCGTGCAAGTGAAAGGCAATAATGACGATATTTGATGAAAAGATTGAGATGGAGAAAAGCTGGTATGAACTCGACCTATCTTGCTTTTGTAAATATGATTAGCTCATCGTTCCGAATTCAGTACATTTTGGGTTGACCATATTTGCAATAACAATTAGAGAATATAGTTATTCATGCCATGCTTAATTAGCTAAGAGTGGATAATGGTTTGTTTTGAGTGCCAACATGCGCATTAAAATGGTTGTGATGTAGTATGATAGAATGGTATCCTTCTCTGGACGATTCAAGTGGCTTGACTTGGCACATGTTCACGCATGTAGTTGAAACAAATCAACATAGCCTTCACGATATTTATATTCACAATGAATTATATCCTACTCATGCTTGCATTCAATGTTGGTTAATCTCAAGGCATGTTGATGACTGTGTCGCTCTCTAGTTGGTCGCTCCCCAGTCTTTTGCTAGCCTTCACTTGTACTAAGCGGGAATACTGCTTGTGCATCCATCTCAATAAACCCAAGTTGTTCCATATGAGTCCACCATATCTACCTATATGTGGTATTTACCTGCCATTCCAAGTAAATTTGCATGTGCTAAACTTTAAACCTTCAAATAAACCTTCTGTTTTGTATGCCCAAATCGCTCATGTGGCAACTGGGGGCTGTCAGTATCTTCCATGCTAGGTGGGTTATTCTCACGATATGTGTTGATTCACTATCATTCACGAGAAAGTGGCTGGTAATCGGGATGCCCAGTTCCATGCTCGATATAAAAAGAAAAATATAATTAAACAAAACTCCCCCAGGAATGTGTTTGTATGGATGATACCCGTGAATTCGGCCCGCCGTGGAGTGTGATTGATTGGTGAGGGGGGGGGTAAAAACTTTACCATTCTGTTTGGGAACCGCCTATAATGTATTTAGCATGGAAGATATTGAAAACCTCTTGGTCGTTATGTGAGCAACGAAAGCATACCGCTCCAAAATCATTACCTATCTCTATTTGAAAAGCTTGAGCTTTGGCACCTCTGCAAATCAATGCTTCCCTCTGCGAAGGGCATATCTATTTACTTTATTGTTGAGTCATCATCCTCTTATAAAAGGCACCAGTTAGAGAGCACCATTGTCATTTGTATGCCTTGCTATTAATTGATTTTGAGTGTGAGCATGCTCGGATCTCTCTCACCGCGAATTACAATGTTTAGTCAGTCCTTGTTCTCCAGAGGCGCTTTGCATTTATGTTTTGCGATCTCAGAAAGGGCTAGCGGGATACCATTATGTCATATTGTATCATGATTGTTTTGATAAATTGTTGTCATTCGAGACTTGTTATTATTGCTCGCTAGTTGGTTATGCCATTGAGATGGGTAAATGTGAGACCTAAATGCTATTGTGAATGTGGTTAGTGTATAATCTTTGCTGAAAATCTGAACATAAGTTAGACATATTTACAACAACAAGATCAAACAGAGTTTGTAAAAGATTTTCTTTATCACTTTCAGTTTATCAACTGAATTGCTTGAGGACAAGCAAATGTTTAAGCTTGGGGGAGTTGATATGTCTCCAACATATCTACTTTTCCAAACTCTTTTGCCCTTGTTTTGGACTCTAATTTGCATGATTTGAATGGAACTAACCTGGACTGACACTGTTTTCAGCAGAATTGCCTTGGTGTTATTTTTGTGTGGAAATAAAAGTTCTCGGATCATCCTAAAAATTTACGGAGAATATTTTTGGAATTAATAAAAAATCATGGCAGAAGAATAGACTAGAGGGGGCCACCAGTAGGCCGCAAGCTTGCTAACCGCGGCCACCCACCCTGGCCACATGGAGCAGGCTTGTGGGCCCCTCGTGGCTCCTCTGACCTCCTCTCCGGCTCCATATAACCCTATTTGTCAAGGAAAAAATCAGAGAGAAGAGTTCATCGCATTTCACGATACAGAGCCGCCGCCATCGCCAGTTCTTCCTCGGGAGACCAGATCTGGAGTCCGTTTTGGGCTCCAGAGAGGGGAAATCGACGCCTTCGTCATCACCAACCATCTTTCATCACCAATTCCATGATGCTCCCCACTGTTCGTGAGAAATCTCATCGTAGGCTTGCTGGACGGTGATGGGTTGGATGAGATTATCATGTAATCGAGTTAGTTTTGTTAGGGTTTGATCCCTAGTATCCACTATGTTCTGAGATTGATGTTGCTATGACTTTGCTATGCTTAATGCTTGTCACTAGGGCCCGAGTGCCATGATTTCAGATCTGAACCTATTATGTTTTCATGAATATATGTGTGTTCTTGATCCTATCTTGCAAGTTGTAGACATCTATTACGAGTTATGATCCGCATCCCCCAGGGTGACAATAACTGGGATTCTTTCCGATGATTACCGTAGTTTGAGGAGTTCATGTATTCACTGAGTGCTAATGCTTTGGCTCGGTTCTCTATTAAAACGAGGCCTTAATATCCCTTAGTTTCCAATAGGACCCCGCTGCCACGGGAGGGTAGGACAACAGATGTCATGCAACTTGTTTTCCATAAGCACGTATGACTATATATGGAATACATGCCTACATTACATTGATGAATTGGAGCTAGTTCTGTGTCACCCTAACTATTGCATGATGAATGCCATCCGACATAATTATCCATCACTAATCCATTGCCTACGAGCTTTTCATATATTGATCTTCGCTCAGTTACTTTTCCGCTGCTACTGTTACAAACACTACAAACTGGTACTATCACTTTGCCACCGTTACTATTACTACCATATTACGTTGCTACTGAACACTTTTCTACAGATATTGAGTCTTTCAGGTGTGGTTGAATTGACAACTCCATTGCTAATACTCGAGAATATTCTTTGGCTCCCCTTGCGTCGAATCAATAAATTTGGGTTGAATACTCTACCCTCGAAAACTGTTGCGACCCCCTATACTTGTGGGTTATCAAGAGCGCTGCCGGGTGCGGACGGAGGGTCCCCAACTCATGGGCGCGGAGCCCTACCGAAGGCGGACGCGGGGTCCGCCAACTCTCGAGCGCGCGGCAGTGCCGGGCGCGGACGCAGGGTCCGCCGGCTAATGGGCGCGAAGCCCTGCCAAAGGCAGACGCGAGGTCCGTCGACCGTCGAGCGCGAGGTGCTGCCAGGCGCGGACGGAGGGTTCGGCGGCTGATGGGCGTGGAGCCCTTACAAAGGCGGACGCGGGGTCCGCCGGCTGAAGAGCGCACAACGCAGCCGGGCGCGGACGCAGGGTCAGGCGGTTGACGGGCGCGGAGCCCTGTCGGGAGTAGCCTCCGGGTGAGAAGGTTCCTCATGGAAACAACCGTGCAGAAGACAAGGTTAACTTGGCGTATATACATCAAATATTTGATTTTGATAGTGCATGTTTGTGTAAAGGGTGCCGACTCGGTTTCGTCCGAGCTCCGTTAGGTCTTTTTCATGTTCTCTCTGCTCTTTGGCTTTTGCTCTTGCTAGCCAGACAACCGGGAGACGGTCTGTAGCTGAGACGAAGAGTGGGTCATGGAATAGAGCGTACAGTACTTGGACTCTAGGAACAGGCTCGACCGAGCAGATACTCATAAAAGAAACAACCGGGTTGCCCAAGCCATTTTCTCCCTGGACGCTTTTCACATACGGTGACCTCCAGCTTTTGCTCTCGCTAGCCGGACAGCTGCAGTGCGGTCTGTAGCCGAGAAAAAGAGTGGGCCTTCGTGTTGGAAATATGCCCTAGAGGCAATAATAAAATGGTTATTATTGTATTTCCTTTTTCATGATAATTGTCTATTGTTCATGCAATAATTGTATTAACCGGAAACCGTAAAGCATGTGTGAATACATAGACCACAACATGTCCCTAGTGAGCCTCTAGTTGGCTAGCTCGTTGATCAATAGATGGTCACGGTTTCATGACCATGGACATTGGATGTCATTGATAACGGGATCACATCATTAGGAGAATGATGTGATGGACAATACCAAATCCTAAGCATAGCACAAGATCGTGTAGTTCGTTTGCTAAAGCTTTTCTAATGTCAAGTATCGTTTCCTTAGACCATGAGATTGTGAAACTCCCGGATACCGTAGGAATACATTGGGTGTGCCAAACATCACAACATAACTGGGTGGCTATAAAGGTACACTATGGGTATCTCCGAAAGTGTCTGTTGGGTTGGCACGAATCGAGACTGGGATTTGTCACTCCGTGTGACGGAGAGGTATCTCTGGGCCCACTCGGTAAGACATCATCATAATGAGATCAATGTGACTAAGGAGTTAGCCACGGGATGATGTGTTACGGAACGAGTAAAGAGACTTGCCGGTAACGATATTGAACAAGGTATAGGGATACCGACGATCGAATCTCGGGCAAGTATCATACCGGTAGACAAAGGGAATTGTATACGGGATTGATTGAATCCCCGACATCGTGGTTCATCCGATGAGATCATCGTGGAGCATGTGGGAGCCAACATGGGTATCCATATCCTGCTGTTGGTTATTGACTCGAGAGGTGTCTCGGTCATGTCTACGTGCCTCCCGAACCCGTAGGGTCTACACACTTAAGGTTCAATGACGCTAGGGTTATAGGGAAATAGTGTACATGGTTAACGAAGGTTGTTCGGAGTCCCGGATGAGATCCCGGACGTCACGAGGAGTTCCGGAATGGTCCGGAGGTAAAGATTCATATATAGGAAGTGAGGTTTTGGTCACCGAAAGTGTTTCGGGCATCACCGGTAACGTACCGGGACCACCGGAAGGGTTCTGGGGGTCCACCATGTGGGGCCACTGGCACTAGAGGGCTGCATGGGCCGTAGGTGGGAGGGAACCAGCCCCTAGGTGGGCTGGTGCGCCCCCCACAAGGGCCCAAGGTGTATCACTTGGTGGGAGGGGGCAAACCCTAGGGGCAGATGGGCCCTAGGCCCACCTAGGGCGCCGCCGCTCCCTCTACCTCTCTGGCCGCCGCACGAGATGCCATCCAGGGCTGCCGCCAGCCCCTAGGGTGGGAATCCTAGGGTCTGTGCCCTCCCTCCTCCTCCTCCTCCTATATATAGTGGGGTTTTGGGGGCTGCCACACACACGGGTTCCTCTCCCTCTCGGCGCAGCCCTACCCTTCCTCCTCCTCGTCCTTCGTAGCGCTTGGCAAAGCCCTGCCGGAGTACCATGCAGCTCCACCGTCATCATGCCGTCGTGCTGCTGGAGCTCTCCCTCAACCTCTCCTTCCTCCTTGCTGGATCAAGGCGTAGGAGACGTCATCGGACTGCACATGTGTTAAACGCGGAGGCGCCATTCTTCGGCGCTTAGATCGGAATCCACCGCGATCTGAATCGCTATGAGTACGACTCCACCAACCACGTTCTAGTAATGCTTCCGCTTTGAGATCTTCAGAGGTATGAAGATGCACTCCCCCTTTGCTCGTTGCTGGTTTCTCCATAGATAGATCTTGGTGACACGTAGGATTTTTTTTTGATTTACTAGTACGGCTCCCAACAGTGGCATCATGAGCTAGGTCTATGCGTAGAATCTATGCACGAGTAGAACACAAGGTGTTGTGGGCGTCGATTTTGTCAATTGTGTTGTTGTTACTAGTATTATCTTGATTCGGCGGTATTGTGGGATGAAGCGGCCCAGACCAACTTTACACGTACGCTTACGTGAGACCGGTTCCACCGCCTGACATGCACTTGTTGCATAAGGTGGCTAGCGGGTGTCTGTTTCTCCCACTCTAGTCGGATCGGATTCGATGAAAAGGGTCCTTATGAAGGGTAAATAGAAATTGGCATATCACGTTGTGGTTTTTGCATAGGTAAGAAACGTTCTTGCTAGAAACCTATAGCAGCCACGTAAAACTTGCAACAACAAATTAGAGGACGTCTAACTTGTTTTGCAGCATATGCCTTGTGATGTGATATGGCCAAAGAATGTGATGTGATATATGTGATGTATGAGATTGATCATGTTCTTGTAATAGGATTCACGACTTGCACGTCGATGAGTATGACAACCGGCAGGATCCATATGAGTTGTCTTAATTTATTGTATGACCTACGTGTCAATCATAAACGCCATGTAATTACTTTACTTTATTGCTAATCGTTAGCCATAGTAGTAGAAGTAATAGTTCGTGAGACAACTTCATGAAGACACAATGATGGAGATCATGATGATGGAGATCATGGTGTCGTGCTGGTGACAGTGATGATCATGGTGCCCCGAAGATGGAGATCAAAGGAGCAAGATGATAATGGCCATATCATGTCACTGTATTGATTGCATGTGATGTTTATCATGTTTACATCTTATTTGCTTAGAATGACGATAGCTAAATAAGATGATCTCTCACTAAAATTTCAAGAAATGTGTTCACCCTAACTATGCACTGTTGCTAAGGATCGTTGTTCCGAAGCACCACGTGATGATCGGGTGTGATAGGTTCTAACGTTCGCATACAGCGGGTGTAAGCCAGATTTGCACACGCGATACACTTAGTTCCAGATTTACACACGCGATACACTTAGGTCCATGGCGATACACAGCGATCCGAAAGGTCGAACATGAGTCGTATATAAGATACGATCAACATGGAGATGTTCACCATGGATGACTAGTCCGTCTCATGTGATGGTCGGACACGGGCTAGTTGACGTGGATCATGTGTCACTTGGATGACTAGAGAGATGTCTATCTAAGTGGGAGTTCATCAAATAATTTGATTATGTGAACTTAATTATCATGAACTTAGTCTAAAATTGTCTTTACAATCTATATTGTAGATCCAATGGCCAATGCTAATGTTGCCTTCAACTTCAACGCGTTCCTAGAGAAAACCAAGCTAAAAGATGATGGAAGCAACTATGCGGACTAGGTCCGTGGCTTGAGGATCATCCTCATAGCTTCCAAAAGATTATATGTCCTTGATGCACCGCTAGGTGACGCACCCATTTTCCCAGCGGCTCAGGACGTTATGATGATTACTCCCTGGTTCAGTGCGGCATGCTTTACAGTTTAGAACCAGGGCTCCAAAAGCGTTTTGAGCAACACAGAGCATATGAGATGTTCCAAGAGCTGAAATTGGTTTTCCAAGCTCATGCACAGGTCGAGAGATATGATGTCTCCGACAAGTTCTTCAGTTGTAAGATGGAGGAAAATAGTTCTGTTAGTGAGCACTTACTCAAAATGTTTTGGTTGCACAACCGCTTGTCTCAGCTGGGAGTTAATCTTCCGGATGACTCGGTTATTGACAGAATCCTCCAGTCACTCCCACCTAGCTACAAGAGCTTTGTGATGAACTACAACATGCAGGGTATGGAGAAGTCCATTCCTGAGTTGTACTCGATGCTAAAATCAGCGGAGGTCGAGATAAAAAAGGAGCATCAAGTGTTGATGGTGAATAAGACCACTAGTTTCAAGAAAGGCAAGGGTAAGAAGAACTTCAAGAAGGACGGCAAAGCAGTTGCCATGGCTGGTAATCAAGTTGCCGGGAAGAAGAACAAGAATGGACCCAAGCCTGAGACTGAGTGCTTTTCTTGCAAGGGTACCGGTCACTGGAAGCAGAACTGCCCCAAGTACTTAGCGGATAAGAAGGCCGCCAACATTAAAGGTATATGTGATATACTTGTTATTGATGTGTACCTTACCAGCGCTCGTAGTAGCTCCTAGGTATTTGATACCGGTGCAGTTGATCACATTTGTAACTTCAAGCAGGAGCTTCGGAATAAGTGGAGACTGGCAAAGGACGAGGTGACGATGCGCGTTGGGAATGGTTCCAAGGTCGATGTGATCGCCGTTGGCACGCTACCACTACACCTACCTTCGGGATTAGTTTTAAACCTCAATAATTGTTATTTAGTACCAGCTTTGAGCATGAACATTGTATCTGGATCTCGCTTGATGCGAGATGGCTACTCATTTAAATCTGAGAATAATGGTTGTTCTATTTATATGAGAGAAATGTTTTATGGTCATGCCCCACTAGTCAATGGTTTATTTTTGATGAATCTCGAACTTGATGTTACACATGTTCATAGTGTGAGTACCAAAAAGTGTAAGGTTGATAATGATAGTCCCACTTACATGTGGCACTGCCGCCTTGGTCATATTGGTGTAAAACGCATGAAGAAACTCCATGCTGATGGACTTTTGGAGTCTCTTGATTTCGAATCATTTGACACATGCAAACCATGCCTCATGGGCAAGATGACCAAGACTCCGTTCTCCGAAACAATGGAGCGAGCAACTGATTTGTTGGAGATAATACATACCGATGTATGCGGTCCAATGAGTGTTGAGGCTCGCGGTGGCTACCGTTATGTTCTCACCCTCACTGATGACTTAAGCAAATATAGTTATGTTTACTTAATGAAACACAAGTCTGAAACCTTTGAAAAGTTCAAGGAATTTCAGAGTTAGGTAGAGAATCAACGTGACAGGAAAATAAAGTGCCTACGATCTGATCGTGGCGGAGAATATTTGAGTCACGAGTTTGGCACGCACCTAAGGAAATGTGGAATTGTTTCACAACTCATGCCGCCTGGAACACCTCAGCGAAATGGTATGTCTGAACATCGTAATCGCACTCTATTGGATATGGTGCGACTATGATGCCTCTTACCGTCTTACCGCTATCATTTTGGGGATATGCGTTAGAGAATGCCGCATTCACTTTAAATAGGGCACCGTCTAAGTCCGTTGAGACGACACCATATGAATTATGGTTTGGAAATAAACCTAAGCTGTCGTTTCTGAAAGTTTGGGGATGCGATGCTTATGTGAAGAAACTTCAACCTGAGAAGCTCGAACCCAAAGTGGATAAGTGCGTCTTCATAGGATACCCCAAAGAAACTATTGGGTATACCTTCTATCTCAGATCCGAAGGCAAAGTATTTGTTGCCAAAAATGGATCCTTTCTAGAGAAAGAGTTTCTCTCGAAAGAAGTAAGTGAGAGGAAAATAGGATGAGGTAATTGTACCTCCACTTGAACCGGAGAGTAGTGTAGCACATGAAGTTGTTTCTGTGGAGCCTGCACCGACTGGAGAGGAAGTTAATGATGATGATCACGAAACTTCAGATCAAGTTGCTATTCGAAGGTCCACCAGGACACGTTCCACACCAGAGTGGTACGACAACCCTGTCCTAGAGATCATGTTGTTGGACAACGGTGACCTTCAAACAATGAAGAAGCGATGGCGGGCCCAGATTCCAACAAATGGCTTGAAGCCATGAAATCCGAGATAGGATCCATGTATGAGAACAAAGTATGGACTTTGGTGGACTTGCCTGGTGATAAGCGAGCCATAGAAAATAAATGGATCTTTAAGAAGAAGACTGACGCAGATGGTAATGTGACCGTCTGTAAGGCTCGGCTTGTCTCTATGGGTCATCGACAAGTTCAAGGAGTTGACTACGATGAGACTTTCTCACCCGTAGGGATGCTGAAGTCCGTCCCAATCATGTTAGCAATTGCCGCATTTTATGATTATGAGATCTGGCAAATGGATGTCAAAACGGCATTCCTTAATGGCTTCCTTAAGGAAGAACTGTATATGATGCAACCGGAAGGTTTTGTCGATCCTAAAGATGCTAACAAGGTATGCAAGCTCTAGCGGTCCATCTATGGGCTGGTGCAAGCATCTCGGAGTTGGAACATTCGCTTTAATGAGGTGATTAAAGCGTTTGGGTTTATACAGGTTTATGGAAAACCCTGTATTTACAAGAAAGTGAGTGGGAGCTCTGTAGCATTTCTCATATTATATGTGGTGACATATTGTTGATGGGAAATGATATAGAACTTTTGGAAAGCATAAAGGCCTACTTGAATAAGTGTTTTTCAATGAAGGACCTTGGAGAAGCTGCTTACATATTTGGCATCAGGATCTATAGAGATAGATCAAGATGCCTCATAGGTCTTTGACAAAGCACATACCTTGACAAGATATTGAAGAAGTTCAATATGGATCAGTCCAAGAAGGGGTTCTTGCCTGTGTTACAGGGTGTGAGATTGAGTACGACTCAATGCCCGACCACGACAAATGATAGAGAAGAGATGAGTGTCATCCCCTATGCTTCAGCCATAGGCTCTATTATGTATGCCATGTTGTGTACCAGACCTGATGTGAACCTTGCCATAAGTTTGGTAGGGAGGTACCAAAGTGATCCCGGAGCGGAACACTGGACAACGGTCAAGAATATCCTGAAGTACCTGAAAAGGACCAAGGACATGCTTCTCATATATGGGGGTGCCGAAGAGCTCGTCGTAAAGGGTTACATCGATGCTAGCTTCAACACAGATCCGGGTGACTCCAAGTCACAAAACCGGATACATGTATATTTTTAATGGAGGGGCACTCAGCTGGTGCAGCAGCAAGCAAAGCATCGTGGCGGCATCTACATGTGAAGCGGAGTACGTAGATGCTTCGGAAGCAGCAAAGGAAGGAGTCTGGATGAAGGAGTTCATCATCGACCTAGGAGTGATTCCCAATGTGTCGGGCCCGATGACTCTATTCTGTGACAACACTGGAGCTATTGCCCTTGCCAAGGAGCCCATGTTTCACAAGAAGACAAGACACATCAAACGCCACTTCAACTCCATTCGTGATTACATTCAGGAAGGAGATATAGATATTTGTAAAGTACATACGGATCTAAATGTCGCAGATCCGTTGACTAAACCTCTCTCACGAGCGAAACATGATCAACACCAGAACTCTATGGGTGTTCGATACATCACAATGTAACTAGATTATTGACTCTAGTGCAAGTGGGAGACTGTTGGAAATATGCCCTAGAGGCGATAATAAAATGGTTATTATTGTATTTCCTTGTTCATGATAATTGTCTATTGTTCATGCTATAATTGTATTAACCGGATACCGTAATGCATGTGTGAATAGATAGACCACAACATGTCCCTAGTGAGCCTCTAGTTGGCTAGCTCGTTGATCAATAGATGGTCACGGTTTCATGACCATGGACATTGGAGGTCATTAATAATGGGATCACATCATTAGGAGAATGATGTGATGGACAAGACCCAATCCTAAGCATAGCACAAGATCGTGTAGTTCGTCTGCTAAAGCTTTTCTAATGGAGCGGGAGGCCGAAGGGCGGAGCCGAGCAGCAGCCGGCGGCCGTGGCGCGGGAGGCTCGGTGCTGGGGCGAGGCGGGACACCGGCGCGTTGGAGGCCGAGCCGGCCATGGCCGGATGGACCCGGCCGCGGGAGCGCGGGGTGGAGCACGGCGGCCCGTGGTGGTGAGGCCCGGCGCCGGGGCGAGGCGGGACGCCGACGCGCTGGAGGCCGAGCCGGCCATGGCTGGAGGGAGCCGGCCACGAGAGCGCGGGGTGGAGTGCGGCGGCCCGTGGTGGTGAGGCCTGGCGCTAGGGCGAGGCGGGACGCCGGTGCGCTGGAGGCCGAGCCGGCCCTGGTTGGAGGGAGCCGGCCACGGGAGCGCGGTGTGGACCGTTGCGGCCCGCGGTGGTGAGGCTCGGTTCGGATGTGCGCGCATTGGAGAGGATGGCCAGGCGTGGAAGAGGTGCACGGGTGCTCGCGCGGACGCACGTAGCAGCGGCCCCTGCAGCCTCGTCTGGAGCCGCGACACCCGCACCAGCGGCACGAGGAGGGACTCCAGCATCGCTACGGTGGTGGTTAAGGCGTGTGGTGGATGGTTGGACGTGAGGCGCAGCGCGCAAGTGGCTGGTGCGACAAGGCAACTTAGGGGCGCCGAGACGGAGTCGGCAGAGCGGTGCGAGACCGCGAAGGCGCTCGGGGCGCAGCATCGTAGGGGAACGAAGGGGCGCTGCGGCGCGGGTGCACAACCCGTGTGGTGGCGGAGCGAGTCCGCGCGTGCGAGGGTCCGCGGCGCACGGACGACACGAGGCGGGCGAGGCCGACAGCGGGAACGCGCCGTCCCGTGCGGCTGGCCCGGAGCCATGTTGATGTCGAGCCCCCGAGCGCCTCCGGAGAGATAATGGCAACGCCGCGGTGGTGATGACGAGGCCGGCGACGGCGCGGGTACCCGGGGGAGGGTTGATGTCAGACCCTCGAGCCTTGTCGGAGAGACGACGACGACGTCGCGATGTCGATGACGAAGATGGTCCCACCCGGACCGCGGTTCCAGCAGCAGCTTGCCCCACGGTGGGCGCCAACTGTCATCGTTTTCTCATGAGGGGTCTCGCGAGACGGCAGATGCCATAAGTAGGCTTATCGAGGTGAGGGCAAGGCTGTCGTGGATGATCCGGGACGGGTATGCGAATAGCATGCAATGGTTTACCCAAGTTCGGGACTCTCCGGAGAGATAATACCCCTACTCCTGCATATTTGTATAACTGTGGTATATCTGATACATGGTTGCTCGTGGAGCAGTTTGGGGAGGAGAGCCATGAGTCTTCTTGCCTCGTACGTGAGTGAGAGTGGGGATGAGAGAATGTGAGGGAAGCTAGCTCCCTGGAGAGAGTGAGAGGGGGCCTTTATATAGGCATGGAGGTGTAGCTTGGTATGTAAGCTAGAGTGGATAGCTTACATGCCAAGCCATATGTAGCTTGTGGACTAAGGTATGCTTGTCTCCTAGTGCACTTTATAAGTCAGTGTCCAGGGGACGGGTTACACTGTAGATAGTACTGCGCGACACGCGTACAGTGTCGCCACTAGTGCACCGCCACGGGATATGGCCGTCTGGTTCGTGCGTGTCCAATGGGACGTCGTAGTTGGCTCCGCGTCAGAGCAGCCAGCCACGGGTGTGAGTCGGAGTAGCCGGCCTGAGCAGGCGTGCACCCTGTCTGACTCGCCATCTTTGGAGTACCCGGGGGTCATCCCCCCGACATACATTTTCCCAATCATGTATATGACCTATCACTGATTTTCCCACTTAGCCTCAGCAATCTTCCTTCCATCACGCGCGTCATTTTTTGCAAGCCACAATGCGTATTCCCCCTGCACCATCAGCTCTCTCTCATCTCCTGTAGCTTCAGCAAACCACGCCAACATCTAATTCCGAAGTGCACTCTGGGAGCTTACTGATGCCGATGGGATCGCCACCGGAGCTCCCAATTCCGAGCGCAAATATTTCCAAAATAATACTGAATGCGGACACTCTCAAAGTGCATGATACATCGTCTCCTCTCTGCCACACGCTACACAAAAAACTCCTGCTTTGATCCGATGGCGTAGCAGTTCAGCACCAGTGGCCAATCCATTGCGCATAATCCTCCAGGTATGAATCTTCGCCTTGCTTGGGGCGCTAGTGTCACATAAACCCAGCCATCCTTTATGTTCGCCTTGCTTGGGGCGCTAGTGTCACATAAACCCAGCCATCCTTTATGTTCAGCTACTGATGATGACGAGCCCGGCTGTCCGGATATCGACCTTTTCATTGCCATGCGCAGATGGTACCCAGATTTGACTGTATATTGGCTGCTCTTTGTATGATTCCATGCTACATAATCCTCTTGTCCAGGTCCTCCAACCAGAATCTGCATAATATCATGTGCATCATCCGGGGTGAACATCTCTTCCACCTTACTCTTGTCCCATTCATCACCTTGTGTCGTCAATAGGTCCCTAATATGTGTAGTACCAGCAGACATCATTGGATAAAGCCTTGTCGCAGATATTTGGAACCAAAATGCACATATTTTTAAATTATGTAAACACCAAATGGTTACCAGATCCAGAAATCCGGGGGCATGAAAACGTGCTGACAACCTCCTAGAGGCTAACTAACAGCTAACTATCGGGGAGAGGATAAGCACAAAGTGTACATGAGACTCGTTAGTCTAACATACAGTGGCATTCAACAATTTCCTTGAGAGGCATTTTAATCTTCCCAATCAAACAAGTTTTGTGCTCATAGGTGCCTAGCCAAAATAAGTTAACCTCTTGCCACCAATCATCAAAAAGGGCATGCAAACATTTAATAAAAGAAGTGTAAAAACATTTCTGAATCAGATTTGATAGCTAAAATTGCAAGGAGACGCAAAAAAGTGGGCAAAACACAGCTTCAGGTTCGAACTACATATAACATCATATAATATGCGATCCACACATTCGAGATAACATGAAAACTACAGTTCTTCACATGGGAACAGCAGTTCAACTCGCTATCCCAGCCTGAATCCATCTTACAAGACTCGAAATGAAAACCTAAGGGACAAGCGAAATCATCCACACTTCAAAACAACCTGCATTGGACGGGACGTATAACATTAGCAGGGGATCAAACAGAAGGCTGTGAATAAAGGTTTACATGGAAGAATTCCAATTAATGATTATGCACAAAATACAAAATTATGGCAACAGAATATCATCAAACTAAAGTTCTTGAACATGTACGAGAAATATACCAGGCAATTTCCACATTCCTATGATCTTTCTGTCCCTCTATCTTATTAAGTACAAGTGAAAAAGGATTTACCAACAATGCTTGCAAATGCCTAAAGGCTAAATAACGCAGTTGATTTTTATGCAAATTCCAAGCAACTAATTCTCAGTTGATCAATGTGAAGTCACATGCTCAGAAAGATGCTGTAAGAGCAGGCCCTTCGAAAAGATGCTGTAAGAGCAGAAATTTCCATGCACCATACCAAGATTTACATATGGGAACAAATTCAGCATACACAAGCAGTGCCCATTTTCTCACTTCACTATGCAATTTGCTCAAGAGGAGAATGCCAGCACACATAACATATCGCAAGTGTGTGATCAAGATTACACACTGACCAAACAAAGTACACATGGATGAATCATGAATAACTGACAATTCGACTTAGAAAAATGTGCATCAGGCAACAAAACCTTCTGGAACTGGCGCTTGGATGGTAGATAAATAACAAGCAATCAATCGATTCTAACCTTTTAGATGCTGCTCGGGTACATGAACACCCTGACCTTCTTCCCCTGAGCAAAGCAAACACGACAGCACAAGTCAGTACATCAAAGGGCAGCAAGCATGCCACCGAAACAGACAACCGGAGAAGTTGGACCCAGCAACTCACCATGGCCTCGGCGGGGAGGTTGGAGGTGAACTTGGTGCGGACGACGCCGGTGTTGCCGTGGGGGCGGGAGACCTTGCCCCAGATGCAGCGGTAGTGGGTGCCGTTGCTCTTGGTCTTGGCCTTGTAGACGTAGGCCACCCTCTTGCCGCCGTACCAGGCCACGTCCTCCCTGGTGTTCACCCCCTCGATCTGCACCAGCGACGCCGTCTCGTACTGGTTCGACTTGGACCTGCGCGCCCACGCCAAACCAAGCCCACGGATTCAGAGACCCCACGCGAGGGAGAAGGAGAAGGAGCGGAGCCGCACCGGCGGAGGGAGGGGGCTGCTCACCTCTTGTATCCGAGAATGGTGCCGCGGACGTAGAGCCGCACGCGCTGGCCGGTGCGTCCCTTCACCATCTTGCTGCTGCTGCGGCGGCGGCGCCGGGGAGGGGAGGTGGGGTGAGGGGGTGAGGGGGGAGAAGGCTGGCGCAACCAGGAAGGGGAGAGAAAACCCTAGTGGGCGGCGCTCGTGGTGGGTTATGTATCCCTCTGTGTGGAAGTGGATGGTGGTGATTTGCTGGTGAGGGTTTGTATGGACGGCCGTGATTTGCTTTCGGGGGAGAATGTGCAGCTGAGGCGGGCGGGGCCTGTTATCGTACGTGGGCCGATTCTGTTTTTGCAGGCCTAAAGAGTTTAGCGCATTTGGATGGGCTGATGGAAGGCCGGGTTCAGGCGTAAGCGGGGCCGAGAAATGAATACGCTTCCATTCCTGTCTTCTCAATGTCCTGTTTTAATTGACCTGCTTATAGCTCTAAAAAAATGACCTGATTATATGGGGTATATTTATTGTACAATCGATTTGTACTTGATTGATTTAAAAAAAATGCATACACAATCCAAACTTTTTAAGTTATTCTTTTTATTTAATAATGCATATAGTAGTAGAATTTCTTAAAAAAGGAAGATTTTCAAGAACAAATGAACGAGTGACATTGGTATTACCCTTAAGAAGAAGAAAAATGAAATAAAAAATAAAAGAAGAAAATAAATTTCTCAAGGAAAAATGAATTGGGGACATTGCTATTACCCTTTTAAAAAAGGAAATAAAAATAATGACAACAATTGCACACAATTTACATATAACCTGCGCTTTTTACAATATACAAAAATAAGTATAAAATAGTACAAATTTCGCATAAATTAACATTTGTAAAGGAATGAATTAGTGGATTATTTACTCTTGTACTTCACTTATATCCTTATATCATTAATCTTAAATTATACATGCTCCACATTGGTTTTAGAAAGTAAAATCTATGAAAATTTGATAATCAGAAAATTGCTCATTCAAGCCATTCAGGTAAGAATAATGAAGGACGGGAGATTTTACATACAAATACACTATCCTTGACAACTTTTATGGTTGTAAACCCTCATTAATTATTTTCAAACTTGATCAAATAGTTTGTATTGTACAAGGAAGACAACATAATGAGTTATGTTTATGTATATTTGCATAAATATATATTGTCATGAATTCTCCAACATGTAATGCTTGTTCTTAATCTTTGCTAGCCAAAATTTTCGTATCAAGTAGAGATACTACTTGTGCGTTCAAATACAGTTGAACTAAGTTTCTTGCCATGAGAGTTCAACATATCTATCTATCTACAGTATTACTGTGCAGCTTCAAGTAAATTTGCATCCGCCATCTCTAAAAATTCAAATAAACATTCTTTTTGTGTGCGCGTACAAGCTCATAGGAGCGGTAGGGTATTCCATATCTTTCATGCTAAATGGGTTACCTCGCAATAAAATTTTATTCAATCATCACCTTGAGGGAGACTCGTAATCAGGATGCCCGGTCCCAATTAAATATCAAAATAATATAAATTCCCATGAAAAGTGCTTGATTAAAGGGCACCCGTGAATTTGGCTAGCCATGGTTGTGATAGGTATGGTAGAAGGGGAACAAAATTTCTTTTCTGTTTGGGAAACCGCCTCAAGTTTGTTTAGCATAAAAAATATTGAATATTCTAACATGAATGTTGACTGGAAAATCATATCTCAAAATACTATTATGTCTGCTTTTTAAACAATGAGTTCTAGCACATCAGCAAATCTCTGCTCTGTAAAGGGTATATATTTTATTACTTAAAGCTTTACTTTAATGCAAGAGTCAAAATATTTCCTCTCTCTCCAACCTTAAATATTATCCACTTGGCAAGCATGTGGTGGGGAAGGATCCATACACATATATCCATTTAATATATATGATCATGATTTATTATTGTTGACGTTTATCCATGTGGTAAGAAAATTGGAAGGTGACTTATTAGACCCCCGTCTTCCTCTATGCCTGATGAAAATATTTTTTCTTAAAATAAGCTTTTAGTAAGTTTCAAGAGAGTGCATTGTTTAAACCATAACATGTGACTTGATTGCTATTTTTTTTATTATGATGAGTTTTATGAGAAAGAGTTGATGTTCATGATGCTAAGAAAAGTGATAGGAGTTATCGTTGATCAAACTTATGCACCATGCTAGCATTCACACTTATTATTTCTTTTATCATTTACCTACTCGACGACGAGCATGAATTAATCTTGAAGGTGTCGATACGTCTCGAACGTATATCTATAATTTATGAAATACTCATGCCATTTTTACAATAATTTTATATGGTTTTGGTGCACTTTATATTATTTTTACGGACTAACCTATTAATCTAGTGCCCCGTGTCAGTTCCTAATTTTTTCCTATTTTTTTTATTTCACAAAAATATCATACCAAATGAAGTCTGAACGCGATAAAAATTTATGCTGATTTTTTATGGACAAGAAAGGACTTTTGAAGCTTCGAGGAAGGACCATAAGGTGCCCAGGGGGCCGCAAGCTCAAGGGTCGTGCCACTTGAGCTTGGGGAACCCTCGGGAAACCTCCTGGTGTGATTCCAACGCTAAAGATTCTTATAAATAGATAAAAACAACTGAAAGTTAACCTAGATGAGTTTTTCTGCCGCCGTAAGCCTTTGTTACAAAGTGATCTAATCCAGAGCTCTATTCCGTTACCCTGCCGGAGGGGCAAAGCCATCGCCAGAGGCCATCTTCATCATCCCCACTGCCTCCATGACAAGGAGGGCATAGTTCACCCTCGGGGCCGAGGGTATAATACCATTAGCTGTGTGTTTGATCTTTTTCTCTCTCTATCTCTCTTGATCTTGATAAGACACAATCTTGAGGTACCATGGTCTTTGTTAATATAGTTGGATCATAATGGTGTTCTTCCCTATTTATCTTTCTTGTGATGAATTGAGTCTTGCTCTTTGAAGTTTCACATGTTGGATTGAATACTTTTGGATTTTAGATCACTTGATGTATGTCTTGTTTAAAATATGCCCTGGAGGCAATAATAAATTGGTTATTATCATATTTTCTTATCCATGATAATCGTTTATTATCCATGCTACAATTGTATTGATTGGAAACTCAGATACATGTGTGGATACGTAGAAAACACTGTGTCCCTAGTGAGCCTCTACTAGACTAGATGGTTGATCAAAGATGGTTAAGTTTTCCTAACCATAGACATGAGTTGTCATTTGATAACGGGGTCACATCATTAGAAGAATGATGTGATGGACGAGACCCAACCGTAAGCATAGCATTTGATCGTGTTAGTTTATAGCTGTTGGGGAACATTGCATGGGAAACAAAAAGTTTCCTACGCACACACAAGATCTATCCATGGTGATGAGCATCTACTAGAGGGAGAGTGGATCTACATACCCTTGTAGATCGCTAAGCGGGAAGCGTTAAGAAACGCGGTTGATGTAGTCGAATGTCTTCGCGATCCAAATCGCCGAGCGTCCCGCGATCCCATCACGATCCATCTCGCGGTCCAATCACGATCCGTCCCGCGATCCCATCACGATCCGTCCCGCGATTAAATCATGAATCATCTTGCGATCTTTGATCACGGTCCTTCTGATCTAGCGCTGAACGGACGGCACCTCCGCGTTTAGTACATGTACAACTCGATGACGATCTCCGCCTTCTTGACCCATCAAGAGGGAGCGGAGAGGTATATGAGTTCTCCGGCAGCGTGACGATGCAGCGATGGCAGTGGTGGAACTATTCCAGCAGGGCTTCGCCTAAGCACTGTTGAAACGATCTAGAGGAGAAACTACGATCTAGAGGAGAGGGTAGCACGTGGCTGATTTTTGTTGTGAAAAACCCACAATACCTCTAGTATGTATAGGAGGAAGGAGGGAGGAGGCTTGGACCCCAAGGGGCCAACCCTAGCTTCGACCGAAGGGAGAGAGGAGGAGTCCCCCTCCAATCCTATTAGGATTAGGACTCCTTCTCTCCCACTTCGGCCTCCTTCCACCTTTAGGATTCTTCTCCCCAACCGCATGGGCCTCTAGCGGGACTTCGGCCAGCCCACCAGGGGCTGGTTTACCTTCTCCCACAGCCCATGCAGCCTCTTGGGTCAATACCCCCCTCCCGATGGTCCCTCGATACCCTCCCGGCACTCCCGGTACACTACCGATGAGTCCGAAACTTTTTCGATGACCAAAACAGGACTTCCTATATATCAATCTTTACCTACGGACCATTTCGGAGCTCCTCGTGACGCCTGAAATCTCATCTGGGACTCCAAACAACCTTCGGTCACCACCATACATAACTCTATACTATCGAAACGTCATCGAACCTTAAGTGTGTAGACCCTGCGGGTTCGAGAACTATGTAGACATCACAGAGACACCTTGGTACGTCTCCAACGTATCTATAATTTTTGCTTGTTCCATGCTGTTATATTATCATTCTTGGATGTTTTAAAATCATTTTACCCCAACTTTATGTTATTTTTTGGACTAACCTATTAACCTAGAGCCTAGTGCCAGTTCCTGTTTTTTTCCTTGTTTGGGGGTTTTACAGAAAAGGAATATCAAACGGAGTCCAAACGGAATAAAAATTTACGGTGATTTTTTTGGACCAAAAGAGACCCACGGAGCATCGAAGTTGGGCCAGAAGACCCACGAGGCAGTCACAAGCCTCAGGGGTGCGGCCACCCCCTGGCCACGCCCTGCAGGCTTGTGACTCCCTCGTGGTCCATCCGGACTTATTTCCACCCCCATAACTTCCTATAAATACCAAAAACCCAACGTAAAACCTAGATCGAGAGTTCTGCCGCCGTAAACCTCCAGGGCCATGAAAAACCAATCGGGAGCCCGTTCTGGCACCCTGTCGGAGGGGGAAACCATCACCGGAGGTCATCTTCATCATCTTGGCGCTCTTCATTACGAGGAGGGAGTAGTTCACCCTCAGGGCTGAGGGTGTTGGAAATATGCCCTAGAGGCAATAATAAATTAGTTATTATCATATTTCCTTGTTCATGATAATTGTTTATTATCCATGCTATAATTGTATTGATCGGAGACTTAGATGCATGTGTGGATACATAGACAAAACCATGTCCCTAGTATGCCTCTAATAGACTAGCTCGTTGATCAAAGATGGTTAAGGTTTCCTAGCCATGGACATGAGATGTCATTTGATAACGGGATCACATCATTAGGAGAATGGTGTGATGGACAAGACCCAAACTACAAACGTAGCATATGATCGTGTCAGTTTATTGCTACTGTTTTCTACATGTCAAGTATATGTTCCTTTGACCATGAGATCATGCAACTCACAGACACCGGAGGAGTGCTTTGTGTGTATCAAACGTCGTAACGTAACTGGGTGACTATAAAGGTGCATTACAGGTATCTCCGAAGGTGTCTGTTGGGTTGGCATGGATCAAGACTGGGATTTGTTACTCCGTGTGACGGAGAGGTGTCTCAGGGCCCACTCGGTAATACAACATCACAATAAGCCTTGCAAGCAATGTGACTAAGTGTTAGTCACGGGATCTTGTATTACGGAACGAGTAAAGAGACTTGCCGGTAACGAGGTTGAACTAGGTATACAGATACCAACGATCGAATCTCAGGCAAGTAACATACCGAAGAACAAAGGGAAACATCATACGGGATTAACTGAATCCTTGACATAGAGGTTCGACCGATAAACATTTTCATAGAATATGTAGGAACCAATATGGGCATCTAGGTCCTGCTATTGGTTATTGACCGTAGAGGTGTCTCGGTCATGTCTACATAGTTCTTGAACCCGCAGGGTCTGCACACTTAAGGTTTGGTGACATTTCGGTAGTATAGAGTTATGCATGGTGATGACCAAAGGTTGTTCGGAGTCCCGGATGAGATCCCGGACGTCACAAGGATCTCCGGAATGGTCCGGAGGTAAATATTGATATATAGGAAGTCCTGTTTTGGTCGCCGGAAAAGTTTCGGGCTCATCGGTAGTGTACCGACAGTGCCGGTAGTGTACCGGGGGACCATCGGGAGGGGTATTTTGACCCAAGAGGCTATATGGGCTGTGGGAGAGTAAATACCAGCCCTTTATGGTCTGGTGGAAGTCCCACACAAGTCCCATGCATCTGGGAAGAAAAGCCCAAAAGGAAAAAGGTGGAAAAAGGCAAAAAAAGGCCAAATAAGGAAGGAGTCCTAATCCTACTAGGAGTGGAGGAGGAGGACTCCTCCCTCCTTGGTTTGGCCGACCCAAGGTCTGCCTTTTTGGAAGCCAAGCCTCCTCCTCCTCTCCTCCTATATATACTAGAGGATTTTAGGGTTTTGGCACAAGATTTTCAGCCACGTGCCACCCGTTCCTCTAGTGCATAGCTTCTCCTCTAGATCGGTTTTCTGCAGTGCTTAGGCGAAGCCCTGCCGGAATAGCTCCACCACTATCGCCACAGTGCCGTCACGCTGCCGGAGAACTCTTCTACCTCTCCGCTCCCTCTTGCTGGATCAAGAAGGCGGAGATCGTCATCAAGCTGTACGTGTGCTGAACGCGGAGGTGCCGTCCGTTCGGCGCTAGATTGGAAGGACCATGATCAAGATCGCGAGATGGATCATGATCAGTTCGTGGGACGGATCGTGATGAGTTCGTGGGATGGATCGTGATGAGATCATGGGACGGATCATGATGAGTTTGCGGGACGGATCGTGATTGGACCGCGGGACGGGTCGTGATGAGATCGCGGGACACTCGGCGATTTGGATCGCGAAGACGTTCGACTACACCAACCGCGTTTCTTAATGCTTCCCGCTTAGCGATCTAGAAGGGTATGTAGATCCACCCTCCCTCTCGTAGATGCTCATCACCATGGATAGATCTTGCGTGTGCATAGGAAATTTTTGTTTCCCATGCAACGTTCCCCAACAGTGGCATCATGAGCTAGGTCTATGTGTAGATGAGATCTCGAGTAGAACACAAAGAGTTTGTGGGCGTTGATGCTTAGATTTCTTCCTCCCTTGGTCGTGTTTTGGTTCAGCGGTATTGTGGGATGAAGCGGCCCGGACCAACATTACTCGTACGCTTACGAGAGATCGGTTCCATCGACTGACGTGTAACTTCGTTGCACAAAGATGACTGGCGGGTGTCTGTTTCTCCTACTTTAGTTGGATCGGATTCGACTAAGGCGGTCCTTGAGAAGGTTGAAAGGCAACTTATGTATCACCGTTGTGGTTTATGCATAGGTGAGAATTGTTCTTGCTAGATACCTGTAGCAGCCACGTAAAACATGCAACAACAATTAGAGGACGTCTAACTTGTTTTTGCAAGGTGTGTTGTGATGTGATATGGCCAATTACATGATGAGATATATGTGATGTATGAGATGATCATGTGTTTTATAGAATATCACGACTTTCATGTCGATGAGTACGACAACCGGCAGGAGCCATAGGGTTGTCTTTAATTATTGTATGACCTGCGTGTCAATCATTAAGCGCTATGTAATGCTTTACTTGATCGCTAAACGGTAGCAATAGTAGTAGAAGCATGTTGGGCGCGACAACCCCGATGGCGACACGTTGATGTAGATCAAGATGACGGAGATCATGGTGTCTTGCCGGTGACGATGGAGATCATGCCGGTGCTTTCAAGATGGAGATCAAAAGAACAAGTTCATGGCCATATCATGTCACTTATGATTTGCATGTGATGTTAATCCTTTTATGCACCTTGTTTTGCTTAGGACGACGGTAGCATTATAAGGTGATCCCTCACTTAAATTTCAAGATGAATTGTGTTCTCCCCGAGTGTGCACCGTTGCAAAAGTTCGTCATGTTGAGACACCACGTGATGATTGGGTGTGATAGACTCTACGTTCACATACAACGGGTGCAAGCTAGTGTTGCACATGGAGAACACTCGGGTTAAACTTGACGAGCCTAACATGTAAAGACATGGCCTCAGAACACAAGAGACCGAAAGGTCGAACATGAGTCATATAGTAGATATGATCAACATGATGATGTTCACCATTGAAACCACCTCAACTCACGTGATGATCGGACTTGAGTTGGTGAATTTGGATCATGTATCACTCGAATGTCTGGAGGGATGTCAATTTCAGTGGGAGTTCTTAAGTAATATGATTAATTGAACTCATTATCATGAACATAGTCAGTAGTGTCTTTGCAAACTGTGTTGTAGATTACTAGCTCACGCTGTAGCTCCCTTGAATTTTATATGTTCCTAGAGAAATAGAGTTGAAAGATGATGGTAGCAATATTGTGGACTGGCTCCGTGATCTTAGGATTGTCCTCATTGCTGCACAGAAGGCTTATGTCCTTAATGCACCGCTCGGTGCGCCAACCCCTCTAGCGTTGTTTGTAGATGTTGTGAACATCTGACAGGCACGTTCTGATAACTACTTGATAGTTTAGTGCGTCATGCATTACGACTTAGAATTGAGGCTCCGAAACGTTTTGAACGTCACCGAACATATGAGATGTTCTAAGAGCTAAAATTAGGATCTCACGCTCATGCCCGAGATGCAAGATATGAGATCTCAACAAGATAGTTTGCCTGTAATATGATAGAGAATAGCTCAATCGTTGAGCATGTGCTCAGATTGTCTGGGTGCTACAATCGCTTGAATTGAGTGGGAGTTGATCTTCCAGATAAGATAGTGATTGATATAGTTCTCCGAGTCACTTTCACTAAGCTACTAGAATTTGGTGATGAACTATAAAATGCCAGGGATAGAAATAGTGATCCCTGAGCTGTTCGAGATGTTTGACACCGCGAAGGTAGAAATCAAGAAGGAGCGTCAAGTGTTGATGGTTAGTCAAACCACTAGTTTCGAGAAGGGCAGGAGCAAGGAGGGAAAACTTCATGGATAGCAAGTCAGTTGCTGCTCCAGTGAAGCAACCCAAAGTTGAACCCAAACCCGAGACTAAGTGCTTCGATTATAAGGAGAGCAGTCGCTGAAGCGGAACAACCCTAGATACTTGGTAGATAAGAAGGCTGGCAACGTCGATAGAAGTATATTTAATATACATGTTATTTATGTGTACCTTGTTAGTACTCCAAGTAGCACCTGGGTATTGGATACCAGTTCGGTTGCTAAATGTTAGTAACTCGAAATAAAAGCTACGGAATAAACGGAGCACTAGCTAATGGTGAGGTGACGATGTGTGTTGGAAATGTTTCCAAGGTTGATGTGATCAACATCGCACGCTCTCTCTACCTTCGGGATTAGTGACGAACCTAAATAAATGTTATTTGGTGTTTTGCGTTGAGCATGAACGTGATTAGATCATATTTATTGCAACACGGTTATTCACTTAAGTTAAAGAACAATGGTTATTCTGTTTACATGAATAATACCTTCAATGGTCATGCACCCAGTGAGAATGGTTTGTTGAATCTTGATCGTAGTAATACACATGTTCATAACATTGATGCCAAAAGATACAAAGTTAATAATGATAGTACCACATACTTGTGGCACTGCCGCTAAATGTCATATTGGTATAAAGCGCATGAAGAAACTCCATGCTGATGGATCTTTGGACTCATTAGATTTTGAATCGGTTGAGACATGCGAACCATGCCTCTTGGGCAAGATGACTAAGGACCCCGTTTTCTGGTTTGATGGAGCGGGCAAGTGATTTATTGGAAATGATACATGTTGATGTATGCAATCCAATGAGTCTTGTAGCATGCGGTGGATATCGTTATTTTCTTACCTTCACTGATGATTTGAGTAGATAATAGTGTATATTTACTTAATGAAACGCAAGTCTGAATCGTTTGAAAAAGGTCAAGCAAATTCAGTGTGAAGTTTAAGATCATCGTGACAAGACGATAAAATGTCCGCGATATGATCGTCGAGGTGAATATCCGAGTTACGAGTTTGGTATACAACTTAAGACAATGTGAAAGTTGTTTCACAACTCACGCCACCTGGAACACCATAGTGTGATGGTGTGTCCGAACATCATAGTCGTGCTCTATTGGATATGATGCGAATTATGATGTCTCTTATCCTTTTACCACTATCGTTTTGGGGTTATGCATTAGAGACAACTACATTCACTTTAGATAGGGCACCATCTAAATCCGTTGAGATGACACCGTGTGAATTATGGTTTGATAGAAATCTAAGCTGTCATTTCTTAACGTTTGGGGCTGCGATGCTTGTGTGGAAAATGTTTTGACCTAATGAGCTCGAACCCAAAGCGGACAAATGCATCTTCATAGAATACCCTAAAGACAGTTGGGTAAACCTTCTATCTCAGATCCAAGCATAAAGTGTTTGTTGCTAAAACTGGGTCCTTTCTCGAGAAAGAGTTTCTCTCAAAAGAATTGAGTGGGAGGAAGATAGAACTTGATGAGGTTGTTGAACCTTTGTTCAACCAGAGAGTAGCGTAGCGCAGGAATTTGTTTCTGTGAAGCCTACGTTAGTTTAAGAGGAAGTTAATGATGAGGATCATGAAGCTTCAGATCAAGTTACTATCGAACCTCGTAGGTCGACAAGGATGTGTACTGCTCCTGAGCGGTACGACAACCCTGTCTTGGAGGTCATGTTGTTGGACAACGATGAACCTACGAGCTATGGAGAAACGATGATGGGCCCGGAATCCAACAAATGGTTAGAGGCCATGAAATCCGAGAAAGGATCCATGTATGAAAACCAAGTATAGACTTTGGTGGACTTGCTTGTTGGACAGCAGGTCATTGAGTACAAATGGATCTTTAAAATGAAGAGAGAGACTGATGGTGAATGTCACCATTTGTAAAGGTTGACTTGTCGCAAAGAAGTTTCCGGCAAGTTCAAGGAGTTGACTACGATGAGACTTTCTCACTCGTAGCGATGCTAAAGTCTGTTGGAATTATGTTAGCAATTGCTGCATTTTTCAACTATGAAATCTGGCAGATGGATGTCAAAACATCGTTTCCTTAACGGTTTACTTGAGGAAAGGTTCTATGTGATACAACCAGAAGGTTTTGTCAGTCCTAAGGATGCTAAAAGGTGTGCAAGCTTCAGTGATTCTTCTATGAACTGAAGCAAGCATCTCGGAGTTGGAATATACACTTTGATGAGGTGATCAAAGTTTTTGAGTCTATACAAAGTTTATGAGAAACTTGTATTTACAATAAAGTGAGTGTGAGCACTATAGAGTTTCTGGTAAGCAGATGTGGTTGACATATTGTTGATCAGAAATGATGTAGAATTTCTGGAAAGCATGAACGGTTGTTTGAAATGAGTTTTTCAAAGGAAGACCTGGATAAAGCTACCTAATTGTTGAGCATCAAGATCTATAGAGATAGATCAAGAAGCTTGATGAGACTTTTCAATAAGTACATACCTTGACAATGTTTTTGAAAGAATTCAAAATGGATCAGTCAGAGAAAGAGTTCTCGCCTGATTTGTAAGGTGTGATGTTGAGTAAGACTTAATGCCCAGTGACTGCAGAAGATAGAGAAAAGATGAGTGTCATCCCCTATGCATCAGCCATAGGCTCTATCATGTATGCAATGCTGTGCACAAGACCCGATGTCAGCCTTGCCATAAGTATGGCCAGAAGGTTTCAAAGTGATCCTGAAATGGAGCACTGGACAACGGTCAAGATTATCCTTAGTAACTAAAAGACTAAGGAGATGTTTCTTGATTATGGAGGTGATAAAGAGTTCGCCGTAAAGAGTTACGTCGATGCAAGCTTTAACACCAATCCGGATGACTCATAGTAGCAATCTGGATACGTATAGTGGAGTAGTCATTTGGAATAGTACCAAGTGGAGTGTGGTAGCAGTGTTTACGGTTTGACATAGAAATTTGCAAAGTACACACGGATCTGAATGTCGCAGACCCGTTGACTATAAGACCTCTCTCACATGCAAAGCATGATCAAGCCCCATAACTCATTGGGTGTTGGATTCATAACAATGTGAATCACATGGTGATGTGAACTAGATTATTGACTCTAGTGCAAGTGGGAGACTGTTGGAAATATGCCCTAGAGGCAATAATAAATTAGTTATTATCATATTTCCTTGTTCATGATAATTGTTTATTATCCATGCTATAATTGTATTGATCGGAGACTTAGATGCATGTGTGGATACATAGACAAAACCATGTCCCTAGTATGCCTCTAATAGACTAGCTCGTTGATCAAAGATGGTTAAGGTTTCCTAGCCATGGACATGAGATGTCATTTGATAATGGGATCACATCATTAGGAGAATGGTGTGATGGACAAGACCCAAACTACAAACGTAGCATATGATCGTGTCAGTTTATTGCTACTGTTTTCTACATGTCAAGTATATGTTCCTTTGACCATGAGATCATGCAACTCACGGACACCAGAGGAGTGCCTTGTGTGTATCAAACGTCGCAACGTAACTGGGTGACTATAAAGGTGCATTACAGGTATCTCCGAAGGTGTCTGTTGGGTTGGCATGGATCAAGACTGGGATTTGTTACTCCGTGTGACGGAGAGGTGTCTTAGGGCCCACTCGGTAATACAACATCACAATAAGCCTTGCAAGCAATGTGACTAAGTGTTAGTCACGGGATCTTGTATTACGGAACGAGTAAAGAGACTTGCCGGTAACGAGGTTGAACTAGGTATACATATACCGACGATCGAATCTCGGGCAAGTAACATACCGAAGAACAAAGGGAAACATCATACGGGATTAACTGAATCCTTGACATAGAGTTCGACCGATAAACATCTTCGTAGAATATGTAGGAACCAATATGGCATCCAGGTCCTGCTATTGGTTATTGACCGTAGAGGTGTCTCGGTCATGTCTACATAGTTCTCGAACCCGCAGGGTCTGCACACTTAAGGTTTGGTGACGTTTTGATAGTATAGAGTTATGCATGGTGGTGACCAAAGGTTGTTCGGAGTCCCGGATGAGATCCCGGACGTCACAAGGATCTCCGGAATGGTCCGGAGGTAAATATTGATATATAGGAAGTCCTGTTTTGGTCGCCGGAAAAGTTTCGGGCTCATCGGTAGTGTACCGGCAGTGCCGGTAGTGTACCGGGAGACCATCAGGAGGGGTATTTTGACCCAAGAGGCTACATGGGCTGTGGGAGAGTGAATACCAGCCCTTTATGGGCTGGTGGAAGTCGCACACAAGGCCCATGCATCTGGGAAGAAAAGCCCAAAAGGAAAAAGGTGGAAAAAGGCAAAAAAAGGGCCAAATAAGGAAGGAGTCCTAATCCTACTAGGAGTGGAGGAGGAGGACTCCTCCCTCCTTGGTTTGGCCGACCCAAGGGCTGCCTTTTTGGCAGCCAAGCCTCCTCCTCCTCTCCTCCTATATATACTAGAGGATTTTAGGGTTTTGGCACAAGATTTTCAGCCACGTGCCACCCGTTCCTCTAGTGCATAGCTTCTCCTCTAGATCGGTTTTCTGCAGTGCTTAGGCGAAGCCCTGCCGGAATAGCTCCACCACCATCGCCACAGCATCGTCACACTGCCGAAGAACTCTTCTACCTCTCCACTCCCTCTTGCTGGATCAAGAAGGCGGAGATCGTCATCAAGCTGTATGTGTGCTGAACGCGGAGGTGCCGTCCGTTCGGCGCTAGATCGGAAGGACCATGATCAAGATCGCGAGACGGATCGTGATGAGTTCGTGGGACGAATCGTGATGAGTTCGCAGGACGGATCGTGATGAGATCACGGGACGGATTGTGATGAGTTCGCGGGACGGATAGTGATTGGATCGCAGGATGGGTCGTGATGAGATCGCGGGACACTCGGCGATTTGGATCGCGAAGACGTTCGACTACACCAACCGCGTTTCTTAACGCTTCCCGCTTAGCGATCTACAATGGTATGTAGATCCACTCTCCCTCTCGTAGATGCTCATCACCATGGATAGATCTTGCGTGTGCGTAGGAAATTTTTGTTTCCCATGCAACGTTCCCCAACAGAGGGTATGTACCAGTAGCTATGTGTTTGATCTCTCTCTCTCTCTCTCATGTTCTTGAGATGGCCCGATCTTGATGTACCGCGAGCTTTGTTGATATAGATTGAATCATATGGAGTTTTCCCCTCTCTATCTTGTTGTGATGAATTGAGTTTTCCCTTTGAAGTTTACTTATCGGATTGAGTCTTTAAGGATTTGAGAACACTTGATGTATGTCTTGCGATGGGATATCTATGGTGACAATGGGATGTTCTATTGATACACTTGATGTATGTTTTGGTGATCAACTTGTGGGTTCCGTGACCTTGGGAATCTATGCATAGGGGTTGGCACACGTTTTTGTCTTGACTTTCTAGTAGAAACTTTGGGGCATTCTTTGAAGTTCTTTGTGTTGGATTGAATATAATGAATCTAAAATTGTGTGATGCATATCGTATAATCAAGCCCATGAGTACTTGTGGTGACATTGGAGTATCTAGGTGACATTAGGGTTTTGGTTCATGTATATCTTAAGGTGTTATTTTAGTACGAACTCTAGGTCTGTTTGTGACACTTATAGGGACATCTCATAATATTGATTAGAAAAGATAACTTTGAGGTGGTTTCGTACCCTACAATAATTTCTTTGTTAGTTCTCCGCTATTTGTGACTTTGGAGTGAACTCTTTGTCGCACGAGAGGTATTTACATATGATTCAACTATGCCAATATTGTTGAGAGAAATTGCAGAAGTGAAAGTATGAACCCTAGGCCTTGTTTTCAAGCATTGCAATACCGTTTGTGCTCACTTTTACCATTAGTTACCTTTCTATTTTTATATTTTAAGATTACAAAAACCTATATCTACCATCCATATTACACTTGTATCACCATCTCTTCGCCGAACTAGTGCACCTATACAACTTACCATTATATTGGGTGTGTTGGGGACACAAGAGACTCTTTGCTATTTGATTGCAGGGTTGCTTGAGAGAGACCATGTTCATCCTACACCTCTCGCGGATTGATAAACCTTAGGTCATCCACTTGAGGGAAAATTGCCATTGTCCTACAAAACTCTACGCGTGGAGGCCCAACACGAGTCTACAAGAAGAAGGTTGTGTAGTAGACATCAAGCTCTTTTCTGGCGCCATTGCCGGGGAGGTGAGTGCTTGAAGGTATATCTTTAGATCTTGCAACTGAATCTTTTAATTTCTTGTTTTTCTAGTTTTGTTTTATAAAAGAAAACTACAAAAAATGGAATTGAGGTTGCCTCATATGCTTCATCTTTTTAATGTCTTTCGTGAAAATGATGGAAAGGAAAATTGTGCTCAAGTGTTAGAAGAAGAAGAAGTTATTAAATTTTTTGGCACTAAATCTTTGAGTGATGAGCATGATTGCAATGATGTTAGTATGAATTCTTTGAATATCCATAATACTAATGATGATTGCACTAGTCATGATAAAAATATTTCTTATAAGCATGTCAATTTTTGTGGAGTGCATAGAGTTTGTCAAGACATGCCAAAAAGGGAAGATAGATTTTGTAAGAGGCATAAGTATTTAGAAACTAAATGGTTGCAAGAGAGGCTAAATGTTTGTGCTGAAAGATTTAATATTTATCGCCGTCCTTGTGAACTTTGCAATGAATGTGGTCATTTAAATCTCCAATGCAAATTGTTTCATGATAGAATTGTGTCCAAAAATTGTGATAACTTGATTTCCCTTGTGAATCATAATGAACTTAGTTTGCTTCTGGGCTATGAAGAAATGAAACGTATAACTAGCGGTATCCCAGAATATAATCTTAAGAGATTTCTTGATTTTGATCTAAAGGAAATTTATATGTATTGTGTGGTAAATTGCATTGGGAATACTTATATTGCCAATTACTTAAAGACAAGGAAAAAAATAGAAGATGAAGAGAATACTAATGAAGGGGAAGAGGTCTCCCAATATCCTCCTATATTTTCTTATGATGAATCAGGTAATGAGGAGGAGCTTTTTATTCAACCAATCTCTTCGAAAAGAAGCTTGGAGAAATTAAATAAACCACACCTAATGTGGTGAAGAAGAAGAAAAGAAGGAAAAATAAAGGTAAAGAGGTATCTCTCCCAAATAATGACACCCCTTATAATCTTGAAAATCTTTTTGGCACCAACTTAGAAAATTGTGATGATAATAATTGTTATACGATTGGTGCTATTCATACTATTAATGAGGAGAGTGATTATGCTTATGTTATGCAAATCCACAAGCTTGGGGATGCTATGTTTAATGAAGATGATGTTTTTAGTCCCCCAAGTTTTGATGAGCAAAACTATTATGATGATAGCCCCCCCTATTTATGATGATTGCAATATTTATGAAAGTGGGTTTGGAAGAGTGTCAACTTTAGATAGTTCCCCACTATTTTGGAGGGTGTTGAATCTTATTGTAATGATAAAAGTGGATTTGGAGAGGTCACGACTTTATTTAGTAATGATTCCACTATTTCGGAAGAGGTTTCAATTGACTATGATGAGAACAAAGTTGCTATTTATGATGATTATTGTGATGATACTTATGTTATAAAGAGTAGTGATAATTATTGTCATAATTTTGAATATCCTTTTACTGAACATTACTCTTTTAGTGTGGAACCAATTTTTAGTATTCAAGTCTTTTATGATACTCCCACTATTAATCATGAGAAGAAATTTGCTTATGAGTAGAGTAGTAAAATTTCTATGCTTGTAAATCATGAAAAGAGTGCTTTATGTGCTGGTTATATTGTGGAATTCCTTCATGATGCTACTGAAAATTATTATGAGGGAGGAACATATGCTTGTAGGAGTTGCAATAATATCAAGTTTCCTCTCTATGTGTTCAAAGTTTTGAAGTTATGCTTGTTTTGCCTTCCTATGCTAGATGATTCTGGCTCCCGTAAATTTTTTGATCACATAATACCTATGCATAGGAATTGGGTTAGACTTAAATGTGCTTGTCATGAGATTCATGATGCTCTTTTGCATGTTTCAATTACTATTCCTATGTGAGCATCATTGAAATCATCATGCCTAGCTAAAAGGCATTAAAGAAAAGCGCTTGTTGGGAGACAACCCAACACTTTTACCTTCTGTTTTCATGTGTTAACATGATTAATCTACTGTAGTAATCATGTTTTGTGTCTTTTATTTCAATAAAGTGCCAAGTAAAGCCTTTGGGATAGTGTGGATACTTGCTTGTTTGATTCTGTGCAAAAACAGAAAGTTTTGTGTCCAGTATATGAATTATCTGATTTTACTGGAGCGTCAAAAAAATTCTGAAATTTTTAGAAAAACTTTATATACAAATTTACAAGGTTATCCTAATTTTGCATAATTTTTAGAGACATGGAAGTATGGTTACACTACAGATCTTCACAGTTTGTTCTGTTTTTGACAGATTCTGTTTTGCATGCATATTCAGCGGTATAAATTGTGTGAATGATGGAATAAAGTAGGTATTATGTGATAACAATTATGAATCTTTTATTGACAGTACCTAAGTGAATGATCTATCTTTATTGCACTAACCCTTCTCACAAAGTTCCGTTAAGTTTTGTGTGATTGAAGTTTTCAAGTTTTGGGTGAGACACCGATATGAGGAGAATAAGTAGTGAAAAGAACCTAATATTGGGGATTCCCAAGGCATACCCAAGGTAATATTAAAGGAAGACTCAAGCGTCTAAGCTTGGGGATGCCTCGGAAGGCATCCCCTCTTTCGTCTTTAACACTATTAGTATATCTTACTTAGAGCTATATTTTTATTCGTCACATAATATGTGTTTTGCTTGGAGCATAATTTTATTTTTCTGTTATCTGTTAGGTGTTATTTATAATATTGTTTTTCAATAAAAATTTCCAAGAATTGCCTTTAGGATGCTTGCATTGCATGTTTTGATATGTGCTGGGTAAAAACAGAAACTTCTGTAGTGTTGTATTTTCATATTTTACTGGAACGTGGAAAGTTTCTGAAATTTTTATACAGTGTTTTCATATAAATTTTATATCATTTACTAAATTTTAGTAATTGTTTGAGTTACATAAGTACACTGTTTTCATAAGTTGCTATAGACTGTTCTGTTTGGACAGATTGGTGTCATAGTTTTGTTATCTACTCATCCTATAGTTTCCATAGCCTATATTGGTAGATATAAATTGTGGAAATGATAGTATACAGTACCTAATGTTTGAAAATTATTATTCAACTTGTCTTGGCAGTACATAAAGAGTTGATTTATTATTATGTCTACTAACCTATCTCACGAGTTCTTTTTGAGTTTTGTGTGGATGAAGTTTTTGAGAATAGGTGAAACCGTGGTATGAGAGGATTGAACGAGATACAAAAGCTCAAGCTTGGGGATGACCAAGGAACCCCAAGTAAATATTTCAAGAAGTATCAAGCATCTAAGCTTGGGGATGCTACGCATCCCACCTCTCTTCATCAACAATTATCCGTTAGCCTATGTTGAGCCTAAATTTTTATTCGTTCACATGATGCGTGCTATTCTTGGAGTGATATTTTTATTTTGCTTGCTGTTTGAATAAAGTACTTAAGATCTGAAAATATTTATTTAGGGAGAGAGAGATAGTCCTCACATAGCTACTTAATTGTTTGACTACTCATTAATCTTCACTTATATCTTTTGAGCTAGGCAATGTTGCTCTAGTGCTTCACTTATATCTTTATAGAGCATGGTGCTGTTATATTTTATAGAAATTATTGAACTCTCGTTCCTCACTTATATTATTTTGAGAGTTTCTTAAGACAACATGGTAATTTTTTTAGGTTATGAATTTAGTTTTAATATAATGGGCATCCAAGAGGGATATAATAAAAACTTCCATATTAAGTGCATTAAAAACTATGAGAAGTTTGATTCCTTGCATACAGTTTTGAGATAAGAGAGATGGTAATATGAGAGTCATGCTAGTGAGTAGTTGTGAATTGGAAGATATACATGTGTTAAAGCTTGTGATTCCTGTAGCATGCACGTATGGTGAACCGTTATGTAACGAAGTCGGAGCATGATTTGTTTAATGATTGTCGACCTTTGTGTGAGGGTCGAGAGCGCGCGATGGTTAACTCCTACCAACCTATCCCCTAGGAGCATGCGTCTAATGCTTTGTTTAATAACTAATAGACTTTTGCAATAAGTATGTGAGATCTTTATGACTAATGTTGAGTCCATGGATTATACGCACTCTCACCCTTCCATCTTTGCTAGCCTCTATAGTACCGCACAACTTTCGCCGGTACACCAAACCCTCCTTCCTCAAAATAGCCACCATATATTCCTCAAAACAGCCACCATACCTACCTATTATGGCATTTCCATAGCCATTCCGAGATATATTTCCATGCAACTTCCACCATGTAGTTTTTCATGACTTGCACCAAAACTTCATATTGCATATAGAGTCATACTTTGTCATAGGTATCGAGTTGTAATTTCCTTTTTGAGTTATAAGTAAATAAAAGTGTGATTATTTTTCATTAATAGAGCATTGTCTCGTGAGAGAAAAGGATGATGGAGGCTATGACTCCCTCACAAGTTGGGATGAGTATCCGGACTTTACAAAAAAATAAAAGAGGTCAGCGAAGCCCAAACAAAAAAAATAAGAGGCCAAAGAATCCCACCAAAATAAAAAAATAAAAAAGAGAGAAAAAAGAGAGATAGAGAGAAGGGACAATTGATACTACCTTTTTCCACACTTGTGCTTCAAAGTAGCACCATGATCTTCATGATAGAGAGTCTCCTATTTTGTCACTTTCATATAACTAGTGGATATTCATTTTGCACGACCACTTAGTTTTCTTTTTGAGCTTTCATACTCTTATAACTTTAAGTGCATTTGTTGCATGGCAATCCCTACTCACTCACATTGATATATGTTGATGGGCATCTCCATAGCCCGTTGATACGCCTAGTTGATGTGAGACTATCTTCTCCTTTTTCCCTTGCACCTCCTCCATATTCTATTCCACCTATAATGCTATATCCATGGCTCACACTCATGTATTGCGTGAGAGTTGAAAAGGTTTGAGAACACCAAAAGTGTGAAACAATTGCTTGCCTTGTTCATCGGGGTTGTGCATGATTTAGATACTTTGTGTGGGGAAGATGGAGCATAGCCAGACCATATGATTTATTAGGGATAACTTTCTAAGACCATGTTATTTCGAAAGGATACGACTACCTTGTTGGTGTGCTCAAAGTATTACTGTTTTTATGTCAATATTAGACTATTGTTTTGAATCTTACGGATCTGAATATTCACGCCACAATAAAGAATATTACATGGATAAATATATTAGCCAGCATTCCACATCAAACATTCTATTTTTATCATTTACCTACTCGAGGACGAACAGGAATTAAGCTTGGGGATGCTTATACGTCTCCAACGTATCTATAATTTTTGCTTGTTCCATGCTGTTATATTATCATTCTTGGATGTTTTACAATCATTTTACCACAACTTTATATTATTTTTGGGACTAACCTATTAACCTAGAGCCCAGTGCCAGTTCCTGTTTTTTCCTTGTTTTGGGGTTTTACAGAAAAGGAATATCAAACGGAGTCCAAACGGAATAAAAATTTATGGTGATTTTTTTACCAGAAGAAACCCATGGAGCATTGGAGTTGGGCTAGAAGACCCATGAGGCAGTCACAAGCCTCAGGGGCGCGACCACTCCCTGGTCATGCCCTACAGGCTTGTGACTCCCTCGTGGCCCATAGGAACTTATTTCCACCGCCATAAATTCCTATAAATACCATCACCGGAGGGGGAAACCATCACCGGAGGCCATCTTCATCATCCCGACGCTCTCCATGACGAGGAGGGAGTAGTTCACCCTCGGGGCTAAGGGTATGTACCATTAGCTATGTGTTTGATCTCTCTCTCTCTCTCGTGTTTTTGAGATGGCACGATCTTGATGTACCACGAGCTTTGTTGATATAGATTGAATCATATGGAGTTTTCCCCTCTCTATCTAGTTGTGATGAATTGAGTTTTCCCTTTGAAGTTTACTTATCGGATTGAGTCTTTAAGGATTTGAGAACACTTGATGAATGTCTTGAGATGGGATATCTATGGTGACAATGGGATGTTCTATTGATACACTTGATGTATGTTTTGGTGATCAACTTGCGGGCTCTGTGACCTTGGGAATCTATGCATAGGGGTTGGCACACGTTTTTGTCTTGACTTTTCGGTAGAAACTTTGGGGCACTCTTTCAAGTTCTTTGTGTTGGATTGAATATAATGAATCTGAAATTGTGTGATGCATATCGTATAATCAAGACCATGGGTACTTGTGGTGACATTGGAGTATCTATGTGACATTAGGGTTTTGGTTGATGTGTATCTTAAGGTGTTATTTTAATACGAACTCTAGGGCTGTTTGTGACACTTATAGGGACATCTCATAAGATTGATCAGAAAAGATAACTTTGAGGTGGTTTAGTACCCTACAATAATTTCTTTGTTAGTTCTCCGCTATTTGTGACTTTGGAGTGAACTCTTTGTCACACGAGAGATATTTACATATGATTCAACTATGCCAATATTGTTGAGGGAAATTGCACTAGTGAAAGTATGAACCCTAGGCCTTGTTTTCAAGCATTGCAATACCGTTTGTGCTCACTTTTACCATTAGTTACCTTGCTGTTTTTATATTTTCAGATTACAAAAACCTATATCTACCATCCATATTACACTTGTATCGCCATCTCTTCGCTGAACTAGTGCACCTATACAACTTACCATTGTATTGGGTGTGTTAGGGACACAATAGACTCTTTGCTATTTGATTGCAGGGTTGTTTGAGAGAGACCATCCTCATCCTACACCTCCCGCGGATTGATAAACCTTAGGTCATCCACTTGAGGGAAAATTGCCATTGTCCTACAAAACTCTGCGCTTGGAGGCTGAAAGCACAATATGCTTCCTTGGTGGTTTTGATAATTCATGACAACATAGATTGTCTCTTGGACTAACACCTCTATCTAGTATATTTTAGATGATAGTCCATGAAGATCTGAGTTGGCAAAAAGGTTGAGGAGATTGTGGAATTACGCCAAGATGACAGGAAATAGGTTGGCCAAGCTTCAAGCAAGAGGACTCTACATTTCATATTTGTGAGAAATCACTTTGAGTCTATAGGAAAGCCAATACTATTAAAAGGGGGTAAAGTTTTGATGGTGAACAATATGCTCAAACGTGCACAAGTGACAGTCACCAAGACATCCACATTCTCTCCCACCAAAGTCTTCCCTAAGCCAAATATACCAAATCGGTGCAACCAACTTTACTATCCCGGTGCCACCAAGTTCCACACCCTAGACAGACTCAGCCAAACCCTAACACTTCAGTGCAGCCGACACTACACTCGGTGCCACCGAGTTGGGTTGCCAACTTTCTGTTACGCAAATTCTCATTTTCGGTCCGATCGAGAATGGTGAATCGGCTTCACCGAGTTTGGTAATTCTAACCGTTGGTCACCTTGTCGATGCAACCGATAGTTATATATCGGTCCATCCGAGATTCAAAAGTTGCCACTTTTTGTCACTTCGGTACCACCGATTTTTACACTTTGGTGTCACCGAGTCTGACTTATTGTGTGTAATGGTTGGATTTTTGGAGATGCCTGTATATACCCCTTCACCACCACCCACTCGAAAAAGAAGCACTCAGAACTATTCCATACCTATCCTACTCAGTTTTTTGAGAGAGAACCACCTACCCTTGTGTTGAGGTCAAGATCTTCCACTCCAACCATATGTATCTTGATTTCTAGCCTCCCCAAGTTGCTTTCCACCAATCCCATCTCTTCTACCAAGCCAAATCTGTCTGAGAGAGATTGTGTGTTGAGGAGTCTATCATCTTGAAGCACAAGAGAAAGGAGTTCATCATCATTACTGAGCCTATTACCTTTTGGAGGGTGGTGCCTCCTAGATTGGTTAGGTGTTGCTTGGGAGCCTCCTACTTCGCGTTGTGGAGTGAACCAAGAAGTTTGTAAGGGCAAGGAGATCGCCTACTTCGTGAAGATCTACCCATAGTGAGGCTAGTCCTTCGTGGACGGAAGTCGCATGGAATAGTCAAGGTTGCTTCTTCATGGAAACCTTCGTGGGTAGAGCCCTCCATGGACTCTCGCGACCGTTACCCTCCGTGGGTTGAAGACTCCATGAACGTGGACATACGATAGCACCACCTATCGGAACCACGGGAAAAATCATCGTGTCATCACTTGTGTTTGATCTTCCTATCCCATCTCTTTACTTACATGTGCAATGTCTTTACTTTCCGCTACCATACTCGTAGACTTGCATGTGTAGGGCTGTTAGACTATCTACACTCGTTGAAACCATTAAAATCTGCTAACCAAACAACTTGGTAAAAGGTTAGGTTTTAAATTTATGCTAGTAGTCTATTCACCCCCCTCTAGACATGCCTCTCTTGATCCTACAAGTGATATCAGAGCTTTGGTCTCCATTACTTCGGTTTAATCACCGTTGAGGAAGATAGATGTGTCTAGAATGGAGAGTTTGAGTTGTAGAGTGCCCATTCTTGATGGGGAGTACTATAGTCACTGTAAGAGTGCCATGATTGATCTATTTAATAGATTCCATTTGACTAAATTTATTGAACAACCCTATGTGCTCCCCATTGATGAGTTGCATCCCACACACAAAGAGGAAATTAACATGCTTGGTAACCTAAGAACTGTCAATCTTATTGTTAGAGGTTTACCAAGATTCGTGCTTTCTAAAATGAAGAACTTTGCATGTGCCTATACCTTATGGACTGATTTGGAGAAACGATATCCAAATCTTTCCTTAGGAAATCTAGATGAAATTCTTCATAAAACCATTGTTTTTCACAAAATGAAGCCCAGTGATCCAAACTTTGATAAATGCCTATTTGAGCTCCGTGATCTTATGCGTGCTAAAGGAGATGTCACCACTATCAACAACATTATCTTTGAAGCCATTCGCATTCATAAACTTGAACATTGTCATGATCACTATTCTAACGAATCTCTTGTTCTTTATGACGAGGATTTCCCACTTGATGATGACAATGTGGAACATGGCTACTATGAAGAAGATGAGTTGTTCGACATCGAGCATGAGAAGATCATGAAGAATCTGAGTCTTATGGCAAACCTTAAGGATTACATGTCCAGAGGAAAAGAGTGGATTCTTGACAGCAGATGTGCGGATCATATGACTGGTGGTAAAGACATGTTCCAAGAGATCACGCCTAATCAAGGTCCTCGACGGTACATGACCTTTGGAGACAACTCTAAGGGTAAGGTACTTGGCCTTGGTAAGGTGGCCATATCCCATGATAGCTCTATTAAAAATGTTATGCTTGTTGAATCCCTTGGTTACAATCTTCTTTCCGTATCTAGACTTGCCGACTTAGGATTCAATGTTCTATTCACGAAAGTAGATTGTCAAGTGTTTCGTCATGATAATCATAAAATGGTCTTTACCGGGTTCCGTAGAGGTGATCTATACATTGTTGATTTCACTAAAAGATCCAAGCCTCGCACTTGTTTAAATGCAAAATCTTCTAAAGGTTGGCTTTGGCATAGAAGACTTGGACATGTAGGCATGCGGAATCTAGATAAGCTAATCAAAGGTGATCATATACTTGGAGTTAAAGATGTTATCTTTGACAAAGATAGACTTTGTAGTGCTTCTCAAGATGGAAAGCAAGTAGGTGGAAGTCATCCCATTAAGAATATCATGACTACTAGGAGACCACTCGAGTTACTTCACATGGATCTTTTTGGTCCCAATGCTTACAAGAGTCTCGATGGAAATTCCTATGGTCTAGTTATAGTTGATGATTTTTCCAGATTTACGTGGGTATTCTTTCTTGATGATAAGTCGCAGGTTCAAAAGATCTTCAAGAACTTCACTCGCAAAGCGCAAAATCAGTTCGAAGTGAAGATCAAGAAGGTTCAGAGCGATAACGGATTGGAGTTCAAGAACACCCATGTGGATACCTTTCTTGACGAAGAAGCTGTCTCACATGAGTTCTCGGCTACGTACACACCTAAACAAAATGGAGTTGTTGAGAGGAAGAACCGAATGCTCATTGAGATGGCAAGAACGATGCTTGATGAATACAAGACACCAAGACACTTTTGGGCAGAAGCCGTTGAAACAACATGTCATGCCACAAACCGACTTTACTTGCACAAGCTTCTCGGCAAAACGGCATACGAGCTACTCACCGGTAACAAACCCCAAGTCGGATACTTTCGGGTGTTTGGCTCAAAGTGCTACATCCTTGATAAGCATCGTCGTACTAAATTTGCTCCTAAATCTCATGAAGGATTCCTACTTGGTTAGGGATCAAACTCTCAAACTTACCGTGTCTACAACAACTTCACTCGAAAAGTTGAAGAGACGGTAGATGTGAAGTTTGATGAATCTAATGGTTCACAAGTCGAACAATTGCCAAATGATGTAGGTGATAAGGATCCTTCGGAATCCATACTAGATCTACCCATTGGCAAGATTCATCCCATTGAGGTGAAAGAAAGTACTTCATCAACTCAAGTGGAAGCCCCTACTTCATGTCAAGGTGAACCTCAACACGACTTGGAGGCATCCACAAGCGGTACTTGACAAGATGATGAAGAGGAGGAAGTGCATCATGAAGATCCACCACAACCACCTTCACCACCACCTCAAGGGAATGACACCTTCAACAACAATGAAGATGAACGAGATGATGATGAAGAAGAAGAAGCTCCACCATCTAACAATCAGAAGCTGACCCGAGTTCGAGCTCAAGTGACTAAGAACCATCCCCTAAACCAAATCTTGGGTGAAATACAAACAGGGAGAATCACTCGCTCTAAAACCCATCTAGCTAAATGTTGTGAACATTATTCTTTCATCTCTAGTATTGAGCCTTTAAAGGTAGAACAAGCTCTTGAAGACGCGGATTGGGTGAATGCAATGCATGAAGAGCTACACAACTTCGAGAGGAACGAAGTATGGACACTCGTGGAGAAGCCCGAATATGAGCACAACATCATCGGAACCAATGGGTGTTTTGGAACAAACAAGATGAATACGGTCATGTCGTACGCAACAAGGCTCTTCTCGTAGCTCAAGGATATACACAAGTCAAAGGTATGGACTACGGTGAGACTTATGCCCCAGTCGCTAGACTTGAAGCTATCCGTATTCTTCTTGCTTATGCCAATCACCATGATATCACGCTTAATCAAATAGATATCAAAAGTGCATTTTAAATGGTGAGATTGAAGAAGAGGTTTATGTTAAGCAACCACCTGGTTTCGTGAATCCTAAGAAACCTAATCATGTTTACAAGCTTCATAAAGCTCTTTATGGTCTTAAGCAAGCTCCTCGTGCTTGGTATAAATGTTTAACGAAGTTTCTTATCGAAAAAGGTTTTGAAATTGGTAAATTTGATGCAACCTTGTTCACTAAAAGAGTTAATGGAGAATTATTTGTATGTCAAATGGATGATATTATCTTTAGTTCTACTAACCCTCAATTTAGTGAAAGATTTGGAAGGTTGATGTCCGAGAATTATGATATGTCTATGATGTGTGAGCTGAAATTCTTTCTTGGATTGCAAATCAAGCAATCAAGAGAAGGACCTTTAATTTCTCAAACTAAGTACACCAAGGACTTGATCAAGAAGTTCAACATGCAGGATTGCAAAGGTATGAAACCCCCCATGCCCACTAGCGGACACGTTGATCTTACGAGGGAGGATGAACTAGTTGATCAAAAAAATTATCGATCTATGATAGGTTCTTTGTTATATCTATGTGCATATCGTCCCGATATTATGCTTAGTGTTTGCATGTGTGCTAGATATCAAGCTACACCTAAAGAGTGTCATCTTTTGGCTATGAAACATATTGTGAGATACTTGATACAAACACCAAACTTTGGCATTTGGTATCCCAAGGGATCTTCTTTTGATCTTGTTGGCTATTCCGATTTGGACTATGCCGGAGACAAGGTTGATAGAAAATCCACCTCGGGTACTTGTCAATTTTTAGGTAGATCTCTTGTGTCTTGGTTCTCCAAGAAACAAAATTCGGTATCTCTATCTACTGCCGAAGCTGAGTATATTGCTACCGGATCTTGCTGTGCACAATTACTATGGATGACACAAATGCTTAAGGATTATGGTATTCATGTTAAAAATGTTCCATTACTTTGTGACAATGAAAGTTCTATTAAAATTGGACATAATCCTATGCAACATTCTCGAACCAAGCATATCCAAGTTCGACATCATTTCATTCGTGATCATGTTGCCAAAGGAGATATCAATCTTAAGCATGTTCGTACTAACAAGCAATTGGCAGATATCTTTACTAAGCCACTTGATGAGAAGACATTTTTTCATTTGAGGAGTGAGTTGAACATCATTGATGCTTCAAACTTGAGCTGGACTCACTCGGTTGCAAGCAAGGAAATGAGCTTAATTATTGTCTCCATGATCCCATAACTCATTATCATATGCCATGGAATTCTATGCTCCCTTGTATTGCATCTAACCTTTTGTAGGTACTTGAAAGAACTTCATTCCACAAGATTGCCATCAAATCCAATCATAAGCAATCTTGTCATTACCAAGTATCCACAACCCCTCTTGATGATGGAAGGAAGAAGACAACAAAAATATCCTTGACATATACTTGATCTTAGTTGCAAATCTATAAGTGGTATCACGTCAATAGGATATATCCATTGTTTTTCCTTGCATGACTAACCTTAGTAGGTGATGAGTGTACTAGAACGAGAAGGAATGCTTCAAACTCAAGATGATCTTCATCAACCTCAAGCATCCTCAACAAAAGTTCACCTACAAGCAGCGTCATCAACATCATTCAAAGGTATGTACTCATATCCTTGAAAAGGATTTACTCCAAGTTGTGGGCTAAAGCAACTCAAGAGATATGTAGACATCAAAATGGTTAATCAAAAAATGGTAACCCCATTTTGAGCTTAAACGATGAGTATGACCTATGATCAAGTATTCTTGCTTGGCTCCTAAGTCAATATACTCTAATATAGGTGACCTAGTCACCGCCCATCATTTTAGAAACTTGTGTGGTTTGCTCTCTTATTACATGATTTCTCGTAACCACTCAAATCTTATCTATTTGATGTCCTTTGTAAACCTTTCACATTTTCCTTTTGAAAAAAATCACATTTGTCTCTCTGGAACAGAATCTTGGTTTATCTTTCGGCGTCACCTATATAAATAACTCGGTCCTACCGAATTCGCAGATAAGCTGCAACACACAAATCTCGGTACCATCGATTTATTAATCTCGAAGCCATCAATTCTCTTGGAGTTCAAACTTTATGTTTTCCTGATCCAGTTTACTTTGCTTACTGTTCCCGAGACAATCCTATTCCTTCAATGATCTCTTCTCAAAAGAAAAACTTCATGCTAAAGGGGGAGAAGAAAACTCTAATTTGCTAAAGGGAGAATCTACATTCAATGATTCCCTTAGTCTTTTATTGGACCCTACTTTCAAATACCCTTGATCTCTAGGATCCCTTCCTTATCAATGATCCCTGTCACTGCTCCCAAGTTTAACCTTTTTGGTACTTTATGCCAAAGGGGGAGAATATCAAAGCTTCATGCTAAAAGGGGAGTCACATGCTTATGCAAAAGGGGAGATAGGATTTAGGGGGAGAGGAAAATACATAATATCTAAAGGGGAGAGAAAACTACTGTTGAATTTGATATCTTACTTCTCTCACCATATCCAATCCCAATATCTACATGCTAAGATTCAGGGGGAGAGGATGAACTATTACTTTCATATCTAAAGGGGAGAAAGTTCTAAAGAATTTATGCCTAAGGAGGAGACATATTAATCTTAAGGATTATCATACTTTATATGTTCTCCATATCTTGGTATCTTTGAGTTCCATTTGCTTCTGCTTAGTAGAATACTCTTGTGTTTCCTAACATTGTTTTCTCAAGTGTGACTCTACTACTAGAATGCTCAAGAGCTCAAGGTAAGTATATGCATCATATCTTTGATCAACATGATCTCTTGCTTCTTGCACATATTGTTTGCAAGAGTGAAGTCTTGATCAAGGATATACATTTCATTCACATATATTGATGCATGTAGCCAAGATACACATGACTCCTTATATCCCTTCATCCATATGTGTGTCCATGCATACCAAAGCAAATATACTTTAAAGGACTTCACACAGTTAGGGGAGAAAATCTAAGTTAGGTGTTTCTCAAAGTCTTCATTGCATCCGTGCATATCGTCATTTGAAGCTTTGATTGTATGCTGTCATCAATTACTAAAAAGGGGGAGATTGAAAGCACAATATGCTTCCTTGGTGGTTTTGATAATTCATGACAACATACCTTGTCTCTTGGACTAACACCTCTATCTAGTATATTTCAGATGATAATCCATGAAGATCTGAGTTGGCAAAAAGGATGAGGATATTGTGGAATTACCCCAAGATGCAAGGAAATAGGTTGTCATGGCTTCAAGCAAGAGGACTCTACATTTCATATTTGTGATAAATCACTTTGAGTCTATAGGAAAGCCAATACTATTAAAAGGGGGTAAAGTTTTGATTGTGAACAATATGCTCAAATGTGCACAAGTGACAGTCACCAAGACATCCACATTCTCTCCCACCAAAGTCTGTCCTAAGCCAAATATACCAAATCGGTGCAACCAACTTTACTATCCCGGTGCCACCGAGTTCCAAACCCTAGACAGACTCAACCAAACCCTAACACTTCGGTGCAGCCGACACTACACTCGGTGCCACCGAGTTGGGTTGCCAATTTCCTGTTATGCAAATTCTCATTTTTGGTCCGACCGAATGGTGAATCGGCGTCACCGAGTTTGGTAATTCCGACTGTTGGTCACCTTGTCGGTGCAACCGAGAGTTATATATCGGTCCATCCGAGATTCAAAAGTTGCCACTTTTTGTCACTTCGGTACCATCGAGTTTTACACTTCGGTGTCACCGAGTCTGACTTATTGTGTGTAAAGGTTGGATTTTTGGAGATGCCTATATGTACCCCTTCACCACCACCCACTCGAAAAAGAAGCACTCAGAACTATTCACATATCCTACTCAGTTTTCTGAGAGAGAACCACCTACCTTGTGTTGAGGTCAAGATCTTCCACTCCAACCATATGGATCTTGATTTCTAGCCTCCCCAAGTTGCTTTCCACCAATCCCATCTCTTCTACCAAGCGAAATCTATGAGAGAGAGATTGTGTGTTGAGGAGTCTATCATCTTGAAGCACAAGAGCAAGGAGTTTATCGTCATTACCGAGCCTATTACCTTTTGGAGGGTGGTGCCTCCTAGATTGGTTAGGTGTTGCTTGGGAGCCTCCTACTTCATGTCATGGAGTGAACCAAGAAGTTTGTAAGGGCAAGGAGATCGCCTACTTCGTGAAGATCTACCCATAGCGAGGCTAGTCCTTCGTGGACAGAAGATGCATGGAATAGTCAAGGTTGCTTCTTCGTGGAACCCTTCGTGGGTAGAGCCCTCCGTGGACTCTCACGACCGTTACCCTCCGTGGGTTGAAGACTCCATGAACGTGAACGTACGATAGCACCACCTATCGGAACCACGGGAAAAATCATCGTGTCATCACTTGCGTTTGATCTTCCTATCCCATCTCTTTACTTACATGTGTAATGTCTTTACTTTTCGCTACCATACTCGTAGACTTGCATGTGTAGGGCTGTTAGACTATCTAGACTTGTTAAAACCATTAAAATCTGCCAACCAAACAACTTGGTAAAAGGTTAGGTTTTAAATTTCTGCTAGTAGTCTATTCACCCCCCCTCTAGACATGTCTCTCTCGATCCTACGGAGGTCCAACACGAATCTACAGGAAGAAGGTTGTGTAGTAGACATCACACCTCTATGATCAATAACCAATAGCGGGACCTGGATGCCCATAATGGTTCCTACATATTCTATGTAGATTTTTATTGGTTGAACCTCTATGTCAAGGATTCAGCTAATCTCGTGTGTTGTTCCCTTTGTTCTTCGGTATGTTACTTGCCCGAGATTCAATCGTTGGTATCTCTATGCCTAGTTCAATCTCGTTACTGACAAGTCTCTTTACTCGTTCCGTAATACAAGATCCCGTGGCTAACACTTTAGTCACATTGCTTTCAAGGCTTGTTGTGATGTTGTATTACCGAGTGGGCCCTGAGATACCTCTCTGTCACACGGAGTAACAAATCCGAGTCTTGATCCATACCCACTCAACAGACACTCTCGGAGATACCTGTAGAGCACCTTTATAGTCACCCAATTACGTTGCGATGTTTGATACACACAAGGCACTCCTCTAGTGTCAGTGAGTTGCATGATCTCATGGTCATAGGAACAGATACTTGACATGTAGAAAACTGTAGCAATAAACTAACACGATCATATGCTACATTTATAGTTAGGGTCTTGTCCATCACATCATTCTCCTAACGATGTGATCCCATTATCAAATGACATCTCATGTCCATGGCTAGGAAACCTTGACCATCTTTGATCAACGATCTAGTCTATTAGAGGCATACTAGGGACATGGTGTTGTCTATGTATCCACACATGTATCTGAGTTTCCGATCAATACAATTCTAGCATGGATAATAAACGATTATCATGAACAAGGACATATGATAATAACTAATTTATTATTGCCTCTAGGGCATATTTCCAACAATAGCTACTGCTTTCTTCATGTCAAGTATATGTTCCTATGACCATGAGACCATGCAACTCCCTGACACCGGAGGAACGCCTTGTGTGTATCAAACGTCACAACGTAGCTGGGTGGTCATAAAGATGCTCTACAGGTGTCTCCGAGGGTGTCTGTTGGGTTTGCATGGATCGAGACTAGGATTTGTCACTCCGTATGACGGTGACGTATCTCTGGTCCCACTCGGTAATAAAACATCACAATAAGCTTGTAGGAAATGTGACTAAGGAGTTAGTTACGGGATCTTGTATTACAGAACGAGTAAAGAGACTTGCCGGTAACGAGATTGAACTAGGTATGGAGATACCAACGACCGAATCTCGGGCAAGTAACATACCGCTGGACAAAGGGAACTACATAAGGGATTGATTGAATCCTTGGCATCATGGTTTGATCGATAAAGATCTTACTGGAATATGTAGGAACCAATATGGGAATACAGGTCCCGCTATTGTTTATTGACCGGAGAGGTGTCTCGGCCATGTCTACATGATTCTCGAACCCGTAGGGTCCGCATGCTTAACGTTCGGTGATACTAGAGTAGTATTAGGATATGTATGTTGGTGGCTGAATGTTGTTTGGATTCTCGGATGATATCTAGGATGTCAAGAGGAGCTCCGGAATGGTCTGGAGGTAAAGATTTATATATGGTAAGTCATATTTTGGCTACCTGAACAGTTTCACAATTTTCTGATATTATACCGGGAAGCTTCTGGAAGGTTCCGGAGGATTCCAAAGGGGGCCGAAAATCCATGGAAGATTGCACCACGCCCCTTAGGCCAGCATGGGCTATAGGGGGGGCTAGCCTTATTGGGCTAGCTCCCCAGGGCCCATGTGGCTAAGCGGGTGGAAACCGTACCTTGGGGAGGGAGGACTCCTCCCTCTTGGCCGCCGCCCCTGTTGGGAAACGTTGCATTGGAAACAAAAAAATTCCTATGCACATGCAAGATTTATCCATGGTGATGAGCATCTACGAGAGGGAGAGTGGATCTACATACCCTTGTAGATCGCTAAGCGGGAAGCGTTAAGAAACGTGGTTGCTGTAGTCGAACGTCTTCGCGATCCAAATCGCTAGCCGTCCTGCGATCCAATAACGATCCGTCTCGATCTAGTGCTGAACGGATGACACCTCCGCATTCAGCACATGTACAACTCGATGATGATTTCCGCCTTCTTGATCCATCAAGAGGGGACGGAGAGGTAGATGAATACTCCAACAACACGACGGCATGGCGACAGTGGTGGTGGAGATGTTCCGGCAGGGCTGCGCCAAGCACCGCCAAGACAATCTAGAGGGGAAGGAAATCTAGAGGGGGGGAGAGGGCTGCACCGTGGCTTAGGGTGCGTCTGCCCTGTCTCCCCTCCAATATATATAGGAGGGAGGGGGAGGGGTTTGCGCCCTAGGGTTTCCCCTGGGGTCGGCCGAACCAGGGAGGAGGAGGAGGTGTCCTCCCCCTCTCCTATCTCTCCTGCGCATAGGCCCATAGGGGCTGGTGTGCCACCTCCAAGGCCCATGTGGCCCCTTGGGGGGTGTGGGCCCCATTTGGTGGTCCCCTGGACCTCATTCGTCACTCCTTGTACACTATTGGAAATGCCCGAAACTTTTCCGGAGTTCAAACACCACTTTCCTATATATCAATCTTTACCTCCGGACCATTTCGAAGCTCCTCGGGACGTTCGAGATCTCATCCGGGACTCTGAACAACCTTCGGTCACCAACATTCGTAACTCGATACTACCGAAACGTCACCGAACGTTAAGTGTGCAGACCGTATGGGTTCGAGAACTATATAGACACGACCGGGACACCTCTACGGTCTACATATTCTACGAAGTACTTTATCGGTTGAACCTCTATGTCAAGGATTCAGTTAATCCTGTATGTAGTCCCTTTGTTTTTTGGTATGTTACTTGCCCGAGATTCGATCGTCGGTATCTCTAGACCTTGTTCAATCTCGTTACCGGCAAGTTTCTTTACTTGGTCTGTAATACAAGATCAAGTGGCTAACTCTTTAGTCACTTTGCTTGCAAGGCTCATTGTGATGTCGTATTACCGAGCGGGCCCTGAGATATCTCTCCATCACACGGAGTAACAAATCCCAATCATGATCCATGCCCACTCAACAGACACCCTCGGACATACCTATAGAGCATCTTTATAGTCACCCAATTACGTTGTGTCATTAGATACATACAAGGTACTCCTCTGGTGTCAGTGAGTTGCATGGTCTCATGGTCATAAGAACGGATACTTGACATGCAAAAAACTATAGCAGTAAACTGACATGATCATATGCTATGTTCATAGTTTGGGTCTTGTCCGTCACATCATTCTCCCAATGAAGTGATTGTTGTGGAACGTTGCATGGGCAACAAAAAAATTCATACGAACACTCAAGATCTATCTATGGAGATCAATAGCTACGAGAGGGAGAGTGGATCTACATACCCGTAGATCACTAAGTAGGAAGCATTAAGAAACGCAGTTGATGTAGTCGAACGTCTTTGTGGTCCAAATCGCAATCCGTCCCGCGATCTAATCACGATCCGTCCCGATCTAGCACCAAAGGGACGACACCTCCGCGTTCAGCACACGTACAACTCGATGATGTCTCCACCTCCTCAATCCATCGAGCGATGTCGGAGTAGTAGATGAGTTCCCTGGCAACATGATGGCGTGGTGGTGGTGGTGGTGCTATCCCGGCAGGGCTACGCCTAGTGCTACCGAAACTGCGAACGGAGGAGAAAACGATCTAGGGAGAGATAGGGGCACCAAGGGCTTCGTGTGTGCTCTTGGGGCATCCCTCCCCTCTCTATATAGGTGGAGGGGTGTGGATATCAGCCCCTCCAAGTCCTAGGGCGCAACCAAGGGGGAGGAGTTGGACTCCTAGTCCAATTCCCTCCCTTTCCATAAAGAGGTGGACTTTCCACCTCTCCCAAGCCACATGGGCCTTGAGGGACTTGTGCGCGTGGCCTAATAAGGCCAGGGCGCCTCCCCCCAGCCCATGCAAATCCTTGGGATGTGGTGGAACCCTTGGTGGCCTTCCGGATTCCTCCGAAAGTTTCCGGAACCTTCTAGAAGCTTCTCGGCACAATACCGGACAAACCCGAAACTTTTCCGGTAGCCAAAATATGACTTCCCATATATAAAATATTTACCTCCGGACCATTCCGGAACTCCTCATGATGTCCGGGATCTCATACGGGACTCCGAACAACCTTCGGTAACCAACATACATAACTGAACAATACCAAATCGTCACCGAACGTTAAGTGTGCAGACCCTGCGGGTTCGAGAACTATGTAGACATGCCCGAGACAACTCTAAATTCAATAACCAATAGCGGGACCTGGATTACCATATTGATTCCTACATATTCTACGAATATCTTTATCGATTGAACCACGATATCAAGGATTTAGACAATCCCGTATGCAATTCCCTTTGTCCATCGGTATGTTACTTGCCCGAGATTCGATCGTCGGTATCTCCATACCTAGTTCAATCTCATTACTGGCAAGTCTCTTTACTCATTTCGGAACACAAGATCCCGTGACTAACTCCTTAGTCACATTGCTTGCAAGTTTCTTGTGATGTTGTGCTATCGAGTGGGCCTAGAGATACCTCTCCGTCATACGAAGTGACAAATCCCAGTATTGATCCACGCCAACCCAACAGACACCCTCGGAGATACCTGTAGAGCACCTTTATAGTCACCCAGTTATGTTGTGACGTTTGATACACACAAGGCATTCCTACGGCGTCAGGGAGTTGCGTGATCTCATGGTCGTAGGAACATATACTTGACATGGATAAAGCAGTAGCAATAAACTAACACGATGAGATGTGATACGTCCATTTTGCATCATGATTTTATATTGATATTTATTGCATTATGGGATGTTATTACACATTTTGGTACAATACTTATGCCTTTTCTCTCTTATTTTACAAGGTTTACATGAAGAGGGAGAATGCCGGCAACTGGAATTCTGGACTGGAAAAGGAGCAAATCTGAGATACCTATTCTGCGCAACTCCAAAAGTCCTGAAATATCTATGGAGAATTATTTTGGAATATAAAAGAAATACTGGGCAAAAGAAATACATCAGGAGGCCCACCAGGGAGCCACAAGCCTGCTGGCCGCGGCCACCCCGCCTGGCTGCGGCTAGCGAGCTTGTGGCCCACCTAGAAGCCCTTCGGTGCCCATCTTCTGCTATATGGAGGGTTTTGTCGAGGAAAAAAATCATAAGAGACCTTTTGGGACGAAGCGCCGCCGTCTCGAAGCGAAACTTGGGCAGAACCAATCTAGAGCTCCGGTAGGGCGATCCTGTCGGTGAAACTTCCCTTCAGGAGTGGGAAATCGAAGCCCTCGTCATCACCAACGATCCTCTCATCGAGAGGGGGTCAATCTCCATCAACATCTTCACCAGCACCATCTCCTATCCAAACCCTAGTTCATCTCTTGTATCCGATCTTTGTCTCAAAACCTCAGATTGGTACCTGTGGGTTGCTACTAGTGTTGATTACTCCTTGTAGTTGATGCTAGTTGGTTTACTTGGTGGAATATTATATGTTCAGATCCTTGATCATCATTAATACTCCTCTGATTATGAATGTGAACATGTTTTGTGAGTAGTTACATTTGTTCCTGAGGACATGGGATAAGTCTAGTTATATGTAATCATGTGAATTTGGTATTCGTTCGATATTTTGATGAGATGTATGTTGTCTCTCCTCTAGTGGTGTTATATGAACATCGACTACATAACACTTCACCATTGTTTGGGCCTAGAGGAAGGCATTGGGAAGTAATAAGTAGATGATGGGTTGCTAGAGTGACAGAAGCTTAAATCCTAGTTTACGCGTTGCTTCGTAAGGGGCTGATTTGGGTCCACATGTTTCATGCTATGGTTAGATTTATCTTAATTCTTCTTTCATAGTTGCGGATGCTTGCGGGTGGGGTTAATCATAAGTGGGAGGCTTGTCCAAGTAAGGGCAGCACTCAAGCACCGGTCCACCCACATATCAAATTATCAAAGTAGCGAACGCGAATCAAGTGAGCATGATGAAAACTAGCTTGACATAAATTCCCATGTGTCCTCAGGAGCACTTGCTTTATATAAGAGTTTGTCCAGGCTTGTACTTTGCTATAAAAAGGATTGGGCCACCTTGCTGCACCTTTGTTACAATTGTTACTTGCTAGCCGTTATGAATTATCTTATCACAAAACTATATGTTACCGATAATTTTAGTGCTTGCAGAGAATACCTTACTGAGAACCGCTTGTCATTTCCTTCTGCTCCTTGTTGGGTTCGACACTCTTACTTATCGAAAGGACTACGATAGGTCCCCTATACTTGTGGGTCATCAAGACTCTTTTCTTGCGCTGTTGCCGAGGAGTGAAGTGCCTTTGGTGAGTGGAACTTGGTAAGGAAAAATTTATATAGTGTGCTGAAATTTACTATCACTTGTTACTATGGAAAGTAATACTTTGAGGGGCTTGTTCGGGGTATCTTCACCTCGAACGGAAACACAAAGAGTTGTCCCTCAACTTACTGAACCTACTAAAATATTTATTATGAAATTCCTTCGAGTATGATAGAGAAACTGCTAGCTAATCCTTATGCAGGAGATGGAACACTACATCCTGATTTGCATCTAATCTATGTGAATGAAGTTTGTGGATCATTCAAGCTTGCAGGTCTGCCCGAGGATCACGTCAAGAAGAAGGTATTTCCTTTATCCTTGAAGGAGATGGCATTGACATGGTACAGGCTATGTGATGATATTGGATCATGGAGCTACAACCGGTTGAAAATGGAATTTCATCAGAAGTTCTATCCTATGCATCTAGTTCATCGTGATCGGAATTATATTTATAATTTTTGGCCTCATGAAGGAGAAAGAATCGCTCAAGCTTGGTGGAGGCTTAAGTTAATGTTATATTGATGCCCCAATCATGAGCCCTCGAGAGAAATTATTATTCAGAATTTTTATGCCTGACTTTCTCGTAATGATCAATCCATGCTCGATACTTCCTGTGCTGGTTCTTTTATGAAGAAAGATATTGAATTCAAATGAAATTTATTGGAAAGAATTAAACGCAACTCTAAAGGTTGGGAGCTCGACGAAGGTAAGGAGTTAGGTATATATCTTAAGTTTGATTGTGTTAAATCCTTCGTGGACACCGATGCTTTTCGTGTATATAGCACTAAATATGGACTTGACTCTGAGATAGTAGCTTCTTTTTGTGAATCTTCTGCTACTCATGTTGATCTCCCTAAGGAGAAGTGGTTTAAATACCATCCTCCCATTGAAGTGAAAGTAATGGAACCTATTAAAGTTGAAGAGAAAATTATTACTTACAATGTTGATCCTGTTATCCCTACTGCTTTCATTGAGAAACCACCTTTCCCTGTTAGGATAAAGGAACATGCTAAAGCTTCAACTGTGGTTCATAAGAGTTGTATTATAACACCTACACTCCATGAAAAAATTAAAGTTGAACCTAGTGTTTCTATGGTTAAAGATCTCTTGGTTGATAATATTGATGGGCATGTTATTCATTTCTGTGATGAAGCTGCTAGAATTGCTAGACCTAATACTAAGCATAAACATAGACCAGTTGTTGGCATGCCTATTGTTTCTGCTAAAATAGGAGATCATTGTTATCATGGCTTATGTGATACGGGTGCTAGCGTAAGTGCAATTCCCTATTCCTTATACGAAGAAATCATGCATGATATTGCACCAGTTGAACTAGAGGATATTGATGTTACTATTAAGGTTGCTAATAGAGACACTATTGCACCAATGGGGATTGTTAGAGATGTTGAAGTCTTGTGTGGGAAAGTAAAGTATCCTACTGATTTTCTTGTTCTTGGTTCCCAACAAGATAATTTTGTCCCATTATATTTGGCAGACCCTTCTTGAATACTATTAATGCTAAGATTGATTGTGTGAAGGAAGTAGTTACTGTAAGCTTTGGGGATGTGTCTCATGAATTTAATTTCTCTAAATTTCTTAGACAACCCCATGACAAGGAATTGCCTAGTAAAGATGAAATTATTGGTCTCACTTCTATTGTTGTGCCTCCTATTGATCCCTTAGAACAATATTTGCTAGACCATGAAAATGATATGCATATGAATGAGAGGAATGAAATAGATGAAATTTTCTTTGAGCAGCAGCCTATTTTGAAACATAATTTACCTGTTGAAATACTTGGGGATCCTCCTCCACCCAAGGGTGATCCCGTGTTTGAGCTCAAGCAATTACCCGGTACGTTGAATTATGCTTATCTTGATGAAAAAGAGATATATCCTGTTATTATTAGTCTAACCTTTCAGAGCATGAAGAAAAGAGATTATTGAAAACTCCGAGGAAGCACCGTGCTGCTATTGGCTATACTCTTGATGATCTTAAGGGCATCAGTCCCACTCTATGCTAGCATAAAATTAATATGGAGCCTGATGCCAAACCAGTTATTGATCACCAACGACGATTGAAACCTAAGATGAAAGAAGTGGTAAGAAAAGAAGTACTAAAGCTTCTGGAGGCATGTATAATTTATCCTGTTGCTGATAGTAGATGGGTCAGTCCTGTCCATTGTGTCCCTAAGAAGGGAGGTATTACCGTTGTTCCTAATGATAAAAATGAATTGATCCCGCAAAGAATTGTTACATGTTATAGAATGCTAATTGATTTTAGAAAATTAAATAAAGCTACTAAGAAATATCATTACCCTTTATGTTTTATTGATCAAATGCTAGAAAGATTGTCAAAACATACTCATTTTTGCTTTCTAGATGGTTACTCTGGTTTCTCTCAAATACGTGTATCAAGCCAGGATCAAGAAAAAACCACTTTCACTTGCCCTTTCGGTACCTTTGGTTATAGACGTATGCCTTTTGGTTTATGCAATGCACCTGCTACCTTTCAAAGATGTATGATAGCTATATTCTCTAACTTTTGTGAAAAGATTCTTGAGGTTTTCATGGATGATTTTTCCGTTTGCGGAACTTCATTTGATGATTGTTTGAGAAACCTTGATCGAGTTTTGCAGAGATGTGAAGAAACTAATCTTGTCTTGAATTGGGAAAAGTGCCACTTTATGGTTAATGAAGGTATTGTCTTGGGGCATAAGATAACCGAAAGAGGTATTGAAGTTGATAAAGCTAAAGTTGATGCTACTGAAAAAATGCCGTGCCCTACGGATATCAAAGGTATAAGAAGTTTCCTTGGTCATGCTGGTTTCTATAGGAGGTTTATCAAAGATTTCTCTAAGATTTCTAGGCATCTCACAAACCTTCTGCAAAAAGATGTTTCGTTTGCTTTTGATGATGATTGCATAGAAGCATTTGGAATTCTTAAGAATGCATTGATTACCGCACCTGTTGTTCAACCACCCGACTGGAACCTACCTTTTGAAATTATGTGTGATGCTAGTGACTATGCTGTTGGTACTGTTCTAGGACAAAGAGTCGATAAGAAATTAAATGTTATCCATTATGCTAGTAAAACTCTAGACAGTGCTCAAAGAAACTATGCTACTACTGAAAAGGAATTTCTAGCAGTTGTGTTTGCTTGTGATAAGTTTTGACCTTATATTGTTGATTCCAAAGTAACTATTCACACCGTTCATGCTGCTATTAAGTACCTCATGGAGAAGAAAGATGCTAAACCTAGACTTATTAGGTAGGTCCTTCTGCTACAAGAATTTGATTTGCATATCATCGATAGAAAGGGTGCTGATAACCCTATAGGAGATAACTTGTCTAGGTTAGAAAATTTTCTTGATGACCCACTACCTATTGATGATAGCTTTCCTGATGAACAATTAGCTGTCGTGAATACTTCACATAATGCTCCTTGGTATGTTGATTACACCAATTACATTATTGTTAAATTTATACCTTCTAGTTTCACATACCAACAAAAGAAAAAGTTCTTCTATGATTTAAGGCATTACTTTTGGGATGACCCACATCTTTATAAAGAAGGAGTAGATGGTATTATTATATGTTGTGTACCCGAGCATGAACAGGAACAGATCTTATGCAAGTGTCACTCCGAAGCCTACAGAGGACATCACGCTGGAGATAGAACTGCACACAAGGTACTACAACCTGGGTTTTATTGGCCTACTCTCTTCAAGGATGCTCGTAAGTTTGTCTTATCTTGTGATGAATGTCAAAAAATTGGTAATATTAGTAGACGTTAGGAAATACCTATGAATTACTCTCTTGTTATCGAACCATTTGATGTTTGGGGCTTTGATTATATGGGGCCTTTTCCACAATCTAATGGGTATACTCATATTCTAGTTGTTGTTGATTATGTCACTAAGTGGGTAGAAGCTATTCCAACTAGTAGCGCTGATCATAACACTTCTGTTAAAATGCTTAAAGAAGTTATTTTCCCTAGATTTGGAGTCCCTAGATATTTGATGACTGATGGTGGTTCACATTTTATTCATGGTGCTTTCCGTAAATTGCTTGCTAAATATGATGTTAATCATAGAGTTGCATCTCCTTATCATCCCCAGTCTAGTGGTCAAGTAGAGTTGAGAAATAGAGAGATTAAATTGATTTTGCAAAAGACTGTTAATAGATCTAGGAAGAATTGGTCTAAGAAACTTGACGATGCATTGTAGGCTTATAGAACTACTTACAAAAATCCTATGGGTATGTCTCCGTATAAGATGGTTTATGCTAAAGCATGTCACTTACCTCTAGAGCTAGAACATAAGGCTTATTAGGCAATCGAAGAGCTCAATTATGATTTCAAACTTGCTGGTGAGAAGAGGTTATTTTACATTAGCTCACTTGATGAATGGAGAACCCAATCCTATGAGAATGATAAGTTGTTTAAAGAAAATGTTAAGAGATGGCATGATAGAACGATACAAAAGCATGAATTTAATGTAGGTGATCATGTCTTGCTATACAATTCTCGTTTAAGTTTTTTTGCAGGAAAACTTCTCTCTAAATGGGAAGGTCCTTACGTCATCGAAGAGGTATACCGTTCCGGTGCCATCAAGATTAACAACACCGAAGGCACAAACCTGAAGGTGGTGAACGGGCAAAGAATCAAACATTATATCTCAGGTACGCCCATAAATGTTGAAACCAATATCATCAATACCATAACTTCGGAGGAGTACATTAGGGAGATTTACCAGAACGTTTCAGACCCCGAAAAATAGGTACGTGATACGGTAAGTAAAAAGACTCCAAAACTTTTTCTATGGCAATTTTCATCTGTGTTGGAATATTGAAAAAATCAGGAAAATTTAAAGTAGTCCGAATACTGCACGAGGAGGCAACAAGCCTGCTTGGTGCGGCCACCCCCTAGCTGCGCCCCTAGGGCTTGTGGCCACCTCGTGCACCACCTGGACTCCATTTTCTTGTGGCATACTCTTTCGGGTAGGTAAAAATTCATTATATAATCTCCCGAAGGTTTTGACTCTCGTATCACGACAATACCTCTCGTTTTCTCTTTTGAGCTGTTTCTGCAGCAGATTTAGGTCACCATGGCGTCCCCAAGTCTTTCGAAGGACAAGTTCTCTGAGAAGGCCACTAGCCCCTACCTTGCGGAGGTGCTGCAACACCCTCAAACCATTGAGGTGCGTGAGGGGGTGCTGCAATTCCGTGATGTGGAGCAGCCCAAGAAAACCGGAAGTGTGGAGACAAGGCTCGAAGCAATGGAACATGTCTTCAAGTGCCAAGGGATGGTGGAACGGGGACTTGATGCTAATTAGATGATGATCGCGGAGTTTACACGTAAACATAAGCTGGACGCCAATGATGTTGCAGATCACATATCCAAGCTTTACGAGAGAATCGAGCACCTCCAAGCCCAGATCTATGACCTGCAAAACCAAAACTGTGAGTATGAATACAGATTTAAGAGAATGAGTTTGGCTGCAGATTTGAGGATTCCGGAGACCCGTTCATCCTTTTATGATGGTGAGCCTATGCCTTGGAAGATGGAGGACAATCTTCCAACCTCATCAACAACTCCCACATCATCACCTCCGAAGCCAGACAACTAAACACATGGGTATGGGCACTCCCCTTGGCTTGTGCCAAGCTTGGGGGAGGTTCCCCGGTATCATATCACCACCAAACCTTTCGTTTTTATTTTTATTTTCATCATCTTTTCTTAGTTCAATCCTTTTGGTTATATATTCATCTAGTAGAATAAAGTTTTCATGTGATCTAGCTTTGAGTCTTTGCTTTATGATTCCCCCTATGTAAGCAAGTCCGTGAGTTATATAATGAAAAGTGCTTTTGAGTTGAGGGACTTGCTTGGTATGATTTTAATCTTGAGAAAAATTAAATAGAAAGAAGTGTAGAATAAAAGCAAAGAGTACATATGAAAATCTTATGGGGAGTGATGACTTCACGTATAAAAAGTATGTCGATTGAAACCTGTTGTGGGTTGACAAACATAGCTATTGGTCATTGGGGAAATTAAAAGGAAGTGATAAAGAAAGAGAGGTTCACATATAAGTATATTATCTTGGACATCTTTTATGATTGTGAGCACTCATTAAAATATTATATACTAAGAAGCTGATGTTGGACAAGGAAGACAACATAATGGTTTATGTTTGCTTATTTCTGAATATAAGTTATATTGTTATAGATCCCTCAAAATGTGTCGCTTGCTTCCACCTAATATCAGGCAAAACTTCCGCACCAAGTAGAGATACTATTTGTCCATCCAAAAACCCTTAACCCAATTTTGCCATGAGAGTCCACCATACCTACCTAAGGATAGAATAAGATCCTTTCAAGTAAGTTGTCATTGGTGCAAGCAATAAAAATTGCTCTCTAAATATGTGTGATCTATTAATGTGAGGAAAATAAACTTTATACGAACTTGTGATAGGGAAGACATAAAAGCAACAAACTACATAATAAAGTTCTCTATCACAAGGGTCAATTTAAAGTGACGTTCGTTTGCATTAAGAGATTGTGCATCCAATTATAAAAGCGCATGACAACCTCTGCTTCCCTCTGCGAAGGGCCTATTTGTTACTTTTATTTTCTAGTACTTACCTTTATGCAAGAGTCGTGGTGATCTCAATCACCTTCGTTATTTTGCCCTTTATCTTATGGCAAGTGCCACATGTTGGGGAATGATCTAGGCACATATATCCACTTCGAAGTGGGTCAGCATGAGTTATTACTGTTGACGTTACCCTTGAGGTAAATAGTTGGGAGGCAACACTTTAAGCCCCTATCTTTCTCTGTGTCTGATTGAAACTTTGAACTCATAGGTACCTCGTGAGTGTTAGAAATTGTGAAAGACTAAAGGATGATTGAGTATGTGGGTTTGCTTTACAAGCTCTTATATTGACTCTTTCCTACGTTATGATAAATTGGAATTGTTTCAATGACTGAGATCATAGTTTGTCAGTTCTCAATAGAGTTCTTGATTCATACTTTGCCATCGTGAATGAATTGTTACTTTAGCATAAGAAATTATATGTCAAAATATATTGCTGTTATAAAGATGATCATGATGCCTTCATGTCCGTATTTTATTTTATTGACACCTCTATCTCTAAACGTGTGGGCATATTTATTGATTTCGGCTTCCGCTTGAGGACAAGCGACGTCTAAGCTTGGGGGAGTTGATACATCCATTTTGCATCATGATTTTATATTGATATTTATTGCACTATGGGATGTTATTACACATTTTGGTACAATACTTATGCCTTTTCTCTCTTATTTTACAAGGTTTACATGAAGAGGGAGAATGCCGGCAGCTGGAATTCTGGACTGGAAAAGGAGCAAATCTGAGATACCTATTCTGCGCAACTCCAAAAGTCCTGAAAATCTATGGATAATTATTTTGGAATATATAAAAAATACTGGGCAAAAGAAATACATCAGGAGGCCCACCAGGGAGCCACAAGCCTGCTGGCCGCGGCCACCCCGCTTGGCCGCGGCTAGCGAGCTTGTGGCCCACCTAGAGGCCCTCCGGTGCCCATTTTCTGCTATATGGAGGGTCTCATCGAGGAAAAAATCATAAGAGACCTTTCGGGACGAAGCGTCGCCGTCTCGAGGCGGAACTTGGGTAGAACCAATCTAGAGCTCTGACAGGGCGATCCTGCCGGTAAAACTTCCCTCCGGGACGGGAAAATCGAAGCCCTCGTCATCACCAACGATCCTCTCATCGAGAGGGGGTCAATCTCCATCAACATATTCACCAACACCATCTCCTCTCCAAACCCTAGTTCATCTCTTGTATCCGATCTTTGTCTCAAAACCTCAGATTGGTACCTGTGGGTTGCTAGTAGTGTTGATTACTCCTTGTAGTTGATGCTAGTTGGTTTAATTGGTGGAAGATTATATGTTCAGATCCTTGATCATCATTAATACTCCTCTGATTATGAACATGAACATGTTTCGTGAGTAGTTACGTTTGTTCCTGAGGACATGGGATAAGTCTAGTTATAAGTAATCATGTGAATTTGGCATTCGTTCAATATTTTGATGAGATTTATGTTATCTCTTCTCTAGTGGTGTTATGTGAATGTCGACTACATAAAACTTCACCATTGTTTGGGCCTAGAGGAAGGCATTGGGAAGTAATAAGTAGATGATGGGTTGCTAGAGTGACAAAAGCTTAAACCCTAGTTTATGTGTTGCTTCGTAAGGGGCTGATTTGGATCCCCATGTTTCATGCTATGGTTAGATTTATCTTAATTCTTCTTTCGTAGTTGCGGATGCTTGCGGGAGGGGTTAATCATAAGTGGGAGGCTTGTCCAAGTAAGGGCAGCACCCAAGCACCGGTCCACCCGCATATCAAATTATGAAAGTAGCGAACGCGAATCAGGTGAGCATGATGAAAACTAGCTTGACATAAATTCCCATGTGTCCTCGGGAGCGCTTGCTTTATATAAGAGTTTGTCCAGGCTTGTCCTTTGCTATAAAAAGGACTAGGCCACCTTGTTGTACCTTTGTTACAATTGTTACTTTCTACCCATTACGAATTATCTTATCACAAAACTATCTGTTACCGATAATTTCAGTGCTTGCAGAGAATACCTTACTGAGAACCGCTTGTCATTTCCTTCCGCTCCTCGTTGGGTTCGACACTCTTACTTATTGAAAGGACTACAATAGATCCCCTATACTTGTGGGTCATCAAGATGCTATGCTTATGGTTGGGTCTTGTCCATCACATCATTCTCCTAATGATGTGATCCCGTTATCAAATGACAACTCATGTCTATGGTCAGGAAACCTTAACCATGTTTGATCAACGAGCTAGTTTACTAGAGGCTCACTAGGGACATAGTGTTTGTTTATATATCCACACATGTATGTGAGTTTCCGATCAATACAATTATAGCATGGATAATAAACTATTATCATGAACAAGGAAATATGATAATAACCAAATTATTATTGCCTCTGGGGCATATTTCCAACAGTCTCCCACTTGCACTAGAGTCAATAATCTAGTTCCTATCACCATGTGATTTACACCCAATGAGTTCTAGGGTTTGATCATGTTTTGCTTGTGAGAGAGGTGTTACTCAACGGGTCTACAACATTTAGATCCGTGTGTACTTTGCAAATCTTTATGTCATACTATAGATGCTGCTACCACGCAACACTTGGAGATATTGCAAATGACTGCTCCACTATATGTACCCAGATTGCTACTCAGAGTCATCCGGATTGGTGTCAAAGCTTGCATCGACGTAACCCTTTACGACAAACTCTTTATCACCTCCATTATCAAGAAAAATTTCCTTAGTCCTCAAGTTTCTAAGGATAATTTTGACCATTGTCTAATGATCCACTCCTGGATCACTCTTGTACCCTTTGATAGACTCATGGCAACGCACACACACCAGGTGCGGTAGACAACATGGCATACTATATAGAGCCTATGGCTAAGGCATAGGGGACGACTTCATCCTTTCTCTTTCTTTTGCCATGGTCGAGCTTTGAGTGTTAATCAAATTCATACATTACAACACAACCAAGAACTCTTTCTTTGACTGACCTATTTTGAACTCCTTCAAAATCTTGTCAAGGTATGTATTCATTGAAAGTTTTATCAAGCGTCTTCATCTATCTATATAGATCTTGATGCCTAATATTTAAGTAGCTTCATTCGAGGTCTTCCTTTGAAAAACTCCTTTCAAACAACCCTTTATGCTTTCCAGAAATTCTACATTATTTCCAATCAACAATATGTCAACCACATATACTTATCAGAAATTCTATAGTGCTCCCACTCACTTTCTTGTAAATACAAGTTTCTTATAAACTTTGCATAAACTCAAAAACTTTGATCACCTCATCAAAGCGTATATTCCAACTCCGAGATGCTTGCTCAGTCCATAGAAGGATTGCTGGAGCTTGCATACCTTTTAGCATCCTTAGGATCAACAAAACCTTCCGGTTATATCACATACAACCTTTCCTCAAGGAAACCATTGAGGAATCAATGTTTTGACATCCATTTGCCAGATTTCATAATCGAAAAATATAGTAATTGCTAACATAATTCCTACAAACTTTAGCATCGCTACGGGTGAGAAAGTCTCATTGTAGTTAACTCCTTGAACTTGTTTGAAACTTCTTTGCAACAAGTCAAGCTTTATAAATGGTGACATTTACCATCAGTGTCTGCCTTCTTCTTAAAGGTCCATATGTACTCAACGGCCCGCCGTTCATCGGACAAGTCTACCAAAGTCCATACTTGGTTTTCATACATGGATCCTTTCTCAGATTTCATGGATCCTAGCCATTTGTTGGAATACGAGTCCACCATCACTTCTTCATAGCTCGTAGGTTCACTGTTGTCTAACAACATGACCTCCAAGACATGATTGACGTACCACTTAGGGGCGGTACGGGTCCTTTTCGACCTACGAGGTTCGATAGTAAGTTGATCTAAAGCTTCATGATCATCATCATTTGCTTCCTCTTCACTTGGTGTAGGCGCCACAGAAACATCTTTCTACGTCGTGCTACTCTCCAACTGAAGTGACGGTTCAACAACCTCATCAAGTTCTACTTTCCTCCCACTCAATTCTTTCGAGAGAAACTCTTTCTCGAGAAAGGACCCGTTTTTAGCAACAAACACTTTGCCCTTGGATCTTAGATAGAAGGTGCACCCAACTGTTTCCTTAGGGTATCTTATGAAGATGCACTTTTCCGCTTTGGGTTCAAGCTTATCACACATAAGCGTCGTATCCCCAAACTCTAAGAAATGGTAGCTTAGGTTTCTGCCAAACCATAAACCATATGGTTTCATCTCAACGGATTTAGATGGTGCCATTTGAAAGTGAATGTAGTTGTCTCTAATGCATAAACCAAAATGATAGTGGCAAAATGATAAGAGACATCATAGTACGCATCATACCCAATAGAACACGACTATGACGTTCAAACACACCATTACACTATGGTGTTCCAGGTGGCGTGAGTTGTGAAACAATTTCCACTTTGTATTAAGTTGCATACCAAACTCATAACTCATATATTCACCTCCACGATCATATCATAGACATTTTATCTTCTTGTCACGATGATCTTAAACTTCACTCTGAATTTGCTTGAACTTTTCAAACATTTCAGACTCGTGTTTCATTAAGCAAATATACCCATACCTACTCAAATCATCAGCGAAGGTAAGAAAATAATGATATCCACCGCATGCTTCAACACTCAACGGACCACATTAATCAACATGTATAATTTCCAATAAGTCACTTGCCCGCTCCATCATACTAGAAAACGGGGTCTTAGTCATCTTGCCCATGAGGCATGGTCCGCATGTCTCAAGCGATTTGAAATTGATGAGCCCAAAGATCCATCAGCATGGAGCTTCTTCATACGCTTTACACCAATATGACCTTAGCAACAGTGCCACAGGTATGTGGTACTATCATAAATTAACTTTGCATCTTTTGGCATCAATATTGTGTACATTGAAGGTATTATTTATGTAAACAGAATAACCATTATTCTCTAACTTAAATAAATAACCGTGTTGCAATAAACACGATCTAATCATGTTCATGCTCAACGCAAACACCAAATAACATTTATTTAGGTTCAACACTAATCTTGAAGGTAGAGGGAGCATGCGATGGTAATCACATCAACCATGGAAACACTTCCAACACACATCGTCACCTCACCCTTAGCTAGTCTTCGTTTATTCCGTAGCTTTTATTTCGAGTTACTAACATTAGCAACTGAACCGGTATCTAATACCCAGGTGCTACTAGGAGTACTACTAAGGTACACATCAATAATACGTATATCAAATATACTTCTATTGACATTGCCAACCTTCTTATCTAGCAAGTATCTAGGGTTGTTCCGCTTCAGTGAACGTTCTCCTCATAATAGAAGCACTTAGTATTGAGTTTGGGTTCAACCTTGGGTTTGTTCACTTGAGCAGGAACTGGCTTGCCATTCATGAAGTTTCCCTTCTTTCCCTTCTCGAAAGTAGTGGTTTTACTAACCATAACCACTTGATGTTCCTTCTTGATTTCTACCTTCGTGGTGTCAAACATCGCGAATGGCTCAGGGATCATCTTTTCCATCCCTGGCATGTTTATAGTGTTGGGAAACGTTGCATGGGAAACAAAAATTTTCCTACGCACATGCAAGATCTATCCATGGTGATGAGCATCTACGAGAGGGAGAGTGGATCTACATACCCTTGTAGATCGCTAAGCGGGAAGCGTTAAGAAACGCGGTTGGTGTAGTCGAACGTCTTCACGATCCAAATCGCCGAGCGTCCCGCGATCTCATCACAATCCGTCCTGCGATCCAATCACGATCCGTCCCGTGAACTCATCACGACCCGTCCCGCGATCTCATCACGATCCGTCTCGCGATCTTGATCACGGTCCTTCCGATTTAGCGCCGAACGGACGACACCTCCGCGTTCAGCACACGTATAGCTCGATGACGATCTCCGCCTTCTTGATCCAGCAAGAGGGAGCAGAGAGGTAGAATAGTTCTCCGGCAGCATGATGGCGCCGCGGCGATGGTGTTGGAGCAATTCCGACAGGGCTTCGCCTGAGCATTGCAGAAAACCGATCTAGAGGAGAAACTATGCACTAGAGGAACGGGTAGCACGTGGCTGAAAATAAAGTGCCAAAAGCCCTAAAACCTCTAGTATATATAGGGGGAAGAGAGGAGGAGGCTTGTCCCTCAAGGGACCAGACCTTGGTTCGGCCGAATCAAGGAGGAGAGGAGGACTACTCCTCCAATCCTAGTAGGACTAGGATTCCTCCCTATTTTGCCGTTTTTCCACCTTTTCTCTTTGGGTTTTCTCTCCCAGCCGCATGGGCCTTGAGTGGGACTTACACCAGCCCACTAAGGGCTGGTATTCACTCTCCCACAGACCATGTAGCCTCTTGGGTCGAAATACCCCTCCCGATGGTCTCCCGTTACACTACCAGCACTCCCAGTACACTACCGATGAGCCCGAAACTTTTTCGGCGACCAAAATAGGACTTCCTATATATCAATATTTACCTCCGGACCATTCTGGAGCTCCTCGTGACGTCCGGGATCTCATCCGGGACTCCTAACAACCTTCGGTCACCACCATACATAACTCTATACTACCGAAACGTCACCAAACCTTAAGTGTGCAGACCCTGCAGGTTCGAGAACTTTGTAGACATGACTGAGACACCTCTACGGTCGATAACCAATAGCAGGACCTGGATGTCCATATTGGTTCCTACATATTCAACGAAGATCTTTATTGGTCGAACCTCTATGTCAAGGATTCAGTTAATCCCGTATGATGTTCCCTTTGTTCTTCGATATGTTACTTGCCCAAGATTCGATCGTCTATATCTCCATACCTAGTTCAACCTTGTTACCGGCAAGTCTCTTTACTCATTCTGTAATATATGATCCCATGACTAACACTTAGTCACATTGCTTGCAAGGCTTATTGTGATGTTGTATTACCGAGTGGGCCCTAAGATACCTCTCCGTCACATGGAGTAACAAATCCCAGTCTTGATCCATGCCAACCCAACAAACACCCTCAGAGATACATGTAGAGCACCTTTATAGTCACCCAGTTACGTTGTGACATTTGATACACACAAGGCACTCCTTCGGTGTCAGTGAGTTGCATGATCTCATGGTCATAGGAACAGATACTTGACATGCAGAAAACAGTAGCATTAAACTGACACGATCATATGCTGCGTTTGTAGTTTGGGTCTTGTCCATCACACGAGCTAGTCTATTAGAGGCATACTAGGGACATGGTGTTGTCTATGTATCCACACACGTATCTGAGTTTCCGATCAACACAATTATAGCATGGATAATAAACGATTATCATGAACAAGGAAATATGATAATAACCAATTTATTATTGCCTCTAGGGCATATTTCCAATAGTCTCCCACTTGCACTAGAGTCAATAATCTAGTTCACATCACCATGTGATACGCATTGTTATGAATCTAACACCCAATGAGTTCTGGGGCTCGATCATGCTTTGCATGTGAGAGAGGTCTTATAGTCAACGGGTCTGCGATATTAAGATGTGAATGTACTTTGCAAATCTCTATGTCAAACTATAAACACTGTTACCACACTCCACTTGGTACTATTACAAATGGCTGCTCCACTATACATATTCGGATTGCTACTAAGAGTCATCCGGATTAGTGTTAAAGCTTGCATCGACGTAACTCTTTACGACGAACCCTTTATCACCTCCATAATCGAGAAACATTTCCTTAGTATTTTAGTCACTAAGGATAATATTGACCGCTGTCCAGTGATCCACTCCTGGACCAGTCTTGTACCCCTTGATGGACTCATGGCAAGGCACACACAGGTGCGGTACACATCATGGCATACTATACAGATCCTATGGCTAAGGCATAGGGGACGACGTTCGTCCTTTCTCTTTTTTCTGCCGTTGTCGAGCTTTGAGTCTCACTCAACTTCACACCTTACAAATTAGGCGAGAACTCTTTCTCTGACTGGTCCACTTTGAACTCTTTCAAAATCTTGTCAATGTATGTACTCATTGAAAGTCTCATCAAGTGTCGGGACCCCGATTCTAAGTCATATGATTCCATACAGTAACAAGCCACATCACTTTGCGGCCTCACGCACAGTACTCCACGGCTGCCACCTTACCTTGACCGGGACCATTTGCGTCTTTTGTCTCACGTATGTGAACATGTCGCTGGCAATCACACAACAACGAACCCGGCCGACATGACTAGTCATAGAACCCAAGTGGCACATCCATACGGAAACAGGCATACATAACCCAGCAATGCAGGTGTCGGTCTCAAGCATGTGTAGACGAGTCATAGCAAGCTACAACGACTCCATTACGTCGCGAGACACGAATGTCATCACTGCACGTAGACGAGTCGTAGCAGGCTACGGGGACTCCATTACACTGCGAGACATTTCCCCGAAGGGACAGACACAGCAGCAAAGAAGGATACATGCCGGTCAATCAATGTGTCCGGAGCAGTAGCAAGCTACCATGGCTCGGTGGAAGCACAAAGAGGCAGTTTCCAAGCTGAAAACAACTATGAGGAGATGACACAACACATTGGAGGCATTACAAGCATCCTATACATTATCTATCTACACCTCCGGAACTCAACTCTCGACCTTGATCATACCCCACCAGACACGCAGGACTGTGGCGATACAACTACTACCATACTAGGTCTAACATCCACGCACTCAAACATCACCGTAGAATGCCTCGTACAGGTTACCCCCGTGACCTGGGAGCTGAACCTGCGGATCTGGAAAAACTCTAGCCTGGGATCCCTGGAAACCATAAGGACACGGGTGTGGCCTTGGTCCCCTTGTCGGCGGCAACAGCGGTCCTCGAAGAGGGGTGATGCCTCCAACATCAGGCCAGTCTACGTGTGCTAGCAAATGAGTCCGCGAGGGAGTCAGCATCTCCAAATCTCCATAACCTATCTGCACGACAGGTGCCAACTACGTCAAGGCTGTCCAAAGACGGGCACGGGTAGCATAGAGCTCTATGCGAAGGGCACGTGCATCACGACCCCTGTTCTCCAACATCTGAGCGGTCACCTGCAGCCTAGGGTCTTCATAAGAATGATCAAAGTAGGCTGCACTAAGATATCCATCCTCTCCTCCCATGGAAGCAGGAACATAGCAGAACTCCGTGTTCTGTAGCAAACCATGGTGAAACCTCATAATAGTCAGCATAGTGTAGGCGGCTTCCTGAACTGCCATATCTATGGTAACTCCCAATCCATGAGTCCAGTGAAGCGGCTCTACAGCTCCAGGATAGGAAGGATATATCCTAACGGTACACAGATACTGACTCTGGTTGAAATCTCGATACTGCTCCTCCACTGTGTACTCTAGGTACCAACGATATCCAGCCTCCATCATAACTCTAACCAACATGGCCGTGTGACCCGGCACATCGATGCACCTGGTCAGACGGACCACCTGACGGAAAGGACGAGAGGGCATCTGAAACAGAGAATGATGCAAAGACATTAGATCCTAGCAGAAATTGGACAGCATAACGGCTGTAATTGCTCAAGAATTTTTTTGAGACAATTGAAAAGAGATTGGAAAGGCACAACCACTCGAATATCTAGACTAAAATCTCTTCTCCATCTGTTTGTCACACCAACAATACTTGAATAACTGCACTCACTTACGAACAAGCTAGCTATTGGTCCATGGCTAGTAACTCGTCATCCTAAGCAATAGATGAGAATCCTAGTTCCTATCCCCGTAGAAAAGATGAGAATGACCCAGCATAGAATAACTTGGGAAGAGGAGTAAAAAGAGCCTTACGTTCCCTTCCACAATCAATTGCCCTACTTATCTATAGTGTTTCTAGACTCAACTTTGGCCGGTTTGGCTTGGTAGTCCTACAGTCAGTCAGGCTCTGATACCAACGCTGTCGGGACCCCGATTCTAAGTCATATGATTCCATACAGTAACAAGCCACGTCACTTTGCGGCCTCACGCACGGTACTCCACGGCTGCCACCTTACCTTGACCGGGACCATTTGCCTCTTTTGGCTCACGTATGTGAACATGTCGCTGGAAATCACACAACAACGAACCCGGGCCGACATGACTAGTCATAGAACGCAAGTGGCACATCCGTACGGAAACAGGCATACATAACCTAGCAATGCAGGTGTCGGTCTCAAGCATGTGTAGACGAGTCATAGCAAGCTACAAGGACTCCATTACGTCGCGAGACACGGATGTCATCACTGCACGTAGACGAGTCGTAGCAGGCTACGGGGACTCCATTACACTGTGAGACATTTCCCTGAAGGGACAGACACAACAGCAAAAAAGGATACATGCCGGTCAATCAATGTGTCTGGAGCAGTAGCAAGCTACCATGGCTCGGTGGAAGCACAAAGAGGCAGTTTCCCGTAAAGAGTACTACTAAAGGCACACGACTAGGTGTCGGATCCCATACATACCGTTGCACGTCACACGTACGCACGACATGCCCGATATGCATAGATACAACTATGGCATCACAACATAACCATACAACAACATGACTTTTATTGATGAGGCTCAGACGAGCCTTGCATAATATGTTCTTACAGATAGGGGTCACATGACCCGGCACTCAAGTCATACAAACATAGTCATACAAGCCAGCGGAAACTTAAGCTGTCTGAGTACAGACGGCAAAATATAAAAGAGGCACATGGCCTGACTATCTACAGCCCACCACACGGGCAAGATCGTAGCTGGGACACTAGCTATTCAGCATCGTCAACGTCTAGATAGAACCCACCTGATGGGTCCTGGTTCTCTTCTGCAACATTAATTAAGCAAGGATGAGTACAATCGTACTTAGCAAGTCTTTAAAACATACCTAGTCTATTTATGCTCATGTGTCAACAAGGGGGTGGTGGAGTTTATGCAGAAAGCCAGCTTTGACTCATGGCTAACCTACACTACTCAATTTTAACTCCTTGTTACCATTTTAATTATCGCACACGAGTCCACTACCTCCATCACAATACACTACCATGGATTCACCTTCCCCTTCCGGAAGAGTGCCATTCACGGTACTCACACTTGTCTTGAGATTTTTAGAAGTATCCATTTGATTATCTATGAACAACATAAGTTCTCCAAGTAGTCCATATCCGAGGACGCGGCTATTCGAATAGTTTCATAACCCTGCAGGGGTGTACTTCTTCACACATGCTCTCGTCACTTATCGCTGTGTGCTTATAAAACCGTGCACCTCGGCAACCTTCAAGCGGATGCCCAGCGAGGGAGTCGGCCACGACCGTCATTCACATAAGACCTCTAGTCCAGGCTACCGCCTATTTGAGACTGACCTGCACGGAAGTTCGGCCGAAGTTTCCGCTACGGTCCCAAACGATGTGCGCAGGGTTCCCAAGCCCACCATTCGGGTGACCCTTGGTACACCGTGCCACTGCCTACCGTGTCGTAACCCACCCCGAGGGTCAGCGCTACGCACGGCCTCCAACATGCTATAAACACCAGAAACTACTTGCAATACCTGGACCAAAGACTAAGCGACTGATGAGTCAAGAGGGTCAGTTAAGTATCCCAACGTTTGGTAGTATCTAGTCTTGGATCACAAACACGGAACCCAGTTCCTAAGAACGGTCCCAATGAGACAACCCACTATGTACTCCTACATAGCCTCTCATCGCTACCTTTACCAAATCGTATTCATTATAAGCTCATCACATCGGACAACACTGTTTCACTCAGTTCATCACCCAGATGAATCCGACTTGACACAACTCTAAGCATAGCAAGCATAGCAGGCAAAGTAAGCTAAGCACATCATGGCACAAGCATCTACCAGGTATGCTAGGTTGCAAGGTTTATCTATTTACTGTGACAAGATCAGGTCATGCATAAGAATAGGATCATCTACCGTGTAAAACTGACATGTGATCGTTTGTCCTAATGCAATAAATGAGAGCAGGAGCGAGAGAGTGGGATGTTATCGGAATGGTCAATGAGGTTGCTTGCCTTGCTGGGTTGCGGAAGAGTTCTCTCCTTCGTCAGGGTACGGAGTAGTATCCTCCGGATTAGGGCCTACCGCAACGCAGATAAAAACATTCAATACAAGCAGATGCAACAATATGATGCATGATCATGGCATAATGATGTGCATGGATGAGCTAATGTAACTACTGGTCATGTCAATTTGAAATGTGTTTGAATATAGGTTCAAAGTTGTTCTCATTTCAAATTCTATATTAATGCTAAAATGTCCATGTTCACCTATTTAGATTGCTCTAACATGCATGAGAATAGCACCATTGGATTCATTGGATTTTTCTGATCAATTTTCATATATAAATTATTTTCATCTGACTTACATATTATTTTATATGATTTTTCAAAGTTTTAAATAATTTCTGGAATTTCCTGATTTATTTTTATTAAGGAAATTGAGTTATTGTGTCAGCATGACATCATGATGACATCAGCTGGTCAGCTGACTCGGCCCAGAGTCAAACCTGACATGTGGGGTCCACATGTCAGTGACTGGTTAGCTTAACTAACTAATTAAAACTAATTCTGTTTTAATTAACTAACTGGGCCCACCTGTGAGTGACACATTAACCTAATTAATAATTAAACTAATTACAAATTATCCTAAACTAATCAGGGCCGGGGCCCCACCTGTCATTGACTCACAAAGTCAAGCCAGGGCCCACCTGAGGTCAACTCGCCGGAGTTGGCCGGCGGTTTGACGCCGGTGACCATCAGGGACGGCGACGTCCATCGGGTTTCTCCTGCAGGGGGTTATTTGGCGCGCTGAGACCACCGGCATGCAGCCCATGCACGACCGCATCCATCTGGGGCCACGGGAAGTCATGGGGCCGCTGGAGCTCGCCGGAAACGAGCTCGTGGCGGCGGCCGGAGCTCGGGCTCGGACGCAAACGTGACACAGGGTACGGGGCGATGCTACGATGGTCTCTACGGGCTCCTGGGAACTCCAGGAGTTCAACCATGCATGCGCACGTGGGCTTGGAGGGGTTCTATGCACGGCAGCGACCATCGACGGCGGCGGGAGGTTCTCGGGTCCGGCGACCCAGCTAGCTAGGGGATGCCAGAGAGAGGGAAAACTCAGGGGGGAGGAAGAGGGGCTCACTGCGGATCCAGGGAGCTGGTCAGCGGGCTCGGGGAGGCAGCGACGGCGATGAATCGACGTCCAGCGACGGTGGCCTTCGGCAGGGGATCGGGAGAGAGAGCAAAGGAGAGAGTGAGGGGGAGAATGAGCTCGGGGGAGAGGGCTCGCGCGTCTTCCAGGCGCAGGGGAGGCAGGGACGCAGCTTGCTGCGTGGAAGCAGGAGGTGGAGGCCGGCGACGGCTCGGTCGCCACCTCGACGCCTACTGGCACGAGGTGGAAGATGACCCTTCCACCCCTGTGGGCTGGGCTGGGCCTTCCACTCGACCAGGTAAGCCTCTCCCTTTCATTTTTATTTTCTGTTTTCTATTTTCTAACATTTGTTTGATTTTCTTTGCAGGTCCAAATACCCCTTCAATAATTCTAAAACTTTTTATAACTTCAAGTTTGAATATTTCAAACTTGTATCAAAAGTTTCAGATTATTTTGAAAGCAGTGATAATGATAATATTTTTATTTGTCATTTTCAGAGACTTAATTCAATAATTTAAAATATTTGAAATGTTCAAATAATTGGAATGGTCCCTGGTATATCCATGCCCTTAATTATCAGACATAGGGAACATTTTTGATGGGCATTTTGGATTTGTTGAAATTTCATTTGTTTGGAATTCCTTTAATTCATAAAATGCTTAGGGTTTCTTTCTTTCTCCCCATTTCATATTGATGCAATGATGATGATGATGATGCAAACACAAAGCTAGCCTAGACACTTGCTAGGGTTGTGACAACTCACCCCCACTCAAAAGAATCTCGTCCCGAGATTTTGAAGTCGTCGGGAAGAGCGCGGGGTACTCTAGTCGAAGACGATCTTCTCTTTCCCATGTCGCCTCCTTTTCAGAATGGTGTGACCACTGAACCTTAAGAAACTTGATGTTCCGATGCCGAGTGGTACGCTCAGCTTGGTCGAGAATACGAACGAGGCATTCTCGGTATGAAAGGTTATCTTGGAGATCAAGCGTTTCGTGGTCCACTTCTCGGACAGGGTCCGAACAGCAACACCTGAGTTGAGAGACGTGGAAGACATCATGAACTTTGGAAAGATGCGAAGGAAGTTCCAATTGGTAGGCAACCTCTCCTTGTTTATCAAGAATGCAAAAAGGTCCAATGTAACAAGGAGCCAACTTGCCTTTGATACCGAATCGATGGGTACCCTTCAGAGGTGTAACCCGAAGGTAAGCCTTCTTGTCAACTTCATATGTCACAGACTTATGATGACAGGCATATTGACTCTTTTGACGGGATTGGGCTGTTTTCAACTTTTCATGAATAACGCGAACTTGCTCTTCTGCATCCTGGATCATGTCCGGGCCAAAGAGTTGCCTCTCTCCGGTTTTTGACTAGTTAAGAGGTGTTCGGCATTTTCGTCCATAGAGAACTTCAAAAGGGGCTTTGCCCAAGCTTGATTGATAACTGTTGTTATATGCGAATTCAGCAAATGGAAGGCAGTTCTCCCAATTCATACCGAAAGATATAACACAAGCTCAGAGCATGTCTTCAAGAATTTGATTGACTCGCTCAACTTGACCACTTGATTGAGGGTGGAAAGCAGTGCTAAAGGATAGATGAGTCCCCATAGCGGTTTGAAAACTTTCCCAAAAACGAGAAGTAAAGTTACTTCCGTGGTCTGAGTTAATCTCCAAAGGAACACCATGAAGAGAAACTATTCGAGAAACATATAACTCCGCTAGCTGACTAGCAGTAATGCTTTCACGAATAGGAAGAAAATGAGCCACTTTGGAGAGGCGATCAATGCCTATGAATATAGCATTGTTCCCTCTCTTGGTCCTAGGAAAACCGGTGATGAAATCCATACCGACCTTATCCCATTTCCATTCAGGAATAGCTAAAGGTTGAAGGGTGCCAGCAGGCCTTTGATGTTCTGCTTTCACACGATGACAAACGTCGCAATTAGCAACATACTGAGCAATTTATCTCTTCATCCTAGTCCACCAGAACCTCTGGCGTAGGTCCTGATACATTTTGGTACTACCCGGATGAATTGTGAGAGGAGAATCATGAGCCTCCTTAAGAATCAACTGTCTTAGACGGGTGCTCTTGGGAACCACCAACCGATTCTGAAAGAGCACCACACCTCCATCATCCTTAGAGAAATCCTTAGCGTTTCCGCTAACGATATTTTCCTTAATCCAAGATATCCCTTTGTCATATCTTTGGACAGCTACTATTTGATCCTTAAGAGTAGATTTTGCCACCAAGTTGGATAGGAATCCTTGAGGAACAATGTGAAGGTTTAACTTCCGGAATTCCTCATAGAGAAACGGTTGACCTTGTTGTAACATCAGATTGTTACAATAAGACTTACGACTTAGTGCATCAGCCATGACATTGGCTTTTCCCGGGGTGTAAGTTATCCCTAAGTCGTAATCTGTAATCAACTCTACCTACCGTCTTTGCCTGAGATTCAAATCCGACTGGGTGAAAATATATTTCAGACTTTGGTGATCAGTGAATATCTCGCAACGATTACCCAAGAGGTAATGTCGCCATGTCTTTAGTGCATGGACTACAGCTGCAAGTTCAAGATCATGTGTTGGATAATTATCCTCATGTGGACGCAACTGTCGAGATGCGTAAGCAATCACATGACGATCTTGCATGAGAATGCAACCTAATCCTTGTCGCGAGGCGTCGCAGTAGATAATAAAGTCCTTAGAAAAATCTGGTGGCACCAGAACGGGAGCAGAGGTCAGTCGTCTTTTCAACTCCTGAAAACTATGCTCGCATTGTGGGGTCCACTCGAACTTTTTATCTTTCTTGAGGAGTTCAGTCAGAGGTTTTGCAACCTTGGAGAAGTTCTCAACAAAGCGGCGACAATAGCTCGCTAAGCCAAGGAAACTCCGAACTTGCTTAACCGATTCAGGTTGAGTCCAATCAAGGACGGCCTGAACTCTCTCGGGGTTGACAGCAATACCTTTGCCAGAAATCACGTGGCCCAAATAGGTCACTTCTGGCAACCAGAATTCACACTTGGAGAATTTGGCATATAGACGATGCTCTCGAAGTTTCATCAATACCAGCCTTAGATGCTCGGCATGTTCTTGTTCGTTCTTCGAGTAGATGAGTATGTCATCGAGATAAACCACGATGAATTTATCCAAATACTCCATGAAGATCGAATTCATCAGACGAGAGAAAGTGGCTGGAGCATTGGTTTACCGAAGGACATGACGGTGTACTCCTATTGGCCATAACGAGTGACAAAAGCCGTTTTTGGAATGTCCCTGTTTCTAATTTTGATTTGATGGTATCCCAACCTCAAATCCATTTTGGAAAAGACAGAGGATCCAGCGAGTTGATCATACAAATCGTTGATCCTGGGGAGCGGATACTTGTTCTTGATAGTGTAACATCCCAAAATTTCATTTTGGAATGTTATGAAATATAGCTATGCATCCATCATCATCATTGCTTGAATACCTGTATTGTTGAAATGTTCTTTCTAAAATTCTGAAAGCCCTTTCTACTTTCCCTAAGTTGCTTTCACCTATTTGAAATCTTGGTAAAATGTTCAAAATAAGAGGGGAGTAACATGACACTCCACACCAGGGTCATTTTGGTGATCTATTTGAACAAAAGTAACCAGGAGTTGTTTTGAAAATATTTGCAAAAAGGATTTAAAAACAAATAGGCAATTTCTAAAAATATTTTTTTTTCAAGGTGTTCAAATGACAGAATAAAAATGTTCATTAAATGGCACTTATTATTCTGTTAATTTTGATATATAATACTCCTATATTTCGAGACGATTTGAATGCTTTAAAGGTTTTTGAAACGCTCTGGAAAAACATTAAACAGAAAACGGTAACGGTTTTAGTATTAAACGGGCCGGCCCACGGCAGTTACTCGCGAAGTTAATACCGACCGGCCGTCCGACGCGGAAACCTCGCTCCCCTCTCGCTGACACTGGGTCCCACCCTGACCGCCCGAAGACCCGCTCGGTCATCACTCTCCTCTCGCCCGACCTCGTCGCCGGCAGTTACTCCTCCCGGATCTCTCTCCCCTCTCCTCCCCCGCACTCCCCAGCGCCCCTATATAAGCCGGCCACCCTCTGCTCCTCGTTTCCCCCCAAAGCCCCCTCCTACCTCGCCGGGACGCTGCCAAACGAGCTCGCCGGAGTCCCTGCAACCACCGAAACCCTCCGGAGCTCTTGCCGTCGCTCCACTCTTCCCCTCGCCCCTCCGACCTCACCATTCGACGCAGGACGTCCACCGCAACCGTCTAAACCCCTTCGCTGCCTCCCTCGACCACCAGAGACCCCTCCGGCGACATCCTCGACCACCGGCCGCCGCCACCATCACCGGAGTTCCACCTCCCTCTCCGGTAAAGTCTTCGAGCTCACCCCATCCATCGGATCCCCACTCAACGGTCCCGATTAGATTGATTTTAAACCCCGAAACGTTTTCCATTAGAGATCGGTCGCCCGCCTGTAACCTCTCGCGCGCACACGCCCACAACCAATAGGAAAGCGCCACGTAGCCCCCTGGCCGTCCGGTAGATTTTTCCCTTTTCTGTTTTTGTTTTAGTTAACAGAGTGAATCCAAATTTTGTTTTGCTTATAACTTTTAATCTATTAAATGTTTTAAGTTGATTCTTTTTGAAATAGCTCACATTTTTCATTTAGTTTCACACTGTACTTTTAAATTTCAAATTTGAACTATAAAATTTGAATTGAATCAAATTTGCTCAAATCTTTCAAATCTGAATAACTAGAGTTTGAAAATAGATTTTGACATGAATCTTTTTGCTACTATTTGGTATTAGTTAGGATTACGTTCATGCTTAGTTTGAGGATTTTTAGGATATATTTGATTAGTGTTTTAACTAAAACCAAAATCTGCCTAGTGTTATAGTATAGTTTTATTTACTTAGTTTTAATTAGTTTAGTTTAGATTTAGTTTTAATTTGTTTAGTAGGTTCTGTTGTTTAAACATTTAGTGTTTTACTTATTGTTAATAAAAATATAAAATTGTTTAGTTTATTTCTTTGTTAATATAGGAATCACAATTTCTTTTCAAATAGGTTTATTTGAACTAAAACAACTAGTTAGTAATAGTTTTCTTTCAACAAAGTTTTATATAATTTAATTCTGTTTTCTAAGACAAGTTTATTTGTAAATTATTTTCTGTTAAGAACATGTTTTGTTAATAAATAATAAGTTTTGTTTTGCTCTTTTGATAGTAAAACTATAGTTGATTCATATAGTGTTTATCAAAACTTTTACAAACTTTACAAAAGTTTTCTCAACAAATTTAAATTGATTTTATTCTGTTTATTAATAAAATATTTTATTGTTTTCTTGCTGTCAACTATTGCTTTGGTTAATACCGATAGTTTCATTATGTTAGTAGTGTTTTATCAATCACCTCCTAGTAAACAAAACTTTGTGTGTTTTCCTTACTTGTGATTTGTGCATTGTTTTGTCTTGACTGTTTACTAGTTCTTGATTGATGTTTGTGGGTTACAATATTCTGTTGTATGCTTATTTGAGTGCTTGTTTGCTTCGTTAGATTATCCGGAGTGCGAAGCTTGTTACTTAGAGTCCCACGAGTACGAAGATCATCAATCAGGCAAGTCACTTTGATCATGATTACCCATGTTTTATATGCATTAGTTCTACCATTTTCCCCAATTGCATGCAAGATAGGTTAGTTGGAAACTTGGTTACATTGTTGTAGTATCATGTGGTAGGTACCTCGTCAACTCTTTGACACATTGGCCCTGGGAAACGTTGTTTTACTTTTTTGCTATGCTATTAGTAGACGGGGTTGGTTGTGTGATTCATGAGAGTTGAGAGAGTTAATAATTTCAAGACCTACATAATGATCAATATTTCAAGACTCCGAGTTTTCAACATACCTCTGGGTGGATGATGGTTGAACGGCACCCTGGAGAAACCAGTGGATTTGCCTAGGTGATGCTGGAGATGGCCAGTATTCACGTGGAAAGATCCACCCAGGCACAAAGAGATGGATGGGTGCTTCAAGACCCAAGGCTTACCTACACAGCCACAAGTCATTATGGGCTCTGGCTTGGTTGGATATCGTGGTGACCCTGGACAGGCTGTGCTACGAGATGTAGAAGAACGGTAGGAAAGGATGGGCACCGACAGAGTCGCAGGGAAACCCTTTGGAAGACCATGTTTTGGTCATTCGTTTCTCAAACACCCTGAAGTGCGAGAAATTAAACGGAGGTGACCAAATCTTGTGGGGAACGTGTGCAAAACTCTGTAGAGTACTCAAACCTAATCGATTAGCCGTGTCCACGATCATGGACGACTTGAGCCAAAGGAACTGAAACATTCGGAATTCTCAACACAATTAATATGATGATGTGGGTAGTAACAATTTGGGTATGAGAATTGGTTGGTGGAACCATCTCATTAATCAACCAACTTAGTAATAATTTTTGCTTATCCCTCTCTTGATGTAGGAAAAAATTGGCTTTACGCAAAAACTTACCACCCCACTGTAGCGACCCGACTCAAAACGAGTCAAGCCTCTGTGTTTTCTGTGCCATCCCTGGATCAGTATGCTGGCACACACAGTACATCAATGTATATATCAAAGTGCAATCACATGTAACTAACGTAAAACTGATATATACCTTAAAATAGCAGCGGATACAGTCAACGGGAGTGGAGTCCCAATAACACCAACGGCAGGTTGAGTGCGGACCGTAACCCTGAATCGTACTCTTACCCGTCGTAGAAGAGTATCTGCAACATGAGACGTTGCAGCCGTGTAGGTCAGCATTTTGAATATGCTGGCAAGATCACCATAGAAGAACAGAAGAATAAACTATAATATATGCAATAAGGCTTTATGGCTCTGTGGCTAAGTTTTTGCACAAAAGCTGATTTTATTTTCCTACAACAAAGGAATATCAGGAATTTCACTATGGAGTTACCTATCATGACATGGTTCTGCCAACCAATGTCTCAATGCCCATAAGTATCATTAAGTTGCCCACAATTAAGTTATCAGTCCAGTGTTGAGAGTTCAGAGATAGATCCAAGTCTAGAAGCTCAAATTGTCCATAACTGGGGACAGGGCTAATCAATTAGGTTTAACTCTGCAGAGTGTTGTGTACTTTACCCACAAGATTCTTTCCCTCCTGGTAAGTCCTCGCATTGCCTGGTGTTTGAGAACAGGATGAAAGAAACATGGTCTTTCAGAGTGCTTCCCTGACTGTCCGGCAGTGCCCATCCAATCCTAACGTCGACTACATCTCGTAGCACTGCCCAGCAGAGTCACAACAAAGATCAACCAAGCCATAGCCCATATTGACTTGTGGCTACACAGGTAAGCTTCCGGGCATGAAGTATTCATCCTTCTCTTTGAGTCTGGGTGAAGCTTTCCGCAAGATGTCATGGCGCTTCTCCATGCATCCCGGCCACTCACTGGTTTCTCCAGGGTGCCCAATCAACCATCCTTCACCCAGTAGTGTGTACTGAAAACTTGTCTTCTCGAGTCTTGAAGTCTTGAGGTCTTGAAGATGCAGGACTTGAAGATGTCTTCATGAAGTTGTCGTCTTGACGTAGAGTCCTTCTTCACACCACTCACGAACACTCATACCAATCCCCGTCTACTTTAGCATAGCATAAAAATAACTAACGTTCCCGGGGCTTTAGTAACCAGTGGTGGGTTCCTACCTCATGCATTCTACTCAACTACAAGAATTTCAATAACACTACGGGAGGGATTTTGTTGAATCATGTCACTACATGCAATAAAAACATAGGTATGAAATAGATGGTCAAGGTGAACTTGCCTGTACTGTTGATGAAGATAAAGATCGCTCTCAGAAATAACTTGATAGACTATTCGTCACTCTCCGATGAAAATCTATATAGCAAACATTGCATTCATAAGCAATCATACTAGCAATCAATTCTAACAATCACACAAGAAACAAAACCAACAAGGTTGATGAAGGAAATACTTAAGACAAAAGTTAAAATCAAGAAAGTTTTCAAGAACACAACTAAAATAGTTTTCCCTTACAAACAACTATTTTCAATAGTAACAAAACAATAACAAAGTAAAATACAACAAAAGTATTTTAGTAAATATTTTACTAGCAAAAAGAATTACTTTTGAAGAACAAGTAAAACTATGAAAACATTATCCTAAACAACAAGAGTGTTTGTCTAATGAACTTAACTACAAGCACAACCATAAACTAAGAGAAAACAAATTATGAAACAACTAAGTTAACAGAAAATAATTAATAAAATATCTTTGTTACAAAACAGAATTAGATCATCTAAAACTTTGTGAAAATAATCTCTACTAAAACTAAGTTGTTTTATAAAACATTACCTAATGATAGAGAATATAGTTTTCTATAATAGAGCAAAACTAAATTATTTTTATTAACAAAATATTTCTTAACAGAAAGTAATAAGTACAAATTTTTATTTGAAAACAGAATCTATTTACTTAAACTTTGTTGGAATAAACTATTACTAACTAGTTTGTTTATCACAATTTAAACCTATTTGAAAATGTATAGTGTTCCTATAACAACATGGTAGTAAACTAAGCAAAATATTTTTATTTTAACAACAAGTAATTCACCTAAAGTTTAACTAACAGAATCTACTAAATCAAATATATAATTAACTCAGATTTAAACTAACAAAATAAAACTAATTAAACTATATTAACAAACTAAACAGATTATGTTTCTAGTTAAAACCCTAATCAAATTTACTCTAAAAATTCTCAAGCCCTACCAAATGATAGCTATGGTTACTAGTGACAAGTAGGAAAAAGAATCATTCAAAAATTCATTTTAGAACTCAAGATATTCAGAAAACAAAATTTAAATCAAATCTGTCCAAATTCAAATTGAATTATTCAAACATAGTCAAATTTGGTATTCACAGAAACTAGATGAAATTTGTGATCTAATGCAAAAGAAATCAATTAAAAACAATTAAAAACATAAAAGATATACTAAAAACAAAATCAGGACTATTCTGTTTTTATAACAAAACAGAAAATAAAAAAATTCCTATAACTAACGGACAGGGGGGTGACGTGGCATCTTCTGATTGGTCAAAGGGGTGCGCACATGGTGTGTTACGGGCGGACGACCGATCGCTAGGGGAAAACGATTCGTGAAATAAAATTTCTAATCATGGCCGTTCATCTGGATCCGACGGTTGAGGGGGTGGTGGAGCTCACCGTGGTGGTTGCTGCCGGCGATGAAGTTTTTCCGGTGGTCTTCGGCGTCGGGGAAAGGGCCCAGTCGATGTGCGCGATCGTGGCGATGACGATGGTGGTGTCGGCGAGGCTCGAGGGCGACAGGAGCGAGCGGCACGAGCTCCGGGGCGGCTCGGTGGAGGTGGGGCTCCGGCGAGGTCGTCGGGGATGGCGTTCCAGGGGCAGTGAAGCACGGGAAGGGGGATGGGGCAGTGCGCACGGGTGCGGGGAGGTCGAAGGAGGCCTCGGGAGGGCTCGGGGATGGCTGGGTGGTGCGGTGGCGCGGAAATGGCGCGGCGGCTGTGGTGAAGTCCGGCGAGAAATCCCGGCGAGGAGAGGGGGTCCAGCGATGGGGCGAAGGGTGTAATGGGCAGAGGGGTCCTTGGGCTTATATAGGAGGGGTCGGGCGGTCCGGAAGGAAGGAGGGGAGAGAAATCCCGGCGAGAGAAGGGGGAGGAAGGTGACCGCGCGGGAGAGTAAATCGGGCGGCGGGTCCCACACGTCAGCGAGAGGGAGGGAGAGGCGCCAGTGTCGGTTGGCCGCAATTTAGGAAACTCGGGAGGAGGTTTAGGTAAGTGGGCCGACCGGACATTTAAAACGTTTAAAAACTTTCCTTTTTATTTTTATCAGAGAATCAAAATCATTAAAGGGCCATAAATACATTTCCAACAAAACAAAAGTTTTATACCAAAATTATCAGCAGAATAAATGTCATTTAGTGGACATTTTTATTCTGTCAAATTTAATATTTTTTAAAAAATATTTTTTTCAGAAAATTGCCTAATTGGCTTTATTTATTTTTGCAAATTTATTTTTCATACAACCCCTTGGTTTTTATGATTCAAAACTTCACAAATAACCCCCTGGTTTTGGAGTGTCATATTTACTCCTCTCAAAATATTTGCAAGGGGTTTGGACGCATGAAAATTTAAATGGGGAATTTAAATGAAGGTGATACTCCATATGAGACTTTTATCAAATAGTTTTCAACTTCAAATAATTAAACTTCCAACTCATATTTCACACATTTGAAGAAGTCATATTATCTTCTCTCATGAAAATCATTGAGTTGCATAAAGTTTTCTGAATTTGAAATATTTTCAAATGGGAATTCAAACCATTTTCAAATCCCTTTTCATTCCTTTAAATGGAAGAAGTCATGTCATCTTCACTTTGGGGGTTTTGTGATGAAATGAATTTGAATTCCTGGTGATCAAAATACAGAGTGAAAGTTTTGGGAAAGTCATTTCATTCCCTCTCATCAAAGTTTCAAAAGTTTCAAAAAGTTTCAAATTTCACTCACTTTCAATCACTCAAACAAACAAACAATCATTCTAATAGTTATTATAACATTCCAAAGTTTGGGATGTTACAAACCTACCACACTTAAAATGAATCTCGTCCTCGAGATTCGGAATGGCTAGAAAGAAAAGGTTAGGGTTTGTGGGTCTTCTAACAAATCCATTGACCTAGAAGGTGTGGGGTCTTCCAACAAGACTCCATTGACCTGGAAATGTGGGTCTACCACACTTAAAATGAAAGTTATTGGTCATCAAATCTTGGCAGTCCTTTGGGTGCATCTGTCTGTTCACCTTCTTCACGATAGCTTCTTTGGTGATGCTCTTCCGTTATATCAAAATCTTGTGTTCTCATAACAACATGTATTTCCTCTGATACTGGGTCTTCTTAACTGACAGGTCTCGCGATCATTCTAAATAACTTATTGATGATCTCATGGTGGTCTACCATTAGGGGTTACCCTGTAGTGAAATGGGTCTTGGCTTCATTCCTCACCGTAGAATTCCTACGTGTGACAGCAACTGTCATGTACAAGGGGTTTCCATCATACCATTCTAAGGCTTAAACAAAAGCTTCAAAGAGCGTCATCTCTTTACTATGGGTAAGTCACTCAGATTTACCAATCCGAATAACAAGAGAATGATAAGAGTAAGTCGTCATGGTGGCCAAACCATGTCGCACTGAAATCATTACCTTGTATAAGGTTTAGTGAATCTCGTATTCTAACACTTGGGCTTCCTCACAAGCATTGCAGAAATTTCTCTTGTCAACGAACAAAGTTCGGATAAATCCATTGATTCTGCAAGCTAAACAAAACATCTATCGTTTCTTCACCTCTCTGGTTATCGTAAACTCCTAAGAAATCGTTTGCTGATCAGTCGTAGCTTCTTCCAAGTTTCTTCCTTCACCAAGGTGGGGCTTGATACTTATCAATCCTAAGGTCAGTGACTTGTGGATTCACTTGAATACTTGAACAACTTCATCTCACCCGTGGGGTGACTATCGATCCATATTCCAGCATTACCTTCAGTTCACTCCATTATACCCTTGAGGTAACAAATCTCAGACCTGTTCTTGTCTAGATTTCACTCCGTGGAATTCATTTTCCTTTCCATTGGTCTATTTAACCTTCAAAAGTACTTTGTCACAAGGTTATCCTTCACATAGTTTGAGGAGGTTCCATATTCTCTTCACCTGTATTCACTTATCCAAACTCCTTAACCGTGAAGGTACATGTGGTTACTACCACACTTAAAATGAAATGCACTCATGCTTGCATAGACCATATTTTCTCATATCCTCGAAAATGGTCGGAGATCTTTGTTCGTGGAGTAACAACTCATATAATTCAACATGGGAAAATCATGACACCATAAATTCCATTGATTCATGAATTTATTACAAACTCTGAAACTTCCGTTACATAACTTCAAAATGGTAAGAGTGCTACCTATTACATTTATTACTTCCAAAATCCAAAACTCAACTACTCATGTTTAGCCTTCTTCTCTGGACAGGTATAGGAGCAGTGTCCTATCTTATTGCACTGAAAACAGATGACTTCTGACATATCTCGAGGCTTCTTGATGTTGGTATCTGCTCCTTGGAGTTCTGGTTCCTTTCTTGGGCACTTATTGGCATAGTGGCCCATATCCTTACACTTGAAACATCTAATATAACTCAGGTCCTTCTGTTCAGGGGCTTGTCTCTTCCTGGGGTTATTGGTTCTGATCAACACTTCAATTTCCCGTGGATCAAACTCCACTTCTTCTGTCGGGAAGTTTCCCAGATACTCTTTTCTTTCCTTTGCACAGTCCTGTGAGAAATGTCCTTCTTCTCCACATGTATAGCAGGCATTGGAGAAAAATCTGGTTAATCCTTCTCCATTAGGGTCTTCATCATCTTCCTTCTTCACAAGTTCTCCTGAATTTTCTCTGAAGGCTTCCTTCATGGCTTCCTTCTGCTGCTTGATGACTTCTTGTACCTTGGGGTACACTTGGCATTGAGCAGGGTAATGTGTAGTTCCTTCACACAAGAAACATGTCACTTGCCCAGTTGGGCAGTTCTCAGCAGGGTGTTTCTTTTCACAGTAAGGGCATCCATCCTTGTGTTCTTCCTGGGTGTGTCCTATCTCTCCACAGATTTTGCATGCTCGGGTCTTCTTCATCGGGATAACACAATGCTTCTGAATGAGATGGGATCTTAACAGAGTCTTCTTGAGTTCTTCCCAATTCTTTGCTCCATTAAATCCTTGTATGGCATGATGCATTTCCCACCAAGTTGCGGCACTTTGGGTAAAGTGCTGGAGAGCATATTGAACCTTATACTTCTGTGCTATCGAGTTGCTCCTGAAGTGATTCTCCATGTTGTGAATCCATTCTTCTGCCTCTAACCGAGTCATTGATCCAGAATACACGAGTCTAGCTTCACTCATCATCTATTGGGTTCAAGGTTTTGGGGATGAGATGGGTAAGGGAGAGAAAAGGAGGGGATACACACTATACAAACAATGGTTTTGAAAATAGGTTTTTTTGTTGTGGCTGTCGAAAATTACACACAAATGACAGCTCACAAATCATCGTATCTAACGTAAGTATACAATAGGGGTTTGGTCTTCTAGGGCATAATATCTTGGAAAATTCTTCATGGTCTTCAATTTCTTCAGATCAGTATAATCTTCAATCCTTTTTGTAGCTCTTCCATAATGGAATACATCTTTGTCGGAGTTGGTCACCAGTTGTCTGATATCTTGTCCTTCTCGAAGTGTCCTCAGTTGATCCTTCATGTGGTCAAGGGGAAAAGGGTATTTTCTAACTCTTTGATAAAACTCAGAAGGGATGAGAAGTAGAAGGTCTTTTGAAAACAAAGTTTTCAAGAAATCATTTCCTAAGGGCTTTCCAGTTTCTAGGGTCACGTCCTACAGTCAACATGTGCTCTGATACCATTTTCTGTAGCGACCCGACTCAAAACGAGTCAAGCCTCTGTGTTTTCTGTGCCATCCCTGGATCAGTATGCTGGCACACACAGTACATCAATGTATATATCAAAGTGCAATCACATGTAATTAACGTAAAACTGATATATACCTTAAAATAGCAGCGGATACAGTCAACGGGAGTGGAGTCCCAATAACACCAACGGCAGGTTGAGTGCGGACCGTAACCCTGAATCGTACTCTTACCCGTCGTAGAAGAGTATCTGCAACATGAGACGTTGCAGCCGTGTAGGTCAGCATTTTGAATATGCTGGCAAGATCACCATAGAAGAACAGAAGAATAAACTATAATATATGCAATAAGGCTTTATGGCTCTGTGGCTAAGTTTTTTGCACAAAAGCTGATTTTATTTTCCTACAACAAAGGAATATTAGGAATTTCACTATGGCGTTACCTATCATGACATGGTTCCGCCAACCAATGTCTCAATGCCCATAAGTATCATTAAGTTGCCCACAATTAAGTTATCAGTCCAGTGTTGAGAGTTTAGAGATAGATCCAAGTCTAGAAGCTCAAATTGTCCATAACCGGGGACACGGCTAATCGATTAGGTTTAACTCTACAGAGTGTTGTGTACTTTACCCACAAGATTCTTTCCCTCCTGGTAAGTCCTCGCATTGCCTGGTGTTTGAGAACAGGATGAAAGAAACATGGTCTTTCAGAGTGCTTCCCTGACTGTCCGGCAGTGCCCATCCAATCCTAACGTCGACTACATCTCGTAGCACTGCCCAGCAGAGTCACAACAAAGATCAACCAAGCCAGAGCCCATATTGACTTGTGGCTACACAGGTAAGCTTCCGGGCATGAAGTATTCATCCTTCTCTTTGAGTCTGGGTGAAGCTTTCCGCAAGATGTCATGGCGCTTCTCCATGCATCCCGGCCACTCACTGGTTTCTCCAGGGTGCCCAATCAACCATCCTTCACCCAGTAGTGTGTATTGAAAACTTGTCTTCTCGAGTCTTGAAGTCTTGAGGTCTTGAAGATGCAGGACTTGAAGATGTCTTCATGAAGTTGTCGTCTTGACGTAGAGTCCTTCTTCACACCACTCACGAACACTCATACCAATCCCCGTCTACTTTAGCATAGCATAAAAATAACTAACGTTCCCGGGGCTTTAGTAACCAGTGGTGGGTTCCTACCTCATGCATTCTACTCAACTACAAGAATTTCAATAACACTACGGGAGGGATTTTGTTGAATCATGTCACTACATGCAATAAAAACATAGGTATGAAATAGATGGTCAAGGTGAACTTGCCTGTACTGTTGATGAAGATAAAGATCGCTCTCAGAAATAACTTGATAGACTATTCGTCACTCTCCGATGAAAATCTATATAGCAAACATTGCATTCATAAGCAATCATACTAGCAATCAATTCTAACAATCACACAAGAAACAAAACCAACAAGGTTGATGAAGGAAATACTTAAGACAAAAGTTAAAATCAAGAAAGTTTTCAAGAACACAACTAAAATAGTTTTCCCTTACAAACAACTATTTTCAATAGTAACAAAACAATAACAAAGTAAAATACAACAAAAGTATTTTAGTAAATATTTTACTAGCAAAAAGAATTACTTTTGAAGAACAAGTAAAACTATGAAAACATTATCCTAAACAACAAGAGTGTTTGTCTAATGAACTTAACTACAAGCACAACCATAAACTAAGAGAAAACAAATTATGAAACAACTAAGTTAACAGAAAATAATTAATAAAATATCTTTGTTACAAAACAGAATTAGATCATCTAAAACTTTGTGAAAATAATCTCTACTAAAACTAAGTTGTTTTATAAAACATTACCTAATGATAGAGAATATAGTTTTCTATAATAGAGCAAAACTAAATTATTTTTATTAACAAAATATTTCTTAACAGAAAGTAATAAGTACAAATTTTTATTTGAAAACAGAATCTATTTACTTAAACTTTGTTGGAATAAACTATTACTAACTAGTTTGTTTATCACAATTTAAACCTATTTGAAAATGTATAGTGTTCCTATAACAACATGGTAGTAAACTAAGCAAATTATTTTTATTTTAACAACAAGTAATTCACCTAAAGTTTAACTAACAGAATCTACTAAATCAAATATATAATTAACTCAGATTTAAACTAACAAAATAAAACTAATTAAACTATATTAACAAACTAAACAGATTATGTTTCTAGTTAAAACCCTAATCAAATTTACTCTAAAAATTCTCAAGCTCTACCAAATGATAGCTATGGTTACTAGTGACAAGTAGGAAAAAGAATCATTCAAAAATTCATTTTAGAACTCAAGATATTCAAAAAACAAAATTTAAATCAAATCTGTCCAAATTCAAATTGAATTATTCAAACATAGTCAAATTTGGTATTCACAGAAACTAGATGAAATTTGTGATCTAATGAAAAAGAAATCAATTAAAAACAATTAAAAACATAAAAGATATACTAAAAGCAAAATCAGGACTATTCTGTTTTTATAACAAAACAGAAAATAAAAAAAATCCTATAACTAACGGACAGGGGGTGACGTGGCATCTTCTGATTGGTCAAAGGGGTGCGCACACGGTGTGTTACGGGCGGACGACCGATCGCTAGGGAAAAACGATTCGCGAAATAAAATTTCTAATCGTGGCCGTTCATCTGGATCCGACGGTTGAGGGGGTGGTGGAGCTCACCGTGGTGGTTGCCGCCGGCGATGAAGTTTTTCCGGCGAGGCAGGGCGTCGAGGTTGATGTGGGCGGCGCTCCGGTGGTCTTCGGCGTCGGGGAAAGGGCCCAGTCGATGTGCGCGATCGTGGCGATGACGATGGTGGCGTCGGCGAGGCTCGAGGGCGACAGGAGCGAGCGGCACGAGCTCCGGGGCGGCTCGGTGGAGGTGGGGCTCCGGCGAGGTCGTCGGGGACGGCGTTCCAGGGGCGGTGAAGCACGGTCAGGGGGATGGGGTGGTGCGCACGGGTGCGGGGAGGTCGAAGGAGGCCTCGGGAGGGCTCGGGGATGGCTGGGTGGTGCGGTGGCGCGGAAATGGCGCGACGGCCGTGGTGAAGTCCGGCGAGAAATCCCGGCGAGGAGAGGGGGTCCAACGATGGGGCGAAGGGTGTAATGGCCAGAGGGGTCCTTGGGCTTATATAGGAGGGGTCGGGCGGTCCGGAAGGAGGGAGGGGAGAGAAATCCGGCGAGGGGAGCATCGGCGAGGTCGTCGGGGAGAAGGGGGAGGAAGGTGACCGTGCGGGAGAGTAAATCGGGCGGCGGGTCCCACACGTCAGCGAGAGGGAGGGAGAGGCGCCAGTGTCGGTTGGCCGCAATTTAGGAAACTCGGGAGGAGGTTTAGGTAAGTGGGCCGACCGGACATTTAAAACGTTTAAAAACTTTCCTTTTTATTTTTATCAGAGAATCAAAATCATTAAAGGGCCATAAATACATTTCCAACAAAACAAAAGTTTTATACCAAAATTATCAGCAGAATAAATGTCATTTAATGGACATTTTTATTCTGTCAAATTTAATATTTTTTAAAAAATATTTTTTTCAGAAAATTGCCTAATTGGCTTTATTTATTTTTGCAAATTTATTTTTCATACAACCCCTTGGTTTTTATGATTCAAAACTTCACAAATAACCCCCTGGTTTTGGAGTGTCATATTTACTCCTCTCAAAATATTTGCAAGGGGTTTGGATGCATGAAAATTTAAATAGGGAATTTCAATGAAGGTGATACTCCATATGAGACTTTTATCAAATAGTTTTCAACTTCAAATAATTAAACTTCCAACTCATATTTCACACATTTGAAGAAGTCATATTATCTTCTCTCATGAAAATCATTGAGTTGCATAAAGTTTTCTGAATTTGAAATATTTTCAAATGGGAATTCAAACCATTTTCAAATCCCTTTTCATTCCTTTAAATGGAAGAAGTCATGTCATCTTCACTTTGGGGGTTTTGTGATGAAATGAATTTGAATTCCTGGTGATCAAAATAAAGAGTGAAAGTTTTGGGAAAGTCATTTCATTCCCTCTCATCAAAGTTTCAAAACTTTCAAAAAGTTTCAAATTTCACTCACTTTCAATCACTCAAACAAACAAACAATCATTCTAATAGTTATTATAACATTCTAAAGTTTGGGATGTTACACCCACCTGCCATATAAGCATGTAGACTAGTTGATTATCTTTTCACCCCTCTTTTGTGACTTTGCCGGCATATTCCATATGCTGACCTACACGGCTGCAACGTATCATGTTGGAGAGTACTTTTCCGACCAGGAGTGAGGACACGTTCTATGCTCAGTGAGATGCCCTTGGAGTCAGATGGACTCATCTACCTTCGACGCTTCCGCAAGATTTAGATATTCTCATGAGTTGGCCTTTGGCCACTTTATTATAATTTTTATTGTAATAAAGGACTCGATATGAGATTTTGATTAATGTAATGCTGTGTGATTTCCCTTTGATATATACATTGATGTACCGTGTGTGTACCAGCATGATCTTGGGATGGTACGGAAACACCGGAGATTCGACCTTTCAGGTCGGGTCGCTACAGAAATGGTATCAGAGCACATGCTGACCGTAGGACGTAACCTCTAGGATTGGAAAGCCTTAGGATTGTATCTCTTTGTCTTTAAAATTCTTATACTCTCATCTACTCATTTCTGATTCCTCTCCGGTTATTTCAAAATTTATAGATGGCCACCTTCATCCCAGTGTTGATCACGGAGTTTTGCCAACTTGACGCAACGATGCCCTTTGGTAAGGAGCTGATGAGGATCGTCAAGGACGTGAGGATTGCTTTGCCGAGCATCACCGGGACTCCTATCATGTCATTTCCACAAGATGGACGCTACCGGATCGAGGTGCACATCCCAGGGAAGACCTTTGGGAATTGGAAGGAACCCATCGACCTCAAGTTCATGGCACCCAGTTGGATACTAGGGAGATACATGGCCATTCATCATGCCCTTGGACGTATTCAGGAGGAATACAGAGGTGGAACCATTTCACCAGGACTCAGCATGGTTTGCCGCAGAGATGTCCATGGGAACATCATAACCCCTCCCACTACAGACACCACCATTTCCTATATCCAGACCCTGGAGACTCACATTAGGACTCTAGAGCTTCGAGTTCGTGCTGATACGAAGATAATCAAGAATCTGATGAACCGTGAGATTGACCTCGAAGCTGATTTGCGGGAAGCCAACTATGAACATGAATATGAGGTGAAGAATTTCTTAGAGAGGATCGACAAGCTGAACACTCGCATCGCCACTCTGGAGGAACAGATGGACATGGGAGAAAATCTTCATCCTGAGGGAGACTTGGCTCCTTTCATCAGCGACGATGATGACTATGAGGAGAGCACCATTGGAGGAGACTCAGTCACCATGTACTTCTGAGGAAAACTGTAGTCATGCCCTCCATGAATCTTTTATTTTCGTCGTTAAAGCGTAGGTCGATGTGTAGTTTGATTGAGACTTGTATTCCTGATGTTTGACATTGATTGAATAAATGAATGAGTGTTTGGTGTGATATGTTTGTTGCATTGCATATGGGTAGTGAATTTCTCCTTTTAGGCCCTTGTTCTATTCTAATTCTCACCCCTCTGGAAACAGCAAGATGCCTCCACGACGTGAGTCCGACTTCACCTTCCCGCCGGAACTCACGCAACTTCTTCAGCAGCAGAATGCACTGATGCAGCTATTGATCCAGAATCAGACCAACAACCAGAACAACAACAACCACCAACATCCACCCCACACTGACAATCTCACCCATTTTCTGAGGTTGAATCCTCCAACTTTCTCCAGCAGCACTGAGCCCATTGTGGCAGATGACTGGCTCCGTAAGATGGAGAGAGAACTTGTCACCGCTGGATGTACTGATGCTGAGAAGGTGCGATTTGCCGCACATCAATTGGAAGGACCAACAGCTTCATGGTGGGAGAACTACACCACCACATATCCTATTGCTGATGTAACTTGGGAGCAGTTCTAGCAAGCTTTCCGCACCGCACATGTTTCAGCTGGAGCCATGAGTTTGAAGAAGCGCGAGTTTCGAAACTTATGCCAGGGAAATCGCTCTGTGGCCCAGTACGTGGACGATTTCAGCACATTGGCACGTTATGCACCAGGAGATGTGGCCGATGATGCGTCCAAGCAAGAAAAGTTTTTGGAAGGACTCAATGACGAGTTGAGCATGCAGCTGGCAGTGGCTAATTTCAACAACTACCAAGAGCTGGTGGACAAGGCCCTCATCTTGGAGGGTAAACAGCAGCAAATTGAGAACCGCAAGAGGAAGTACACTCAAGGGAAGTTTAACTCTGGAGCTCATCATAAGCCCCGCTACTCCCCGTACTCAGGAAATACTGGATCAGGAACCGGTAAGTTTGGAAGGCACACTCATGCCGTGCACAACCATGGAGGCCACCACCATGGGGGAAATGGGAATACCCGTCCCAACCATGGAAATTTCAAGACTGACAATGGGAATGGGAACAACAACCAGCACCGTCACGTTCCTACCCAGAAGGATCTGAGCCACATCACCTGTTCCAAGTGCCAGAAGACAGGGCACTATGCTACTGAGTGTCCCCAGAGCAAGCAGGGAAATGGAAACGGCAACTCCGCAACCAAGAAGCCAAACCCTTTTCCTCGTGCCCAGGTGAACCACCTTGACGTGGAAGAAGTTTATGATCAACCCGAGACTGTGGTTGGTAAGTTTTTATTGCATTCACGTCCAATTACAATACTTTTTGATTCCGGTGCAACTCATTCATTCATATCAAGGGTAGTTGTGGATAAGTATGGTTTGCCCACCAAAACCCTTAGACAGCCCATTAAGGTCAGTTCCTCAGGAGGTATGATGATGGCAGGAATAGGATGCCATGCCCTAAAACTTCACATAGGAAACCATGTTTTTCCCACCGACCTCATCGTCTTAGAATCCCAGGGATTGGATGTAATCCTAGGCATGGATTGGATGACCAAGTATGAAGGAAATCTTGATTGTCCCAGCAAGTCTGTTTCACTCACCACCCCGGAAAACAAGAGGATTAAGTATGTATCCCAACGCACCCAGATGAGTGCACGGTTAAATGCCCTCACATGAGTTGTTCAGGAGGAAGTACCTGTGGTAAAAGACTTTCTGGATGTATTTCCGGAAGAATTACCAGGCATGCCACCAGATAGGGAGATTGAGTTCCTAATAGAGCTACAGCCAGGGACAACACCAATTTCCAAGAGACCCTATCGGATGCCCGCAAATGATTTGTTGGAAATCAAGAAGCAAATTAAGGAGTTATTGGACAAGGGATATATTCGCCCAAGTTCTTCACCTTGGGGAGCCCCAGTTCTTTTGGTGGAGAAGAAGGATAAAACCTTGAGAATGGTAGTCGATTATCGTGCCTTGAGCGAGGTGACTATCAAGAACAAGTACCCTCTGCCGATGATTAATGACTTGTTTGATCAGCTAGTAGGCGCCAAAGTATTCTCTAAGATCGATCTTCGATCAGGGTATCACCAACTGAAGATTCGTGAACAGGATATACCCAAAACAGCTTTCACCACAAGGTATGGCTTGTTTGAGTATACTGTCATGTCCTTTGGTTTGACTAATGCTCCTGCCTACTTCATGAATTTGATGAACAAGGTGTTTATGGAATATTTGGACAAGTTTGTCGTGGTGTTCATCAATGATATTTTGATATTCTCCAAGAACGAGGAAGAACACAAGGAACATCTGCGTTTAGTTCTGGAGAAGCTAAGAGAGCATCAGTTATATGCCAAGTTCAGCAAATGTGAATTTTGGCTGACGGAAGTCGGATTCCTTGGACATGTTATTTCCGGAGAAGGAATAGCCGTAGACCCTGCTAAGGTTGAAGCCGTCACCGAGTGGAAGTCACCCACCTCAGTTAAGGAGATCCGCAGTTTCCTCGGACTTGCCGGATATTACCGGAGATTCATTGAGAATTTCTCAAAAATAGCCAAGCCCATGATAGAGTTGTTGAAGAAAGAATCCAAGTATGTTTGGACTGAGGAATGTGAAGCCAGTTTCCAGGAGTTGAAGAAACGTTTGGTCACAGCCCCGGTGTTGATTTTGCCCAATATTCGGAAGGACTTCCAGGTTTATTGTGATGCTTCACGTCAAGGACTTGGAGGAGTACTCATGCAAGATGGAAAGGTTGTAGCTTATGCATCCAGACAACTACGACCTCATGAGTTGAATTATGCCACCCATGATTTGGAACTAGCAGCTGTTGTACATGCACTCAAGACCTGGAGACATTTTCTTATCGGAAATAGTTGTGATGTTTACACCGACCATAAGAGCCTGAAATATATCTTCACGCAGAAGGAGTTGAACCTCAGACAAAGGAGATGGTTAGAGTTAATCAAGGACTATGACATGAGATTACATTACCATCCAGGTAAGGCCAATGTTGTAGCCGATGCCTTGAGTCAGAAAACTTATGTAAACACACTCACAGCGGGAGGATTACTCCAAGAGTTAGCCGATGATCTTAGAGAGTTCAAGCTAGAGATAGTTCCAAGAGGATATGTTGCTACACTGGAAATTCAGTCCACCTTGACCGAAAGAATTCGTGAAGCCTAGAAATCGGACAAGGAGATAGCTGAGATAAAGCAGAGAATGGAAGATGGTAAAGCTAAAGGTTTTTGTGAGGATGAACACGGAACTTTGTGGTTTGAGAACCGAATCTATGTGCCCAATGACCCAGAGCTCAGGAAGTTGATACTTCAGGAAGCCCATGATTCCCCTTACTCGATACACCCAGGCAATACCAAGATGTATCTGGATTTAAAGGAAGTTATTGGTGGACAGGTATGAAGAAGGATATTGCGGAACACGTTGCAATATGTGATGTTTGTCAGCGAGTAAAGTCGAAACATCAGAAACCAGCAGGGTTACTCCAACCTTTGCCGATACCTGAGTGGAAATGGGAAAAGCTTGGTATGGACTTCATCACAGGATTACCCATGACCCATTCAGGTTATGATTCCATCTGGGTAGTGGTAGATCGCTTGACCAAGGTAGCTCATTTCATTCCAGTGAAGACCACCTATACCAGTGCTAAGCTAGCCAAGATATATATGACCAGGATCGTATGTCTGCATGGAGTTCCGAGGAGTATCGTGTCAGATAGAGGAACACAGTTTACCTCAAAGTTTTGGCATCAGTTACATGAAACTTTGGGTACAAGGCTGGAGTTCAGTACAACTTTTCATCCGCAGACTGATGGACAGACTGAGAGAGTCAACCAGATTCTGGAAGACATGTTGAGAGCTTGTGCGCTAGATTATGGATCTAGTTGGGATGACAACTTACCTTACGCAGAATTCTCGTACAACAACAGTTATCAGACCAGTCTAAAGATGGCCCCTTTCGAAGCTTTATACGGAAGGAGATGCAGAACACCGTTGACATGGGATGGTGTTGGAGACCGACAACTTTTTGGTCCCAACCTTATCTGAGATTCTGAAGAGAAAGTCAGGTTGATTCGCGATAGACTCAAGATAGCTCAATCTCGACAGAAGAGTTATGCTGACAGCAAACGTAAAGAAGTGACGTATAAAGTGGGAGACCGAGCTTATCTTCGTGTGTCCCCGCTTCGAGGAATCAAGAGGTTTGGTGTTAAAGGAAAGTTAGCACCCAGATTCATAGGCCCCTACAAAATTCTTGAACGTAGAGGCGAAGTTGCATACCAGTTGGAATTGCCGGAAGGATTATCCGGAGTTCATGATGTTTTCCATGTGTCCCAGGTGAAGAAATGTCATGCTGAGATGGCTGATATTCCTTTGAGAGACACAGTGCCCCTAGAGGCCATACAACTTGACAATGATCTGACCTACGAGGAGAAGCCTGTCAGAATCCTTGAGACTAACAACAGAGTTACCCGCAGCAAGATCATCAAGTTCTGTAAGGTTCTGTGGAGTCACCACACTGAGGAAGAAGCCACCTGGGAACGCGAAGAAGATCTTCGTAGAGACCACCCGCACCTATTTTCTAGCCAACCCGAATCTCGAGGGCGAGATTCATCTTAAGGTGGGTAGGTTTGTAACATCCCAAAATTTCATTTTGGAATGTTATGAAATATAGCTATGCATCCATCATCATCATTACTTGAATACCTGTATTGTTGAAATGTTCTTTCTAAAATTCTGAAAGCCCTTTCTACTTTCCCTAAGTTGCTTTCACCTATTTGAAATCTTGGTAAAATGTTCAAAATAAGAGGGGAGAACATGAGACTCCACACCAGGGTCATTTTGGTGATCTATTTGAACAAAATTAACCAGGAGTTGTTTTGAAAATATTTGCAAAAAGGATTTAAAAACAAATAGGCAATTTCTAAAAATATTATTTTTTCTCAAGGTGTTCAGATGACAGAATAAAAATGTTCATTAAATGGCATTTATTATTCTTTTAATTTTGATATATAATAATCCTATATTTAGAGACGATTTGAATGCTTTAAAGGTTTTTGAAACGCTCTGGAAAAACATTAAACAGAAAACGGTAACGGTTTTAGTATTAAACGGGCCGGCCCACGGCAGTTACTCGCGAAGTTAATACCGATCGGCCGACCGACGCGGAAACCTCGCTCCCCTCTTGCTGACACTGGGTCCCACCCTAACCGCCCGAAGACCCGCTCGGTCATCACTCTCCTCTCGCCCGACCTCGTCGCCGGCAGTTACTCCTCCCGGATCTCTCTCCCCTCTCCTCCCCCGCACTCCCCAGCGCCCCTATATAAGCCGGCCACCCTCCGCTCCTCGTTTCCCCCCAAAGCCCCCTCCTACCTCGCCGGGACGCTGCCAAACGAGCTCGCCAGAGTCCCTGCAACCACCGAAACCCTCTGGAGCTCCTGCCGTTGCTCCACTCTTCCCCTCGCCCCTCCGACCTCACCATTCGACGCAGGACGTCCACCGCAACCGTCTGAACCCCTTTGCTGCCTCCCTCGACCACCAGAGACCCCTCCGGCGACGTCCTCGACCACCGGCCGCTGCCACCATCGCCGGAGTTCCACCTCCCTCTCCGGTAAAGTCTTCGAGCTCACCCCATCCATCGGATCCCCACTCAACGGTCCCGATTAGATTGATTTTAAACCCCGAAACGTTTTCCATTAGAGATCAGTCGCCCGCCTGTAACCTCTCGCGCGCACACGCCCACAACCAATAGGAAAGCGCCACGTAGCCCCCTGGCCGTCCGGTAGATTTTTCCCTTTTCTGTTTTTGTTTTAGTTAACAGAGTGAATCCAAATTTTTTTTTGCTTATAACTTTTAATCTATTAAATGTTTTAAGTTGATTCTTTTTGAAATAGCTCACATTTTTCATTTAGTTTCACACTGTACTTTTAAATTTCAAATTTGAACTATAAAATTTGAATTGAATCAAATTTGCTCAAATCTTTCAAATCTGAATAACTAGAGTTTGAAAATAGATTTTGACATGAATCTTTTTGCTACTGTTTGGTATTAGTTAGGATTACCTTCATGCTTAGTTTGAGGATTTTTAGGATATATTTGATTAGTGTTTTAACTAAAACCAAAATCTGCCTAGTGTTATAGTATAGTTTTATTTACTTAGTTTTAATTAGTTTAGTTTAGATTTAGTTTTAATTTGTTTACTAGGTTCTGTTGTTTAAACATTTAGTGTTTTACTTATTGTTAATAAAAATATAAAATTGTTTAGTTTATTTCTTTGTTAATATAGGAATCACAATTTCTTTTCCAATATCTTTATTTGACCTAAAACAACTAGTTAGTAATAGTTTTCTTTCAACAAAGTTTTATATAATTTAATTCTGTTTTCTAAGACAAGTTTATTTGTAAATTCTTTTCTGTTAAGAACATGTTTTGTTAATAAATAATAAGTTTTGTTTTGCTCTTTTGATAGTAAAACTATAGTTGATTCATATAGTGTTTATCAAAACTTTTACAAACTTTACAAAAGTTTTCTCAACAAATTTAAATTGATTTTATTCTGTTTATTAATAAAATATTTTATTGTTTTCTTGCTGTCAACTATTGCTTTGGTTAATACCGATAGTTTCATTATGTTAGTAGTGTTTTATCAATCACCTCCTAGTAAACAAAACTTTGTGTGTTTTCCTTACTTGTGATTTGTGCATTGTTTTGTCTTGACTGTTTACTAGTTCTTGATTGATGTTTGTGGGTTACAATATTCTGTTGTATGCTTATTTGAGTGCTTGTTTGCTTCGTTAGATTATCCGGAGTGTGAAGCTTGTTACTTAGAGTCCCACGAGTACGAAGATCATCAATCAGGCAAGTCACTTTGATCATGATTACCCATGTTTTATATGCATTAGTTCTACCATTTTCCCCAATTGCATGCAAGATAGGTTAGTTGGAAACTTGGTTACATTGTTGTAGTATCATGTGGTAGGTACCTCCTCAACTCTTTGACACATTGGCCCCGGGAAACGTTGTTTTACTTTTTGCTATGCTATTAGTAGACGGGGTTGGTTGTGTGATTCATGAGAGTTGAGAGAGTTAATAATTTCAAGACCTACATAATGATCAAGATTTCAAGACTCCGAGTTTTCAACATACCTCTGGGTGGATGATGGTTGAACGACACCCTGGAGAAACCAGTGGATTTGCCTAGGTGATGCTGGAGATGGCCAGTATTCACGCGGAAAGATCCACCCAGGCACAAAGAGATGGATGGGTGCTTCAAGACCCAAGGCTTACCTGCACAGCCACAAGTCATTATGGGCTCTGGCTTGGTTGGATATCGTGGTGACCCTGGACAGGCGGTGCTACGAGATGTAGAAGAACGGTAGGAAAGGATGGGCACCGACAGAGTCGCAGGGAAACCCTTTGGAAGACCATGTTTTGGTCATCCGTTTCTCAAACACCCTGAAGTGCAAGAAATTAAACGGAGGCGACCAAATCTTGTGGGGAACGTGTGCAAAACTCTGTAGAGTACTCAAACCTAATCGATTAGCCGTGTCCACGGTCATGGACGACTTGAGCCAAAGGAACTGAAACATTTGGAATTCTCAACAGAATTAATATGATGATGTGGGTATTAACAATTTGGGTATGAGAATTGGTTGGTGGAACCATCTCATTAATCAACCAACTTAGTAATAATTTTTGCTTATCCCTCTGTTGATGTAGGAAAAAATTGGCTTTACGCAAAAACTTACCACCCCACCTGCCATATAAGCATGTAGACTAGTTGATTATGTTTTCACCCCTCTTTTGTGACTTTGCCGGCATATTCCATATGCTGACCTAGCCGTCTGCAACGTATCATGTTGCAGAGTACTTTTCCGACCAGGAGTGAGGACACGTTCTATGCTCAGTGAGATGCCCTTGGAGTCAGATGGACTCATCTACCTTCGACGCTTCCGCAAGATTTAGATATTCTCATGAGTTGGCCTTCGGCCACTTTATTGTAATTTTTATTGTAATAAAGGACTCGATATGAGATTTCGATTAATGTAATGCTGCGTGATTTCCCTTTGATATATACATTGATGTACCGTGTGTGTACCAGCATGATCTTGGGATGGTACGGAAACACCGGAGATTCGACCTTTCAGGTCGGGTCGCTACAGATAGTGACCAAATTCACTGGTCGGTAATCCACAACCATCCGATTCGATCCATCCTTCTTCTTAACGAAGAGGACGGGGCAAGCCCAAGGAGAAGAGCTAGGACGAATGAAACCTTTCTTCAAAGCCTCATCGAGTTGGGTTTTTAGCTCGGCTAGTTCTAAGGGTGCCATCTTATAAGGTCTTCTGGCTATTGGGACTGTCCCTGGGATAAGTTCTATCACGAACTCAACATCTCTGACAGGTGGAACACCTGGTAGTTCTTCTGGAAAGACATCCGGAAAATCACGGACTACCGGAATATCTTCTAGCTTAGGGAGAGGGCTAGCATTTAAGGAATAGAGTTGGCGCTTAGTTGTTCGAGTAGAGACATTAACTATCTCTCCCGAGGGATGTGTAAGTTGAACATTCCTAGAATGAGTATCAATCTTGGCATAGTGGGCTTTCATCCAATCCATACCTAGAATGATATTGATGTCCGAAGACTTAAGAGCTATCAAGGATGCTAGGAATACTAGTCTATCCACCAGAATTTCATTGTCATGGCTCACTCTAGAAGTTTGCCATTTTGATCCAGGAGTCTGAACTACTAAAGGAGTGGGCATGTCACAGAAAGACATGTTACGCAGCTGTGCATAACCTTCTGAGATGAATGAATGAGATGCCCCAGTATCAAATAGAATAGATGCTAGATGGCTATTAACAAGAAGCGTACCTAGAATGACATCAGGATCTTCAAGGGCTTCTTCGGCAGACACATAATTCACTCGCCCACGGGCAGGAGTTGGCTTCACATAGAAGGCTTTCTCTGGTTTTCCGCGTCCAGCGGGCTTGGCATTGTTTTGGGGACATTCACGACAATAATGTCCCGGTTCTCCACACTTGTAGCATACCACTGTAGCATGAGGTACAACATTTGTAGGCGGTCCTCCAAATGATCTGGGTCGAGGGTTGGACTGAACTGGACGAGGTGCCTGGAAGGATGGCCTCGCAGTGTACCTTGCCGGCATAGCTCCATTGGGTACCCATATTCGGCGCTTGTTGGCTCCTGAACCCGATGCAGGGTTGAAGTCATGGTTATGCTTCCTCGAAGCCTCGTAGTCAGTTTGTCCGGACTCATCATTGATGGCCTTATTGACGAGAGCCTAGAAGGTCATGCACTCATGCAAGCGAAGATCTCGGCGAAGCTCAACATTAAGTCCCTTGCAGAACCTAGCCTGCTTCTTGGCATCAGTTGAGACTTCCTCTGGGGCATAGCGAGCAAGATTACCAAACTCGCGACTGTATGCATCCACTGACAATCTGCCCTGTGTGAAGGCACAGAATTCCTCTCTCTTGCGATCCATCAGCCCTTCCGGGATGTGATGGAGACGAAATGCGGCGCTGAACTCTGCCCATGTTAGTGCAGGTCCCTGGGGACGCATAGCCTCATAGCTTTCCCACCACAGGTTGGGAGGTCCCTCCAGAAAGTATGTCGCAAAGGTCACCTTATTCACCTCTGAAACATTTGCATCTCAGATCTTACGTGACATGCTAGTCAGCCAATCATCCGCATCGAGGGGGTCGATCGGATATGGTACTTAGGCGGACACAGTTTAATGAAGTCACCAAGTGACACTCCATCATGGTGATCATTGCGGGGAGCACGAGCGGTGTTCTGTTCAATCCTCTCCAACAACCTATTGGTCTCCCTCTTATTCCTTTCGGCTTCTAGCATCACCTCTGCTAGGGATGATGCTCGTGGCGGCTCTTCTTGCCTTGCTTGGCTACTCTCGCCTTGCTCAGGAGCATGCACGGGGTTGTTCCTGGTTGACACCATCCTGAGGAAAACAATCCATAGCTTAGACAATGGGGAACAACAACTCTAGGGCATGAACTAAGGAATGCACTGATCAACATGGCATGTAAGATAAACACCAATCAACATGGTAAAGCAACTACCATATAAACATTAGGTTTCATACACACCATGACTTAGTTCAGTACAAACCCAAGCTGAAAACAACTACGAGGAGATGACACAACTCATTGGAGGCATTACAAGCATCCTATACATTATCTATCTACACCTACGGAACTCAACTCTCGACCTTGATCATACCCCACCAGACACGCAGGACTGTGGCGATACAACTACTACCATACTAGGTCTAACGTCCACGCACTCAAACATCACCGTAGAATGCCTCGTACAGGTTACCCCCGTGACCTGGGAGCTGAACCTGCGGATCTGGAAACACTCTAGCCTGGGATCCCTGGAAACCATAAGGACACGGGTGTGGCCTTGGTCCCCTTGTCGGCGGCAACAGCGGTCCTCGAAGAGGGGTGATGCCTCCAACATCAGGCCAGTCTACGTGTGCTGGCAAATGAGTCCGCGAGGGAGTCAGCATCTCCAAATCTCCATAACCTATCTGCACGACAGGTGCCAACTGCGTCAAGGCTGTCCAAAGACGGGCACGGGTAGCATAGAGCTCTATGCGAAGGGCACGTGCATCACGATCCCTGTTCTCCAACATCTGAGCGGTCACCTGCAGCCTAGGGTCTTCATAAGAATGATCAAAGTAGGCTGCACTAAGATATCCATCCTCTCCTCCCATGGAAGCAGGAACATAGGAGAACTCCGTGTTCTGTAGCAAACCATGGTGAAACCTCATAATAATCAGCATAGTGTAGGTGGCTTCCTGAACTGCCATATCTATGGGAACTCCCAATCCATGAGTCTAGTGAAGCGGCTCTGCAGCTCCAGGATAGGAAGGATATATCCTAACGGTACACAGATACTGACTCTGGTTGAAATCTCGATACTGCTCCTCCACTGTGTACTCTGGGTACCAACGATATCCAGCCTCCATCATAACTCTAACCAACATGGCCGTGTGACCCGGCACATCGATGCAACTGGTCAGACAGACCACCTGACGGAAAGGACGAGAGGGCATCTGAAACAGAGAATGATGCAAAGACATTAGATCCTAGTAGAAATTGGACAGCATAACGGCTGTAATTGCTCAAGAAATTTTTTGAGACAATTGAAAAGAGATTGGAAAGGCACAACCACTCGAATATCTAGACTCAAATCTCTTCTCCATCTGTTTGTCACACCAACAATACTTGAATAACTGCACTCACTTACGAACAAGCTAGCTATTGGTCCATGGCTAGTAACTCGTCATCCTAAGCAATAGTTGAGAATCCTAGTTCCTATCCCCGTAGAAAAGACGAGAATGACCCAGCATAGAATAACTTGGGAAGAGGAGTAAAAAGAGCCTTACGTTCCCTTCCACAATCAATTCCCCTACTTATCTATAGTGTTTCTAGACTCAACTTCGGCCGATTTGGCTTGGTAGTCCTACAGTCAGTCAGGCTCTGATACCAACGCTGTCGGGACCCCGATTCTAAGTCATATGATTCCATACAGTAACAAGCCACATCACTTTGCGGCCTCACGCACGGTACTCCACGGCTGCCACCTTACCTTGACCGGGACCGTTTGCGTCTTTTGGCTCACGTATGTGAACATGTCGCTGGCAAGCACACAACAACGAACCCGGGCCGACATGACTAGTCATAGAACCCAAGTGGCACATCCGTACGGAAACAAGCATACATAACCCAACAATGCAGGTGTCGGTCTCAAGCCTGTGTAGACGAGTCATAGCAAGCTACAAGGACTCCATTACGTCGTGAGACACGGATGTCATCACTGCACGTAGACGAGTCGTAGCAGGCTACGGGGACTCCATTACACTGCGAGACATTTCCCCGAAGGGACAGACACAACAGCAAAGAAGGATACATGCCGGTCAATCAATGTGTCCGGAGCACTAGCAAGCTACCATGGCTCGGTGGAAGCACAAAGAGGCAGTTTCCCGTAAAGAGTACTACTAAAGGCACACGACTAGGTGTCAGATCCCATACATACCGTTGCACGTCACACGTACGCACGACATGCCCGATATGCATAGATACAACTATGGCATCACAACATAACCATACAACAACATGACTTTTATTTATGAGGCTCAGACGAGCCTTGCATAATATGTTCTTACAGATAGGGGTCACATGACCCGGCACTCAAGTCATACAAACATAGTCATACAAGCCAGCGGAAACTTAAGCTGTCTGAGTACAGACGGCAAAATATAAAAGAGGCACATGGCCTGACTATCTACAGCCCACCACACGGGCAAGATTGTAGCTGGGACACCAGCTATTCGGCATCGTCAACGTCTAGATAGAACCCACCTGATGGGTCCTGGTTCTCTTCTGCAACATTAATTAAGCAAGGATGAGTACAATCGTACTTAGCAAGTCTTTAAAACAGACCTAGTCTATTTATGCTCATGTGTCAACAAGGGGGTGGTGGAGTTTATGCAGAAAGCCAGCTTTGACTCATGGCTAACCTACACTACTCAATTTTAACTCCTTGTTACCATTTTAATTATCGCACACGAGTCTACTACCTCCATCACAATACACTACCATGGATTCACCTTCCCCTTCCGGAAGAGTGCCATTCACGGTACTCACACTTGTCTTGAGATTTTTAGAAGTATCCATTTGATTATCTATGAACAGCATAAGTTCTCCAAGTAGTCCATATCCGAGGACGTGGCTATTCGAATAGTTTCATAACCCTGCAGGGGTGTACTTCTTCACACACGCTCTCGCCACTTATCGCTGTGTGCTTATAAAACCGTGCACCTCGGCAACCTTCAAGCGGATGCCCAGCGAGGGAGTCGGCCACGACCGTCATTCACATAAGACCTCTAGTCCAGGCTACCGCCTATTTGAGACTGACCCGCACGGAAGTCCGGCCGAAGTTTCCGCTACGGTCCCAAATGATGTGCGTAGGGTTCCCAAGCCCACCATTCGGGTGACCCTTGGTACACCGTGCCACTGCCTACCGTGTCGTAACCCACCCCAAGGGTCAGCGCTACGCACGGCCTCCAGCATGCTATAAACACCAGAAACTACTTGCAATACCTGGACCAAAGACTAAGCGACTGATGAGTCGAGAGGGTCAGTTAAGTATCCCAACGTGTGGTAGTATCTAGTCTTGGATCACAAACACGGAACCCAGTTCCTAAGAACGGTCCCAATGAGACAACCCACTATGTACTCCTACATAGCCTCTCATCGCTACCTTTACCAAATCGTATTCATTATAAGCTCATCACATCGGACAACACTGTTTCACTCAGTTCATCACCCAGATGAATCCGACTTGACACAACTCTAAGCATAGCAGGCAAAGTAAGCTAAGCACATCATGGCACAAGCATCTACCAGGTATGCTAGGTTGCAAGGTTTAGCTATTTACTGTGACAAGATCAGGTCATGCATAAGAATAGGATCATCTACCGTGTAAAACTGACATGTGATCGTTTGTCCTAATGCAATAAATGAGAGCAGGAGCGAGAGAGTGGGATGTTACCAAAATGGTCAATGAGGTTGCTTGCCTTGCTGGGTTGCGGAAGAGTTCTCTCCTTCGTCAGGGTACGGAGTAGTATCCTCCGGATTAGGGCCTACCACGCAGATAAAAACATTCAATACAAGCAGATGCAACAATACGATGCATGATCATGGCATAATGATGTGCATGGATGAGCTAATGTAACTACTGGTCATGTCAATTTGAAATGTGTTTGAATATAGGTTCAAAGTTGTTCTCATCTCAAATTCTATATATTGACCTAATGCTAAAATGTCCATGTTCACCTATTTAGATTGCTCTAACATGCATGAGAATAGCACCATTGGATTCATTGGATTTTTCTGATCAATTTTCATATATAAATTATTTTCATCTCACTTACATATTATTTTATACGATTTTTCAAAGGTTTAAATAATTTCTGGAATTTCCTGATTTATTTTTATTAAGGAAATTGAGTTATTGTGTCAGCATGACATCATGATGACATCAGCTGGTCAGCTGACTCGGCCCAGAGTCAAACCTGACATGTGGGGTCCACATGTCAGTGACTGGTTAGCTTAACTAACTAATTAAAACTAGTTCTGTTTTAATTAACTAACTGGGCCCACCTGTCAGTGACACATTAACCTAATTAATAATTAAACTAATTACAAATTATCCTAAACTAATCAGGGCCGGGGCCCCACCTGTCATTGACTCACAGAGTCAAGCCAGGGCCCACCTGAGGTCAACTCGCCGGAGTTGGCCGGCGGTTCGACGTCGGTGACCATTAGGGACGGCGGCGTCCATCAGGTTTCTCCTACAGGGGGTTATTTGGCGCGCTGAGACCACCGGCATGCAGCCCGTGCACGACCGCATCCATCTGGGGCCATGGGAGGTCATGGGGTCGCCGGAGCTCGCCGGAACCGAGCTCGTGGCGGCGGCCGGAGCTCGGGCTCGGACGCAAACGTGACACAGGGTACGAGGCGATGCTACGATGGTCTCTACGGGCTCTTGGGAACTCCAGGAGTTCAACCATGCATGCGCACGTGAGCTTGGAGGGGTTCTATGCATGGCGGCGACCATCGACGGCGGCGGGAGGTTCTCGGGTCCGGCGATGTAGCTAGCTAGGGGACGCCAGAGAGAGGGAAAACTCAGGGGGGAGGAAGAGGGGCTCACTGCGGATCCAGGGAGCTGGTCAGCGGGCTCGGGGAGGCAGCGACGGCGATGAATCGACGTCCGGCGACGGCGGCGTTCGACAGGGGATCGGGAGAGAGAGCAGAGCAGAGAGTGAGGGGGAGAATGAGCTCGGGGGAGAGGGCTCGCGCGTCTTCCAGGCGCGGGGGAGGCAGGGACGCAGCCTGCTGCGTGGAAGCAGGAGGTGGAGGCCGGCGACGGCTCGGTCGCCACCTCGACGCCTACTCGCGCGAGGTGGAAGATGACCCTTCCACCCCTGTGGGCTGGGCTGGGCCTTCCACTCGACCAGGTAAGCCTCTCCCTTTTATTTTTATTTTCTGTTTTCTGTTTTCTAACATTTGTTTGATTTTCTTTGTAGGTCCAAATACCCCTTCAATAATTCTAAAACTTTTATAACTTCAAGTTTGAATATTTCAAACTTGTATCAAAAGTTTCAGATTATTTTGAAAGCAGTGATAATGATAATATTTTTATTTGTCATTTTCAGAGACTTAATTCAATAATTTAAATTATTTCAAATGTTCAAATAATTGGAATGGTCCCTGGTATATCCATGCCCTTAATTATCAGACATAGGGAACATTTTTGATGGGCATTTTGGATTTGTTGAAATTTCATTTGTTTGGAATTCCTTTAATTCATAAAATGTTTAGGGTTTCTTTCTTTCTCCCCATTTCATATTGATGCAATGATGATGATGATGATGCAAACACAATGCTAGCCTAGACACTTGCTAGGGTTGTGACATCAAGTATCTTGATCTATCTCTATAGATCTTAATGCTCAACAATTAGGTAGCTTTATCCTGGTCTTCCTTTGAAAAAATCTTTTCAAACAACCCTTTATGCTTTCCAGAAATTCGATATCATTTCCGATCAACAATATGTCAACCACATATGCTTATCAGAAACTCTATAGTGCTCCCACTCAGTTTATTGTAAATACTAGTTTCTCGTAAACTTTGTATAGACTCAAAAACTTTGATCACCTCATCAAAGTGTATATTCCAACTCCGAGATGCTTGCTTCAGTTCATAGAAGGATCACTAAAGCTTGCACACCTTTTAGCATCCTTAGGACTAACAAACCTTCTGGTTGTATCACATACAACCTTTCCTCAAGTAAACCGTTAAGGAAATGGTGTTTTGACATCCATCTGCCAGATTTCATAATTGAAAAATGCAGCAACTGCTAACATAATTCCAACAGACTTTAGCATCACTACGAGTGAGAAAGTCTCATCGTAGTCAACTCCTTGAACTTATCGTAAACTTCTTTGCAACAAGTCGAGCTCTATAAATGGTGACATTTACCATCAGCGTCTGTCTTCATCTCAAAAGTCCATTTGTACTCGACGACCTGCCGTCCAACAAGCAAGTCTACCAAGGTCTATACTTGGTTTTCATACATGGATCCTTTTCATGGCCTCTAACCATTTGTCCGAATCCAGGCCCATCATCGCTTCTCCATAGCTCGTAGGTTCATTGTTGTCCAACAACATGACCTCCAAGACAAAGTTGTCATACCACTCAGGAGCAGTACGCGTCCTTGTCGACCTACGAGGTTCGATAGTAACTTGATCCGAAGATTCATGATCATCATCATTAACTTCCTCTTCAACTGACGTAGGCTCCACAGAAACATCTTTCTGCGCTGTGCTACTCTCTGGTTGAAGCAAAGGTTTAACAACCTCATCAAGTTCCATCTTCCTCCCACTCAATTCTTTCGAGAGAAACCTTTTGTCGAGAAAGGACCCAGTTTTAGCAACAAACACTTTATGCTTGGATCTTGAGATAGAAGGTTCACCCAACTGTTCTTAGGGTATTCTATGAAGATGCATTTGTCCGCTTTGGGTTCGAGCTCATTAGGTGAAAACATTTTTCCACAGAAGCGTCGCGGCCCCAAACATCAAGAAATGACAGCTTAGGTTTCTACCAAACCATAATTCACACGGTATCATCTCAATGGATTTAGATGGTGCCCTATGTAAAGTGAATGTAGTTGTCTCTAATGCATAACCCCAAGACTATAGTAGCAAAACGATAAGAGATATCATAGCACGCACCATATCCAATAGAGCATGACTATGACGTTCGAACACACCATCACACTATGGTGTTCCAGGTGGCATGAGCTGTGAAACAACTTTCACATTGTCTAAAGTTGTATGCCAAACTCGTAACTCCGGTATTCACCTCCACGATCATATCGCATACATTTTTATCTTCTTGTCACGATGATCTTAAACTTCACTCTGAATTTGCTTGAACTTTTCAAACGAATCAGACTTGTGTTTCATTAAGTAAATATACACTATATCTACTCAAATCATCAGCGAAGGTAAGAAAATAACGATATCCACCGCATGCTACAAGACTCATTGGATTGCATACATGAACATGTATCATTTCCAATAAATCACTTGCCCGCTCCATCAAACCGGAAAACGGGGTCCTTAGTCATCTTGCCCAAGAGGCATGGTTCGCATGTCTCAATCGATTCAAAATCGAATGATTTCAAAGATCAACCAACATGGAGTTTCTTCATGCGCTTTCTACCAACATGACATTTAGCGGCAATGCCACAAGTATGTGGTACTATCATTATTTACTTTGTATCTTTTGGCATCAATGTTATGAACATGTGTATTACTATGATCAAGATTCAACAAACCATTCTCACTAGGTGCATGACCGTTGAAGGTATTATTCATGTAAACAGAATAACCATTGTTCTCTAACTTAAATGAATAACCGTGTTGCAATAAACACGATCTAATCATGTTCATGCTCAACTCAAAACACCAAATAACATTTATTTGGGTTTGTCACTAATCCCGAAGGTAGAGAGAGTGTGCTATGTTGATCAAATCAACCTTGGAAACATTTCCAACACACATCGTCACCTCACCCTTAGCTAGTTCTCCGTTTATTCTGCAGCTTTTATTTCAAGTTACTAACATTTAGCAACCAAACCGGTGTCCAATACCCAGGTGCTACTAGGAGTACTAGCAAGGTACACATCAATAACACGTATATCAAATATACTTCTGTCGACGTTGCCAGCCTTCTTATCTAGCAAGTATCTAGGGTTGTTTCGCTTCAGCGACCGCTCTCCTCCTAATCGAAGCACTTAATCTTAGGCTTGGGTTCAACTTTGGGTTGCTTCACTGGAGCAACAATTGACTTTCTATCCATGATGTTTCCCTCCTTGCTCCTGCCCTTCTCGAAACTAGTGGTTTGACTAAGCATCAACACTTGACGCTCCTTCTTGAATTCTACCTTAGCGGTGTCAAACACCGCGAACAGCTCAGGGATCATTATTTCTATCCCTAGCGATTTACAGTTCATCACCAAGTTCTAGTAGCTTAGTGACAGTGACTTGGAGAACTATATCAATCACTATCTTATCTGGAAGATCAACTCCCACTCGATTCAAGCGATTGTAGCACCCAGACAATCTGAGCACATGTTCAACGATTGAGCTATTCTCCTTCATCTTGCAGGCAAAGAATCTTGTTGGAGTTCTCATATCTCGCAACACGGGCACGGGCCTGAGATCCTAATTTCAGCTCTTAGAACATCTCATATGTTCCGTGACGTTCAAAACGTTTCGGAGCCTCAATTCTAAGCCGTAATGCATGACACACTAAACTATCAAGTAGTCATCGGAATGTGCCTGTCAGATGTTCACAACATCTACAGACGAGGCTAGAGGGGTTGGCGCACCGAGCGGTGCATTAAGGACATAAGCCTTCTGTGCAGCAATGAGGACAATCCTCAGATCACGGACCCAGTCCGTAATATTGCTACCATCATCTTTCAACTCTATTTCTCTAGGAACATATAAAAAAATTCAAGGGAGCTACAGCGCGAGCAAGTAATCTACAACATAATTTGCAAAGACACTACTGACTATGTTCATGATCATGAGTTCAATTAATCATATTACTGAAGAACTCCCACTCAAATTGACATCCCTCCGATCATTCGAGTGATACATGATCCGAATTCACCAACTCAAGTCCGATCATCACGTGAGTTGAGGTGGTTTCAATGGTGAACATCATCATGTTGATCATATCTACTATACGACTCATGTTTGACCTTTCGGTCTCTTGTGTTCCGAGGCCATGTCTATACATGCTAGGCTCGTCAAGTTTAACCCAAGTGTTCCGCCTGTGCAACACTGGCTTGCACCCGTTGTATGTGAACTTAGAGTCTATCACACCCGATCATCACGTGGTGTCTCGACACGACGAACTTTCGCAACGATGCACACTCGGGGAGAACACAATTTATCTTGAAATTTAAGTGAGGGATCACCTTATAATGCTACCGTCGTCCTAAGCAAAACAAGGTGCATAAAAGGATTAACATCACATGCAAATCATAAGTGACATGATATGGCCATGAACTTGTGCTTTTGATCTCCATCTTGAAAGCACCGGCATGATCTCCATCATCACTGGCACAACACCATGATCTCCATCATCTTGATCTCCATCAACGTGTCGCCATCGGCGTTGTCGCGCCCATCATGCTTATACTACCATTGCTACCGTTTAGCGATAAAGTAAAGCATTACATAGCGCTTAATGATTGACACGCAGGTCATACAATAATTAAAGACAACCCTATGGCTCCCGCCGGTTGCCGTACTCATCGACATGCAATTCGTGATATTCTATACAACACATGATCATCGCATACATCACATATATCACATCATGTAATTGGACATATCACATCACAACATACCCTGCAAAAACAAGTTAGACGTCCTTTAATTGTTGTTGCATGTTTTACGTGGCTGCTATGGGTATCTAGCGAGAACAATTCTCACCAATGCATAAACCACAACGGTGATACATAAGTTGCTTTTCAACCTTCTCAAGGACCGCCTTTGTCGAATACGATCCAACTAAAGTAGTAGAAACTGCCACCCGCCAGCCATCTTTTGCAACAAGTTGCAGTTGAGGGAACCGGTCTCTCGTAAGCATCTGAGTAATGTTGGTCTAGGCCGCTTCATCCCACAATACCGCTGAACCAAAACACGACCAAGGGAGGAAGCGATCTAAGCATCAACGCCGACAAACTCTTTGTGTTCTACTCGAGATCTCATCTACACATAAACCTACCTCATGATGCCACTGTTGGGAATGTTGCATGGGAAACAAAATTTTTCCTACACACACATAAGATCTATCCATGGTGATGAGCATCTACGAGAGGGAGAGTGGATCAACATACCCTTGTACATCGCTAAGCGGGAAGGGTTAAGAAACACGGTTGGTGTAGTCAAACGTCTTCGCGATCCAAATCACCGAGCATCCCGTGATCTCATCACGATCCGTCCCGCGATCTCATCATGATCCGTCTCGCGATCTTGATCACGGTCCGTACGATCTAGCGCCGAACGGACGGCACCTCCGCGTTCAGCACACGTATAGCTCGATGACGACCTCCGCCTTCTTGATCCAGCAAGAGGGAGCGGAGAGGTAGAATAGTTCTCCGGCAGCGTGATGGCGCCACGACGATTGTCGGGGATATACCCCGCGGTATGACCCGGCCTGGCAACTCATAGGAGACCTGGTCAAGATATGGCTATCTTATTTATGACCCGGCAAGTGGGTCATAGGATGACCAAGCCCAAGACCCGGGCGGGTGAGCCGGCGCCAGGTGGCTCACAAGAGAAGGCCCACAAGAGAAGGCCCACAAGAGAGAAGGATTCCCTTAAAGGAAATAAGGCCCATAGGAGAAGGCCCACAATACGAGCCGCCTGACGAGCAGGCGCACAAGTCATCGCCACTACAGTTTGGTTCACTTCAACAAACAGCCAGAATGAACCATTGACCGGATCATTGAAGCAATTCATACGGGATCATTTATAACCCGCCACGGCCAACCTCAAACTTCCAGTGAAGATTCTCAAGCCGCCTCTTCGAGTCAACTTAAGACTCGGGGGCTATAGACATGGCGAGACACATTTGGTCATTTTTATCGAGAACCCCGGGTCTTTGCAAGAGAAAAACCCAATCCTGGGGGTTATTACTTTATTGGCGGATGATTAAAAGTTACCCAAGAGGACGGACCACCGTGATGCACCATTCAAACATGGGTGCCCGGATCATCGGGTCATCATAAAGACGCTTGGAGCTTCTGTCGTTTCTTCATACAAGATAGCGGCTTACAAAGATTGATGCTGCTTCGCTATGTGACCCGCCTGCCTTACCGGTTAATCTCGCCTAGAGACCCTGAGCCGGTTCAAAGAATTGACGGCTAATCTCGCCTAGAGACCCTGAACCGGCTAAGATTGAGGTGACCCGCTAAACTCTTACCAGTCAATCTCGTCTAGAGACCCTGAGCCGGTTCAAGAAATTGACGGCCAATCTCGCATAGAGACCCTGAGCTGGTTCAAGAAATTGACGACCAATCTCGCCTAGAGACCCTGAGCCGGTTCAAGAAATTGACGGCTAATCTCGCCTAGAGACCCTGAGCCGGTTCAAGAAATTGATGGCCAATCTCGCCCAGAGACCCTGAACCGCTCAAAGGAGTTGACGGTCAATCTCGTTAAGAGACCCTGAACTGGTGTGAGGCTTCTTGTACAGCCGGCTTTATGCCCAATGAAGCACTGTTGCAAAGAGGCTTCTTGCCTTCGGGTATAGCTTACATCTCCTTTGCACAGCCAGCTGTTATTAAACTGTTGCAAGGAGGCTTCTTGCCTTCGGGTATAGCTTACATCTCCCTTGCATAGTCGGCTTTATGCCTAGTTTGGTTACATTAAGTGCTGTTGTTGATGGAGGCTTCTTACCTTTGGTATAGCTTACATGACCCTAAGACAACAATGTGTACACCAAATTCTAGTTGCTTATCAACTGCGGCCATCGAAGGGGGCTTCTTACCGACGGGTATCGCTTATCTCACCCTAATGACCGGCTTTATGCCACTTCCGGTTACTTATTAACCGCGGTTGTCGAAGGGGGCTTCTTACCGACGGGTTCGCTTATCTCACCCTAACAACCGGCGTTTACGCCAAAAGTCAGTTGGTTATCAACTGTAGCTGTTGAAAGAGGCTTCTTGCCTTCGGGTATAGCTTACATCTCCTTTCAAACAGCCGGCTTTATGCCGTCTCAGGCTAATTATTAGCCGCAGTTGTCGATGGAGGCTTCTTGCCTTAGGGTATAGCTTACATCTCCCATCGACATCCGACGTCCACGCATACAATATTCAAACGTTAACAGGAGGCTTCTTACCTTTAGGTACAGCTTACATTACCCCACGACAACCAGTTCTCGACAAACTTCATCTTACAACAGCCGGAGTCATACTACTCCAGTTGACAAGTTTCAAAGTGCTCGGCCGGCTCTAAATTACTGGAGAAGGCGTGACATCTTCAAAGACAAGCGCCGGCTCTAAAAGTTCAAGATGAATTTATACAAAGGGGGGATCAATCAATAAAGAGCCGGCAAAACAAAAACACGGAGAGACAGAAATATATACATCCGGAGCTGCATTCAAGAAAGGCAGAATTATCCTTAAAGCTGTTACAAAGGTGCTCTCAAATGGGAGCTAAAAGGTGGAGCCGTGGATTATCAAGGGGGCTTCTGACCTCTAAATAACATGCCGGCTTATCAAGCTGGGTCAGAGCAAGATTATGAGAAAAGGAGCAATGTTGTGAGAGGTACTATATCTTAAAAGATGAGCCGCTGTTAAGTGTTTTGCAAGAGCAAATGGATCTTTTAATAGCAATATGGCTGGATCTTCATGGTTTATCATAACCAGTAATAAATGATTGGGTTTTTTCAAACCAGCTCGGAAAAACTTATTATTTTGCAAAGAGCCGCCCTGTCAGATATAATGCCGTATCATCTAATTGGCCGGCTCTCGGATTTCTTTAATTGTGCTCTGTAGTAATCTACAACACTCACGGATTTCTCAAACTTATATTTGCCGGGTTGCACCGCAACCATGAGCAGGAATTTCATGTCAAAGACAAAGGAATTATTCCAGGATATTCATTCTGGGTTATATTACGACCACGGTCAAAAGATTCATTCAACAAATTATGGTGAGACGTATTATTCTCACATAGTCCCGAGTCGCCGCATGCAGACGACCCGACACTTGGGGGCTACATTATCTAAGTCCAAGTTTATATTAATTATGCAAGTCCCATGTCGCTGCAAGCTTGCACCACGACACTTGGGGGCTGATGCAAGCCGGTTTTCTAACCATTACATTGTCAGCAAGACCATACTATCTCAAGGAGATGAGCCAGCTCTTCTATATTTTTCTAAAGTCCCAGCTCAGTAATTCTTACTGACCCGGCACTTGGGGGCTACAATATTCAGCTATTCCAACAGATTAAGAGATTCAAATTGAAGACCCGGCGCATCACATTCTGATGAGCCGGCCCTTGGGGGCTACACCCACCGAAGCGTTCTGATGAGCCGGCCCTTGGGGGCTACACCCGCCGAAGCTTTCTGATGAGCCGGCCCTTGGGGGCTACACCCGCCGAAGCATTATACGATATAAGACAATTATAAGTCCCAGGTTGCTACAGGGAGGACAACCCGGCACTTGGGGGCTACACAGTCCAAAATATTATTTGCAAAGCACCAAGTTATCATGGATAATCTCGGAGCTTGGGGGCTACAGGTAATATGGACATATCAGAAACTTTGAGGAGAATTTTCAAGATATTAAATATAGAGTTCAGTTGTTAGACCCGACGTCACCAACACTTATGATCCGGTGTTATCAAAAGATCATAACCCGCAAGAGTTTATATAAGCCGCCCTGCTTTGACAACAATGGAAGTCTGGTTCTACATCAGACACATTTTCATCCCAGTATTTATCAAGTTAGCAGGATTTTAGTCACCAACGACAATGACCCGACATCATCAATGATTATGACCCGACGGAGATGACCCGCCAAGAGTATTGGAAGCCGACTCAATGGCATATGGGTGTTCTATTCTCAATATTTTTCAAAAGAAATTAACAAGCAAGACGATTTTCAAGACGACTCATTCATATGCAGAAAAGACCCGGATTTCTGAGGAGCCACTTCATAAGCCGGCCAAAGGAGCAAGCCGACCACTTAACATATTTGTTATTCATATTTCAGGAGGTTACCATGAATAAATTCAAGCTAACCTGGGGGCTAATGTCGGGGATATACCCCGCGGTATGACCCGGCCTGGCGACTCATAGGAGACCTGGTCAAGACATGGCGATCTTATTTATGACCTGACAAGCGGGTCACAGGATGACCAAGCCCAAGACCCGGGCGGGTGAGCCGGCGCCAGGCGGCTCACAAGAGAAGGCCCATGGGAGAAGGCCCACAAGAGAGAAGGATTCCCTTAAAGGAAATAAGACCCGGAGTAGGATTCGTGAGAGATTAGTCCTAATCCTACTCCTAGTAGGACTCTATTTGTAAGCCTACCCTCTCCACTTATATAAGGAGGGGTAGAGCACCCCTAGAGGGAGAAGTTCTAAAGAGACACAAGTCTACAAGTTTAGACAACACAAGAGATTAGAGGCACAAGAGATTAGAGGTAGCAATTAGCACCCTTGTAACCGAGAGATCTTCATCATCATCAACACCAGACAAGCAGGACGTAGGCTTTTACCTCCATCGAAGGGGTTGAACCTGGGTAAAACTCCGTGTCTTCTCGATTCTGATCAACCCCTCAAGCCGCCACATAGTTGCGTCTCGCCCCGAACCAAAGTCCGTTGACCCGGACATCTGCCGTGACAAATCCACGATAGTTGGCGCCCATCGTGGGGCCCGACGCACGGTGGTATTAAGTTCTTGGAGGGAGCTCTTCAGGGATTGAGAAGCTCGCAATTGACCCGATGAAGAAAAACCTGCGCGAAACAGTTGTGCGCGATGACAAGCCATGGACAACTTTATGGCAGAGTCAAAAAGTTCATTGTTTGAGATTAGAATCGCGGTTAATTTTGGAGTTGGCATGTTCGAAAGTTTGAGATAAGAGTTAGATATGCACATCATACGCCGCTGCAAAAGTCGCCAAGGTTGATTTGACGCTTCCGGGTGTGAGGTTTGGAAAAATTGCTGAAACCGTGTTAAAGATGAATTAGCGCAAGGATCATAAATCAAAGGCAGTGTATGGCAAGTATCAGGCCAACCATCGTTTGTCCTGCATGAAGACCAAGGTCATACTCATCCATCGAGCCCTGAGCACTATCGGGATTTAAAAAAAGGAGTTGAGTCACCTCCGACTCGATTTCAGCCGCCGCTGACCGGCTCGGACTCAGCCGCCACTGCTCGCCGTCGCTGTGCCTGGCCGGCTCAGATTCAGCCTCCGCCGCTGCGCTTTGCTGCACCTCCGCGCCACCTGCCACACTACAGCCGTCGTCACCTCTGAGGTGCCCCCGGCCCGCCGCTGCCACGCCCTGTTCCTCCACCGCCATTGCCGGGCCGCAGCGCTGCTCCACCTGAGTAGGCCTCGAGCCGCCCCCGCGAGCCCCCGTTGAGTCGCCTCTGGCTCATCGGCGGGCCGCAGCTCCCAGGATGGCTTGGTCCGCGTGGCTTCCCCTTGCCACGTGCCGGTCATAGCCCCTCCTCGGCACGAGCTATGCCTCGTCTCCTCACCTACCGGCGCTCATCGGAACCACCCTGGCCAGTCGCCGCTGCTTCCGCGAGCCGTCGATCCGCTGTGCCCGCTTGGCCTCGTAGTGCCTCCGGGCCTGCTCGCGCCCCTTGCTGTATTAGCCGCCAGCGCTCGCCTCCCTTCCACACCCGCGGACGGACATCCGAGCCGCTCCGGTTCCTTTACCTCCTTGCACGCGCATGACCTTGCCGTGGTTTTCCGCTTCGCACCGCCGGCTCCCAGCCGCCGATAGCTCCGCCTCTGCCTTACCTCTGCCGCACCTCCGCTCCTGCGGGCAAGCTGACCGGTTGCGCCGTCGCACCTGCCGGCGAGTTTCTCGCTCCCGCCGACTCATCATTCTTCGGGCGCTTGTTGGCTTGTGGCTCCTTGCGCGCCTGCTGCCGTCGAGGCCACGCTCGGTCAGTTCGACCTTGTCCCGCCTCCGTGTGCCCCTCTGAGCACCGTCTCCCGCACGCCCAGCTGGCTCGACGTCTCGCACCGGCCCGTTAGCTCAGCCCCGTCTTGGCTGCTGTAGCGTACGTCGGCCCTGGTATACTACAATCTTTGGCTTTTCTAAAGCAAGCAGGCAGGGAAGTGGAGGCTTTCCATGAAGGCTATCTTACGTATGTGTGAGTCGACGACACAAAAATACAACGGTTGATGGGTAATATGACCGTATCGGTCCTACAATGTTTATTGCGTTTCTTGATCTGAAAAAGAAGATGTCAAAGGAGAGCCTCAAGATGCTACTATGGGCGACTAGGATGGCATGCATCCGTGGTTCAAAGGTTATGAAAGTATCACGATGGACTCCACGATGCTTGCACAAAATTTGAGCCCTGGGAATTATCGAGTGCCACGAAAAAGTCAAGAAAAACCATACAGATAGCTAGCTTGCCAACAGATAGAAACTGGAGCTCTACGTAACTTGGTCTGAAAGAGCCAAAGATAAATTTGGACGTCGACTGGTTCGCCAGGAGGCACCCAGATGCATAATCTAGAGATGAAGCAAAGAGACAGGGAGCACCAGAATTGAATTGGGCTAATGCTATGTTTATTGGGAAGTTTTCCATCCAGTTGGGCGTATAAAAAGAAGGTGGTCATTGTGTGAGCAAGAAATACTACAGACCTCAACCAATGCAGAGCACTAACAAGGCCATTATCAATTGATGAACGGTGTAAGGGAATTAAATCATGGTGAAAGTGCAATCTGGTGCTCGTGCGCCTGTGTTTGTCCGTCCTCATCCGACAAAAATGCCAGGTGCTATCTCGTCATCCAGGCCGGCTTACAAACGCCGCGGCCGTCTCTCACAACCAACATTGGCTTACAATGCCGCGGCTGATTTCTACGTCTACATCAACAGATCGATGCAGTGCTCGCCTGTAAGAGCCACCCAATGGACGCGTACAAGATGCCACCCACACTGTGATCTACATAAAAAATATCGGTGCAGTGCTCATCAATACGAGCCGCCTGACGAGCAGGCACACAAGTCGTCGCCACTACAGTTTGGTTCACTTCAACAAATAGCCGGAACGAACCATTGACCGGATCATTGAAGCAATTCATACGGGTTCATTTATAACCCGCCACGGCCAACCTCAAACTTCCAGTGAAGATTCTCAAGCCGCCTCTTCGAGTCAACTTAAGACTCGGGGGCTACAGACATGGCGAGACACATTTGGTCGTTTGTAACGAGAACCCCGGGTCTTTGCAAGAGAAAAACCCAATCCTGGGGGTTATTACTTTATTGGCGGATGATTAAAAGTTACCCAAGAGGACGGACCACCATGATGCACCATTCAAACATGGGTGCCCGGATCATCAGGTCATCATAAAGACGCTTGGAGCTTCTGTTGTTTCTTCATACAAGATAGCGGCTTACAAAGATTGATGCTGCTTCGCTATGTGACCCGCCTGCCTTACCGATTAATCTCGCCTAGAGACGCTGAGCCGGTTCAAAGAATTGACGGCCAATCTTGCCTAGAGACCCTGAACCGACTAAGATTGAGGTGACCCGCTAAACTCTTACCAGTCAATCTCGCCTAGAGACCCTGAGCCGGTTCAAGAAATTGACGACCAATCTCGCATAGAGACCCTGAGCCGATTCAAGAAATTGACAGCCAATCTCGCCTAGAGACCCTAAGACGATTCAAGAAATTGACGGCTAATCTCCCCTAGAGACCCTGAGCCGGTTCAAGAAATTGACGGCCAATCTCGCCCTGAGACCCTGAACCGCTCAAAGGAGTTGACGGTCAATCTCGTTAAGAGACACCGAACTGGTGTGAGGCTTCTTGTACAGTCGACTTTATGCCCAATTAAGCACTGTTGCAAAGAGGCTTCTTGCCTTCGGGTATAGCTTACATCTCCTTTGCACAGCCAGCTGTTATTAAATTGTTGCAAGGAGGCTTCTTGCCTTCGGGTATAGCTTACATCTCCCTTGCATAGTTGACTTTATACCTAGTTTGGTTACATTGAGTGCTGTTGTTGATGGAGGCTTCTTACCTTTGGTATAGCTTACATGACCCTAAGACAACAACGTGTACACCAAATTCCAGTTGCTTATCAACTACGGCCATCGAAGGGGGCTTCTTACCGACGGGTATCGCTTATCTCACCCTAATGGCCGGCTTTATGCCACTTCTGGTTACTTATTAACCGCGGTTGTCGAAGGGGGCTTCTTACCGACGGGTTCGCTTATCTCACCCTAACAACCGGTGTTTACGCCAAAAGTCAGTTCCTTATCAACTGTAGCTGTTGAAAGAGGCTTCTTGCCTTCGGGTATAACTTACATCTCCTTTCAAACAGCCGGCTTTATGCCGTCTCAGGCTAATTATTAGCCGCGGTTGTCGATGGAGGCTTCTTGCCTTAGGGTATAGCTTACATCTCCCATCGACAGCCGGCGTCCACGCATACAATATTCAAACGTTAACAGGAGGCTTCTTACCTTTAGGTACAGCTTACATTACCCCACGACAACCAGTTCTCGACAAACTTCATCTTACAAGAGCCGGAGTCATACTACTCCGGTTGACAAGTTTCAAAGTGCTCGGCCGGCTCTAAATTACTGGAGAAGGCGTGACATCTTCAAAGACAAGCGCCGGCTCTAAAAGTTCAAGATGAATTTATACAAAGGGGGGATCAATCAATAAAGAGCCGGTAAAACAAAAACACGGAGAGACGGAAATATATACATCCGGAGCTGCATTCAAGAAAGGCAGAATTATCCTTAAAGCTGTTACAAAGGTGATCTCAAATGGGAACGAAAAGGTGGAGCCGTGGATTATCAAGGGGGATTCCCACCTCCAAATAACATGCCGGCTTATCAAGCTGGGTCAGAGCAAGATTATGAGAAAAGGAGGAATGTTGTGAAAGGTACTACCTCTTAAAAGATGAGCCGTTGTTAAGTGTTTTGCAAGAGCAAATGGATCTTTTAATAGCCAATATGGCTGGATCTTCATGGTTTATCATAACCAGTAATAAATGATTGGGTTTTTTCAAACCAGCTCAGAGAAATTATTATTTTGCAAAGAGCCGCCCTGTCAGATATAATGCCGTATCATCTAATTGGCCGGCTCTCGGATTTCTTTAATTGTCCTCTGTAGTAATCTACAACACTCACGGATTTCTCAAACTTATATTTGCCGGGTTGCACCGCAACCACGAGCTGGAATTTCATGTCAAAGACAAAGGAATTATTCCAGGATATTCATTCCGGGTTATATTACGACCACGGTCAAAAGATTCATTCAACAAATTATGGTGAGACGTATTATTCTCACATAGTCCCGAGTCGCCGCATGCAGACGACCCGACACTTGGGGGCTACATTATCTAAGTCCAAGTTTATATCAATTATGCAAGTCCTATGTCGCTGCAAGCTTGCACCACGACACTTGGGGGCTAATGCAAGCCGGTTTTCAAACCATTACATTGTCAGCAAGACCATATTATCTCAAGGAGATGAGCCAGCCCTTCTATATTTTTCTAAAGTCCCAGCTCAGTAATTCTTACTGACCCGACACTTGGGGGCTACAATATTCAGCTGTTCCAACAGATTAAGAGATTCAAATTGAAGACCCGACGCATCACATTCTGATGAGCCGGCCCTTGGGGGCTACACCTGCCGAAGCGTTTTGATGAGCCGGCCCTTGGGGGCTACACCCGCCGAAGCTTTCTGATGAGCCGGCCCTTGGGGGCTACACCCGGTGAAGCATTATAAGATATAAGACAATTATAAGTCCCAGATTGCTGTAGGCAGGACAACCCGACACTTGGGGGCTACACAGTCCAAAATATTATTTGCAAAGCACCAAGTTATCATGGATAATCTCGGAGCTTGGGGGCTATAGGTAATATGGACATATCAAAAACTTTGAGGAGAATTTTCAAGATATTAAATATAGAGTTCAGTTGTTAGACCCGACGTCACCAACACTTATGATCCGGTGTTATCAAAAGATCATAACCCGCAAGAGTTTATATAAGCCGCCCTGCTTTCACAACAATGGGAGTCCGGTTCTACATCAGACAGATTTTCATCCCAGTATTTATCAAGTTAGCAGGATTCTAGTCACCAACGATAATGACCCGACATCATCAATGATTATGACCCGACGGAGATGACCCGCCAAGAGTATTGGAAGCCGACTCAATGGCATATGGGTGTTCTATTCTCAATATTTTTCAAAAGACATTGACAAGCAAGACGATTTTCAAGACGACTCATTCATATGCAGAAAAGACCCGGATTTCTGAGGAGCCACTTCATAAGCCGGCCAAAGGAGCAAGTCGACCACTTAACATATTTATTATTCATATTTCAGGAGGTTACCATGAATAAATTCAAGCTAACCTGGGGGCTAATGTCGGGGATATACCCCGCGGTATGACCCGACCTGGCGACGCATAGGAGACCTGGTCAAGACATGGCGATCTTATTTATGACCCGACAAGCGGGTCACAGGATGATCAAGCCCAAGACCCGGGCGGGTGAGCCGGCGCCAGGCGGCTCACAAGAGAAGGCCCACGGGAGAAGGCCCACAAGAGAGAAGGATTCCCTTAAAGGAAATAAGACCCGGAGTAGGATTCGTGAGAGATTAGTCCTACTCCTACTCCTAGTAGGACTCTATTTGTAAGCCTACCCTCTCCACTTATATAAGGAGGGGTAGAGCACCCCTAGAGGGAGAAGTTCTGAAGAGACACAAGTCTACAAGTTTAGACAACACAAGAGATTAGAGGCACAAGAGATTAGAGGTAGCAATTAGCACCCTTGTAACCGAGAGATCTTCATCATCATCAATACCAGACATCAGGACATAGGCTTTTACCTCCATCGGAGGGGCCGAACCTGGGTAAAACTCCGTGTCTTCTCGATTCTGATCAACCCCTTCAAGCCGCCACGTAGTTGCGTCTCGCCCCGAACCAAAGTCCGTTGAGCCGGACGTGTGCCGTGACAAGTCCACGAAAACGATGGTGGTGGAGCAATTCCTGTAGGGCTTCGCCTAAGCACTGTAGAAAACCGATCTAGAGGAGAAACTATGCACTAGAGAAACGGGTAGCACGTGGCTGAAAATCAAGTGCCAAAAACCCTAAAACCTCAAGTATATATAGGAGGAAGAGAGGAGCAGGCTTGGCCCTCAAGGGACCAGCCCTTGGTTCGGCCGAATCAAGGAGGAGAGGAGGACTCCTCCAATCCTAGTAGGACTAGGATTCCTCCCTATTTTGCCTTTTTTCCACCTTTTTTCATTGGGTTTTCTCTCCCAGCCGCATGGGCCTTGCGTGGGATTCACTCTCCCACAGCCCATGTAGCCTCTTGGGTCGAAATACCCCTCCCGATGGTCTCCCGGTACACTACCGACACTCCCGGTACACTACCATGAGCCCAAAACTTTTCCGACGACCAAAATAGGACTTCCTACATATCAGTCTTTACCTCCAAACCATTCTGGAGCTCCTCTGATGTCCGAGATCGTATCCGGGACTCCAAACAACCTTCGCTCACCACCATACATAAATCTATACTACCGAAACGTCACCAAACCTTAAGTGTGCACACCCTGCGGGTTCGAGAACTATGTAGACATGACCGAGACACCTCTACGGTCAATAACCAATAGCGGGACCTGGATGTCCATATTGGTTGCTAAATATTCTACGAAGGTATTTATCGGTCGAACCTCTATGTCAAGGATTCAGTTAATCCCGTATGATGTTCCCTTTGTTCTTCGGTATGTTACTTGCTCGAGATTCGATCGTCGGTATCTCCATACCTAGTTCAACCTCGTTACCGGAAAGTCTCTTTACTCGTTCTGTAATACAAGATCCTGTGACTAACACTTAGTCACATTGCTTTCAAGGCTTATTGTGATGTTGTATTACCGAGTGGGCCCTGAGATACCTCTCCGTCACACGGAGTAACAAATCCCAATCTTGTTCCATGCCAACCCAACAGACACCCTCAGAGATACCTATAGAGTACCTTTATAGTCACCCGGTTACGTTGCAATGTTTGATACACACAAGGCACTCCTCCGGTGTCAGTAAGTTGCATGATCTCATGGTCATAGGAACATATACTTGACATGCAGAAAACAGTAGCATTAAACTGACACGATCATATGCTACATTTGTAGTTTGGGTCTTGTACATCACATCATTCTCCTAATTATGTGATCCCGTTACCAAATGACATGTCATGTCCATGACTAGGATATATGTACCTAGTTCATCCCCAACACGTGACACTTGATAGAAGATAAAGGCAAAAATAGCAAAGGTGATGGAGATCACCATGACTCTTACATAAAGGTAAGTACTAGAAAATAAAAGTAACAAATAGGCCCTTCGCAGAGGGAAGCAGAGGTTATCATGCACATTTATAATTGGATGCACAATCTCTTAATGCAAAAGAACGTCGCTTTATATTGCCCCTTGTGATATAGAACTTTATTATGTAGTCTGTCGCTTTTATTTCTTCCCTATCACATGTTCGTATAAAGTTTATTTTCCTCACACGAATAGATCACACATATTTAGAGAGAAATTTTTATTGCTTTCGCCGATGACAACTTACTTTAAGGATATTATTCTATCCTTAGGTAGGTATGGTGGAATCTCATGGCAAAATTGGGTTAAGGGTGTTTGGACTCACAAGTAGTATCTCTACTTAGTGCGGAAGTTTTGGCAGATATGAGGTGGAAGCAAGTGACACATGTTGAGGGATCTATAACAATATAACTTCTATTTGGAAATAAGCAAACATACCCCATTATGTTGTCTTCCTTGTCCAACATCAACTTTTTAACATATAATATTTTAATGAGTGCTCACAATCATAAAAGATGTCCAAGATAATATATTTATATGTGAACTTATCTTTCTTTATTACTTCCTTTTAATTGCGTCAATGACCAACAACTATGTTTGTCAACCCACAACAGGTTTCAATCGACATACTTTTTATAAGTGAAGTCATCACTCCCCATAAGATTTTCATATGTACTCTTTGCTTTTATTCTACACTTCTTTCTACTTTATCTTTCTCAAGATTAAGATCATACCAAACAAGCAAAGCCCTCAACTCAAAAGCACTTTTTATTATATAACTCACGGACTTGATTACATAGGAGGAATCATAAAGCAAAGACTCAAAGCTAGATCACACGAAAACTTTATTCTATTGGATCAAGATATAACCAAAAGGATTGAACTAAGAAAAGATGATGAAAATAAAAATAGAAACAAAAGATGTGATGGTGATACTATACCGGGGCACCTCCCCCAAGCTTGTCACAAGCCAAGGGGAGTGCCCATACCCATGTATTTAGTTGTCTTGCTTCGGAGGTGATGATGTGGGAGTTGTTTATGGGATTGGAAGCCTTTCTAGTTTCCTCCTAAGTATAAAATTCTGCTCCCTCAAATTGTCCACTTCCTACTCGAGCTTCAATATCCTTTGACACAATTCTTCCTTGCTCTCCTGCAGGAAACGAGAAGGGATAAATAGAACCTTGGGTTTTCACCTTGTGTTTGGGAGGCTTGATTTCTTGAACTCCACATGCATATCTCCTGGCCGAAGCAGGGGGCCTCTTCTTCATCCGAGCTTTATTCCTCGTACTTGCCTTCTTGTTCCTCCTACGAGAACAATCCATAAGGGTCCAAGTCCCCATTGAGCTTGGGATTGGAAAGATAATGCGATATGAAGCTCTCCCCATCAGAATCTTGGGACGACATATTGCTCTAAATCTACTGCAGAAACAACTCAAAAAGAAAATGGGAGGTATTGTCATGCTACGAGAATCAAAACCTTCATGAGATTATATAATGAATTTTTACCGCCCCGAAGGAGTATGCCACAAGAAAATGGAGTCCGGGTGGTGCACAAGGTGGCCACAAGCCCGAGGGGCGCGGCCAGGGGGGTGGCCGCGCGCAGCAGGCTTGTCGCCTCCTCGTGCACTATTTAGACTATTTTAAATTTTCCTAATTTTTTAAATATTCCAAAACATATAAAATTTGCCATTGAAAAAGTTTTGGAGTCTTTTTGCTTACCGTACCACATACCTATTCCTTTTCGGAGTCTGAAACGTTCTGGTAAGTCTCCCTAATGTACTCCTCCGGAGTTATGGTATTGATGATATTGGTTTCAACATTTATGGGAGTACCTAAGATAAAATGTTTGATTCTTTGACCATTCACCACCTTCGGGTTTGTGCCTTCGGCGTTGTTAATCTTGATGGCACCGGAACGATATACCTCTTCGATGACGTAAGGACCTTCCCATTTAGAGAGAAGTTTTCCTGCAAAAAATCTTAAAACAAGAATTGTATAGAAAGACATGATCACCTACATTAAATTCACACTTTTGTATCCTTCTATCATGCCATCTCTTAACCTTTTATTTAAACAACTTAGCATTCTCATAGGCTTGGGTTCTCCATTTATCAAGTGAGCTAATGTCAAATAACCTCTTCTCACCAGCAAGTTTGAAATCATAATTGAGCTCTTTGATTGCCCAATAAGACTTATGTTCTAGTCTAGAGGTAAGTGACATGCTTTACCATAAACCATCTTATACGGAGACATACCCATAGGGTTCTTGTAAGCAGTTTTATAAGCCCACAATGCATCGTGGGGTTTCTTAGACCAATTCTTCCTAGATTTATTATCAGTCTTCTGCAAAATGAATTTAATCTCTCTATTACTTAATTCTACTTGACCACTAGACTGAGGGTGATAAGGAGATGCAACTCTATGATTAACATCATATTTAGCGAGCAATTTACGGAAAGCACCATGAATAAAGTGTGAACCTCCATCAGTCATCAAATATCTAGGGACTCCAAATCTAGGGAAAATAACTTCTTTAAACATTTTAATAGAAGTGTTATGATCATCGCTACTAGTTGGAATAGCTTCTACCCACTTAGTGACATAATCAACAACAACTAGAATATGAGTATACCCTTTAGATTGTGGAAAAGCCCCCTTATAATCAAAGACCCAAACATCAAATGGTTCGATAACAAGAGAGTAATTCATAGGCATTTCCTGATGTCTACTAATATTACCAATTCTTTGACATTCATCGTAGGATAAGACAAACTTACGAGCATCCTTGAAGAGAGTAGGCCAATAAAACCCAGGTTGTAGTACCTTGTGTGCGGTTCTATCTCCAGCATGATGTCCTCCATAGGCTTCAGAGTGACACTTGTGTAAGATTTGTTCCTGTTCATGCTCTAGTACACAACGTCTAATAATACCATCTACTCCTTCTTTATAAAGATGCGGGTCATCCCAAAAGTAATGCCTTAAATCATAGAAGAACTTTTTCTTTTGTTGGTATGTGAAACTAGGAGGTATAAATTTAGCAACAATGTAATTGGCGTAATCAGCATACCACAGAGCATTATGTGAAGTATTCACGACAGCTAATTGTTCATCAGGAAAGTTATCATCAATAGGTAGTGGGTCATCAAGAACATTTTCTAACCTAGACAATTTATCTGCTACAAGGTTATTAGTACCCTTTCTATCAATGATATGCAAATCAAATTCTTGTAGCAGAAGGACCCACCTAATAAGTCTAGGTTTAACATCTTTATTCTCCATAAGGTACTTCATATCATCATGATCGGTGTGAACAGTTACTTTGGAATCAACAATATAAGGTCTAAACTTATCACAAGCAAACACGACTGCTAAAAATTCCTTTTCAGTAGTAGCATAGTTTCTTTGAGCACTGTCTAGAGTCTTACTAGCATAATGGATAACATTTAATTTCTTATTGACTCTTTGTCCTAGAACATCACCAACAACATAATCACTAGCATCACACATAATTTCAAAAGGTAGGTTCTAGTCGGGTGGTTGAACAATAGGTGCGGCAATCAAGGCATTCTTAAGAATTTCAAATGCTTCTACACAATCATCATAAAAAACAAAAGGAACATCTTTTTGCAAAAGTTTTATGAGAGGCCTAGAAATCTTAGAGAAATCTTTGATAAACCTCCTATAGAAACCAGCATGACCAAGTAAACTTCTTATACCTTGGATATCCGTAGGGCACGACATTTTTTCAATAGCATCAACTTTAGCTTTATCAACTTCAATACCTCTTTCAGAGATCTTGTGCCCCAAGACAATACCTTCATTAACCATAAAGTAGCACTTTTCCCAATTCAAGACAATATTAGTTTCTTCACATCTCTGCAAAACTCGATCAAGGTTGCTCAAACAATCATCAAATGAAGTTCTGTAAACGGAAAAATCATCCATGAAAACCTCAAGAATCTTTTGACAAAAATCAGAGAAAATAGCCATCATACATATTTGAAAGGTAGTAGGTGCATTGCATAAACCAAACGGCATATGTCTATAAGTAAAGGTACCGAAAGGGCAAGTAAAAGTGGTTTTTTCTTGATCCTAGCTTGATACACGTATTTGAGAGGAACCCGAGTAACCATCTAGAAAGCAAAAATGAGTATGTTTGGATAATCTTTCTAGCATTTGATAAATAAAAGGTAAAGGGTAATGATCTTTCTTAGTAGCTTTATTTAATTTTCTAAAATCAATTACCATTCTATAACCTGTAACAATTCTTTGCGGGATCAATTCATTTTTAACATTAGGAACAACGGTAATACCTCCCTTCTTAGGGAAAAAATGGATGGGACTAACCCATCTACTATCTGCAACAGGATAAATTATACCTGCCTCCAGAAGTTTTAGTATTTCTTTTCTTACCACTTCTTTCAACTTAGGGTTCAATCGTCGTTGGTGATCAATAACTGGTTTGGCATCAGGCTCCATATTAATTTTATGCTTGCATAGAGTGGAACTAATGCCCTTAAGATCATCAAGAGCATAACCAATAGCAGCATGGTGCTTCCTCAGAGTTTTCAATAATCTCTTTTCTTCATGCTCTGAAAGGTTAGCACTAATAATTACAGGATATATCTCCTTTTCATCAAGATAAGCATATTTCAACGTATCAGGTAATTGCTTGAGCTCGAACACGGGATCACCCTTGGGTGGAGGAGGATCCCCAAGTATTTCAACAGGTAAGTTGTGTTTCAAAATAGGCTGCTGCTCAAAGAAAGTTTCATCTATTTCATTCCTCATATTCATATGCATATCATTTTCATGGTCTAGCAAATATTGTTCTAAGGGATCAGTAGGAGGCACATCAATAGAAGCAAGACCAATAATTTCATCTTTACTAGCCAATTCCTTGTCATGGGGTTGTCTACGAAATTTAGAGAAATTAAACTCATGAGACACATCCCCAAAGCTCACACTAACTATTTCTTTTTCACAATCAATCTTAGTATTAATAGTATTCAAGAAGCATCTGCCAAATATAATGGGACAAAAATTATCTTGTGGGGAACCAAGAACAAGAAAATCAGTAGGATACTTTACTTCCCACACAAGATTTCAACAGCTCTAACAATCCCTATCGGTGCAATAATGTCTCTATTAGCGAGCTTAATAGTAACATCAATATCCTCTAGTTCAACTGGTGCAATATCAGGCATGATTTATTTGTATAAGGAATGGGGAATTGCACTTATGCTAGCACCCATATCACATAAGCCATGATAACAATGATCTCCTATTTTAACAGAAACAACAGGCATGCCAACAACGGGTCTATGTTTATGCTTAGTATCAAGTCTAGCAATTCTAGCAGCTTCATCACAGAAATGAATAACATGCCCATCAATATTATCAACCAAGAGATCTTTAACCATATCAATACTAGGTTCAACTTTGATTTGTTCAGGGGGTGTAGGTGTTCTAATACAACTCTTACGAACCACAGTTAAAGCTTTAGCATGTTCCTTCATCCTAACAGGGAAAGGTGGTTTCTCAATGTAAGTAGTTGGGATAAGAGGATCAACAGTGTAAGTAATAATTTCTCTTCAAATTTAATAGGTTCCATTACTTTCACTTAAATGGTAGGATGATATTTAAACCACTTATCCTTAGGGAGATCAACATGAGTAGCAAAAGATTCACAGAAAGAAGCTACTATCTCAGAGTCAAGTCCATATTTAGTGCTAAATTCATGAAAAGCATCGGTGTCCATGAAGGATTTAACAAAATCAAACTTAAGATTTATACCTGACTCCTTACCTTTGTCGAGTTCCCAATCTTCAGAGTTGCGTTTAATTATTTCCAATAAATCCCATTTGAATTCAATATCTTTCTTCATAAAAAAACCAACACAACAAGTATCGAGCATGGATTGATCATTACAAGAAAGCCGAGCATAAAAATTCTGAATAATAATTTCTCGCGAGAGCTCATGATTGGGGCATGAATATAACATTGACTTAAGCCTCCCCCAAGCTTGAGTGATTATTTCTCCTTCACGAGGCCAAAAATTATAAATATAATTCCGATCATGATGAACTAGATGCATAGGATAGAACTTCTGATCAAATTCCATTTTCAGTCGGTTGTAGCTCCATGATCCACTATCATCACATAGCCTATACCATGTCAATGCCTTCTCCATCAAAGATAAAGGAAATACCTTATTCTTGACGTGATCCTCGGGCAGACCTACAAGCTTAAATAATCTACAAACTGCATCCACATAGATTAGATGCAAATCAGGATGTAGTGGTCCCTCTTCTGCATAAGGATTAGCTAGCAGTTTCTCTATCATACCCGAAGCAATTTCATAAGAAATATTTTCAGTAGGTTCAGTAGGTTGAGGTACAACTCTTTGTGTTTTCGATCGAGGTGAAGGTACCCCAAAAAAACCCCTCAAAGGATTACTTTCCATAGTAACAAGTGACAGTAAATTTCAGCACACTATATAATTTTTCCTTACCAATTTCCACTCACCAAAGGCACTTCACTCCATGGCAACGGTGCCAGAAAAAGTCTTGATGACCCACAAGTATAAGGGATCTATCATAGTCCTTTCAATAAGTAAGAGTGTCGAACCCAACGAGGAGCAGAAACAAATGACAAGCGGTTCTCAGTAAGGTATTCTCTGCAAGCACTTAAATTATTGGTAACAGTTAGTTTTGTGATAGGATAATTCGTAATGGGTAGCAAGTAACAATTGTAACAAAGGTGAAGCAAGGTGGCCCAATCCTTTTTATAGCAAAGGACAAGCCTGGACAAACTCTTATATAAAGCAAAGTGCTCCCGAGGACACATGGGAATTTATGTCAAGCTAGTTTTCATCATGCTCATTTGATTCGCATTCGCTACTTTGATAATCTTATATGTGGGTGGACCGGTGCTTGGGTGCTGTCCTTACTTGGACAAGCCTCCCACTTATTATTAACCCCTCCCGCAAGCATCCACAACTATGAAAAAAGAATTAATATAAATCTAACCATAGCATGAAACATGTGGATCCAAATCAGCCCCTTACGAAGCAACACATAAACTAGGGTTTAAGTTTCTGTCACTCTAGCAACCCATCATCTACTTATTACTTCCCAATGCCTTCCTATAGGACCAAACAATGGTGAAGTCTTATGTAGTCAACATTCACATAACACCACTAGAGGATAGACAACATACATGTCATCAAAATATCGAACGAATACCAAATTCACATGATTACTTATAACAAGACATATACCATGTCCTCAGGAACAAATGTAACTACTCACTAAGCATATTCATGTTCATAATCAGAGGAGTATAAGTGATGATCAAGGGTCTGAACATATAATCTTCCACCAAGTAAACCAACTAGCATCAACTACAAGGAGTAATCAACACTACTAGCAATCCACAGGTACCAATCTGAGGTTTTGAGACAAAGATCGGATAAAGAGATGAACTAGGGTTTGGAGAGGAAATGGTGCTAATGAAGATGTTGCTGGAGATTGACCCCCTCTCGATGAGAGGATCGTTGGTGATGACAATGGCTTCGATTTCCCCTCCCAGAGGGAAGTTTCACCGACAGGATCGCCCTACCGGAGCTCTAGATTGGTTCTGCCCAAGTTCCGCCTCAAGACGTTGGCGCTTCGTCCCGAAAGTTCTGATATGATTTTTTCCAGGACGAAACCCTCAATATAGAACAAGATGGGCACCGGAGGGCTGACAGGTGGGCCACAAGCCCTAGGGGCGCGACTAGGGGCGGTGGCCGCGCCTAGTAGGCTTGTGGCTCCCTAGTGCCCCCCTGATGTATTTCTTTCACCCAATATTTTATATATATTCCAAAACAATTCTCCATAGATTTTCAAGACTTTTGGAGTTGTATAGAATAGGTATCTCAGATTTGCTCCTTTTCCAATCTAGAACTCCAGCTGCCGGCATTCTCCCTCTTCATGTAAACCATGTAAAATAAGAGAGAAAAGCCATAAGTATTGTACCAAAATGTGTAATAACAACCCATAATGCAATAAATATCAATATAAAATCATGATGCAAAATGGACGTATCAACTCTATTTTTGAGTGTTTCACACATTATTACCTCTATATTAATTGTGTTTTTGTGTTTTAATTAGTGTTTGATCCAAGTAAGACCTTTGGGATGGTCTATGGTGATTGTTGATTTGATCTTGCTAAAAAACAGAAACTTTTGCGCTCAGTACAGGAATTTTCTAAACATTTGAGAGCTTCGAATTGATCTAAATATTTTACACAAGATTGAAATACAAATTTCCCTGACGGTCCTAATGTTTTAGAATTTTTAGAGTTTCATAAGTATTCGGAGTCTGCAGATTTCTACAGATTTTTAGAATTTTTAGAGTTTTGTTTTTGACAGATTATGTTTTCTTTGTGTTGTTTGCTTATTTTGATGTATCCATGGGTCGTACCGGGGGGTATGAACCATGGTGAAGTTAGAATACAATAGGTATTACACAAATATAAATAAATAATGAGTTCACAACAGTACCTAAAGTGGTGATTTATTTTTCTTATACTTACGGATCTCATGAGTTTTCTGTTGAGTTTTGTGTTGTGAAGTTTTCAAGTTTTGGGTGAAGATTTGATGGACTATGGAATAAAGAGTGGCAAGAGCCTAAGATTGGGGATTCCCAAGGCACCCCAATCCATATTCAAGGATACCAAAAAGCCTAAGATTGGGGCTGCCCCGGAAGGCATCCCCTCTTTCGTCTTCAATCCATCGGTAAATTTACTTGAGACTATATTTTTATTCACCACATGATATGTGTTTTGCTTGGAGCGTCTTGTATGATACGAGTCTTTGATTTTTAGTTTGCCACAATCATCCTTGCTGCACACATATTTTGAGAGAGACACGCTGAATCTTGAATTTATTAGAATACTCTATGTGCTTCACTTATATCTTTTGAGCTAGGCAATGTTTCTCTAGTGCTTCACCTATATCTTTTTAGAGCATGGTGGTGTTATATTTTATAGAAATTATTGAACTCACATTCCTCACTTATATTATTTTGAGAGTTTCTTAAAATAGCATGGTTATTTGTTTAGGTTATGAATTTAGTCCTAATATAATGGGCATCCAAGAGGGATATAGTAAAAACTTTCATATTAAGTGCATTGAATACTATGAGAAGTTTGTTTCCATGCATATAGTTTTGAGATAATGGAGATGGTAATATGAGAGTCATGCTAGTGATTAGTTGTGAATTGGAAGAGATAGTTGTGTTAAAGTTTGTCATTCCCGTAGCACACACGTATGGTGAACCATTATGTAACAAAGTCGGAGCATGATTTGTTTAATGATTGTCAACCTTTGTGTGAGGGTCAGGAGCGCGTGATGGTTAACTCCTACCAACCTCTCCCCTAGGACCATGCGACTAATGCTTTGTTTGACAACTAATAGAATTTTGCAATAGGTATGTGAGTTCTTTATGACTAATGTTGAGTCCATGGATTATACGCACTCTCACCCTTCCACCTTTGCTAGCCTCTAGAGTACCGCACAACTTTGGCCGGTACATCAAACCCTCCTTCCTCAAAACAGACAACATATATTTTCCTCAAAACAGCCACCATACCAACCTATTATGGCATTTCCATAGCCATTCCGAGATATATTGCCATGCGATTTCCACCATTTATTTTTTCATGACATGCACCATCACTTCATCTTGCATATAGAGCCATACTTTGTTCTAGGTATCGAGTTGTAATTTTCTTTTTGAGTTATAAGTAAATCAAAGTGTGACGATTTTCATTAATAGAGAATTTTCCTTTGAGATAAAAGGATGATGGAAGCCATGACTCCCTCACAAGTTGGGATGAGTATCCAGACTTTACAAAAAATAAAAGAGGCCAGCGAAGCCCAAACAAAATAAATAAATAAAAGAGATCAAAGATGCCCACCAAAATAAAAATAATAAAAAAAATATATAAAAAAGAGAGAAAGAGAGAAGGGACAATTGCTACTATCTTTTTCCACACTTGTGCTTCAAAGTAGTACCATGATCTTCATGATAGAGAGTCCCTATTTTGTCACTTTCATATAACTAGTGGATATTCAACTTGCATGACCACTTAGTTTTCTTTTTGAGCTTTCATACACTTATAGCTCTAAGGGCATTTGTTGCATGGAAATCCCTACTCACTCACATTGATATCTATTGTATTGGAAATATGCCCTACAGGCAATAATAATTTGGTTATTATCATATTTCCTTGTTCATAATAATCGTTTATTATCCATGCTATAATTGTGTTGATCGGAAACTCAGATACATGTGTGGATACATAGACAACACCATGTCCCTAGTATGCCTCTAATAGACTAGCTCGTTGATCAAAGATGGCTAGGGTTTCCTAGTCATGGACATGAGATGTCATTTGGTAGCGGGATCACATCATTAGGAGAATGATGTGATGGACAAGACCCAAACTACAAACGTAGCATATGATCGTGTCAGTTTATTGCTACTGTTTTCTGCATGTCAAGTATCTGTTCCTATGACCATGAGATCATGCCACTAACTGACACACCGGAGGAGTACCTTGTGTGTATCAAACGCCGCAACGTAACTGGGTGACTATAAAGGTGCTCTACAGGTATCTCCGAGGATGTCTGTTGGGTTGGCATGGATCAGGAGTGAGATTTGTTACTCCGTGTGATGGAGAGGTATCTCAGGGCCCACTCGGTAATACAACATCACAAGAAGCCTTGCAAGCAATGTGACTAAGTGTTATTCACGAGATCTTGTATTACAGAACGAGTAAAGAGACTTGCCGGTAACGAGGTTGAACTAGGTATGGAGATACCGACGATTGAATCTCGGGCAAGTAACATACCGAAGAACAAAGGGAACATCAGACGGGATTAACTGAATCCTTGACATAGAGGTTCGACCGATAAAGATCTTCATAGAATATGTAGGAACCAATATGGGCATCCTGGTCCCGCTATTGGTTATTGACCATAGAGGTGTCTTGGTCATGTCTACATAGTTCTCGAACCCGCAGGGTCTGCACACTTAAGGTTCGGTGATGTTTTGGTAGTATAGAGTTATGTATGGTTGTGACTGAAGGTTGTTCGGAGTCCCGGATGAGATCCCGGATGTCACGAGGAGCTCCGGAATGGTCCGGAGGTAAATATTGATATATAGGAAGTCCTGTTTTGGTCGCTAGAAAAGTTTTGGGCTCATCGATAGTGTACCGGGAGTGCCGGTAGTGTACCGGGGGATCATCAGGAGGGGTGTCACGCCTCGAGGGGCCTCATAGGCTGTGGGAGGAGACAAACCATCCCCTGGTGGGCTGGTCGAAGCCTGCACTAAATCTCATGAGGTTTGAGAAGGAAAAAAAATCCAAAGGTGGAGAGGTGGAAAGAGTTTCCAAGTGGAAAGGAGGAATCCTACTCCTAATAGGATTGGAGTAGGACTCCTCCACCTCCAATTTCGGCCAGATATTGAGGGTTTGAGGCTGCCTCCTCCCCTCCTTCCCTCCTATATGTGCTATAGGATTTAGAGGGAAGATCTAACCCTAATTGCCATGTGCTGCCCTCTTCTTCCTCTAGATCGTTTTCTCCTCTAGATCGGTTTTTAGCGGTGCTTAGGCGAAGCCCTACTGGAATTCCTCCACCACCATCGCCGCAACACTGTCACGCTGACGGAGAACTCATCTACCTCTCTGCTCCCACTTGCTGGATCAAGAAGGCGGAGATCCTCATCAAGCTGTACGTGTGCTGAACGCGGAGGTGCCGTTCGTTCGACGCTAGATCAGAAGGATCGTGATCAAGATCGTGAGACGGATCGTGATGAGATCACGAGACGGATCATGATGAGTTCACGAGACGGATCATGATTGGATCGCGGGACGGATCGTGATGAGATCACGGGACGCTCGGCGATTTAGATCGCGAAGACGTTCGACTACACCAACCGCGTTTCTTAATGCTTCCTGCTTAGCGATCTACAAGGGTGTAACATCCCAAAATTTTATTTTGGAATGTTATGAAATATAGCTATGCATCATCATCACATTGTTTGAATGAATAGAATGGTTGAAGTGCTTCCTTTGAATTTCTGAAAGGCCACTTTCATCTTTCCCTTTTCTTGTTTCACCTATTTGAAAACCTCTGGAAAAGTTCAAAGAAAAGAGGGGAGTAACTGTTGGGGAACGCCGCATGGGAAACAAAAATTTTCCTACGCACACGCAAACCTATCCATGGTGATGAGCATCTATGAGAGGGAGAGTGGATCTACATACCCTTGTAGATCGCTAAGCGGGAAGCGTTAAGAAACGCGGTTGGTGTAGTCGAACATCTTCGCGATCCAAATCGCCGAGCGTCCCGCGATCTCATCACGATCCGTCCCGCGATCCAATCACGATCCGTCCCGTGAACTTATCACGATCCGTCCCGCGATCTCATCACGATCCGTCTCACGATCTTGATCACGATCTGTCCCGCGAACTCATCACGATCCGTTCCGCGATCTCATCACGAACTGTCTCGCGAGCTCGATCACGGTCCTTCCGATCTAGCGCCGAACGGACGGCACCTCCGCGTTCAGCACACGTGCAGCTTGATGACGATCTCCACCGTCTCGATCCAGCGAGAGGAGGTGGAGAGGAGAGAGTTCACTGGCAGCATGACGGCGCTCCGGTGATGGTGGTGGAGTGATTCCGGCAGGGCTTCGCCTAAGCGCTGCGGAAAACCGATCTAGAGGAGAAACTGTGCACCGGTGAAACGGGTAGCACGTGGCCGGAAATTCTGTCCAAAAACCACCCAATCCACTAGTATATATAGGAGGAGAGGAGAGGAGAGGAAGCCAAGGCCTTTGGGTCGGCCGAAATAGGAGGTGGGAGCAATCCTACTTCACCTCCAATCCTAGTTGGAGTAGGATTGCCTCCTATTGGCTGATTTTCCACTTTTTGCTTTAGGACTTTCTCTCCTGCGCCATGGGACTTTGTGGCTGTTTTCCCAGCCCACTAAGGGCTGGTTATTATTCTCCCACAGCCCATGGACCTCTTGGGGTCGAAATACCCCTCCCGGAGGTCCTCCGGTACACTACCGGCACTCCCGGTACAATACCGATACTCCCGGTACACTACCGATGAGCCTGAAACTTTTCCGGAAACCAAACTGGGACTTCCTATATATGAATCTTTACCTCCGGACCATTCCGGAGCTCCTCGTGACGTCCGGTATCTCATCCGGGACACCGAACAACCTTCGGTCACCACCATACATAACTCTACACTACCGAAACGTCACCGAACCTTAAGTGTGCAGACCCTGCGGGTTCGAGAACTATGTAGACATGACCGAGACACCTCTACGTTCAATAAACAATGGCGGGACCTAGACGTCCACATTGGTTCCTACATATTCTATGAAGATCTTTATCAGTCGAACCTCTATGTCAAGGTTTAAGTTAATCCCGTATATCGTTCCCTTTGTTCTTCGGTATGTTACTTGCCCGAGATTCGATCATCGGCATCTCCATACCTAGTGCAACCTCGTTACCGGAAAGTCTCTTTACTCGTTCTGTAATACAAGATCCCGCAACTAACAATTAGTCACATTGCTTGCAAGGCTTATTGTGATGTTGCATTACCGAGTGGGCCCCGAGATACCTCTCCGTTACACGGAGTAACAAATCCCAGTCTCGATCCATGCCAACTCAACAGACACCATCGGAGATACCTGTAGAGCACCTTTATAGTCACCCAGTTACGTTGCGACGTTTGATACACACAAGGCACTCCTCCGATATCCGTGAGTTGCATGATCTCATGGTCATAGGAACATATACTTGACATGCAGAAAACAATAGCAATAAACTGACACGATCATATGATATGTTTGTAGTTTGGGTCTTATCCATCACATCATTCTCCTAATGATGTGATCCCGTTATCAAATGACATCTCATGTCCATGGCTAGGAAACCTTAACCATCCTTTGATCAACGAGCTAGTCCATTAGAGGCATACTAGGGACATGGTTTTGTCTATGTATCCACACAAGCATTTAAGTCTCCGATCAATACAATTATAGCATGGATAATAAACGATTATCATGAACAATGAAATATGATAATAACTAATTTATTATTGCCTCTAGGGCATATTTCCAACAGTCTCCCACTTGCACTAGAGTCATTAACCTAGTTCACATCACCATGTGATTCGCATTGTTATGAATCTAACACCCAATGAGTTCTGGGGATCAATCATGCTTTGCATGTGAGAGAGGTCTTATAGTCAACGGGCCTGCGATATTCAGATCCGTGTGTACTTTGCATATCTCTATGTCAAACCGTAAACACTGCTACCACACTCCACTTGGTACTATTTCCAAATGGCTGCTCCACTATACGTATCCAGATTGCTACTACTAGTCATCTGGATAGGTGTTAAAGCTTGCATCGACGTAACTCTTTACGACGAACTCTTTATCACCTCCATAATCAAGAAACATTTCCTTAGTCCTCTGGTTACTAAGGATAATTCCGACCGCTGTCCAGTGATCCACTCCTGGACCACTCTTGTACCCCTTGACAGACTCATGGCAAGGCACACATAGGTGCGGTACACAGCATGGCATAATATAGAGCCTATGGCTAAGGCATAGGGGACGACGTTCGTCCTTTCTCTTTCTTCTGCTGTTGTCGAGCTTTGAGTCTCACTCAACTTCACACCTTACAAATCAGACGAGAACTATTTCTCTGGCTGATCCATTTTGAACTCTTTCAAAATCTTGTGAAGGTATGCACTCATTGAAAGTCTCATCAAGCATCTTGATCTATCTCTATAGATTTTGATGCTCAACAATTAGGTAGCTTTATCCAGGTCTTCCTTTGAAAATCACTTTCCAAATAACTATTTTATGCTTTCCAGAAACTCTACATTATTTCTGAACAACAATATGTCATCCACATATACTTATCAGAAATTCTATAGTGCTCCCACTCACTTTATTGCAAATACAAGTTTCTCATAAACTTTGTATAAACATCAAAACTTTGATCACCTCATCAAAGCATATATTCCAACTCCGAGATGCTTGCTTCAGTCCATGGAAGGATCACCGAAGCTTGCACACCTTTTAGCATCCTTAGGCCTGACAAAATCTTCTGGTTGTATCACATACAACCTTTCCTCAAGTAAACCATTAAGGAAACGATGTTTTGACATCCATCTGCCAGATTTCATAATTGAAAACACAGCAACTGCTAACATAATTCCAACAGACTTTTAGCATCGCTACGAGTGAGAAAGTCTCATCGTAGTCAACTCCTTGAACTTGTCACAAACATCTTTGCAACAAGTCGAGCTTTCAAATAGTGACATTCACCATCAGTGTCTGTCTTCATTTTAAAGATCCATTTGTACTCAACGACCTGCCGTCCAACGAGCAAGTCTACCAAAGTCTACACTTGGTTTTAATACATGGATCCTATCTCGGATTTCATGGCCTCCAACCATTTGTCGGAATCCGGGCCCATCATCGCTTCTCCATAGCTCGTAGGTTCATCGTTGTCCAACAACATGACCTCCAAGACAGAGTTGTCGTACTGCTCAGGAGCAGTACACATCCTTGTCGACCTACGAAGTTCGATAGTAACTTGATCCTGAAGCTTCATGATCATCATCATTAACTTCCTCTTCAACTAACGTAGGCTTCATAGAAACATCTTTCTGCGCTACGCTACTCTCTGGTTGACCAAAGGTTTAACAACCTCATCAAGTTCTATCTTCCTCCCACTCAATTCTTTTGAGAGAAACTTTTTCTCGAGAAAGGACCCAGTTCTAGCAACAAACACTTTGCACTCGGATCCGAGATAGAAGGCATACCCATCTGTTCTTAGGGTATTCTATGAAGATACATTTGTCCGCTTTGGGTTCTAGCTTATTATGTGAAAACATTTTCCACACAAGCATCGCAGCCCCAAACATTAAGAAATGACAGCTTAGGTTTCTATCAAACCATAATTCACACGGTGTCATCTCAACGGATTTAGATGATGCCCTATTTAAAGTGAATGTAGTTGTCTCTAATGCATAACCCAAAAAATTATAGTAGTAAAACGATAAGAGACATCACAGTATGCACTATATCAATAGAGCATGACTATGATGTTCGGACACACCATCACACCATGGTGTTCCAGGTGGCGTTCGTTGTGAAACAAATTTCACGTTGTCTTAAGTTGTATGCCAAACTCGTAACTCAGATATTCACCTCCACGATCATATCGCGGTCATTTTTATCTTCTTGTCACGATGATCTTTAAACTTCACTCTGAATTTGCTTGAACCTTTCAAACGATTCAGACTTGTGTTTCATTAAGTAAATATACACTATATCTACTCAAATCATCAGTGAAGGTAAGAAAATAACGATATCCACTGCACGCTACAAGACTCACTAGATTGCATACATCAACATGTATCATTTCCAATGAATCACTTGCTCGCTTCATCCAACGGGGTCCTTTAGTCATCTTGCCCAAGAGGCATGGTTCGCATGTCTCAACCGATTAGAAATCGATGAGTCCAAATATCCATCAGCATGGAGTTTCTACATGCGCTTTATACCAATATGACATTTAGCGGCAGTGCCACAAGTATGTGGTACTATCATTATTAACTTTGTATCTTTTGACATCAATGTTATGAACATGTGTACTACTACGATCAAGATTTCAACAAACCATTCTCACTGGGTGCATGACCATTGAAGGTATTATTCATGTAACCAGAATAACTATTATTCTCTGACTTAAATGAATAACCGTATTGCAACAAAATGATCTAATCATGTTCATGCTCAACGCAAAACACCAAATAACATTTATTTAGGTTCATCACTAATCCTGAAGGTAGAGAGAGCGTGCGATGTTGATCACATCAACCTTGGAAACATTTCCAACACACATCGTCACCTCACCCTTAGCTAGTTCTCCGTTTATTCCGTAGCTTTTATTTCGAGTTACTAACATTTAGCAACCGAACCGGTATCCAATACCCAGGTGCTACTAGGAGTACTAGCAAGGTACACATCAATAACTCGTATATCAAATATACTTCTGTCGATGTTGCCAGCCTTCTTATCTACCAAGTATCTAGGGTTGTTCCGCTTTAGCGACCTCTCACCTCATAATAGAAGCACTTAGTCTCGGGTTTGAGTTCAACTTTGGGTTGCTTCACTGGAGCAGCAACTGACTTGCTATCCATGAAGTTTCCCTCCTTGCTCTTGCCCTTTTCGAAACTAGTGGTTTGATTAACCATCAACACTTGACGCTCCTTCTTGATTTCTACCTTCGCGGTGTCAAACATCGCGAACAGCTCAGGGATCAATACTTCTATCCCTGGTGTATTATAGTTCATCACTAAGTTCTAGTAGCTTTAGTGACAGTGACTTGGAGAACTATATCAATCACTATCTTATCTGGAAGATCAACTCCCACTTGATTCAAGCGATTGTAGTACCCAGACAATCTGAGTACATGCTCAACGATTGAGCTATTCTCCTTCATCTTACAAGCAAAGAATCTTGTTGGAGATCTCATATCTCACAACAAAGGCACGAGCCTGAGATCACAATCTCTGCTCCTAGAACATCTCATATGTTCCGTGACGTTCAAAACATTTTGGAGCCTCAATTCTAAGCCGGAATGCATGACGCACTAAACTATCAAGTAGTCATCGAAACGTGCCTGTTAGATGTTCACAACATCTATAGACGACGCTAGAGGGGGTGGCGCACCGAGCGGTGCATTAAGGACATAAGCCTTCTATGTAGCAATGAGGACAATCCTCAGATCACGGACCCAGTCCGCAATTTTGCTACCAACATCTTTCAATTCTATTTCTCTAGGAACATATAAAATACAAGGGAGCTACAGCGCGAGCTAGTAATCTACAACATAATTTGCAAAGACACTTTGACTATGTTCATGATAATGAGTTCAATTAATCATATTACTTAAGAACTCCCACTCAAATTGACATCCCTCTGATCATTCGAGTGATACATGATCCAAATTCACCAACTCAAGTCCGATCATCACGTGAGTTGAGGTGGCTGCAATGGTGAACATCATTATGTTGATCATATCTACTATATGACTCATGTTCGACCTTTCGGTCTCTCGTGTTCCGAGGCCATGTCTCTACATGCTAGGCTCGTCAAGTTTAACCCGAGTGTTCTGCGCGTGCAAATCTGGCTTGCACCCGTTGTATGTGAACGTAGAGTCTATCACACCCGATCATCACGTGGTGTCTCAACACGATGAACTTTCGCAACGGTGCACACTCGGGGAGAACACAGTTCATCTTGAAATTCAAGTGAGGGATCACCTTATAATGCTACCGCCGTACTAAGCAAAACAAGGTGCATAAAAGGATTAACATCTCATGCAATTCATAAGTGACATGATATGGCCATGAACTTGTGTTTAAGATCTCCATCTTCGAAACACCGGCATGATCTCCATCGTCACCGGCACAACACCATGATCTCCATCATCTTGATCTCCATCAATGTGTTGCCATTGGGGTTGTCACGCCCTGCATGCTTCTACTACTATTGCTACCGTAGCGATAAAGTAAAGCATTACATAGCGCTTAATGATTGACACGCAGGTCATACAATAATTAAAGACAACCCTATGGCTCCTGCCGGTTGCCGTACTCATCGACATGCAAGTCGTGATAATCTATACATCACATGATCATCTCATACATCACATATATCTCATCATGTAATTGGCCATATCACATCACAACATACCCTGCAAAAACAAGTTAGACGTCCTCTAATTGTTGTTGCATATTTTACGTGGCTGCTATGGGTATCTAGCAAGAATGATTCTCACCTATGCAGAAACCACAACGGTGATACACTAGTTTGCTTTTCAACCTTCTCAAGGACCGCCTTTGTCGAATCCGATCCAACTAAAGTAAGAGAAACTGTCACCCGCAAGCCATCTAGGCAACAAGTTGCGTCGAGGGAACCGGTCTCTCGTAAGCGTACAAGTAATGTTGGTCCGGGCCGCTTCATCTCACAATCCCGCTGAACCAAAATACGACCAAGGGAGGAAGCAATCTAAGCATCAACGCCCACAAAACTTTTGTGTTCTACTCGAGATCTCATCGAACCATCAACCTAGCTCATGATGCCACCGTTGGGGAACGCCGCATGGGAAACAAAAATTTTCCTACGCACACGCAAACCTATCCATGTTGATGAGCATCTACGAGAGGGAGAGTGGATCTACATACCCTTGTAGATCGCTAAGCGGGAAGCGCTAAGAAACGCGGTTGGTGTAGTCGAACATCTTCGTGATCCAAATCGCCGAGCGTCCCGCGATCTCATCACGATCCGTCCCGCGATCCAATCACGATCCGTCCCGTGAACTCATCACGATCCGTCCCGCGATCTCATCACGATCCGTCTCACGATCTTGATCACGATCTGTCCCGCGAACTCATCACGATCCGTTCCGCGATCTCATCACGAACTGTCTCGCGATCTCGATCACGGTCCTTCCGATCTAGCGCCGAACGGACGGCACCTCCGCGTTCAGCACACGTGCAGCTTGATGACGATCTCCACCGTCTCGATCCAGCGAGAGGAGGTGGAGAGGAGAGAGAGTTCACTGGCAGCGTGACGGCGCTCCGGTGATGGTGGTGGAGTGATTCCGGCAGGGCTTCGCCTAAGGGCTGCGGAAAACCGATCTAGAGGAGAAACTGTGCACCGGTGAAACGGGTAGCACGTGGCCGGAAATTCTGTCCAAAAACCACCCAATCCACTAGTATATATAGGAGGAGAGGAGAGGAGAGGCAGCCAAGGCCTTTGGGTCGGCCGAAATAGGAGGTGGGAGCAATCCTACTTCACCTCCAATCCTAGTTGGAGTAGGATTGCCTCCTATTGGCTGATTTTCCACTTTTTGCTTTAGGACTTTCTCTCCTGCGCCATGGGCCTTTGTGGCTGTTTTCCCAGCCCACTAAGGCCTGGTTATTATTCTCCCACAGCCCATGGACCTCTTGGGGTCGAAATACCCCTCCCGGAGGTCCTCCGGTACACTACCGGCACTCCCGGTACAATACCGATACTCCCGGTACACTACCGATGAGCCCGAAACTTTTCCGGAAACCAAACTGGGACTTTCTATATATGAATCATTACCTCCGGACCATTTCGGAGCTCCTCGTGACGTCCGGGATCTCATCCGGGACTCCGAACAACCTTCGGTCACCACCATACATAACTCTACACTACCGAAACGTCACCGAACCTTAAGTGTGCAGACCCTGCGGGTTCGAGAACTATGTAGACATGACCGAGACACCTCTACGGTCAATAACCAATGGCGGGACCTGGACGTCCACATTGGTTCCTACATATTCTACGAAGATCTTTATCGGTCGAACCTCTATGTCAAGGATTCAGTTAATCCCGTATATCGTTCCCTTTGTTCTTCGGTATGTTACTTGCCCGAGATTCGATCGTCGGTATCTCCATACCTAGTTCAATCTCGTTACCGGAAAGTCTCTTTACTCGTTCCATAATACAAGATCCCGCAACTAACAATTAGTCACATTGCTTGCAAGGCTTATTGTGATGTTGCATTACCGAGTGGGCCTCGAGATACCTCCCCGGCCACCGCACCGCCCCCTATATAAAGCCCCGACCCTCCGCTCTTCATTCCACACCCGAAAACCCCTTTCCCTCGCCGGAACGCTGCCCCACAACCTCGCCGGAGTTCGGCACTCGACCGAACCTCCCGGAGCTCGTGCCCGTCGCCACACTCGCCCCCGACCCCCCTCCGCCGCCGCCAATCGACGCCGGAGCTTCGCCGCCGTTGCCTGAGCACCTCGGACGCCGCCCCCGACCATTGCACCGTCGCCCATGACCACCACCGACCTCCGGCCGCCGTCGACCTCGCCGGAACCCCGACCCCCTCCATTGTAAGTCACCACACCTCACCGTAGCCTTCGGATCCGCAGTCAACGCCCAAGATTAGATCACTTAAAAGCCCGAACCGGTACGCACTAAGTCTCGGTCGACCGCTCATTAGCTCTCAGGCGCACGCCCTCGCGGCCAATCACAACCTGACACGCAGCCCCTAACCGATCGTTATTAGTTTCTCTTTTTCTGTTTTAGAAAACAGAATGTATTCTGATTTTGTTTTTATCATATCTTTTAAAATATTTAGTGTTTTTAGTTGATTCTTTGTGCATTAGTTCACAAATTTGATGTAGTTTTTGTATGGATGCTTAGATTTAAAAATTGAACTTTAAATGTTGAATCTAATCAAATTTGTTTAAATTACTAAAATCTGTATAACTAGAGTTTAGAAATATATTTTTGAGTGAATCTTTTTGCCACTGTTTGATATTAGTTAGAGCTGTCATTCTACATAATTTGAGAATTTTTAGAATGAATTTGGTTACTGTTTTTAACAAAAACATAATCTGTCTAGTTCTTAATAGATTTTAACTAAATTGATTTTTATTCAATTTGAACCTGAATTAGTTTAACTTTTATTTTTATATTTCATTAGGTTCTGTTGATTCAACTTTAGGTGTATTTTCTTTTCTGTTAATAAAATATGTTTTTTTCAAATTGTTTTGTGCTCTAGTTTGAATAGGTTCATCTTGTTTTCACCATATATATTGTTTAGAAGAAGTTTTGTAGTACTTCTTTTAGCACAATACTTTTATAAGGAAATACTATTTGTTTTCAAATAACACTTTATATTTATTTTTTTCTGTTATCTAAAATGTCTAGTTGTTCAAGACCAATCTTGTTGACTTGTATGTCTTAGTAGGGATTTTTGACCCCAATAATTTTTCAGTCTTATACTTTAAGTGATTCTTCTTTTGATTGTAATTTTGTTTGTTGAAGCATTTGTTTACCTTGCTATTGAATGAATTGTTTTGTGTTTATGTTTATGGTGTGATCTTGTTTGATTCGTTAGATCATCCAGAGTGCGAAGCTTGTTATCTAGAGTCACTTGATTACGAGGATCGTCAGCAAGGCAAGTCACTTTGACCATGTATACCTATGTTTTATTGAATTAGTTCTTCCATCTCCCCAATTGCATGCAAAGTAGGTAAATTGGAAACTTGGTTACTTGTTGTAGTATCATGTGGTAGGTACCCCTCAACCCTTTGACACATTGGCCCCGGGAAACGTTGTTTTACATTTTGCTATGCTATTAGTAGACAGGGTTGGTTGTGTGATTCATGAGAGTTGTGAGTTAATAATTTCAAGACCTACATGATGATCAAGTCTTCAAGACTCCAAGTTTGCAACTTACCTTTGGGTGGATGATGGTTGAACGGCACCCTGGAGAAACCAGTGGTTAGCCTAGATGATGCTGGAGAAGTGGCAGTATTCATGCGGAAAGGTCCACCCAGGCACAAAGAGATGGATGGATGCTTCAAGACCCAAGGCTTACCTGCACAGCCACAAGCCATTATGGGCTCTGGCTTGGTTGGATATCGTGGTGACCCTGGACAGGCGGTGCTACGAGATGTAGAAGAACGGTAGGAAAGGATGGGCACCGACAGAGTCTCGTGAAACCCTTTAGAAGACCATGTTTTGGTCATCCGTTTCTCAAACACCATGAAGTGTGAGAAGTCCAACGGAGGCGATCAAATCTTGTGGGAACGTGTGCAAAACTCTGCAGAGTACCCAAACCTAATCGATTAGCCGTGTCCACGGTCATGGACAGTTTGAGCCAAAGGAACTGAATTTATCTGGAACTCTCGACACAATTAATTATATTTATGTGGGTTATTATTGTCAACTTGGGTATGAGAATTGGTTGGTGGAACCATCTCATTAATCAACCAACATTGTAGTAATTATGCCTTTGCCCTCTCTTGTTGTAGGAAAAATTTGGCTTTATTCTAAAACTTACTAGCCCACCTGTCATATTTGCATATAGACTAGATGATTATTTTACCCCCTCTCTTGTGACTTTGACGGCATATTCAATATGCTGACCTATACGGCTGCAACGTATCATGTTGTAGAGTACTTTTCCGACCAAGAGTGAGGATACGCTCTACGCTCGGTGAGATGCCCTTGGAGTCAATGGACTCAACTACCTTTGGAGCTTCCGCAAGTTTTTGGTTTAGTTTATCTCATGAGTTGGCCTTCAGCCACTTTATTGTAATCCTTATTGTAATAAAGGACTCGATATGAGATTTCGATTTATTAATGTTGTGTGATTTCCCTTTGATATATACATTGATGTACCGTGTGTGTACCAGCATGATCTTGGGATGGTACAGAAACACCGGAGATTCGACCTTTCAGGTCGGGTCGCTACAAAGGGTATGTAGATCCACTCTCCCTCTCGTAGATGCTCATCACCATGGATAGATCTTGCGTGTGCGTAGGAAATTTTTTGTTTCCCATGCAACGTTCCCCAACATATTGATGGGCATCTCATAGCCCGTTGACACGCCTAGTTGATGTGAGACTATCTTCTCCCTTTTTCCTTGCACCTCCTCCATATTCTATTCCACCTATAGTGCTATATCCATGGCTCACGCTCATGTATTGCATGAGAGTTGAAAAGGTTTGAGAAGACTAAAAGTGTGAAACAATTGCTTGACTTGTTCATCGGGGTTATTTCGAAGGCCACACCATATGATTCTGTAGGGATAACTTTCTAAGGCCATGTTATTTCGAAAGGACACGATTGCCTTGTTGGTGTGCTCGAAGTATTACAGTTTTTATGTCAATATTAGACTATTGTTTTGCATCTTACGGATCTGAATATTCATGCCACAATAAAGAATATTACATGGATAAATATGTTAGGTAGCATTCCACATCAAAAATTCTGTTTTTGTTGGAAATATGCCCTAGAGGCAATAATAAATTAGTTATTATCATATTTCCTTGTTCATGATAATCGTTTATTATCCATGCTTATAATTGTATTAAATGGAAACACATTACACGTGTGGGTAAATAGACAACACTTTGTCCCTAGTATGCCTCTAGTGAACTAGCTCGTTGATCAAAGATGGTCAAGGTTTCCTAGCCATTGACATGTGATGTCATTTGATAACGGGATCACATCATTAGGAGAATGATGTGATGGACAAGACCCAAACTACAAACGTAGCTTATGATCGTGTCAGTTTATTGCTACTGTTTTTTGCATGTCAAGTATATGTTCCTATGACCATGAGATAATGCAACTCACTGACATCGGAGGAGTACCTTGTGTGTATCAAACATCGCAACATAACTGTGTGACTATAAAGGTGCTCTACAGGTATCTCCGAGGGTGTCTGTTGAGTTGGCATGGATCAAGACTGGGATTTGTTACTCCGTGTGACGGAGAGGTTTCTCAGGGCCCACTCGGTAATACAACATCACAATAAGCCTTGCAAGCAATGTGACTGAGTGTTAGTCATGGTATCTTGTATTACGGAACGAGTAAAGGGACTTGCCGGTAACGAGGTTGAACTAGGTATGGAGATACCGACGATCGAATCTCGGGCAAGTAACATACCGAAGAACAAAGGGAACATCATACGGGATTAACTGAATCCTTGACATAGAGGTTCGACCGATAAAGATCTTCGTAGAATATGTAGGAACCAATGTGGACATCCAGGTCCCGCCATTGGTTATTGACCGTAGAGGTGTCTCGGTCATGTCTACATAGTTCTCGAACCCGCTGGGTCTGCACACTTAAGGTTTGGTGACGTTTTGGTAGTATAGAGTTATGTATGGTGGTGACCGAAGGTTGTTCGGAGTCCCGAATGAGATCTCGGACGTCACGAGGAGCTCCGGAATAGTCTGGAGGTAAAGATTGATATATAGGAAGGTGGTGTTTGGACTCTGGAAAGTTTCGGGCATTTTCGGTAGTGTACCGGGAGTGACGAATGGGTCCCGGGGGCCCACCAGTGGGGCCAACCCACCCCATGGGCCTATGTGGCAACCCACCAGCCCATAGTGGGCCAGTTGGGTTGGCCAAGGAGGCCTATGCGTAGGAGGAAAGAGAGGCAAACTGAATTGCGGTGGAAACCTCACCAAACTCCACCTCTCTTGTGGGAGGAGGAGTCCTACTAGGAGGAGGACTCCTCCCCACGAGGTTCGGCCGAACCAAAGGAGAGCCCTCCTTTTGGGCGCAGCCTCCTCTCCCTTCCTGCTATACATATGAATGGTTTTAGGGTTTTTAGACAAGGATTTTCAGCCACGTCTAAACCCTACTTCTAGATCAAGTTCCTCTAGACTAGACTAGTTCCGCAGTGCTTAGGCGAAGCCCTGCCGAAATTGCTTGACCACCATCACCGGAGCGCCGTCACGCTGCCGGTGAACTCTTCTACCTCTCCACTTCCTCTTGCTGGATCAAGATGGTGGAGATCGTCATTAAGCTGCACGTGTGCTGAACGCGGAGGTGCCGTCCGTTCGGCGCTGGATCGGAAGGACCGTGAACAAGATCGCGAGACCGTTCGTGATGAGTTCACGGGACGGATCGTGATGATATCGCGGGACGGATCGTGATGAGATCGCAGGACGGATCATGATGATTTCACGGGACGGATCGTGATTGTATCGCGGGACGGATCGTGATGTGATCGCGGGACGCTCGACGATTTGGATCGCGAAGATGTTCGACTACACTAACCGCGTTTCTTAACGCTTCCCGCTTAGCGGTCTACAAGGGTATGTAGATCCACTCTCCCTCTCGTAGATGCTCATCACCATGGATAGATCTTGCGCGTGCATATGAATTTTTTTATTTCCCATGCAACGTTCCCCAACAGTGGCATCATGAGCTAGGTCCATGTGTAGATGAGATCTCGAGTAGAACACAAAGAGTTTGTGGGCGTTGATGCTTAGATTGCTTCCTCCCTTGGTCAGATTTTGGTTGAGCGGTATTGTGATATGAAGTGGCCCGGACCAACATTACTCGTACGCTTATGAGAGACCGGTTCCCTCGACCGCAACTTGTTGCATAGATGGCTTGCGGGTGCCGGTTTCTCTCACTTTAGTTGGATCGGATTCGACAAAGGCGGTCCTTGAGAAGGTTGAAAAGCAACTAGTGTATCACCATTGTGGTTTTTGTGTAGATGAGAATTGTCCTTGCTAGACACCCATAGCAGCCACGTAAAACATGCAACAACAATTAGAGGACGTCTAACTTGTTTTTGCAGGGTATGTTGTGATGTGATATGGCCAATTACATGATGTGATATATATGATGTATGAGATGATCATGTGATGTATAGAATTTCACGACTTGCATGTCGATGAGTACGGCAACCGACAGGAGCCATAGGGTAGTCTTTAATTATTGTATGACCTGCATGTCAATCATTAAGCACTATGTAATGCTTTACTTTATCGCTAAACGGTAGCAATAGTAGTAGAAGCATGCAGGGCGTGACAACCCTGATGGCGACACGTTGATGGAGATCATGGTGTCGTGCCAGTGACGATGGAGATCATGCCGGTGCTTTCAAGATGGAGATCTAAAGCACAAGTTCATTGCCATATCATGTCACTTATGAATTGCATGTGATGTTAATACTTTTATGCACCTTGTTTTGCTTAGTACGATGATAGCATTATAAGGTGATCCCTCACTTAAATTTCAAGATAAAATTGTGTTCTTCCCGAGTGTGCACCGTTGTGAAAGTTCGTCGTGTTGAGACACCACGTGATGATCGGGTGTGATAGACTCTACGTTCACATACAACGGGTGCAAGCCAGTGTTGCACATGCAGAACACTCAGGTTAAACTTGACGAGCCTAGCATGTACAGACATGGCCTCTGAACACAAGAGGCCGAAAGGTCGAACATGAGTCATATAGTAGATATGATCAACATGATGTTCACCATTGTAACCACCTCAAATCACGTGATGATCGGACTTGAGTTGGTGAATTTGGATTATCACTCGGATGACAGGAGGGATGTCAATTTGAGTGGGAGTTCTTAAGTAATATAATTAATTGAACTCATTATCATGAACATAGTCAGTAGTGCCTTTGCAAAGTTATGTTGTAGATTACTAGCTCATGCTGTAGCTCCCTTGAATTTTATATGTTCCTAGAGAAATAGAGTTGAAAGATGATGGTAGCAATATTGCGGACTGGCTCTGTGATCTGAGGATTGTCCTCATTGCTGCACAGAAGGCTTATGTCCTTAATGCACCGCTCGGTGCACCAACCCCTCTAGCGTTGTTTGTAGATGTTGTGAACATCTTACATGCACGTTTTGATAACTACTTGATAGTTTAGTGCGTCATGCATTACAACTTAGAATTGAGGCTCCGGAACGTTTTGAACTTCATGGAACATATGAGATGTTCTAAGAGCTGAAATTAGGATCTCAGGCTCGTGCCCGTGTTGCGAGATATGAGATCTCCAACAAGATTCTTTGCCTGTAAGATGAAAGAGAATAGCTCAATCGTTGAGCATGTGCTTAGATTGTCTGGGTGCTACAATCGCTTGAATTGAGTGGGAGTTGATCTTTCGATAAGATAGTGATTGATATAGTTCTCCAAGTCACTGTCACTAAAGCTACTAGAACTTGGTGATGAACTATAAAACGCCAGGGATAGAAATAATGATCCCTGAGCTATTCGCGATGTTGGACACCGCAAAGGTAGAAATCGAGAAGGAGCATCAAAGTGTTGATGGTTAGTTAAAACCACTAATTTCAACAAGAGCAAGGAGGGAAACTTCATGGATAGCAAGTCAGTTGCTGCTCCAGTGAAGCAACCCAAATTTGAACTCAAACCCGAGACTAAGTGCTTCGATTATGAGGTGAGCGGTCCCTAAAGCGGAATAACCCTAGATACTTGGTAGATAAGGCTGGCAACGTCAACAGAAGTATATTTGATATCCGTGTTATTGATGTGTACCTTTCTAGTACTCCTAGTAGCACCTGGGTATTGGATACCGGTTCGGTTGCTAAATGTTAGTAACTCGAAATAAAAGCTACGGAATAAATGGAGAACTAGGTAAGTGTGAGGTGACGATGTGTGTTGGAAATGTTTCCGAGGTTGATGTGATCAACATCGCACGCTCTCTCTACCTTCGAGATTAGTGACGAACCTAAAAGAAATGTTATTTGGTGTTTTTTGCATTGAGCATGAACGTGATTAGATCATGTTCATTGCAACACGATTATTCATTTAAGTTAGAGAATAATGGTTATTCTATTTACATGAATAATACCTTCAATGGTCATGCACCCAGTAAGAATGGTTTGTTGAAACTTGATCCTAGTAATACACATGTTCATAAACATTGATGCCAAAAGGATACAAAGTTAATAATGATAGTACCACATACTTGTGGCACTGTCGCTAAATGTCATATTGGTATAAAACGCATGAAGAAACTCCATGCTAATGGATCTTTGGACTCATTCGATTTCGAATCGGTTGAGACATGCGAACCATGCCTCTTAGTCAAAGATGACTAAGGACCCCGTTTTCTGTTTTGATGAAGCGGGCAAGTGATTTATTGGAAATGATACATGTTGATGTATGCAATCCAATAAGTCTTGTAGCGTGCGGTGGATATCGTTATTTTCTTACCTTCACTGATGATTTGAGTAGATATAGTGTATATTTACTTAATGAAACACAAGTCTGAATTGTTTGAAAGGTTCAAGCAAATTTAGAGTGAAGTTTAAGATCATCGTGACAAGAAGATAAATATGTTTGCGATATGATTGTGGAGGTGAATATCTAAGTTACGAGTTTGGCATACAATTTTAGACAATGTGAAAGTTGTTTCACAACTCACGCCACCTGGAACACCATAGTGTGATGGTGTGTCCGAACGTCATAGTCGTGCTCTATTGGATATGGTGCGTGCTATGATGTCTATTATCGTTTTGTTACTATAATTTTGGGGTTATGCATTAGAGACAACAACATTCACTTTAAATAGGGCACCATCTAAATCCGTTGAGATGACACCGTGTGAACTATGGTTTGATAGAAACCTAAGCTATCATTTCTTAATGTTTGGGGCTGCGACGCTTGTGTGGAAAATGTTTTCGCCTAATGAGCTTGAACCCAAAGAGGACAAATGCATCTTCATAGAATACCCTAAGAACAGTTGGGTGAGCCTTCTATCTCAGATCCAAGCATAAAATGTTTGTTGCTAAAACTGGGTCCTTTCTCGAGAAAGGGTTTCTCTTGAAAGAATTGAGTGGGAGGAGGATAGAACTTGATGAGGTTATTTGAACCTCTGCTTCAACCAGAAAGTAGCATAGTGCAGAAAGATGTTTCTGTGAAGCCTATGTCAGTTGAAGAGGAAGTTAATGATGATGATCATGAAGCTTCGGATCAAGTTACTATCGACCGACAAGGAAAATAGAACTTGATGAGGTTATTGAACCTTTACTTCAACCAGAAAGTGGCGCAACGCAGAAAGATGTTTCTATGAAGCCTACGTCAGTTGAAGAGGAAGTTAATGATGATGATCATGAAGCTTCGGATCAAGTTACTATCAAACTTCGTAGGTTGACAAGGACATGTACTACTACTGAGAGGTACGATAACCCTGTCTTGGAGGTCATGTTGTTGGACAACGATGAACCTACTAAGTATGGAGAAGCAATGATGGGCCCGGAAGCCAACAAATGGTTAGAGGCCATGAAATCCGAGAAAGGATCCATGTATGAAAACCAAGTATAGACTTTGGTGGACTTGCTCGTTGGACGGCAGGTCGTCAAGTACAAATGGATCTTTAAGATGAAGACAGACGCTGATGGTGAATGTCACCATTTATAAAGCTCGACTTGTCGCAAAGAAGTTTCCGCCAAGTTCAAGGAGTTGACTGCGATGAGACTTTCTCACTCGTAGCGATGCTAAAGTCTATTGGAATTATGTTAGCAGTTGCTGTATTTTTCAATTATGAAATCTGGCAGATGGATACCAAAACATCGTTTCCTTCCTTAAGGAAAGGTTGTATGAGATACAACCAGAAGGTTTTGTCAGTCCTAAGGATGCTAAAAGGTGTGCAAGCTTCAGTGAACCTTCTATGAACTGAAGCAAGCATCTCGGAGTTGGAATATACACTTTGATGAGGTGATCAAAGTTTTTGAGTCTATACACAGTTTATGAGAAACTTGTATTTACAATGAAGTGAGTGGGAGCACTATAGAGTTTCTGGTAAGCATATGTGGTTGACATATTGTTGAACGGAAATGATGTAGAATTTCTGGAAAGCATAAAAGGTTGTTTGAAAAGAGTTTTTTCAAAGGAAGACCTGGATAAAGCTACCTAATTGTTGAGCATCAAAATCTATAAAGATAGATCAAGATGTTTGATAAGACTTTCAATGAGTACATACCTTGACAAGATTTTGAAAGAGTTCAAAATGGATCAGTCAGAGAAAGAGTTCTCACCTGATTTGTAAGGTATAAAGTTGAGTAAGACTCAATGCCCAGTGACTGCAGAAGATAGAGAAAAGATGAGTGTCATCTCCTATGCTTGACCATAGGCTCTATCATGTATGCAATGCTGTGCACAAAGACCCGATGTCAGCCTTGCTATAAGTATGGCCGGAAGGTTTCAAAGTGATCCTGGAATGGAGCACTGGACAGCGGGCAAGATTATCCTTAGTAACTAAGAGACTGAGGAGATGTTTCTCGATTATGGAGGTGATAAAGAAGTTCGTCGTAAAGAGTCATGTCGATGCAAGCTTTAACACCAATCCGGATGACTCGTAGTAGCAATCTGGATACGTATAGTGGAGCAGCCATTTGGAATAGTACCAAGTGGAGTGTGGTAGCAGTGTTTACGGTTTGACATAGAAATTTGCAAAGTACACACGGATCTGAATGTCGCAGACCCATTGACTATAAGACCTCTCTCACATGCAAAGCATGATCAAGCCCCAAAACTCATTGGGTGTTAGATTCATAACAATGCGAATCACATGGTGATGTGAACTAGATTATTGACTGTAGTGCAAGTGGGAGACTATTCGAAATATGCCCTAGAGGCAATGAATAAAGTGTTTATTATTATATTTCCTTGTTCATGATAATCGTTTATTATCCATGCTATAATTGTATTGATTGGAAACACATTACACATGTGGGTAAATAGACAACACTCTGTCCCTAGTATGCCTCTAGTGAACTAGCTCGTTGATCAAAGATGGTCAAGGTTTCCTAGCCATTGACCTGTGATGTCATTTGATAACGGGATCACATCATTAGGAGAATGATGTGATGGACAAGACCCAAACTACAAACGTAGCTTATGATCGTGTCAGTTTATTGCTACTGTTTTCTGCATGTCAAGTATATGTTCCTATGACCATGAGATCATGCAACTCACTAACATCTGAGGAGTACCTTGTGTGTATCAAACGTTGCAATGTAACTGGGTGACTATAAAGGTGCTCTACAGGTATCTCCGAGGGTGTCTGTTGAGTTGGCATGGATCAAGACTGGGATTTGTTACTCCGTGTGATGGAGAGGTATCTCAGGGCCCACTCGGTAATACAACATCACAATAAGCCTTGCAAGCAATGTGACTAAGTGTTAGTCATGGGATCTTGTATTACGGAACGAGTAAAGAGACTTGCTGGTAACGAGGTTGAACTAGGTATGGAGATACCGACGATCGAATCTTGGGCAAGTAACATACCAAAGAACAAAGGGAACATCATACGGGATTAACTGAATCCTTGACATAGAGGTTTGACCGATAAAGATCTTCGTAGAATATGTAGGAACCAATGTGGACATCCAGGTCCCGCCATTGGTTATTGACCGTAGAGGTGTCTCGGTCATGTCTACATAGTTCTCGAACCCGCAGGGTCTGCACACTTAAGGTTTGGTGACGTTTCGGTAGTATAGAGTTATGTATGGTGGTGACCGAAGGTTGTTCGGAGTCTCGAATGAGATCCCGGACATCACGAGGAGCTCCGGAATAGTCCGGAAGTAAAGATTGATATATAGGAAGGTGGTGTTTGGACTCTGGAAAGTTTCGGGCATTTTTGGTAGTGTACATGGAGTGACGAATGGGTCCCGGGGGCCCACCAGTGGGGCCAACCCACCCCATGGGCCTATGTGGCAACCCACCAGCCCATAGTGGACCAGTTGGGTCGGCCAAGGAGGCCTATGTGCAGGAGGAAAGAGAGGCAAACTGAATTGGGGTGGAAACCTCACCAAACTCCACCTCTCTTGTGGGAGGAGGAGTCCTACTAGGAGGAGGACTCCTCCCCACCAGGTTCGGCTGAACCAAAGGAGAGCCATCCTTTTGGGTGCTTCCTCCTCTCCCCTCCTCCTATATATATGAGTGGTTTTAGGGTTTTTTAGACAAGGATTTTCAGCCACGTCTAAACCCTACTTCTAGATCAAGTTCCTCTAGACTAGACTAGTTCCGCAGTGCTTAGGTGAAGCCCTGCCGGAATTGCTCCACCACCATCACCGGAGCGCCGTCACGCTGCCGATGAACTCTTCTCCCTCTCCACTTCCTATTGCTGGATCAAGATGGTGGAGATCGTCATCAAGCTGCACGTGTGCTAAACGCGGAGGTGTCGTCCGTTCGGCGCTGGATCGGAAGGACCGTGAACAAGACCGCGAGACCGTTCGTGATGAGTTCATGGGACGGCTCGTGATGAGATCGCGGGACGGATCGTGATGAGATCGCAAGACGGATCGTGATGAGTTCGCAGGACGGATCGTGATTAGATCGCGGGATGGATCGTGATGTGATCGCGGGACGCTCGGCGATTTGGATCGCGAAGATTTCGACTACACTAACCGCGTTTCTTAACGCTTCCCGCTTAGCGATCTACAAGGGTATGTAGATCCACTCTCCCTCTCGTAGATGCTCATCACCATGGATAGATCTTGCGTGTGCATAGGAAATTTTTTATTTCCCATGCAACGTTCCCCAACAGTGGCATCATGAGGTAGGTCCATGTGTAGATGAGATCTCGAGTAGAACACAAAGAGTTTGTGGGTGTTGATGCTTAGATTGCTTCCTCCCTTGGTCAGATTTTGGTTGAGCGGTATTGTGATATGAAGCGGCCCGGAGCAACATTACTAGTATGCTTACGAGAGACCGGTTCCCTCGACCGCAACTTGTTGCATAGATGGCTTGCGGGTGCCGGTTTCTCTCACTTTAGTTGGATCGGATTCGACAAAGGCGGTCCTTGAGAAGGTTGTAAAGAAACTAGTGTATGACCATTGTGGTTTTTGCGTAGATGAGAATTGTTCTTGCTAGATACCCGTAGCAGCCACGTAAAACATGCAACAACAATTAGAGGACGTCTAACTTGTTTTTGCAGGGTATGTTGTGATGTGATATGGCCAATTACATGATGTGATATATGTGATGTATGAGATGATCATGTGATGTATAGAATTTCACGACTTGCATGTCGATGAGTACGGCAATAGGCAGGAGCCATAGGGTTGTCTTTAATTATTGTATGACCTGCGTGTCAATCATTAAGCGCTATGTAATGCTTTACTTTATCGCTAAACGGTAGCAATAATAGTAGAAGCATGCAGGGCGTGACAACCCCGATGGCGACACGTTGATGGAGATCATGATGATGGAGATCATGGTGTCGTGTCGGTGATGATGGAGATCATGTCGGTGCTTTCAAGATGGAGATCTAAAGCACAAGTTCATGGACATATCATGTCACTTATGAATTGCATGTGATGTTAATCCTTTTATGCACCTTATTTTGCTTAGTACGATGATAGCATTATAAGGTGATCCCTCACTTAAATTTCAAGATAAAATTGTGTTCTCCCTGAGTGTGCACCGTTGTGAAAGTTCGTCGTGTTGAGACACCACGTGATGATCGGGTGTGATAGACTCTACGTTCACATACAATGGGTGCAAGCCAGTGTTGCACATGCAGAACACTTAGGTTAAACTTGACGAGCCTAGCATGTACAGACATGGCCTCGGAACACAAGAAACCGAAAGGTCGAACATGAGTCATATAGTAGATATGATCAACATGATGTTCACCATTGTAACCACCTCAACTCACGTGATGATCGGACTTGAGTTGGTGAATTTGGATCATGTATCACTCGGATGACCGGAGGGATGTCAATTTGAGTGGGAGTTCTTAAGTAATATTATTAATTGGACTCATTATCATGAACATAGTTAGTAGTGTCTTTGCAAAATTATGTTGTAGATTACTAGCTCACGCTGTAGCTCCCTTGAATTTTATATGTTCCTAGAGAAATAGAGTTGAAAGATGATGGTAGCAATATTGCGGACTGGCTCCGTGATCTGAGGATTGTCCTCATTGCTGCACATAAGGCTTATGTCCTTAATGCACCGCTCGGTGCACCAACCCCTCTAGCGTTGTTTGTAGATGTTGTGAACATCTTATAGGCACGTTTTGATAACTACTTGATAGTTTAGTGCGTCATGCATTACAACTTAGAATTGAGGCTCCGAAACGTTTTGAACTTCATGGAACATATGAGATGTTCTAAGAGCTGAAATTAGGATCTCAGGCTCGTGCCCGTGTTGCGAGATATGAGATCTCCAGCAAGATTCTTTGCTTGTAAGATGAAAGAGAATAGCTCAAACGTTGAGCATGTGCTCAAATTGTCTGGGTGCTACAATCGCCTTAATCGAGTGGGAGTTGATCTTCCAGATAAGATAGTGATTGATATAGTTCTCCAAGTCACTGTCACTAAAGCTACTAGAACTTGGTGATGAACTATAAAACACCAGGGATAGAAATAATGATCCCTGAGCTATTCGCGATGTTTGACACCGCAAAGGTAGAAATCGAGAAGGAGCATCAAAGTGTTGATGGTTAGTTAAAACCACTAGTTTCGACAAGAGCAAGGAGGGAAACTTCATGGATAGGAAGTCAGTTGCTGCTCCAGTGACACAACCCAAAGTTGAACTCAAACCCGAGACTAAGTGCTTCGATTATGAGGTGAGCGGTCGCTGAAGCGGAACAACCCTAGATACTTGGTAGATAAGAAGGCTGGCAACGTCAACAGAAGTATATTTGACATACGTGTTATTGATGTGTACCTTGCTAGTACTCCTAGTAGCACCTGGGTATTGGATACCGGTTCGGTTGCTAAATGTTAGTAACTCGAAATAAACGGAGAACTAGCTAAGTGCGAGGTGACGATGTGTGTTGGAAATGTTTCCGAGGTTGATGTGATCAACATCGCACGCTCTCTCTACCTTCAAGATTAGTGACGAACCTAAAATAAATGTTATTTGGTGTTTTTTGCGTTGAGCATGAACATTATTAGATCATGTTCATTGCAACACGGTTATTCATTTAAGTTAGAGAATAATGGTTATTCTATTTACATGAATAATACCTTCAATGGTCATGCACCCAGTAAGAATGGTTTGTTGAAACTTGATCGTAGTAATACACATGTTCATAAACATTGATGCCAAAAGGATACAAAGTTAATAATGATAGTACCACATACTTGTGGCACTGCCGCTAAATGTCATATTGGTATAAAAGGCATGAAGAAACTCCATGCTGATGGATCTTTGGACTCATTCGATTTCGAATCGGTTGAGACATGCGAACCATGCCTCTTAGTCAAAGATGACTAAGGACCCCGTTTTCTGTTTTGATGAAGCGAGCAAGTGATTTATTGGAAATGATACATGTTGATGTATGCAATCCAATAAGTCTTGTAGTGTGCGGTGGATATTGTTATTTTCTTACCTTCACTGATGATTTGAGTAGATATAGTGTATATTTACTTAATGAAACACAAGTCTGAATCGTTTGAAAGGTTCAAGCAAATTCAGAGTGAAGTTTAAGATCATCGTGACAAGAAGATAAATATGTTTGCAATATGATCGTGGAGGTGAATATCTAAGTTACGAGTTTGGCATACAATTTTAGACAATGTGAAAGTTGGTTCACAACTCACGCCACCTAGAACACCATAGTGTGATGGTGTGTCTGAACGTCATAATCGTGCTCTATTGGATATGGTGTGTGCGATGATGTCTATTATCGTTTTTTTACTATAATTTTGGGGTTATGCATTAGAGATAACAACATTCACTTTAAATATGGCACCATCTAAATCCGTTGAGATGACACTGTGTGAACTATGGTTTGATAGAAACCTAAGCTGTCATTTCTTAATGTTTGGGGCTGCGGCGCTTGTGTGGAAAATGTTTTCGCCTAATGAGCTCGAACCCAAAGCGGACAAATGCATATTCATATAATACCCTAAGAACAGTTGGGTGAACCTTCTATCTTAGATCCAAGCATAAAATGTTTGTTGCTAAAACTGGGTCCTTTCTCGAGAAAGGGTTTCCCTTGAAAGAATTGAGCTCTTGACTTGTTCATCGGGGTTGTGCATGATTTAGATACTTTGTGTGGGGAAGATGGAGCATAGCCAGACCATATGATTCTGTAGGGATAACTTTCTAAGGCCATGTTATTTCGAAAGGACACGACTGCCTTGTTGGTGTGCTCGAAGTATTACAGTTTTTATGTCAATATTAGACTATTGTTTTGCATCTTACGGATCTGAATATTCATGCCACAATAAAGAATATTACATGGATAAATATGTTAGGTAGCATTCCACATCAATTCTATTTTTATCATTTAGCTACTCGATGACAGGCAGGAATTAATCTTGGGGATGCTTGATACGTATCCAACGTATCTATAATTTTTGATTGTTCCATGCTATTATATTATCTGTTTTGGATGTTTTATATGCATTAATATGATATTTTATATTATTTTTGGGACTAACCTATTAATCTAGAGTCTAGTGCCAGTTTCTAGTTTTCCTTGTTTTTGAGAATTACATATAAGGAATATTAAACGGAGTCTAAACAAAATAAAATCTTCGAAATAATTTTTCTTGGACTAGAAGCAAACCAGGAGACTTGGAGATGAAGTCGGGAGAGCCACCGTGGGGCCACAAGCCCCAGGAGCGCGCCCCTAGGCTTGTGGGCCCACGACAACTCTCCTGACCCTATTTGTCGGCCTATAAATTCCCAAATATTCCCTGTATATCAGAAGGAGCCACGAAAACACTTTTCTGCCGCCAGAAGCCTCCTTTTCCGAGAGATCCAATCTTGGACCCTTTTTTGGTAATCTACCGGAGGGGGATTTTATCACGAAGGGCATCTACATCAACTCCATTACCCCTTTGATGATGCGTGAGTAGTTCACCACAGACCTTCGGGTTCGTAGCTAGTAGCTAGATGGATTCTTCTCTCTCTTTGCTCTTCAATACCATGTTCATCATGATCTTCATGGAGATCTATCCGATGTAATACTCTTTTGCGGTGTGTTTCTCGAGATCCGATGAATTGTGGGTTTATGTTCAGATTATGTATGAATATTATTTGAGTCTTTTCTGAATTCTTATATGCATGGTTTCATATCTTTGCAAGTCTCTTCGAGCTATTGGTTTGGTTTGGCCAACTAGGTTGGTAATTCTTGCAATAGGAGAAGTGCTTAGTTTTGGGTTCAATCTTGCGGTGTCCTCACCCAGTGACAAAGTAGAGGTAGCGAGGCACGTATTGTATTGTTGCCATCGAGGATAAAAAGATGGGGTTTTCATCATATTGCTTGAGTTTATCCCTCTACATCATGTCATCTTACCTAATGCGTTACTCTGTTCTTCATGAACTTAATACTCTAGATGCAGGCAGGAGTCGGTCGATGTGTGGAGTAATAGTAGTAGATGCAGAATCGTTTCGGTCTACTTGACATGGATGTGATGCCTATATGCATAATCATTGCCTTGGATATCTTCATATTTATTCGCTTTTCTATCAATTGCTTGATAGTAATTTGTTCACCCATCGTAATACTTGCCATCATGAGAGAAGCCTCTAGTGAAACCTATGCCCCCCGGGTCTATTTTCCATCTTATACTTTCAGATCTGAAACCAAAAATACCAAAAATACTTTGCGGCATTATTTTTACCTTTTGTTTTACTTTCCGTTCAAGCAATCTATCTCTATCAGATCTTATCCTTGCAAGTAACCGTGAAGGGATTGGCAACCCCTTTATAGCGTTGGGTGCAAGAGTTTGATTCTTTGTGTAGGTACATCTATTGGGTACTTTCTTGTATCTCCTACTGGATTGATACCTTGGTTCTCAACAACTAAAGGAAATACTTATCTACTTTGCTACATCAACCGTTCCTCTTCACCGAAACCAACGCATGCTCGAGAAGTAGCAACTGCCAAACGCATAACTCAGATATTCTCCACGCCCATCAGATCGTAGGAATTTAATCATCTTGTTACGATGATTCTCAACTTCACCCTAAAATTGCTTGAACTTTCAAACGTTTCAAACTTGTATTTCATTAAGTAAATATACCCATATCTACTTAAGTCATCAGTGAAGGTGAGAAACTAAGGATATTCACCGCGCGCCTCAATGCTCATTGGACCGCACACATCAGTATGTATGATTTCCAATAAGTCACTTGCCCGTTCCATTGTTCCAGAGAATGGGGTCTTAGTCGTCTTGCCCATGAGGAATGGTTGACATGTGGCAAGTTATTTGAAATCAAGTGATTCCAAAAGTCCATCACCATGGATTTTCTTCATGCGTTTTACACCAATACGACCTAAGCGACAGTGCCACAAGATAGTGGTACTATCATTATCAACTCTACATCTTTTGGCATCGATGTTATGAATGTGTGTATCATCACTATCGAGATTCAATAAGAATAACCTGTCACATTGGGTGCATGACCATAAAAGATATTACTCATATAAATATAACAACCATTATTCTCTAATTTAAACGAGTAACCATTTCGCAATAAACGAGATCCAGATATAATGTTCATGCTTAACACAGGCACTAAATTATTCAGGTTCATAGCTAATCCCGATGGTAATCAAAGATTGAGCGTGCCAATGGTGATCACATCAACCTTGGAACCATTTCCCACGCGCATCATCACTTCGTCCTTTGCCAGCCTCTATCTATTCCATAGCTCCTGCTTTGAATTGCAAATGTGAGTAACCAAACCGGTATCAAATACCCAGGCACTGCAATGAGAGTTGGTAAGGTACACATCAATAACATGCATATCATATATACCTTGTTTGGCGTTAGCCGCCTTCTTGTCGGCCAGATACTTGGGGCAGTTCCGCTTCTAGTGACAAGTTCCCTTGCAATGAAAGCACTCAGTTTCTGGCTTGGGACCAGCCTTGGGTTTCTTCATGGGAGGGGCAACTGCTTTGCCACTCCTTTTGTATTTACCCTTCTTGCCCTTGCCATTCTTCTTGAAACTAGTGGTTTTATTGACCATCAACACTTGATGCTCCTTCTAGATTTCAGACTCAGCGACTTTTAGCATCGCAAACAACTCAGCGACTGACTTGTTCATCCCTTGCATGTTATAGTTCTTCACAAAGCTTTTGTAGCTAGGTGGCAGTGATTGAAGACCTTTGTCCGTGATCACCTCTAGTGGAAGGGGCATCCCTAACTCAGCCAGATGGTTCGAATACCCAGACATTCTAAGTATATGTTCACCGACAGACCCGTTCTCCTCCACCTTGCAAGCATAGAACTTATCGGATGTCTCATACCTATCGATCCGGGCATTCTTCTCAAAGATAAACTTCAACTCCTGGAACATCTCATATGCTCCATGACATTCAAAATGTCTTTGAAGTCCCGGTTCTAATCCATACAACATTGCACCTTGAACTATTGAGTAATCTCAAGAACATGCTTCCCAGGCGTTCACAACGTCTGTAAACGACACTGGAGCGGGTGCTTCACCGAGCGGTGCATCAAGGACATAAGCCTTTTGGGAAGCCATGAGGATAATCCTCAGATTATGGGCCCATTCTACAAAGTTACTTCCATCATCTTTCAACTTGGCTTTCTCTTGGAACGCATTGAAATTCAAGGGAACTACTACGCTAGCCATTGATCTACAACATAAATTTGCAAAGGTTACTAAGACTATTGTTCAAGATGATGAGTTTAGTTAATCATAGTACTTAAAAAAAACTCCCACTCAAATTGACATCCCTCTGGTCATCCGAGTGATACATGATCCAAATTCACCAACCCAAGTCCGATCATCATGTGAGATGAGGTGGTTTCAATGGTGAACATCTTAATGTTGATCATATCTACTATATGACTCATGTTTCAACCTTTCGGTCTCTTGTGTTCCGAGGCCATGTCTGTACATGCTAGGCTTGTCAAGTTTAACCCGAGTGTTCCGCACGTGCAACACTGGCTTGCACCCGTTGTATGTGAACGTAGAGTCTATCACACCTCATCAGCAAGTGGTGCTTCAAAATGACGAACTTTCTCAACGGTGCACACTTGGGGAGAACACAATTTTATCTTGAAATTTTAGTGAGGGATCACCTTATAATGCTACCTTCATCCTAAGCGAAATAAGATGCATAAAAGGATTAACATCACATGCAAATCATAAGTGACATGATATGGCCATGAACTTGTGCTTTTGATCTCCTTCTCCAAAGCACCAACATGATCTCCATCGTCACCGGCATAACACCATGATCTCCATCATTGTGTCACCATCGGGGTTGTCACGCCCACCATGCTTTTACTACTACTGCTACTGCTTAGAAATAAAGTAAAGCATTACGTAGCGCTCAATGATTGACACAGAGGTCATACAATAATTAAAGACAACCCTATGGCTCTTGCCGGTTGCCGTATGCATCAACATGCAAATCGATATTAACTATTATGACATGATCATCTCATACATCAAATATATGTCATCATGTCTTTGGCCATATCATATCACAACATGCCTTGCAAACACAAGTTAGACCTCCTCTAATTGTTGTTCCATATTTTACGTGGCTGCTATGGGTATCTAGGAAGAACGATTCTTACCTATGCAAAACCACAAGGTGATACACAAATTTCTATTCAACCTTCTCAAGGACCACCTTTGTCGAATCTGATCCAACTAAGGTGGGAGAGACACACACCCGCCAACCATCTTTATGCAACAAAGTCACATGTCGATCGATGGAGCCGGTCTCTTGTACGTGGATGAGTAAGGTTGGTCCGGGCCACTTCATCCCACAATACCACTGAATCAAGAAAAGACCAAGGGAGGATGCAATCTGAGCATCTACACCCACAAACTCCTTTGTTTTCTACGTTTGATCTCATCTACGCATAGACCTAGCTCATGATGCCACTGTTGGGGAACATTGCATGGGAAACAAAAAATTCCCTATGCACACGCAAGATCTATCCATGGTGATGAGCATCTACGAGAGGGAGAGTGGATCTACGTACCCTTGTAGGTTGCTAGGAGGTAAGCGTTAAGAAACGTGGTTGATGTAGTCGAACGTCTTCGCGATCCAAATCGCTAGCCGTCCCGCGATCCAATCATGATCCGTCCCGATCTAGTGCCAAACGGACGACACCTCCGCGTTCAGTAGACGTACAACTCGATGATGATCTCCGCCTTCTTGACCCAACAGGAGGGGGCAGAGAGGTAGATTTATACTCCGACAGCACAACAGCGTGGCAACAGTGGTGGTGGAGATGTCCCGGCAGGGCTTCGCCAAGCACCGCCGAGATAATCTAGAGGAGAAGGCAATCTAGCGGGGGGAGAGTGGGCTGCACCATGGCTGAGGGTGCGGATGCCCCCTCTCCCTTCCAATATATAGAGGAGGGAGGGGGAGGGGCTAGTGACCTAGGGTTTCCCCCTAGGGTCGGCCGAACCAGCTAGGAGGAGGAGGAGTCCTCCTCCAGGTAGGAGGTGGGCGCGGGAGTCCTCCTCCTCCGATTAGGACTCCTCCCCCTCTTCTCTCTCTCTCCTATGCATAGGCCCATAGGGTTGGCCGCCCAGCCCACTAAGGGACTGGTGTGCCACCTCTAAGGCCCATGTGGCCCCTTGGGGGTGTGGGCCCCACTTGGTGGTCCCCCGGAACCCATTCGCCACTCCCGGTACACTATCGAAAATGTCCGAAACTTTTCTGGAGTTCAAACACGACTTTCCTATATATCAATCTATACCTATGGACCATTTCGTAGCTTCTCGCGATGTCCGGGACTCCAAACAACCTTCGGTCACCAACAGTCATAACTCAATAGTACCGACACATCACCGAACTTAATTGTGCAGACCCTGCGGGTTCGAGAACTATGTAGACATGACCAAGACACCTCTACGGTCAATAACCAATAGCACGACCTAGATGCCCATATTGGTTCCTACATATTCTACGAAGATATTTATCGGTGGAACATTTATGTCAAGGATTCATTTAATCCTGTATGAAGTTCCCTTTGTTCTTGGGTATTCTACTTGCCCTAGATTCAATCGTCGGTATCTCTATACCTAGTTCAATATCATTACCGGCAAGTCTCTTTACTCGTTCCCTAATACAAGATCTCGTGGCTAACTCTTTAGTCACTTTGCTTGCAAGGCTCATTGTCATGTTGTATTACCGAGTGGGCCCTGAGATACCTCTCTGTAACATGGAGTAACAAATCCCAGTCTTGATCCATGCCCACTCAACAGACACCCTCGGATATACCTATAGAGCATCTTTATAGTCACCCAGTTACATTGCGATGTTTGATACACACAAGCTACTCCTCCGGTGTCGGTGAGTTGCATGATCTCATGGTTATAGGAATAGATACTTGACATGCACAAAACTATAGCAATAAAATGACACGATCATATGCTACATTCATAGGTTGGGTCTTGTCCATCACATCATTCTCCTAATGATGTGATCCCATTATAAATTTACATCTCATGTCTATGGCTAGGAAACCTTGACCATCTTTGATAAACGAGCTAGTCTACGAGAGGCATACCAGGGACACAATGTTGTCTATGTATCCACACATGTATTTGTGTTTCCAATCATTACAATTATAGCATGGATAATAAACGATTATCATGAACAAGAAAATATAATAATAACCACTTTATTATTGCCTCTAGGGCATATTTCCAACAGCTCCTTCCTTCGGTGGAGGGGTTAGGACTGCACCCGCTCCTCCCCCTTGCCTCCTATAAATAGTGAAGGGGCGGGGAGCGATGAACACAACAAGCCCTCTCCCTTGAGGCAGCCCTTTCCCTCCCATTTCTCCCATTCTTTCTCGTTCATAGTTCCGGAGGCGCTTGGCGAAGCCCTGCTAGGATTGGTCCACCACCATCTCCACCACGGTGTCGTGCTGGTTGAGATCCCATCTACTTCTTCTCCCTCTCTTGCTGAATCAAGAAGGAGAATACGTCATCGAGCCGCATGTGTGCTAAACACGAAGGTGTCGTCCGTTCGGTGCCAAATCGGGATGGATCGCGGTTGGATTGTGAAGACGCACGACTACATCAACCACATTATATACGCTTCCACTTAGCGATCTACAAGGTTATGTAGATGCACTCCTCACAGCTATACACCTGCATGGATAGATCTTGCATGTGCGTAGGAATGTTTTTGTTTTCCATGCAATATTCCCCAACATGTCTCTCTTGTGGATACACGTGGTGACAATGGGGTAAACTTTCGAGATCACTTGATATATGTTTTGGTAATCAAACTTGTTGATCCCCGTGATGACATTGGGGTAATATTGGCATAAAGGTTGATACATGTTTTCATCCTACTTTCTCCAATAGAAACTCTAGAGTGATTGTTTATTGCACTTTGAGGGATTATTATATGATTCAATTATGTTTATGATGTTGAGAGATTGCACTAGTGAAATTATGAACCCTAGGCCTTGTCTCGAGCATTGCAATACCCGTTTATGCTCACTTTTCTCACTTGCTATCTTGCTGTTTTTATTATCTCAGATTACAAAAACCTATATGTACTATCCATACCATGTATCACCATCCTTTCGAACTAGTGCACCTATACCATTTAGCATTGTATTCGGTGTGTTGATTACACAAGAGATTGCTTGTATTTGATTGCAGGTTGTTTGAGAGAGACCGTATTCATCCTACACCTCACACGATTGATAAACCTTAGGTCATCCACATCAGGAAAATTTATTGTTGTCCTACAAAATTCTGCGCCTGGAGGCCGAAAATAGTCTATAGTAATAAAGTTGCATAGTAGACATCAGTTGTCCCGTCTCCCATGTCCTTCTCTTCCTCGCTAGAGTCCGCATCTTCACTTAACGGGTCTTAAACCCCACTAGTGATCATGGAGACGATGGATGGATGACGTGGTCGTCGATGCTGAATACAAAGAGGTGGACGATGGCTGCCGCCGTATGATGGGTTTAGGGTTGGGTTTATTTTGTTGTCCTAAATGTTCGAAATGTAACGAAAATCCGTCATGTTTGCAAGAATTTTGTTCTGTTTATATGGAAAGCCGCCTCATTTGCATGAATTTCGGTCGGTTTATATGGACAGCCGCCCTGTTTTCATGAATTTCGTCTGGCTAGCTGAAATCATGTTTGACATGTATGCGGGTTGCGTTGGAAGGTCGACTGCCACATCCATGTCCGCGGACTGCCCCCTATCCACGGAAGGGTGCGGTAGCAAAAATGCGGGTCATCATTGGAGATGCCCTAAGGGGGTAAAAACACAACAATGTGTAGGTATTCTTCTAGTAAATAGTGTAATCCTAAAGAAAAGGAACGAAATCCGAGAGAAATGTGATGCTAGGTAGACCCATTTCGAGTTGCCGAGGCATGCGATAAGGGGGCACACATTTGCCCATGATCTTCATTTTATGCAGAGAGCCCCTGCATAGTTTGTTCAAGTATGCGACCGCCAAAGGGTTGTTTGCTCCATTGGCCAGATTAGGAATGCATGGTCCTGCCAAACAAGCTAAATGATCTTCCTCTGACCAAATGAGCTCGAAGCACACACTTGTGGCGCAATTCTGGAGATGTCCATGCAAGCCTCGGGAGTATCGATTAACATGCTTAAGAGCGCGACCATGCCCATCAGATGTTCGCGGAAGGAAATAAACACAATCTACAGTTTGCTGGGCTATGCTAGAGCGGGTTCCCTGTGTAAGTATTTGGGACTAACATTGACATTACGAAAGCAGACGACATTGCAGCTGCAGGGACTCATGGACGAACTCGCAATCTGCCTCCCAAACTGGAAGGTGGGGATGCTACTAAAGAGTGGAAGCCTGATCCTCATCACGTCCGTCCTTTGTGCCATCGCAGTTCATATGATGCTAGCCTTGGATCCAGCGCTGAAGATGTTGGCGACGCTCGTCAAAATTTGCCATGGTTTTCTTTGGTGTGGGAAGAAGGAGGCGAACGGTGGGATTTGTGCAATTTTATGGGATATGATATGTAGACCGGAGTGGGCAGGAGGCCTTGGGATAACGAACTAGCATTGGCTTAACAAGGCGTTGCGGGTGTGATGGACATGGCTTCAACGTGTTGATAAGACCAGACCATGGATGGAATTCGATATATCGGTGTCGGCTGAATCCCTGGACTTTTTCACACGACAGCTAGAGCCATGGTTGGTAACGTCCACGACACACTTTTTTGGGAGGACGGATGGACTGAGGGATTTGGGATATGCAAATTAGTGCCCCATATCTAAGATAGAGTTCCAAGATGCTTACAGAGGAACATATTAGTCTTAGTAGCGCTCGCAAATGACACCCAAGCTGGGGACATTGGGCTGAATCTGGATGCAGCAGCCGTGAACCAGTTTTTGGGCCTTTGGACTCGGGTAGCGGAAACACAATTATGGGAGGGCGTGGAGGATTCAGTCAGTTGGGCCTCGAAAGTTGATGGGCACTTTTCAGCACGCTTAGCATATGTGGCCAAGTTCATGGGGCTGGAGGTGGAGCCGACGACTGCTTTCACTTGGAAGTACAAAAGCACCTCTACAATGTCGTTTCTTCGCTTGTCTAGCACTAAGGGATGGATGTTGGATTTCAAACCGATTAGCTAGACGGGGACTACCACATCAAGATCAATGCCTGCTATGTGACCAACATGATGAAACATGTGGATGCTATGGAAGCATCGAAATGACATTGTCTTCAACAAGGCATCTCCGTCCCTATCTCAGGTCCTCCGGCGTATCGAGGAGAGAGGATGGCTCTGAAAGCAAGCCGATCTATTCAAGGGTGACGATGAGGCTTTGGCGTGGGGTAGCAACCTGTGTAGCTCAGGAGTAGTTCGCTTTGAGCATCTCCAACAGGCACACGATGTCAGCCCCGTGTTGAAAATTTCCTTTTTTTTGCGCGCGCAACGGTTCCAAGTGCTCCAGCGGCCATGCAAAAACGCGCGCGCAAGACATAAGTGCTTTCGCGCGCAGAGCGAAACGGCATCGCACGCCGCTTATTTCGTGCGCCCGCACCCGTGCGCTGCACAGTCGAGCGCTCACGTCGCGTCTTCCACCTCCCTCTTCGGCCGCACCGCTCTCGCCCCGCCCCGCGCTGCGGCTGGCCAATTCACTCGATGGACGACCGGCCGACACCCCCTCACCCCTTCCTACACCCACGACCCCTCCGCCGCCGTCGCGAACCCTAGTGCGGGGAGTTTTGGCCTCGCCTTCGTCGGTGCTCCTCCAAGCATCGGGCTCGCTTGCGGGCTTTTCATGGTGCCACAGATGACCTCGGCGGGTGGCGTCATGCCGGTGCCCGCCATCAAGCCACGTGACCCCTCTCGAATCTCTCAAATGCGGCGGTGTCAAAGGTGGGGAAGGTGACCGGGAAGAAGAAGGCGGTGGACGACTCCTCTAGGTGGCCGAAGAAGAAGCTTGTAGGGCGCGTGACCAAAGAGCCGGCGAGCTCACTTGTTGCGCCGGCGGGCGATGCACACAAGGTGTACGATGAAATGCCAACAAGGTATGACTTTGCCATTTTTTCCGTTGTTGTTTTTTACATGAATGGATACATATGGATAACTTATTTGTTTTGTTGTATATACTTTGTAGTTTCAATGATGATACCTATATGTCAACTATGGGTGTTAGCTCCAACAATTCTCATTGGTCTCAAACCAATGATGTGCCTTTAGATTCTCATGAGTTTGAGGGGTACGAGGATGGTGAGGGTATCTTCAATGCATCGAAAGGAAGAGCGAGCAACTACACCACAGACGAAGACAAATTGCTATGCAATACATGGTTGAAAGTGTCTAGGCATGCCATCATTGGAGGGGATCAAAGTAGAGATGCTTATTGGATTCAGATGTGAGGAGCACTTTGATTTACACAACAAGAGTGGAATTGGCCGCACGGAAATATCTCTTTGCTCCCGGTGGTTGACAATCAACAAAGATTGTCAAAGATGGGCAGCCACACTTGAGGCGGTTGACACGCTAAACCCAAGTGGAGCTAATTATAGCGATAGGGTAAGTGCCATTTCTTTCATGCTTCTTCCATGGTCATGCTTCTTTAGTGTTTCAAGTGCTAACTTGTTTTTGTGTGTAGCTCACTATTGCACAAAACTTATTTCCAGGAGAGGAGAAGAAGACCAAGAAACGGAAGATCAAGAAAGGGAGACCATTTACCTTGCCCTATTGCTATGAAGAGTTGAAGGATGATGAGAAATGGAAGCCCCATGAAGGTGTCGATGAGGAGATCAACAAACGCAAGTGAACTATTGATTTGGATGATGATGATGAGGAGGCATCAAGTGTTGATGGAAAGAGAAACCCTACACCAAACTTGGTTGTCTACTTGAAGCCAAAAAGACCAAATGGAGGCAAGAAAGATGTACAAGAAAAGAAGAAGATGACCTAAAAAGTGCTATGGTGGCCATTGTGAACACAAGAAAGGAAGCGAACGAAGTGTGGAAGATGGCAAGGAACCAAGATGCGGCGGCCGAGGAGAGGAGGTTGGCGACCAACGAGAGGAGGGTGGCGGCCGAGGAGAGGAAGCTAGCATTGGAGGAGAAGAAATTGGCCATGGAGGAGCGAACTAGATTGTTGGAATAGGAGAAGTACTTGTTCTTCATGGACACATCTACTCTCGATGAGAAGCCGAAGGAGTACGTCAATCTTGCCCGTGAAGAAGTCTTGGTCCAAAAAAGAGCCATGGCCATGGGAGGCATGGGTGGCATGGGAGCTACCATGGGAGGCATGGGTGGCATGGGAGGCATGAGTGGCTTCAGAGCTACCATGGGCGACATGGGAGGCATGAGTGTCTTCAGAGGTAACATGGGGGGGCATGGGTGGCTTCGGAGTAGGGATGGCAGTTTTGCCCATGGGTATGGGTACCCGCGGGTACCCTACCTAAAAACAACGGGCATGGGCATGACTTTGAGAGATTTTGTACCCATGGGTAATGGGTAGCCATACCCACAAAATATATCGGTAGGGTATGGGTATGAAATTACGCCCATGGGTAACCCAATGGATACCCATAAAAAGTTAATAAATGAAAATAACTCTTACAACATATAGGGTCAACATCCAACTCCTTGACAGACCCTAAGTCTCGATTCCTTAAACTGACCATAGCTCATAGGCCCATAATCACATGCTCGACACTCCTCTTACATCCTACGTGACTCCTTAAAAAGATGACATCTCGAATCTTCTCTATTAGACTCCTGTCCAACTCTCGACTCAGCAACTCCCCATTCCCACCACCACCTCCCATTGCACCAAGATTTCACCACCCGACACTCATACTCCCTTGATGCCTCCAAGAAGTTTGTGTCAATGCTATACTGCTTGCCCATCATCATTTGAATTTCAAAGTCATCTATCTACCTTAAAAAATTAAATGCTATTGTTGGGGCATGATGCACACGATCACCTATGGGACCATTGGTCCCTTGTGGTTCAGTAGGGGTGTGGATGTGGGCACAAAGAGCAGAGACAGTGGGCACAAAGAGCATCTAAGCTTGGGGATGCTACGCATCCGACCTCTCTTCATCAAAACTATCGGTTAGCCTATGTTGAGCATAAATTTTTATTTGTCCACATGATATGTGCTATTCTTGGAGTGCTATTTTCTTTTTCTTGCTGCTTAAATAAAATACTCATATCTAAAAATCTTTATTGAGAGAGAGAGAGAGAGTTCACACATAGGTACTTAATTGTTTGACTACTCATTGATCTTCACTTATATCTTTCGAGAGTAGTTTGATGTTTACTCTTGTGCTTCACTTATATCCTAAGAATAAATTGTGAATGAATTGAATAACATAAATCTGAAATTATAAATGTGCTTTATGCCTAGTAGTAGCTTCATATTGGGTTTAGAAAGTAAAATCGATTGAAGTTTGACAATGACAATATTGGTCATACAAGCAATTCGTGAATGATTTGTATAAGGAAGAGAACTTTCACATACAAATATATTATCTTGGAGATCTTCTATGATTGTGAATACCCATTAATTTTTTTCAAACTTGAGAAAATTAGTTGAAGCTGGACAAGGAACAGGACGTAATGAGTTATGGTTGCATATATTTGCATAGAAGTTATATTGTTATGGATCCTCCAACATGTGGTGCTAGTTTAGAACCTTTTGCTAGCCAAAAATTCATACTAAGTAGAGATACTACTTGTGCATCCAAATCCTTGAGCCAAGTTTTTTCCATGAGAGTCCACCATACCTACCTATATATGGTATTTCACTGCCATTCCAAGTAAATTTGCACGTGCCACCTCTAAAGTTTCAAATGAACATCTGTTTTGTGTGCATGGACCGCTCATGGAGCGACAAGGGGGCGATCAGTATCTTCCATGTTAAGTGGGCTATTCTCATGATGAATGTTTATTAATTTGTCCTTGCACAAGAGGGGTGGTAATAGGGATGCCTAGTCTCGAAATAAAAAATGCAAATAATTAAACAAAACTCCCCCATGAATGTTGTTGGTATGGACGGTGCCCGTGGATTCGGCTAGCCATGGAGTGTGTTTGTTGGTGGAGGGGGAGTAAACCTTTACTTTTACCGCTTGGGAACCGCCGCTAATGTGTTTAACATGGAACATATTGATAACTCTTGGTCGTAACATTGACAGGAAGGGTGCACCTCCCAAAATTATATCCATCTCTATTTAAAAAACAATGAGCTCTGGCACATATGCAAATCCTTGTTTCCCTCTGCGAAGGGACAATCTATTTACTTTCATTTTATTTATTTTTCATGTTGAGTCAACTTCTTATTCCAACCTACTTCTATTAGTTGGCAAGCATCATGTGGTGGGGAAAGATCTAGGCATGTATGGCCAGTCAAATATATTTGATCATGAGTTATTATTATTGACAATTATATTTATGATAAGTATGTTGGGAGACAAAACATTAAGCCCCAATCTATCTATGTGATCGATGGATGACATTTGTTCCACACAATCAATCATATTCATGTCATATTTGCCTATGTTTTTACTATTGTTTTATGATTTATTGGGACTAGACTATTTATGGTTGCAAAATTGCACAAGCTCTTGTTTCACACTTTGATGTGAAGTAATTAATTGGAAATTGTCAAAAAAAGAGCAAAAGGAGCCTTGTTGGAGGAGGAATCTGTCTTCCCTGAAATCTTTCCACTAATAGTTTTTAGAAATCGTTAGTTTGACCCCCGGCGATGGCGTCAAATGAAAAAAAAATTAAAACTAGGAAAGTGTGGGAAATATTATGGAAATGATTCAGGACTACAAATTAGTCCAAAATGGAGTTCAGGTGCTATCTGATGACCCGTTTTACTAAAGGAAAATATCTGATTACAGGATCATGAGAATTGATGATGTGATTGAGTCCAACTCTTACCATATCTGATATATTCGGCCAAGCCATGACTTTGGGTACTCATGAGGTCTGTGAGGAGCCCCTAGGAAGGTTGTAGAGGTACCCAAGATGCATTGGATCAAGGGTCCATCCATCGGACGGCCGTAGAGCACCACAAATTCACATATGAGGAGAGGAAAACCCTAATTTTGGAGAGCCACCAAGAGGCACGAATTTGCCTCTCCCTTGACAGACATGAGAAGGGGAGAAGCTCCTCCATTGCAGCACCAAGACCAAGTAAGAAGTAGGGACAAGGGGCTGCTTCCCGTCACCACCGCCGCCGCTCGTCGCTGGCGCCGTGGCCACCATCGCCTCCATCTCTTTGGGGCTGCACCTGTCCATGAATAAATCTCTCTTTATCACCATGATAATGTGTGAGTAATCCTCCTCGGGGCTGAGGGTATGTACTAGTAGCTGTGTGTTCAATCTCTCTCTCTCTCTCTCGTGTTCTTGAGATGAGACAATCTTGATGTATCACGGGCTTTGTTAATATAGTTGGATCACATGGTGTTTCCCCCTCTCTATCTTGTTGTGATGAATTGAGTTTTCCCTTTGAGATTTTGTTATTATCGAATTGAATACTTTTATGGATTTGAGAGAACTTGATATATGTCTTGCATGCGTATATCCATAGTGACATTGGTGTATTCAAGTGATTCAACTTGCGGATTCCCGATGTGAGATTGGGGTAATCTATGCATAGGGGTTGATACACGTTCTTGTCCTAACTTCTTTCGTAGAAATCTTGGGGCACTCTTTGAGGCTCTTTGTGTTGGATTGAGTATTGTGAATCTGAAATTGTTTGATGTGTATCGTATAATTAACTCATGGATACTTGTGGTGACATTGGAGTATCTAGGTGACATTAGAGTTGGTTGATGCATATCATACGGTGTTATTCTAGTACGAACTCTTAGATAGATCGATCGGAAAGGATAACTTGGTTTTTTTAGTACGAACTTTTGAATAGATCGATCGGAAAGGATAACTTTAAGATGGTTTCATACCTTACAAACAATTTCTTCTCATGCTCTTCGCTAGATAAGAACTTCAGAGTGATTATTCATTGCATGTTGAGGGATGGTTATGTCATCCAATTATATTAGCATTGTTGAGAGATTTCACTAGCGAAAGTATGGACCCTAGGCCTTGTTTTCAAGCATTGCAATATCGTTTGTGCTCACTTTTGTCACTTGCTACCTTGCTGTTTTTATATTTTCAGATTACACAAATCAATATCTACTATCATTACTACACTTGTATCACCATCTCCGCCAAACTAATGCACCTGTACAATTTGCCATTGTATTGCATGTGTTGGGGACACAAGAGATTTCTTGTATTTGATTGTAGGGTTGTTTGAGAGAGACCATCTTCATCTTACACCTCCCATGGATTGATAAACCTCAGGTCATCCACTTGAGGGAAAATTGCTATTGTCCTACAAAACTCTGCGCTTGGAGTCCCAACACGAGTCTACAAGATTAAAGTTGCCTTGTAGACATCAAGCTCTTTTCTGGCACCGTTGTCGGGGAGGTTAGTGCTTGAAGGTATATCTTTAGATCTTGCAATCAAATCTTTTAGTTTCTTGATTTTCACTAGTTTGGTGTTATAAAAGGAAACTACAAAAATGGAGTTTAGGTTGCATCAATTGTTTCGTCTTTTTAATGTCTTTCGTGAAAATGACGGCTCAGAAAATTGTGCTCAATTGGTAGAGGATGAGTTTATGAAATACTTAATGAGAATTCCTTGAATGAGGAGAATGATTGAAATATTGTTAGTATGAATTTTCTGAATATCCATGATACTAATGATATGCAAAGCCACAAGCTTGGGGATGCTATGTTTGATGAAGATGATATTTTTAGTCCTCCAAGTTTTGATGGGCAAAACTATAATGATGATAGCATGGCACCTATGTATTATGATCATTGTGATGACATGTATGCTATAAAGAGTGACAGTAACCATGAAACTTATCATCATGATCTTAATATTCAAAGTGGTTATTTCAATCAAGTGTCTCATGATAGTTATTTTTGTTGAGTTTGCTTCCACTATCATGAATGAAAAGAAATTTGCTTATGTGGGTAGTAATCAAATTCTATGCTTGTGAATCATGAAAATAATGTTGCATGTGATAGTTATCACTAGTGGAGAAAGGCCCATTTGTCCCGGTTCCAGAGGCCCATCTGTCCCTGTTCTAGACCTGGAACTAAAGTGTCGGGACTAAAGCCCATGACCTTTAGTCCCGGTTCGCTTACGAACTGGGATAGATGGGGCTACACATGGCCACTCTGCCGAGCCCAGGCAGGAGGGCCTTTGGCCCCGGTTGGTAACACCAATCGGGACCAAAGAGCGTCCACACGTCAACAACTCAGGAGCTGTTTTTTTGAAAGAGGGGGGGGGTTGAGGGTTTTGGAGGGTTAATTTAGGGGTTTCATATATTTTGCTAGCTAGCTAATACAGAGAAGTGACCTCTCTTATCTTCATGCTTGGTCACGACGCTACGTACTATACATATAGAGAGAACTCGCGACACGCTAGTTAGGAAGCAAATGAAGGAAACCATTAAGTACACAAGATCGTCATGAACATATATAGAGAGAAGTGATCGACCTCCTCCTTCTCCAAGAGATTGGTCAAACAACAATTTTTCATATATCTATCCTATGTTACAATCCCTAACATCTAATTTCAAGTTCCATATGGTATTCTCTGGCTTTATTGATGACGTGGTCAATAAAGAATCCCGCCAATTCCTCTTGAATTGCTCGTATGCGATCTTGTGGTAGGAGTTCATCCTGCATCCGCCACATCTAAATTGAAGAAGAGGGTTAATACATATATATGAATGAAACTCAACACAAATGATGGTAATAAAATAAAATTGTGAATATTTTTTCTTACGCACTTCATATTCTTTTTCAGCGTAGCCCCGCTTATTAGGATTCGTCGCGTTGAAGATGAACTCGCAAGCATAGTATCCACAAAAACTAGTCCCTTGTTCCTGAAACAAGCACTATACGAGAAATAGAGGTCAATCAAACTGATAAGAAAGCATGCTAAATGGTACATATTGATGAAACTAGATAGAATCAATGGGAGATGGGCGAAACTAGGTAGTATATATTACTTACTTTCGGGGTGTCTAAATTGCAGCTCGGTAGGCAGTCCCAAAGCAATTTTGGTGAAATCTTTCCAATCCCTGCCAGACAAAGAAAATAATTACTTGAAATATATTAGTAAATGAACAAAGTTGCCGATATGGTGCGATAATGATCGATTGAACTTACCTCTGAGAATTTCAGTCAGGTTCGCATACAACTCAGGTTTATTTTGTCTCAAGTCTAAGACGGTTACTACTCCCCGGTCAAGCTTAATCTCTAGTAGAATAAAGTGGTGGCTGAGCACACATGCATAGCTCGTCAATTACATTACTATACCCTCGAGTAATAAGGGAGAAACCGAATATGCACAAGACAGTAACACTCACTTGAAGTTGTAAGGAAGGAGTATTTTGTCTTTGTTTTGATTTTTAAGCATCGATTCTAGCAAGTTCTCCTCGGTTTGTTAGGGATACATTTGAACCGTCACTTCATGTATGATATTTGGGTTAATGCACCCAATGTCATACATTTTGCTTTTTTGCATTCGACGATCTTCAATCTACATAATATAGTGATGAGGATAATTATATATATACATGCAATGAAAGAGGTGAGCCATATATAGAGACTTAATTATAGAAGTACTTACACAAAGTAGCAAGTCATGATTTGTATGTCGATGTCCTTTTGATTGTAAAACTGGAAAAGCTTGTCAAATTCAACATGAATCACCTCCTGGCCAAAGAAGCCATGCTTCTCATTAATACTCATCATCAAACAATCCATCCCAGACTCGCTGCAGGTTTTCGTGTACCAATTATGCAATTGTCTCATCATCGTTCCTAGAGGAGGACTTCCATCTTTGACAAGAGGCTTCCCGTACCGGTATTTTAAATCGTCATCCTCCAACGGCTCAAACAGTACATCATCTCTCATGTCATCAGCAGGATTGGTATTGGGCACCATCCCCGGATGATCAGCGGCGATATCGATACACCCCTTCAGCGGGGGGCACGATTGGTTAGCCTGATCGCCTAGCTAGGGAATTTTTTCCCACTTCTTCGTTTTGCTAACCTCTCATCAGTGGAAGTAGTTCCCATCCGCATCGCATTTTGATATGCCTTTTTAGTAGTGCGGACCTAGTTGGTATCCAGCGGAGGCGGTGGTGGTCACTTCAGGGCCTCGACAGTGCACTTCACTGCCATCGAATCTATCGTCTGCTTCGGAGGTGGAGCTTTCTTTGCAAAATGGGCCCTCACTTAGTCTTAAGAGATCTTCACAGTTTCCTCCGCGGTCCTCTCTATGGCAACTTTTCCAATGGCTTGGGAGACTTAGGACCGTATTCGTATGGCCTGCCACCACTGGCTATACTACTAGCAGCCGGAGCGACGACGTCTCTCTTCCGTCCTTGCTTACGAGATGGAGGAGGAGGCGGAGTTCTCTGACGCTTCGGGGGAGGAGGCGGCGGAGGAGGAGGAGGAGGAGCGGCGATGGCTGTCTTCCACCGTTACTAAGGAGGCGGCAGAGGAGGCAGACTGCTCAAATGCGCCGGAGGAGGCGAAGGAGGAGGCAAAGTGCCTTGATCATCAACATCACGCACCGGACGAGGCGAAGGAGGAGGCGGAGTGCCTTGATCCCTTGCCGAAGGAGGAGGAAGAGGATGAGTGCCTTCATCACTCGCCAGAGGAGGAGGAGGCGGAGTGCCTTGATCCCTCGCCGGAGGAGGAGGAGGAGGAGGAGGATGAGCACCTTCATCACTCGCCGGAGGAGGAGGAGGAGGCGGAGGCGTCCAGTTAGGAAGCTTGATGTGCTCCTAGAGGCAATAATAAAATGGTTATTATTGTATTTCCTTGTTCATGATAATTGTCTATTGTTCATGCTATAATTGTGTTAACTGGAAACCGCAATACATGTGTGAATACATAGACCACAACATGTCCCTAGTGAGCCTCTAGTTGACTAGCTCGTTGATCAATAGATGGTCACGGTTTCGTGACCATGGACATTGGATGTCGTTGATAATGGAATCACATCATTAGGAGAATGATGTGATGGACAAGACCCAATCCTAAGCCTAGCACAAGATCGTGTAGTTCGTTTGCTAAAGCTTTTCAATGTCAAGTATCGTTTCCTTAGACCATGAGATTGTGCAACTCCCGGATACCGTAGGAATGCTTTGGGTGTTCCAAACATCACAACGTAACTGGGTGGCTATAAAGATGCACTACGGGTATCTCCGAAAGTGTCTGTTGGGTTGGCACAAATCGAGACTGGGATTTGTCACTTCGTGTGACGGAGAGGTATCTCTAGGCCCACTCGGTAAGACATCATCATAATGAGCTCAATGTGACTAAGGAGTTAGCCACGGGATGATGTATTACAAAACAAGTAAAGAGACTTGCCGGTAACAAGATTGAACAAGGTATAGAGATACCGACGATCGAATCTCGGGCAAGTATCATACCGATAGACAAAGGGAATTGTATACGGGATTGATTGAATCCCCGACATCGTGGTTCATCCGATGAGATCATCGTGGAGCATGTGGGAGCCAACATGGGTATCCAGATCCCGCTGTTCGTTATTGACCGGAGAGATGTCTCGGTCATGTCTACGTGTCTCCCGAACCCGTAGGGTCTACACACTTAAGGTTCGATGATGCTAGGGTTATAGGGAAATGGTATACGTGATTACCGAAGGTTGTTTGGAGTCTCGGATGAGATCCCGGACGTCACGAGGAGCTCCGGAATGGTCCGAAGGTAAAGATTGATATATAGGAAGTCCAGTTTTGGTCACCGGAAAGTTTTCGGGCTCATCGGTAGTGTATCGGGAGTGCCGGGAGGGTGCCGGAGGACCCCAGGAGGGGTGTGACGACCATAGGACTTCGTGGGCCCTTAGAGGAGGTGTGCCAGTCCTTGTTGGTCTGGCCAAGAACTTCTAGAAAGGCCCATGCGGCTGGGATAAAGAGATAAAGGAAAGAAGGATTGAAAAGGAGGAGATCCACCTCCCTTGTGGGAGGTGGACTCTTCCCCACCTTCGGCCGAACCTCTCCTCCTTGGAGGAGGGGCCAAGGCAGCCCTCCCTCTCCCTCCTCCTATATATATGAAAGGGTTTGGGCTGATTTGAGATACGACTTCTCTCTCTCTCGGCGCAGCCCTACCCTTCCTCTTCCTCGTTCTCCATAGCGCTTGGCGAAGCCCTGCCGGAGTTCACGTAGCTCCTCCGTCACCACGCCGTTGTGCTGCCAGAGATCTCCCTCAACCTCTCCTTCCTACTTGCTGGATCAAGGTGTAGGAGACGTCATCGGGCTGCACGTGTGTTGAACGCGCAGGCGCCGTTGTTCGGCGCTGAGATCGGAATCCACCGCGATCTGAATCGCTGCGACTACGACTCCACCAACCGTGTTCTTGTAACGCTTCCGCTTAGAGATCTTCAAAGGTATGAAGATGCAAGGTCACACCACTCGTTGCTGGTTTCTCCATGGATAGATCTTGGTGATCGTAGGATTTTTTTTTGATTTACTACTACGTCTCCCAACAATGTACTCCTCAGAGCAAATCTCAGCTGAGTCTCCCCTTCACCTATGGGGTGGTCAAGCTAGAGCTCCGCAAATCCCCCCATTATTTCATCCACTTGCACAACAACATAGTCATGTGGAATCTGACCGAGGTGAAAAGTTCCGTCGGTTCGAGGAGGTGCAACAAAGCCGTCAGCCGCCTTGAAGGTGAGGTTAACGCATTTCGTCATAAGCTCGCAATGTTGGCCATCTGTGATAGCATCCACGGGGTAGCTAGAAACCATGAAGTCAGGCTGCTGAAGGAGCTCCGTGGAAGCCACACTGCTTCTCCGCTGAGATGGCAGGGTAGCTTCTGGGGTAGCTTCATGCCCCTGATCAAGTTGCTGGTTGGGAGCTCGCTGGCTCATAACTTCTTCCTCTAGCCTTCGTACTCTTGCATTGAGGTCCTGCAAAACACTTAGCTCTTGTTTCCTCTTCCTCTCCCAGATTTTGTAACCGCCTATGCCGGGAAACCCAAGATTCCACGAAACGGAGCCTGGCATGCCTCGTGTTCGTCCAGGGTGCTCAGGATTCCCGAGGGCCTCAGTCAGCTCGTCCTTCTCTCTGTTGGGAATGAACCTCCCTTCCAGCGCTTCCTTGATAATTTGCTTAAGCTTCCTGACAGATATTCCAAGTTGCTCGTCCGTCCAAACGCACTTCCCTGTTTCAGGGTCCAAAGTTCCCCCAACCCCGAAGAACCAAGTCCTTGAACGGTCTGGTCAGTTCCTTGTCTCTGGTTCGACATCTTTAGCTCACAGGTCATCCTCCCATTTGGCCCACAACAGCCGGGCTCTGAGGTAGCCACCTGACCCCGTGCGATGGTGATACTACTTCTTCTCAGCATTTTTCTTGTTTATCGCTGACATTTTCTTACTCTTTTCAGAAGTCTTTTAGGCCACGAACGCGTCCCATTGATCTCTTATCCCCGCATATCGACCGACGAATACTGGAGTCTTCTCTTGGTCAACAAACTTAGCTTTCAACTCATTCTTCCACCTCCTGAAAAGATCTATCATCTTCTTAAGAGCACACGACCTGATCAGTGGCTCTATAACTGGATTACTCTCATCCTCCTCTGGCGGTAGGGTGAAATTTCCCTTCAGGGCCTTCCAAAGATGTTATATCTGTCTATCGCTGACATTAGAAACTTGAGGGTCATAGGTCTTAGCGTTCTTAGCCGGCTCATTCCATTGCTGGATGGTGATCGGGATGCTGTCCCTGACAATAGCTCCACACTGAGCAGAAAATGCATCCTTGGTCTTCTTCGGTTCAATCGGTTGACCATCGTTCGCGATTAAGGTGATCGTGAACCTTTCTTCCTTGCCCAACCTTTTCTTCAGGCCTCGTCTCGTTTCCTAAGTTTGTCTCGATCCAGAGGGCTATATAAAAGAAGAGATAAGAGTTAATATATGTACATACCAAAATAGTTAATGCATCAATTAGTGATCACAGGCTTAATTAATATATATACCTCGCCGGACAACTTTGCAACAGCTCCCTCCGTTCGGTCACCGGATCCGTCATCCTGGTCTCCTTCTTCCTCCGGCTCTCGGTCACCGGAGCCGTCATCATGGTATCCTTCTTCCTCCAGCATTCCGTGACCGGAGCCATCATCATCATGTCCTAGCTCTTCTATGTCAAAATTGATTAACGAGAATATATCATCGCCGCCGCGGATCATGTCCCCCAACAACTCTTCTCCTTTAAAGTCTCTGTTCATGGTTGGATCTTTGGTTTCTACAAATATTACAACATGGCAATTAATATACAAGCATGAGAGATGGATATATTAATTAGTGGCAAACATAAACAAGGGATCATATTAGTGGCCTCGACGCTTCTACGGTTTGGGGTGGCCTCGACAACGCTTCTAGGGATTGGGTGGCCTCGACGCTTCTAGGGTTTGGGTGGTCTCGACAACACTTTTAGGGATTGGGTGGCCTCAGCAACGCTTCTAGGGTTTGGTCGGGAGAGAGGGGGTTGATCGAAGTTACCAGAGTTTTCTTCTAGTGGTTTGGGTGGCCTTGAGAGTTTGTCGGGTAGGGGCGAGAGGGGGCAAGAGATCGACAATGCTTTTTCAGTCCCGGTTTAGGCGGACTCGAGAGTTGGTTAGGCGAGAGGGGTTGATCAAAGTTACTGGAGTTTTGTTCTACTGGTTTGGGTGGCCTCGAGAGTTTGTCGGGTAGGGGCGAGAGGGGGTAGGAGATCGACAACGCTTTTTTAGTCCCAATTTAGGCAGACTCGAGAGTTGGTCGGGCGAGAGGGGGTTGATCAAAGTTATCGGAGTTTTCCTCTAGTGGTTTGGGTGGCCTCGAGAGTTTGTCGGGTAGGGGAGAGAGGGGGTAGGAGATCGACAATGCTTTTTCAGTCCCGGTTTAGGCAGACTCGAGAGTTGGTCGGGCGAGAGGGGGTTGATCGACGTCCCCCTCATGTCGAAATTACTGGAGTTTTCTATATGAACAAAAAAATGCTGGCCGGACATATCATCACGTGGCGGCGGTAACCAAACGTGATGCATATCATCACGCGACAGCGGTAACAACTTTTTCTGTTTTTTTGAATAAATGCCGACTATTTTCATACACACATATATATCATCATATATCATCATATATCATCATACACACATATATATGAACAAAAAACATCGTAGACACATATATATGAACAAAAAACATCATACACACATATATATATGAACAAAAAACATCATACACACATATATATGAACAAAAAACAAAAAATCATCCTCATGTATAGGGGAGGGGGGATGTGGCCGGAGCGGGGCGGAGTAGTGGTCGGAGCGGGGCGGGGCGGGGCGGCCGGAGCGGGATGGCACGGGGCGAGACGGCTGGAGCGAGGTCGGGGAGGTCGGGGACAACGGCCGGCGGTGGCGACGACGATGGAAAGCGTGCGAGATTCGGGCAGCCTGACGGCGTGGGTGGGATCTGGCCTTCGAGGGAGCGATATGGGTCGAGAACTGCTAAGTGTGGGCTTTTATACATGGAGCATTGGTCCCGGTTCGTGGCACCAACCGGGACCAATGCCCCCCTTTGGTACCGTTTCGTGCCACCAATCGGGACCAAAGCCCTGTTTTCAGCAGCCCACAGGGCGGGAAGCAGAGGCCTTTGGTCCCGGTTGGTGCCATGAACTGGGACCAAAGGGTGGCATTGGTCCTGGTTGGTGCCACGAACCGGGACCAATGGTCCCTTTTCGTCAGCCCAAAGGGCGGGAAGCAGATACCTTTGGTCCCGGTTGGTGCCACCAACCGGGACCAATGGCCTTGCACAGCGGTGTGGTGGGAGTTTAGTCCCACCTCGCCAAGCAAAGGTTGCCCGAACCTGTTTATAAGCCCCGCCGCGGCTGCTACGTTGAGCTCCTCTCATAGTGAAAATAGATGCCCTTATACGGGAAATTCGACCTAAATTCAAAATGGTAGTTAGGAACCTAACTAGCACTTTTAATTTAGGTTGAATTTCCCTATAAGCGCATCTATTTTCACTTTTGCTATTTTTATGTTATTTCTTTGCATATTAAAAGTTGTTAACAAAAAATACTTTATGCATATTCTTTTTGCTATTAATTTTTTAACAAAAATAACTTTGATAATTTTAGTTGAATGAATTGTATATAATATCAATTTTAGTTATATAACTTTTATCGAACAAAAACATGTGTGTTACAATTTTTTTTCAAATTTTTTATAAATATTTGAACTCAAGAATTTTTCTGCATTCAATATGCACCATTCAATGCCACATCATCCCTTTTCAACCCTTTTAAGACTTTGTTTTCTTGTTTTCCTGCATTTCAGCATTTATTTTGAGCTAAAATGACCCTAAATTAAAAAGCACTGCAAATAAACTCTGAAATGGTTGAAACTTGGTATGGTACCATCATTTTACCCACATAACATTTGCTAAAAAGTTGAGAGGGTTACGACAAAAACTGGATGGACTTCGTGTAGAAAATGGGGAATCTCTTTCGAAGTATGAGGGTTTCGCACGAAAACACGTCTGTTACAAAAGGATTTCAATTTTTGAAACATATTTGAACTCAAGACTTTTTCTGCATTGAATATGCACCATTCAATGCCACATCATCCCTTTTCAACCCTTTTCAGACTTCATTTGCTATTTTCATGCATTTCATCATTTATTTTGAGCTAAAATGACCCTAAATTGAAAAGCACTTCAAATGAACTCTGAAAAGGTTGAAAGTTGGCATGGTATCATCATTTCACCCACATAGCATGTGTTCAAAAGTTGAGAGGGTTATGGCAAAAACTAGATGCATTTCGTGTACAAAATGAACAATCTCTTTTGAAGTATCACGGTTTCGGACAAAAACTCATCTGTTACAAAGGGATTTTATTTCTTTGAACTTATTTGAACTCCATACTTTTTGTGTGTTCAAAATGCACCATTCAAAGCCACACCATCAATTTTTAACCCTTTCTGACTTCATTTGGTATTTTTCATGCACTGACTGATTTTTTGAGCTAAATAACCCTAAAATTGAAAAGCACTTCAAATGAACTCTGAAAAGGTTGAAAGTTGTCATGGTATCATCATTTCACCCACATAGCATGTTATAAAAAGTTGAGAGGGTTACGGCAAAAACTGGATGCACTTTGTGTACAAAACGGACAATCTCTTTCGAAGTATCAGGGTTTCAGACGGAAACTCATCTGTTACAAAAGGCATTTCATTTCTTCACATGTAACTACAATGATATTCTAGACCAAAGGCATCATCATAATAGTTTTGGAGAGAAAGTCTTCACTTTTTCTTTGCTTGTGTCCTTTGCTTATTGCGCCGTAACCATGGATAATCTTCATTGTATAACAGGGTGCTTGGGTCAGCCTTGACTATGAAGGGAGGAATTTCCTGAAACTTTTCATAATCTTTAGACATGTCTGTCTTGCCCTCCAATCCCATGATGTCTCTTTTGCCTGAAAGAACCATGTGACGCTTTGGCTCATCGTATGATGTATTCGCTTCCTTATCTTTTCTTTTTCTCGGTTTGGTAGACATGTCCTTAACATAGAAAACCTGCACCACATCATTGGCTAGGACGAATGGTTCGTCTGTGTACCCAAGATTGTTGAGATCCACTGTTGTCATTCTGTAATGTGGATCTACCTGTACCCTGCCTCTTGTAAGATTGACCCATTTGCATCGAAACAAAGGGACCTTCAAATCATGTCCATAGTCAAGTCCCCATATCTCCTCTATGTAACCATAATATGTGTCAACCTTCCCATTGGTCGTTGCTGCATCAAAGCCGACACCGCTGTTTTGGTTGGTGCTCCTTTGATCTTGGGCGATCGTGTAAAATGTATTCCCATTTATCTCATACCCTTTGTAAGTCAATACAGTCAAAGATGGTCTCCTAGCCAACGAGTACAGCTCATCAGAAACAGTGTTGTCACACCTGAGACGTGTTTGCAACCAACTGCCGAATGTCTTGATGTGTTCACATGTAATCTAGTAGTCACACTGCTCTGGGTGTTTGGAGCGTAGAATGTTCTTGTGTTCATCGACATACGGGGTCACCGAGGTAGAATTTTATAGAACTGTGTAGTGTGCTTGAGACCAAGAATGCCCGTCCCCACATATTATTGACTTTGCTCCTAGCGTGCCTTTTCCAGTCAGTCTCCCCTCATACCGCGATTGAGGGAGACCAATCTTCCTCAGGTCAGGAATGAAGTCAACACAAAACCCAATGACATCCTCTGTTTGATGGCCCATGGAGATGCTTCCTTCTGGCCTAGCACGGTTACGGACATATTTCTTTAGGACTCCCATGAACCTCTCAAAGGGGAACATATTGTGTAGAAATACAGGGCCCAGAATTACAATCTCGTCGACTAGATGAACTAGGACGTGCATCATGATATTGAAGAAGGATGGTGGGAACACCAACTCGAAACTAACAAGAGATTGCTCCACATCACTCCTTAACCTTGGTAGGATTTTTGGATCGATCACCTTATGAGAGATTGCATTGAGGAATGCACATAGCTTCACAATGGCTAATCGAACGTTTTCTGGTAGAAGCCCCCTCAATGCAACCGGAAGCAGTTGCGTCATAATCACGTGGCAGTCATGAGACTATAGGTTCTGGAACTTTTTCTCTGCCATATTTATTATTCCCTTTATATTCGACGAGAAGCCAGACGGGACCTTCATACTGAGCAGGCATTCAAAGAAGATTTCCTTCTCTTCTTTCGTAAGAGCATAGCTGGCAGGACCTTCATACTGCTTTGGAGGCATGCCGTCTTTTTCGTGAACACGTTGCTGGTCCTCCCGTGCCTCCGGTGTAGCTTTTGTCTTCCCATACACGCCCAAGAAGCCTAGCAGGTTCGCACAAAGATTCTTGATCACGTGCATCACGTTGATTGTAGAGCAGGCCTCTAGGTCTTTCCAGTAGGGTAGGTCCCAAAATATAGATTTCTTCTTCCACATGGGTGCGCGTCCCTCAGCGTCATTCGGAATACATAGTCCGCCGGGACCCTTTCCAAAGATTACCTGTAAATCATTGACCATAGCAAGTATGTCATCACCAGTACGGATGGCGGGCTTCTTCCGGTGATATGCCTCTCCTTTGAAATGCTTGCCTTTCTTTCGACATTGATGGTTGGTAGGAAGAAATCGAAGATGCCCCAGGTACACATTCTTCCTGCAATTGTCCAGGTATATACTTTTGGTGTCATCTAAACAGTGCGTGCATGCGTGGTATCCCTTGTTTGTTTGTCCTGAATGGTTACTGAGAGCAGGCCAATCATTGATGGTTACAAACAGCAACCCATGCAGGTCAAAATCCTCCTGTTTGTGCTCATCCCACACGCGTACACCATTTCCATTCCATAGCTGTAAAAGTTCTTCAACTAATGGCCTTAGGTACACATCAATGTCGTTGCCGGGTTGCTTAGGGCCTTGGATGAGAACTGACATCATAATGAACTTCTGCTTCATGCATAGCCAAGGAGGAAGGTTATAGATACATAGAGTCACGGGCCAGGTGCTGTGATTGCTGCTCTGCTCCCCAAAAGGATTAATGCCATCCGTGCTTAAACCAAACCATACATTCCTTGCGTCACCTGCAAACTCCTTCCAGTACTTTCTCTCGATTTTTCTCCAGTGCGACCCGTCAGCGAGTGCTCTCAACTTCTCATCTTTCTTACGGTCCTCTCTATACCATTGCATATTCTTGGCATGCTTTTTGTTTCTGAACAGACGTTTCAACCGTGGTATTATAGGAGTATACTACATCACCTTGGCAGCAACCCTCTTCCTGGGGCGCTAGCCCTCAACATCACCAGGGTCATCGCATCTGATCTTATAGCGCAATGCACCGCATACTGGGCATGCACTCCATTCCTTGTACTCACCGCGATACATGATGCAGTCATTAGGGCATGCATGTATCTTCTGAACCTCCAATCCTAGAGGGCATGCAACCTTATTTGTTGCGTACGTACTATCGGGCAATTCGTTATCCTTTGGAAGCTTGTTCTTTAATATTTTTAGTAGCTTCTCAAATCCTTTGACAGGTACACCATTCTCTGCCTTCCACTGCAGCAATTCCAATGTGGTACCGAGCTTTGTGTTGCCATATTCGCAATTGGGGTACAACCCTTTTTTGTGATCCTCTAACATGCAATCGAACTTCAACTTCTCCTTTTCACTTTCGCACTGTCTCTTTGCATCAACAATGACCCGGAAAAGATCATCATCGGGCACATCGTCTGGTTCCTCTTGATCTTTAGCTTCCCCGATTGCAGCATCACCGTATTAAGGGGGCACATAGTTGTCATCATCCTCTTCTTCTTCGCCGTCTTCCATCATAACCCCTATTTCTCCATGCTTGGTCCAAACATTATAGTGTGGCATGAAACCCTTCACAAATAGATGGCTGTGAAGGATTTTCTGGTCATAGTAAGACTTCAAATTCCCACATGTAGGGCATGGACAACACATCAAACCATTCTTCTTGTTTGCCTCGGCCACTTCGAGAAAATTATGCACCCCCTTAATGTACTCGTCGTTGCGTCTATTATCGTACATCCATTGTCGGTTCATCTGCGTGCATTATATATAATTAAGTGTGTCAAAAACCATTACAAAACATCAGGAATACAGAAGTGACCAAATTAATAGAAGTTCATCATCACATTAAAACCAAAGTAGATACATAGTTCTCGTTGACCAACATATAGCTCTCCATAGCATCTAAATAAACCATACATTGAAACTATTTAAAACATTTCAATGCAACAACAAATGCGATCATAATCAGAACTAAGGTAACAATTGATCCAACAGCATAATGATACCAAGCCTCTTTATCAATGGCATATTTTCTAATCTTTCTAAGCTTCAAGCACATTGCAGCCATCTTGGTCCTGTGATCATCGACAATATCGGCAACAAGCAACTCCAATCCCATCTTGTCATCTTCAGTTCTTTTCAATTTTTGTTTCAAATGATCGATTTCTTTTTCAGCTTTAGTTAACTTGTTGAGCAGAATTACATAGTCGGTATCCATTTCTGGTTCAACTACTTCCTATAGATAAATACATCTACGTCAAGTTGGTGGCATAATTAATTGTCATAGACATTATATGTGTGAAATAGTTATAAAAGATAATATACCACATCTGAATCATATACTAGACGAGGGCCGACGTGGGCGGATACCATAACCATGGAACTATATAATAACAAACCATAATAAAAGTAAGAAAATCATACGAGTAAGTATATTTTCTTTTAGAAAGAAGATAAGATCAAGAGGCTCACCATGCGCGGGCGACCGACGGTGGTTTCAGGACAAGGACGGGACAGGACGGACCGCCAAACCTAGACAAATCTTGACGAAAATGGAGTTTGGACAAGGAGCTTCGAGAGGATAAAGCTTAAGTGTGGCTCGGGCATTTCATCGAACACCTCATGTGCATAGGAGGTGAGCTAGAGCACCACAAAGCTCTAACACTACTGTTTTGAAAAAACAGAGCACTCCACAGCTCTGCTAGTGGTGGGTGAGTGTTTATATAGGCAGACCATTGGTCCCGGTTCGTGGCTGGAACCGGGACAATAGGTCTCCCTTTGGTCCTGGTTCTGTACACGAACCGGGACCAATGGTCATGGGCCAGGAGCGAGGTGCATTGGTCCCAGTTCATGGCTGGAACCGGGACCAAAAGGGCCAGACGAACCGGGACCAATGGCCCATGTGGCCTGGCCGGCCCCCTGGGCTCACCAACCGGGACGGTTGCCACCTTTGGTCCCGATTCGTGAGCGAACCGAGATTAATGGGATTAGGAGGCCCGAACCAATGCTCTGTTTTCTAATAGTGTATATTGTTGAATTCCTTCATGATGCTACTGAAAACTATTATGAAGGAGGAACATATGCTTGTAGGAATTGCAATAATATCAAGTTTCCTCATTATGGGTTCAAAGTTTTGAAGTTGTGCTTGTTTTGCCTTCCTATGCAAGTTGATTCTTGTTCGCATGAATTTTTTTATCACAAAATCCCTATGCATAGGAAGTGGGTTAGACTTAAATGTGCTTTTCATGTGATTCATGATGCTCTCTTGCATGTTTCAACTATTATTTCCTATACGAGCATCATTGAAATCATCATGCCTAGCTAAAAGACATTATAGAAAAGCGATTGTTGGGAGACAACCCAACACTTTTACTTTCTGTTTTTTTGTGTTCAAATGATTAAGCTACTGTATTAATAATGTTTTGTGTCTTTTATTTCAACAAAGTGCCAAGTAAAGCCTTTGGGATAACTCACAAAGATGAGTAGAATTAATGCTGAACCAAAACAGAAACTTTTGACTCCAGTACATGAATTCTCTTTTTTTACTGGAGCCTTATAATGATCTGAACTTTTTACACAAGTTCATATACAAATTATTCAGGTTTTCATAATTTGGAAGAATTTTTAGAGACAAGGTAGTATGGTAATACTACAGATCTTCACAGACTGTTCTGTTTTTGACATATTCTGTTTTGCACGCATAGTTTGCTTGTTTCAAGTGTTTACATAGCTTATATTTGGTGATATAAATTGTAGGAATTGTGGAATACAGTACGTATTATGTGAGAACAATTATGAGTCTTGTCTTGATAGTACGTAAGTGAGTGATCTATATTTACTATACTAACCCTTCTCACAAAGTTCTGCTAAGTTTTATGTGATTAAAGTTTTCAAGTTTTGGATGAGATACTGTTATGAGGTGAATAAGGATCAAGGACCTAAGCTTGTGGATTCCCAAGGCACTCCAAAGGTAATATCCAAGGAAGACTCAAGCGTGTAAGCTTGGGGATGCCCCACAAGGCATCCCCTTTTTTGTCTCCAACATTATCAGTATATCTTACTTAGAGCTATATTTTTATTCGTCACATGATATGTGTTTTGCTTGGAGCGTTATTTCATTTTGTTGTTATCTGTTGTATGATATTTATAATATTTTTCTTTTCAATAAAAAGTTTCAAGAATTGCCTCTTAGGACGCTTGAGTTACATTTTGATATGTGTTGTGTAAAAACAAAAACTTTTGCTGTAGTGTTTAAATTTTCATATTTTACTGGAACATGGAAAGTTTCTAAAATTTTTACACACAATTTTCATATAAATTCCCTATCAATTCCTAAATTTTCTGAGTATGTTGAGTTACAGAGGTACACTGGTTTAATAGATTGCTTCAGACTGTTTTGTTTGGGCAGATTGTTGTCATAGTTTTGTTATCTACTTTTCCTATAGTTTCCATAGCATATATTGGTAGATATAAATTTTGGAAATGATAGTAAATAGTAGATGATGTTTAATATTATTATGCAACTTGTCTTGGCAGTATATAAAGAGTTGATTTATTATTATGTGCACTAACCTATCTCACGAGTTCTTTTCAAGTTTTGTGTGGATGAAGTTTTTGAGAATAGGTGAAACCGGGATATGATAGGATTGAACAAGACACAAAAGCTCAATATGGGGAATGTACAAGGCACTCCAATAAAATATTTCAGGAACTATCAAGCATCTAAGCTTGGGGATGTACGCATCCCACCTCTCTTGATCAACAACTATCGGTTAGCCTATGTTGAGCCTAAACTTTTATTTGTCCACATGATATGTGCTATTCTAGGAGTGCTATTTTCTTTTTCTTGATGTTTAAATAAAATACTCATATCTGAAAATCTTTATTGAGAGAGAGAGAGAGTCCTCACGTAGCAACTTAATTGTTTGACTACTCATTGATCTTCACTTATATCTTTCAAGAGTAGTTTGATGTTTACTCTTGTGCTTCACTTATATCCTAAGAGTAAATTGTGAATGAGTTGAATATCATAAATCTGAAATTATCAATGTGCTTTATGCCTAGTAGTATCTTCATATTGGGTTTAGAAAGTAAAATCTATTGAAGTTTGACAATCACAATATTGGTCATACAAGCAATTTGTGAATGATTGGAATAAGGAAGAGAACTTTCACCTACAAATATATTATCTTGGACATATTCTATGATTGTGAATACTCATTAATTATATTATAACTTGAGCAAATTAGTTGAAGTTGGACAAGTAAGACAACGTAATGAGTTATGGTTGTGTATATTTGCATAGAAGTTATATTGTTATGGATCCTCCAATATGTGGTGCTTGTTTAGAACCTTTTGCTAGCCATAAATTTGTACTAAGTAGACATACTACTTGTGCATCCAAATCCTTTAGCCAAGTTTCTTCCATGAGAGTCCATCATACCTACCTATATATGGTATTTCACTGCCATTCCAAGTAAATTTTCTTGTGCCACCTCTAAAATTTCAAATGAACATCTGTTTTATGTGCTTGGTCCGCTCATGGAGTGACAGGGGGCGGTCAGTATCTTCCATGCTAAGCGGGTTATTCTCATGATGAGTGTTTATTCACTCGTACTTGCACGAGAGGTGCGGTAATAGGGATTCCCAGGCTTGAAATAAAAAATGCAAATAATTAAAAAAACTATCATAGGAATGTTGTTGGTATGGATGACACTCATGGATCCGGCTAGCCGTGGAGTGTGTTTGTTGGTGGAGGGGGAGTAAACCTTTACTTTTACTGCTTGTGAACCGCCGCTAATGTGTTTAACATGGAAGATATTGATAACTCTTGGCCGTAATGTTGACAGGAAGGGTGAACCTCCCAAAATTATATCCATCTCTGTTTTAAACAATGAGCTCTCGCACATATTCAAATCATTGCTTCCCTCTGCGAAGGGACAATCTATTTACTTTCATGTTATTTACTTTTCATGTTGAGTCGACTTCTTATTCCAACCTACTTCGAGGAAAGTGTGGGGAATTTTATGGAAATGATTCAGGACTACAAATTCATTCAAAACGGAGTCCATATGCGATCGGGAGACCCATTTTACCGAAGGAAATTATCTGATTACGGGATCACGAGAATTGATGACGTGATTGAGTCCAACTCTTACCATATCTGATATATTCGGCCAAGCCACGACTTTAGGGACTCATGAGGGCTATGAGGAGCCCCTAGGAAGGTTCTAGAGTTGCCCAAGGGCCTTTGGATCAAGGGTCCATCCATCGAAGCGCCATAGAGCACCACACAGGCACATATAAGGAGAGGAAAACCCTAACTTTGGAGAGACACCAAGAGGCACGAATTTGCCTCTCCCTTGGCAGCCGCAAACAAGGGGATAGACTCCTCCATTGCAGCACCAAGACCAAGTAAGAAGTAGGGGCAAGGGGCCGCCGTCCGTCACCATCGCCACCGCTCGTCGCCGGCGCCGTGGCCGCCATCGCCTCCATCTCTTAGGGGTTGCACCTGTGCATGAATAAATCTTTCTCACCATGATAATGTGTCAGTAATCCTCCTCGAGGCCGAGGGTATGTACTAGTATCTATGTGTTCAATCTCTCTCTCTCTCTCTCGTGTTCTTCAAATGACACGATCTTGATGTATCATGGGCTTTGTTAATATAGTTGGATCACGTGGTGTTTTCCCCTCTCTATCTTGTTATGATGAATTAAGTTTTCCCTTTGAGATTTTCTTATTACCAGATTGAATACTTTTATAGATTTGAGAGCACTTGATATATGTCTTGCATGCGGATACCCGTAGTGACATTGGGGTATTCAAGTGATTCACTTGATATATGTTCTGTACTCAACTTGCAGATTCCCAAGGTGACATTGGGGTAATCTATGCATAGGGGTTGATACATGTTCTTTTCCTAGCTTCTTTGGTATAAATCTTGGGGCACTCTTTGAGGTTCTTTGTGTTGGATTGAGTATTATGAATATGAAATTGTCTAATGCGTATCGTATAATTAACTCATGGATACTTGTGTTGACATTGGAGTATCTAGGTGACATTAGAGTTGGTTGATGCGTATCATATGGTGTTATTCTAGTGCAGACTCTTCGATCGATCGATCGGAAAGGATAACTTGGTTATTTTAGTATGAACTCTTGGATAGATCGATCTAAAAGGATAACTTTAAGGTGGTTTCGTACCCTACACACAATTTCTTCTCATGCTCTTCGCTAGATAAGAACTTCAGAGTGATTATTCGTTGCATGTTGAGGGATGGTTATGTGATCCAATTATATTAGCATTGTTGAGAGATTGCACTTGTGAAAGTATGGACCCTAGGCCTTGTTTTCAAGCATTGCAATACCGTTTGTGCTCACTTTTGTCACTTGCTACCTTGTTGTTTTTATATTTCATACTACAAAAATCAATATCTACTATTATTACTACACTTGTATCACCATATCTTTGCCAAGCTAGGGCACCTATATAATTTTCCATTGTATTAGGTGTGTTGGGGATACAAGAGATGTCTTGTATTTGATTGCAGGGTTGTTTGAGAGAGACCATCTTCATCCTACACCTCCCATGGATTGATAAACCTTAGGTCATCCACTTGAGGGAAAATTGCTACCATCCTACAAAACTCTACGCTTGGAGGCCCAATATGAGTCTACAAGAATAAAGTTGTGTAGTAGACATCACACATCGACAAGTGACTGACCTTGTGATGAGGTGGAGCGGTGGCTATACAGCTCGAGCCTGCGGGGTGATGGCTTGTCGGGTCTTCATGGAGGGGTGCGCATCCTGGTCCCCGACAAGTGTTGGAGTCATGCTTGGTGCGTTGGAGTCTAGGCTTTGGCAGCCGTGTCACGTTATTGTAGTCTTGACTTGGTTGCCTGCCGGGATGGTGTTGATGTTACTTCCTGATAGGCTTAGGTTGCCACAAGGGAGGTGACGTGGCTTGATATTGCATCGGTATTTCCCCAAAGATGAAGGGATGATGCAGCACAACGATGGTAAGTATTTCCCTCAATTATGAAACCAAGGTATCAATCCTTAGAGGGAGATCATGCACGCCTGCACACAAATAACAAATACTTGCACCCCTGATGCGAAAGAGAGGTTGTCAATCTCTCTAGGGTAATATGATAGATTGGATTATGATAGTTTTGTCAAATAGATCTCACAAGAACACAAAATAAAATAAATAAACAAAAAGTGCAGAATTTTGGGTTCTTGGTTCTATAGATCTGAAAACAAAGAGTGCAAATAGTAGATCGGAAAGCAATATGTTGGAAAAGTAGATCCAGGGGCTGTAGGATTCACTAGTGGCTTATCCCATGAGTATAGAGCACAATGGGTGAACAAATTACTATTGGGCAATTGATAGAAAATCAAATAATCATGACAATATCTAGGCGATGATCATTATATAGGCATCACGTCCAAGACAGGTAGACCGAAACGATTCTGCATCTACTTCTATTACTCCACACATCAACCGCTATCTAGCATGCATCTAGTGTATTAAGTTCATGGAGAAATGGAGTAATGCAATAGAACGGTGACATGATGTAGACAAGATCTATTCATTTAGGAATATACCCCATCTTGTTATCCTTAATGGCAACGATACATGTGTGTCTTGCTGCCCCTTCTGTCACTAGGAAAGAACACCGCAAGATCGAACCCATCACAAAGCACCTATTCTCGTGGCAAGAAAAATCGATCTACTTGGCCTAACTAAACCAAAGATTCGAAGAAGAAATATGAGGCCATAAGTAATCATGCAAATAAGACATCAAAGAAGACTCAAATCATATTCATGGATAAAAACTGATCATGAACTCAAAATTCATCGGATCCCAACAAACACACCGCAAAAGACATTACATCAAGTGGATCTCTAAGAGACCATTGTATTGAGAAACATAGAGAGAGAGGAAGCCATCTAGCTACTGCCTACGGACCCGTAGGTCTATGTTGGACTACTCACGCATCATCGGAGACGCACCTATGATGAAGATGAACCCCTCCATAATGGTGTCTTGATTGGATCTCACGGTTCTGGAACTTGCAGTGGCTGGAATTGTTAATCGTCGACTCCCCTAGGGTTTTTGGATTTTCAGGGAATTTATAGGCTCAATAGTCGGTGAAGGGGGCACCCGAGGTGCCTACAACCCACCTGGCCACGCCAGGGGCCTCTAGCGCGCCCATGTAGGGCGTGGCCACCCTGGCCCCCTCCTCCGGTGTTCTTTGGCCCATGGCCTTCCTTCTGGTCCATAAAAAATCCACAAAAATCCCCGCAGTGTTTTGACTCCGTTTGGTGTTGATTTTCTGCAAAGTAAAAAACAAGCAAAAACAACAACTGACACTTTGGCACTGGGTCAATAGGTTAGTCCCAAAAATGATATAAAGTTGTTATAAAATGATTGTAAAACATCGAAGATTGATAATATAACAACATGGAACAAACAAAAAATTATAGATACATTGGAGATGTATCAGCATCCCCAAGCTTAATTCCTACTTGTCCTCGAGTAGGTAAATGATAAAAACAGAATTTTTGATCTGGAATGCTGCCTAACATGTTCATCACATAATCTTTTTCTTTATAGCATGGACATTTGGAATTTTCATATGGTTCAAAGCATATCAACAAGCAACCATGTCTTTCAAAATATTAATGCTAAAGCAAGTTATCCCTATCCCATCATGCTCAATCATTGATTCATTCACAACACATACTCAAGTATTGGCTACACCTAATGCTCAAGTACTATCATAGTGCCCCCTAGTTGGTGCTTTATAAGAGAAGATGGAGACTCAAATTGAAAAATAAAAATTGCATAAAGTAAATAGATAGTCCCTTCATGGAGGGAAGTAGGGATTTGTAGAGGTGCCAGAGCTCAGGTGTTTAAGTTGATAGAGAAAAAATAGTTTGGGTGGCATGCCTTTCCTGTAACGAAAACGACTAAAAGATCTCAATATCTTTCCACACTAGATGCATCATAGGCGGTTCCCAAAGAGAAAATAAAGTTTATTCCTTTTTCCATCATACTTTCACTTTCCATGGCTAGCCGAATCCACGGTTGCCTTCCATATGAACACTTCCCAAGGAATTTATTATTTGACATAAAGTAAATTTATTTTCTTTTTCATTTCATTTCGGGACTCGAAATCCCTATTACCGCCATACTCTCGTGCAATGACAAGTGAATAAACACTCATCTTGAGGATAACACATCTAGCATGAAAAAAATATTGGTCACCCCCTACCATTTGATGAGCGGTACGAGCACACAAAAAGGAAAATTTATTTTGAAAATTAGAGATGGCACATACAAATTAGCTTGGAAAGGCACGGAAATACCGTATATAGGTAGGTATAGTGGACTCATATGGCAAAACTAGTTTTGAGGATTTTGGATGCACAAGTAGTATTTCTACTTAGTACAAGTGAAGGCTAGCATGAGATTGAGAAGCATCCAACCAAGAAACAAAAAATCACATCAGTGAGCATTAATCATAACTAACACTGAATAATGCACCATATGTAGGATGCAATTTTGTAGCACAACTATTGACTTTCATGCTTGCATAGGGAATCACAAACCTTAACACCAATATTCCTACTAAGCATAATTACTCATCAACATAACTCACATATTACTATTGTCGTGTCTCAAAACTATTACAAAGAATCAAGTTTAATTTATCCAATGATCCTCATGAAAGTTTTCATTATACCCCTCTTGAATATCTATCACTTTGGGACTATTTTTACATGTTGCAATTGCTTTTGACAAGCTCACATGGATATAAGTGAAGAACATGAGCAAACAAGTTTCATCTCTCAAAATAGTATAAGTGACGCATGAGAGGATTTCTTCAAAATTACTAACTCTCAAATTAATATAAGTGTAGCATGAGAGCATTTCGTCAAAACATGTAGAAGCACGCTGTGCTCAACAAGATATAAGTGAAGCACTAGAGCAATTCCTTTGCTCAAAAGATTTAAGTGAAGCATAAAGAGCAATTATACCAAGTCATAGCATATTTTGGCTCTCTCAAATAGGTGTGTCCAGCAAGGATACTAATTAAAATGCAAAAAGCAAACAAGCAAAGATACAAGACGCTCCAAGCAAAACTCATGATATGTGACGAATAAAAATATAGTTCCAAGTAGTATACCGATGGTTGTTAGAAGAAAGAGGGGATGCCACTCGGGGCATCCGCAAGATCAGTTGCTTGATACTCTTTGGATATTATCTTGTGGTGTTGTAGCATCCCCAAGCTTCGACTCTTGTAACTCCTTATTCCTTCGTCCATCGTGATCTCACCCAAAACTTGAAAACTTCAATCACACAAAACTTCACAAAATTCTCGTGAGATCCGTTAGTATAATAAAGCAAATTACCACTTTAGGTACTTTTGTAAACCAATTCATATTTTATTATTGCATTATACCTATTGTATTCTAACTTTACCATGACTTATACCCCCCAATACAAGCCATAGATTTATCAAAACAAGCACACAATGCAATGAAAACAGAATCTGTTCGAGACAGAACAGTCTATAGTAATCTATACTCTACCCATACTACTAGAACTCTATAAATTCTTAACAATTAGGAAAACGTAAAGAATTTGTATATCAACAATCTATCAAAATTTCATCTAAATATCATGTCCTAGTAAAAAATGAAAATTCGTGCACTCGGAACAAAGTTTCTGTTTCAGATTTCAACATTGGTTCTACTCATCTTATGGATCATCCTAAAGGAATTACTTGGCACAAACACTAAATAAAACATAAAACACAAAAATAACAGAAGCATAATTGTGCAAACACTCAAAAACAGAAAGCAAAAGATAAAAGTTGATTTATTCATTGGGTTGCCTCCCAACAAGTGTTATTGTTTTACGCCCTAGCTAGGCATAACGCATAGATTCAAGTATTGTCATCTCTCTTGTTTTTCTTCATAGATGAATTTTCATCAAAGGGCTTTGTGAATACAACCTGGAACACATTATCCATGGAATTTTTGGGATTATCAAGTTGTCCATATATTATCCCCTTCGATTACCGGCTACGATCCAGGAGTACTGTTGATTAACATCATTAAAAGATTGTTGGATCACATCTAAAATGGGAACTTCCTTACTAAGATTTTCATAAAAAAATTGATTATTCCCAATAAAATGTCTCAACATATAATCGGTTTCATAAAGGATTTCATCTATTACTAGTTTTTCATCACTCTTACCAAAATGATCAAAAATTTCCCTAGTTTCTCGTACTATGTAATCAAATTCATTCATGAGAACAAGGGTGGCTAACTTTTTAGCTTTGGGATCTTTTAAAACGGGTAGCTCATAAAACAATCTTTGCAAGGTAGGATGTGTGCAGATAGCCTATTTTCAAGTTTCAGAACTAGTGCTGAGATAGCTTCCGCATAAATTTTAGTTCTTTTAAGTATGTGAACATCATCAAGAGTCAAGTTTCCAACGCAACTGGAAAATTCTTGGATAGATTATTTTCCTATAATGTTCCCTTGCCCCCAAATAAAAGTTTTAGAATCCAGATTGCTAGAACACCCAATTTTAGGAGTCCTGCCATCATCTGTTTCTCCCATACCAAAATAACTCATGGTGCAAAGCAAGCGAGAGATCAAACGGAAAAATTGGCGAATGAGAGGGCAAATAAAATGGAAAATTTGTGAAGTTGGGGAGAGGAAAATGAGAGGAAAATGGAAAATAATATAAATTGCAAGGAGATGAGTTTTGTGATTAGGAACTTGGTGGATGAGATTGCTTCCTCCCCGACAACGGCGCTAGAAATTCCTTTGACATGGCTTGAGACTGCGTCGGTATTTCCCCAAAGTGGAAGGGATGATGCAGCACAACAACGACAAGTATTTCCCTCAGTTATGAAACCAAGGTATCAATCTGTAGAGGAAGATCACGCACCCACGTAAATAGCACCTGGACACAAATAACTAATACTTGTAGCCCTCACAAGAAAGAGAGGTTGTCAATCTCTCTAGGGTAATATGATAGATTGGATTATGATAGTATTGGCAAATAGATCTCGCAAGAACACAAAAAAAAAGTGCAGCAAGGTATTTTTGGGTTTATGGTTTTATAGATCTGAAAACAAAGAGTGCAAATAGTAGATCGGAAAGCAATATCTTGGAAAAGTAGACCCAGGACCCAAACAGTGCATGGACACGTGTTGGATAAATGCTACGCTTCTATCCCACGTCCACTCTGCATAATTACCGCATGTTGTGGGGTCATGGAATAATAGCCGTTGGGAGGTAACGAAAACTGCCAGTAAAGTAATGGCAATTTCCCCAAGAAAATAGCGAAGAGACAGCCCCCATGCATGCCTCCCAAGTAAAAACAGGAGGCGCACAGGAGCGCTACTCATTCACATCCGTTCCTTCATCCTTCAACTTCTTCCTCAAGCCACCAAGAACTGCCTCCACCATCGTTTTCCATCGCACCAAGGACTGCTTGGATCATCCTTCCTTTTCGAGAGCTCAAAGCATCGGGAAGAAGACCGCTGCTATCAAGGGGAAGCAGGCGGTAGCATCCACCGAACAAGGGGACGAGGAGAGGAAGAGGAGGGCTGAAGAACTAGAGAAGTGGCGACAGAGAAATGTGGTCATCTCTCGATCGCCTCTGGATTTCAATACCTTGATCACCAGGTACGCTTATATGCTGGGGAAGGACACCAAGGGACACAAGGCCCCCATAGTGCTGCCAGACAGCCCCAAGGACAAGACGCCCTCTGACTCGTACCGCTTTTTGTGTGACTATTTGCTTTGCGGCCTTTCTACCCCATTCTCAGATTTCTTCTGCACCATGATGGTGGTTTACGGGTTCCACCTCCTAGATTTCACGCCCAACGCGATGGCATGCATGTCAATCTTTGCCCGTCTATGCGAGAACTTTGCCGGAGTCGCCCCAAGCATGGATTTGTTTAGGCATTTCTTTGCGCCTCGGATTGAGGACAAATCCCACAACTCCGGGAACATAAGTTGGATTTCACGGGGTTAGAAGGATGACTGAGACTACCTTTGTGGCCGACAGCGCAACAAATGGGAGGAATAGAGAGGCGACTGGTGATGGATCAAGGACGACCAAGCCCCCAATTTGTGTTCTGCACGTACAGACAACAAACTCCGCCTGACATTGAACATGATCATCCGCCTTAAGGCTTCCGGATTGACCATTGAATGTGTAGGTTCTGACTTCATCCGACGCCGCATCATTCCTCTACAGACTAGAGACAGGCCCTCCTGGGAATACAATGGCCCTGCAAACTAGATGCAGCTATATCCAGGCCATGGCCACAGCTGGATGTCTGACCAGCTATTAGGTAGATGCAATCCATTCCATCTACTGGCGAAAATTGTTCCATTGCATCTCAACTCAGCCCGAAACTAGATACTTCAATGGATGCCCGACTGCAACGCTTCTAGTGTCAAGGCTGGCTTAGAGGAAAAATTCGTCCGGGTAGATCAAAACTTGTTGATTTGCTAGGGATTGGTTGAGGAGGGCCCGATCTACACTTCCACCAAGAGAAATTTGATTCCCCCACTAATCCCTTGCAGATCTTGTTACTCTTGGGTGTTTGAGAACCCTAGATGGTTGAGGTCAGCTCGGAGCCACATTCCATTGGCCCTAGTGGCTTCTTGGGGAGCATTGTGCCTCCACACCGCTCCAATGGAGACGTACTTCCTCTCAAGGGAAGGAACTCCGGTAACACAGCCTCATCTCCACCGGCTCCACTTTCGGTTATCTCTTACCTTTACTTCTTGCAAGTTATTATTGTGTTGTATCCCTTGCTTGCTTGTGTGCTTGTTGTGTGTAGCATCATATAGGTTCCTCACCTAGTTGCACATCTAGCCAACTTATTTGATGCTAAGACTAATTTGTTAAGGAAAAGTTAAAAAGTGTTAGTTTCCTATTCACCCCCTCTAGCCAACCATATCGATCCTTTCAATTGGTATCAGAGCCACGTCCCTTTATTAAGGTTTCACCACCCGAAGAGTATGGCTGGCGAAGAGGAGCGTGTGGGAGAACTTCCCGAGGCCGTGGGAGTGAACACGATCTCACGTGAGGATTTAAATGAGGCCTTGTCCTTACTCAAATCCTCCATGGTGACCGAGGTTCAATCCATGTTCAAAGATTTCCTTAATACTCTTAAAGTTTGTACCGATGCGTTGCAAGTGGTTAAACCCACTAACTCGTCATCGGATGTCAACTCCGGCAAGGAGGGGCTAGTGCTAACAAGGATAATCATTCTCAAGGAGTTAATGGGTCAGGGAGCTTTGCCTTAGTTCCCCCTCCCGTGGTCTATACAGGACCGGTGCACCCACCTCATATAGTTAATCATGGTCCTCCTCCTAAACTTGTTAAGAATGATTTTGCTAACTGGGTTTTCAGTATCAAGTCTCATTTAGATCACATCTCAATTCATCTCATGAGAGTCATTGAAGAAGGATATAACCTCATGATCCATGCAATCTTACTCCAAGAGAACAAGCGGATAAATAGCTAAATTTGTCTGCCTTGTTCATACTCCAAGCTGTTGTTCCTACTGAAGACCTATCTCACCTGCGGACCTTCACTGTTGCTAAAGAGTTTTGGGAACACATTATCTCCATGTACAAGGGCAGTTCAAGCATTCAACGGTCAAACTATGAAGTTGTCATTGATCACTCATATGAGTTTGTGATGATAGAGGATGAGGAACTGCGTGAGCTCTATAGAAGGGTGACCACTCTCGCCATTTCCCTCAAGGATCATGGCATCAAGGATGTGGATGATACTTGGATAAGGCATAAGTTTCTGAAGGCTATCATGTCCTACAACAAGGCCATGTCCGCTGTCATCCGTCAAAGGCCAGACTTTCGCACCTTGTCTTCTGGTGATGTGTTGGATGAATTTATTGCAATGAACATCCTGCACACCACAGCTGACAATGCTCTCGCTTGCGTGCAACGGTCAAAGAAATCCTCTGCCAACCTTGCTTTGAAGGCCAAGGTCTGTCAAGAGGAAGAAGAAGAAGACGAAGAGGGTTGCCCCGAGGACACCAAATATGCTTATCATGAGCACATGTCTCTTGCATCCAGACAATTTTGGGGCAACAAGAGAAACACAAGGCCCAACTTCTCCAAGAACAACTCAAATGGGTCAAAGGGCAAGCGAGAACATGCTACAACTGTGGTAATGTGAGTAACTTTGTGGTGGATTGCCCATATGAGAACAGGGAAGACAATGGTGGCAAGCTCATTCGCAAAGATAAGGCCAATTCCTTCCCCAACAAAACCAACTTCACCAAGAAGGCACCTCACAAATTATTGGTGGCTCAAGAAGAGTATGCCTCGGATGATGATGTTGATAACGAAGACCTAGGCGGTGAAGGAATGGCAATGGCATCTGTGGCAATTGTTTCCCTACCCCAACAAAGGTGTCACTCTTCGACGCCCCCAATGAGAACATCGTCGTGAGGTGGCTCATGGCTAAAGGTATCACCAAGGTAACCTCCAATGACAAATCCTCAAACATTAAGACTTCTATTGCTTCCACTCCGTCTTGAGAATGTGTGGACGAACATGAGGAGGCGAAAGAGGATAAAAATGAGTTCGACAAATTCATGTGTAAACTCAAGGGAGAGTCCAAGAAACACTTCGTTGCTCTCTTGGAACAACTTGGTGAGGCCCATGACACTATTGAGTCTCAAGAAGGATTTCTTGAGGAGTTGAGAGGCCATAATCATGATTATGCCGACAAGATAGAGGATCTATCTATTGCTTTTGAGGAAGAGCGAGGTCTTCGTATGAATCTTGAGGAGTCACAAAATGATGACCTTGCTAAATTACGTAAAGATTATGATCATGCTATTGTTCTTAACCGTGTGCTCAAGTCTGAAAAGGTTGCACTTGGAATTGGCCATGATCGCCTCAAGGTTGAGCTTGACACACTTGACAATGCTCACAAGGCATTGAAGTGTGCTCATGCCTCTCTTAAGGAGTCGGATGATCAACTCCAAGTAAAACCCAGTAAGGAAATTGCCACGTGTCCTCCTTTTGTTCTAATTGATAATGCATCTGCTACTAACCCATGTTGTGAGCATGCACATCTTGTGGACGAAAATGCTAAGCTAAAAGAGCATCTTCAAAAGGGCTTGGTGATGTGTATCCAAGGTGAGAATACGCTCAATGATCTCTTGAGTAATCAGAAGGAAGTTGTGGCAAAAGAAGGAGTTGGGTTTGCACCCAAAAGCAAGAAGAAGAAGATGGTGAACACCAAGGAAATTCCTCCACTCAAGGAAACCTTTGTAAAAGCAGGAGATGGTCCTCATGAGAAGAAGAAAGACAAAGTTGTGGTTGGTAATGCCAACAAGACCGGTGACTTTAACCCCTCTTATGTTTTGTGTTGTGCTAGTGATGGGCATGTTTATGCCAAATATGTTGGTTCTTCTTATGAGTACATTGAATGGTGTATTTGGGTCTTTAAGACCCTTGTTGCTAACATGAAAGGACCCATTAAAGAATGGGTACCTAAAACCAAACATTGATCTCTTGTAGGACTTTGCTTCCGGGGGAGTCTCATGGTTGCTCGATAGCGGAGCAACAAATCATATGACGAGAAGCAAGGACTTGGTGGTGGATGTTCAACCCGATAAATCTGTGGCCACCCAAGTATCATTTGGATATGATGCAATCTCAAAGGTATTGGGTCTTGGTAAGGTGGTTATCTCTCTAACTTTAACTATTGAGAGAGTCATGCTTGTTGAGACCCTTGCATACAATTTACTTTCTGTTTGCCAACTTGCAATCATGGGTTTTAGTACTGTCTTTGGTATTGATATTGTGACCCTTTTGTGGAGCAAGACTCTTAAAGTGGCCTTTGTTGGCATGTCAAAAACGGTCTCTATGTGATTAAATTCTCTGAGCGACACACTAAGACCGCGACATGTCTAATGGCTCAAGTTGATCTGAGATGGCTTTGGCATCGCCGACTAGCCCATGTCAATATGAGATCTTTGCAAAGTCTCCTCAAAGGGGATCACATTCTTGGACTAACAAATGTGAGTTTTGCCAAAGATCGTGCTTGCAGTGCTTGTATTGAAGGAAAGCAACATGAAAAGGCTCATCATCCGACTACAACAATCTACTCAAAGAGGACCTTAGAGCTCCTTCACATGGATCTTTTCGGGCCTCCATCTTTTGACAGTATTGGTGGAAGAAGATATTGCTTGGTGATTGTGGATGATTACTTGGGATATACTTGGGTATATTTGTTCAAGAGGAAGAGTGAGACCCAACAGACCGTCGTCGACTTTGCAAATGACGTCCAACGTCAACATGATGCAAAGATTCTAATAATCAGAAGTGGCAACGGCATTGATTTCAATAACTACACCCTAAATGAGTTTCTCAGTGACGAAGGGATAAATCACCAATATTCCACACCTTATACCCCTCAACAAAATGGTGTTGCGGAGAGGAAGAACCTAACGTTGATGGATGCGGCAAGAACCATGATAGTGGAGTTTAAATCTCCATACAACTTTTGGGCTGAAGCCATCAACACAACGTGTCATGCATCAAATCGGCTCTATCTCCGCAAAGGCTTGAACAAGACTCCTTATGAGATTCTTACTGGGAACAAGCCCAACCTCAAATACTTCCGGGTGTTCAGTTGTAAGTGTTTCATTCTCAAGAAAGGTGCTCGTTTGTCTAAATTTGAATCTAGAGCCCATGAGAGCATATTTGTTGGTTATACTGCACACTCTCATGCTTATCGTGTCCTCAACAAGTCCACGTGACTCATTGAGGAGACGAGTAACATAGAGTTTGATGAAAATAATGGCTCCCAAGTGGAGAAAAGTGGTCTTTGTGATGTAGGTGATGAAATTCCTCCCCAAGCCATAAGAGTAATGGGTGTGGGATACTTCCTACCCATTGAGGAACCCATTTTGGCCGAAGGAGAAGGACAATGTTCCACTCAAATGGAACCATCACCGACGCAAGACCCACATGCTTCCGAAGAACAAAATGAAGGTCCTCTACCACATGGAGAAGATCAAGGGCAAGATCAATCTACTGATGATGGTGTTTCACCAAATGATGCCCAAGATCAAGTTCACGTCTTCAAGCAAGCTGAAGATCAAGATCTTCTTCAAGATCAAGAGCAAGCTCACGAAGGCGCTCAAGATCATTAAGAAGATGACTCTCAGAATGTTGTCCCTCAACCTTCCATGGAGGAAATATTAGAGAGACGAGCCACCAAGAATGCTACCAAGCTCAAACTTAGACACCATTTAATGGAAAACATCTACGGCGACTTGCAAAAGGGGGAACCACTCGTAAACAATTAACAAACTTTTGTGAACATCATGCTTTGTTTCTTGCATTGATCCCCTCAAGGTACAAGATGTGCTCGAGGATATGGAGTGGGTTGAAGCTATGCACGATGAACTCAACAACTTCGAGCGCAACCAAGTATGGCGATTGGTGCCAAGACCTCAAAAGAACCACAATGTTATTGGAACTAAATGGATCTTATAAAACAAGCAGGATGCAAACGGTATCATCATTCGCAACAAGGCAATATTGGTGGCACAAGGCTACTCCCAAGTCGAGGGTGTAGCGACCCGACCTGAAAGGCCGAATCTCCGGTGTTTCCGTACCATCCCAAGATCATGCTGGTACACACACGGTACATCAATGTATATATCAAAGGGAAATCACACAGAATTATATTAAACAAAATCTCATATCGAGTCCTTTATTACAATAAAAAAATTACAATAAAGTGGCTGAAGGCCAACTCATGAGAATGTCTAAATCTTGCGGAAGCGTCGAAGGTAGATGAGTCCATCTGACTCCAAGGGCATCTCACCGAGCGTAGAACGTGTCCTCACTCCTGGTCGGAAAAGTACTCTGCAACATGATACGTTGCAGCCGTGTAGGTCAGCATATGGAATATGCCGGCAAAGTCACAAGAGAGGGGTGAAAAGATAATCATCTAGTCTACATGCTTATATGGCAGGTGGGGTGGTAAGTTTTTTTTGCGTAAACCCAATTTTTCCTACATCAAGAGAGGGATAAGCAAAATTATTACTAAGTTGGTTGATTAATGAGATGGTTCCACCAACCAATTCTCATACCCAAATTGTTAATACCCACATCATCATATTACTAGTGTTGAGAATTCCGAATGTTTCAGTTCCTTTGGCTCAAGTCGTCCATGACCGTGGACACGGCTAATCGATTAGGTTTGAGTACTTTGTAGAGTTTTGCACACGTTCCCCACAAGATTTGGTCGCCTCCGTTTGATTTCTCGCACTTCAGGGTGTTTGAGAAACGGATGACCAAAACATGGTCTTCCAAAGGGTTTCCCTGCAACTCTGTCGGTGCCCATCCTTTCCTACCGTTCTTCTACATCTCGTAGCACCGCCTGTCCAGGGTCACCACGATATCCAACCAAGCCAGAGCCCATAATGACTTGTGGCTGTGCAGGTAAGCCTTGGGTCTTGAAGCATCCATCCATCTCTTTGTGCCTGGGTGGACCTTTCCGCGTGAATACTGGCCATCTCCAGCATCACCTAAGCAAATCCACTGGTTTCTCCAGGGTGCCGTTCAACCATCATCCACCCAGAGGTATGCTGAAAACTCGGAGTCTTGAAATCTTGATCATTAGGTAGGTCTTGTAATTAATCTCACAACTCTCATGAATCACACAACCAACCCCGTCTACTAGTAGCATAGCAAAATGTAAAACAACGTTTCCCGGGGCCAATGTGTCAAGGGTTGAGAGGGGGTTCCTACCACATGATACTACTACAATGTAACCAAGTTTCCAATTACCTACTTTGCATGCAATTGGGTGGGAATGGAAGAGCTAATGCAATAAAAACATGGGTAAAGATGATCAAAGTGACTTGCCTGATTGATGATCTTCGTACGTGAGTGACTCTAAGTAACAAGCTTCGCACTCCGGATAATCTAACGAAGCAAACAATAGCACTCAATAAGCATACAACAAAATATTGTAACTCACAACGATCAACCAAGAACTAGTAAACAATCAAGACAAAACAATGCACAAATCACAAGTAAGAAAAACACACAAAGTTTTGTTTACTAGGAGATGATTGATAAAACACTACTAACATAATAAAACTATTTTGTAGTAACAAAACAATTGTTGACAGCAAGGAAACAATAAAAATATTTTATTAATAACAGAATTGAATTCATTAAAGTTTATTGGGAAAAACTTTAGTTAAGTTTTTAAAAGTTTTGATAAACACTATATGAAACAACTATAGTTTTACTAACAAAAGAGCAAAACAAAACTTATTATTTATTAACAAAACATGTTCTTAACAGGAAAGAATTTACAAATAAACTTGTCTTAGAAAACAGAATTAAATTATATAAAACTTTGTTGAAAGAAAAACTATTACTAACTAGTTGTTTTAATCAAATTAAACCTATTTGAAAAGAATTTGTGATTCCTATATTAACAAAGAAATAAACTAAACAATTTTATATTTTTATTAACAGTAAGTAGAACACCTAAATGTTTAAACAACAGAACCTACTCAACAAATTAAAACTAAATCTAAGTTAAACTAACTAAGTAAATAAAACTATACTATAATACTAAGCAGATTCTGTTTATAGCTAGAACACTAATCAAAATCATCCAAAAAATTCTCAAACTAAGCATGAAGGTAGTCCTAACTAATACTAATCAGTAGCAAAAAGATTCATATCAAAATCTATTTTCAAACTCTAGTTATTCAGATTTGAATGTTTTGAGAAAATTTGATTCAATTCAAATTTTATAGCTCAAATTTAAAATCTAAAGCTTCAGGGTGAAACTAGATGGAATATGTGAGCTAATGCAAAAAGAATTAGTTCAAAACACTAAACAGGTTAAAAGATATAAGTAAAACAAATTTAGAAAAGTTTCTGTTAACTAAAACAAAACAGAAAAAGGAAAAAATCTACCGGACGGCCAGGGGGTGACGTGGCACTATCCTATTGGCTGGCTAGCACGTGTGTTTGATGGTTGCGGGCGGACGACCATTTAGTAGGGGATACCAGTTCGAAATTAAATGGATCTAATCTCGTGCGTTGATCTTCGATCGAACGGCTACGGAGTGGGAGGGGGAGCTCACAGAGAAGAGGTCGCCGGCGAGAGGGTTCTCCGGCGAGTCCGAGACGGCGAAGTTGTCGGGGTTGGCGCTCCGGTGGTCGAGGGAGGCAGTGGAGGGGTTCAGACGACAGCGGGTGAGGTCCGGCGTTGAATGGAGGGGTCAGAGGGGCGAGGGGGAGAGTGGAGCGACGGGCACGGGCGATGGGGTGTTTCGGGAGTGGCAGGAATTCCGGCGACGAGATGCGGCAGCCTTCTGGCGAGGTAGGAGGGAGCTTTGGGGGAAAAAGGAGAGCGATGACTGGCCGGTATTTATAGGGCCGGAGAGGGAGCTAGGGGAGTGAAGAGGGCGAGATCCGCGGGAGGGGGAGAAACGGCCGGCGACGTGGTGGCGAGAGGAGAGTGATGACCGAGCGGGTCTTCGGGCGGTCAGGGTGGGACCCGGTGTTAGAGAGAGAGGGAGCGTCAACTGCGCGTCGGTCGACCGATCGGTATTAATTTCGCGAATAATTGCCCGTGGGCCGGCCCGTTTAATACAAGAACTGTTACTCTTTTTATTAACCAGAGTAGTAAAACGTCTTTAAAAGCATTCAAAACATTTTTAAAAATAGGAGTATTATATATCAGAATTAACAGAATAATAAATGCCATTTATTGAACATTTTTATTCTATCATTTGGACAATCTGAAAAAATAATATTTTTTTAGAAATTTACCTATTTGATTTTGAAACCTTTTGCAAATATTTTTTTTCAAAAGACCCCCTGGTTCTTAGTGTTCAAATATATCACCAAGATGACCCTGTGTGGAGTGTCATGTTACCGCCCTCTTATTTTGAACATTTTACCAAGATTTCAAATAGGTGAAAGCAACACATTGAAAGTAGAAAGGGGCTTTCTGAAAGTTAAAAGGAGCATTTCAACAATTGTATATATTCAAGCAATGATGATGATAGATGCATAGCTACATTTCATAACATTCCAAAATTGAAATTTTGGGATGTTACAAACCTACCCACCTTAAGATGAATCTCGCCCTCAAGATTCGGGTTGGCTAGAAAATAGGTGCGGGTGGTCTCTACGAAGATCTTCTCCGCGTTCCCAGGTGGCTTCTTCCTCGGTGTGGTGACTCCACAAAACCTTACAGAACTTGATGATCCTGCTGCGAGTAACTCTGTTGGCAGTCTCGAGGATTCTGACAGGCTTCTCCTCATAGGTCAGATCACTGTCAAGTTGTACGGCCTCTAGGGGCACTGTGTCTCTCAAGGGAATATCAGTCATCTCAGCGTGACATTTCTTCAGTTGGGACACATGGAACACATCATGAACTCCGGATAGTCCTTTCGGCAATTCCAGTTTGTATGCAACTTCGCCTCTACGTTCAAGAATTTTGTAGGGGCCTATGAATCTGGGTGCTAACTTTCCTTTAACACCAAACCTTTTGATTCCTCGAAGCGGGGACACACGAAGATATGCTCGGTCTCCCACTTCATACGTCACTCCTTTACGTTTGCTGTCAGCATAACTCTTCTGTCGAGATTGACCTATCTTGAGTCTGTCGCGAATCAACTTGACTTTATCTTCTGAATCTCGAATAAGGTCGGGACCAGAAAGTTGTCGGTCTCCAACACCATCCCACGTCAGTGGCGTTCTGCACCTCCTTCCATATAAAGCTTCGAAAGGGGCCATCTTCAGACTGGTTTGATAACTGTTATTGTACGAAAATTCTGCGTAAGGTAAGTTGTCATCCCAACTAGATCCATAATCTAGCGCACAAGCTCTCAACATGTCTTCCAGAATCTGGTTGACTCTCTCAGTCTGTCCATCGGTCTGCGGATGAAAAGCTGTACTGAACTCCAGCCTTGTACCCAAAGTTTCACGTAACTGATGCCAAAACTTTGAGGTAAATTGTGTTCCTCTATATGACATGATACTCCTCGGAACTCCATGCAGACATACGATCCTGGTCATATATATCTTGGCTAGCTTAGCGCTGGTATAGGCCCGTTTAATACAAGAACCGTTACTCTTTTTATTAACCAGAGTAGTAAAACATCTTTAAAAGCATTGAAAACATTTTTAAAAGTAGGAGTATTATATATCAAAATTAACAGAATAATAAATGCCATTTATTGAACATTTTTATTCTGTCATTTGAAAACTTTGAAAAAATAATATTTTTTTAGAAAGTTGCCTATTTGATTTTGAAACCTTTTGCAAATATTTTTTTCAAAAGACCCCGTGGTTCTTAGTGTTCAAATATATCACCAAGATGACCCTGGTGTGGAGTGTCATGTTACTCCCCTCTTATTTTGAACATTTTACCAAGATTTCAAATAGGTGAAAGCAACACACTGAAAGTAGAAAGGGGCTTTCTGAAAGTTAAAAGGAGCATTTCAACAATTGTATATATTCAAGCAATGATGATGATAGATGCATAGCTACATCTCATAACATTCCAAAATTGAAATTTTGGGATGTTACAGAGGGTATCGACTACGCTGAAACCTTTGCTCCTGTTGCTCGCCTTGAATCTATTCGCATGTTGCTTGCATATGCTTCTCATCATAACTTTAAATGATATAAAATGGATGTCAAGAGTGCTTTTCTTAATGGTCCTCTTAAGGAGTTGGCATATGTTAAGCAACCCCCGGGGTCTGAGGATCCCAAGTTCCCCAATCATGTATACGTTCTCGATAAGGCTCTCTATGGCCTTAAGCAAGCCCCATGCGCGTGGTATGAGCACCTTACCAAGATGTTGCAAGATCGTGGGTTTGAAATTTAGAAAATCGATCCCACTCTTTTTACGAAGAGGGTCAATGGGAACTTGTTCATATGCCAACTATATGTTGATGATATTATATTTGTTTCTCCTAACAAAGCTTTCAATGAAGATTTTGCCACTTTGATGACAAATAAGTTTGAGATGTCTGTGATGAGAGAGTTGAAGTTCTTCCTTGGTTTCAAATTCAAGCAAAGAAGTCAAGGTACCTTCATCAATCAAGCTAAATACACTCAAGACATGCTCAAGAGGTTCAAGATGGATGAGCTCAATCCTCCCAAGGCCAATAGTCCCATGCCACTCAAATGCCATCTTGACAGTGATCCCAATGGTAAAGCGGTGGATCAAAAGGTATATCGCTCCATGATTGGATCCTTGCTTTACCTTTGTGCATCTAGACCGGATATCATGTTAAGTGTGGGTATTTGTGCACAATTTCAATCTGCACCTAAGGAGAGTCACCATGTGGTTGTCAAGCGAATCTTTCGATATTTGGCTCATACCCAAACTTTGGCTTATGGTATCCCAAGGGGGCTTCATTTGATCTCGTTGGATATACTGACTTAGATTGGGCGAGAGACCGTGTGGATAGAAAGTCCACTTTTAGAGGCTGCCAATTTCTTGGTCGGTCTTTGGTAAGTTGGTCTTCAAAGAAATAAAACTGTGTTTCTCTCTCGTCGACCAAGGCCGAGTATGTAGCTACTGCCAGTTGTTGTGCACATATTCTTTGTATGAGGCAAACTTTAAAGGATTATGGTGTCAATTGTGACAAAGTGCCTCTTTACTGTGATAATGAAAGTGCCATTATGTAACACCCCAAATATTTAATAATGTTTTATTAATTAAAATTTCTCCAGGAAATTAAATTTTTATTTTCTGGAATCGACTATTGGGTTAAGAATCACTTCTTTCTTCTGAATCATGGACTTTTCCCTCCAAATAAAAGCTTTTCAAAAATAATTGTTGGACTTGAATAGCTCCTCAAGAACATTTCTTTGTTTTTATATTCGATGTGTGGACATATTTCTATAATTATTTTTCCTGAGACTTAATTATTCTAAAATGGTTTCTCATGATTTTTAGAGCTTCTTTTGCACTACAACCATTTGATATCTTCATTTAAAAATTCTACAAAAATTCTTAAATGACAGGTGGTGTTTCTACATCACTTTTATGCAAAAACCTCTCTTAGTCATTTGGAGATTTCGAGCTTTATCACAAGTTTTCAAATCTGGTCCAGTTTGTAGTTTGCACCACAACCTATTTAAATATTACATTAAAAATTCCATAAAAATTTGGAGATGTTAGTAGAAGTATATAATTCAATTTTATGCAGAGAAACAGCCTTGTGTTTTGGAAAATTTGAGCAAACCATCCTCATATTCATTCTGGCCCAGTTTGGTACTTTCTACTGCAACCCTATTTTGTTTTGCTCAAGTGACCTTGGGATTTTTCCTCCTATTAGTACTTGCTACCAAACTCTTAAGTCCAGAAGATCAGAACCATTAGTAGATATTAAGCACATGCAATATTGGCCTATACTTTCTGACAAGATTTGGTTTTCTCCCAAACTTGCACTAACAAGTTTATGTTTTCCTCAAACTAACCATGCCATATTCAATTGGATCTAAAGAGACCCAAACCTGGAGATTTTGACCACAAGAAGAATTGCCTTGATGCCCAAGGCATTCTGTCGAGAACCTTGTGGGTCTGACCAGTATTGGCATGATTATAAGATTGCATTGTGGACATACTCTTATGGACAAACCATCATGTCCCTTAGCTCCCTTATGCCCACTAGCATGGACCTGTTAATTTTTATGGGCATCCGTAGGTTTTTGCACACGCTCGCATTATGTCGAATGCCCCGCGTGCGTGGCCAGAGCGCAGCCAGAGCGCACGTTTTGCACGCGCGCACAACCGAGGCGCCACGTGCCGAATTTTCCTGCTCGTGTAGAGTCGCGACCCCCGTCCCCTCCTAGCTGCCAGAGACGCACCCTGGGGTTGTGCAGCGCCGCCGCAGCAAGCCTTGGCGGCAAGCCCGCGGCCGCAGCGGGCGTCTACCATGGACAGAACCGCCCTGACCTCCCCAGCTCGCCAGCTGCCCTTTGGAACAGTCCGAGCTCATCCACGAGCTCGTCCGCTAGAGCCCATCGCCGCCACGTCATCTTGCTAACAACAGAAGCAGACGACCGGTGATCTTATCCTCGCCCGTCGATGGAACCGACCTAGTTTCGCTATAAAAGGAGATCCCGAGCTCAACCAGAAGATCAGGCGACATCATACCATCCCTCTGGAGCCCCCGTAGCCAACAATCAACGGAGGGAGGTCATCTTTCCCACCTCCGGTCAGAATTCGGCCGCCACCATCATGGTCGAATCCGGAGCCCGTAGTGCCCTCCTCCTAGCTTAGTGCCTTCCAACCGAGTCCCTGAGTTGCGCAGGACCCGTTCCCATTCCCTCCTTCCTCCTAAATCCTCCATATGAGGAAATCTCCGGAAGGCCCGAAGCCACCACCCGCCGTGGAGCTCGCCGCCGGTGACTCCCTTCGTCCCCGCTAGCCTTTCGACCACAGGGAGAACCACCCTAAACTGGCGTATCCATCCCTGCCATCAGAGCCCCATGGGGAACCGCCGTTCGCCGGTGGTAATCGCCGAAGCTCTGCCTTTGTTCGACAGATGAGGAAGGAGGCGTCAGCCACAGGTCAAACCTGACCAGTGGGCCCAATGGACCCACTGTCAGTGACCCTGAGCCGCCCCGCGCTGGTTTAAGTGGAGACGCCCCCCAGAAGTACGTCTCCTCCGCCTCGAAAGCGTATCCTGCTTCGAACCGTTTTCTTTTTCTGATTTATTTTAAAAACAGAAAATTGACCAGACTTTGACTAGTTCTAACTTTAAAAATAAAAACCCAATGGAATTGATTCTTTTCCCACATTTCCCAAATTCTGCTAGTCATATTTATTTGAAAATTTTCCAACACAACTTTTTGTGCTGTTTTTGAATTGTGTGTTCATTAGAATATATTTTCAAATAGGAATTTGGAGTGAAGATAAAGTTTGGAGTGCACCTCAAATCATACACATTAAAGGCAAGTATTCTGAACCCCTGGTATAATATTTGTTCTGTGTTGCTTGATGTGACTGTAACATCGAGTTGACCTGAAGTATGCATTATTTCATGTGATGGTGTGATCATGGTTACAAATGCATGATGAAAATTCCTTGCTGTTGGAATTGATATGCTTGTGAAAGTATTCACCCTCGTATACCTTTCATGCCTACCTAAAGGAAACGGGAGAAGTCTCTGTCTCGAGTAGGCACGAGCTTCGTGCTGACATCTCGTTGGAGCGAGAATGGTCAGTAAGGCATGAAAGGGTATGATGAGTAGTGATTCTGCCTAATACCGTGAAATATATTTGTTGTGCTAACCATGCAGAGAATACACAACCTCCTGAGTCAACCATAGATCATGTCTTGTGCCAGTAACCCCCATACATGTTTCGTACTACCACTTGTCCCTATAGGAGGTAGGGTACGGTTCAGTAAGTTGTCAACCCCTTTCTTAGCACACACCATACAGAGTGGCCATGGTGGAAGATACCGGCTGCATCCGGTAGGCGGGCCACCTGGTCCGGGGGCATGGGTGTTCCCGGTTGGAGCCGAGGGGGTAGCTCCCCTAGTTTGCGCGCGTTATAAATTTTGTGATTCCATGCTAATCGAGGTCGATATAGCCTCTCCACTTAGTTTTTCTTAAACGAGTGTCGTGGGTGATTCCACGCACTTGTAAGTTAAGATGGTGTGTGCATGTCAGGTGTGTTTTCAATTCAAAGACCGTAAGCAGAATTAGTCCCGGTGGACTAAAGGAATCCGTTACTCGCGGGTAAAGAGTACACCCTCTGCAGAGTTAATATCTATTTGAATAGCCATGTCCGCGGTTAAGGACTACAGTCTGGGACAGGTCAAGTGTTGGTGTTAGTCTCAGTCTTTGGAGGAAAACTTCTAAAACGGAATATGGATCATGACGAGTGACAAATGATGATTGTGATTGTTATTATTGTGGACTAACCATTTATATTATTTGAATTATTGGATATCCTTGGGAAGGTTCTACCTCTTGGATATTCATTGTGATTATTCTTATATAAGCCCTTTATGCAGCATCGCACAGACGCCCGATTGTGGCATGCATACTGATTACTTTGTCATATAAGCCCTTTCTGTGGCGTCGCTCAGACGCCCGACTGTGGCACGTTGGTTATTTATTTTCCTTATAAGCCCTTTATGTGGCATCGCTCAGACGCCCGACTATGGCACATTTGTTATTTATTTCCTTTCTAAGCCCTTTATGTGGCGTCGCCCAGATGCCCGACTATGGCATGTTGAATACTTATTTTTCCTTATAAGCCCTTTATGTGGCGTCACTCAGACCCCCGACCGAGGCATGCTTTATATTATTATCCCTTCGAGGCGTCGCTTTAGACACCCGGTATGTCTATGTTATATTTATTCTCTGATTGCTTATTCATGTTTAATATGAATGACCTGCTTGCGTGCATCATGATATTTTATTTTATGACTGGTTAAGTGATCGTGGATTAAATTCAGTGCATGAATACCACTACTATGTTATACCTGTTTTTCATAATATTTGCGAGTACATTCAAAGTACTCACTGGCTTGTCCCTGGCTATTGTCTTGGCCAGATTATGCATGTGGAGAGGAGCATTGTGACGACAACCCCGAGACCTAGGCATCGAAGATCGCAGCCTCACAAAGATAGGAGTTAACCAGTTCGGCTATTCCTGTTGGAAATGGAGTCCCGCCGATGACCCCGAACAGCTTCCGCCACCAACCACTAGAAACCTTTTTGTTGTACCCATAGACCATGATGGTCTTGTACTTCGGCTTTTGTAATTTTTCTTGGAATTTCTGTATCAAGATTGTGTCTCATCAGCTAACAGTAATCCTAGGACTGATGGGCACAAGGGCCATTTACTGGGAAATTAATATCCTGGAAAACCGGTGCTGACAACCTTGGTATCAGAGCCAGACTGACCATTGGCTAATCCTATCTTAGCGAGGTCAATAAACCTAGGTAAACCACCCACCAAGATTTTAACCTAACTACAGCCAAGCCTACCCTATCCGATGGCCCACATAGTGCCCCCGACACCTTTCAACAGTCGGTGCCCAACCTATCAGCCTAGCCCATCGATCACGTGTCGTGATCGAAACCTAAATTGTCCCTTTCGCAAGCGTGCAAAGGAAGACTCCATTTTCTTCTATAAAAGAAAACATTTTCCCCAAACCTATCACACCACATCCAACCATACAAAACCAAGCCAAGATGCCTGGCGCCATTGTTCACAATGAGACCACCGCAAACAACCTTGGAGGTTTTGTGACCGCCCTAACCTCACCCGTCGTGCCTTTGCATTAGAAGAGCCCCCAAAATATGTTGTGTACCAGGATCGCACGAGTGATGAGAGTCATCACTTCTGGGCCACGGTGCACATCTACGGTAGTGGCATCTCGCCTGAATGCCCCTATAGGTTCACCGGAAGGTCAACTTCCTTTGAGCCACAAGCCATCCAGTTAGCATCTCGAGAGGCTATAGTTCAACTTTGGCATTTGTCGCCAAGATTTAACTGCCGCTCGTTTTATTATTACCCCAGTCGTGACGGGTATAGTAAACCATCCCAGTCGTCAACCAACAGTGATATGCCACTTTTGTGAGATGTGTATATCTATGGCATTTACCCCATAGAGCAGGACCGACAACAAAGGTTGCCCCGACACCTCAATCGGTAACCCAGCCCTGGTGCTATATAAGAGTCCACTCCGTGACCTTACCAAGCATCCCTCACTTTGTGCATAGCTCTCACAGCCATTTTTGCCATGCCGAGCCCTAGTATTCATCTGAGAACTCCAGATGCAACCCCAGGTAGTTTTGCTAAGATATTGTGGGACTTTACCCGCAATACCATGGGTTCTCCCCATCCACCCCAGTACGAGATGTTCAAATCAAGGATCGCCTCATTTTCCCCGAAATATTGGGCAGTAGTACACATCCCACCTGCGGACCCAAACCAAGACCCAACAGAAGTCTCCTTCGTGGGGAAATCTATGCCGACTCCGCAAATGGCCATAGAAGTTGTTGCGTACGAAGCGATTACCGGCCTTCAATTCGCAGTGCCCTATGCCAGTGAAAGGGGGTATTATTACTTCCCGAGCCGTGCAGCACCCGGAGAAGAAGCATCTTTTCCTGGGGGACGAATAGAGAGAGACCCGGTACTGGCCAACCTTATCCAGTACGTCATCTCCCAAGAGCGTTTGACTCAGTGAGTAATAGATTACCTCCAGACCTCTAAGGCCAGACCAGGAAAGGCACGTTCTTCAACTAGTCCATCCGCTCCCCCCTAGAAGAGGAAGAATGTGCTCCAGTGCTGGAGACATTTCCTTAGGACCATGAATATTTTGCTTTTGCACCGTAGACAACCCATGTTGTATTTATTAAGCTTACAATTGATTGTGACTACAATATGTGTGATATGTCATCAGATTGGGCTATGAATAAATTGTTTGATTTCAATTGTGTGTGAGTAAATTTTTACTGCTGTGATTTGTGATCAACTGTTTTTCACTCTCTGAAATTCTCGGGGTGAGTTTTCTTCGAGCAAAGGCAGGAAATATTTTTCCATGACATAGATTTAAATTCACGCAACACCAGTACCCCACTGTAGTTATCTAACCGTTCACTGTAACCATGTCATATCGCGTGAGCAGGATATTTGATTTTCGAATATATTGTTGCATGTTAGTAGGAGTGATATTTTTGAAACCGCCCTTAGCAAATCTCGAGGACGAGATTTTTCTTAAGGCGGGTAGTGTTCTAACACCCCAAAGATTTAATCATGTTTTATTAATTAAAATTTTGCCAGGAAATTAAATTTTTATTTTTCTGGAATCGACTTTTGGGTTCAGAGTCACTTCTTTCTTCTGAATTGTGGAGTTTTCCCTCCAAATAGAAACTTTTCAAAAATAATTGTTTGACTTGAATAGCTCCTCAAGAACATTTATTTGTTTTTATATTTGATGTGTGGAGATATTTCTATAATTATTTTTCCTGAGACTTAATTATTCTAAAATGGTTTCTCATAATTTTTAGAGCTTCTTTTGCACTACAACCATTTGATATATTTATTTAAAAATTCTACCAAAATTCTTAGATGACAGGTGGTGTTTCTACATCACTTTTATGCAAAAACCTCTCTTAGTCATTTGGAGATTTTGAGCTTTATCTCAAGTTTTCAAATCTGGTCCAGTTTGTAGTTTGCACTACAACCTATTTAAATATTACTTTAAAAATTCCATAAAAATTTGGAGATGTAAGTAGAAGTATATAATTCAATTTTATGCAGATAAACAACCTTGTGTTTTGGAAAATTTGAGCAAACCATCCTCATTTTCATTTTGGCCCAGTTTGGTACTTTCTACTGCAACCCTATTTTGTTTGGCTCAAGTGACCTTGGGATTTTTCCTGCTATTAGTACTTGCTACCAAACTCTTAAGTCCAGGAGATCAGAACCATTAGTAGATTTTAAGCACATGCAATATTGGCCTATACTTTCTGACCAGATTTGGTTTTCTCAAAAACTTGCACTAACAAGTTTATGTTTTCCTCAAACTAACCATGCCATATTCTTTTGGATCTAAAGAGACCCCAACCTAGAGATTTTGACCACAAGAAGAATTGCCTTGATGCCCAAGGCATTCTATCTAGCACCTTGTGGGTTTGACCAGTATTGGCATGATTATAAGATTGCATTGTGGACCTACTCTTATGGCAAAACCAGCATGTCCCTTAGCTCCCTTATGCCCACTAGCATAGACCTGTTAATTTTTATGGGCATCCGTAGGTTTTTGCATGCGCTGGCATTATGTCAAACGCCTGGCGTGTGTGGCCAAAACACGACCAGAGCGCACGTTTTGCACGCGTGCACAACCGAGCCGCCGCGTGCCGACTTTTCCTCCTCGTGCAGAGTCGCAACCCCCGTCCCGTCCTAGCTGCCGGAGCCGCCCCCTAGGGCTATGCAGCAGCGCTATAGCAAGCCTTGGCGGCAAGCCTGCGGCCAAAGTGGGCCTCTACCATGGACGACACCGTCCTGGCCTCCCAGCTCGCCAGCTGCCCTCTGGAACAGGCCGAGCTCATCCGCGAGCTCGTCCGCTAGCGCCCGTCGCCGCCACGTCGTTCTGCTAGCAACAGAAGCGGGCGACCGGTGATCTTATCCTGGGCCGTCGATGGAACCGACCTAGTTTCGCTATAAAAGGAGATCCCGAGCTCAACCAGACCATCAGGCGATATCATACCATCCCTCTAGATCCCCCATAGCCAGCAATCGACGGAGGGAGGTCATCTTCCCCGCCTCCGGTCAAAATTCAGCTGCCACCATCGTGGTCGAATCCGGATCCCCTAGTGCCCTCCTCCTAGCTTAGTGCCTTCCAACCGAGTCCCTGAGTTGTGTAGGACCCATTCCCATTCCCTCCTTCCTCCTAAATCCTCCGTAGGAGGAAATCTCCCCAAAGCCCGAAGCCACCGCCCGCCATGGAGCTCGCCGTCGGCGACTCCCTTCATCCCCGCTAGCCTTTCGACCACTAGGAGGACCACCCTAAACTGGCGGATCCATCCCTACCATCGGAGCCCCATGGGGAATCATCGTCTGTCGGTGGTAATCGCCGGAGCTCCGCCTCTGTTCGGCCAGAGGAGGAAGGAGGCGCCGGTGACTGGTCAAACCTGACCAGTGGGCCCAATGGACCCATTGTTAGTGACCATGAGCCGGCCTGCGCTGGTTTAAGTGGAGACGTCCCCCAGAAGTATGTCTCCTCCACCTCGAAAGCGTATTCTGATTCGAACCGTTTTCTTTCTCTGATTTATTTTAAAAACAGAAAATTGACCAAAGTTTGACTGGCTCTAACTTTTAAAATAAAAACCCAATGGAATTGATTCTTTTTCCCACCTGTCCCAAATTCCATATAGTTTATTTTCATATTTATTTGAAAATTTTCCAAGACAATTTTTTGTGCTGTTTTTGCATTGTGTGTTAATTAGAATATATTTTAAAATAGGAATTTGGAGTGAAGATAAAGTTTTGGAGGCACCTCAAATACATACACATTGAAGGCAAGCATTTTGAACCCTGGTATAACATTTGTTATGTGTTGCTTGATGTGACTGTAACATCGGGTTGACCTGAAGTATGCATTATTTCATGTGATGGTGTGATCATGGTTACAAATGCATGATGAAAATTCCTTGCTATTGGAATTGATATGCTTGTGAAAGTATTCACCCTCGTATACCTTTCATGCCTACCGGAAAGAAATGGGAGAAGTCTCTGTCTCGAGTAGGCACGAGCTTGGTGCTGACATCTCGTTGGAGCGAGAGTGGTCAGTAAGGCATGAAAGGGTATGATGAGTGGTGATTCTGCCTAATACCGTGAAATATATTTGTTGTGCTAACCATGCAGAGAATACAAAACCTCCTGAGTCGACCATAGATCGAGTCTTGTGCCAGTAACCCCCATACTTGTTTCGTACTACCACTTGTCCCTACAGTAGGTAGGGTACGGTTCAGTAAGTTTTCAACCCCTTTCTTAGCACACACCGTACAGACAGGCCATGGTGGAAGATACTGGCTGCATCCGGTAGGCAGGCCACCTGGTCCGGGGGCATGGGTGTTCCCGGTTGGAGCCGAGGGGGTAGCTACCCTAGTTTGCGCGTGTTACAAATTTTGTGATCCCATGCTAATCGAGGTCAATATAGCCTCCCCACTTAGAGTTTTGCTTAAATGAGTGTCCTGGGTGATTCCACGCACTGGTAAGTTAAGCTGGTGTGTGAAGGTCAGGTGTGTTTTCATTCAAAGACCGTAAGCGGAATTAGTCCCGGTGGACTAAAGGAATCCATTACTCGTGATTAATATCTATTCAAATAGCCGTGTCCGCGATTAAGGACTACAGTCTAGGATGGGTCAAGTGTCTGTCTTAGTGTCGGTCTTCGAAGGAAAACTTCTAAAACGGAATATGGATCATGATGAGTGACAAATGATGATTGTGATTGTTATTATTGTGGACTAACCATTTATATTATTTGAATTATTGGATGTCCTTGGGAAGGTTCTACCTCCTGCATATTCATTGTGATTATTATTATATAAGCCCTTTATGCGGCGTCGCACAAACGCCCGACTATGGCATGCATACTGATTACTTTTTCATATAAGCCCTTTCTGTGGCGTCCCTTAGACGCCCGACTGTGGCACGTTGGTTATTTATTTTCCTTATCAGCCCTTTATGTGGCGTCGCTCAGATGCCTGGCTGTGGCACATTTGTTATTTATTTCCTCTATAAGCCCTTTATGTGGCGTCGCCCAGACGCTCGACTGTGGCATGCTGATTAGTTATACTTCCTTATAAGCCCTTTATGTGGCATCGCTCAAACGCCCGACTGAGGCATGCTTTATATTATTATCCCTTCGAGGCGTAGCTTCAGGCACCCGATCGGTCTATGTTACATTTATTCTCTGATTGCTTATTCATGTTCAATATGAATGACCTACTTGCGTGCATCATGATATTTTATTTTTTCACTGCTTAAGTGACCGTGGATTAAATTCAGTGCATGAATACCACTACTATGTTATACCTGTTTTTCATAATGTTTAAGAGTACATTCAATGTACTCACTAGCTTGTCCCTGGCTATTGTCTTGGCCAGATTATGCATGTGGAGAGGAGCATTGTGACGACAACCCCGGGACCTAGGCATCGAAGATCGCAGCCACACGAAGATAGGAGTTAACCAGGTCAGCTGTTCCTGTGGGAAATGGAGTCACATAGATGCTGATGACCCTGAACCGCTTCCGCCACCAACCACTAGAAACCTTTTTGTTGTACCCATAGACCATGATCGTATTGTACTTCAGCTTTTGTAATTTTGCTTGGAATTTCTATATCAAGATTGTGTCTCATCAGCTAACAGTAATCCTGGGGCTGATGGGCACAAGGGCCATTTACTGGGAAATTAATATTTTGGAAAACCGTTCTTGACACATTATGATCTCCAGAAACCCAGTTCAACATTGCAAGACGAAGCATATTGATATTCATCATCATTTCCTCCGGGAAAACACGTCAAGTGAGGATACATCAATCTTATCCATCTGAGCACTAATGAACAACTTGCAGATATATTTACGAAGCCATTGGATGACGCAAGATTTCTCGAGTTAAGGCATGAGCTAAATATCATTGATTCAAGCAATGTGGATTGACTTAGTGCACACCTCACCACACTTATCATTATGTCTTGTCTAGGTGTAGGCATGGATTTAGGGGGAGTCTAGTTCTCTCAATGAACTATCCCTCCCCTTATTATGCACAAACTAATCAAAGTCTTTCACATCCGCCATTTTTCTGATGGTTACTGTGCTTCAAAAGATGAGTCTTGGTCATGGGCCAAGGATAATTCTTCGCGGTGCCATACCATTTGACTCAAACATAGGTGGCTCTACGGCCACCGCCCTCTCTTCATGCGAAGTAGTGGTTCATTGGTTGGTCCTCATTTCTACTTTCTACTCTGTTGGACCATGCTCATGTTTTGACTTGCATCTTTGTCTTCTTGTGTCTCTCGTTTTGTGTGAAAAAGTGTTTTCTCTTCTTCTCTTTTCTCTCTAAAATCTTGCATTTTGTGGGCAGCATGGTACTACCATGGTAATACACGGTACTACAACTGGAGTTGGACTGCCTCTGTGCTTGCACAGGTGTGTCCCCAGCACGGTACTACCGCCCCAAAACACGGAAGTAAAAAAAGTTCTTCCGCTCCCAGAGCAGTACTACCGCTTATCACACGAAAGTAAAAAATTACTTCCGCTCGTTGAGCGGTACTACCACAATGACCTGCGGTACTATCGTGTTGTCGAGTCTGCGTGGGGGTTAAGAGCCGACAAGGGGAGTTCAAACTCCCCCATACCCATTATCTCTTCCCCTCACGTCTCTCTCATCCTCCCAACCGGCCCCGGAGGACCTCGCCGGATCTCCGTCTCCGGCCACTCTCCTTTCATTCCCACCTCGTCCTCTTACCATGGACCATGGTATTTCCCCAAGCTCTCCTCTTTTTGCTTCTCTAATTTTGAATCTAGGTTTAGGGGAAATATGAGTTGGTCTAGTGATTTTTGGCCAAATCTGTGCGTGAGGGGATGTTTTGAGTGTGTGTGTGTGCCATAGAAGTGTGTATTGATAGGATACAACGTGATAGCTGTTGATCCACGGTGGTATCGATCTAGTTTTTAAATCCGGGTTCATGTGAACTCTGCCCCCGTGCGGTACTACCGCACCTGGTGCGGTACTACCGCTTGTCGGGCGGAAGTAAAATTTTACTTCCGCTCCTGCCCCAGTACTACTGCGTCCGGAGCAGTAGTAATTTTTTACTTCCGTGTGAACCTTCGATACTACCGCTCGATCAAAAGCTACCTCGTTCTGTCCTGTTCATTCAAACTTCTATATTGGTTTCGTGTCTTCTTGGGTCTTTGCATTGACTCCCTTTTCATTCGTATCTTGTGTTTGCGTTGTGTCTCATAGGTGGTGGCTCCGGTTCCGGTTCTGGTCCAAGACGCTCGAATCCTTCTCGTGACACTAGTGCAAAGTGTCTTCGCAATCCAGATGCTCCTGAGGGGTCCAATGCCTCGCAACGTCGTTTCAAGAGAATCGCATCCAAGCTCAAGGAGCTAGTTGACAATTGGGAAGACATGCCTCAAGCTTAATTTCTCTCTCGTCGGTTGATTGACCCCTATATCAAACCTAGGGAACATTCCAGGGCCAATGAGTTGTTTTGGACCAAGCAATAAAATCTCATCCATATCGATGTGATCAAGGGCAAGAAGAATCTCTATGTTCATGTCCAATGGATTGAGATGGCTCATATGAGGAAGAACCAGGCATACTTTGGTGAGGCTCTGAGTATGGTGGAGCAGTTTGCTATTGAGGACATCATCTCGTTCCATCTTGACTTTGATCCCAAGATTGTGGGTCAGTTCTTTGCTTCTGTCCATTTCCACTCCGATGTGTAGCGGACCATGACTTGATGACCAATGGAGAGAGGTTGTTTGCTACCTGGAAGGAGTTCATGGATCTGTTGCATGTTCGTGATGAGGGGCTTTAGGAGACCATTGGTTTGCACCCTCATGGCAACCCCCAGCCTGCACGTAAGGAGAAGCTCATGCCCTACTATATTCTGAAGACTTTACCCTCTGGCGAGCAAGTTTCTATGCTCAACCCATTCCTTGATGTCATGCACCGGATCTTCCGCAACACTCTGTTTCCTCGCATGGGAGACAAGGACAAGGTGCACTCCTATCTGGTGGATATGTTGCTACTCTGTGAGAAAGGACGAACTGAAGAACTTGACCCCCTTGATGTTTCTCACATTATGTTGACTGAGCTTCGCACTGCTGTGTTTCACCGTAAGGTCCCCATTTATGGGCCCTACTTGTTCCTCTTGATTCGTACAACTTGGGAGAAGACCCTTCCGGATGAGGACTTTCAGGCTCACTGGTTTCTTCATGAGCCCATTCGACTGCATATGAAGGACAAGTGGGCCAACACCACCACTAAGCCAGCTCCTGCTCATATGGATGTTGATGAGGATGAGATTGAATAGGAGGAAGATGACATCTCTGAGATGTATGTTCCACCGTCTTCTGAGCCATCTTGGGCCAAGAAGCTCTCACACAGGATGAAGACTCTGTTTTGCATGCAAACCTAGGGACAATATCAGACTCACATTGCTTAGAAGGATAGTCGCCAGCGTGACAAGTGAATTCTGAGGAAGCTTGGCGAGACCATCTCGAGTGGGTCTGAGAAGGACAACACTCCTAAGGCTACTTGGATGGCGAAGCGGCAGTTCCAATGGGCTGATTTAGATCAGGAGTCCATTCCAGCTGCTTCAGAGGAGGAGCCTGATGACTGATCTTTCTGCATGGGAGCTACCTCCTGTGTGTTAGGTGTCCTCTCTAACTTTTTGGCGTCTCGATGCGAAAGGGGGAGAGAGTGTAGGATTTGCGAGTGTTTGCGTTGTTTTTCATCGTCTCTTTGCTTTCCTTGAACTTTGGTTTATGTCGTTTGTGTGTGAGACCAGGAGACTTCTTGTATCATATGGTGTGATACATATGCTATCACTCTTATCTTATTATTGTCCAGTATGATTTGTAGCTTGTGAGTCTATCTCTTATGTACCCTTATCTTCATGCTCACATGCTATGCCTTGTCTCTATATTTAGTGTTATACATTCTGTTACAAGGATTGCCTTGTTTATAAAATATAGGGGGAGTGTTGATCCTAGTGTGTGTGCTTTGCAGTCCAAAGCATATTTATAGAATGCACACATCTAGGGGGAGCCTGTCTATATTTTATAGATCTAGGGTTTGCATATGCTCATCTTATATCTTTATGTGTGAATCCCGTATTGTCATCAATCCACCAAAAAGGGGGAGATTGTAAGGGCATATTTATCCTTAAGTGCTTTTGGTGATTGATGACAATGCCTTTGCGGACTAATCGTGTGCATTGAGCATTTCAGATATCTCATGTCTAGGCACAAGATGATTCGGTGCCCCTCGGAGCTTATCGAAGACAGTTGTTCTCTATATTTCCTTTTGGTGGATTTGAGTTGTAGGAAAGTCGTACTATTAAGAGGGGGTCCGCTTCGGAAAGGTTTGGATGGAATCAACATGTACACATCTATTCTATTGCACCACCTTTCCTTCGCTTCAATGGAGCTCCAGCTCGTTTTCCTTGTCTATGCAAAGTGAAGCCTGTAGGGGTACTTGCTTTCAGTGGCCAGCGATAGTATCGCTCAAGGGAGCGGTAGTACCACAGGAGCCCACGGTAGTACCGCTCAGTGGAGCGGTACTACCACTGTCCCCTTCCCTAGTACATGCGCCTGCGGTAGTAGGCGTGGATGTAATTTTTTACATCCGCCCTCTTGCGGTAGTACCGTGATGCAGTTCTGGTACTACCGTGCCGGACTTTTTCGCAGCTCCGCCCTCAGCGGAAGTAGGCACGGAAGTAATTTTTTACTTCCGTGCATCTCTAGTGCGAGTCACTACCGACCATGTGGTAGTACCGCATGGGCTCACGGTAGTACCGCTCTGGCGGTTCTACTTCTAGTTGCCTAGTGCAATCAGCCTGTGTCTGACACTTCTGCACAAGCGATAGTACCGCATGTTGCAACGGTAGTACCATGGTCATATGTGGTAGTACCGCGACGCGCGGGGCTGAGTGTGGGGATAACGGTTGGATCTTATCCCCCACTATAAAAAGGAGGTCTTCTTCCTTCAAGAAGACCATCTCTTCCTTCCCAAGCTCCATTGTTACTCAAAGCTCCATTTTAGCCCGATCTCCCTCCCTAGACAATCAAACTTGTTGATTTCCTAGGGATTGGTTGAGGAGGCCCCGATCTAGACTTCCACCAAGAGAAATTTGATTCCCCCATTAATCCCTTGCGGATCTTGTTACTCTTGGTTTTTTGAGCACCCTAGACGGTTGAGTTCACCTCGGAATCACATTCCATTGTGGTGAAGCTTCATGGTATCGTTGGGAGCCTCCAATTAAGTTGTGGAGATAGCCCCAACCTTGTTTGTAAAGGTTCGGTTGCCGCTTTCAAGGGCACCAATAGTGGAATCACGACATTTCGCATTGTGTGAGGGCGTGAGGAGAATAAAGTGGCCCTAGTGGCTTCTTGGGGAGCATTGTGCCTCCACACCGCTCCAACGGAGATGTACTTCCTCTCAGGGAAGGAACTCCGGTAACACATCCTAGTCTGCACCGGCTCCACTTTTGGTTATGTCTTACCTTTACTTCTTGCAAGCTATTATTGTGTTGTATCCCTTGCTTGCTTGTGTGCTTGTTGTGTGTAGCATCATATAGGTTCCTCACCTAGTTGCACATCTAGCCAACTTATTTGATGATAAGCCTAATTTGTTAAGGAAAAGTTAAAAAGTGTTAGTTGCCTATTCACCCCCTCTAGTAAACCATATCGATCCTTTCAGTGAGGCCAGGCTAGTCATTAGGCACAATAAGATCATCATAGATCATATCGTCATACGAGCATAGCTTTTAGGGTTTAGACCACTAGATATGATCTCGAGGTACATCAACTCTGTACTCGATACACCATCATCAATACAAACAAAGCAGGACATAGGGTTTTACCTCCATCAAGAGAGCCCAAACCTGGGTAAATATCGTCTCCCTTGTCTCCTATTACACATCAATCCAAGAACCACAGATCGGAACCCCCTACCCGAGATCTGCCGGTTTTGACACCAACATTGGTGCTTTCGTTGAGAGTTCCGCTTTGGGATCACCAGAAGGATCAATGGCTCATCTACAGATTGCAGTTTTTTCTAGCAACAAATTTGTGTTCATTGTCCCCGTTTCCTCGAGTGCCGCTTTGACGATTGCTTCGGTGGAATTGTATCTACAAGAACCCTGTAAAATTTCATCGTGTTCCGATGGAGGAATCTCCGGCAATGTCCAATATACCGGAGCCCCATCGAATCTGGATGGGAATTTGGATGAGTTTAGGATGAGGTTTCTAGTATCCAGCTCGGACATCCGTTGGAAAATCCCATTGTTCATCGGCTGCAGAATTCCTATATCGATCGTCCCTCAAAATTTCATCTTGATCCGACCGTCCAAACTCCGGGAAACTTCTGATGAGTACAAAAAAATTTGGATCTATTTTCTGCGCAAAAATGAATCCAACCCGAGTTCATCTTTTTCATGAACGGGTTGTGAGACGTCCTTTTTGAAGGAAATTTTCTCATCAAGAGAACCTCGTCATCTGCGGGTTGTGCGGGTTGGGCGCTCCATTGCTTCATCAAGCCAGCATTAATCGCATCCCAAATTCCGACCAGCTTCAGCATCGCCGTGCCGTTGCTTTTTCAGGCTGTCGTCCACCACGCCGACCAGCTTTGACACCTCAGCTGGTATGAGACTTCGGCGTCACCGGCTGACGTGCTCCATCACCTCGGCTAGATCGGGAGCTTTGCCATCTCTTAATCAACCTACGCCAGGGACTTTGGCATCACCAGCCGACTAGCTTCGCCATGTTAGATGGACTGGGGACTTCGTCTCGCCATAGCGACCGTGCAGCGTTGCCACTTCGTCAAGCCGAACTCTTCGCTCAGCCACCTCGGTGCCCAGGCCATATTCTTTTAATTATTTGCTTCACTTCAATTAACTAAGTAGAAGAATTTTTTTAAAACAAAATATTATTACCTTTATTGTTATTATTCTTGGCTTGCACTATATTGTGTGAACAGGTAATCGACTTCGGCTGTGTCATGCGGTCACCTTGGCGTGCCTACGTCGTTGTCCCGCCTCCATCAACCAAATTGTGTCGTTGACATGGCCGACGGACTGGGGGCTTCGCTGTCATGCTGCCGAAGTACTCCCTTTGCTCGACTCGCCCGAGGGTTTCTCCTAGACCTTCGGAAGTGTCCTGTTGTCACTTGATCAAGCCGAGCTCTTCTTCGGCTACCTCGTGACCGGCTTGGGGGCTAGGACCCTGACCCACTACAAGCTTGACACACATCACAAGCACATTAACCAGCTAAGTCGCTTTCATGCTCAACTTTTTTCAATTATTAACTTTTGTTCGGTTCGACCAAGCATTATATTTGTGTTAAATAAAAAAGTTTGTTTATTAAAAACACTTTCTTTTCCCGTGATAATTGGGGGCTTCGTCGTCACACTGCCGGAGTACTCTCCTTGACTGGACCAGGGGCCTCGCCGCAGCAACCGTGTTGCGGTGCCACTTCTCGATCTGAGTTCTTCACTCGATTACCTCGGGCTTGGGGGCTGGGACATCGGCCAAACCGAGGACTATGTCTCTCGTACCGCCACCACCCCGAACCGCACGGAGCACATTAACTAGCTAATTCATTTTCGTGCTCAGCTCTCTTTGATATTTTTCCTTTTGTTCGGTGCAACCAAACATTATATTTTTTGTTATATAAAAAAACTTTGTTTGTTAAAATTTTTATTGACCCGATTTAACCGGGGCTCTTAAATTTGTATGAGCCGTTTTATAATAACTGTGTTTTCTTCTTAGTCGTTGCAAAGTCTTTTTCTACTACTCCTTTTTCCGACACTAGCGTGTGGTCAATACCAGATACCCTGGTTTCTTTCTAAAGCCGATCGAGTTTAGTTCACTAAGCAGGCCTCAGAGAAACACTCTGCCTTCGGGATATGGAGGTTGAAGCAAAAGGTTGACCCGCTTGGAGTCTGGGGATCGGATGTATCATGTTAAAGCACAACTAAGGCACAAATTAAATTTTAAAACCAAATTTGAATTGGAACAATTTTGCCTAAACATAATTTTTTTTGCATAGGTTTTTTGTTATTTCTGAGCATAACTCTTGCAGTACAATGCCAGATGCATTTCACGCATCGACAGTATTAAAGGGGGTCTACGGTTAACACCAAACCCACCAAACACCGAGGTAGTCCATGCAGTCCTCATTAAAATGTCCTCGGTATTTCACCTTTATATGCATTGATTTCGAGTTGTGTCTTTGGTCTATAGCTGGATTGCCCGGCTCTTGTGCTTACCTCTTACGTTTTCGCTTTGTTCGGCTAAGGGGTAAAGGGAGAACCACTGCGATTGTCACTTCCAGTTTAACTGGTTAAGTGCCTCAGTTGGAGAAAGCCGAAAGTTGACTGTCACAACAAGCGTAAATCGGTCAGCAAACCACAGGCGGTGTTCAACCAAATATAGCCGATCAAAGTTATCTGAGTAAAACGAAGGGCCTTTCTTTCTTGAAAAGGCCAAGTTGCGGGTGTTTCGACCTCGAATAATCCGAGAAGTCGACGTATACCGGGGGCTATTAAGTTGCCCCCAAACATATGCTCCGATGACTAAGTGGAAGTTATAAAGCCCGAATATCTGATTGCCTTGTTTCCGCTAACACAACCGCCTCCGGGCACCGAGACGTTAGCTGAGGGTTGTCTTGTTATTGCAGAAACACCCTGCATAGCATCTACAAAGGGGTAGAAGCCGATGATGGGCCACTCTCAAATGATAAACGGTCACAAAGGAGTCAAAATAGCATATAGCATACAAGCATTTGTATTCAATATGCGAGTGATGCCTTACATAATCATCATTATAAAGCCATAAATATGCACCAATTTGATTTAAGATTTTTGCCAAGCTAGGTTGCCTCGCTCATGTGCTTATCCCCTACATTGCCGATTGTTCGGCTAGGGGGTAAAGGGAGCACCTCTGTAATTGTTACTTCTAGGTCATCTGGGTTAATACCTCAGACTGGGTGACGCCGAAAGCTAGCCATCTTAAGAATATAATTGGTCGGCAACGACGGAAGTGAAATTTTTGGTTCATTAAAGACCACAAAGTTTGGGCATTCGCCGAACTAAATCCTCAATATTTTTCCTCCCGCATTGATTGGAGTTGGGGATTCATTATCTTGGTCCACATGATATCCTAGGAAAAGGAACTTATAAATGAACTACTTCTCCCAGAAGATGTTTCTTACATCGTAATATAACATATATCTCCACGTACCTTTGTTTATGAAACCGTATGGCCGGATTGCCTTGTTTGTGATAAGTCTTTGCCTTTATAAAGGCTTTATAAAGTAGGACAAACACTCCTCAGTTACTGGCCGAGGAAGTTGAAGCCGATGGTCGGTCAACAAAGTCTTGTACAATGCGGATCTAAGCATTAATGATGTAAAGTATTTTGATACATAGAATCATTACACATAAATTGTGTCAAACGTCACAAAGTTTGTGTCAAAAAATATAGATCCTTAATTCGACCACCCATGCCCAAATTAAGGCTTGGGGGCTACTGCATTGCCTATTCAATGCAGCAAATTCAAAGTGCAATATGGTTTCTGAGGAGATTCGATCCTTAGGTTGGTCGGCCGCACCGCACCTAACCCGAGTCTCGGAAACTATTGTGTACCGTGTTTACATCCCTAACGAATGTTGCCGAGCAAGAACTTGATCCTTAGGCCGATTTTGCAAATTGGCCTAAGTCTCAGGGGATACTGGGATTAGTGGTTTTATTTTGATTATTATTTTTTCCTTCTGGGGCATATCAGGTTTTAGACCGACACACACCTTGAGGGCTACTGGATATATATCTCGGCAGAGAATAAATTGCTCCAATCGAAAATATCCACAAAAAATCAGCCTGTGGTAGGGATAGTGCACCACCTCGGAAGCAGTCCAGCATAAAGCTTGGGCACTGCAGCCTCTTGATCTTGCGTTTGTTTTCCCTTGAATAGGAAAGGGTGATGCAGCAAAGTAGATAAGTATTTCCCTCAGTTGTTGAGAACCAAGGTATCAATCTAGTAGGAGGAACAAGCAAGTTACCAATGGTTGCACCTACACAAACAATCAAACTCTTGCCCCCAATGCTATAAAGGGGTTGTCAATCCCTTCACGGTTATTTGCAAGGATTAGATCTGAAAGACATAGATGTAAATGAATGCGGAAAGTAAAGGATAAATAAATTGCAGCAAGGTATAATCTGAAAATATATGATGGAAAATAGACCCGGGGGCCATAGGTTTCACTAGAGGCTTCTCTCTTGAAGGAAAATATCATGGTGGGTAAACAAATTATTGTCAAGCAATTGATAGAAAAGTGAACAATCATGTATTTATCCAAGGCAATGATCATGCATATAGGCATCACGTCCGTGTCAAGTAGACCTAAACAATTCTGCGTCTACTACTTGATGGGGTTATTACCCCTAGGTAGGCCAAAGCAACGGGGTTCTATCCCCCCACTTAAAGAAAAAACACATGGCCGGCTACTCCCCGGCCGGCTGGCGCGCGGCCGACAAGCACGTTGCCGGCTGGCTTGGGGACCAGCTGCCCAAGGAGCCAGCCCGGCCCCGATCGGTCGGGCATAGCCGTCTGCCTTCGATCCGGCTCGTCCATTGACCCTTGGACGGACAAGCTCCCGTCCCATCCCTCTACACACGGGTACGGCGACAAGATGAGACCCCCACGACGGGCCCAATGTGGCCACAGTGACCGCTGACACGCGGGTGCGCATGGCTACAGTTCATCCGGTCATACCGCTGACCTTGGCCAACCACGACTGGGTGGAGCAACAGTATGGGCACGCCTCCGCTCACTCGATTACCTGCCCCGGTGTGGCTACAGTGCAACCGGTCATACCAGAGACCTCGGCCGGCTGGCGCAAGACGACGCCGCCTGGGTGGCCCGTGCCGTGGCAGGTGGGCGCGGGCCAATCATGGAGCTGGCTAGCGGGCCCCAGCAGGCGATGGGACCGCGCAGCCGGTGGACCCCACGAACGACGAGACGGCTTGAGAGGCGGGACCCCTTGACCAGCCGGAGAGGCTGCAATGTCGGGTCCCCCACCCTGTACCTTAAGGACGTTATAAGCCGAGGGGTTGGCCTATAAAACCCCTCGAGCCCCCCATGCAACGGGGAGGCCAGATTCACACACACACACACACACATGGGACACTTCCCACACATTCACCCCCGTAGCAAGCAAGGCAAGCCGGATGCTCCCTCTTCCACCTCTAGACAACAGCTCCAGGAGCAACCTTGTAACCTTACCCATCTATCAACTAGACCAAGCATGACTAGGGGTATTACCTCTCATGGAGGGCCCTGAACCTGGGTACATCGCATGTCACCACCGCTTGTGCCTAATATCGCACCTGGAGCCCGTCGGCGTCCTCTGACCCCATCCACCTTCGATAAGCCTACCCATGGCATTTATCATGAGAAAATGACGACAGTTGGCGCCCACAGTGGGGCAGTACGTGGCGTCGGCCAGAGTCATGCTCCAGGCGGTACCCTTCACCACCTCCCTCGTCCACCACACGTCCAGGCCGAGCGCGGGCCGAGGCCGACGCTGCTGTGGCCTGCGTCGGCACCTCCGATCCGCTCGGCGTCGCCCTTCGGGGCCTAAGCACCCCCATCCCTCCGATGGCGAACCCCAACGTCGCCACGGTTGAGCTGGAGGCGGCTCGCCGCCTCCTCTTCAAGGACGCCAGCGCCCTCGTGGCCACGCGACGCCACATGGAGGCTGCTTAGAGGGAGTACGCCTTCGCCTACGGTCTCACCCCGGCTGGCACCAAGCCTAGCCAATGTGGGGCTGTGCGCGACCGCGGTCGTGTGGTCGCAGAAATCTTGGGCGGCAACATACCCGTCTATGAAACCCCCATGGCCAACCTGCAGGCTGCCAATGTAGCCTATGAAGATCTGGCTACCTTGGAGGGAGAAGAACATGCCGCCCGCAAGCGTCACATCGAAGACGTCATCGACGTCGCCGACACACAGAAGCACCAGCTCACGATGGGCGAAGTCGCCTTTGTAGACCCTCAGCCCGAGGGCGAGGGCACTAGGACTGCTGGCCGTCAGCCGGCTCAGCACTCCTGCTTCCCTCGCATCTCCGGCCAGTGGGTCGAGGCAAGCAACCCTCGGCACTCCCAGCTGCCGGGAATGAGCAGCCGACTGTGAACAGCCGGCACACCAACCAGCCAGCTCACAACAACCGCCGCAACGAGACGCCGGCTGCCGACAGTCAATGTAGCCGCGATACCACACCACCTCCGCGGCACGAGCCAGCGTGGTCGATCCCACCTGCCATCCGCCCCGAACTTTTGGCCCGGCTTGGACCATGGCTCCCCCATGATACGTCCATTTTGCATCATGAATTTATATTGATATTAATTGCATTATCGGCTGTTATTACACATTTTGATACAATACTTATGTCTTTTCTCTCTTATTTTACAAGGTCTATAAGAAGAGGGAGAATGCCGACAGCTGGCGTTCTGGACTAGAAAAGGAGCAAATCTGAGATACCTATTCTGCACAACTCCAAAAGTCCAGAAAATCTACGGAGAATTATTTTGGAATATATAAAAATATTGGGCGAAAGAAATACATCAGGGGGGCCACCAGGGAGCCACAAGCCTGTTGGGCGCGGCCACCCCCTATCCACGCCCCTAGGGCTTGTGGCCCAGCTGGCAGCCCTCCGATGCCCATCTTCTGCTATATTGAGGATTTCGTCCTAGAAAAAATCATATAGGAGCTTTCGGGATGAAGCACCGCCGTCTCGAGGCGAAAATTGGGCAGAACCAATCTAGAGCTCCGGTAGGGCAATCCTGCCGGTGAAACTTCCCTCCGGGAGGGGGAAATCAAAGCCATCATCATCACCAACAATCCTCTCATCGAGAGGGGGTCAATATCCATCAACATCTCTATCATCACCATCTCCTCTCCAAACCCTAGTTCATCTCTTGTATCCGATCTTTGTCTCAAAATCTCAGATTGGTACCTGTGGGTTGCTAGTAGTGTTGATTACTCCTTGTAGTTGATGCTAGTTGGTTTACTTGGTGGAAGATTATATGTTTAGATCCTTGATCATCATTTATAATCCTTTGATTATGAAAATGAATATGCTTTGTGAGTTGTTACGTTTGTTCCTGAGGACTGGGATAAGTATTGTTATAAGTAATCATGTGAATTGGGTATTCGTTTGATATTTTGATGAGATGTATGTAGTCTCTCCTCTAGTGGTGTTATGTGAACGTCGACTACATAACACTTCACCATTGTTTGGGCCTACAGGAGGGAATTGGGAAGTAATAAGTAGATGATGGATTGCCGGAGTGACATAAGCTTAAACCCTAGTTTATGCGTTGCTTCGTAAGGGGCTGATTAGGATATACATGTTCCATGCTATGGTTAGATTTATCTTAATTCTTCTTTCGTAGTTGTGGATGCTTGTGGGAGGGGTTAATCAAAAGTGGAAGGCTTTTCCATGTAAGTACAGAACCAAGCACTGGTCCACCCACATATAATATTATCAAAGTAGTGAACGTGAATCAAATGAGCATGATGAAAACTAGCTTGACATAAATTCCCATGTGTCCTCGGGAGCGCTCAGCCTTATATAAGAGTTTGTCCAGGCTTGTATTTTTCTATAAAAAGGATTGGGCCACCTTGCTGCACCTTTGTTACAATTGTTACTTGCTACCCGTTACGAATTATCTTATCACAAAACTATCTATTACCGATAATTTCAGTGCTTGCAGAGAATACCTTACTGAGAACCGCTTGTCATTTCCTTCTGCTCCTCGTTGGGTTCAACACTCTTACTTATCAAAAGGACTATGATAGATCCCCTATACTTGTGGGTCATCAAGACTCTTTTCTGGCGCTATTGCCGGGGAGTGAAGCGCCTTTGGTGAGTGGAAGTTGGTAAGGAAAAATTTATATAGTGTGCTGAAATTTACTGTCACTTGTTACTATGGAAAGTAATCATTTGAGGGGCTTGTTCGGCGTATCTTCACCTCGACCGGAAACACAAAGAGTTGTCCCTCAACCTACTGAACCTACTGAAAATATTTATGATGAAATTCCTTCGGGTATGATAGAGAAACTGCTAGCTAATGCTTATGCAGGAGATGGGACACTACATCCTGATTTGCATCTAATCTATGTGGATGAAGTTTGTGGATTATTTAAGCTTGTGTCTGCCCAAGGATCACGTCAAGAAGAAGGTATTTCCTTTATCTTTGAAGGAGAAGGCATTGACATGGTATAGGCTATGTGATGATATTGGATCAAGGAGCTACAGCTGACTGAAAATGGAATTTCATCAAAAGTTCTATCCTATGCATCTTGTTCATTGCGATCAGAATTATATTTATAATTTTTGGCCTCGTGAAGGAGAAATAATCTCTCAATCTTGGGGGAGGCTTAAGTCAATGTTATATTCATGCCTCAATCATGAGCTCTCGAGAGAAATTATTATTCAGAATTTTTATGCTCGGCTATCTCGTAATGATCAATCGATGCTCGAAACTTCTTGTGTTGGTTCTTTTATGAAGAAATATATTGAATTCAAATGGGATTTATTGGAAAGAATTAAACTCAACTCTGAAGATTGGGAACTCAACGAAGGTAAGGAGTCAGGTATAAATCTTAAGTTTGATTGTGTTAAATCCTTCATACACACCGATGCTTTTCGTGAATTTAGCGCTAAATATGGATTTGACTCTGAGTTAGTAGCTTCTTTCTATGAATCTTTTGCTACTCATGTTGCTCTCCCTAAGGAGAAGGGGTTTAAATATCATCCTCCCATTGAAGTGAAAGTAATGGAACCTGTTAAAGTTGAAGAGAAAATTATTACTTACAATGTTGATCCTGTTATCCCTACTGCTTACATCGAGAAACCACCTTTCCCTGTTAGGATAAAGGAACATGCTAAAGCTTCAACTATGGTTTGTAAGAGTTGTATTAAAAGACCTACACCCCCTGAACAAATCAAAGTTGAACCTAGTATTGCTATGGTTAAAGATCACTTGGTTGATAATATTCATGGGCATGTTATTCATTTCTATGATGAAGCTGCTAGAATTACTAGACCTGATACTAAGCATAAACATAGACTAGTTGGCATGCCTGTTGTTTCTATTAAAATAGGAGATCCTTGTTATCATGGCTTATGTAATATGGGTGCTAGCGTAAGTGAAATTCCCCATTCCTTATACAAAGATATCATGCATGATATTGCACCAGTTGAACTAGAGGATATTGATGTTACTAATAAGCTCGCTAATAGAGACACTATTGCACCGATAGGGATTGTTAGAGATGTTGAAGTCTTGTGTGGGAAAATAAAGTATCCTACTGATTTTCTTGTTCTTGGTTCCCCACGAGATAATTTTTGTCCCATTAAATTTTGCAGACCCTTCTTGAATATTGTCAATGCTAAGATTGATTGTGAGAAAGAAATAGTTAATGTGAGCTTTGGGGATGTGTCTCATGAGTTTAATTTCTCTAAATTTCGTAGACAACCCCATGACAAGGAATTGCCTAGTAAAGATGAAATTATTGGTCTTGCTTCCATTGCTGTGCCTCCTACTGATCCCTTACAACAATATTTGCTAGACCATAAAAATGATATGCATATAAATGAGAGGAATGAAATAGATGAAATTTTGTTTGAGCAGCAGCCTATTTTGAAACAGAACTTACCTATTGAAATAGTTGGGGATCCTCCTCCACCCAAGGGTGATCCCGTGTACGAGCTCAAGCAATTACCCGATACGTTGAAATATGCTTATCTTGATGAAAAGGAGATATATCCTGTTATTATTAGTGCTAACCTTTCAGAGCATGAAGAAAAGAGATTATCGAAAACTCCAAGGAAGCATCATGCTTTTATTGGTTATACTCTTGATGATCTTAAGGGCATTAGTCCCACTCTATGCTAGCATAAAATTAATGTGGAGCCTGATGCCAAACCAGTTATTGATCATCAATGATGATTGAACCCTGAGATGAAAGAAGTGGTAAGAAAAGAAATACTAAAGCTTCCGGAGGCAGGTATAATTTATGCTGTTGCTGATAGTAGATGGGTTTGTCATGTTTATTGTGTCCCTAAGAAGGGAGGTATTACCATTGTCCCTAATGATAAAAATGAATTGATCCCGCAAAGAATTGTTAGAGGTTATAGAATGGTAATTGATTTTAGGAAATTAAATAAAGCTACTAAGAAAGATCATTACCCTTTACCTTTTATTGATCAAATGCTAGAAAGATTATCCAAGCATACTCATTTTTGTTTTCTAGATGGTTACTCAGGTTTCTCTCAAATACATGTATCAAGCCAGGATCAAGAAAAAAGGCCTTTTACTTGCCCTTTTGGTACCTTTGCTTATAGACGTATGCCTTTTGGTTTATGCAATGTACCTGCTACCTTTCAAAGATGTGTGATGGCTATTTTCTCTGATTTTTGTGAAAAGATTCTTGAGGGTTTCGTGGATGATTTTTCCGTTTACGGAACTTCATTTGATGATTGTTTGAGCAACCTTGACCGAGTTTTGTAGATATGTGAAGAAACTAATCTTGTCTTGAATTGGGAAAAGTGCCACTTTATGGTTAATGAAGGTATTGTCTTGGGGCACAAGATCTCCGAAAGAGGTATTGAAGTTGATAAAGCTAAAGTTGATGCTATTGAAAAAATGTCGTGCCCTACGGATATCAAAGGTATAAGAAGTTTACTTGGTCATGCCAGTTTCTATAGGAGATTTATCAAAGATTTCTCTAAGATTCCTAGGCCTCTCACAAACCTTTTGCAAAAAGATGTTCCTTTTGTTTTTGACGATGATTGTGTAGAAGCATTTGAAATTCTTAAGAATGCCTTGATTACCGCACCTATTGTTCAACCACCCGACTAGAACCTACCTTTTGAAATTATGTGTGATGCTAGTGATTATGCTGTTGGTGCTGCTCTAGGACAAAGAGTTGATAAGAAATTAAATTTTATCCATTATGCTAGTAAAACTCTAGACAGTGCTCAAAGAAACTATGCTACTACTGAAAAGGAATTTTTAGCAGTCATGTTTGCTTGTGATAAGTTTAGACCTTATATTGTTGATTCCAAAGTAACTTTTCACACCGATCATGCTGCTATTAAGTACCTTATGGAGAAGAAAGATGCTACACCTAGACTTATTAGGTGGGTCCTTCTGCTACAAGAATTTGATTTGCATATCATTGATAGAAAGGGTGTTGATAACCCTGTGGCAGATAACTTGTCTAGATTAGAAAATGTTCTTGATGACCCACTACCTATTGATGATAGCTTTCTTGATGAACAATTAGCTGTCGTGAATACTTCACATAATGCTCCTTGGTATGCTGACTACGCGAATTACATTGTTACTAAATTTATACCTCCTAGTTTCACATACCAACAAAAGAAAAAGTTCTTCTATGATTTAAGGCATTACTTTTGGGATGACCCACATCTTTATAAAGAAGGAGTAAATGGTATTATTAGACGTTGTGTACCTGAGCATGAATAGGAACAGATCTTTTGGAAATCTCACCCCGAAGCCTACGGAGGACATCACGCTAGAGATAGAACCACACACAAGGTACTACAATCTGGGTTTTATTGGCCTACTCTCTTCAAGGATGCTCATAAGTTTGTCTTATCCTGTGATGAATGTCAAAGAATTGGTAATATTAGTAGATGTCAAGAAATGCCTATGAATTACTCTCTTGTTATCGAACCATTTGATGTTTGGAGCTTTTATTATATGGGGCCTTTTACACAATCTAACGGGTATACTCATATTCCAGTTGTTGTTGATTATGTCACTAAGTGGGTAGAAGATATTCCAACTAGTAGCGCTAATCATAACACTTCTATTAGAATGCTTAAAGAAGATATTTGATGACTAATGGTGGTTCACATTTTATTCATGGTGCTTTCCGTAAATTGCTCGCTAAATATGATGTTAATCATAGAGTTGCATCTCCTTATCATCCTTAGTCTAGTGGTCAAGTAGAATTGAGAAATAGAGGGATTAAATTGATTTTGTAGAAGACTGTTAATAGATCTAGGAAGAATTGGTCTAAGAAACTCGACGATGCATTGTGGGCTTAAAGAACTGCTTACAAAAAGCCTATGGGTATGTCTCCGTATAATATGGTTTATGGTAAAGCATGTCACTTACCTCTAGAGCTAGAACATAAGGCTTATGGGGAAATCAAAGAGCTCAATTATGATTTCAAACTTGCTGGTGAGAAGAGGTTATTTGACATTAGCTCACTTGAGGAATGGAAAACCCAAGCCTATGAGAATGCTAATTTGGCTAATTTGTTTAAAGAAAAGGTTAAGAGATGGCATGATAGAAGGATAGAAAAGCGTGAATTTAATGTAGGTGATCATGTCTTGATATACAATTCTTGTTTAAGATTTTTTGCAGGAAAACTTCTCTCTAAATGGGAAGGTCCTAACGTTATCGAAGAGGTATACCGTTCCGGTGCCATCAAGATTAACAATGCCGAAGGCACAAACCCGAAGGTGGTGAACGGTCAAAGAATCAAACATTATATCTCAGGTACTCCCATAAATGTTGAAACCAATATCATCAATACCATAACTTCGGAAGAGTACATTAGGGAGACTTAGCAGAATGTTTCAGACTCTGAAAAGGAATAGGTATGTGCTATAGTAAGCAGAAAGACTCCAAAACTTTTTCAATGGCAAATTTTATATGTTTTGGAATATTTAAAAAAATAGGAAAATTTAAAGTAGTCCGAATAGTGCACAAGGAGGCGACAAGCCTGCTAGGCGCGGCCACCCCCTGGCCGCCACCTAGGGCTTGTGACCACCTCGTGCACCACTCGGACTCCGTTTTCCTGTGGCATACTCCTTCGGGTGGTAAAAATTCATTATATAATCTCCCGAAGGTTTTGATTCTCGATCACGACAATACCTCCCGTTTTCTTTTTGAGCTGTTTTTGCAGCAGATTTAGATCAACATTGCGTCCCCAAGTGTTTCGAAGGAAAAGTTCTCCGAGAAGATCATCAGCCCCTACCTTGCGGAGGTGATGCAACACCCTCAAACCATTGAGGTGCGTGAGGGGGTGCTGCACATCCGTGATGTGGAGGGGCCAAAGAAATCCAAAAGCATGTAGACAAGGCTCAAAGCAATGGACCAGCAGGTCTTCAAGTGCCAAGGGATGGTGGAACAGGGACTCAATGCTAATCAGATGATGTTCGCGGAGTTTACCCATAAATGTAAGTTGGACGCCAAGGAAATTGTGGATCACATCTTCAAGATTTATGAGAGAATCGAGCACCTCCAAGCCCAGATCTATGACCTGCAAAACAAAAACTGTGAGTATGAATACATATTTAAGAGAATGAGTTTGGCTGCAGATTTGAGGATTCTGGAGACTCGTTCATCCGTTTATGATGGTGATCCTATGCCATCTAAGATGGAGGACAAGCTTCCAACCTCATCAAAAACTCCCACATCATCACCTCCGAAGCAAGGCAACTAAACACATGGGTATGGGCACTCCCCTTGGCTTGTGCCAAGCTTGGGGGAGGTGCCCCGGTATCGTATCACCATCACATATTTTGTTTTTATTTTTATTTTTCATCATCTTTTCTTAGTTCAATCCTTTTGGTTATATCTTGATCTAGTAGAATAAAGTTTTCGTGTGATCTAGCTTTGAGTCTTTGCTTTATGATTCCTCCTATGTAAGCAAGTCCGTGAGTTATATAATAAAAAGTGTTTTTGAGTTGAGGGCCTTGCTTGTTTTGATATTAATCTTGAGAAAGATAAAGTAGAAAGAAGTGTAAAATAAAAGCAAAGAGTGCATATGAAAATCTTATGGGGAGTGATGACTTCACTTATAAAAAGTATGTCGATTGAAACCTGTTGTGGGTTGACAAACATAGTTGTTGGTCATTGGGGCAATTAAAAGGAAGTAATAAAGAAAGAGAGTTTCACATATAAATATATTATCTTGGACATCTTTTATGATTGTGAGCACTCATTAAAATATTATATGTTAAGAAGTTGATGTTGGACAAGGAAGAAAACATAATGGTTTATGTTTGCTTATTTCCAAATAAAAATTATATTGTTATAGATCCCTCAACATGTGTCTCTTGCTTCCACCTCATATCAGCCAAAACTTCCACACCAAGTAGAGATACTACTTGTGCATCCAAACACCCTTAAACCAGTTTTGCCATAAGAGTCCACCATACCTACCTAAGGATAGAATAAGATTATTCAAGTAAGTTGTCATCGGTGCAAGCAATAAAAATTTCTCTCTAAATATGTGTGATCTATTAGTGTGAGGAAAATAAACTTTATACGAACCTGTGATAGGGAAGAAATAAAAGCATCGGACTGCATAATAAAGTTCTCTATCACAAGGGGCAATATAAAGTGACGTTCTTTTGCATTAAGAGATTGTGCATCCAATTAAAAAAGCGCATGACAACCTCTGCTTCCCTCTGAGAAGGGCCTATTTTTTACTTTTATTTTCTAGTACTTACCTTTATGTAAGAGTCGTGGTGATCTCCATCACCTTTGTAATTTTTGCCTTAATCTTCTGGCAAGTGTCATGTGTTGGGGAATGATCTAAGCACACATATCCACTCGGAAGTGGATGAGCATGAGTTATTACTGTTGACATTACCCTTGAGGTAAATAGTTGGGAGGCAACACTATAATCCCCTCTCTTTCTCGGTGTCCGGTTGAAACTTTGAACTCATAGATACCTCATGAGTGTTAGAAATTGTGAAAGACTAAAATATGATTGAATATGTGCATTTGCTTTACAAGCTCTTATATTGACTCTTTCCTACGTTATGATAAATTGGAATTGCTTCAATGACTGAGATCATAGTTTGTCAGTTCTTAATAGAATTCTTGATTCATACTTTGCCATTGTGAATGAATTGTTACTTTATCATAAGAAATTATATATAAATATATGTTGCTTTCCTAAATATGATCATGATGCCTTGATGTTCGTATTTTATTTTATCGACACCTCTATCTCTAAACATGTGGGCACATTTATTAATCTCGGCTTCCTCTTGAGGACAAGCGAGGTCTAAGCTTGGGGGAGTTGATACGTCCATTTTGCATCATGATTTTATATTGATATTTATTGCATTATGGGCTATTATTATTCTCTCTTATTTTACAAGGTCTACATGAAGAGGGAGAATGCCGGCAGCTGGCGTTCTAGACTTGAAAAGGAGCAAATCTGAGATACCTATTCTACACAACTCCAAAAGTCCTAAAAATCTATGGAGAATTATTTTGGAATATATCAAAAATATTGGGCGAAAGAAATACATCAGGGGGGCCACCTAGGAGCCACAAGCCTGCTGGGCACGGCCACGCCCCTAGGGCTTGTGGCCCACCTGGCAGCCCTCCGATGCCCATCTTCTGCTATATTGAGGGTTTGGTCCTGGAAAAAAATCATATTAGAGCTTCAGGGACGAAGCGTCGCCGTCTCGAGGCAGACCTTGGCCAGAACCAATCTAGAGCTCTGGCAGGGCGATCCTGCCGGTGAAACTTTCCTCCGGGAGGGGGGAATCAAAGCCATCATCATCACCAATGATCCTCTCATCGAGAGGGGGTCAATCTCCATCAACATCTTCATCAGCATCATCTCCTTTCCAAACCCTAGTTCATCTCATGTATCCGAGCTTTGTCTCAAAACCTCAGATTGGTACCTGTGGGTTGCTAGTAGTGTTGATTACTCCTTGTAGTTAATGCTAGTTGGTTTATTTGGTGGAATATGATATGTTCAGATCCTTGATCTTAATTTATACTCCTCTAATTATGAGCACAAATATGCTTTGTGAGTAATTACATTTGTTCCTGAGGACATGGGATAAGTCTTGTTTAAGTAATCATGTGAATTTGGTATTCGCTCGATATTTTGATGAGATGTATGTTGTCTGTCCTCTAGTGGTGTTATGTGAACATAGGCTAAATAACACTTCACCATTGTTTGGGCCTAGAGGAAGGCATTGTGAAGTAATAAGCAGACGATGGGTTCCTAGAGTGACAGAAGCTTAAACCCTAGTTTATGCGTTGCTTCGTAAGGGGCGGATTTGGATCCACATATTTCATGCTATGGTTAGATTTATCTTAATTCTTCTTTTGTAGTTGTGGACGCTTGCAGGAGGGGTTAATCATAAGTGGGAGGATTGTCCAAGTAAGGACAACACCCAAGCACCGGTCCACCCACATATCAAATTATCAAAGTAGTGAACGTGAATCAAATAAGCATGATGAAAACTAGCTTGATATAAATTCCCATGTGTCCTCGGGAGTGCTTTGACTTATATAAGAGTTTGTCCAGGCTTGTCCTTTTCTGTAAAAAGGATTGGGCCACCTTGCTGCACCTTTGTTACAATTGTTACTTGCTACCTGTTACGAATTATCTTATCACAAAACTATCTGTTACCGATAATTTCAGTGCTTGCAGAGAATACCTTACTAAGAACCGCTTGTCATTTCCTTCTGCTCCTCGTTGGGTTCGACACTCTTACTTATTGAAAGGACTATGATAGATCCCCTATACCTATCGTTCATCACCCCACAGCGAAAATGACGGTCATCTCCGCATCGACTGGCTCGTGCAGTCAGCCCTCATCGAGGAGGAGGGCTCGATTGCCATGGCGTGCTTCGGCCCCCGGATCCGCAACGAACCGTTCTCAATCGGCTTCACGCTCCCCTGGGACACCTCGAAATATAACAAGGGCTGCCAAACCGAAGACTGAATGGTTGAGGACACCATTGCGGTTGGCATCGCTAGGGGGAACAAGCACATAGCTGTCCCCTACCCTCCCCTCATGCTGATCTGTTTGGCCCGCACCTGGCTCAACAGCCTGGTGGCCGGCAGCATCAACACCTGGACGAACTTCGAGGAAGCCTTTGTCTGCAATTTCATCAGCACCTACAAGCGGCCCGGTCATCCCCGTGAACTAGCCATGTGCGTTCAGAGGCCAGATGAGTCCCTTCGCGACAACCTCACCCAGTGGACCGAGCTCCGCAACTCCTGTGAGGGGGTGCACGAGGTGCAAGACATACAGTACTATCACACCCTGTGATTTTCCTCATGACTAAGTTATCAGGACTCAGAAATTAGGGCCAATTAAAACTTTTGTGTGCTTGTTATGCTTGACTTGACTGCTGATGGTCTGATTGCTTGCTAGTGCTCTATATTCATAAAACTCTTTGCTACTCTCAAAACTCTTTTCCTTTACCTAGAACTCTTTTCCAATGATCATGCCAGGTGTATAGCACTTAAAACTATTTTTATCAAAATTTATTTTTACCAAAAAGAATTTATTCCAATTAGATTTTCAAAAAACCCTGAGTTGAGCTTTGTACTACAAGTCCTCAAATTCGGTGGATACTTTTTCCCCAAATGCTTTATTTGAAACCTAATATATATAACTTCCCAAAACCACAAAATATTATTTTAAAAGATTATTTTCATATTTTATTTAAAGGCTTTTTCTTAAGACCAGAAATGGTCTTTTATAGGGAAAAAATATTTAAATGCTTTAAAAATGTTTGAGAAAATTTCGGAAAACTCAATGGACATATATTGTCCATATATGAGAGTTTCAACACATGGTCATGTTCAAGATATTGGAAAAAAGCCTTCAAAACCATATCTGTCTGTTTCAAGGTTTTGAAATATTTCTCTAAGAAATATTCTCAAACAAATCCACGAAAATTCTAGCATGTCACATATGATATATGTGGTCATGTTGCCAAGTTTCATCTCAATCAAAATTGTTTTGGTTCACCAAAATATCCTAAAGCCATTCATGTCCAGAGAAAAGTTTGATCAACTTCACATTGTGAAGTATCTCCTATTGATCCCAAACTTTGTGGGCATTCTCTATTACCCTAATGATGATGCTAAATCAAGTGGTGCATCAAGGGGAATAGAATCCATTTCTGTCCATTTCTAAGGTTTACCAAGTTTACATTATCAACTTTCTTCAAATCATCTCAAAACTGGTGATTCGGACCAAAGGGACTTACCATTTATCCCTGGTAAATCTCAAGGACATAGGATTCCCCTGCCTAGCCCAATGACAGCACAAACGCCATCTTCCATAAAGTAGTGGAAAAGCAAAGTTGACCCAAAAAGATTCCCCTTGCCCCCAACTTTTTACCTCAGCATATTATAACCCTCTTCTACCTCCAATGACTTTGCCATGGCCTCTGGTCAATTATTTGTCGGGTAACTCCCCCATTCTCCCACTCTTTTACCATGGCAAGACCTCTTATTTCCCCTCTCCCATTATTCTGTTCCTAAAAATGCCCCCAAACCTTTCCAAAGCATCATTTACATCAACCCAAACCCATATATGGCATACTCATGTGGGAAATATGAGCAGCAACTCTAAAGATAGATTTTGGCAGGAATTATAGCTTTGAACTACAAGTACCTTGTGCATTGATCTCCCTGAGCTGAAAATTGGTGGAGGTGTAGTCCTTCCATGACCAAGACCACTAGACAAAGTTTTATCCCCAATACCCTCCATTACAAACCCCTTAGATGAGTCTCCAGTTTGCTGCTGCAAACTTACTCCCAGTAAATAAAACATATGACTATCTCCATTTACCATGATAATTCTTCCAACGCTCTTCTGCATGTGTGACTCACACCCTAGACAGCTTTTGCAGACCAAAGAGTCTCATTGGACAAGGGTTGGCGTAGTGACCACGCTGCGGGCATGCAGCAACGGTGCTCTGCCCCTTGAGCTTGTCCTCTAGCTCGTGTTCGGCTGCGGCAGAGCACCAAAACGCGTCGGGGAGTCCCTCCTTGCCTCCCACACCCCTCCCCAACGCTCGCTAAGCTCCAACTCCCCTCTGGCACGTGTGCTCGCCACGCCCAAAGCGCGTCCGAGGGCACCCGAGCTCCTCCCTGGTCGCCCCCGCCTTTAAGACCCCTCCACGAGCTCCCTCTCGCCCCCTTGGCTCTCTCCCCTCCGTTGTGCTTCCCCGTACCGAACCCCCTCATCCCGAGGCCCTCTCCTCCTTCTATGGTCGGAGTTCTCCCGCCATGACTCCGCTCGAATTTGAGCTTCCCTGAGCTCCCCTCTCTCGTTGGAGCTCGCCAGCACCTCCCTCGCGTCACCACAGAGCCTCTTGTCACTCCGTGCCCTCTTCCCCCGCAGGTGTGGCATCACGCCCATCACCGCTATCGACGGCCTCCGCCTTGGCCAATGCCGCAGGCGACCCCAACCTCCCTAGGGCCCGGGGATGGCCCAGTTGGAAGCGGCTCGCCGCCCCGAGCTCGCCGGTGGTCGAGGCACCGCCAGAGACGGCCGGTGCTGCCGGGGGCGGGCGCCGGAGCGCTCGGCTCTACCTCCCGCGCTCCTCCTCTGCTCGAGCGGGAGGAGGAAGGAGGGCCTGATGGGCAGGGACCACGCGTCAACGACCCAGATGGCCGGGCCCACCGGTTTAAGTGGAGGCGGGTCTCCGGTGGCCGCCTCCCCACTTGGAAGGCGTACTCCGCAGGAGTATGCTTCCGACGCGGCGCGCACGCGCTGAGCCGAACGGCCGGGCCGGCCCATTTGCTATGCTGCGCCTTGAGCGTGTTTTAGCCTCGGGGTATAAACCTTTTTCCTTTTCCTTTTCCCGAGATACTAAATAAATCCTAGAATATTCATTTTAACTCTAAATATGGTGATTCAAAATCCTAGAGGCTCCTAAAATCTTCCCCTATCCAAAAATATATCCTGCATATTTTTCCCACAATCTTCCCTCTACTGTTCAAATTTAAATTCAAATTCAAATTATGTGATGCCCCACTTGCAAAATTCCTAGAACATCCAAATCAACTCCAAATGGAGTGATTCCAATTTATAGGTGTTCTAAATATCATGCCTTATTTATCAGGCCTTGGTTAACATTTTCACCATGCATTAATTCTGCTGGATCAAATAAATAGCCCCATATTTCATTATTACCACCTTAGGAAATCCATAGGAAAATGTTGCCAACTCCAAATCAAGTGAAACCACTTTCCACATGTTTCTAAAATCATGCCCTAATTGTTGGGTCCATCCACTTATTTTTATAAAACTACTTTCTGTTGACATCCTCAAGGATCATCATTTGCATCATTTCCACCATTCAAAGCTTCCCCTTTACCCACATCCTCCAAAACCTACTTGGTTATTTTCCTTGTGACCATAGGTGTCCATGAAAAATAAAACTCCTATTTATAGAGCACTTTTATTTCCCTCCTTGTTGTGTTGCTTATTACGGTTATTTCTGACGATAGCTGACGAAGTAGATGAAGTGCTCGAAATGGATGAGAAGTGTGTGAAGACCTCGAAGACCTTGAAAGCCAGGCAAGCAGCCCTTTGACCATGATAAGAAACCATTTTATTGCATGTCATATAGCACTTTACTTTCATCATATTTGATCATGTGGAGTAGTGACCCCTTTGGTGGGTTGTTTCCGACACTCTTACCATTGACACTAGCATCGTGCATGACCCTACCACCTTATGAGGGTTATGTGGGTGGGTATAGTTAGGATGCTAGTAGATGCTATGCAAGTGGGATCAGGATCTATGCATAGTGATGGAAGGAAAGAAATGTTTTAAGAGACTTTTTGAAAACCCGCCGGGTGCCACTAATGCCCGAGGGAGATGTTGATGAGATGGGTGACCACTTGAGAAAGAAGTGGTGTGCCGGAACAAGATGAGGATGTGTTTTCGGAAATGGAGGGTTTAAGATTTGTCGACCGTCCCAACCTTACATACGCAACCACGATGCCCCTTATGGGACGGGGCTTTGTTGATTACTATGGTTGGTACTAGCAAGGAGCCCTCATCACTAGTGAAAAGAGTGAAGTGCTCACTCTTGAGACGGGGTCGTCCCAGAGAGGAAGGTCATGCGCTGTCTTTACAGGCACCGGGCACACCGTTGCGTGCCCTCATGGATGATACGAGTGATGTATATCATGAGGGATGGCACCAACGAGTGGACTCTTTGTTTAGTATCACCATGGGAAAGGCATTGTTCGGGTGCTTACCTCGGGTATTTTATGTACCGCGAGTCGTGGCTGACACGGAAGTTCCCCGAGTCTTGTGGGTAAAGTGTGCAACCTCTACAGAGTGTAAAACTATTCGAATAGCCGTGTCCACGGTCAAGGACAGTTGGGTGGTGCTGCTTATATGCCACGTCTAGATGTTTTTGCAAACTTGGAGTGTGTGTGTGTGTGGTGACCAGGATGATACTTCAGTTGAGTCGGTTGACTTGGCATGATGACTGAACATGAGATGTTCACACGGTACATGAGACAAGTCTAAGGACTTGGTGTGATGGTTGAACATGAGACGTCCAACCCCTGTTGGAAATATGCCCTAGAGGCAGTAATAAAATGGTTATTATTGTATTTCCTAGTTCATGATAATTGTCTATTGTTCATGCTATAATTGTGTTAACCGGAAACCGTAATACATGTGTGAATACATAGACCACAACATGTCCCTAGTGAGCCTCTAGTTGACTAGCTCGTTCATCAATAGATGGTCACGGTTTCATGACCATGGACATTGGATGTCGTTGATAACGGGATCACATCATTAGGAGAATGATGTGATGGACAAGACCCAATCCTAAGCATAGCACAAGATTGTGTAGTTCGTTTGCTAAAGCTTTTCAATGTAAAGTATCGTTTCCTTAGACCATCAGATTATGCAACTCTCGGATACCGTAGGAATGCTTTGGGTGTGCCAAACGTCACAACGTAATTGGGTGGCTATAAAGGTCCACTCGAACTGGAGAGTAGCGTAGCACAGGAAGTTGTTTCTGTGGAGCCTACACCGGCTGGAGAGGAAGCTAATGATGATGATCATGAAACTTCAGATCAAGTTACTATTTAACGTCGAAGGTCCACTAGGATACGTTCCGCACCAGAGTGGTACGGCAAGCCTGTCCTAGAGATCATGTTGTTAGACAACGGTGAACCTTCGAACTATGAAGAAGTGATGGCGGGCCCGGATTCCAATAAATGGCTTGAAGCCATGAAATCCGAGATAGGATCCATGTATGAGAACAAAGTATGGACTTTGGTGGACTTGCCTGATGATAAGCGAGCCATTGAAAATAAATGGATCTTTAAGAAGAAGACTAACGCGGATGGTAACGTGACCGTCTATAAGGCTCGGCTTGTCGCTAAGGGTTATTGACAATTTCAAGGAGTTGACTGCGATGAGACTTTCTCACCGTAGCGATGTTGAAGTCTGCCGGAATCATGTTAGCAATTGCCGCATTTTATGATTATGAGATCTGGCAAATGGACGTCCAAACGGCATTCCTTAATGGCTTCCTCAAGGAAGAATTGTATATGATGCAGCCGGAAGGTTTTGTCGATCTTAAAGATGCTAACAAGGTATGCAAGCTCCAACGCTCCATCTATGGGCTAGTGCAAGCATCTCGGAGTTGGAACATTCGCTTTAATGAAGTGATTAAAGCGTTTGGATTTGTACAGGTTTATGGAGAACCCTGTATTTACAAGAAAGTGAGTGGGAGCTCTGTAGCATTTCTCGTATTATATGTGGATGACATACTGATAATGGGAAATGATATAGAACTCTTGGAAAGTATAAAGGCCTACTTGAATAAGTGTTTTTCAATGAAGGACCTTGGAGAAGCTGCTTACATATTAGGTATTAAGATCTATAGAGATAGATCGAGACGCCTCATAGGTCTTTCACAAAGCACATACCTTGAAAAGATATTGAAGAAGTTCAATATGGATCAGTCCAAGAAGGGGTTCTCGCTGTGTTACAAGGTGTGAGATTGAGTACGACTCAATGCCCGACCACGGTAAAGGATAGAGAAGAGATGAGTGTCATCCCCTATGCTTCAGCCATAGGCTCTATTATGTATGCCATGCTGTGTACCAGACCTGATGTGAACCTTGCCATAAGTTTGGTAAGGAGGTACCAAAGTGATCCTGGAGCGAAACACTAGACAGCGGTCAAGAATATCCTGAAGTACCTGAAAAGGACAAAGGACATGTTTCTCGTATATGGAGGTGCCGAAGAGTTCGTCGTAAAGGGTTACGTCGATTCTAGCTTCGACACAGATCCGAACGACTCCAAGTTGCAAACGGGATACGTGTATGTTTTGAACGGAGGGGCAGTCAGCTGGTGCAGCAGCAAGCAAAGCGTCATGGCGGCATCTACATGTGAATCGGAGTACATAGTTGCTTCAGAAGCAGCAAAGGAAGGAGTCTGGATGAAGGAGTTCATCACCAACCTAGGAGTAATTCTAAGTGCATCGGGCCCGATGACTCTATTCTGTGACAACACTGGAGCTATTGCCCTTGCGAAGGAGCCCAGGTTTCACAAGAAGACAAGACACATCAAGCGCCACTTCAACTCCATCCGTGATTACATTCAGGAGGGAGATATAGATATTTGTAAAGTGCATACGGATCTGAATGTCGCAGATCCGTTGACTAAACCTCTCTCACGAGCAAAACATGATCAACACCAGAATGCTATGGGTGTTCGATTCATCACAATGTAACTAGATTATTGACTCTAGTGCAAGTGGGAGACTGTTGGAAATATGCCCTAGAGGCAATAAGAAAATGGTTATTATTGTATTTCCTAGTTCATGATAATTGTCTATTGTTCATGCTATAATTGTGTTAACCGGAAACCCTAATACATGTGTGAATACATAGACCACAACATGTCCCTAGTGAGCCTCTAGTTGACTAGCTCGTTGATCAATAGATGGTCACGGTTTCATGACCACGGACATTGGATGTCGTTGATAAGGGTATCACATCATTAGGAGAATGATGTGATGGACAAGACCCAATCCTAAGCATAGCACAAGATCGTGTAGTTCGTTTGCTAAAGCTTTTCAATGTCAAGTATCGTTTCCTTAGACCATGAGATTGTGCAACACCCAGATACCATAGGAATGCTTTGGGTGTGCCAAATGTCACAACGTAACTGGGTGGCTATAAAGGTGCACTATGGGTATCTCCGAAAGTGTCTGTGTGGTTGGCACGAATCGAGACTGGGATTTGTCACTCCGTGTGACGAAGAGGTACCTCTGGGCTCACTCGGTAAGACATCATCATAATGAGCTCAATGTGACTAGGAGTTAGTCACGGGATGATGTATTACGGAATGAGTAAAGAGACTTGCCGGTAACGAGATTGAACAAGGTATAGAGATACCGACGATTGAATCTTGGGCAAGTATCGTACCGATAGACAAAGGGAATTGTATACGTGATTGATTGAATCCTCGACATCGTGGTTCATCCGATGATTTCATCATGGAGCATGTGCGAGCCAACATGGGTATCTAGATCCCGCTGTTGGTTATTGACCGGAGAGGTGTCTCGGTCATGTCTACATGTCTCCCGAACCCGTAGGGTCTACACACTTAAGGTTCGATGACGCTAGGGTTATAGGGAAATGGTATACGTGATTACCGAAGGTTGTTCAGAGTCCCGGACGTCACGAGGAGCTCCGGAATGGTCCGGAGGTAAAGATTGATATATAGGAAGTCCAGTTTTGGTCATAGGAAAGTTTTCGGGCTCATCGGTAGTGTACCGGGAGTGTCGGGAGGGTGCTAGAGGACCCCCGGGAGGGGTGTGACGACCAAAGGAATTCGTGGGCCCTTAGAGGAGGTGTGCCAGCCCTGAGTGGTCTGGCCAATACCTTCTAGAAAGGTCCATGCGGCTAGGATCAAGAGATAAAGGAAAAAAGAATATAAAGGAGGAGATCCACCTCCCTTGTGGGAGGTGGACTCTTCCCCACCTTCGGCCGAAGCTCTCCTCCTTGGAGGAGGGGCCAAGGCAGCCCTCCCTCTCCCTCCTCCTATATATACCCAAGGGTTTGGGCTGATTTGAGACATGACTTCTTTCTCTCTCGGTGCAGCCCTACCCTTCTTCTTCCTCGTTGTCCGTAGCGCTTGGCGAAGCCCTGCCGGAGTTCACGTAGCTCCACCATCACCACGCCGTCGTGCTGCCGGAGCTCTCCCTCAACCTCTCCCTCCTCCTTGTTGGATCAAGGTGTAGGAGACATCACCAGGATGTACATGTGTTGAACACGGAGGCGCCGTTGTTCGGCACTGAGATCGGAATCCAACGCGATCTGAATCGCTGCGAGTACGACTCCACCAACCGTGTTCTTGTAACGCTTTCGCTTAGCTATCTTCAAAGGTATGAAGATGCAATCTCTCCCCACTCGTTGCTGGTTTCTCCTTGGATAGATCTTGGTGATCGTAGGAAATTTTTTGATTTACTACTACGACTCCCAACAACCCCCTACTTGTGATGATGACTGTGAGTATTCTTATGAACACCCGTCTATGGTTGATGCATGCTTACTTCAGACACTTGATCATGTCATTACACTCAAAACTAGCTTTCTACAAAACTTACCTATTAGTGCTATATCATGCATTGTTATTTCCTTGTTCAAAACATGGGTTGCTTGCGAGTACATTCAAAGTACTCATTGGCTTAACACTCATTATTTTATTGGCCAGGCATGAAAGATCAGGTTATGATGAAGATTACCTTGGCAACGGACATGCAAGCTAGGATGCTTCCCAGCACAATGCCTGTAGGTTAAGGTAGATGGCATGGGTTCACGCTATCATTGAAGATTTCTGCTGCAAGTTTATTAAGACTTGGCCATAAGGGCCATATTTGAGTAAACCAGTATGTAATGGATGTAAGACTCTTGTTATTCAGTTTCTGTGTGTTAATTTAGCATTGATCTCTGGGATCACTGTGCACGTACATTCAGTGATCACGACTTATGAGTTAGGGTCCCCACAGAGCTAGTATCAGAGCCATCCTGACTGTAGGAAGCCCTTAGTTAGCATGGACATTAGTTAGGACAAAACTATTTTTTAGACCCTTCAAAATCACCTACAAAACCTCTGTATTTCTCACCTCCCCTAAATTTTCAAAGGAAGCAAAGGTTTTTGCCTTAGCACTTCCACCACTTTTATCTTAACTCTCCTCGTCTACTTTTTCAAAACTTTGCAAATGGTCACTACTACACTTGTACCCCTGACCACGGGATTCCTTGTAATCCTCGTGGGTAACCTGGAAGGAAGCCACCTTGACAGACGATTGCCGACATATCTTGGACCGAAGTTGGCAACACTAGACAAGGAGCTACCAACAGAAGACACCTTCTCAAAGGATGAGGACGTCAAGACTTAGATGATGGTGACACCTTCGACACAGCCCCAGGATGATGCCACCCTGGCCTTCGATGACCAGGGCACAAGACAAGCATTGTTAGGATATGCATTGCTAATAGAGCAATCGTATCCTTTTTGTTGTTATATCGGTAACCACTGGTGGATGAGAACCTCACCATTTGGTCCGCCTCACCATAGTGAGCAGGAAAATGGTTCTCATGATCCCCCGCTCTTGGTGCCGATAATATCGTCAAACTGACTGACAGGATACAACTCTACCATGCCTTGTTAACGACATTGCACAAAAGGTTGCCTACCTGGAATGCTCGACGCCTCAGAAGACAAGAAGGCATTGTCACGAACACAAGGACACCAAAAGACCCTGTCAACAACAGTCGTGAAGAATGATCTTCGTCGTCGACTCAACAGACCAGAAGTCGTCTAGGACTCTTCAGGAGCGACTAGGATCGTTTTGATGAACAACAACTAGAGACATAGCGACACATGAAGGAGACCCAGAAGACTAAGCGGACTCCTCTGCAAGACACGAAGCAAGCACGACTACTGAGTCCAAGGACCCCTAGGGTAGGATGAGTCGTCTGTCCCCCATGCGCAGTCAAGTCCGTATGAGGGTTCGAATGGAACCATGATGTGTGTTGCTTGTTTTCCTGTTTGTGCTTTGGTGTGAGTCACACTTTTGCCCTAGGCAACAAGTGCGCGACTATATCACCTACCTTACCTTGATGCATGTGTTTGGCCTTTTCGGCACTTGCTTGATTGCACTTCCACTATACCATCCCCTTAGGCATTCTCCTCTATGCTACTTTCCCTCTCCCCCCTCTCGTCAACTAAAGACCAGCAAGACCAGATGCACCAAGGATCCACCTCGACAAGCAACCGACATCGAAGACTTCGACTACAACAAACTCAACAAGACGCAACCCCGTAGAGTTATGCTTCTCCCTCAAGATTGGATTTAAATAGGTGATCCTACTAGGTGCTCGAGATCAATTAAACCACATGGTTCAGAGTAATTTGGATTTAGTCCAATAATCTTGATAACGCTACCATGTTTTTCGGTGAATGATGGTAGAAGGAATCGGATGATGTTAGGGATAATTAAAGGATCTATTTGTGCTCGACCTTGGGGTGTAATTGGACATGAGATTGGAAGTTCATGACAATAGTCCTTGCAATGATATGTGGATTATATGAACTCGAGGATATTATGTTGGACACCATCAATGATGGATTTGTAGCAGTAATGGATTAGGTAATAGTGGATGATATTCGAGGATCGGTTAATTGGATTCGTGAGAAGGAAACAAGATCTTGGATTGGTAATGTCTTGATCAAGCTTAGCGGCTTGTAAATTATCCTGAGGATTTTTATATAGGGATATAGGTGAGTTAGCTATAGTATACATATGAGATTTTCAGCATAGTCCTTCTCTCAAACCGTGGAGATGTGAGTAGCATGTGTAATATTGGAGTTGCCTTATATGAGATGATACCTTCGAGGATATAGGGTGATTTTGTTTGGAGTAATAGGCAGAACTATTGGCATCTAATAGTTGTGCTCAGAATAAGATGTTAGACGTTCACTCACATCCTAAGCTCCTTGAAACACCGAAGCTTTATCGTACCATGACGTGGTCAGATAATGACGATAGGCCTTGGACTATAAGTCCTTAGAACATGGCCAATACCCCATCGTGACCACCACCCACCCTTTCCATAAGGAAGGTGGCCACGAAGACCTTTACTAGGTTGGACCTCGAACCCTAGAGACTAGTGACCATCCGGGATGAATGCCCGCTCCTCTAACATACCCCATGAGCAGGTATTTATGTGGTACTTCGTGAAATAGGTTGTTGTCCTCCGGGATGACATACTTATTTATCCAATGAGAGGAGGAACACATTAGTCATGTTTGGACCAGCCCCAGGAACACCAATTGCCATGCCTCTCGAGCATAAAAGGTTCCACCTTGAAGGAGTTGGACTTCGCAAAGCACCCTCCCTGCAGAAGAAGACTTTCTTGCCCAAGCAAGATGAAGGACCACTCCAATTGCGAAGCCACGACAACGATGAAGAAGAAGTAAAGGAAGTCAACCTCCACTCCTTTGTCGTCTACATCAACTAGACTATATCAAGAAGCACCGACTTCCAAGAATGATGAAGCCCTTGCACAACAAGAGGATTGAAGAACCCCTTGTCATGATTGGTCATCCATCAGTTCCTGACTAAGGGGGAACCGAGGAGCTGATAGCACCCCTTAATCCACCACCTTGAAGGTGTACGTTGAGCATGACATCCCTGCTCCCTCCAGATGCCTGGAACGGAGTAGAACAACTATCATGACCTCATTGCTAGCCCCTTCTTGGTTCAATCAGGGACATGAACCTGACTCGATCATGGTAAGCCACCTATCAAAGGTAGTTCCCCTCGCTTGCCAAGACTTATACCTTGGGGATTAGATGGTTGATCTATACTACAGTCAGCTTATCTAGAACCCCACTGAAACCTTCCCATATAGTAGAACCCGTTCTAACACCAAGTCTCTAAGCTCAATCTTAGGGGCGAGACCCATCACAAACTTTGCCATGGAGAGACGAGTAGACCAAACACTCAAAGACCCTCCAGAAACGTGCGCCCATGACGATGAAGACGAGCGACCAAACAAGAATGAAGAATCTGCCTGGGCAGCTTACTCAAGCAGAAGATCTCGATGAGAAGCCCACGACGACGCACCTCAGCACTTTCAAGGATGGAGACCACCTACAACTGAAGACCTCCTGCTTTAAGGAAGATAAGGACTTCCAAGTCAACGAGAAGCTACACCAAGACTCAACCCTTCTATTCTAACGCGGGACATCTAGATGTCACTAACCAACGTGAGCAGTCCCCCGACCAGCACACAGAGCCCCGACCAGCACACAGACACACTACTTGGCCGGGTATTCTGACTTCGGTATACACACGCAGCCAGGCCCTGCAAGAACCTCGTTCACCAAACCCTTGACCATTAGGCGAGCCTAGCATTCTATGAAGCCCCGTTCACCCTTAGACCAAGTCAACGGTGCACTCGAAGACATATCGTCAGACACTTCAAGATCCAGAAGGGCAACCATGCCGAAGCAGAAGCAACATGGAATGTGAAGACTTCCTCACCTCTGAGTTTCCGCATCTCTCCTACGCCTAGCCTAGGAATCTCGGGGACGAGATTCTTGTAAGGGGGGTAGGTCTGTCACACCCTATGATTTGCCTCATGACTAAGTTATCAGGACTCAAAAATCAGGGCCAATTGAAACTTTCGTGTGCTTGTTATGCTTGACTTGACTGTTGATGGTCTGATTGCTTGCTAGTGCTCTATATTCATAAAACTCTCTCCTACTCTCAAAACTCTTTTCCTTGACCTAGAACTCTTATCCAATGGTCATGCCATGTGTATAGCACTTAAAACTATTTTTATCAAAATTTATTTTTACCAAAAAGAATTTATTCAAATTAGGTTTTCAAAAAACCCTTAGTTGAGGTTTGTACTACAAGTCCTCAAATTGGGTAGATACTTTTCCCCAAATGCTTTATTTGAAACCTACTATATATATAACTTCCCAAAACCAAAAAATATTATTTTAAAATATTATTTTCATATTTTATTTAAAGGTTTTTTCTTAAGACCAGAAATGGTCTTTTATAGGGAAAAATTATTTAAATGCTTTAAAAATATCTGAGAAAATTTAGGAAAACTCAGTGGACATATATTGTCCATATATGAGAGTTTCAACACATGGTCATGTTCAAGATATTGGAAAAAAGCCTTCAAAACCATATCTGTCTGTTTCAAGGTTTTGAAATATTTCTATAAGAAATATTCTCAAACAAATCCAGGAAAATTCTAGCATGTCACATATGATATATGTGGTCATGTTGACAAGTTTCATCTCAATCAGAATTGTTTTGGTTCACCAAAATATCCTCAAGCCATTCCTGTCCTGAGACAAGTTTGATCAACATCACATTGTGAAGTATCTCCTATTGATCCCAAACATTGTGGGCATTCTCTATTACCCTAATGATGGTGCTAAATCAAGTGGTGCATCAAGGGGAATAGAATTTCATGATCAGATCTATAGAAATCCATTTCAGTCCATTTCTAGGGTTTACCAAGTTTACATTATCAACTTTCTTCAAATCATCTCAAAACTGGTGATCAGGACCAAATGGACTTACCATTTACCCCTGGTAAATCTCAAGGTCATAGGATTCACCTGCCTAGCCCAATCACAGCACAAACACCATCTTCCATAAACTAGTGGACAAGCAAAGTTGACGCAAAAAGATTCCCCTTGCCCCCAACTTTTTACCTCAGCATATTATAACCCTCTTATACCTCCAGTAACTTTGCCATGGCCTCTGGTCAATTATTTGTGGGGTAACTCCCTCATTCTCCCTCTCTTTTACCATGGCAAGACCTCTTATTTCCCCTCTCCCATTATTTTGTTCCTAAAAATTCCCCCAAACCTTTCCAAAGCATCATTTACATCAACCCAAACCCATATATGGCATTCATGTGGGATATATGAACAGCACCTCTAAAGATAGATTTTGGCAGGAATTATAGCTTTGAACTACAAGTACCTTGTGCATTGATCTCCCTGAGCTGAAAATTGGTGGAGGTGTAGTCCTTCCATGACCAAGACCACTAGACAAAGTTTTATCCCCAATGCCCTCCATTACAAACCCCTTAGATGAGTCTCCAGTTTGCTGTTGCAAACTTACTCCCAGTAAAAAACCATATGACTAGCTCCATTTACCATGATAATTCTTCCAACGCTCTTCTGCATTTGTGCCTCACACCCTAGACAGCTTTTGCCGACCAAAGAGTCACATTGGACAAGGGTTGGCATGGTGACCATGTTGCGGGCATGCAGCAATGGCACTCTGCCCCTTGAGCTTGTCCTGTAGCTCGTGTCTGGCCGCGGCAGAGCACCAAAACGCGTCGGGGGATCCCTCCTTGCCTCCCATGCCCCTCCCCGACGCCCGCTAAGCTCCAACTCCCCTCTAGCACGCATGCTCCAACTCACATGGGACATGCTTTAATAATGATAATCATCATACTTTTATTGACTTACAACTCAAAAGAAAATTACAACTCGATACCTATGACAAAATATGACTCTATATGCAATATGAAAATGATGGTGCATGTCATAAAAGGAAACGGTGGAAGTTGCATGGCAATATATCTCGGAATGGCTATGGAAATGCCATAATGGGTAGGTATGGTGGCTGTTTTGAGGAAATATATATGATGGCTATTTTGAGGAAGGTATATGGTGGAAGTTCTGAGGAAGGTATATGGTGTACCGGCGAAAGTTGTGCGGTACTAGAAAGGCTAGCAAAAGTGGAAGGGTTAGAGTCCATATAATCCATGGACTCAACATTAGTCATAAAGAACTCACATACTTATTGCGAAAGTCTATTAGTCATTGAAGCAAGGCATTAAACGCATGCTCCTAGGGGGAGGTTGGTAGGAGCAAACCATTGCGCGCCCCTGAGCCTCACACAAAGGTCGACAATCTATAAACAAGTCATGCTCCGATTTCCTTAAATAACGGTTCACAATACGTGCATGCTACGGGAATCACAGACCTTTACACAAGTATTTTTACCAAATCACAATTTACTTCCTAACATGTCTATTAACATTACCATCTTTATATCTCAAAAGTTTATGCAAGTAATCAAACTTCTCATAAATACTCAATGCACTTAATATGGAAGTTTTTATTATATCCCTTCTGGATGCCTACCATATTAGGACTAAATTCATAACCTAAACCAATTACCATGCTGTTTTAGAAACTCTCAAAATAATATAAGTAAGGTACAAGAGTTCAAGTATTTCTATAAAAACGCAAACACCACCATGCTGAAAGATATAAGTGAAGCACATAGAGCAAAATTGTCCAACTCAAAAGGTATAAGTGAATCATAAAGAGTATTATAATAAATTCATGATTCAACATGTCTCAATCAAAAGATGTCGGGGGAACGACACCTATGGGATCAGGAGGATCCCTTTCGGTTCGGCACGGAGATGGGTGTGCACGGAGAGCAGGACGAACGAGCAGGACGAGGGATTTTTACCCAGGTTCAGGCCGCAAAGATACGTAAAACCCTACTCCTGCTTGGTTGTATTGGATGAGTTCTAGCTCAGGTTCTGGGAGCGCGAAAGTATGTAGCTGCTACTCATGCAGAATCAGCCCGAGAAGATCCCCCTGTAGCTATGCCTTGGGCCTCCTTTTATACTCTCGAAGGGGTCACCAACAGTGGCGTACATCGCATACATGAGGTGTAAAGTGCTATAGTGTTATCATACCTAACACTTATGGTGTGAGACAAACGCATTTAATGCTCCGTCAGGAGTCCCTGGCCTTGTACGGGGCGGGACAAGAGCCCGTCCCATCGGCACCACTTAGCCTCCTCCATCCTCGGCGCCTCGACACGTACCCAGGTGGGATGACACCTGGTCTCTGCCCTGGCAGGATGGTGAGGCCTTGCTGGGTGCACTTCTTGCCGGGGCTCAGTATCCAGCCCGACAAGATGTTAACGGGCGCCTAGCCTTCAGTCTTCCTGACTATTCACTTGAATGCCTTCTTGAGATTCCTGTACTTGCATTCAGCTGTCCCCCGGCAGGCCTTGCCGGGAGGCCAACATCCGGTCTACTTGGTGCCCTTCCTGAATGTCTTCTCCCAGGAAGGTTTGCTTCCCGGAAACTCTATCTTGATCTTGTCGGCCTTGAACTTGCCGGTGATGTGTAAACCTGTTCCTGGCAAGTAATCCTTACCGAAACCCTGGGACCTGGATATGTCCTACAAGTGGATTTCTTCTCTGCCATGCCCTTCCCACCTGGAGGCTGCAACTTGCCGGTGCATGCCGAGGGGTAGAAAACATCCTCCTGTTTACTACACCGACAGGAGCCCTGGGCCTGGGCCAGACAAGCGTGCATAGTGTTTGTCTAGGCTAGGTCAAAAAATACGCACTGGTACACGCGTGGTGAGAAGTAACCGCCACTCATGAATTTTTAACCGCACTTTGATGATGATGCAAGAGATCTTGCGATTTTTCGGGCCTTGGGCTTGCCGGTAGCATGGGCAGACATAGCAGGATGGCAGTAGGAGTCATCTGCCCGAAAGGGAGCACCATACCATGCGATGAAGAGCCATCCCCCGAGCCTTCCCCAAAAAGGGTATTGCGGGTGCGGTGCTCGATTCATATGCTCATCTCTATTGTCACCGTCGTCTACTTCAAAGGCCTCACTGCCGTCTTTCCGACCTTCAGCACGATGTCCTTGGCTTTCTCGGCTGCCGCATGCCGCTGAGAATAAAGCAACTGTCCGGACTGAAGTACTTTTCGCATCCTAGTTGCTACAATGGCACATATAAAGAAAAAATTTATCTTAGTTAGATCAATCTTTATGTATGCGACACATGTTTTTTTATGCTGAATGAATGCTTGCTGCTCTCTTGATTAATTCCGTCCTTGCATATATCGTATATCCTATGTTGTTTGGACACCTTGTCGGCATGCACACTTGCCGCAAGCGCTTTGAGGAACATGTCCTTAGCAGCCTACTGGAAATGTCGCCATAGGCAAGGCGACTTGCTGGGGCACAACGCAGATGCTAAGTTTGCCAAGCGGACTCGAGGCGAAACTAGAGCGTGGGCTAACCATGGCAAGATCCTTTTGCGTGCAGATTGACGTACAAGGACGAAAAATCAGTCAAAACAACCCACACTTGCCAGAAAAAATTTTGGTGCGCACGCTCCAACCGGAACCGCTTGAGGAACGGGTCCATGCAGCTTGCTGGGAATGTCGCTTGCCAGAAAATCTTACCTTCCTAGCTTTAGTGCAGCCGCTCACATCACCGAGCGGACTCGAAGCATTAGAGGTGCGACTAGCCCCGGGAAGGCCAAAATCTTACCTTCCCAGCTTTAGTGCAGCTGCTCACATTACCGAGCGGACTCGAAGTGATTAGAGGCACGACTAGCCCCGGGAAGGCTCCTACGGGTTTACGCAGAAATCTGAAGATAAAACTTATCTAGCCTTCTCCTTGAACGATTGCATTTTTGTACAATGAATCCCTACGTTGTTGGAATACTCCCCGAATGCGCATGTTCCGGTCGACGGCGCTTAGGATCGGGTCCTGTCTAGCAGCCTATCAGGAATGCCACCTCTTTGGGAGTTTGACGCTCTAAAAACAACTGCAGCTGCATCTGCGTTGTTGGGCGGACCCAGAACAACCAAGAGCGCGGAGTACTTCAAGAGCGCTCCCTCGTGCACAAGTTATACAAAACAAAATATCAATGATAAAAGCTAAACAAAAAAAAGCAATTAATGTTTTAGGACTTAGCTTTCGCAAAGAATTTCAGACACCCTTGTTTCTTCTTGGGCGCCATGACAATGAAGATGCTAGTCACCAGATCAGGTATGCGCAACCTTTTCGCCTACCCGGCGTGCCAAATATGTCGGGGGAACGACACCTATGGGATCGGGAGGATCCCTTTCGGTTCAGCGGGGAGATGGGTGTGCGCGAAGAGCAGGACGAACGAGCAACGTGGGGGATTTTTACCCAGGTTCGGGCCGCAAAGATGCGTAAAACCCTACTCCTGCTTGGTTGTATTGGATGAGTTCTAGATCAGGTTCTGGGAGCGCTACACTACATAGCTGCTACTCATGCAAAATTGGCCTGGGAAGATCCCCCTGTAGTTGTTCCTTGGGCCTCCTTTTATACTCTCGAAGGGGTCACCAACAGTGGTGTATAGTGCATACATGAGGTGTAAAGTGCTACAGTGTTATCGTACCTAACACTAACGGTGTGAGATAAACACATTTAATGCTCCGCCAGGCGTCCCTGACCTTCTACGAGATAGGACAGGAGCCCGTCCCATCGGCACTGCTTAGCCTCCTCCATCCTCGGCGCCTCTACACGTACCTAGGTGGGATGACACCTGGTCTCTGCGCTGGCAGGATGGCGAGGCCTTGCCGGGTGCACTTCTTGCCGGGGCTCAGCAGCCAGCCCGGCAAGATGTTGCCGAGCGTCTAGCCTTCGGTCTTCCTGACTGTTGACTTGAATGCCTTCTTGAGATTCTTGCACTTGCATTCAGTTGTCCCCCGGCATACCTTGCCGGGAGGCCAACATTGAGTCTTCTTGGTGCCCTGCCTAGATGTCTTCTCCCAGGAAGGTTTGCTTCCCGGAAACTCTATCTTGATCTTGCCGGCCTTGAACTTGCTAGTGATGTGTAAACCTGTTCCCGGCAACAAATCCTTACCGGAAACCTAGGTCCTGGATATGTCCTACAAGTGGATTTCTTCTCTGCCATGCCCTTCCTGCCTGGAGGCTGCGACTTGCCGGTGTGTGTCCAGGGGTAGCGGACACCCCCCTGTTTACTACATCGACAAAATATGTGTCCAACAAGGATGATTGTGGCAAAATAACAAGCAAAGACTCATATCATACAAGACGGTCCAAGCAAAACACATATCATGTCGTGAACAAAAATATAGCCTCAAGTCAATTTACCGATGGATTGAAGATGAAAGAACGGATGCCTTCCGGGGCATCCCCAAGCTTAGCCTCTTTGGCATCCTTGAATGTTACTTGGGGTGCCTAGGGCATCCCCAAGTTTAGGCTCTTGCCACTCCTTATTCCATAGTCCATCAAATCTTTACCCAAAACTTGAAAACTTCACAACACAAAACTTAGCAGAAAACTCGTGAGATCCGTTAGTATAAGAAAATAAATCACCAGTTTAGACACTGTTGTGAACTCATTCTTCATTTATATTTGTGTTATACCCACTATAATCTAACTTCTCCATGTCTCATACCACATGTTACGACCCATAGATTCATCAAAATAGGCAAAAAAACTCCAAGAAAACAGAATCTGTCAAAAATAGAACAGTGTGTAGCAAACTGAAAACTTCGTATACTTATATAACTCAAAGAAATTCTGAAAAATTAGGAAAACCTGGTAAATTTATATATCAATATTTTTAAAAAAATTCAGATCAACTTGACGCTCTGAAAAATTATCAAATTTCTGGACTGAGCGCAAAAGTTTCTGTTTTTCAGCAAGATCAAATCAACAACTACCATAGATCACCCCAAAGGTTTTACTTGGCTCAAACACTAATTAAAACACCAAAACACAATTACTACAGAAGTAATAAAGTGGAAAACACTCAAAAACAGAATCAAAAACAGAACATAAAGATAAAATTGGGTTGCCTCCCAACAAGCGCTATTGTTTAACGCCCCTAGCTAGGCATAACGATTTCGATGATGCTCGCATAAAAAGTAGTAACTGAAAATGCAAGAAAGCATCATGAACTAATTACAAGCACATTTAAGTCTAACCCACTTACTATGCATAGGTATTTTGTGAGCAAACTATTTATGGGAACAAGAATCAACTAACATAAAAAGGCAAAACAAGCATAACTTCAAAACTTTGAACACATAGAGAGGAAACTTGGTATTATTGCAATTCATACAAGCATATGTTCCTCCCTCATAATAATTTTCAGTAGCATCATGAAGGAATCTCACAAATATAACTATCACACAAAGCATTCTTTTCATGATCAATTATAGCATACGTGTCATCAACAAAACTTAGGGAACAAAAAATATCATTTTCATCAAGCATAGCATCCCCAAGCTTGTGGTTTTGCATATCATTAGTATCATGGATATTCAGAGAATCCATACTAACAACATGGAAATCATGCTTTTCATTCAAGGAGTTATCATGAATCACCTTATAATTTTCTTCTTTCAATACTTCATCAAAATTTTCAGATTCATGATTTTCAAACAAAACTTCATAGAGATAATCAAGTGCACCCAACTCACTAGAAATTGGTTCATCATAATTTGGTCTTTTGAAAAGATTAGCAAGTGAATGAGGATCCATACCAATAGATTTTTAGCAAGCGAAGATCCAAGCAAATAGAAGGCACATGGCAACACAAGAAAACATAGCAAATAAGAGATGTAACGAGAAAAAGGCAAACAAAAAAGAGAGGGCGAATAAAACAACAAATTTGTGAAGTGAGGGAGAGGAAAATGAGAGGCAAAAGGAAAATAATGTAAATGCAAGAGATGAGTTTGTGATGGATACTTGCTAGGCTTGATATGTATCCTCCCCGGCAACGGCGCCAGAAATCCTTCTTGCTACCTCTTGAGCTTGCGTTAGTTTTCCCTTGAAGAGGAAAGGGTGATGCAGCGAAGTAGATAAGTATTTCCCTCAGTTGTTGAGAACCAAGGTATCAATCCAGTAGGAGGAACAAGTAAGTCACCAATGGTTGCACCTACACAAACAATCGAACTCTTGCACCCAAAGCTATAAAGGGCTTGTCAATCCCTTCATGGTTATTTGCAAGGATTACATCTGAAAGAGATAGATGTAAACGAGTGCGAAAGTAAAAGATAAATAAATTCCAGCAAGGTATAGATCTGAAAATATATGATGGAAAAGACCCGAGGGCCATAGGTTTCACTACAGGCTTCTCTCTTGAAGGCAAATATCATGGTGGGTAAACAAATTACTGTCAAGCAATTGATAGAAAAGCGAATAATCATGTAGTTTTTCAAGGCAATGATCAAGCATATAGGCATCACGTCCGTCTCAAGTAGATCGAAATCATTCTTCATCTACTACTATTACTCCACACATCGACCGACTCCTAACTGCATCTAGAGTATTAAGTTCATGAAGAACAGAGTAACGCATTAAGAAAGATGACATGATGTAGAGGGATAAACTCAAGCAATATGATGAAACCCCCATCTTTTTACCCTTGATGGCAACAATACAGTACGTGCCTCGCTACCCGTACTATGTCACTGGGTGAGGACACCGCAAGATTGAACCCAAAACCAAGCACTTCTCCCATTGCAAGAATTACCAATCTAGTTGGCCAGACCAAACCAATAACTCGAAAAGACTTGCAAGGATATGAAATCATGCATATAAGAAATCAGAGGAGATTCAAAAAATATTCATGGATAATCTGAACATAAACTCACAATTCATTGGATGTTGACAAACACACCACAAAAGAGGATTACAACAGATAGATATCCATGAAGATCATGAAGAACATGGTATTGAAGATCAAAGAGAGGGAAGAAGCCATCTAGCTACTAGCTGGACCCGTAGGTGTGTGGTGGACTACTCACGCATCATCAGAGGGGCAATCGAGTTGATGTAGATGCCCTACGGGATCGAAACCCCCTCCAGCAGATTACCGGAAAAGGCTCCAAGATTGGATCACTCGGGAACGAAGGCTTTCGGCGGCAGAAAAGTATTTGTGTGGCTCGTTTTGATGTTGGAGAAATATTTGGGTATTTATAGGCCAAGAATTAGGGTTAGGAGACCTACCAGGAGGTGACAAGCCTGCTAGGTGCGTCCATTCTTCCAGAAAAATTCCTTCCGCGAGTTTTATTCCGTTTGGAATCCGTTTAATATTCCATATCTCCAAAACTCAAAAACAAGAAAAATACAGAAACTGGCACTTGGCTCTAGATTAATAGGTTAGTCCCAAATATAATATAAAATAGCATATTAATGCATATAAAACATCCAAAGCAGATAATATAATAGCGTCCCATCATCAAAAATTATAGATACGTTGGAGACGTATCAGGTGCAAGTGGCTGGCTCCATAGAGGGCATTTCCAGCATTAAGCTTGGCTGAATTCGTTCAATATTTTAAAGACCGAAGTAATCTATAATACCTCGGATACCGACCAGCGTTGGAGCTCGGCTGTGCAAAACACCTCGGAAGCAGTCAGGCATAAAGCTCGGATGTGAATGGCTGGCTCCATAAAAGGCTATTCCGGCATTTAAGCTCAGATGGACCCTTCAAAATTTCATAGACCAAGGTAATCTATGACACCTTGGGTGCCGACCAGCGTTAGAGCTCGGCTTCAAAAAGATACCTCAGATGCAGTTCGGCGTTGAAGCTTGGACGTGAGAGGACACCGCCGTGGGAAACACTTCGAACCCAAGGCGTGGCGTAAAAAATTACAAGGCATTGATAATGGTCGAGTACTTAAAGGGGTTCCTTGGATGCCTGACATGTGAACTCTTCGGATACACTTCAGCGATCCTCAAGGTAGAAGATGGGAAGATTTGTTGAACCAGTTTTCAAGACCGAAGACCAAAGACAAAGAACTGTTCTGTAGAACCGAGGAGCGTCCCCAACTTGAAGACCGGTTCAGGGGGCTACTGATGGTATCCTGGACTAGGGGGTACTCACCACGCCGTCTCCCGACCAATGGGTCGGTCCGAGGACCCCAAGGCAGTTCACTAATGGGCGAGTTAGGATAGCCCATGATGCATACGAGGAAGATTCCGCAAGTCTTGGTGATCAAGACAAGGACTCCTCTCCACCGACGTAGCCGACTAGGAATCCTGTTATCCTAGGCCTCTAGTGTGTTATATAAGCCGAGGCCATGCTAGTCATTAGGCACAATCACATCATCATAGATCATTTCGTCATACGAGCATAGCTCCTAGGGTTTCGACCACTACATACGATCTCGAGGTAGATCAACTTTGTACTCGATACACTATAATAAATACAAACAAATAAGGACGTAGGGTTTTACCTCCATCAAGAGGGCCCGAACCTGGGTAAATATCGTCTCCCTTGTATCCTGTTACCCATCGATCCAAGACCCACAGATCGGGACCCCTTACCCGAGATCCACCGGTTTTGACACCGACACCACAGGCACAATTTCGGGAGGAACTGATTGATGGAAATATTCCCTATAGGCAATAATAAATTGGTTATTATAATATTTCATTATTCATGACAATTTTTTATTATCCATGATGTAATTATATTGATTGGAAACATAAATACATGTGTGGATACATAGACAACACTGCGTCCCTAGTGTGCCTCTAGTCGACTAGCTCGTTGATCAAAGATGGTCAAGGTTTCCTAGCCATAAGACATGAGATGTTGTTTGATAACGGGATCACATAACTAGGAGAATGATGTGATGGACAAGACCCAAACTATGAAAGTAGCATATGATCGTGTCAGTTTATTGCTATAGTTTTGTGCATGTCAAGTATCTGTTCCTATGACCATGAGATCATGCAACTCACTGACACCGGAGGAATACCTTGTGTGTATCAAATGTCGCAACGTAACTGGGTGTCTAGAAAGATGCTCTACAGGTATCTCTACCGGTGTCTGTTGAGTGGGCATGGATCAAGGCTGGGATTTGTTACTTCATGTGACGGAGAGTATCTCAGGGCCCACTCGGTAATACAACATCACACTAATCCCTACAAGCAAAGTGACTAAAGTGTTAGCCACGGGATCTTGTATTATAGAGTGAGTAAAGAGACTTAACGCTAACGAGATTGAACTAGGTATAGAGATACCGACGATCGAATCTCTGGCAAGTAATATACCGAAGAACAAAGGGACCAACATACGGGATTAACTGAATCCTTGACATAGAGGTTCAACCGATAAATATCTTCATAGAATATGTAGGAACCAATATGGGCATCCAGGTCCCGCTATTGGTTATTTAATGTAGAGGTGTGCTACGTCTCCAAGGTATCTATAATTTTTTATGATGGATGGCTATTGTATTGTCTGTTTCGAATGTTTTATATGCATTATTATGCTATTTTATATTATTTTTGGGACTAACCTATTAATCTAGAACTAAGTGCCAGTTTCTGTTTTTTCCTTTTTTGAGTTTTGAAGATATGGGATATTAAACGGAGTCCAAACGGAGTAAAACCTTCACAAGGAATTTTTTTGGAAGGAAACAACTCGATCATGCTTGGAGTGCACGTCAAGGGAGGTGCCAGGGCGCCACAAGCCTGCTAGGCGTGGGGCCCCTGGCCGCGCCTAGCAGGCTTGTTGCTCCGTGGCAGGTCTCCTAACCCTATTATTTAGCCTATAAATACCGAAATATTCCCCAAACATCAAAACAAGCCACGCAAATACTTTTCCGCCGCCGGAAGCCTCTGTTCCCTGAGGGATCCAATCTTGGGGCCTTCTCCGGTAATCTACCGGAGGGGGAATCGATCACGGAGGGCATCTACATGAACTCCATTACCCCTCTGATGATGCATGAGTAGTCCACCATAGACCTACGGGTCCATAGCTAGTAGCTAGATGGCTTCTTCTCTCTCTTTGATCTTCAATACCATGTTCTTCATGATCTTCATGGAGATCTATCTGATGTAATCCTCTTTTGTGGTGTGTTTGTCAAGATCCGATGAATTGTGAGTTTATGTTCAGATTATCAATGAATCTTATTTGAATCTCCTCTGAATTCTTATTTTCATGATTTCATAACCTTGCAAGTCTCTTCCAGTTATTGGTTTGGTTTGGCCAACTAGATTGGTAATTCTTGCAATGGGAGAAGTGCTTGGTTTTGGGTTCAATCTTGCCGTGTTCTCACCCAGTGACATAGTAGGGGTAGCGAGGCACGTATTGTATTGTTTCCATCGAGGGTAACAAGATGAGGTTTTCATCATATTGCCTGTGTTTATCCCTCTACATTATGTCATATTTCTTAATGCGTTACTCTGTTCTTCATGAACTTAATACTCTAGATGCAGGCAGGAGTCGATGTGTGGAGTAGTAGTAGTAGATGCAGAATCGTTTCGGTCTACTTGACATGGACGTGATGCCTATATGCATGACCATTGCCTTGGATAACTACATGATTATTCGCTTGACAGTAATTTGTTTACCCACCATGATATTTTCCTTCAAGAGAGAAGACTCTAGTGACACCTATGGCCCCCGGGTCTACTTTCCATCATATTCTTTCAGAACTATAAACCAAAAATACCTTTCTGCAATTTATTTATCTTTTACTTTCCACACTCGTTTACATCTATCTCTTTCAGATCTAATCCTTGCAAATAACCGTGAATGGATTGACAACCCCTTTATAGCGTTGGGCGCAAGAGTTTGATTATTTGTGTAGGTGCATCCATTGGTGACTTGCTTGTTCCTCCTACTAGATTGATACCTTGGTTCTCAACAACTGAGGGAAACACTTATCTACTTTGCCACATCACCCTTTCCTCTTCATGGGAAAACCAACGCAAGCTCAAGAGGTAGCAAGAAGGATTTCTGGCGCCGTTGCCGGGGATGGTGCACATCAAGCCTACCAAGTACCCATCACAAACTCATCTCTCGCATTTACATTATTTGCCATTTGCCTATTGTTTCCCTCTCCCCCACTTCTGAAACGATTTTCAGAAAATACGAAAAATATTTGCGTTTTTCGCCCTTCTTTCGTTTGCCTTTCGTTTGCTTGTGTGCTTGATTGCTTGCTTTGTCAAGATGTCTAAGAATACCAAGTTGTGTGAATTTTCCAATACTAATAATAATGATTTTATTATTACTCCTATTTCTCCCGCCGCTAGTGTGGAATCATATGAAATCAATGTTGCCTTGCTAAATCTTGTTATGAAAGAAAAAATGTGTGGCCTTCCTAGTGAAGATGTCGCATCCCATCTAAATACTTTCATTGAGTTGTGTGATATGCAAAATAAGAAAGATGTGGATAATGATATTGTTAAATTGAAGCTATTTCCGTTCTTTCTACGAGATCGTGCTAAAACTTGGTTTTCATCTTTGTCTCAAAATAGTATTGATTCATGGAATAAGTGTAAAGATGCTTTTATCTCCAAGTACTTTCTGCCCGCTAAGATCATCTCCCTTAGTAAAAATATAATAAATTTTAAGCAACTTGATCATGAGCATGTTTCACAATCTTGGGAGAGGATGAAAATAATGATTAGAAATTCTCCCGCACATGGTTTGAGTTTATGGATGATTATACAAATTTTCTATGCGGGATTGAATTTTGCATCTAGAAATCTTTTAGATTCAGCCGCGGGTGGTACTTTTATGGAAATCACGTTAGGAGAAGCTACTAAACTCCTAGATAATATCATGACAAACTACTCTCAATGACATACCGAAAGATCTCCTACTAGTAAAAAAGTGCATGCTATTGAAGAAATAAATACATTGAGTGAAAAGAAGGATGAATTGATGAAATTGTTTGCTTGTAAGAGTGCTCCTATTGATCCTAATGATATGCCTTTGTCTTCTTTGATTGGAAATAATAATGAATCTATGGATGTAAATTTTGTCGGTAGGAACAATTTTGGTAATAATGCGTATAGAGGTAATTTCAACCCTAGGCCTTTTCCTAGTAATTCCTCTAATAATGATGGTAATTCCTACAACAATTACTATGGAAATTAGAATAAGAAGGCCTCTTATCTTGAGAATATTGTTAAAGATTTTATTGGTACGAAAAAAGTTATTAATGCTTCTATTGAAGAAAAGGTGCTCAAGATTGACGATTTGGTTAGGAACGTTGATAGAATTTCTATTGAGATTGATTCTTTGAAAGTTAGATCTACTCCACCCAAGCATGATATTAATGAGTCTTTAAAAGCTATGAAAATTTCTATTAATGAAAGTAAGTAAAGAACCGCTAGAATTCATGCTAAGCGTGAATGGCTTGAAAAAGTGTTTTCTCGCGATAATAATGATGAAGATATTAAAGTGATTGATATGACTCCTATTGAATCTTTGTTTTTCAATATAAATCTTGATAATGATGGGACTGTAGATAAGTCAACTTTAGTAAAAATGCATCCCAATGATTCAGAGTTTATAGACCTTAATGCTAAGATTGATAAAAGTGGGATTGAAGAGGTCAAAACTTTAAATAGCAATGAACCCACTCTTTTGGATTTCAAGGACTTTAATTGTGATAGTTGCTCTTTGATTGATTGTATTTCCTTGTTGCAATCCATGATGAATTCTCCTCATGCTTATAGTCAAAATAAGGCTTTTACTAAACATATAGTTGATGCTTTGATGAAATCTTTTGAAGAAAAACTTGAGCTAGAAGTTTCTATTCCTAGAAAGCTTCAAGATGAGTGGGAACCTACTATTAAGATTAAAATAAAAGATTATTAGTACCATGATTTGTGTGATTTGGGTGCTAGTGTTTCCATGATTTCGAAAACTTTATGTGATGTGCTAGGTTATCATGATCTTGACGATTGCTCTCTAAATTTGCATCTTGCGGATTAAACTATTAAGAAACCTATGGGAAGGATTAATCATGTTCTTATTGTTGCAAATAGGAATTATGTGCTCATAGATTTCATTGTTCTTGATATAGATTGCAATCCTACATGACCTATTATTCTTCGTAGACCTTTCCTTAGAATGATTGGTGCAATTATTGACATGAAAGAAGGAAACATTAGATTCCAATTTCAATTAAGAAAAGGTATGGAACACTTTCCTAGAAAGAAAATAATATTGCCTTATGAATCTATTATGAGAGCTATTTTTGGATTGCATACCAATTATGACAATACCTACATCTATTGCGTTTTGCCTAGCTAGGGATGTTAAACAATAGCGCTTCTTGGGAGGCAACCCAATTTTATTTTTGTGTTTTGTTTTTGCTTCTATTTTTGAGTGTTTCCCATATTATTACTTCTTTAGTAATTGTGTTTTGGTGTTTTAATTAGTGTTTGAACCAAGTAAAACCTTTGGATGATCTCTACTAGGAGTCTATATGTCGTATCGTTCGTACCCCGCTTCCCCCTCGATCCCACCCCACCGATTTTCTTTTCTCCTAAAAAAACCACCGGTTTTGTTAGATCCATCAAGAAGCCAACCAGGATAGAAAAACACCACTAGAAACATAGCTAGGTAACCATTGCCTCCTCCTACACGACTGGACATTGGATATGTTTCTCTCTCATGTGCAGCCGCCATCACCTCGCCGTCGTGGTCGCCTCCGCCGGCCGCCGCTCTGTTGTTGTTGTCTTTGACCCCTCCTAACAACGCCACGATGATGGCCGCCTCTGACCGTTGGTCTGTTGTATCCGTCTTTGACCCATCCTTGCACCATGCCAGTGTGCCGTCGGGTTACCCGCTCGCACGATGAGAGGCTATGCAAGCGCAACGTCGAACGCTCTCGACCGCTGCAAGCTAGGGACCTCTTGCAGATAATCCTCGGCGCCTAAGATCAGAGCCAAGTTCGCCCGTCGCCCAACATCCCTCACCTAGATCCGTGGCACCAAATCATCTCAGCGGCTCGAGATGGATGCAACCTTGCTTTTTGGTGTTCAAGATTTCAAGGTAATCGGCTATCTACAATCTCTCTACATGCTTCTCCCCACTCGATCTTTGTATTATTTATTTTTTACCCTTTCCTCCCATTCCACCATGAACGAGCCAATGTGATGATGTCATACGGGTAGAGCTAGGTAGCAGCAAATCATGGAGGTGTGTAGTGTCTCACACCTATTTGACTTGAACATTTGTTACCCTCATGTGTGCTGCAGAGCCATGGTCACAACTATGATTATTATCTTTTGGCAAAGGCATATAAATACATGCTCCCCTTTATCATTATAGTGTATTCATACAATAGAGACCTGTGTAGGAAGGATGTTCAGGTAAACATCTTGTCTTATATGGTGCATGTACCACTGATTAGTATATTCTAATTTAAGAATAAATTGGCCCCAACTTGCCGACCTGGTGTTCAATATATTACATGTTGTAGAGGCTTTGACCGGCTATTGCATCTTCGGATTTCCCCTCAATTTCAAATAATGTGTATGGGAAAGAAGCTTTGATGTACGGTGTCCTTTACCTTATCATGTTCTGGTGATACTGGACATAGCAATTGTTACCACCAACATTGATGAAGAATCTGCTGATGGGAAACAATATTGAGGCTCCTGCATTGATCCTGTTGCTTGAAGCAATGTTAGCCTGTTCTGTTTCACATAAGTCTCTAATCACAAAACGCAGAGAAGTTTGATCGAGTGCTCACAATTCACATAGATAAGTTGCAGTTGTATGGTTGGAACCTAGGAAAGTAAGACCACATAATAGAGGTGCTCATATTCACACATTCTTGGTCTAACTCACCATTTGAGGACAGTGTCAAACTGTCAATCGATAAAGCTCTAGGTATTAACTTCACTTAGATTGCCATACCATAACAGTGAAACTATTGTGCATATGGAGACTTTGCTTCAGGTTCAGTATGTTGTTGGCATGTATTTTTAACTATACTGACTTAGAAGCTGCTCTCAGATTATGTCATATGAGAAGCCCATCAACAAACTAGCAAGGTGAAATAAAAAATTCACAACATGTTGTTTCTAGAGTTATAGTATAGTTTGCTGTATTTTTTGTTCATGATCTATTAGCAGACATGTCCTGCACTTATGTACCACTGCAGGTTGTACAAAACGAATTGGGGGAGAAACTTGCAGAAAAAGTGAGGAATAGATTGAACACTTCTGTTTGAGGATACAAAAAGGAATTCCTTTTTGTAGGTCAAATATAAAGGTATCTACCCAACTTGTTGTGTCTGAGTTTTGTAATTTTTCCAATGCAGGTATGCATCCATGAAAATCCTTTCAACAAACTCTTAGATGTTTCTTTCCCTCAACTGCAACTACTCTGTCCAAAAAAACTCAAAAAGAAAAAGAAGTATAAATTGACTACCTCTGTGTGCATTATCTGCTTTTACTCTAACCTGGTGGCTCTGTTTGACCCTTTTGTCTTTGTGTATTTCCTATATGAATCAAACTTTAAGACCTCCCTAATCTACCTTTCATTTGTTCAAATAACCCTGACTTCGATTGACTCATTGTTCGTTTGTGGTCAGTTGGTAGTTACAAGATATAACCTCGCCATGTACTTGCATTATCTGTTACATGGTATTTGCTCTATCCAGGTTAATTACTCATACATAGATGCACTTTTAGCTGAGTTAGTTTATGCAACGACTGTGACTTATGCTCCCCTACTGTGGTTCTTTGGCTGGTGTTCTGAAATTTATGTGCGGTGTGCTTAAATATACTGTCGCTTTTCTGTTCTTTTAAAAAAAGAGCAACTGTTGTTTTAGGTACCCATAAAATGACACTAAACTTAGACATCTTCTACTATTAATGCAGGACGTACATCCGATTGTCAGGCTTCGTTCGCCCCCGCGTCTCACCCCTTGCACTCTTCCAAAAAATCAGGAGGCAATTAGATTTGGAAAGGATCGTGCGTGAGACATAGGGGCCAAAAAAGTATTGTGCAGAAGCAAAAGTTATATCATTGAACAGGGCCGCCATCTGGCTGGGGGAACAGGGATAATGCCCGTTGATTGCCTCCGTATTTGTTTGCAGTGGCGATGGCTAGCCTATGGGTTATAGTTGTGCCTATAGTGCTCCGTGCCTCCATGGCGGTGTCACTCAAAGATGGGTTGCGCAACCCTCATGAGTGGGTGTGGGGATTGATTGGGCTCGAGATAGGTTGCAATTGCGAGTTGAAGCACAAATGAGTTGCACAAAAGGAACAACTGTTGTATGAAACTAAGATGGCGCTTTAACATATGTATGCTCCTGTTGCAACCAGCAAGAGCACCCAGAGGGTGTTGGGTGTGAACATGCCAAGGAGCCAACGAGCCATAGGAGCCAGAAATAGCGCATCTCCTGGGGTGTGCCAGATCCGAAGCCACGGCGGTCGGCCATAGGCGCTGGAAGGGGACGCAAGTCTATTGGCCACCAGGTCAAAACGCCCCTAGGGGGTGGATGGTGAAGAAGGCTGGCATGCAGCCAAACTCCTGGCCAGCGCGCTATAGGAAGTAGCGGTCGCCGGGCACAACCAGGTGCCTCCAGGAAGACTTCGAAGAGGGGCTGACCCGAAGCCAACCAAAGAGGAGGGAGGGGGTCGGGGTGGGGATGGGTGGCGCGGCGAGGAGGGCACGCCCGACCATCATGATGGGCTGGCCGGGTAGCACCACAACCAACTGGGGAGGCCCCAAATCCAATCGGGGCGGATGGGGACGACGCACCAGGAACCGGGGCGAGGCCACCCGAGGCAGCAACAGGCCAGGAAAAAGGCCATCGGGGAGCCGCTTGGGGAGGCTGCCTCCGTCGTAGTGGGGGCCGCCGACGCCGCTAGGAGCGGATCTGGAGGCATGGCAAATCAGGAGGGTAGGTGGGCAGGGAGAGAACAACCTCGCTGTCGACATCCCAGGGCTCGACGCGGCTCTGCTGGTCGGGTCTCCGGCAACAACAACACTAGGGTAGGCTGGAGGAGGGGTGGCGGGCTGGCAGTGACTGGGTCCCCCCTGAGTCGCCCGGGTCAGGCAACACGAGGGTCGGGCTACCTTCTTTAGGATGCCTCAAAGGACCTCCCTGAGACGTGAGGATTCGTCAAGGCAAACCCTGGTTGAGTCCAAGTATAGGTAGAATCTATAAACATCAAACAGATAAATCCTAATCAGAATCCAATTAAGATGTCGGTATACGATTCCATATCCATTTTGCCATTTTCTGGTTTTGGATTTGGATTTGGATTCGGACGGTAATTATCTGATAAGATTTCATCCTTAGTAGTAACTTGTAAGTGCCATGGGCAACATGATATTCTTCTTCCTACTAAATTCCTTGACTTCAAAAGTAATTTCCTCTCTGCACGTAGGAACACAACGGTCGGCAAACGACGCTTCCACATTTTGCGGATCCACCTTCTTGGCTAGGGGCATCACAAGCAACACATGCCTCGTCTCTCTTGATGTTGATGGAGGATCAACACAAACATAGGAGGACGAGATCAGGGAAGATGGTGGGGCACTCCATCTTGGTGGTTCGTGGGGAGGTACGATGTAAATAGAGTGTGTGCCATGGCAAATGTGAGGTGAGGTTATCCGGTTTTGAAGTAGAGGTCTCGAGCGAGAAATGCCTCACTACAGCGAGAAATCGAGTCAGAAAGGGAGGAAAGGAAAAAAGTGTCGTGGGGTAGGATTTTTGTGTTGGACCGCCTGTTGGAGATAACGTGAAGGATAGTCCGGACAACTATACCCCCCCCCCCACATATGAGCTGATTTAGGAAGCCCGGACTACCCAAGCGGTTGGTTCTTAGGGAGCCTGCTGGACGCCAAATTGATGTTCAAACTCACCCGGATGTATGAACGAAAAATGAACTTTGACTTTGAAGATAACCTTAATTATTTGTTTAATTCCATCATAGCCCGTAGCAACGCACGGGCATTCTACTAGTCTATGGTAGTTGTTGATTTGATCTTGCTGAAAACAGAAACTTTTGCACTCAGACCAGTAATTTTCTAATATTTTTAGGGCACTCAAAGTTTTACAAAAGATTTACATATGAATTGCCCAGGTTCTCCTAATTTTTCAGAATTGTTTGAGTTACAGAAATATACGAAATTTTTATTTTTGTACAGACTGTTCTGTTTTTGACAGATTCTGTTTTCTTTGAGTTGTTTGCCTATTTTGATGAATCTATGGGTTGTAACATGTGGTATGAGACATGGAGAAGTTAGATTACAGTAGGTAAAACACCAATATAATAAAGAATGATTTCACAACAGTACCTAAAGTGGTGATTTACTTTCTTATACTAATGGATCTCATGAGTTTTCTATTAAGTTTTGTGTTGTGAAGTTTTCAAGTTTTGGGTAAAGATTTGATGGACTATGGAATAAGGAGTGGCAAGAGCCTAAGCTTGGGGATGCCCAAGGCACCTCAAGTCATATTCAAGTATGCCAAAGAGCCTAAGCTTGGGGATGTGTGATAGCCCGGGACCGATGCTCTAGAAGATTCCAAAAGATTCCCCTTTTGTTTCCGTTCTCGTCATGTGTTCGTCTGGTTGTCGCATTCATCATCTCATCATTCGCATCATCTGCATATCATCGTCACCCGTTTTCGAAAACTTGCATCCGTTGGTAGTCGTCGGTTCTCTTCGTTCTGCCGTTGCCCGTATTGAGACCAACCACACATGCACGCGCCCGCGGCATCATTTAAATAAAACCGTTTTTAAGTGCGCGCAAAAGTATTCTCGGTTCGAGTTGGAACTTGTCGTGCGATCTTGTTATAGCGTAGGTAGACCGCCTGTCGATTTTCGTCGCGATCCGAGTTCCTTTGATGCCCCGTCGGTTATCCGTAGCAGTGCGGTCATCGGTTATCGTCGGACGTTTCTCGGTGTTTTCAACTTCGTGTCACGGGTCGCACTTCCCTCTCATCTCCCCTAGCCCCTCTGCAGAGCCTATCCGTAACCCCCTCTCCACTTCCGGTCCGTCGAGTTGACACCCGACAGTCTGGAAACGGACAGCGCCAGATAACCCTAGCCCTCATTTCCTATTTTTAGCCCCTAGCTCCACCTCGTTCCACGTGCAAACCCTAGCAACCCCCACCTTCTCCCTCCTCCAACCTCCAGCCCACCCAAGCCCCTCTGGGCCCGAATCAGCCCGAGCTCCTCCCATGGCCACTCCTCCTGAGCTCCTCCTGGCCTCCCATGGTTGCCGAGGTGTCGCAGCCTCCCCTGTCGCCGGAGCCGCCGCCGCCAGCGTCGGAGCGCCGCCCGTCGAGCCATGTCGCCGCTTCTCCCTTCCTCCTTCTCCTTCCCTGCCTCTCTCTCACCCTGCGGCGCTCTCCTCTATGCAGCATGCCGCCGCCGCCGAAGCTCCCTCGCTGCCGCAGCGCGCTGCCGTTGTCGGGAACGGTCGGATCCTGTCGCCCCGTCGCCGGATCCCTCCTCCCAGCCTCCCGTCGCTCCCCAGCGCTGCCCTGCGCCGCTGCTTGTAGCCGCCGCCGCCCCTGCGCTTGGGAGCGAGGAAGAGCGAGCGGGACGAGCCCTAGCCTCCGTTGACCGCTCGCCCGTGCATGCCCGAGCCGGCCCAGCTGCTCCCTTGTCGCCCAGGCCGGCCCAAGTGGCCAGGGTGAGCCCAGCTCCCCCCTTCTGTTTTTTCCTTTCTTTCTGTTGTTTTATTCATTTAGACCATTGCATATTTGTTAATGCCATTACAAAATTAACCGTGCATCGTTATAAAATGTTTTATACATGAAATATGCTTAGATTAAAACATAGATTATTACTATGTCATTTGCATTCATGTCTAAAGTATTTAACTTGTCATTTTGCATTTAATTGCATTATCATCGTTATTTAACCGTGCATCGAAATTAATAAATACATATATTAAAAATGTTCATATCATCGGCATTGCATTTTCATGCATGCTAAAAATGTTGGAATGTTGGTTGCATCTAATTTTGCATTAATGGATTGCTATAACGTGAATAGGCCTAATACTCTCATATTTAATTGTGATTAATTTTCCACATGAACCTAAGCATGTTATATATGTTTTCGGGGTAGAAAAATCCATAGTAATTATCTGTGCATTTAGTTTTGCCATTTGAGCATATTGTGTGCATGTCATTTATGCCGGGATGCCCTTTTGTCATTTTCGTGTGATTTAATCCGTGCATGATATGAATTAATTTTCAACATGAAAAATGCCCTTTGATATGTGTCCTAGACCTTGGACATTTTGCTTGTCATAGAAATGCATGTTTAGGTGTTGTTTTCTTGTTGTCAACATGCTATAAAATTCTAATAACAAACGCAAGGAGGTGACATATGAAGTGGGAGATCGAGCATATCTTCGTGTGTCCCCACTTCGAGGAATCAAGAGGTTTGGTGTTAAAGGAAAGTTAGCACTCAGATTCATAGGCCCCTACAAAATTCTGGAACGTAGAGGCGAAGTTGCATACAAGTTGGAATTGTCGGAAGGACTGTCCAGAGTTCATGATGTTTTCCATGTTTCCCAGCTGAAGAAATGCCATGCTGAGATGGCTCATATTCCTTTGAGAGACACAGTGCCCCTACAGGCCATACAACTTGACAGTGACCTGACCTACGAGGAGAAGCCTGTTATAATCCTCGAGACTACCAACAGAGTTACCCGAAGCAAGACCATCAAGTTTTGTAACGTTTTGTGGAGTCACCACACCGAGGAAGAAGCCACCTGGGAACGTGAAGAAGATCTTCGTAGAGACCACCCGCACCTATTTTCTAGCCAACCCGAATCTCGAGGGCGAGATTCATCTTAAGGTGGGTAGGTTTGTAACATCCCAAAATTTCATTTTGGAATGTTATGAAATATAGCTATGCATCATCATCACTTTGTTTGAATGTAATGAATTTGTTGAAGTGCTTCTTTTTATTTTTTTTTGAAAGGCCATTTCTATTTTCCCATGTATTTGTTCCACCTATTTGAAAACCTTTGGAAATGTTCAAAGAAAGAGGGGAGTAACATGACACTCCACACCAGGGGTATCTTGGTGAAATATTTGAGCAATAAAACCAGGGGATTATTTGAAAATTTATCTCAAAAGGATTTAAAATCAATTATGCATTTTCTGAAAATAAATTTTAAAAAGATATTCAATATGACAGAGGAAAAATGTTCATTAAATAGCATTAATTCTCCTGGTCATTTTGATATATATATTTCTTATGTTTGGAAATGTTTTGAATGCATTAAAAGAGTTTTTACTGCTCTGGAAATAAAAAAGGAAATGTTTTAAACCGAACGGGGCCGGCCCACCGTCTTTAATTCCGGAAACAACTACGGGTCGGCCACCGACGCGCTAACCACGCCCCCACCCTGACTGGCGCGCGGGACCCACCGTCCGACCGCGGCGTCAGCGCGGTCATCCCCTTCCCCATGCCCGACCACCGTCGCCGGAGATCCCTCTCCGCGGATCTCGCCCCTCGTGCCCTCCCCGACCACCGCACCGCCCCTATATAAAGCCCCGCCTCTCCTCTCTTCGTTCCACACCCGAAACCTCTTTTTCCCTCGCCGGAGCGCTGCCCCAGACCTCACCGGAGTTCGGCACCCAACCAGACGTCCCCGAGCTCGTGCCCGTCGCCACACTCACCCTAGCCCCCTCCGACGCCGCAAATCGACGTCGGAGCCTCGCCGCCGCCGTTTGAAGCCTTCGGACGCCACCCTTGACAACTGCACCGTCGTCCCCGAGCACCTCCGACCACCGGCCGCCGTCAACCTCGCCGGAGACCTTGACCCCCTCTCTGTAAGCCTCCACCTCCACCCGTAGCTGTCGGATCCGTAGTCAACGCGCGAGATTAGATCTATTTATTAAACGAACCGGTACGCATTAGTTGTCGGTCGTTCGCTCGCTCATGTGCACGCCCTCACATCCAATAACAGCATGCCATGTAGACCCTGTCCGATCGATAGAAGTTTTTCTTTTTCTTTTCTATTTTAGAAAACAGAACGTATTCTGTTTTTGTTTTTATCATTTTTAAAATATTTGGTGTTTTTAGTTGATTCTTTTTGCATTAGTTCACAAATTTGTTGTAGTTTATGTCTGTATGCTTAGATTTCAAATTTCAACCTTAAATTTTGAATCTCATCAAATTTGTTTAAATTACTAAAATCTGTATAACTAGAGTTTAAAAATATATTTTTGAGTGAATCTTTTTGCCACTGTTTGGTATTAGTTAGACCTATCATTCTACATAGTTTGAGAATTTTTAGGATGAATTTGGTTACTGTTTTTAACAAAAACAGAATTTGTTTAATTCTTAATAGATTTTAATTAAATTAACTTTTATTTAATTTGAACCTGAATTAGTTTAACTTTTGTTTTTAGATTTCATTAGGTTTTGTTGATTCAACATTAGGTGTATTATTTTCTGTTAATATAATATATATATATTTAAATTGTTTTGTGCTCTAGTTTGTATAGGTACATCCTGTTTTCACCATTTATATTGTTTAGAAAAAAGTTTTGTAGTAACTCTTTTTGCACAATATTTTTTTTATGAAATACTTTCTGTTTTCAAATAAAATTTTGTATTTTACTTTTCTGTTACCTAAATGCCTAGTTGTTCCAAACAAATTTTTTTGACTTGTTATGTCCTAGTAGAGATTTTGACACCAAAATTTTTATAGTCTTATACTTTAAGTGATTCTTCTTTTGATTGTGCTTTTGTTTGTTGAAGCAATTGTTTACCTTGTTGTTGAATGAATTGTATTGTGTTTATGCTTATGGTGTGATCTTGTTTGATTCGTTAGATCATTTGGAGTGCGAAGCTTGTTATCTAGAGTCACTTGATTACGAGGATCGTCAGCAAGGCAAGTCACTTTGACCATGTATACCTATGTTTTATTGCATTAGTTCTTCCATCTCCCCAATTGCATGCAAAGTAGGTAAATTGGAAACTTGATTACTTGTTGTAGTATCATGTGGTAGGTACCCCTCAACCCTTTGACACATTGGCCCCGGGAAACGTTGATTTAAATTTTGCTATGCTATTAGTAGACGGGGTTGGTTGTGTGACTCGTGAGAGTTGTGAGTTAATAATTTCAAGACCTACATGATGATTAAGTCTTCAAGACTCCGAGTTTTCAACATACCTCTGGGTGGATGATGGTTGAACGGCGCCCTGGAGAAACCAGTGGTTAGCCTAGATGATGCTGGAGAAGTGCCAGTATTCATGCGGAAAGGTCCACCCAGGCACAAAGATATGGATGGATGCTTCAAGACCCAAGGCTTACCTGCACAGCCACAAGCCATTATGGGCTCTGGCTTGGTTGGATATCGTGGTGACCCTGGACCGGCGGTGCTACGAGATGTAGAAGAACGGTAGGAAAGGATGGGCACTGACAGAGTCTCGAGGAAACCCTTTAGAAGACCATGTTTTGCTCATCCATTTCTCAAACACCCGAAAGTGCGAGAAATCCAACGGAGGTGATCAAATCTTGTGAGGAACGTGTGCAAAACTCTGCAGAGTACCCAAACCTAATCGATTAGCCGTGTCCACGGTCATGGACAGTTTGAGCCAAAGGAACTGAAACTATCTGGAACTCTCAACACAATTAATTACATTGATGTGGGTATTAATGTCTACTTGGGTATGAGAATTGGTTGGTGGAACCATCTCATTAATCAACCAACATTGTAGTAATTATGATTTTGCCCCCTCTTGTTGTAGGAAAAATTTGGCTTCATGCAAAAACATACTACCCCCACCTGCTATATATGCATATAGAATAGATGATTACTTTACCCCTCTCTTGTGACATTGCCAGCATATTCAATATGCTGACCTACACAGCTGCAATGTATCATGTTGCAGAGTACTTTTCCGACCAGGAGTGAGGATACGCTCTACGCTCGGTGAGATGCCCTTGGAGTCAGATGTACTCATCTACCTATGGAGCTTCCGCAAGACTTTGGTTTAGTTTATCTCATGAGTTGGCATTCAGCCACTTTATTGTAATCCTTATTGTAATATAGGACTCAATATGAGATTTTGATTAATTAATGTTGTGTGATTTCCCTTTGATATATACATTGATGTACCGTGTGTGTACCAGCATGATCTTGGGATGGTATAGAAACACCGGAGATTCGATCTTTCAGGTCGGATCGCTACAAATTGCCTAGGAAGATCACGAGATCCGTGGTTGAGGTTATTCCCGCTGCGTGTGGTTAATTTGTCATGGGTGAGTTAGAGCACCCCTGTAGGGTTAAATCTTTTAGAGAAGCCGTGCCCACAGTTATGTGGCAAACTTGGATAATTTGTTGAACACCCGGTCATAGCAAACTTGAAGTAAACTCTAATAAAATACACCAACTGAGTGCGTAACCGTGACTGTCTCTTGTCGTGAGCTCTTATCCAAAAGAGAACACGGTGGGGTTATGTTTAACATAAGTAGATGTTCAGGATCAGTTAGTGATCATTACTAGTTCACGTCCGTTATGCGTAGACCACCATAGTTTACTTTATGTACTCGTAAGTTAGCCACTCAAATAATGCTTAGTCGCTTGCTACAGCCTCACCACTTAATCATACCTTACCCACTAAGCTTTAATAGTCTTGATACCCTTGGAAATGAGATTGCTGAGTCCCTGTGGCTCACAGATTACTACAACAACAGTTGCAGGTTCAGGTAATGCGATGATTGACGTGAGCGTGTTGTTTGATTTGATTTGGAGTTCTTCTTCTTCTTCTTCTTCAATCTTGGATGGGTTCCAGGCGGCAGCTTGGGATAGCAAGGGTGGATGTCATTTCATCGTTTGATTTCATCCGTAGTCGGACCCTGCTCTTCTGTATGATGATTGAGTATGTTGTTATATTGTTGTGACTCTGATGTAGCCTGTGGCGAGTGTAAGCCAATTCCATATACTCGTCTCTTCTGTACATGTACTTGTAATGATATCCATTCTTGCGAACGCATCGATATGGGCTTCTATCCCTGTCGAGGCCCTCGTGCTGAAATAAGGATAGGACCGCATCTTGGGCATGACAGGATGCCCCGGAAGGCATCCCCTCTGTCGTCTTCAATCCATCGGTAAATTCACTTGAGGCTATTTTTTTTATTCACCACATGATATGTGTTTTGCTTGGAGCGTCTTGTGTGATATGAGTCTTTTATTTTTAGTTTGCCAAAATCATCCTTGTTGCACACATCTTTTGAGAGAGACACACTAAATCATGAATTTATTAGAATACTCTATGTGCTTCACTTATATCTTTTGAGTTGGGCAATTTTGCTCTATGTGCTTCACTTTTATCTTTTAGAGCACGGTAGTGTTTGCATTTTATAGAAATACTTGAACTCTCATACCTCACTTATATTATTTTGAGATTTTCTCAAACATCATGGTAATTCGTTTAGGTTATGAATTTAGCCCTAATATGATAGTCATCAAAAAGGGATATAATAAAAACTTTCATACTAAGTGCATTGAGTATTTATGAGAAGTTTGATTCCTTGCATAAAGTTTTGAGATATAAAGATGGTAATGTTAAGAGACATGTTAGGAAGTAAGTGTGATTTGCTAAAAATACTTGTGTAAAGGTTTGTGATTCTCGTAGGATGCACGTATGGTGAACCGTTATATAAGGAAGTCGGAGCATGACTTGTTTATAGATTGTCGACCTTTGTGTGAGGGTCGGGGGGGTGATCGTTAACTCCTACCAACCTCCCCCCTAGGAGCATGCGTTTAATGCTTTGCTTCAATGACTAATAGACTTTTGCATTAAGTATATGAGTTCTTTATGACTAATGTTGAGTCCATGGATTATACGCACTCTCGCCCTTCCACTTTTTCTAGCCTCTCTATTACCGTGCAACTTTCGTCGGTATACCATATACCTTCCTCAAAACAGCCACCATATACTTTCCTCAAAACAGCCACCATACCTACCTATTATGGCATTTCCATAGCCGTTCCGAGATATATTGCCATGCAACTTCTACCGTTTCCTTTTATGACATGCACCATCACTTCCATATTGCATATAGAGTCATATTTTGTCATAGGTATCGAGTTGTAGTTTTCTTTTGAGTTGTAAGTAAATAAAAGTGTGATGATTATCATTAATAGAGCATGTCCCATGTGAGGATTGGATGGTGGAAGCTATGATTCCCTCACAAGTGGGGATGAGATTCTGGACTAAATAAAAGAAATGAATAAAAGAGGTCTTAGATGCCCACAAAAAAATAAAAAAAATAAAAAATGAGAGAAAAGAGAGAAGGGACATTGCAACTACCTTTTTTTCCACACTTGTGCTTCAAAATAGCACCATGATCTTCATGATAGAGAGTCTCCTATTTTGTCACTTTCATATAGCTAGTGGATTTTTTCTTCACGATGCATGTGCACTTAGTTCCTTTTTGAGCTTTCATACACTTATAGCTCTAGTGCATCCTTGCATGGCAATCCCTATTCACTAACATTGATATCTATTAAAGACTATCTTCTCCCTTTCCTTGACAACTTCCACCATATTCTATTCCACCTAGTGCTATATCCATGGCTCACGCTCATGTATTGCGTGAGAGTTGAAAAAGTTTGAGAAAATAAAGGTGTGTATACAATTCTTGACTTTTCATCGGGGTTGTGCATGATATAAATACTTTGTGTGGGGAGCATGGAGCATAGCTAGACCATATGATATTGTAGGGATAACTTTCTTTTGCCATTATATTTTGAAGAGATACAATTGCTTTGACAGTATGCTTAAAATGTTATTGCTTCTATATCAATATTAAGCTTTTGTTTTGAGTCTTACGAATCTGAACATTCATGCCACAATAAAGAATATTACATGTATTAATATGTTAGGTAGAACTCCACATCAAAAATTCTTTTTTTATCATTTACCTACTCGAGGACGAGCAGGAATTAAGCTTGGGGATGCTGATACGTCTCCAATGTATCTATAATTTTTGATGATGGCATGCTATTATATTATCTGTTTTGGATGTTTTATATGCATTATTATGCCAATTTATATTATTTTTGGGACTAACCTATTAATCTAGAGCCAAGTGACAGTTTCTGTTTTTCCTTGTTTTTGTATTTTGCAGATACGGGATATTAAACGGAATCCAAACGGAATAAAACCTTCGGAGGGAATTTTTTTGGAAGGAAACAAGTCGATCAATCTTGGAGTGCACGTCAGGGGAGGTGCCAGGGCACCACAAGCCTGCTAGGCGCGGGGCCCCCATGGCCGCGCCTAACAAGCTTGTCGCTCCCTGGCAGGTCTCCTGACCCTATTATTTGGCCTATAAATACCAAAATATTCCCCAACATCAAAACAAGCCATGCAAATACTTTTCCAACACCAGAAGCCTCTGTTCCCGAGAGATCCATTCTTGGGGCCTTCTCCGATAATCTGCCGAAGGGGGAATCGATCACGGAGGGCATCTACATCAACTCCATTACCCCTCCGATGATGCGTGAGTAGTCCACCACAGACCTACGGGTCCATAGCTAGTAGCTAGATGGCTTGTTCTCCCTCTTTGATCTTCAATACCATGTTCTTCATGATCTTCATGGAGATCTATCCGATGTAATCCTCTTTTGTGGTGTGTTTGTCAAGATCCGATGAATTGTGAGTTTATGTTCAGATTATCCATGAATCTTATTTGAATCTCCTCTGAATTCTTATTTGCATGATTTCATATCCTTGCAAGTCTCTTCGAGTTATTGGTTTGGTTTGGCCAACTAGATTGGTGATTCTTGCAATGGGAGAAGTGATTGGTTTTGGGTTCAATCTTGCGGTGTCCTCACCTAGTGACATAGTAGGGGTAGAGAGGCACGTATTGTATTTTTGCCATCAAGGGTAACAAGATGGGGTTTTCGTCATATTTCTTCAGTTTATCCCTCTACATCATGTCATCTTTCTTAATGCATTACTTTGTTCTTCATGAACTTAATACTCTAGATGCAGGCAGGAGTCGGTCGATGTGTGGAGTAATAGTAGGAGATGCAGAATTGTTTCAGTCTACTTGACACGGTCGTGATGCCTATATGCATGCTCATTGCCTTGGATAACTACGTGATTATTCGCTTTTCTATCAATTGCTTGACAGTAATTTGTTTACCCACCATGATATTTTCCTTCAAGAGAGAAGCCTCTAGTGAAACGTATGGCCCCCGGGTCTACTTTCCATCATATACTTTCAGATCTATAAACCAAAAATACCTTGCTGCAATTTATTTATCTTTTACTTTCCGCACTCGTTTACATCTATCTCTTTCAGATCTAATCCTTGCAAATAACCGTGAATGGATTGACAACCCCTTTATAGCGTTGGGTGCAAGAGTTTGATTGTTTGTGTAGGTTCATCCATTGGTGACTTGCTTGTTCCACCTACTGGACTGATACCTTGGTTCTCAACAACTGAGGGGAATACTTATCTACTTTGCTGCATCACCCTTTCCTCTTCAAGGTAAAACCAACGCAAGCTCAAGAGGTAGCAAGGTGTCTCAGTCATGTCTACATAGTTCTCGAACCCGCAGGGTCTGCACACTTAAGGTTTGGTGACGTTTCGGTAGTATAGAGTTATGTATGGTGGTGACCAAAGGTTGTTAGGAGTCCCGGATGAGACCCCGGACGTCACGAGGAGCTTCGGAATGGTTCGGTAGTGTTGATTTATGTATGGTGGTGACCGAAGATTTTTCGAAGTCCCAGATGAGATCTCAGACATCACGAGGAGATCTGGAATGGTCCGGAGGTAAATACTGGTATATAGGAAGTCCCATTTTGGTCATCGAAAAGGTTTCGGGTATTTTCGGTAGTGTACCGGGGTGCCTGGAGGGTTTCGGGGGCCATCGGGAGGGGCCACCCATGCCGGGGGCCACATGAGCCTTAGGGGTGGTGCACCAGCCCTTAGTGGGCTAGGCAAGCTAGCCCCTAAGGGCCCATGCGGCTAGGGTGTGGAGGAAGGAAACCCAAAAGTGGGGGAAGGAAATCCAAGTGGGATTGGAATCCTACTTGGAGTAGGATTGGAGGTGGACTCCTCCACCTCTCCTTCGGCCAAACCCCTAGGGGAAACCCTAGGGTGCCGTCCCCTCCCCTCCCTCCTATATATATTGGAGGGGAGAGAGGGCGGGCGCACCAAACACCCTATGCCACAGTGCCGCCCTCTCTCCCCACTAGATCGTCTCCCCTAGTTTTCGGCAGTGCTTAGGCAAAGCCCTGTCGAAAGAGTTCCACCACCACCGTCATCGCGCTGCCGGAGTTCTCATCTACCTCTTCGCTCCCTCTTGATGGATCAAGAAGGTGGAGATCGTCATCGAGCTGTACGTGTGCTGAACGCGGAGGTGTCGTCCATTCGACACTTGATGGAGATGGATCATGATCAGATCGTGGGACGACTAGCGATTTGGATTGCGAAGACGTTCGACTACACCAACCGCGTTTCTTAACATTTCCCGCTTAGCAATCTACAAGGGTATGTAGATCCAATCTCCCTCTCATAGATGCTCGTCACCATGGATAGATCTTGCGTGTGTGTAGGAAAATTTTCTTTCCCATGCAACGTTCCCCAACAGTGGCATCATGAGCTAGGTCTATGAGTAGATGAGATCACGAGTAGAACACAAAGGAGTTTGTGGGCGTTGATGCTCAGATTGCTTCCTCCCTTGGTCTTTTCTTGATTCGGTGGTATCGTGGGATGAAGCGGCTCGTACCAACCTTACTCGTCCGCCTATGAGAGACCGGTTCCATTGACTGACATGTGACTTTGTTGCATAAAGATGGCTAGCGGGTGTCTGTCTCTCCTACTCTAGTTGGATCAGATTCGACAAAGGTGGTCCTTAAGAAGATTGAATAGAAATTTGTGTATCACCGTTTGGTTTTGTGTAGGTAAGAATCGTTCTTGCTAGATACCCGTAGCAGCCACGTAAAACATGCAACAACAATTAGAGGACGTCTAACTTGTGTTTCCAGGGTATGTTGTGATATCACATGGCCAATTACATGATGAGATATATGTGATGTATGATATGATCATGTTTTGTATAGAATATCACGACTTGCATGCCTATGCATACGGCAACCGGCAGGAGCCATAGGGTTGTCTTTAATTTATTTTCGCTGTTTTTGCTTTACTTTATCCCTATGAGTTAGCAATAGTCGTAGAAACAACAGTTGGCACGACAACCTCATGGCAACACGTTGATGGAGATCATGATGATGGAGATCATGGTGTCATGCCGGTAACGATGGAGATCATGCCAGTGCTTTGGAGATGGAGATCAAAAGCACAAATTCATGGCCATATCATGTCACTTATGATTTGCATGTGATGTGCTTAGGACGACGGTAGCATTATAAGGTGATCCCTCACTAAAATTTCAAGATAAAATTGTGTTCTCCCCAAGTGTGCACCATTTCGAAGGTTTGTCATTTCGAAGCACCACGTGATGATCGGGTGTGATAGACTCTACGTTCGCATACAACGGGTGCAAGCAAGTGTTGCACGTGAGGAACACTCGGGTTAAACTTGACGAGCCTAGCATGTACAGGCATGGCCTCGGAACACAAGAGACCAAAAGGTCGAACATGAGTCATATAGTAGATATAATCAGCATGAAGATGTTCACCATTGAAACCACCTCATCTCACGTGAGATTGATGTCTACTGCACAACCTTCTTCTTGTAGACTCGTGTTGGGCCTCCAAGCGCAGAGTTTTGTAGGACAACGACAATTTTCCCTCAAGTGGATGACCTAAGGTTTATCAATCCGTGGGAGGTGTAGGATGAAGATGGTCTCTCTCAAACAACCCTGCAACCAAATAACAAAGAGTCTCTTGTGTCCCCAACACACCCAATACTATGGTAAATTGTATAGGTGCACTAGTTCGGCAAAGAGATGGTGATACAAGTGCAATATGGATGGTAGATACAGGTTTTGTAATATGGATATATAAAAACAGCAAGGTAACAAATAGTAAACAGCGAGCAAAACATTGTATAAATGCTTGGAAACAAGGCCTAGGGTCCATACTTTCACTAGTGCAATTTCTCTCAACTATATTAACATAGTTGAATCGTATGTATGTACCTCTCCTGTGACAAAGAGTTCACTCCAAAGTCACAAATAGTGGAGAACTAACTAAGAAATTATTGTAGGGTATGAAACCACCTCAAAGTTATCTTTTTTGATCAATCTTATGGGCAATCCCTATAAGTGTCACGGAAAACCCTAGAGTTCATACTAAAATAAAACCTTAAGATACACATCAACCAAAACCCTAATGTCACCTAGATACTCCAATGTCACCACAAGTACCCACGGGCTTGATTATACAATATGCATCACATAATTTCAGATTCATCATGTTCAATCCCACACAAAGAACTTCAAAGAGTGCCCCAAAGTTTCTACCGAAAAGTCAAGACAAAAACGTGTGTCATCCCCTATGCATATATTCCCAAGGTCACGGAACCCGCAAGTTGATCACCAAAACATACATCAAGTGCATCAATAGAACATCCCATTGTCACCACGGATATCCCATCGCAAGACATACATCAAGTGTTCTCAAATCCTTAAAGACCCAATCCGATAAGAAAACTTCAAAGGGAAAACTCAATTCATCACAACAAGATAGAGAGGGGAACACTCCATATGATTCATCTATATCAATAAAGCTCGCGGTACATCAAGATCGTGCCATCTCAAGAACACGAGAGAGAGAGAGATCAAACACATAGCGACTGGTACATACCCTCAGCCCCGAGGGTGAACTACTCCCTCCTCATCATGGAGAGCACCGGGATGATGAGGATGGCCTTCGGTGATGGTTTCCCCCTCCGAAAGGGTGCCGGAACGGGCTCCCGATTGGTTTTTCATGGTTCTGGAGGCTTGCGGCGGCGGAACTCCCGATCTAGGTTTCTTTCTGGGGGTTTTGGTATTTATAGGAATTTTTGGCATCGGTCCCACGTCCAGAAGGTTCTCGAGGAAGTCACAAGCCAAGGGGACGGGCCCTAGGGGGCGCCCCTGTGGCTTGTGGCTTCCTCGACCTTCCTCTCTAGTGACTCTTCGCTCCAGTATTTTTTATATTTTCCAAAAATATTCTCCATAAATTTTCAGCTCATTTTGAGAACTTTTATTTCTGTACAAAAACAACACCATGGTAGTTCTGCTAAAAACAGCGTTAGTCCGGGTTAGTTCTAATAAAATCATACCAAAATCATATAGAATTATTATAAACATGGCATGAATACTTCATAAATTATAGATATGTTGGAGATGTATCAGCATCCCCAAGCTTAATTCCTGCTCATCCTCGAGTAGGTAAATGATAAAAGAAATAATTTATGAAGTGTGAATGCTAGCATAGTGCATAAATTTGATCAATGATAATTCCAAACACTTTTCTAGCATCATTATATATAATAAATAGTAGCACATCTCATAAAACTACTCATGATGAAATAACAAGCTATCCACATGTTAAAGTATAGACTAACAACTATGCTTTCAGTCACCAAACAATTGCAATTCATCTTATTTTTAGGAAGGGTCTATGTAAGAGCTTTGATTTAGCAAATTCCACATACTTAACTATCATATAGTCTTCCATGATTGCTAGCACTCAAAGCATATTTTTAGACCAAATGGCATCCGTCGAACATAGAGAAAGATAGGGGCTTAGAGTTTCGCCTCCCAACTTATTTATCATATAGATAATTGTCAACAATAATAATTCATGATCAAATATATTTGAATGACCATATATGCTTGGATATTTCCCTAATACATGAAACTTGCCAAGAGAAAAAGGAGAAATATAGGAAGTGGTGAAGATCACCATGACTCTTGTATAAAGGTAAGTAATAGAAAGGAAAATATAGGCCCTTCGCAGAGGGAAGCATTGATTTGCAGAGGTGCCAGATCTCGAGCTACTAAAACAGGGATGAATAATAATTTTGAGCGGTATGCTTTCATTATCACCATAACAACCGAGAGATCTCAGTATCTTCCATGCTAGATACATTATATATAGGCGGTACCCAAACAGAATGGTAAATTTTTAACTCCCCCTCCACCAATCAATCACACTCCATGGCGAGCCGAATCCACGGGTACCGTCCATACCAACAACATTCCTAGGGGAGTTTTGTTTAATTATTTGCATTTTTTTCTTTGATTTCGGGACTGGGAATCCCTATTACCAGCCACTTTCTCATGAATGATAGTGAATCAACACATATCATGAGAATAACCCACCTAGCATGGAAGATACTAACAACCCCTAGTTACTATATGCACGATTCGGGCATACAAAACAGAATATTATTTGAAGGTTTAGAGTTTGGCACATGCAAATTTACTTGGAACGACACGTAAATACCGCATATAGGTAGGTGTGGTGGAATCATATGGAACAACTTTGGGTTTTAGGGTGTTTGGATGCACAAGTAGTATTTCTACTTGGTGCGGAAGTTTTGGATAGTATGAGGTGGAAGCAAACACCACATGTTGGAGGATCCATAACAATATAACTTCTATACAAATATACCCAAGCATAACTCATTACGTTGTCTTCCTTGTCCAACTTCAACTAATTTGCTCAAGTTTGAAAATAATTAATGGGTTTTCACAATCATAGAAGATGTCCGATATAGTATATTTATATGTTAAATCTCTCTTCCTTCAATATTCTTTCATGAATTCTTCAAGTGACCAATGCGGTGTTTGCTAACTTTCAATATATTTCACCACCTATACTTATTATGTGTGAAGTCATTACTACCCATGGGATAAGTATATGAAGCATATATAATTTCATATTTATGATATTAAATTCATTCAACCATTTACTCATAGGATATAAGTGAAGCACGAGAGTAAATGACAAAACTACTCCAAACATATAAATGAAGATCAATGAGTAGTCAAACAATTAAGTAGCTATGTGAGGACTTTATCTCTCTATATATCTCAACAAATATTTTCAGATCTGAATATTCTATTTAAACAACAAGAAAAACAAAAATAGCACTCCAAGAATAGCACACATCATGTGCACGAATAAAAATTTAGGCTCAACATAGGCTAACCGAAAATTGTTGATGAAGAGATGTGTGATGCGTAACATCCCCAAGCTTAGATGCTTTAGAGTTCTTGAAATATTTACTTGGGGTGCCTTGGGAATCCCCAAGGTTGAGATTTTTTATCTCGTTCAATCCTCTCATATCCCGGTTTCACCTATTCTCAAAAACATCTTCCACACAAAACTTGAAAAGAACTTGTGAGATAGGTTAGTACACATAAGAACAAATCAACACTTCATGTACTGCCAAGACAAGTTGAATAATAATTTTCAAACATTAGGTACTGTATACTATCATTTCCACAATTTATATTTATGAATATAGTCCATGGAAACTATAGGATAAGTAGATAACAAAACTATGACAGCAATCTGTCCAAACAGAACAGTCTGTAGAAATTTATGAAAAAAGTGTACTTCTGTAACTCAAAACATTATAAAAATTTAAGACATGCTATAAATTCATATGAAAACACTGTGTAAATTTTTTAGAAACTTTCCATGTTCCAGTAAAATATGAAAATTCAAACAATACAGCAGAAGTTTCTATTTTTACACAGCACACATCAAACATGAAATTCAAGCATCCTAAAGGCAATTCTTGGAAGTTTTTATTGAAAAACAAGATTATAATTAACACCTAACAGATAACAACAAAATAAAATGATGCTCCAAGCAAAACTCATATTATGTGACGAATAGAAATATAGCTCTAAGTAAGATATACCGATAATTTTGAAGACGGAAGAGGGGATGCCTTCTGGGGCATCCCCAAGCTTAGACGCTTGAGTATTCCTTGGATATTACCTTGGGGTGCCTTGGGCATCCCCAAGCTTAGGTTCTTGTCACTCCTTATTCTCCTCATATCGGTGTCTCACCCAAAACTTGAAAACTTCAATCACACAAAACTTAACGGAACTTTGTGAGAAGGGTTAGTGTAATAAAGATAGATCATTCACTTAGGTACTGTCAAGGAAAGATTCATAATTATTCCCACATGATACCTAATATATTAATTCATTCCCACAATTTATATTACTCAATATAAGCTATGGGAACACTTGAAACAAGCAAACTATGCATGCAAAACAGAATCTGTCAAAAATAGAACAGTGTGTAAAGATCTGAATTATCACCATACTTACATGACTCTAAAAATTCTAAAAAATTATGGAAACTCAAGGAATTTTCTTATAAATGTTGTGTAAAAATTTCGGAATTTTTTGACCCTCCAGTAAAATAAGATAATTCATATATTGGACGCAAAACTTTTTGTTTTTGCACAGAATCAAACAAGCAAGTATCCACACTATCTCAAAGGCTTTACTTGGAACTTTATTGAAATAAAAGACACAAAACATGATTACTACAGTATCTTAATCATATGAACACATCAAAACAGGAATTAAAAGTGTTGGGTTGTTTCAATAGAACATCCCATTGTCACCACGGATATCCCATCGCGAGACATACATCAAGTGTTCTCAAATCCTTAAAGACCCAATCCGATAAGAAAACTTCAAAGGGAAAACTCAATTCATCACAACAAGATAGAGAGGGGAACACTCCATATGATTCATCTATATCAATAAAGCTCGCAGTACGTCAATGATGTGCCATCTCAAGAACATGAGAGAGAGAGAGAGATCAAACACATATCTACTGGTACATACCCTCAGACCCGAGCGTAAACTACTCCCTCCTCGTCATGGAGAGCGTCGGGATGATGAAGATGGCCTCCGATGATGGTTTCCCCCTCCGACAGGGTGCCAGAACGGGCTCCCAATTGCTTTTTCGTGGATCTAGAGGCTTGCGGCAGCGAAACTCCCGATCTAGGTTTCTTTCTGGGGGGTTTGGTATTTATAGGAACTTTTGGCATCGGCCCCACGTCCAGAAGGTTCCCAAAGAAGTCACAAGCTAGGGGGACGTGCCCTAGGGGGGCACCCTTGTGGCTTGTGGCTTCGTTGGCCTTCCTCTCCGGTGACTCTTCGCTCTAGTATTTTTTTTATTTTTGAAAAATATTCTCCATAAATTTTTAGCTCATTCCGAGAACTTTATTTCTGCACAAAAACAACACCATGGTAGTTTTGCTGAAAACAACGTCAGTCCGGGTTAGTTCTAATAAAATCATACCAAAATCATATAGAATTATTGTAAACATGTCATGAATACTTAATAAATTATAGATCTGTTGGATACGTATCAATGATCGGACTTGGGTTGGTGAATTTGGATCATGTATCACTTGGATGCTCGGAGGGATGCCAATTTGAGTGGGAGTTTTTACGTAATATGATTAACTAAACTCATTATCTTGAACAATAGTCTGAGTAACCTTTGCAAATTAATGTTGTGGCTCGCATAGTAGTTCCCTTGAATTTTAATGCGTTCCTAGAGAAAGCTAAGTTGAAAGATGATGGAAGTAACTTTGTAGAGTGGGCCCATAATCTAAGGATTATCCTCACGGCTTCCCAAAAGGCTTATGTCCTTGATGCACCGCTCAGTGAAGCACCTGCTCCAGTGCCATCTGTAGACGTTGTGAACGCCTGTGAGGCATGTTCTGGAGATTACTCAATAGTTTAATGGGCAATGTTGTATGGCTTAGAACCGGGACTTCAAAGACGTTTTGAATGACATGGAGCATATGAGATGTTCCAGGAGTTGAAGTTTATCTTTGAGAAGAATGCACGGATCGAGAGGTATGAGACCTCTGATAAGCTCTATGCTTGGAAGATGGAGGAGAACGGGTCTGTCAGTGAACATATATTCAGAATGTCTGAGTATTCGAATCGTCTGGCTGAGTTAGGGATGCCCCTTCTGCTGGAGGCGATCACTAACAGAGTTCTTCAATCATTGCCACCTAGCTACAAGAGCTTCGTGATGAACTATAACATGCAAGGGATGAACAAGTCAGTCGTTGAGCTGTTTGCGATGTTGAAAGTCACTGAGTTTGAAATGCTGAAGGAGCATCAAGTGTTGATGGTCAATAAAACCACTAGTGTCAAGAAGAATGGCAAGGGCAAGAAGGGTAACTCCAAGAAGAGTGGCAAAGCAGTTGCCCCTCCCGTGAAGAAACCCAAAGCTGGACCCAAGCTAGAAACTGAGTGCTTTCATTGCAAGGGAACTGGTCAATGGAAGCAGAACTGTCCCAAGTATCTGGCCGGCAAGAAGGCGGCCAACACCAAACAATGTATATATTATATACATGTTATTGATGTGTACCTTATGAACTCTTGTTGTAGTGCCTAGGTATTTGATACCGGTTTGGTTGCTCACATTTGCAACTCAAAGCAGGAGCTATAGAATATATGGAGGCTGGCAAAGGACAAAGTGACGATGTGCATGGGAAATGGTTCCATGGTTGATGTGATCGTCATCGGCATGCTCGCTCTTTGATTACCATCAGGATTAGTTATGATCCTGAATAATTGTTATTTAGTGCCTGCGTTAAGCATGAACATTATATCTGGATCTTGTTTATTATGAGACAGTTACTCATTTAAATATGAGAATAATGGTTGTTCTACTTATATGAGTAATATCTTTTATGGTCATGCACCCAATGTAAGGGGTTTATTCTTATTGAATCTTGATAGTGATGATACACATATTCATAACATGGATGCCAAAAGATGTAGAGTTGATAATCATAGTACCACTTTCTTGTGGCATTGTCTCTTAGGTCATATTGGTGTTAAACGCATGAAGAAGCTCCATGCTGACGGACTTTTGGAGTCACTTGATTTTGAATCACTTGACACATGTGAACCATGCCTCATGGGCAAGATGACTAGGACCCCGTTCTCTGGAACAATGGAATGGGCAAGTGACTTGTTGGAAATCATACATACTGATGTGTGCGGTCCAATGAGCATTGAGGCGCGCGATGGATATCGATATTTTCTCACCTTCACTGATGACTTAAGTAGATATGGGTATATTTACTTAATGAAACACAAGTCTGAAATGTTTGAAAAGTTCAAGCAAATTTAGATTCAAGTTGAGAATCATCGTAACAAGAATATTAAGTTCCTACAATCTGATCGAGGAGGAGAATATCTGAGTTATGAGTTTGGCAGTCACTTAAGACAACGTGGAATTATTTCATAGTTGACACCGCCTGGAAGACCACAGCGTAATGGTGTATCCGAACATCGTAATCAAACCTTACTGGATATGGTGCGTTCTATGATGTCTCTTGCCAATTTGCCACTGTCGTTTTGGGGTTATGCATTTGAGATAGCTGCATTGAATTTAAATAGGGCACCATCGAAATCCGTTGAGACGACACCATGTGAACTGTGGTTTGGCAAGAAACCAAAGTTGTCGTTTCTTAAAGTTTGGGGATGTGATGCTTATGTCAAAAAGCTTCAGCCTGAAAAGCTGGAACCCAAAGCGGAGAAATGCGTCTTCATAGGATACCCAAAAGAGTCAGTTGGGTATACCTTCTACTTCATATCCGAAGGCAAAGTGTTTGTTGCTAAAAATCGAACATTTCTTGAGAAAGAGTTTATCTCGAAATAATTGAGTGGGGGGAAGATTGAACTTGATGAGGTTGTTGAACCTTTGTTTCAACCAGAGATTAGCGCAACGCGGAAAGATGTTTCTATGGAGCCTACGTCAATTGAAGAGGAAGTTAATGATGATGATCATGAAGCTTCGGATCAAGTTACTATCGAACCTCGTAGGTCGACAAGGCCACGTACTGCTCCTGAGGAAGTTAGAAGGTTCAAATACATGCACAAGTGGTAGTCACCAAAAACATCCACAAACATCTCCACAAACATCTTTCCAAAGCCAAATATCAAAAATCGGTGCAACCAACATTCCCACTCGGTACCACCGATTCCCACAATCAGACTGAGCCAATCCAAACCCTACCTTTTCGATGCAACCGATTCTGAATCGGTGGAACCGAGTTAGGGTGGCAAACCTTCTGATGCTTGTTTGCAAAAAATCGGAAATTCCGAGTTTTTGCTTTGGTGTCATCGAGTCTTTCCATTCTGGCTGTTTCCCACTTTTTCAGTATCACTGAGAACCCTATATAAGTCTCACTGAGATTCAAAAGTTGTTACCTTTGAGGCAACTCGGTACCACCAAGATTAACACATTTGTGTCACCGAGTTGGACTTTTTAGGTGTAACGGTTGGATTTTTGGATATGCCTATATATACCCGTCCACCACCACCTACGCGAAAGAGAAGCACTCAGAACAGATCCCAACTTATCCCATCTGATTTTCTGAGAGAGAGCTACCTACTCATGTGTTGAGATCATGCTATTCTATTCCAATCATATGAATCTTGATCTCTAGCTTCCCCAAGTTGCTTTCCACCCAATCAATCTCTTCCACCAAAGCCAAATATGTGAGAGAGTGATTGTGTGTTGAGGAGTCTATCATCTTGAAGCACAAGATCAAGGAGTTCATCGACACTATCGAGCCTATTACCTTTTGGAGGGTGGTGCCTCCTAGATTGGTTAGGTGTCGCTTGGGAGCCTCCTACTTCGTGTTGTGGAGTGAACTAAGAAGTATGTAAGGGCAAGGAGATCGCCTACTTCGTGAAGATCTACTCGAGTTAGGCTAGTCCTCCGTGGTCGTAGGCCATTATGGTATAGTCAAGGTTGCTTCTTCATGGAACCCTCTATGGACTCTCGCGACCATTACCATCCGTGGGTTGAAGACTCCATAAATGTGGACGCATGATAGCACCACCTGTCGTAACCACGGGAAAAACCATCATGTCTCCAAATTGTGTTTGATCTTCCTACCCTTCCTTTACTATTCATGCTTGTCTTTACTTCTGATGATATACTCATAGACATGCATTTGTAGGGTGTACTTTACTTGCCATGAATGATAAAATCTGCCAACACTTAAAATTGGGAAAAAGTAGATTTTTATTTGGTCAAGTAGTCTAATCACCCCCCCCCCCCTCTCTAGACCTACTTTCGATCCTACAAGTGGTATCGGAGCGTTGGTCTCCATTGCATTGGTTTCACAACCTACGAGAGTATGGCGTCTAGTGAGGGAAATTATCACCATAGAGGTTCGTACTTTGATGGCACTAATTTTGCTAGTTGGAAACACAAAATGAAAATGCATGTTCTTGGTCATAACCCCGCCATTTGAGCTGTTGTTCATGTCTGTTTGCAAGGTGAATTCTTTGCGGATGGAAGGGAACCGGATCGTGAAGCGACCGCAGATGAATTGAAGATGTTGCAATACAATGCTCAAGCATGCGAAATTCTATTCAACTGCCTATGCCCCGAAGAATTCAACAAAATCAGTCGGCTTGAGAATGCAAAAGATATTTGGGATACTTTGATTGATATGCATCAAGGTACCGAATTCGTGAGAGAATCCAATTTGGATGTTCTTCAAAGTCAGCTTGACAAGTTCAAGATGAAGGATGGTGAAGGAGTCCTAAGATGTACTCTAGGCTAGCTCTCATCACCAATGAGATTGCTGGCTTAGGAAGCGAAGAAATGGCCTACAAATTCTTTATCAAGAATATACTTTGACCTTTGTATGATAGATATGACACCATATGCACATTGATCCAAATGATGCCCAACTACAAAGATCTCAGGCCAACGGAAGTGATCATAAGGATTGTTGCTCATGAGATGACACTCAAAGACAAGGAAGAGCTTCACAACAAGTCTAGTGGTGCTTACAAAGTCACAAGTGATGCTCCCACAACTTCAAGCAACAACCTTGTCACAAATGAAGAGATAAGCCTCATGGTAAAAAAATTTAACAAGTTCAACAAGAATAGAGGCAAAGATCGAAGATCCAACTCAAGATATGAAGAGAAGCGTTCGTCAAGTCATGACCGAAACTACTACAATTGTGGGAAGCCCGTACAATACTCCAATGAGTGCACGGATCCTTACAAAAGGAAAGAAGATTCACCAATAAAATAAGCTCAAGAGATGAGTCACCTTGAAGAGAGAGAAGGAGTAGAGTTGGTCGTTATGAACGAAGACCCTCAAGGACAAGTAGGACTTGAAGAAGAAGGACAAGTACGCCAAGAGCTACTCAAGAAGAAGACATCAAGCTCACCATGGTGAATGGGTATCCGGCTCTGAATCCGACAACCACTTCAAGAGAAGCTATCACTCCAACTCCAACTATAGTCAAGATGAAGGTGTTGCCGGACTTGCACTAGTGACAGCCGACTCCTACGACATATTTGATTCACCAAATGAAGGGAGTGTAAGTTGCTTCATGGCTAAAGACCCCAAGGTATCACACCCCAAGTATCTTGATTTCAATAGTTACGAGGATGACTTATTAGGAGATGATGACTTGCTATTTGACAAATATAGTAATGTTAGTCAAGATGAACTTGTAAGTAATCACTCTATTCAAGATAAGACGTATGATGATGATAAGTTGGAAATAGAACGACTAACTCAAGAACTAAACACTCTTAAGTTAGCTCACGAGTCTACTCTACAAGATCATAGAGATCTTGAAAGGACACATGAGAAGCTCCGCTTCGAGAAGCTCAACTTAGAGCAAGAGCATGAGTTCCTTAAAGCGATCAATGACGCGATCTTCGAAAGAAGACTTCCTATTATCTAGCCAAACGACTTATCTTGTCTACATTCATTCCACAAGTTAAGGCTAAGCAAACTAGTAACAAAGTCAAGAAAGGTTCTTCAACTAGTAGCACTAAAAATGATAAATCCAATGATATTGCTTCTAGTAGTTTATTGATCCCACTAACACTTCTGTTAGACAAGTTACACTTGAGCAAGAAAATGAACTTTTGAAAGGGATTATAGAGAAAGGTATCTACAAGAGTCTTGTCGGGTGCAAACAATTTGAGGAAATTGTTTGCAAGCACGGAGGATACCGGAAGAACCATGGCATTGGCTACTTCAACGCTAATGGAGTTGAATGGGAAGAAGGTCAATACCCCAAGCCCAAGTTTGTTCCTCAAAAGGAGAAGTATGAAAATACTCTCCCCAAGGTAACAAATGCTCAAGATGACCTTCCACCACAAGACCCCAAGCTCAAGGGCAAGAACAATATTCAAGAGGACATTGACTCGTATGAAGATGAATCCCAAGATTTGGTGAAGTGGGTTCCCAAGGCTACTAAAATCTCAACTTCTACAAATGCTACTTCAACACCAAGGATCCCCATCAACTTGATGTGGGTCCCTAAGAAGAAGAACTAGAGAAGTTCTTGAGGGGTGACTCCGCCAATGAAATTCACTCACATTCATTATTGTCAAGAACTAGTTGCAATCAACATCAACATTATGCAATATTTCAAGAAGCCACACATTCCCTACAAGGTAAGCGAGGGACAAGGTAATCAACAAATCAATGGACATCATCATGTATGCTTTGCACTCCATGTCGATAGATATCCTTGCATTTGTCTCTTGTGTGTTGGGACTAACCCATGTAGGTGATAAGAGTAAGGAAACAACAAGGATGCTCCCAACTCATGGTGATCTTCATCAACTTTGAGCATCCACCACTACTTCACCTACATGAAGTCTTCATCGATAAAACCCAAGGTTAGTTTATCCCTCTCATGGGGGGATGTCACATCAAGGGGGAGCTTTACTCTAAGATTTTAGTTAAAGCATCTCATAGTATGTGATGAAATTAAATGTGTAACGACCAAACCTCGAAGGGTTTGAGTCTCTGTGCTTACCGTGCTAGTCCCTGGATTGATTCGCTAGCACACACAGTATAGATGAATACCAGAATGACAAGTGCGTCATTTATTACATTGTATGATCCAGAATTTATAAAGTATAACAATCTGCATAGCACTTTGCTAGCTTTATTCAATCAAACAGCGGAAAAGTAGTAGAAAATAACAATGAGTCCCATCATAGCCCACTTGCGATGTTGAGTGCAGACTCGCGACCCTAACGGTACCTTACTCTTTGTCTGAAAATCCTACAACATGAGACGTTGCAGACGTATAGGTCAATACTTTGAATGTATTGGCAAGTTACACAGGAGAAATAATAAGCAGGCCTACATGTACATGCATAGTATAACAAAGGAAGGCTTGATGGTTATTTTGCAGAAAGCTAATTTTATCCTCATAACTACATAATAGTCAAATTTTAATTTATTTGCTACAACTAAATACACATGGTTGAATTCGCATCTCCAACTCCAACCTAAACCATTATTAAGTTTCCCACCAAGTTTTATTAAGGGTAACATCTGTCAAGATCATCCAACAACTGTAATGGCCTGGCTGCTCAAAGTTGTCCATAACCGGGGACATGGCTAATCATGATTTGTTTTATTACTCTGCGGAGTTTGGTGCGTTGTACCCACGGGACCCAACCCAAAGACTGAGACGAAGTCTTTCAGAAGCAGTCACCTAGTCCCAAAGGAGGCCCATCCCAACTATCATAACTACATCAGCTGGCACATTCGGGTAAGGTTTCCACAACTAATCAACTAAGAGAGAGACCATATAGCCAGTGGTCGCACATGGAAGCTACTAGTCACTAAGTTTGTCTAATCTTTTTGAACCTGGGCGGCATTCCACTTACATTCAGAGGGTCGAAACCATGATATTCTTAAAACCACCCAGCAATACCAATTCCGCCTAGAGGTGAATTATATCCCTAGTTACTACTCAATTTATTTAATAATCCTCACATAATCTCAATGAATACTCGAACCAACCCCGTCTACATAGCATAGCAGAACTAACTACCACGATCTTCATTGACAAGGGGATAAATCAATAGCATAGCATAAGACAATAATATTCCTACACATGCATAATTTTGAAGTGTGATATATATACTACATGCATAGAAAACAATAGGTGAAGGATGATCAACATGTAATTTGCCTTGGTTCTGGTTCAAAAGGTCACACTCCTGACAATAGTTTGCGTCGCACTCCGAGCAATCTACACATTTCAACAATAACAATAAATAAATCACCACACTCAAATATCATCAAATAAAACCAACAGCAAGAAATCATTTTTAAAACCACAAAACAGTAGCATAACAGTAGGTATAAAACACCTACAAATCATTAGAAACACAACACAAAAAGAATCAACATTTTTTGTTAAATGGTTTGCAAAATGTGGCCTTTGGAAGGTTTAAATTAAATTTGAACAAATTCAAATTTGAAAATTGCAAACATGCAAAATTTTGGTTTTGTCATATACTACTAGTCATTATGAGTGCACAGGAGAAAGAATCAATTAAATTGAGCATATAGATTAAAAGATATAGCAATTTGAAATTTCAGTGAAAATCTGTCCAAAAATAAACAGATCAAAAACCGGTTTTTGCGGTTACTGTAGCAGTTGCCACGTCGCATCACACGATTGGCCGGGGTGGGCTCTGTTCGTGCGAGCTCACAAAACAGAGAACGGCTGCGGCTCGGGCATCGATGGCGGCGCTTCTCTAGCGACTCTCCGGCAAAGACGAGGTGGGGAATGGATGCGGCGGACTGCGGAGGTCACGCTGGTGGAGAAAACGGTGGTGGGGGTGTCCTCTGTGGCCGGTGGAGACAAGGTGAACTCTGGCGAACGGTGGCATCAGGCGGTCTCTTCGGTGGTCTGTGGTTCCCGGGCAGTGTCAATCAATGCGGAGCAATGGGGGAGTCGAAGGGGGCAAGCTGCGCGGCTCCTACGGCAGTGAAATCGCCCGGCGTCGGTGGCGGTTGGTGGAGCTCCTGGCGAGATCCGAATTGCCTATCCAGAGGTGTGCGGCGAAGGGAGAGATCGGGAGCGGGGTCCTGGGTCTCCTGGAGGGCTCCTCCTTGCGCTAGACGTCCTAGGCGAGCACGGGATCAACCAGAGCGCGAGATCAACTCAGCTCGATCTCCCTGGCGCGTGCATACGTGCGCGTTGAGTCCGGCTCGGGAAAGGGGATGGGTGTGGGGCCCGCTAGTCAGCGGCTGGTGGCAAGGGAGAATAGGTGGCGCACTGCTTCGGCAGTTAGGTGGGCTGTGGGCCGGCCTTTTTGCGCGTTGGCGTTGGGGGTTGCGGTGGCTGGGCCACTGTGCAGCCCAGATGGACAGTGTGTTCCGGGTTTTTTATATACATAAAACTGCTACTAAAACAAAAACAAATATAAATATTCTGTATAAATAAATACCAGAATAAATCCTAGAAAAATATATAATCCTATAGTAATATATACGCTACTAATATAAAATATAGGAACACTAGTTCTAACCCTAATGCAATTTTGAAAAAAAATACTTTTTATGCAAAAAGCCACACAATAAGCCTTGCAAAATAAATTCAAAATAATTTGGAGCTTATAAAATTGCAAAAACAACTCAGATGAAACCCAAATATTCTTCTGGACATTATGAACTTTTTATTTGACAGGGGAGAAGTCATATTATCTCCACTCCAATAATTTCCCTTTAGTTGCATAATGAAAAGAATTTTCGGAAAATTAAATAATGCATAGGAAAATATGAGATGCATATGAATGATCTATTAACATCCTAATTTAGGAAAATTGGGATGTTACAAAATGCTTTATGTAAAAGTGGTAACCGCACTCGTGCTTAAATGATGAGTATGACCTATGATCAAGTATTCCTACTTGGCTCCTAAGTCAATACACTCATATATAGATGACTTCGTCATCACCAAAGTGCTTGATAGATCCTAGTATTTGTGCATGTTTGCCATGATTTCATTTGACATCATATTGTGTGAGCATGTTGGTATGCACTTCTTTACTCATTCGAGGACATCCAATTGTTGCTATTTGGATCTTAATTTATCTTTTGCCAATTGGATGGACAAGAATGCCTAGGACCACTATCTAGCTATATATGCTATCTCACCTCATATTCCATTCATGATGCATCACAAAACTTGAACAAGCACTTCTCGATCCCTCTGTGTGAGATGCACTCAGAGTTCCGTGTCGATAAGGGTTGCACTCCAAAACCTCTCAAGTGCAACTCGGTGTGACCAACCCACAATTCTCAGTTTCACCGATTGCCTAGGGTAGGGTTGATCTGGTTTTTCTACCTCGGTAACACCGATTCCACCTTCTCGGTTACACCAAGTTTCTCTGTCAGCTGACAGTTGAGAAACTCGGTGACACCGAAAACTTGGAACCGGTGTCATCGACAGCATGGGGTATATATGTTATGGACCCGATGCTTTGAAATTAAATCTTCAACCGTCGCGCCCCAAAACCCTAAGCTACCAAGAAGGGCCCCCTGGTCGTCACCCTTTCCTCCTCGTGCTCCTCCGTCGTTGGGATCCTCGGCGTCGACGGGCATCTTCGCTGCTGTCGTTGCCGTAGCAGACCGTCACCAAGCTAGGGTACGGTTCTGACCTTCTCGTGCGCTCCATTATCTGATTCTTGCACATTGAGCTGATTTTATCTATAGGCCAGCATATGCTATCTTCCCAATCAACCAAAAATCTCATAGATTAGTGAATGAAGAAAATTTTAGGGTCTGCTATGTCCGCAGAATGCATCTCGGTCCCACCGAGTCAAAAGAATCGGTTCCACCGATTGTGATCTAGGGTTACTGAGAACCATATCGGTGAGACCGAGCCGTTCTTTTCGGTTCCACCGAAAAGGACTGGCAAAGTTTCTGTTGATGCATATGGTCTGTCTCGGTGAGTCCAAAAATTACTACTCGGTGACACCGAAATACCTTCTGCAGAAAGCTAAAACTAATGTTTTCCTTGTTCAAATTTTTGAAAACATCTGCATTTTGTGATCACTCAACCCTTCTACTCCTTTATACTCTTTTCACATGGTTAGAGATGTCATATGCTGAAGACAGTCAGAATGATCTCAAAGAGCAGGATGTTGACATGAGTTCAGGCACTAGTCCTGAGGGGAGCTATGATGATGTTCCCAGTTATCCTTATTTGCCCAAGGCTGCTACCAGGACAAGGAGAAAGCTCAATTCTGATGAGGAAGATGAGTACTTCATACCTAATGAAGAGCCTCCAAGGTCAAAGCAAGACAATACTGCCAAGAACACTACTGCTGCCAGTACTTCAAAGAAAGTTGTCGGGAAGGAGTATGCCCCTCCTGAGACTATGAGAGCACCTGAGAGCTTTAGAGGCACCATGACCATTGATCCTACCAAGAAATCTATGCCAAGAAAGGAGGAGAGAAGAAGAAGAGGGTGAGGAAAACCACTGTTCATGTCACTAGTAGGCTGTCTACCATGAGAAGGACACCCTCTCCTGAGAATAGTGAGGATGAAGAGGAGGATGAGCCAGCTGCCAAGGCTCCTCCCAAGAAGAAGCAGAAGAAGCTTTTGGCTGATGCTATGACAAAGCAAGCTCCATCCAAGAGCACCAAGTCTTGCTCCCAAGAAAGCTACTGAGAAATCCAAGAGGTCATCTAGAGACATTCCACCTTCTGAGAAGAAGAAGGGAACCACATCCTGAGATGTTGAGCATGATGCTATGACTACTTTGATGAAGCTTAGACCACACCTTCTAGAGCACAATGCCAGTCACATGGTTGCTGAGGACATGAAGAAGAAGGATGCAAGTCTGAGAGAGTGGAGAGAAATTGATCCTTACTCTCAAAGGAGAACAGTTGTGGACTACAGGTTTTATACCAAAGAGCAACAAAATTTCTATGACACGGTGTTGCTTGATAAGAGCCCTGTTGTGAGTTACATGAGTTTATTGGGGAACATTGCATGGGAAACAAAAAAAATCTTACGCACATGCAAGATCTATCCATGGTGATGAGTATCTACGAGAGGGAGAGTGGATCTACATACCCTTGTAGATCGCTAAGCGGCAAGCATTAAGAAACGCGGTTGATGTAGTCCAACGTCTTCGCGATCCAAATCGCTGAGCGTCTAGCAATCCAATCACGATCCGTCCCGATCTAGCGTCGAACGAACGGCACCTCCGCTTCAGCACGCGTACAGCTCGATGACGATCTCCGCCTTCTTGATCCAGCAAGAGGGAGCAAAGAGGTAGATGAGTTCTTCGGTAGCGCGATGGTGTGGTGGTGATGGTGGTGGAACTATTCCGGCAGGGCTTCGCCAAGCACCGTCAGAAAGATCTAGAGTAGAAACTACGATCTAGAGGAAGATGATAGCACGTGGCTGTTTTCTATGTTGAAAAATCCTCAATGTATATATAGGAGGAGGGAGGGAGGAGGCTTGGCCCTCAAGGGGCCATCCCTTGCTTCGGCCGAAGGTGGAGAGGAGGAGTCCTCCTCCAATCCTAGTAGGATTAGCACTCCTTCTCTCCACTTGGATTCCTCCTTCCACCTTTGGGTTTCTCCAACCTAGATGCATGGGCCTTTAGTGGAGCTTCGGCCAGACCACTAGGGGTTGGTTTACCTCCTACCACACTCATGTAGCCCCTTAGGTAGAGACACCCCTCCCGATGGTCCCCCGGTACCCTCCCGGCACTCCCGGTACACTACCGATGAGCCTGAAACATTTCCGGTGACCAAGACAGGACTTCCTATATATCAATCTTTACCTATAGACCATTCCGAAGCTCCTCTTGATGTCCGAGATCTCATCCGGGACTCCGAACAACCTTCGGTCACCACCATACATAACTCTATACCACTGAAACATCATTGAACCTTAAGTGTGCAGACCCTGCGGGTTCGAGAACTATGTAGACATGACGAGACACCTCTACGGTCAATAACCAATAGCTGGACCTGGATTCCCATATTGGTTCCTGCATATTCTACGAAGATCTTTATTGGTTGAACCTCTATGTCAAGGATTCAGTTAATCCCGTATGTTGTTCCCTTTGGTCATCGGTATGTTACTTGCCCGAGATTCGATAGTCGGTATCTGTATACCTAGTTCAAGCCCGTTATCGGCAAGTCACTTTACTCATTCCATAATACAAGATCACGTGGCTAACACTTTAGTCACATTGCTTGCAAGGCTTGTTGTGATGTTTTATTGCCGAGTGGGCCCTGAGATACCTCTCCCTCACACGGAGTAGCAAATCCCAGTCTTGATCCATACCCACTCAACAGATACTCTCAGAGATACCTATAGAGCACCTTTATAGTGACCTAGTTACGTTGCAACGTTTGATACACAGAGGGCACTCCTCCAGTGTCATTGAGTTACATGATATCATGGTCATAGGAACAGATACTTGACATGCAGAAAACTATAGCAATAAATTGACATGATCATATGCTATGCTTATAGTTTGGGTCTTGTCCATCACATCATTCTCCCAATGATGTGATCCCATTATCAAATGACATCTCATGTCAATGGCTACGAAACCTTGACCATCTTTGATCAACGAGCTAGTCTACTAGAGGCATACTAGGGACAAAGTGTTGTCTATGTATCCACACATGCAATATGTTTCTAGTCAATACAATTATAGCATGGATAATAAACGATTATCACGAACAAGGAAATATAATAATAACTATTTATTATTGCCTCTAGGGCATATTTCCAACAGTCTCCCACTTGCACTAGATTTAATAATCAAGCTCACATCACCATGTGATTTACATTGTAATGAATCTAACACCCATCAGCTCTGGTGTTGATCATGTTTAGCCCTTGGAAGAGGTTTAGTCAACAGGTCTGCAACATTCAGATCCATGTGCACTTTGCAAATACTTATGTCCTTCTCCTTGATTTACTCACGGATGGAATTGAAGCGTCACTTTATGTGTGTGGTCCTCTTGTGAAACCATGGTTCCTTGGCCAGGGGCAATGGCACCATTGTTATCACAGAACAGATCCACTAGATTCAGTTCATTGGGCACTACTCCAAGATCTGTCATGAACTCCTTCATCCAGACACCTTCCTTCGCCGCCTCCGAGGATGCGATGTACTTCGCTTCACATGTAGAATTGGCTACCACACTCTGCTTGGAACTGCACCAGCTTACCGCTCCCCCATTGATAATAAATACATATCCGGTTTGCGACTTAGAGTCAACCAGATCAGTGTCAAAGCTTGCATCGACGTAACCCTTTACGACGAGCTCTTGATCACCTTCATAAACGAGAAACATTTCCTTAGTCTTTTTCAGGAACTTAAGGATATTCTTGGCCACCATCCAGTGCTCCATTCCAGGATCACTTTGAAACCTTCCGGACATACTTATGGCAAGGATGACATCGGGTCTTGTGCAAAGCATTGCATACATGATAGAGAATATATTTGAAGCTTAGGGGATGACACTCATACTTTCTCTATCTTCTGCAGTCATTGGGCATTGAGTCTTACTCAACTTCACACCTTGTACCACAGGCAAGAACTCCTTCTTGGACTGATCCATTTTGAACTTCTTCAAAACTTTATCAAGGTATGTTCTCTGTGAAAGTCCTATTAAGCGTCTCAATCTATCTCTATAGATCTTAATGCCTAATATGAAAGCAGCTTGTCCTAGGTCCTTCATTGAAAAACTCTTGTTAAAATATTCCTTCACGCTTTCCAACATTTCTATATTGCTTCCAATCAGCAATATGTCATCCACATATAATATTAGAAACGATATAGAGCTCCCACTCACTTTCTTGTAAATACAAGCTTCTCCGTAAACTTGTATAAACCTGAACGCTTTGATCACCTCTCAAAGCGCAGATTCCAACTCCGAGATGCTTGCACCAGTCTATAAATGGATCGCTGGAGTTTGCAAACTTTGTCAGCATTCTCTGGATCGACAAAACGTTCTAGTTGTATCATATACAACTCTTCCTTAAGGAAACCATTAAGGAACGTTGTTTTGACATCCATCTACCAAATTTTATAGTCGAAATATGCAACTATTGCTAACATGATTCTGACAGACTTAAGCATCGCTACGGGTGAGAAGGTCTCATCGTAGTCAACTCCTTGAACTTGTGAAAAACCCTTTGCCACAAGTCGAGCTTTATAGATGGTGACATTACCGTTCGCGTTCGTCTTCCTCTTAAAGATCCATTTCTTCTTAATGGCCTTTTGCCCTTCAGGTAATACTTCCAAAGTCCATACTTTGTTTTCATACATGGATCCCATCTAGGATATCCGGGCCCATCATCGCTTCTCTAATAGCTCGTAGGTTCATCATTGTCTACCAACATGACCTCCAAGACAGGGTTGTCGTACCACTCAGGAGCAGTACGCGCCCTTGTCGACCTACGAGGTTCAATAGTAACTTGATCCGAAGCTTCATGATCATCATCATTAACTTCCTCTTCAACTGTCGTAGGCTCCACAGAAACATCTTTCTATGTTGCGCTACTCTCTGGTTGAAACAAAGGTTCAACAACCTCATCAAGTCCTATCTTCCTCCCACTCAATTCTTTCGAGAGAAACTCTTTCTCAAGAAATGTTCCATTCTTAGCGATAAACACTTTGCCTTCGGATCTGAGATAGAAGGTATACCCAACTATCTCTTTTTGGTATCCTGTGAGGAAGCATATCTCCGCTTTGGGTTCCATCTTTTCAAGCTGAAGCTTTTTGACATAAGCATCACATCCCCAAACTTTAAGAAACGACAACTTTGGCTTCTTTCCAAACCACAGTTCATATGGCATCGTCTCAACGGATTTCGATGGTGCCCTATTTAAAGTGAATGCAGTTGTCTCTAATGCATAACCCCAAAACGATAGTGGCAAATCGGCAAGAGATATCATAGAATGCACCATATCTAATAAGGTTCGATTACGACGTTCGGACACGCCATTACGCTGTGGTGTTCCAGGCGGTGTCAGTTCTGAAACAATTCCACACTGTCTTAAGTGACTGCCAAACTCATAACTCAGATATTCTCCTCCTCGATCATATTGTAAGAATTTAATCTTCTTGTTACGATCATTCTCAACTTCACTCTGAAATTGCTTGAACTTTTCAAACGTTTTAGACTTGTGTTTCATCAAGTAAATATACCCATATCTATTTAAGTCATCAGTGAAGGTGAGAAAATAATGATATCCACCGCGTGCCTCAATGCTCATTGGACCGCCCACATCAGTATGTATGATTTCCAACAAGTCACTTGCTCGTTCCATTGTTCCAGAGAATGGCGTTTTAGTCATCTTGCCCATGAGTCATGGTTCACATGTGTCAAGTGATTCAAAATCAAGTGACTCCAAAAGTCCATCAGCACGGAGCTTCTTCATGTGTTTTACACCAATATGACCTAAACAGTAGTGCCACAAGAAAGTGGTACTATCATTATCAACTCTACATCTTTTGGCATCAATGTTATGGACATGTGTATCATCTCTATCGTGATTCAATAAAAATAAACCCCTCACATTGGGTGCATGACCATAAAAGATATTACTCATATAAATAGAACAACCATTATTCTCTGATTTAAGTGAGTAACCGTCTCGCAACAAACAAGATCCAAATATAATGTTCATGCTTAACGCAAGCACTAAATAACAATTATTCAGGTTCATCACTAATCCCAATGGTAGTCGAAGAGCGAGTGTGCCGACGGCGATCACATCAACCTTGGAACCATTTCCCACGTGCATCGTCACTTCGTCCTTAGCCAACCTCCGTCTATTCCATAGGTCTTGCTTTGAGATGAAAATGTGAGAAACCGAACTGGTATCAAATACCCAGGCACTACGACAAGAGCTAGTAAGGTACACATCAATAACATGTATATCATATATACCTTGTTTTTTGTTGTCGGCCTTCTTGTTAGCTAGATACTTGGGTAGTTCCACTTTGAGTGACCAGTTCCCTTGCAATGAAAGCACTCAGTTTCTGGCTTGGGTCTAGCCTTGGGTTTCTTCATGGGAGGGGCAACTGCTTTGCCACTCTCCTTGGAGTTACCCTTCTTGCCCTTGCCATTCTTCTTGAAACTAGTGGTTTTATTGACCATCAACACTTGATGCTCCTTCTGGATTTCAGACTCAGCGACTTTTAGCATCGCAAACACCTCGGCAACTGACTTGTTCATGCCTTGCATGTTATATTTCATCACAAAGCTCTTGTAGATAGGTGGCAACGATTGAAGAACTCTGTCAGTGATCACCTCTACTGGGAGAACAATTCCCAACTCAACTAGACGGGTTGAATACCCAAACATTCTGAGTACATGTTCACTGACAGACCCGTTCTCCTCCATCTTGCAAGCATAGAATTTATCAGAGGTCTCATACCTCTTGATCCGGGCATTCTTCTCAAAGATAAACTTCAACTCGTGGAACATCTCATATGCTCCATGATGTTCAAAACGTCTTTGAAGTGCTGGTTCTAAGCCATACAACAGTGCACATTGAACTATTGAGTAATCTCCAGAACGTGCCTCCCAAGCGTTCTTAACGTCTTTGGATGACACGGGAGCGGGTGCGTCACCCAGCAGTGCATCAAGGACATAAGCCTTCTGGGAAGCCGTGAGGATAATCCTCGGATTACGGACCCAGTCCACAAAGTTACTTCCATCATCTTTCAACTTGGCTTTCTCTAGGACCGCATTAAAATTTAGGGGAACTAATGCGCGAGCCATTGATTTACGACATAAATATGCAAAGGTTACTAAGACTATTGCTCAAGATAGTGAGTTTAGTTAATCAAATTACTAAAGCTCCCACTCAAATTGACATCCCTCGGGTCATCTGAATGACACATGATCCAAATTCACCAACTCAAGTCCGATCATCACGTGAGTTGAGGTGGTTTCAATGGTGAACATCATCATGTTGATCCTATCTACTATATGACTCATGTGCGACCTTTCGGTATCTTGTGTTCTGAGGACATGTCTGTACATGCTAGGCTCGTCAAGTTTAACCCGAGTGTTCTGCACATGCAACAGAGGCTTGCACCCGTTGTATGTGAACGTAGAGTCTATCACACCCGATCATCATGTGGTGTCTCGACACGACGAACTTTCGCAACAGTGCAAACTCGGGGAGAACACAATTTATTAAGTGAGGGATCACCTTATAATACTACCATCGTGCTAAGCAAAACAAGGTGCATAAAAGGATTAACATCACATGCAAATCATAAGTGACATGACATGGCCATGAACTTGTGCTTTTGATCTCCATCTTCAAAGCACCGACATGATCTCCATTGTCAGCGTCACAACACCATGATCTCCATCATCTTGATCTCCATCAACGTATCACCATGAGGTTGTCACACCAATTGTTGCTTCTACGACTATTGCTAACTCATAGCAATAAAGTAAAGCAAAAAATGAAAATAATTAAAGAAAACCCTATGCCTCATGTCGCTTATCATACTCATCGACATGCAAGTCGTGATATACTATACAATACATGATCATCTCATACATCACATATATCTCATCATGTAATTGGCCATATCACATCACAACATACCCTGCAAAAACAAGTTAGGCGTCCTCTAATTGTTGTTGCATGTTTTACGTGGCTGCTATGGGTATCTAGCAAGAACAATTCTCACCTACGCAAAAACCATGATGGTGTTACAAAAATTTCTATCCAACCTTCTTAAGGACCACCTTTGTCGAATCCGATCCAACTAGAGTAGGAGAGACAAACACCCGCCAACCATCTTTGTGCAACAAAGTCACACGTCAGTCGATGGAACCGGTCTCTCGTAAGCGTACGAGTAAGGTTGGTCCGGGCCGCTTCATCCCACAATACCGTTGAATTAAAAAGCGACCAAGGGAGGAAGCAATCTGAGCATCAATGCCCACAAACTCCTTTGTGTTCTACTCGTGATCTCATCTACGCATAGACCTAGCTCTGATACCACTGTTGGGGAATGTTGCATGGGAAACAAAAAAATTCCTACGCACACACAAGATCTATCCATCGTGATGAGCATCTACGAAAGGGAGAGTGGGTCTACATACTCTTGTAGATCGCTAAGCGGGAAGCGTTAAGAAACACGGTTGATATAGTACAATGTCTTCGCGATCCAAATCATCGAGCGTCCCACGATCCAATCACGATCCGTCCCGATCTAGCGCCGAACGGACGGCACCTCCGCGTTCAGCACACGTACAGCTCGATGACGATCTCCGCCTTCTTGATCCATCAAGAGGGAGCAAAGAGGTAGATGAGTTCTACGGCAGCACGACGGTGTGGCGGTGATGGTAGTGAAACTATTCTGGGAGGGCTTCGCCAAGCACCGTCGGAATGATCTAGATGAGAAACTATGATCTAGAGGAAGAGGGTAGCACGTGGTTGTTTTCTATGTTGAAAACCCTCAATACCTCTAGCATATATAGGAGGAGGGAGGGAGGAGGCTTGGCCTTCAAGGGGCCAGCCCTTGCTTCGGCCGAAGGTGGAGAGGAGGAGTCCTCCTCCAATCCTAGTAGGATTAGGACTCCTTCTCTCCACTTGGATTCCTCCTTCCACCTTTGGGTTTCTCCACCCCAGCCGCATGGGCCTTTAGTGGGGCTTTGGACAGACCACTAGGAGCTAGTTTACCTCCTCCCACAGCCCATGTGGCCCCTTGGGTCGAGACACCCCTCCCGATGGTCCCATGGTACCCTCCCGGCACTCCCGATACACTACCGATGAGCCCGAAACTTTTCCGTTGACCAAAACAGGACTTCCTATATATCAATCTTTACCTCCGGACCATTCCGGAGCTCCTCGTGACATACGGAATCTCATATAGGACTCCTAACAACCTTAGGTCACCACCATACATAACTCTATACTACAAAAATGTCACCGAGCCTTAAGTGTGCAGACCCTGCGGGTTCGAGAACTATGTAGACATGACCGAGACACCTCTATGGTCAATAAAAAATAGTGGCACCTGGATGCCCATATTGGTTCCTACATATTCTACAAATATCTTTATTGGTTGAACCTCTATGTCAAGTATCCAGTTAATCTCGTATGATGTTCCCTTTGTTCATCGGTATGTTACTTGCCCCAGATTCGATTGTCGATATTTGTATACCTAGTTCAATCCCGTTATCGACAAGTCTCTTTACTTGTTTCATAATACAAGATCACTTGGCTAACACTTTAGTCACATTGCTTGCAAGGCTTGTTGTGATGTTGTATTACCGAGTGGGCCCTGAGGCACCTCTCTCTTGCCTAGCTAACTATTTATTATTGCCTCTAGGGAATATTTCCAATAGAGGTATGTTGATTGGAAGTATATCAAGGATAATGAAGACTATTTCCCAAGTGTGCAAGATAACTTCCACTGCATAGGCTTGGACAAGTTTGTTGGCAAGGAACTGACTACATGGAACGATGAGATGATCATGCAATTCTACTCCACTGCTCACTTCTATGGAGATGGTAGGATTGTGTGGATGACTGAAGGAGCAAGATATGAATCAACTGTTGATGAATGGGCTGCTATCTTAGGAGTCCCAGAGGCACAGGATGGAGATGAGTGTGTGTACTCAAAGTCCAAGGCAAGCCACAATGATATGAAGGACATGTACACTATTATCCCTACTGATTATGTGCATTCACATAAGCTAGGATCTATCTACTACCTCCAGGTAGGTCTCCGTACTATCAACACAATTCTGAGGCACACCTTGATGCCTAAGTCAGGAGACAAGAATATGATCTGAGGCTACTTCATCAACCTACTGCTTCTTATAGACCAGCATACGAAATTCAGAGTGATGGATCTGATTGTGGAGACTGTGAAGAGGGTTGCTGCTGATCAGAAGCGCTCGTGCTGCTATGCACCCTACATTCAGATGCTCATCAACTCCAAGCTGGAGAAGCACGTATTTGCTCTTGATAGGCCACAATTGCCCCTACAGCCAGAACTTGAGGACAATGTTGTGGTGACGAAACCAGATCATCCCACATCAGCTGCTGCATAAGCAGAGGCAGAGGCAGCTAGGGCCACTAGTGCTCAAGTTCCCAGATCCAAGAACGAGAAAATGGATCTCTTGATTTCTACCATCCAGGGCATGCATAAGGACATTAAAGGCATATTGGAGAATCAAAACAGTCTTGTGAGGATCGTTGAGACTAGGATCAAGACCCTCAATGACAAAGTGGATGGGCTGACCAAGACTATGAACAAGCTCAAGAAGGAAGTGGATGAAGCTCCTATCCGTCGCATCTCTTCAGAGTCTGATTCTGATGATGATGAGGATTGTGCACCTGCCAGGATGACTGCCCAGTTTAGGACTCAAGCCAGGACACCCACAGTTCCAGCTCTAGAAATGAGACCTTCTTCGTCTACGCCAGCTACAGTCACTTCAGTTCCATCAGCTTCATCAGCTCCATTCGCTCCAGTACTTCCAGTTGCTACACCGACACCGTCCATGACATCTGCCGAAGTATTCGCCGACGTGGTTCTCTCGACTCCTTCATCAGCTACCAGAGGAGATCAACCCCAGAAGAACGATTAGCTAGATCTCTTTGAACTTTTTGGTAACTTGTTGCCAAAGGGGAAGAAGTTGTATATAGATATATAGGCTTCGCGTGAGAGAGCACTTTTTTTTATCGCCTTTTCAAAAGCAATTGATCTTTTGTATTGGATGTGTTAAACTTTGTTCGTGTTTGATCATACACTTAATGTGTGTTGCTACCATATTCTCATCCTTTTGATGTTTATGAGATGATCATTCACTTCGCTTGGTTGTGTTGTGCTATGATATTCACTCTTATTATTCTCGCACATCACCAAGTTGTATGTGACATGGAATAAGTGCCCCATGTACCTAATCGATTGTGCATTTGCATTCAAGCGCAAATTCAATAATGCACAAATTTAGGTGGAGCTCTTGATTATCACATACTTCTCAAAGCAACGATTATATTCATTGATTATATCATATGTCGAAGCTTTGATCTATATGTTGTCATCAATTACCAAAAAGGGGGAGATCAAAAGCACATTTGCTCCCTTGGTGGTTTTGGTAATTAATTACAACATATATATCATTGTGCTTATGTTTCCACTAAGCATATTTCAGGAAAGGTTCAATGATCAGTTGGCAAAAGGATTGTGGAGAGACCCCTAGATGCAAGGAAATGGATTGGCAAAGCTTCAAGCAAATAAGACTCTACATTTTACTTTGTGAGAAATCACTTTGAGTCATAGGAAATCCAATACTATCAAAAGGGGGTAAGGTATTGTTGGTGAACAAAATGCTCATACATGCACAAGCGATAGTCACCAAAAAGACCCAAAAACATATCCACAAAATTTTGTCCAAAGAAAAATATCCAAAATCGGTGCAACCAACATTCCTACTCGATGCAACCGATTCCCACAGTCAGACTGAGCCAAGACAAACCCTACCTTTTTGGTGCAACAAATTTTGAATCGGTGGAACCGAGTTAGGGTGGCAAACCTTCTGATACATGTTTGCACAAAATCGGAAATTCTGAGTTTTTGCTTTGGTGTCACCGAGTCTTGCCATTACAACTGTTTCCCACCTTTTCGGTATCACCGAGAACCCTATATCGGTCTCACCAAGATTTAAAAGTTGCTACCTTTGAGGCAACTCGGTACCACCGAGATTAACACATTGGTGTCACCGAGTTGGACTTTTTAGGTGTAATGGTTAGAATTCTGGAGATGCCTATATATACCCCTCCACCACCACCTACTCGAAAGAGAAGCACTCGGAACATATCCCTACTTATCCCATCTGATTTTTTGAGAGAGAGCCACCTACTCATGTGTTGAGATCATGCTATTCCATTCCAACCATATCAATCTTGATCTCTAGCCTCCCCAAGATGATTTCCACCTAATAAATCTCTTCCACCAAAGCCAAATCTGTGAGAGGGTGATTATGTGTTGAGGAGTCTATCATCTTGAAGCACAAGAGCAAGGAGTTCATCGACACTATCGAGCCTATTACCTTTTGGAGGGTGGTGCCTGTTGGAAATATGCCCTAGAGGCAATAAATAAAGTGTTTATTATTATATTTCCTTGTTCATGATAATCATTTATTTTCCATGATACAATTGTGTTGATTGGAAACTAAATACATGTGTGGGCATATAGACAAACACTACTTCCCTAGTATGCCTCTAGCGGGCTAGCTCGTTGATCAAAGATGGTTAAGGTTTCCTGGCCATGGACATGAGATGTAATTTGATATCGGGATCACATCATTAGGAGAATGATGTGATGGACAAGACCCAAACTATGAACGTAGCATATGATCGTGTAAGTTTATTGCTACTGTTTTCTGCATGTCAAGTATATGTTCCTATAACCGTGAGATCATGCAACTCACTAACACCGAAGGATTGCCTTGTGTGCATCAAACGTCACAACGTAACTGGGTGACTATAAAGGTGCTCTACAGGTATCTCCAAGGGTATTTGTTGAGTTGGCATGGATCAATACTAGGATTTGTTACTCCGTGTGATGGAGAGGTATCTCGGGGCCCACTCAGTAATACAACATCACAACAAGCCTTGCAAGCAATGTGACTAATTTTTGTCATGAGATCTTGTATTACGGAATGACTAAAGATACTTGCCGGTAACGAGGTTGAACTAGGTATAAAGATACAGACGATCGAATCTCGGGCAAGTAAGATACCGAAGAACAAAGGGAACAACATACGAGATTGTCTGAATCCTTAACATAGAGGTTCGACCGATAAAGATCTTCATAGGACATGTAGGAACCAACATGGGCATCCAGGTCCCACTATTGGTTATTGAGCATAGAGGTGTCTCGGTCATGTCTACACGGTTCTCGAACACACATGGTCTGCACACTTAAGGTTCGATAACGTTTCGATATAGATGAGTTATGTGTGTTGGTGACCGAAGGTTTTTCGGAGTCCCGGATGAGATCCTGTATGTCACGAGGATTTTAGTAGTGGTCTAAAGGTAAAGATTCATATATCGGAAGTTGGTATTTGAGTTCCAGAGAAGTTATGTGACCTGCAAGTGGTGTGATGGAGTGCCGGAAGTGTTCCTGGGGGTCCATCGGGTGGACTCATCTACTCCAAAGGGCCACATGGGTTGTGAGAGGGTGCGAGCCATCCCCTGGTGGGATGTCCGCACCTCCCACCTCAAGGGCCATGCGGCTAGAGGCTTGGGCTGGGCCAAAAGGGTGGGCTAGCCACCAAACTTGGTGGCCAAGCCACCCTGGCCGTCGTCCCACCTCCCTTGGTCGCCGCACCAACCCTAGGGAAAACCCTAGGGCGGCTAGCCTCCTCCTCTTCCCCTATATATATGTGAGAGGGAGGAGGGCAGACACACCCTAAATAACGGCGCAGCCCTTCCTTCCTCCCCGATTACCTCTCCTCTAGTAGATTGGTTTGGCACCGCTTAGCGAAGCTCTGCCGGATCAGCTCCACCACCACCGCCGCCACGCCGTTGTGCTGCCGACGAACCCATCTGCCTCTCCTCTCCCTCTTGCTGGATCAAGAAGGCGGAGATCTTCATCGAGTTGCACGTGTGTTGAACGCGGAGGTGTCGTCCTTTCGGTACTTGATCGGAAGTTTGTGGGACGGCTTGCGATTTGGATCGCGGAGACATACCACTACATCAACCGCGTTCTTTAACGCTTCCGCTTAGCGATCTACAAGGGTACATAGATCCAATCTCTCCTTGTTGGAAATATGCCCTAGAGGCAATAATAAAATGTTTATTATTGTATTTCCTTGTTCATGATAATTGTCTATTGTTCATGCTACAATTGTATTAACCAGCAACCGTAATGCATGTGTGAATACATAGTCCACAATATGTCCCTAGTGAGCCTCTAGTTGGCTAGCTCATTGATCAATAGATGGTCATGGTTTCATGACCATGGACATTGGATGTCATTGATAACGGGATCACATCATTAGGAGAATGATGTGATGGACAAGACCCAATCCTAAGCATAGCACAAGATCGTATAGTTCGTCTGCTAAAGCTTTTCTAATGTCAATTATCATTTCCTTAGACCATGAGATTGTGCAACTCCTGGATACCATAGGAATACTTTGGGTGTGCCAAACATCACAACGTAACTAGGTGGCTATAAAGTTACACTAGGGGTATCTCCGAAAGTGTCTGTTGGGTTGGCATGAATCGAGACTGGGATTTGTCACTCCGTGTGACGGAGAGGTATCTCTGGGCCCACTCGGTAAGACATCATCATAATGAGCTCAATGTGACTAAGGAGTTAGCCACGGGATGATGTGTTATGGAACGAGTAAAGAGACTTGCCAGTAACGAGATTGAACAAGATATAGGGATACCGACGATCGAATCTTGGGCAAGTATCATACCGGTAGACAAAGGGAATTGTATGCGGGATTGATTGAATCCCCGACATCATGGTTCATCTGATGAGATCATCGTGGGGCATGTGGGAGCCAACATGGGTATCCAGATTCCGTTGTTGGTTATTGACCGGAGAGGTGTCTCGGTCATGTCTACGTGTCTCCCGAACCCGTAGGGTCTACACACTTAAGCTTCGATGATGCTAGGGTTATAGGGAAATAGTGTACGTGGTTACGGAAGGCAGTTTGGAGTCCCGGATGATATCCCGGACGTCACGAGGAGTTCCGGAATGGTCCGGAGGTAAAGATTCATATATAGGAAGTGAGGTTTTGGTCACCGGAAGTGTTTCGGGCTTCACCAGTAACGTATCGGGACCACCGGAAGGGTGCCAGGGGTCCACCAAGTGGGGCCACGGGCACCAGAGGGCTGCGTGGGCCAAGAGTGGGAAGGGACCAGCCCCAGAGTGGGCTGGTGCGCCCTCCACCCTGGCCCAAGGCGCAGCAAAGGTGGGAAGGGTGGGGAACCCTAGGCCCAGATGGGCCTAAGGCCCACCTAGGGCGCTGCCCTCCCCTCTCTCCCTCTGGCCGCCGCACCAGATAGGATCTGGGGCTGCCACCGACCCTTAGGGTGGGAACCCTAGGGCTGTGCTCTCCCTCCTCCTCCTCCTATATATAGTGGGGTTATGGGGCTGCCAAACACACAAGTTTCTTCCTCCCTCGGCGCAGCCCTACTCCTCATTCTCCGTAGTGCTTAGCGAAGCTCTGCCGGAGTACCATGCAGCTCCACCATCACCATGCCATCATGCTGCCAGAGCTCTCCCTCAACCTCTCCTTCCTCCTTGCTGGATCACGGCGTAGGAGACGTCATCAGGTTGCACGTGTGTTGAACGCGGAGGCGCTGTTGTTCGGCACTGAGATCGGAATCCATCGAGATCTGAATCGCTGCGAGTACGATTCCACCAACCGCGTTCTTATAACGCTTCCACTTAGCGATCTTCAAAGGTATGAAGATGCACTCTTTCTCCCACTCGTTGTTGTTTTCTCCCTAGATGGATCTTGGTGAACACGTAGGAAAAATTTTGATTTACTACTACGTCTCCCAACAGTGGTATCAGAGCTAGGTCTATGCGTAGAATCTATGCACGAGTAGAACACAAGTTGTTGTGGGCGTCGATCTTGTTAATTTGCTTACCATTACTAGTATTATCTTGATTCGGCGGTATTGTGGGATGAAGCGGCTCGGACCAACTTTACTCGTACGCTTACGTGAGACCGGTTCCACCGCCTGACATGCACTTGTTGCATAAGGTGGCTAGCGGGTGTCTGTCTCTCCCACCTTATTCGGATTGGATTCGATGAAAAGGGTCCTTATGAAGGGTAAATAGCAATTGGGATATCACGTTGTGGTTTTGGCGTAGGTAAGAAACGTTCTTGCTAGAAACCTATAGCAGCCATGTAAAAACTTGCAACAACAAATTAGAGGACGTCTAACTTGTTTTTGCAGCATATGCCTTGTGATGTGATATGGCCAAAGGATGTGATGTGATGCATTGCGATGTATGAGATTGATCATGTTCTTGTAATAGGATTCATGACTTGCATGTCGATGAGTATGACAACCGGCAGGAGTCATAGGAGTTGTCTTGCTTTATTGTATGACTTGTGTGTCAATCATAAACGCCATGTAATTACTTTGCTTTATTGCTAATTGTTAGCCATAGTAGTAGAAGTATACCTGGCCAAACCCTGGTCGGGCCTCGGGCTGGGCCTAAAAAGCCTGGCGTTAGAAACCTAGGCCCGAGCCCGGCCCAGCTCGGCCGTCGGGCCTGATATTTGGGCCCACGCCCGGCCCGAGCCCAAAGAAAGCCCGGCCCAGTTTGGCAGGCCCGACGCGACATAGGCGTAAATCCACATTTCAACGGGCCTGAGCCCAGGCCCGGCCCGTCCATCGGGCTCAAAATCTAGGCTCGAGCCCGGCCCGTGGGCAAGGTCAGGCCGGGCCGGGTCGGGCTTTTTCGGGCCGGGCCAGGCTGCCCATGGCCAGGTCTAAGTAGAAGTAATAGTTGGCGAGAGAACTTCATGAAGACATGATGATGGAGATCATGGTGTCGTGCCGGTGACAGTGATGATCATGGTGCCCCGAAGATGGAGATCAAAGGAGTAAGCTGATATTGGCCATATCATGTCACTATATTGATTGCATGTGATGTTTATCATGTTTACATCTTATTTGCTTAGAATGATGATAGCTAAATAAGATGATCTCTCACTAAAATTTCAAGAAATGTGTTCACCCTAACTATGCACCGTTGCTAAGGATCGTTGTTCTGAAGCACCACGTGATGATCGGGTGTGATAGGTTCTAACATTCACATACAGCGGGTGTAAGCCAGATTTACACACGCGATACACTTAGGTTGACTTGACGAGCCTAGCATGTACATACATGGCCACGGAACACGGGAGACCGAAAGGTCGAACATGAATTGTATAGAAGATACGATCAACATGGAGATGTTCACCATTGATGACTAGTCCAGCTCACGTGATGATCGGACACGGGTTATTTGACGTGGATCATGTGTCACTTGGATGACTAGAGAGATGTATATCTAAGTGGGAGTTCATTAAATAATTTGATTATGTGAACTTAATTATCATGAACTTAGTCTAAAATTTCCTTTACAATCTATATTGTAGATCCAATGGCCAACGCTAATGTCACCCTCAACTTCAACGCGTTCCTAGAGAAAACCAAGCTAAAAGACGATGGAAGCAACTATGTGGACTGGGTCCGTGGCTTGAGGATCATCCTCATAGCTTCCAAAAGATTATATGTCCTTGATGCACCACTAGGTGACGCACCCATTTTCCCAGTGGCTCGGGACGTTATGAACGCCTGGCAGTCGCGCTGTGATGATTACTCCTTGGTTCAGTGCGGCATGCTTTACAGTTTAGAAGCGGGGCTCCAAAAGCGTTTTGAGCAACACAAAGCATATGAGATGTTCCAAGAGCTGAAACTGGTTTTCCAAGCTCATGCCCGGGTCGAGAGATATGATGTCTCCGACAAGTTCTTCAGTTGTAAGATGGAGGAGAATAGTTCTGTCAACAAGCACATACTCAAAATGTCTGGGTTGCACAGTCGCTTGACTCTGTTGGGAGTTAATCTTCCGGATGACTCGGTTATTGACAGAATCCTCTAGTCGCTCCCACCTAGCTACAAGAGCTTTGTGATGAACTACAATATGCAGGGTATGGAGAAGTCCATTCCTGAATTGTACTCGATGCTGAAATCAGCGAAGGGCGAGATGAAAAAGGTGGATCAAGTGTTGATGGTGAATAAGTCCACTAGTTTCAAGAAAGGCAAGGGTGAGAAGAACTTCAAGAAGGACGGCAAAGCAGTTGTCGTGCCCGGTAAGCAAGTTGCCGAGAAGAAGAACAAGAATGGACCCAAGCCTGAGACTGAGTGCTTTTATTGCAAGGGTACCGGTCACTGGAAGTGGAACTGCCCCAAGTACTTAGCGGATAAGAAGGCTGGCAACATTAAAGGTATATGTGATATACTTGTTATTGATGTGTACCTTACCAACGCTCATAGTAGCTCCTGAGTATTTGATACCGGTGTAGTTGCTCACATTTGTAACTCCAAGCAGGAGCTGTGGAATAAGCGGAGGCTGGCAAAGGACGAGGTGACGATGCGCGTCGGGAATGGTTCCAAGGTCGATGTGATCGCCGTCGGCACGCTACCTCTACATCTACCTTTGGCATTAGTTTTAAACCTCAAAAAAATTTATTTAGTACCAACTTTGAGCATGAACATTGTATCTGGATCTCGTTTGATGCGAGATGGATACTCATTTAAATCTGAGAATAATGGTTGTTCAATTTATATGAGAGAAATGTTTTATGGTCATGCCTTGCTGGTCAATGGTTTATTTTTGATGAATCTCGAACGTGATGTTACACATGTCCATAGTGTGAGTACCAAAAGATGTAAGATTGATAACGATAGTCCCACTTACATGTGGCACTGCCGCCTTGGTCATATTGGTGTCAAACACATGAAGAAACTCCATGCTGATGGACTTTTGGAGTCTCTTGATTTTGAATCATTTGACACGTGCGAACCATGCTTCATGGGCAAGATGACCAAGACTCCGTTCTCCGGTACAATGGAGCGAGCAACTGACTTGTTGGAGATAATACATATCGATGTATGTTGTCCAATGAGTGTCAAGGCTCGCGGTAGCTACCGTTATGTTCTCACCCTCACCGATGAACTTGAGCAAATATGGGTATGTCTACTTAATGAAACACAAGTCTGAAACCTTTGAAAGGTTCAAGGAATTTTAGAGTGAGGTAGAGAATCAACATGACAGGAAAATAAAGTGCCTACGATCTAATCGTGGCGGAGAATATTTAAGTCACGAGTTTGGCACGCACCTAAGGAAATGTGGAATTGTTTCACAACTCACGCCGCCTGGCACACCTTAGTGAAATGGTGAGTTTGAACGTCGTAATTGCATTCTATTGGATATGGTGCAATCTATGATGTCTCTTACCGACTTACCGCTATCATTTTGGGGATATGCATTAGAGACTGCCGCATTCACTTTAAATAGGGCACTGTCTAAATCCATTGAGACGACACCGTATGAATTATGGTTTGGAAAGAAACATAAGCTATCATTTCTGAAAGTTTGGGGATGCGATGCTCATGTGAAGAAACTTCAACCTGAGAAGCTCGAACCCAAAGAGGAAAAGTGCGTCTTCATAGGATACCCCAAAGAAACTATTGGATATACCTTCTACCTCAGATCCGAAGGCAAAGTCTTTGTTGCCAAGAATGGATCCTTTCTAGAGAAAGAGTTTCTCTCGAAAGAAGTAAGTGGAAGGAAAATAGAACTAGATGAGGTAATTGTACCTCCACTCGAACCGGAGAGTAGCGCAGCATAGGAAGTTGTTTCTGTGGAGCCTGCACCGGCTGGAGAGGAAGTTAATGATGATGATCATGAAACTTCAGATCAAGTTACTATTCGAAGGTCCACTAGGACACGTTCCGCACCAGAGTGGTATGGCAACCCTGTCCTGTAGATCATGTTGTTGGACAACGGTGAACCTTCAAACTATGAAGGAGCAATGACAGGCCCAGATTCCAACAAATGGCTTGAAGCCATGAAATCCGAGATAGGATCCATGTATGAGAACAAAGTATGGACTTTGGTGGACTTTCCTGATGATCAGCGAGCCATAGAAAATAAATGGATCTTTAAGAAGACTGACGCGGATGGTAATGTGACCGTCTATAAGGCTTGGCTTGTCGCTAAGGCTTATCGACAAGTTCAAGGAGTTGACTACGATGAGACATTCTCACCCGTAGCGATGTTGAAGTCCGTCCGAATCATGTTAGCAACTGTCGCATTTTATGATTATGAGATCTGGCAAATGGACGTCAAAACGGCATTCCTTAATGGCTTCCTTAAGGAAGAACTGTATATGATGCAGCCGGAAGGTTTTGTCGATCCTAAAGATGCTAACAAGGTATGCAAGCTCCATCGCTCCATCTATGGGCTGGTGCAAGCATCTCGGAGTTGGAACATTCACTTTAGTGAGGTGATTAAAGCATTTGGATTTATACAGGTTTATGGAGAACCCTGTATTTACAAGAAAGTGAGTGGGAGCTTTGTAGCATTTCTCATATTATATGTGGATGACATATTGTTGATGGGAAATAATATAGAACTTTTGGAAAGCATAAAGGCCTACTTGAATAAGTGTTTTTCAATGAAGGACCTTGGAGAAGCTGCTTACATATTAGGAATCAAGATCTATAGAGATAGATCAAGACGCCTCATAGGTCTTTCACAAAGCACATACCTTGACAAAATATTGAAGAACTTCAATATGGATCAGTCCAAGAAGGGGTTCTTGCCTGTGTTACAGGGTGTGAGATTGAGTACGACTCAATGCCCAACCACGGCAAAGGATAGAGAAGAGATGAGTGTCATCCCCTATGCTTCAGCCATAGGCTCTATTATGTATGCCATGTTGTGTACCAGACCTGATGTGAACCTTGCCATAAGTACGGTAGGGAGGTACCAAAGTGATCCTGGAGCAGAACACTGGACAGCGGTCAAGAATATCCTAAAGTACCTGAAAAGGACCAAGGACATGTTTCTCGTATATGGAGGTGCCGAAGAGCTCATCGTAAAGGGTTACGTCGATGCTAGCTTCGACACAGATCCGGATGACTCCAAGTCACAAACCGGATACGTGTATATTTTGAACAGAGGGTCAGTAAGCTGGTGCAACAGCAAGCAAAGCATCATGGTGGCATCTACATGTGAAGCGGACTACATAGCTGCTTCGGAAGCAGCAAAGGAAGGAGTCTGGATGAAGGAGTTCATCACCGACCTAGGAGTGATTCCCAATGCGTCGGGCCCGATGACTCTCTTCTGTGACAACACTGGAGCTATTGCCCTTGCCAAGGAGCCCAGGTTTCACAAGAAGACAAGACACATCAAGCGTCGCTTCAACTCCATTCGTGATTACATTCAGGAAGGAGATATAGATATTTGTAAAGTACATACAGATCTGAATGTCGTAGATCCATTGACTAAACCTCTCTCACGAGCAAAACATGATCAACACCAGAACTCTATGGGTGTTTGATACATCACACTGTAACTGGATTATTGCCTCTAGTGCAAGTGGGAGACTGTTGGAAATATGCCCTAGAGGCAATAATAAAATGGTTATTATTGTATTTCCTTGTTCATGATAATTGTCTATTGTTCATGCTACAATTGTATTAACCAGAAACCGTAATGCATGTGTGAATACATAGACCACAATATGCCCCTAGTGAGCCTCTAGTTGGCTAGCTTGTTGATCAATAGATGGTCATAGTTTCATAACCATGGACATTGGATGTCATTGATAACGGGATCACATCATTAGGAGAATGATGTGATGGACAAGACCCAATCCTAAGCATAGCGCAAGATCGTATAGTTCGTCTGCTAAAGCTTTTCTAATGTCAAGTATCGTTTCCTTAGACCATGATGTTGTGCAAGTCCCGGATACCGTAGGAATACTTTTGGTGTGCCAAACGTCACAACGTAACTGGGTGGCTATAAAGGTACACTACGGGTATCTCCGAAAGTGTCTGTTGGGTTGGCACGAATCGAGACTGGGATTTGTCACTCCGTGTGACGGAGAGGTATCTCTAGGCCCACTCGGTAAGACGTCATCATAATGAGCCCAATGTGACTAAGGAGTTAGCCACGGGATGATGTATTATGGAACGAGTAAAGAGACTTGCTGGTAACGAGATTGAACAAGGTATAGGGATACCGACGATCGAATCTTGGGCAAGTATCATACCGGTAGACAAAGGGTAGTGTATACGGGATTGATTGAATCCCCGACATCGTGGTTCATCCGTTGAGATCATCGTGGAGCATGTGGGAGCCAACATGGGTATCCAGATCCCGCTGTTGGTTATTGACCCGAGAGGTGTCTCGGTCATGTCTACGTGTCTCCCGAACCCGTAGGGTCTACACACTTAACGCTAGGGTTATAGGGAAATAGTGTATGTGGTTACCAAAGGTAGTTCGGAGTCTCAGATGAGATCCCGGACATCACGAGGATTTCCATAATGGTCCGGAGGTAAAGATTCATATATAGGAAGTGAGGTTTTGGTCATCGAAAGTGTTTCGGGCTTCACCGGTAACGTACCGGGACCACCGGAAGGGTTCTGGGGGGTCCACCAAGTGGGGCCACGGGCACCAGAGGGCTGCGTGGGCCGAGAGTGGGAACGGACCAGCCCTAGAGTGGGCTGGTGCGCCCTCCACCCTGGCCCAAGGCGCAGCAAAGGTGGGAAGGGGGAACCCTAGGCCCAGATGGGCCTAAGGCCCACCTAGGGCGCCGCCCTCCCCTCTCTCTCTCTCTCTCTCTGGCCGCCACACCAGATGGGATCTGGGGCTACCGCCGGCCCTTAGGGTGGGAACCCTAGGGTTGTGCCCTCCCTCCTCCTCCTCCTATATATAGTGGGGGTTTTGGGGATGCCAAACACACAAATTTCTTCCTCCCTCGTCGCAGTCCTACTCCTCGTTATCCGTAGTGCTTAGCGAAGCTCTGCCGGAGTACCATGCAGCTCCACCATCACCATGCCGTCGTGCTGCCGGAGCTCGCCCTCAACCTCTCCTTCCTCCTTGCTGGATCAAGGCGTAGGAGATGTCATTGGGTTGCACGTGTGTTGAACGCGGAGGCACCGTTGTTCGGCGCTGAGATCTGAATCCACCGCGGTCTGAATCGCTGCGAGTACGACTCCACCAACCGCGTTTTTGTAACGCTTCCGCTTAGCGATCTTCAAAGGTATGAAGATGCACTCTTTCCCCACTCGTTGCTGGTTTCTCCATAGATGGATCTTGGTGAGCACGTAGGAAAAATTTTGATTTACTACTACGTCTCCCAACACTCCTCTCATAGAATCTCATCTCCTAGATTGATCTTGGTGAAGTGTAGGAAAATTTTTGTTTCCATGCAACGTTCCCCAACAGTGGCATCATGAGCTAGGTCTATGCGTAGATGAGATCTTGAGTAGAACACAAAGATTTTGTGGGCGTTGATATTCAGATTGCTTCCTTCCTTAGTCTTTTCTTGGTTTAGCGGTATTATGGAATGAAGCGGCTCGGACCGACTTTACTCGTACGCTTACGAGAGACCGTGTTCCATCGACTAGCATGTGACTTCATCGCATAAAGATGGTTGGCAGGTGTCTATCTCTCCCACTTTAGTTGGATCGGATTTGATTAAGGCGCTCCTTGTAGAAGGTTGAAAAGCAATCTTCATATCACTGTTGTGGTTTTGCGTAGGTAAGAATCATTCTTGCTAGATACCTAGAGCAGCCACGTAAAACATGCAACAACAATTAGAGGACGTCTAACTTGTTTTTGCAGGGTATGTTGTGATGTAATATGGCCAATTGCATGATGCGATATATGTGATGTATGATATGATCATGTTTTTGTATAGAATATCATGACTTGCATGTCGATGAGTACGACAATCGGCAGGAGCCATAGGGTTGTCTTTGATTATTGTATGACCTGCGTGTCAATCTTTAAGCGCTATGTAATGATTTACTTTATCGCAAAGCGGTAGCAATAGTAGTATGAGCATGGTGGGCACGATAACCCCGATGACAACACAATGATGGAGATCATGGTGTTATGTCGGTGAGGATGGAGATCATGCCGGTGCTTTGGAGACGGAGATCAAAAGCACAAGTTCATGGCCATATCATGTCACTTATGATTTGCATGTGATGTTAATATTTTTTATGCACCTTGTTTTGCTTAGGACGACGGTAGCATTATAAGGTGATCCCTCACTTAAATCTCAAGATGAACTGTGTTCTCCCCGAGTGTGCACCGTTGCGAAAGTTCGTCGTGTCGAGACACCACGTGATGATCGGGTGTGATAGACTCTACGTTCAGATACAACGGGTGTAAGCCAATGTTGCACATGCAGAACACTCGGATTAAACTTGACGAGCCTAGCATGTACAGACATGGCCCCGAAACACAAGAGACCAAAAGGTCGAGCACGAGTCATATAGTAGATATGATCAACATGATGATGTTCACCATTGAAACCACCTTAACTCACGTGATGATCGGACTTGAGTTGGTGAATATGGATCATGTGTCACTTAGATGACCCGTGGGATGTCAATTTGAGTGGGAGATTTAGTAATTTGATTAACTAAACTCATTATCATGAACAATAGTCTTAGTAATCTTTGCTTATTTATGTTGTAGATCAATGGCTCGCGCAGTAGCACCCCTGAATTTTAATGCGTTCCTAGAAAAAGCTAAGTTGAAAGATGATGGAAGTAACTTTGTTGACTAGGCCCGTAATCTGAGGATTATCCTCACGGCTTCCCAGAAGGATTATGTCCTTGATGCACCGCTTGGTGACCCACCCGCTCCCGTGGCATCCGAAGATGTTAAGAACGCTTGGGAGGCATGTTCTGGAGATTACTCAATAGTTCAATGTGCAATGTTGTATGGCTTAGAATCGGGACTTCAAAGATGTTTTGAACGTCATGGAGCATATGAGATGTTCCAAGAGTTGGAGTTTATCTTCAAAAAGAATGTCGGGATCAAGAGGTATGAGATCTCCGATAAGTTCTATGCTTGCAAGATGGAGGAGAACGGGTCTATCAGTGAACATATACTCAGAATGTCTAGGTATTCGACCCGTCTAGCGGAGTTAGGGATGCCCCTTCTGTCGGAGGCGATCACTGACAGAGTTCTTCAATCATTGCCACCTAGCTACAAGAGCTTCGTGTTGAACTATAACATGCATGGGATGAACAAGTCAGTCGCCGAGCTGTTTGCGATGCTGAAAGTCGCTGAGTCTGAAATCCAGAAAGAACATCAAGTGTTGATGGTCAATAAAACCACTAGTTTCAAGAAGCATGGCAAGGGCAAGAAGGGTAACTCCAACAAGGGTGGCAAAGCAGTTGCTCCCCCCGTGAAGAAACCCAAGGCTGGGCCCAAGCCAGAAACAGAGTGCTTTCATTGCAAGGGAATTGGTCACTGGAAGCGGAACTGCCCCAAGTATGTGGCCTACAAGAAGGTGGCCAACACCAAACAAGGTATATATGATATACATGTTATTGATGTGTACCTTACTAGCTCTCGTTGTAGTGCCTGGGTATTTGATACCGGTTCGGTTGCTCACATTTGCAACTCAAAGCAGGACCGACGGAATAGACGCAGGCTGGCTAAGGATGAAGTGACGATGCGCGTGGGAAATGGTTCCAAGGTTGATGTGATCGTCGTCAGCACGCTCGCTCTTCGACTACCATCGGGATTAGTGATGAACCTGAATAATTGTTATTTAGTGCCTGCGTTAAGCATGAACATTATATCTGGATCTTTTTTATTGTGAGATGGTTACTCATTTAAATCAGAGAATAATGGTTGTTCTATTTATATGAGTAATATCTTTTATGGTCATGCACCCAATGTGAGGGGTTTATTCTCATTGAATCTCGATGGTGATGATACATATGTTCATAGCATTGATGCCAAAAGATGTAGAGTTGATAATGATAGTACCACTTTCTTGTGGCACTGCCGTTTGGGTCATATTGGTGTAAAACACATGAGGAAGCTCCATGCTGATGGACTTTTGGAGTCACTTGATTTTGAATCACTTGACACATGTGAACCATGCCTCATGGGCAAGATGACTAAAACACCGTTCTCTGGAATAATGGAACGGGCGAGTGATTTGTTGGAAATCATACATACTGATGCGTGCGGTCCGATGAACATTGAGGTGCGCGGTGGATATCATTATTTTCTCACCTTCACTGATGACTTAAGTGGATATGGATATATTTACTTGATGAAACACAAGTCTAAAATGTTTGAAAAGTTCATGCAATTTCAAAATGAAATTCAGAATCATCGTAACAAGAAGATTAAATTCCTGCGATATGATCGAGGAGGAGAATATCTGAGTTATGAGTTTGGCAGTCACTTAAGACAGTGTGGAATTGTTTCACAATTGACACCGCCTAGAACCACCACAGCGTAATGGTGTGTCCAAACGTCGTAATCGAACTTTATTAGATATGGTGCGTTCTATGATATCTATTACTGATTTGCCACTATCGTTTTGGAGTTATGCATTAGAGACAGCTGCATTCACTTTAAATAGGGCACCATCGAAATCCATTGAGACGACACCATATGAACTGTGGTTTGGCAAGAAGCCAAAGTTGTCGTTTCTTAAAGTTTGGAGATGTGATGCTTATGTCAAAAAGCTTCAGCCTGAAAGCTGGAACCCAAAGTGGAGAAATGCGTCTTCATAGGATACCCAAAAGGGGCAGTTGGGTATGCCTTCTATCTCAAATCTGAAGGCAGAGTGTTTTTCAAAAAGAACGGAACATTTCTTGATAAAGAGTTTCTCTCGAAAGAATTGAGTGGGAGGAAAGTAGAACTTGATGAGGTTATTGAGCCTTCACTTCAACCAGAGAGTAGCACAGCGCAGAAAGATGTTTCTGTGGAGCCAACGACGGTTGAAGAGGAAGTTAATGATGATGATCATGAAACTTTGGATCAAGTTGTTGTTGAACCTCGTAGGTCGACAAGGGCGCGTACTGCTCCTGAATGGTACAACAACCCTGTCTTGGAGGTCATGTTGTTAGACAACACTGAACCTATGAGCTATGGAGGAGCGATGATGGGCCCGGATTCCGAGAAATGGTTAGAGGCCATGAAATACGAGATGGGATCCATGTAAGAAAACAAAGTATGGACTTTGGAAGTATTACCTGAAGGGCGAAAGGCCATTCAGAATAAATGGATCTTTAAGAAGAAGACAGACGCGGACAGTAATGTCACCATCTATAAAGCTCGACTTGTGGCAAAGGGTTTTTTGCAAGTTCAAGGAGTTGACTACGATGAGACTTTCTCACCCGTAGTGATGCTTAAGTCCGTCAGAATCATGTTAGCAATAGCTGCATATTTCGACTATGAAATTTGGTACATGGATGTCAAAACAGCGTTCCTTAACGGTTTCCTTGAGGAAGAGTTGTATATGATGCAACCGGAAGGTTTTGTCGATCCAGAGAATGTTGACAAAGTTTGCAAACTCCAACGATCCATTTATGGACTGGTGCAAGCATCTCGGAGTTGGAATAAGCCCTTTGATGAGGTGATCAAAGCGTTTGGGTTTATACAATTTTACGGAGAAGCTTGTATTTACAAGAAAGTGAGTGGGAGCTCTATAGCATTTCTAATATTATATGTGGATGACATATTGCTGATTGGAAACAATATAGAAATGCTGGAAAGTGTGAAGGAATATTTGAACAAGAGTTTTTCAATGTAGGACCTAGGAGAAGCTGCTTTCATATTAGGCATTAAGATCTATAGAGATAGATCGAGACACTTGATAGCACTTTCACAAAGCACATAACTTGATAAAATTTTGAAGAATTTCAAAATGGATCAGTCTAAGAAAGGGTTCTTACCTGTGTTACAAGGTGTCCAGTTGAGTAAGACTCAATGCCCAGTGACTGTAGAAGATAGAGAAAAGATGAGTGTCATCCCCTATGCTTCAGCCATAGGCTCTATCATGTATGCAATGTTGTGCACAAGACCCGATGTCAGCCTTGCCATAAGTATGGCCGGAAGGTTTCAAAGTGATCCTGGAATGGAGCACTGGATGGCGGTCAAGAATATCCTTAAGTACCTGTAGAGGACTAAGGTAATGTTTCTCGTTTATGGAGGTGATCAAGAGCTCATCGTAAAGGGTTACATCGATTCAAGCTTTGACACTGATCCAGATGACTCCAAGTCGCAAATCGGATACATATTTGTTCTCAATTGGGGAGCGGTAAGCTAGTGCCGTTCCAAGCAAAGCGTGGTAGCCAATTCTACATGCGAAGCGGAGTACATCACAGCCTCAGAGGCAGCGAAGGAAGGTGTCTGGATGAAGCAGTTCATGACAGATCTTGGAGTAGTGCCTAGTGCACTGAATCCAATGATTTTGTTCTGTGACAACACTGGTGCCATTGCACTGGCCAAGGAACCAAGGTTTCACAAGAGGACCAGACACATAAAGCGACGCTTCAATTCCATCTGTGATTACGTCGAGGAGAAGGACATAAATATTTGCAAAGTGCACACGGATCTGAATGTTGCAGACCCATTGACTAAACCTCTTCCAAGGGCTAAACATGATCAACACCAGAACTGCATGGGTGTTGGATTCAGTACAATGTAAGTCACATAGTGATGTGAACTACATTATTGACTCTAGTGCAAGTGGGAGACTGTTGGAAATATGCCCTAGAGGCAATAAATAAAGTGTTTATTATTATATTTCCTTGTTCATGATAATCGTTTATTGTCCATGCTATAATTGTGTTGATTGGAAACTAAATACATGTGTGGGCATATAGACAAACACAATGTCCCTAGTATGCCTCTAGCAGGCTAGCTCGTTGATCAAAGATGGTTAAGGTTTCTTGGCCATGGACATGAGATGTCATTTCATATCGGGATCACATCATTAGGAGAATGATGTGATGGACAAGACCCAAACTATGAATGTAGCATATGATTGTGTAAGTTTATTGCTACTGTTTTCTGCATGTCAAGTATATGTTCCTATAACCATGAGATCATGCAACTCACTAACACCGGAGGAGTGCCTCGTGTGCATAAAAGGTAAAGATTCATATATCGGAAGTTGGTATTTGAGTTCCAGAGAAGTTATGTGACCTGCAAGTGGTGTGATGGAGTGCCGGAAGTGTTCCTAGGGGTCCACCGGGTGGGCTCATCTACTCCAAAGGGCCACATGGGCTGTGAGAGGGTGCAAGCCAGCCCCTGGTGGGCTGGCCGCACCTCCCACCTCAAGGCCCATGCGGCTAGAGGCTTGGGCTGGGCCAAAAGGGTGGGCTAGCCACCAAACTTGGTGGCCAAGCCACCCTAGCCGCCAGCCCACCTCCCTTGGCCGCCGCACCAACCCTAGGGAAAACCCTAGGGTGGCTAGCCTCCTCCTCTTTGCCTATATATATATATATGTGAGAGGGAGGAGGGCAGACGCACCCTAAGTCACGGCGCAGCCCTTCCTCCCTCCCCGATTACCTCTCCTCTAGTAGATTGGTTTGGCACCACTTAGCGAAGCTCTGCCAGATCAGCTCCACCACCACCGTCGCCATGCCGTTGTGGTGCCGGCGAACCCATCTACCTCTCCTCTCCCTATTGCTGGATCAAGAAGGCGGAGATCTTCATCGAGCTGCACGTGTGCTGAACACGGAGGTGTCATCCGTTTGGTACTTGATCGGGAGTTCGTGGGACGGCTTGCGATTTGGATCGTGGAGACATACCACTACATCAACCGTGTTCTTTAATGCTTCCGCTTAGCGATCTACAAGGGTACGTAGATCCAATCTCTCCTCTCATAGATGCTCATCTCCTAGATTGATCTTGGTGAAGCGTAGGAAAAAAATTCCCATGCAACGTTCCCCAACAGTGCCTCCTAGATTGGTTAGGTGTCGCTTGGGAGCCTCCTACTTCGTGTTGTGTAGTGAACCAAAAATTTTGTAAGGGCAAGGAGATCTCCTACTTCGTGAAGATCAACCCGAGTTAGGCTAGTCCTCCATGGACGTAGGCCATTATGGTATAGTCAAGGTTGCTTCTTCGTGGAACCCTCTGTGGGTAGAGCCCTCCGTGGACTCTCGCGACCATTACCCTCCGTGGGTTGAAGACTCCATAAACGTGGATGTATGATAGCACCACCTATCGAAACCATGGGAAAAATCATCGTGTCTCCAAATTGCGTTTGATCTTCCTACCCTTCCTTTACTATTCATGATTGTCTTTACTTTCCGGTGCTATACTCGTAAACATGCATGTGTAGGGTGTACTTGACTTGCCATGAATGATAAAATCTGCCAATACTTAAAATTGGGAAAAAGTAGATTTTTATTTGGTCAAGTAGTCTAATCAACCCCACCCCCCTCTCTAGACCAACTTTCGATCCTACAAGCGGTATCAGAGCGTTGGTCTCCATTGCATTGGTTTCACAACCTAGGAGAGTATGGCGTCTAGTGAGGGAAATTATCACCGTAGAGGTTCGTACTTTGATGGCACTAATTTTGCTAGTTGGAAACACAAAATGAAAATGCATATTCTTGGTCATAACCCCGCCATTTGAGTTGTTGTTCATGTCTGTTTACAAGGTGAATTCTTTGCGGATGGAAGGGAACCGGATCGTGAAGCGACCACGGATGAATTGAAGATGTTGCAATACAATGCTCAAGCATGTGACATTCTATTCAACTGCCTATGCCCTGAAGAATTCAACAAAATCAGCCAGCTTGAGAATGCAAAAGATATTTGGGATACTTTGATTGATATGCATGAAGGTACCGAATTCGTGAGAGAATCCAAGTTGGATGTTCTTCAAAGTCAGCTTGACAAGTTCAAGATGAAGGATGGTGAAGATGTCCTAAGATGTACTCTAGGCTAGCTCTCATCACCAATGAGATTGATGGCTTAGGAAGTGAAGAAATGGCCGACAAATTCTTTATCAAGAATATACTTTGAGCTTTGTATGATAGATATGAAACCATATGCACATTGATCCAAATGATGCCCAACTACAAAGATCTCAGGCCAACGGAAGTGATCATAAGGATTGTTGCTCATGAGATGACACTCAAAGACAAGGAAGAGCTTCACAACAAGTCTAGTGGTGCTTACAAAGTCACAAGTGATGCTCCCGCAACTTCAAGCGACAACCTTGTCACAAATGAAGAGATAAGCCTCATGGTAAAAAAAATTAACAAGTTCAACAAGAATAGAGGCAAAGATCGAAGATCCAACTCAAGATATGAAGAGAAGCGTTCGTCAAGTCATGACCGAAACTACTACAATTGTGGGAAGCCCGGACACTACTCCAATGAGTGCACGGATCCTTACAAAAGGAAAGAAGATTAACCAATAAAACGAAGCTCAAGAGATGAGTCACCTTGAAGAGAGAGAAGGAGTAGAGATGGTCGTTATGAACGAAGACCCTCAAGGAGAAGTAGCGACTTGAAGAAGAAGGACAAGTACGCCAAGAGCTACTCAAGAAGAAGACATCAAGCTCACCATGGTGAATGGGTTTCCGGCTCCGAATCTGACAAGCACTTCAAGAGAAGCTATCACTCCAACTCTGACTATAGTCAAGATGAAGGTGTTGCCGGACTTGCACTAGTGACAACTGACTCCGACGACATATTTGATTCACCAAATGAAGGGAGTGTAAGTTGCTTCATGGCTAAAGACCCCAAGGTATCACACCCCGAGTATCTTGATTTCAATAGTGACGAGGATGACTTATTAGGAGATGATGACTTGCTATTTGAAAAATATAGTAATGTTAGTCAAGATGAACTTGTAAGTAGTCACTCTAGTCAAGATAAGACGTATGATGATGATAAGTTGGAAATAGAACGACTAACTCAAGAACTAAACACTCTTAAGTTAGCTCACGAGTCTACTCTACAAGATCATAGAGATCTTGAAAGGACACATGAGAAGCTCTGCTTCGAGAAGCTCAACTTAGAGCAAGAGCATGAGTTCCTTAAAGCGATCAATGACGCGATCTTCGAAAGAAGACTTCCTATTATCTAGCCAAACGACTTATCTTGTCTACATTCATTCCACAAGTTAAGGCTAAGCAAACTAGTAACAAAGGCAAGAAAGGTTCTTCAACTAGTAGCACTAAAAATGATAAATCCAATGATATTGCTTCTAGTAGTTTATTGATCCCACTAACACTTCTGTTAGACAAGTTACACTTGAGCAAGAAAATGAACTTTTGAAAGGGATTATAGAGAAAGGTATCTACAAGAGTCTTGTCGGGTGCAAACAATTTGAGGAAATTGTTTGCAAGCACGGAGGATACCGGAAGAACCATGGCATTGGCTACTTCAACGCTAATGGAGTTGAATGGGAAGAAGGTCAATACCCCAAGCCCAAGTTTGTTCCTCAAAAGGAGAAGTATGAAAATACTCTCCCCAAGGTAACAAATGCTCAAGATGACCTTCCACCACAAGACCCCAAGCTCAAGGGCAAGAACAATATTCAAGAGGACATTGACTCGTATGAAGATGAATCCCAAGATTTGGTGAAGTGGGTTCCCAAGGCTACTAAAATCTCAACTTCTACAAATGCTACTTCAACACCAAGGATCCCCATCAACTTGATGTGGGTCCCTAAGAAGAAGAACTAGAGAAGTTCTTGAGGGGTGACTCCGCCAATGAAATTCACTCACATTCATTATTGTCAAGAACTAGTTGCAATCAACATCAACATTATGCAATATTTCAAGAAGCCACACATTCCCTACAAGGTAAGCGAGGGACAAGGTAATCAACAAATCAATGGACATCATCATGTATGCTTTGCACTCCATGTCGATAGATATCCTTGCATTTGTCTCTTGTGTGTTGGGACTAACCCATGTAGGTGAGAAGAGTAAGGAAACAACAAGGATGCTCCCAACTCATGGTGATCTTCATCAACTTTGAGCATCCCCCACTACTTCACCTACATGAAGTCTTCATCGATAAAACCCAAGGTTAGTTTATCCCTCTCATGGGGGGATGTCATATCAAGGGGGAGCTTTACTCTAAGATTTTAGTTAAAGCATCTCATAGTATGTGATGAAATTAAATGTGTAACAACCAAACCTCGAAGGGTTTGAGTCTCTGTGCTTACCGTGCTAGTCCCTGGATCGATTCGCTAGCACACACAGTATAGATGAATACCAGAATGACAAGTGCATCATTTATTACATTGTATGATCCAGAATTTATAAAGTATAACAATCTGCATAGCACTTGGCTAGCTTTATTCAATCAAACAGCGGAAAAGTAGTAGAAAATAACAATGAGTCCCATCATAGCCCACTTGCGATGCTGAGTGCAGACTCGCGACCCTAACGGTACCTTACTCTTTGTTTGAAAATCCTACAACATGAGACATTGCAGACGTATAGGTCAATACTTTGAATGTATTGGCAAGTTACACAGGAGAAATAATAAGCAGACCTACATGTACATGCATAGTATAACAAAGGAAGGCTTGATGGTTATTTTGCAGAAAACTAATTTTATCCTCATAACTACATAATAGTCAAATTTTAATTTATTTGCTACAATTAAATACACATGGTTGAATTGGCATCTCCAACTCCAACCTAAACCATTATTAAGTTTCCCACCAAGTTTTATTAAGGGTAACATCTGTCAAGATCATCCAACAACTGTAATGGCCTAGCTGCTCAAAGTTGTCCATAACCGGGGACATGGCTAATCATGATTCGTTTTATTACTCTGTGGAGTTTGGTGCGCTGTACCCACTGGACCCAACCCAAAGACTGAGACGAAGTCTTTCAGAAGCAGTCACCTAGTCCCAAAGGAGGCCCATCCCAACTATCATAACTACATCAGCTGGCACATCCGGGTAAGGTTTCCACAACTAATCAACTAAGCGAGAGCCCATATAGCCAGTGGCCACACATGGAAGCTACTAGTCACTAAGTTTGTCTAATCTTTTTGAACCTGGGCAGCATTCCACTTACATTCAGAGGGTCGAAACCATGATGTTCTTAAAACCACCCAGCAATACCAATTCCGCCTAGAGGTGAATTATATCCCTAGTTACTACTCAATTTATTGACTCTAGTGCAAGTGGGAGACTGTTGGAAATATGCCCTAGAGTCAATAATAAAATGTTTATTATTGTATTTCCTTGTTCATGATAATTGTCTATTTTTCATGCTATAATTGTATTAACCAGAAACTGTAATGCATGTGTGAATACATAGACCACAACATGTCCCTAGTGAGCCTCTAGTTGGCTAGCTCGTTGATCAATAGATGGTCACAGTTTCATGACCATGGACATTGGATGTCGTTGATAACGGGATCAAATCACTAGGAGAATGATGTGATGGACAAGACCCAATCCTAAGCATAGCACAAGATTGTGTTGTTCGTTTGCTAAAGCTTTTTCAATGTCAAGTATCGTTTCCTTAGACCATGAGATTATGCAGCTCCTGGATACCGTAGGAATACTTTGGGTGTGCCAAATGTCACAACATAATTGGGTGGCTATAAAGGTACACTATGGGTATCTCTGAAAATGTCTGTTGGGTTGGCACGAATCGAGACTGGGATTTGTCACTCCGTGTGACGGAGAGGTATCTCTGGGCCCACTCGGTAAGACATCATCATAAGGAGCTCAATGTGACTAAGGATTTAGCCACGGGATGATGTGTTACGGAACGAGTAAAGAGACTTGCCGGTAACGAGATTGAACAAGGTATAGGGATACCGACGATCGAATCTCGGGCAAGTATCATACCGGTAGACAAAGGGAATTGTATATGGGATTGATTGAATCCCCGACATCGTGGTTCATCCGATGAGATCATCATGGAGCATGTGGGAGCCAACATGGTATCCAGATCCCGCTGTTGGTTATTGATCGGAGTGGTGTCTCGGTCATGTCTACGTGTCTCCCGAACCCGTAGGGTCTACACACTTTAGGTTCGATGACGTTAGGGTTATAGGGAAATAGTGTACCTGGTTACCGAAGGTTGTTCTAAGTCCCTTATGAGATCCCGGACATCATGAGGAGTTCCAGAATGGTCCGGAGGTAAAGAATGATATATAGGAAGTGAGGATTTGGTTACCGAAAGTGTTCCGGGCATCACCGGTAATGTACCGGGACCACCAGAAGGGTTCCGAGGGTCCACCGGGAGGGGCCACCAGCCCTGGAAGGCTTCATGGGCCTAGAGTGGGAAGGGACCATCCCCAGAGTGGGCCGGTGGGCCCTCCACCCTGGCCCAAGGCGCAGCAAAGGAGAGAGGGGGGCAAACCCTAGGCGTGATGGGCCCTAGGCCCACCCCTCTCCCCTCCCTTGGCCGCCGCGCCCAAGTCCCATCTAGGGTTGCCGCCAGCCCCTAGGGTGGGAACCCTAGGGGATACACCCTACCTCCTCCTCCTCCTATATATAGTGGGGTTTTGGGGGCTGCCATCTACACGAGTTCTTCCTCTCTCGGCACAGCCCTACCCTTCCTCTCCGTCGTTCTCCATAGCGCTTGGCGAAGCCCTGCCGGAGTACCACGCAGCTCCACCGTCACCATGCCATCGTGTTGCCGGAGCTCTCCCTAAACCTCTCCTTCCTCCTTGCTGGATCAAGGCGTAGGAGATGTCACCGGGTTACACGTGTGTTTAACGCGGAGGCGCCATTGTTCGACACTTAGATCGGATTCCACCGCGATCTGAATCGTTGCGAGTATGACTCCACCAACCGCGTTCTAGTAACGCTTCCACTTTGCGATCTTCAAAGGTATGAACATACACTCTTCCCACTCATTGTTGGTTTCTCCATAGATGGATCTTGGTGAACACGTAGGAAAATTTTTGATTTACTACTACGTCTACCATCAGTTTCCCCTAGTTTTCGGCAGTGCTTAGGCGAAGCCTTGCCGGAATAGTTCCACCACCACTGTCGCCGCACCGTTGCGCTGCCGGAGTTCCCATCTACCTCTCCTCCCTCTTTCTAGAACAAGAAGGCGGAGATCATTATCGAACTGTATGTGTGCTGAACGCGGAGGTGCCGTCCATTCGGCTCTATAGATCGGGACGGATCGTGATCGGATCGCAGGACGGCTAGTGATTTGGATCGCCAAGGCATTCGACTACATCAACCGCGTTTCTTAATGCTTCCCACGTAGCGATCTACACGGGTATGTAGATCCACTCTCCCTCTCGTAGATGCTCATCACCATGGATAGATCTTGCATGTGCGTAGGAATTTTTATGTTTCCCATGCAATGTTCCCCAACACTGATGAGGACGAGCTGGAGGGTGTCGACTCTTCTGGAGAGGAGAGCGAAGGACCTTCTCATGGGGTTGTTGTCGGGGTCGAGTCTAACGGGGTTGGGAGATGCCAAGCTGAGGTGACAACAACCCAAGAAGAGGCCAAAATGGAGGCGAAGGAAGAGCTTGAGGTGGATGAAGAGGGACTCAAGGTAGGCCCTCAGGCTCCTGAGCTAGGGCGCCGCCTCCGCTACCTCGCTAGCCGGGAAGCGGCAGTTCCGGCTCCCCCGCGGGATCCACCGAAGGTGAAGAGGATGGCCTCCAAGGGAGGCGAACATGCGGCAGCGCGCTGGCAGTCCGCTCGTCTCTCTCAAGCTCATCTCATGCCCACCAAGCGACGAAAGGCCTTAGGGGTAGACCCCAGACCCCCATCGAGCCTGACCTCTCTGCCAAACTCGCCTTTGTCGGAGGATCCGGCTCCTCCGCCAAGCTTTGCTTCCCCAACTCTGAACAAGAGCAGGCTAACTCCACCACCCGTGTCGTACGAGTTGGACTCCATGTTCATGGCTTCAGAGTAAGTTGTCCTAACTTAAATTTTGATTCGAAGCCTCGTTCTTGATCTCTTTAATTGATCTTGGAACGATTGCTTCTGACAGGGATGAGGACGAAGAGCCTTTGGTGCATCCGGCCAAGTGGACCAAGTCCCTGGTGGGGTTGGAAACCATGGCAGCTCGAGTTTGGCAGGGGAAGAAGAGAGGAACCTCAAACTCAGCCCCTAACACAGTCATCCTTGTGAAGTCCAAGCGCAGGCTTCGCCCATCGGGGGTGACGAGGAACGCCTCACTACACCCGCCAAGGAGATGGGAGAGAGCTACCAGGGAGAGGTTCCTCTCGAAGAACCTCTTCTCCAAGAGCTCTCCTCGACCGCCCCTCGTGGGATGAATCTCCGGGAAGGGCCTTTGCCGAAGAGATTGCCCCTGTTGAGGCAGTCACCAACAAGGAAGTGATAAACCATGCACCGGCAACGGATGCTGCCGGGGAAGGAGATGTCCCTCCATAGCAATCTCCGTCGGGTATCCCACTTGCCTTTGTTTCCATTTTTCTTCTTGCAACTTGTTGGGTCTCAAGTCTTATCATTTTGTATGTCATCATGACTAGCAATTATGCACCCCGAAGAACCTGAGTTGCTTGCGGAAGTTGCCGATATTGGAAAGAATGTTGCCGAGGAATCCGCGAGGATAGTTGCCGCGGAGGGTCACGGTCTGGTTGCCGGGGAATCCTAGGAAACCACTGAGAGGATGACTTTGGATTCCGGCAACACGGTAGGCCCGGACGTACCCGTCAAGGAAAAGGTCCCTCTTCAATTTATGGGGCTACTTCCTCCCAGTTATCCCTTGGCGTCGTCGTTGCAGTCACCCATTAATCATCTTGCGCTGGTTACCACACGCCTGCTTCCAACGACTGTTGATCCATCTTTCTCAGAAGGTGCAGACATTGATGAGGGGATCAAACACATAATGGCACCGTTGCTCCAGAGAGTGGAAGAGGTTGATGACCCTATTGATAGCAGCCAGGATCTGATCTTCTTGGAAACTGTAGCGACCGGGATCAAAGGCGTCTAAGACAGGTACAAACTCAAGTGGCAGTCCATCAAGGAGCAGCGTGAACATGATGGACTTGTGGACCAACAATTGAGGGTCAAAGGAAAAGAGCTACAAGACTGGTACAACCAGCAGATCCGTTCCCTTAAGAAGTGGCATGAGAAGTTGTCTACAGCCCAGGCGGAGGTTGCAGCTAAGGAGACTCGTCTGGCGGAGCGCAAAGCGCTTCTCTACGCTAAAGAGGCAGAGATTTCCTCCCAGGAGGAGACTCTCAATGCCTCCCTCCGCGGCAAGGATGAGGAACTGAAGACTCACATTCTGCAGCGCACCAAGGAGCTGGAGGACAATCACAAAGCAGCCCTTGACACATTATTCGTGGCATCTGCTGATCAACTGAAGAAAATCTCCGATGACCTTGCCGCTGCTATCGCCACCAAGACCACTCTTGAAGACCAGCTGGGCAAACTGACAGAGGACCTCGACAAGAGTAACAAGGAGATTGAAGCCCTCAAGGAGGAAGCACAGAAGATGCAAGCTACCTTGGAAGAGGTGCGATCGCAGCTTTCCTCCAAGGACCAAAACCTTGAGACTGCCAATGGTGCCATTTCTGGCCTTAAGTCTAAGCTGGCCTCCCTAGAAAAGGACATCAAATCTGCTGGTGTTTGTGAGGAGCTGTTGCGAACGGACCTGGCCAAGGCACAATCCCTCTGGGAAGAGGCTGAGGACAAACTGAAGAACCAGATCGAACAGCGCGACCTCTGGATCAGGAGCTTGACTGGTATCATTGAGCGCCATACCACACAGATCTCAAACATGAGCATGAAGAGTTGCGCTTTCTCTGTCAGCGAGCATCAAGTCCCAAGCATCAAGCTGACACTCTTCTTTGAGGGCTTGATTGAGGGGCTGAAATATCATGAAGATGATAGAGACGCCTGCTTAGCCGATGAGTCCCCGAAGCTGGCCCGCAATGCTCTCTCATGGTCCTGAGCAATCTGGCATACTTTCACCCAGAGCTCGATCTCTCTGTCGGTTTCAAGAAGCTTCCGCCGGGTGACGATGTTTCTGCTGCCACGGAGAAAGTTGGTCCTCTTCCTGACAAGGTCCTTTCAGTCTGGAGGGTCCGGTGGAGCCACCGGAAGTAATCCTAAATCGTTTCTGTTGTCGCGTTGTCCTATATTTTGAGACATGACATGTATCTCGTATTAAATCATGCACTGCTTTCGCTTGGAATCTACTGAACTGTTGTTTGCATGTGAATTTGTGTGTTATTCCTCCCCTTTATTCCCCTACCTTGAGCACCAAAGATGTCGGGGCAGGATGCACACGATCACCTATGGGACCATTGGCCCCTTGTGGTTCGGCAGGGGCATGGACGTGGGCACAAAGAGCAGAGACACTGAGGCGACGTGGCGGTTTACCCAGGTTCGGACTACTGTGAAGCATAAAACCCTACTCCTGCTTTGTGGGTGGATTGATCAGAGGAACACGATGAACGTGCAGTGCTCCAGCCCGACAAGGGATGCCTTCGGGGAAGCAACTACGCATGTACAAGTGTATCGAGGGTCTGAATCCTTTTCTAGATTGCCTTGGGCCTCCTTTTATAGCACAAGGGGCAACCACAGTGGCAAAACAGACAAAGTCTAATGATTGGATAGCTAGGCAGAGCTTATCATATCCAACTCTGGCATTAGAGACAAAAAAACATCATTGCTAGCCTAGGTGGCGCGCGGGGGTGCATCCCTAGCAAGCTTATACCACCGCTTTAGCTAACCATCGTCCCTCGGCTCGACACGTCTATGGATGGGTGCCGAGGTGGTGCAGCTAATCTTCCATCGCACCGACACGTGCTTAGCGAGAGCTTCTGAGCCACTTGGGGGCTTGACACCGCATCGATAGGTGACTGGCCTTGTGATGAGGTGGAGCAGTGGCTATACAGCTCGAGCCTGTCGGGGGATGGCTTGCCGGGTCTTCATGGAGGGGTGTGCGTCCTGGTCCCCGACAAGCATTGGAGTCGTGCTTGGCACGCAGCAGTCCAGGCTTAGGCAACCGCGTCAGTTTGCTGGAGTCTTGACTTGGTTGCCTGCCGGGATGGTGTTGATGTTGCTTCCCGGCAGGCTCAGGTTGCAGCAAGGGAGGCTTTGTCGTCCGTACACAAGTAAGGGGAAAACAAATGCCCCTGTTTGTATACCCCGACATCTATATATTGCAACCACTGGATACCCAATGGGTATAGGATATCCGATGGGTATGGGCACGAGTGCCAATTTATACCCATGGGTATTGAAATGGGTGGGTACAGAAAGTTTCTATGAGTATGGGTTTGGGCAGAAAAAGATTGTACCCGCCCATACCCTACCCACTGTTATCCCTACTTCGGAGCTACCTTGGGAGGCATGGGAGGCATAAGTTTTGCGTCACTCATGGAAGGCATGAGAGCGCCTCCGTGTGACATGGGTGGACGCATGTCTTCCGGTGTGCCTCACATACCTTCGGCATCTCCGGGAGACAATGAAGAGGATGACGAAGATGAGACTTCGGATGAGGACGAAGAATCGGGGGAAGAGGAGGACGAAGATAAGGATGCGGCATGATTGTTGATGTACCATTTGTTTGTGTGAACTTGTTATGTCATGAACTTCATTTGTGATTTTGAACTTGGTTGGATGAGATGATGCGACATGATTGTTGATGTGTTGTGCAATTGAACTATACTATGTCTTTTTATTTTTGATTTTTGATGAAATATCACCATATTGTCTTCATAAAAATGCATGTTGCAAGCGTGGGCTGCTCGTGCACGCTATAGATTAGTGCGTCTGTTGGAGCGTCGCGCGTGCTAAATTTTGCGACGGCCGCTAGAGCCAGCGCTCTCCGACACGCTAAAAATTGCTATTTACGCGCTGCAAATCCGCTTTTTACGCGCCGCACGTTGTGCGCCTGTTGAAGATGCTCTTAGTCAACATAGTAAACATAGGTTGTTGACTACAAGCCCTTGTAAATACTCCCCCTGTCTCATAATGTAAGATTTTTTTTTACTAGTGTAATATCAAAAAACGTCTTATATCATGGGACGGAGGGAAGGAGTATCATGTAACGGGCTTGCTAAAAATCAGTCGACTGAGACTTCGCGAAGTCTCAATCGACACTATAATCCGTTGATCTTGCATCGAGATTCGTGTAAACAGTTTTTTTTTAATTTTTTTTACATGCTATACTACTTGACTGAGACTTTGCGCCTGAGACACTCTCATCATGTAATTGTGTGAACTTATGAGAGTCCTTTCATTTTTTTCTCTAATAAATGATTTTTTAACAGGCGAAAGAGTTGTATGGACAATGTCGCCGGGAAACGGAGCAAACTTGACCGCCGGCCGCGGCACCGGCACGCCGTATGCTTCCACCACGTAAGCCGTAGCCGGCATGTTACACGTACGCACGCTATGCGTACATATCATGCCTAGCTAAGCCTAAGTTCCGCGTGCGCGCCCATGTTCTACCGCGGATTTGGACAAGAGCGTAATCACTTTTTCAGTTCGCCTATGAACCCCGAGCATGTGTAGTCCTACGTGTATGCTCTTGCTCTTTTAACAGAAAAATAATGTCTGCCTGAGTCAGTGAGCTGTGGTTTGTCGCGAACGTGCATGGCTTGCCTGAGCAGCCACGCACCCACGCCCGGCATCACCCCGTCGTCCTTGCCGGCTTCACCGCGCGCATAAATAAACCGCCGGTGCAACGCATTCCCTCGCCACGCCATGGATGAGAGACCGCCCGTCGCCGAGCTCGGAAATAAATCAGACTTGTTACGTGTGCGGTGTGCATGGATCAGGGCACCCATGGCCGGAGTTCGTTTCCCATGGAGCGTCTGGACGCGCATGGCGGTGGCGACGCCGCGTTCCTTCGCGGCCTCGAGGCGCTGGAGGTGGACGTGGAGCAGCAGGAGGAGATAATCGACTTCGAGACAGACTCGCCGGGCTCCTCTGAATCGGTCGAGATCACCGACCTCAGGAAGCGCATGTGGAAGGACCAGATGCGGCTCATGAAGCTCGAGGGCCGTGCCGGCGCCTGCAGGAGCGGTGCGCCGGCCGGGCGGCGGCAGGACCGGGAGGAGGACGGCCCCGAGGCGCGGTGCCGGCGGAAGGCGATGCTCCGCGCGCAGGACGGCGTCCTCCGGCACATGATGAAGATGATGCAGTCCTGCAACGCGCGCGGGTTCGTGTACGGCGTCATCGACGAGACCGGCGAGCCCACGTCCGGCTCCTCCGACAGCCTCCGCGGCTGGTGGAAGGACAAGGTCGTCTTCGACCGCACGGGGCCGATGGCCCTGAGCGCCGGCGACAGTAACAGCAGCCCGCTGGGCCTGGCCTCCTACCTCCACCGCCTCCAGGGCATCCAGGACAACACGCTGGGCTCCGTGCTCTCGGCGCTCATCCAGCACTGCGAGCCGCCGCAGCGCAACTTCCCGTTGGAGCGCGGCCTGGCGCCGCCGTGGTGGCCGACGGGGAAGGAGCCGTGGTGGGGCACGCAGGGCGAGACGCAAGCCCACCAGGGCGCGCCGCCGTACCGGAAGCCGCACGACCTGAAGAAGGCGTGGAAGGTGTCCCTGCTGAGCGCGGTGATCAAGCACATGAGCCCGCGCTTCGACCAGATGCGCAAGCTCGTGTGGCAGTCCAAGCGGCTGCAGCACAAGATGAGCGCCAAGGAGTCCGACACCTGGTCCAAGGTGCTCCGGCAGGAGGAGGCGCTCAGCGGCCGGCTGAAGAGCTCGCTCCGGATCACGCATCTCGACGACGATCACGACGGCGAAGGGCTGGAGGACGTGGCGCGTGACCCGCATGACAAGCGCAAGTGCGAGGACGGCCCGAGCGGCAGCTCCGGCGTGAAGTGCCGCAGACCAAGAGGCGGGAGCCGGGACTTGCAGGCCGCGATGGCGCCCGGGCTTGAGGCTGGAGTCCTCGACGACGACGGCCAGGGCCCCATCAACGAGCTCATGGAACTGTACTACAGCTGCCTGCAGGGAGGCGATGGGGAGGGAAAACACGATGGGGCGGTGATACCTCCGGGAGTGCCGGGAGGCGTCGATGGTGTGGCGCAGCAATTCCTGATCGATGTCATCGGGAGCTGCCCGGAAGTAGATCATGTGTTGCGCTTGATGGAGGAGTGACGTGTCTTGTGGGGAATTAATTTCAGTTTTGCTTGACTGAGACTTTCATTATATGTTACTCCCTCCGTTTCGAAATAAGTGACTCGAAAATGACTCAACTTTATACTAAACTTAATGTAAAATTGAGTTACTTATACAAAGTTAAGTTACTTTTGAGTCATTTAATTTGAGACGGAAGGAATATATTTCTTTCATCTTGCATGAAGACTCATAAAAAAATATTTTTAGTTTTTTTATACTCCGCTTCCGCCTCAGCTCTCGGAGCTGGCGAAACTGCAGGGTAAATTAGCGGAGCTGCTAATTAGGTGCTCTGCAGATTCGCAGAGCAGGTGGACTGCCGAACACGTCCTAGGTTTCGGTTGGGATGAAGTATTTTGGTTTCTGTGTTTTTAACGGTTTTCTCAGTTTTTATGGGTTTTATTTTCTTTTGGGGGGTTATGAGTCTGTTTTCCTTGTTTATTTCTTTGTTTTGGCTGGTTTCTTTTTATTTCTTTTAAGTTTTTAACACATGTCTATTTTCAGTGTATTGTACATTTTTCTTATACAAGCCCAACACTTTTTGATACACATCCAATTTTTTAATACATGGTTTTGGAAGAAAAAGCGAATACATGTGATTATATTTTAATGGCATGAATATTTTATTAACTAATAAAAGATTTGTTTCATTGTATAACGTTTTTAAAAAATGTTATGAATATATTATTGAAACGCTTGAACATAAATGGCATCTACTTCCTTCGTTCTTAAATATAAGTCTTTTTAGAGATTTTACTAGGGGAATATATACGGAGCAAAATGAATAAATCTACACTCTAAAGTATGTCTATATACATCTGTATGTAGTCCTCTAGTAAAACATCTAAAAAGATTTATATTTAGAAACGAATGGAGTATATTTTTTAAATGGAACTAATTATTTTTTAACTATGCGAATATTTTTATATTGTATAAATATTTTTCTAAAATTTCATGAATTTTTAAATTTCACATTTTTTAAGTGGTGAGAAATATCTTTTTGAATTACACAAATATTGTTTTTACATTGTATAAACATTTTGTTAAAATTTCAAGAAACATTATTTTTTAAACATGTTAGCATTTTGGAAATGTCACATACTTTTTTAGCGGTATTAATATTTTTTGAAATGCGTGAACATGTTTTGAACGTGTGATAAACAGCTTTGGAACTTAAGAATGGGCATCTTAGCGGGCCGACCCATGGCATGAGCGAGTCCGGAGCAGGCAGGCTACTACTATAGAACATGTTACTGTAGGTACACTTTTTCTGGATTTGAGAATATTGTTTAAACGCAAACCACTTTTAAAAACTCAAACACTTTATTAAACAAGAAGATTTATGGAAAATAAAATATATATTTTTAATTCTGAACATTATTTTGATAAATATGAATATTTTTTAGAAAATAAAAAAATAGTTTTTTATTTGCAAACGCAAACATGTTTTAAAAAATAAGATCCATTTTTAAAAACATGAAGATTTTTTAAGAGGAGAACATTTAATTTTTCTAAAGATTTCTTAAAAAATATGAACAATTTTGGAACTGTGAATAAAAAATAAATTGAAAAAATTAAAAGGGTAATATTTATAAAAAACGGAGGAACCTTAGAAGGTTCCCAAAACCAGGCATGTAATACATTTGCTACCTACAAATATGCCAGCCCATTGACCCTCCTTGTATGCGTGTGCGTGTGCGTGTGCGTGCGTGTGTGTGCGTGTGTGTGTGTGCGCGCGCGCGTGCGTGTGTGTTTGTGTGTGTTTTCATAGTACTAACTTTATTCCTCAAATAACAAAAAGATCGTTTACATATTGATGAAGAATAATGTGAGGGATTATAGTCTTCCAAATTTCTGATTTGCTAATGCTAAAACAGTGCTTTGCCAAACCAACGGCTAACAAGTTTGCCTCTCTACTACAATGATCAAAACCGATACTAGTGTGGTCCATTGCCAAGAGGGAGCATTCTGCAATGAGAGGGACGTCCACTCCCATGCAGGCATTTGGGTCAGATATAGCCTCCAATGCATTCATGCAATCAGACTCAATGATGAGCTTTGTACACCCCAAGTTCGCTGACAGGTACAATCAACATCGAATAGCAATTAACTCAGCTAAACCCGAGCCGGACACATGGGGTAGCGCTAGAGTTGTTGTCTCCGGAATTTACCTTGGTTATCGCGAGCAACAACTCCGCAAGCTCCTGTGAGATTCTCCTCATGAAATGACGCATCGACGTTCACTTTTACAACTCCCACACTTGGCTTCTTCCATACATGATCAACTCTACAAATAGGCTGGTTTGGTGTATTAGCACGAATGAAATTTGTAGTGAGTACCTGGATGGAAATAGATGTTTGTTTCGGGGTTAGGACTGTCTCCCACTTTGTACATTGCCCCCTCTTCCACCATATGAACCACATGGCCATCAGGATGAACTTGGTCGTTGGTATGTTATGTGTCATCATGCAAAGTCGGATCAATATATCCGGACTTATAGAACGGAACGGTCTTGCCGGACAGCATGATCGATCACCTCCATCAGGCTAAGTGCGTTCCAAAGGTGAGGATGCTCGGGCGCACATAAACTTGCAATGTTGAATATCTACTAGACCAATATTGCACAGTGGCACTGATGAATCAAGGGTATATGTCTGCCTGCAAGTACACCATAACATGGTAATGCCCCCTTAAGCACTTTCCAGTCAAAATGCTTGATCTGTCCTGGTAGGCAAAGTTGCCATAACTCCTTCCATAAAGCATTCAGTTGAGCACTCCCTGGATTGTTCAAATTTTTCATAATGGCGTCCGAACTGGTGGTCGAATTCCACATGGTATGCTGAGAGAACTAAGAAAGTTCATGATCTTGTATAGTGTCATGCCACAAAATCTTCCAAGGCTTCAACATTGAGGAGGGGGTGTTGCCCGAGTCTAGGACTAATTAGTGTAAAGAAGAAGAAATGGAAAGGGTCGGGAGTTCTGTAGCATTTTCGTATTTGCACACATCATATACGATGGGACCCACTATATAAGAGAGTAAATTAGTTTGTGTCCTCAACCAAACCCCCTTCCTTGGCCCTTACTATGTACCCCTCCCAGACTAGCTCATGCAAGAGTTGAAGACGCTACACACCATGATGAAAGCATGCCCAACCCCACGACATGTTGCGACCGAAAGGTATTTGTGCTCCACAATGACGCCGCCAAGAAGGTAACAATGCAACACGATGTCACAACCACCAAGCCTAAAAAATAAATATTAGGGTTTTCATGAGTAGCCCGAGCACATGAGGCAGAACGACGCCTCCAGGAGGGAGCCTCACCTATGCCACACGCGGTGTCAATGTGGCCAGGCCAACTGAGAGGGGGGCATCACCAGCTCGAGGCCTCCAAAACACGACCACGGGGCTGCCACCGCCAAAGCCACGACAATGCCAGGATCATTCGTCACCCCTCCTTTCTCTACCCACATACCCAAGATGATACACAACCGCCGTTGAAGTGATGCCCGCCGTAGAGCCAATCACATAGCCACATAATATGTGTCCGCCACCCCGGCATCCAAGATTGACATCCCACCACTACTAGGACCATAGGCTGCCAGAGGGCAGGCACCTTGGCACACATCAGGCAAGAAAGGTACCGACGTGTCTCAACACAACCTTGGTCAGGACTAGACGTCAACGATGTGCAAAGGAATCTCCAGCCATGGGTGCTAGATCCCACCTGGATCTAGCCCCAAAGCCTCGGCCAGGATGAGGAACTCCAATAACAGTCATCACCACGTCGCGGGCCACCTTCCCGCAATTCATCATCAGCACAAACCAACACATTCCGGGTTGTCGGGACAGGAAGCCTCCATGGGCCAAATCCAGTCTTGGATTCTGGCAAGGGTGGACCCCCAGGCCTGCCGCCGCTTGTCCTAAGATCCTCATAGGCATAACAAGCCGCCAGAGCCCTGCACGCCGCCTTCGAAGCACCACACGAGTCATCGGCACTTGTCGCAAGATGGCCCTAGCCTCGCGTTAACGAGAGGAGCTCCACATGTGTCGCCCACAACCGACACGATACCAAATTAAGGTCGAGCCGCTATTATGGACACGGTAACGCCTTGCTGCTACGTAGCCACAACATTCCACGTCGAGTGTTGCACCGCCACTCGGTAGCGTCCCACACCGCTCACCCCCCCACGCAAAGAGGAAAGATAGTTGCGCCACCATCGCCGACCAGGCTTTGTCTGACAACACCCTCCGGTCGCTCGCAAGAACGATGCGGGAGGGAGGGGTGTTTTGTTTTTAAGGTAATTACACCGGTGATGTCTGAACTTAACATCAATATTCATTTTTCGCACCTGGATTTGCCGGTGGTGTTTTTCACTTGAAGGCATTCCCATGGGGAGACGAGACGTATCCCCGATGTTTACTCGGTTGGCGAGCTCGATCGTGTCACACAGGACGTTGTCTCCCGGTTCATTCCCTGCAGTTTGACTATTGACCAAAAAGAAAAAAGAGAAGCGGGAGAGGCTGATGTGCGCTTGCCGTAGCAAGCTGGGCGCGTTGACTCCATCTCCATGCATGCGCCCGCTCCCCCAAATATCCGGCGGCCTCGCATGCCGCGCTCGGCAAACCTTTACGCAAAGCGTGAGACCGTCCCGTGCATCCCAAGCTCCCGCACGAGAAGCTAGCTAGCTTCATTACACCCAACCCATCAAGCTTGCTATACATTTAGCATCTTCTTCTTCTTCTTCTTGGACCAATAATCAATGCCGGCTCCGAGTAACTTCCTCAAGTCCATGGCCGCCGCCGCCGCCGAGAAGCACGGAGGAGGAGGAGGGGGAGGAGAGCACCACCAGGCTGCCGCGGCGAGGAAGCAGCAGCAGCAGCAGCACGTCGGGTTCCCGAGGCTGTCGACCTCCAGCAAGACGCTCGTGCTGCTGCCCATCCTCCTCCTGGCCTTCATCTACCTCTTCGTGTACCCCAAGGAGTTCGAGCTGCAGTCGCTGATGAGCTCCTGCGTGCCGCCGCCGGGCGCCTACACCGCCGGCGGCAACGGCTCCACCGCCCTGTCGTCCACGTCCGCCGTCGCGTACGCCCGGAGGCCCGACTTCCGTCTCCTCATCGGCATCCTGACCCGGGCCGACGTGTACGAGCGGCGCCACCTGCTGCGCATGGTGTACGGGCTGCAGCTCGCGGCCGACCCGGCGCTGGCGGCGCAGGTGGACGTGCGGTTCGTCTTCTGCCGGCTCTACAAGGACGACCAGCGCGTGCTGGTCCCGCTGGAGATCCTGGCGCACGGCGACGTGATCGTGCTGGACGGCTGCGAGGAGAACCTCAACGGCGGGAAGACGCACACCTTCTTCTCGGCCGTGGCGTCGCTCTACGCCGACGCGCCCTACGACTACGTGATGAAGGCCGACGACGACATCCTGATCCGGCTGCCGGCGCTGGTGGCGTCGCTGGGGGCCATGCCGCGGGAGGACATGTACTACGGCGCCACCATCCCCTGCAACAGCATGGACCCCGGGAGGGGGTACATGTCCGGGATGGGGTACGCGCTCTCGTGGGACCTGGTGCAGTGGGTGGCCGGCGCCGGCGAGGTCACCCGGGGGCGCACCGTCGGGCCGGAGGACAGGATGACCGGGGAGTGGCTCAGGGTGGGCGGGAAGGGGCGGAACAGGTTCAACGCCAAGCCGGCCATGTATGACTACCCGCTGCCGGTGCCCGTGGACGAGTGCTCCCACGAGTTCGTGCCGGAAACCATCGCCGTGCACCGTCTCAAGGACAACCCCAGGTGGGCGCACGCCCTCAAGTACTTCAACTTCACCGCTGGGCTCAAGCCCTCCAAGTTTTACAAGTTCGACCCCTAGCTGTTTCGAGTTCTTTTTGGAGAAGTTTTTCATCACATTTAAAGAGTTGTTTATTTCTACTTGTAACTACATATCATCATTGATTTTGGAGAAGTTTGTATGAAACAAGTATAAATTGCATATGAAAGACAACCAAGAAATTACAGAGACGAGTCGCCAAGTATAAGTAATCCCTCCGATCCAAATTAACTGACCCTCCCTTAATAGAACTGGGTCCAAGGGAGCTCAACGTACACAGTTTAAACAAGAGACACTTTCAAAGAAAATAAATTCTAATTAGCAGACGAGCTGGAATTTTGTAAATCAAACTGTGTTTCGACAAAGCTTCATGAAAAGCTGAAGAGTGATTCACTGGGGTTACCAGCTTACAGTGACATACATGTACCGAAACACCACCATGCTGTTTACAACCATCACGCGCACACAGAAGAGATGTGAAAACCAGCGCACTGCTACAGCATGGATGCAAGGATGCAAGGATGCACAGAATCGAAGGGAGCCTGCTTGCTCAATTGTACACCATATACTTGGGTGTTGCGCTGAATTTCTGGTATCCCTTTATCACCTTGTTCACCGAGTCGAGGAAATCCTTCTCCGTCACAGTCTTCCTGCGGGCACGGATGGCGTACATGCCAGCTTCTGTGCAGACACTCCTGATGTCGGCACCTGAAACAACAAATCAGGCAGTCAGATCAAATTGTTCAGAGGCTGAATCCTAGGTCCCTGAAACAGTCGAATCAAATCGAACAGGAACTGTTCAGGGTGCAAATCCCATGTACTCACCAGTGGCGTTGGGGCAGAGTCGCGCAAGTAGCTCAAAGCGTATATCACGCTCACAGTTCATGGTACGCGTATGTATTTTGAATATCTGGGTACGGCCTTCCAAGTCAGGTAACCCAAATTCCACCTTTCTGTCCAAACGACCAGGACGCAGAAGTGCAGGATCAAGTGTATCAGGCCTGAAAAACAAGAAAAGGTGGTTACCCTCTCAATTCTATTCATGTGGCCATGATGTTTTAGCTGCAATTAATTTCTGATTGAGGTGTGAAGAGTTTTAAATAACACAGACCACTGAAGTTTCTTAATCATAAGTCCCATCTATAAATAGCTTACAAGTAGGATGTTCAGAATGTAAGGTGAGCATATATTGGACCACATGAGAATGTGCACGAAAGGAAAGGTAAGTGTACCTGTTGGTGGCCATGAGAACCTTGATATTCCCCCTAGCATCAAAACCGTCGAGCTGATTGACAATTTCAAGCATAGTACGCTGAACCTCATTATCGCCCCCAGCTCCATCATCAAAGCGAGCACCACCGATGGCATCAACCTCATCAAAGAATATGATGCATGCTTTCTTCGAGCGAGCCATCTGACAAGCAATAATATATTTCAATCAAAACGATTCTTAATAAGACAGAACACTCATGTCGAAGAAACCAGATGAATCCCAGTAGCATGTAGGTTATCTGCAGAGCTGGATATACCTGAAATAACTCCCTAACCATCCGGGCGCCTTCACCAACATATTTCTGAACTAATTCGCTTCCAATTACACGGATAAAACAAGCATCCGTCCTATTGGCAACAGCTCTAGCAAGAAGAGTCTTGCCAGTGCCAGGAGGACCGTAGCAAAGGACACCTTTAGGAGGATCGATACCAAGCTTCACAAACTTCTCTGGGTGAAGCATGGGGAGCTCGACAACCTGTGAAAAGTTAAGAAAACAGTAAATAAAGCAGGTCCAAGACTAGAATGTACTAGCATGCACAGGTTCACAGATTAAGCACAAGTTCTGAATCACAGGGAAATTTTTGGCATACCTCACGCATTTTTTCAATCTGCTCCTTACATCCGCCAACATCATTATACGTGACATCTGGTTTTTCCTCAACCGTCATCATAGTGACACTGGGGTCAATCTTCGGTGGCAATGGAATCTGTATCTGGTACTTGTTCCGATCAACACTGCATTAGGCATGATATCACAATTCCACAGTGAGAATTGGTACTGTGCAAGCACAGAGAATGATAACAATTCTGGGTAGCATCAATGATGATTTATCCAAAAAATGCATTCATAAAATCAGTATTAGTTTAGCAAGATATAATATCTCCAAAAAATAAGTAGGGGAGTAAGTTTCATACTCCCATCTTCTGCACTCTATGAGCAACCAGAAGGAACTTATACCCAAGCCAAGGAGATGATGAGATACTGCTTCAGAGATTCAACATATTCTTAGTTAATAATCATTGCCTTTCAATCCATGATACTCATACACTAGGGAACAAACGAACGCTAAATTAACATCTGTAAAGTATTTCAGATAATACTGGATGATATAGTCACAGTAGCAAGCACTGGTCCACTCCTCAGTTTAAAAAGTTTTTTCTCTGCTTACATGATGGCATACAACACATCCTACATGTATAGTATATGCTGCAGCCTTATGACATGGTTTAAATCAAACATACAAATCAGCAGGTGAGAATTACTCAGGTAGATCTGAATGAAAGATAAAGACAGGTAGTAACTTACCCGACTCTCATCCCTTCCTCAATATCAGTTGGGGAAACTTTATCGCCCAATCCAACAACAAACTGCATGATCAAAAGATAAAGCATGAGAAGAGACTGGTGTGAATGTATGGGTATAGGATTGAAATAATATAGGATAAGCATGGTATACCTTTGCAATTTGTTTCACATTGATCATGTATTTGGCATCGTCGGTATTAGGGTTTATAATCTTTGTGCACCTTGCTACCTACAGCATGAGGAAGGTAAAATTAGACCCAAGCAGTTATGCATGCTAAACCACAACTATAAAATTGGGAAGAGGTAAGAAAACATTGGGCCAGGTAACATACTTGTAACGGCTGCTCCTCTTGCATCATCTGCTTATCTGACACCAGATCCCACTGGCTAGGTGGAGCCAGCCCAGTATCAGACTCCTTTATCCCTGAGATTTAATATAAGCACATAATGGGTCAGGCAAGCTAACTAAAAATGTTACCCTCCTAACCTTTTAATAACCAGATAAACTGCACAGTTGTATGGAAGTTCCAAAGTTAATCGTATATTTGGAATGCTCATGAAACCGCTAAATTTTTTTCCAAAACATGAACCAAACAGGAAGAACATAGAAAGCGGAAGCAGCAGTCAGATGCCCGTATCATCAAACAAACGCTTTACTTGTTGAGTCTGTCAAAACGAACAGTGCATTCATACACTGAACCACTTACCATACTTGCTATTTTGCTAACTACACACACCATCTTCAGTACATACATGCATCATATTTTATCATATGACTGAAAGCTGCCTGGTGGAAGTGTGAAACAACTAAACAGAGCGCAGACAATTGGTCTCTATCTAGCCCAGGAACGAACTGGGCTACATCTCTAGAGAGCCGAACCAACCAACAGATTACCAAGTCCTTACTCACCGCAAAGGTCATTGATCTTCTTGGCCAACTCCTTGATCTCCTTCTCTGCCGTCTTGATGCTCGTGGAGTATGGCCCAAGCCCCTGCCAAGTGTCAATGGCAGCCAGAATCAGCAAACTTGAGCAGAAAACCTAGAAAGAGCACTCCACATCTCGCCTAAACACCCCCAATTCCGCCGCGGAGAAGAGGCAAGCAGCACAAAATAAACAGCACCCCGTCGCCCGCATCAAAGCCATAGCAGAATCAACAGCCATCCCACATAGAACTGCGAAACACCCACAGGCCACGGACCTCCCCCCAACGAATCCACCAGAAGGCGACGACCGGCTTCCCCAGAGAACAGGAACCATAAACCCTAGGCTCACCGCGAGCGCGGACCCGGCCGCGCCGCGCCCAGCCCGAGACCAGATCGCAAAATTCACAGAAGGGCCCCTCCCCGCAACAAATCCACGGAAGGCGACGGCAGTTTCCCCGAGAGAAACCCTAGACTAGGCCGGTCGGTCGCGGGCGCGAACCCGTGCGCCGCGCCCAGCCCCGGGCCAGATCGCCGCCAAACGGAAACGCAGATTCGAGGGGGCCGGGGGAGATCCGAGGGGGTCGCGGCGGCACTCACGTAGGTCTTGAGGAGGGCGATGTCGTCCTCGTCGAGGGGGCGCGGGTTCTTCTCCGCCATGATGTCGTCTTCCAGCTCCGGCGCCATGGCGTCTTCTCGGCGGCGGGTGCGAGGCGAGGGGAGAAGGGACGGTGTCTGTCTGGCTCGGCTGCGTGTGCGAGAGGCGAGACTGCGGGTTCGGGTGCGGCCCTGCGGACTAGTACTACTAGTAGTAATCAACTTTTGCTCCAAGAAGAAGGCAGCCCGGGTCGGATACGTATATCCAGAACCCGTGTTCCCAAGACGTAAACGGATTCGAACAAAAAATTCGTATTTCGACGCAAGTTCGACCGGCTGCGTTTTTTCTCTTTCTTTTTGATGATGATTTGATGACTGGCAGTGCCATGTGAGCGGCGTCTGTAGATTCAAACTGAGAATTCAAACCGAGAGTGCTTGGAAATGTTGGTTTGTAAAATCTTACTGCTCAAAGATTTGTGTGGCAGGCAATTTTGCAACGCAAATGTTGGTTTGTAAAATTAACAGATGACTATCCAGCATCTGGATAGTGTTTTTTCTTCTTCTTCTTCTTTTGCGCAAAAGCATCTGGATAGTGTCACTGCTCCGTCCCATTGCATCTAGTGCTCTGGTCGTGCTATTTTGGGAGAACGTATTTTGAAAGAAGGTAAAGTAAATTTGGAGGATAAACAATTAAGAGCTCTGTGCGTAGTAGTACAAGGCATATGAATTTTCAAGTCCATTCTAATCTCTGTCACAGCATATATATTCTCCAACGTCTGCATCCTTTTGTCCAAATAGCAACGGTATTTAATACGGGCACCATCAAAATGGGCAGCACTGAACCTCTCCTTTCAATGTGGCAAAACAATACTAAAAGCGAATCGTTACATCCCATTCACGTTAATGCCTCATCTACAAGCACCATGGATATTTCTCCGCGGGGTTAACGGCGAGCTCGACCGATGATTACAAGAAGATCGGAGCCATGACCAGCGTGATCGTGGCGAGCATCTTGATGAGAACATGGATCGAAGGCCCCGCCGTGTCTTTGAATGGATCTCCAACCCTGCGGTGGAGCATACTCATGAATGTTACTTCGGATCGCGAGATCGTTGAGAATGAACAAAAAAAAGTGCCAGGTCACATAACATGTATACGAAAAGAACATTGCTGTTCAGTTTAGCATGTGTTGATCAATAGTAGAAACTCAGCTCAATAAACCAAAAGCAGCGGCACACCAAACGAGAAACTTACGTATCACCAGTAATTGCAGCCTTGTGAGCCTCACTTCCTTTACCACCAAGTGCACCAGTCTCGATGTACTTCTTAGCATTATCCCAGGCACCACCAGAGGTGTTCAAGAAGAGGGCCATGAGGATACCAGTAACAGTCGCAAACATGAGCATAGAGGCGACAACTTTAGCTCCAAGGAGAGGCTGGCCGGTAGCATGGCCCAAAATCCGGAAAACGATGCCTGCAGATCATATCAATTAAATTTCGGGAAAACATCAGATATCGTAAATTGAGTTTCAAAAAGAACAAAATATCAGAACCATGGTACCACAACTCCCAGACCCATATGATATAACTCACCAACAGCCATGGGAGACAAAATTGCTAAAGCCCCTGGCTTTATCATTTCCCTCAAGGATGCAGAGGCCACAATTGCGACACAACGACCATAGTCAGGCTTCTCTTTGTAGTCCTGTAATGATAATAGTATCTTGTAAGTTAGCATTATTTTTTCCAGGCATAAAAGCTCAACTGCTTGGTCATAAACAGGTACTCACCATAATTCCAGGCCTCTCAATGAATTGTCTCCTGACCTCAGTAACAACTTCTTGTGCAGTTCTGCCAACGGCTGAACAAGCCCACCCACTAAACAGGAATATAAGCATCGAACCTAGTAAACCACCAACAAAAACCTCTGGAATTGCTATGTCAACCTGCAATCCATTGTGTACAACCAGTCATGTGTCATAAGCACCTAATCTCAACATTACATGTATATAGAGGTAATAATAATACATACCTCTTTGAATGGCAACTGTGCAAAAGCAGCCACTTCATCCATATATGCGCTGAACAGGAGAAATGAAGCCAGTGCTGCTGACCCTATAGCAAATCCCTTTGTGGTAGCTTTTGTAGTGTTACCCACAGCATCTAGAATGTCTGTGATTTCTCTAACACTTTCAGGCTGCAGAAAAAATTCCATCAGGTCTTAACGATTAAATAAAACATAAATAGTTTAAACCCATGTATAAACATGACCAATCAAATGTTACAGTAACATTTATTTACAGCCATTACAATTTTAGATGCTTCGAATATGTACCGTAAAAAACATAGTCTTAGCACAGGTAAAATGAATGTTTGAATATGATATGCACAAAGAAATTTGCGTGTGTAATACCTGCTGACTCATCTCCACAATACCACCAGCATTGTCAGCTATAGGACCAAACATGTCCATGGTGAGAACATATGCTGCAGTACTAAGCATCCCCATTGTAGCTACAGCTGTCCCAAAAAGGCCACCAGTTGGATTGCCAAGGTCATCTACCAAGCCACAGGTACGTCCCAACCAAAATGCTGATATAATGGCTACAGATATCACTAGAACTGGCAATGCTGTAGATTCCATTCCCAAGCTTACCCCAGCAATAATATTAGTTCCATGTCCTGTGGAACTTGAAAGAGCTAAAAGGCGGACGGGCTCATGTTTATAATCTGTATAATACTTGGAAATCCAAACAAAAGCATATGCTGTAATGATGCCCACCAAGCCACACAAGGCAAAATTGAACCATGCAGTAGGTGCTTGTTCAGTGTACAGGAGCCAACGAGTAGACTGCAAATATAACACATGTATAAGTAATTAAAAAAACTCCAAGGGAAAAAGAATGTAAACTAGGGTTTTTACCAACATGACAAAACAAACATATCGAATGCTCAACTGATTTATAGTTCGCAATTATTTATCCTTTTGAATATGGTTGATTTGCATCCAACAATGGATTGGTCATGATTACCGGACTGGGGACACCCTAAATGCTTTGTTCAGATCGTGTTCGATGTTTTTCCCCTGGGATCATTTTTTTGTATAATAAAATATGTCCATAGAGAGATATTACAATAGTCAAACAAGGTAAGTATAAATAACTAAACTTACCCCTCCAAAGGTAAGAATAGCAAGCAGTATGGTAATAGAATAGCCTTTCTGCATAATTGCCATGGGATCTTCAATAGGGGATATTAATCCAGAGTCACGTGTTCCCCTAATTGAGAGAATTCCAACTGATGACACCACTAGGTCAAAAGAATGGACAACAAGAGGAAACAGAATAAAGCCAGAGGGATCTGCAACAGTAAACAATGTTGATTATAATCCAATGTAGTTACAAGGATTGTTGACCCGCAAAAGAAAAGGTGATTATAATTTTATTCAAAGCCAGGCACATTCCATGCACCAAGAGTCATCCAGCACTATTTCTCAAGACAGTCCCTAGATTAAAGCTAATTTATCATAATACCAATATTAGCAACTACCTGTGGCCAGTGCTCTTATGGACCAAAGTACATTCATAGAGAAAAACAAAAACAATGTCACTCGGCATCCCAATCAGAGATCTAGCATGAAAAGCAAAAGAGCCTTGCCTTCAATTTTGCAGCGCTGTGCCATTGTTGCACCAAGTATCATTGCACTGATAATTTCTGCTGCTATGCTTTCAAAAAGATCTGCGCCACGGGCAGCACAATCTCCAACATTGTCACCAACCTGTGTAGTTTTCTTATTATTAGCATATATTGTAGCAATAAATGAAACATAGGCTAATAACAATCTGATAATTAGTTTTAGAGACAAGCAAATCTTGCATTCAGCACAGGCCACAAATATTTGATCATTGGAAATGCATCTACTGAACTTCAGAATTCTAAAGCGCATTGGACCACAACACCAGTCCACCCCTTGCAGAAACAATAATTTGTTTGGGTTTCAGAAAGAATGCAAGCTGTTAAGGTCATATTATCTCTGATAAAAGTTATGGAGCTCATCAATATTGAATATTATACCTTATGTCTAGGTATATTCCATGAAAAAATATGAGACAAAATTCAATTATGAGCATGAAGAAAAAATATTCCAATTTTTTATTGAAGAAACACCATTACCAAGTCAGCAATGACAGCAGGATTACGAGGATCATCTTCTGGTATTCCCTGCTCAACCTTTCCAACAAGATCAGCTCCAACATCAGCTGCTTTGGTGTATATGCCACCACCCAACTGAGCAAAAAGGGCAACAAACGACGCACCAAAACCGTACCCCACAAGGAGAAGAGGCACTACACAAAAACATATGAAATCAGCAACAGCAATGATGTTTTTTTGAATTGAAAACACATATACAAATTTGCAACTACACGCATATCAGTAGTGGATCAGTTACCGGTGTCCATTTAGGACTTAACGTTACTTTTCTTTATAGAACATCTTTTATAACAAGTCATTTTATCCACTCAAGCTTTCAGTGTTGATCACACTGTGGTACTTACCAATAAATAATTATTCAAATCTTTTCTTTTGAAGGTTTGACCATAAGTTCAAACCTATGTAAGGAGGCCATGAGAAGATTAAATAACTAGATTTACTGTTAAAAATGTTTCTAGTATTAGTTATTTTTACTTGATAATATAAGAACTAGCGTTGTAAGAAGTAATGTTCAAAGTCACATCTTGGTGTTGTAAAAGGTCAATGCCAAATAAAAATAATGTAAAGACCACATTGACAATCTTTGAAGCAAAGTACTTTTCCTTGCTCAACATTACTCCTACAGAATTGTCATTTATGATCTCATCATTGGTCACCAGTTTAACAAGAAAAAAAAATATGAACCATGGATTTCGAGTCGCTCGACCAGTCGCGACTAGTCGTCGACTAGTCGATGAGTCGCAACAAAAAGGTTGACTCAACATAGTGTCAACTCGAAAAGCGACTCGCGACTAGTCATAACTACAGGCTCGACTCTTTCCGAGTCGCTACCCCTGAACGACTCGCATGAGCCGCGACTCGAAAACCTTGGTATGAACCAATTTTGCAATCTCTGACCATGTAAGACCATATAGCTCAACTGGCAATTCAAACAGAGTTCTATTGTCCCAGGTATTGAACATATCATGTTTGAAATAACTTACAGTCTGTAACCTTCATCGAATCAGGTGAATCTACTCCAAGCCAAACATAAAATGTTGCATAGAGTAATGCCACACCAAATACAGCCATGCCAACAACTACGATGGCCGAGAAACCACCTGCACGGACAGCAATCTGTTTCGAGAAATCAGTCATGATTTCAAACTATACCGTACAGGGGAAACACATGAAACATGAAAAATAATATATCAAGGATGCGAAACAAAACCTGCAATGCTTCCCTTGCAGACCGTCGAGCAGCACTTGAAACTCTAACATTTGCACGTACGGAGACCCACATCCCAACATATCCAGCTAATCCAGAACACACAGCTCCAAGGAGAAAGGCAATAACTGTAATATATGCAGATGTTGTCCTGTGTAGTGATGAAATTTATGAGACAACAAAAGATGGGTACAACTGAGATTTCATAATAACAGTACAAAATCACCTTCCAAGGCCTGATGCCTCCTGCTGCGGGGTGGTAGTGCGAAAGAGATAAATGAAAAGGATAACAAGTGCCAGGATGCCAGCCATTTTAGAAATAGCCCCATACTGTGTCCTAAAAAATCCTTCAGCACCATCTCTTATGGCATCAGATATCTGAGCAGTAAATGCAACATGACAGATCAAAACCTTGACAACCTTACATACAGAACTCGCAAAAGTAGATACATGGATAAATAAAATACTGAAAATCAGGATTTCCAAAAGGGGCAATGTTGATGTAAGCTACACCATGACAGTTGATGCCCATTCTACAGGTCCAAATAAAATTATTTACAGAGAAGAACTTACACTTACTTATTAAATGAGTAGTCACAGCATAACAGTGTTGAGTGTACATCTGTTGCTTTGTGCATTTAAGAATGTCATTAAATAAAACAAAAACATAAAGCCAATGCACAACAAGCTGATATTTTGTACGAGTGTATGACTTACTTCCAACACATAATAACCTCCTGAAACGGGATTGTGCTAGAATGTGTGATGTGTTAATTTGGTAAAATGCTATGACATGGGATATCCGGATATGTTCTCAATTTGCATTGAACTGTCTAACTTCCATACAGTGACACATGCCACAGCTAAATAGCATTCTGCAACCCCAATCAACACATACAAATAGCATTTTGCACTGTATGTCCTAATCGTATCCATGATCTAGCATATCAAATATCAACACAAGGACTAAAACCAAACCATTAAACCTTAAATGTAAATTGCACAATAAAATGGACCAGTAGTTTCATAGGTTAGTATGGTTAACTGTCAAGCAAGAGAGGACAGAAAATGTGTTATACAGCATTTTCTGACATTGAAACGTGCCGAAGAAACCAATAATTTGAAGTGAACATTAAGAAAAATGAAAGCGCTTCTGTATCCTCCATGAGCTAAACACAAGCATTTTCAATACCTCGGACATTTCTGGAGGTCCTTCATCCTTGGCAAGAACCCACTTTGTGAGGTAGAGAGAGAAGAATAAACTGAGAGTGCATATACAGAACACGAAGACTATAATTGGTGATGTACTGGCTCCTAAGTAGAACACACCACAGACAACCAGCAGAAGAAGAACTATCAGGGCACGAGGATTTATCTTCATCAGCACACGGAAGACCTGCAGCAGTCAGAATAGCAACTGAATGAGAAACAAATAAATTGCTCGTCACAGGGCAAAGAAAATCCAACCAATCGATCGGTAGAAATGTTTAAACACTTCAAGAATTTTACTTACTGAACTTCGAATTTACAAAAAAAATGCACATAACATCTACATGAAAACAGCTACTTAGGTCAAATCATTTCAAAGCCTGCAACAACTTCGAGACAAATGAACAAGCAACAGTAGTGTACACTTCTAGTGGTGTACACATTGAGCTTTTTGACCTATTTCTAGCAACATAACATTTTTTGTTTTAGTTACAAGCAGCAATAAACAGAGCAGACTCCATTTGTTTAAAGCAATTACATCATTTAAGAGAGGAAAATTCTACATGGTGATAAATATATATATAAAGTTAAACGGAGGAAAGAGTAATCATGATGCAGCATTGTGTGGTATGCCTATTTTTTGGTTGGTGTGTACTTCAACTCGTAACGTTGTAAGAAAAAAAATGGTGAATATAAAACATTATACTGTGGATATTTTGACAAAATAAACTTATGGACCATTCAAACTGACAAGAGATTAAGGAGAAAGAGCTATCACCTCCCGTGCAATTGCATATACTATGCACAGCAAAAAAATATGTGGGAGAAAGACACATGGAAAAATGAAAGCGAATTAAACTGATACTCCTAGTAACTGCTAAGCTCGGTGTGTAAAAGGTGGAGAATGCTTAGCAATAGGTCATACCAGCGGTATAGATGATCTACTTCGTACAGTGGAAAAAGTTCTTGGTTTCTCCTGATACGGTCTTCCTTTTTCCATTTCACTTTCCATCATGATGGAATAAGAGTTTGCCCTCTTCGTTACTAGAAAAGGAGCAAACTCCCCACCTTGGGGCAGGTCACTCCCAGATACCGGGCGCTCAATTTTGGATGGTCTGTATCAAACACCTTCAGAACACAAGTTCAAAAAGTCAAGCACATCCAGCTCTTACGCGTCAACTATCAACTACACTTTGCTAAAAAGAACCTTTTCCCGCACAATTTTACAAGATAAATATTTCATCTTATACGAAAAGCATTAAAAAATGATCCACAATCTGCATAATCATTACCTAATTTACTTCAAATGCTAGGGCATGAACTCGAGTTATGATGTGAAATCAGGCTATACGTAAATCAGACAATATTTACACGGAGAACATGGTATGATTACGATACGAGTGTAGTAGAAAAAGATAAATGTCAGTCAAACACTGATAGTTTCTGCGATAAGCAAAACAATAGCCTCATTTTGAATGCCAGCCTTGACCACCGGAAATAGAGGGAAATTTGGTTTACTTGGATATATATGGGGCCATGGGGCAGTAACCATGAACCATAATCTCCACAACCACGAGCACTTCACATCAATTGCGCAGCCCGGGGAAACTAGCCACCATGGACGTCTAGTACGGAAGGGCGATAACCATGGATGAACCATCTACATCGAGTGCGCAACCCCAAAAACTAGTAAAACCACGAACAGCTCGTACTTGGCACCAGATTATCACGGATCCACCTAAGTCAATCACGGACGTAGTACCAACGTCCAGAATTGACATGCCTAGCATTGTGCGGTCGCCACGAATCAACCTGATCTACCAGCACCTACGCAGATCGAGCAGATGCGGGTCCGTACCTTGGGCTTTCGGTGGGGCGGAAGCCAGTCAGCCAAACGTCGACTGGAATGAAGAGAAGTCGAGCCCAACGCTGCCGCCGCTCCTCCTCGGGGTCGCCCGAGATCTCCCCTCGTTGACGTCGCGTTCCGGTCGCTGCCGTGCCCACCTCGTCGCCGCGCGCGGTCACCGGCGCTGGCGGCAGTGGCGGTTCCGTTCGTCGGCGCGGCCGCCGGCGGTCGCGGTCCCACGCGTCGTCGCGCGCACTGAGCTGGGTGGAGGGAGGGAGGTGGGAGGGAGGGGTGCGGTGCGATGCGGTTGGAGTGGAGATGCGTGGGGAGAAAGGGCTGGGAGGAAAACGGAGCTCGTCGCGAGCCGTCTGACTCGAGTCTCGGCTCGGCTTGGCCAAATCAGCTGAGCCTTAGCCTTGTACAATGCTAGGTGTTGGTGTTTAGAAAATAAAATCTGGTTTTTTTTAAGCACCGAGTGCGTACGAGAGACGCTTAACTAAGTGTCTATCCAGTATAAATAAGCATCGATGTTTAAGAAAAACTTGATTTATTTTTTTAAACAACTTCATTAAGCACCTTGCATTGTATAAGGCCTTAGGGCATCTCCAGCTGTTGACCCCCCAGGGGCCGACATAGCGCCGCCTGGGGCCAAGCCGGCGCTAAAATCGGCATGGGGGGCTCGGGTTCCCAGCCGCCGCCCTACGGTCGCTCCCTAACCGATGATTTCGGCCCAGTATGGGCGCAGATTCGGCGTTATTTTGGCATAACTTTAACAAATTCGGCGCTCTTTCGGCTTAAAATCAACAAATTCGATGCTCTTTTGGCATAAATTCAATAAAAAAACTAAATGTTTCATATCAAAGTTCATCATAGAAATTAATACAGAATCAAATAGTTCAATGAAGCAAGTTCCAACATAAATTAAAACAAATCGAGCTAGGTGTTGCCCTTGAGCCTCCATAGGTGCTCCACCAGATCGTCTTGTAGTTCTTGATGCACTTGTGGGTCTCAGATCTCGTGGCGCATATTGAGGTAGGCAGCCCATGTTGCTGGTACCTGGTGATCAACAACTGCAAGAGGTCCCATCCTGTGATATGGTTCAGTGTCAAACACTAGCTCTTCCTACTCGCTCTCAATGATTATGTTGTGCAAGCAGACACAACAATTCATGATCTCCCACATCTGCGATTTTGACCAGGTCAGAGGGGGTACCGGACAACAGCAAATCGCGATTGGAGCACACCAAATGCCCGCTCGGTATCTTTCCTGCAAGCATCCTGACACTTAGCAAAGTGTGCCTTCTTTGGCGCCACACGTTTTGAGATAGTCTTCACAAATGTGGACCATCTCGGATAGATACCATCTGCTAGATAATATCCCTTGTTGTAGTGGCGCCCATTGACCTTAAAGTTCACCGGAGGAGCGTGACCTTCAACAAGCTTGGCGAAGACATTCGAGCCCTGCAAGACGTGTTGGGAGACGTAGTAGTAAATCAAAAAAATTCCTACGATCACCAAGATCTATCTATGGAGAAATCAGCAACGAGTGAGGAGAGATTGCATCTTCATACCTTTGAAAATCGCTAAGCGGAAGCGTTACAAGAACGCGGTTGGTGGAGTCGTACTCGCAGCGATTTAGATCGCGGTGGATTCCGATCTCAGCGCCGAACAACAGCGCCTCCGCGTTCAACACACGTGCAGCCCGATGACGTCTCCTACGCCTTGATCCAGCAAGGAGGAAGGAGAGGTTGAGGGAGAGCTCCGGCAGCATGACGGCGTGGTGACGGTGGAGCTACGTGGACTCCGGCAGGGCTTCGCCAAGCGCTACGGAGAACGAGGAAGAGGAAGGGTAGGGCTGCGCCGAGAGAGAGAAGTCGTGTCTCAAATCAGCCCAAACCCTTGCATATATATAGGAGGAGGGAGAGGGAGGGCTGCCTTGGCCCCTCCTCCAAAGAGGAGAGGTTCGGCCGACCCTAGGGGAAGAGTCCATCTCCCACAAGGGAGGTGGATCTCCTCTTTTTCAAACTCCTTTGCCCTATCTCCTTATCTCCAGCCGCATGGGCCTTTCTAGAAGGTCTTGGCCAGCCCAAAAAGGGCTGGCACACCTCCTCTAAGGGCCCATGAAGTCCTATGGTCGTCACACCCCTCCCGAGGGTCCTCCGGCACCCTCCCGACACTCCCGGTACACTACCGATGAGCCCGAAAACTTTCCGGTGACCAAAATTGGACTTCCTATATATCAATCTTTACCTCCGGACCATTCCGGAGCTCCTCGTGATGTTCGGGATCTCATCCGGGACTCCGAACGACCTTCGGTAACCACGTACAACATTTCCCTATAACCCTAGCGTCATCGAACCTTAAGTGTGTAGACCCTACGGGTTCGGGAGACATGTAGACATGACCGAGACACCTCTCCGGCCAATAACCAACAGCAGGATCTGGATACCCATGTTGGCTCCCACATGCTCCACGATGATCTCATTGGATGAACCACGATGTCGGGGATTCAATCAATCCCGTATACAATTCCCTTTGTCTATTGGTATGATACTTGCCCGAGATTCGATCGTCGGTATCTCTATACCTTGTTCAGTCTCGTTACCGGCAAGTCTCTTTACTCGTTACGTAATACATCATCCCATGACTAACTCCTTAGTCACATTGAGCTCATTATGATGATGTCTTACCGAGTGGGCCCAGAGATACCTCTCCGTCACACGGAGTGACAAATCCCAGTCTCGATTCGTGCCAACCCAACAGACACTTTCGGAGATACCCGTAGTGCACCTTTATAGCCACCCAGTTACGTTGTAACGTTTGGTACACACAAAGCATTACGGTATCCGGGAGTTGCACAATCTCATGGTCCAAGGAAACGATACTTGACATTGAAAAGCTTTAGCAAACGAACTACACGATCTTGTGCTATGCTTAGGATTGGGTCTTGTCCATCACATCATTCTCCTAATGATGTGATCCCGTTATCAACGACATCCAATGTCCATGGTCATGAAACCATGACCGTCTATTGATCGACGAGCTAGCCAACTAGAGGCTTACTAGGGACATGTTATGGTCTATGTATTCACACATGTATTACGGTTTCCGGTTAACACAGTTATAGCATGAACAATAGACAATTATCATGAACAAGGAAATACAATAATAACCATTTTATTATTGCCTCTAGGGCATATTTCCAACAGTCTCCCACTTGCACTAGAGTCAGTAATCTAGTTACATTGTGATGAATCGTACACCCATAGCATTCTGGTGTTGATCATGTTTTGCTCGTGAGAGAGGTTTAGTCAACGGATCTGCGACATTCAGATCCGTATGCACTTTACAAATATCTATATCTCCCTCCTGAATGTAATCACGGATGGAGTTGAAGCGGCGCTTGATGTGTCTTGTCTTCTTGTGAAACCTGGGCTCCTTCGCAAGGGCAATAGCTCTAGTGTTGTCACAGAATAGAGTCATCAGGCCCGACGCACTTGGAATTACTCCTAGGCCGGTGATGAACTCCTTCATCCAGGCTCCTTCCTTTGCTGCTTCCGAAGCAGCTATGTACTCCGCTTCACATGTAGATGCCGTCACGACGCTTTGCTTGCTGCTGCACCAGCTGACTGCCCTCCGTTCAAAATATACACGTATCTGGTTTGCGACTTGGAGTCGTCCGGATCTGTGTCGAAGTTAGCATCGACGTAACCCTTTACGACGAGCTCTTCGGCACCTCCATATACGAGAAACATGTCCTTTGTCCTTTTCAGGTACTTCAGGATATTCTTGACCGCTGTCCAGTGTTTCGCTCCGGGATCACTTTGGTACCTCCCTACCAAACTTATGGCAAGGTTCACATCAGGTCTGGTACACAGCATGGCATACATAATAGAGCCTATGGCTGAAGCATAGGGGATGACACTCATCTCTTCTCTATCCTTTGCCGTGGTCGGGCATTGAGTCGTACTCAATCTCACACCTTGTAAAACAGGCAAGAACCCCTTCTTGGACTAATCCATATTGAACTTCTTCAATATCTTGTCAAGGTATGTGCTTTGTGAAAGACCTATGAGGCGTCTCGATCTATCTCTATAGATCTTAATACCTAATATGTAAGCAGCTTCTCCAAGGTCCTTCATTGAAAAACACTATTCAAGTAGGCCTTTATACTTTCCAAGAGTTCTATATCATTTCCCATTATCAGTATGTCATCCACAAATAATATAAGAAATACTACAGAGCTCCCACTCACTTTCTTGTAAATACAAGGTTCTCCATAAACCTGTATAAACCCAAACACTTTAATCACCTCATTAAAGCGAATGTTCCAACTCCGAGATGCTTGCACCAGCCCATAGATGGAGCGTTGAAGCTTGCATACCTTGTTAGCATCTTTAGGATCGATAAAACCTTCTGGCTGCATCATATACAATTCTTCCTTGAGGAAGCCATTAAGGAATGCCGTTTTGACGTCCATTTGCCAGATCTCATAATCATAAAATGCGGCAATTGCTAACATGATTCGGACAGACTTCAGCATCGCTACGGGTGAGAAAGTCTCATCGTAGTCAACTCCTTGAACTTGTCGATAACCCTTAGCGACAAGCCGAGCCTTATAGACGGTCACATTACCATTGCGTCAGTCTTCTTCTTAAAGATCCATTTATTTTCAATGGCTCGCTTATCATCAGGCAAGTCCACCAAAGTCCACACTTTGTTCTCATACATGGATCCTATCTCGGATTTCATGGCTTCAAGCCATTTGTTGGAATCTGGGCCCGCCATCGCTTCTTCATAGTTCGAAGGTTCACCGTTGTCTAACAACATGATCTCCAGGACAGGGTTGTCGTACCACTCTGGTGCGGAACGTGTCCTAGTGGACCTTCGACGTTCAATAGTAACTTGATCTGAAGTTTCATGATCATCATCATTAACTTCCTCTCCAGCCAGTGTAGGCTCCACAAAAACAACTTCCTGTGCTGCGCTACTCTCCGATTCGAGTGGAGGTACAATTACCTCATCAAGTTCTATTTTCCTCCCACTTACTTCTTTCGAGAGAAACTCTTTCTCGAGAAAGGATCCATTCTTGGCAACAAAGACTTTTCCCTCGGATCATAGGTAGAAGGTATACCCAATAGTCTCTTTTGGATATCCTATGAAGTCGCACTTTTCCGCTTTGGGTTCGAGCTTCTCAGGTTGAAGTTTCTTCACATAAGCATCACATCCCCAAACTTTTAGAAACGACAGCTTAGGTTTCTTTCCAAACCATAATTCATACGGTGTCGTCTCAACAGATTTTGACGGTGCCCTATTTAAAGTGAATGCGGCAGTCTCTATTGCATATCCCCAAAATGATAGCGGTAAGTCGGTAAGAGACATCATAGATCGTACCATATCTAATAGAGTGCGATTACGACGTTCAGACACACCATTTCGCTGAGGTGTGCCAGGCGGTGTGAGTTGTGAAACAATTCCACATTTCCTTAGGTGCGTGCCAAACTCGTGACTTAAATATTCTCCGCCATGATCAGATCGTAGGCACTTTATTTTCCTGTCACGTTGATTCTCTACCTCACTCTGAAATTCCTTGAACCTTTCAAAAGTTTTAGACTTATGTTTCATTAAGTAGACATACCCATATCTACTCAAGTCATCAGTGAGGGTGAGAACATAACGGTAGCCACCACGAGCCTCGACACTCATTGGACCGCATACATCGGTATGTATTATTTCCAACAAGTCAGTTGCTCGCTCCATTGTTTCAGAGAACGGAGTCTTGGTCATCTTGCCCATGAGGCATGGTTCGCACGTGCCAAATGATTCGAAATCAAGAGACTCCAAAAGTCCATCAGTATGGAACTTCTTCATGCGTTTGACGCCAATATGACCAAGGCGGCAGTGCCACATGTAAGTGGGACTATCGTTATCAACCTCACACTTTTTGGTACTCACACTATGGACATGTGTAACATCACGTTCGAGATTCATCAAAAATAAACCATTGACCAGCGGGGCATGACCATAAAACATTTCTCTCATATAAATAGAACAACCATTATTCTCAAATTTAAATGAGTAGCCATCTCGCATCAAGCGAGATCCAGATACAATGTTCATGCTCAAAGCTGGTACTAAATAAAAATTATTAAGGTTTAACACTAATCCCTAAGGTAGATGTAGAGGTAGCGTGCCGACGACGATCACATCGACCTTGGAACCATTCCCGACGCGCATCGTCACCTCGTCCTTTGCCAGCCTCCGCTTATTCGGCATCTCCTGCTTGGAGTTACAAATGTGAGCAACTGCACCGGTATCAAATACCCAGGAGCTACTACGAGCGCTGGTTAGGTACACATCAGTAACAAGTATATCACATATACCTTTAACATTGTCGTCCTTCTTATTCGCTAAGTACTTGGGGCAGTTCCGCTTCCAGTGACCGGTACCCTTGCAATAAAAACATTCAGTCTCAGGCTTGGGTCCATTCTTGTTCTTCTTCTTCCCAGCAACTTGCTTACCGGGCGCGGCAATAGCTTTGCCATCCTTCTTGAAGTTCTTATTACCCTTGCCTTTCTTGAAACTAGTGGTCTTATTCACCATCAACACTTGATGCTCCTTTTTGATCTCGACCTCTGCTGATTTCAGCATCGAGTACAACTCAGGAATGGACTTCTCCATCCCTTGCATGTTCTAGTTCATCACAAAGCTCTTGTAGCTAGGTGGAAGCGACTAGAGGATTCTGTCAATGACCGAGTCATCCGGGAGATTAACTCCCAGCTGAGTCAAGCGGTTGTGTAACCCAGACATCTTGAGGATGTGCTCACTGATAGAACTATTCTCCTCCATCTTATAGCTGAAGAATTTGTCGGAGACGTCATATCTCTCGACCCGGGCATGAGCTTGGAAAACCAGTTTCAGCTCTTGGAACATCTCATATGCTCCGTGTTGCTCAAAACGCTTTTGGAGCCCCGGTTCTAAACTGTAAAGCATGCCGCACTGAACAAGGGAGTAATCATCGTAGCGAGAATGCCAAGCGTTCGCAACGTCTTGCTCTGCTAGGAGAAGGGGTGGGTCACCTAGTGGTGCATCAAGGACATACAATTTCTTGGAAGCTATGAGGATGATCCTCAAGCCATGGACCCAGTCCGCATAGTTGCTTCCATCATCTTTCAGCTTGGTTTTCTCTAGGAACGCGTTGAAATTGAGGGTGACATTCGCGTTAGCCATTGGATCTACAATATAGATTGTAAAGATAATTTTAGACTAAGTTCATGATGATTAAGTTCACATAATCAAATTATTTAATGAACTCCCACTTAGATAGACATCTCTCTAGTCATCCAAGTGACACATGATCCATGTCGACTAGCCCGTGTCCGATCATCACGTGAGACGGACTAGTCATCCATGGTGAACATCTTCATGTTGATCGTATATTCTATACGACTCATGTTCGACCTTTTGGTCTTCCGTGTTCCGAGGCCATGTCTGTACATGCTAGGCTCGTCAAGTCAACCTAAGTGTATCGCGTGTGTAAATCTGGCTTACACCCGTTGTATGCGAACGTTAGAACCTATCACACCCGATCATCACGTGGTGCTTCGGAACAACGATCCTTAGCAACGGTGCACAGTTAGGGTGAACACTTTTCTTGAAATTTTATTGAGAAATCATCTTATTTACTACCGTCGTTCTAAGCAAATAAGATGTAAACATGATAAATGTCACATGCAATCAATATAGTGACATGATATGGCCAATATCATCTTGCTCCTTTGATCTCCATCTTCGGGGCACCATGATCATCACTGTCACCGGCACGACACCATGATCTCCATCATCGTGTCTTCATGAAGTTGTCTCGCCAACTATTACTTCTACTACTATAGCTAACGTTTAGCAATAAAGTAAAGTAATTACATGGCGTTTATGATTGACACGCAGGTCATACAACAAAATAAGACAACTCCTATGGCTCCTGCCGGTTGTCATACTCATCGACATGCAAGTCGTGAATCCTATTACAAGAACATGATCAATCTCATACATCACAATGCATCACATCACATCCTTTCGCCATATCACATCACAAGGCATATGCTGCAAAAACAAGTTAGACGTCCTCTAATTTGTAGTTGCAAGTTTTTACGTGGCTGCTATAGGTTTCTAGCAAGAACGTTTCTTACCTACGCCAAAACCACAACGTGATATGCCAATTTCTATTTACCCTTCATAAGGACCCTTTTCATCGAATCCAATCCGACTAAGGTGGGAGAGACAGACACCCGCTAGCCACCTTATGCAACAAGTGCATGTCAGGCGGTGGAACCAGTCTCACATAAGCGTACGTGTAAAGTCGGTCCGGGCCGCTTCATCCCACAATACCGCCGAATCAAGATAAGACTAGTAGTGGTAAGCATATTAACAAAATCGATGCCCACAACAACTTGTGTTCTACTTGTGCATAGATTCTACGCATAGACCTAGCTCATGATGCCACTGTTGGGAGACGTAGTAGTAAATCAAAAAAAATCCTACGATCACCAAGATCTATCTATGGAGAAACCAGCAACGAGTGAGGAGAGATTGCATCTTCATACCTTTGAAGATCGCTAAGCGGAAGCGTTACAAGAACGCGGTTGGTGGAGTCGTACTCGCAGCGATTCAGATCGCGGTGGATTCCGATCTCAGCGCCGAACAACGGCGCCTCCGCGTTCAACACACGTGTAGCCCGATGATGTCTCCTACGCCTTGATCCAGCAAGGAGGAAGGAGAGGTTGAGGGAGAGCTCCGGCAGCATGACGGCATGTTGACAGTGGAGCTACGTGGACTCCTGCAGGGCTTCGCCAAGCGCTACGGAGAACGAGGAAGAGGAAGGGTAGGGCTGCGCCGAGAGAGAGAGAAGTCGTGTCTCAAATCAGCCCAAACCCTTGCATATATATAGGAGGAGGGAGAGGGAGGTCTGCCTTGGCCCCTCCACCAAAGAGGAGAGGTTCGACCGACCCTAGGGGAAGAGTCCATCTCCCACAAGTGAGGTGGATCTCCTCTTTTTCAAACTCCTTTGCCCTATCTCCTTATCTCCAGCCGCATGGGCCTTTCTAGAAGGTCTTGGCCAGCCCAAAAAGGGCTGGCACACCTCCTCTAAGGGCCCACGAAGTCCTATGGTCATCACACCCCTCCCGGGGGTCCTCCGGCACCCTCCCGACACTCCCGGTACACTACCGATGAGCCCGAAAACTTTCCGATGACCAAAATTGGACTTCCTATATATCAATCTTTACCTCCAGACCATTCCGGAGCTCCTCGTGATGTCCGGGATCTCATACAGGACTCCGAACAACCTTCGGTAACCACGTACAACATTTCCCTATAACCCTAGCATCATCGAACCTTAAGTGTGTAGACCCTACGGGTTCGGGAGACATGTAGACATGACCGAGACACCTCTCCGGTCAATAACCAACAGCAGGATCTGGATACCCATGTTGGCTCCCACATGCTCCACGATGATCTCATCGGATGAACCACGATGTCGGGGATTCAATCAATCCCGTATACAATTCCCTTTGTCTATCGGTATGATACTTGCCCGAGATTCGATCGTCAGTATCTCTATACCTTGTTCAATATCGTTACCGGCAAGTCTCTTTACTCGTTCCATAATACATCATCCCGTGAGTAACTCCTTAGTCACATTGAGCTCATTATGATGATGTCTTACCGAGTGGGCCCAGAGATACCTCTCCGTCACACGGAGTGACAAATCCCAGTCTCGATTCGTGCCAACCCAACAGACACTTTCGGAGATACCCATAGTGCACCTTTATAGCCACCCAGTTACGTTGTGACGTTTGGCACACCCAAAGCATTCCTACGGTATCCGGGAGTTGCACAATCTCATGGTCCAAGGAAACGATACTTGACATTGAAAAGCTTTAGCAAACGAACTACACGATCTTGTGCTATGCTTAGGATTGGGTCTTGTCCATCACATCATTCTCCTAATGATGTGATCCCGTTATCAACGACATCCAATGTCCATGGTCATGAAACCGTCTATTGATCGACGAGCTAGCCAATTAGAGGCTTACTAGGGACATGTTATGGTCTATGTATTCACACATGTATTACGGTTTCCGGTTAACACAATCATAGCATGAACAATAGACAATTATCATGAACAAGGAAATACAATAATAACCATTTCATTATTGCCTCTAGGGCATATTTCCAACAAGATGTTGATGTCATTGTGAGTTCCTGGCATACCAAAGGAGTGCCAAATCCATAGGTCATGTGTGGCTACTGCCAAGCAAATGGGCAGTTTTTCCATGACAAATGCATGCAATCGATGCTTTCAAGCATCCCTGGAAATCCTCTTGCTGCATTCTGTGCTAGGATTCGAGCAGTGTCTTCAGCATTGGGTGATTGCAAATATTTGTGGTCCAAACACTGCCACCACTGGCCTGCTGAACTTGTATAGACACTCAATGGTGGTGGACTCGGCCATTCGCACATAGTCTTATTGTATGTCAGCGGGAGCTCCGTATGCAAGCATCGTCATAGCTTGGGTGCATTTCTGGAGTGAGGAGAATCCAACTGTGCTGGTGCAATCCTTCTTGCAAACGAAATAGCTGTCGAACTCCCAAACGAAATTAAAAATCCTGAGGAAGAGCTTCCGGTTCATCCGGTAACGACATAGAAATACTTTCTCACCGTGCAATGGAGAGTCAGCGAAGTAGTCGGCATAGAGCATGCAATCCCCTTTCATCTGATGCCTCTGCTTGCTCTTACGTCGGCCCTGCGCGGAGCCACCTCGTCGGGGCTTGTCATTGTTCACGAACAGGCCGGCCAGCGAGGCGAGTATCATGAGGTGCTCCTTGTCGGCGGTGTCAGACTCGGCTTCTTCATCCAACAGGGTTGCGAATGCCTCCTCGTCGTCCGAGTCCATGGTCGAGCAGGCAAAATGACGAACACCTTGTCGGTGTGAGGGGCGAGCAGCTGTCGGTGCCCTATCGATGTGGTGTGGGCCGGAGGACGTCGATGGGTGAGGGGTCGAAGAAGCGAAATCCGGTAAGGGAAAATGAAGGGGCGGTCAAAATAGGCCTTCTAGCGGCATCGCAGTGGCCCTGAACAGGCGAGAGGCGCCGGAATCGGTATCGGGGAGAACGCGAGGGGAGTAGCTCGGGCGAGGAAAAGGACGAGATTCACCTGACAGTGGTGTCCCACGCGCCGGTTTGTTTCTGCCGGAGCCCCCCAAGAGCCCCCAGCGCGCTGGGTTCGGCCTGGGTTCGCCAGCCCAAAAAAGGGCTCTAACCAGCGGAAAACGGGGTCCTAGGGGGGCGACTGTGCTGATTTTTCGGCGCCGTCAGTAAAAAAGTCGTCCGGGGAGGCCTGTTGGGGCCGCGGGTGGAGATTCTCTTAGCGAGCTCGCATTTGCTCCTATGGCTCGTCTACCTCGGTTGGGAAGTGCCTGGAAAAGATATGACCCTGGAAAAAACGCGGTCTAACAACATCTATAGCTGAACTTTGCAAATTCGGTCCCTCAAACATTCGCGGACACTGACTGGTCACGTTTCAAATCTGTCCGTTCACAGCCAACTCTTTCATATTTGATCCCCTAGATCCATACAAAAGCATGCAGAATATATAGCCTACGTACTACGTAATATACTACTCTTGGTCATTGTCGGAGATGGTCTGAGCCACCGCCGCCATCAGAGCCTGAGCCCCCAACGCCGGAGCCCATGCCGCCTCCATCTGCAGCCGACAAAGACGCATGGCCTCCGCAGCCGAGTCCGAGCGGATGGAGTTAAGGATGGCCTGCTACTCCGCCCGCAGATCCGCATCCTCCTCCATCGCCGACACCTCGTCTTCCCCCACATCTAGCGGTAGCGCCTCCTTCGTCGGTTCCTACTGGTCTCCCCCCACACCCAGCGGTGGCGCCTCCTCCGTCGGCTCCTGCTCCTCCTCCTTTTCCTCCTCCACTTCCTCATCCTCTTCCTCCTCCACCTCCTCATCCTCCTCAAAATCTTCCTCAGGATCCAGAGGTAGCCCCGCGGCCCTCCGAACCCGGACTTGCTCAAGGATCCATGGATGGTGCTGGATAGTGTAGTGCTGGCGGCGTGGGGGCATGGATGACGGGCTCGGGTGGCGTCGGAGGGAGGGAGGAGGTGGACGGGCTTGGGTAGCGGTGGAGGGAGGGAGGAGGTGGATGTGCTAGGGCTGGGGGACGACGGCCGGCTTATATAGACGACTATGGCCTCACACGGCAAGATGAAGCAGCGCCACGCGGCGTCCACACCGCGACGACATCGAGGCGCCCGGACCTTCGGCTTTCCGAGTGAGTCCGTGTGGGGCCCTCCCGTTAATGAACCACAAGTATAGGGGATCTATCGTAGTCCTTTTGATAAGTAAGAGTGTCAAACCCAACGAGGAGCATAAGGAAATGACAAGCGGTTTTCTGTAAGGTATTCTCTGCAAGCACTGAAATTATCGGTGACAAATAGTTTGGTGATAAGATAATTCTCAACGGGTAGCAAGTAATAAATGTAGCAAAGGTGTAGCAAGGTGGCCCAATACTTTTTGTAGCAAAGGACAAGCCTGGACAAACTCTTATATAAAGTAAAGCACTCCCAAGGACACATGGGAATTTCTGTCAAGCTAGTTTTCATCATGCTCGTATGATTCGTGTTAGTTACTTTGATAATTTGATATGTGGGTGGACCGGTGCTTGGGTGCTTCCCATACTTGGATAAGCCTCCCACTTATGATTAACCTCTCTTGCAAGCATCCGCAACTATGAAAGAAGAATTAAGATAAATCTAACCATAGCATGAAACATATGGATCCAAATCAGCCCCTTACGAAGCAACACATAAACTAGGGTCTAAGCTTATGTCACTCTAGCAACCCATCATCTACTTATTACTTCGAATGCCTTCCCTTAGGGCCAAATAATGGTGAAATGTCATGTAGTCGACGTTCACATAACACCACTAGAGGAGAGACAACATACATCTCATCAAAATATCGAACGAATACCAAATTCACATGATTACTTATAAAAAGACTTATCACATCTCCTCAGGAACAAACGTAACTACTCACAAAGCATATTCATGTTCATAATCAGAGGAGTATTAATTATCATTAAGTATCTGAACATATGATCTTCCACCAAGTAAACCAACTAGCATCAACTACAAGGAGTAATCAACACTACTAGCAACTACTACTTCTCGAGCATGCGTTGGTTTCCCATGAAGAGGAACGGTTTGATGCAGCAAAGTAGATAAGTATTTCCCTCGGTCTTTGAGAACCAAGGTATCAATCCAGTAGGAGATACAAGCGAGCCACCAATAGATATACCTTCACAAGGAATCAAACTCTTGCACCCAACACTATAAAGGGGTTGTTAATCCCTTCATGGTTATTTGCAAGGATGAGATCTAGTAGAGATAGATATAATAGGATGCTTGAACGGAAAGTAAAACTAAAAATAAAAACAATGCACCAAGTATTTTTGGTGTTTTTGGTTTTAGATCTGAAAATATAATATGAAAAATAGACCTGGGGGCCATAGGTTTCACTAGATGGCTTCTCTCATGATGGCAAATATTACGGTGGGTGAACAAATTACTATCGAGCAATTGATAGCAAAGCGAATAATTATGAAGATATCCAAGGAAATGATTATGCATGTAGGCATCATGTCCGTGACAAGTAGACCGAAAGGATTCTACATCTACTACTATTACTTCACACATCGACCGACTCCTGCCTGCATCTAGAGTATTAAGTTCATGAGGAGCAGAGTAACACATTAAGTAAGATGACATGATGTAGAGGGATAAATGCAAGCAATATGATGAAAACCCCATCCTTTTGCCCTTGATGGCAGCAATACAATACATGCCTCGCTACCCCTACTTTGTCACTGAGTGAGGACACCGCAAGATTGAACCCAAAACTAAGCACTTCTCTTATTGCAAGAATTACCAATCTAGTTGGCCAAACCAAACCAATAACTCGAAGAGACTTGCAAATATATGAAATGATGCATATAAGAATTCATGAAATACTCAAGTAATATTCATGGATAATCTGAACATAAACCCACAATTCATCGGATCTCGACAAACATACCGCAAAAGAGTATTACATCGGATAGATCTCCATGAAGATCATGAATAACATGGTATTGAGAAACAAAGAGAGAGAGAGAATAAGCCATCTAGCTACTAGCTATGGACTTGTAGGTCTATGGTGAACTACTCACGCATCATCGGAGGGGCAATGGAGTTGATGTAGATGCCCTCTGTGATCGAATCCCCCTCTAGCAGATTACCGGAAAAGGCTCCAAGATTGGATCTCTCGGGAACGGAGGCTTCTTGCGACGGAAAAGTGTTTTTGTGTCTCATTCTGATAATGATGGAATATTTGGGAATTTATAGGCCTAAGATTAGGGTTAGGAGAGTTGCCAGGGGCCCACAAGCCTGCCCGGCGCGGGTGGCCCCCCTGGCCACGGCAAGCGGGCTTGTGGCCCCGTGGCAGCTCCTCTGCCTTGGTTCTCAAGTCTCGTGGCTTCCATATTTTCCAAAAAAAAATCATTTTGGAGGTTTTATTCGTTTGGACTCCGTTTAATATTCCTTATCTGTGAAACCCAAAAACAAGGAAAAAATGGAAACTGGCCCTAGGCTCTAGATTAATAGGTTAGTCCCCAAAATAATATAAAATAGCATAATAATGCATATAAAACATCCAAAACAAATAATATAATAGCATGGAACAATAAAAAATTATAGATACGTTGGAGATGTATCAGCATCCCCAAGCTTAATTCCTGCTCGTCCTCGAGTAGGTAAATGATAAAAAAACAGAATTTTTGATGTGGAATGCTACCCAACATATTTATCCATGTAATATTCTTTATTGTGGCATGAATATTCAGATCCGTTAGATTCAAAACAATAGTCTAATATTGACATAAAAACAGTAATACTTCGAGCACACCAACAAGGTAGTCGTGTCCTTTCGAAATAACATGGCCTTAGACAGTTATCCCTACAAAATCATATGGTTTGGCTATGCCCCATCTTCCCCACACAAAGTATATAAATCATGAACAACCTCAATGAACAAGTCAAGCAATTGTTTCACACTTTTGGTGTTCTCAAACCTTTTCAACTCTCACGCAATACATGAGCGTGATCCATGGATATAGCATTATAGGTGGAATAGAATATGGTGGGGGTGCAAGGGAAAAAGGAGAAGATAGTCTCACATCAACTAGGCATATCAACGGGCTATGGAGATGGCCATCGATATATATCAATGTGAGCGAGTAGGGATTGCCATGCAACAAATGCACTTAGAGCTATAAGTGTATGAAAGCTCAAAAAGAAAACTAAGTGGTCGTGCATAATGAATATCCACTAGTTATATGAAAGTGACAAAATAGGAGACTCTATATCATGAAGATCATGGTACTACTTTGAAGCACAAGTGTGGAAAAAGATAGTAGCAATTGTCCCTTCTCTCTTTCTCTCATTTTTTTATTTTGGTGGGCTTCTTTGTCCTCTTTTATTTTTGTTGTTTGGGCTTCGCTGGCCTCTTTTATTTTTTTGTAAAGTCCGGATACTCGTCCCAACTTGTGAGGGAGTCATAGCCTCCATCATCCTTTTCTCTCATGGTACAATGCTCTATTAATAAAAAAATCATCACACTTTTATTTACTTATAACTCAAAGAAAAAGAAATTACAACTCGATTCCTATGACAAGATATAACTCTATATGCAATATGAAGTGATGATGCAAGTCATAGAAAAACTACATGGTGGAAGTTGCATGGCAATATATCTTGGAATGGCTATGGAAATGCCATAATAGGTAGGTATGGTGGCTGTTTTGAGGAATATATGGTGGCTGTTTTGAGGAAGGAGGGTTTGATGTACCGGCGAAAGTTGCGCGGTACTAGAGAGGCTAGCAAAGATGGAAGGGTGAGAGTGTGTATAATCCATGGACTCACATTAGTCATAAAGAACTCACATACTTATTGCAAAAGTCTATATCAAACAAAGCATTAGACACATGTTCCTAGGGGAGAGGTTGGTAGGAGTTAACCATCGCGCGCTCCCGACCCTCACACAAAGGTCGACAATCATTAGACAAGTCATGCTCCGACTTCGTTACATAGCGGTTCACCATACGTGCATGCTACAGGAATCACAAGCTTTAACACACATACCTCTTCAATTCACAACTACTCACTAGCATGACTCTCATATTACCATCCCTATTATCTCAAAACTATATGCAAGGAATCCAACTTCTCATAGTTGTTAATGCACTTAATATGAAAGTTTTTATTATATCCCTCTTGGATGCCATTATATTAGGACTAAATTCATAATCTAAACAAATTACCATGCTGTTTTAAGAAACTCTCAAAATAGTATAAGTGAGGAACGAGAGTTTGAAAGCACAACATGCTCCCTTGGTGGTTTTGATAATTCATGACAACATACATTGTCTCTTGAACTAATGTTTCCACTAAGTATATTTCAGGAAATATTCTATGAGAGGATCGGCAAAAAGAAGATTGTGGAGAAACCCCAAGATGCAAGGAAATAGGTTGGCCAAGCTTCAAGCAAGAGGACTCTACATTTTATATTTGTGAGAAATCACTTTGAGTCCATAGGAAAGCCAATACTATTAAAAGGGGGTAAAGTTTTGTTGGTGAACAATATGCTCAAACGTGCACAAGTGATAGTCGCCAAAAACATCCACAAAACTCTCCCACCAAAGTCTATTCTATACCCAACACTCAAAATCGGTGCAACCAACTATCCCACTTCGGTGCCACCGATTCCAGTACCTAGACAGACTTTGCCAAACCCTAGCCACTTCGGTGCAACCGATTCCATACCGGTGCCACCGAGTTTAGGTTGCCAACTTTCTGTTACGCAAATTCACATTTTCGGTTCCACCAATAATGTTGTATCGGCGTCACCGAGATTGGAAATCTGACCGTTGGTCACCTTATCGGTGCAACCGAGAATTGTATATCAGTCCCTCCGAGATTCAAAAGTTTCCACCTTTTGGTCACTTCGGTACCATCGAGATTAACACATCGGTTTCACCGAGTTGGTCATTTTGTGTGCAACGGTTGGATTTTTGGGGATGCCTACATATACCCCTTCACCACCACTCACTCAAAAGAGAAGCACTCAGAACTATTCCATACCTATCCTATCAGATTCTCTGAGAGAGAACCACCTGTTGGGGAACGTAGTAGTAAATCAAAAAATTTCCTACGCGTTCACCAAGATCCATCTATGGAGAAACCAGCAACGAGCAAGGGGAGAGTGGATCTTCATACCTTTGAAGATCGCTAAGCGGAAGCGTTACAAGAACGCGGTTGATGGAGTCGTACTCGCAGCGATTTAGATTGCGGTGGATCCGATCAAGTGCCGAACGGACGGCACCTCCGCGTTCAACACACGTGCAGCCCGGTGACGTCTCCTACGCCTTGATCCAGCAAGGAGGGAGGAGAGGTTGAGGGAGAGCTCCGGCAGCACGACGGCGTGGTGGCGGTGGAGCTGCGTGGTACTCCGACAGAGCTTCGCTAAGCGCTACGGAGAATGAGGGGAGGAGGAGGTAGGGCTTCACCAGAGAGAGAGGGAGAACCGCGTGTTGTGCAGCCCCAAATACCTCCACTATATATAGGAGAGAGGGAGGAGGGGTGGCTGCACCCTAGGGTTCCACCCTAGGGGTGGCGGCAGCCACCAGATGCCATCTGGCCGGCGGCTAGGGCAAGGGAGAGGTGGGGCGCCCTAGGGTGGGCCTTAAGGCCCATCTAAGCCTAGGGTTTGCCCCCCTCCACCTTTGCCACGCCTTGGGCTGGGGTGGGAGGCGCACCAGCCCACCTAGGGGCTGGCTCCCTCCCATTCTTAGCCCACGGAACCTTCCGGGGCAGGTGGGCCCACTTGGTGGACCCCCGGAACCCTTCCGGTGGTCCCGGTACACTACCGGTGACACCCGGAACACTTCCGGTAATCCTCACTTCCTATATATCAATCTTCGTCTCCGGACCATTCCGGGACTCCTCGTGACGTCCGGGATCTCATCCGGGACTCCGAACAACCTTCGGTAACCACGTACACTATTTCCCTATAACCCTAGCGTCATCGAACCTTAAGTGTGTAGACCCTACGGGTTCGGGAGACACGTAGACATGACCGAGACACCTCTCCGGCCAATAATCAACAGCGGGATCTGGATACCCATGTTGGCTCCCACGTACTCCACGATGATCTCATCGGATGAACCACGATGTCAGGGATTCAATCAATCCCGTATACAATTCCCTTTGTCTATCGGTATGGTACTTGCCCGAGATTCGATCGTCGGTATCCCCATACCTTGTTCAATCTCGTTACCGGCAAGTCTCTTTACTCGTTCCGTAATACATCATCCCGTGACTAACTCCTTAGTCACATTGAGCTCATAATGATGATGTCTTACCGAGTGGGCCCAGAGATACCTCTCCGTCACACGGAGTGACAAATCCCAGTCTCGATTCGTGTCAACCCAACAGACACTTTCGGAGATACCCGTAGCGTACCTTTATAGCCACCCAGTTACGTTATGACGTTTGGCACACCCAAAGTATTCCTACGGTATCCGGGAGTTACACAATCTCATGGTCTAAGGAAATGACACTTGACATTGAAAAGCTTTAGCAAACGAACTACACGATCTTTGTGCTATGCTTAGGATTGGGTCTTGTCCATCACATCATTCTCCTAATGATGTGATCCCGTTATCAACGACATCCAATGTCCATGGTCATGAAACCGAGACCATCTATTGATCAACGAGCTAGCCAACTAGAGGCTCACTAGGGACACGTTGTGGTCTATGTATTCACACATGTATTACGGTTTCCGGTTAACACAATTATAGCATGAACAATAGACAATTATCATGAACTAGGAAATACAATAATAACCATTTTATTATTGCCTCTAGGGCATATTTCCAACAGTCTCCCACTTGCACTAGAGTCAATAATCTAGTTACATTGTGATGAATCGAACACCCATAGCATTCTGGTGCTGATCATGTTTTACTCGTGAGAGAGGTTTAGTCAACGGATCTGCGACATTCAGATCCGTATGCACTTTACAAATATCTATGTCTCCCTCCTGAATGTAATCTCGGATGGAGTTGAAGCGGCGCTTGATGTGTCTTGTCTTCTTGTGAAACCTGGGCTCCTTCGCAAGGGCAATAGCTCCAGTGTTGTCACAGAGTAGAGTCATCGGGCCCGACGCATTCGGAATCACTCCTAGGTCGGTGATGAACTCCTTCATCCAGACTCCCTCCTTTGCTGCTTCCGAAGCAGCTATGTACTCCGCTTCACATGTAGATGCTGCCACGACGCTTTGCTTGCTGCTGCTCCAGCTCACTGCCCCTCCATTCAAAATATACACGTATCCGGTTTGCGACTTGGAGTCGTCCGGATCTGTGTCGAAGCTAGCATCGACGTAACCCTTTACGACGAGCTCTTCGGCACCTCCATAAACGAGAAACATGTCCTTTGTCCTTTTCAGGTACTTCAGGATATTCTTGACCGCTGTCCAGTGTTCCGCTCCGGGATCACTTTGGTACCTCCCTACCAAACTTATGGCAAGGTTCACATCAGGCCTGGTACACAGCATGGCATACATGATAGAGCCTATGGCTGAAGCATAGGGGATGACACTCATCTCTTCTCTATCCTTTGCCGTGGTCGGGCATTGAGTCGTACTCAATCTCACACCTTGCAACACAGGCAAGAACCCCTTCTTGGACTAATCCATATTGAACTTCTTCAATATCTTTTCAAGGTATGTGCTTTGTGAAAGACCAATGAGGCGTGTCGATCTATCTCTATAGATCTTAATACCTAATATGTAAGCAGCTTCTCCAAGGTCCTTCATTGAAAAACACTTATTCAAGTAGGCCTTTATACTTTCCAAGAGTTCTATATTATTTCCCATTATCAGCATGTCATCCACATACAGTATAAGGAACGCTATAGAGCTCCCACTCACTTTCTTGTAAATACAGGGTTCTCCATAAACCTGTACAAACCCAAACGCTTTAATCACCTCATTAAAGCGAATGTTCCAACTCCGAGATGCTTGCACCAGCCCATAGATGGAGCGCTGGAGCTTGCATACCTTGTTAGCATCTTTAGGATCGACAAAACCTTCCGGCTGCATCATATACAGTTCTTCCTTGAGGAAGCCATTAAGGAATGCCATTTTGACGTCCATTTGCCAGATCTCATAATCATAAAATGCGGCAACTGCTAACATGATTCGGACAGACTTTAGCATCGCTACGGGTGAGAAAGTCTCATCGTAGTCAACTCCTTGAACTTGTCGATAACCCTTAGCGACAAGCCGAGCTTTATAGGCGGTGACATTACCGTCTGCGTCAGTCTTCTTCTTAAAGATCCATTTGTTTTCAATGGCTCGCTTATCATTAGGCAAGTCCACCAAAGTCCATACTTTGTTCTCATACATGGATCCTATCTCGGATTTCATGGCATCAAGCCATTTGTTGGAATCCGGGCCTGCCATCGCTTCTTCATAGTTCGAAGGTTCATCGTTGTCCAACAACATGATCTCTAGGACAGGATTGCCGTACCACTCTGGTGCGGAACGTGTCCTAGTGGACCTTCGAATAGCAACTTGATCTGCAGTTTCATGATCATCATCATTAACTTCCTCTCTAGCCGGTGTAGGCTCCACAGAAACAACTTCCTGTGCTGCGCTACTCTCCGGTTCGAGTGGAGGTACAATTACCTCATCAAGCTCTATTTTCCTCCCACTTACTTCTTTCGAGAGAAACTCTTTCTCGAGAAAGGATCCATTCTTGGCAACAAAGACTTTGCCTTCGGATCGTAGGTAGAAGGTATACCCAATAGTCTCCTTGGGATATCCTATGAAGACGCACTTTTCCGCTTTGGGTTCGAGCTTCTCAGGTTGAAGTTTCTTCACATAAGCATCGCATCCCCAAACTTTTAGAAACGACAGCTTAGGTTTCTTTCCAAACCATAATTCATATGGTGTCGTCTCTACGGATTTAGACGGTGCCCTATTTAAAGTGAATGCGGCAGTCTCTAATGCATATCCCCAAAATGATAGCGGTAAGTCGGTAAGAGACATCATAGATCGCACCATATCCAATAGAGTGCGATTACGACGTTCAGACACACCATTTCGCTGAGGTGTGCCAGGCGACGTGAGTTGTGAAACAATTCCACATTTCCTAAGGTGCGTGCCAAACTCGTGACTTAAATATTCTCCGCCACGATCAGATCGTAGGCATTTTATTTTCCTGTCACGTTGATTCTCGACCTCACTCTGAAATTCCTTGAACCTTTCAAAGGTTTCAGACTTGTGTTTCATTAAGTAGACATACCCATATCTGCTCAAGTCATCAGTGAGGGTGAGAACATAACGGTAGCCACCGCGAGCCTCGACACTCATTGGACCGCATACATCGGTATGTATTATCTCCAACAAGTCAGTTGCTCGCTCCATTGTTCCGGAGAATGGAGTCTTGGTCATCTTGCCCAAGAGGCATGGTTCGCATGTGTCAAATGATTCGAAATCAAGTGACTCCAAAAGTCCATCAGCATGGAGCTTCTTCATGCGTTTGACACCAATATGGCCAAGACGGCAATGCCACATGTAAGTGGGACTATCGTTATCAACTTTACACTTTTGGTACTCACACTATGGATATGTGTAACATCACGTTCGAGATTCATCAAAAATAAACCATTGACCAGCGGGGCATGAGCATAAAACATTTCTCTCATATAAACAGAACAACCATTATTCTCGGATTTAAATGAGTAGCCATCTCGCATCAAGCGAGATCCAGATACAATGTTCATGCTCAAAGCTGGTACTAAATAACAATTATTAAGGTTTAAAACTAATCCCGAAGGTAGATGTAGAGGTAGCGTGCCGACGGCGATCACATCGACCTTGGAACCATTCCCGACGCGCATCGTCACCTCATCCTTGGCCAGCCTCCGCTTATTCCGCAGCTCCTGCTTGGAGTTACAAATGTGAGCAACTGCACCGGTATCAAATATCCAGGAGCTACTACGAGCGCTGGTCAAGTACACATCAATAACAAGTATATCACATATACCTTTAACTTTGCCGTCCTTCTTATCCGCTAAATACTTGGGGCAGTTCCGCTTCCAGTGACCGGTACCCTTGCAATAAAAGCACTCAGTCTCAGGCTTGGGTCCATTCTTGTTCTTCTTCTTCCCGGCAACTTGCTTACCGGGCGCGGCAACAGCTTTGCCGTCTTTCTTGAAGTTCTTCTTACCCTTGCCTTTCTTGAAACTAGTGGTCTTATTTACCATCAACACTTGATGCTCCTTTTTGATCTCGACCTCCGCTGATTTCAGCATCGAGTACAACTCAGGAATGGACTTCTCCATCCCTTGCATGTTGTAGTTCATCACAAAGCTCTTGAAGCTAGGTGGAAGCGACTGGAGGATTCTGTCAATGACCGAGTCATCCGGGAGATCAACTCCTAGCTGAGTCAAGCAGTTGTGAAGCCCCGACATCTTGAGGATGTGCTCACTGACAGAACTATTCTCCTCCATCTTACAGCTAAAGAACTTATCGGAGATGTCATATCTCTCGACCCGGGCATGAGCTTGGAAAACCAGTTTCAGATCTTGGAACATCTCATATGCTCCGTGTTGCTCAAAACGCTTTTGGAGCCCCGGTTCTAAACTGTAAAGCATGCCGCACTGAACAAGGGAGTAATCATCGCAGCGAGAATGCCAAGCGTTCGCAACGTCTTGTTCTGCTGGGAGAAGGGGTGGGTCACCTAGCGGTGCATCAAGGACATATAGTTTCTTGGAAGCTATGAGGATGATCCTCAAGCCACGGACCCAGTCCGCATAGTTGCTTCCATCATCTTTCAGCTTGGTTTTCTCTAGGAACGCGTTGAAATTGAGGTTGACATTTGCGTTGGCCATTGGATCTACAATATAGATATTAAAGGCAATTTTAGACTAAGTTCATGATAATTGAGTTCACATAATCATATTATTCAATGAACTCCCACTTAGATAGACATCTCTCTAGTCATCCAAGTGATACATGATCCATGTCAACTAGCCCGTGTCCGATCATCACGTGAGACGGACTAGTCATCCATGGTGAACATCTTCATGTTGATCGTATCTTCTATACGACTCATGTTCGACCTTTCGGTCTTCCGTGTTCCGAGGCCATGTCTGTACATGCTAGGCTCGTCAAGCCAACCTAAGTGTTTCGCGTGTGTAAATCTGGCTTACACCCGTTGTATGCGAACGTTAGAACCTATCACACCCGATCATCACGTGGTGCTTCGGAACAACGATCCTTAGCAACGGTGCACAGTTAGGGTGAACACTTCTCTTGAAATTTTATTGAGAGATCATCTTATTTACTACCGTCGTTCTAAGCAAATAAGATGTAAACATGATAAACATCACATGCAATCAATATAGTGACATGATATGGCCAATATCATCTTGCTCCTATGATCTCCATCTTCGGGGCACGATGATCATCATTGTCACCGGCACGACACCATGATCTCCATCATCATGATCTCCATCATTGTGTCTTCATGAAGTTGTCTCGCCAACAATTACTTCTACTACTATGGCTAACGCTTAGCAATAAAGTAAAGTAATTACATGGCATTTATGATTGACACGCAGGTCATACAATAATGTAAGACAACTCCTATGGCTCCTGCTGGTTGTCATAGTCATCGACATGCAAGTCGTGAACCCTATTACAAGAACATGATCAATCTCATACATCACAATGCATCACATCACATCCTTCTGGCCATATCACATCACAAGGCATATGCTGCAAAAACAAGTTAGACGTCCTCTAATTTGTAGTTGCAAGTTTTTACGTGGTTGCTATAGGTTTCTAGCAAGAACGTTTCTTACCTACGCCAAAACCACAACGTGATATGCCAATTGCTATTTACCCTTCATAAGGACCCTTTTCATCGAATCCAATCCGACTAAGGTGGGAGAGACAGACACCCGCTAGCCACCTTATGCAACTAGTGCATGTCAGGCGGTGGAACCGGTCTCACGTAAGCGTACGTGTAAGGTTGGTCCGGGCCGCTTCATCCCACAATACCGTTGAATCAAGATAAGACTAGTAACGGCAAGCATATTAACAAAATCGACGCCCACAACTACTTTGTGTTCTACTCGTGCATAGATTCTACGCATAGACCTAGCTCATGATGCCACTGTTGGGGAACGTAGTAGTAAATCAAAATTTTTCCTACGCGTTCACCAAGATCCATCTATGGAGAAACCAGCAACGAGCAAGGGGAGAGTGGATGTTCATACCTTTGAAGATCGCTAAGCGGAAGCGTTACAAGAACGCGGTTGATGGAGTCATACTCGCAGCGATTCAGATCGCGGTGGATCCGATCAAGTGCCGAACGGACGGCACCTCCGCGTTCAACACACGTGCAGCCCGGTGACGTCTCTTACGCCTTGATCCAGCAAGGAGGAAGGAGAGGTTGAGGGAGAGCTCCGGCAGCACGACGGCGTGGTGGCGGTGGAGCTGCGTGGTACTCCGACAGAGCTTCGCTAAGCGCTACGGAGAACGAGGGGAGGAGGAGGTAGGGCTGCACCAGAGAGAGAGGGAGAACCGCGTGTTGTGCAGCCCCAAATACCTCCACTATATATAGGAGAGAGGGAGGAGGGGTGGCTGCGCCCTAGGGTTCCACCCTAGGGGTGGCGGCAGCCACCAGATGCCATCTGGCCGGCGGCTAGGGCAAGGGAGAGGTGGGGCGCCCTAGGGTGGGCCTTAAGGCCCATCTAAGCCTAGGGTTTGCCCCCCTCCACCTTTGCCACGCCTTGGGCTGAGGTGGGAGGCGCACCAGCCCACCTAGGGGCTGGCTCCCTCCCACTCTTAGCCCACGGAACCTTCCGGGGCAGGTGGGCCCACTTGGTGGACCCCCGGAACCCTTCCGATGGTCCCGGTACACTACCGGTGACACCCGGAACACTTCCGGTAACCAAATCCTCACTTCCTATATATCAATCTTCGTCTCCGGACCATTCTGGGACTCCTCGTGACGTCCGGGATCTCATCCGGGACTCCGAACAACCTTCGGTAACCACATACACTATTTCCCTATAACCCTAGCGTCATCGAACCTTAAGTGTGTAGACCCTACGGGTTCGGGAGACACGTAGACATGAACGAGACACCTCTCCGGCCAATAACCAACAGCGGGATCTGGATACCCATGTTGGCTCCCACGTACTCCACGATGATCTCATCGGATGAACCACGATGTCAGGGATTCAATCAATCCCGTATACAATTCCCTTTGTCTATCGGTATGGTACTTGCCCGAGATTCGATCGTCGGTATCCCCATACCTTGTTCAATCTCGTTACCGGCAAGTCTCTTTACTCGTTCCGTAATACATCATCCCGTGACTAACTCCTTAGTCACATTGAGCTCATAATGATGATGTCTTACCGAGTGGGCCCAGAGATACCTCTCCGTCACACGGAGTGACAAATCCCAGTCTCGATTCGTGTCAACCCAACAGACACTTTCGGAGATACCCGTAGCGTACCTTTATAGCCACCCAGTTACGTTGTGACGTTTGGCACACCCAAAGTATTCCTACGGTATCCGGGAGTTACACAATCTCATGGTCTAAGGAAATGACACTTGACATTGAAAAGCTTTAGCAAACGAACTACACGATCTTTGTGCTATGCTTAGGATTGGGTCTTGTCCATCACATCATTCTCCTAATGATGTGATCCCGTTATCAACGACATCCAATGTCCATGGTTATGAAACCGAGACCATCTATTGATCAACGAGCTAGCCAACTAGAGGCTCACTAGGGACACGTTGTGGTCTATGTATTCACACATGTATTACGGTTTCCGGTTAACACAATTATAGCATGAACAATAGACAATTATCATGAACTAGGAAATACAATAATAACCATTTTATTATTGCCTCTAGGGCATATTTCCAACACCACCTACCCTTGTGTTGAGGTCAAGATCTTCCACTCCAATCATATAGATCTTGATTTCTAGCCTCCCCAAGTTGCTTTCCACCAATCCTATCTCTTCTACCAAGCCAAACCCATGAGAGATAGATTGTGTGTTGAGGAGTCTATCATCTTGAAGCACAAGAGCAAGGAGTTCATCATCATTACCGAGCCTATTACCTTTTGGAGGGTGGTGCCTCCTAGATTGGTTAGGTGTCGCTTGGGAGCCTCCTACTTTGTGTTGTGGAGTGAACCAAGAAGTTTGTAAGGGCAAGGAGATCACCTACTTCGTGAAGATCTACCCCATAGTGAGGCTAGTCCTTCGTGGACGGAAGCCGTATGGAATAGTCAAGGTTGCTACTTCGTGGACCCTTTTGGGTGGAGCCCTCTGTGGACTCTTGCGACCGTTACCCTCCGTGGGTTGAAGACTCCATAAATGTGGATGTACGATAGCGCCACCTATCGGAACCACGGGAAAAATCATCGTGTCTTCAACTACGTTTGATCTAACTATCTCAACTCTACTTCATATGCAATGTCTTTACTTTCCGCTGCCATATTTGTTGACATGCATATTTAGGGCTGTTAGACTTGCTACCTTGCTAAAACTGTTAAAATATGCCAACCAATTAACTTGGGAAAAGGTTAGGTTTTAAATTTCTGCTAGTAGTCTATTCACCCCGCCTCTAGACACTCTTCTAGTGATCCCTCAATTGGTATGAGAGCATTGGTCTCCATTACTTCGGTTTAACCACTGAGGAGGAAGAGGGATGTGTCTAGTATATGGAGTTTGAGTTGTACAGTGCCCATTATTGATGGAGAATACTATAGTCAATGGAAGTCTTTGATGTTTGAGTTGTTTAATGAATTTCAATTGAGCAAATATATTATGCGCCCCTATGAGCCTCCTATTGATGAATTGCATCCCACACACGAAGAGGAAATCAACATGCTTGGTAACCTAATAACTGTCAATCTTATCGTTAGAGGTTTACCAAGATTCATGCTTTCTCAAATGAAGAACTTTGCATGTGCATAGACCTTATGGTCTGATTTGGAGAAACGATATCCAAATATTTCCTTAGGTAATCTAGATGAAATTCTTCATAAAGCCATTGCTTTTCACAAAATGAAGCCTAGTGATCCAAACTTTGATAAATGCCTATTTGAACTCCGTGATCTTATGCGTGCTAAAGGAGATATCACCACTATCAACAACATTATCTTTGAAGCCATTCACACTCATAAACTTGAACATTGTCATGATCACTATTCTAACGAATCTCTTGTTCTTTATGACGAGGATTTCCCACTTGATGATGACAATGTGGAACATGGCTATTATGAAGAAGATGAGTTGTTTTACATCGAGTATGAGAAGATCATGAAGAATCTGAGTCTTATGGCAAACCTTAAGGATTACATGTCCGGAGGAAAAGAGTGGATTCTCGACAGCGGATGTACGGATCATATGACTGGTGATAAAGACATGTTCCAAGAGATCACGCCTAATCAAGGTCCTCAATGGTACGTGACTTTTGGAGACAACTCTAAGGGTAAGGTACTTGGCCTTGGTAAGGTGGCCATATCCCACGATAGTTCTATTCAAAATGTTATGCTTGTCGAATCTCTTGGTTACAATCTTCTTTCTGTGTCTAGACTTGCTGATTTTGGTTTCAATGTTCTATTCAGAAAAGTAGATTGCCAAGTGTTTTGTCAAGATACTCATAAAATTGCCTTTACCGGTATCCATAGAGGTGATCTATACATTGTCGATTTCACTAAAAGATCCAAACCTCGCACTTGTTTAATTGCTAAATATTCTAAAGGGTGGCTTTGGCATAGAAGATTAGGACATGTTGGTATGCATAATTTAGACAAACTTATCAAAGGTGATCATATACTTGGTGTTAAAGATGTTATCTTTGACAAAGATAGACTTTGTAGTGCTTGTCAAGCTGGAAAGCAAGTAGGTGGAAGTCATCCTGTTAAGAATATCATGACTACTAGGAGACCACTCGAGTTACTTCACATGGATCTCTTCGGTCCCAATGCTTACAAGAGTCTCGGTGGAAATTCCTATGGTCTAGTTATAGTTGATGATTTTTCAAGATTTACGTTGGTATTCTTTATTGATGATAAGTCGCAGGTTCAAAAGATCTTCAAGAACTTCGCTCACAAAGCGCAAATCAGTTTGAAGTGAAGATCAAGAAGGTTCGGAGCAATAACGGATCTGAGTTCAAGAACACCCATGTGGATACCTTTCTTGACGAAGAAGGTGTCTCACATGAGTTCTCGGCTACGTACACACCTCAACAAAATGGAGTTGTTGAGGGGAAGAACCGGAAACTCATTGAGACGGCAAGAATGATGCTTGACGAATACAAGACGCCAAAGCACTTTTGGGCAGAAGCCGTGGAAACAACATGTCATGCCACAAACCTACTCTACTTGCACAATTTTCTTGGTAAAACGACATACGAGCTACTCACCGGTAACAAACCCCAAGGTGGATACTTTCGGGTATTCAGCTCTAAGTGCTACATTCTTGATAAGCATCGTCGTACTAAATTTGCTCCTAAATCTCATGAAGGTTTCTTACTTGGTTATGGATCGGACTCTCACACTTACCGTGTCTACAACAACTTCACTCGAAAAGTTGAAGAGACGGTAGATGTGAAGTTCGATGAATCTAATGGTTCGCAAGTCGAACAATTGCCAAATGATGTAGGTGATAAGAACCCTTCGGAAGCTATCCTAGATTTACCCATCGGCAAGATTCGTCCCATGGAGGTGAAGGAAAGTACTTCATCAACTCAAGTGGAAGCCCCTACCTCACGACAAGGTGAACCACAACATGACATGGAGGCATCCACAAGTGGTACACGACAAGATGATGAAGAGGAGGAAGTACATCATGAAGATCCACCACCTCAAGGGAACGACACCTTCAACAACAACGAATATGAAGGAGATGACGATGAAGAAGAAGCTCCATTAACCAACAATTGGAAGCTGACCCGAGTTCGAGCACAAGTGACCAAGAACCATCCCCTAAATCAAATCTTTGGTGATATACAAACAGGGAGAATCACTTGCTCTAAAACTCGTCTAGCAAACTTCTGTGAGCATTTTTCTTTCATTTCTAGCATTGAGCCTTTGAAGGTAGAACAAGCTCTTGAAGACGCGGATTGGGTGAACACTATGCATGAAGAGCTTCACAACTTCAAAAGGAACGAAGTGTGGACACTCGTGGAGAAGCCCGAGGATGAACACAACATCATCGGAACCAAATGGGTTTTTCGAAACAAGCAAGACGAAGACGGTCAAGTCGTGCACAACAAGGCTCGCCTCATAGCTCAAGGATATACGCAAGTCGAAGGTATGGACTACGGTGAGACCTACGCCCCTGTCGCTAGACTTGAAGCTATTCGCATTATTCTTGCTTATGCCAACCACCATGATATCACGCTTTATCAAATGGATATTAAAAGTGCATTTTTAAATGGTGAGATTGAAGAAGAGGTTTATGTTAAGCAACCACCCGACTTTGTTAATCCTAAGAAACCTAATCATGTTTAAGCTTCGTAAAGCTCTTTATGGACTTAAGCAAGCCCCTTGTGCTTGGTACAAAGGTTTAACGAAGTTTCGTATCGAAAAAGGTTTTGAAATTGGTAAAATTGATGCAACCTTATTCACTAAGAGAGTTAATGGTGAACTATTTGTGTGCCAAATTTATGTGGATGATATTATCTTTGGTTCCACTAACCCTCAATTTAGTGAAAGGTTTGGAAGGTTGATGTTTGAGAAGTATGAGATGTCTATGATGTGTGAGCTGAAATTCTTTCTTGGGTTGCAAATCAAACAATCGAAAGAAGGAAATTTCATCTCTCAAACTAAGTATACCAAGGACTTGATCAAAAAGTTCAACATGCAAGAATGCAAAGGTATGAAAACCCCTATGCCTACTAGTGGACATGTTGATCTTACCAGAGAGGATGAGCCGGTTGATCAGAAAGTTTATCAATCTATGATTGGTTCACTTTTATATCTATGTGCATCTCGTCCCGATATTATGCTGAGTGTTTGCATGTGCGCTAGATATCAAGCTGCACCAAAAGAATGTCATCTTTCAGCTGTTAAACGCCTCGGTATCTCTTGTATCTTGGGTACTTGTCAATTTTTGGGCAGATTTTTGGGCAGATCTCTTGTATCTTGGTCCTCTAAGAAACAAAACTCGGTATCTCTATCGACTTCCGAAGCTGAGTATATTGCTGTTGGATCTTGTTGTGCGCAACTTCTTTGGATGACACAAACACTTAAGGATTATGGAATTCATGTTAAAAATGTTCCATTACTTTGTGACAATGAAAGTGCTATTAAAATTGGTCATAATCCTGTGCACCATTCTCAAACTAAGCATTTTCAAGTTCAACATCATTTCATTTGTGACCATGTTGCAAAAGGAGATATTAATCTTAAGCATGTTTGCACTAACAAGCAATTGGCCGATATCTTTACTAAGCCACTTGATGAGAAGACATTTTGTCACTTGAGGAGTGAGTTGAACATCATCGATGCTTCAAACTTGAGCTAGACTCTCTCGGTTGCATGCAAGGGCATGAGCTTTCTTGATATTTCCATGTATCTTAACATTTCATCTTATGCCATGGAATTCTATGCTCCCTTGTATTGCATCTAATCTCTTGTAGGTACTTGGAAAAACTTCATTCCACAAGATTGCCATCAACTCCAATCATAAGCAATCTTGTCATTACCAAGTATCCACAACCCCTCTTGATGATGGAAGGAAGAAGGCCACTCAACCATATCCTTGACATATACTTGATCAAAATTGCACACTCTCAATTTGTATCATGTCAATTGGATATATCTATTGTTCTTCCTTGCATGACTAATCTTTGTAGGTAACTAGTAAACTAGAACAAGAAGGATTGCTCAAAACTCAAGATGATCTTCATCAACCTCGAGCATCCTCAACAAGTTCATCTACAAGCTACGTCATCAACATCACTCAAAGTATGAACTCATGTCCTTGAAAAGGCTTTACTCCAAGAAATGAGCTAAAGCAACTCAAGCGACATGAAGACATTAAGACGCTTAATAAAAAATGGTAACCCCATTCTAAGCTTAACGTAGAGTATGACCGGAGGAGTGCCTTGTGTGTATCAAACGTCGCAACGTAACCGGGTGACTATAAAGGTGGTCTACAGGTATCTACGAGGGTGTCTGTTGAGTTGGCATGGATCAAGACTGGAATTTGTTACTCCGTGTGACAGAGAGGTATCTCAGGGCCCACTCGGTAATATAACATCACAATAAGCCTTGCAAGCAATGTGACTAAGTCTTAGTCACGGGATCTTGTATTACGGAACGAGTAAAGAGACTTGCCGGTAACGAGGTTGAACTAGGTATGGAGATACCGACGATCGAATCTTGGGCAAGTAACATACCGAAGAACAAAGGGAACATCATACGGGATTAACTAAATCCTTGACATAAAGGTTCGACCGATAAAGATCTTCATAGAATATGTAGGAACCAATATGGGCATCCAGGTCCCGCTATTGATTATTGACCGTAGAGGTGTCTCGGTCATGTCTACATAGTTCTCGAACCCGCAGGGTCTGCACACTTAAGGTTCGGTGATGTTTTGGTAGTATAGAGTTATGCATGGTGGTGACCGAAGGTTGTTCGGAGTCCCAGTTGAGATCTTGGACGTCACGAGGAGCTCCGGAATAGTCCGGAGGTAAAGATTCATATATAGGAAGTCCTGTTTTGGTCACCGGAAAAGTTTCGGGCTCATCAGTAGTGTACCGGGAGTGCCGGTAGTGTACCGGGAGACCATCGGGAGGGGTATTTCGACCCAAGAGGATCCATGGGCTGTGGGAGAGTGTTTACCAGCCCTTAGTGGGATGGTGTAAGTTCCACACAAGGCCCATGCGGTTTGGTAAAAAAGGCCCAAAGAGAAAAAGTGGAAAAAGGCAAAAATAGGGTGAATCCTAGTCCTACTAGGATTGGAGGTGGAGTCCACCTCCTCCACCTGGTTCAGCCTCCTCCTTGGAGGCTTGGCCCTTGTGCCAAGCCTCCTCCTCTCTTCCTCTTATATATACTGGAGGTTTTAGGGTTTTTGCACTGAATTTTTAGCCACGTGCTGCCCGTTCCTCCAGTGCATAGTTTCTCCTCTAGATCGGATTTCTGCAGTGCTTAGGCGAAGCCCTGCCGGAATTGCTCCACCACCATCACCGCAGCGCCACCATGCTGCCGGTGAACTCGTCTACCTCTCCGCTCCCTCTTGCTAGATCAAGAAGGCGAAGATCGTCATCGAGCTGTACGTGTGCTGAACACGGAGGTGCCGTCCGTTCGGCGCTAGATCGGAAGGACCGTGATCAAGATCGGGAGACGGATCATGATCAGTTTGCGGGACGGATCGTGATGAGTTCGCGGGACGGATCATGATCAAGATCGCGAGACGGATCGTGATGAGTTCGCGGGACGGATCGTGATGAGTTCACGAGACGGATCGTGATCGGATCGCGGGACGGATCATGATGAGATCGCAGGATGCTCGGTGATTTGGATCACGAAGACGTTCGACTACACCAACCGTGTTTCTTAACGCTTCCCGCTTGGCGATCTACAAGGGTACGTAGATCCGCTCTCCCTCTCGTAGATGCTCATCACCATGGATAGATCTGTGTGTGCGTAGGAAATTTTTTGTTTCCCATGCAACGTTCCCCAATAGTGGCATCATGAGCTAGGTCTATGTGTAGATGAGATCTCGATTAGAACACAAAAGGTTTGTGGGCGTTGATGCTTAGATTGCTTCCTCCCTTGGTCGGATTTTGGTTCAACGGTATTGTGAGATGAAGCGGCCCGGACCAACATTACTCGTACGCTTACGAGAGACTGGTTCCCTCGATCGCAACTTGTTGCATAGATGGCTTGCGGGTGCTAGTTTCTCTCACTTTAGTTGGATCGGATTCAACAAAGGCGGTCCTTGAGAAGGTTGAAAAGCAACTAGTGTATCACCGTTGTGGTTTTTGCGTAGATGAGGATTGTTCTTGCTAGATACCCGTAGCAGCCACGTAAAACATGCAACAACAATTAGAGGACGTCTAACTTGTTTTTGCAGGGTATGTTGTGATGTGATATGGCCAATTACATGATGTGATAAATGTGATGTATGAGATGATCATGTGATGTATAGATTATCACGACTTGCATGTCGATGAGTACGGCAACTGGCAGGAGCCATAGGGTTGTCTTTAATTATTGTATGACCTGTGTGTCAATCATTAAGCACTATGTAATGCTTTACTTTATCGCTAAATGGCAGCAATAGTAGTAGAAGCATGTTGGGCGCGACAACCCCGATGGCGACACGTTGATGGAGATCATGGTGTCTTGCCAGTGACGATGGAGATCATGCCGGTGCTTTCAAGATGGAGATCGAAAGCACAAGTTCATGGCCATATCATGTTACTTATGATTTGCATGTGATGTTAATCCTTTTATGCACCTTGTTTTGCTTAGGACGACGGTAGCATTATAAGGTGACCCCTCACTTAAATTTCAAGATGAATTGTGTTCTCCCCGAGTGTGCACCATTGCGAAAGTTCATCGTGTTGAGACACCACGTGATGATCGGGTGTGATAGACTCTACGTTCACATACAACGGGTGCAAGCCAATGTTGCACATGCAGAACACTCGGGTTAAACTTGACAAGCCTAGCATGTACAGACATGGCCTCGGAACACAAGAGACCGAAAGGTCGAACATGAGTCATATAGTAGATATGATCAACATGATGATGTTCACCATTGAAACCACCTCAACTCACGTGATGATCGGACTTGAGTTGGTGAATTTGGATCATGTATCACTCGAATGACTGGAGGGATGTCAATGTGAGTGGGAGTTCTTAAGTAATATGATTAATTGAACTCATTATCATGAACATAGTCAGTAGTGTCTTTGCAAACTGTGTTGTAGATTACTAGCTCACGCTGTAGCTCCCTTGAATTTTTATATGTTCCTAGAGAAATAGAGTTGAAAGATGATGGTAGCAATATTGCGGACTGGCTCCGTGATCTGAGGATTGTCCTCATTGCTGCACAGAAGGCTTATGTGCTTAATGCACCGCTCGATGCGCCAACCCCTCTAGCGTTGTTTGTAGATGTTGTGAACATCTGACAGGCACGTTCTGATAACTACTTGATAGATTAGTGCGTCATGCATTACGGCTTAGATTTGAGGCTCTGAAGCATTTTGAACATCACAGAACATATGATATGTTCTAAGAGCTGAAATTAGGATCTCAGGCTCATGCCCGTACTGCGAGATATGAGATCTCCAACAAGATTCTTTGCCTGTAAATATGAAAGAGAATAGCTCAATTGTTAAGCATGTGCCCAGATTGTCTGGGTGCTACAATCGCTTGAATCGAGTGGGAGTTGATCTTCCAGATAAGATAGTGATTGATATTGTTCTCTAAGTCACTGTCACTAAGCTACTAGAACTTGGTGATGAACTATAAAATGCGAGGGATAGAATTAATGATCCCTAAGCTGTTCGCGATGTTTGACACCGCGAAGGTAGAAATCAATAGGGAGCGTCAAGTGTTGATGGTTAGTCAAACCACTAGTTTTGAGAAGGGCAGGAGCAAGGAGGGAAAACTTCATGGATAGCAAGTCAGTTGCTGCTCTAGTGAAGCAACCCAAAGTTGAACCCAAACCCGAGACTAAGTGCTTCGATTATGAGGAGAGCGGTCGCTGAAGCGGAACAACCCTAGATACTTGGTAGATAAGAAGGCTGGCAATGTCGACAAAAGTATATTTTATATACGTGTTAATGATGTGTACCTTGCGAGTACTCCTAGTAGCACCTGGGTATTGGATACCGGTTCGTTTGCTAAATGTTAGTAACACGAAATAAAAGCTACGGAATAAACGGAGAACTAGGTAAGGGTGAGGTGACGATTTGTGTTGGAAATGTTTCCAAGGTTGATGTGATCAACATCGCACGCTCTCTCTACCTTTAGGATTAGTGACAAACCTAAATAAATGTTATTTGGTGTTTTGCGTTGAGCATGAACGCGATTAGATCGTGTTTATTGCAACACGGTTATTCATTTAAGTTAGAGAATAATGGTTATTCTGTTTACATGAATAATACTTTCAATGGTCATGCACCTAGTGAGAATGGTTTGTTGAATCTTGATCGTAGTAATACACATGTTCATAACATTGATGCCAAAAGATACAAAGTTAATAATGATAGTACCACATACTTGTGGCATTGCCGCTGAATGTCATGTTGGTATAAAACGCATGAAGATACTCCATGCTGATGGATCTTTGGACTCATTCGATTTCGAATCGGTTGAGACATGCAAACCATGCCTCTTGGGCAAGATGACTAAGGACCCCGTTTCCAGATGGATGGAGCAGGCAGGTGATTTATTGGAAATGATACATGTTGATGTATGCAATCCAATGAGTCTTGTAGCGTGCGGTGGATATTGTTATTTTCTTAGCTTCACTGATGATTTGAGTAGATATAGTGTATATTTACTTAATGAAACACAAGTCTGAATCGTTTGAAAAGTTCAAGCAAATTCAGAGTGAAGTTTAAGATCATCGTGACAAGAAGATAAAATGTCCGTGATATGATCGTGGAAGTGGATATCTGAGTTACGAGTTTGGTATACAACTTAAGACAATGTGAAAGTTGTTTCACAACTCACGCCACCTGGAACACCACAGTGTGATGGTGTGTCCGAACGTCATAGTCGTGCTCTATTGGATATAGTGCGAATTATGATGTCTCTTATCCTTTTACCACTATCGTTTTGGGGTTATGCATTAGAGACAACTACATTCACTTTAGATAGGGCACCATCTAAATCCGTTGAGATGACACTGTGTGAATTATGGTTTGATAGAAACCTATGCTGTCATTTCTTAATGTTTGGGGCTGCAACACTTATGTGAAAAAGGGTTTTCACCTAATGAGCTCGAACCCAAAGCGGACAAATGCATCTTCATAGAATACCCTAAAGACAGTTGGGTAAACCTTCTATCTCAGATCCAAGCATAAAATGTTTGTTGCTAAAACTAGGTCCTTTCTCGAGAAAGAGTTTCTCTCGAAAGAATTGAGTGGGAGGAAGATAGAACTTGATGAGGTTGTTGAACCTTTGTTCAACCAGAGAGTAGCGCAGCACAGGAATTTGTTTCTGTGAAGCCTACGTTAGTTGAAGAGGAAGTTAATGATGATGATCATGAAGCTTCAGGTCAAGTTACTATCAAACCTCGTAGGTCAACAAAGATGTGTACTGCTCCTGAGCGGTACGACAACCCTGTCTTGGAGGTCATGTTGTTGGACAACGATGAACCTACGAGCTATGGAGAAGCGATGATGGGCCCGGATTCCGACAAATGGTTAGAGGCCATGAAATCCGAGAAAGGATCCATATATGAAAACCAAGTATAGACTTTGGTAGACTTGCACGTTGGACAGCAGGTCGTTGAGTACAAATGGATTTTTAAAATGAAGACAAACCCTGATGATGAATGTCACCATTTATTAGCTCGACTTATCGCAAAGAAGTTTCCGGCAAGTTCAAGGAGTTGACTACGATGAGACTTTCTCACTCATAGCGATGCTAAAGTCTGTTGGAATTATGTTAGCAATTGCTGCATTTTTCAATTATGAAATCTCGCAGATGGATGCCAAAACATCGTTTCCTTCCTTAAGGAAAGGTTGTATGAGATACAACCAGAAGGTTTTGTCAGTCCTAAGTATGCCAAAAGGTGAGAAAGCTTTAGTGATCCTTCTATGGACTGAAGCAAGCATCTTGGAGTTGGAATATACACTTTGATAAGGTGATCAAAGTTTTTAAATCTATACAAAGTTTATGAGAAACTTGTATTTTCAATAAAGTGAGTGGGAGCACTATAGAGTTTCTGATAAGTGTATGTGGATGACATATTGCTATTCGAAAATGATGTAGAATTTCTGGAAAGCATAAACGGTTGTTTGAAAAGAGTGTTTCAAAGGAAGACCTGGATAAAGCTACCTAATTGTTGAACATCAAGATCTATAGAGATAGATCAAGATGCTAGATGAGACTTTCAATGAGTACATACCTTGACAAGATTTTGAAAGAGTTCAAAATGGATTAGTCAGAGAGAAGTGTTCTTGCCTGCTTTGTAAGGTGTGAAGTTGAGTGAGACTCAAAGCTCGACCATGGCAGAAGAAAGAGAAAGGACGAATGTCGTCCCCTATGCCTTAGCCATAGGCTCTGTATAGTACGCCATGCTGTGTACCGCACCTATGTGTGCCTTGCCATGAGTCCGTCAAGGGGTACAAGAGTGATCCAGGAGTGGATCACTGGACAGCGGTCAAGATTATCCTTAGTAACTAAAAGACTAAGGAGATGTTTCTCGATTATGGAGGTGATAAAGAGTTTGTCGTAAAGAGTTATGTCGATGCAAGCTTTAACACTAATCCGGATGACCCGTAGTAGCAATCTGGATACATATAGTGGAGCAGCCATTTGGAATAGTACCAAGTGGAGTGTGGTAGCAGTGTTTACGGTTTGACATAGAGATTTGCAAAGTACACACGGATCTGAATGTCACAGACCCGTTGACTATAAGACCTCTCTCACATGCAAAGCATGATCGATCCCCATAACTCATTGGGTGTTAGATTCATAACAATGCGAATCACATGGTGATGTGAACTAGATTATTGACTCTAGTGCAAGTGGGAGACTGTTGGAAATATGCCCTAGAGGCAATAATAAATTAGTTATTATCATATTTCCTTGTTCATGATAATCGTTTATTATCCATGCTATAATTGTATTGATCGGAGACTTAGATGCATGTGTGGATACATAGACAAAACCATGTCCCTAGTATGCCTCTAATAGACTAGCTCGTTGATCAAAGATGGTTAAGGTTTCCTAGCCATGGACATGAGATCTCATTTGATAAACGGGATCACATCATTAGGAGAATGGTGTGATGGACAAGACCCAAACTACAAACGTAGCATATGATCGTGTCAGTTTATTGTTATTGTTTTCTGCATGTCAAGTATATGTTCCTATGACCATGAGATCATGCAACTCACGGATACCGGAGGAGTGCCTTGTGTGTATCAAAAGTCGCAACATAACTGGGTGACTATAAAGGTGCTCTACAGGTATCTACGAGGATGTCTGTTGAGTTGGCATGGATCAAGACTGGAATTTGTTACTCCGTGTAACGGAGAGGTATCTCAGGGCCCACTCGCTAATAAAACATCACAATAAGCCTTGCAAGCAATGTGACTAAGTGTTAGTCACGGTATCTTGTATTATGGAATGAGTAAAGAGACTTGCCGGTAATGAGGTTGATTTAGGTATGGAGATACCGACGATCGAATCTCGGGCAAGTAACATACCGAAGAACAAAGGGAACATCATACGGGATTAACTGAATCCTTGACATAGAGGTTCGACCGATAAAGATATTTGTAGAATATGTAGGAACCAATATGGGAATCTAGGTCCTGCTATTGGTTATTGACCGTAGAGGTGTCTCGGTCATGTCTACATAGTTCTCGAACCCGCAGGGTCTGCACACTTAAGGTTTGGTAACGTTTCGGTAGTATAGAGTTATGTATGGTGGTGACCGAAGGTTGTTCGGAGGCCCGGATGAGATCCCGGACATCACGAGGAGCTCCGGAATGGTCCAGAGGTAAAGATTCATATATAGGAAGTCCTGTTTTGGTCACCGGAAAAGTTTCAGGCTAATCGGTAGTGTACCAGGAGTGCCGGTAGTGTACCGGGAGACCACCGGGAGGGGTATTTCGACCCAAGAGGCTTCATGGGCTGTGGGAGAATAAATACCAGCCTTTTGTGGGCTTGTGGAAGTCCCACACAAGGCCCATGTGGCTAGGGAAGAAAAGCCCCAAGGGAAAAGGTGGAAAAAAGGCCAAAAAGGAGGAATCCTAGTCCTACTAGGATTGGAGGTGGAGTCCACCTCCTTCACCTGGTTCGGCCGACTCCTTGGAGGATTGGACCTTGTGACAAGCATCCTCCTCTCTTCCTCTTACATATACTGGAGGTTTTAGGGTTTTTGCACAGAATTTTTAGCCACGTGCTGCCCGTTCCTCCAGTGCATAGTTTCTCCTCTAGATCGGATTTCTGCAGTGCTTAGGCGAAGCCCTGCCGGAATTGCTCCACCACCATCACCGCAGCGCCGTCATGCTGTCGGTGAACTCGTCTACCTCTCCGCTCCCTCTTGCTGGATCAAGAAGGCGGAGATCATCATCGAGCTGTACGTGTGCTGAACGCGGAGGTGCCGTCCGTTCGGCGCTAGTTCAGAAGGACCGTGATCAAGATCGCGAGACGGATCGTGATGAAGATCGCCAGACGGATCGTGATGAGTTCGCGGGACGGATCGTGATGAGTTCACTAGACGGATCATGAATGGATCCCGGGAAGGATCGTGATGAGATCGCGGGACGCTCGGCGATTTGGATCGCGAAGACGTTCGACTACACCAACCGCGTTTCTTAACGCTTCCCGCTTGGCGATCTACAAGGGTACGTAGATCCACTCTCCCTCTCGTAGATGCTCATCACCATGGATAGATCTGCGTGTGCGTAGGAATTTTTTTGTTTCCCATGCAACGTTCCCCAACAGGCCAAGCTTCAAGCAAGAGGACTCTACATTTTATATTTGTGAGAAATCACTTTGAGTCCATAGGAAAGCCAATACTATTAAAAGGGGGTAAAGTTTTGTTGGTGAACAATATGCTCAAATGTGCACAAGTGATAGTCGCCAAAAACATCCACAAAACTCTCCCACCAAAGTCTTTTCTATACCCAACACTCAAAATTGATGCAACCAACTATCCCACTTCGGTGCCACCGATTCCAGTACCTAGACAGACTCTGCAAAACTCTAGCCACTTCGGTGCAACCGATTCCATACTGGTGCCACCGAGTTTAGGTTGCCAACTTTCTGTTACGCAAATTCAAATTTTCGGTTCCACCGAGAATGTTGTATCGATGTCACCGAGATTGGAAATCTGACCGTTGGTCACCTTATCGGTGCAACCGAGAATTGTATATCGGTCCCTCCGAGATTCAAAAGTTGCCACCTTTTGGTCACTTCGGTACCATCGAGATTAACACATCGGTGTCACCGAGTTGGTCATTTTGTGTGCAACGGTTGGATTTTTGGGGATGCCTACATATACCCCTTCACCACCACTCACTCAAAAGAGAAGCACTCAGAACTATTCCATACCTATCCTATCAGATTTTCTGAGAGAGAACCACCTACCCTTGTGTTGAGGTCAAGATCTTCTACTCCAATCATATGGATCTTGATTTCTAGCCTCCCCAAGTTGCTTTCCACCAATCCTATCTCTTCTAACAAGCCAAACTCGTGAGAGAGAGATTGTGTGTTGAGGAGTCTATCATCTTGAAGCACAGGAGCAAGGAGTTCATCATCATTACCGAGCCTATTACCTTTTGGAGGGTGGTGCCTCCTAGATTGGTTAGGTGTCGCTTGGGAGCCTCCTACTTCGTGTTGTGGAGTGAACCAAGAAGTTTGTAAGGGCAAGGAGATCGCCTACTTCATGAAGATCTACCCCATAGTGAGGCTAGTCCTTCGTGGACGGAAGCCGTATGGAATAGTCATGGTTGCTACTTCGTGGACCCTTTTGGGTGGAGCCCTCCGTGGACTCTCGTGACCGTTACCCTTCGTGGGTTGAAGACTCCATAAACGTGGATGTACGATAGCGCCACCTATCGGAACCACGGGAAATCATCGTGTCTTCAACTGTGTTTGATCTAACTATCTCAACTCTTTACTTCATATGCAATGTCTTTACTTTCCGCTGCCATATTTGTTGACATGCATGTGTAGGGCTGTTAGACTTGCTAGTTTTGCTAAAACTGTTAAATTCTACCAACCAATTAACTTGGGAAAAGGTTAGGTTTTAAATTTCTGCTAGTAGTCTATTCACCCCCCTCTAGACACTCTTCTAGTGGTCCCTCGGAGTTCAATAATTTCTATAAAATATAACGCCACCATGATCTAAAAAGATATAAGTGAAGCACTAGAGCAACATTGCCTAGCTCAAAAGATATAAATGAAGCATATAGAGTATTCTAACAAATTCATGATTCAGCGTGTCTCTCTCAAAAGATGTGTGCAGAAAGGATGATTGTGGCAAACTAACAAGCAAAGACTCATATCTTACAAGAGGCTCCAAGCAAAACACATATCATGTGGTGAATAAAAATATAGCATCAAGTAAATTTACCAATGGATTGAAGACGAAAGAGGGGATGCCTTCCGGGGCATCCACAAGCTTAGGCTTTTTGGTATCCTTGAATATGACTTGGGGTGCCATGGGAATCCCCAAGCTTAGGCTCTTGCCACTCTTTATTCCATAGTCCATCAAATCTTCACCCAAAACTTGAAAACTTCACAACACAAAACTCAACAGAAAACTCATGAGATCCGTTAGTGTAAGAAAAATAAATCACCACTTTAGGTACTGTTGTGAACTCATTATTTATTTATATTTGTGTAATACCTACTGTATTCTAACTTTTCCATGACTCATACCCCCTGATACGACCCACAGATACATCAAAATAAGCAAACAACACAAAGAAAACATAATCTATCAAAAACAGAATAGTCTGTAGCAATATGTAAACTTCGAATACTTATGGAACATTAAAAATTCTTAAAAATTAGGAAAACCAGGGAAATTTGTATATCAATCCTGTGTAAAAATTTCAGATCAATTTGAAGCTCTGAAAAATTCAGAAAAATCCTGTACTGAGCGCAAAAGTTTCTGTTTTCCAGCAAGATCAAATCAACAACTACCATAGATCACCCCAAAGGTTTTACTTGGCTCAAACACCAATTTAAACACAAAAACACAATTACTACAGAAGTAATAATGTGCCAAACACACGAAAACAGAAGCAAAAAGGCAACAAAATAAAATTGGGTTGCCTCCCAACAAGCGCTATTGTTTAATGCCCCTAGCTAGGCATAACGATTTCAATGATGCTCACATAAAAGGTAGTAATTGAAATATGCAAAAGAGCATCATGAATCTCATGAAAAACACCTTTAATTCTAACTCACTTCCTATGCATAGGGATTTTGTCAGCAAACAATTTATGGGAACACGAATCAATTAGCATAGGAAGGCAAAACAAGCATAACTTCAAAACTTTGAACACATAGAGAGGAAACTTAATATTATTACAGTTCCTACAAGTATATGTTCCTCCCTCATAATAAATTTCAGTATAATCATGAAGGAATTCAACAATATAACTATCATATAAAATTTTCTCTTCATGATCCACATGCATGCAAAGTTGGTACTCTTCCAAAATAGTGGGCTTATCATTAACTAAAGTCATGATCTCTCCAAACCCACTTTTATCAAAAAAATCATAAGATTGAACACTCTCCAAAATAGTGGGATCAATAATGCCTAAATTTGACACTCTTCCAAACCCACTTTCAATATCATATTCATCATGAGTATTAACTAAATTATCAAGATCATAAGAAGCATTATCACCCCAATCATGATCATTGCAATAGGTAGTGGTCATGGCAAACTCGTCAAATATAACATCCCCAAGCTTGTGGTTTTGCATATCATTAGCATCATGGATATTCAGAGAATCCATACTAACAACATGGCAATCATGTTTTTCATTCAAGGATATATCATGAATCACTTTATAATTTTCTTCTTTCAACACTTCATCAAGATTTTTAGATTCATGATTTTCAAACAAAACTTCATAGAGATAATCAAGTGTACTCAAATCACTAGACATTGGTTAATCATAATTTGGTCTTTTGAAAAGATTAGCAAGTGGATGAGGATCCATATCAATAGATTTTTAGCAAGCGAAGATGCAAGCAAATAGAAGGCACATGGCAACACAAGCAAACATAGCAACGAAAAGGCGAACGGAAGAAGGGCGAATAAAAAGGCAAAACTTTTTGGTATTTTCTAAAAATCGTTTTAGAAGTGGAGGAGAGGAAAATGAGAGGCAAATGGAAAATAATGTAAATGCAAGAGATGAGTTTGTGATGGGTACTTGGTATCCTTGACTTGCTATGTATCTCCCCGACAACAGCGCCAGAAATCCTTCTTGGTACTTCTTGAGCATGCGTTGGTTTCTCGTGAAGAGGAATGGTTTGATGCAGCAAAGTAGATAAGTATTTCCCTCAGTTTTTGTGAACCAAGGTATCAATCCAGTAGGAGATACAAGCGAGCCACCAATAGATATACCTGCACAAGGAATCAAACTCTTGCACCCAACGCTATAAAGGGGTTGTCAATCCCTTCACAGTTATTTGCAAGGATGAGATCTAGTAGAGATAGATATAATAGGATGCTTGAACGGAAAGTAAAACTAAAAGTAAAAATAATGCAACAAGTATTTTTGGTGTTTTTGGTTTTAGATCTAAAAATACAATATGGAAAATAGACTTGGGGGCCATAGGTTTCACTAGATGGCTTCTTTCATGATGGCAAGTATTACAGTGGGTGAACAAATTACTGTCGAGCAATTGATAGAAAAGCGAATAATTATGAAGATATTGAAGGCAATGATTATGCATATAGGCATCACATCCATGACAAGTAGACCGAAACGATTCTGCATCAACTACTATTCCTCCACACATCGACCGACTCCTGCCTGCATCTAGAGTATTAAGTTCATGAAGAACAGAGTAACACATTAAGTAAGATGACATGATGTAGAGGGATAAACTCAAGCAATATGATGAAAACCCCATCTTTTTACCCTTGATGGCAACAATACAATATGTGCCTCGCTACCCCTACTTTGTCACTAGGTGAGGACACCGCAATATTAAACCCAAAACTAAGCACTTCTCCTATTGCAAGAATTACCAATCTAGTTGGCCAAACCAAACCAATAACTCGAAGAGACTTGCAAAGATATGAAATCATGCATATAAGAATTCAGGAAAGACTCAAATAATATTCATGGTTAATCTGAACATAAACCCACAATTCATTGGATCTCGACAAACACACCGCAAAAGAGTATTACATCGGATAGATCTCCATGAACATCATGAAGAACATGGTATTGAGAAGCAAAGAGAGATAATAAGCCATCTAGCTACTAGCTATGGACCCATAGGTTGGCAGTGAACTACTCACGCATCATCGGAGGGGCAATGGAGTTGATGTAGGTGCCCTTTGTGATCGAATCCCCCTCGGGCAGATTACCGGAAAAGGCTCTAAGATTGGATCTCTCGGGAACGGAGGCTTCTGGCGATGGAAAAGTGTTTTCGTGGCTCGTTCTGATAATGATGGAATATTTGGGAATTTATAGGCCGAAGATTAGGGTTAGGGTAGTTGCCAGGGGCCCACAAGCCTGTTGGAAATATGCCCTAGAGGCAATAAATAAAGTGTTTATTATTATATTTCCTTGTTCATGATAATTGTTTATTATCCATGCTATAATTACATGTGTGGATAAATAGACAACACTTTGTCCCTAGTATGCCTCTAGTGAACTAGCTCGTTGATCAAAGATGGTCAAGGTTTCCTAGCCATTGACATGTGATGTCATTTGATAATGGGATCACATCATTAGGAGAATGATGGGATGGACGAGACCCAAACTAAACATAGCATATGATCGTGTCAGTTTATTGCTACAGTTTTCTGCATGTCAAGTATATGTTCCTATGACCATGAGATCATGCAACTCACGGACACCGGAGGAATGCCTTGTGTGTATCAAACATTGCAACATAACTGGGTGACTCTAAAGGTGCTCTACAGGTATCTCCAAGGGTGTCTGTTGGGTTGGCATGGATCAAGACTGGGATTTGTTACTCCGTGTGACGGAGAGGTATCTCAGGGCCCACTCGATAATACAACATCACAATAAGCCTTGCAAGCAATGTGACTAAGTGTTAGTCACAAGATCTTGTATTATGGAACAAGTAAAGAGACTTGCTGGTAACGAGGTTGAACTAGGTATGAAGATACCGACGATCGGATCTCGGGCAAGTAACATACCAAAGAACAATGGGAACATCATACGGGATTAACTGAATCCTTGACATAGAGGTTCGACCGATAAAGATCTTCATATAATATGTAGGAACCAATATGGGCATCCAGGTCCCACTATTGGTTATTGACCGTAGAGGTGTCTCGGTCATGTCTACATAGTTCTCGAACCCACAGGGTCTGCACACTTAAGGTTCGGTGACGTTTCAGTAGTATAGAGTTATGTACGGTGGTGACCGAAGGTTGTTCGAAGTCCCGGATGAGATCCCGAACGTCACGAGGAGCTCCGGAATGGTCCGGAGGTAAAGATTGATATATGGGATAATAGTGTTTGGTCTCCGGAAGGGTTCCGGATATTCACCGGAAATAGTTTCGGATGTTTCCCGAAATGTTCGGGGTACAGGAATACTTTATTTGGGCCAAGGGGTAAAGCCCATGAGGCTTTAGGATCCTGGCGTCTGGGGCCAGACGCCGAGGACCTTGGCGTCTGGTCCTGGAGTCCGAGAAGGACTCTTGCCTTGCGGGCAAACCGACCTTGAGGAGGATTTTTCTCCAAGTTTTGACCCTAGGGCTCAGCATATAAATAGAGGGGCGAGGCTAGCACTTGGGAAGAAACCGTAAGCCACGTGCTGCCTCTCCTCTAGTTCGTAGTTTCTCCTCTAGATCGGTTTCAATGGCGAAGCCTTGCTGGAATTGCTCCACCACCATCGCCGCAACGCCGTCACGCTGCCGGAGAACTCGTCTACCTCTCCGCTCCCTCTTGCTGGATCAAGAAGGCGGAGATCGTCATCAAGCTGTACGTGTGCTGAACGCGGAGGTGTCGTCCGTACGGCGCTAGATCGGGACGGATCGTGTTTGGATCGCGGGACGCTCGGCGATTTGGATCGCGAAGACGTTCGACTACATCAACCGCGTTTCTTAACGCTTCCTGCTTATCGATTTACAAGGGTACGTAGATCCACCCTCCCTCTCGTAGATGCTCATCACCATGGATAGATCTTGCGTGTGCATAGGAATTTTTTTTGTTTCCCATGCAACGTTCCCCATCAGTGGTATCAGAGGTAGGTCTATGTGTAGATGAGATCTCGAGTAGAACACAAAGAGTTTGTGAGCGTTGATGCTTAGATTGCTTCCTCCCTTGGTCGTGTTTTGGTTCAACAGTATTGTGGGATGAAGCGCCCCGAACCAACCTTACTCGTACGCTTACGAGAGACCGGTTCCATCGACTGACGTGTAACCTCATTGCACAAAGATGGCTAGAGGGTGTCTGTTTCTCCTACTTTAGTTGGATCGGATTCGACTAAGGCGGTCCTTGATAAGGTTGAAAAGCAACTTATGTATCACCGTTGTGGTTTATGCGTAGGTGAGAATTGTTCTTGCTAGATACCCGTAGCAGCCACGTAAAACATGCAACAACAATTAGAGGACGTCTAACTTGTTTTTGCAGGGTATGTTGTGCTGTGATGTGACCAATTACAAGATGAGATATATGTGATGTATGATATGATCATGTGTTGTATAGAATATCATGACATGCATGTCGATGAGTACGGCAACTGGCAGGAGCCATAGGGTTGTCTTTAATTATTTTATGACATGCGTGTCAATCATTAAGCGCTATGTAATGCTTTACTTTATCGCTAAACGGTAGCAATAGTAGTTGAAGCATGGTGGGTGCAACAACCCCAATGGCGACACGTTGATGGAGATCAAGATGATGGAGATCATGGTGTCGTGCCGGTGACGATGGAGATCATGCCGGTGCTTTCAAGATGGAGATCAAAAGCACAAGTTCATGGCCATATCATGTCACTTATGATTTGCATGTGATGTTAATCCTTATATGCACCTTGTTTTTCTTAGGACGACGGTAGCATTTTAAGGGGATCCCTCACTTAAATTTCAAGATGAATTGTGTTCTCCCCGAGTGTGCACCATTGCGAAAGTTCGTCGCGTCGAGACACCACGTGATGATCGGGTGTGATAGACTCTACGTTCACATACAACGGGTGTAAGCCAGTGTTGCACATGCAGAACACTCAGGTTAAACTTGACGAGCCTAGCATGTACATACATGGCCTCGGAACACAAGAGACCGAAAGGTCGAACATGAGTCATATAGTAGATATGATCAACATTGAAACCACCTCAACTCACGTGATGATCGGAGTTGAGTTGGTGAATTTGGATCATGTGACACTCAGATGACCTGAGGGATGTCAATTTAAGTGGGAGCTTTAGTAATTTGATTAACTAAACTCATTATCTTGAACAATAGTCTATGTAACCATTCCATATTTATGTTGTAGATCAATGGCTCGCGCAGTAGCACCCCTGAATTTTAATGCGTTCCTAGAGAAAGCTAAGTTGAAAGATGATGGAAGTAACTTTGTCGACTGGGCCCATAATCTGAGGATTATCCTCACAGCTTCCCAGAAATCATATGTCCTTGATGCACTGCTTGGTGACCAACCAGAAGACATGTCATCCGACGACGTTAAGAACGCTTGGGAGGCACGTTCTGGAGATTACTCAATAGTTCAGTGTGCAATATTGTATGGCTTAGAACTGGGACTTCAAATACGTTTTGAACGTCATGGAGCATATGAGATGTTCTAGGAGTTGAAGTTTATCTTTCAAAAGAATGCCCGGATCGAGAGGTATGAGACTTCCGATAAGTTCTATGCTTGCAAAATGGAGGAGAACGGGTCTATCAGTGAACATATACTCAGAATGTCTGGGTATTCGACTCGTCTGGCGGAGTTGGGAATTGCCCTTCTGCCAGAGGCGATCACTGACATAGTTCTTCAATCACTGCCACCTAGTTACAAGAGCTTTGTGATGAACTATAACATGCACGAGATGAACAAGTCAATCGCCAAGTTTTTTGCGATGCTAAAAGTTGCTGAGTCTGAAATCCAGAAAGAACATCAAGTGTTGATGGTCAGTAAAACCACTAGTTTCAAGAAGAATGGAAAGGGCAAGGGAAAGAAGGGTAAAACCAAGAAGGATGGCAATGCAGTTGCTACTCCTGTAAAGAAGCCCAAGGCTGGACCCAAGCCAAAAACTGAGTGCTTTCATTGCAAGGGAACTGGTCACTGGAAGCGGAATTGCCCCAAGTACCTGGCTAACAAGAAGGCGGCCAACGACAAACAAGGTATATATGATATACATGTTACTGATGTGTACCTTACTAGCTCTTGTTGTAGTGCCTGGGTATTTGATACCGGTTCGGTTGCTCACATTTGCAACTCAAAACAGGAACTACGGAATAAATGAAGGATGGCAAAGGATGAAGTGACGATGTGCGTGGGAAATGGTTCCAAGGTTGATGTGATCGCCATCGGCACGCTCTCTCTTCGATTACCATCGGGATTAGTGATGAACCTAAATAATTGTTATTTAGTGCCTGCGTTAAGCATGAACATTATATCTGGATCTTGTTTACTGCGAGACGGTTACTCATTTAAATCAGAGAATAATGGTTGTTCTATTTATATGAGTAATATCTTTTATGGTCATGCACCCAATGTGAGGGGTTTATTCATATTGAATCTTGATAGTGATGATACACATATTCATAACATTGATGCCAAAAGATGTAGAGTTGATAATGATAGTACCACTTTCTTGTGGCACTGCCGTTTGGGTCATATTGGTGTAAAACACATGAGGAAGTTCCATGCTGATAGACTTTTGGAGTCACTTGATTTTGAATCACTTGACACATGTGAACCATGCCTCATGGGCAAGATGACTAAAATGCCGTTCTCTGTAACAATGGAACGGGCAAGTGACTTATTGGAAATCATACATACTGTTGTGTGCGGTCCAATGAATGTTATAGCGCGCGGTGGATATCATTATTTTCTCACCTTCACCGATGACTTAAGTAGATATGGGTATATTTACTTAATGAAACACAAGTCTGAAACGTTTGAAAGGTTCAAGCAATTTCAGAGTGAAGTTGAGGATCATCGTAACAAGAAGATTAAATTCCTACGATCTGATCGAGGAGGTGAATATCTGAGTTATGAGTTTGGCAGTCACTTAAGACAGTGTGGAATTGTTTCACAGTTGACACCACCTGGAACACCATAGCATAATGGTGTGTCCGAACATCGTAATAGAACCTTATTAGATATGGTGCGTTCTATGATGTCTCTTGCTGATTTGCCACTATTGTTTTGGGGTTATGCATTAGAGACAGATGCATTCACTTTAAATAGGGCACCATCGAAATCCATTGAGAAGAAGCCATATGAACTGTGGTTTGGCAAGAGGCCAAAGTTGTCGTTTCTTAAAGTTTGGGGATGTGATGCTTATGTCAAAAAGCTTCAGCCTGAAAAGCTGGAACCCAAACAAAGAAATGCGTCTTCATAGGATACCCAAAAGAGACAGTTGGGTGTACCTTCGATCTCAGATCCGAAGGCAAAGTGTTTGTCGCTAAGAACAGAGCATTTCTTGAGAAAGAGTTTCTCTCGAAAGAATTGAGTGGGAGGAAAATAGAGCTTGATGAGGTTATTGAACCTTTACTTCAACCAGAGAGTAGCGCAGTGCAGAATGATGTTTCTATGGAGCCTAAGACAGTTGAAGAGGAAGTTAATGATGATGATCATGAAGCTTCGGATCAAGTTACTATTGAACCTCGTAGGTCGACAAGGGCGCGTACTGCTCCTGAGTGGTACGGTAACCCGGTCTTGGAGGTCATGTTGTTGGACAACAATGAACCTACGAGCTATGGAGGAGTGATGATGGGCTCGGATTCTAAGAAATGGTTAGAGGCCATGAAATCCAAGATGGGATCGATGTATGAAAACAAAGTATGGACTTTGGAAGTACTACCTGAAGGGCGAAAGGCCATTCAGAACAAATGGATCTTTAAGAAGAAGACGGACGCAGACGGTAATGTCACCGTCTATAAAGCTCGACTTGTGGCAAAGGGTTTTTCACAAGTTCAAGGAGTTGACTACGAGGAGACCTTCTCACCCGTAGCGATGTTTAAGTCTGTTAGAATCATGTTAGCAATAGCTGCTTATTTCGACTATGAAATTTGGCAGATGGATGTCAAAACAGCATTCCTCAACGGTTTCCTTGAGGAAGAGTTGTATATGAGGCAACAAGAAGGTTTTGACGATCCACAAAATGCTGACAAAGTTTGCAAACTCCAGCGATCCATTTATGGGCTCGTGCAAGCATCTCGGAGTTGGAATAAGCGCTTTGATGAGGTGATCAAAGCGTTTGGGTTTATACAAGTTTATGGAGAAGCTTGTATTTACAAGAAAGCGAGTGGGAGCTCTATAGCATTTCTAATATTATATGTGGATGACATATTGCTGATTGGAAACAATATAGAAATTCTGGAAAGCGTGAAGGAATATTTGAACAAGAGTTTTTCAATGAAGGACCTAGGAGAAGCTGCTTTCATATTAGGCATTAAGATCTATAGAGATAGATCGAGACGCTTAATAGCACTTTCACAGAGCACATACCTTGATAAAGTTTTGAAGAAGTTCAAAATGGATCAGTCCAAGAAGGGGTCTGTGTTACAAGGTGTGAAGTTGAGTAAGACTCAATGCCCAGTGACTGCAGAAGATAGAGAAAAGACGAGTGTCATCCCCTATGCTTCAGCCATAGGCTCTATCATGTATGCAATGCTGTGCACAAGACCCGTTGTCAGCCTTGCCATAAGTATTGCCGGAAGGTTTCAAAGTGATCCTGGAATGGAGCACTGGGCGGCGGTCAAGAATATCCTTAAGTACCCGAAAAGGACTAAGGAAACGTTTCTCGTTTATGGAGGTGATGAAGAGCTCGTCATAAAGGGTTACGTCTATGCAAGCTTTGACAGTGATCCGGATGATTCTAAGTCACAAACCGGATACGTATTTATTCTCAACGGGGGAGCTATAAGTTGGTGCAGTTCCAAGCAAAGCGTGGTAGCCGATTCTACATGCGAAGCGAAGTACATCGCAGCGTCGGAGGCGGCGAAGGAAGGTGTCTGGATGAAGCAGTTCATGATAGATCTTGGAGTAGTGCCCAATGCACTGAATCCAATGACTCTGTTGTGTGACAACACTGGTGCCATTGCTCTGGCCAAGGAACCAAGGTTTCGCAAGAGGACCAGAAACATAAAGGGACGATTCAATTCCATCCACGATTACATTGATGAGAAGGACATAAATATTTGCACAGTGCACACAGATCTGAATGTTGCAGACCCATTGACTAAACCTCTTCCAAGGGCTAAACATGATCAACACCAGAACTGCATGGGTGTTCGATTCATTACAATGTAAATCACATAGTGATGTGAACTAGATTATTGACTCTAGTGCAAGTGGGAGACTGTTGGAAATATGCCCTAGAGGCAATAAATAAAGTGTTTATTATTATATTTCCTTTTTCATGATAATTGTTTATTATCCATGATATAATTGTATTGATTGGAAACACATTACATGTGTGGATAAATAGACAACACTTTGTCCCTAGTATGCCTCTAGTGAACTAGCTCGTTGATCAAAGATGGTCAAGGTTTCCTAGCCATTGACATGTGATGTCATTTGATAACGGGATCACATCATTAGGAGAATGATGGGATGGACGAGACCCAAACTATAAACGTAGCATATGATCGTGTTAGTTTATTGCTATAGTTTTCTGCATGTCAAGTATATGTTCCTATGACCATGAGATCATGCAACTCACGGACACCGGAGGAATTCCTTGTGTGTATCAAACGTCACAATGTAACTGGGTGACTATAAAAGGTGCTCTATAGGTATCTTCGAGGGTGTTTGTTGGGTTGGCATGGATCAAGACTGGGATTTGTTACTCTATGTGACGGAGAGGTATCTCAGGGCCTGCTCGGTAATCCAACATCACAATAAGCCTTGCAAGCAATGTGATTAAGTGTTAGTCACGGGATCTTGTATTACGGAACGAGTAAAGAGACTTACCGGTAACGAGGTTGAACTAGGTATGAAGATACCGACGATCGAATCTCGGGCAAGTAACATACCGAAGAACAAAGGGAACATCATACGTGATTAACTAAATCCTTGACATAGAGGTTTGACCGATAAAGATCTTTGTAGAATATGTAGGAACCAATATGGGCATCCAGGTCCCGCTATTGGTTATTGACCGTAGAGGTGTCTTGGTCATGTCTACATAGTTCTCGAACCCGCAGGGTCTGCACACTTTAGGTTCGGTGACGTTTCAGTAGTATAGTGCTATGTATGGTGGTGACCGAAGGTTGTTCGAAGTCCCGGATGAGATCCCGGACGTCACGAGGAGCTCCGGAATGTGTGGAGGTAAAGATTGATATATGGGATAATAGTGTTTGGTCTCCGGAAGGGTTCCGGAATTCACCGGAAATAGTTTCGGATGTTTCCCTTAATGTTCAGGGTACATGAACACTTTATTTGGGCCAAGGGGTAAAGCCCATGAGGCTTTAGGAAGGTGCAAAAGCTGTTTTGCGGAGGCTAGGGGTCAGACGCTAGGGACCCTGTCATTTGGGGCCAGACGCCGAGGACCTTGGTGTCTGGTCCTGGAGTCCAAGAAGGACTCTTGCCTTGCGGGAAAACCGACCTTGAGGAGGATTTTTCTCAAGTTTCGACCCCAGGGCTCAGCATATAAAAAGAGGGGCGAGGCTAGCACTTGGGATACATCAAGAAACCCTAAGCCACGTGCTGCCTCTCCTCTAGTTCGTAGTTTCTCCTCTAGATAGGTTTTAGCGGCAAAGCCTTGCTGGAATTGCTCCACCACCATTGCCACAACGCCGTCGCGCTGCCAGAGAACTCGTCTACCTCTCCGCTTCCTCTTGCTGGATCAAGAAGGTGGAGATTGTCATCAAGCTGTACGTGTGCTGAATGCGGAGGTGCCGTCTATTCGGCGCTAGATCGGGACGGATCGTGATTGGATCGCGGGACGCTCGGCGATTTGGATCGCGAAGACGTTCGACTACATCAACCGCGTTTCTTAACGCTTCTCGCTTAGCGATCTACAAGGGTACATAGATCCACTCTCCCTCTCGTAGATGCTCATCACCATGGATAGATCTTGCGTCTGCGTAGGAATTTTTTTTGTTTCCCATGCAACGTTCCCCATCAAAGCCTGCCCGGCGCGGGTGCCCCCCTGGCCACGGCAAGCGGGCTTGTGGCCCCGTGGAAGATCCTCTGCCTTGGTTCTTAGGTCTCGTGGCTTCCATATTATTCCAGAAAAAATCATTCAGGAGGTTTTATTCCGTTTGGACTCCGTTTAATATTCCTTATCCGCGAAACTCAAAAACAAGGAAAAAATAGAAACTGGCACTAGGCTCTAGATTAATAGGTTAGTCCCAAAAATAATATAAAATAGCATAATAATGCATATAAAACATCCAAAACAGATAATATAATAGAATGGAACAATCAAAAATTATAGATACGTTGGAGACGTATTAGCAACCCACAAGTACCAATGTGAGGTTTTGAGACAAAGATCGGATACAAGAGATGAACTAGGGTTTGGAGAGGAGATGGTGTTGGTGAAGATGTTGATGGAGATTGACCCCCTCTCTATGAGAGGATCGTTGGTGATGACGATGGCTTCAATTTCCCCCTCCGTTAGGGAAGTTTCCCCGATAGAACAGCTCCGCCGGAGCCCTAGATTGGTTCTGCCCAAGTTTCGCCTCGAAACGGCGATGCTTCATCCTGAAAGCTCTCTTATGATTTTTTCCAAGTCAAAACCCTTCATATAGCAGAAGATGGGCACCGGAGGGATGCTAGGGGGCCCACAAGCCACAAGCGCGCGACCAGGGGGGTAGGGTGCGCCCCCTAGGCTTGTGACCTCCTGGTGGGTCCCCTTTGGTATTGCTTTCAGCCAGTATTTTTTATATATTCCAAAATAATTCTCCGTAAGTTTTTAGGACTTTTGGAGTTGTGCAAAATAGGTCTCTGATGTTTGCTCCTTTTCCAGACCAGAATTCCAGCTCCCGGCATTCTCCCTCTTCATGTAAACCCTGTAAAATAAGAGAGAAAAGGCATAAGTATTGTACCATAATGTGTAATAACATCCCATAATGCAATAAATATCAATATAATAGCATGATGCAAAATGGACGTATCAGCCGCCAGGCCGACGTGGCGAGCATGCCTAGGCACACCCCGGCTCCCCCATATCCGCCCCATATTTGGGCTGGATATGAGGGTGTCGGTCAGCCCAGACATTTGAGGCTAGTTCGAGAGGCCCGGTTGGGTCAGAATTTCGTGACTGGTCAGTGATGGGCGGCCTGCCCGGGCATTTGAGGGGGGGGTATGAGGGGTCTAGCTATAGAGCATCTACAACTGGACGCCTCAAACAACCACTCATATGCCCGCGAACGCTCCCGGTGAGTGACCGGACAAGAGAGAATGAAAAAAATGACCCAACCGGACCCCTCATATCATCCCTATATGCACGGTTTGTCCGTGAACCCTCATATTCATCTCAAATATAGGGAGAATATGAGGGCTCGCAGACACGCGGGGGCGCGCCCAGTCAGTCCGCCATGTAGGACGCGACCCCACCCCGAACCACCTTTTATTTTCCTTTATTCATTCTTTTCTTTGTCTCTCTCTTCCTCTCCACCAATCACGTGCAAGTGCCCCGACATGTGAGGAAGAAAATAAGGAGTGTGGCTGTGCAGACGGACAAATAGAGGACACAACCGGTCACTAACGGGGCACGTCCACGGACATTTAGGGGGTCATATTTGCTAAGTTTGGTTGTAGATTCTCTAAGTCAACCTGGCAATGGGATTACACAGTCGGGTATCGGATGCCATATCTGTCTTTGCGGCAATTCTCACATGTCTATCCCCATCCCCGTACCTGTCTACGGGGATAAAAAGTTTTCCATCCCCATTCCCATAAGTTTTCATCCCCGTGGGAAAATCCATATACACAATCAACAACTTTCAATAGTGTTTTAGTAGAGAAAACAACATTTTAGCATAATAATTAATATGTTGTGCCTAGGTTAGGGATTACTTAGGGCTTTTCGGGCCAAAGGGGTGGGATGGGTGAAATTTTCGGTGATCGAGTAAAGGTAGTAATTATCTGGGGTCTACTAGTTTTTAGAGTCCGCATATAAGGCCTTCATGGGTAAGGCGGGTAACGGGCACGGTAATGCTATCCCGTCCCCATCCCCGTCTTGCGTGCTTAGTAAGGTATTGATACGTCCATTTCGCATCATGGATTGTTATTACTATTTACTTCATTTTTGTCCATCATTCCACATCATTATACAATTCCTATGCCTTTTCTCTCTAAATATGCAAGGTACACCACAAGGAGGAAAATATCTGAAAACTGGAATTCTGGACCGGAAAGCCGATAAAAAGGCAGAAAAATCACCAGACTCCAAATGATGTGAAACTTCACGGAGAATAGTTTTGGAATATTTCAGAATTTCTAGAACCAAAATATACCAGAGGGGGACCACCAGTAGGGCAGAAGCCAACAGGGCGTGCCCTGATGGCTTTGTGGGCCCCCTACTAGCCCTCTGACTCCCCTCTTCTCCTATATGGTGTGTTTTATCCTAGAAAATAAGAAACCTTTCGGGACGAAGCGCCACCGTCTCGAGGCAGAAACCTGGGTAGGAGCCCTTTTGCACTCCGACAGTCAGATTCTGCTGGGGAAATCCCTCTTCGGGAGGGGGAGATTGAAGCTATCATCACCACCAACACTTCCTCCTTCGTGGGAGGATCAATCTTCATCAACATCTTCACTAGAACCATCTCATCTCCAACCCTAGTTCACCTCTTGTATTTCTTTGTCCCAAAACCTCAGATTGGTACCTGTGGGTTGCTAGTTGTGTTGATGACATCTTGTAGGTTGATGCTTGTTGGATTACTTGGTGGAACAGATTATGTTCAGATCCTTAATTATCATTATTATACCTCTGATATTGAACATTGATGATGTGTGAGTAGTTACTATTGTTCGTGAGGACATGGGAGAAGTATTGTTATAAGTAATCTTGTGAAGTTGGTATGCGTTCGATATTTTGATGATATGTATGTTGTTACTTCTCTTATTGGTGTCATGTGGACGTCGACTACATGACACTTCACCATGCTATGGGCCTAAGTGAAGTCATTGTGGAGTAACAAGTATATGATGGGTTGCGAGAGTGACAGAAGCTTAAACCCCAGTTTATGCATTGCTTCATAAGGGGCTGATTTGGATCCACATGTTTCATGCTATGGTTAGATTTATCTTAATTCTTCTTTCATAGTTGCGGATGATTATGAGAGGGGGTAATCATAAGTAGGTTGTTAGTTCAAGTAAGAACAACACCTTAGCACCGGTCCACCCACATATCAAATTATCAAAGTAGCGAGCGCGAATCAACTCAACATGATGAACATGACTAGACAGAAATTCCCATGTGTCCTCGGGATCACTTGCTTAATATAAGAGTACTTTCAGGCATGTCCTTTGCCACAAAAAGGATTGGGATACCTTGCTGCATCTTTGTTACTATTGTCTCTTGTTACTTGTTATGAATTATCTTGCTACAAAATATCTACTATTGTTACTCACAACACTTGCAGAGAATACCTTGCTGAAAACCGCTCGTCATTTTCTTCTCCTCCTCGTTGGGTTCAACACTCTTACTTGTCGAAAGGACTATGATTTATCCCCTATACTTGTGGGTCATCAGGTATTTGATCAACCAGTTTACCTGTGGGCATTGAAGTTGGCACATCCCCATCCCCTGATGGTGTAATTACCCATGGGGACGTGGGTAACGATTAACTATTGCCAGTTTGAGGCCTAACTGGATCTAGAAATTATCATGTCCGGGAAAAGTTAAAATCTTTGTGTGGCGTACATTTGCATAGAAATCTTCCATGTTGTGTTAATTGCCAATAGACACATGAAAGTTTCTCCCTTTTGTTCACACTGTTCAAATGGGCTAGAAGATATAAAGCATGTGTTGTTCCTATGCCAGAAAACAATGGAGGTTTGGAATAAGATGTGATTGTATGAGGTAATCAAGAGAGCATGCGTTGTTGATCATGTGGGAGAGGTAGTACTCGAATTTATGCTTCTTTTGCTAGACAAGGATCTTTTTATACTGGGACTCAACAATGCCCGTGAAGTGATTGCCATCACTTCTTGGTACTTACGGTAGGATATACGTAAATTGTTCTATGAACAAAAGTCTCGATATGTTCACCAAACATCTATGGGGGTTCGTGCTATATCGACAAACTTTGTTAATGCCCATGCCCCTAATGCTACTAGAAAAAGGGAGGGTGGGTTAGACCCCCAACGGGTTTTTTCAAGCTTAATGTGGATGCATCTTTTGATCATGATCTGCTTAGGAGCATAGCTAGAGCAGTTCTTAGAGATGATCGGATGACAAAGGGAAATTCATTGTTGGTTGATACTAGAAGATTGATTGGTGTGCAGATACTTTGACGACAGAAGCTCTGGCTCTTAGATCACAAAAGGTGGGATGTAACCGTCTTGTTATTAATTCGGACAATATGGAATCAATCAATACAATGAAGAATGGAGGACAGTCTGCGGGAGCGGTTGTAGCAGTTTTTGACGATTGCTATTTCTGGCTTGTGAATTTCCTCTTACTAGTTTTGAACATTGTAATAGGGAGGCGAATAAGATCGCTCATGAACTTGCTAGGTTAGCAAAATTTCAGACAACAACGGCTGGTTTGAGGAGCCTATTTGGACCCAGCTCATGAACGTCTCCAACCTCAAATTCGGTGTCACGTGAGCTGGGTTTAAGTGCACGCGGTCGTTTTGGCAGTCATTTCACATCCACACACCACTGAAAGTTTCCTCTCGTGACGGGATTGTTCATGGATTTTGTCCCCGTTTGTTACCATGACTTCCTTGGCGATTTGGGAGAGGATTGGGATCATCTAGAGCCCTTGGATCAAAGGAGAGATGCTACATCAAGGGAGGAGGCATAGGGAGAGATCTTATACAAACTCCTCCAACCCTAGCCGCCTCCATCATCCATCTTCATTCTCATCTTGATCAAGCATCATCTCCATGTCTAGCCACTGCCACGTTAAGAACACCAAGGGGACAACCAATAGGGAGACCGCAAGGGAGGAGCCGCTGCCACGCTATCACCACCATCATCAGTCATCGCGCCGCCATCACCATCGTCATCATCACCCCTTCTTATCCCCCCATCACGGTCTCCGTGATGGGTTGTAATAACTCTTGAACCCCTCTTTATGTGATGTTAATTGAGTGGTTGTTGGATATGGGTCGATCGATTAGTAAGTGGTTGTTTGATATGTTTCATCTATTTATCTATGGTTCTTCGTGTTGCCTATTTACATATGCGGTAATTTGGTGATTGGAGACGTTCAATCCATTGGTGTAGTTGGAGACGTTCAAATCTTAGGCCACATATGAATTATATGGAGGATTGTGCAAACTGATAGACCTGTCACGTGACAGGTGCATATATCTTGAGTGGAACACAATTACTCCACGATCATGGTTGTCCATAGAACCTAATGCCTTCGTGCGGTCCTGAAACCATGAGGACCTTAATATCTTTGCATTAGCCACCTCAGATATGAAACAGGAAGTAGGATGAATGATTTATCTCAATACATCATGCCTTGAGGGATAACATTATGCGAGGGACCACCCACCATCCGTAGATTATCGTATCCTATGATGCAGGTACTGACTTAGCCACCACACATCATAGTCGTAAAGCTTAACTCCATTATATACCCTACACGAGACCATACTTAGATGCCATCAATCTCATATAAAACATCACATACCTCTCTTAGTTTATTTTCTTTCTTTAGTTTAGTATTTACTTTTTCGTTCTTTATAGTATCTTAGTTTAATTCCTCCTTTTTACTATTTCCTTTAGCAACCTACTTAAATTAACTATATTCAAACTTCGGTTTGGGTGTGAGCGTGGTTGTGTTAGTGACAACACAGTGAGGGAGTCCTGGAATAGGGGGTCCTTGGGAGGCCGACCTGTTTCTTATGGGCCGGACTATATGGGCCACTTGCCGAACATTGGATCGATCAAAGGACCTGTCTCGAGGGGAAGCTTCGGGAATCGTGGCTTGTCCTCCACGTATGATGTAGCAAATAGGCATGTTTATCTCTTCGGCATGTAACCGACCATGTGTAAACCCTAGGTACCCCCGGCGTCTATATAAGCCGGAGGATTTTAGGTTATAGACATAGAACAACTCATCTAGGGTTTAGCTCTTTGATCTCGAGGTAGATCGATTCTGTAACCTACACACAATCAATAAAATCAAGCAGGACGTAGGGTATTACCTCCATAGGAGGGCCCGAACCTAGGTAAAACCTTGCCCCCTTCGTCTCCTATTACCATCGATTCTAGTCTCACAACTCAGGACCCCCTACCCGAGATCCACCGGTTTTTACACCGACATTGGTGCTTTCATTGAGAGGTCCGCTGTGAGCACCCAAGGAATTGATGTCTCGCCTTGTCATCGATGAGGAGGTCCGCAACATGGACACTTTCGTCCCCGGACAGATTTTCGCCTTCGGCAGTGTTGTGCTGCACGCCAACCAGACCGACCACCTAGGCCATGTCGAAAGCTTCACCCCTGGTCAAGAGGTCAGATTCGGGAACCTAGAGTTCTCCATGGATTCTAGGGGCGACTTCTCACTAACCGAGCTCGCAGCCTTGCCAGCCACACCCGAAGACTTGGGGGCTTTAACCTCGAGTCCCCTTTTGGCCATGCCCATGGGGTTAACTCCAGCGTCGGCCCGACTCTTAGTCCGGATTCGGCCATAGTGCAAGAGGACCAGATACTTGTTCCTGCTGAACACTCCCCACATCTGGATGCGCCAGGGATTAACTCCGCGTAGTTTGACCCGATCAGGCTCTCAACATTGAACGAGGCCCTAGATCGGATCTCGTCGATGAAAATTGCTGATGATCCCACCCTGATCTGTGCTTAGATCGGCCATAAAGCAGGCTAGGATGAATTTTTCGACCCACCCACCACCCACTTCATAGCCACAGTCGAAGACTTAACCGACATGTTAGACTGTTGGGGAACGTTGCATGGGAAACAAAAATTTTCCTACGCTTCACCAAGATCAATCTAGGAGATGAGCATCTATGAGAGGGGAGAGTGGATGTACATACCCTTGTAGATCGCTAAGCGGGAAGCCTTAAGAAACACGGTTGATGTAGTCGAATGCCTTCGCGATCCAAATCGCCGAGCGTCCTGCGATCCAATCACGATCTAGCACCGAATGGACGACACCTCCGCGTTCAGCACACGTACGGTGATCTCCGCCTTCTTGATCCAACAAGAGGGAGCAGAGAGGTAGACGAGTTCTCCGGCAGCATGACGGCGTTGCGGCGATGGTGGTGGAGTTATTCCAGCAGGGCTTCACCTAAGCACCGCTGAAAACCGATCTAGAGGAGAAACTACGATCTAGAGGAGAGGTAGCACGTGGCTGTTTTTCTGTGTCAAAAATCCGCAAAACCTCTAGTATATATAGGAGGAGGGGAGGGAGGAGGCTTGGCTCCCAAGGGATCCAACCCTAGTTCGGCCGAAGTGGGAGGGAGTAGTACTTCTCACTCCTAGTAGGATTAGGACTCCGTCCTTATTTTTCCACTTTTGCCTTCTTTCCACCTTGGGTTTTCTTCCCTAGCCGCATGGGACTTCTGTGGGACTTAGGACAGCCCACTAAGGGTTGGTATTCCTTCTACCACAGCCCATGTAGCCTCTTGGGTCAAAATACCCCTCCCGATGGTCCCCCGGTACCCTCCCGGCACTCCCGGTACACTACCGATGAGCCCGAAAGTTTTCCAGTGACCAAAGCAGGACTTTCTATATATCAATATTTACCTCCGAACCATTCCGAAGCTCCTCGCGACATCCGGGGTCTCATCCGGGACTCCTAACAACCTTTGGTCACCACCATACATAACTCTATACTACCGAAACGTCACCAAACCTTAAGTGTGCAGACCCCGCGGGTTCGAGAACTATGTAGACATGACCGAGACACCTCTACGGTCAATAACCAATAGCGGGACCTGGATGCCCATATTGGTTCCTACATATTCTACCAAGATCTTTATCGGTCGAACCTCTATGTCAAGGATTCAGTTAATCCCGTATGATGTTCCCTTTGTTCTTCGGTATGTTACTTGCCCGAGATTCGACCGTTGGTATCTCCATACCTAGTTCAACCTTGTTACCGGCAAGTCTCTTTACTCATTCCGTAATACAAGATCCCGCAACTAACACTTAGTCACATTGCCTGCAAGGCTTATTGTGATGTTGTATTACCGAGTGGGCCCTGAGATACCTCTCGGTCACACGGAGTAACAAATCCCTGTCTTGATCCATGCCAACCCGACAGACACCCTCGGAGATACCCGTAGAGCACCTTTATAGTCACCCAGTTACGTTGCGATGTTTGATACACACAAGGCACTCCTCCGGTGTCAGTGAGTTGCATGATCTCATGGCCATAGGAACAAATACTTGACATGCAGAAAACAAGAGCAATAAACTGACACGATCATATGCTACGTTTGTAGTTTGGGTCTTGTCCATCACATCATTCTCCTAATGATGTGATCCCGTTATCAAATGACATCTCATGTCCATGGCTAGGAAACCTTAACCATCTTTGATCAACGAGCTAGTCTATTAGAGGCATACTAGGGACATGGTTTTGTCTGTGTATCCACACATGCATCTAAGTCTTCGATCAATACAATTATTGCATGGATAATAAACGATTATCATGAACAAGGAAATATGATAACAACTAATTTATTATTGCCTCTAGGGCATATTTCCAACAGCTTCTTCTTGCGTTTTACACCAATATGACCTAAACAGCAGTGCCACAAGAAAGTGGTATTATCACTATCAAATCTACATCTTTTGGCATCAATGTTATGAACATGTGTATAATCACTATCAAGATTCAATATGAATAAACCCCTCACATTGGGTGCTTGACCATAAAATATATTACTCATATAAATAGAACAACCATTATTCTCTGATTTAAATGAGTAACTTTCTCACAATAAACAAGATCCAGATATAATGTTCATGCTTAACGCAGACACTAAATTACAATTATTCAGGTTCGTCACTAATCCCGATGGTAATCGAAGAGAGAGTGTGCCGATGGTGATCACATCAACCTTGGAACCATTTCCCACGCGCATCGTCACTTCGTCCTTCGCCAGCCTTCGTCTATTCCGTAGTTCCTGTTTTGAGTTGCAAATGTGAGCAACCGAACCGGTATCAAATACCCAGACAATACAATGAGAGTTAGTAAGGTACACATCAATAACATGTATATCATATATACCTTGTTTGTTGTTGGCCGCCTTCTTGTCAGCCAGATACTTGGGGCAGTTCCGCTTCCAGTGACCAGTTCCCTTGCAATGAAAGCACTCAGTTTCTGGCTTGGGTCCAACCTTGGGTTTCTTCACGGGAGGAGCAACTGCTTTGCCACCCTTCTTAGAGTTACCCTTCTTGCCCTTGCCATTCTTCTTGAAACTAGTGGTTTTATTGACCATCAACACTTGATGTTCTTTCTGGATTTCAGACTCAGTGACTTTTAGCATCGCAAACAGCTCGACGACTGACTTGTTCATCCCGTGCATATTATAGTTCAGCACGAAGCTCTTGTAGCTTGGTGGCAATGATTGAAGAACTCTGTCAGTGATCGCCTCTGGCGGAAGGGGCAGCCTAATTCCGCTAGACGAGTCGAATACCCAGACATTCTGAGTATATGCTCACTGATCGACCTGTTCTCCTCCATTTTCAAGCGTAGAACTTATCAGAGGTCTCATACCTCTCGGTCCGGGCATTCTTCTTAAAGATAAACTCCAACTCCTGGAACATCTCATATGCTCCATGACATTCAAAATGTCTTTGAAGCCTGGTTCTAAGCCATACAATATTGCACACTAAACTATTGAGTAATCTCCAAAATGTGCCTCCCGAGCGTTCTTAACGTCTTCGGATGACAAGTCTGTGAGTTGGTTACCAAGCGGTGCATCAAGGACATATGCCTTCTGGGAAGCCGTGAGGATAATCCTCAGATTATGGGCCTAGTCCACAAAGTTACTTCCATCATCTTTCAACTTAGCTTTCTCTAGGAATGCATTAAAATTCAGGGGTGCTACTACGCGAGCCATTGATCTACAACATAAATAAGCAAAGGTTACTAAGACTATTGTTCAAGATAATGAGTTTAGTTAATCAAATTACTAAAGCTCCCACTCAAATTGACATCGCTCAGGTCATCTAAGTGATACATGATCCAAATTCACCAACTCAAGTCCGATCATCACGTGAGTTGAGGTGGTTTCAATGGTGAACATCATTATGTTGATCATATCTACTATATGACTCATGTTTGACCTTTTGGTATCTTGTGTTCGGAGGCCATGTCTGTACATGCTAGGCTCGTCAAGTTTAACCCGAGTGTTCTGCACGTGCAACACTGGCTTGCACCCGTTGTATGTGAACGTAGAGTCTATCACACCCGATCATCACGTGGTGTCTCGACACGACGAACTTTCGCAACGGTGCACACTCGGGGAGAACACAATTTTACCTTGAAATTTAAGTTAGGGATCACCTTATAATGCTACCATCGTCCTAAGAAAAACAAGGTGCATAAAAGGATTAACATCACATGCAAATCATAAGTGACATGATATGGCCATGAACTTGTGCTTTCGATCTCCATCTTGAAAGCACCGACATGATCTCCATCGTCACCGGCATAACACCATGATCTCCATCATCATGATCTCCATCATTGTGTATCCATCGGGGTTGTCGCGCCCACCATGCTCATTCTACTATTGCTACCATTTAGCGATAAAGTAAAGCATTACATAGCGTTTAATGATTGACATGCAGGTCGTACAATAATTAAAGACAACCCTATGGCTCCTGCCGGTTGCCGTACTCATCGACATGCAAGTCGTGATATTCTGTACAACACATGATCATCTCATACATCAAATATATCTCATCATGTATTTGGCCATATCACATCACAACATACCTTGCAAAAACAAGTTAGATGTCCTCTAATCGTTGTTGCAAGTTTTACGTGGCTGCTACGGGTATCTAGCAAGAACAATTCTTACCTACGCAAAACCACAACTATGATACATAAATTGATTTTCAACCTTCTCAAGGACCGCCTTTGTCGAATCCGATCCAACTAAAGTAGGAGAAACAGACACCCACCAGCCATCTTTGTGCAACAAAGTTACACGTCAGTCGATGGAACCGGTCTCTCATAAGCGTATGAGTAAGGTTGGTCCGGGCCGCTTCATCCCATAATACTGCTGAACCAAAACACGACCAAGGGAGGAAGAAATCTAAGCATCAACTCCCACAAACTCTTTATGTTCTACTCGAGAACTCATCTACACATAGACCTAGATCATGATGCCACTGTTGGGGAACGTTGCATGGGAAACAAAATTTTTCCTACGCTTCACCAAGATCAATCTAGGAGATGAGCATCTAAGAGAGGGGAGAGTGGATCCACATACCGTTGTAGATTTCTAAGAGGGAAGCGTTAAGAACCGCAGTTGATGTAGTCGAACGTCTCCGCAATCCAAATCACTGAGCGTCCCGCTATCCAATCACGATCTAGCACCGAACGGATGGCACCTCCGCATTCAGCACACGTACGGCTTGATGACGATCTCCGCCTTCTTGATCCAGCAAGAGGGATAAGAGAGGTAGATGAGTTCTCCAGTAGCGCGACGGTGTTGCGGCGATGGTGGTGGAGTTATTCTAGCAGGGCTTCGCCTAAGCACCGCTAAAAACCGATCTAGAGGAGAAACTACGATCTAGAGGAGAGGTAGCACGTGGCTGTTTTTCTGTGTCAAAAACCCTCAAAACCTCTAGTATATATAGGAGGAGGGGAGGAGGAGGCTTGGCTCCCAAGGGAGCCAACCCTAGTTCGGCCGAAGTGGGAGGGAGGAGTACTTCTCCTCCACTCCTAGTAGGATCAGGACTCCTTCCTTATTTTTCCACTTTTGCCTTCTTTCCACCTTGGGTTTTCTTCCCTAGCCGCACGGGCCTTTTGTGGGACTTAGGCCATCCCACTAAGGGCTGGTATTCCTTCTCCCACAGCCCATGTAGCCTCTTGGGTCAAAATACCCCTCCCGATGGTCCCCGGTACCCTCCCGGCACTCCCGATACACTACCGATGAGCATGAAACTTTTCCACTGACCAAAACAGGACTTCCTATATATCAATCTTTACCTCTGAACCATTCCGAAGCTCCTCGTGACGTCCGGGATCTCATCTGGGACTCCTAACAACCTTTGGTCACCACCATACATAACTCTATACTACCGAAATGTCACCAAACCTTAAGTGTGCAGACCCTGCAGGTTCGAGAACTATGTAGACATGACCGAGACACCTCTACGGTCAATAACCAATAGCGGTATCTGGATGCCCATATTTATTCCTACATATTTTACGAAGATCTTTATCTGTCGAACCTCTATGTCAAGGATCCAGTTAATCTCATATGATGTTCCCTTTGTTCTTCGGTATGTTACTTGCCCGAGATTCGATCATCGGTATCTCCATACCTAGTTCAACCTCGTTACCGGCAAGTATCTTTACGTGTTTCTGTAATACAAGATACCGTGGCTAACACTTAGTCACATTGCTTGCAAGGCTTATTGTGATGTTGTATTACCGAGTGGGTCTTGAGATACCTCTGTGTCACACGGAGTAACAAATCCCAGTGTTGATCCATGCCAACCCAACAGACACCCTTGGAGATACCTGTAGAGCACCTTTATAGTCACCCAGTTACGTTGCGACATTTGATACACACAAGGCACTCCTCTGGTGTCCGTGATTTGCATGATCTCATGGTCATAGGAACATATACTTGACATGCAGAAAACTGTAGCAATAAACTTACACGATCATATGCTACGTTTATAGTTTGGGTCTTGTCCATCCCATCATTCTCCTAATGATGTGATCCCGTTATCAAATGACATCTCATGTCAATGTCTAGGAAACCTTAAACATCTTTGATCAACGAGCTAGTTTACTAGAGGCACACTAGGGACAAAGTGTTGTCTATATATCCACACATGCAATGTGTTTCCAATCAATACAATCATAGCATGGATAATAAACAATTATCATGAACAAGGAAATATAATAATAAATACTTTATTTATTGACTCTAGGGCATATTTTCCAACATAGACACCCATGCCGCTAATGGTGACAAAACGCCTAATAACGACGGTGACAAGTCAGGCGACGCACCATCAAGGCGCCGGAAACCGCATAAGCGGTCAGAAAGCAAAAAAGGAAGGAAAGCTATCATCGGCACCGGGGACGGAGATAACCCCGAAGACCGTGGCGATCCTGATATCCCCGAACACTCGTTAGAGGGTTAGGAAAAGCCTCAAGACCAGAGCAACCCTGACGACTTCAACGATTCCAAGGATGACAACTACCTCCCTCCCATCGAGGAGGAGGACATCCCAGAAGCCGATGACCTAGACATTCCTGATAACTCTAAAGATCAGGAACTGTTCAGACAACACCTCATAGCAATGGCCCGCAGCCTGAAAGGGAAGGAATGGAAAGTTAAAGCCAAACAAGATGATGTCAATGATCGATGGACAAGAGTCCTCTCAGTAGAGGAGGGATATGGTACACGTCTGTCGGACCAACCTAAGAGTTATCCATGCAAAAGGCCGCTGCCACTATTTGACGACGAGCTCACTGATACCCCGTCTCCCAAACATACCCCATACGACAAGCTGGACCGCCCTCCTCGCGGGCGTGACAGGATGGCTGACGACACCGGTTATAGACCGGCTATACCCCGAAGACGGGGAAATGAGCCACTAGATCTCAGCGACGGGTTCGACCTGCGAGACGACCTAGACTATAGAGCAGGTCACACAAGATCCATCTATGGATGCAGAGGCTACTCACCCGATATACGGGATGGGTACAGACCATGGCTCGAAACAATAACAGAGGCCAGGAACGTAATCGATCTAGGACAGACGTTGAATACATGCACAACATAGCTCGGGTTCGAGGTGCCACTCACCCTCTGTGTTTCACGGATGAGGTGATGCAACATCAGTTCCTAGAGGGTTTAAACCCGTTAACATTGAACAGTACGATGGGACAACTGACCCTATCGTATGGACTTCCTCCTCCATATTCACATGGCACGAGGAGATGATCTCCACACCATAAAATACCTCCCCTTAAAACTCAAGAGGCTAGCTCAGCACTGGTTAAACAGCCTCCCCGAGAACTCCATTGGATGCTGGGAAGACCAGGAAGATGCATTCCAATCTAATTTCCAGGGCACCTATGTTCGACCGCCGGATTCCTCTGACTTAAGCAACGTCGTTCAGAAGCCTAGAGAATCTGTGTGGAAATTCTGGAATTGGTTCTTGACCAAGAAGAACCAGATTGACGACTGCCCGGGCGCTGAGGCAATAGCCTCTTTCCGGCATAATATTCGGGATGAATGGCTGGCTCGCCAGCTCGGCTAGGATAAACCTCAGACGATGTCCGCCCTTACATCCCTCATGACCCACTTTTGCGCGGGTGAAGATAATTGGCTAGCAAGATGTAGCCACAACTTAGAAGACCCTGGAACCTCTAAAGTCTGGGATGGCAACGGGAAACCCAAGCACAACAAGGACAAGCTCCAGCACAATAACAGTGATGCCGATGATACGGCTGTTAACGCCGGCTTCCTCAATTCCTGACCTGGGCAGGGCAGCTGAAGAAGACACCTAAAGGCAATCGCGATGGACCAACCCTGCCGGAGAAGATCATGGAAAGGCCTTGCCAAATCTATAGGACCCAAGAGAAGCCTTCCAACCACACACACCGTAACTGTTGGGTGTTTAAACAGGTCGGCAAGCTCCCGCCCGAGGATCAAGGCAAGAGCCCTTGCAGCAAGGACAAGGATTAGTCTCGGGGTCTGATTGGTGGCGGACAAAAGAAATTCCCTCCAGAGGTCAAAACAGTAAATGTGATATACGTCACCCATATACCCCAGAAGGAGAGGAAACACGCCCTTCGTGACATCTACGCTATAGAGCGTGTGGTTCCAAAGTATAACCCCTGGTTGGCATATACGATCACCTTTGATCGACGTGATCATCCGACCAATATCCGTCATGGGGGTTCAGCCGCACTCGTCCTAGACCCCATCATAGATGGGTATCACCTCACAAACATCTTAATGGATGGAGGAAGTAACCTTAACCTGATTTACTCAGACACGGTGAAAAAGATGGGAATAGATCCGTCAAGGATCAAACCCAACAACACTACCTTCAAAGGAATGATTCGAGGCGTCGAGGCTCAGTGCATAGGCTCCGTCAGCCTGGAAGTAGTATTCGGCTCGCCCGATAACTTTCGAAGCGAAGACTTGATCTTCGACATTATGCCCTTTCGCAACGGCTATCATGCCTTGATCGGCCAGACAACGTTCGCTCGCTTCAATGTCGTTCCGCATTATGCGTACCTCAAGCTCAAGATGCCCGGCCCCAAGGGGGTCATCACTGTTAATGGCAACGCAGAGCGCTCTCTTCAAACTGAGGAACATGCGTTGGCACTGGTAGCCGAATTTAATTACAACGATCATCGGCAAACCCCGCAATCTGCAGTAAAGGCAGGCAAGATGGGGAAGCGAGCATAGTTTCAAACCGAACTCTCAAAACTTTCCCCTCACCTTAAATAGGAATTCGCCCCCCATCGCATAACCCTAGGACCAGCAAAGTACGTGCCAAGGAGACACAACTTCGCGCTCAAAATTCCATGGGTGGCGGTGGGGAAAAAGGGTAAGTGTTCGGCTGGCCAAACTATTACCATTATTACATCTTCGGGCACATTGCAGGGACTATCAAAGGACCTGCACAAGGCATAAAGCTCATCGACACTTCGGCGACTTCTCAAGACCTTGTTCGCAAGATTCGATCGCCGAACAGTACCACCCATTGAGGTGCACCAAGATGCACGAGTGCACAAGCGGCTGGGCACATCAAGGACTTAAGGTCCCCAACCGAAGACCCCTGGTACAACCACTCCTGTAGAATTTCTTCCTTTTTTTTCACATACCCGTAACCAGTTGCTTCGGCACTCCGAGTAATAAGAGTTGTTAAGAAAAAATATAGCATCATTATACATGTTTGTCTTGTTGCCTTTTTGGCATGTACTTTCCTTTTCTCACTCTTCTTGTGAAACAGTTCGGTATGTTACGACGCAACCGGGTAATAGACCGGGGGCTCGAGTTTAAAACCAAATCGCCTTATGTACAAATTATTATGCGTTCGACGTCTTGGAATTCACTTTATATGCATCAACTCCGAACTATGTCTTGGGTCAATAGTTGGGTTGCCCGGCTCCTATGCTTGCCCCTTTACGTTCCGCTCGTTCGGCTAAAAGGGCAAAGGGAGAACTCCTGCGATTGTGTTTCCGGATAGTCTGGTCAAGCACCTCAGGGGAGAAAGCCAAAAACTGACTGTCATAGTATGCGAGAGCCGGTCTGTGAATCCGAGCTTAAAGTGTTATACTTAAATCCTCATCAGAGGATATTCAACGTTATGTGAGGGGTTTGCTCTCCATGCAAACCATGTGATCCTGGCCTTAGTCGCGGTTCATCCGAACATCACAACACTCCGGGGGCTAGTCATCAGCCCTCCGCGGTCCTTTTCACGCCCTTGCAGCTAAGTGAAAGAAATAAAGCACTATGGTCTGATTGCCTAGTCCGCGGCACTCTACCGCCTCCGGGCTCCGATAATTCGGCTAAGGGATACAGTGCATTGGCAGAGACACCCCATGTAATATCTACATGGGGGCTGAAGCCGACGACTCGCATCTTTCAGTTTCAAACGGCCACACAGGAGTTATAAAGGAATGCAAAACATTGAAAGCATGATAAATTATAACATTAAAGCTTTAAAAATGTCTTTGGACACATTACAACTTATTCATGCATGTTATCATTCAAACATTGTGACGCTATCACCCGAGCACCTTCCATCACTCCGGCGAAGTACAGCTCGGGGCACCTATGTTACTTCCTAGGAGGTGGCGGGGCGGTAGCTATCTTCATTGGATCTAGTCCCGGCCAATGCACCTTGGCCTTTGCAAGGGCCATCCGAGCTCCCTCGATGCAGGAGGAGCGCTTTATAGTGTCGAGGCGGGGCACAACGTTGATCAGTCTCTGCACCAGGCCGAAGTAGCTGTCGAGCAACGGCTTGTTGGGCCATAACCGGATGAAGAGGTCCTTCATGGCCGGCTCCGCCATCCGGTGCAGCTCCATCAACCGCTTCAGCTGCTTGATGAGAAGAGGAGAGTGCTCGGGGGCTTCAAACTGTGCCCAGAATAGGTGCGCTTTATCTCCTTCTTCCCGCGAAGCATAGTGCTACTTCACGTCCGTCACGCTCTTCTCAAGGTCAGAGCAGGCGCCTGAGGAATGCCCCACCAGGGTAAGCAGCTTGAACTTGCTATCCCCGAAGACACACTGCAATAAGTATGGCTTACCATCCGTTATGTCCAACGCTTGGAGAATCTGCTCCTCAAAGAACCGCCTATTCACCCGCTCCTTTTGGAGATCAGCTTTTAGGGTGGATAGTTCGGCCGCGTGCTCCGCGCCTTTTTTCTCAAGGACCTCGCACTTGCGACAGGCGTCCTTGAGGTCCTGCTAGATCTCCTGCACCCGCGCCTCGTGTTTGTCGCTGGTGGCTCTCAAAGCCAAAAGCACGGTGGCCGCTCATCCGACCACCCTCTCAACCGCTGCCTCATCCTTGGCCTGCTGATGCTCAACCTTGATATTTTCTACCTCCTTCGCTGAGGCTGTTTGATCATTAACACTATGAAAAAATGCATTGACAATATTCTGACAAAGGTGTCCGGATGTTGATTCAAACTTACCTTACGCCTCGTCGAATCTTTTGCTGAGGGCATCAAGCTCATCTTTGGAGCTTTTGAGCTTCCGATTCAGCTCCTCCAGCTCGGCGCCATTCACAGCCGCCGCTGATGACGAAGCCTGTAATACACAAATCCTTGTTAGGTTACATGGGTTCCATACTTGCGAACTATCGTCAATCCGATCACATGTTCGGTCCTCTTAAGGGTTATTCGAACGTTCCGAACATACATTTTTGTATGTAGTTCGGAAACAGATCCATGATTGACCCCTAGGTAAGTTTTTTCAAACTCACCTAGGGCTCGGGGGCTGCCATGTATATAATCATAAAAATAAATAAACATTTTTGCAAACAAGAGTGTCGCGTGGCTTACTTGAAAACCTGTCAGGAGACCCTTGAAGGCCTCCTCCAGTCCATTGTTGACGGACTGAATGCTCCGCAATACTGCACCCATAAGGGTGCGGTGCTCCCCGGTGATGGAGGAGCTCGACAAAGCCTCCTCCATGACTGGCCACCCATTGGTCAGTGGTGCGGATGGTGATCGGATAACCCGATCACCAACCAAGGTTTGAACCGTTGCCTTCGGAGGCGTGGTGCGCTCTGGAGATGCCCTTAGAGGGGACTGAGCGGCCGCTCGTCTGGCCTCCTTAGTATTCGGGCGGGGAACCTGCCCTGGTCTTCGATGACCAAGGCATTAGCCTCGGCCATGATGTCGTCTCCCCCGCCGCCAGTGCCCAGCTCCATGGGAGTATGCTGGGACGACACCTCCGCGGAGTCCTTCGCGACGCCCGGAGGGGTGGGATGCGACGCATTCCCGCTCTCCGCTAGTTCGGCAGGCGGGGTCTACCCGTTCGAAACTTGGTCGGTGGGGAGCACGCGCGGGGGGCTGCAAAGTTAATAAATGCTCGCACGTTATTAAACTATACACTCATCCATGACAAATAAAGGAGTCCTCGAATTATCACCTTCGAGCAGGGGGCTTGACCCTTAGGCTCCTCCGAGGAGCCCTCTCAAAGTCATCGGACTCGCTATCCGAGTCCAAAGTGTCATCGGATAGGATTACGTGTGACCGGCACGCCTTCTTCTGGGCAGGAGGAGGTGTTTCCTCCAAGGTGTCTGGTGATGCCGCCCTCTTTCTTGCGAGGGGGAACCACCCTCCCCCTCGACTTCCTCCTCCTCCTCTTCCTCCTACTCATGCTCCTTTTGATTTGAGGACGCATGAGTTTCCTCGGACGCAACCTCTAGCTGGTCCCTAATGCGAAGGCCTTCTCAGCCTGGTTTCTTCTTCTTCTCTTTATTCGCGGGGGCCTCATAAGGCACCTCGACAAGCATCTCCGCTAATAGCCCGGACCTGGGGTCTTCGGGCTGAGGCGCCGGGCAGTCGATGCCCGTGGCTTTTCTCAGCTATTTGTGCAAAGAGTGATCGGAAAAGATGTTATAGATCTTCTCTATGAAGGAGAGAGCTGATCAAGCAAAATTATACCGTACCTTGGAATCGGGCTTGGTGGCATGCAGACCCCGATCTTCCTCCTCGGATAGCCAATCCGCTTGCGACTTGAAAAGTGCCTTCTACAGATTCTCTCAGGAAGTGCGGAAGAGGTGCAGAATCGTGGGCGTGCCATCAAGCTGACGAGCCCATAGGGGAGTATCCCGGCGCTGGTAGGGGAGGATGCGTCGCTGAAGCATAACCTAGACCATGTTGGTCAGCGCGATGTCGTTATCAATTATGGAGCCGATGCACTTCTGCAGGTCGCTCACTTCCTTGCTCGGTCCCCAGCTGAGGCCCTTGCAGAGCCATGAAGTTAATCTGTTGGGGGGACCAGATCTGAATCCGACGGGGGCGATCTGACCTTCTTCCCTTGGCTGAGTGATATAAAACCACTCCATCTTCCACACCTTGATGGTGCCGATGAAAGTACCCTATGGCCATACAACGCGGGTGAGGTTGCCAATGACAGCCCTGCTGTAGTCTGCGTGCTTGCCTCCGACGCACTTCAGCTTGACGTTGAACACTTTGAGCCAAAGCGCGAAGTGTGGATCGACCCATAGAAAGGCCTCGCAGACGAGGATGAAGGCCGATATGTGCATGAAGGAGTTCGGCGGGAGGTCATGGAAGTCAAGACCATAGAAAAACATAAGCCCCCTGACAAAGAGGTGGAGTGGGAAGCTCAGTCCTCAGATGAAGTGAGGGATGAAGACTACCCTTTCACCTGGCTTGGGAGTGGGGATCACTTGGCCCGTCTCCGGTGCACGGTGAGGGATGTTTGTGGGGAGGTAGCCGGCCTTCTTGAGGTCCTGGATGTCCCGGTCAGTGATCGAGGAAATCTCCTACTTGCCATTGGAACCCGCCATGGATGAGCTCGAAGGGGGGAAAGTGGAAGACCTAGATCTATGCTTCTGAGACTCAGAGGAATGGGGAGGCAGAGGAGGCGAATGGGAGGTGTGGTTAAGCCCTGGGTTTTTCTTTCCCTTTTATGAGGCTTATCACTATTTGGCCTCCCTCTGTTGCGTCATGAATCCCTCCACTTCCAGAGATGTGCGTGTGATTGCACGTGCATGATTAAACGTATATCGTATAAAATGGGGCACGATCTGTGCATTGATAGATTGTGTTGATTGAAACGGCCTCGAACCGCGAATCGAGTTTTTGCAACTGGCCTAGCGATCGTGGTGGACCGTGACCTTTCGTCAGAAAGGTCGTCAGGGGATGTTGCTTTACCCCTTGACGTTTGGCCTTCAGGGCCGACCTATTCACAGTGTCCGTACATGCCACTATTCGGAAAAGTACAAGTCGTCGGGGGCCAAACTAAATTCGGTGGGAAGAACACACCTCGCAAGCAGAAGACTCTCATTACATGAAGCGACCGAAGCTAAGACCCTTGGCGTTGGAGGCAAGTTTGGGGGCTACTAAGGGAGTCGTGGAATAGGGGGGTCCTTGGGAGGCTGACCTGTTTCTTATGGGCCGGACTGTATGGGCCGCTTGCTGAACATTGGATCGATCGAAGGCCCTGTCTCCACGAAGGAAGCTTCAGGAATCGTGGCTTGTCCTCCACGTTTGATGTAACAAATGGGCATGTTTATCTAACGGGGTTATTACCCCTGGGTAGGCCAAAGCAATGGGATTCTCCTCCCCGCCCTGACAAAAAAGTATGCGACCGGATGTCCACGGTCGGCTGGAGCGCATCCGGCTATGGCGATCGCCGGCTGGCTCACGGACGGCTGGTCGAGGTGCTGGCACGACCCCCGGCCGTCTGGGTGTGACCGGCTGCCTCCGGGCCGCCTCCTCCGTTGACCCCAGGGTGGACAAGCAACATCCCGTCCCTCTACGCACGGGTACGGTGACACGACGTGACCGCCATGACGGGCTCCATTATAGCCGTAGTGGCCGCTGACGCACGGGTGCGCATGGCTACAGTCTGGCCGTCCAGGCCGCTGACCTTGGCAACTGCAACCGGGTGAGGAAATAGTGTTGGCACGCCCCCGCCCACTCGATTACCTGCCTCGGCATGGCTACAGTGCAGCTGGCCATACTGAAGACTTCGGCCGACTGGCACTAGACGATGCCTCCCGGGCGGCCCGTGCCGCGGCAGGTGGGCGAGGGCCAATCGCGGAGCCGGCTGGCAGGCCCCAACAGGCGACGGGACCGCGCAGCCGGTGGACCCTACGGGCGATGAGATGGATCAAAGGGCAGGACCCCTGGTCAGCTGGAGAGGCTGCCAGCTAGGTCGCCCCACTTATGTACCTCAGGAATATTGTAAGCCAGGGGGTTGCCCTATAAAACCCCCCGAGCCCCCCATGCAACGAGGACGACGACAAGTCTCACGCACACACCTATGGGATACTTCCCAAATTCTCACACTTGGTAGTGGAGGAAGGCGAGCTGGCTGCTCCCTCTTCCTCCTCTAGACTCAGCTCCAGGAACAACCTTGTAAACATACCCACCCATCAAACTAGACCAAGCAGGACTACGGGTATTACCTCCCACGGAGGGCCCTGAACCTGGGTACATCGTGTGTCACTACCGCTTGTACCTAATCCCGCTCCCGGAGCCCATCGGCGTCCTCCGGCCCCAACCACCTACGATAAGCCTACCCATGGCATCTGTCGTGAGAAAACAACGACAGTTGGCGCCCACCATGGGGCCGTACGCGGCGCCGACCGGATTCATGCTCAAGGCAGGACCCCTCGCCATTCCCCGCCGTCGCCGCACGTCCAGGCGAAAACGCAGGCTCTTGGGGCTTGCTCCGGCACGCCCCGCGGGCAGCCACGTCAACCTCATGGTCGACATCGATGCGCTCACCGAGCGCTTCGGCAGACTCAGCCTTGCCAAGGCTCCGACCGCCGACGAGTACCCTAGGCAGGTGATCGTCTGCGTCGGCCGCCCATGGCTGTGGGCGCACTCACTGCGACCCAGTCCAGTGGATCCCACCATCACGTGGGGGCAATGTCCATCATCTCCTCCACCTCCTCCGGACGTGCGCGGGCCGAGGCTAACGCCGCCACGGCCCGCGTCGGCACCTCCGACCCGCTCGGTGCGGCCCTCCGGGGCTTGAGCACCCCTATTGCCCCAATGGCAAACCCTGACGCCACCGTGGCCAAGATCGAGGCGGCTCCCGCCTCCTGTTCGAGGATGCCAACGCCCTCATAGCCACGTGGCGCCGCATGAAAGCCACCCAGCAGGAATACGCTTCCGCCTATGGTCTCACCCCGGCTGGCACCGAGCCTAGCCGGCATGGGGCTGTGCGCGACCGTGGCCGCGTGGTCGCCGAAATCCTGGGCGGCAACATGCCCGTCTATGACACCCCCACAGCCAACCTGCGGGCCGCCAAGGTAGCCTATGAGGATTTGGCTACCTTGGAGGGTGAAGAACGTGCCACCTATGAGCGTCACATCAAGGACCTCATCGATGCCGCCGACGCGCAGCAACAGCTGCTCACGGCAGGCGGCGCCGCCTTCGAAGGCCCCCGGCCCGAGCATGAGGGCACGAGGACTGTTGGCCGTCAGCCAGCTCAGCACTCCTGCTCCCCTCTGTCTCCGGCCGCCGGGTCAAGGCAAGCGACCCCCGGCCCTCTCAGCTGTCGGGGAATGAGCAGCCGGCTGTTAACAGCCGGCGCACCAACAACCCGCCTCGTAGCGGCCGCCACCACGAGGCGCCGACAGCCGGTAGTCGGCGCAGCCGCGGGCACCCCCCCGGCGTGAGCTGGAATGGTTGGTTCCGCTCGTCATCCGCCCCGAGCTCTCGGCCCGGCTCGGACCACATGTCCCCCGCAGTGAGAATGGCGCCCGCACCCGCATCGACCGGCTCGCATAGTCGGCCCTCCTCGAAGAGGTGGGCTTGATTGGCCCAGCCTGTTTTGGCCCTTGGGTCTGCAACGAGCCATTCCCTACCGGCTTCATGCTCCCTCGAGACACCCCGAAGTACAACAGGGCCGCCAAGCCCGAAGACTGGCTGATCGACTACACCACCGCGGTCGACATCGCCAGGGGGAACAAGCGCGTAGCCGTTCACTACGCTCCCCTCATGTTGATCGGCTCAGCCTGCACCTGGATAAATAGCCTGGCGGCCGGCAACATCAACACCTGAACGAACTTCAAGGAAGCCTTCGTCCGCAACTTTACCGGCACCTACAAGCGGTCGGGCTGCCCCCGTGAACTGGCCATGTGCGTTCAGGGGCTGGACGAGTCCCTCCACGACTACCTCACCTGGTGGACCGAGCTCCGCAACTCCTGTGAGGGGGTGGACGAGGTGCAAACCATACAGTACTTCATCGAAAGCTGTCTTGACGGCACCCCCCTCAAGCACAAACTCCTGTGCTCCGAGCCGGCTACGCTCGCCGAGCTCATGACCAAGGCGGACAAGTACGCCACGACAGATTCCGCCATTCGGGTCAAGACGACCCTGCCCGCTAAGGTGATGATGACACCGGCAACGTCCCGGCTAGCTGCTGACAATCCGCAGCCGCAGAACAACAAGTGCAAGAACGACCAGCCAGATTCCTGCTACGGGAGCCGGCAGGTCGCCACCATCCAGGAACAGGAGGCGGCTGCCCAGTCTTCGAGCTAGCGCCAGCGCACTGGCAAGGCTAGCTGGTAGCAGAAGCTCACCTTCGAGCAGATGCTTGACCTCCCCTACAAGAACCACTCAGGGGCCAAACCCTCTATGCTCATGCTTCGACAGTGCAGCTTCTCACAGCGATTGGCCAGGGGGGACGGCCTTCCGGCTCCTCCCGCACCGCCTGCCCACGCGCCGGCCCCAACCCCAGCTGTCGCCCCAGTGCCGGCTCCGGCTCCGGCCCAAAACGACGGTCGCCTGCACGACCAGTTCCCCAACCAGGACGGTTGCTATATTCACCAGTGAAGAGATGAGCAAGCATGCTCAACGCCAGCTCCATCGTGAGGTGAACGCCACCATGCTAGCAACTCCCCAGTTCATGCACTGGTCGGAGAAGCCGATCACCTAGAGCCGGGCAGATCACCCTGCCGTGATGCCGAGTCCCGGCAGCTACGCCCTAGTCCTCGACCCCACCATCTCCACCGAGAAGCGCACGTGTTGCTTCTCACGGGTGCTGGTAGATGGTGGCAGCAGCATCAACATCCTTTACCTCAACACGATGCGCAAGCTGAGGCTAAAGATAGAAGACTTGTAGGTGAGCTAGACGATCTTCCATGGCATCGTGCCTGCGAAGTCCTTCTCCCCTATCGGCAAGATCACGCTCGACGTCCTCTTCGATGGACCGGGCCACTTCCGCCACGAGCCAGTGCTGTTCGAGGTCGTGGACCTCGCAAGTCCTTACCACGCGCTGTTGGGCCGACCGGCCCTCGTCAAGTTCATGGCGGTCCCCCATTACGCCTACCTCAAGCTCAAGATGCCAGGCCCCAAGGGAATCATCACCATAACGGGTGACTACAAGATGTCACTCGAGTGCGCTCGAGACGGCAGCCGTCTGGCTGAGGCCCTGGAGATAGCCGAGGAGAAGCGGTAGCTTGACCGGCTCATGGCCCTCGTTGCCAGCTAGTCGGCCGTGCCGGCTCCTCCCTCGTAGTCCATCGGTGAGGCCTCCTTCCAGCCGTCCAAGGACACCAAGTAAATCCCGCTCAACCCGGCCAACCCCGCTCAGTGCATCACCATCATCTCCCACTTCGACCGCAAATAGGAAAGCGAGCTCGTCGACTTCCTTCGTGAGAATCGGGACATCTTTGCATGGTCCCCCAAGGACATGCCGGGTGTTCCGAGGAAGTTCTCCGAGCACAAACTACACGTCCGGCCAGACTTCAAGCCGGTCAAGCAACCCCTACGCTGTTTCTCTAAGGAGAAGCGGCGTACTATAGGAGAAGAGATCGCCCGGCTGCTCGCAGCCAGGTTCATCATGGAAGTTTTCCACCCGGACTGGCTGGCCAACCCAGTCCTGGTGCTGAAGAAAAACAAGACCTAGCGCATGTGCATTGACTACACCATCCTGAACAAGGCGTGCCCCAAGGACCCATTTGCCCTGTCGTGGATCGATCAAGTCATCGACTCCACGGCCAGCTGCGACTTGTTGTCCTTCCTGGACGCCTACTCTGGCTACCACCAGATCAAGCTGGATCCGGAGGACCGTCTCAAGACCTCCTTCATCACGCCCTTCTGGGCCTACTGCTATATCACCATGTCCTTCGGCCTGAAGAACGCATGCGCCACCTTCCAGCGGTGCATGCAGAACTGCCTCCTGCCTCAGATAGGCAGGAACGTCCACGTCTACGTTGACGACATCATCATCAAAACAAAGAAGCACTTCAACCTCCTCGACAATCTCTGGGAGACCTTTGCGAACCTGCACGAGTACAAGATCAAGATCAACCCGGAGAAATGCGTCTTCGGCGTCCCCGCCGGCCAACTCCTGGGTTTCTTCATGTCCGCCCACGACAGCGAAGCTAACCCAGAGAAGATCAGCGCAATCGAGTGCATGCCCAAGCCGACGCGGCTCCACGACGTCTAAAAGTTCACCGGCTACCTTGCTCTGGTCAGCCGGTTCATCATCGGCTAGGGGAGAAAGCCTTGCCCCTCTTCCTTTACAAGACGGATCTGGTCGAGGCGGGTCACACCAAGAAGCTGGGCATGATAGATTGGCCCAACGAGGCAGACGAGGCCTTCCGCGGCCTCAAGAAGGCTCTCACCCACGTGCCCATCCTGGCCGCGCCGGCTGAGAAGGAACCCTTGCTCGCCTACATTGCAGCAACCACTCGCGTCATCAGCGTCGTTTTGGTGGTCGAGTGACCGGAGGAGGGCAAGTCCCTGCCGGTCCAGTGCCCCGTCTACTACCTCAGCAAGGTCCTCTCCGCATCTAAGCAGAACTACCCCCACTACCAAAAGATGTGCTATGGAATATACTTCGCCGCCAAGAAGGTCAAGCAGTACTTCCAGGAGCACACCATCACCATGGTGAGCATGGCCCCGTTCGGCGAGATCATGAGCGGTTGGGACTCCACCGACCGGATCGCCAAATGGGTCATTGCCCTCGCCGACCACGAGATCCGGTATGAACCTCATACCTCCATCAAGTCGCAGGCGTTGGCCGACTTCCTCGTCGACTGGGCGAAGAACCGAGTTTGTGCCGCCTCCCCCAGATTCCACACATTGGCGCATGCATTTTGATGGCTCAAAAATGAGGACCGACCTGGGTGCCAGCATAGTCCTCTCCTCCCCGAAAGGTGACCAGCTCAAGTACGCCCTCTAGATCCACTTCGCCGCCTCCAACAACGTGGCCGAGTATGAGGCCATCGTACATGGCCTCTGGCTCTCCAAGGAGATCGGCATCAAGCGCATCCTATGCTTCGGCGACTCCGACCTTGTGGTATAGTAGGTCTCTAGTGAATGGGACGCCAGGGACGCCAACATGACCAGCTACCGCTTCCTCATACAACATCTCACCGGCTCCTTCGAGGGCTGTGAGTTCCACCACATCCCACGGGCGGACAACGAGGCGACCGACGCGCTGGCAAAGATCGGCTGTACCCAGCAAGCCATCCCAACCGGCGTCTCCCTCAAGCAGCTGCTCAAGCCATCGATCAAGCCTTCCCCAGAATCGGAATCCATCTTCGTGCCGGTAGACACTGCCAGCCCATCGGTGGCTCCGGCTCCCCCCTCGGCATCTTCGCCTCTGGCTCCATCGACCCCGGCTGCCTTGCCAACACTAGTAGATCCGGTTGCATCCGGGGCAGTCGGCCCCGATGCCGCAGCTGTCATGATGGCAATCGACACCGTCACGATCGTCCCCGACCCGGGGGCTGGCAAGCCGGTTCCGGGGACTGATCATCCAGATCCGGGGGCTCCTGAGTCGCCCCCTGTCTCGGCTCCCTCATGGGCCCAGCCCATCCTGGCTTTCCTTCTACGTGGCAAGCTCCCCTAGAAGAGGCCATGACAAGGCAAATTCAGCGCCGGGCTTTGGCCTACAACATCATCAATAACGAGCTCGTCCATCGCAACTCCACCAACGTCTTTCAGCAATCCGTCGAGCCAGAAAAGGGTCTGGAGATCCTCCTCGACATCCATCAGGGCGAGTGCGGGCACCACACCGCCTCCAGGACCCTGGTGGCCAAGGCTTTCCGCCATGGTTTCTACTGGCCCACTGCCTTGGAGGCGACCAAGAAATTGGTCAACGAGTGTGAGGGCTGCCAGCGCTTCAGCACGCAGAGCCACCTGCCGGCATCGGCCCTCCAGACCATCCCCCTCCCATGGCCCTTTGTCGTCTGGGGGCTGGACATGGTGGGCCCCTTCAAGACCGCACGAGGCAGCATGACACATCTATTGGTGGCCGTCGACAAACTCACCAAGTGGATCGAGGCCCGGCCAATCAAGAAGCTGGACAGTCCCACGGCCGTCCGGTTCACATCACGGTTTGCTACGGCGTCCCCCACAACATCATCACCGACAACGACACGAACTTCGCCAAAGGCGCGCTCGCGCGTTTCTGCTCCAAGCAGGGCATCTGGCTCGACCTGGCCTCCGTCGCTCATCCACAGTCAAACGGCCAGGTCGAGAGGGCAAACGGCCTAATCCTATCTGGCATCAAGCCCTAGCTCGTAATGCCGCTGGTAAGGTCAGGTGACTACTGGGTCAACAAGATGCCGGCTATCCTTTGGAGCCTCAGGACCACCCCTAACTGATTGACCGGCTACACGCCCTTCTTCCTTGTGTACGGGTCCGAGGCAATCATCCCCACCGACATCGAGTTCGACTCGCCTCGGGTCGCCCTATACACGGAGAAGGACGCAAAGGAGGCAAGAGAAGACGGCGTCGACTTACTCGAAGAAGCCCGCGAGCTGGCCTTGAGCCGGATGACAATCTATCAACAGAAGCTCCAGCACTACCACAACAAGCGAATCCGGCCGCTATCCTTTCGCAAAGGGGACCTGGTGCTCAGGCGGATCCAGCGGACAGCCAGACAACACAAGTTGTCCTCCCCATGGGAGGACCCGTTCATGGTCAGCAAGGCACTGCACAACAATGCGTTCTACCTAATAGACGCCCAGAAGCCGCAGAAGCGCAAAAGAGACGCCTCCAGCGAGGAGACCAAGCGCCAATGGAATGCGGCGCTCCTCCATCCGTTTTACTGCTGAAAAGACCAGTGTATGTATGTATCCCTCCCCTTTTGGGCTTATAAATGAAATGGGTGCCCTAGACCGGCTCTTGGGGCATGCCCTTTTCGTGTCCCTCAAAGGTCTCCTCACTCACCGGCTCCCCGACCCGGCTTCTTGGCCCGGGGGCTCGCCGGCTGGTCCTAGGTCGCCTCTCCCAAAAATTGACCAAGTAGTGTGAGATGAGCAAGCCCTCCCACCCCTCCCAGCTACAGATCCGGCTCCTGGCTGTCCGGCTGACGGGGCCTCGGGGCAGCAAAACTTAGCGCACACGAAAGCTCGATTGCAAAGGGGATGCCGGCTAGGTCCAGCCGGACCATCGCCTCGCCTCTGCCACTCAACTTACCCAAAAAAGCTCCTGCGGTTCCTAAGTTCAGAACCGGCTCCCTCGAGGCGGACGCCCCGTCCCAACTACAGACCGACTCCCGACTGTCGGGCTGGCGGGGCCGAAACCAAAGGGGAAAAGGGACAGAACAGACGGAACCAAAGGGGCAAAAAAGGGTAAGGATGTGATAGCCCAAGTGCAGTCCCTACCTTTTATGGCATGTGTCTTGTATGAACCTTTTTGCCATGAGCTTAATGAAATGTTTTTGCACCTTGTCATACCATGTCTTGTTCTTGCATTCTTGCATCATGCATCATTTCATCCATCATGCCATCTCTTGCTATTGTTGTGACCTTGTGTGGTTGGTTGTGATCTTGTGTTGTGTGGTGTGTTATGATTGGAGTTATGTGGTGCATCTCCTTCTTCCCCCTCTTTATTCCTTTCAAACAAACCCCTCTAAATAACCTTTTCCTTCCTTGTTATTTTAGTAGTAGATTTAAGTTGCTATTTAAATGGTTTAAAAATGTTCAAGAGGTGGCTTATAATGTTTTAATAATGTGTGTGTGGTTCTTTTGTTGATTTGAGCTTTATGTATTTGGGATTTTAAAATAAACAAGGGCTGCTATTTTAAAAATTATTTAAATTACTTGTCCTAAAAATCATCTTGATATTTTTAGTAAATAGAGCATTTTATTTTCAATGTCAAAGTATTTTGTTCTGCACAAAAATCCTTTATTTTACTCTGGTTTTTTTCTTCTGTTGTTGTGATTTGAAAAAGATAAAAAATCCTCTGTTTTAATTGTTTTGTGAGAGTTCGTGCAGTGGGCCTTGCTTCCCCTGCGGCCCAGCCCGCTCGAGGGAACGACAACCTGCTCCCGTTCCCCTCCGCAGGTTCAGAGAGAGGAAGCAGGGCGGGTGAGCGCGTCGCCGTGAGTTGTTGCCGTCATCTTGCCGTCTGTCCCCTCCTTTTTAAGCCCCCTCGACGTCCGTGCCTCCCCCCTGTAGGGTTCCATGCGTCCTCCCGCGCCGCCGCCAGCTTCTCCTCCCTCCTCTCCCCTTCCTCTCCTTTCTCCCTCTGTCAGGTAAGCTTCAGAGTGTTTCAGAGAGAGAGGGCCGATCGTCATCGTCGCCATCGTCGCGTTCCAGGAGGTCTCCGCTGCTCCCGGCATGCCGTGGAGGCCGCGGGTCATCCCCGGAGTCCGTTCCCGTTGCTAGGAGAGGCCAGGCTGCCCCTCCTCGATGGACTCTTCCTCGCTGGAGCTGTGGACAGAGTGTCCCCCGCGCGTCTTCTTCCTCTTCGTCGTCGCCGCATCTCCTCCTCTCCTTCCTCTTCGCGCGTCCGACTTGTCGTCGCCCTCCCCTCGGTGAGCCCCACGTCCCCTTCCTGTTGCATGGTGTAGCTGCCGTCCCATCGTCTCTGTCGCAGTCACCGCCGCGTTGTTGCCATGGCAGGGCCAAGCTTGGAGCTTGTGCCCCTCTCCCCTCCTCGTAGATCCCTGCCAGGGACGGGGATGGAATCCCCGTAGGTGCAGCAGCCCCCGCGTCGCTCTCCCCTCGCCATAGACCCCCTGTGCCGTCGTGTAGCGTCGCCGTCGTTGCCTGTCGCCATGAGTGTCTGTATTCAGTATCGTCAGATGTGTATGAGCGTGTGCATGTATTAGAGAGCCTGAGCCCCTCCTCTGTTAACAGCCGCGGTCGATAGCGCAGTGGTGTGGCTCGGGGGAATCGACCCTGAGGTCGTGGGTTCGACCCTCCCCCTCCCCCCTTTTGCTTGTTTTTCTTTCTTTTTTTGTTTTGTTTTTCCCTTTTTGCTATATGTATGTGTGTGTAGATAAAAATACCTGCATGTTTGTTTTTCTTTTCTGTTTATATGTGAGAGTGTGGGTAGGTGGTGTATGTGTAGGTATGTGTGCATGTGTATGTGGGAGTGTGTGTGTGCACATATGCATGTGTGTATGTGAGTGAGAGTGTGTGTGAGTGTGTAGTCATATGCATGCGCATATGCATATATGCCTTGTGCATATATGTGTGCATATGTGTGTGGATGCACACCCACACACATGAGCATGTGTGTGAGTGTGTGTGCCCATGTGCACTTGTGCATGTGTGGTGGTGTGTAGGTGCCATATGCATTATGCATATATGGTGCATGTGAGTGTGTGTGTGGATGAACACCCCTCATGGGTGATATGTTCATGAGAGGGTTGTGCTCATATGCCCTTAGGCATATGAAGCCATGTGTGTGCTTGCTTGGTAGTGTGTGTATAGAGAGAGCGTGTGTAGGTGACTAGTGGGTTTCCCTCACTTGGCATACCCTTTTGTTGTAGAGATGCATGTTTTGTAGGGATTATTAGTTATTTTCCATGTTAAACTACATTTCCAAATCTGGTTATGTCCATTTATGCTCATGTCCATTTAGAGTAAGTTTAAACTTATAAGAGAGGTGGTGGGTTTGCTAGTATAGTTGTGCCATGTTGCTTCACATGTATATATGAGTATGACACATGACTTTGGGGTAGAAAGAGCCAAGGATACATTGGTGCTTTCAGATTTCACTTTTGGGCAAGTTCATAAAACCGTCATTTTCTGCTATGATGCTACTTCGTCATTTTTGCATGAATTAATCCATGCTTGCTTTGGGGCATGTGACAACATGGAAGTGCTAGTGTTTTATGTCTCTTATGCCATGGTATTTTTTGTTTGACATGAGAATCACCCATATAAGTGGGAAACATGCTACAAAGTAGCTAACTTGATGTTACTGTTTTCACAATGCTAAATATTTGTAAGTTTGAGAATCTGCAGTTATTTTTATGCCATGAAGAGTGGTTGCCATCTTGTGTTATGTTGAGAATTAGCTCATGCTCAGTGCTAGTATTTTGAAGTAGATGTTGTCTACTACCATCCTGTTAATTTTCATGCCAAGAGGTGGTCTCTAACACCTTTAACTTCTGCTGTCAACATGCTACCAGATTAACCCAGATTCCAAAAAACTGTTATTTTCACTAAGTCCCAGAAAACTGTTTCATCATGCCAACTTGATAGCTGCATGCTTATTGATGTGTGCCTCCTTTCTAGATTGTGTAGTTGGATAAGTTGATGATCATGTTATGTAGTTTCTGTAAATACCTTGTTTGTGGCTGTAGGATTCCTGTAGCTCAAGTTGTTGGCTGTGTAAGTTGCTATGTTGCTGTTTTGTGGCAGATTGTTTGTTTTATTGTTTTGTGACTTGTGGGAGCTATACTCCATGGAATTGCTTGATATTTGGGTCTATTGTTGTTGGTTTTTCTTTGCCTAACCTTTGGCTACCTTGGAATGCCAAGAATTAGCCCATGGCCTTGTTGTCTTGTGTTTTGCCTTCGTATCTTGTCGTGAGCGTATCGTGAGAACCGTAACTCCGTTTCTTACGTTCTTCATATGCATTTTCATTGTTTTCACATGATGCATCCATATTTGCCATGTTCATGCATGTATAAATAACTTAACATAAGGTTCTGTCCAGATTCATTAATAACCAATCCTTTGCATGTGAAACGTGACTAGTTAGGATTGCCATGTTAAAAACTATTCAAATAAGATTGCATCATTCTTTCTTGTGCATTGAACCATGGTTGTTTGTTTATTATTGTTGTTTCTTTTGGGTAGACGCCAACGTTGAACCTGAGTACGAAGAGCCAGGCGAGTACAACTACGAGGATCCCGCAACTTGTTCCACTGAAGAACCAACAGGCAAGATGATCGTACCCGGATCCCGATACTATTTTAGCTTGCTAGTTACTCGCTCTTATCGTTACAATTGCGCTACCTACCACTTGAATATCAGCCTCCTAATTGCCATGATAGCCTTTAACCCTCCACATCCTAGCAACCTTTGATTGGCTAAGTTACCGCTGCTCAGCCCCTCTTATAGCATTCTTAGATGCAGGTTCAGATTGTTCCATGTGATAACATGGATTTGGCATATCACAATATTATCTGTTATTTAATTTAATGCACATATATATCTTGGTATTGGTGGAAGGCTTAGCCTTTTGCTAGGTGTTTTGTTCCGCTGTTACCGTCATAGTTCTTGTTACCGGTGTTATGTTTTCCATATTTTGCGCTCCTAACATGCTCGGGGTTGTTATGGGGACCCCCTTGTTTATTCGGTTGAGATTAAAACTTGTCTGGCAAGACCCAACATTGGTACTACATTTGCTTAATAACTTAATAAAGTTGCATAGGGCTGTGCAACCCCGTGGATAATTAATCAACCCCCGGCCCAGTGCTCCTCATGAGTGTTGGTTCAACCCAGAGCAACTTATTAACGCCGCCCGGGGCAACTCGGTGATTGGCGTGGTAACCATCGCTCATCCGTCGTGTCCTGAGAATGAGATACGCGGCTCTTATCGGGTTCGTCGACACGTCGGGAGGTCTTGCTGGATTTGTTTTACCTTTATAGAGTGTCTTGCGTGTGGAGTTTGACTTTCTTCGGGTTATCTCGAGGTGGTGGAATTCCTTTGGAGTAACCTATGATGATCACGAGATCCGTGGTCGAGGCTATTCCCGTGGAGTGTGGTTATTTGTTATGGACAAGTTGGAGCACCCTTGCAGGGTTAATTCTTTTCGAGAAGCCGTGCCGCGGTTATGTGGCAACTTGGATATTTGTTTAACACCCGGTTATAGTTAACTTGAAGTAAACTCTAATTAAAATACACCAACTGTGTGAGTAACCGTGATCGTCTCTACTCGTGAACATGATCCGAGAGAGAAAACGGTGGGGTTATGATTGACGTAGGTAAGTGTTCAGGATCTCATAGAGGTCATAGTAGATTCGATCGTTCATCGTAGGCCACTCATATTTATCTTCATGTTATGTAAGTGTAGCCACTATAAATGCTTAGTGCTGCTGCAAACTAAACACATACCCCTTTCCAACCTTAAGCTTGAATTGTCTCGGTACCCAGGCGCTTGATTGCTGAGTCCTTGTGGCTCACAGATTACTGCAACACTCCAGGTACAAGTACATATGAGTTCGTGCAGGATGATCTGACCCAGCTCCAGTGGGAATATGATGAGGAAAGAGGCAGAATGTACGTGACTTCTCCAGACGAGTAGGGGATCATGGTCGTGATCTTTGGGATAGCGAGATAGTATCATTTGCATATGTTTTTATCATTTGATTTCGTCCATAGTCGGACCCGGTCTTCATCTTGATGTTTTGAACTCTGTGTGGAATTGTAATTTAGTATGTGGCGAGTGTAAGCCAACTTGTATTCTCATATCTTTTGTAATATATGATGCAATGATGCTATACTTGCAAACGGCAAGATGCGCCTCTATCCCTTGCGAGGCCCTCGTGCCTTAAAATGGATAGTCACACATCTTGGGCGTGACAAAGGATGAGCAAGCACGCGTAATAAGGCAAACACATCAAACACTCAGAATACGAATTTTAAGATGAAAGAGGCCCACGGCCATCACGGTTCATTACATTACACCCCTAGTGGGTGGACTCAAGTCTAACACGCAAGAAAGATAACCAAGGAAAAAAGATAAGATGCCCGGGGGCTCAGGCCATTGGCGCGTCGCCAGCCGGCGCGTCCCTAGCCGGCGCATCGCTAGGCGGCTCGACTCCCGTCCCGGAGGTGGTTGCGGCCTTCAAGTCGGCTTCCTTGGCCTTCGAGGCGGCTTCCACGGTCCCAGCAGTCTTGCCGCTGGAGTCGGTACTCTTGTCGGCAACCTCCTCGTCCTCCGAACCTTGGGGGATGCCAAAGGAGTCTTCAGCCGCCGGTTCGCCGTCCTCGCCAAGGGCCGGCAGGAGCTCATCCAGGTCGACGTACGACGCAAGCTCATTGGCGCGGCGGACAGGGACCGACTCACGAGCCGCGTGCTCCTCGGCTGGCTCGTCCTTCATGGTGGCCAGCCGGTCCAAGTCCATGCTGTGGTACCACGAAGTTACGAACTGGAGCGCCATCTGCATGCCGGCTCGCGCCGCTGATGCCTTCCAGACCTCGATCTGGGCCACGACGTGCTCCAGCCACAAGGCCACGTGGTTCTCTGGTGACCCTCCATGGCCCGGCCAGAAGGCAACGATGATCTCCTTGCCGACCGTCTTCAGCCGCTCCACGCTCCGCTCGAGGTGGATCAGCCGGTTTTCTATGGCGAGCCCAAGATTTGCCATAGCCCACGCGGTGTCCTCCTCGACGGAGCGCCCGTGCGACCGGAGACACTCCCGGTGCTCCTTGACGGCATGCTCAGTGTGGCGCAGGGTTTCCGGGAAGTGCCCTAAAGAAGAAAGGGAAGAAGGAGAGAAAGACGAATCAAAAACAAGAACCAGCAAGGAAAAAGGCAACCGGTTGAAAAAAGAAAATCGGACACTCACGCTCGATGGAGTCGTCCACGTCGATGTCAAAGTGGAGCAACGAGTCCTTCTCCGATGCCAACGCCGCCTCGGCGAGGGAACCCTTAGGCCCCTCGAGCGTCCTCTCAAGGTGGGTCACCTCGCCTTGGAGGGCGGCGGTCTGCTGGGCAGCGTCAGCCGCCTCCTTGATAGCCTTCTCCTTGGCCGCCACCTCCCACGCCACGTCGGCCTTGAGGCGGTCCTGGGCCGCCTCCCGGTCCACCAGCAGTGCAGCCAGCTGGTCCTTCTCCTGAGTGACCGCCTGGACGCTTTGCGCCAGCCGGTCCTGCTCGGAGACGGCCCCGGTCTTCTCCGCCCAGAGGGCGGTCAACTCATCTGCAAAGCTAAGTGGGCATCAGCCGGTCATTCCACGCCTGCCCCGGCTGCCAGGCAGCCGGCCCGGCTCTTGGGGGCTACGTGCCCCTCCCACAAGACTTGACATACCTTGCACCCACGCCAGCTCCTCCTCCAGGCGGTAGAAGCCGTGCTTGCCATGGTCGTGGATGGAGACCGCCTCCTCAAACAACTTCTGCCGCTGGTAGTTCCCATCCTTCTACATGAAGCCAAAATCAAAGTCCGCACAAGGAGATCCGGCCTGGCTGCCCACCAGCCGGTCAGTCGGCCCGCATCTCGGGGGCTACACCCAGTGGGTGCGCTTGCGCACCCCCACTGATTTTTTTAACAAAGACAATAATGCTTACCTCCGCACGCCGCAGGTGGTGTCGTCCGCCTTCGCGAACCGGGCCAGTTCCTGGCAGCACCGATCCAGGATGCTCCCCAACTCCCTAAACAAGGGGACCGGGCCGCCTGCCGGAGGAGCCGGAAGGGTTGGGACGCGTGCCAACGCCTCCTAGTCCCGAAGCACGTCCTGCATGGACCTCCGGACCCGACCGCCGTTGCCACCCGTCCCGATGCTCGCCACGGTGCCGGCCACCGAGGGAGGGTTGATGACGGCGAGGGCCCGAGAATCGGTCCCCACTAGCCCCTCGCGTGGCGCCAGCGCTGCCTCCTCCTCCTGTCGGCCCGACGCGACGGCCGTGACGGACGACGCCTCCCTCTTCATGGCCGGCGCCTCCAGCGTTGCCTCTGACGCCGCCTCCGGGGCCGCCGGAGCCTCCGACGCATCGACCCGAGCCGACTCGGCCGTAGGTGGTGTCACCTCCGACACCTCTGGCCTGGCCGCCTCAGGGACCGGCTCCATAGCCGTCGCCCCCGGCTAGGTCACCACCTCTACGGGTGGGAGCGCAGCCGGCCCTGTGGCCACCCCTCGCGGTTCGCTCGACGAGGGCCTCGACAGGCGGGTCGATTCCGCCGCCGAGTCGGACGCCTGCGCGGGATCCGCGGACCTCCTCCGCCTCCTGCCACTCGAAGTCTCGGAATGCGAGGCCCCGCCTCGCGTTCCGGACTTGGAGGCTCGCAGCTCCGCGAGCCTCCTCTTCTCCTCCCGCTGCGTGGTCGCGTGCTCGCGGGCCATCCGGCTGGCGGCGTCCGTCGGGTCCACCATCGACTCCACTTCGTGGAGCTCGATGGGATCCTTGTGATGCACAAGGGTCAAACACCCACCGGCCCGAGATTCGGAAAGAAACACATGCAAGGGAACAGAAGACACTTACCCGGTGATGACAGGCAAATCCCGCTTGGCGCGCGCCGGCGGCTTCCGTGCGGCCACCTTCACCCGCTTATGGACAGGCGACGGGGGCATTAGCTCCTCCTGAGCCGGCCTCTTCCCCCGGCTGGCAGCTTCGGCCGCCGGGGCTTTAGCCGACTGCTCCTCGCTCCGCCCGTGCCCGCCCTGGTGAACTGAGGGGGGAGGCGCGTTCAGGATCATCACATCATCATCATCGTCATCGGTCCAATCCCTGCACCGGACCCTCTGGCTCTGCTGGGCCCACCGGATCACGGGTCGGCCGGCTCCTTGACCCCTCCCAAGGAGTCAACCCCCTCTCCAGGTGGGCCTCCCCGCTCGTAGTCTTCGGAGTCGGAGTGGTCGTGCTCCGCCTCAAAGATTTGGGGGTGCGGGCCATCCGGCGTGTTGTGTCGCACCAACAACTGCGGTCAACACGATGAAGTAAGGTCCGTTGCCGGCTGCCGGCTGGAAAGAATCAAATGAAAAGAGCCGCCTCGACGAAATGTACCAGGGAAGGACGATTGATGCGGTCGTATGGCTCCATGCTAAAAGTCCACAACGCCGGCGCCAGCTTGAAAATCGTGATGGTTTTCACTCGCGTCGCCACTTGAGCTGGCGTCAGGTCGACGGTCGTCAGCTAGCAGGGGTCCCGGCGACCGGACATGTCGCAAATCCAGTGCAGCCTCATCTGGAGAGGCAGCACCCAGTGCGAGATGAAGGCCGGCACCAGATCAGAGGCGACCAACCCCTGAGCGCTCATTAGCTGCGCGAGCCGGCCGAGCTCCGCCAGCCACTCCGCGCGGGGTGGCTCCCAGCCAGTTCGCTCTGGAGGACTGCGCGTTGACGAACACCGACAGCCAGATGTAGTCCAGATGTGGGTTAGCATTCTTCACGTAGAAGAGCGTCCGATGCCACACCTTGATAGAATCGATGAGGGAGAAGGAAGGGAAGCGTGCGGTGCCGCGGCAGCACACCGCCGTGCCCCCGCAGGCATTGCTCTTCAGCGCCTTGAGGTAGAAGAGAAAGTTGAAGAGGTCGAGGAAGGGAGAACCCCCAAGTACCCCTCACACAGCGTCACGAAGCTGGCGAGGTAGAGGATGGCGTTGGGGTCGAGGTGGTGCGGCTGAAGGTCAAATGTATCCATCAACAACTAGAAGAAGAGGCTCACCAGGAGCTCGAAGTCACGGGAGAAGTGCCACGCAAAGACGACAAATTCCCCTGGCTGCGGCGCCGACACCACCTCGTCGCCTGGCGCGTGGGCAATCACACGCTCTGCAGGCAGCAGCATGCGTGCGCGGCGGAGGTCTGCGATGGTCTCCTCAGTGACAACGGACCCGGCCCAGCTTCCTCCGCGCCCGTCGTCCATTGCAATGGCGGGACGGCATGCAGGCGTGGTCACAAGCGAGAGGAGCAATGGCACGCGAAGAGACGAAGGAGGCAAGGGGAAAGAAGGCAAGGGGGCAAAGGGAGTGCGAACCCTTCGGACCTCTGTCCTTCCTCCCCTTTTAAATGGGGAGGCCACGACCGCGGGACGTGGGGATTAACTGCCCACTCCCCCGGAATCTCCGCGTACGATTGGGCGGCTCGGGTTGTAACTGCCGCTTCGCGGCGCAAAGGATCCTAGCCTGTGCCCCGAGGTCTACTAGGCTACGCCCGAGGCCTAGCGGGCTAGGCCCAGGGTGCGCGAGGCCCGCGACATCATTACCCGCTGCGTGGTGCATGGCGGACCGACCTGGGTCCCGGGGCGACGTGCCGGAACCCGAGGCGTCGGGTCCAACTACCGATCCGGCTGGCCTTTCGGCTTCATGCCAAAGGCGGGTACCGCTAGGGGGAAGCCGCCGGTTCCCCTCCGTCTGCTGGACGCGGGCCCCCGCCGGCTTCGGGGACTACTAATAGGGTTATTACCCCTAGGTAGGCCAAAGCAATGGGATTCTCCTCCCCGACTTGACGAAAAAGTATGCGACTAGATGTCCTCGGCCGGCTGGAGCGCAGCCGGCTGTGGCGATCGCCGTTTGGCTCATGGACGGCTGGTCGAGGTGCCGGCACGACCCCCGGCAGGCTGGGCGTGACCGGCTGCCTCTGGGCCGCCTCTTTAGTTGACCCCAGGGCGGACAAGCAACGTTCCGTCCCTCTGTGCACGGGTACGGCGACACGACGTGACCGCCACGACGGGCGCCATTGTAGCCACAATGGTCGTTGACGCACGGGTGCGCATGGCTACAGTCCGGCCATCCACGCCGCTGACCTTGGCGACCGTGACCGGGCGGGGAAACAATGCTGGCATGCCCCCTCCCGCTCGATTAGCTGCCCCGGCGTGGCTACAGTGTAGCCGGTCGTACCGAACACTTCGGCCGGCTGGCACTAGACGATGCCTCCCGGGCGGCCCGTGCCGCGGCAGGTGGGCGAGGGCCAATCGCGGAGCCGGCTGGCGGGCCCCAACAGGCGACGAGACCGCACAACCGGTGGACCCTATGGGCAACGAGATGGCTTGAAGGGCGGGACCCCCTGGTCAGCTAGAGAGGCTGCCAGCCGGGTCCCCCACTTATGTACCTCAGGAATATTGTAAGCCAGGGGGTTGGCCTATAAAACCCCCGAGCCCCCCATGCAACGGGGAGGACGACAAGTCTCACGCACACACCTACGTGATACTTCCCATATTCTCACACTTGGTAGCGGAGGAAGGCGAGCCGGCTGCTCCCTCTTCCTCCTCTAGACTCAGCTCCAGGAGCAACCCTGTAAACATACCCACCCATCAAACTAGATCAAGCAGGACTAGGGGTATTACCTCCCATGAAGGGCCCTGAACCTGGGTACATCGTGTGTCACCACCAATTGTACCTAATCCCGCTCCCAGAACCCGTCGGCGTACTCCAGCCCCAGCCACCTACGATAAGCCTACCCATGGCATCTGTCGTGAGAAAAGAATGACATTATCTCTTAGGCATGTAACCGACCATGTGTAAACCCTAGGTACCCCTGGCGTCTATATAATACATAGGGTTTTAGGTTATAGACAACAACTCATCTAGGGTTTAGCTCTTTGATCTCGAGGTAGATCGACTCTGTAATCTACACATCATCAATACAATCAAGTAGTACGTAGGGTATTACCTTCATAGGAGGGCCCGAACCTGGGTAAAACCTTGCCCCCTTCGTCTCCTGTTACCATCGATTTTAGTCTCACAGCTCGGGACCCCCTACCCGAGATCCGCCGATTTTGACAGCAACACACATTTGCAGGGATTGTAGTGACATCCTATTCACTCCGTGTGGGATCGACAAACCTTACTTATCACGGAATTTCTACATAACCCTGTGCACTTGCAGGACATCAGTCGCCTCCTTCGTGCTTGCTTTCTGTCTACATTGCTGACCTCCTCCTAAGTCCTAGTCATCCACACCAGCTCCACCATCCGATGTCATGGACCATGGTTCTATTGGAAATATGACCCAGAGGCAATAATAAAATGGTTATTATTATATTTCCTTGTTCATGATAATCGTTTATTATCCATGCAATAATTGTATTGATTGGAAACTCATATACATGTGTGGGTACATAGACAACACTGTGTCCTTAGTGAGCCTCTGATGGACTAGCTCATTGATCAAAGATGGTTGACATTGTTGGAAATATGCCCTAGAGGCAATAATAAAGTGGTCATTATTATATTTCTTTGTTCATGATAATCATTTATTATCCATGCTATGATTGTATTGATTGGAAACGAAAATACATGTGTGGATACATAGACAACACTGTGCCCCTAGTATGCCTCTAGTAGAGTAGCTCGTTGATCAAAGATGGTTAAGATTTCCTAGCCATATACATGAGATGTCATTTGATAACGGGATCACATCATTGGGAGAATGCGGTGATATACAAGACACAAACTATGAACATAGCATATGATCGTGTTAGTTTATTGCTACAGTTTTCTGCATGTCAAGTATCTGTTCCTATGTCCCTGAGATCATACAACTCACTGACATCAAAGGAATAGCTTGTGTGTATCAAACGCCGCAACGTAACTGGGTGACTATAAAGATTCTCTACAGGTATCTCAGAGGGTGTCTGTTGAGTGGGCATGGATCAAGACTGGGATTTGTTACTCCGTGTGACGGAGAGGTATCTCAGGGCCCACTCGGCAATACAACATCACAATAAGCCTTGCAAGCAAAGTGACTAAAGAGTTAGCCATGGGATCTTGTATTACGAAGTGAGTAAAAATACTTGCCAGTAACGAGATTGAACTAGGTATAGAGATACCGAAGATCGAATCTCGGGCAAATACATACTGAAGAACAAAGGAACAACATACCTGGTTAATTGAATCCTTGACATAGAGGTTCAATCGATAAATATATTCGTAGAATATGTAGGAACCAATACGGGCATCCAGGTCCCTCTATTGGTTATTGACCGTAGAGGTGTCTTGGTCATGTCTACATAGTTCTCGAACCCGCAGGGTCTGCACACTTAACGTTCGGTGACGTTTCAGTAGTATTGAGTTATGTATGGTGGTTACCAAAGGTTGTTCGTAGTCCCGGATGAGATCCTGGATGTCACGAGGAGCTCTGGAATGATCCAGAGGTAAATATTGATATATAGGAAAGTGTTGTTTTAACTCCGGAAAATTTTCGGGCATTTTCGGCAGTGTACCGCGAGTGACAAATGGGTTCCGAGGGTCCACCAAGTGGGGCCCACACACCCCAAGGGGACACATGGACCTTAGTGGTGGCACACCATCCCCTGGTGGGCTAGGCAGCCAGCCCAAGAGGGCCTATGCATAGGAGAGAGAGAGGAGAGAGGGAGGAGTCCTAATCGGATGAGGACTCCTCCCGCGGCCACCTCCTAGTTGGAGGTGGACTCCTCCACCTCCTGGTTCAGCCGACCCTAGGGGAGGAACCCTAGGGAACAAGCCGCTCCCCCTCCTTCCTATATATATTGGAGGGGAGAGAGGGCAGCCACACCCTAAGCCATGGTGCGGCCCTCTCTCCCCCACTAGATTGTCTCCTCCTCTAGTTTTCGGCGGTGCTTAGGCGAAGCCCTGCCGGAACAGCTCCACCACCATCATGGCCGCGCCATTGTGCTTCCGGAGTTCTCATCTACCTCTCCACTCCCTCTTGTTGGATTAATAAGGTGGAGATCTTCATCGAGTTGTACGTGTGCTGAACGCGGACGTGCCATCTGTTCGGCGCTAGATTGGGACGGATCGTGATCGGATCGCGGGACGACTAGCGATTTGGATCACAAAGACGTTCGACTACATCAACCGTGTTTCTTAACACTTCCCGCTTAGCAATCTACAAGGGTATGTAGATCCACTCTCCCTCTCGTAGATGCTCATCACCATGGATAGATCTTGCATGTGCATAGGATTTTTTTTGTTTCCCATGCAACATTCCCCAACAGTCGCATCATAACCATGGTGATAAGCATGGGAAACGTCGCATGGGGAACGTCGCATGGGAAACAAAAAATTTCCTACGCACACGCAAACCTAACCATGGTGATGAGCATCTACGAGAGGGAGAGTGGATCTACGTACCCTTGTAGATCGCTAAGCGGGAAGCCTTAAGAAACGCGGTTGGTGTAGTCGAACTTCTTTGCGATCCAAATCGCCGAGCGTCCCGCGATCTAATCACGAACCGCCCCACGAACCAATCACGAACCGTCCCGCGATCTCATCACGATCCATCCCGCGATCCGATCACGAACGTCCCATGGCCTTGATCACGATCCTTCCGATCTAGTACCGAACGGACGACACCTCCGCGTTCAGCACACGTGCAGCTTGATGACGATCTCCACCGTCTTGATCCAGCAAGAGGAGGCGGAGATGAGGAAGAGTTCTCCGGCAGCGTGACGGCGCTCCGGCGATGGTGGTGGAGCTATTCCGACAGGGCTTCGCCTAAGCACTGCAGAAAACCGATCTAGAGGAGAAGGTATGCACTAGAGGAACGGGTGGCACGTGGCTGAAAATCTTGTGCCAAAACCCTAAAATCCTCTAGTATATATAGGAGGAGAGGAGGAGGAGGCTTGGCTGCCAAAAAGGCAGCCCTTGGGTCGGCCAAACCAAGGAGGGAGGAGTCCTCCTCCTCCACTCCTAGTAGGATTAGGACTCCTTCCTTATTTGGCCCTTTTTTGCCTTTTTCCACCTTTTTCCTTTTGGTATTTTCTTCCCAGCCTCATGGGCTTTGTGTAGGACTTCCACCAGCCCACTAAGGGCTGGTATTTATCTTACTACAGCCCATAAAACCTCTTGGGTCGAAATACCCCTCCCGGTGGTCTCCCGGTACACTACCGGCACTCCCGGTACACTACCGATGAGCCCGGAACTTTTCCGGTGACCAAACTGGGACTTACTATATATGAATCTTTACCTCTGAACCATTCCGGAGCTCCTCGTGATGTCCAGGATCTCATCCGGGACTTCGAACAACCTTTGGTCACCACCATACATAACTCTACACTACCGAAACGTCACCGAACCTTAAGTGTGCAGACCCTGCGGGTTCGAGAACTATGTAGACATGAACGAGACACCTCTACGGCCAATAACCAATGGCGGGACCTGGACGTCCACATTGGTTCCTACATATTCTACAAAGATCTTCATCGGTCGAACCTCTATGTCAAGGATTCAATCAATCCCGTATAACGTTCCCTTTGTTCTTTGGTATGTTACTTGCCCGAGATTTGATCGTCGGTATCTCCATACCTAGTTCAAACGCGTTACTGGCAAGTCTCTTTACTCGTTCCGTAATGCAAGATCCCGTGGCTAACATATTAGTCACATTGCTTGCAAGGCTTGTTGTGATGTTGCATTACCGAGTGGGCCCTGAGATACCTCTCCGTCACACGGCGTAAGAAATCCCAGTCTTGATCCATACCAACTCAACAGACACCTTCGGAGATACCTATAGTGCACCTTTATAGTCACCCAGTTACGTTGCGATGTTTGATACACACAAAGTATCCCTCCGGTGTCAATGAGTTGCATGATCTCATGGTCATAGGAACATATACTTGAAATGAGGAAAACAACAACAATAAACTGACACGATCATATGCTACGTTTGTAATTTGGGTCTTGTCCATCACATCATTCTCCCAATGATGTGATCCCGTTATCAAATGACATCTCATGTCCATGGCTAGGAAACCCTAACCATCTTTTGATCAACAAGCTAGTCTATTAGAGGCATACTAGGGACATGGTTTTGTCTATGTATCCACACATGCATTTAAGTCTCCGATCAATACAATTATAGCATGGATAATAAACGATTATCATGAACAAGGAAATATGATAATAACTAATTTATTATTGCCTCTAGGGCGTATTTCCAACAGTCTCCCACTTGCACTAGAGTCAATAATCTAGTTCACATCACCATGTGATTCGCATTGTTATGAATCTAACACCCAATGAGTTCTGGAGTTCGATCATGCTTTGCATGTGAGAGAGGTCTTATAGTCAACGGGTCTGTAACATTCAGATTCGTGTGTACTTTGCAAATCTATGTCAAACCGTAAACACTGCTACCACACTCCACTTGGTACTTTACCAAATGGCTGCTCCACTATACGTATCCAGATTACTACTACGAGCCATCCGGATTGGTGTTTAAAGCTTGCATCGACGTAACTCTTTACGACGAACTCTCTATTACCTCCATAACCGAGAAATATCTCCTTTGTCCTCTGGTTACTAAGAAACATTTTGACCGCTGTCTAGTGATCCACTCCTGGACCACTCTAGTACCCCTTGACAGACTCATGGCAAGGCACACACAAGTGCGGTACACAGCATGGCATACTACACAGAGCCTATGGCTAAGGCATAGGGGACTTTCTCTTTCTTCTTCCGTTGTCGAGCTTTGAGTCTTACTCAACTTCACACCTTTATAAATCAGGCGAGAACTCTTTCTCTGACTGATCCATTTTGAACTCTTTCAAAATCTTGTCAAGGTATGTATTTATTGAAAGTCTCATCAAGCATCTTGATCTATCTCTATAGATTTTGATGCTCAACAATTAGGTAGCTTTATCCAGGTCTTCCTTTGAAAATCACTTTTCAAAAAACCATTTATGCTTTCCAGAAATCCTACATTATTTCCGATCAACAATATGTCATCCACATATACTTATCAGAAATTCTATAGTGCTCCCACTCACTTTATTGTAAATACAAGTTTCTCATAAACTTTGCATAGACTCAAAACTTTGATCACCTCATCAAAGTGCATATTCCTACTCCGAGATGCTTGCTTCAGTCCATAGAAGGATCACTGAAGCTTGTACACCTTCTAGCATCCTTAGGACTGACAAAACCTTCTGGTTGTATCACATACAACCTTTCCTCAAGTAAAACCGTTAAGGAAACGATGTTTTGACATCCATCTGCCAGATTTCATAATTGAAAAATGCAGCAACTGCTAACATATTTCCAACAGACTTTATCATCGCTACGAGTGAGAAAGTCTCATCGCAGTCAACTCCTTGTACTTGTCACAAACAACTTTGCAACAAGTCGAGCTTTACAAATGGTGATAATTACCATCAGCGTCTGTCTTCATTTTAAAGATCCATTTGTACTCAACAACCTGCCGTCCAACGAGCAAGTCTACCAAAGTCTATACTTGGTTTTCATACATGGATTCTATCTCGGATTTCATGGCCTCCAACCATTTGTTGGAATCCGGGCCCATCATCGCTTCTCCATAGCTCGTAGGTTCATCGTTGTCCAACAACATGACCTCCAAGACAGGGTTGTCGTACCGCTTAGGAGCAGTACACATCCTTGTCGACCTATGAAGTTTGATAGTAACTTGATCCTGAATCTTCATGATCATCATCATTAACTTCCTCTTCAACTAACGTAGGCTTCACAGAAACAACATTCTGCGCTGCGCTACTCTCTGGTTGAACAAAGGTTTAACAACCTCATCAAGTGCTATCTTCCTCCCACTCAATTCTTTCGAGAGAAACTTTTCCTCGAGAAAGGATCCGTTTTAGTAACAAACACTTTGCACTTGGATCTGAGATAGAAGGTTCACCCAACTGATCTTAGGGTATTCTATGAAGATGCATTTGTCCGCCTTGGGTTCGACCTCATTAGGTGAAAACATTTTCCACACAAGTGTCGCAGCCCCAAATATTAAGAAATGACAGCTTAGGTTTCTATCAAACCATAATTCACACGGTATCATCTCAACGGATTTAGATGGTGCCCTATTTAAAGTGAATGTAGTTGTCTCTAATGCATAACCCCAAAATTATAGTAGTAAAACGATAAGAGACATCATAGCACGCACCATGTCCAATAGAGGATAACTATGATGTTCTGACACACCATCACACTATGGTGTTCCAGGTGGCGTTTAGTTGTGAAACAACTTTCACATTGTCTTAAGTTGTATGCCAAACTCGTGACTCAGATATTCACCTCCACGATCATATCGCAGTCATTTTTATCTTCTTGTCACGATGATCTTAAACTTCACTCTGAATTTGCTTGAACCTTTCAAACGATTCAGACTTGTGTTTCATTAAGTAAATATACACTATATCTACTCAAATCATCAGTGAAGGTAAGAAAATAACGATATCCACTGCATGCTACAAGACTCACTAGATTGCATACATCAACATGTATCATTTCCAATGAATCACTTGCCCGCTCCATCCAACGGGGTCCTTTAGTCATCTTGCCCAAGAGGCATGGTTCGCATGTCTCAACCGATTCGAAATCGAATGAGTCCAAGTATCCATCAGCATGGAGTTTCTTCATGCGCTTTATACCAATATGACATTTTGCGGCAGTGCCACAAGTATGTGGTACTATCATTATTTAAATTTGTATATTTTGACATCAATGTTATGAACATGTGTATTACTACGATCAAGATTTCAACAAACCATTCTCACTGGGTGCATGACCATTGAAGGTATTATTCATGTAAACAAAATAACCATTATTCTCTGACTTAAATGAATAACCGTATTGCAACAAACATGATCTAATCATGTTCATGCTCAACGCAAAACACCAAATAACATTTATTTAGGTTTGTCACTAATCCTGAAGGTAGAGAGAGCGTGCGATGTTGATCACATCAACCTTGGAAACATTTCCAACACACATCATCACCTCACCCTTAGCTAGTTCTCCGTTTATTCCGTAGCTTTTATTTCGAGTTACTAACATTTAGCAACCGAACCGGTATCCAATACCCAGGTGCTACTAGGAGTACTTGAAAGGTACACATCAATAACTCGTATATCAAATATACTTCTGTTGATGTTGCCAGCCTTCTTATCTACCAAGTATCTAGGGTTGTTCTGCTTCAGTGACCTCTCACCTCATAATAGAAGCACTTAGTCGTGGGTTTGAGTTCAACTTTGGGTTGCTTCACTGGAGCAGCAACTGACTTGCTATCCATGAAGTTTCCCTCCTTGCTCTTGCCTTTTCGAAACTAGTGGTTTGATTAACCATCAACACTTGACGCTCCTTCTTGATTTCTACCTTCGCGGTGTCAAACATCGCGAACAGCTCAGGGATCAATACTTCTATCCCTGGTGTTTTATAGTTCATCACTAAGTCCTAGTAGCTTTAGTGACAGTGACTTGGAGAACTATATCAATCACTATCTTATCTGGAAGATCAACTCCCACTTGATTCAAGCGATTTTAGTACCCAGACAATCTGAGTACATGCTCAACGATTGAGCTATTCTCCTTCATCTTACAGGCAAAGAATCTTGTTGGAGATCTCATATCTCGCAACACAGGCACGAGCCTGAGATCACAATCTCTGCTCCTAGAACATCTCATATGTTCCGTGACGTTCAAAACGTTTCGGAGCCTCAATTCTAAGCCGTAATGCATGAGACACTAAACTATCAAGTAGTCATCCAAACGTGCCTGTCAGATGTTCACAACATCTACAGACGACGCTAGAGGAGGTGGCACACCGAGCGGTGCATTAAGGAGATAAGCCTTCTGTGCAGCAATGAGGACAATCCTCAGATCACGGACCCAGTCCGCAATATTGCTACCAACATAGTTCAACTCTATTTCTCTAGGAACATATAAAAATTTAAGGGAGCTACAACGCGAGCTAGTAATCTACAACATAATTTGCAAAGACACTATTGACTATGTTCATGATAATGAGTTCAATTAATCATATTACTTAAGAACTCCCACTCAAATTGACATCCCTCCGATCATTCGAGTGATACATGATCCAAATTCACCAACTCAAGTCCGATCATCACGTGAGTTGAGGTGGCTGCAATGGTGAACATCATTATGTTGATCATATCTACTATATGACTCATGTTCGACCTTTTGGTCTCTTGTGTTCCGAGGCCATGTCTGTACATGCTAGGCTCGTCAAGTTTAACCCGAGTGTTCTGCACGTGCAAATCTGGCTTGCACCCGTTGTATGTGAATGTAGAGTCTATCACACCCGATCATCACGTGGTGTCTCAACACGACAAACTTTCGCAACGGTGCACAGTCGGGGAGAACACAATTTATCTTGAAATTAAGCGAGGGATCACCTTATAATGCTACCATCGTCCTAAGCAAAACAAGGTGCATAAAAAGGATTAACATCACATGCAAATCATAAGTGACATGATATGGCCATGAACTTGTGTTTAAGATCTCCATCTTCAAAACACCGGCATGATCTCCATCGTCACCGGCACAACACCATGATCTCCATCATCTTGATCTCCATCAATGTGCTGCCATTGGGGTTGTGGCGCCAGCCCTGCTTCTACTTCTATTGCTACCGCTTAGCGATAAAGTAAAGCATTACATAGCGCTTAATGATTGACACGCAGGTCATACAATAATTAAAGACAACCCTATGGCTCCTGCCGGTTGCCATACTCATCGACATGCAAGTCGTGAAATTCTATACATCACATGATCATCTCATACATCACATATATCACATCATGTAATTGGCCATATCACATCACAACATACCCTGCAAAAACAAGTTAGACGTCCTCTAATTGTTGTTGCATGTTTTACGTGGCTGCTACGGGTATCCAGCAAGAACGATTCTCACCTACGCATAAACCACAACGGTGATACACTAGTTTGCTTTTCAACCTTCTCAAGGACCGCCTTTGTCGAATCCGATCCAACTAAAGTAGGAGAAACTGACACCCGCTAGCCATCTGTTGCAACAAGTGCAGTTGAGGGAACCGGTCTCTCGTAAGCGTACGAGTAAGGTTGGTTCGGGCCGCTTCATCCCACAATACCGCTGAACCAAAACACGACCAAGGAGGAAGCAATCTAAGCATCAACGCCCACAAACCTTTTTGTGTTCTACTCGAGATCTCATCGAACCATCAACCTAGCTCATGATGCCACTGTTGGGGAACGTCGCATGGGAAACAAAAATTTTCCTACGCACATGCAAACCTAACCATGGTGATGAGCATCTACGAGAGGGAGAGTGGATCTACGTACCCTTGTAGATCGCTAAGCGGGAAGCGTTAAGAAACGCGGTTGGTGTAGTCGAACTTCTTTGCGATCCAAATCACCGAGCGTCCCGCGATCTAATCATGAACCGTCCCGTGAACCAATCACGAACCGTCCCGCGATCTCATCACGATCCATCCCGCGATCCGATCACGAACGTCCCGTGGCCTTGATCACGATCCTTCCGATCACACGTGCAGCTTGATGATGATCTCCACCGTCTTGATCCAGCAAGAGGAGGCGGAGAGGAGGAAGAGTTCTCCGGCAGCGTGACGGCGCTCCGGCGATGGTGGTGGAGCTATTCCGACAGGGCTTCGCCTAAGCACTGCAGAAAACCGATCTAGAGGAGAAGGTATGCACTAGAGGAACGGGTGGCACGTGGCTGAAAATCTTGTGCCGAAACCCTAAAATCCTCTAGTATATATAGGAGGATAGGAGGAGGAGGCTTGGCTGCCAAAAAGGCAGCCCTTGGGTCGGCCAAACCAAGGAGGGAGGAGTCCTCCTCCTCCACTCCTAGTAGGATTAGGACTCCTTCCTTATTTGGCCCTTTTTTGCCTTTTTCTACATTTTTCCTTTTGGTATTTTCTTCCCAGCCTCATGGGCTTTGTGTAGGACTTCGACCAGCCCACTAAGGGCTGGTATTCATCTTCCTACAGCCCATAAAACCTCTTGGGTCGAAATACCCCTCCCGGTGGTCTCCCGGTACACTACCGGCACTCCCGGTACACTACCGATGAGTCCGAAACTTTTCCGGTGACCAAACTGGGACTTCCTATATATGAATCTTTACCTTCGGACCATTCCGGAGCTCCTCGTGACGTCAGGGATCTCATCCGGGACTCCGAACAACCTTCGGTCACCACCATACATAACTCTACACTACCGAAACGTCACCGAACCTTAAGTGTGCAGACCCTGCGGGTTCGAGAACTATGTAGACATGACCGAGACACCTCTACGGCCAATAACCAATGGCGGGACCTGGACGTCCACATTGGTTCCTACATATTCTACGAAGATCTTCATCGGTCGAACCTCTATGTCAAGGATTCAATCAATCCCGTATAACGTACCCTTTGTTCTTCGGTATGTTACTTGCCCGAGATTCGATCGTCGGTATCTCCATACCTAGTTCAACCTCGTTACCGGCAAGTCTCTTTACTCGTTCTGTAATGCAAGATCCCGTGGCTAACATATTAGTCACATTGCTTGCAAGGCTTGTTGTGATGTTGCATTACCGAGTGGGCCCTGAGATACCTCTCCGTCACACGGCGTAACAAATCCCAGTCTTGATCCATACCAACTCAACAGACACCTTCGGAGATACCTGTAGTGCACCTTTATAGTCACCCAGTTACGTTGCGATGTTTGATACAGACAAAGTATCCCTCCGGTGTCAGTGAGTTGCATGATCTCATGGTCATAGGAACATATACTTGACATGCGGAAAACAACAACAATAAACTGACACGATCATATGCTACATTTGTAATTTGGGTCTTGTCCATCACATCATTCTCCCAATGATGTGATCCCGTTATCAAATGACATCTCATGTCCATGGCTAGGAAACCTTAACCATCCTTTGATCAACAAGCTAGTCTATTAGAGGCATACTAGGGACATGGTTTTGTCTATGTATCCACACATGCATTTAAGTCTCCGATCAATACAATTATAGCATGGATAATAAACGATTATCATGAATAAGGAAATATGATAATAACTAATTTATTATTGCCTCTAGGGCATATTTCCAACACCTTACTCGTCCACGCACGAGAGACCGGTTCCATCGACTCACATGTGACTTTGTTGGATAAAGATGGCTGGCAGGTGTCTGTCTCTCCTACTTTACATGGATCGGATTCGACAAAGGCGGTCCTTGAGAAGGTTGAATAGCAAGTTGTGTATCACCATTGTGGTTTTGTGTAGGTAAGAATCGTTCTTTCTAGATACCCATAGCAGCCACGTAAAACATGCAACAAAAATTAGAGGACGTCTAACTTGTTTTTGTAGGGTATGTTGTGATATGATATGACCAATAACATGATGAGATATATGTAATGCATGAGATGATCATGTTTTGTATAGAATGTCACGAGTTGTATGTCGATGAGTATGGCAACCGGCAGGAGCCATAGGGTTGTCTTTAATTATTGTATGACCTGCGTGTCAATCATTAAGCACTATTTAAGGATGTTTGGAGTTCCAGATGAGATCATGGACATGACGAGGAGCTCCAGAATAGTCTGGAGGTAAAGATTGATATATGGGATAATAGTGTTTGGTCTCCAGAAGGGTTTCAGAATTCACTGTAAGGGGTCTCAGATGTTTCCCGAAATGCTCGGGTACGAGAACACTTTATTTGGGCCAAGGGGTAAAGCCCACGAGGCTTTAGGAAGGTGCAAAACGAGTTTTGTGAAGGCCAGGGACCAGACGCCAGGGACCCTGGCGTCTGGGGCCAGACTTCAAGGACCCTGGCGTCTGGTCCTGAAGTCCAAGGAGGACTCTTGCCTTGCATGCCAAACCGACTTTGAGGAGCTCTTTCTCCACGAAACGACCCCAGGGCTCAATATATCAATAGAGGGGCAGAGCTAGCACCTAGAACACATCAAGATTTCCCCAAGCCGTGTGCCGGCAACCCCGCCCCCTCTAGTTTATCCTCTGTCATAGTTTCCATTGTGCTCGGCGAAGCCCTGCGGAGACTGTTCTTCACCAGCATCGTCACCATGCCATCGTTGAGGGAGTCCTGGATTAAGGGGTCCTCAGGAGGCCGACCTATTTCTATGGGACGGACTATACGAGCCACTTACCGAACACAGGAATATTTGAAGGCCTAGTCTCTAAGATGGAAGCTTCAGGAAGCACGACTTGTACTCCATGTTTGATATATCGAATAGGCATGTTTACCTATGATGACCCACAAGTATAGGGGATCAATTGTATCTCTTTTTGATAAGTAAGAGTGTCGAACCCAATGAGGAGTAGAAGGAAATGACTAGTAGTTTTCACTAAGGTAATGTCTGCATGTGCTGAAATTGTAAGTAGAAAAGTAGTTTGATAGCAAGATAATTTGAAACGAGCAAGTAACGAATATAGTAACAAAAGTGCAGCAAGGTAGCCCAATCCTTTTGAGGCAAGGGACAGGCCAAAGCGGTCTCTTATGATAAGCAAAGCGTTCTTGAGGGTACATGGGAATTTCATCTAGTCACTTTCATCATGTTGGTTTGATTCGTGTTCGGTACTTTGATAATTTGATATGTGGGTGGACCGGTGCTTAGGTGCTGCTCTTACTTGAAAAAACCTCCTACTAATGATTAACCTTCCCGCAAGCATCCGCAACTACGAGAAAATTATTAAGAATAAATTCTAACCATAGCATTAAACTTTTGGATCCAATCGGCCCCTTACGGAATAGCGCATAAAATGGGGTTTAAGCTTCTGTCACTCTCGCAACCCATCATATAATTGCTACTCCACAATGCATTCCCTTAGGACCAAATATGGTGAAGTGTCATGTAGTCGACGTTCACATGACACCACTAAGGGAATCACAACATACATATTATCAAAATATCGAACACATATCAAATTCACATGATTACTTTCAACATGATTTCTCCCGTGACCTCAAGAACAAAAGTAGCTACTCAGAAATAATAATCATGCTCAAGATAAGAGGGGTATTAAATAGCACAATGGATCTGAACATATAATTTTCCACCAAATAAACCATATAGTGATCAACTACAAGATGCAATCAACACTACTAGTCACCCACAAGCACTAATCACTACTAGAAAAATGGCTATAGCTAATATGGACATTAATGGCGCACCGTGTATGTGGTTCTCCATTAATGGCCATATTACTAATGGCGCACCTGGTGTGTGGTGCGCCATTACTAGTTTTGTCCTGGCCCCACACCCCTTCCCAGACTTAGCAGTGGCGCACCAGGGGAAAGTGCACCATTACTAGTTTTAACTAGTAATGGCGCACCACACCCACGGTGCGCCACTACTAACAATTTTTTTTCAAAACTAGTAATGGCGCACCACACACCAGGTGCACCATTAGTAACCCTGGTTACCAATGGCACATTCTTTGGAGGTGCGCCATTGCTAACCCTCCCCCACTATGGCATTATCCACCCCGAGGTCCAGTGGAGCCACACACTGAGCCCGCCCGCCCTCCGCGAGCCCGACCCCCTTCCTTCTCCCCTCTCCTCCCGTCGTCGCCACCCCCTTCCCCCGCCGGCCGCTCTGCCCGCTCCGCCACTGCATTGCGTCCCCCGCCGCCAGTTCGACTCGATCCGGCCGGCCCCGCCCCGTCAAGCCGCGCCGAAGATCGAGGAGGGCTCGCCTGAGGCCCACCAGGCCCCGCGGCGACCGGGGGCCCTAGCAACTCCGACAATTCGGTGGTTGTGCCGTTCGGTGGTGCCCCTACACCGCACTCTGTAGATCAAGCAACCAGACCAACTAACCAGTCCAGCGGCACCGCCGGCAAAGGTATGCATGCCCTACGCGATGTACACATACACACAGACACATGCATGCTGAATTGCTGATAAGATATGGTTACTATTTTTCCTAGTGATATTTATGTGTCAAGAAAAATCCGTCTTCTAAAGCCAAATTTCTTATGTTACTATAATTTTTACAAGACAACTCATGCTAAAACTTAGAAAAAGAACTGACTCAATTTCTCTAAGAGCAGACTCTCTATGAAGTATTCTCAAGCATCAATATCGCAAGTTTCTTATTACCTCCAAACAAAGTATTTACATGCTAATGATAGGTTATATACACTAATGCCCCTGCCGATATTAATGTGTCAAGCAAAATCCATCCGCTGAATGGTAAAAAAAAGTTCAGAACTGACTTTGTGTGCCGAATTCCATCTTATTTGGTAGACCAGATTACTATCGATGTATGAAACCTCATAGCTCCTCCTTGATGTACTTCATTTTATTATTTGTATCTCTATACTTCCTGACAGTCATGATTGCTGTCCATTCATCAAAGTTCAGAAGTTGTGGGAGTTACCTCTGTATTTTAGCCATGTCATGACTTCCTTAGTTATACTTGTCAGTTGATCTACTAGAATTTGTCTAGCAATCTGGATGTTAAATTGAGCAACCATGGTGAAGGGGTTTACTGGAACTTAGTTGCAGGTGTGCGGTAATATCAATTGCATTTTCTTCCAAAGGTTTGCTTAGTTTCTCCTTCATTGAAGTGTTTATGACCACATGACAACCATTATTTGCATATACTCTAGGTGTGGAGGTGTCTGTTATTTTTTCCCCTTTGCAACCGGATTCATTTTGTTTACAGCTAGTGTTGTCAAATTTAGTGTGCTGCATCACAAACGGTGGGGAGCAACTATTTTCTACTATTCTACTTTTCAACCAAAAGACTAAATGCGTAAATCGTCAAAACCAAAAACATGTCATCTGTTGTGCCCCAACTAGTGTTCAATTAAACTACATGTTTTGGTGGTGTATTATAGCTGTTGGATGGGCATACCATTTTGAGCAGTGGGAAGCTGTTGCCTTTTAAGGTCATGAACCAACTGTCCGTATTCTCTGACAGTGCAAGTTCAGTACATGGTTTGTAAGATCTTATGATTTGGCTGTGATAGCTTATGTGATCATTCATTATTGAAAAACATAGCTCTCTCCCAGTCTCATCATTCTGCCAATTATCTTATCTGATGCTATGATATACAATCTGATCAATTCGATAGACATAGCCATAGTTTGGTGTGCTCAAGATCCCTTCACTTGGATAGGATAAATCCGGTCGAGCCTGAACCCCGATGTGCATGCATTATATAAACTCAGTCAGGTTGTCTTCTCTCAATACCCCTGGCCATTAATTGTTCAAAAAAAAATACTCCTGGCCATTAAGATTGTAGCAGAAACAACTGGTTACATTCCTGTGTAAAATTAAACAAGTTTGGTTAGTACATTCTAGCAAAGGATAAGCATCAAGTCTTGGACAACAATTACTCTATTGGCATGCAAGTACTACTTTTACATTGTCATGACAGGAACAATTAATTTGACATGTATCATTGGTACTGCTAAAACAATTCGTTCATGTTTCAAAAAATTTGGTGAAGACCACTTCATATGTATTTTGCATATATGAATTATCTCCTGTTGCTTTCTAAGATGTTAGTTCTTTCAGTTCTAGCCCTCCTATCTTTAATTCCTGGCTGCTAGACTACCTGCAGGACAACGAGTTCATCTGCGGCAGCTATCGCTGTGAGCTGTCCGTCCACGACGCGCTCCACAGTGTCTTCGCCGGGCACAACGAGATCCTCAACGTCTGGAAGTAAGTCGTCGACCATCTGTTTCCCGATGAATTTTCTTTCTAGCTCAATGTGATCGGATCTGACTAGTACGTTTAGATTTGCTCTTGTTTTCTTTTCAAATAGTACTAGTAGTCTATATTCCAGCTGTGCGACTACCTGTAGCCACTTGAACCGATGAGAATTCTTCAAGCCTACCTGTAGCCACTTGAACAGATGTCTATCTCAGATCTGCTAATCTAAAAAATCCAAGTGGAGTAGTATACTGGTAGTATAGTATAATAATATTATCAAAAGGTAAATGCCCGGATTATTTAGCTCTGTGAGATAAATACTCGTCAAAAGTGGGCTCCTATCAAAATTCATTTCCATTATAATCTTACTCATACAATATTCACACCATGTAATTCTGGAAATATATGCTCATATCTAGTTCTGCATAAAAAATGACAGTATTGACATGTTATAAATAGTTTGTTTGTCTTTCTATTTATTTTGTTACATTTTGCAGGGATAAAGTGAAGAAAAAGAAGAAAAGATTACTAGAAGATTAGTTTTAGGATTTTCTTTTATTTCCTTGCAATTTTCCTTTTATTGGATACTTGTAAAGACATTGTAATATTCTTACTATAATAAAAATTATGATTCTATTTCATTTTTTGTTTTTAAATTATTTTTCCTTATAGGTTGTTTTATGTAAATTTGGATTTTTTGTTTTCCAAATACATTACTAGTGGCGCATTTCATCCCTTTTTAGTGGCGCACCTTCCTTTATTACTAGTGGCGCACCTATAAGGCTGTTAGTGGCGCACCTGGAGGGAATACCAGTGGAGCACCTAAGGGTTAGTAGTGGCGCACCATGTGGTGCGCCACTGGTATTTGGATTACCAATGGCGCATCAAAGGTGCGCCACTGGTATTTGGATTACCAATGGCGCATCAAAGGTGCGCCATTACTAACAGTTACTAATGGCGTGTTAATAGTGGCGCACCCATAGTGCGTCATTAATAGCAATATGTGGTGCGCCACTAATAGCCTTTTTTCTAGTAGTGAATCTATAGTTTCGGTAACAAGATTGAACTCAAGAGATAAACTAGGGTTTGAGAGGAGTTAGTGATGTTGAAGATGTTGATGAATATTGCCCTCCCCGAGATGGGAGAGTTGTTGGTGATGATGATGACGATGATTTCCCCCTCCGGGAGGGAAGTTCCCTTGGCGGAATCGCTCCGCCGGAGGGCAAAAGTGCTCCTGCCCAAGTTTCGTCTCAAGGCAGTGGCGATTCGTCCCGAAAGCCTTCTCTTCCTTTTTTCTAGGTCAAAAATGACTTATATACCACAAGATGGGCATCGGAGGTGGGCCGAGGAGGGCACAACCCACCAGGGCGCGCTTCGGCTCCTTGGTGTGTCCAGGTGGGTTGTGCCCACCTGGTGGGGCCCTCTGGTAGTTATTTGCTCCAATAATTCTTAAATATTCCATAAAAATTCTCTGTCAAGTTTCAACTTGTTTGGAGTTGTGCAGAATAGGTAGCCTGACGTAGCTTTTCCAGGTCGAGTTTTCCAACTACCGGAATTCTCCCTCTTGGTGTGTTCCTTGCAAATTATGAGAGAAAAGGCATTAGAATTACTCCAAAAATCATTATTATGGATTAAAACATTATAAATAATAGCAAGAAAACATGATGCAAGATGGACATATCAACTCCCCCAAGCTTAGACCTCGCTTCTCCTCAAGCGAAAACCGAAATCGAAAAACATGTCCACATGCTTTGAGAGAGAGGTGTCGATAAAAACAAAATACGGACATAGAAGCATCATGTTGATTATATAATAGCAACAAAATTAAACATAGGAATTTTATCATAGAACTTTTATCATATACTTCTCATGAATAAGTAATAGTACATCACACAATTGAAGTATAAAGCAAAAACTCTCTTAGAAACCAACAAACTATGTTCTCAGTCAACTTTGCAACTACAATTCATCATCTTTTCAGGAAGGGTCACATATTGGAGCCTTTAGGCAAGTCCACATACTCAACCATCATATAGTCTTCTATGATTGCTAACACTCGCCTCGTACCCATGAGCAAAACGTTTCAACCAGACACATAGAAAGACAGGGGCTTATAGTTTTGCCTCCCAACATCCTCACCTCAAGGGTGATGTCAACAATAATAACTCATGCTATGTATATTCAACTGGACATATGTTCCTAGATCTTTCCTCACCACATGATGCTTGCCAAACGAGAAAAATAAAAGGAATAGAGAAAAACTTTGACTCTTGCATAAAAGTAAAAGATAGGCCCTTCGCAGAGGGAAGCAGAGGTTGTCATGCGCTTATTTGTTTGTATGCTCAATCCCTTAGTGCAATAGAACGTCACATTGTATTGCCGCTTAAGATGACAACCTTTATTATGCAGTCTATCGCTTTTATTCTTTGTCATCCAAGTTCGTACAACGCTCAAATTTCTCTTACACTAAATGATCTTACACTTTTAGGAGCAATTTTTATTGCCTTATTGCACCGATGACAACTTACTTGAAGGATCTTTCTCAATCCATAGGTAGGTATGGTGGACTCTTGAAAATAGGATTTGGGTTTAAGGATTTTTGGATGCACAAGTAGTATCTCTACTTAGTGCGGAATTCTTGGCTAGCAAAGGTAGGGGGGCAAGCATCACATGTTAAAGTATCTATGACAATATGACTTCTATGTGAATATAGAGAAACATAAACCATTAAGTTGTCTTCCTTGTCCAACGTCAACAATTTTGGCATATAATATTTTGATGAGGGCTCACAATCACAAAAGATTTCTAGGATAGTATATTTATATGTGAATCTTCTCTTCCCTTATTAATTCTTTCATGAGTTGCATCATTGACTAATGCTATGTTTGTCAATCTCTAATAAAATTTCTTACTTATACTTTTCCTTATGTGGTGCCATCACCTACCATAGGATTAGTATATGATCTTATTGATTTATTTCCTTTCTTTCGTTTCTTTCTTATTTCTTTTTCTTTATTTGCAACATGAAAGTAAAAAAGCAAAAACTCAAACTAAACTTTATCATATAACTTGCACACGATTACAATGATAGATCACTAAGCAAACTCTCAAAAAAGAAAGGATCAAACTGAACTTTATTTCATCTAGGCAAAAGATTAAACTAAGATAAGTAAAAGCAAAAACATAGTGGGATGATACGATACTGGGGCACCTCCCCCAAGCTTGGCGGAAGCCAAGTGGAGTGCCCATACCCAATACTCAATTCTCCTTTGGTGGTGAAGAAGATGGTGGTGGTGATGAAGTGAAGGGCCTGCCCTTCTACCTTAGCTTGCGCTTGAGGATGGAATTTTCCTTCTTCAATTCACCGACCTCCTGCTCTAGCTCCAGTATCTTCTTACATAAATCCCGCTTGCATTCCTGCAAAAGACTATTGGGTATGAACTGAATCTTAGGCCTCTTTAGTTTCCTTGGGAGGCTGGACTTCTTAAATTCCACATGCATATCCCTAGGTTGAGGTAATGGAGATTTGTCCTCATCTTAGCTTGTCTCGTCCTTCTCCTTAGGATAATAGTCCTCCTCCTCCTCCGTGGTCTAGCCATAATGCGCCACATCCCTATAGGACTTGGGGTTAAAGATGAAATCAACATCTTAGCTCTCTCCCTCGGAGTCTTGGGACGACATATTTTCAGAACCGCGTAGAAAACAACAAGAAAAGAGAACAGAGGATTTCTCCGCGATACGGTGATCAACAGGTTTGGGAAGTATATATAGATTTTTTTATCTTGGAGGACAAGTACATGGAAGAAAACCGGAGTACAAAAGGTGTCCCACCCACTAGGGGACGCTTCGTGGGAGTTTCTTTATTTCCAAAATTCTAAAATATTCCAAAACTGACAGAAAATATTTTTGCAGATTTTTCGAAGTCCGTTTACTTACCGTATCACGTACCTCCTTATTTTCATGATTCTGGAGTGTTCCGGAAGGACTCTTTTATGTGTTCTTCCAGTGTCAAAGTTTGGATAATATTACTTTCAACATTAATAGGCTTACCTGAGATATAATGCTTTATTCGTTGTCCATTGACAACCTTCGGGTTAGTACCTTCGGAATTATTTATTTTGATGGCACCAGACCGGTAAACCTCCTCGATGACATATGGGCCTTCCCATTTTGAGAGGAGCTTCCCTGCAAAAAATCTAAAACGAGAGTTGTACAAAAGAACATATTCTCTGACTTTAAAATCATGCTTTTGAATTCTTTTGTCATGCCATCTTTTGACTTTTTCTTTGAATAATTTTGCATTTTCATAAGCTTGGGTTGTCCTTTCATCTAATGAGTTAATATCAAATAACCTCTTCTCACCAGCAAGTTTGAAATCATAATTGAGCTCTTTAACTACCCAAAATGCTTTATATTCTAACTCAAGAGGCAAATGACAAGCTTTTCCATAAACCATTTTATAAGGAGACATACCCATAGGATTTTTATATGTTGTTCTATAAGCCCAAAGTGCATCATCTAATTTCTTAGACCAATTCTTCTTGGACCTATTGACAGTCTTTTGCAAAATTAATTTTATTTCTCTATTGCTAAGTTGAACTTGACCACTAGACTAAGGATGATAGGGTGATGCAATTCTATGGTTAACATCATACTTGGCAAGCATTTTACGGAAAGCACCATGAATAAAGTGTGAACCACCATCAGTCATTAAATATCTAGGGACTCCAAACCTTGAGAAAATAACTTCCTTAAGCATTTTAATAGGGGTGTTGTGATCAGCACTACTGGTTGGAATAGCTTCTACCCATTTCGTAACATAATCAACAGCAACCAAAATATGTGTATACCCATTAGAGGAAGGAAAAGGTCCCATGTAATCAAATCCCCAAACATCAAACGGTTCAACAACAAGTGAATAATTCATAGGCATTTCTTGACGCTTACCGGTATTACCTATTCTTTGACATTCATCGCAAGATGAGACATACTTACGGGCATCCTTGAAGAGAGTAGGCCAATAAAATCCAGATTGCAATACCTTATGAGAAGTTCTATCTCCAGCATGATGCCCTCCATAAGCCCCGGAGTGACATTTCTGTAGGATTTGTCCCTGTTCATGCTTAGGTACACAATGTCTAATAATATCATCTACTCCTTCTTTATAAAGATGTGGGTCATCCCAAAAGTAATGTCTTAAATCATAGAAGATTTTTTTCTTTTGTTGGTAAGTAAAGCTAGGTGGTAAATATTTAGCAACAATGTAATTAGCATAGTTAGCATACCAAGGAGTACTATTAGCAACATTTATTGCAGCTAACTGCTCATCAGGAAAACTATCATCAATAGGTGGGTCATCAAGCACATTTTCAAGCCTAGACAAGTTATTAGCTACGAGGTTCTCAACTCCTTTTTATCAATGTTATGTAAATCAAATTCAGAACCCAACGAATAAGTCTAGGTTTAGCATCTTTCTTTTCCATAAGATATTTAATAGCAGCATGGTTTGTGTGAACAGTTACTTTGGAATCAACAATATAAGGTCTAAATTTATCACAAGCAAACACAACTGCTAAGAATTCTTCTTCACTAGTAGTATAATTCGTTTGAGCATTGTCTAGAGTTTTACTAGCATAATGAATAACATTCAATTTCTTATCAACTCTTTGTCCTAGAACATCACCAACAACATAATCACTAGCATCACACATAATTTCAAAAGGCAAGTTCCAATCAGGTGGTTGAACAATAGGTGCAGTAATTAAGGCTTTCTTGAGTGTTTCAAAGGCTTCAAGACAATCATCATCAAAAACAAAAGGGATATCCTTTTGCAAGAGATTAGTAAGAGGCCTAGAAATTTAGAAAAGTCTTTGATAAATCTCCTATAGAAATCAGCATGACCTAAGAAACTACGAATACCTTTTATATCTTTAGGACTGACATTTTCTCAATTGCATCAACCTTAGCTTGGTCCACTTCAATACCTCTTTCAGAAATTTTATGACCCAAGACAATGCCTTCATTAACCATAAAGTGGCACTTCTCCCAATTCAAGATGAGATTTGTTTGTTCACATCTCTGCAAAACTCGCTCAAGATTGCTTCAACAATCATCAAAAGACTTCCCATAAACAGAGAAGTCATCCATGAAAACCTCAACAATCTTTTCACAAAAATCAGAGAATATAGCCATCATGCATCTTTGAAAGGTAGTAGGTGCATTACATAAACCAAAAGGCATATGTCTATAAGCATAGGTTCCAAAAGAACAAGTAAAAGTGGTCTTTTCTTGATCAGGTTGTGATACATGTATTTGTGAAAAGCCAGAATATCCATCAAGGAAGCAAAAGTGTGTGTGCTTAGATAATCTTTCAAGCATTTTATCAATAAAAGGCAAAGGGTAATGATCTTTTCTATTTGCTTTGTTTAATTTTCTAAAATCAATTACCATTCCATAGCCTGTAACAATTCTTTGTGGAATAAGTTCATTTTTATCATTAGGAACAACAGTAATACCTCCTTTCTTTGAAACACAATGAACATGACTTACCTAGCTACTATCAACTATAGGATAGATTATACCTCTTTCATCTTCGAATTTAACCGACGTTGGTGATCAACAACTGGTTTAGCATCAGGTTCCATATTGATTTTGTGCTGACATAGAGTGGGACTAATGCCCTTTAAATCGTCAAGAGTATATCCAATAGCAGCCCTGTACTTCCTTAGAACTTTCAATAATCTTCTTCTTCATGTTCTGAAAGGTTAGCACTGATAATAACAAGATATATCTTCTTTTCGTCAACATAAGCATATTTCAAAGTGTCTGGCAATTGTTTTAATTCAAACACAGGATCACCTTTAGGTGGAGGAGGACCTCCAAGAGTTTCAATAGGTAAATTGTGTTTAAGTAGAGGACATTGTTCAAAGAAAACTTTATCTATTTAATTTCTTTCATGCATATGTAAATCATTTTGATGCTCTAACAGATATTGTTCTAAAGGATCAGTAGGTGGTACAACAATAGAAGCAAGACCAATTAATTCATCCTTACTAGGCAATTCTTTTTCATGATGATTTCTACTAAACTTGGAAAAATTAAACTCATGAGACTCATCACCAAAGCTAACTCCCACAGTCTATTTCTTACAATCTATCTTAGCATTAACTATGTTCAAGAAAGGTCTACCAAAGATAATGGGACAGAAGTCATCTTGTGGGGAACCAAGAACAAGAAAATCAGTAGGGTATTTTATTTTCCCACACAAGACTTCAACATCTCTAATAATCCCAATTGGTGATATAGTGTCTCTATTAGCAAGTTTAATAGTAACATCTATTTCTTCTATCTCAGTAGGTGCTATGTCTTTCATAATCTCTTCATATAAAGTGTAAGGAATAGCACTCACACTAGCACCCATGTCACATAAACCATGATAACAGTGATCTCCTATTTTAACTGAAAAAACAGGCATGCCCACAACAGGTCTATGTTTATCTTTTCTACCAGGTTTAGCAATTCTAGCAGCTTATTCACAGAAGTAAATAACATGCCCATAGATATCTTCTTCCAAGAGATCTTTAACCATAGCAATGCTAGGTTCTACTTTAATTTGTTCTTCAGGTTTAGGTGTTCTAATATAGCTTTTGTTAACCACAGTTGAAACTTTAGCATGTTCCTTTATCCTAACAGGGAAAGGTGGTTTCTCTATATAAGCAGAAGGAACAACAGGATCAACATTATAGAGTATAGTTTCTTCTTTAACTGGTGCTGATTTTTTAATTTCTTCTTTAAGAGGTGGGTGATATTTAAACCACTTATCCTTAGGGAGTTCAACATGAGTAGCAAATGATTCACAAAAGGAGGCTACTATCTCAGTGTCAAGTCCATATTTAGTGCTAAACTGTTGAAAAGCATCGGTATCCATAAAAGATTTAACACAATCATACTTAATTTTAATACCTGACTCTTTACCTTCATCGATTTCCCAATATTTAGAGTTGTGTTTAATTCTTTCCAAAAGATCCCACCGTAATTCAATAGTCTTCTTCATAAAAGAACCAACACAAGAAGTATCAAGCATGATTTGATCATTACGAGAAAGCCGAGCATAAAAATTCTGGATAATAATTTCTCTTGAGAGCTCATGATTGGGGCATGAATATAAAATTGACTTAAGCCTCTCCCAAGATAGAGCGATACTTTCTCCTTCACGAGGCCAAAAATTATATATATAATTCCGATCACGGTGAACTAGATGCATAGGATAAAATTTCTAGTGGAACTCCAATTTCAAATGATTCCAATTCCATGATCCAATATCATCACATAGCGTATACCATGCCAATGCTTTTCCCTTCAAAGATAAAGGGAAAACCTTTTTCATAACATGATCCTTGGGTAAACCTGCAAGCTTAAACAATCCACAAATTTGTTCCACATATATCAAGTGCATATCAGGATATTCAGTTCCATCTCCTGCATAAGGATTAGCTAGCAGTTGTTCTATCATACCCGAAGGAATTTCATATTCAATATTTTCAGTAGGTGCAATAGGTTGAGGGGTAGCTAATTCTGGTTTCGGATGAGGTGAAGATACCACGAACAAACTCCTGAAAGGATTGTTTTCCATAGTAACAAGTGACAATAAATTTCAGCACACTATATAAATGTTTCCTTACCAAATTTCACTTACCAAAGGCACTTCACTCCCCGGCAACAGTGCCAGAAAATAGCCTTGATGACCCACAAGTATAGGGGATCAATTGTAGCTCTTTTTGATAAGTGAGAGTGTCGAAACCAATGAGGAGCAGAAGGAAATGACAAGTAGTTTTCAGTAAGGTAATGTCTGCAAGTGCTGAAATTGTAAGTAGCGAAGTAGTTTGATAGCAAGATAATTTGCAATGAGCAAGTAACGAATATAGTAACAAAAGTGCAGGAAGGTAGCCCAATCCTTTTGAGGCAAAGGACAGGCCAAAGCGGTCTCTTATGATAAGCAAAGCGTTCTTGAGGGTACACGGGAATTTCATCTAGTCACTTTGATCATGTTGGTTTGATTCGTGTTCGGTGCTTTGATAATTTGATATGTCGGTGGACCGATGCTTAGGTGCTTCTCTTACTTGAACAAACCTCCTACTTATGATTTACCCTCCCGCAAGCATCCGCAACTACGAAAAAAGTATTAAGAATAAATTCTAACCATAGCATTAAAATTTTGGATCCAATCGGCCCCTTACGGAATAGCGCATAAACTGGGGTTTAAGCTTCTGCCACTCTCGCAACCCATCATATAATTGCTACTCCACAATGCATTCCCTTAGGCCCAAATATGGTGAAGTGTCATTTAGTCGACGTTCACATGACACTACTAAGGGAATCACAACATACATACTATCAAAATATCGAACACATATCAAATTCACATGATTACTTGCAACATGATTTCTCCCGTGACCTCAAGAACAAAAGTAACTACTCACAAATAATAATCATGCTCAAGATCAGAGGGGTATTAAATAGCACAATGGATTTGAACATATAATCTTCCACCAAAGAAACCATATAGTGATCAACTACAAGACATAATCAACACTACTAGTCACCCATAAGGACCAATCTATAGTTCCGGTAACAAGATTGAACTCAAGAGATGAACTAGGGTTTGAGAGGAGGTCGTGTTGTTGAAGATGTTGATAAAAATTGCCCTCCCCAAGATGGGAGAGTTTGTTGGAAATATTCCCTAGAGGCAATAAATAAATAGTTTATTATTATATTTCCTTGTTCATGATAATCGTTTATTATCCATGCTATAATTGTATTGAGTGGAAACACATTACATGTGTGGGTAAATAGACAACACTTTGTCCCTAGTATGCCTCTAGTGAACTAGCTCGTTGATCAAAGATGGTCAAGGTTTCCTAGCCATTGACATGTGATGTCATTTGAGAACGGGATCACATCATTAGGAGAATGATGTGATGGACAAGACCCAAACTACAAACGTAGCATACGATCGTGTCAGTTTATTGCTACAGTTTTCTACATGTCAAGTATATGTTCCTATGACCATGAGATCATGTGACTCACGGACACCAGAAGAGTACCTTGTGTGCATCAAACATCGCAACGTAACTGGGTGACTATAAAGGTGCTCTACAGGTATCTCCGAAGGTGTCTGTTGAGTTGGCATGGATCAAGACTGGGATTTGTTACTCCGTGTGATGGAGAGGTGTCTCCAGGCCCACTCGGTAATACAACATCACAATAAGCCTTGCAAGCAATGTGACTAAGTGTTAGTCACAGGATCTTGTATTACGGAATGAGTAAAGAGACTTGCCGATAACGAGGTTGAACTAGGTATGGAGATACCGACGATCAAATCTCGGGCAAGTAACATACCGAAGAACAAAGGGAACATCATACGGGATTACCTGAATCCTTGACATAGAGGTTCGACCGATAAAGATATTTGTAGAATATGTAGGAACCAATATGGACATCTAGGTCCCGCTATTGGTTATTGACTGTAGAGGTGTCTCGGTCATGTCTACATAGTTCTCGAACCCGCAGGGTCTGCACACTTAAGGTTTGGTGACGTTTCGGTAGTATAGAGTTATGTATGGTGGAGAACGAAGGTTGTTTGGATTCTCGGATGAGATCCCTGACGTCACGAGGAGCTCCAGAATGGTCCGGAGGAAAAGATTTATATATAGGAAGTCCTATTTTGGTCGCTGGAAAAGTTTCGGGCTCATCGGTAGTGTACCGGGAGTGCCGGTAGTGTACCGGGAGACCATCGGAAGGGTATTTCGACTCAAGAGGCTACATGGGCTGTGGGAGGATGAATACCAGCCCTTAGTGGGCTGGAGGAAGTCCCACAAAGGGCACATGCGGCTGGGAAGAAAAAGCCCAAAAGGAAAAGGTGGAAAAAGGCAAAAGGGCTAAATTAGGAAGGAGTCCTAATCCTACTAGGAGTGGAGGAGGAGGATTCCTCCCTCCTGGTTTGGCCGACCCAAGGGATGGCTCCTTGGGAGCCAAGCCTCCTCCTCCTCTCCTCCTAGTGGGTTTTAGGGTTTTGGCACAAGATTTTCAGCCACGTGCTACCCGTTCCTCGAGTGCATAGTTTCTCCTCTAGATCGAATTTCTGCAATGCTTAGGCGAAGCCCTGCCAGAATAGCTCCACCACCATCGCCGGAGCGCCGTCATGCTGCCGAAGAACTCTTCTACCTCTCCCCTCCCTATTCCTGGCTCAAGAAGGCTGAGATCGTCATCAAGCTGTACGTGTGCTGAACGCGGAGGTGCCGTCCGTTTGGTGCTTGATCGGGACGGATCATGATTGGATCATAGGTCGCTCGGTGGTTTGGATTGTGAAGACATTCGACTACACCAACCACATTTCTTAACGCTTCCCGCTTAGCGATCTACAAGGGCATGTAGATTCACTCTCCCTCTCGTAGATGCTCATCACCATGGATAGGTCTTGCGTGAGCGTAGGAAATTTTTTGTTTCCCATGCGATGTTCCCCAACAGTGGTATCAGAGCTAGGTCTATGTGTAGATGAGATCTCAAGTAGAACACAAAGAGTTTGTGGGCGTTGATGCTTAGATTGCTTCCTCCCTTGTTCGTGTTTTGGTTCAGCGGTATTGTGGGATGAAGCGGCCCGGACCAACCTTACTCGTATGCTTACGAAGGACCGGTTCCATTGAATGACGTGTAACTTCGTTGCACAAAGATGGCTGGCGGGTGTCTGTTTCTCCTACTTTAGTTGGATCGGATTCGACAAAGGCGGTCCTTGAGAAGGTTGAAAAGCAACTTATGTATCACCGTTGTGGTTTATGCGTAGGTGAGAATCGTTCTTGCTAGATACCTGTAGCAGCCACGTAAAACATGCAACAACAATTAGAGGACGTCTAACTTGTTTTTGCAGGGTATCTTGTGATGTGATATGGCCAATTACGTGATGTGATATATGTGATGTATGAGATGATCATGTGTTGTATAGAATATCACGACTTGCATGTCGATGAGTACGGCAACCGGCAAGGGCCATAGGGTTGTTTTTAATTATTGTATGACCTGTGTGTCAATTAGTAAGCGCTATGTAATGCTTTACTTTATCGCTAAACGGTAGTAATAGTAGTACAAGCATGATGGGCGTTGTTGGGGATATGACCTGCCGAAGAGGCCCCGGGTCATGTTATTGGCTCGTGAACCGGCCCAAAGGTGAGCCATAAGATTAAGTGTCCCAAGAGGATAGGCGGCTCATGGTGTGGGCCGTACGACGGCCCGGACTAAGAAGACCCGGGTGTGCAAACCGATTCACAGACGGCTTGGACAAGAAGATAGAGAGAGACTCGGTTAGCAATTGTAACGACCCGGATGTTCTGACCTCTTATATAAAGGCAGACCCGGGGCGATTTAGAGGGGAGGCAATCAAGAACTAGGTCAAGCTTTTAGCTCCTTGTAATCGATACGCAAGTAATACAAACACAAGTAAGACGTAGGCTGTTACCTCGATTTGAGGGGCCGAACCTGGGTAAACCCGTGTCTTTCGTCCCAACTAACCCCTTTGAGTCCACCTCATTAGCGATGGCCTCGAACCGAAGTCCGTTCACCCGGACATCTGTCGTGATAAAACCACGACAGTTGGCGCCCAACATGTGGCTAGAGCTTAGTGGTGTTGAGTTCTCAAAGGGATCTCTCCCAGGGCTCGAAGGATACGTGGTTGGAAGGATGAGCAAGAGTTGCCGCGGCCGGCTCTGCATCAACGATGCCGGCTGGGGGCTTGATGCTGGTTCTATGGAGTATGGATTCCGAGTTCCGTTCGGGAGGATCCAGGTTTTCATCGGAAAGGTTGATGGATCTACACCCGGGCTGGATGTCAGCACCAACATCGTCGAGCCGGCTCGGCGTCTCCAATCTGCGCGTGTTACGCAATCTGCCCGTGCCCGTCTGGGTCGAAGGCACGTTCTCATGGGCTTCACTCAAGGCATGGACCTAGAAGCGTCCGGGTCACAGGGAACTCTCGTTTTCTCGGAAGATGAGTCTTCCAGTGGGGAAACAGAATCAGTGTATCGGCTCAGCAACGGTGGCCTTGGGTGCTACTACGACGACTATTCTGAGGTAGAGGGCGTTGAGACGGATGCTATGAGCCCCCCGGTTCACGCGGCGGTGTTCATGGCATGATCGGCTTCAGCCGCTGGTGACACGGCTGCGGGAGCCGCCGCAGCAGGTGATATCCCGCCGCCCGCTGGCTCAGGTTCTAGTGGAATTGATGGACGAGCTCACAACTCTCATGGCCATAGAGGTAACCCACAATAATCAAGCAGCTAGGAATCTAGAGGTGGCATGGATCAAGGGCCGGATGGCATAGGAACGACAAAGGATGGACGAGCTGAAAGCCCAGATGGAGGAAGAAGCGGAGCGTATCAAGGCAGACGCTTTCCGACTGGAGTTAGAGCAGAGGTCAGTGGCCGCGGTGCACCGGAGGAGGCATCAATCCCGTCTGCCAGAACGTTACGAAGCGAGGAACCTTTTTAACACCCCTGGTGCGGGGCGGGTTATGGGTGTGCCTGGAGAGCCGCCCGATGGAGCGCCCGGCGACTCATCCACCCCAGCATAACCAAATCTCTCCCAGGGTTTTTCCAACACCGGCGGGTCATTATTCTAACTCGGCCAAGAACTTGGTAGTGGCAGCCGCCCGGCTTGAGACGATCCCCATCCCAGATGAGGCACCCTTTGCGGAGGAGGTGCAGAACGCCATTGGATATTTACAAACGGCCATGGCCCAGCAAGAGATGTATACTCACACCCGGAGCCGGGTTCACTCTACCCCCCTCCCCAGTCGAAGTTTCAGCCGGCGTTATGAGTCTCCGGTGGGTTCCAGCAGTCACCCGCGCGCGGATCACCGGAGGACAATAGGGCGGCTCTAGATGCACAAGTCGTCATGGACCAAGCGGGAGATAGGCGTGAGGCGGAAGTAGCTGCAGCCCGTCCAGAGCTAGCGCTTTCCGTGTCAATGGGAGTAGTTAGTACTAGAGCCGTAGGGGTGCCATGTTTAACTCCGCTCTGAGGAGTGAACGGCTGCCGAAAGACTTTAAGGGGCCTCGAAAGGTTCCAAATTATACAACTGATCTACCCCCAGAGGCGTGGGTTGAAAGTTATGAACTGGCCATGGAGATGCTGGATGTCAGTGAGGCGGTATGCGCAAAATACTTCATCATAATGCTTGAGGGTCCGGCCCGTACATGGCTGAAAGGTCTGCCGCCTAACACGATAGGCTCATGGGCGGAGCTGAGAGCAAAGTTTATTAAGAATTTCCAGGGGACCTGTAAGCAGCCTATGACTATTGTCGATCTGGACCACTGTGTTCAACAGGAGAATGAGTTGGCCCATCATTGGGTCCGTCGAGTGTCGACCATTATTCACTCTTCAGAGCAGATCACAGCGGCTCAAGCGGTGCTTATCTTAGAGAAGAAATTGTCATTTTGTTCCATTGAAGCAAAAGCTCGGCCGGATCAAGCGCACGTGTCAGGATATGGGAGAGCTCATGACGGCCTTGACGAAGTATGCCGACTCAGATAACACCAAGGATCCAGGTTCGGATGATGAGAAAGCCAATCAAGTGAAGAAAAACAATCAAGGAAAAAGTTTTGTGAACAATGGAACTCAGAATAAGCGGAAGAACGCTGATGGCGGATCCGAGCTAGTGGCGAATACCAACACAGGACAGAATCATCCCAAGGGGGGTGGAAGATTCAGGCCGAGGAACAGGGGCCCTTTTAATTTAGAGGAAGCGCTTAGGAAGCCTTGTCCGGAGCACAGCATGCCTAACAAGCCGACGTTGCATGCGTGGGGTGATTGCTTTATCATGCAGAGATTCAAAAACCAGCATTCCCAACCGCATAATAACCAGGGCGGTGGCCCGCCCGGCGGCTCAGGGCACGGCGGGTCAGGGGCTGGATTCGGCACCGGCGGTTCAGGAAACGGGCATCCGGGTCAGAATAACCAAGGGGGGCACCAACAGCATCCTAGCAACAACGGCAATAACAACAGTCAGCAGTAGCGCAATCAGTCCGGGTTTCAGAGTAACCCGAAGCAGCTCAGTTCTGGGCAGTATCATGTACTCACGACCGGTCACAGTAAACAAGATGGGAAGTTGCGGAGGCGAGTGGTTAATACGGTTGCTCTGACTCTCCCGCGATATTTGTCGTGGTCTAAATATGATATAGTGTGGAGCAGGGAGGATCACCCATCGTGGGTGGATGACCCGGGCCGGCTGGCTCTAGTTGTGGCCCCTCAGGTGAATGGTTATATGGTGAATAAAGTACTCATGGATGGAGGTAGCAGCATCAACATCCTTTACTATGACACTTTCCGGCGGATGAAGTTGCTTGACAAGGATCTTAAACCTTCCTCCACTGTCTTTCATGGTGTGGTCCCGGGTAAATCAGCATACCCGGTGGGCCGGATATCATTGGAGGTAGTTTTTGGTGATGAGCATAATTACAGGGTGGAGTCTTTGTGGTTCGAAGTGGTCAAAATCAAAAGTCCTTATAATGCGCTATTTGGGAGGCCGGCTTATGCTAAATTTATGGCTAGGCCTTGTTATGTTTATCTGCAACTCAAAATGCCCGGCTTAAATGGCACAATTACCATTCGTGGTAACAGGAAAACGGCTCTTGAGTGTGAAGAAGGAGATGCAGCTTATGCAGAGTCTAGTTGTGCTCAGGAGGAGCTGAAATTTTACAAAGAGGACGTTGATCCGGAGGATATGACCCCGCTCAAGAAGCCTACGACAGAACTTGAGCCGCCACTCAAGTTTTCAGCGGATGATACCAAGGCAGTAGATTTCAATCTGGGTGATTCGTCCAAGCAGTTCATCATTGGGGCTTACATGGATCCCAAATAGGAAAGCGCGCTCATCGAATTCATCCGTGAGAATCGGGACATATTTGCATGGAAGCCTTCTGACATGCCGGGTGTACCGAGAGAGTTCGCTGAGCACAATCTTAATGTGGATCCAAAGTTTAAGCCGATCAAACAGTTTCTATGACGGTTCAACAAAGAGAGACATAAAGCTATTGGGGAGGAAGTTGCTCGGCTCTTGGCCGCAGGCTTTATAGTGGAAGTTTTTCACCCGGAGTGGTTGGCTAACCCGGTGCTAGTAGTAAAAAAGAACGGCACGTGGCGTATGTGCATAGATTACACGGACCTTAACAAGGCTTGCCCGGCTGACCCTTTTGCGCTCCCTCGTATCGATCAAATTATTGATGCAACAGCCGGATGCGAAAGTTTATGCTTCCTGGACGCTTATTCAGGGTATCATCAGATCAAGATGGCAATGAAGGATCAGGAGAAGACGGCATTTATTACACCATTTGGAGCGTTCTGCTATGTCTCCATGCCTTTCGGACTCAAGAGTGCCCAGGCGACTTACCAACGTTGTGTGCAGAATTGCCTCCACAGTCAGATTGGCCAAAATGTCCATGCTTAGGTAGACGACATCGTGGTTAAGTCCAGAAAGAAGGAAACTCTTTTAGAGGATTTGAAAGAAACCTTTAACAATCTCCGGGTCTACAAGATGATGCTTAAGCCGACGAAGTGTGTCTTTGGTGTTCCAACAGGAAAGCTTTTGGGTTTCTTGGTCTCTGAGCGGGGCATTGAGACTAACCCGGATAAGATCAAGGCCATCACTTCTTTGGGTGAGCCGACATGTATTAATGACGTTCAGCGCCTTGCAGGGTGGATTGCTGCGTTGAGCCGCTTCATAAGCCGGCTTGGGGAGAAAGCTATTCCTTTATACCAGATGATGAAGAAGACAGACAAGTTTAAATGGAGCACAGCAGCGGCCGAAGCACTTGAAGCTCTTAAAAAGCAGTTGACTGAGACGCCAGTATTTGTCGCTCTGGTTGAGAAAGAGCCTTTGCTCCTTTATGTGGCGGCTAACAACAGAGCGGTCAGTGTAGCAATTTTGGTTGAGCGCAAGGAGGCAGGGAAAGAGTATCCTGTGCAAAGGCCGGCTTATTACATCAGTGAAGTTTTGGCAGAGTCTAAACAGAGGTATCCGCATTGGCAGAAGTTAGTATATGGAGTTTTCATGGCCAATCGCAAGTTAAAACATTACTTTTTGGGGCACCAAATAACAGTGGTCAGTTCTGCCCCGTTGGGGGATATCATTGAAAATAGAGAGGCTACAGGGAGGATTGCCAAGTGGGCCTTAGAGCCGAGTCCTTTTGGCATCAAGTATGTTCCTCGTACAACAATTAAGTCTCAAGCTTTGGTGATTTCATAAATGATTGGACTGAATGTCAAGCCCCTGAAGAAAAGCCGGATAACACGTATTGGACTATACACTTTGATGGATCCAAACAGCTGGAAGGGTCCGGGGTAGGAGTTGTTCTCACCTCCCCCAAGGGTGACAAGTTTTGTTATGTGCTCCGGTTAATGTTCCCTTGTACTAATAATGCAGCTGAGGATGAAGCACTGCTCCATGGTCTAAGAGTCGCTAAAGAGACGAGTTTAAGCCGGGTCAGGTGTTTAGGCGACTCAGATCTGGTGGCTCAGCAAGTTTCAGGCACTTGGGATTCCAAGGATCCGTGATGGCGGCTTATCGACAGGCAGTTGATAGCATACCCGGTCACTTGAAGGGGTACCAGGTGGATCACATTGATTGGCGCAGGAATGAGGCGGCTGATGCCTTGTCATGGTTAGGTTCTCAACGAAAGCCGGTACCACCTAATGTTTTTCTGGATGTATTGCATCATCCGACTGTCAAGATACCTTTTGAGGAGGATCTGGTTATTCCTGACCCGGAGGCGGAGCTGGTGGCCGCTCTGCATGCTACCCCAGACTGGACTATTCCTTATTTGGCGTATCTGACACGCGGCGAGTTACCTCAAGAGGAGGATCTGGCCAATAAGATCACTCAGCATTCTAAGTCTATGATGATTGTCAATGGTGAGTTACATAAGTGTAGTGTGACGGGTGTCTTTCAGCGCTGCATCTCACCAGAGGAGGGCCGACAAATATTAAGTGAAATTCATGCTGGCGACTGTGGGCATCACGCCGGGTCAAAATCTTTGGTGGCTAAGGCTTTTCGACATGGGTTTTTCTGGTTGACGGCTCACAAGGATGCAGAGGACTTAGTTCGCAAGTGTGACGGCTGTAAGAAATTCGGCCGGCGTGCTCACGTTCCGGCTCAAGAGTTGAGGATGATACCAATCACTTGGCCGTTTGCGGTCTGGGGGCTTGATATGGTAGGACCTTTCAAGCGATCTAAGGATAAGAAAACGCACCTTCTGGTGGCGGTTGATAAATTTACTAAGTGGGTAGAGGCAGAGCCGGTCAGTAAATGTGACGCAGCTACGATGGTTCAATTTATTAAGAAGCTAATTTATCGCTTCGGTTACCCACACAGTGTTATTACACACAATGGGATGAATTTATCCAAAGGAGCTATGAAAACGTTCTGTGAGAAAGAGCATATCCGGCTTGATGTTTCAGCCGTGGCACATCCACAGTCTAATGGTCAGGGAGAGCGAGCCAATCAGGAAATTTTGAGAGGTGTCAACCCATGGCTCATGGTTCCTTTGAAACGGACACCCGGATGTTGGGTTGAGGACTTGCCTTCCGTCTTATGAAGCATCAGTACTACACCTAACAGATCTACAGGTTTTACACCTTTCTTCATGGTGTACGGTGCTGAGGCGGTTCTACCCAGTGACATCCGGCACGACTCACCAAGGGTGGCGGCTTATGTTGAGATGGATAATGAGGTAGCCCGCCAAGATGCGTTGGATGCCTTGGATGAAGCACGAGAGTTAGCAGCAGCCAGGTCGGCAATTTATCAACAAGACCTGTGACGCTATCATAGCCGCAGGGTAAAGACCCGGACGTTCCAGGAAGGTGACCTGGTGCTCCGGTTGATTCAAGACCAATCTGGAACGCATAAGTTATCTCCACCATGGGAGGGTCCTTTTGTGGTCAGCAGGAACCTTAACAACGGGTCATATTACCTCATGGATGTCAGAGATGAGTCAGAAACCGCGGGACAAGAGACGTTGCGGCCCTGGAATATCGCACATCTGCGACCATACTTTACTTAACAGGGGTTGAAAGCCGCTATCATTGTATATATCATGAGCACATGAGTAAAAATCTAGCATCCTCGCACAAGACTGGGACCTCTGCTCTTATGTACACCTTTGTACAATCAAGATAAAATCTGCCGTTTCAATTTTTTTATTTGAAGAGGGTTGTTCGCCATCAAAACGACTGGTCTACCCTTCGGCTTTATGCCCTATCTAGCGCTGTGGCAAGGAGGCTTCTTGCCTTCGGGTATAGCTTACTTCTCCCTTGCACAACCGGCTTTATGCCCTATTAAACACTGTTGAAAAGAGGCTTCTTGCCTTTGGGTATAGCTTACTTCTCCTTTGCACAGCCAACTGTCATTAAACTGTTGCAAGGAGGCTTCTTGCCTCCGGGTATAGCTTACTTCTCCCTTCCACAGTTGGCTTTATGCATAGTTTGGATACATTAAGCGCTGATTGTTAACGGAGGCTTCTTACCTTTTGGTATAGCTTACAGTGCCCTAAGACAACAACGTGTATACCAAATTCCAGTTGCTTATCAACTGCGGCCATCGAAGGGGGCTTCTTACCGACGGGTATCGCTTATCTCACCCTAATGGCCGGCTTTATGCCACTTCCAGTTACTTATTAACCGCGGTTGTCGAAGGGGGCTTCTTACCGACGGGTTCGCTTATATCACCCTAACAACTCGCGTTTATGCCAAAATTCAGTTGATTATCAACTGTAGCTGTTGAAAGAGGCTTCTTACCTTCAGGTATAGCTTACTTCTCCTTTCAAACAGTCGGCTTTATGCCATCTCAGGCTAATTATTAGCCGTGGCTGTCGATGGGGGCTTCTTGCCTTGGGGTATAGCTTACATCTCCCATTAACAGCCGGTGATCACTATACTCTTACTAGTCAATCTCGCCTAGAGACCCTGAGCCGGTTCAAGAAATTGACGGCCAATCTCACCTAGAGACCTTGAGCCGGTTCAACAAATTGACGGCCAATCTCGCCTAGAGACCCTGAGCCGGTTCAAATAATTGACGGCCAATATCGACAGATACCTTCAACTGGTATGAGTTTAACCGTTCGGATCCATGCAGAAGAGCCTTCATATGAGTTTTTTTGAGGAAGGAAAGATCATCATCGCATATGGTGTCAAGCCGGCTTATCAAAGACGGGCAATTATAAGTCCCGGGTTGCCACAAGCGAAACTACTCGACACTTGGGGGCTACACAGCCGAACTTTCCTCAAAGGTTCCGGTTCATCAATAGCCGCAGTTGTCGATAGAGGCTTCTTACCATCAGGTATAGCTTACATTATCCTAAAGACAACCGGCTCTTTAATAAACTCCGTCTGATGAAAGACGGAGCCATGTGGCTTCGGTCAACAAAATTGAAGGTCTCAAAGAGATTGTCCGGCTTTAATATTCTGGAGAAAGGAATGGCGTCTTAAAAGACAGGCCCCTCATCAGAAAATTTCAAAGGTATATCCCTGAAGAGCCGGCAACACATTAAAACACAGAGAGGTGCAAATGTATATAGCCACCAATTGGCAGAGTCATGGTTAGTCTATTACAAAGGATACTCTCAGAAAGAGCAAAAGCATTGTCAACCGCCCACGGCGGGTCATTACATAAGTCTATGCTCAGAAAGGCTAAAAGATTACAATTCAGTTGTTGGCGGCTCATCCTGCTCCGGGTCTTCTGCTGGCTTTATCTGAAGATTGCCCAAGTCCCAGTTACAGTCAGCCAGAGCAGCAAATGACCCCTCAAGGAACGGAGACGCGTCAAGCTCACAAGGAAAGAGATCCTTACTGCGGGCGGGTGTCATATCTTTCCACTCGTAGAGAGGCCCGCGGATTCTCTTCTCCTCTGCGTCATAAGCCACCTGATAGGTGCTCAAATCAACTTCATCCGCCAGAACAGAGGCCAAGTAGCGCGACTCTTTGACACACCGGGTATAATCTTCCTCGGTGAAATCTGAGCCGTCATCTCTGTTAGACGGATAGCCATCCATCATTTCAGCCGGCGTTAGCTTGGGAGCAAAGGCAAGAGCCCGGCTCAAACCGGCAACGACTCCTTGACGGAAGGCGGACTTCTTCAGCTCTTCAATCTGCTTAGGCATTGTAGAGAAGATTTCCAAGAACCCTTTCAGAGCAGTGGGGATCTTCTCCTTGTACTGCACGCTCTTGATCATGAAGATGGCACCGCAGTATAATTGCTCTGTAAAAGTATAAATGGCCTTTAGTTGCAGAAGGCTATCAGAAGCCAACTGCCGGCTCCTGGGACCTGGATAAGTCGGATAAAATTAATGAGCCGCCAGTTTTTTCACTAACAATGCCAAACAGTACAAAGTAAACAAGAAATCTTACCAAATAGGGCGGCTGACATCTTTGCAATATGTTGTTTCAGACCTTGAAGTTCATCCGCCACGGCTGTAAGCCGCTGCTCAGCGTCGCCCGGCCGTTTGGTAAAAGCGACCTTTTCAGATTCAACCATCTCTTTTAAAGAGGTAATCTCGGCGGTGACACTGGCCAGTTCCTCTGAGAGAAGCCAGCATTTTTCATCCGCGATACTTCGAGCTTCTTGCTGAGCTGCCATGTTGGCCTTCAGATCCGTCAGCTGAGACCCGGCTTCATTCAAAGCTTCCTATAATACATCAAAATACAGGATAAGCCACCAAAATGCAGGACGAGTGTTAAAAGCAAATACAAGTCTCAAACAGATTGCAAGCAATATATTTGACACTTGGGGGCTAATGTATATTTGATCTTGCAAGTATGCAGTTCCAGTTCATTTCCTTCGAAGTTGATCCGGAACTTGGGGGCTATATAATGGCTCTTCAATGTGCTAATACTGGAAGCACCGACTCAACTTGATCAAGTTTGAGACGGCCCTTGGGGGCTACGATTACATCTTCAAGTTGTCTACATTACAGGCCCGGCTCAAATGTAATCTGAGACGGCCATTGGGGGCTACGATTGGCAGTTCACTTTACTTACAGTACAAAGCTAAAGAAATTTTAAAGGAATTTGACATGACAATCTCTGCAAGAGTTCACAGAAAGACCCGGCTCAACGATTCAATACGTTAAGCCGGATCTTGGGGGCTAAGAAAGGATATAGTAAAGAAGGAAAAGTACCTCATATTTTGTCTTCATGGAAGAGATCAACCGAAGTTCCAAATCCCGGCTGGTAGTAACCCGGTTTATGTACCCAGCGTGTAGCTCTTCAACGGTCATCTTCTCGCATGAAGAATCGAAGTTTAGTTTCTTTGAAGCTTCAGCCGGCTCTGTATGTTTGGTTAACACATGAGCCGGAGGCGTTTGATGACCAGACCCGGTGATAACAACATCCGGGGTGTCAGGGGTCTTGGCAGGAGTTGCCGGCTTAGAAGGAGCCCTTGGAGGGCTCTCCATGATGACATCTTCAGCGGCAGACTCAGCGGAGGTAGCCGACAGGTTTTCTTTCGGTTGAGTTTCTTTCGGCTGCTCGGGCTCCGGTTCTTCAATAACTGGGCCGGAGGAGGGCTTGTTGGCCTTGCGGCGTTTAGCTTGAGCACTGCAAAAAAGAAGAAGAATTAGCAGTTGAAGATATTGCTATCATAGTAACAACCGGATGTCCAGATGCTTACAGCGGATTAATCTTGGGCGGTGGTATGATTGATTCCGAAGAGTCATCGGAGGAAGGAGATTTCTACAAAAGTAAAACAGAAAGGTGAAGAGAGTATCAAGTTTACAAAGGAAAGACACAGGAAAAGAAGGGGTTTAAACCTCGGCGGGGCGTTTCTTGGGAGCCGGAGAGTTTGGCAACCCGGACATGGGCTCGGTAGAGCCAGTGCTTCGAGTCTGTCGACGCTCAATTTGCTGCTGCTTTTCAAGAGAAAATCAGGAGTCAGATAAGCAAGAGGGTGAGAAAGAGGAACTTTTCTGATAACCCGCCGCGACTTTCGGGGGACGAAACATTCTGAGCCGGAGGAAACGTAATTTACCTCAGGAGCATTGGCACGGCTGGTTTCCACTTCATCCTGCGAGTAAAGTAAGTATTAAAATAGGAAGGTAAAAGATCAAGCAAGACAGTTGAAACTTTACCTCCGAGCTGGATGTTGGTGGCGGGTCAAACAAATTATCTTGAGGGGCATGTTTTTTAGCCTTTTTAGTTGGGACCTTCTTCCTGGATTTCTTCGGAGGGGCAACATATTCCCTCTTCCAGAAGTCTGAGTCGGCCTATAAGAATGACCTGGAGAGTGAATATCAAATCAACAAAGTGCAAACAACGTCTAAGAGACGGAAGGGAAGAGATCAAACTTATATCGGGAGCCGGATTGATGGCAGAAAAAGGGGCCAGGCCAATTTCGCTACATGATCCGGAAGCTTCATGGACGAGGCTCCGGATGGCGAGGGTAATGTCATTCTCTGTCAATGTGGATCGGCTGAAGCATAATGAGCTATCATACTTGCCTTCGTATTCGCACATGAGTCGGCTTCTATGGCTCAAAGGCATAATCCGCCATGAAATCCAGCAGCGAATCAGGTCCAGCCCGATTAAGCCGTTCGCCATGAGAGCCTTGATTTTGGCATGAGCCGGCTCATATCTTGCGCGTTCTGAAGATGATAGCCGGCCAGGAAGTTCTGATGTTGTTGTGAGCCAGGAAGGACGATAACCCGGCAAAGGACGCTCGTTCTCATGAGAGGTGTCCTTGCAATAGAACCAGGTCCTGTTCCAATCCTTGGGGTGACTCGGCATCTGTGTAGCTGGAAAGATGATATCTCTACGCCGTTGGATGGATATGCCTCCAAGTTCTAGGCTCGGGCCGGCTTTCACTTCAGTTTGCCGGTTAGCATAAAAGAATTCCCGAAAGAATTTGGAGCCGGGAGGCACGAACCCTCATTCAATATGGTCAGAGAACACCACCACTTCACCTTCTTGAGATTTGGGCCGCGTCTCATCACCCAGGACCCGCCAGCTAATGACCTCCTTAGGAGGAAGAGTACCCGCGTGAACAAAATCCGACAAAAAGTCCTCCGTAATGCATGACCCAACCCAATTGCATGAGTTGGACGCACGAGACATGTTGGCGGTTTAAGTGTTGTGCAAGATAAAAGGTGCGGTGATTCGAAGTGCAAGCAAATATTTTTGACGGCTTAAAAGTTTAAGGGCTCTACGGATAAAGCGGGGGACCCGGCTGATAAGAGCCGGAGGAGCTTGGCGACTCAACAGGGAAAGGGAAGATTGAAAAATCGACTAAGTCCGAAAAATAGATTCTGCAAGATGTCACTATATCTACGGATCTACAAAAGCAGAGAAAATAAATTTTATTCTGACCTAGCAATGAATAGCGGAGGAAAAAGAAACGGATTGGGGCCATCGTGGCCCGTGCATTACGCGTGTCCGGCCCGTGTGCGGCAGCGGAGCGAGAGCGCATTCTAAGGGTGTTAGCGGCGTCGAGATGCACTGATGATAACGGTGCTGGAGCCCAAATGCCAGCGGCGGAGCACCGGTGAAAACCCTACTACGGCGGCGACCATCTAGGGAGCAGGAAAACTTACCGGAGACGGCGCGGCAGAGGCAGACGGGTCTCTGGTACATTCAGGGTGATGCAGCGGCCAAGGTCGGGGACGATGTATGGACGACGTCGGCGTAGAGCTCAAAGGCGCTGGGGCGGCGACAGGAAGAAGACGAAGAAACAGAGGCACGGGCAGGAGAATGGAAACCCTGACCCGCACGGGTCATATTTAAAAGGGGGTTAAGGAAGGCACGTAAATCCAGGCGATGACACCGTTTGACCGAGACGGATGCCTCGATTCTCGGGATGACAGTTAAGTGAAAGATTTGGTGACACGTCAGCAGATCTCATGACGTCACGCCGGTTCATTTCCGGGCGTCTCGCCAAAAGTAGAAGAGAAGGATGAAGAGAGCAAGCTCAATTCAACCTGCGGCCTAATGTTGGGGATGTGACCCGCTGAAGAGGCTTCGGGTCATGATACTGGCTCGTGAACCGGCCCAAAGGTGAGCCGTAAGATTAAGTGGCCCAAGAGGATAGGCGGCTCATGGTGTGGGCCGTACGACGGCCTGGACTAAGAAGACCCGGGCGTGCAAACCGATTCATAGACGGCTTGGACAAGAAGATAGAGAGAGACTCGGTTAGCAATTGTAATGACCCGTATGTTCTGACCTCTTATATAAAGGCAGACCCGGGGCGATTTAGAGGGGAGAAAATCGAGAACTAGGTCAAGCTTTTAGCTCCTTGTAATCGATACGCAAGTAATACAAACACAAGCAGGACATAGGGTGTTACCTCGATTTGAGGGGCCGAACCTGGGTAAACCCGTGTCTTTCGTCCCAACTAACCCCTTTGAGTCCACCTCATTAGCGATGGCCTCGAACCGAAGTCCGTTCACCCGGACATCTGCCGTGATTAAACCATGACAGGCGCGACAACCTCGATGGCGACACGTTGATGGAGATCAAGATGATGGAGATCATGGTGTCGTGCCGGTGACGATGGAGATCATGTCGGTGCTTTCAAGATGGAGATCAAAAGCACAAGTTCATGGCCATATCATGTCACTTATGATTTGCATGTGATGTTAGTCCTTTTATGCACCTTGTTTTGCTTAGGATGACGGTGGCATTATAAGGTGATCCCTCACTTAAATTTCAAGATGAATTGTGTTCTCCCCGAGTGTGCACCGTTGCGAAAGTTTGTCGTGTCGAGACACCACGTGATGATTGGGTGTGATAGACTCTATGTTCACATACAATGGGTGCAAGCCAGTGTTGCACATGCAGAACACTCGGGTTAAACTTGACGAGCCTAGCATGTACAGACATGGCCTCGGAACACAAGAGACTGAAAGGTCGAACTTGGGTCATATAGTAGATATGATCAACATGATGATGTTCACCATTGAAACCACCTCAACTCACGTGATGATCGGACTTGAGTTGGTGAATTTGGATCATGTGACACTCAGATGACCTGAGGGATGTCAATTTGAGTGGGAGCTTTAGTAATTTGATTAACTAAACTCATTATCTTGAACAATAGTCTAAGTAACCTTTGCATATTTATGTTGTAGATCAATGGCTCGCGCAGTAGCACCCCTGAATTTTAATGCATTCTTAGAGAAAGCTAAGTTGAAAGATGATGGAAGTAACTTTGTTGACTGGGCCCGTAATCTGAGGATTATCCTCATGGCTTCCCAGAAATCATATGTCCTTGATGCACCGCTTGGTGACCAACTAGAAGACATGTCATCCAAAGACGTTAAGAACGCTTGGGAGGCACGTTCTGGAGATTACTCAATAGTTCAGTGTGCAATATTGTATGGCTTAGAACCGGGACTTCAAAGACGTTTTGAATGTCATGGAGCATATGAGATGTTCCAAGAGTTTAAGTTTATCTTTTAGAAGAATGCCCGAATCGAGAGGTATGAGACCTCCGATAAGTTCTATGCTTGCAAGATGGAGGAGAACGGGTCTATCAGTGAACATATACTCAGAATGTCTGGGTATTCGACTCGTCTAGCGGAGTTGGGAATTGCCCTTCCACCAGAGGCGATCACTGACAGAGTTCTTCAATCACTGCCACCTAGTTACAAGAGCTTTGTGATGAACTATAACTTGCACGGGATGAACAAGTCAGTCGCCAAGCTGTTTGCGATGCTAAAAGTCGCTGAGTCTGAAATCCAAAAAGAACATCAAGTGTTGATGGTCTATAAAACCACTAGTTTCAAGAAGAATGGCAAGAGCAAGGGCAAGAAGGGTAAAACATGGAAGGATGGCAAATCAGTTGCTACTCCTATAAAGAAACCCAAGCATGGACCCAAGCCAGAAACTGAGTGCTTTCATTGCAAGGGAACTGGTCACTGGAAGCGGAACTACCCCAAGTACCTGGCTGACAAGAAGGCGGCCAACGACAAACAAGGTATATATGATATACATGTTATTGATGTGTACCTTACTAGCTCTCGTTGTAGTGCCTGGGTATTTGATACCGGTTCGGTTGTTCACATTTGCAACTCAAAATAGGAACTACAGAATAGACGAAGGCTGGCAAAGGATGAAGTGACGATGCGCGTGGGAAATGCTTCCAAGGTTGATGTGATCGCCGTCGGCACGCTCTCTCTTCGATTACCATCGAGATTAGTGATGAACCTAAATAATTGTTATTTAGTGCCTGCCTTAAGCATGAACATTATATCTGGATCTTGTTTATTGCGAAACGGTTACTCATTTAAATCAGAGAATAAAGGTTGTTCTATTTATACGAGTAATATCTTTTATGGTCATGCACCCAATGTGAGGGGTTTATTCATATTGAATCTTGATAGTGATGATACACATGTTCATAACATTGATGCCAAAGGATGTAGAGTTGATAATGATAGTACCACTTTGTTGTGGCACTTCCGTTTAGATCATATTGGTGTAAAACACATGAGGAAGCTCCATGCTGATGGACTTTTGGAGTCACTTGATTTTGAATCACTTGACACATGTGAACCATGCCTCATGGGCAAGATGACTAAAATGCCGTTCTCTAGAATAATGGAACGGGCGAGTGACTTATTGGAAATCATACATACTGATGTGTGCGGTCCAATGAATGTTACAACGTGTGGTGGATATCGTTATTTTCTCAGCTTCATTGATGACTTAAGTAGATATGGGTATATTTAATTAATGAAACACAAGTCTGAAACGTTTGAAAAGTTCAAGCAATTTCAGAGTGAAGTTGAGAATCATCGTAACAAGAAGATTAAATTCCTGCGATCTGATCGAGGAGGTGAATATCTGAGTTATGAGTTTAGCAGTCACTTAAGACAGCGTGGAATTGTTTCACAGTTGACACCGCCTGGAACACCATAGCGTAATGGTGTGTCCGAACGTTGTAATCGAACCTTATTAGATATGGTGCGTTCTATGATGTCTCTTGCTGATTTTCCATTATCCTTTTGGGGTTATGCATTAGAGACAGCTGCATTCACTTTAAATAGGGCACCATCAAAATCCGTTGAGAGGACACCATATGAGCTATGGTTTGGCAAGAGGCCAAAGTTGTCGTTTCTTAAAGTTTGGGGATGTGATGCTTATGTCAAAAAGCTTCAGCCTGAAAAGCTGGAACACAAAGCGGAGAAATGCGTCTTCATAGGATACCCGAAGGAGACAGTCGGGTATACCTTCTATCTTAGATCCGAAGGCAAAGTGTTTGTCGCTAAGAACGGAACATTTCTTTAGAAAGAGTTTCTCTCGAAAGAATTGAGTGGGAGGAAAATAGAGCTTGATGAGGTTATTGAACCTTTACTTCAACCAGAAAGTAGCGCGGTGCAGAAAGATGTTTCTGTGGAACCTATGACGGTAGAAGAGGAAGTTAATGATGATGATCATGAAGCTTCGGATCAGGCTACTATTGAACCTCGTAGGTCGACAAGGGCGCGTACTACTCCTGAGTGGTTCGGCAACCCTGTCTTGGAGGTCATGTTGTTGGACAACAATGAACCTATGAGCTATGGAGGAGCGGTGATGGGCCCGGATTCCGAGAAATGGTTAGAGGCCATGAAATCCGAGATGGGATCCATGTATGAAAACAAAGTATGGACTTTGGAAGTATTACCTCAAAGGTGAAAGGCCATTCATAACAAATGGATCTTTAAGAAGAAGACGGACGTAGACGGTAATGTCATCGTCTATAAAGCTCGACTTGTGGCAAAGGGTTTTTCACAAGTTCAAGGAGTTGACTACGATGAGACATTCTCACCCGTAGCGATGCTTAAGTCTGTCAGAATCATGTTGGCAATAGCAGCTTATTTCGATTATGAAATTTGGCAGATGGATGTCAAAACAGCATTCCTCAACGGTTTCCTTGAGGAAGAGTTGTATATGATGCAGCCAGAAGGTTTTGTCGATCCAGAGAATGCTGACAAAGTTTGCAAACTCCAGCGATCCATTTATGGGCTGGTGCAAGCATCTCGGAGTTGGAATAAGCGCTTTGATGAGGTGATCAAAGTGTTTGAGTTTATACAAGTTTATGGAGAAGCTTGTATTTACAAGAAAGTGAGTGGGAGCTCTATAGTGTTTCTAATATTATATGTGGATGACATATTGCTGATTGGAAACAATATAGAAATGTTGGAAAGCGTGAAGGAATATTTGAACAAGAGTTTTTCAATGAAGTACCTAGGAGAAGCTGCTTTCATATTAGGCATTAAGATCTATAGAGATAGATCGAGACGCTTAATAGCACTTTCACAGAGCACATACCTTGATAATGTTTTGAAGAAGTTCAAAATGGATCAGTCCAAGAAGGGGTTCGTGCTTGTGTTACAAGGTGTGAGTTGAGTAAGACTCAATGCCCAGTGACTGCAGAAGATAGAGAAAAGATGAGTGTCATCCCATATGCTTCAGCCATAGGCTCTATCATGTATGCAATGCTGTGCACAAGACCCGATGTCAGCCTTGCCATAAGTATGGCCGGAAGGTTTCAAAGTGATCCTGGAATGGAACACTGGGCAGCGGTCAAGAATATCCTTAAGTTCCTGAAAAGGACTAATGAAATGTTTCTCGTTTATGGAGGTGATGAAGAGCTTGTCGTAAAGGGTTATGTCGATGCAAGCTTTGACACTGATCCGGATTACTCTAAGTCACAAACCGGATACGTATTTATTCTCAACGGGGGAGCGGTAAGCTGGTGCAGTTCCAAGCAAAGCATGTAGCCGATTCTACGTGCGAAGCGGAGTACATCGCAGCCTCGGAGGCAGCGAACGAAGGTGTCTGTATGGAGCAGTTCATGACAGATCTTGGAGTAGTGCCCATTGCACCGAATCCAATGAACCTATTCTGTGACAACACTAGTGCCATTGCTCTGGCCAAGGAACCAAGGTTTCATAAGAGGACCAGACACATAAAGTGACGCTTCAACTCCATCCGCGATTACATCGAGGAGAAGGACATAAATATTTGCAAAGTGCACACGAATCTGAATGTTGTAGACCCGTTGACTAAACCTCTTCCAAGGGCTAAACATGATCAACACAAGAACGGCATGGGTGTTAGATTCATTACAATGTAAATCACATAATGATGTGAACTAGATTATTGACTCTAGTGCAAGTGGGAGACTATTGGAAATATGCCCTAGAGGCAATAAATAAAGTGTTTATTATTATATTTCCTTGTTCATGATAATCGTTTATTATCCATGCTATAATTTTATTGATTGGAAACATATTACATGTGTGGGTAAATAGACAACACTTGTCCCTAGTATGCCGCTAGTGAACTAGCTCGTTGATCAAAGATGGTCAAGGTTTCCTAGCCATTGACATGTGATGTCATTTGATAACGGGATCACATCATTAGGAGAATGATGTGATGGACAAGACCCAAATTACAAACGTAGCATATGATCGTGTCAGTTTATAGCTACAGTTTTCTGCATGTCAAGTATATGTTCCTATGACCATGAGATCATGTGACTCACGGACACCGGAAGAGTACCTTGTGTGCACCAAACATCGCAACGTAACTGGGTGACTATAAAGGTGCTCTACAGGTATCTCCGAAGGTGTCTGTTGAGTTGGCATGGATCAAGACTGGGATTTGTTACTCCGTGTGACGGAGAGGTATCTCAGGGCCCACTCGGTAATACAACATCATAATAAGCCTTGCCAGCAATGTGACTAAGTGTTAGTCACGGGATCTTGTATTTCGTAACGAGTAAAGAGACTTGCCGATAACGATGTTGAACTAGGTATGGAGATACCGATGATCGAATCTCGGGCAAGTAACATACCGAAGAACAAAGGGAACATCATACGGGATTACCTGAATCCTTGACATAGAGGTTCGACCGATAAAGATCTTCATAGAATATGTAGGAACCAATATGGACATCCAGGTCCCATTATTGGTTATTGACCGTAGAGGTGTCTTGGTCATGTCTACATAGTTCTCGAACCCGCAGGGTCTGCACACTTAAGGTTTGGTGACGTTTCGGTAGTATAGAGTTATGTATGGCGGTGACCGAAGGTTGTTCAGAGTCCCGAATGAGATCCCGGACGTCGCGAGGAGCTCTGGAATGGTCCGGAGGTAAAGATTGATATATAGGAAGTCCTAATTTGGTCGCCGGAAAAGTTTTGGGCTCATCGGTAGTGTACCGGGAGTGCCGGTAGTGTACCGGGAGACCATCAGGAGGGGTATTTTGACCTAAGAAGCTACATGGGCTGTGGGAGGATGAATACCAGCCCTTAGTGGGCTGGAGGAAGTCCCACAAAGGGCCCATGCGTCTGGGAAGAAAAATCCCAAAAGGAAAAGGGGTAAAAGGCAAAAGGGGTAAATTAGGAAGGAGTCCTAATCCTACTAGGAGTGGAGGAGGAGGACTCCTCCCTCCTGGTTCGGCCGACCCAAGGGCTGGCTCCTTGGGAGCCAAGCCTCCTACTACTCTCCTCCTATATATACTAGAGGGTTTTAGGGTTTTGGCACATGATTTTCAGCCACGTGCTACCCGTTCCTCCAATGCATAGTTTCTCCTCTAGATCGGATTTCTGCAGTGCTTAGGCGAAGCCCTGCCGGAATAGCTCCACCACCATCGCCGGAGCGCCATGAAGCTGCCGGAGAACTCTTCTACCTCTCTCCTCCCTCTTTCTGGATCAAGAAGGAGGAGATCATCATCAAGCTGTACGTGTGTTGAATGCGGAGGTGCCATCCGTTCGGTGCTTGATCGGGACGGATCGTGATTGGATCGCGGGATGCTCGGCGATTTGGATCGCGAAGACGTTCGACTACACCAACCGCGTTTCTTAAGGCTTCCCGCTTAGCGATCTACAAGGGTATGTAGATTCACTCTCCCTCTCGTAGATGCTCGTCACCATGGATAGGTCTTGCGTGAGCGTAGGAATTTTTTTGTTTCGCATGCGATGTTCCCCAACAGAGTTGTTGGTGATGATGATGATGATGATGATTTCCCCCTCCGGGAGGGAAGTTCCCTCAGTAGAATCACTCTGCCGAAGGGCAAAAGTGCTCCTGCCCAAGTTCTGCCTCGAGGCGGCGGTGCTTCATCCCGAAAGCCTTCTCTTCCTTTTTTCTAGGTCAAAAATGCCCTATATACTAGAAGATGGGTACCGTAGGTCGGCCGAGGAGGGCACAACCCACCAGGGCACGCCTGGGCTCCCTGGCATGCCCAGGTGGGTTGTGCCCACCTGGTGGGCCCCTCTGGTAGTTATTTGCTCCAATAATTCTTAAATATTCCATAAAAATTCTCCGTGAAGTTTCAGCTTGTTTGGAGTTGTGTAGAATAGGTAGCCTGACGTAGCTTTTCCAGGTCGAGATTTCCAGCTGCTGGAATTCTCCCTCTTGGTGTTTTCCTTGCAAATTATTAGAGAAAAGGCATTAAAAGTACTCCAAAAAGCATTATTACGATTAAAAACATTAGAAATAACAGCAAGAAAACATGATGCAAAATGGACGTATCAACCATGTGTAAACCCTAGGCATCCTCGGCGTCTATATAAGCCGGAGGGTTTTAGGGTATAGAGATAGAAAAATTCATCTAGGGTTAGCTATTCGATCTCGAGATAGATCCACTCTGTAATCCCCAGATCATCAATACATCCAAGAAGGACATAGGTTATTACCTCCATAGTAGGGCTCGAACTTGGGTAAATCTGTGTCCCCTTCGTCTCCTGTTACCATCGATCCTAGTCTCATAGTTTGGGACCCCTACCCGAGATCTGCCGGTTTTGACACCAACATTGGTGCTTTCATTGAGAGTTCCACTGTGAGCAAGGGGGAATCGATGTCTCGCCTTGTCATCCATGAAGAGGTCCGCAACATGAACACTTTCGTCCCTAGACAGATCTTCGCCTTCAGCAGCATGGTGCTGCACGCTGATCCCACCGGTCATCTAGGCCATGTTGAGAGCTTCGCCCCTAGTCATGAGGTCATATTCGGAAACCTAGAGTTCTTCGTTGATTCTCGGGGTGACTTATCGCTAACCGGGCTCGTAGCTTTGCCTACAACAACCGAAGACTCTGAGGCTTTAACGTCGAGTCCCTTCTTTGGACACGCCAGTGGGGTTACCGACAGTGATGAACCAATATCTTGTCATGGTCTGGCCATCGTACTAAAAGACCGGACATGTGTTCTTACCAAACACTCCCCACGCCAGGGTACTTTGGAGGTAAACTCCGTAAGTTTCGAACAGTCTGATCCAATCAGGATCTCAGTTGATGAGGCCCTAGATCGGATCTCGTCGATGAAGATCACCGACGACCCAACCCCGATCCATGCTCGGATCGGTTATGGTGCGGGCCGGGATGAATTTTTCGACCCACCCACCACTCACTTGATAGCCACTGTCAAAGATTTAACCGACATGCTGGATTATGCCTCCAAGGAGGCAGAATACATGGATGAAGAGGATTGCGCCCCCACCGTTGTTAATACCGGAAGATGGGCCGCCACTTCAACATATGATGTATATATGGTGGACACTCCCAATGGTGACAAAACGCCTAGCAATGACGGCGATAAGTTAGGCGACGCACCATCAAGGTGCCGAAAGCCACATAAGTGGTCCAAAGGCAAAAAGGGAAGGAAAGCTATTATCGGCACTGGGGATGGAGTTACCCCCAAAGACCATGGCGAACCTGATAATCCCGAACACCCGTTAGAGGATTAGGAAAGGCCTGAGGACCAAAGCAACCCCGATGACTTCAATGGTTCCGAGGACGAAAATTAACTCCCCCCGGTCGAGGAGGAGGATATCTCGGAAGCTGACAACATGGACATCCCTGATAACCATGAAGATCAGGAGTAGTTCAGACAACAACTCATAGAGACGGCCCGTAGTCTGAGAGCCAAGGAACGACAGCTTAAAGCCAAATAGGATGACCTCAACGATCGATGGACAAGAGTCCTCTCGGCTGAGGAAGGACATGTCATCAGTCTGTCGGACCAGACCAAGAGCTATCCACGGAAAAGGTTGCTGCCACAATTCGACGATGAGCTAACTGATACTCAGTCGCCAAAGCATACTCCATATGACAGGCCAGACCGCCCTCCTCGCGGGCATGATCGGATGGCTGACAATGCCGGTTATAGACCGGCAATACCCCAAAGACGGGGAAAGGAGCCACTAGAGCCGAATGATATGTTTGACCTACGAGATGACTTGGATCACAGAGCAGGCCATACAAGATCCATATACGGATCCAGAGGATACTCACCCGATAGACGGGATGGGTATAGGCCATGGCTGGAGAGAGGCAATAATAGAGACCGGAAACACACCCGAGCCAGAACAGACGCCTATCACAGGCGCGCTATAGCTCGGGTTCGAGGGGCCGCTCACCTGCTATGTTTCATGGATGAGGTCATGCGGCACCAGTTCCCGGAAGGGTTTAAACCCATGAACATCGAACAGTACGATGGAACTACTGATCCAACCGTTTGGATTGAGGACTTCCTCCTCCACATCCACATGGATCGAGGAGATGACCTCCACGCCATCAAATACCTTCCCCTCAAACTTAAGGGGCCAACTCAGTACTAGCTAAACAGCCTCCCCGAAAACTTCATTGGATGCTGGGAGGACCTGGAGGATGCTTTCCGCTCCAATTTCCAGGGAACCTATGTCCGGCTGCCGGATTCTTCTGACCTCAGCAATGTCTTCCAGAAGCCCAGTGAGTCTGCTCGGCAATTCTAGAATCGGTTCTTGACTAAGAAGAACCAGATTGTCAACTGCCCAGACGCTGAGGCCATAGCCTCCTTCCGGCACAACATTCGGGATGGATGGTTGGCCTGCCAGCTAGGCCAGGACAAACCACAGACTATGTCCGCCCTCACCTCCCTCATGACCCGCTTTTGCGCGGGCGAAGATAATTGGCTAGCAAGACGCAGCCACAATTCCAAAGATCCCGGAGCCTCCGAAATCCGGGATGGCAACAGAAAACCAAAGCACAATAAGAACAAGCACTAGCACAATAACAATGATGCCGATGACACGACCGTTAACGCCAACTTCCGCAACTCTCGTCCTCGACAGCGAAAGAAGCCTCCTAAAGGCAATCACGACGGACCCACTCCACTGGAAAAAATAATGGAACAAACTTGCCAAATCCACCGGACTTAGGAGAAGCCCGCCAAACACACACACCGCAATTGCTGGGTATTCAAACAGGTCGGCAAGCTCCCACCCAAGGATCAAAGCAAGAGCCCTCACAGAGAAGATGAGGATGATCCTCGGGGTCCGTTGGTGGCAACCAAAAGAAATTCCCTCCGGAAGTAAAGACAGTAAACATGATATACACCACCCATATACCCAAGAAGGAGAGGAAGCACACCCTTCAAGAGGTCTACGCTGTAGAGCCGGTGGTCCCGAAGTATAACCCATGGTTGGCATATCTGATCACTTTTGATCGACGCGATCACCTGACCAGTATCTGTCACGAGGGTTCGTCCACAGTCGTCCTCGACCCCATTATCGACGGGTATCACCTCACAAAAGTCCTAATGGACGGAGGAAGTAGCCTTAATCTGATCTACTCAGATACGGTGAAAAAGATGGGCATAGGCCCGTCACGGATTAAACCCAGTAACACCACCTTCAAAGGGCTGATTCCAGGTGTCGAAGCCCAGTGCAAGGGCTCCGTAACCCTGGAAGTTGTGTTCGGCTTGCCTGACAACTTTTGTAGCGAAGACTTGATCTTTGACATTGTACCCTTCCGCACCAACTATCACACCCTGCTTGGCCGGACAGCGCTCGCTCGTTTCGATGCCGTCTCGCATTATGCATACCTCAAGATCAAGATGCCTGGCCCCAGAGGGGTCATCACTGTCAACAGCAATACGGAGCGATTTCTACGGACTGAGGAGCATGCACTGGCCTTAGCGGCCGAATTTAGTTACCAAGATGATCGGCAGGTTCTGGCATCTTTCGTAAAGACATGCAAGGTTGGGAAGCGAGCTCGGCTGCAGGCCGAACTCTTAGAGCCCTCCTCTACCCCCAAATAGGGCCCCACCGCATGCCCCTAGGACCAGAGAAATACACGCCAAGTAGGCACAACTTTGCACTTAAAATTCCATGGGCAGCAGTGAGGAAACAAAGGTGGGAGTCCAGCTAGACCAGACTACTACCACTAAATATGTCTTCGGACACAATGCAGGGACCATCAAAGGGCCCACCACGGGCATAAAGCCTATCCATAGTTCGGCGACTTCTCAAGACTTCGTTAGCAAGATTCGTTCGCCGAATGATGCCACCCATCGAGGCACACCAAAGATAAGGAGTAAAACTAGCAACAGGGCATATCGAGGACGTAAGGCCATCAATCGAAGACCCCTAGTACAACCGCTCTTGTAATCTCATTTCTTTGTTCCATATACTCGTATACGGTTGCTTCGGCACTCCGAATAAAACGAGTTGTTGAGAAAAAAACACAACATCATTTTACATGTGTTCTGGTTGTCCTTCTTGGCACATATTTTCCTTTTCTCCCTCTTCTCGCGAATTAATTCGATATGTTACGACGCTACCGGATATTACACCGGGGGCTCGAACTTACATACAAATTGCCTTACATATTGTTCATTATGTGTTTGGTGTCTCGGAGTTCACTTAATATGCATCGATTCCGAACTGTGTCTTGGGTCAATAGTTGGGTTGCCTGGCTCTTGTGCTTGCTTCTTTACGTTCTGCTCGTTCGGCAAAAAGGGCAAAGGGAGCACCCCTCCGATTGTGCTTCCGGATAGTCTGGTCAAGCACCTGAGCGGAGAAAACCGAAAACTGACTATCATGGTATGCGAGATCTGGTCTGTGAACCCGAGCTAGAAGTATTACACTTCAAACCTCGTAAGCGGTTATTACGTGTTATACGAGCGGTTTGTCCTTTGTGCAAACCTTGTGACACCGGCTTTAGCCGCGGTTCGTCCGAATATCACAACACTTCGGTAGCAAATCGTAAGCTCTCCGTAGTCCTTTTCGCGCCCCTACGGCTAAATGAAAGAAATAAAGCACTACACTCTGATTGCCTAGTCCTCCGCACTTTACCGCCTTCGGGTTCCGATAATTCGGCTAAGGGATATAGTGCATTGGCATAGACACCCCACGTGGTATCTACTCGGGGGCTGAAGCCGACGACTCGCATCTTTCAGTATTAAAACAGCCACACAAGAGTTATAAGGAATGCAAAACCATAAAAGAATAATAACTTATAACATCAATAGTTTTGATATGTCTTCGGACGCGTTACAACTCATTCAAACATATTATTGCTCGAACACTATGACACTATCACTCGAGCACTCTCCATCACTCCATCGAAGTACAGCTTGAGGCGTCTATGTTCCTTCCCGTGAGGCGGCGGGGCGGTTGCTACCTTCATTGGATCGAGCCCTGGCCAGTGCACCTTGGCCTTGGCAAGGGCCATCCGAACTCCCTGTATGCAGGAAGAGCGCTTCATGGCGTCAAAGCGGGGCGAGGCAGCAATCAACTTCTGTACCAGGCCAAAGTAGCTGCCTAGCAGCGGATCGCCGGGCCATAGGCGGGTGTAGAGGTCCTTCATGGCCGGCTCTGCCATCTAGTGCAGCTCCATCTATTGTTTTAGCTGCTCCACGAGAAGAGGCAAGCACTTGGGGGCTCCGAACTGTGCCCAGAACAGCCGAGTTGCATCTCCTTCTTCCCTCGAGGCGAAAAACATATTAGCATCCGCCACGCTCTTCTGAAGATCGGAGGAGGCGCCTGAAGAACGTCACACCTGGGTAAGCAATTTGAATTTGCTATCCCTGAAGATGCACTATAGTAAGTATGGCTTACCATCCATTATATCCTTCGCTTGGCAAACCTGCTCCTCATAAAACCGCTTGTCCACCCGCTCCTTTGAAGTTCATTCTTCAGGGTGGCCAGTTCGGCCGAGCTCTCCTTGCCCTTCTGCTCAAGGATCTCGCACTTACGGCTGGCGTCCTTGAGCTCTTGTTGAACCTCCGCCACACGAGCCTCGTGCTTCTGGCTGGTGGCTCGCATGGCGGAGAGGGAAGTCGCCGCTTCTTTGGCCGCTGCTCTCTCGACGACCGCATGGTCCTTTGCTAGTTGGAGCTCAGCCTTGAGCCTCTCTGATGACCCACAAGTATAGGGGATTATCGTAGTCCTTTCGATAAGTAAGAGTGTCAAACTCAATGAGGAGCAGCAGGAAATGGCAAGCAGTTCTCAGTAAGGTATTCTCTGCAAGCACTGAAATTATTGGTAACAAATAGTTTTGTGATAAGATAATTCGTAACGGGTAGCAAATAACAATTGTAACAAAGGTGCAGCAAGGTGGACCAATCCTTTTTATAGCAAAGGGCAAGCCTGGACAAACTCTTATATAAAGCAAAGCACTCCCGAGGACACATGGGAATTTATGTCAAGCTAGTTTTCATCATGCTCACCTGATTCGCGTTCGCTACTTTGATAATTTGATATGTGGGTGGATTGGTGTTTGGGTGCTGTCCTTACTTGGAAAAGCCTCCCACTTATGATTAACCCCTCCCACAAGCATCCGCAACTACGAAAGAAGAATTAAGATAAATCTAACCATAGCATGAAACATGTGGATCCAAATCAGCCCCTTACAAAGCAACGCATAAACTAGGGTTTAAGCTTCTGTCACTCTAGCAATCCAGCATCTACTTATTACTTTCCAATGCCTTTCTCTAGCCCCAAACAATGGTGAAGTGTTATGTAGTCGACGTTTCACCGGCAGGATCGCCCTACCTGAGCTCTAGATTGGTTCTGCCCAAGTTCCGCCTCGAGACGACGACGCTTCATCCCGAAAGGTCTCTTATGATTTTTGCCTTGACGAAACCCTCCATATAGCACAAGATGGGCACCATAGGGCTGCCAGGTGGGCCACAAGCTCGCTAGCCGCGGCCAGGGGGGCGCGGCCAGCAGGCTTGTGGCTCCCTGGTGGACCTCGTGATGTATTTCTTTCGCCCAGTATTTTTTATATATTCCAAAATAATTCTCCATAGATTTTCAGGACTTTTGGAATTGCGCAGAATAGGTATCTCAGATTTGCTCCTTTTCTAGTCCAGAACTCCAGGTGCCGACATTCCCCCTCTTCATGTAAACCTTGTAGAATAAGAGAGAAAAGGCATAAGTATTGTACCAAAATATGTAATAACATCCCATAATGCAATAAATATCAATATAAAATCATGATGCAAAATGGACGTATCAACTCCCCCAAGCTTAGACCTTGCTTGTCCTCAAGCGGAAGCCGAAATCAATAAATATGCCCACATGTTTAGAGACAGAGGCGTCGATAAAATAAAATACGGACATGAAGGCATCATGATCATCTTTATAACATCAATATATTTTGACATATAATTTCTTATGCTAAAGTAACAATTCATTCACAATGGCAAAGTATGAATCAAGAACCTATTAAGAGCTGACAAACTATGATCTCAGTCATTGAAGCAATTCCAATTTATCATAACGTAGGAAAGAGTCAATTTAAAAGCTTGTAAAGCAAACCCACATACTCAATCATCTTTTAGTCTTTCACAATTGCTAACACTCATGGGGTACCTATGAGTTCAAAGTTTCAATCGGACACAGAGAAAGATAAGGGCTTATAGTGTTGCCTCCCAACTATTTACCTCAAGGGTAACGTCAACAGTAATAAATCATGCTCACCCACTTCCGAGTGGATATATGTGCCTAGATCATTCCCCAACATGTGGCACTTGCCAGAAGATAAAGGCAAAAATAACGAAGGTGATTGAGATCACCACGACTCTTGGATAAAGGTAAGTACTAGAAAATAAAAGTAATAGATAGGCCCTTCGCAGAGGGAAGCAGAGGTTGTCATGCGCTTTTATAATTGGATGCACAATCTCTTAATGCAAAAGAACGTCACTTTATATTGCCCCTTGTGATAAAGAACTTTATTATGCAGTTGGTCGCTTTTATGGCTTCCCTATCACAAGTTTGTATAAAGTTTATTTTCCTCCCACTAATAGATCACACATATTTAAAGAGCAATTTTTATTGCTTGGACCGATGACAACTTACTTGAAGGATCTTATTCTATCCTTAGGTAGGTATGGTGGTCTCTCAAGGCAAAACTGGGTTAAGGGTGTTTGGATGCACAAGTAGTATCTCTACTTGGTGCGAAAGTTTTGGCTGATATGAGGTGGAAGCAAGCGACACATATTGAGTGATATATAACAATATAACTTCTATTCGGAAATAACAAAGCATAAACCATTATGTTGTCTTCCTTGTCCAAATCAAATTCTTACCATATGATATTTTAATGAGTGCTCACAATCATAAAAGATGTCCAAGATAATATATTTATATGTGAACCTCTCTTTCTTTATAACTTCCTTTTAATTGCCCCAATGACCAACAGTTATGTTTGTCAACCCACAATAGGTTTCAATCGACATACTTTTTATACGTGAAGTCATCACTCCCCATAATATTTTCATATGTACTCTTTGCTTTTATTCTACACTTCTTTCTACTTCATCTTTCTCAGGATTAAAATCATACCAAGAAAGGCCCTCAACTCAAAAGCACTTTTCATTATATAACTCACAGACTTGCTTACATACGGGGAATCATAAAGCAGAGACACAAAGCTAGATCAACCGACAACTTTATTCTACTAGATCAAGATACAACCAAAAGGATTGAACTAATAAAAGATCATGAAAATAAAAATAAATAAAAATAAAAACGAAAGATGTGGTGCTGATATGATACCGGGGCACCTCCCGCAAGATTTGCACAAGACAAGGGGAGTGCCCATACCCATGTGTTTAGTTGTCTTGCTTTGGAGGTGATGGTGCTATATACTTGACAATGAGGCCCTTTAGAATACGATTCTCCTCCTCGAGCTTGTTATTTTTTCGTCTAAGATCCATTATTTCCTTGTAAAGTTTTTCAACGATGTCTAGAGCGCCTTTAACCCATGGATGTTTCATTTTTGCGGGGGAAGAAGCAATACTCCTCTTCATATTTTCAAAAGTAAGAAATTTAGCATTGGAAGGGATAACCTAATTTGGAATTGTTGAGCTATGAAGTTATTCCAGCATGGCTCCAGGTTGTTAATGATAGGTAACTTCTCGGTCCTCCTTCATGGGATCTATCCTTTTCAAATCGGCCTCCATCGCTTCCCCCGTAACTGGCCCGAAGCACTTCTCCCCGACCGACTCTTGCAAAGACATCTTGCCCTAAAACTGCTGCAGAAACAAATCAAAAAGAAAACGGGAGGTATTGTCATGATACAAGAGTCAAAACCTTCAGGAGATTATATAATGAATTTTTACCGACCCGAAGGAGTATGCCACAAGAAAACGGAGTCCGGGTGGTGCACGAGGTGGCCACAAGCCCTAGGGGAACGACCAGGGGGGTGGCCGTGCCGAGAAGGCTTGTCGCCTCCTCGTGCACTATTTGGACTACTTTAAATTTTCCTAATTTTTTAAATATTCCAAAACAGATGAGAATTTCCAAGAAAAAGTTTTGGAGTCTTTTTACTTACCGTACCACGTACCTATTCCTTTTCGGAGTCTGAAACGTTCTGATAAGTCTCCCTAATGTACTCCTCCGGAGTTATGGTATTGATGATATTGGTTTCAAAATTTTATGGGAGTACCTGAGATATAATGTTTGATTCTTTGACCGTTCACCACCTTCGGGTTTGTGCCTTCGGTGCTGTTAATCTTGATGGCACCGGAACGGTATACCTCTTCGATGACGTAAGGACTTTCCATTTGGAGAGAAGTTTTCCTGCCAAAAATCTTAAACGAGAATTGTATAGAAATACATGATCACCTACATTGAATTCACGCTTTTGTATCCTTCTATCATGCCATCTCTTAACCTTTTCATTAAACAACTTAGCATTCTCGTAGGCTTGGGTTCTCCATTCATCAAGTGAGCTAATGTCAAATAACCTCTTTTCACTAGCAAGTTAGAAATCATAATTGAGCTCTTTGATTGCCCAATAAGCCTTATGTTCTAGCTCTAGAGGTAAGTGACATGCTTTACCCTGAACCATCTTATACGGAGACATACCCATAGGATTTTTGTAAGCAGTTCTATAAGCCCACAATGCATCGTCAAGTTTCTTAGACCAATTCTTCCTAGATCTATTAACAATCTTTTGCAAAATCAATTTGATCTCTCTATTGCTAATTTCTACTTGATCACTAGACTGAGGATGATAATGAGATGCAACTCTATGGTTAACATCATATTTAGCGAGCAATTTACGTAAAACACCATGAATAAATTGTGAACCACCATCAGTCATCAAATATCTAGGGACTCCAAATCTAGGGAAAATAACTTCTTTAAGTATTTTAATAGAAGTGTTATGATTAGCGCTACTAGTTGGAATAGCTTCTACCCACTTAGTGACATAATCAACATCAACTAGAATATGAGTATGCCCGTTGGATTGCGGAAAAGGCCCCAGATAATCAAAGCCCCAAACATCAAATCGTTCGATAACAAGAGAGTAATTCATAGGCATTTCCTGACGTCTACTGATATTACCAATTCTTTGACATTCATCACAGGATAAGACAAACGTACGAGCATCCTTGAAGAGAGTAGGCCAATAAAACCCAGATTGTAGTACCTTGTGTGCAGTTCTATCTCCAGCGTGATGTCATCCGTAGGCTTCGGAGTGACACCTGCGTAAGATCTGTTCCTGTTCATGCTCGGGTACACAACGTCTAATAATACCATCTACTCGTTCTTTATAAAGATGTGGGTCATCCCAAAAGTAACGTCTTAAATCATATAAGAACCTTTTCTTTTGTTGGTATGTGAAACTAGGAGGTATAAATTTAGCAAAAATGTAATTTGCGTAATCAGCATACCAAGGAGCATTATGTGAAGTATTCACGACAGCTAATTGTTCATTAGGAAAGCTATCATCAATAGGTAGTGGGTCATCAAGAACATTTTCTAACCTAGACAAGTTATCTGCTACAGGGTTATCACCACCCTTTCTATCAATGATATGCAATACAAATTCTTGTAGCAGAAGGACCCACCTAATAAGTCTAGGTTTAACATCTTTCTTATCCATAAGGTACTTAATAGCAGCATGATCGGTGTGAACAGTTACTTTGGAATCAATAATATAAGGTCTAAACTTATCACAAGCAAACACAACTGCTAGAAGTTCCTTTTCAGTAGTAGCATAGTTTCTTTGAGCACTGTCTAGAGTTTAACTAGCATAATGGATAACATTTAATTTCTTATCGACTCTTTGTCGTAGAACAGCACCAACAACATAATCACTAGCATCACACATAATTTCAAAAGGTAGGTTTCAGTCGGGTGGTTGAACAACAGGTGCGGTAATCAAGGCATTCTTAAGAATTTCAAATGCTTCTACGCAATCATTATAGAAAACAAACGGAACATCTTTTTTGCAGAAGGTTTGTGAGAGGCCTAGAAATCTTAGAGAAATCTTTGATAAACCTCCTATAGAAACCAGCATGACCAAGGAAACTTCTTATACCTTTGATATCGGCAGGGCACGACATTTTTCCAATAGCATCAACTTTAGCTTTATCAACTTCAATACCTCTTTCGGAGATCTTGTGCCCCAGGACAATACCTTCATTAACCATAAAGTGATACTTTTCCCAATTCAAGACAAGATTAGTTTCTTCACATCTCTGCAAAACTCGACAAGGGTTGATCAAACAATCATCAAATGAAGTTCCGTAAATGGAAAAATCATCAATGAAAACCTCAAGAATCTTTTCACAAAAGTCAGAGAATATAGCCATCATACATCTTTGAATGGTAGCAGCTGCATTGCATAAACCAAAACGCATACGTCTATAAGCAAAGGTACTGAAAGGGCAAGTGAAAGTGGTTTTTTCTTGATCCTGGCTTGATACATGTATTTGAGAGAAACCAGAGTAACCATATAGAAAGAAAAAATGAGTATGTTTGGATAGTCTTTCTAGAATTTGATCAATAAAAGGTAAAGGGTACTGATATTTCTTAGTATCTTTATTTAATTTCCTAAAATCAATTACCATTCTATAACCTGTAATAACAATTCTTTGCGGGATCAATTCATTTTTACCATTAGGAATAACGGTAATACCTCCCGTCTTAGGGACACAATGGATGGGACTAACCCATCTACTATCAGCAACATGATAAATTATACCTGCCTCCAGAAGCTTTAGTACTTCTTTTCTTTCCACTTCTTTCATCTTAGGGTTCAATCATCGTTGGTGATCAATAACTGGTTTGGCATCAGGCTCCATATTAATTTTATGCTGGCATAGAGTGGGACTGATGCCCTTAAGATCATCAAGAGTATAGCCAATAGCATCACAATGCTTCCTCAAAGTTTTCAATAATCCCTTTTCTTCATGCTCTAAAAGGTTAGCACTAATAATAACATGCTATGTCTCTTTTTCATCAACATAAGCATATTTGAACGTATCGGGTAATTGCTTGAGCTCAAACACAGGATCACCCTTGGGTGGAGGAGGATCCCCAAGTATTTCTACAAGTAAGTTATGTTTCAAAATAGGCAGCTCCTCAAAGAAAATTTCATCTATTTCATTCCACTCATTCATATGCATATCATTTTCATGGTCTAGCAAATATTGTTCTAAGGGATCAGTAGGAGGCACAACAATAGAAGCGAGACCAATAATTTCATCTTTACTAGGCAATTCCTTGTCATGAGGTTGTCTATGAAATTTAGAGAAATTAAACTCATGAGACACATCCCCAAAGCTCACAGTAACTACTTCCTTCTCATAATCAATCTTAGCATTAAAAGTATTCAAGAAGGTTCTGCCAAATATAATGGGACAAAAATTATCTTGTGGGGAACCAAGAAGAAGAAAATCAGTAGGATACTTTACTTTCCCACACAAGACTTCAACATCTCTAACAATCCCCGTTGGTGCAATAGTGTCTCTATTAGCAAGCTTAATAGTAACATCAATATCCTCTAGTTCAACTGGTTCAATATCATGCATGATTTCTTCGTATAAGGAATAGGGAATTGCACTTATGCTAGAACCCATATCACATAAGCCATGATAACAATGATCTCCTATTTTAACAGAAACAACACGCATGCGAACAACTGGTCTATGTTTATGCTTAGTATCAGGTCTAGCAATTCTAGCAGCTTCATCACATAAATGAATAATATGCCCATCAATATTATCAACCAAGAGATCCTTAACCATAGCAACACTAGGTTCAACTTTAATTTTTCAGGGGGTGTAGGTGTTCTAATACAACTCTTATGAACCACAGTTGAAGCTTTAGCATGTACCTTTATCCTAATAGGGAAAGGTCATTTCTCGATGTAAGCAGTAGGGATAATAGGATTAGCATTGTAAGCAATAATTTTCTCTTCAACTTTAATAGGTTCATCTACTTTCACTTCAATGGGAGGATGATATTTAAACCACTTTTCCTTAGGGAGATCAACATGAGTAGCAAAATATTCACAGAAAGAAGCTACTATCTCAGAGTCAAGTCCATATTTAGTGCTAAATTCACGAAAAGCATCGGTGTCCATGAAGGATTTAACACAATCAAACATAAGATTTATACCTGACTCCTTACCTTCGTCGAGTTCCCAATCTTCAGAGTTGTGTTTCATTCTTTCCTATAAATTCCATTTGAATTCAATATCTTTCTTCATAAAAGAACCGGCTCAAGAAGTATCGAGCATGGATTGATCATTACGAGAAAGTCGAGCATAAAAATTCTGAATAATAATTTCTCTTGAGAGCTCATGGTTGGGGCATGAATATAACATTGACTTAAGCCTCCCCAAAGCTTGAGCGATTCTTTCTCCTTCACAAGGCCAAAAATTATAAATATAATTCCGATCACGGTGAATTAGATGCATAGGATAGAACTTCTGATGAAATTCCATTTTCAACCGGTTGTAGCTCCATGATCCAATATCGTCACATAGCGTGTACCATGTCAATGCCATCTCCTTAAAAGATAAGGGAAAGACCTTCTTCTTGACGTGATCCTCGGGCAGACCTGCAACCTTAAATAACCCACAAACTTCATCCACATAGATTAGACGCAAATCAGGATGTAGTGTTCCATCTCCTGCATAAGGATTAGCTAGCAGTTTCTCTATCATACCCGACGGAATTCCATAATAAATATTTTCAGTAGGTTCAGTAGGTTGAGGGACAACTCTTTGTGTTTCCGATCGAGGTGAAGATACCCTGAACAAGCCCCTCAAAGTATTGCTTTCCATAACAATAAGTGACAGTAAATTTCAGCACACTATATAAATTTTTTCCTTACCAAGTTCCACTTGCCAAAGGCACTTCACTCCCCGGCAACGACGCAAGAAAAGAGTCTTGATGACCCACAAGTATAGGGTATCTATCGTAGTCCTTTCAATAAGTAATAGTGTCGAACCCAACGAGGAGCAGAAGGAAATGACAAGCGGTTCTTAGTAAGGTATTCTCTGCAAGCACTGAAATTATCGGTAACAAATAGTTTTGTGATAAGATAATTTGTAACGGGTAGCAAATAACAATTGTAACAAAGGTGCAGCAAGGTGGCCAATCCTTTTTATAGCAAAGGACAAGCCTGGACAAACTCTTATATAAGGCAAAGCGCTCCCGAGGACACATGGGAATTTATGTCAAGCTAGTTTTCATCATGCTCACTTGATTCGCGTTTGCTACTTTGATAATTTGATATGTGGGTGGACCGGTGCTTGGGTGCTGTCCTTACTTGGACAAGTCTCCCACTTATGATTAACCCCTCCCGCAAGCATCCTCAACTATGAAAGAAGAATTAAGATAAATCTAACCATAGCATGAAACATGTGGATCCAAATCAGCCCCTTATGAAGCAACGCATAAACTAGGGTTTAAGCTTCTGTCACTCTAGCAACCAATCATATTCTTATTACTTCCCAATGCCTTCCTCTAGGCCCAAAAAATGGTGAAGTTTTATGTAGTCGACGTTCACATAACACCACTAGAGGAGAGACAACATACATCTTATCAAAATATCAAACGAATACCAAATTCACATGATTACTTATAACAAGACTTATCCCATGTCCTCAGGAACAAACATAAGTACTAAAAAAACATATTCATGTTCATAATCAGAGGAGTATAAGTGATGATCAAGGATCTGAACATATAATCTTCCACCAAGTAAACCAACTAGCATCAACTACAAGGAGTAATCAACACTACTAGCAACCCACAGGTACCAATCTGAGGTTTTGAGACAAAGATCGGATACAAGAGATGAACTCGGGTTTGGAGAGGAGATTCTGCTGGTGAAGATGTTGATGGATATTGACCCCCTCTCGAGGAGAGGATCATTGGCGATGACGAGGGCTTTGATTTCCCCCTCCCAAAGGGAAGTTTCACCGGCAGGATCGCCCTGCCGAAGCTCTAAATTGGTTCTGCCCAAGTTCCGCCTCGAGACGGAGGCGCTTTGTCCCGAAAGGTCTCTTAAGATTTTTTCCTCGATGAAACCCTTCATATAGCAGAAGATGGGCACTGGAGGGCTACCACGTGGGCCACAAGCTCGCTAGCCGTGGCCAGGGGGCGCGGCCAGTAGGTTTGTGGCTCCCTGGTGGGCCTCCTGATGTATTTCTTTTGCCCAGTATTTTTTATATTCCAAAATAATTCTCCGTAGATTTCAGGACTTTTGGAGTTGCACAGAATAGGTATCTCAGATTTGCTCCTTTTCCAGTCCAGAATTCCAGCTGCCAGCATTCTCCCTCTTCATGTAAACCTTGTAAAATAAGAGAGAGAAGGCATAAGTATTGTACCAAAATGTGTAATAATAGCCCATAATGCAATAAATATCAATATAAAATCATGATTCTAAATGAACGTATCACTCTCCACCTCCTTCGCCGAAGTTGATTACACAATAAGACATTATGAAAAACAGCAGGGACAGTGTTTGGGTACAGGTGTTCGGATAAAGGAGTTTAGGAAAGGTATTCGGATTTCATATTGACCTACCTTGTGCCTCGTCGAATCTTCGGTTGAGGGCCTCAACTTCATCCTCGGAGCGTTTAAGCTTCCGATTCAGCTCGTCTAGCTCGGTGCCATTTATTGCCGCCGCCGATGATGATGCCTATAGTACACATAAAGTTGACATGTTACATGAGTTTTCAAGTCCCGCATTATAATCAACCTGATCATATGTTGGACCTTATTAGAAGCTACCCTAAAATGCCAGACACATAAATTGTATCTGGTCCAGTATCGTATATATGATTAACCCCTAGGTAAGTTTTCCAAACTCTCCCAGGGCTCGGGGGCTGCCATGTAAATTATGGAAATAAATAAATGCTTTGCAAATAAGAGTATCAGGTGACTTACTTGAAAATCCGTTAGGAGACCTCGGAAGGCCTCCTTCAGTCCGTTGTCAACAAACTGGATGCTCTTTAATACCGCACCCATGAGGGTGCGGTGCTCCTTGGAGACAGAGGCGCTCGATAGAGCCTCCTCCATGACCGGTCACCCGTTGGTCGGCGGTGCCGAAGGTGATTGGATAACCCGATCACCAACCGGGGTTTGAACCAGAACCTCCGGAGGCGTGCTACGCTCCAGAGATGCCCTTGGAGGGGACTGAGCAGCCGCTCGTCCGGCCTCCTTAGTGTCCGGGCAGGGTACTTCCCCTCAGTATTCGGTAACCGAGGCGTTAGCCTCGACCATTGTGTCGTCTCCCCCACCACTGGTGCCCGGCTCCGTAGGAGCATGGGATGACACCTCAGCGGTGTCCTTCACGGCGCCCGGAGTGGCAGGATGCGAGACATTCTCGCTCTCTGCTAATTCGGCAGGCGGGGTTGATACGTCTCCAACGTATCTATAAATATTGATTGCGCCATGCTATTATATTATCTGTTTTGGATGTTTTATATGCATTAATATGCTATTTTATATTATTTTTGGGACTAACTTATTAATCTAGAGCATAGTGCCAGTTTTTTCCTTGTTTTTTGAGATTTGCAGATAAGGAACATTAAACGGAGTCCAAATAGAATAAAACCTTCGGAAGGAATTTTTCCGGAACGAAAGGAAGCTACAAGACTTGAGAACCAAGGAAGAGGAGCCACCGTGGGGCCACAAGCCCTAGGGCCACGCCCAGGGGGTAAGGCGCGCCGAGCAGGCTTGTGGGCCCATGGCAGCTCCCCTAACCCTAATCTTCGGCCTTTAAATTCCCAAATATTCCATCATTATCAGAACAAGCCACGAAAATACTTTTCCGCCTCCAGAAGCCTCCGTTCCCGAGAGATCCAATCTTGGAGACTTTTCCGGTAATCTGCCAAAGGGGGATTTGATCACGGAGGGCATCGACATCAACTCCATTGCCCCTCCGATGATGCGTGAGTAGTTCACCACAGACCTATGGGTCCATAGCTAGTAGCTAGATGGCTTCTTCTCTCTCTTTGCTCTTCAATACCATGTTCTTCATGATCCTCATGGAGATCTATCCGATGTAATACTCTTTTGCGGTATGTTTGTCGAGATCCGATGAATTGTGGGTTTATGTTTAGATTATCCATGAATACTATTTGAGTCTTTCCTGAATTCTTATATGCATGATTTCATATCTTTGCAAGTCTCTTCGAGTTATTGGTTTGGTTTGGCCAACTAGATTGGTAATTCTTGCAATGGGAGAAGTGCTTAGTTTTGGGTTCAATCTTGCGGTGTCCTCACCCAGTGACAAAGTAGGGGTAGCGAGGCACGTATTGTATTGTTGCCATCAAGGATAAAAAGATGGGTTTTTCATCATATTGCTTGAGTTTATCCCTCTACATCATGTCATCTTACCTAATGCGTTACTATGTTCTTCATGAACTTAATACTCTAGATGCAGGCAGGAGTCGATCGATGTGTGGAGTAATAGTAGTAGATGCAGAATAGTTTCGGTCTACTTGACACGGACGTGATGCCTATATGCATAATCATTGCCTTGGATATCTTCATAATTATTTGCTTTTGTATCAATTGCTTGACAGTAATTTGGTCACCCACCGTAATACTTGCCATCATGAGAGAAGCCATCCAGTGAAACCTATGGCCCCCGGGTCTATTTTGCATATTATACTTTCAGATTTAAAACCAAAAATACTTGTTGCATTATTTTTACTTTTAGTTTTACTTTCCATTTAAGCATCCTATTATATCTATCTCTATTAGATCTCATTCTTGCAAGTAACCATGAAGGGATTGACAACCCCTTTATAGTGTTGGGTGCAAGAGTTTGATTCTTTGTGTAGGTCCATCTATTGGGGACTCGCTTGTATCTCCTAATGGATTGATACCTTGGTTCTAAAAAACTGAGGTAAATACTTCTCTACTTTGTTGCATCAAATCGTTCCTCTTCACGGGAAACCAACGCATGCTCGAGAAGTAGCAAGAAGGATTTCTGGCGCCATTGCCGGGGAGATACATAGCAAGTCAAGATAAGAACTCTCTCTTCAACTTGCCAATTTTTGGTTTGGTTTCCGGGGATATGTACATCAAGACTACCAAGTACCCATCACAAACCCATCTCTTGCATTTACATTATTTGCCATTTGCGTCTCGTTTTCCTCTCCCTCACTTCTAAAACGATTTTCAGAAAATACCAAAAATATTTGCCTTTTTATTCGCCCTTTTTTGTTCGTCTTCTCGGTTGCTTTTTGCTTGCTTGTGTGCTTGATTGCTTGCTTTGTCACGATGACTCAAGTGAATACCAAGTTGTGTGACTTTTCCAATACTAATAATAATGATTTTATTAGTACTCCGACTGCTCCCGCCACTAGTGTGGAATCTTATGAAATTAATGCTGCTTTGCTCAATATTTTTATGAAAGTACAATTTTGCGGCCTTGCTAATGAAGATGTCGCATCCCATCTAAATACTTTTGTTGAGTTGTTGACATGCAATAGAAGAAATATGTGGATAAATATATTGTTAAATTGAAGCTATTTCCGTTCTCACTACGAGATCGTGCTAAAACTTGGTTTTCATCTTTGCCTAAAAATAGTATTGATTCATGGAATAAGTGTAAAGATGCTTTTATTTCCAAGTACTTTCGGCCCGCTAAGATCATCTCCCTTAGTAACGATATAATGAATTTTAAGCAACTTGATCATGAACATGTTGCACAACCTTGGGAGAGGATGAAACTCATGATTAGGAATTGCCCCGCGCATGGTTTGAGTTTATGGATGATTATACCATTTTTTATGCTAGATTGAATTTTTCTACTAGGAATCTCTTAGATTCCGTCGCGGGTGGCACTTTTATGGAAATCACATTATGAGAAGCTACTAAACTCCTAGATAATATTATGGAAAATTACTCTCAATGGCACACCGAAAGATCTCCTACTAGTAAAAAAGTTCATGCTATTGAAGATATTAATACTTTGAGTGAAAAGATGGATGAATTGATGAAATTGTTTGCTAGTAAGAGTGTTCCTATTGATCCTAATGAATCTATGGATGTGAATTTTGTTGGTAGGATCAATTTTGGTAATAACGCTTATAGAGGTAATTTCAACGCTAGACCGTTTCCTAGTAATCACTCTAATAATTATGGTAATTCCTACAGCAATTCTTATGGAAATTATAATAAAATAAACTCTGATTTTGAGAGTAATATTAAAGAATTCATTAGTACGCAAAAAGGTTTCAATGCTATGATAGAAGAAAAAATGCTCAAGATTGATGATTTGGCTAGGAACGTTGATAGAATTTCCCTTGAGATTGATTCTTTAAAAACTAGATATATTCCACCCAAGCATTATATTAATGAGTCTTTAAAAGTATGAGAATTTCTATTGATGAGTGTAAGGAAAGAACCACTAGAATTCGTGCTAAGCGTGAATGGCTTGAAAAAGTGTGTTCTCGTGATAATATTGATGAAGATCTTAAAGTGATTGATGTGAATCCTAATTAACCTTTGTTTTCCAATATTAATAGTGATAAGGATGGGAATGGATATGAGTCAACTTTAGTTAAAAGGCGTCCCAATGATTCAGAGTTTATAGATCTTGATGCTAAGATTGATAAAAGTGGGATTGGAGAGGTCAAAACTTTAAATAGCAATGAACCCACTCTTTTGGATTTCAAGGAATTTAATCATGGTAGATGATCCTTAATTTATTGTATTTCCTTGTTGCAATCCATGTTGAACTCTCCTCATGCTTCTAATCAAAATAAAGCTTTTACTAAACATATTGTTCATGCTATGATGAAAGCTTTTGAATAAAAACTTGAGTTGGAAGTTTCTATACCTATAAATCTATATGATGGGTGGGAACCTACTATTAAGATTAAGATTAAATATTATGATTTCCATGCTTTGTGTGATTTGGGTGCTAGCGTTTCCACGATTCCAAAAACTTTATGTGATGTGTTAGGTTTCTATGAATTTGATGATTGTTCCTTAAATTTGCATCTTGCAGATTCCACTATAAAGAAACCTATTGGAAGAATTAATGATGTTCTTATTGTTGCAAATAGGAATTATGTGCCCATATATTTCATTGTTCTTGATATAGATTGCAATCCTACATGTCCTATTATTCTTGGTAGACCTTTCCTTAGAACAATTGGTGCAATTATTAATATGAAGGAAGGGAATATTAGATTACAATTTCCATTAAGGTAAGGCATGGAACACTTTCCTAGAAATAAAATAAAATTACATTATGAATCTATCATTGGCGCTACTTATGGATTGCATACCAAAGATGACAATACCTAGATCTATTGCGTTTTGCCTAGCTAGGGGCGTTAAACAATAGTGCTTGTTGGGAGGCAAACCAATTTTATTTTGCTTTATGCCTTTTGCTTCTGTTTTGGTGTGTTCGGCACATTATTACTTCTGTAGAAATTGTTATTTTTGTTTTTTTAGTGTTTGAGCCAAGTAAAACCTTTGGGGTGATCTATGGTAGTTGTTGATTTGATCCTGCTGAAAAACAGAAACTTTTGCGCTCAGTCCAGGAATTTTCCAAATTTTTAATAGCGTCAAATTGATCTCAAATTTCTACAAAAGATTTATATACAAATTTCCCTGATTTTCCTATTTTTTCAGAATTTTTGTAGTTCCATAAGTATTCTAAGTTTACAGATTGCTATATACTATTCTGTTTTTAACAGATTATGTTTTCTTTGTGTTGTTTGCTTATTTTTCTGTATCTATGGTTTGTATCGGGGGGTATGAGTCATGGAAAAATTATAATAAAGTAGGTATTACACAAATACAACTAAATAATGAGTTCACAACATTACCTAAAGTGGTGATTTATTTTCTTATACTAACCAAACTCATGAGTTTTCTGTTGAGTTTTGTGTTGTGAAGTTTTCAAGTTTTGGGTGAAGATTTGATGGACTATGGAATAAAGAGTGGCAAGAGCCTAAGCATGGGGATTCCCAAGGCACCCCAATTCATATTCAAGTATACCAAAAAGCCTAAGCTTGGGGATGCCTAGGGCATCCCCTCTTTCGCCTTCAATCCATCGGTAAATTTACTTGAGGCTATATTTTTATTCACCACATGATATGTGTTTTGCTTGGAGCGTCTTGTATGATACGAGTATTTCCTTTTTAGTTTCACACAATCATACTTGATGCACACATCCTTTGAGAGAGACACGCTGAATCATGAATTTGTTACAATACTCTATGTGCTACACTTATATCTTTTGAGCTAGGCAATGTTGCTCTAGTGCTTCACTTATATCTTTATAGAGCATGGTGGTGTTATATTTTATAGAAATTATTGAACACTCATTCCTCACTTATATTATTTTGATAGTTACTTAAAACAACATGGTAATTTTTTTAGGTTATGAATTTAGTCCTAATATAATGGGCATCCAAGAGGGATATAATGAAAACTTTCATATTAAGTGCATTAAAAACTATGAGAAGTTTGTTTCCTTGCATATAGTTTTGAGATAATAGGGATGGTAATATGAGAGTGATGATAGTGAGTAGTTGTGAATTGAAGATATACTTGTGTTAAATCTTGTGATTCCCGTAGCTTGCACGTATGGCGAACCGTTATGTAACGAAGTCGGAGCATGATTTGTTTAATGATTGTTGACCTTTGTGTGAGGGTTGGGAGCGCGCGATGGTTAACTCCTACCAACCTCTCCCCTAGGAGCATGTGTCTAATGCTTTGTTTTATAACTATTAGAACTTTGCAATAAGTATGTGAGTTCTTTATGACTAATGTCGAGTCCATGAATTATACGCACTCTCACCCTTCCATCTTTGCTAGCCTCTCTAGTATCGCGCAACTTTTGCCGGCACACCAAACCTTCCTTCCTCAAAACAGAAACCATATATTCCTAAAAAAAGCCACCATACCTACCTATTATGGCATTTCCATAGCCATTCCGAGATATATTGCCATGCAACTTCCATCATGTAGTTTTCTATGACTTGCATCATTACTTCCTATTGCATATAGAGTCATATTTTGTCATAGGAATAGAGTTGTAATTTATTTTTCTTTGAGTTATAAGTAAATAAAAGTGTGATGATTTTTCATTAATAGAGCATTGTCCCATGAGAGAAAAGGATGATGGACGCTATGACTCACTCACAAGTTGGGATGAGTATCCGGACTTTACAAAAAATAAAAGAGGCCAGCGAAGCCCAAACAAAAAAATAAAAGAGGCCAAAGAAGCCCACCAAAATAAATAAAATAAAATAAATGAGAGAAAGTGAGAAGGGACAATTGCTACTACCTTTTCCACACTTGTGCTTCAAAGTAGCACCATGATCTTCATGATAGAGAGTCTCCTATTTTGTCGCTTTCATATAACTAGTGGATATTCATCTTGCACGACCACTTAGTTTTCTTTTTGAGCTTTCATACACTTCTAGCTCTAAGTGCATTTTTTGCATGGCAATCCCTACTCACTCACATTGATATCTATTGATGGGCATCTCCATAGCCCGTTGATACGCCTAGTTGATGTGAGACTATCTTCTCCTTTTTCCCTTTCACCTCCTCCATATTCTATTCCACCAATAATGCTATATCCATGGCTCATGATCATGTATTACGTGAGAGTTGAAAAGGTTTGAGAACACCAAAAGTGTGAAACAATTGCTTGACTTGTTCATCGGGGTTGTGCATGATTTAGATACTTTGTGTGGGAAAGATGGAGCATAGCCACACCATATGATTTTGTAGGGATAACTTTCTAAGGCCATGTTATTTTGAAAGGACACGACTATCTTGTTGGTGTGCTCGAAGTATTACTATTTTATGTCAATATTGGACTATTGTTTTGAATCTTATGGATCTGAATATTCCAGCCACAATAAAGAATATTACATGGATAAATATGTTAGGTAGAATTCCACATCAAAAATTCTATTTTTATCATTTACCTACTCGAGGACGAGCAGGAATTAAGCTTGGGGATGTTGATACGTCTCCAACGTATCTATAATTTTTGATTGTTCCATGCTATTATATTATCTGTTTTGGATGTTTATATGCATTAATATGGTGTTTTATATTATTTTTGGGACTAACCTATTAATCTAGAGCCTAGTGCCACTTTATCTTTTTTCCTTGTTTTTGAGATTTGCAGATAAGGAATATTAAACAGAGTCCAAATGGAATAAAACCTTCGGCAGGAATTTTTCTGGAACGAAAGGAAGCTACGAGACTTGAGAACCAAGGCAGAGGAGCCACCATGGGGCCACAAGGCCTAGGGCTGTGCCCAGGGGGCTAGGGCGCACCGGGCAAGCTTGTGGGCCCATGATAGCTCTCCTAACCCTAATCTTTGGCCTATAAATTCCCAAATATTCCATCATTATCAGAACAAGCCACTAAAATACTTTTTCGCCACCAGAAGCCTCCATTCCCGAGAGATCCAACCTTGGAGCCTTTTCCGGTAATCTGCCTGAGGGGGATTCGATCATGGAGGGCATCTACATCAACTCCATTGCCCCTCCGATGATGCGTGAGTAGTTCACCACAGACCTACGGGTCCATAGCTAGTAGCTAGATGGCTTCTTCTCTCTCTTTGCTCTTCAATACATGTTCTTCATGATCTTCATGGAGAACTATCCAATGTAATACTCTTTTGCGGTCTGTTTGTCGAGATCCGATTAATTGTGGGCTTATGTTCAGAGTATCCATGAATATTATTTGAGTCTTTCCTGAATTCTTATATGCATGATTTCATATCTTTGCAAGTCTCTTCGAGTTATTGGTTTGGTTTGGCCAACTAGATTGGTAATTCTTGCAATGGGAGAAGTGCTTAGTTTTGGGTTCAATCTTGCGGTGTCCTCACCGAGTGACAAAGTAGGGGTAGCGAGGCACATATTGTATTGTTGCCATCAAGGATAAAAAGATGGGGTTTTCATCATATTCCTTGAGTTTATCCCTCTACATCATGTCATCTTACCTAATGTGTTACTCTGTTCTTCATGAACTTAATACTCTAGATGCAGGCAGGAGTCGGTCGATGTGTGGAGTAATAGTAGTAGATGTAGAATCGTTTCGGTCTACTTGACATAGATGTGATGCCTATATGCATAATCATTGCCTTGGATAAGCCTAAAAGAACAAATAAGGGGTCTTCGGATCCTTACCTTAGAGTCGGGGGCTTGACCTTGAGGTTCCTTCGTGGAACCACCTCAAGGTTATCGGACTCAGTATCTGAGTCTGGTCTGTCGTCGGACAGGATCACCTGTGCATGATGCGTCCTCTTCGGGGCGGGAGGGGGAACCTCTTCTGGGGCGTCTGATGACGTCGCCCTCTTTCTTGCGAGGGGGGAATTACCTCCCCCCCGTCTTCGTCCTCCTCCTCTTCCTCCTGCTCCTGCTCCTCCTCTTCCTCCTGCTCCTCCTCCTCCTCATGCTCCTCTTGATTCGAGGAGGCATGAGTTTCCCCTGACACAGTCTCTGACTGGTCTAGGATACGAAGGCCACTTCGGCATGGTTTCTTCTTCTTCTTCTCCTTCTTCACGGGAGCCTCGTAAGGCTGCTCCACGAGCATTTCCGCCAACATCCCGGACCTAGCGTCCTCGGGCTGAGGTGTCAGACTGTTAATGTTAACGGCTTTGCTTAGCCATTTCTGCAAAAGAATGATCGGAAAACAACATTATGGATTCTCCTTGGGAAGTGAAAAAGTCGATCAAGCAGAAGTGACCCATACCTTGGTGGTGGGTTTGGAGGCTTGCAGACCTCTGTCTTCCTCCTCGGATGGACGGCTCTCCTGTGACTTGAAGAGTGCCTTCCATAGCTTCTCCCACGTAGTGCGGAAGAGGTGCCGGATTGTGGGCATATCGTCAAGTTGTCGAGCCCACAAGGGAGTGTCCCGGCGCTGGTAGGGGAGGATGCGCCTCTGGAACATCACCTGAACCATGTTGGTCAGCTTGATGTCCTCCTCAACCAGGGTGCTGATGTGCTTCTGCAGGTCGTTCACCTCCTTGCTCGGCCCCCGGTTAAGGCCCTTTTTGAGCCATGAAGCCAGTCTGGTGGGGGGACCAAATCTAAATGCGGTAGGAGGGATCTGACCTTATTCTCGTGGTTCTATGATATAGAACCACTCCTTTTGCCACGCCTTGATGGTGTCGATGAAGTTGCTTGATGGCCACATGATGCGGGTGAGCTTGCCGATGACAGCCCCGCCGCAGTCTGCGTGCTTCCCATCGATGCACTTCGGCTTGATGTTGAATACTTTGAGCCAGAGCCCAAAGTGTGGCTCGACCCGAAGAAACGCCTCGCGGACGAGGATGAAGGCCGATTTATGCATAAAGAAATTCGGTGGGAGGTCGTGGAAGTCGAGACCGTAGAAGAACATCAACCTCCTGGCGAAGGGGTGAAGCGGGAAGCTCAACCCCCTGATGAACTGGGGGAGGAAGACCACCCTTTCGCCTGGCCGGGGGGGTGGGGATCACTTGTCCCTCCTCTGATGCGTAATGATGAATGTCAGTGGAGAGGTAGCCGGCCTTCTTGAGGTCGAGAAGGTCCCGGTCGGTGACCGTGGACACCTCCCACTGGACATTGGAGCCCTCCATTGATGAGCTCATAGGTGGGGGTGGAAGACCTAGATCTGTGCTCTAGAGGTGCAGGAGAATGGAGGGAGGAGAAAGCGAATGGGAAACGTGAATATGCTTTGGGGTTTTCCTCTCCTTTTATGAGGCTTATCGATTTGGTCTCCCCTTGCTGCGCCGTGAATCCCTTCGCTTCCCGAGGCGTGCGAACCATTGCGTGCACGTGATTAAACATATCCCGTATAAAACGGGACACGATCAGTATGTTGATAGATTGTGATGATTGAAGCGACCTCGAACCACGAATCGAGCTTGTGTAACTGGCCTGGCGGTCGTGGTGGGACGTGACCTTTCGTCAGAGAGGTCGTTAGAAGAATATTATTCACCCCTTGACGTTTGGCCTTCAAGGCCAACCAATTTGCAGTGTTTGGATATGCTACTATGCGGAAAGCTACTTGTCATCGGAGGCCGAACTATGATCGACGGGAAGAACTCACCTCGCAAGCCGAAGACTCTGATCGTGTAAAGCAATTGAAGCTGGGACCCTTGGCATTGGAGGCAAGTTTAGGGGCTACTGAGGGAGTCCTGGATTAAGGGGTCCTCGGGAGTCCGACCTATTTCTATGGGCCGGACTATACGGGCCACTTACCAAACATAGGAATATTTGAAGGCCCATTCTCTAAGATGGAAGCTTCAAGAAGCACGGCTTGTACTCCATGTATAATGTATCGAATAGGCATGTTTACCTCCTCGGCATGTAATCGACCATGTGTAAACCCTAGGCATCCTCGGCGTCTATATAAGCCGGAGGGTTTTAGGGTATAGAGATAGAACAACTCATCTAGGGTTAGCTATTCGATCTCGAGGTAGATCAACTCTGTAACCCCCATATCATCAATACATCCAAGAAGGACGTAGGTTATTACCTCCATAGGAGGGCCCGAACCTGGGTAAATATGTGTCCCCTTCGTCTCGTGTTACCATCGATCCTAGTCTCACAGTTCGGGACCCCCTACCCGAGATCTGCCAGTTTTGACACCGACAGTCATGCTGCTAGAACTCATCTACTACTTTGCCCTCCTTGCTGGATCAAGAAGGCAAGAACGTCATCAAGTTGTACATGTGTTGAATGTAGAGGTGCCATCCGTTCGACACTAGAACGTGATTGGATCGCGGGATGGCTTGCGATTTGGATCGCAAAGACGTTCGACTACATCAACCACGTTTCTTAGGGCTTTCGCTTAGTGATCTACAAGGGTTTGTGGATTCGATCTCTCCTCTCATAGATGTTCATCTCCTAGATTGATCTTGGTGAAGCGTAGGAATTTTTTTGCTTCCCATGCAACATTCCCCAACAGTGGCATCATGAGCTAGGTCTATGCATAGATGACATCACGAGTAGAACACAAAGGAGTTTGTGGACGTTGATATTTAGATTGCTTCCTTCCTTGGTATTTTCTTGATTCGGTGGTATTGTGGGATGAAGCGGACCGGACCAACTTTACATGTCCATGTACATGAGACCGGTTCCATCGACAGACATGTAACTTTGTTGCATAAGATGACTGGTGGGTGTTTGTCTCTCCCACCTTAGTTGAATTGGATTCGACAAAGGCGGTGCTTGTAAAAGGTTAAATAGCAACTTGTATATCACCGTTTGTGGTTTTGCATAGGTAAGAATCGTTCTTGCTACATACCCATAGCAGCCACGTAAATCATGCAACAACAAATTAGACGATGTATAACTTGTTTTTGCAGGGTATGTTGTAATATGATATGACCAAAGACATGATGAAATATATTTGATGTATGAGATGATCATGTTTTGTAATAGTTTATATCGACTTGCATGTCGATGCATATGACAACCGGCAGGAGCTATAGGGCTATCTTTAATTATTGTGTGACCTGCGTGTCAAGCTTTAAGCACTATGTAATGCTTTACTTTATCACTAAGTGGTAGCAACAGTAGTAGAATCATGGTTGGCGTGACAACCCCGATGGAAACACGATGATGGAGATCATGGTGTAGTGCCGGTGATGATGGAGATCATGTTGGTGCTTTGCAGATGGAGATCAAAAGCACAAGTTCATGGCCATGTCATGTCACTTATGATTTCCATGTGATGTCAATCCTTTTATGCATCTTATTTTGCTTAGGACGACGGTATCATTCTAAGGTGATCCCTCACTAAAGTTTCAAGATAAAATTATGTTCTGCCCGAGTGTGCACCGTTGCGGAAGTTCGTCATTTCGAAGCACCACGTGATGATCGGGTGTGATAGACTCTACGTTTGCATACAACGGGTGCAAGCCAGTTTTGCACATGCGGAACACCCATGTTAAACTTGATGATCCTAGCATGTACATGCATGGCCTCGGAACACAAGAAACTGAAAGGTCGAACATGAATCATATAGTAGATATGATCAACATGGAGATGTTCACCATTGAAACCACCTCATCTCACGTGATGATCGAACTTGGGTTGGTGAATTTGGATCATGTAGCACTCTGATGACCGGAGGGGTATCAATTTGAGTGGGAGTTTAAGTAATATGATTAACTAGGCTCATTATCTTGAACAATAGTATAAGTAATCTTTGAAAATTCATGTTGTAGATCAAATGGCACGCACAGTAGCACCCCTGAATTTCGATGCGTTCCTAAAGAAAGCCAAGCTGAAGGATGATGGAAGCCACTTTGTAGACTGGGCCCGTAATTTGAGGATTATCCTCGCGGCTTCCCCAAAAGGCTTATGTACTTGATGCATTGCTCGGTGAGCCACCCGCTTCGGTGTCGTCTGCACGCGTTGTGAACACCTGGCGTCGCATTTGGATGATTACTCAATAGTTCAATGTGCTATGTTATATGGCTTAGAATCGGGACTTCAAAGGCGTTTTGAACGTCATAGAGCATATGAGATGTTCTAGGATTTGAAGTTTCTTTTTGAAAAGAATGCCCGGATCGAGAGGTGTGAAACCTCCGATAAGTTCTATGCTTGCAAGATGAAGAGAGCGCGTCTGTCTGTGAACACATACTCAGAATGTTTGGGTATTCCAATCGTCTGGCTAAATTGGGGATGCCCCTCCCACCAGAGGCGATCACTGATAGAGTTTTTCAATCACTACCACCAAGCTACAAAAGCTTCATGTTTAATTATAAACATGCAAGGGATGAACAAGTCAGTCGTCGACCTATTTGCGATGCTGAAAGTCACTGAGTCTTAAATCCAGAAGGAGCATCAAGTGTTGATGGTCAATAAAACCACTAGTTTCAAGAAGAATGGCAAGGGCAAGAAGAGTAACTCCAAGAAGAGTGGTAAAGCAGTTCCCCCTCCCGTGAAGAAACCCAAGGCTGGACCCAAGCTAGAAACTGAGTGCTTTCATTGTAAGGGAACTGGGCACTGGAAACGGAATTGCCCCAAGTATCTAGCCGACAAGAAGGCGGCCAACACCAAACTAGGTATATATGATATACATGTTATTGATGTGTACCTTACCAACTCTCGTTGTAGTGTCTGGGTATTTGATACCGGTTCGGTTGCTCACATTTGCAACTCAAAGCAGGAACTACAGAATAGACGGAGGGTGGCAAAGGATGAAGTGACGATGCGCATGGAAATGGTTACAAGGTTGATGTGATCACCGTCGGCATGCTCGCTCTTCGATTACCATCGGTATTAGTGATGAACCTGAATAATAGTTATTTAGTGTCTGCGTTGAGCATGATATTATATTTGAATTTTGTTTAATGCGAGACGGTTACTCATTTAAATCAAAGAATAATGGTTGTTCTATTTATATGAGTAATATTTTTTATGGTCATGCACCCAATGTGAGGGGTTTATTCTTATTGAATCTCGATAGTGATGATATATACACATGTTCATAACATTGATGCCAAAAGATGTAGAGTTGATAATGATAGTACCACTTTCTTGTGGCACTGCCGCTTAGGTCATATTGGTGTAAAACGCATGAAGAAGCTCCATCCTGATGGACTTGTGGAGTCACTTGATTTTGAATCACTTGACACATGTGAACCATGCCTCATGGGCAAGATGAATAAGCCCCCGTTCTCCGAAACAATGGAACGGGCAAGTGACTTGATGGAAATCATACATACTGATGTGTGTGGTCCGATGAGCATTGAGGCGCGCGATGGATATCATTACTTTCTCACCTTCACTGATGACTTAAGTAGATATGGGTATATTTACTTAATGAAACACAAGTCTCAAATATTTTAAAAGTTCAAGTAGTTTTATAGTGAAGTTGAGAATCATCGTAACAAGAAGTTTAAATTCCTATGATCAGATCGAGGAGGAGAATATCTGAGTTATGAGTTTGGCAATCACTTAAGACAATGCGGAATTGTTTCACAGTTGACGCCACCTAGAACACCACGGCGTAATGGTGTGTCCGAACATCTTAATCGAACCTTATTGGATATGGTGCGGTCTATGATGTCTCTTGTCGATTTGCTACTATCGTTTTGGGGTAATGCATTAGAGACAACTCCATTCACTTTAAATAGGGCACCATCTAAATCCATTGAGACGCCGCCGTATGAACTATGGTTTGGCAAGAAACCAAAGTTGTCATTTCTTAAATTTGGGGATGCGATGCTTATGACAAAAAGCTTCAACCTGAAAAGCTGGAACCCAAAGCGGAGAAATGCATCTTCATAGGATACCCAAAAGAGACGGTTGGGTATACCTTCTATCTCAGATCCGAAGGAAAAGTGTTTGTCACTAAGAACGGTTCATTTCTCAAGAAAGAGTTTCTCTCGAAAGAATTGAGTGGGAGGAACATAGAACTTGATAAGGTTGTTGAACATTTACTTCAACTAGAGAGTAGCGCAGCGCAAAAAGATGTTTTTGTGGAGCCTACATCGGTTGAAGAGGAAGTTGATGATGGTGATCATGAAGCTTCGGATCAAGTTACTATCAAACCTCGTAGGTCGACAAGGACACGTACATCTCCTGAGTGGTACGGTAACCATGTCTTATAGCTCATGTTGTTGGACAACGATGAACCTACGAGCTATGGAGAAGCGACAGTGGGCCCGGATTCTGACAAATGGTTAGAAGCCATGAAATTCAAGATGGGATCATGTATGAAAACAAAGTATGGACTTTGGAAGTATTACCTGAAGGGCAAAAGGCCATTCAGAATAAATGGATCTTTAAGAAGAAGATGGACGGAGACGGTAATGTCACCGTCTATAAAGCTCGACTTGTGGCAAAAGGTTTTCCACAAGTTCAAGGAGTTGACTCGATGAGACCTTCTCACCCGTAGCGATGCTTAAGTCTGTCAGAATCATGTTAGCAATAGCTGCATTTTTCGATTATGAAATTTGGCAGATGGATGTCAAAACAACGTTCCTTAACGGTTTCCTCAAGGAAGCGTTGTATATGATACAACCAGAAGGTTTTGTCGATCCAGAGAATGTTGACAAAGTTTGCAAACTCCAGCGATCCATTTATGGACTGGTGCGAGCATCTCGGAGTTGGAATAAGCGCTTTGATGAGGTGATCAAAGTGTTCGGGTTTATACAAGTTCACAGAGAAGCTTGTATTTATAAGAAAGTGAGTGAGAGCTCTATAGCGTTTCTAATATTATACGTGGATGGCATATTGCTGATTGGAAACAATATATAATTTTTGGAAAGCGTGAAGGAATATTTGAACAAGAGTTTTTCAATGAAGGACCTAGGAGAAGCTGCTTTCATATTCGGCATCAAGATATATAGAGATAAATCGAGATGCTTAATAGGACTTTCACAGATCACATACCTTGACAAAGTTTTGAAGAAGTTCAAAATGGATCAGTCCAAGAAAGGGTTCTTGCGTGTGTTGCAAGGTGTGAAGTTGAGTAAGACTCAATGCCCAGTGACTGCAAAGGATAGAGAAAAGATGAGTGTCATCCCCTATGCTTCTGCCATAGGCTATATCATGTATGCAATGCTGTTCAGAGGACCAGATGTCAGCCTTGCCATAAGTATGGCTGGAAGGTTTCAAAGTGATCCAGGAATGGAACACCAGACGACGGTCAAGAATATCCTTAAGTACATGAAAAGTACTAAGGAAATGTTTCTCGTTTATGGAGGTGATCAAGAGCTCGTCGTAAAGGGTTACGTCGATGCAAGCTTTGACACTAATCCAGATGACTCTAAGTCTCAAACCAGATACATGTATATTCTCAATGGGGGAGCGGTAAGCTAGTGCAGTTCCAAGCAAAGCATGGTAGCTGATTCGACATGCAAAGCGGAGTACATGCCTGCCTCGGAGGCAGCAAAGGAAGGTGTCTAGATGAAGAAGTTCATGACAGATCTTGGAGTAGTGCCCAGTGCACTAGACCCAATGACTCTGTTCTGTGACAACACTGGTGCCATTACTCTAGCCAATGAACCAAGGTTTCACAAGAGGACCATACACATAAAGCGACGCTTCAATTCCATCCGCGATTACATCAAGGAGGAGGACATAAATATTTGAAAAGTACACACAGATCTGAATCGTAGACCCGTTAACTAAACCTCTTCCACGGTCTAAACATGATCAACACCATAACTGTATGGGTGTTAGATTCATCACAATGTAAATCACATGGCGATGTGAGCTAGATTATTGACTCTAGTGTAAGTGGGAGACTATTGGAAATATGTCCTAGAGGCAATAATAAAATGGTTATTATTGTATTTCCTTGTTCATGATAATCGTTTATTATCCATGCTATTGTATTGATTGGAAACTCATATGGATGTGTGGGTACATAGATAACACTATGTCCCTAGTGAGCCTCTGATGGACTAGCTTGTTGATCAAAGATGGCCGAGGTTTCCTGGCCATAGACATGGGTTGTCATTTGATAATGGGATCACATCATTGGGAGAATTATGTGATGGACAAGACCCAAAACTATGAGCGTAGCATATGATCGTGTCAGTTTATTGATATTGTTTTCTGCATGTCAAGTATCTGTTCCTATGACCATGAGATCATGCAACTCACTGACACCGGAGTAGCACCTTGTGTGTATCAAATGTCGCAATGTAATTGGGTGACTATAAAGGTGCTCTACAGGTATGTCCGAGGGTATCCATTGGGTTGGCATGGATCAAGACTGAGATTTGTTACTCCGTGTGACGGAGAGGTATCTCAGGGCCCACTCGGTAATACATCATAACGAGCTTGCAAGAAAAGTGACTAAAGAGTTAGCCACAGGATCTTGTATTACGGAACGAGTAAAGAGACTTGCCGGTAACGAGATTGAACTAGGTATGGAGATACCGACGATCGAATCTCGGGCAAGTAACATACCGATGAACAATGGGAATTGCATATGGGATTAACTAAATCCTTGACATAGAGGTTCAACTGATAAAGATCTTCGTAGAATATGTAGGAACCAATATGGCATCCATGTCCCGCTATTGGTTATTGACCGTAGAGGTGTCTCGGTCAAGTCTGCATAGTTCTCGAACCCGCAGGGTCTACACACTTAACATTTGGTGACGATATCAGTATAGTTGAGTTATTATGTTGGTGGCCGAAGGATGTTCGGAGTTCCGGATGAGATCACGGACATGATGAGGAGCTCCGGAATAGTCCGAAGGTAAAGACTGGTATATGGGATAATAGTGTTTGGTGTCCGGAAGGGTTCCGAAATTCATCGGAAGGGGTTTCGGATGTTTCCCGAAATGTTCGGGTACACGAACGTTTTATTTGGGCCAAAGGGTAAAGCCCACGAGGCTTTAGGAAGGTGCAAAAGGAGTTTTGCAAAGGTCAGGGTCCGAACGTCAAGGACCCTGGGGTCTGGTCCTGGAGTCCGAGGAGTACTCTTGCCTTGCGTGCCAAACCGACTTTGAGGAGGCTCTTTCTCCAAGAAACGACCCGAGGGCTCAACATATAAATAGAGGGGCTGGGCTAGCACCCGAAACACATCAAGATTCCCCCAAGCCGTGTGCCGGCAACCCCGCCCCCTCTAGTTTATCCTCCGTCATAGTTTCTGTTGTGCTTGGCAAAGCCCTACGGATATTTTTCTTCACCACCACCATCACCACGCCGCCGTGCTGCCGAAACTCATCTACTACTTTGCTCCTCTTGCTGGATCAAGAAGGCGAGGACGTCATCAAGCTATACGTGTGTTGAACGCGGAGATGCCGTCCGTTCGGCACTAGATCGTGATTGGATCGCGGGACGGCTTGCGATTTGGATCGCGAAGACGTTCGACTACATCAACCGCGTTTCTTAACGCTTCCGCTTAGCGATCTACAAGGGTATGTGGATCCTTTCTCTCCTCTCGTAGATCTTCATCTCCTAGATTGATCTTGGTAAAGCGTAGGAAATTTGTTGTTTCCCATGCAATATTCCCCAACAGGGTCGGCGGAGTTCGGGGGTCTCGAGCATTGGGAATAAAGCGAAAAGCATCACCCACAAGGTGAGGAGCACCTTGCAACACTTGCGAGAAGGTCGAGAAGGATGTTGCAATGAAGTACATCATAGACTTGGAGTTTGTTTCTTCCACTCTAGCGGCATCCACCACGAGCTCGCCCTATGGCATTCTAGATTTGCAATGGGCGGGTATCCCAGACGCCTTCGCGCGGATGCCATCCCGTACGAGTCGACATAGCTCCAACGGCCGTGGAGGACATCAGGAAGCTCTGTCTGCGGAAATGTGCATCAACTGTTAGATCATATGCCCCGACCAAATCTTCAGGTTATTTCTTCCCATGTGCATTCATCGGGCCAATTTTAGAATGAAAGTTTCATTGTGATGCATGTTTAGGACTCCTTCATGATTGATGTGATAAATGGTAGTCAAGAACCTACAAATTTTGAGAAAAGTGGTCCAAATTTGCTTGTTTGATGTTGGATGATCATTGAGCACTCAAAAAAGAAGGTGAATGCAGGATGAAACACATAATCATCTCATGAAGATAACTTGTTGTGTCAAGCTTGATTGAACACAAGCATGGATCCTATATGTGGAAGTGGAACAAAGCAAAAGGGCTTAAAGTGTTGGGGAAAAAATAGTGCATGGTTCCATGAACACGAGCACTACATGGAATCACGGCCAATCCACATAGACCATAATGGGAGAACTCTCCAACATAGATGTGCCACCATTCAGGAGTTTGTGAACAAGTTTTGTGGTGCCTATGCTCAAGTGGTGAATAGGAACCAAAGTGACATACTGAATCGGAAGTTGTGTAAATTATGGTTGCTCATTTTTCTTGTTTGCTTTTATTTCTTGCATTAAGTTATTGTGTCATTTCCGCTTGCTATATAGGTTTTGCCGCCACATTGTACCATCAAATTGAGAATAAGGCCTCCTTTGGTTTAGAGGAATTTTATAGGAATTCTAAAGGATGGAAATTTTGTAGGGAAATTTTCTTTGTTGTCCTTTGGTTTGTAGGAATGGATCTCTATTCTTACATTTCAAAGGGACAAAAACATTAGCTTATACCCAATGAAAAAATTATCTTATGAATTAACTGCTATCTTTTTTGTACGGGAATTGAGATACATGTCATTTCATTTTCATTGGTTTTCTGTTCCTATGATATTCCTATCATATGATTCAAAGGCGAGCCACGCGGGTAGCTTTCTTGGCCGCTTGGGCCTTGTCGCAGCCGGCCCAACTGCCGTGTTTGAATCTTGCGCGCCTTGGTCGTTTGCTGGACGCTACAACTTCACTCCCTGTTGTCGAGCTGCTCCCTGTGTTCACCTGTGTAGGCACCGGGTCGCTGACATTGTTGTCACTCTCCATGAAGATCCATATATATAGCATACACCTCTCAACCACCGGGACATGCATGAATGCCAATTCTGTTGGTTTTAATAACTACCCCTTAGTTTCAATACCATCTCCGTAATCATAACATACCATCTTTTCGGTCATCTTGGCTTTGTGTGTGCATCAAATATAGTTTTTTAAAGCGTGAAAGCGGCATAACACAGGCTACCGAGCGTAGATATGCCCCCTGATCAAGTCGTAAATACCTTGAGATGTTTTAGTTTCAACTAGAACCAACACTTCGTTGATAAGGTCAAATTTGTCGACTCTCGGCAATGATATACTGACAAGCTCATGTGCCTTGATAGCCTGTCATGCTCTGATCAGCGGCGGAGCCAGCGTTGTGGCGTTGGGTTCAAGTGAACCCAACCATTTTCTGCTGCCACGTACATGTATATAGGTTATCGTGTGCATGAACCCATTAGAAAATCAAGGCTGCACCCATCGGAACTTGGAATTCACGAACGAAAAGTCTTTTAGTCCACAAATCTTCACGCGAGTAGCCCAACTAGGGCCCATACGTAAACTGCTACTGCCCCATGCGTGCGTTAGATGACTCGTAAGTCGTAACGCATCAGCTCGCGTGTGTTGTGAATCGACGACTCTCGCTCGCCAAGACTAACGGCGGTCTTTCTTCTAGTCCGCCTCTCCCCATCTTGTTTGCCCATCGCGGCGACCGCGCATCGCCTAGTCTTCGCCACCCAATCCGCACGAAAGCAACAGGAGGTCGGCGTGCAGTACCAATTCAAGATACTAATTAATAGATCACCACATGTTTTTCTTCTTATGCATGTTCTATTTAGCCCAGCCTTTGCCCTAATTTTCTAATTAACTTCCTGAACTTTGATTGATCTCCGCAATAGAGCAATATTTCTCAAAGAGAAACCAATCACAAGATTCAGATTATGATATAGGCACTTCAAGGCCACCTGTTAGATGCAGGTCAAATGCATCAAATGTCGTTGATGTAAGTATACTCCTATGAAGCCATCTATACAGATTTTGAAAAAAGAAAACGCCATCTATACGGAGAACTGATATTAAGATGATCCACCTATTATTTGTGTTGCCGCCTTTTTCAGATCATAATGAGGGGCAAGTTGTGAGTGATGCATCGGTAATTGATGGACTGGAATGGTCGAAAGGGAACATACGGTAATGTGAGTGATTGTGCATGCTTCTTTTGATTTATGGCATTATACATTTGTCAATGTAACATAACTATTTTGCCGGTGTTTTTGGGAAGGAGAAGTTGCACTTGAAGCTATGAAGTTATTTTGGTATTACTCTATTCACAATATGTAAACAAGAGATTTTTATAATATCATCCAACTTGTATGTCTTGCTGTTTTCCTCTGCGAATGCTATACTATTTTGTTTTCAATGTATAAAATATAAGTGCTATCATATTTGTATTTGGGTGCTAGGCTCTCGTTATATGGTAGTGTGACATTGGACACTATACTTAATTAAGGCATACTAAATTTTCACAATAAATCATTGATGAACCCATTGGCTCGATTTTCTGGCTCCGCCCCTGGCTCTGATCAATACAAAGAATTTGTAGAAATTTGTTTAGCACTGCAAGCTGCTGCTCATCTGGAGGATTATTCAGCTACTCTCTTGTACACTTTTATGACCTATGACTTTTATGATGGCCTGCTATATGCTTCTACCTCAACTTATTGAAGTAACTATAGGTTATAAAACATGCATGATTAATTTATCAGAAAACTTGTGGTAGCACTTTCCATAGCATTTGCCAAACTCTGATGAAACGAGGCTGAAACTTTTGGAAGACGCATATGGTAAGTCTACAGGGAAAAACTAGAGACCCAAACGCCTTGTAAATATCCAAAACAATCACCTGAATAGGCTTTGTTTTTTTCACGCTAGGTACTCCCTAGAAAATCGTAGTAGTGTAGTTTCTCTATGTTCGCGCCGTGAAAAAAAATGTTGAGCCCAATTGGCTACCACATCCACATGTCACCTGTTAAGCACTAGGTGTTAGGGATACGATACGTAAATCAAACGATAAAAAACGAAATCAACACAAAAGACGCGTGATTTTAACGTGAAAACTTCCTCCAAGGTGAAGGGTAAAAACCACGGGCGTCACCCAACAAACTTCACTATATCGGGAAAGACTACAAACATCGAAGATTTACAACTGATCAATTTCTTTCGTGCGGCGGCTTACAAGAGGTATATATAACACAGAGGACCAGTCGTCCCTCACAGGGGCGGCTCGCATGGGTTAACTTCAGACTCGCTACGCTCCGCTTCGGCCAAAGCCTACCGATGACTGGCTTCGCTCCGCTCGCTCATCATAATTAAGTCTTTATCTTTATACTTGAATTTAGAGCATACCATAACACTAGGCTGCCCCCAAAACACACCAGAGAACTAATCTAGGGTTTCTCTCTCCCTCCACTATCCCATGATTGCTAGGGTATACTCTCCCCTCCAGGCTTCGTCAACGAGTCCGTGGATTCGCCTCCCATCCGCCCGCCCCTCCGGCGGCCTGCGATGGGAGGGGAATCCCGGTGCCTCCGCTCTGGTTAGTAGTTTAGGTTAGGGTTTTTTTAGTCCTTGCATGTGTAGCGCTCAGGCGAATGGTGGCGCCTTTGAGTTTGTCTTCTCAGCTCCGAACCTCTTGTTGGGTTCGTTCATCTGGACGTAGTTGATAGAGTTCTGGCATAGATTTATGTCGCCTTTTTGGAGCGATAAGGTTAGGGTTTCTCGTCATGTGAGGAGATTTGTTGTTAGGTGTTTGATATCTATTCGAGGGTTCAACGACGACAACTGTGGCTCCTGGGCACTGGTCCCGAGGGCACGTGCACGAAGACTTCCCATCTGTCATCGACAAGGTCAAGCCGGCTCCGGTAGGGGAACGACAACAGCGGCGCAATGGCGACTGTTTTCTGACGGCGGTAGTGGTCATTCAGTGGTCACAGAATTTCGATGTAATTTTTATTATGTTTGAAGTGTTTTGTATTTCCGATGAACTTTGATAATAGATCCGGATCATTTTCGCAAAAGGAAACAAATCACTTGGCTGCTGCCCGCCCGCTGGGCCTACAAATTTTCTGAAGTTATAAATTATTTGAAGTGTTTTAGTGTGCAGATTCTACCATTCCTTATACTTCCTTAAGTGATGCCTGATTTTGTCACATTGACATATGTGCTAATAGCTTCTTCGTCACTCACTGCAGAATTTATTCGAATATAATACTTCTCTACATTAGTCCGAGCCTGCAAACACTTGAATCAAATAGCTAAAAAAGCAATATATACACAGAACACTGAGGTGATACTAGCAGTTTTTGTAGGGACGTTGAACATAAAAGCCCCCCAAACCTCAATTAACTTGATCAGATTGGACATCATTTGGTACATAATACATACCATTTTCCAAGTTACTTGCAACATATCCAATTTCTTCGTTGTCTTTTTCTTCTTCTGCAAAAATTGGGGATTCTTTTAGCGAAAGCATAAGTTAATAAAACCAACTGCCTGGTGCATCAACAAGAAGTATGCTGTGTTATTTTTTTTGTAACCTGGTATCATTTTACAATATTCCACAAGGAGTTCAGCTGATTAAATTTCTTATTAATTATCAGAGGAAGTTGACCACTAGCAAAATTGGACTTTGTTGAGGTAAATTCTAGTCAGCATGGGGCTCCAACTTGAGCATGTTTTACCAACAAATAAGACATATATTTTTTGAATCTGTATAGATTGGGCAAAAAATATGGCATAATGTAGTTTAGTACGAATTGGTTAAGCAACTGACACATGATGGTATCGTTTGCCCTTTTGACACATGAACAAGATCGAACATTTCATTTCCACTATCTTTAGAGATTGACTTACATCATAAACTTGTGAGCAACTATTGTGTATATATTCCATCATCAAATAAAATAAGATCACATGGTAAGATTAACCGGAAAGAAGGGTTGATTTATGTGTGAGAATTAACAAGGGCCGATGATCACATCGTAGGGTAAGACCTCAATTTTCCCTTCTTTTCAGGAGTAATACATGTAGATCTTATAAAAAATATGTATGGATAAAGTACCTCCTTTCATGGTGCTTGCAACATCCCCAATCTTTTTAAGTTCTTCTATGCCAACAAATAAGAATCATCAGCCAAACTCTTTTTTCTTCTTATAAACACTAGTTATGCCTACAACAGGATACACTCCATTTTACATACCTTGTTCCAAATTGATTGAATCACTAGCAATGTCCTTTGTAACATACTCAGGGATTGCTGGACCAAAAGGCATAAAACAATGGAATACATATATACGACGAACTAGCTACTTTATTAATTCCATTGGAAGACAAATAGTTTCACTTAATAGGTCATACCAGGGATTGTAGTGTAAGATACCATAGGTAATGATCCACATGAGCCGTCTTCCTACAAATAGGATTATGAAAACCATGTTACAAACTAGTTTGCTTCTGTAGTTTGCCTTTGAAAATACCAGAAACAATTTAATCGAGGGGTTAATGATAAACTATTCCATGGAAACAATGTGTTCAAACCTTCCTGATATTCAGAGGCTTCGGACAAGGTTCGTTCTTGTCACCAAGTCCAAAAGCCTTTGCCACTTCCTCTATTGAACGGTACATATGTTTATTGTATGTATCATAATATGCCTGAAATAATTGAAAACAAAATTTGAGCCTAGAATATTATCTTGTGAATCATAATTAAATTATCCATCAAAATCATATAAGCAGACAGTCAACTCTTTTGTGCAGATCTATTGCAAACCCAGCAAGTCTCTTGAAAGGCACTGTTATACGAATAACATGGTTTGATTTATTTTTTTCGGAGAAGTATGTATAGAAGAGGCTGTTTAGCTATCGCCAGTCCTGAGAAACAATTTGGTCTAACAAACAAGCTTCACACAACAATACATTAACAAGAAATTATTACAATACGTCAAAGGAAAATTGAAGATTACTGACCCTATTAGATCAGATCCAATATTCTTTAAAAAGATATAACAGAAAGTTGTAGGAAGGAGAAACCTTGTAAATTCTGCCTGTAGCCCGTCTATGCTCTTTAGCAATAAACCATGAAGGTAATTTTTTCTGGTTAATACGAGGCTTCCTTCCCATGGTCAAGGTATGGAGCTTATCAAAAGAGTAGAAATCTGGGGTATCTAACAACGACCTTTTTGGTCTGCATCCAATGGATCAAAATATATATAGCCGAGCTCTCTGTGCGTATATTTATAGAAGATCATTGAAGATATCAAACGAAATATTGTCCAAATAAACCTGATTAATAGTATTACATTAATTTTTGCCTAGGAAATATACGATAAGATCTATATCTGGTGCATTAATCAATGCCATTAATGTGATGGAATAAATGTCCTAGCTGGATCATAATAATAATCTTATTTAGTTCACATTGTATTCTAGATTACCCTGTTAATGTGGATACCTACTAGTATACTTTTTAGGTAAGATGTAATCTGTTGTTTGGTTTTTTTCCTTGCACATGACCATGTCTAAGAGCATCTCCAGCTGTTCGGTCCCAGGGCGTCAAAAAAAAGCCGTCTGGGGGCGAACCGACGCTAGATTGGTCCCTGAGGGCGATCTAGCTCCCAGTCGTCTCGGCGATATTACGTTCATTTTTTTGCAAACTCGGCGATTTTTGCACAAACTCGGCGATACTTCAGTGATATTTGTACAAAGCATAAAAACATACAAACTACGCCTAAACTACACCAAACTAGCCGCCGCCGCCGTTGTCGCCGCCGTCGTCTACATGCCGAGAAGCCTGTAGAAGCGGGTGTAGTCGCCGTCGTCGCGCGCCTCGCCTGCGCCGCCGCCATCCCTGCTGTAGCCCTGGCCGGGGTCGCCGACACGCGGTGGGGTGCTGGACAGCCCGGCCTCCTCCTCGTCGCTGTCGAGGACGATGACGTCACCCTCCTCCATGCGGCGACGGGCCTGGAGCTCAAGGTACGCGAGACGCTGGCGGCGCGCCTGCTCGCGGACGTAGTTCTCCTTCGCCCACTTGAGGGCGGACTCGTCGTCGGGAGCCACCATGTCGACGTGCTCCAGCTTCACAGGGAGCAGCGCGGGTTTCGGCCGTGCCGACGTGCTTGCCGGCGTGGGTTTCGGCCATATCAGGCCAAGGGAGCGCAGGGAGGGCCGGGCACCCTCGTTGATGACGAGGGTGCCGCTACGAGTGCGACGCCCGAGCGGCGTCTCCTCCGGCTCTGGCTTGACAGGGCGAAGCGTCGGCGAGCCGGAGCCCGACGACGAGGACGACCCCGGCTCCATCTGCCGCAGCGACCAGGAGCTGCCACGGCGGCAAGAGAAAGATGGCCACAACGGGTAATCGAGGCGCGGCACATTGCCGGTCTCGATGTGGTCGAGGACAACCTCGAGGGTGCGGCCGGGCACGCCCCACCACTCGCGCTGCCCGTCGGTGTTGAGGCGGCCGCGGGGGATGACACCATTAGTGGAGGCGATATGTTCCTCGCGCCGGCGCGCGAAGTGCATGGACCAGATGGAGTGGTTGTCGGCGGCGTAGCACGACTCGTTCCACTGCTCCTCCGTCATGGACAAGCGGATGCGGGCGATCTCGGGCCGCCGCGCCGCCCCTTCGGGCATAGGCGGCACCGGACGCCACCGGCGCTCAGCCTCCATGCCTCCGGGACCCGCATGTCCGGGGGTGCCGGGTACTCGGCCTCGTAGAGGAGGCGCGCCTCCGTCTCTTTGAGATGGTGACGGCCGAAGCCGTTCGCCACCGCACCGTCGCCTGGAAACCTCTCAGCCATCTGTTCGTCGGCGGGAAGGCTCTGTTCGTCGGCAGGAAGGCGGGGGAGAGTGTAGCTGATGAACTAACTGACGGGGACGTCGTCTTTTATAGCCGCAGCGGGGGCGGCAAAGAGGCTGCATGCCGGGCGACGCGTGGCAGGTTCACTACGCCGCCCGTGAGGCATCAATGGAGGCTGACCGGCACGGCAGCGCGGCAGTCTTTGCATTGATTCCCACAGGAACCGAGGCGATGAGGGCGACGAAGCGGCGTCTCGCTGACTCGGCGGGCCCATCCTCTTTCACGCCAAAATCGCTCGCCCCAACGCCCACAGCGCGACGGGTTCGGTCTAAGTCCGCTGGCGCTATTTTCGGCCCAAACCGACGAAAAACGGTCTCCCGAGGACGTGGTTGTGCCGATTTTTGAACGCTGACGCGAAAATAACGCCTAGGAATGGCCTGTTAGGGGCGCGGTTGGAGATGCTCTAAGATCAGGTGAGTCACTCCGGCGCATTCCGGAAACCATAGCAAACAGGACATACACGTGTGCATATCCAATCATTTGATGTAGTTCGAGGGTGGATCGGATGAGCGGCTCAAAATCGAAGAAGATTAGCGGCGGTGGGGATGCAGTTGATGAAACTATGCCTCATAGGCGACCTAGGATGTTCCATGCTAGCCGTTAACACTGCTGTTTTGTGCACACCCCTCCACCGTCAATACAAGTCCACAGCGGGCTTGACGTGCACATCAAGAAACCCGAGTCATCCTAATACTGCCACCACCATCGTCGAGCACTTGGGTATATAAGGTAATAGCTACGCTAGCGATTCCAAGGAAGAGTAAGTGTGCATGTAACTACAAGAACTCTCATTAACATCATCACCTACATAATATACACGGCATAATTCGCAGAAAAAAAATACACACGGCATGGCATAACGATTCTATTGGTAAAATGAAAAATTCTGTCCTCTTTTCGAGCTAGTTATGCCTTATGGTCCATGGAAATTATTAGTTGATTAAAAATGTATTTTTTGAAGATAAAACAGGTAGGGTTGATACTGTTACTTGTGAATTTAGTAACTTTGCATCCTTTTGCTGGAGGCAGTATCACAAATATCATAACAATTGTCAATTTTGTGTTCCTCCTTATTATGCATGTTACTAATTGCTAAATGAACCTCAACATTTTCACCTAGGAAGCAAACCTATTCCGAGCACTTCCACAACTCTGAAAATAGCATTTATGTATGGTGTGGGTTTGGGAAGATAAAGCAGCAGCATTGCAAGGTTTCTTTGGTGGATTAAATCAGGAAATACTATATATTTTGGACTATAAAGATTACAGCACTTTGAACCTTTTTATTTAACCATGCTCTTGATGAAGTGCAGGGACATTAATACATGTCAAGAACTCATGTTTCTGCAGGTTATAAAAGCTTGGCAACGCCACACCTTGACGCTAGTAGAGGTTAGCTCGATACTCCAAGAGAAGATAGTACTATACAAAATAGATAGAACCCAACGGTCTTCCGCAGCAGTTTCGAATTTGGACGGCGGCTCCAAACAACACAACAGAAAAACAAAAGGCAGAGGAAGCGGATGACAACTCCCCTACGCCTCTCCACCTCCTCAGGGAGTACACCAGCGGCAACCGCTTATTCTATCCCTCGCCGCCTCTCCCCTCATGCACACCCACCACACCCCGCGCGCGTTGCCCCCGGAGATGACTGGCTCGCGACGACGGCTCAGGATCCGCCGTCTGGCGCCACGGAGGATGGTAGCGGAGCCGGTGGCGGTTCCCACGCCGATGACGTCGCCTCCTCTGCCCCCCATCGACGCCGCTTCACCGGAGGCCAGGGCGGAGATGCGGCGGGTGGTGCTGGAGCGCTTCCCCGACTGGAGGGAGTGGGCGGATATCCACATCAGGATCATCCGCTATGCGAACTTCGTCGAGAGCGCGCGATTTCTCGGCGACGATGGCTGCATGGACGTGGAGCTGCTGTTTTGGGCGATTCAAGAGGCCGAATCGCCAGATCCAGCGCAGGCGGCTCGGTGGGCGTTCTACCGCATGGCGAATCCCTCGAGGCTCAACATCAGGCCGCCGCGGGTGGATGCGCTCGCCAGGCTGCCACCGGGAGTGCTGCCGCCGGGTTCTCCCGCCACGGCGCAATGTCTGAGACGCCGGCGCATTGCTGATCCCCCTCCGTGGCCTGGAGATGCAGGTATGGACCCGATTCGTATCCCAAATTCTCTTCAGGTTCGCTTGTTCGAATTTCGTCAACGCCGTGCATCTAGAATTTCAAATGGTGCTGGAAATCTTAACCAGGATATGGGGGTTCTCCCTCGGGTAATTGTAGAATCCGGTTCCGTTTCTGCCGATGTGGCTCCTATAGCTACTCTTAGTGCTGTTGTGGTGGAGGATCTGACACGTCGTCCGGCGATGGTCGCCGATGGTGTTGTCGCCGAAGTGGCTGAGGGGAATCCTTCGTTACACACTCCTAACACGAGGGGACCCACTTTTATGGCCCGTGTCCTAGGGGGAAAGCGGGAAGTAAAAAGGCGCGTTCTAAATCGTCGGATCTAGAAATAGAGGAATACTTCGGCCAGTTGTGGCTCATTCCATCCCCTCCCCGCTGCCACCATCAAACCCTAGAACCTAAGCCGGCCGGATGCTCGTCCGGGTCGTTGTTTTGGATCTGTAAAGACCTTCTGGTCGCTGGCTTGTTCACCGCCACTGATTGCCACCCTGCCACCCGTCGCTCCTTTGATCCTCCCCCGAAAACCATAGATCTGGTCAGTGAGGGCTTGGGTCCCGGTACTCTCTCCTTTGCTGAGATCGTCAAGAAAGGGAGGGTCATGGAGGATCGTCGTGGGGGAAGCTCTGGTCCTGGGGCTTCTGGACCGACGAAGATCTCCACCCAGAAGCCCAACTCTGGGGGGCTCGCAAGGTTGTTCCTCAAGCCTCCAAGGAGACTGCCCATGTCCCAAGACCTACCAAATCAACGACCTCTACTGCAACTTCTTCTCAGGTGCAATCCTCTCATGTTCATGAAATTGAAGTTGAACAGATGCTGGACCCTAAGTATAAGGACATGATATGCTTTAATTGTGGTGGGCCTAGCCATTATGTGGGTAATTGTGTGAAGCCAAAATCATGCTTTATATGTCAGCAAAATCACAATGTCAATAACTATGTTGCTTGGTCTAAGATGCAACCTACTGCTGCTTATTTTGGTACTGGTGCTAGGGGTCTTGGTTTCTACCATGTGGATGTCCCTGTGGCTAATGAGTCTAGCTGGCTCAATTTTCAGAATTGTGCAGTGGTTAATATCACTAAAGGGAATGTTGACAAGACTCTGCTTCTTAGCCTGCTCAATGACACCTTTTGCAAAGCTAAGCATTGGCAGATTCGGGAGATTTCCCACAAGACTTTCCTGGTTAGATTTCCCCCTGGAAAAAGGTTGAAGACTTGATTGAATTACCAGGCTTCTGCCTGCCACAGGAGGTTTCAGTTAAGATGACTGAATGGAAAGGGGTGTGTGATCCTTTTGGGGAACTTATTGAAGCTTAGGTGTTGATTTGAGGGGATCCCCCCAAAGTGGTGTACATGGAAGGTTTTTGCTCACATTGCCTCTATGTTTGGTGTCTTAACTGATGTTGATTGGAATGGGATGTTTAGAAATTTCTTTGAAAATGTGAGGGTCAAAATTGCCTGTAGAGATCCCACCAAATTCCCTTTGAAAGGTTGATTGAGACGAAAAAGAAGTTATTCTTGCTAGGTTTTACTGTTGAAGGATTTGAACAGGTGGGTGGTCTGGGCTTTGTGATTGACATTGATTCTGAGGACAAAGATGGAGGAGAAGATGGTGCACGTGAATAGAAAGGTAATGATGAGGAGGACTTCAAGGAAAATATGAATGATGACCTGGTGGATGATGATATTGCTATTGATGAATTGGAAAGAGCTAATATGACCAATCAGAGAGCTTCTGGATCTGGTGGTAAAGGCAAATCATGCGCTTTGGGGTTTCCACTTGACTCTGATCATGAGAATTTAATCATCGAATCTTCTGGGGTGTCTAACTCCCTCCCCCAAAGTGGGGTTATCCCTGCTGCCAACATTGGAAGTCTTTCTAAAGTGGAGGTGTCTACCCCTAGTAACATGTGTCCCAACCAGGCCATAAATATGGAAGAATCTGCTCACAAGGAGTATTGTGAGTCTCTGCTGAAATCTATTGACATGCTTGAATCTGAGGATGAGGGTGATGTTGAAATGGAAACTGAGCTGGGGACTCTTCCCCCTGAGGCTGTACAAATTCTGCAACATTCTGGATTGAAGAGGTCACTCCTGGACTCTCTGAACCATGCTCAAGGTGCACCTGTCAAAAATCCTAAATGGGGCCCTATCAAAGCTTCAAAGTATGCAACTAGGGGGCATGGCAATATAAATATCATGGAGAAAGCAATTGCTTATAAGATGAAGAAAAATCTAGAAATTCCTATAACTTTCAAAGGTAAATCTTTCCCCTATAATGATCCTTCTATTCTTATTAAACAAGTGGCATTGGTTGATTTATCTATGGGTGGAGATGATATGAAGCATTTAGATATTGTGGAAGATTTGGTTGTTAGAGAACAAGAAAGATGCTTGGCTTTTGCCAATGACCACCCTAATATTTTTTTACCTGATAATCTAGACCTTATTAATGAGAGGGTAGTTGGGACCCTAGTCAGGGGTTCCCCCTTGATAACAGATGGCACTGTTGTTGTCATGGGGGTTACACTTGCTGTCCCTACTAAAAGCAAGCCTTGTGGCTTAACCCACCCTTTTAAAATATCTTGATTAATGATAGGTATTATTTGAAATATTAGAGGTTTAGGTCAACATGGTAAAATACAGTGCCTTTGTGATGTGATTGCTAAGACTAATCCTGGCTTTATTGGTTTTCAAGAAACTAAGAAGGAGATTATATCTGAGGGTTTCCTCAAAGCTTTAGATAGACTGGGGGTCTTCACTTGGCATTTTCTGCCTGTTGATAATACTGCTGGGGGCATTCTGTTGGGTTTGAAACAAGATACCTTTGAGGTGATTGGGTTTGTTAATACCAGATTCTCTATTAAAGCCACTGTCAAATGTAAAAGTGATGGTTTTCTTTGGCATTTGATAGTGGTATATGGTTCTGCATATCCTGAGTTTAAGGTGGACTTCATTTCTGAACTCCATGACTCTCTTAGCACTGCTTCTTACCCTATCTTTGTTTGTGGTGATTTTAATTTAGTTAGGGGGCAGGGTGACAAAAGCAGTGGTTTGATTAATCAGCAAGTTACTTTCCTATTTAATGATTGGATCAACAGATGGGGCTTGCTGGAAATCCCTGTAGCTAATAGGAAATTTACCTGGTCTAACAATCAAAATAACCATGTGTTTGCCTTGCTGGACAGAGTGTTCCCTTCTGTGGACTGGGATAATCACTTCTCATTGTCATGTGTTTCTGCTCTTCCTAGGGTGGGTAGTGACCACACTCCTTTAGTGTTTGATTCTGGAGCCAGGAAAACCTCTTGTCCTAAGATGTTTAGATTTGAAAAATGGTGGCTCTCTCAGCCTGGGTTTAACCAGCTTGTTGAAAAAGCTTGGGCTTCTGTTGGGTCATCCAACAACTCTGTTGACAATAGGATACTCAAAACTAGAAATCTCAGGAAGAAACTGAAGGGCTGGAGCATTAACATAGAGTCAGCTATGAAAAAGAAAAGGAAATCTCTCCTTATGGAGTTTGACATTCTGGATGTTCTGTCTGAATCCCAACAAATTTATGTTGGGGAGACTGACAGACTGAAAGATATCAAAAAGGAACTAGATGATATTTGGAAGAAGGAAGAGACTGCCTTATGGTAGAGATCCCGAGATAGGAAAATCCTAGAGGGGGATCATAACAATGCTTACTTTCATGCTCTTGCTAACCATAGACACCGGAAGAACCAACTCTCTAAGCTAGAAGGCCCCTCTGGGGTGGTGACCTCTACCCAGGATATGCTTAAGGTAGCCACCGATTTCTACAAAAAATATTTTTGCATATGAACCCAAACCTGATATTCATCTTGGTGTGGGGTTTTGGGGGGAGGATGATCTGGTCTCTGAACAAGATAGAGTGGATCTTGAAAAACCCTTTTCTGAGGAGGAGATTAAACAAGATATTATGAGCTCCTATGCGTGTGGAGCTCCTGGGCCTGATGGGCTATCTTTTCTTTTCTATCAGAAATTTTGGGACACCATCAAAAATGACTTTATGTGGATGGTGAAAGACTTTGAGGTTGGGACGTTAGATGTCCATAGATTGAATTTTGCTATCATCACTCTTATTCCTAAGACTCCTCAAGCTAGAGAGATGAAAAACTTTAGGCCAAATAGTCTCAGTAATTGTGCTGTGAAAATTCTGTCTAAAGCCATGAATACCAGAGCTTCTCCTCTTTGTGACAAGCTTATTTCTATGAACCAGACTGCTTTCATTAAAGGGAGATTTATATTGGAAAGTGTGGTCATCGCCCATGAAGTTATTCATGAGGTGCATAGATCTGGATCTCGGGGTTTGATTTTAAAACTAGATTATGAGAAAGCTTATGATAGGGTTAGCTGGGACTTTCTCAGAGAGATGCTCCTTTCTAGGGGCTTTGGAGATAAGTGGGTCAGTTGGGTTTTAGCACCCTATTTCCGTGGACCTTTCAGGTCAGGATTAATGATTCTAATGGGCCCCATTTTATTGGGGAAAAGGGATTAAACAGGGTGATCCCCACTCACCTCTCCTTTTCAACCTTGTGACTGATGTCTTCACTAAAATGTTAGACAAAGCTGTCAGACATAACATGATTGCTGGGTTGCTTCCTCAGGTTGTCGCAGGTGGGGTGGTCAGCCTGCAATATGCTGATGACACTATCCTTTTCCTGGAAGATTCTGTGGAATATGCCAGAAATCTTAAATGGATCCCCACATGTTTTGAGAAACTTTCTGGTCTCAAAATTAATTTTCATAAAAGTGATTTGCATACCTTACATGTTAGTGAGGAGATGTCCAAAGAGTTTGCTCAAATCTTTTGTTGTTGGTTTGGGGATTTCCCCTTTAAGTATTTAGGTGTTCCTCTTCATTATAAGAAACTAAGAAGGGAGGACTTGCAACCTATCATTGATAGGATCATTAAGTGCATTGCTGGGTGGTTGGGGAGATATCTCTCTTATAGAGGCAAACTCATTCTCTTAGTTACTTGCCTTGCCAGCTCCCACCTATTTAATGCCCATCATGAAATTTCCCAAATGGGCAATTGATGCTATTAATTCACATATGTCTCACTTCTTTTGGGGGAATGTGGGTGATATCCATAAATACCATCTGGCTAATTGGGGGTTAGTTACCAGGAAAAAGGAGTTTGGTGGACTTGGAGTTCCCAACCTGAAAGAATTCAATATGGCCCTGCTGGCCTCCTGGGGTAGAAGATTCTATGATGGGGTAGATAAAGATTGGAAGAAAGTCAATTGTTACAAGTATGGTATAGATAAACCTAATCTTTTCTGGTCTAAACCTTTGATGGGCTCTCCTTTCTGGAAAAGTGTTACTTGGGCTTTGAGTGCTGCTAGGAATTTTATCAAATGGGTTTCTAGCAATGGTAAAAGCATTGCCTTCTAGCATGATATCTGGCTTAATGATTGCTCTTTGAAAACTCTCTTTTGGGGATTGTTTGATATTTGTCAACAACAAGAGGCCACTGTTGCCCAGGTGTGGGATGGGTCTCAATTACATATCACCTTTAGGAGGTGTGTTGATGATACCCTGATGGAGTGTTGGTTTAAATTGTATAAATTGATAAGAGAATTTCTCCCTTCCAATGAACCTGACACTCCCATCTGGTCTCTGGAACCTTATGGTAGATACTCTGTTAAATCTTTCTACAAGTTAATTAATTTTGGTGGTGTTTCATCTGATATTAAAGAATGTATGTGGAAAATTAAAGTTCCACCTAATATCCATGTTTTCCTTTGGCTGGCCTATTATAACAAATGTTTAACTAGAGATAATCTGGCAAAACGGAGGCATGTTGATGATCTGTCTTGTGTTTTTTGCAGTGAAAATGAATCTATTTAGCACTTGTTTTTTTATTGCATTGTTGCTAAAGAATGTTGGCTATCTATCTCTGATATATGTGGTATTTCTATACATAGCTCTTTTAATGATCTTGCTGCCTTTTGGAAGCAAAAGAAGTCCAAAGAGGCTATTAATATTATCTCATCTGCTACCATATGGGGCTTATGGCTATTTTGCAATGAAATTGTTTTTCACAGGAGGAAGTGGAAACGTATGCAATCTGTCTTAAGTCTGGTGTGTTCCTTGATCAGGCAATGGAAGGTGTTGGCTTCGGACATGTAGGGTGCTCTTCTTCTCTGGTGCTTAAGACTTTTGGATCATTGAAGAGGGGAGTTTCTTAGCATTGCTTGGTAGTTGTTTTCTTTTGGGCAGTGGAGAGTAATTTTGGTGCTTGCTCATTGTATCTTTCAATCTCTCCCCTGTTCATGTTTGTTGGAGATGTAATAGGGCTAATCCTTGCTGCACTTGGCCCTCGTTGTGCCGTGGCTGCTTAATAGTTGTCCACCACGTCCTAGGAACTATTGAACTTGGTTTTGCCTTGGCGTTAGTAAAGTTGGGGCTGGGGGGAGACCCCTCTCTTTAAAAAAATACACATACATACAGTCCACTCATTTTACTTACAACAGCGAGAATCATCATTTTATTAACTCAGCCTCTGTTGCAGCAGAATATATACTCGGTGGATTCGCATCCCATCCTGACATCTTCAGGTCTCCACTCTCTCTATCAGCTTGATGCCCGACACTTCCAAGATCTTTGTCAGCTTGATGTCGCTGCTCGAGCAAGGCGGCCCCGGTGGATCTTCCTCGGCGCCTGTTTCCCTAAACCATAGACCCCGCAGGAGCAAAGTGGACCTACCGGAGCTATGGGCCAGACGGGAAGAGCCAACGGACGTCAAAAGCGAACCTATTGGAGCTACGTGCCAGACGGGAAGGGCCGACCGACGTGGCGCGTAGCTCCCGTAGGTCCACTTTGCTCCTTCAGGTACGTCATCCATCTCCACCATCCTCCGGTCTGGAATTGGTGCCCGTCCACTGCTGGTTCCTTGTGCCCGTGCCGGGGCCGGGGTGCACGAGGACGTCTAAGTCCAAGGCATGTGCAGCCCGGCGCGAGCGGCAGCGGGCGAGGGAGAGGAGGAAGGCGATGCCTGTGTGCCGTTCATGCACGAGCGCACCGTTCATCCACCCCTCTCTCATGACGGCAGAGATGAATGTGCGACACATCTGTCGCAAGAATGTCAAGGCGCTCGGACTCGCCATCGAGTTGTCGTAGCGCGAGGCAAACAAGGAGGCGACGATGAAGGCAAAAGGGGGCCGCCATGCGAAGGAGTAGGACCGCCCGCTCCGCAGGTGGTCGGGAATGAGGTGCAACTCCGACTTCGACCTGGCGGACGACTCCACCTCTAGCTTCGATGACAACACACCTCCACACGCCGTCACATACACGGAGGAGGGGCACAACCGCGTCGATGTCCGGGAGGGGAAGGGGCCGACGAGGAAATGGTGATGTCCTCCTCCTTTCCCTTTATATTTTAAGTATGTTTTAAGTATTTTTATAGGATGGATTTGTCATTGAACTCCGATGAACTATGTTCCTTTTATCTGGTGATGCAATGTGATCTGATGAACTGCGTGTTGATCTAGTTTTACGTAGCATAGCATGGGTTGTATGGTTTTGAGGGTTCAGATAATAGGAACACGGGTGTGCGAATGAGACGTGCATAGTCAGTACCAGGAGACATGCTCGGACACGTTCGCGTGTGTTTGAGGTCCTGGATTTGCTATGTCCTACTGTAGATACTCTTAGGGCAGCTCCAACGCACGGCCCCAAACGGACGTTCGTTTTGTTAGGATTTCGTCCGTTTGGGACGTGTACGCCCGGACACACGTTTGCATCGGCAATGCTCCCAACGCGTGGCCGCATCTTGTCCCTTGCATGCAAACATTGAGAACCAAGGATGTTGGTCGCGGCCACGGTTCGCACTAGCTCACGCCAGCCGGCATAACAGCCGGCGGCCTAAGGAAAGCAAGTGGCCGACACAGGAGCCAGCCTTCAAAAAGGACATGTTTGACATCGGCAACAAAACCAACGGCCGTTACAGGAGCCAATACTCAAAATGAACAAGTTTTTGACGCTGACAACAAAGCCAGCGACCGGCACACCAGTCAGCCTTCAAAATGAATGGACGTCGGCTACGGCCCGAGGCCTCACCTTGTTCAGGTCGTCATGGGCGAGCATCTCCTTATATCGATTCGCGAAGCAAGCCTTCCTCTCTGGCGACATATTGGTCTTGTCCACGCTCATGAACGCGAGTGCCACCTCTTTAGCTTTGGTGTCTGCCATGGTTGCCTCAGTCTCAAGCTTCTTGAGTTGAGTGGCCTCCTCGATGTCAAGCTTCCTCCTCTTCATTGCCTCCTCCATGTCAATATTCCTCCTCTCTGTGACCTCTTCCGTGGCAAGCTTATTCATTTGTAGCTCTAGATATATCTTCATTTTCTTTTCCTTTCCTTTGCTCCTCCTCTCGTCCCTCATTTCCTTTTGGCTCATCATGTTCTCGAAAGTGCCTTGCAAGGCAATGGAAGATGTATCACGCCGCTCATCGGCCTTCGAGTTTGTCTTGCCCCTCGGCCTCTTGAGCAAGTCCCCCTCATCGGCCATGACATCCTTCCCTCCTTTCTTATTATGAGCCCCATATTGGTATTTGAACTTGTCACAATCTTTGACGAGCACCCAATAATGTGTGAGAGTGAACGGCTTGTTCTTGTGTCGTACCTTGAAGGCTTCCAAAGATTGAAATGCCTATACAATCATTGATGATGACACTAATGTAATAGCAAAGGACACAAAATGTGTGCAAATGAATGGTCACAAAATGAAAAGGGAAGAGTTTCATACCAAGTCACCAATGCCAAGGCCACTCACGGGACGGTCTTGGACGCTCTCAAATGTGGCACAATACTTCTTGCACTCTTCTTGAATGAACCCCCATCTCTTTTGGATTGAGTTGATGTTGCGAGTACTCTCAAATTGGAAGATGACAAACTTCCTTCGCTCATGGAAGGTGTTTTGAACCCTTGTCCAAAATATGGCACCTTTTTTGCTTGGGACCTCTTATCGGATCTTCCCCTATCTCAATCCAACTCTCGCAACTCAATTTGTCCTCCTTTTTGGGTGTATGATCCCGTGCGAATGCTTTGCTTCCACTTTCGTGCCTCGGCCTTTTGGGTGAGCTCATGGATAAACACCAATGGCTCTTGTGAAATGTCAAGCTCGTCCTCCTCATCTTCACAATACAAGTCATCATCAATATGCCATGAGTTTCCATGGTCGTCCTCCTCTTCATCATGGTCGGCGAAATCAATGTTCTCATAGTGGTCGTGGCCGTCCTGGCTCTAGGTCTTGTCGGGATAAAAAGTCTGACCTTGGACGAGGTGCTGGAAGGCCTCGCCGTGGCCCTCGAAGATGACACTCTCCATGAATGCCGAGAAATCAGGGTCCTCGGCTGTGGGCGTCGGTTGTGCCATTCCATTGAACAGCTTGCGGGCGCCGGCGAAGCTTACTGTCGGAAACGATCGGGGTTGCTTCCTTTGCGTCCCGTCACACGTGTGGCCAGCGCCACTGTACCCCGGCATCACGTTGAGATCGATGACACCTACGTGTGTGACCGGAGCGACCACGCTGCCCTCCGGCGACGTGGAGAACCGTGTCTGCCCGTGGCGGACCAGGTGTGGTGGACGATCGCGGCGACCTGTATCAAGGAGGACGACCGACCGATGATCCCATGCTCACCATGGCCATGGAAGCGACCGAGAGGATGACCGGCGGTGGTCCTGCCAACCCTATCATGAGGAGGGCGTGCGCCTTGGGGATGATGTATTCCTTGTCGTCGATGTGGGTAAGATGCCGCGCTTGACACCGCGTGGCGCCCTCGACGGAGTAGGACGCAAACGCCTTCATCTCCTTCGCCTTTGTCCGCCGATCCCTCCTCGTTGCCGCTTCGACGTCCAGTCTGGCGATCTCCTTCGGCGTGCACTCGGATCGAGGCTTCCTGGGACCCTTTGGACCCTTATTCTTCGCAGTGGGTCACGCGGCCGCGGCCGCATCCCCGGGGTTCGTTGAGTGGTCGTACATGGAGGAGGGAGGGGAGGTGCCCTGGTATCATATCACCATCACACCGAGAGACATGAGTTTACCCAGGTTCAGCCCCTCCAATGGAGGCAAAAGCCTATGTCCTGCTTTGTGTGTATTAATGATGAGGATTATCTCGATTACAAGGGTGCTGTTTTGCTACCTCTAGTCTCGAGAGCCTCTAATCTGTCTATCTCTAATGACTTGAACTTGTCCCTTTTGGGGCGCCTTACCCATCCTTATATAGGTTGAAGGGGTAGGTTTATATGTAGAATCCTACTAGGAGTAGGATTAGGACTAGTCTCTCTTGAATCCTAATCCGGGTCTTGTTTCCTTTGTGAGGGAGTCTTTCCTTTCCTTGGTCCTTCTTTGTGAGTCGGCCCTCCAAGCCTCTCCATGAGCCGCCTTGTGTCGGCTTTCATACTAGGCCTTGGGCCTCATCGTCCTATGACCTGGTAATAGAGGTGACCTACGAGCCGCCAAATGTGGGCCGGGTCAAACCATGGGGAATATCCCGACATTAGCCCCCACGTTAGCTTGAATTTATTCATGGTAAGCTCCTGAAATAAGAATAACAAATATGTTAAGGGACCAGCTTGCTCCACTGGCCGGCTTAATTTAATGAAGTGGCCCCTTGAAAATCCGGGTTTCTTCTTCATATTAACGAGTCGTCTTCACAACCGTCTTGCTTGTCAGTATCCTTCAAAATAAAATATTGGTAATACAACACCCATATGCATTGAGTCCTCCTCCAATGATCTTGGCTTGATGAAATTAGTGGAGATAAGAAAACCATATGAAGTTGAGTCGGCTTCCATCTCCTCGGCTTGATAAAAATATTGGGAATAGAAATTCTTCCATTGTTAAACCACTTCAACCTGTGAAGCCGGGTTGCTTATATAGAATCTGTCGGGTCATGATCGTTGGTGACGCCGGGTCAAATCAAGAGGACTCCAATTGAATTGATAAATTTATTGGGAACGAATAAATCCGTGTGATGTTGAGTCAGCGTTCAATGCTTCAGCTCCACCAAGACATGAGACCTAGCTCACTCAAAATTGATAGCTTGAAGATGTTCTTCTATTTTTTATCTCCATATTACCTATAGTCCTAATACGTCTCCAACGTATCTATAATTTTTGATTGTTCCATGCTATTATATTATCTGTTTTGGATGTTTATATGCATTAATGTGCTATTTTATATTATTTTGGGAACTAACCTATTAATCTAGAGCCTAGTGTCAGTTTCTGTTTTTTCCTTGTTTTTGAGTTTCGTAGATAAGGAATATTAAACGGAGTCCAAACGGAATAAAACCTTCGGAATGATTTTTTCTGGAACAAAAGGAAACTAGGAGACTTGAGAACCAAGGCAGGAGAGCCACCGTGGGGCCACAAGCCCTAGGGGCACGCCCAGGGGGTAGGGCGTGCCGGGCAAGCTTGTGGGCAGTGGCAAAGCATGACGAGCAACTAAGGGGGGCGTTTTTTTTCAAACAGAAAGATAAATATGCCTGAAAGTTGGAAAAAGACGTGATTCGCACTGTAAAATTACAAAATATAATCATTGTCACTTGAAATGATAATTTGGCAATCATTGTTCCTTCTTAGATTCAAGTCTCTTTAATTTGATATATAATCAGAACGTGGTTGGCCAATTTAACTTCTAATGATCTGAATCATGTTTTTTTTCGTTTATACAGCAAGCTAACCCTCGATGGCTAACAATCAGAACATGTTTTTTTCAACAAAAAATAATCATAATATATATAAATCAAGTTTTCATGGCAATTCAAATGTATCTTGCTTCTACGGTTGTTCGGCCGGACGTCACTTCTCAACTCATTGGATGTCATTGTTGGCCTAGGTTCTTTGTACGTCACTCATAGACGAGTTCTTTCTAAGTTTTCACGAGCAATGTCGTGGCCGTGGTTGTCAAGCCGGCCGAGTACTTTTCACCCACACCCAAACTGCACGTACGTGCATGTATATAGAGTGGGTTTCATTGAGACATGTATACACACAAAGCTAGCCTCACTAAGCAGGCAGGAAGGTGGATCGATTCCTTTTACTAGATACGCGCGTACAAGTAGCTAGCTTAGTTAGCTAAGCTTAGCATTCAACTCCACTGGCAACGACGTGTAGAACTCAAGACACACGTATCAATCAATAGTAACACAAGTCAACCAGAACTCACGCACACAAGACGTGGCGGTTTTATTTAGCTAAGGTTGTTTATTCATTGGCTCGAGCATGATGCTTAGTACTAGATTTAATTTTTCATATTTGGAAGGGGGTGATGGCCCCCTTTGGCCCCAATGAGCCTCCGTCAGTTCTTGTGGGCCCACGGCAGCTCTCCCAACCCTAATATTCGGCCTATAAATTTCCAAATATTTCATCATTATCAAAGGAAGGCGCGAAAACACTTTTCCATCGCCAGAAGCCTTTGTTCCCGAGAGATCCAATTGGAGCCTTTTCCAGTAATCTGCCGGAGGGGGTTCAATCACGGAGGGCATCTACATAAACTCCATTGCCCCTCTGATGATACGTGAGTAGTTCACCACACACCATCGGGTCCATAGCAAGTAGCTAGATGGCTTCTTCTCTCTCTTTGTTCTTCAATACCATGTTCTTCATGATCTTCATGGAGATCTATAATATGTAATACTCTTTTGCGGTCTGTTTGTCGAGATCCGATGAATTGTGGGTTTATGTTCAGATTATCCATGAATATTATTTGAGTCTTTGTGAATTCTTATATGCATGATTTCATATCTTTGCAACTCTCTTCGAGTTATTGGTTTGGTTTGGACAACTACATTCATAATTCTTGCAACAGGAGAAGTGCTTAGTTTCGGGTTCAATGTTGCGGTGTCCTCACCCAGTGACAAAGTAGGGGTAGCGAGGCACGTATTGTATTGTTGCCATCAAGCATAACAAGATGGGGTTTTCATCATATTGCTTGAGTTTATCCCTCTACATCATGTCATCTTACCTAATGCGTTACTCTGTTCTTCATGAACTTAATACTCTAGATGCAGGCAGGAGTCGGTCGATGTTTGGAGTAATAGTAGTAGATGTAGAATCGTTTCGGTCTACTTGACACAGACGTGATGTCTATATGCATAATCATTGCCTTGGATATCTTCATAATTATTCGCTTTTCTATCAATTGCTCGAAAGTAATTTGTTCACCCATCGTAATACTTGCTATCATGAGAGAAGCCTCTAGTGAAACCTATGGCCCCCGGGTCTATTTTCCATCTTATACTTTCAGATCTAAAACCAAAAATACCAAAAATACTTTGCTACATTATTTTTACCTTTTGTTTTACTTTCAGTTCAAGCAATCTATCTCTATCAGATCTCATCCTTGCAAGTAACCTTAAAGGGATTGACAACCCCTTTATAGCGTTGGGTGCAAGAGTTTAATTCTTTATGTAGGTACACCTATTGGGGACTTGCTTGTATTTCCTACTGGATTGATACCTTGGTTCTCAACAACTGAGGGAAATACTTATCTACTTTGCTGCATCACCCGTTCCTCTTCATAGAAACCAACACATGCTCGAGTAGTAGCAAGCCCCCAAGTTCCGAGTTTATCCACGATGACTTGGTGCTTTGCAACAATATATTGGACTGTGTAGACCCCAAGTGCCGGGTAGTCTTGCCTGTAGCAGCCTGGGACTTAAAATTTTCTTATACTTATAAAACTTCAGCCATTGTAACCCCCAAGTGTCGGGTTGTCTTGCCTGCAACAACCTGGACCTTTGAACTTGGTGTTGAATATTTAAGAGATGTGGGTTGTCATCTGAGTCGCCAGATATAGACCGAGTGTCTTGCATTTCACATGTGTATCCCCCAAGGGTCGGCTCATCAGTGTGTGATGGGCCGGGTCTTCAATTTGGACCTCATAATCTGTTAAACAGATGAATACTGTAGCCCCCAAGTGTCGGGTCGCATACCTGCAGCGACTTGGAACTTTTAGAAATTTTGATCTGAGTAGTGTAGCCCCCCAAGTGTCGGGTCATTTTCCTGCGGCGTCTCGGGACTCATATGCACTTCTCCTTTTGAAAATAAAAAACATTATATGATGTAGCCCCCAAGTGTCGGATCGTATGCCTGCAATGACTTCGGACTGCATAACCCATCATAATGTACTTCAGAGATTCTATTGAACTGATATTAATCTAATTTGAATGAATCCTTGACCGTGGTTGTAATGTAACCCGGTACGAATATCCTGGAATAATGCCTTTGTCTTTCAAATGAAATCCCTGCTCGTGGTTCCGGTGCAACCCGGCAAATATATGTTTGAGAAATCCATGAGTGTTGTAGTTTACTATAGAGCACAGGTTGAAAAAAATCCAAGAGTCGGTCAATTAGATGACCCAGCATTATATGTGATAGGGCGGCTCTTCGAAAAATAGTCAATTCTTTCGAGCTGGCTTAAAAAACCTCAATCATTTAAAAATGGTTATGATAAACCATAATAAAGATCCGCCATATTGGCTATCAAAGGTCTATTTGCTCCTACAAAAGTTTATGCTTTGACCCAGTTTGAAGATCAACATGATATGTATGTATGATGCATGATGCAATGCAGGATAATGTATGTATATGATAACAAAATATAAAGTGCTAGTTTTTGAGGCATGACATAAAGACCGACTTTCGAGGCTCGAGTCTTGCTTCAATGAAGCGGGTATGATAACCCATGGTTTATCCTAGGCTCTTTGTATGCCGGCTCTCATGCGACGCATCTCGATGTTTTAACCTTGACAAGTTCAGGGTCCAGAATGGATTGACTTGTCAAGAGTACACGGGGTCACCTGATCGGAGTCGCACAAGCATATAGGTAGGTTTAACCATTTTGTGGCGTTAATTTTTTGCCAGATCAAGAGGGTGAGAAAGCTAAACTCAATGAGTTGGAAGCCCCCAAGTGACATATGATCAGGGAAAAGCTCGGCCTAGGATTACAGGAGACGATGCTACTACCCTAAAACATCTGGTGTCCAGATAAAGCCGGCTTGATTCAGATGATGATAATAGGATACCTATGTTTGAACCGTGCATCATGGTAGCTGGTCCTCTTTGGCATCATGGCACCCATGTTCGAACGGTCGCATCATGGCGGCTCGTCTTCCTGGGCGACTTTAAATCGCCCGCCAATGAGGCAGGGCACCCATGTTTGAACGGTCGCATCATGGCGGCTCGTCCTCTTGGGCGACTTTAAATCGCCCGCCAATGAGACAGAGCACCCATGTTTGGAAGAAATTGAGGGAAAGTGGGATGGGTGTGTCCCCGACAGATGGGCCAGGGGAGGACAAGGGGTGCGTGTCCCGCCCGTCCGTGCGCTGTCCGTTTGGCCACAAACGCGGTCCAAACTTGGGTCAGAAATGGGTCAAAAACAGACTGAAAATGAACATTTGTGTGTTTTCTCCCGCATGTTGGGTCGTGGTTTATGTCCATTTACCCCTAAACGGACATGTACGGACAATTTGGGGTAGTTGCCCTTAGATCATCTCCAGTCGCGCCACCAACAGGCCCCTAGGCCACTTTTTAATCCTTGGCGCCGAAAAATCCCACTAGTCGCACCCCTAGGACGCTGTTTTTCGCCGATTGGGCCCTTTTTTGGGCCAGCAATCCCAGACCAAACCCACCGCGTTGGGGGGCACTTTGGGGCTCCGGCGGAAGCAAAAGCGGCACGTGGTACACCACTGTCGGGCGAGATTTGCCCTTTTCTTCACCAGACACACCCTTAGCGCCTCTCCGCCATGTCGATTCCAGTGTCGCCCGCCTGCCCACAGCCGCTATGCCGCTGCTAGAAAAGGCCGTTTCCATTCCCTCACCAGATTTTGCTTCAACCTCCATCCCCCCGCTCATCCCCACTCTTCGACGGCCACCACAACGGTAGGGCACCGGCGGCTGCCCGCCCACCACACCCACAAGGTGTTCAGCGTTTTGCCTGTTCGGCCATGGACTCGGACGACAAGGAAGCGTTCGCAGCTCTATTGGAGGAGGAAGTCAAGGCCGACACCATCGACGAGGAACACCTCATGATCTTCGCCACGCTAGCCAGCCTGTTCACGAACAATGACAAGCCTCGGCGAGATGACTCGTCGCCGGGCCGACATAAGAGCAAGCAGAGGCATCGAATGGAGGGATATTGCATGCTCTATGCCGACTACTTTGCTGACTCTCCTCTGCACGACGAGAAAGAATTTTTGCGTTGTTACCGGATGAGCCGAAAGCTCTTCCTCAGGATTGTTAATTCCATCCGAGAGTTCGACAGCTATTTCGTTTGCAAGAAGGATTACACCGGCACAGTTAGATTATCCTCACTCCAGAAGTGCACCACGGCTATGAGGATGCTTGCATACGGAGCTCCTGGTGATATACAGGAAGACTATGGACGAATGGCCGAGTCCACCACCATTGAATGTCTGTACAAGTTCTACAGGGCAGTGGTGGCAGTGTTTGGACCACAGTATTTGCGATCACCCAATGATGAAGACACTGCTCGGATCCTAGCACAGAATGCAGCAAGAGAATTTCCTGGGATGCTTGGAAGCATCGACTACATGCATTAGGCATGAAAAAACTGCCCATTTGTTTGGCAGGGGATGTACAAAGGCGCCAAAGGAGGTTGTAGTGTGGTACTTGAGGTCATAGCCACACATGACCTATGGATTTGGCAATCCTTCTTTGGTATGCCAGGAACTCACAATGACATCAACGTATTGAAGTGCTCGAATGTCTTCGCCAAGATTGCTGAAGGTCATGCTCCTCCGGAGAACTTTGAGGCCAATGGGCGCCACTACAACAAGGGATACTATCTAGCAGATGGTATCTATCCGAGATGGTCCACATTTGTGAAGACTATCTCAAAACCCAGGGCGCCAAAGAAGGCACACTTTGCTAAGTGTTAGGAGGCTTGCAGGAAAGATGTCGAGCGAGCATTTGGTATGCTCCAATATTGCTTTGCTGTTGTCCGGTACCCCTCTCCGACCTGGTCAAAATCGCAGATGTGGGAGATCATGAATTGTTGTGTCATCTTGCACAACATGATTATTGAGAGCGAGCAGGAAGAGCCAATGTTTGACACTGAACCATATTTCAGGTATGGACCTCTTGCAGTTGTTGATCATGTTGGAAATATTCCCTAGAGGCAATAATAAATAGGTTATTATCATATTTCCTTGTTCATGATAATCGTTTATTATCCATGCTATAATTGTGTTGATCGGAAACTCAGATACATGTGTGGATACATAGACAACACCATGTCCCTAGTATGCCTCTAATAGACTAGCTCGTTGATCAAAGATGGATGTGGTTTCCTAGTCATGGACATGAGATGTCATTTGGTAACGGGATCACATCATTAGGAGAATGATGTGATGGACAAGACCCAAACTACAAACGTAGCATATGATCGTGTTAGTTTATTGCTATTGTTACTCCGTGTGACGGAGAGGTATCTCAGGGCCCACTCGGTAATACAACATCACAATAAGCCTTGCAAGCAATGTGACTAAGTGTTGGTCATGGGATATTGTATTACGGAACGAGTAAAGAGACTTGCCAGTAACGAGGTTGAACTAGGTATGGAGATACCGACGATCGAATCTCGGGCAAGTAACATACCGAAGAACAAAGGGAACATCATACGGGATTAACTGAATCCTTGACATAGAGGTTCAACCGATAAAGATCTTCATAGAATATGTAGGAACCAATATGGGCATCCAGGTCCTGCTATTGGTTATTGACCGTAGAGGTGTCTCGGTCATGTCTACATAGTTCTCGAACCCGCAGAGTCTGCACACTTAAGGTTCGGTGACGTTTCGGTAGTATAGAGTTGTGTATGGTGGTGACCTAAGGTTGTTCGGAGTCCCGGATGAGATCCCGGACGTCACGAGGATTTCCATAATGGTTCGGAGGTAAATATTAATATCTAGGAAGTCCTATTTTGGTCACCGGAAAAGTTTCGGCTCATCGGTAGTGTACCGGGAGTGCCGATAGTGTACTGGGGGACCATCGGGAGGGGTATTTCGACCCAAGAGGCTACATGGGCTGTGGGAGGATGAATACTAACCCTTAGTGGGCTGGTGGAAGTCCCACAAAGGGCCCATGTGGCTGGGAAGAAAAGCCCAAAGAGAAAAGGCGGAACAAGGCAAAAAAGGCAAAAACGGAAGGAGACCTAGTCCTACTAGGATTGCAGGAGGATTCCTCCTCTCCTATCCACTTAGGCCGAAACCTCCTAGGGCTGGCCCTTTGGCCAAGCCTCCTCCTCTCTTCCTGTTATATATACTAGAGGTTTTAGGGGTTTTTCACTAGATTTTCAGCCACGTGCTATCCTCTCCTCTAGTGCATAGTTTCTCCTCTAGATCGGTTTTCTGCAGTGCTTAGGCAAAGCCCTGCCGGAATAGCTCCACCGCAATCGCCGCAACGCCGTCACGCTGCCGGAGAAATATTCTACCTCTCCGCTCCCTCTTGCTAGATCAAGAAGGTGGAGATCGTCATCGAGTTGTACGTGTGCTGAACGTGGAGGTGTCGTCCATTCGGCGCTAGATCGAAAGGACCGTGATCAAGATTACGTGAAGGATCGTGATGAGATCGCGGGACGGATCGTGATGAGTTCGCGGGACGGATCGTGATTGGATCGCGGGACAGATCATGATGAGATGGCGGACGCTCAGCGATTTGGATCACGAAGACGTTCGACTACACCAACCGTGTTTCTTAACGCTTCCCGCTTAGCGATCTACAAGGGTACGTAGATCCACTCTCCCTCTCGTAGATGCTAATCACCATGGATAGATCTTGCGTGTACGTAGGAAAATTTTTATTTCCCATGCGACGTTCCCCAACAGTGTCATCATGAGCTAGGTCTATGTGTAGATGAGATCTCGAGTAGAACACAAAGTGTTTGTGGGCGTTGATGCTTAGATTGCTTCCTCCCTTGGTCATGTTTTAGTTCAGCGGTATTGTGGGATGAAGCGGCCCGGACCAACCTTACTCGTACGCTTACGAGAGACCGGTTCCATCGACTGACGTGTAACCTCGTTGCACAAAGATGGCTGGCGGGTGTCTGTTTCTCCTACTTTAGTTAGATCGGATTCGACAAAGGCAGCCCTTGAGAAGGTTGAAAAGCAACTTATGTATAACCATTGTGGTTTTTGCGTAGGTGAGAATTGTTCTTGCTAGATACCCGTAGCAGCCACATAAAACATGCAACAACAATTAGAAGACGTCTAACTTGTTTTTGCAGGGCTAATTGTTGTTGCAGGGTATGTTGTGATGTGATATGGCCAATTACATGATATGATATATGTGATGTATGAGATGATCATGTGTTGCATAGAATATCACGACTTGCATGTCGATGAGTACGGCAACCGGTAGGAGCCATAGGGTTGTCTTTAATCATGGTATGACTTGCATGTCAATAATCAAGCGCTATTTAATGCTTTAATTTATCGCTAAACGGTAGCAATAGTAGTAGAAGCATGATGGGCGCGACAACCCCAATGGCAACACGTTGATGGAGATCAAGATGATGGAGATCATGGTGTCGTGCCGGTGACGATGGAGATCATGCCAGTGCTTTCAAGATGGAGATCAAAAGCACAAGTTCATGGCCATATCATGTCACTTATGATTTGCATGTGATGTTAATCCTTTTATGCACCTTGTTTTGCTTAGGACGACGGTAGCATTATAAGGTGAGCCCTCACTTAATTTCAAGATAAATTTGTTGGGGAAAGTTGCATGGGAAACAAAAAATTTCCTACATGCACACAGATCTATCCATGGTGATGAGCATCTACGAGAGGGAGAGTGGATCTACATGCCCATGTAGATCGCTAAGCGGGAAGCGTTAAGAAACGCGGTTGGTGTAGTCAAACGTCTTCGCGATCCAAATCGCTGAGCGTCCCGCGATCTTATCACGATCCGTCCCGCGATCCAATCATGATCCATCCCGCGAAGTCATCACGATCCATCCCGCGAACTCATCCCGATCCGTCCTGCGAACTCATCACGATCCGTCTCGCGATCTTGATCATTGTCCTTCCAATCTAGCGCCGAACGGATGGCACCTCCGCGTTCAACACACGTACAGCTTGATGACGATCTCCACCTTCTTTATCCAGCAAGAGGGAGCGGAGAGGTAGACGAGTTCTCTGGCAGCATGACAGCGTTGTGGCGATGGTGGTGGAGCAATTCCGGCAGAGCTTCGCCTAAGCACTGCAGAAATCCGATCTAGAGGAGAAACTATGCACTGGAGGAACGGGCAGCACGTGGCTGAAAATTCTGTGCAAAAAACCCTAAAACCTCCAGTATATATAAAAGGGAGGGAGGAGAGTACTTGGAGCAAGGGCCAAGCCTCCTTGGGTTGGCCGAAGTGGGGAGGAGAGGAGGACTCCTCCAATCCTAGTAGGACTAGGATTCCTCCCTTTTTTGGCCTTTTTCCACCTTTTTCCCTTTGGGATTTTTTTCCCAGCCGCATGGGCCTTGTGTGGGACTTAAACCAGCCCACAAAGGGTTGGTATTTACTTTCCCACAGCCCATGTAGCCTCTTGGGTCGAAATACCCCTCCCAATGGTCTCCCGGTACACTACCGGCACTCCTGGTACACTACCGATGATCCCGAAACTTTTCCGGCGACCAAAATAGGACTTCCTATATATGAATCATTACCTCCGGACCATTCCGGAGCTCCTCGTGATGTCCAGGATCTCATCCGGGACTCCGAACAACTTTCGGTCACCACCATACATAACTCTATACTACCGAAATGTCACCAAACCTTAAGTGTGCAGACCCTGCGGGTTTGAGAACTATGTAGACATGACCGAGACACCTCTATGGTCAATAAACAATAGCAGGACCTGGATGCCCATATTGGTTCCTACATATTCTACAAAGATCTTTATCGGTCGAACCTCTATGTCAAGGATTCAGTTAATCCCGTAAGATGTTCCCTTTGTTCTTCGGTATGTTACTTGCCCGAGATTCGATCGTCGGTATCTCCATACCTAGTTCAACCTCGTTACCGGCAAGTCTCTTTACTCGTTCCGTAATACAAGATCCCGTGACTAACACTTAGTCACATTGCTTGCAAGGCTTGTTGTGATGTTGTATTACCGAGTGGGCCCTGAGATACCTCTCCGTCACACGGAGTAACAAATCCCAGTCTTGATCCATGCCAACTCAACACACACCCTCGGAGATACGTGTAGAGTACTTAGTCACCAAGTTACGTTGCGACGTTTGATACACACAAGGCACTCCTCCGGTGTCAGTGAGTTGCATGATCTCATGGTCATAGGAACATATACTTGACATGCAGAAAACAGTAGCAATGAACTGACACGATCATATGCTACCTTTGTAGTTTGGGTATTGTCCATCACACCATTCTCCTAATGATGTGATCCTGTTATCAAAAGACATATCATGTCCATGGCTAGGAAACCTTAACCATCTTTGATCAACGAGCTAGTCTATTAGAGGCATACTAGGGACATGGTTTTGTCTATGTATCCACACATGCATCTAAGTCTCCGATCAATACAATTATAGCATGGATAATAAACGATTATGATGAACAAGGAAATATGATACTAACTAATTTATTATTGCCTCTAGGGCATATTTCCAACAGTCTCCCACTTGCACTAGAGTCAATAATCTAGTTCACATCACCATGTGATACGCATTGTTATGAATCTAACACCCAATGAGTTCTGGGGCTCGATCATGCTTTGCATGTGAGAGAGGTGTTATAGTCAACGGGTCTGCGACATTTAGATCTGTGTGTACTTTGCAAAATCTCTATGTCAAACTGTAAACACTGCTACCACACTCCACTTGGTACTATTCCAAATGGCTGCTCCACTATACGTATCTAGATTGCTACTACGAGTCATCCGGATTGGTGTTAAAGCTTGCATCAATGTAACTCTTTATGACGAACTCTTTATCACCTCCATAATCGAGAAACATCTCCTTAGTCCTCTGGTTACTAAGGATAATTTTGACCGTTGTCCAGTGATCTACTCCTGGACCACTCTTGTACCCCTTGACAGACTCATGGCAAGGCACACACACAGGTGCGGTTCACAGTATGGCATAATATTGAGCCTATGGCTAAAGCATAGGGGACGATGTTCGTCCTTTCTCTTTCTTCTGCCGTTGTCGAGCTTTGAGTCTCACTCAACTTCACAACTTACAAATCAGGCGAGAACTCTTTCTCTGACTGATCCATTTTGAACTCTTTCAAAATCTTGTCAAGGTATGTACTCATTGAATGTCTCATCTAGCATCTTGATATATCTATATAGATCTTTCTGTTCAACAATTAGGTAGCTTTATCCAGGTCTTCCTTTGAAAAACTCTTTTTAAACAACCATTTATGCTTTCCAAAAATTCTACATCATTTCCGATCAACAATATGTCATCCACATATACATATCATAAATTCTATAGTGCTCCCACTCACTTTATTGTAAATACAAGTTTCTCATAAACTTTGTATAGACTCAAAAACTTTGATCACCTCATCAAAGTGTATATTCCAACTCCAAGATGCTTGCTTCAGTTCATAGAAGAATCACTGAAGCTTGCACACCTTTTAGCATCCTTAGGACTGACAAAACCTTCTGGTCGTATCACATACAACCTTTCCTCAAGTAAACCGTTAAGGAAATGATTTTTTGATATCCATCTGCCAGATTTCATAATTGAAAAATGCAGCAATTGTTAACATAATTCCAACAGACTTTAGCATCGCTACGAGTGAGAAAGTCTCATCGTAGTCAACTCCTTGAACTTGCCAGAAACTTCTTTGCGACAAGTGGAGCTTTATAAATGGTGGCATTCACCATCAGCGTCTGTCTTCATCTTAAAGGTCCATTTGTACTCAATGACCTGTCGTCCAATGAGCAAGTCTACCAGAGTCTATACTTGGTTTTCATACATGGATCCTTTCTCGGATTTCATGGCCTCTAACCATTTGTCGGAACACGGGCCCATCATCGCTTCTCCACAGCTCGTAGGTTCATTGTTGTCCAAAACCATGACCTCCAAGACAAGGTTGTCATACAGCTTAGGAGCAGTACACATCCTTGTCGACCTACGAGGTTCGATAGTAACTTGATCTGAAGCTTCATGATCATCATCATTAACTTCCTCTTCAACTAACGTAGGCTTCACAGAAACATCTTCCTGCATTGCACTACTCTCTAGTTGAACAAAGGTTCAATAACCTCATCAAGTTATATCTTCCTCCCACTCAATTCTTTCGAGAGAAACTCTTTCTCGAGAAAGGACCCAGTTTTAGCAACAAACACTTTATGCTTGGATCTGAGATAGAAGGTTTACCCAACTGTTCTTAGGGTATTCTATGAAGATGCATTTGTCCGCTTTGGGTTCGAGCTCATTAGGTGAAAACATTTTCCACACAAGCGTCGCAGCCCCAAACATTAAGAAATGATAGCTTAAGTTCCTATCAAACCATAATTCACACGGTGTCATCTCAACAGATTTAGATGGTGCCCTATCTAAAGTGAATATAGTTGTCTCTAATGCATAACCCCAAAACGATAGTGGTAAAAGGATAAGAGACATCATAATTCGCACCATATCCAATAGAGCACGACTATGAAGTTCGGACACACCATCACACTATGGTGTTCCAGGTGGCGTGAGCTGTGAAACAACTTTCACATTGTCTAAAGTTGTATGCCAAACTCTTAACTCTGGTATTCACCTCCACGATCATATCGCAGACATTTTTATCTTCTTGTCACGATGATCTTAAACTTCACTCTAAATTTGCTTGAACTTTTCAAACGATTCAGACTTGTGTTTCATTAAGTAAATATACACTATATCTACTCAAATCATCAGTGAAGGTAAGAAAATAACGATATCCACCGCACGCTACAAGACTCATTGGATTGCATACATCAACATGTATCATTTCCAATAAATCACTTGCCCGCTCCATCAAACCGGAAAACGGGGTCCTTAGTCATCTTGCCCAAGAGGCATGGTTCGGATGTCTCAACCGATTCAAAATCGAATGATTCCAAAGATCCATCAGCATGGAGTTTCTTCATGCATTTTATACCAACATGACATTCAGCGGCAATGCCACAAGTATGTGGTACTATCATTATTAACTTTGTATCTTTTGGCATAAATGTTATGAACATGTGTATTACTACGACCAAGACTCAACAAACCATTCTCACTAGGTGCATGACCATTGAAGGTATTATTCATGTAAACAGAATAGCCATTATTCTCTAACTTAAATGAATAACCGAGTTGCAATAAACACGATCTAATCACGTTCATGCTCAATGCAAAACACCAAATAACATTTATTTACGTTCATCACTAATCCCAAAGGTAGAGAGAGCGTGCGATGTTGATCACATCAACCTTGGAAATATTTCCAACACACATTGTCACCTCACCCTTAGCTAGTTCTCCGTTTATTCCATAGCTTTTATTTAGAGTTACTAACATTTAGCAACCGAACCAGTATCCAATACCCAGGTGCTACTAGGAGTACTAGCAAGGTACACATCAATACCACGTATATCAAATATACTTCTATCGACGTTGCCAGCCTTCTTATCTACCAAGTATCTAGGGTTTTTCCGCTTTAGCGACCGCTCTCCTCATAATTGAAGCACTTAGTCTCGGGTTTGGGTTCAACTTTGGGTTGCTTCACTGGAGCAGCAACTGACTTGCTATCCATCAAGTTTCCCTCCTTGCTCTTGCCCTTCTCGAAACTAGTGGTTTGACTAACCATCAACACTTGATGCTCCTTCTTGATTTCTACCTTCGCTGTGTCAAACATCGCAAACAGCTCAGGGATCATTATTTCTATCGCTAGCGTTTTATAGTTCATCATCAAGTTCTAGTAGCTTAGTGACAGTGACTTGGAGAACTATATCAATCACTATCTTATCTGGAAGATCAACTCCCACTTGATTCAAGCGATTGTAGCATCCAGACAATCTGAGCACATGCTCAACGATTGAGCTATTCTCCTTCATCTTGCAGGCAAAGAATCTTGTTGGAGATCTCATATCTCGCAACACGGGCACGAGCCTGAGATCCTAATTTCAGCTCTTAGAACATCTCATATGTTCCGTGACGTTCAAAACATTTCGGAGCCTCAATTCTAAGACGTAATGCATGACGCACTAAACTATCAAGTAGTTATCAGAACGTACGTGTCAGATGTTCACAACATCTACAAACAACGCTAGAGGGGTTGGCGCACTGAGCGGTGCATTAAGGACATAAGCCTTCTATGCAGCAATGAGGACAATCCTCACATCACGGAGCTAGTCCGCAATATTGCTACCATCATCTTTCAACTCTATTTCTCTAGGAACATATAAAAAATCAAGGGAGCTACAGCGTGAGCTAGTAATCTACAACACAGTTTGCAAAGACACTACTGACTATGTTCATGATAATGAGTTCAATTAATCATATTACTTAAGAACTCCCACTCAAATTGACATCCCTCCAGTCATTCGAGTGATACATGATCCAAATTCACCAACTCAAGTCCGATCATCACGTGAGTTGAGGTGGTTTCAATGGTGAACATCATCATGTTGATCATATCTACTATATGACCCATGTTCGACCTTTCGGTCTCTTGTGTACCGAGGTCATGTTTGTACATGCTAGGCTCGTCAAGTTTAACCCGAGTGTTCTGCATTTGCAACACTGGTTTGCACCCGTTGTATGTGAACGTAGAGTCTATCACACCCGATCATCACGTGGTGTCTCAACACGACGAACTTTCGCAACGGTGCACACTCGGGGAGAACACAATTCATCTTGAAATTTAAGTGAGGGGTCACCTTATAATGCTACCATCGTCCTAAGAAAAACAAGGTGCATAAAAGGATTAACATCACATGAAATCATAAGTGACATGATCTGGCCATGAACTTGTGCTTTTGATCTCCATCTTGAAAGCACCGGCATGATCTCCATCGTCACCGGCAAGACACCATGATCTCCATCAACGTGTCGCCATCGGGGTTGTCGCGCCCAACATGCTTCTACTACTATTGCTACCGTTTAGCGATAAAGTAAAGCATTACATAGCGCTTAATGATTGACATGCAGGTCATACAATAATTAAAGACAACCCTATGGATCCTACCGGTTGCCGTACTCATCGACACGCAAGTCATGATAATCTATACATAACATGATCATCTCATACATGACATATATCACATCATGTAATTGGCCATATCATATCACATCATACCCTGCAAAAACAAGTTAGACGTCCTCTAATTGTTGTTGCATGTTTTACGTGGCTGCTATGGGTATCTACCAAGAACAATTCTCATCTACGCAAAAACCACAACGGTGATACACTAGTTGCTTTTCAACCTTCTCAAGGACTGCCTTTGTTGAATCCGATCCAACTAAAGTGAGAGAAACTAGCACCCGCAAGCCATCTATGAAACAAGTTGCGGTTGAGGGAACCGGTCTCTCGTAAGCGTACGAGTTATGTTGGTCCGGGCCGCATCATCTCACAATACTGCTGAACCAAAACACGACCAAGGGAGGAAGCAATCTAAGCATCAACACCCACAAACTCTTTGTGTTCTACTCGAGATCTCATCTACACATAGACCTAGCTCTGATACCATTGTTGGAGAACGTTGCATGGGAAACAAAAAATTTCCTACGTGCACGTAGATCTATGCATGGTGATGAGCATCTACGAGAGGGACAGTGGATCTACATACCCTTGTAGATCGCTAAGCGGGAAGCGTTACGAAACGCGGTTGGTGTAGTCGAACGTCTTCGCGATCAAAATCGCCGAGCGTCCCGCGATATCATCACGATCCATCCCGCGATCCAATCATGATCCGTCCCACGAACTCATCACGATCCATCCCGGAAACTCATCACGATCTGTCTCGCGATCTTGATCACAGTCCTTCCGATGTAGCGTCGAACGGACGGTGCCTCCGCGTTCAACACATGTACAGCTCGATGATGATCTCCGCCTTGTTGAACCATCAAGAGGGAGCGTAGAGGTAGACGAGTTCTCCGGTAGTGTGATGGCGCTGCGGTGATGGTGGTGGAGCAATTCCGGCGGGGCTTCGCCTAAGCACTGTAGAAATCCGATCTAGAGGAGAAACTATGCATTGGAGGAACGGGCAGCACGTGGCTGAAAATTCTGTGAAAAAAACCCTAACACCTCCAGTATATATAAGAGGGAGGGAGGATAGGACTTGGTGCAAGGGCCAAGCCTCCTTGGGTCGGCCGAAGTGGGGAGGAGAGGAGGACTCCTCCTCCAATCCTAGTAGGACTACGATTCCTCCCTTTTTTGGCCTTTTTCCACCTTTTTCCCTTTGGGCTTTTCTTCCCAGACGCATAGGCCTTGTGTGGGACTGCCACAAGCCCACAAAGGGCTGGTATTTACTCTCCCACAGCCCATGTAGCCTCTTGGGTCGAAATACCCCTCCCAATGGTCTCCCGGTACACTACTGGCACTCCCGATACACTACTGATGATCACGAAACTTTTTCGGCGACCAAAATAGGACTTCCTATATATGAATCTTTACCTCCGGTCCATTCTGGAGCTCCTCGTGACGTCCGAGATCTCATCCGGGACTCCGAACAACCTTCGGCCACCACTATACATAACTATATACTACCGAAACGTCACCAAACCTTAAGTGTGCACACCCTGCGGGTTCGAGAACTATGTAGACATGACCGAGACACCTCTACGGTCAATAACCAATAGCGGGACCTGGATGCCCATATTGGTTCCTACATATTCTACGAAGATCTTTATCGATCGAACCTCTATGTCAAGGATTCAGTTAATCCCGTAAGATGTTCCCTTTGTTCTTCGGTATGTTACTTGCCCGAGATTCGATCGTCGGTATCTCCATACCTAGTTCAACCTCATTACCGACAAGTCTCTTTACTCATTCCGTAATACAAGATCCCATGAATAACACTTAGTCACATTGCTTGCAAGGCTTGTTGTGATGTTGTATTACCGAGTGGGCCCTGAGATACCTCTCCGTCACATGGAGTAACAAATCCTAGTCTTGATCCATGCCAACTCAACAGACACCCTCGGAGATACCTATAGAGTACCTTTATAGTCACCCAGTTACGTTGCAACGTTTGATACACACAAGGCACTCCTCCGATGTCAGTGAGTTGCATGATCTCATGGCCATAGGAACATATACTTGACATACAGAAAACAGTAGCAATAAACCGACACGATCATATGCTATGTTTGTAGTTTGGGTCTTGTCCATCACACCATTCTCCTGATGATGTGATCCCTTTATCAAATGACATCTCATGTCCATGGCTAGGAAACCTTTACCATCTTTGATCAACGAGCTAGTCTATTAGAGGCATACTAGGGACATGGTTTTGTCTATGTATCCACACATGCATCTAATTCTCCGATCAATACAATTATAGCATGGATAATAAACAATTATCATGAACAAGGAAATATGATAATAACTAATTTATTATTGCCTCTAGGGCATATTTCCAACAAAATTGTGTTCTCCCCGAGTGTGCACCATTGCGAAAGTTCGTCGTGTCGAGACACCACGTGATGATCGGGTGTGATAGACTCTACGTTTACATACAACGGGTGCAAGCCAGTGTTGCACATGTAGAACACTCGGGTTAAACTTGACGAGCCTAGCATGTACAGGCATGGCCTCGGAACACAAGAGACCGAAAGGTCGAACATGAGTCATATAGTAGATATGATCAACATGATGATGTTCACCATTGAAACCACCTCAACTCACGTGATGATCGGACTTGAGTTGGTGAATTTGGATCATGTATCACTCGAATGATTGGAGGGATGTCAATTTGAGTGGGAGTTCTTAAGTAATATGATTAATTTAACTCATCATCATGAACATGGTCACTAGTGTCTTTGCAAATTATGTTGTAGATTACTTGCTCATGTTGTAGCTCCTTGAATTTTTATATGTTCCTAGAGAAATAGAGTTGAAAGATGATGGTAGCAATATTGCGGACTGGGTCGGTGATCTGAGGATTGTCCTCATTGCTGCACAGAAGACTTATGTCCTTAATGCAATGCTTGGTGCGCCAACCCCTCTAGCGTCGTCTGTAGATGTTGTGAACATCTGACAGGCACATTCCGATCACTACTTGATAGTTATGTGTGTAATGCATTACGGCTTAGAATTGAGGCTCCAAAACGTTTTGAACGCCATGGAACATATGAGATGTTCTAAGAGCTGAAATTGGGATCTTAGGCTCGTGCCTGTGTTATGAGATATGAGATCTCCAACAAGATTCTTTGCCTGCAAGATGAAGGAGAATAGCTCAATCATTGAGCATGTGCTCAGATTGTCTGGGTGCTATAATCGCTTGAATCGAGTGGGAGTTGATCTTCCAGATAATATAGTGATTGATAAAGTTCTCTGAGTCACTATCACTAAGTTAGTAGAACTTCGTGATGAACTGTAATTATGCCAGGGATGGAAATGATGATCCCTGAGCTGTTCGCGGTGTTTGACACCGTGGAGGTAGAAATCCAGAAGGAACATCAAGTGTTTATGGTTAGTAAAGCCACTAGTTTCGAGAAGGGAAAGGGCAAGGAGGGAAACTTCATGGATGGCAAGTCAGTTGCTGCTCAAGTGAAGCAACACAAAGTTGAACCCAAACCCGAGACTAAGTGCTTCTATTATGAGGAGAGCGGTCGCTGAAGCGGAACAACCCTAGTTACTTGGTAGATAAGAAGGTTGGCAACGTCGACATATGTATATTTGATATATGTGTTATTGATGTGTACCTTTCTAGTACTCCTAGTAGCACTTGGGTATTGGATACCGGTTAGGTTGCTAAATGTTAGTAACTCGAAGTAAAAGCTACGGAATAAACGGAGACTAGCTAAGTGTGAGGTGACGATGTGTGTTGGAAATGTTTCCAAAGTTGATGTGATCAACATCGCACGCTCTCTCTACCTTCAGGATTAGTGACAAATCTAAATAAATGTAATTTGGTGTTTGTGTTAAGCATGAACATGATTAGATCATGTTTATTGCAACACGGTTATTCATTTAAGTTAGAGAATAATGTTTATTCAATTTACATGAATAATACCTTCAATGGTCATGCACCCAGTGAGAATGGTTTGTTGAATCTTGATCGTAGTAATACACATGTTCATAACATTGATGCCAAAAGATACAAAGTTAATAATGATAGTACCACATACTTGTGGCACTGCCGCTAAATGTCATATTGGTATAAATTGCATGAAGAAGCTCCATGTTGATGGATCTTTGGACTCATTCAATTTTGAATCGGTTGAGACATGCGGACCATGCCTCTTGGACAAGATGACTAAAACCCCGTTTTCCGGAACGGGCAATTGACTTATTGGAAACGATACATGTTGATGTATACGGTCCAATGAGTGTTGTAGCGTGCAGTGGATATCGTTATTTTCTTACCTTCACTGATGATTTGAGTATATATGAATATATTTACTTAATGAAACACAAGTGTGAATCGTTTGAAAAGTTCAAGCAAATTCAGAGTGAAGTTTAAGATCATCGTGACAAGAAGATAAAAATGTCTACGATCTGATCATGGAGATGAGTATCTGAGTTACGAGTTTGGCATACAACTTTAGACAATGTGAAAATTGTTTCGCAACTCACGCACCTGGAACACCATAGTGTGATGGTGTGTCCGAACGTCATAGTCATGCTCTATTGGATATGGTGCATGCTATGATGTCTCTTATCGTTTTGCTACTATAGTTTTGGGGTTATGCGTTACAGACAACTACATTCACTTTAAATAGGGCACCATCTAAATCCATTGAGATGACACCGTCTGAACTATGGTTTGATAGAAACCTAAGCTGTCATTTCTTATTGTTTGGGGCTGCGACGCTTATGTGAAAAAGGTTTTCACATAATGAGCTTGAACCCAAAGCGAACAAATGCATCTTCATAGAATACCCTAAGGATAGTTGGGTATACCTTCTATCTCATATCCAAGTGCAAAGTGTTTGTTGCTAAAACGGGTCCTTCCGAGAAAAAGTTTCTCTCGAAAGAATTGAGTGGGAGGAAGATAGAACTTGATGAGGTTGTTGAACCTTTGTTTCAACGAGAGAGTAGCATAGCGCAGAAAGATGTTTCTGTGGAACCTACGTCAGTTGAAGAGGAAGTAAATGATGATGATCATGAAGCTTCGGATCAAGTTACTATCAAACCTCGTAGGTCGACAAGGATGCGTACTGCTCTTGAGTGGTACGACAACCCTGTCTTGGAGGTCATGTTGTTGGACAACAATGAACCTACGAGATATGGAGAAGTGATGATGGGCCTGGATTCCGACAAATGGTTGGAGGCCATGAAATCCGAGAAAGGATCCATGTATGAAAACCAAGTATAGACTTTGGTAGACTTGCTCGTTGGACGGCAGGTCGTCGAGTACAAATGGACCTTTGAGATGAAGACAGACGCTGATGGTAAATGTCACCATTTATAAAGCTCGACTTGTCACAAAGAAGTTTCCGACAAGTTCAAAGAGTTGACTACGATGAGACTTTCTCACTCATAGAGATGCTAAAGTCTGTTGGAATTATGTTAGCAGTTGCTGCATTTTTCAATTATGAAATCTGGCAGATGGATGACAAAATATCGTTTCCTTAACAGTTAACTTGAGGAAAGGTTGTATGTGATACAACCAGAGGGTTTGTCAGTCCTATGGATGCTAAAATGGGTGCAAGCTCCAGCAATCCATCTAAGGGCTGGAGCAAGCATCTCGGAGTTGGAATATACACTTTGATGTAAAGTGAGTGGGAGCACTATCGAATTTCTGATGAGTATATGTGGATGACATATTGTTGATCGGAAATAATGTAGAATTTCTGGAAAGCATGAATGGTTGTTTGAAAAGTGATTTTCAAAGGAAGACCTGGATAAAGCTACCTGATTGTTGAGCATCAAGATCTATAGAGATAGATCAAGATGCTTGATGAGACTTTCAATGAGTACATACCTTGACAAGATTTTGAAAGAATTAAAAATGGATCAGTCAGAGAAAGAGTTCTTGCCTGATTTGTAAGGTGTGAAGTTGAGTAAGACTCAAAGCTTGACCACGGCAGAAGAAAGAGAAAGGACGAATGTCGTCCCCTATGCCTTAGCCATAGGCTCTATATTATGACATGTTGTGTACTGCACCTGGTGTGTGCCTTGCCATGAGTCTGTCAAGGGGTACAAAAGTGATCCAAGAATGGATCACTAGACAGCGGTCAAAATTATCCTTAGTAACTAGAGGACTAAGGAGAAGTTTCTCGATTATGGAGGTGATAAAGAGTTCGTCGTAAAGAGTTACGTCGATGCAAGCTTTAACACCAATCCGGATGACTCGTAGTAGCAATCTGGATACGTATAGCGAAGCAGCCATTTGGAATAGTACCAAAGTGGAGTGTGGAAGCAGTGTTTATAGTTTGACATAGAGATTTGCAAAGTACACAGGATCTGAATATCACAGACCCGATGACTATAAGACCTCTCTCACATGCAAAGCATAATCGAACCCCAGAACTCATTTGGTGTTAGATTCATAACAATGTGAATCACATGGTGATGTGAACTACATTATTGACTCTAGTGCAAGTGGGAGACTATTGGAAATATGCCCTAGAGGCAATAATAAATTGGTTATTATCATATTTCCTTGTTCATGATAATCGTTTATTATCCATGCTATAATTATGTTGATCGGAAACTCAGATACATGTGTGGATACATAGACAACACCATGTTCCTAGTATGCCTCTAATAGACTAGCTCGTTGATCAAAGATGGTTGTGGTTTCCTAGTCATGGACATGAGATGTCATTTGGTAATGGGATCACATCATTAGGAGAATGATGTGATGGACAAGACCCAAACTACAAACGTAGCATATGATCATGTCAGTTTATTGCTATTGTTTTCTCCATGTCAAGTATATGTTCCTATGACCATGAGATCATGCAACTCACTGACACCGGAGGAGTACCTTGTGTGTATCAAACGTCACAACGTAACTAGGTGACTATAAAGGTGCTCTACAGGTATCTCCGAGGGTGCCTGTTGGGTTGGCATGGATCAAGACTGGGATTTGTTACTCCGTGTGACAGAGAGGTATCTCAAGGCCCACTCAGTAATACAACATCACAATAAGCCTTGCAAGCAATGTGACTAAGTGTTGGTCATGGGATCTTGTATTATGGAACAAGTAAATAGACTTGCCGGTAACGAGGTTGAACTAGGTATGGAGATACCTATGACTGAATCTCGGGCAAGTAACATACCGAAGAACAAAAGGAACATCACACGGGATTAACTGAATCCTTGACATAGAGGTTCGACCGATAAAGATCTTCATAGAATATGTAGGAACCAATATGGGCATCCAATTCCCGCTATTGGTTATTGACCATAGAGGTGTCTCGGTCATGTCTACATAGTTCTCGAACCCGTAGGGTCTGCACACTTAAGGTTCGGTGATGTTTCAGTAGTATAGAGTTGTGTATGGTGGTGACCGAAGGTTGTTCAGAGTCCCGGATGAGATCCCGGAGGTCAAGAGGAGCTCCGGAATGGTCTGGAGGTAAAGATTGATACATAGGAAGTCCTATTTTGGTCGCCGGAAAAGTTTCGGGCTCATCGGTAGTGTACCGGGAGTGCCGGTAGTGTACCGGGGGACCATCGGGAGGGGTATTTCCACCCAAGAGGCTACATGGGCTGTGGGAGGATGAATACCATCCCTTAGTGTGCTGGTGGAAGTCCAAAAAGGGCCCATGCGGCTGGGAAGAAAAGCCCAAAGAGAAAAGGTAGAAAAAGGCAAAAAAGGCAAAAAGGGAAGGAGTCCTAGTCCTACTAGGATTGGAGGAGGATTCCTCCTCTCCTATCCACTTCGGCCAAAATCTCCTAGGGCTGGCCCTTTGGCCAAGCCTCCTCCTCTCTTCCTCTTATATATACTAGAGGTTTTAGGGGTTTTGCACTAGATTTTCAGCCACGTGCTACCCTCTCCTCTAGTGCATAGTTTCTCCTCTAGATCGGTTTTCTGTAGTGCTTAGGCGAAGCCCTGCCGGAATAGCTCCACCACCATCACCGCAACGCTGTCGCACTGCTAGAGAACTTTTCTACCTGTCTGCTCCCTCTTGCTGGATCAAGAAGGCGGAGATCGTCATCGAGCTGTACGTGTGCTGAACACGGAGGTGTCGTCTATTCGGCACTAGATCGGACGGACCGTGATCAAGATTGCGAGACGGATTATGATGAGATCGCGGGACGGATCGTGATGAGTTTGTGGGACGGATCATGATGAGTTTGCGGGACGGATCGTGATTGGATCGCGGGACAGTTCGTGATGAGTTTGCGGGACGCTCGGCAATTTGGATCACGAAGACGTTCGACTACACCAACCGCATTTCTTAACGCTTCCCGCTTAGCTATCTACAAGGGTATGTAGATCCACTCTCACTCTCGTAGATGCTCATCACCATGGATAGATCTTGCGTGTGCGTAGGAAATTTTTGTTTCCCATGCAATGTTCCCCAACAGATCATCAGGTACCAACAACATGGGCTGCCTTCCTCAATATGCGCCAGGAGATTCGAGACCCACATGTGCATCAACAACTGCAGGACGATCTGGTAAAGCACCTATGGAGGCTCAAGGGCAACACCTAGTCCATTTTGTTTTAATTTATGTTGGAATTATGAGCTTGCTTCGTTGAACTATTAGACCTGTATTAATTTCTATGATGGACTTTGGCATAAAAAATTATTTGTTTGTTGAATTTATGCCGAAAGAGCATCGAATTTGTTGAATTTATGTCGAAAGAGCGCCGAATTTGTTGAATTTATGCCGAATTTGGGCCGAATCTGCATCGATACTGGGCCGAAATCGCCGGCTTGGGGGCGACCTTGGAGCGACGAGTGGGAATCCGAGCCACCCAAACCAATTATAGCGTCGGTTCGCCCCTAGGCGGCACTATTTCGGACCCCTGAGGGCCGAACGGCTGGAGATGCTCTTAGAGCATCTCCAACAGGCGCCCGAAAACAGCCCATGCTAAAAATTTCCCTTTTTTGCACACACAGCAGACTCGAGCGCTCCAGCGGCCGTGCAAAAAACACGCGCGCGACATAAGATCCGCGCGTGGAGCAAAACATAATCGCGCGCCGCTTATTTCGTGCGCCCACTCCCGCGCGCGGAAGCACTCGAGCGCTCGTGCCTCATCTCCCACCTCCATCCACCCCAGCGCTCGTGCTACTGCCACGCCACCCATTTGCTCCGGCGACCCGATGGTGTTTCCCTGACTATGCCTGTGCCGCTACAGCTTCCTTCCCCTCCCCCTAGTCGCTGCCGCCCCTTGCGCGCGCCATTCCTCCAGCGAACAGCGCTCGGCCAGTCACTGCCGCTCGATGCCCACAAGGTGTTTGAGAGAACACCCACAAGGTATGTATTGCTTAAACTTCACATTTTTTACATTATTTGATGCATGTTTTTATAGACTAGTTTAAATTCAATATTGTAGATGAGTTCATCATATGATTCTTCCATAGAAGCATTCTATATTGAAGAGGAAGAGGACCTTGCAATCATCCTAGCTATGCACATCAATAAAAAACCGAAGCACCATGGTTCGGTTATGGGTCGGTAAAAAATTTGCAGGGACAAGATCGATGCTGACAATAGATTGATGAGGCACTATTTTGTGGAGAATCCCACATACCCCGAGTCGTATTTCCGGTGTCGTTTTAGGATGAGCACCGAGTTGTTCAGGCGCATTGCAGAGAAACTAGCGAGCCATGATCATTTTTTTCAACAAAGAAGGAATGCCGACGGAGAAATCGGGCATATTACCTTTCAAAAGGTGACAATCGCTTTGCATATGTTAGCATACGGTATTCCAACTAATCTAGTTGATGACCACTTGGCTATGGGTGAGAGTCAAGCCATCATGTGTGTCAAGCGCTTTGCAATCGGAATTATGCAAGTGTTTGGCCCAGAGTATTTGAGATCTCCCAATGCTAAAGACGCCGCAAGGCTTTTGGAGATGAACAAAGCTCGCGGGTTCCCATGTATGCTTGGCTAAATAGATTGCATGCATTGGAGTTGGAAGAACTGTCCTAAGGCATGACATGGACAATTCCACGGTCAAAAAGAGGATTCCACTATAATCCTTGAAGCGGTGGCCGATCAAGAGACTTGGATTTGACGTGCTTTTTTTGGAATGCCAGGATCTTTGAATGACATGAACGTTGTTAATCGGTCACTTATACGTCTCCAACGTATCTATAAATTTTGATTGTTCCATGCTATTATATTATCTATTTTGGATGTTTTATATGCATTAATATGTTATTTTATATTATTTTTGGGACTAACCTATTAATCTAGAGCCTAGTGCCAGTTTCTGTTTTTCCCTTGTTTTGAGTATTATAGATAAGGAATATTAAACGGAGTCCAAAAGGAATAAAATCTTTGGAATATTTTTTCTTGGACCAGAAGCAACACAGAAGACTTGGAGATGAAGTCGGGAGAGCAGCCGTGTGGCCACAAGCCACAGGGGCGCGCCCTAGGGGGGTGCCCCCTGGCTTGTGGGAGCATGGCAGCTCCCCTAACCCTATTTCTCAGCCTATAAATTCAAAAATATTCTCTGTATACCAGAGAGATCCACGAAAACACTTTTCCGCCACCAGGAGCCTCAGTTCTCGTGAGATCCAATCTTGGAGCCTTTTCCGGTAATCTGCCGAAGGGGCATTCGATTAGGGAGCACATCTACATCAAATCCATTGCCCCTCCGATGATGCGTGAGTAGTTCACCACAGACCTTCGGGTCCATAGCTAGTAGCTATATGGCTTCTTCTCTCTCTTTGATCTTCAATACCATGTTCTTCATGAACTTCATGGAGATCTATCCGATGTAATACTCTTTTGCGGTGTGTTTATCAAGATCCGATGAATTGTGGGTTTATGTTCATATTATCTATGAATATTATTTGAGTCTTTTCAAAATTCTTATATGCATGATTTCATATCTTTGCAAGTCTCTTTGAGTTATTGGTTTGGTTTGGCCAACTAGATTGGTAATTCTTGCAATAGGAAAAGTGCTTAGTTTTGGGTTCAATCTTGCGGTGTCCTCACCCAGTGACAAAGTAGGGGTAGCGAGGCACATATTGTATTGTTGCCATCAAGGATAAAAGGATGGGGTTTTCATCATATTGCTTGAGTTTATCCCTCTACATCATGTTGTTGGAAATATGCCCTAGAGGCAATAATAAATTAGTTATTATCATATTTCCTTGTTCATGATAATCGTTTATTATCCATGCTATAATTGTATTGATTGGAGACTTAGATGCATGTGTGGATACATAGACAAAACCATGTCCCTAGTATGCCTCTAATAGACTAGCTCGTTGATCAAAAGATGGTTAAGGTTTCCTAGCCATGGACATGAGATGTCATTTGATAACGGGGTCACATCATTAGGAGAATGATGTGATGGACAAGACCCAAACTGCAAACGTAGCATATGATCGTGTCAGTTTATTGCTATTGTTTTCCGCATGTCAAGTATGTGTTCCTATGACCATGAGATCATGCAACTCACAGATATCGGAGGAGTGCCTTGTGTGTATCAAACGTCGCAACGTAATTGGGTGACTATAAAGGTGCTCTACAGGTATCTCCGATGGTGTCTTTTGAGTTGGCATGGATCGAGACTGGGATTTGTTACTCTGTGTGACGGAGAGGTATCTTGGGGCCCACTCGGTAATGCAACATCACAATAAGCCTTGCAAGCAATGTGACTAATTGTTAGTTGCGGGATCTTGTATTACGGAACGAGTAAAGAGACTTGCCGGTAATGAGGTTGAACTAGGTATGGAGATACCGACGATCGAATCTTGGGCAAGTAACATACCGAAGAACAAAGGGAACGTTATACGGGATTAACTGAATCCTTGACATAGAGGTTCGACCGATAAAGATCTTCATAGAATATGTAGGAACCAATGTGGATGTCTAGGTCCCGCCATTGGTTATTGACCATAGAGGTGTCTCGGTCATGTCTACATAGTTCTCGAACCCGCAGGGTCTGCACACTTAAGGTTCGGTGACGTTTCGGTAGTGTAGAGTTATGTATGGTGGTGACCGAAGTTTGTTCGGAGTCCCGGATGAGATCCCGGACGTCACGAGGAGCTCCAGAATGGTCTGGAGGTAAAGATTCATATATAGGAAGTCCCAGTTTGGTTTCCGGAAAAGTTTCGGGCTCATCGGTAGTGTACCGGGAGTGTCGGTAGTGTACCGGGAGACCTCCGGGAGGGGTACTTCGACCCCAAGAGGTCCATGGACTGTGGGAGATTATTAGCCAGCCCTTAGTGGGCTGGGAAAACAGCTACAAAGGCCCATGGCGCAGGAGAGAAAGTCCTAAAGCAAAAAGTGGAAAATCAGCCAATAGGAGGCAATCCTACTCCAACTAGGATTGGAGGTGAAGTAGGATTGCTCCCACCTCCTATTTCGGCCGACCCAAAGGCCTTGGCTGCCTCTCCTCTCCTCTCCTCCTATATATACTAGTGGATTGGGTGGTTTTTGGACAGAATTCCGGCCACGTGCTACCCGTTACACCGGTGCATAGTTTCTCCTCTAGATCGGTTTTCTACAGCGCTTAGGCGAAGCCCTGCCAGAATTGCTCCACCACCATCACCGGAGCGCCGTCATGCTGCCGGTGAACTCTCTCTCCTCTCCACCTCCTCTCGTTGGATCGAGATGTTGGAGATCGTCATCAAGCTGCACGTGTGCTGAACGCGGAGGTGCCGTCCGTTCGGCACTAGATCGGAAGAACCGTGATCGAGATCGTGAGACGGTTTGTGATGAGATCACGGGACGGATCGTGATGAGTTCGTGGGACAGATCGTGATCAAGACCGTGAGACGGATCGTGATGGGATTGCGGGACGGATCGTGACGAGATCGCGGGACGCTCGGGGATTTGGATCGCGAAGATGTTCGACTACACCAACCGCGTTTCTTAACGCTTCCCGCTTAGCGATCTACAAGGGTATGTAGATCCACTCTCCCTCTCATAGATGCTCATCACCATGGATAGGTTTGCGTGTGCGTAGGAAATTTTTTGTTTCCCATGCGACGTTCCCCAACAGTGGCATCATGAGCTAGGTTGATGGTTCGATGAGAACTCGAGTAGAACACAAAAGGTTTGTGGGCGTTGATGCTTAGATTGCTTCCTCCCTTGGTCCTATTTTGGTTCAGCGGGATTGTGAGATGAAGCGTCCCGGACCAACATTACTCGTACGCTTACGAGAGTCCGGTTCCCTCGATGCAACTTGTTGCTTAGATGGCTTGCGGGTGACAGTTTCTCTCACTTTAGTTGGATCGGATCCGACAAAGGCGGTCCTTGAGAAGGTTGAAAAGCAATCTATGTATCACCGTTGTGGTTTATGCGTAGGTGAGAATCGTTCTTGCTAGATACCCGTAGCAGCCACGTAAAACTTGCAACAACAATTAGAGGGCGTCTAACTTGTTTTTGCAGGGTATGTTGTGATATGATATGGCCAATTACATGATGTGATATATGTGATGTATGAGATGATCATGTGATGTATAGATTATCACGACTTGCATGTCGATGAGTACGGCAACCGACGTTCCCCAACAGTGGCATCATGAGCTAGGTTGATGGTTCGATGAGAACTCGAGTAGAACACAAAAGGTTTGTGGGCGTTGATGCTTATATTGCTTCCTCCCTTGGTCCTATTTTGGTTCAGCGGGATTGTGAGATGAAGCGGCCCGGACCAACATTACTCGTACGCTTACGAGAGTCCGGTTCCCTCGATGCAACTTGTTGCTTAGATGGCTTGCGGGTGACACTTTCTCTCACTTTAGTTGGATCGGATCCGACAAAGGAGGTCCTTGAGAAGGTTGAAAAGCAATCTATGTATCACCGTTGTGGTTTATGCGTAGGTGAGAATCGTTCTTGCTAGATACCCGTAGCAGCCACGTAAAACTTGCAACAACAATTAGAGGGCGTCTAACTTGTTTTTGCAGGGTATGTTGTGATATGATATGGCCAATTACATGATGTGATATATGTGATGTATGAGATGATCATGTGATGTATAGATTATCACGACTTGCATGTCGATGAGTACGGCAACCGGCAGGAGCCATAGGGTTGTCTTTAATTATTGTATGACCTGCGTGTCAATCATTAAGCGCTATGTAATGCTTTACTTTATCGCTACGATAGCAATAGTAGTAGAAGCATGCAGGGCGTGACAACCCCGATGGCGACACGTTGATGGAGATCAAGATGATGGAGATCATGGTGTCATGCCGGTGACGATGGAGATCATGCCAGTGCTTTCTAGATGGAGATCAAAAGCACAAGTTCATGGCCATATCATGTCACTTATGATTTGCATGTGATGTTAATCCTTTTTATGCACCTTGTTTTGCTTAGGACAACGGTAGCATTATAAGGTGATCCCTCACTTAATTTCAAGATAAATTGTGTTCTCCCCGAGTGTGCACCGTTGCGAAAGTTCGTCGTGTTAAGACACCACGTGATGATCGGGTGTGATAGACTCTACGTTCACATACAACGGGTGCAAGCCAGATTTGCACGTGCAGAACACTCGGGTTAAACTTGATGAGCCTAGCATGTACAAACATGGCCTCGGAACGCAAGAGACCGAAAGGTCGAACATGAGTCATATAGTAGATATGATCAACATGATGATGTTCACCATTGAAGCCACCTCAACTCACGTGATGATCGGACTTGAGTTGGTGAATTTGGATCATGTATCACTCGAATGATCGGAGGGATGTCAACTTGAGTGGGAGTTCTTAAGTAATATGATTAATTGAACTCATTATCATGAACATAGTCGAAGTGTCTTTGCAAATTATGTTGTAGATTACTAGCTCACGCTGTAGCTCCCTTGTATTTTTTATATGTTCCTAGAGAAATAGAATTGAAAGATGATGGTAGTAATATTGCGGACTGGGTCCGTGATCTGAGGATTGTCCTCATTGCTGCATAGAAGGCTTATGTCCTTAATGCACCGCTCGGTGCGCCACCCCCTCTAGCGTCGTCTATAGATGTTGTGAACATCTGACAGGCACGTTTCGATGACTACTTGATATTTTAGTGTGTCATGCATTACGGCATAGAATTGAGGCTCCGAAACGTTTTGAACGTCACGGAACATATGAGATGTTCTAGGAGCAGAGATTGTGATCTCAGGCTCGTGCCTGTGTTGCGAGATATGAGATCTCCAACAAGATTCTTTGCCTGTAAGATGAAGGAGAATAGCTCAATCGTTGAGCATGTACTCAGATTGTCTGGGTACTACAATCGCTTGAATCAAGTGGGAGTTGATCTTCCAGATAAGATAGTGATTGATATAGTTCTCCAAGTCACTATCACTAAAGCGACTAGAACTTAGTGATGAACTATAATACACCAGGGATAGAAGTATTGATCCCTGAGTTGTTCGCGATGTTTGACACCGCGAAGGTAGAAATCAAGAAGGAGCGTCAAGTGTTGATGGTTAATCAAACCACTAGTTTCGAAAAGGGCAAGAGCAAGGAGGCAAACTTCATGGATAGCAAGTCAGTTGCTGCTCCAGTGAAGCAACCCAAAGTTGAACTCAAACCCGAGACTAAGTGCTTCTATTATGAGGTGAGAGGTCGCTGAAGCGGAACAACCCTAGATACTTGGTAGATAAGAAGGCTGGCAACATCGACAGAAGTATATTTGATATACGAGTTATTGATGTGTACCTTGCTAGTACTCCTAGTAGCACCTGGGTATTGCATACTGGTTCGGTTGCTAAATGTTAGTAACTCGAAATAAAAGCTACGGAATAAACGGAGAACTAGCTAAGGGTGAGGTGACGATGTGTGTTGGAAATGTTTCCAAGGTTGATGTGATCAACATCGCACGCTCTCTCTACCTTCAGGATTAGTGACGAACCTAAATAAATGTTATTTGGTGTTTTGCGTTGAGCATGAACATGTTTAGATCATGTTTGTTGCAATACGGTTATTCATTTAAGTCAGAGAATAATAGTTATTCTGTTTACATGAATAATACCTTCAATGGTCATGCACCCAGTGAGAATGGTTTGTTGAAATCTTGATCGTAGTAATACACATGTTCATAACATTGATGTCAAAAGATACAAAGTTAAATAATGATAGTACCACATACTTGTGGCACTGCCGCTAAATGTCATATTGGTATAAAGCGCATGAAGAAACTCCATGCTGATGGATCTTTAGACTCATTCGATTTCGAATCGGTTGAGACATGCGAACCATGCCTCTTGGGCAAGATGACTAAAGGACCCCGTTGGATGGAGCGGGCAAGTGATTCATTGGAAATGATACATGTTGATGTATGCAATCCAGTGAGTCTTGTAGCGTGCAGTGGATATCGTTATTTTCTTACCTTCACTGATGATTTGAGTAAATATAGTGTATATTTACTTAATGAAACACAAGTCTTAATCGTTTGAAAGGTTCAAGCAAATTCAGAGTGAAGTTTAAGATCATCATGACAAGAAGATAAAAATAACTGTGATATGATCATGGAGGTGAATATCTGAGTTACGAGTTTGGCATACAACTTAAGACAATGTGAAATTTGTTTCACAACTAACACCACCTGGAACACCATAGTGTGATGGTGTGTCCGAACATCATAGTCATGCTCTATTGATATAGTGCATACTGTGATGTCTCTTATCGTTTTACTACTATAATTTTTGGGGTTATGCATTAGAGACAACTACATTCACTTTAAATAGGGCATCATCTAAATCCGTTGAGATGACACCGTGTGAATTATGGTTAGATAGAAACCTAAGCTATCATTTCTTAATATTTGGGGTTGTGACACTTGTGTGGAAAATGTTTTCACCTAATGAGGTCGAACCCAAGGCGGACAAATGCATCTTCATAGAATACCCTAAGATCAGTTGGGTGAACCTTCTATCTCAGATCCAAGTACAAAGTGTTTGTTACTAAAACGGATCCTTTCTCGAGGAAAAGTTTCTCTCGAAAGAATTAAGTGGGAGGAAGATAGAACTTGATGAGGTTGTTTAAACTTTGTTCAACCAGAGAGTAGCGCAGTGCAGGATGTTGTTTTTGTGAAGCCTACGTTAGTTGAAGAGGAAGTTAATGATGATGATCATGAAGCTTCAGGATCAAGTTACTATCGAACTTCGTAGGTCGACAAGGATGTGTACTGATCCTAAGCGGTACGACAACCCTGTCTTGGAGGTCATGTTGTTGGACAACGATGAACCTACGAGCTATGGAGAAGCGATGATGGGCCCGGATTCCAACAAATGGTTGGAGGCCATGAAATCCGAGATAGGATCCATGTATGAAAACCAAGTGTAGACTTTGGTAGACTTGCTCGTTGGACGGCAGGTCGTTGAGTACAAATGGATCTTTAAAATGAAGACAGACACTGATGGTGAATGTCACTATTTGTAAAGCTCGACTTGTTGCAAAGATGTTTGTGACAAGTTCAAGGAGTTGACTACGATGAGACGTTCTCACTCGTAGTGGTGCTAAAGTCTGTTGGAATTATGTTAGCAGTTGCTGTGTTTTCAATTATGAAATCTGGCAGATGGATGTCAAAACATCGTTTCCTTAACTGTTTACTTGCGGAAAGGTTGTATGTGATACAACCGGATGGTTTTGTTAGTCCTAAGGATGCTAAAAGGTGTGCAAGCTTTAGTGATCCTTCTATGGACTGAAGCAAGCATCTCGGAGTTGGAATATACGCTTTGATGAGGTGATCAAAGTTTTAATGTTTATACAAGGTTTACGAGAAACTTGTATTTGCAATAAAGTGAGTGGGAGCACTATAGAATTTCTGATAAGTATATGTGGATGACATATTGTTGATCAGAAATAATGTAGAGTTTCTGGAAAGCATAAAACGGTCATTTGGAAAGTGATTTTCAAAGGAAGACCTGGATGAAGCTACCTAATTGTTGAGCATCAAAATCTATGGAGATAGATCAAGATGCTCGATGAGACTTTCAATGAGTGCATACCTTGACAAGATTTTGAAAGAGTTCAAAATGGATCAGTCAGAGAAAGAGTTCTCGCCTGATTTCTAAGGTGTGAAAGTCGAGTGAGACTCAAAGCTCGACAACGGCAGAAGAAAGAGAAAGGACGAACGTCGTCCCCTATGCCTTAGCCATAGGCTCTATATTATGCCATGCTGTGTACCGCACCTGTGTGTGCCTTGCCATGAGTCCGTCAGGGGGTACAAGAGTGAACCAGGAGTGGATCACTGGACAGCGGTCAAGATTATCCTCAGTAACTAAGAGACTGAGGAGATGTTTCTCGATTATGGAGGTGATAAAGAGTTCGTCGTAAAGAGTTACGTTGATGCAAGCTTTAACACCAATCCGGATGACTCGTAGTAGCAATCTGGATACGTATAGTGGAGCAGCCATTTGGAATAGTACCAAGTGGAGTGTGGTAGCAGTGTTTTCGATTTGACATAGAAATTTGCAAAGTACACATAGATCTGAATATCGCAGACCCGTTGACTATAAGACCTCTCTCACATGCAAAGCATGATCGAGCCCCAGAACTCGTTGGGTGTTAGATTCATAACAATGCGAATCACATGGTGATGTGAACTAGATTATTGACTCTAGTGCAAGTGGGAGACTGTTGGAAATATGCCCTAGAGGCAATAATAAATTAGTTATTATCATATTTCCTTGTTCATGATAATCGTTTATTATCCATGCTATAATTGTATTGATTGGAGACTTAGATGCATGTGTGGATACATAGACAAAACCATGTCCCTAGTATGCCTCTAATAGACTAGCTCGTTGATCAAAAGATGGTTAAGGTTTCCTAGCCATGGACATGAGATGTCATTTGATAACGGGGTCACATCATTAGGAGAATGATGTGATGGACAAGACCCAAACTGCAAACGTAGCATATGATCGTGTCAGTTTATTGCTATTGTTTTCCGCATGTCAAGTATGTGTTCCTATGACCATGAGATCATGCAACTCACAGATATCGGAGGAGTGCCTTGTGTGTATCAAACGTCGCAACGTAATTGGGTGACTATAAAGGTGCTCTACAGGTATCTCCGATGGTGTCTGTTGAGTTGGCATGGATCGAGACTGGGATTTGTTACTCCGTGTGACGGAGAGGTATCTCGGGGCCCACTCGGTAATGCAACATCACAATAAGCCTTGCAAGCAATGTGACTAATTGTTAGTTGCGGGATCTTGTATTACGGAACGAGTAAAGAGACTTGCCGGTAACGAGGTTGAACTAGGTATGGAGATACCGACGATCGAATCTTGGGCAAGTAACATACCGAAGAACAAAGGGAACGTTATACGGGATTAACTGAATCCTTGACATAGAGGTTCGACCGATAAAGATCTTCGTAGAATATGTAGGAACCAATGTGGACGTCTAGGTCCCGCCATTGGTTATTGACCGTAGAGGTGTCTCGGTCATGTCTACATAGTTCTCGAACCCGCAGGGTCTGCACACTTAAGGTTCGATGACGTTTCGGTAGTGTAGAGTTATGTATGGTGGTGACCGAAGTTTGTTCGGAGTCCCGAATGAGATCCCGGACGTCACGAGGAGCTCCGGAATGGTCTGGAGGTAAAGATTCATATATAGGAAGTCCCAGTTTGGTTTCCGGAAAAGTTTCGGGCTCATCGGTAGTGTACCGGGAGTGCCGGTAGTGTACCGGGAGACCTCCGGGAGGGGTACTTCGACCCCAAGAGGTCCATGGACTGTGGGAGATTATTAGCCAGCCCTTAGTGGGCTGGGAAAACAGCCACAAAGGCCCATGGCGCAGGAGAGAAAGTCCTAAAGCAAAAAGTGGAAAATCAGCCAATAGGAGGCAATCCTACTCCAACTAGGATTGGAGGTGAAGTAGGATTGCTCCCACCTCCTATTTCGGCCGACCCAAAGGCCTTGGATGCCTCTCCTCTCCTCTCCACCTATATATACTAGTGGATTGGGTGGTTTTTGGACAGAATTCCGGCCACGTGCTACCCGTTACACCGGTGCATAGTTTCTCCTCTAGATCGGTTTTCTGCAGCGCTTAGGTGAAGCCCTGCCGGAATTGCTCCACCACCATCACCGGAGCGCCGTCACGCTGCCGGTGAACTCTCTCTCCTCTACACCTCCTCTCGCTGGATCGAGACGGTGGAGATCGTCATCAAGCTGCACGTGTGCTGAACGCGGAGGTGTCGTCCGTTCGGCGCTAGATCGGAAGAACCGTGATCGAGATCGTGAGACGGTTCGTGATGAGATCGCGGGACGGATCGTGATGGGTTCGCGGGACAGATCGTGATCAAGATCGTGAGACGGATCGTGATGAGATCGCAGGATGGATCGTGATGGGATCGCGGGACGGATCGTGATGAGATCGCGGGACGCTCGGCGATTTGGATCGCGAAGATGTTCGACTACACCAACCGCGTTTCTTAACGCTTCCCGCTTAGCGATCTACAAGGGTATGTAGATCCACTCTCCCTCTCGTAGATGCTCATCACCATGGATAGGTTTGCGTGTGCGTAGGAAATTTTTTGTTTCCCATGCGACGTTCCCCAACACATGTCATCTTACCTAATGCGTTACTCTGTTCTTCATGAACTTAATACTCTAGATGCAGGCAGGAGTCGGTCGATTTGTGGAGTAATAGTAATAGATGCAGAATCGTTCCGATCTACTTGACACGGACGTGATGCATATATGCATAATCATTGCCTTGGATATCTTCATAATTATTCGCTTTTCTATCAATTGCTCGACAGTAATTTGTCCACCCATCGTAATACTTGCCATCATGAGAGAAGCCTCTAGTGAAACCTATGGCCCCCGGGTCTTTTTTCGATCTTATACTTTCAGATCTAAAACCAAAAATACCTTGTTGCATCATTTTTACCTTTTGTTTTACTTTCCTTTCAAGCAATCTATTCTATCTATCTCTATCAGATCTCATCCTTGCAAGTAACCATGAATGGATTGACAACCCCTTTATAGCGTTGGGTGCAAGTGTTTGATTCTTTGTGTAGGTACATCTATTGAGGGCTTGCTTTATCTCTTGCTGGTTTGATACCTTGGTTCTCAACAACTGAGGGGAATACTTATCTAGTTTGCTGCATCACCCGTTCCTCTTCATGGAAACCAACGCATGCTCGAGAAGTAGCAAGAAAGATTTCTGGCGCCGTTGCCGGGGAGATACATAGCATGTCTGGATAAGAACTCTCCTGTCAACTTGCCAATTTCTGGCGCCATTGCCGGGGAGATACATAGCAAGTCAGGATAAGAACTCTCCCGTCAACTTGCCAATTTCTGGCGCCGTTGCCGGGGAGGATACACATCAAGCCTACCAAGTACCCATCACAAACTCATCTCTTGCATTTACATTATTTGCCATTTTCCTCTTGTTTTCCTCTCCCCCACTTCTAAAATGATGTTCAGAAATTACCAAAAAGATTTGCCTTTTTATTCGCCCTTCTTTCGTTTGCCTTTCGTTTGCTTGTGTTGCCATGTGCCTTCTATTTGCTTGCATCTTCGCTTGCTAAAAATCTATTGATATGGATCCTCATCTAGTTGCTAATCTTTTCAAAAGAATAAATTATGATGAACCAATTGCTAGTGAGTTGAGTGCACTTGATTATTTCTATGAAGTTTTGCTTCATAATCTTGAAAAAATTTATGAAGTGTTGAAAGAAGAAAATTATAAGGTGATTCATGATATCTCCTTGAATGAAAAGAATAATTGCTATGTTGATAGTATGAATTCTCTGAATATCCACGATGCTAATGATATGCAAAACCACAAGCTCGGGGATGCTATGCTTGATGAAGGTGATATTTTTTGTTCCCCAAATTTTGGTGATGACACGTATGCTATAATTGATCATGAAAATAATGCTTTGTGTGATAGTTATATTGTGAGATTCCTTCATGATGCTACTAAAAATTACTATGAGAGAGGAACATATTCTTTTAATTATTGCAATAATATCAAGTTTCCTCTCTATGTGTTCAAAGTTTTGAAGTTATGCTTGTTTTGCCTTCCTATGATAGTTGATTTTTGTTTCCATAATTTGTTTGCTCACAAAATCCCTATGCATAGGAAGTGGGTTAGACTTAAATATACTTGTCATGTGATTCATTATGTTCCTATTGTTGCAAATAGGAATTATGTGCCCATAGATTTCATTGTTCTTGATATAGATTGCAATCCTACATGTCCTATTATTCTTGGTAGATCTTTCCTTAAAACGATTGGTGCAATTATTGACATGAAAGAAGGAAACATTAGATTCCAATTTCCATTAAAGAAAGGGATGTAATAATTTCCTAGAAATAAAATAAGATTGCCTTATGAATCTATTATGAGAGCTACTTTTGGATTGCATACCAAAGATGACAATACCTAGATCTATTGCGTTTTGCCTAGCTAGGGGCGTTAAACAATAGCGCTTGTTGGAGGCAACCCAATTTTACTTTTGCTTTCTATTTTTTGTTTCTGTTTTGGTGTGTTTTTCACATTATTAATTCTGTAATAATTGTGTTTTCTTGTTTAAATTAGTGTTTGAGCCAAGTAAGACCTTTGGGATGGTCTACGGTGTTTGCAATTTGATTTTGCTGAAAAACTGAAACTTTTGCTCTCAGTCCAGGAATTTTGTAAATTCACTAGAATGCGCTTTTTGATCTGATTTTTTTTACAAAAGATTGATATATAAATTTTCCTGATTTTCCTGATGTTTCAGAATTTTTAGAGTTTCATAAGTATTCGAAGTCTACAGATTGCTACAGACTGTTCTATTTTTGACAGATTCTGTTTTCTTTGTGTTGTTTGCTTATTTTGATGTATCTATGGGTTGTATAGGGGGTATGAACCATGGAAAAGTTAGAATACATTAGGTATTACATAAATATAAATAAATAATGAGTTCACAACAGTACCTAAAGTGGTAATTTATTTTTCTTATACTAACGGATCTCATGAGTTTTCTGTTGAGTTTTGTGTTGTGAAGTTTTCAAGTTTTGGATGAAGATTTGATGGACTATGGAATAAAGAGTGGCAAGAGTCCAAGATTGGGGATTCCCAATGCACCCCAATCCATATTCAAGGATACCAAAAATCCTAAGCTTTGGGATGCCCCGAAAAGCATCCCCTCTTTCGTCTTCAATCCATCGGTAAATTTACTTGAGGCTATATTTTTATTCACCACATGATATGTGTTTTGCTTGGAGCGTCTTATATGATATGAGTCTTTCCTTTTTAGTTTGCCACAATCATCCTTTCTGCACACATCTTTTGAGAGAGACACGCTAAATCGTGAATTTATTAGAATACTCTATGTGCTTCACTTATATCTTTTGAGCTAGGCAATGTTGCTCTAGTGCTTCACTTATATCTTTTGAGCTAGGCAATTTTGCTCTAGTGCTTCACTTATATCTTTTATAGAAATTATTGAACTCTCATACCTCACTTATATTATTTTGAGAGTTTCTTAAAACAGCATGGTAATTTGTTTAGGTTGTGAATTTAGTCCTAATATAATGGGCATTCAAGAGGGATATAATAGAAACTTTCATATTAAGTGCATTGAATACTATGAGAAGTTTGATTCCTTGCATATAGTTTTGAGATAATAGAGATGGTAATACGAGAGTCATGCTAGTGAGTAGTTGTGAATTGGAAGAGATGCTTGTGTTAAAGTTTGTGATTCCCGTAGCATTATGGTGAACCGTTATGTAACGAAGTCAGAGCATGATTTATTTAATGATTGTCAACCTTTGTGTGAGGGTCGGGAGCGCGCGATGGTTAACTCCTACCAACCTCTCCCCTAGGAGCATGCGTCTAATGCTTTGTTTGATAACTAATAGACTTTTGCAATAAGTGTGTGAGTTCTTGATGACTAATGTTGAGTCCATGGATTATACGCACTCTCACCCTTCCACCTTTGCTAGCCTCTCTAGTACCGCGCAACTTTCGCCGGTACATCAAACCCTCCTCCCTCAAAACAGCCACCATATATTCAAAACAGCCACCATATCTACCTATTATGGCATTTCCATAGCCATTCCGAGATATATTGCCATGCAACTTCCACCATTCAGTTTTTCATGACATGCACCATCACTTCATCTTGCATATAGAGTCATATTTTGTTTTAGGTATCGAGTTGTAAGTAAATAAAAGTGTGATGATTTTCATTAATAGAGCATTGTCCCGTGTGATAAAAGGATGATGGAAGCCATGACTCCCTCACAAGTTGGGATGAGTATCCGGACTTTACAAAAATAAAAGAGGCTAGCAAATCTCAAATAAAAAAAGAGGCCAAAGATGCCCACCAAAAAATGAGGGAAAGAGAGAAGGGACAATTGCTACTATCTTTTTCCACACTTGTGCTTCAAAGTAGCACCATGATCTTCAAGATAGAGAGTCTCCTATTTTGTCACTTTCATATAACTAGTGGATATTCATCTTGCACGACCACTTAGTTTTCTTTTTGAGCTTCCACACACTTATAGATCTAAGTGCATTTGTTGCATGCCAATCCCTACTCGCTCACATTGATATCTATCGATGGACATCTCCATGGCCCATTGATATGCCTAGTTGATGTGAGACTATCTTCTACCTTATTCCTTGCAACCTCCTCCATATTCTATTCCACCTATAGTGATATATCCATGGCTCACGCTCATGTATTGTGTGAGAGTTGAAAAGATTTGAGAACACCAAAAGTGTGAAACAATTGCTTGACTTGTTCATCAGGGTTGTGCATGATTTAGATACTTTGTGTGGGGAAGATGGAGCATAGCTAGACCATATGATTTTGTAGGGATAACTTTCTAAGGCCATGTTATTTCGAAAGGATACGATTGCCTTGTTGGTGTGCTCGAAGTATTACTGTTTTTATGTCAATATTAGACTATTGTTTTGAATCTTACAGATCTGAATATTCATACCACAATAAAGAATATTACATGGATAAATATGTTAGGTAGCATTCCACATCAAAAATTCTGTTTTTATCATTTACCTACTCGAGGACGAGCAGGAATTAAGCTTGGGGATGCTTCATACGTCTCCAACGTATCTATAATTTTTGATTGTTCCATGCTATTATATTATCTGTTTTGGATGTTTTATATGCATTAACATGTTATTTTATACTATTTTTGGGACTAACCTATTAATCTAGAGCCTAGTGCCAATTTCTATTTTTTCCTTGTTTTTGAGTATTGCACATAAGGAATATTAAATGGAGTCCAAACGGAATAAATCTTCGGAATAATTTTTCTTGGACCAGAAGCAACCTAGAAGACTTGGAGATGAAGTCAGGAGAGCAGCCATGTGGCCACAAGCCACAGGGGCGCGCCCTAGGGGGGTGCCCCCTGGCTTGTGGGCCCACGACAGCTCCCCTAACCCTATTTCTTGGCCTATAAATTCACAAATATTCCCTATATACCAGAGAGATCCACGAAAACACTTTTCCGCTGCTAGGAGCTTCGGTTCTCGTGAGATCCAATCTTGGAGCCTTTTCCGGTAATCTGCCGGAGGGGGGTTCGATCACGGAGGGCATCTACATCAACTCCATTGCCCCTCCGATGATGCGTGAGTAGTTCACCACACACCTTCGGGTCCATAGCTAGTAGCTAGATGGCCTTTTCTATCTCTTTGCTCTTCAATACCATGTTCTTCATGATCTTCGTGGAGATCTATCCAATGTAATACTCTTTTGCGGTGTGTTTGTCGAGATTCAATGAATTGTGGGTTTATGTTCAGATTATCCATGAATATTACTTCAGTCTTTCCTGAATTCTTATATGCATGATTTCATATATTTGCAAGTCTCTTCGAGTTATTGGTTTGGTTTGGCCAACTAGATTGGTAATTCTTGCAATAAGAGAAGTGCTTAGTTTTGGGTTCAATCTTGCGGTATCCTCACCCAGTGACAAAGTAGGGGTAGCGAGGCATGTATTGTATTGTTGCCATCAAGGGCAAAAGGATGGGGTTTTCATCATATTGCTTGCGTTTATCCCTCTACATCATGTCATCTTACTTATTGCGTTACTCTGTTCCTCATGAACTTAATACTCTAGATGCAGGCAGGAGTCGGTCGATGTGTAGAGTAATAGTAGTAGATGCAAAATCGTTTCGGTCTACTTGACACGGACGTGATGCCTATATGCATAATCATTGCCTTGGATGTCTTCATAATTATTCGCTTTTCTATCAATTCCTCGGCAGTAATTTGTCCACCCACTGTAATACTTGCCATCATGAGAGAAGCCTTTAGTGAAATCTATGGCCCCCGAGTCTATTTTCCATCTTATACTTTCGGATCTAAAACAAAAATAACAAAAATACCTTGCTGCATTTTTTACCTTTTGTTTTACTTTCCGTTCAAGCAATCTATTCTATCTATCTCTATCAGATCTCATCCTTGCAAGTAACCATGAATGGATTGACAACCCCTTTATAGCGTTGGGTACAAGAGTTTGATTCCTTGTGTAGGTATATCTATTGGGGACTTGCTTGTATCTCCTACTGGATTGATACATTGGTTCTCAACAACTGAGGGAAATACTTATCTACTTTGCTGCATCACCCGTTCTTCTTCACGGAAACCGACGCATGCTCGAGAAGTAGCAGTCACCACTCATGAGTAAGATTGCAAATGGTGAACTGTCATCGGTACAGTTTGTAGCAAATGGTCATACATACAATTATGTCTACTATCTTGCGGATGACATCTACCCAAAGTTGCAAACATTTGTGAAGCCGTTGAAAAAACCAACAAGTAAGAAAAAACAAGATTTCCACAATGCTAAGGCGGCGGCTAGGAAAGATGTGGAGAGAGCATTTGGGATTTTGCAAGCCTAATTTGATATTGTGAGATGAACAGACTAGATTTGGGGATCAAAAGATCCTTTGATACATGATGCACACTTGTGTGATCATGCATAACATTATCATCGAGAATGAACGTGGCCAAGATTTAGACTACTCTCAGTACGAGCTCTTGGGACATCCCGTGCGAGTGCGGCGGAGTGCTGCGAGGGTGGCCCGATTTGTTGCCTCCTATCATGCTATTCGGTGTGCCGAAACGCATGATGATTTTCAAAATGATCTCATCGAGGAGTGGTGGGAATGGAATGGCCGATAAAACGCATGATGATTTGGTTGTTTGATGTTGTATGTTTGATGTTGTATTGTTGAACTATTTGTTGTATTGAATGATAAACTATTTGTTTGAGTTGTAACAAAAATTAAACTATTTATTATTTGTTTATTTCTTATGTGTTTGATCTTTTAGTTTTGTTTTTTTGAGTGCATATGTTGTTTGTGTTTATGTTGTTTGTGTTGGACGTGTGCCCCGTATTTTCTTATAGCATCTCCAACAGCCGCACAAAAACAGCTCCGCGCACTAAAAATCTGTTATTTTGGGCGCCGGACAGGCTCCAGCAGAGGCTGTAAAATACTGCGTGCGCTGTAAAGTTTTAGGCATGCGCTAAAATGCGTTATCAAAAGCTGTAAATTTGAGGCGTCGGATAGAGCGCGATTCACAATTTGCACTGCGTGTTTTTTTGGCATGCATTTTTGACCTTCTACTAAAGTAATGTTGGTCCATGCATAATAAAAATACTACAATAAGGCACTAAAAACTTTTATTGGGCGTGATTTTTCTTATAGCTGTTGGAGATGCTTTTAGCGCCTGCTAAAGCATCGCGCACCCGCTATTTTACTACAAACGATGAATCCAGCGCTTAGATATGCACTCAAAAACGCTATTTACACACGTTATAAACTACTCCCTCCATTACACTAGGGGAGTAGTAGCTTTTTGCGCGCCGCGCGTGGCGCGAGATGCTGTATTTAGTCTACTCCGGCTGCCGAATCCGGACGAGCTTTTTGTAACGAAATTACTTTATGTATGACACATAGCATACGATTTTCATACGACTCCTAATCCAACGACATGCTGCAGTTTAGTCCTGCATACGAGCGGTTCCTGCGTATGAGTTTGGTCCTTCTTGTAATTATCTTTGTATTTGTACACTCGAAAATACAAAAAGGCACGACAGGCCTCCCGGAAAGAGCCTACAAGGAAATTGCGGCGGCGGCAGAGATGCCAGCTGACCGTGGAAGCGGCGGCGGAGATGCATCGGCGGGCATCGTGGAAGCTCCCGGGGCGTGCGCGTCACCTCCAACAGGGCTTCCCCGGCCTCTCCAAGACAGGCACCCAGGTCACTACCCCCATTCCCCATTTCTTGGACGGAGGTTCCTCCGGCCGGTCGACGCCGACGAGTATACCGTCGCCCGGCGCCCCGAGGACGTTGTGCTCGCGATCGCCGCCGCCGGAGAAGAAGACCTAGTCGGGGTCTCTCGCTGGCAATGTAGCACAACGAACGAGGAGGAAGTTCCCCAACCGAATCAACCGGCGACAGATTTGGTAGTATATACACAATAGATAGACACATACATACAGTTCACTCATTTTACTTACAACAGCGACAATCATCATTTTATTTACTCGCTGCCTCTGTTGCAGCAGCATATATATACTCGGTGGATTCTCATCCCATCCTGACAATCCTCAGGTCTCCACCCTCTCGATCAGCTTGATGCCCGACGCTTCCAGGATCTCCAGCGCTTCACAACCGCAAATACACAGGTCAGAATCTCAGGATTAGCCATAAGCACCACAAGAGTTATTAGTTTGTTCCTGCACTCACCTGGGATGTAGATCTCCGGTTCCAGAGGCCGGATCACCCCCTTCCTCTGAACCTTGTTCTGGAGCAAGAGCTGCAACAGAAGATGGGGATAAATTAACACATGTTTCTTTCTGGTGCAGGTGCATGATGTCTGTGTGTGATGTGTTGTGATTGGAATGCAGTAGTACCAGGGCTCCTATCGCTGCCGGTACACCGACGGTGAGGGCCATGGCGGTGGTCGACCTGCCGTTCTCTGTCTTCCCGAACTCCAGCAGCGTCGCTTGGTGCTTCTCGGTGGGTCGCCCGTCGGGGTACTCCACCTCGACTTCATGGTGGAGCAGTACCATATCCTGAATTGTGGGAGCAAAGCAAACATTTAGCTTGTCATGGTCCAAGTAAGTCAGTCTCTTTTAATTTGTTCTGCAAGCCTGTTTATGATTGAGATATGGTGTTGGAAAGCAATGTGAGATGTAGAACTACAGGTTGGTCATCAAACTGTCAATCTACTACAACACTAATAAGTCTCTGCGAATGAAATTTGGTGCTGCCAGATTCACAGTTGATTATGACAAAAATGATAAATAAAACTATTACTCTTGATATCTTTGCCTCTTAAGTAACATTATGTGATTCTCTTCTCTGATGAGAAAACAGAGGTCACAGAGGCAGGAAAAAACAGAGTAGTGCTTCTGTTATATTGTTTGTACAACAATAATTTCAGTAGCTATATGCAATACATGAGATATAACGACGATGAAAGATAATAAGTCTCACTCTCACCTGCTCATTGTGGCCATATGCCATTCTCTGTTCCATTCGTTGGCAAATAACACTGAATGCACTTGAACAATCCTTAGGAATCTGTGCCTCCTCATGCAGCCCCAAGAACCTAGCAGGTGTCAGACCAGTTAAGTGATTCGTCAGTTCTAACCGTGAATTATGCTGACATGATTAAAATGGTACTAAAGCAGTCTGTAGAAGAGATGCAATTGGGACACATAAAGCATAGGGATCAGAAACTAACTTGATGGTTTTGAGTATCTTGACGGCTAGTTCCTTTTCTTTGCAATGCCCAAGCATCATGAGTCTTGAAATCAGTTCATCATCATGTCCTCCAGTTTTTTCACCATTTACCTTTGTGTTAGATGTGGATACATTGTTGACATTAAGGAGTTCATCGAGAAAAATCCTGTATGTTGGGCGATTAGTTTCTTGTAGCAGTGGATGATTTTCAGCATCAAAAAACCCAATTTTCGCCAGGATAGCCATGATCTCACTAAATCCTGTGCAAATGCAACAAAAATATTACCCACTGCAAAGAGAACAACTCAGTGAAAAAAACAATCAACACTTACCTGCATAACGAAGAGTGGACCTATATACCGTAGATGCCTCTTTGGAGATCCCATACAAGTCTCCATACATCAAGGAATTTCGATTTGGCAAGTGCTCTAGAGCAAAAGCTGGAAGCTCTGGTAGTCTGAGCCTTTTTGCTGACTCGTATAATTTACTACCTGTGGAAGTGGGAAGTAAATGATATCGATGAACATATATAGTAGGTAATTATTGAATCTGTATTCCCCAAAAACTAGACCCATGTCCTGTTTTCAAAAAAATAAAATAAACAGACCTATTTCCTCGTATTTCTACTCACTTTTATAGCACTAGATAATTGCACTCATAATTTATCATTGTTTAGCTGTTCAACACCCTGTCACAGTCCATAACATGAAAAAGGATTGCCAACTGTTAAATATGCCCAGTATGTATAAAAAGATAGTGTATGCAGTAGCGATAATTAGCTCGGCACATGTACAAATTGGAAAATACCAGCACACGTGAGGCTGATAAGTGGGCTCTGAGGCCACATGACAGTGACACAGCTATGGTATTTTCCAGGTCAGGTGATCTTCACAGCATTATGGTGCAATTGGCCCGATGTATTAAGTATAAGGTTGTGTCAGTAAATGAGTCTATTGGATTTTGCTCTCTTTCTGTGGCCCATTGAGGAGACACCAGACTAACTTACCATCCACATTAATGATCTCTCCAAGAAATTTGTAGACAGCAGGATTTCTTCCAGCTCGGATGGCACCTGCTGGACTCCAACTAAGAATGAGGAAAATAACCATTAGTATTCCTGGTAAAAAAATGTTTTGTGCAATATTGTACCACAAACTCCACAGGTGCGGAGACCTTGTTACACTGCTAGTCACTAGAGATGGTTAATTTTACCTGAACTTATAGGCCAGTGGATTGTTTGCGGCAGCTGGAGATGGAAGTCCACCACAGAAAGATGTAAACGCCTTTATTTTTCCATTCTGAGCATGTGCTTCATCAATCATTTTCATCGACAACATGTGATCTGTGCACAGGAAATGTATTTATTACTTGTTCCGTCATGCAAAGTTGCTCCATGACAAAAGAACATTTTCTTCATCACATCTCAATGATAATTTTTAGCGATGTCTGTACCTATGCCAGGATCAAGGCCCATTTCACAGAGTATAGTTACACCTGCTCCTTGCGCAGCTTGCTCCAACTTTGACATGGAATCATCAACATAGCTTGCTGTGACCAAGTGCTTCTTGAGCTGTCATAGTGAAATGTAACTCGATCAACTGAAGCAATTCCTCAATTTCCATATAGCACCAGTAGTGGTTTAAGCCTACCTCTATGCATACTCTTGCAATGGCAGCATGAAAACTAGCAGGCAGCAAGCTGACTACGACATCAACCTGCAAGAGGAGCTCCAACCATTTATTAATCTGCAACAACAAATGAGTTCTCTTGACAAGGAAGAGTAGAAATGTATGTCCTGAACTGCATACTGTACATGGAAATTTAACCTCGGAATGCCAACAGGATTGGGTATTTTTATTTGTGACACAAGTCTGGCCTCTTATACTCACTGTGAGACACTATGATAAGTAGTACTTGTTCACTAGAGAAATAAAATGTCTAACCTGTGAAACAAGATTCAAAAGACTTTCAGTATCTGAAACATCGAGCTGAGCTGCTGTTGCATTCTTTATCCCGTCAACTATCTGAATGCAGAGAAACAAAAACATGAGAAAAGTAACGGACTAATGGTTGAATTCTACAATTACATATTCAGTTTGGACAAAAATGATAGCATAATGAATTTTCTAAAGCTTATTAATATCGACAAACATGATAAAATTAACACACTTTTTTTTCCAACTGAAGTTTGCATAAGAGCTAAGGAGCGCACTGTACTGTGAGACTCACCTCTTCTGCATCTTTTTGATACAGAGATGCCACAACAACATGCACTTGTTCGATGTTTTGGTAAGTTGTTAGAAACTCAGCAGCTGGCCGACAAACTCTTCCAGCTCCAAGGATTAAAACCTTTGGTCCTACTTTATCCATGCTGACATCAATTCCGCATTCGCTGACTCTTCCTATCTTTAGAGATATCTCGGCGGCATTAGGATCTCCACGGTGTGCATTAGCTACAGAAGTCAAGGAATCAATGATCTTGTCTAATGTAGTCGTATCATCTGCTCCTACCTGTAGAATGAAATGCATCATATGTTTCAGTACAAAAACAAACAAAGGTTGTCTTTAAAGGCATGAATTGGTGAGGGATGCTAAAAGTTAAAATACATCTTTATGTTTTATAATCCAACATGCATTGCATCGAGTACATATGTTAATTATTAAGGTATGTTTATGTGATGTATCAGACCTGTGAGGTCCTGATACTTTTTTCTGTGGAAGAGTTCCTAAGGTTAAAAGGAAAAGGACAAATTTCAACATGTTGTTAAATATCTGCCATATTCAAATGCCAGAATAGTGGGGTCAAAACGTAGTCCATGCTTATTAAGAAGGAAGCTAAGAATCAAAGGTATACTGTTCAGAAGAAATAAAATGCTCCCAGAAACAGGGCCCTTGAGTTTCTTCCTTCCTCGAATCACTAGAGGAGCTGTGGTAGCAAAAATACTTGCAAAACTAGCACACCAAAGAGAATGCCCGAAAATCGTTTAAAGGAACACAGTTCAAAAAGGAAATGAGATGAAAGGAAGGGATCACAAACTGATTCATGGCAGTCCAAGCTTCAAGTTAGTTGAAGTGAAGACTGGTGGGCACAGGAAGGGGGTAGAGACTGAACATTTATAACCCACTCAATGATTGAGTGCAAAATATCTAAAGGGCTATGTTTGCCCAGACGTACTGATCTCTTCTTCTTATTTTTTTTATTTTTTATTATTAGGTGATGACCCGATAGGGATGGGCAAGGGTGGTCCAACAGCTGTTAGATCCAACTTCTTTTCTTTGATGTTCTTGGACACCTTTCAATTATTTGTACTGTTTACTTTATATTATTATGCTCAATAATTGATCAAAAATGGCCACCAAAAGTTACCATCCATCATTCCTCAAACATAAGTTACCATCCATCACTATCGGTTTAGCATGACCACCCCACTTTTCCTAGTTGAGAAAGAGAATCAGAAGTCTAATTCTGTGACAACTGACGAGATGTCTTTTGCTAGGCCATCTTAGCCTCCTTGACTATAAGTCTTTTGATGTAGCTTGTAGAAAATAATTTCTCTAAAAAAGCTAAATGTTAACTACCAAACTAGAGACACCATGTTGTGTTTACTTCATACTGAAAATAGTTTACATTGGTAAGAAATTTTATTGCTTACTTCAAGCTCCGAGTAGGACATATCGTCGATGCTTTGTCCAACATCGCATTTAACCAAGTGAAAAGAACCCCCAGCTGTCTCAATGATGTCCAAAGCTTCATTTATAAGGAACTTATCAAAGAGGTGGCCACAGAGAGATACCTGTTTCATTGATCGACAAATTGTTAGGAGGCAACTGAGAAGTCAGTATAGAGCAGAGCTTATGCAAGTTCCAAAATATTTAGTTAAAAAATGCACCACAATATTAGAGAATTATATTTCTAACCAGGGTGGTGTACTTCTTATCAGGCAATGAATTCGCTGGAGTTGGTGGCAATTCTCTGCATAAGAGCAAAACAAAATGTTAGAAATAACATATGGCCAGTAAACATGCTCGGAGATGGTAAATATTTACAGTACCAGCCATCAGTCATGACCAGAATACTGTGGTACTGTAAACATAACAAATGCTAACAACCAGCAAAAATAAAAATAAAAACACAATGTTCGAAAATATTCTGAAACATGATGGAAAGATAGACATATCACTACATCCTGCCCACTGTCCAGTATGATTACCTATTTTGTTCCCTTTATAAAATATATCTGGGGTCTCAAGGATTCAGGGAATGAACAAAAATACATATCCTCTGAAATCATCACACAGAATTACGACGGTGATGATGAGAAATATTTGAAACTTACATCATAGTCTTTCTCATCCGAGGAATATACTCATACAGAGGAGTGAGTTTGCCAGCATATGCGATGCAAGCTCTTCTCAAGTGGGAAGGAAGCTCCAGCAGTCCCTTAGCTGAGGCCAAGCTGGTAATAAATCTAGATAATATGTCTCCAAAATGCTGGGAGGCCTGCACAGTTTGAGTTCAAGAGAATAGGAGTCATCTCATAGCAACAAATTGGAACTGCAACAAAAATAGTTTATTTTGTCTTATCATAAATTCCTCACCTCTCTGGAAAACTCTGTAGGCAGAATGTCAACAGCTAAGCAGATCACGCCATCGCCTTCCATATCATCATGGTATAAATTAGTCGAAGTATCATACCTAGATTTGCATATCCAAGGTAATTTGTCAAAAAGTCACTGGTTAAGCAAAAAACCACCAATATGAAGAAGAAGAACCAAGTATCTGTGTGGTACTACTCCATAGTACTTACCAGAGACGGTTCTATTTATTTATAATTAATAGGCAATCTGCAGAAGATTACAAGTAATTTAAATTTATGCATTCATAGTGAATATACAAAATTCTTACCGGAAGAAAGGCCTCTCTATTGATGTACTTTTGTTCACAAATTCTATGGAACCTCCAATGTCACAAGTTATATCAGAAATGCCGACCAAAGGGCACCCATTCTTCATCAGCTGTTGTAACTGATCAATGCTCAATAGTCGCGGAAACCTCCTCTCCCAGTACATACAGTTAACTGTAGAAATGCACAGATACAAATTAGACATAGCAGATTTTTTTATGATATCTCCATGATTTGTCAGTGTAAACTATACACCCTGCAACCGGCACCTCATTACATTAGCAACTCTATCAATGCCAGCATCAGTTTAGAACCAGCACTGTTCTGTGCTATGCAGTTCAATGCTTAGTATCTTTATATAACTATAAATAACATAGATGATGAAAATCATATGGTCTAGACTTGTTTTAGAGATTGTGCCAAAAATACAGAAACGTAACAAAACTGAACAATATAAAATGGAAGCAGTGAGTTGTGGACCATACCAATGGCAGATGCATATGGAGCAATCCTTTCATGAAAAACAGGGCAGTAGTGTTCCGGGTGAGCATAATAGTCAGCCTACAGACAATGTCGATAAAAGATTTCTTACAGTCAGGCTATTGAGAAGCGAAGAAATACTAATAAAACAGAAGAGATGGCAAATTTTGTCTGGCTAACACCATAGTTTAAAATTTACTAAGAGAAGTGAAAAAGATCAATGTACCGTAAACAGGCAAAACATTTGAACATCTCTTTGCAGCAAATTAATTGAACGATGGAAATTGTATTATGAGAAAAGGGATGACAGAATAAAATATTTTATTTTTCCCCGGACCCTGCGCAAGCAGGAGCTACATGCACCGGGCTGCCCTTTTTTTTGAGAGTGATGATCTATGCTAATGTTATTATACCTTAGCATTTCCTGTTAGAAACTAAAAAACCAACATTTATTTGATGAACTTAAGAAATGTGCATTACTTTGTCGAAACATCTGCTGGGATCCTTGGGTGCGACCATGTCTTTAGATGTGACAACACATCCATATAGTTGGAATGCTCTCCTGGTTGACTGATGATGTGGAGGCAGACTCTTTCCCTGTATAATTTCAGAAATAAAGCAAACTGAGAACTGAGATATATTAAGAAGCTATACTTGCAAAAATAATAATCAAATACTGACCCATAACCACTCTATCAGTAACCAAATTTGCTAGCATGGGATAACACATCCGACGGTGGCAGATATTTCGTTCATTTAAATGGGGACAAAATGAAACTCACAAAAATAATTGTTATTTATATACTTAAATGTGAAACTTCTGGCACAAAAGGAGCAATACCGCAAAGAGCTCGGGAAGTTTCTCAGCATCAACGAAGGTATGTGGCAATAGCTTGAATATCTCTTGTGCGCCCTGCGAAACTGTGACATATGAAGTTATAAATGCGAGTGAGTGTGCTGCAACCAGTAACCTGAATGCGAAGGCAATGCAAGTTAACACTGGAATTACCATTTCCGGATCCGGTGAATGCAAATACAATTGGACAAATTCCTGATGGGAGTCCATATGTTGCTATCTCTTCACCAATGGCGATGACTGCAGCCTTCGCTGCAGCGAGCGAAGGATACATATGGGATTGCCCCAGAGACAGAAACGGAGTCGAGTATCCAAGGCTCAAATATCCTGAAATTGCAAGGGAATTACTTTAGCAGAATGCATAGCTAACAGTTCCTTACGACAGAACATGTTGCCCTTCATGATAAGTCGACATAGCAAATCGGAGCATCGCAGGCATAACAATATCAGGTCAGTGCATGAACTGAGAAATAAAACAGTGTTCTTACTCTGCCCAAGGCCGTGTAAGAAGTCTATCAGGCCAGCTCTACCAGCAAACTTCCCAAATGCCAGCATTCTTTTCCCATCATCGTCAACAATCAGCTCATAATCAAACAAGGACACTCTTTCTTCCATGATCTGAAAAATATGAAAACAGCAGTTTAGCACGCCATTTCCTTCCCAGAAATGTGTACGCGCAATATGATAACTACCTTATCTAACAGTGGCATATTCTCCTTCTGGGCCTTGTGGGTGTGTGAGAAGAATGCATATGCTCTATCTGGGAGAATCATCTCCAGCTGCACAAGGGAATCCATCTCAAAATGTTTTCACAACCGTGATACCGTCACAAACCGTAAATCAAAGTCAATTGGGGTATCTAACTAAATTGGTTGCAATGTTACCTTTGGTTGCTTGATGCCTACGATGAGGCCACACTCGGACAGATCGTTTGAAATCTCACACCCAGCATCCTCATACTGAGCATCATGATGGATCCTCTTTGTGCTTGGCTGCACGATGATCCGGTTCACACCAGATTTGTTCCTGCCACCTCCGAGCACAAGGCGAGCGCAGTGGGAAGGAGTTAGCGGGCACCTCCTCTCCCACATATTGACAGTCTCGGCGAGAATGCCGATGACTCCATTGCCCAACAAGGTGTCATTTCTCTGCTGAGTGAGAATGAACAAACATGCCATTATTGTGAGAAATTTAGCACAAACTGGACAATTCAATAACAACACCAAAGATATGGAGCAACGCACTTCAGTTTTCTCGGACCCCATTGAGGATGAGGACAGTTAAGGCGCGACGATCATGAACCTGCCACCGGGCTGCTCCTGAAAATAAGCAGAGCACCTGACATTCAGGTTATCACAATTCAGAGTACAGTTAGATTCCCTGTCATAAGGATAGAATTCTCAATAAATACCACAGTGCAGATTAGTGGTGGTTAATCGAGAGAGTGTGTTATTTTTATGTTGTTCATTTGTCAAACATGTGTAACAATAGTCATGTTCACATGAAAATAAAATAAAATACTTGTGTTTATTTCAAGGAAAGGTACATGCCAAGTGGAGTAATAAGCTACTAGCCACTTGAAAGGTGCTTCTCCATTTATAAAAAGTAAAAAAATAAAAACTATTTGTCCAACACTGTTTTTTGCTTGCTATAGGTAATTGTCAGATGCTACTAGCTATTACTCCTTCTGCCTTATAATATACTACTATTTTATACTTCCTCCGTCTCAAAAATAACCGTCTCAACTTTATACTAGATCTAATACAACTTATTTTGAGATGGAAGGAGTATTTATATAAGAGATTGATCATATGGTAAAATATAATTATGCAGCCCAAATTTACTCCTTGTAAAGCATAGCATCACACGGCCGTGTGTGATGTCCAGTCAAACGATCGAAGGTCCAAAGCAAAGCAGGATCACAACTCACAACTCACAACCCAGAAAAAGTGCCAGTCTTTTGTGGCAACATGGTTGAAGTAGTGCTTGGCCAGACGGCAGCCTGCCCATCGTTTTCAAGCGATCCATCCATCCACCACCGGCACCGCGGCGACACACACGCAGCCGGTGCCAGCCACGCGGCTCGTGAGCTACATCAGCGGCCTCACGCTTGTCCCGGCGTCCGTCCGTCCGCCTGCCTTTCTTGCGTGCTCCTCCTAACCGCCGCCTAACCCGGCGTGTGACTCGTGAGCAGGCAGGCTCCGGCCCGGCGGTGCCACGCGCCCGGCGCCTCACCGCGGGCAAATGCGCATGGGTGTTCGCCGGCCACCGTTGCCTGCCCCGGGTGCGGACCGGCGCCGGCGCGGTTGCCGGAGCCGGAAACCTCGACGCCCATGCCCGTCGCGGAAACTGAAGCCCAACCCACGATCGGCCAAAAATCTAGGGGAAAGAAACCTTGGCTGGCCGGGTTGGTCGTACCTGGGAATCTCGGATAGCAGCGGGACGACGGCGCGGAGAGCTTTCAGACGGCGAGGCGAGGACGAGCACGGGAGGAATCAATGGCGCCCGCGCACGTGAAGCTCCTGGGAATGGGGAGGAGATGCTGGTGGACGAGGAGTATATATATATCGGCCTAGAGCTGGGTGACGGAAGAACAGCACGATTTGGGCACGAATATAGTAGGAGATTTTGAGTTTGAAATGGGGTTTTATCACGAGGACGACTGCGACGGCGATGGCGACGAGGAACGGAGCTGGAAAACGATGACTACATAAATGGGGTTGGAGGCGCGGTGCGGGAACTGGAAGGCAATGCTGTACTACGTGCTGTGCGGGCAGACTCCGATCCTCTTGCTCTTGGTTGTCTTCTGCCGATAAAATTGACAAAACCCAGGTGTTGTTTCAGGGCATGTCAGCACGGAGAAGAGAGGACACGTACATATTGGTCTCACACGTACGCGAGACTCGAGTGATACAACGATGGATAGCTTCTATGATAGCGCACATACAATATTAATCGATCAATATGATACGCAAAGGGTTTTAAAACGTTGGTGAGATGGATCGATAAGCACGCGTCGTCGTCGTCGTCGTCGTCGTCGTCCTCGTTTGCCGTCATTCTTATAAAGGAATAAAGAGCGGATCAGTGGAGTGAGCTCGCGGCCTTCTGACGTGGGGTGCCTATCCGGCTTTCCGTGGACCGTTGCACCTCACATGCATGCATGGTTCCGAGAGGAGAGGACAAGGCCGATCGACGAGGACGTTCGAGTTCCTCACGCTTCGTACGTCTTCGTCCCACCCACACACGTGGTGAGGTGAGGCCACCGCCGTAGCAGACGATCACAGCGGTAGCAACGTAACGCCGACGTGTCGGTCGCCAGATATAGCATGAAAAACCGGCGAGATATTGGCAACGACGGCGGCTTATGATCCACGGATCGGCGAGAGGGGCCGGAGCCGTGCGTGGCCGCGCGAGATGGGTGGGGGTTGCTTTCTCCCGTGTGGACGGCTGCAATTTTTACTCGCCAAACTCCGGCTATATATGGATCAGCACACGCACCATTATCGATCGAGGCCAAGAGAGGAAGCTGATCACTTGTGCAGTTTGAGAGTGCAGTGTCAGCCAGCACCGAGCGAGGGAGCTCATCGTGACAGCAACGTACGGCCAGCTAAAAGAAGCGGGGAACAAACCGGAGACGGCACGATCGAGTGGTACGCGTCATGCGATCAAGACGCCTAGCTAGGCCATCCGATGGTCAGTGGCGAAGCCACACATGACTTGTGTAGTCTATTGACTACACAACTTTTTGCAAGACACGTCCTAGAACAAATAAACATCATGCAAAAAAATGTTACAAATGTATATTCTTGACTACACAAGATTTAACTGATTATACATAATTGAATTTCTAGCACCGCCAGTGCTGATGGTGATTCCATGCTACAGATCGAGCAGGCGGAGATTTGATGGACATTTTGCGTGAACCTCTCCACCAACACAAAATATAGAGAAAGAGGGGGAGGGGGGACACATCGATTTCCAACTCTCCTGGGTCACGATCGATGCTTTTCCCGCGTGTTTTTATAGAGTATATATAGGCATGCGTACTCTATATACTCATGTGTGTGTGTGTGTTTTAGTACTATTTCGCCCACGGAATCTTCTTACAACGAGTGAGAAAAGAGATCCTGCCCGACTGACTTGGTTCGTCGTCGCCGGCCGTCGTCGTTCTTAAAGCTGCAGCGGAGTGGAGTGAGCTCACGGCCTTCCGACGTGGGGTTCCGGCGAGTCAACTTCAGAGAGATGGATACAGCTTCGTACCCATCCGGCCTTCCCTGGACCGTTGCGCATCACATGGTTCGGAGTCGGACAAGACGAAACCGATCGACGAGGACGGTAGAGTTCCCCACGCCTCGTTTTCGTGCCCCGGTTGGGTCCAGTGGATCGGATCAGGCATGCACGTCACCCTCACACTCACACTCACATGGGCGGAGCCAGCTTCAGAGCCGAAGCGTACGTCCCAACAGCAACACGTACACGTGGCTCGCTAGCTAGGCCATGCATGTGGTGATATAGCCGACAATCAGAACTGCCAGACGCTGCACGGTGGCACCGGAGCACGACGGCCGCGCACGTGGCGCCGTGCCGGCACCGTAACGCCAAGCACGAAAAACCGCGAAAATCCAACTCTGAGCTTGGGCTCAGCTGCTCCTGCGGACAAAAAAATTAAAAAAAAAACACATTAGAAAATTACAAAAAATTAAAAAAAAATAATGTGGTAGATGTTTTGATGCGTGAGATTTGTTTTAAATTTCAAGTTATTTGGACATCTGAGCAGCTCTCGGTAAAAAAGACAAATCGGGTCAGAAAAGTTGATGAACAGTAAAGCTTTTTTACAGACACCGATTTGTTTTTTTACCGAGAGCTGCTCAGATCTCTAAATAAGTTGAGTTTTGAAACGCTCATCACGCATCAAATTACCTATCACATAAAAAACTGATTTTTTTTAAAAAAATTAATATTTATTTTGATTTTTTTCATCAATCTGCACCCGTGAGCCGAAACACCGCACTCCAAGCCGTCTGCTCGCTCGTGCATGCGCATGCCGTCTCTTGACCTACCTCCCACCGATGAAGACGATCAAAAAGGAATGGGCCGGTTTGGGCGGCCCTGCGAGCTCGTAGTGTCGTGTGACGCGTACCTGGGATCGCGGCGGAATGGCACGGGAATGCATGCGGTTCCGGCGCGGAGTGGCGAGTGGTGGTAGATATACCGGTTGGTGGAGGGAGGAGGGCCGGCGGCAGAGCGGCACGATCAGGACACGAGTGGCCGGAGATTTTGGGTTTAACACGCACGTGGAGGGTTCCTGTGCGGTGGGGCACAACCCATAGTGAGTGCCCTTTGTTTTCAAAACGGTTGTGTGTTGTTTTTCTTAGGCCCGGCGCACTAATTGCAGCCAATGGTGGATACCTTTTGTTTTCCACCGATAGTGAACTTTATTTAGAATTAACCTTTTTTTTAGAATAGAGTAGTAAGCCTACTCAAAACGGAGCAGTACATTCAGATAGGAGAGCGACGTTTCGGCTCTCGGTGCATCCGCATCCGTGCTCATGAAAAAAATCAAAACAAATACTAAAAAAATTCAAAAAAATTCAAATATTTTTTGTGTGGCACATATTTTGATGGGTGAGGTCCGTTTCAAGTTTCAACTTATTTGGACATCTGAGCAGCTCTCAGCAAAAAAGACAAATTGGGATCTGTAAAAAAAAAGTTTACTGTTCACCAATTTTTTTGACCCGATTTGTCTTTTTTGCCGAGAGCTGCTCAGATTCCCAAATAAGTTGAAACTTGGAGCGGACCTCACGCATCAAAATATGTACCACACAAAAAACTGTTTTTTTTTAATTTCTAGTATTTGTTTTTATTTTTTCTAGTATCAAGATTCTATTCCTCCTTACGAACTGCACACTGCAAGCAGAGAACGTGGCCATGCAGTTCTTAGGGGCTGTTTGGATTGTGACTATGTTTGTCATATCTTATCACATTATTTTTGCCACACTTGTCATACTTGTCTTACTTGAGTTACTCAAATTGTTAGCCATACTTTTTGTGTCTATGACATGTGGGGTTTACTACTTATTAAAAAATGCTTGCCTTAAGTGTGGCAAAGAGAGCCTTGGCTCAATGGTTGGACATGCGGTTGTGCAGTCCAACGACCCGAGTTTAATTCCTAGAATTTACAGTTGATGCACAGGGGGTTTTCTCCCATTTATTGAGGATCAAGTTTGACGTGTGATGAAACTACTCATCAAAAATATCTTGATACTCATTTAAAAAAATTATGAGGACCATGTTTATCTTGGTACTCATACTAAAATGGCCGTATGCATCCCTAGTTGATGCAGAGGACGGGAAGTGAAAAACTCTCCCATTTTAAAGAAAATTCGTAGGAAGGAGGTACAGAGCTAGCGATCACCCGGCTCCTCGCGTCGCCTCCTCCAGGCGACCGGGGGGCAAAACCAAACAACCCCGCCGCCGCCCAAAACTCCCGTGATTCCATCCCTCGTCGCCCCTCGAGGCTGCTGCCAGACAAAGCCGGGCGCTACCGGTGAAGGGGGCAGCGGGGATGTAGTGCCTCTCGACTCCTAGAGTGTTGGCTAGGAGGAAGGCCATCGATGTTGGGTACCGGGGGTCTCTCTCGCGTCCTATATCTGGGCGGCGAAGGGCCAAACCGTGTTAGGTGCTCTCTGGTGGCCCTTGCGTGGATCCAGGTCCAGCCACCTGGGCGGGGAGTTGCGGCTTAGGGGACCATGTCCAACAGCCTGAGATGGTTGCGAGCGCTCGTGTCCAGCAGCCCGAGGGACGACGCAAGCGTGTTCGTTCTCCTCGGGAGTTCGTTGAGAGAGCTTGAGATCGGCGGATCGTGCAGGCGCGGGGGTGGCGGCGGATCTGGATCCATCCAATCTGGCGACCATCTGCAGTCGGCGGCGTGGGCTATGGGTAGCATGGACCGGTGTCATCCGGCCCTGGGCACGACGGTGGTGGCCATCTCCTTCGCCGGAGGTGGTTGGCCTAAGGCTGGGTGGTCGGATCTCCAGATTCATCATCTAGTCCCGGCTGCGAGTTGGGGAGACAGAGTTGCCGGTGAAAACCGAGCCGATGGCGGGCGATGGCGGCGTTTTGCATCATTGCCTTGATGAAGGCATCGTCGTGTAACTATTGTCGACCCACTCGTGCTGCTCCAGGGGAAACCCTAAGATCTGGTCATCCAGATTGGACGATGGCGGTACTGCAGTGTTGTTACTTTCTTGAAAGCATCGTTTGTGGGGCAATACTGGATGACAAATGAAGGAGGTGGAGCGGCTAAGTCTTGCACGGAGCTTCGGCGGAGATGTCAAGTCATGCCTGACCGACAGGTGCTACGCTGTGTCATGCCTGGTCAGCAGGTGCTATGCACGACAGATCCTCCGGAGTCTTCGCATCTGGATGGACGAGCGCGGGGCGGTGGTTCGTTGGGCGTCGTGGTGGCGTCGACGAATGTCTGGACTGGCAAGAACGATGCGGATGTCTATCTTGAAGATGGGTCAGCGGTCCGAGGATGATGGCGGCTTCTGGATTCTACAACGTGTGTACGTGGTGCGCGTTTTAGGTCTGCTGCACCGGCTGTTGGTCCCGATACGTTATGTGGATGGATCGGCGACGACACCGGTTTTAGATATGGGAGTAAGAGCACTCCACATTATCGAGTTTGTAGATGTGACTGGTAGCTTGATGTATTTTTTTGTCAGTGCTTTGTGAAATAATTAATAAAGATGGTTGTATGCATCGATTGATGCAGAGGTCGGAGGTTTAACCTCCTTTTCCAAAAAAAAAGGTGTGGCTAGAACCAAACATCCACCTAACTTGGTCAAACTTGCCTAAGGTGAGTTGTGACAAAGTGTGGCAAGGTGTGGCTGAGAACCAAGCAGCCCCTAATGTCCTTGATTAGGCCATATTGAGGAGAGCGTGTAGGCATCGGTGTCAGCAGTTCACTTTGCGATGATTTGATTGTCTATCTCAACGATCACGTGGTCACTGACACTCTGCCATGGACTGCAATCCCACCAGGATGGCTTGGGCTTCAGCTTCCTCGACGCTCCGACAAATTGGCAGCTTCTTGCAGACTGACTTGAGGACATCGCCACGGTAATCTCTTTCGACAGCTCCCGCCATGCTTTCTCCTGTATCAGCTATTTAAAATTAACCTATTTTTTAGAGAGAAGAAATCTTTGAGGAATTTGAATTCATTTTTAAGAATGAGGGTTTGTATTCATCTTAAATTGTTCAACTATGCTTTCAGTCAAGAATTCCTTGTGATGAAACCAGCCCAGCAAGTTTCAAGTCCTAAACGTGGCACCAGTGCTCGCATTTTTCTGCGGTTGTACTGTGTTATTAAAAACCTCTACACTTTGGATTTGCTAAAGTCTCGGCAGCATCATTTTCTTCTTTTATCGACTTTTGCAAACCCTTACCATCAGTACCAGATCATGTTTGACATTGCTGATTTTGAATTTACCATGTTGTGTTTCCTTCTGGGAACAATTTCACATTCGCTTTTTCGATGGTCACTGGCTTCTCTAACACACTCTCCGAGCTTGATTAACACCCTCTACACAAGCGATCACTTGAGCAGCTCATGTGCCCGAGCAAGTATTCAATTTGATTCCTAGCACGAGGAATGACACGCTTGCATTGGTAGTAAGTGTGGTTCCGGGAGAGGGGAGGTGAGGGGTGGCTGGGGGTAGCAAATATATCGATCGGTGGAGAAAGCTAGATGTGGCCGCAGAAGAACAACATGATTTGGACACATATATCTAGAAATTTGAATATAGTACATAGGGTTTTTTAACATGAGGACGGACGGCAATGGAGACAATGATGAGCGGTGGGGTTGAGAGTTTGGATGGAATTGCGGAAGCGCGGTATAACGTAGGAGACACCGGGAGTGATGACCACCAAAGACACAATGCGCGGGCCATGGAGTATGTGGGCGAGGACACCGTCGATGATGAGGTTTTTTTGCGTTCAAATGGTAATGTGCTTTTTAGGCTCAGCACACTTGTTGTTGGCTCAACTGAACCGCGTTGCCACTTTTCTTTTTTCAAGAGTTTTTTTTTTGAGAAATCATTTTTACTTTGAGGATTTTTTTTCCAAAATCGGATTTTTATTCATCCTAAATCCTTCAACACGCCGTGATTATGCCCTCTCAACTCTACCCTCTACTTTGCTAATGCCTTGGACAAACCATTTTCCATTTTATTGACTTTTTGTGAATCCATTTTCTACCGTCAAAGTTGTGGCCATCAGATTATCAAATCATGTTCGATACGGTCGATTTTGGATTTATCATGATTTGTTCTCTTCAGGGGAACAATTTGCATTCGCTTTCATTGATCATTGGCATATCTGACACATTGAAACCTTGATTAAGACCCTCCAAGTCGCACAACATCATGTCCTTCGTGATTGTTAACTACCACTGCCGTGTAGCATTGCCATCGTTGCATGAAGCTTACTTTAAAATAATGTTTGAAAAAAGATCTTCACATCATAACATTTCCTTAGAAAAAAACTTGATTTCATATTTTATTATATAAAATAGACAGGTAGCAAACACAATATTTTGACCATAAGGTACTTTTTTTTGGAAAATACTTGAATTCTCCCAAGTATACTCGGCATGCTTGGCCACATCATATGGTATGACCTCACAATACGGTGTGTAATCATAAAAAAAGGAGCGCATCAAAGATCTGGAATGAGAACCAATCAGATGCCCCCCCCCACACACACAAAAAAAAAAGGTGATAAAGAGAACAGTGATACCCCAACCCGTCAGAGATCTAACCTTTGGTTTGATGCTTTGATATCTCATTAATGCGGATTATTTTTTAGTGAAAGGCGATATTTTCGTCGATAACGAGGCGTCCGTGGTAACTTCAACAATCTTCACGTTCTACAACTCCGACTCTATCTTCAGTAGACGTTGTGTATGGATGTGCATATGTGCGTCTGTATTGTAGTCGGTGTTTCTCAAAAAAGGGAAGATCTCTATTCTCGCCTTCTTTTTTTTCCTTTTAATCAAATATTTTGATTTGGGCAAGGGAAAATATGAATATTTCCCTCTAATTGGTAAGAGCTGATGTGACACACAAAGATGTGAAATGGACACATGACCAATAACATCAACATGATGTGAGAAACAACTTGTGGTTTGATGGTTAAGAGGTTAGTGGTATCCTCAGAGTTGACATTGGTGCTCGCATTTTTCTGGATTATTTCAGACCTTTTGACAATGTGCGTCCAGTGCAAGAAGATGTTCCCATCGACTACGAAGGTATTTGTCGCCAATCGCAAGATGATGTGCCGGCTCGGTCTTTTGAAGGTGTTCGTAGGGATATGATGTGCATGAGTGCGTTTATAATGATGGGTGTATATGTGTGCATGTATGAACGTCTGCGTCTATATTGTGTTAAAGAAAATACATTAACATGAGGCAAATATAGCAAACATAGGGGCTAAACACGCTGTATAGCGTTGTAAATTAATTGAAGAGCTATCTTCTTCTGTTTAAATAAATAAAGCCCCAAGTGACACCATTTCGAAATAGAATTGGAGACATTGCTTGGATCACATATAGGAGTATTACCATATTTCTTCTACCAATATATACATTCAGGCTTTAGCCTTTACATCTTTTAGAGCAAAGACCTAACTGGTAAGCTTTACAAAGTTGTTCACATTTAAAAAAAAATAGATGTAAAGAGCATGGAGAAAAGATAAACACGACCACACACCCTTATAGTGCGTCGTTTTTATACGCCATGGCACGAGTACAACAACGACACATGAAGTTATCGCACATGTAGACGTGGTTGATTGGACACGCCGTTGCAATCAGCCCTGCTATCTCCATCTGAATTTATTAGCCCCTCATATTTTGGATTAAATTTATATCAAGGATTTTATTTGTAAAATATAAGTAACATGTTATAAAAATAAGTAACATGTTATAAAAATTGGATTCATATTCGAATGAAGATTTTCATGGTACAATTTTCTTTACATATAATTTATAATTATTTCCCAAATGTACGGTTAAATTTCGGCTTAAAACATGAGGAGGCCTGACAATAAACCAAAGGTGGAGAAGGAAGCAAGCTGATGAGACACTGACGAAGTTAACCGGTGCAATGACACATAGCCAGCACGTCAACCTCGAAGGACGTGCTTTTCATGGTCGCCAGCGCCCAGAGAAAGGAAACACATTGACGCTGACTCTCGGGTGTGAACGCTGACGTTTCTCCTCATGTTTTCGTTACATGCATCCTCTTGCTCCATCCAGTTCAGTGGATATTTTTCTTTAGTTAAATATACATTACGAATGCCTTAACCGTTACTGTTAGTTTAGGGTCTAACCTTGTAAAATACAAAAAATGATGCTATAACTTGTGCATATACGATGTCTTCGTATGTATACCGTCGTACGTGATGTTTGCGTGACGTGACAACTGGTGGCTGGCCCACATATAAGTGGGTGTGAGTGTAGGATGAAATGCATGGAGTTTTTTTTTTTGCAGAAAATTGTATGAGGTTTAGTTAAATATTATAAACAAGTCTTTGTTCTGTATGCTAATAACACTTGAAAAATAAAGTGCACCTTTCTTTAGGCGAATACAATATGTCACTGAATGGGTATCCAACATGGTAACTTCAGGTTAAATAGCACGCATGCTAGCTAGGTTAAATAGTTCAATGTATTTTTTTAAGTATCTTCATTCAGGACCGCAAGCACACACGATTATTGTATATATTAATTATATTTTTAGAACACACAATTTTTAAAAACCAAGAACATTCTATTTTGAAAAGTGTTCAACGTGTATTAAAAATCATTGTGTACAAACAATATATTCCAAAAACGTTAAACTTATTTGTAGAAATGTAATGATAATTTTACACAATAGATTTTTCATACATGTTGAACACTGTATGGAATAGATGTTGTAGTTTGTTTCAATGCATGATGAACATTCTTAGTAAACACATTTACAATTTCTTAATACATGTGAGAATTTTCCAAAAATATGGTTGAATAGCTCTGTCTTTTTCAAATGTGAGAATTTCTTAATATATTTTTGAATAGCTATTCTGAACAACTATTCTTGCTGTAGTGGTTATAACATGTGTGCAGGTTGTGCGCCATTTATTGAGTTCGTGTCCTACTAGCACACCCTTTTTTCTTATTATTATTTCATCCCGCGTGCTAACATGCGGGCCCCAGACCTGAAATGTGGGATCAATGTAGTTTGGCATATTTCAATAAAATATGAGGGCCTTTTTTAAAATTTATTGAAAGCATGGAGAGTTTTCTGTAAAACAACCATCACACTCATCTCACAATTAATGACATGTGGGCCAACGCCACGTTGGCACACACTGCCACAGGGCGTACGCCTGGATATGGACGAAGGCACCGTATCTAAATATTCAGACAAGTTACGGCACTACTTTAACGTATTTTGTAAGTTTAGACATCAAAGTGATCGCATCGGACAAGTTAAGTCATCTGTTGTATTTTTTTTTTTAGTTACAAGATCAGTGGATAAGATACTCCGTATGTGACATGGGCGCTGCGACCGTGGCGGATAACCACGATCGCCACACACTCGCATGCACCGTGGCGTTTACCTGGCTGTCTGTTATCACGTACGCAGAAGACAACGTGGGCACCGTGCCGCGTGGCGCAGGATCCGCATCATGGCTTGGCAGCACGTACGTGTATACCAGTAGCATTCACCGAAAAGATATACGCACCAAGTACTAGTGCCTATAAAGAAATTTGGCAAGATAGATATTGACAATTGCTTATCTATCGTCGTCGCACAAGAGGCATGCGTGGGTGCACAAAGTCAAGAGGAAACGGACGGCTTAGCTTAGCATGGGGCTACTATAGGTGTCACACGCAACCGGATCGAGCCATCCAACGAGGGCGTGCGCCGCGGTGGCAGTGCGCCGGTTGCCGGCGACTCTCGCTCGCTCTCTCCATCGCAAGTAAAAGTAATTTCAGTTCAGATAGTGAACCAATCGGTCCAATTCGTAACAAACGTACGTGCACAAAATGCATGACACGTCGATGGCGACCTCTTTCGGACAGAAAGCAGAGGGCAAAAGGCAAAAGAGTCGTTCCCGAAAAGGGTGAGGAATCGAATGTGCCTTGTGATTCTGCTCGATCGTGACAGAGATGGACGACAGAGACAAAGAAAAATGCTCGCACAAGTCGAGGCCCATTACAAGAGGCTTTGGAGGGGAAAAAAAATGCTAGTGCTGCGGGCTGCGGGCTGCATAGGCCCAGCAAAATTAAACGATAAGCCCATTCACGCATACCGAGCCCAGAACAGACCAAGAACAAACACACCCATTCCGTGCGGCCCAGGAAAGCACCACAAACCCCACAGCCACTCTCTCCACCGCCAAGCCGCCGCCCGCCTCACCCCCGCCGCCGCCCCCGGCGCGCCGCCGCAGCCATGCTCCCGCTCGCCCGCGCGGCCCTCCGCAGGCTCGGCCCGTCGTCCCCCACCTCTGCAGATGGCCTCCTCCCCGCCCGCCTCCTCCTCCTCGCGCCGCTCGCCTCCAAGCCATCGTCGTCCACGCCGCCGGAGTACCAGATGCCGTCGGTCACCTGGGGCGTGATCCAGGGCCGCAGGGAGCGGCTCGTGTCCCGCGTGCTCGCCCTCGACTTCCTCCGCTCGGCCGGCGTCACCGACCCCGCGGGCGAGCTCGAGGCCGTCGAGCTCCCCTCCTCCCTCGACGTGCTCCAGGAGCGCCTCGACTTTCTCCTCCGCCTCGGCCTCTCCACCGACGACCTCTCCGCCTACCCGTTCCTCCTCGCCTGCTCGCTCCGGAAAAACATCATCCCCGTCCTCTCCTACCTCGAGAAGCTCGGGGTCACGCGCGCGCGCCTCGCCGCCTTCGTCCGTGCCTACCCGGCCTGCCTCCACGCCTCCGTCGCCGTCGACCTCGCCCCCATCGTCAAGGCGCTCCGCGGCCTCGACGTCGACCGCCAGGACATCCCCCGCGTCCTCGAGCGCTACCCCGACGTCCTCGGCCTCAAGCCTGATGGCACCATCAGCACCTCTGTCGCCTACCTCGTCGGAATCGTCGGCGTCGCGCCCCGTGACATTGGCCCCATGGTGACGCACTATCCCTTCTTCCTTAGCATGCGTGTTGGCACCGTGATCAAGCCGTTCTGCGATTACATCACATCTCTGGGGCTGCCCATGCGGATTCTCGCGAGGATTATTGAGAAGCGGCCGTACATTCTTGGCTATGATCTTGAGGAGACAGTCAAACCAAATGTTGAGGCATTACTCAGCTTTGGCATTCGGAAGGAGGTGCTGCCACTCATGATTGCGCAGTACCCATCCATTCTTGGGTTGCCCCTGAAAGTGAAGCTAGCGGCACAGCAGTACTTCTTCAACCTGAAGCTCAAAATCGACCCTGATGGGTTTGCCCGAGCTGTCGAGAAGCTGCCACAGCTCGTGAGTTTGCATCAGAATGTGATATTGAAGCCCGTGGAATTCCTACGCGGACGGGGGATTACCGATGATGATATTGGGCGCATGTTGATCCGTTGCCCACATATTCTTTTGCTTCGGAATGAGCTCATGAAGAACAGCTTTTACTTCTTCAAGAGTGAGTTGAAGCGGCCAATAAGTGAACTTCTGGAGTACCCTGAGTACTTTACATACAGCTTGGAGTCGAGGATCAAGCCTAGGTACATGAGAGTGGCAAGTAAGGGGATCAGATGCAGCTTGGATTGGTTTTTGAACTGCAGTGATCAGAGGTTCGAGGAAAGGATGCGAGGGGATTTCATTGAAGGGGATGCACCAGGACCTTCATTTATAATGGGTGGGAAGCTTCAGATGCCTGGCAACCAGATAGTGTCAGATGATGATAATGAGGATAGTGACGATGAGGTCCTATACAGGCGGACAGTCATGCTCTAGTGAGTACAACTTCTTGTTGCTTACCTTCTACAGCATTCCATCAGTCTAATGAGTGTATTAACAAATAACAAAAACTGGTCATTTTTTGTTTCAGATTTGGTGGTATCTAATGCATTCCATCAGTCTAATGAGTGTATTGACAAATAACAAAAACTGGTCATTTTTTGTTTCAGATTTGGTGGTATCTAATGCAAAAGGTCTTCCATTCAGACAGTATCATATAAGCAAGTGAGTTCTAGTCTGCATGTTTTTTACATGTCGAGTGGTATCTATTTTAGCCCTGGTAATTAAAAAAGGAGTTAGAAATGATATACTCCCTCCGTCTGGAAATACTTGTCCTAGAAGTGGATGTATCTAGACTTATTTTAGTTATAGATACATCCATTTTATTCATTTCTAAGACAAGTATTTCCGGACAGAGGGAGTACATTACTAATATCATTGATGCCAAATTAGTGCAACAACACAAAAAAGCCTTTAGTCCCAAACAAGTTGGGGTAGGCTAGAGCTGATACCAGTAAGGTCTCAAAACCGACTCATGGTCCTGGCACGTGGATAGCTAATTTTCGCGCACCCCTGTCCATGGCTAGTTCTTTGGTGATATTCCAGTCCTTTCGATCTCTCTTTATGGACTCCTCCCATGCCAAATTAGTGACATAGAAAATTCGACTGATATCTATTCTAGCCCTAGTAATTTAAAAAGGAGTTAGAAATGATATATTTAAAAAGGAGTTAAAATGATATATTTACTAATATCATTGACGCCAAGTTTGTACAACAACAACACAAAATAGCCTTTAGTCCCAAACAAGTTAGGTTAGGCTAGAGCTGATACCCATAAGGTCTCGAAACCAACTCATGGTCCTGGCACATGGATAACTAACTTTCATGCACCCCTGTTCATGGCTAGTTCTTTGCTAATATTCCTGTCCTTCAGATCTCCCTTTATGGACTCCTCCCATGCCAAATCAGTGACATGGATAATTCAACTGGTCTAGCACAATCAGCCACAAGAATTTTAAAGAATTTTGATGTTTACTGTGCTAGCTAGAAGCAGAGGCACTGTTGTGGGAAATAAGCAAATAACTAAAGGGTACTCCACTAGTTACGGAGCTGCAGCCAGAAATGTATAAGTAGAGTTTTGCTTCGGTACACCCCTTATAAAAGTTTACACGAATCTTATAAGTTACTTTGAAAGGGCTATTGCCATATTAGCCTGCAGATCAAAGGGATTGAATAGATTGATTTGGATACATAACGGGTTACTTCTAATTTGCATCGAAATATGTAAAGTTTTCTAGGTGGGTGTACCGAAGCAAAGTTCTAAAGTTAATTATTGGTGCTCTATTTTGTTCATCACTCCAGTCTTATATATCGTTGTATGTCTTTGTTTGGAGTAGAAATTTGCTGATTGTCCAAGCATCCTCTGATGCTGATTGGCTTTGGCTTTTGATGGAGGGATCTCTTGCCACCAGTTGCCAGCCAAGGTCGCCGGGGTGCTGGCCCCTAAGCAATGTCTATGTCTTTGACCGTGCCAGAGGTACTCAGGTACATTGTCAGATCACGCCCCGTGAAGGATGAAAGCGGACCATCTGTACATAATTTTAAGCGGGTGATGGACGAATTCCTCAAAGCGAGGGGACATGTTGTATCATTGATGATAATATCGTCCCACTGAAAAGAAATGCTAGTTGATTGGTTGCAGTAGTTGATTTTTGTTACTCTAGGACAGTGTTTGCTCACAGAGTAGGTTCAGATCTTTGTACTAGCATTTAGTATTCTGTACCGTCTGTAACTCAAGTACTCAGCATAACATAGATTTTGCCCTATGCGGCAGTTCATCGTAAATCTTAGTCCCTCCGTCCCATAATATAAGATGTTATTACACAACCTTGGGAGCATTTGAATCTGAACAGACCCATGATGACAGAGCTATCTGAGCATTCCTTGTGCAGTCTGCAACACTGGCGTATCTCCTCCAGCATTTTCTGTCTGAGCTTGAGCGATCGACTTAATTCGTTGACTGGCAGCTCCGCTACTTAATCAAGTCACCGTATTAGCGGCGAGATCGCCCAACCAAAGTCATCGGATTAGAGTCGAAATCACATCAAAATCACGAGCTCATTTAAGGCAGATCCTCAGGGCTTGAGGCTTCGAGCTTATCCTCTTGAGTACCAACGCAACAAAAGTTTTCCCTGCACGGAAGAATGTTAATGAGGACGCAAACATGCAAACACATATTCGATGGGCTTTTACCCCTTTTCGGACCACTCCGTGTCTGCGAGCACATTTCCTCTATCCATTTGAGGCAGTGACCAGCATCGTTTCCCGCTCCAGATCGATCGCCATCTGCTTGGTCCGTTACCAGAGCTGCCCACAATCCAACCATGCAATGTTCCATCAATGTCGAGGACGATTAATGGATTAGCGGACGTATCCGTTTTTAGCTCGCAGAATTTTAACAACGTAAATCTTGTGCTAAGTAGCCTGTGCCTTGCCACGGAACAACACCGGCGCGACACGCAAAGTTTGGCTATATAAAAACCCTTGCCCATGTAGCTGGGGCACCCAACCCATGCACCTAGCAAAGCAGCGCTCTACTGCCGGGGCAATGGAGATGCATGGCGGTTGGGCAAGCTGGCGCCTACGGAGGCAAGAAGCCATTGCGATGGTGCTGGCTCTAGCTACACTAACACTAGCAGCTCCTGCCGCCGGAGAGCGACAAGGGGCGTCGGGCGTGAACGTCACCGCCATCTGCTCCTCGACGCCGTACCCGGGCGCGTGCCGGACGGCGCTGTCCTCGTCCGCGTCGCGGGCGGCCAAGGACCCCTTCGCGGCCTCCGTGCAGTTCGCCATGGCCCGGGCCGTCTCGGCGCGTGCGCTGGCGCGCAACCTCTCGGCGTCGTCGTCCGCGCGCCGGCGTGGGGCCGCGCTGCCGCCCTCCGGCATGGACGACTGCGCCGAGCTGCTCGACGTCAGCCACGCCCACCTCGGCGACGCGCTCGCGGCTGGCTCCGCGCACGACGCGGCCACGTGGCTCAGCGCCGCGCTCACGAACCAGGACACCTGCGGCGACAGCCTCGCCGCCGTGCCGGCCTCCTCCGGGCGCGAGGGCGTGCGCAGGCGGGTCGGCGCGCTCGCGGAGTTCATCGGCACCGCGCTGGCGCTGCATGCCAAGCTCAAGGTCGGGAGCGCGACGCCGCCACCACCCGCCGCGCCCAACCGGACGTTCCCGTCCTGGGTCTCCGACGACGACTGGAAGCTCCTGGAGTCCGCCGCGGGCGGCGTGACGCCAGACGCCGTGGTGGCGCTGGACGGCAGCGGGACGCACCGTAGAATCGGAGAGGCAATCGTCGACGTGACGACAGCGGCAATGGCGCCGGTGCGCTCCTCCAAGGCGGGCGTCGGAGCAGGCAGGAAGGTGATCTACGTGAAGGCCGGGCGGTACGAGGAGAGCGTGCGGATCTCGAGCAGGCAGAGGAACGTGATGCTGATGGGCGACGGCAAGGGGAAGACGGTCATCGTCGGCCACAGGAGCGCCGCCGACGGCTACACCACCTACGCCTCCGCCACCGTCGGTACGTACGTACGAAATTAAAGCCCATGCATGCACGCCGCGTCGTGTAAATCAAGGACAACTGCTACAAAAGCGACATATATTACTCCATCTTTCTCCCATCTTCTTCAATTTGGTTGCAACTTTTTTCTTGTCCTAGCTAGGTTCTTGAAGAAGAAATTATTACGTACCCTACCACCATGGCAGCACCCATGCAAAAGTTAATGCCCAAAAATGGAGCAGCTGGCCACTACAGTGACTTGTACCCTTCGAAATATAAAGGCACAAGCAAACCAAATATGCCCATGCCAATACTTCGATTTGGTCACTAGATCCATACACTTTTCACCACTTTATTAATATCGCCCATCTCATCGCAATATGTATGTTGCACTATCAGTAAAAGATGGGGGTGTTTCACTTGCGGATGTCACTCACATGCATCTTTTCCCGTACTCGCTAATGTGGTCGTGTGTGCATGGCAGCTGCGATGGGTTCGGGCTTCATAGCCAAGGGCCTGACCATCATCAACGACGCCGGGCCGGGCAAGGGCCAGGCGGTGGCGCTGCGGATCGGCGGCGACCTCTCCGTCGTGTACCAGTGCGACATCGAGGCGTACCAGGACACCCTCCACACGCACTCCAACCGCCAGTTCTACACCGAGGACGCCATCTCCGGCACGGTGGACTTCATCTTCGGCAACTCGGCGGCGGTCATCCAAAACTGCGACATCCGGCCCAGGAAGCGCCCGGCCGGCTTGAAGGACACGATCACGGCCCAGGGCCGGACCGACCCGAACCAGAACACCGGCATCTCCATCCACAAGTGCCGGATCGCCGCCGCGCTGGACCTAGGCGGCACCGAGGTGTATCTCGGGCGTCCGTGGAAGGCGTACTCACGGACCGTCGTGATGGAGAGCTCTCTCGACCGTTCGATCACCGCGGCAGGGTGGCTGGCGTGGTCGGGCCAGTTCGCGCTCAGCACGCTGTACTACGGGGAGTATGGGAACACCGGCCCTGGCGCGGGGACGGGCGGGCGGGTGAGGTGGGATGGAGTGCATACGTCACTGTCCACCGTGGACGCCACGCGGTTCACGGTGCGGGATTTTATCTTGGGAGACTCGTGGTTGGGTGACACCGGAGTGAGCTACACTTCGGGGCTATGACTAAGATGGTGACTGTCATGTTGCCTGTGCTCTGCTGATTAACTTGGAACATGGAACCATATCGCATGTAAGGACTGGACTGGTAACAATAAGGTGGAAGCTAGTGAGCTGCTATGCCAGGCTTGCTGCCTGCTAATCTATTGGCTGCCAAGCTGTTGTTGTGCATGCCCCCTGCTGAAATCTTATCGAGGCTTGTTATTCACAGAAAGATTACGTTTATAATCTCTTGCTCGCTGATGACTACAAACAAAGATCAAGGTACATCTATCATCTGGAGAATCCAACAAGAACCGAGGGTACGTTCAGCTTGATTATGCTTGTAGAATATTTACCCTCAGATGTCTCAACTCCTAACGAACACTTGCACGATCGATTCATTACTTCGTCATTTTGGAACTGCCACTGCCGAGAACGATCATTCTTGGGCTACAAAATTGCAACAAAATACACCTTCAGTGTCTGGTGTAATAAAAAAAACTACATTTTCAGAGGATTTTAACACATAGCCCGAACTCTAGGGCTAATGCGTAATAAAATACCTGCAATAGCAATGGTTATTAGGAGTTATTTTTAGCATAACAATGATTAGATGTTTGACAAGAAATCTAAGTGAGTGGGCTACGCATGGCAAGTTGATTTACTACATTTCAGCTACACGTAAGTCGACTGAAAAACGAATTTGAGTCAGTCGATTTTAAGACGTTGATTTTTGCTTGAAGATTTGTGTTTTTTCTTCTGTTGTGTCTGCTATCATGTTTTGGTCCATAATTTTTGATTGACCACTATTTAGGGTCAGTCGATTCGTTATTGCGTTGAAACTCATTTCATGTTTTTATAGGCCGAATGCTACCTGTTTTCATACTGTTTTATGTTTTTTTTTCTATTTTTTTCCGGTTATTATGGGTATTTAGGTGAGTGCAAAATGTATACACATAAAAATTATATTAGAGTGTGAAAGTTGTACCATTATATGTTTATTTATTAAATAATAAATAAGTGCAGAGCTGTGTACAAATTTTTTATTTCCCTCTTTCTTAAAGGAAAATCTTCATTGTCGTTATTATGTTTTAGTTCTCGTTTTCTTCTTCTTTAAGGTGGATACAAATGTCACTAATTCCTTCCTTCCTTCCCCTGAAAAGTAATTATTTCTTAAGAAACGTCTTTTTTTTACAAAAATCCGTCATTACATGCTCATTCTTGCATATTATAAAAAAATTATGTTTTGTCCAATTTTGTCATTTGTTTTCATTCTCTGTCTTCTTATGGGGCAATATGCCACTAGTTCGTCCTTTCTACAAAAAATTCATTATTTTGTTTTCATTTAATTTTCCTTTTTCTTTTTAGATAATACCAATGTCATGAAATTCATTCCATGTTCGGAAAACATCATTTTTTGAAATTCAACTATTATATGCTTATACTTGCATATTATAAAAACGCAATTTCTGAAAGGGTAATTCAAATGCCAAAAATTCATCATTTCTTAGAAAACATCATTATTATTTTGTTGTTTTATTTTTCTTCTTCTTTAAGGGTAATACAAATGCCAGTAAATTATTTCCTTCTTAGGAAATTTCATTATTTCAAAATTTCACTATGTTATGCATCTTCTTGCATATTATAGAAAAGTATAATTCCTGTGTAAATTGTGTGCAAATTTTGTTACTGATCATTTTTTTAATCTTAAAGGGCATGAAAATTCCACTAATTCAATATTCATTAGAAAACTCCATTATTATTAGTTTGATTCAACTTATTTCCTCTCTAAGGGCCACCAAATTCATTTCTTATTAGGCAACTTCATTTTTTCTGAGATTACACTTTTATATGATTATTCTTGCATATCATAGAAATTGTATTTTTGTGTAAATTGTATGCAATTGTTTTCTTTAAAAGAACATTTTCTTTCTTCTTAAAGGGTAATACCAATGCCACTAATTCATTATTTCTTAAAAAAATTCATTATTTAATTTTAGTTTTAGTAGTTTTTTTTCATTTCTTTCCTTTTAAGGGTAATACACACGTCTCTAATTTATTCCTTCTTAGTAAATTATTTGTTTCTGAAATTTCACTACTAAATGTTTATTATTGCTCATTATAAAAATTGTAATTTCTGTGTAAACTGTGTGCATTTTTTATTCGTTTATTAGAAGAAAGGTTAAAACCAATGACACTAATTGAGTACTTCTTAGGAAAAAAGGCGAAATTGTACTAGTATATGCTCATTCTTGCAGATTATAAAGTATTGCGAGTCATGTTTAAACTCTCTGCAGATTTTGCCTTTAATTGTTTTAAATATTAGATTTATTTTTCTTAAAGTGTAATATGAAAGCCACTAATTCATTCTCTCTGGGAAATTTTTATTTTTTGTTTTCCATTTTTTATTCTTATTATTTTATTCTTTGAGGTTACACCAGGAGACATATTAGAATTTCAGGGGGCTGATCATTTTTATTCTTTTGGTTATTAGGTTGACAATTCATTATAATTTATACTATGGTTATTAAAGAAACTATGATATTCTAAGAATACTTAGAATATCAATAATAAAATTTGAAATGCCCTAATACTTGGCAACATCATGGTATTTTCGTCGTGAGTGGGTATTTCAATAATTTATGTTTGAAATAATATCTCGTGAGACATGAAGTTAAAAGATCTAGTTCCGTATAGCAGATGCATGTGCAGTATAGATACACAGACAGAGCAGAACGGATCGATTGTACCTGGGCCAATCTTGAATCGCCAGCCGATGCTCTCTTTAGATGGGCCAAGCTAAAAAAAAGAAAATTGATGGAAACAAATTTGAGGTAGGTCAACTGACCCAAATTTTGTTTTCAGTCAACTGACCACTAGCCGGTGTCGATTTACTATAGCTTTGTTTAAAAAATGCAGTTCAAATATGGCAAAACATTTGGATCTTCTAAATGGCAGGGAAAATGACATGAATTATCCCTGAAAAGTTAATTTATTTTATAAGAAGTTTTTGAAATTTTTCGGCTAGCTCAAAAATTCCACATATATGACCAAATAATATTATATATTTCATCGATTTGGAGATGCGGCCAGTTCATCTAGCCGGCTCAACTCGAACCATCATTCTAGTTAATGAGAGGTGACCCCATTTGTTAGTTTCTTGTTAAACTATTAATTGCGGGGTTTTCTATTTATTATTCCTAGAGTCTGGGTTATGTGCTAAAATTCCCTAAAAGTGTTTTTTTGGGGTGCAACTTACACTGTTTGTGCTCTGCTGATTAATTTGAAACATGGAACCAGATCACATGTAAGGACTGGATTGGTAACAATAAGGTGGAAGCTGGTGAACTGCTATGCTGCACTAGCTACCTGCTAATCTATGAGCTGCCAACCTGTTGCTATGCATGCCCCGTACTGAAATTTTATCGATGCTTGTTATTCACAGAAAGAGCACGTTTATAATCTCTTGCTCGCTGCATAAACGATGATGGATATAAACAAAGATCATGCTACATCTATCATAAGAAGAATCCGACCAGAACTGAGGGTACGTTCAGCTTAATTATGCTTGTAGAATTAGAATTACCCTCACATGCCTCAACTCCTAACAAACAGCTGCTCTTGCACTGTGAATTCATTTGTTCGTCATTCTGGAACAGCCTTCAGGGGCTGGTGTATCAAAAAAAACTACAATTTCAGAGGATTTTAACCCATAAACCGAACTCTAGGGCTAGTGCGTAAGGGTATCTCCGATATTCATCAAAGTCCGGATAAATCTAGCACAAATCATCCATACATAGCATGCAAATTAAATCTAGTCAATAATGTCTCGAATTCGACTAGATTAACCGGATGTCCAACAAGTTTTTCATCAACGGACTATGCCCTTCCACACATACTCCCCTTTCAGCTTCATCCAACAGTGTGTGCACTTAAATGATCGTGTCTCTGTCCTGTGATACATCACGGCATCGCGTGCGGGCTACATAATGTGTAGACCAACATTGAGTGAACGAATCAATCAACAAGTTAAGCAAGAGAAAGCAAAACTTACGATCTCGTTCTCTGTCGCGTGCAATGGCCAACTTGCCTCCAACTGGCGATACGATAACGACCTCACATTGCGTGCCTGAATGATGTACATGTCGTAGGGTGCAATGTGCTTTCGTGGGCGAAAAGATTCATCCACTTGCTGCCAGAAGGTCTCCCCTCTACTCCTTCCTAGGAAATCCGTGGATACAGCCAACCATGCATCGCACAACAACTCATTCTTCATGGTCAAGTAGCTCACCATCCTTCGTATTATAAAAAAACGACATGTCGTTCAAAAATAAGCTCAATGGCATTTGACCAAACACCTGCCGAGCGTGGTGTCCACCATGCAGTAGTAGAAAACAGGGCTTTGGTCCAGGTCGGGACAACCCATTAGTCCCGATTCAGTCACGAACAGGGACCCATGGCGGCATTGGTCCCGGTTCGTGAGGCCAGGGCGCCGGCCGGGCCTTGTGGGCCATTGATCCCGGTTCGTCGGACCCCTTTGGTCCCGGTTTCAGACACCAACCGGGACCAATGGGCCTCGCTCCTGGCCCACAACCATTGGTCCCGGTTTGTGGCTGGAACCAGGACCAAATGGGGTCCTTTAGTCCCGGTTCTAGCCACGAACCGGGACCAATGAGATGCCTATATATACCCCCCGTCGGCGAGCAGAGCACTCCACATTGCTCTGTTTTTCTGGCCGGCAAGGGGAGAGCTTTGTGGTGCTCTAGCTCACCTCCTATGCACATGAGGTGTTCGATGAAATACCGAAGCCACACTTAAGCTTTCTCCTCTCGAAGCTCCTTGTCCAAGCTCCATTTTCCTCAAGATTTGTCTAGGTTTGGTGGTTCGTCCTGTGATGATGAATTTCTATTAATTTGGTCACTTCTCTATTCATGATATGTTGTAATGGTTTTTAATACACTTCATTATATAACGCACGCAGATGAACCGGCAATGGATGTACGGGGACCGACGCACCTCCAAGTATATTAAAGGCCTGCATAATTTTCTCGAAGCGGCTGAGGCAAACAAGCAGAACGATTTTATTCATTGTCCATGTACTGTCTGTGAGAATACGAAGACTTTCTCCAACTCTAAAACCCTTTAATTCCACCTTCTTGAGAAGGGTTTTATACCACACTATAATGTTTGGACCAAGCACGGAGAAAGAAGGGTTATGATGGAAGACAACGAAGAAGAAGAGGATGATAACAATTATGTGCCTCCTGAATACGGTGATGCTGCAATGGGGGAAGATGAAGATCTAGAGGAACCAGACGATGTGCCCGATGATGATCTTCGCTGGGTCATTGTTGATGCAAAGAGACAATGCGAAAGTGAAAAGGAGAAGTTGAAGTTCGATCGCATGCTAGAGGATCACAAAAAAGGGTTGTACCCCAATTGCGAAGATGGCAACACAAAGCTCGATACCACGCTGGAATTGTTGCAGTGGAAGGCAGAGAATGGTGTACCTGACAAAGGATTTGAGAAGCTACTAAAAATATTGAAGAAGAAGCTTCCAAAGGATAACGAATTGCCCGACAGTACGTACGCAACAAAGAAGGTTGTATGCCCTCTAGGATTGGAGGTGCAGAAGATACATGCATGCACTAATGATTGCATCCTCTACCGCGGTGCATACGAGGATTTGAACGCATGCTCGATATGCGGTGCATTGCGGTATAAGATCAGACGAGATGACCTTGGTGATGTTGACGGCGAGCGCCCGAGGAAGAGGGTTCCTGCCAAGGTGATGTGGTATGCTCCTATAATACCACGGTTCAAATGTCTGTTCAGAAACAAAGAGCATGCCAAGTCGATGTGATGGCACAAAGAGGACCGTAAGAAAGACGGGAAGTTGAGAGCACCTGCTGACGGGTCGCGGTGGAGAAAGATCGAGAGAAAGTGGAGCGACTTTATAGGTGACCCAAAGAACGTATGGTTTGGTTTAAGTGTAGATGACATTAATCCTTTTGGAGATCAGAGCAGCAAACATAACACATGGCCTGTGACTCTATGTATGTATAACCTTCCTCCTTGGTTGTGCATGAAGTGGAAGTTCATTATGATGCCAGTGCTCATCCGAGGCCCTAAGCAACCCGACAATGACATTGATGTGTACCTAAGGCCATTAGTTGATGAACTTTTACAGCTATGGAATGGAAGAGGTGTACGTATGTGGGATGAGAACGAACATGAGGAATTTGACCTACATGCATTGCTGTTTGTAACCATCAATGATTGGCCTACTCTCAGTAACCTTTCAGGATAGATAAACAAGGTATACCACGCATGCACACACTGTTTAGATGACATCGACAGTATATGTTTGGACAAATGCCGGAAGAATGTGTACCTGGGGCATCGTCGATTCCTTCCGACCAACCATCAATGTCGAAAGAAAGGAAAGCATTTCAAAGGTGAGGCAGATCACCGGAAGAAGCCAGCCCTCTGTACTGGTGATCACATACTTGCTATGGTCAATGATTTACAAGTAATCTCTGGAAAGGGTCCCGACGGACTATCTGTTTCGAATGACGCTGAGGGACGCGCACCCATGTGAAAGAAGAAATCTATATTTTGGGACCTACCCTATTGGAAAGACCTAGAGGTCCACTCTGTAATCGACGTGATGCACGTGACGAAGAATCTTTGCGTGAACCTGCTAGGCTTCTTGGGAGTGTATGTGAAGACAAAAGATACACCAGAGGCACGTGAGGAACAACAACGTGTGCATGAATAAGACAACATGCATCCAGAGCAGTATGAATGTCCTGCCAGCTACGCTCTTACCAAAGAAGAGAAGGAAATCTTCTTTGAATGCCTGCTCAGTATGAAGGTCCCGTCTGTCTTCTTGTCAAATATAAAGGGAATAATAAATATGACACGCGGGGTACAGGAAGATCCACAGTACGGAATGAAAATAGTGGATCTAAACAATCTTGGGTACACAGACGTACCATTCGTCCTAGCCAATGATGTGGCGCAGGTTTTCTATGTGAGGGACATGTCTACCAAACCGAGAAAAAGATAAGATAAGGAAGCGAATACATCATACGATGAGCCAAAGCGCCACATAGTTATTTCAGGAAAAAGAGACATCGTGGGATTGGAGGGCAAGACAGACATGTCTGAAGATTATGAAAAGTTTCATTAAATTCCTCCCTTCAAAGTCAAGGCTGACCCAAGCACCATGTTAAACGATGAAGATTATCCATGGTTACGGCGCAATAAGCAAAGGACACAAGCGAAGAAAAAGTGAAGACTTTCTATCCACAACTATATCATTGCAGATACATGTGAAGAAATGAAATGCCTTTTGTAACACATGAGTTTTTGTCCGAAACCGTGATACTTCGAAAGAGATTGTCCGTTTTGTACACGAAGTGCATCCAGTTTTTGCCGTAACCTTCTCAACTTTTTATAACATGCTATGTGGATGAAATGATGATACCATGCCAACTTTCAACCGTTTCAGAGTTCATTTGAAGTGCTTTTCAATTTCAGGGTTATTTAGCTCAAAAAGAATCAGTAAGTGCATGGAAAATACCAAATGAAGTCAGAAAGGGTTGAAAATTGATGATGTGGCTTTGAATGATGCATTTTGAACACATAAAAAGTATGGAGTTCAAATAAGTGCAAAAAAATGAAATCCCTTTTGTAACAGATGAGTTTTCGTCCGAAACCGTGATACTTCGAAAGAGATTGTCCATTTTGTACACGAAGTACATCCAATTTTTGCCGGAACCCTCTCAACTTTTTATAACATTATATGTGGGTGAAATGATGATACCATGCCAACTTTCAACCTTTTCAGAGTTTATTTGAAGTGCTTTTCAATTTTAGGGTTATTTAGCTCAAAAAATCAATAAGTGCATGAAAACTATCAAATGAAGTCAGAAAGGGTTAAAAATTGATGATGTGGCTTTGAATGATGCATTTTGAACACACAAAAAGTATGGAGTTCAAATAAGTTCAAAAAAATGAAATCCCTTTGTAACAGATGAGTTTTCGTCCGAAACCGCGATACTTCGAAAGAGATTGTTCATTTTGTACACGAAGTGCATCGAGTTTTTGTCGTAACCCTCTCAACTTTTTAGCACATGCTATGTGGGTGAAATGATGATACCATGCCAACTTTCAACCTTTTCAGAGTTCATTTGAAGTGCTTTTGAATTTCAGGGCCATTTAGCTCAAAAAAATCAGTAAGTGCATGAAAAATACCAAATGAAGTCAGAAAGGGTTGAAAATTGATGATGTGGCTTTTAATGGTGCATTTTGAACACACAAAAAGTATGGAGTTCAAATAAGTTCAAAAAAATGAAATCTCGTTGTAAGAGAAGAAAAATACTGGATTTTGTTTTAAATTAAATAAAGCAAAAAACAAAACAAAAATACTGAAAAAATACCCACCTTTAGTCCCGGTTGGTGCCACCAACCGAGGCCAAAGGTCTCTGCTTCCCGCCCTTTGGGCTGACGAAAAGGGACCATTGGTCCTGGTCGGTGGCACCATCCAGGACTAATACTCACCTTTAGTCCCGGTTGGTGCCACCAACCGGGACCAAAGGTCTCTTTTCGTCAGCCCAAAGGGCAGGAAGCAAAGACCTTTGGTCCCGGTTGGTGGCACCAACCGGGGTTGGTGGCACCAACCGGGACTAAAGGTGGGCATTGGTCCCGGTTGGTGCCACAAACCGGGACCAATGCTTCTTCTATATAAGTTGACACTTAGAAAATTTCATCTACCAATTGCCCCGAACCCGCCGTCCTCATCCTCGTCGGCTCGTCGTCGCCCCCGTCGTCGCCGTCGTCACCGTCCCCGCTGCCACCCATCACCGCCGCCCGCGCCCGTCGCCGCCGTCGTCACCGTCCCCGCTGCCACCCATCACCGCCGCCCGCGCCCGTCGCCGCCGTCCCCGCCCCCGCCCGTCGTCGTCGCCCCCGCCCATCGTCGCCGCCCCCGCTCGTCGCCCTCATCGCCGCCCCTGCCATCATCGCCGCCCCCACCGTCGCCTTTGCCCCCGCCCCCGCCATCGCCGTCGTCCCCACCGTCGTCGTCGCCTTCGCCGACCGCCCCCGCTGTGAGCCGCCGTCGCCCCGGCTCTGTGCATTATATATATATGTTGATTTTTTTATATGATGATTCTTTTTGTTCATATATAATGTATATATGTATGTGGCTATATGTATATGTATATGTATGTATACTAATTACTTGTCCTACGGAAATTAAGAGTCATATGAAAAAATAGTTAATTAGGAGTCCTAGGAGATTAGTTGATTTTGTTTATGATGCTTTTTATGTTTTACTTGTTTTATGTTTTATTTAATTATTAGGAGTCCTGAAAAAAATTAGTATGTGTATGTTAGATTACAGAAAAATTCTTGTTTTTTGGAAAAAATTAGTGATTAAACGGTGAGGAAACGTTCTCATAGAAATTTGTCTCGACATCGACGATGCCCGGCCCGAATCCTTGTTGTCGAGTGATCCGCGGGAGCCTGCTTGATAGGCGCCATGTCCGGGACTGGGCTCCGCCGGGCTGGCACTAGGTGGTGCTACTTTCCGGGGCTCAAAGCTTGGTGAGGAATCTGGGTCTCGTCGTCGACTCGGAGCTTCTTTGGTGGTAGTCACGTGGGCCACTTTCGGTGCAGAGGGAGCGGGCCCCCACAAAGGTGGTACGTCGCCGTGTCAGGGAGGAGGATGGGCACGTCCGTTGCTACATGGCGGCATTGGACGCAGGTTCAACAATACCTAGCAGATTCTTCAGGGATCTCACCCGAGTTATGATCTCGTGATGGTTCCTTATCTTTGGGTGTCCACCACCTGCGACTCAGGAACCGCCAGTGACTTAGATTATTCGATAGTATTCTATCTGTATTAGTAATCTTATATGATAATATTCGAGATGTATTAGTTAATATGTGATGATGCATTAATAACTGGATTATTCGAGATGATGTATTAGTGATATTATATTCGAGTTCATTATAAATGTATTAGTGATATTTTATCGGTATAATGCGTGTGTGACTTTCAGTCTGTCGTTGCTCCTTGTGTGAATTTCATGTGTGCTCTTGATGGAGGAATCCCGACTGTTGTCGTGGGGGGCACCTCCTCTTTCTTCTCTTCTCTGCGACATACTCGTCGATATAACACGCAAGAAGAGAAGAGGGGGGTGTCCATCACCGGCGGTCGAACTATTACTGTGAGAGAGTGCCCACGAATATATATACACCATCATATTAGTGTGAGAGAGTGCACACCAACACACCATGAGATATGAGAGTTATTTAAGAAAAGCCTCGACGGACCGAAAGTCACACATGCATTAGGATCCAAAGCATGCCGTAATTCTTGAATTATGAACACGGGAAATGTCGTCGTCATCAGACGATGAGAGGATCCAAGTGTGTGAACTTTGCGATGAAGATAAGGGTCTTTGTGACCACCCTGGACTGCGAGACGACATGTTCTTCACCATGAAGCTTTACGAGGGCTTTGATATTTCTATGGTATGCAACGATGACAATTGTTTTTTCGTAATTAAGCATGACTTCTGTTTCTTTTCTTCAATGCGTAATTTCTGTTTTATACAATTCGATTAGTTCGTCTCGTGTCATGCAAGACAATTTTTCTTGGAGATGCTTGGTTTCGAAGAGCACAAGAGTTTCGAGACGAGGACAACCAACCTGAGGACTAAACATGGTCACATATTTCTTGTGAAAATAATGAATGCACCTAATAACACAGAATTAGGATGCTCAAATTGGGAAGCTTTTTGCAAGGTATATGAATTTCAGAAGGATATGGAAATAACCTTCGATCTTCGTCCTGAAGATCATATTGAAGGAAACATGGATATTTGGGTGGATGTCGATATGCTTCCTGTTTTACCTTCATATGAGTTTGTCAACCATGCATATTTGTCAAGTAACTTGCATTCTATATATAAAAATAATTGGTGTTCATCCGTACTAAATTTGTTAATTTTTAATTAAAGCTTATTTCGTTTCTTCGAGTGAAATACAGAACATAATCGACACGACACACTACACTTATGGATCACATCTAACTTGGGAGGAGAAGAATGATCTTATCTACTTTGTTATTGGTGTCATAGCTGGTAGGGACATTTTTCCGTATAATTTGGGAACTGACCCAAATTATACATTGTACAAGACACTAGTGCATAGGTTGAGGGCGGATGACATTCATCAAAATATCTTGGTAAGAGTTATTAATTAAGTATAGTAGTAGTATTGCGTAAATGGTATTGATTACATTGCTAACTAGGCTATTATTATGTTCTTCAACAGAAATTGTCATATGAAGTTATGCCACCATTGATGCAACCCGAAGGTAATATGACAATAAAAAAAACTTTCCATCCCGAGTTATCTTTTGCATACTCGACTAAGCGCAAACCACCAAGAAGGTTCCAAATTGAAGCATGAGGAGAAATAAAGAAGGATCGCAAGCCACAAGTTGTAGACCGTTGGATCTCTTTGCTTCATCATGGAGACATAAGTGTTATTCTTTTTTATGTCGTTTTACCTAGGAGGGAGGAGTAGGTCCTATGAGGAAGGACTATGTCATTTTATCTTTTTTTTTGTTTTACGAGAATTTAACTTTGTGCGATTAAGAAGATGATAATGAGTTGTTAGATCTTGTGTAATTAATGGTTTCCTTCATTTGATTATTAGATAGCGTTAAGTTCTCTCTATATGTATAGTAGCTAGCAGCGTCGACCAAGCACGAAGAAAGAGAGATCACTTCTCTCTATTAGCTACCTAACACAATATGAAATTCCTAAATTAACCATCCAAAAACCCCTAAACCCCTCCTTTCAAAAAAAAAACGAGGCCGCCTTTTGGTCCCGGGTGGAGTTATCAACCAGGACTAAAGGTCCTCATGTCTACGCTCCCGCAGCGGCCACGTGGAGCCCCTTTGGTCCCGGTTCGTAAGTGAACCGGGACTAAAGGTTTTGGGCTTTAGTCCCGACCCTTTAGTCCCGGTTCCAGAACTGGGACAAATGGGCCTCTGGAACCGGGACAAATGAGCCGTTTTCTACTAGTGATGGAGGTCATCTAGATGGGGGCGGAGTTTACTTCAATGACATTTTTTACAATATGCAAGAATATGCGTATAGTATCGAAATTTTACAAAAAATGAAGTTCTCTAAGAAGGAACAAACTAGTGACATTGGTATTACCTTTTAAAAGAAATAAATATAAAACATTAAATCAAATAAAAACAAAAATTTGCACACAATTTACACAGAGATTGCGCTTATTCATAATATGCGTGAATAAGCATATAATAATGCATGTTTAAAAAAGTGTTTTTAGAAGAAGGAATTAATTAGTGCATTGGTGCTACCCTTAAAAGAAGAAAGAAAATTGCTCTATTTTGGTAAAATCATATGCAAGAGTAAGCATATTATAATGTATTTTTGTTTTATATTTATTCTTCTTCTAAAAACATATTCTCGTAAATTACCATTTATCTAGAGCAATTTTACCAAAATACATTATAATATGTTTTTAGAAGAAGGAATGAATTAGTGCATTATAATATGCAAGTATAATCATATAATAGTGAAATATTCACAAACAAAATCCCTAAGGAAGAATGAACTAGTGGCCTTGGTATTACTCTTAAAGAAGAAATGAAACGGAACAAAAAAACTAAATAATGAAGTTTCCTAAGAAAGGCTGAGTTATTGGCTTTTTTATTACCACTTAAGAAAAACGGAAAAGAAACAAACTAAAAATTAAAATAATAAACTTTCTAAGTAAAATGAATTAGTGGCTTTGGTATTGACCTTTAAGAAAAATGAAAATTGAATAAAAACTAAAACACATCAAAATCAAAACAATAACGTTTTTTAAGAAAGAATATATCATAGGCATTGGTATTACACTTTAAGAAGAAAGAAAATACAAAAAACTGAAACAAAGAACGACTTTGCACACAATATAAAAAAATACGTTAAAAAATGCAACAATAAGCATATAATGATGCAATTTTCTTGTTCTAGTATAATTTACATGCATGTTGTATACGGTACTTATGTGTATACATTTTCTAAGGAATAATGAATCAATAACATGTCTATTGCCCTTCAAAAAAATATTACAAAAATCTAAAACAAATATTAAAATAATTTGCACCTAATATAGAAAAATATTTGTTCTCTTTTAAAATGTGGAATATTGAGCACATAACAATGGAATTCTCAAGGAAAATATATACATAAGAAGGATGAATTAGTGACATTGGTATTACCCTTAAATAGGAAGCAAAACGAAACAAAATCAAAATAATGAAGTGTTCTAATAAATAATGAATTAGTGGCTTTGGTATTACCCATTAAAAATAAATAAATAAAATAAAAACTAAAGCATAATCAAAATATAATCTAAAACAAGCAATGCCAAAATTTGAACACAATATAGGCTTTATAAAAATATGCAAGAGTAAGCATATTATAATGTATTTTTTCATAAATATCCATAAAAAAGAAATTAGTGACATTGATATTACCCTTAAACAACAAAGGAAGTGAATAAAAACTAAAACAAAATCAAAAGAATGGCGTTTTCTAAGTAAGAATGGACTAGTGGCTTTGGTATTAGCTTTTCATCCGAAAGAAAATAAAATAAAATAAAATAAAAACTAATTTAAAAGAATGAAGTATTCTAAATAAAATTGGATTACTGGCATTGGCATTCACCATTTCAGAAGAAAGAAAAAGAAATATAAAACAAACAATGAAGAAATGGGCACACAATATACAAAAAAATGTGCTTCTTAATAATATGCAAGAATAAGCATATAATTGTGGAATTATGGCAATAAACAAGTTTCCTAAGAAGCAATAAATTAGTGGCGTAGGTATTACCCTTAAAGAAGAAAGAAAATGAAATGAAAAATGCAAAAAATGCAAAAAATAAAGTTTTATATGAAATAATTTATTAGTGACATTGGTATTATCCTTTAAATAGAAAAAAATATAAAAAATAAGTCACATGTATAAGTTTGCACTAAAATTGTAGATTTTGTAATATGCAAAGAATAATAATAAAATAGTGCAATTTTTGGACATATTGTATAGTACTCCCTCCGTTTCTAAATATAATACCTTTTAGAGATTCAAATATGGACTATACATATGAATGTATATATATGTATTTTAGAGTATAGATTCACTAATTTACTCCGTATATAGTTCATATTGAAATCTCTAAAGTATCTTATATTTAGGAACGAAGGGAGTATATGTGTACATACATTTACACTCTTCCAACATCCTAAAAATATCCACAAAAATAAAAATTTAGAACCTACTAATAAACACAAATAAAATGCAAAAGCAAAAGCGAAAACAAATAAAAACAGAAAAAATGATAGACAAAAAACCAAAGGAAGATAGGTGAAGGCTGGGTCGTCTGACTGGCTGATGAGCTCAGCCTGTTAAGGATTAACTGAGCCGAAACAGAGGTCTGTCGAATCTCAGCCCAAATCAGACACCCACATAAATAGAAAAAAAGGAAGCACATATTTTGGAGTAGCAATCAATGGCTTGAAGAAACAAATGACCCAAATTAAATTTTCTGGCAACTTCCATATAGCGACACACCACACAAATAGGAAAAAAGGAAGCACAAATCTTGAAGCAGCAATCAACGGCTAGAAAAAAAATTGGCCCAAATTAAATTTTCAGACAACTTACTTATAGCTAAAGTGAATGCGTAACCAAAGACCTGCAATAACCATGTTAGAAGTTGTTTTTGCATAGCGATGCTTAGATGTTTGACAAGAAATCTGAATGAGAGGGCTCATATTGGCTACGCATGAGTAATTGATTTACTATAATTTTTCACAAAAATGTGCAGTTCAAATTTGCAAACACATTTGGATCTTGTGAATGGCGGGGAAAATGCCCTGAATTATACCAGAACAGTTAATAACTTGATTTATCATAAGCTTTTAAAAATTCCGAGTTACTTAAAAAACTCCACACACTAGTCAGATTTCTTAGTCAAACAATTATGTACGTTTTTTTGTTGTTGTTATTTATTAGTCCTAGAGTCTGGGTTATGTGCTAAAATCCCTAAAGGCTAGTATCTTTGTCCAACTTACTCCCTTTGGGTTGTAGAATACCGGTGTTGCCATCTTGAAAACTCTGAAGAATCAAAAGCTGGATGAGACCTGTGACCTCGGTCCCTAGATGCTTGAATGGTAATTGACTACATAATACTCCAATCACCCCTTGCTATCTATGAACTTTCTTGCAAGAAACAAAACAGGAGGTTTATGTTGGAAATATGAGCAATTTACCGAATGATTTAAACGAAATAAACAGTTGATAAAACAAGATCATAGTAAAAGAGACAACACTAGTCACGCGACTTAGAGGAGAGTATGCCACAATAAGAGAAACAAAACTTATCAGGAAAACTAAATGATAGTACGTGAATATTATGCGAACATGTGAACTATACCGAAACATACATAGAATAGAAACTAGACCAAGTATTTCTAGCAAAACCTTGAACATGGAAAACATGAATACGTACTGAGCGGTGGCAGCAGCAGGGTTGGCGTTGACGTCATCACCAGCCATGTTGTCGAAGAGGTTGTTGACATCGGGGAAGAAGTCGTCGTTTGGGAACTGATCGTCGGCGTCCGTGGCGCCGTGATGAAGAAGCCAGTAGTCGGGCAAAGCGCTCCCCAAAATCCTTATCACCCTTTTCCCGTACAGGACTCAAAGTGGTGGGGTTTTGGAGGCCTACTGTCCCGACCTGCGTTGCACGTTGCAAGCTGGATGGGGAAGAATCTTGCAACAACTCAGGGTTTGGAACTCGAGGGTGTGAGGAAGAGGAAGTTCGGGTATGTCTCTCTGGAGAGGAGTGACCTCCCATTTATAGGCACGGGAGAAGGAGGCGAACATGCAGTGACGGGAGGCGAAGCAAAAGAGGGAGACGAAACGAAAAGGCAGCAGCTGAAGGTTGCAACGTTTGTATTCAGTGTCCACTACAGCAAAGCCTTTCAGCTCTTGAGTGACCTTTCGTATACCAATCATGCGTGGCAAAAAATTAGACATCGGCTCGGCTCATTCCCGTAACCCACGGCGCGTCGTGACGAGGCGGGCGGCGGAGGAGGAGCGCGCGTGTATGTCCCTCTTGGTCTCATGCTCATACATGTGGGGAAACATCCTCCCTTATAAGGAGGTCCAACTCCTACTAAACTAGCAATGTGGGACCAAACTTTTCTCCCACCTTTTGCCCTGCACAAATAGGCTTAGTGGGCCTCTAGGATTTATTAGAAATTCTGAAAATTGCTATTGTGCTGACCCATATTTAGATCAAATTCCAGCAATCCCCCACCAGATCCAAGAGGCATACAAAATTTGCCTTTGGTTCCAAAACACTGTTTATATACCGGTACTGCAGTGGAGACTGTTAAGTTAAACTTCTACCTAGAACTCTATGCTACACTAGTAGGCAACTTGAACAGTGAACTATGCCTTGAACTGCAAGTTTTCTGCGAATCTAGCTTCACACAAAGCCTTGACCGATACTAGGCTGCCGTGGGACTTCCCCGTGGGGGGAGCTTATGCGTCATACTCCGAGGCCTTTCATGAGTTTACTAGAGAGCACCCTACTCTCATAGATTGCGACGTTAACAATCAGACTCATATAGGTGTGTTCTTCAAAAGATGTTTTGCAGGACAACATATCTGCTTAAATAAGACACTTAGAACACATTAAGATATATATCAACCTGCCATGTAGATTAGAAAGTATTGCATCTTGATGGAGTGGTATTATTAATAGTAAGGATACTTTCCTCTCAATTGACCAACAACTTGTCTTTCACATCTAATTCACGGGATCTCCGATCACATAGAATAGGTTATCACTATGAACAATTCCTGTTGTGGGTCTCATACCCATCTCCTTTGATGCATTATCTATCACATTACGTGATAGACCCTTGGTAAAAGGATCTGCCAGATTTTTAGACGTTTGGGTATAATCCAATGCAATAACTCCGGAGTTTCTCATTTTTCTGACGGATTTTAACCTTCTCTGAACATGTCTTGATGACTTCATGTTATCCTTTGAACTACTCACTTGGGCGATCACAGTTTGATTATCACAGTTCATAAGAACACCCGGTACAGGTTTCTCCACAACCGGTAAGTCATTCAAGAGCCGACGAAGCCAATCTGCTTCGACCGTAGTTGTATCTAGTGCTGTGAGTTCTGCTTCCATTGCTAACCTCGTTAAGATGGTCTGCTTGCAAGACTTCCAAGAAACAGTGCCACCACCATGAGTGAATACATATCCGCTCTTGGACTTTATCTCATCAGTATCAGAGATCCAGTTTGAGTCACTATACCCTTCAAGCACCTTTGGGTACCTAGTGTAGTGAATTCCGTAGCTCGTAGTGCCCTTCAAATAGCGCATAACTCTTCCTAGAGCTTTCCAATGATCATCTCCTGGTTTTGAGACATACCGACACAGTTTACTAATAGCAAAAGAGATGTCAGGTCTCGTGGCACTGGCTAAGTACATAAGTGAGCCAATAATTTGAGAGTATTTCAATTGATCTCTAGCAATTCTTTGATTCTTTCGAAGTAACACACTAGCATCATAAGGTATTGGAGAGGGCTTGTAGTCACTATAACCAAAGTGACTCAAGATCTTTTCCACATAGTGAGATTGAAGCAATGTAATCCCACCATCATCATTTCTCAGCAACATGATATTTAGAATAACATCAGCTACTCCTAAATCCTTCATCTCGAAACAATGAGATAGGAAATTCTTGACCTCCTCAATAACGTTCAAATTTGTTTCGAAAATCAGTATGTCATCAACATGCAGGTAAAGGATAACTCCCTCGCCCCCACCATGGCAATAATACACACATTTTTCATCTTCGTTTACAACAAAGCATGCAGTTGTTAAAGTTTTTTCAAACTTCTCATGCCACTGCTTAGGTGCTTGTTTGAGTCCATACAAAGACTTCAACAATCTGCACACTTTTCCTTCCTGACCGTCCACTATAAACCCATCAGGTTGTTCCATGTAAGTTTCCTCGTCCAACTCTCCGCTCAGGAAAGCAGTCTTAACATCCATTTGATGAACGAGAAGACCATGTGAGGCAACTAGTGAAAGTAACACTCGAGTAGTGGTCAGTCGAGCCACATGTGAATAAGTATCAAAGAAGTCTTCACCTTCCTTTTGGGTATAACCCTTGGCCACGAGTCGTGCTTATACTTCTCAATAGTACCATCAGGCCTAAGATTTTTCATGAATACCCATTTGCACCCTATAGGTTTGCACCCATAAGGTCGATATGTTATCTCCCGAGTTTCATTGGTGCTTTCATTGAGAGTTCCTCCGTGAGCGCCGAAGGAATCGATGGCTCACCTCGTCACAAGTAGCGAGATCTGTATCAAGGGGACTCTCGCCCTCGATCAGGTGCTCACCGGCAACAACATCTTGTCGCAAACCAGCCCGATCAGCCATCACGTCCGAATCGGAAGCTTCCCCCCAATCAGAGTATTACATTTGGAACCCTAGAGTTCATGGCTGAATCACGGGGAACTCTGGTTGTAATGGAACCCTTAACCTTCGAAGGAGAACCTATAGGTTTGGATGCCTTGAGGCCAAAGACATTAGGTCCCATGGTTGGACGGAACACAGATCCACCTCAGCGTAGCTCTAGAACCGTCACGCCACTCGATGAATCCACTCGTATCAGCGAAACGCATCCTGCCATCGCCTTGTCATCAGGTAAGGCTTTTTCCTTGTATGAGCTTTCTTCCGGGTCTCCAGCCGGTAAATGACCAATCCTTGGGTGCTGTAGTGATCCCATCGAGCTCCACGAGGAGGAGCCGACGGGGGAGCCGACAGATGTTGCCAGCCGGCTGGCCCACGAACACGCGACCACCCAATGGGAGGAGAAGAGGAGGCTCGCAGAGTTGTGAGCCTCCAAGTTCGGGACGCGAGAAGGGGCCTCGCACTCCGGAACCTCGAGCAGCCGGAGGCGGAGGGGGTCGATGGATCCTCCACGGGCGTCGGACTCGGCGGCGAAGTCAACCCGCATGTCGAGGCCCCCGTCAAGCGAGCTACGAGGGGCGGCTATGGACCCGCTAGCGCCTCCGCCCGCGCAGGAGACGGCCCAGGCGACGGCGGCGATGACGGAGTCAGCTCCCGAGGCGGCCCGTCCTGAGGTGCCGGAGGTGACCCCGCCTGCGGCCGAGCCGGCCCGGGCCGAGGTGCCGGAGGTCCCGGCGGCCTCGGAGGCGGCGGCCATGGAGGTGAAGGCGCCCTCCGTCGCGACCGACGCGCCGGAGCAACAGGAAGACGAGGCGGTGACAGCGCTGGGCAGGGGGCCGGCGGGAAGCGACTCCCGGACCCTTGCCGTCATCAACCCGCCCCCGATGGCTGGGGCCGCGGCGAGCCCGGGTGGCAGTGGCGGCCTGGCCCGGAGGACCCTGTGGTCGATGCAGGAGGTGCTCCGAGACTGGGAGGCGTTGGGGCATGCGCCAGCCCTGCCGGCTCCCCAGGCAGGCGGCCCGGTCCCCTCCTTCGGGGACTTGGGGAGCGTCCTGGACCGGTGCCGGCAGGACCTGGCCCAGTTCTCGGAGGCGGCCGACGCCGCCCTACATCGTGCAAAGGTAAGCCAACTACATTGACTTAGAATTTTCAGTGGGGGCGTGCAAGCGCACCCACTGGGTGTATCCCCCGAGATGCGGGCCGGGTGACCGACTAACGGGCAGCCGGGCCGGATCTCTTTTGAGTGTGTCTTGACCTTTGCTTTTTTGTGGCAGGAAGGAACCTCCTTGCGGCAGAAGCTATTCACGGAGGCGGTCGCCATCCACGACCGCGGCAAATATGGCTTCTACCGCCTGGAGGAGGAGTTGGCTCGCGTGAAAGGTCAGTTGCGCTTTGCAGGAGGGGCAACTAGCCCCCGGAAGTCGGCTAACGCCTCTCGTGTCTTGCAGGTGAGTTGGCCACCCTTCGGGAGGAGAGGACTGGGCTTGTCTCCGAGCGGGACCGGCTGGCACGAGACGTCCAAGCGGCCACGCAGGAGACGGACCGGCTGGCCGCACTGCTGGTCGACGGGGAGGCGGCCAGGGACCGGCTCAAGGTCGATGCGACCCGGGAGACGGACGTCAAGGAGGCGGTTGATGCCGTCCTAAGGACTGCCGCCCTCGAAGGCGAGGTGACCCGGCTCGAGAGGATACTTGAGGAGGTCAGGGGTTCCCTCGCCGCATCGGAGGCGGCTCGAGAGTCGGAGCGCAAGGCGGCGCTCAACTTCGCCCTTGGAGTGGACAACGCGATCGAAGGTAAGTACCGTTTTTTTCTCTTCCCCAGCCGGTTACTTTTCCCTTTGCCGTTTCTTGTGTTTCAACTTGCCTTTCTTTCCTTCTCTTCTTCTTTCTTCCAGGGCGCTTCCCGGAGACTCAGCGCCGCGCTGCACGCGCCGTTGAGGAGCACCGGGAGTACCTCCGGGAGTGCGGTTGCTCCATCGAGGAGGATGCCGCGTGGGACGTGGACGAGATCGGACTCGTCGTCGAGATGCGGATGACCCATCTCGAGCGGAGCGTGGAGCGGCTCAAGACCGCCGTCAAAGAGGTCACCGCCGCGCTGTGGCCGGGCCGTGGGGGAGCTCCGGCACACCGCGTGGCTCAGTGGCTGGAGCACGTCGTCCCCCGCCTCGAAGCCTGGAAGGCGTTGGCTGCCCGAGCCGGAGCGCAGATTGTAACACCCCGTTACGCCTGGCGGGATCTAGACTGGCCCCACAGACCAACACTAGTCTTTCCTGCGTACTTTGTCCTCACTCATGCACACCCGGGACCAACTTCCCGGTCGGTCACCCATCCTAGAATCGCTCCAAGCCAAGCACGCTTAACTTTAGAGTTCTTTTCGAGTGGGCTCCCGGAAAAGAAGGAATGCCCTGTTGATATGAGTACTCTTCCCTGTTGATATGAGCAGTCTATCATTCCTATTAAGCCAGGCTCTCACATACACCCCCACTCAAAGGAACCGACGTCCTCGTCGGCCCATCAGGAACGTTCCCTTTTGGCACACGTATGCGCGTCCAGTCCAGCACATGGGCCATGCTGTGTGCCACGACGGGCCACACACGCCATGCGCCACATGCCCGTGTAACCGCAAGGGTCGGCTCTGATGTCAATTGTAACACCCCGTTACGCCTGGCGGGATCTAGACTGGCCCCACAGACCAACACTAGTCTTTCCTGCACACTTTGTCCTCACTCATGCGCACCCGAGACCAACTTCCCGGTCGGTCACCCATCCTAGAATCGTTCCAAACCAAGCACGCTTAACTTTGGAGTTCTTTTCGAGTGGGCTCTCGAAAAAGAAGGAATTCCTTGTTGATATGAGTAGTCTATTATTCCTATTAAGCCAGGCTCTCACACAGATGGCGCTCCGGTTCGTCACGTCGTGTTACCGCGACGTGGATCTGGGCCGGCTAGTGACCATGCGGGACGTGCCGGTCGCAGAGTGGGAGGCCCGCGAGCCGGCCCTTGTCTAGCGGGCCAACAAGCTCACGTCGTATGTCGACGCGAATGAGTTCCTGCCGGCCCTTGGCGAGGATGACGAGCTACTGCCCGAGGACTCCTTCGACATCCCCCAAGGCCCGGCGGATGATGAAGTTGCCGACGAGAGCAGCGACTCGAGCGGTGAGACGGCCGAGACCGAGGAGCATGCCTCGAAGGCCAAGGAGGCCTACCCGAAGGCCACGACCACCTCCGAGGCGAGAACCGAGCCGCCCCGCGACACGCCGGCTGGGGGCATACTGGCTGGCGACACGTCGACGGCCTGAGCCCCCGGGCGCTTTTTTATCTTTCTCTTTTTTCTCCCTGCATGTTAAGCTTGAATCCACCCACTGGGGTGTTTATGTAATGAACTAAATGCTGGTCGGGGGCCGCTTTTGCCTTAACATTTATGCCATGAATTGTTTGCCTTGTTACTCATGCCGCCCCATCCTTATCCTTTTTTCCCGCCCGACTCTTTTCGTTTCTACTGCTTTTCCCCTTTGGCTTCGGCCCCGCCAGCCCGACAGCCGGGAACCGGTCTGTAGATGGGTCGGGGCGTCCGCCTCAAGGGAGCCGATTCAAAACTTAGGAATCGCAACGGCTTTTCGGGATAAGTAGAGTGGTAAAGATGCGGCGATGGTCCGACTGGGCCTAGAAGGGGTCTCCCTTTGTTTTGACCTTTCGTGTGAGCCAAACCTTGCCGCCCCGAGGCCCCGTCAGCTGGACAGCCGGGAGCCGGTTTTGTAGCTGGGAAGGGTGGGGAGGTTTGGCCGGCTCACATTACTTAAGCCAGTTTCTGGAGAGGCATTCTAGGTCCAGCCGGCTAGCCCTCGGGCCCGGGAGCCGGGTCGGGGAGCTAGGGAGTGAGGAACACTTTCGAGAAAAAACGAAATGGGGTGCGCCCCAAGAGCTGGCTTGGGGCGCCCATTGCATTCATAAGCCCAAAAGGGTGGGGATACATACATACACTGGTTTCTTCAGCAGTAAAACAGGCGCGGGAGGGCCGCGTTCCATGGGCGCTCCGTTTCTTCACCGGAGGCATCTCTTTTGCGCTTCTGCGGCTTCTGGGCATCTATTAGATAGTATGTGTTCTTGTGCAGTGCCTTGCTGATGATGAATGGGCCCTCTCATGGGGAGGACAGCTTGTGTTGTCCGGCTGTTCGTTGGATCCGCCTGAGGACCAGGTCCCCCTCGCGGAACGAGAGTGGCCAGATCCGCTTGCTGTGGTAGTGCCGGAGCTTCTGCTGGTAGATCACCGTCCGGCTCCAGGCCAGTTCGCGAGCTTCCTCGAGTAGGTCGACACTGTCTTCTCTTGCCTCCTTTGCGTCCTTCTCCGTGTATAGGGCGACCCGAGGCAAATCGAACTCGATGTCGATGGGGATAATCGCCTCGGACCCATACACAAGGAAGAAGGGAGTGTAGCCGGTTGAACGGTTTGGGGTGGTTGTGAGACTCCAAAGGACGGCCGACAGCTCGTCGATCCAGCAGTCGGCCGACCTCACCAGCAGCGTCACGAGCCGAGGCTTGATGCCGGACAAGATAAGGCCGTTTGCCCTCTCAACCTGGCCGTTTATTGCAGATGAGCGACGGAGGCTAGGTCGAGCAGGATTCCTTGCTTGGAGCAGAAGTGCGCAAGTGCGCCCTTGGCGAAGTTGGTGCCATTGTCGGTGATGATGCTGTGGGGAACGTCGTAGCGCACCATGATGTCGTCGATGAACCGGACGGTTGTGGGGCCGTCCAGCTTCTTGATCGGTCGCGCCTCGATCCATTTGGTGAATTTGTCTACAGCCACCGGCAAGTGCGTCATGCCGCCATGAGCGGTCTTGAATGGGCCCACCATGTCTAGCCCCAAACGGCGAAAGGCCATGACAGGGCGATGGTTTGGAGGGCTGTTGCCGGCAGGTGGATCTGCATGCTGAAGCGTTGGCAACCCTCGCACTCGTCAACCAATTTCTTGGCTGCCTCGAGAGCAGTCGGCCAAAAGAAGCCGTGGCGGAAAGCCTTGTCCACCAGGGTCCTGGAGGCGGCGTGATGCCCGCACTCACCCTGGTGAATGTCGAGGAGGATCTCCAGGCCGTTTTTCGGCTCGACGCATCGCTGGAAGACGCCGGTGGTGCTGCGGTGGACGAGCTCGTTGTTGATGATGCCGTAGGCCGTGGCCCGGCACTGGATTTTCCTTGCCAAAGCCTCGTCCGAAGGCAGCTCGCCCCGTAGAATAAACACTAGGATGGCTGGGCCCACGAGGGGACCGAGACGGGGACCAGCTCGGGAGCACCCTGGACTGGTTGATCAGCCCTCGAGACCGGCTCGCCAGCCCTCGGAACCGGCTCGGGGGCCCCGAGACTGGTTGATCAGCCCTCGGGCCCGACTCGCCTGCCCCTAGAGCCGGCTGGTCGATGATCATCATGACAGTCGCGTTGCCGGGGCCGGCCACCTTGGACACCACCGGCTCGATCGGAGCCGGCTGGGCGGCCGACGGTTCGGGAGCCGGTGGCGAAGGTGCCGGAGAGGCGGACGGGGCTGGCGAGGGGCTGGCGACGCCCACCGGCACGAAGATTGACTCCGAGTCTGTGGAAGGCTTGATTGACGGCTTGAGCAGCCGTTCGAGGGAGACGCCGGCTGGGATAGCCTGCCAGGTGGAGCCGATCTTTGCTAGCGCATCCGCCGCCTCGTTGTTCGCCCGTGGGACGTGATGAAACTCACAGCCCTCGAAGGAGCCAGTGAGCTATTGTACAAGGAAGCGGTAGCTGATGTTGGCATCCCTGGCGTCCCATTCGCCGGAGACTTGCTGCACCACGAGGTCCGAGTCGCTGAAGCAGAGGATGCGCCTGATGCCGATCTCCTTGGCGAGCCGGAGGCCACGGACGATGGCCTCGTACTCGGCCACGTTGTTGGAGGCGGCGAAGTGGATCTCGAGGGCGTACTTGAGCTGGTCACCTTTTGGGGAGGAGAGGACTATGCCGGCACCTAGGCCGGTCCTCATTTTCGAGCCGTCAAAGTGCATGCGCCTATGCGTGGAGTCTGGTGGAGGCGGGACGAACTCCGTCTCCGCCCAGTCGTCGAGGAAGTCAGCCAACGCCTGCGACTTGATGGCGGTTCTTGGCTCGTACCGGATCTCATGATCGGCGAGGGCGATGACCCATTTGGCAATCCGGCCGGTGGAGTCTCGGCTGCTCATGATCTCGCCGAGCGGGGCCGTGCTCACCACGATAATGGTATGCTCCTGGAAGTACTGCTTGACCTTCTTGGCGGCGAAGTATATGCCATAACACATCTTTTGGTAGTGGGGGTAGTTTTGCTTGGACGCGGAGAGGACCTCGCTGAGGTAGTAGATGGGTCATTGTACTAGCAGGGACTTGCCCTCCTCCGGCCGCTCGACCACCAGGACGACGCTGATGATGCGGGTGGTCGCTGCGATGTAGGCGAGCAGCGGTTCCTTCTTAGTCGACGCGGCCAGGATGGGCATGCGGGAGAGCGCCTTGAGTCCGCGGAAGGTCTCGTCCGCCTCGTCAGGCCAGTCGAAGATGCTCGGTTTCTTGGTGTGGCCCGGCTCGATCAGAGCCGTCTTGCGGAGGAGCCCGTAGAGGGGCAGGGCCTTCTCCCCCAGCTGGCTGGTCAACCGGCTGAGCGAGGCAAGGCAGCCGGTGAACTTCTGGACATCGCGGAGCCGGGTCGGCTTCGGTATGCGCTCGATCGCGCTGATCTTCTCAGGGTTAACTTCGATGCCGCGAGTGGACACGAAGAAACCCAAGAGTTGACCGGCGGGGACGTCGAAGACACACTTCTCCGGGTTGAGCTTGATCTTATACTCATGCAAGTTCGCGAAGGTCTCCCAAAGGTCGTCGAGGAGGCTGAAATGCTTCTTGGTTTTGACGACGATGTTGTCGACGTAGACGTGGACATTCCTGCCTATCTGAGGCAGGAGGCATTTCTGCATGCACTGTTGGAAGGTGGCGCCTGCGTTCTTTAGGCCAAAGGACATGGTGATGTAGCAGTAGGACCCAAAGGACGTGATGAAGGAGGTCTTGAGCCGATATTCCGGGTCCAGCTTGATCTGGTGGTAGCCGGAGTAGGCGTCCAGGAAGGACAGGAACTCACAGCCGGCCATGGAGTCAATGACCTGATCGATCCGTGGCAGGGCAAAGGGGTCCTTGGGACTGTTGGGAGACGTGGTAGTAAATCAAAATTTTCCTACGTATCACCAAGATCTATCCATGGAGAAACCAGCGTCGAGTGGGGAGAGATTGCATCTTCATACCTTTGAAGATCGCTAAGCAGAAGCGTTACAAGAACGCGGTTGGTGGAGTCGTACTCGCAGCGTTTCAGATCGCGGTGGATTCCGATCTAAGCGCTGAACAACGGCGCCTCCGCGTTCAACACACGTGCAGCCCAGTGACGTCTCCTACGCCTTGATCCAGCAAGGAGGAAGGAGAGGTTGGGGAAGAGCTCCAACAGCAGCACGACGGCGTGGTGGTGGTGGAGTAGCAAGGTATTCCGGCAGGGCTTCGCCTAAGCGCTGCGGAGGAGGAAGAAGAGAGGTAGGGCTTTGCCGTGAGAGAGAGAGTTCAGAACTATTCTCAAAAGGCCAAAACCTCAAGTATATATAGGAGGAGGGAGAGGGAGGGATGGCTTGGACTCTCCTCCAAGGAGGAGAGCTTCGGCTGAATCAAAGGGAGAGTCCACCTCCCACAAGGGAGGTGGATCTCCTCCTTTTCAAACTCCTTTGCCCTTATCTCTACTCCTCCAGCCGCATGGGCCTTTCTAGAAGGTCTTCTCCAGCCCAATGAGGGCTGGCACACCTCCTCTAAGGGCCCACAATGTCCTATGGTCATCACACCCCTCCCCGGGGGTCCTCCGGCGCCCTCCCGGCACTCCCGGTACAATACCGATGAGCCCAAAAACTTTCCGATGACCAAAACTGGACTTCCTATATATCAATCTTTACCTCTAGACCATTCCGGAGCTCCTCGTGATGTCCGGGATCTCATCTGGGACTCCGAACAACTTTCGGTAATCACGTATACCATTTCCCTATAACCCTAGCGTCATCGAACCTTAAGTGTGTAGACCCTACGAGTTCGGGAGACACGTGGACATGACCGAGACACTTCTCCGGCCAATAACCAACAGCGGGATCTGGATACCCATGTTGGATCCCACATGCTCCACGATGATCTCATCGGATGAACCATGATGTCGGGGATTCAATCAATCCCGCATACAATTCCCTTTGTCTATCGGTATGATACTTGCCCGAGATTCGATCGTCGGTATCTCTATACCTTGTTCAATCTCGTTACTGGCAAGTCTCTTTACTCGTTCTGTAATACATCATCCTGTGACTAACTCCTTGGTCACATTGAGCTCATTATGATGATGTCTTACCGAGTGGGCCCAGAGATACCTCTCCATCACATGAAGCGACAAATCCCAGTCTCGATTCGTGCCAACCCAACAGACACTTTCAGAGATACCCGTAGTGCACCTTTATAGCCACCCAGTTACATTGTGACATTTGGCACACCCAAAGCATTCCTACGGTATCCGGGAGTTGCACAATCTCATGGTCTAAGGAAACGATACTTGACATTGAAAAGCTTTAGCAAACGAACTACACGATCTTGTGCTACGCTTAGGATTGGGTCTTGTCCATCACATCATTCTCCTAATGATGTGATCCCGTTATCAAGGACATCCAATGTCCATGGTCATGAAACCGTGACCATCTATTGATCAACGAACTAGTCAACTAGAGGCTCATTAGGGACATGTTGTGGTCTATGTATTCACACATGTATTATGGTTTCCGGTTAACACAATTATAGCATGAACAATAGACAATTATCATGAACAAGGAAATACAATAATAACCATTTTATTATTGCCTCTAGGGCATATTTCCAACAGTCTCCCACTTGCACTAGAGTCAATAATCTAGTTACATTGTGATGAATCGTACACCCATAGCATTCTGGTGTTGATCATGTTTTGCTCGTGAGAGAGGTTTAGTCAATGGATCTGCGACATTCAGATCCGTATGCACTTTACAAATATCTAAATCTCCCTCCTGAATGTAATCACGGATGGAGTTGAAGCGGCGCTTGATGTGTCTTGTCTTCTTGTGAAACCTGGGCTCCTTCGCAAGGGCAATAGCTCTAGTGTTGTCACAGAATAGAGTCGTCGGGTCCGACGCACTTGGAATTACTCCTAGGTCGCTGATGAACTCCTTCATCCAGACTCCTTCCTTTGCTGCTTCCGAAGTAGCTATGTACTCCACTTCACATGTAGATGTTGCCACGACGCTTTGCTTGCTACTGCACCAGCTGACTGCCCCTCCATTCAAAATATACACGTATCCGGTTTGCGACTTGGAATCATCTGGATCTGTGTCGAAGCTAGCATCAACGCAACCCTTTACGACGAGCTCTTCGACACCTCCGTATACGAGAAACATGTCCTTTGTCCTTTTCAGGTACTTCAGGATATTCTTGACCACTGTCCAGTGTTCCGCTCCGGGATCACTTTGGTACCTCCCTACCAAACTTATGGCAAGGTTCACATCAGGTCTGGTACACAGCATGGCATACATAATAGAGCCTATGGCTGAAGCATAGGGGATGACAATCATCTTTTCTCTATCCTTTGTCGTGGTCGGGCATTGAGTCATACTCAATCTCACACCTTGTAACACAGGCAAGAACCCCTTCTTGGACTGATCCATATTGAACTTCTTCAATATCTTTTCAAGGTATGTGTTTTGTGAAAGACCTATGAGGCGTCTCGATCTATCTCTATAGATCTTAATACCTAATATGTAAGCAGCTTCTCCAAGGTCCTTCATTGAAAAACACTTATTCAAGTAGGCCTTTACACTTTCCAAGAGTTCTATATCATTTCCCATTATCAGTATGTCATCACATATAATACGAGAAATGCTACAGAGCTCCCACTCACTTTCTTGTAAATACAGGGTTCTCCATAAACCTGTACAAATCCAAACGCTTTAATCACTTCATTAACGCGAATGTTCCAACTCCGAGATGCTTGCACTAGCCCATAGATGGAGCATTGGAGCTTGCATACCTTGTTAGCATCTTTAGGATCGACAAAACCTTCCGGTTGCATCATATACAGTTCTTCCTTACGGAAACCATTAAGGAATGCCGTTTTGACGTCCATTTGCCAGATCTCATAATCATAAAATGCGGCAATTTCTAACATGATTCGGACAGACTTCAGCATCGCTACAGGTGAGAAAGTCTCATCGTAGTCAACTCCTTGAACTTGTCGATAACCCTTAGCGACAAGCCGAGCCTTATAGACGGTCACATTACCATCCACGTCAGTCTTCTTCTTAAAGATCCATTTATTTTCAATGGCTCGCTTATCATCAGGCAAGTCCACCAAAGTCCATACTTTGTTCTCATACATGGATCCTATCTCGGATTTCATGGCTTCAAGCCATTTGTTGGAATCCGGGCCCGCCATCGCTTCTTTATAGTTCGAAGGTTCACCGTTGTCTAACAACATGATCTCTAGGACAGGGTTGCCGTACCACTCTCATGCGGAACGTGTCCTAGTGGACCTTCGACGTTCAATAGTAACTTGATCTGAAGTTTCATGATCATCATTAACTTCCTCTCCAGCCGGTGTAGGCTCCACAGAAACAACTTCCTATGCTGCGCTACTCTCCGGTTCGAGTGGAGGTACAATTACCTCATCAAGTTCTATTTTCCTCCCACTTACTTCTTTCGAGAGAAACTCTTTCTCGAGAAAGGATCCATTCTTGGCAACAAATACGTTGCCTTCGGATCTGAGGTAGAAGGTATACCCAATAGTCTCTTTGGGATATCCTATGAAGACACACTTTTCCGCTTTGGGTTCGAGCTTCTCAAGTTGAAGTTTCTTCACATAAGCATCGCATCCCCAAACTTTTAGAAATGACAGCTTAGGTTTCTTTCGAAACCATAATTCATACGGTGTCGTCTCAACGGATTTTGACGGTGCCCTATTTAAAGTGAATGCGGCAGTCTCTAATGCATATCCCCAAAATGATAGCGGTAAATCGGTAAGAGACATCATAGATCGTACCATATCTAATAGAGTGCGATTACGACGTTCAGACATACCATTTCGCTGAGCTGTGCCAGGCGGCGTGAGTTGTGAAACAATTCCACATTTCCTTAGGTGCGTGCCAAACTCATGACTTAAATATTCTCCGCCACGATCAGATCGTAGGCACTTTATTTTCCTGTCACGTTGATTCTCTACCTCACTCTGAAATTCCTTGAACCTTTCAAAAGTTTCAGACTTATGTTTCATTAAGTAGACATACCCATATCTACTCAAGTCATCAGTGATGGTGAGAACATAACGGTAGCCACCACGAGCCTCGACGCTCATTGGACCGCACACATCGGTATGTATTATTTCCAACAAGTCGGTTGCTTGCTCCATTGTTCCGGAGAACGGAGTCTTGGTCATCTTGCCCATGAGGCATGGTTCGCACGTGTCAAATGATTCGAAATCAAGAGACTCCAAAAGTCCATCAGCATGGAGCTTCTTCATGCGTTCGACACCAATATGACCAAGGCGGCAGTGCCACATGTAAGTGGGACTATCGTTATGAACCTTACACTTTTTGGTACTCACACTATGGACATGTGTAACATCACGTTCGAGATTCATCAAAAATAAACCATTGACCAGTGGGGCATGACCATAAAACATCTCTCTCATATAAATAGAACAACCATTATTCTCAGATTTGAATGAGTAGCCATCTCGCATCATGCGAGATCCAGATACAATGTTCATGCTCAAAGCTGGTACTAAATAACAATTATTAAGGTTTAACACTAATCCCGAAGGTAGATGTAGAGGTAGCATGCCGACGGCGATCACATCGACCTTGGAACCATTCCCGACGCGCATCGTCACCTCATCCTTTCCTAGCCTCCGCTTATTCCGTAGCTCCTGCTTGGAGTTACAAATGTGAGCAACTACACCGGTATCAAATACCTAGGAGCTACTACGAGCACTGGTTAGGTACACATCAATAACATGTATATCACATATACCTTTAATGTTGCCGTCCTTCTTATCCGCTAAGTACTTGGGGCAGTTCCGCTTCCAGTGACCGGTACCCTTGCAATAAAAACACTCAGTCTCAGGCTTGGGTCCATTCTTGTTCTTCTTCTTCCCGCCAACTTGCTTACCGGGCACAGTAATAGCTTTGCCATCCTTCTTGAAGTTCTTCTTACCCTTGCCTTTCTTGAAACTAGTGGTCTTATTGACCATCAACACTTGATGCTCCTTCTTGATCTCGACCTCCGCTGATTTCAGCATTGAGTACAACTCAGGAATGGACTTCTCCATCCCCTGCATGTTGTACTTCATCCCAAAGCTTTTGTAGCTAGGTGGAAGCAACTGGAGGATTCTGTCAATGACTGAGTCATCCGGGAGATTAACTCCCAGCTGAGTCAAGCGGATGTGTAGCCCAGACATCTTGAGGATGTGCTCACTGACAGAACTATTCTCCTCCATCTTACAGCTGAAGAACTTGTCAGAGACGTCATATCTCTCGACCCGGGCATGAGCTTGGAAAACCAGTTTCAGCTCTTGGAACATCTCATATGCTCCGTGTTGCTCAAAACGCTTTTGGAGCCCCGGTTCTAAACTGTAAAGCATGCCGCACTGAACAAGGGAGTAATCATCGCAACGAGAATGCCAAGCGTTCGCAACGTCTTGCTCTGCTGGGAGAAGGGGTGGGTCACCTAGTGGTGCATCAAGGACATACAATTTCTTGGAAGCTATGAGGATGATCCTCAAGCTACGGACCAAGTCCGCATAGTTGCTTCCATCATCTTTCAGCTTGGTTTTCTCTAGGAACGCGTTGAAATTGAGGGTGACATTCGCGTTGGCCACTGGATCTACAATATAGATTTTAAAGATAATTTTAGACTAAGTTCATGATAATTAAGTTCACATAATCAAATTATTTGATGAACTCCCACTTAGATAGACATCTCTCTAGTCATCCAAGTGACACATGATCCATGTCAACTAGCTCGTGTCCGATCATCACGTGAGATGGACTAGTCATCCATGGTGAACATCTCCATGTTGATCGTATCTTCTATACGACTCATGTTCGACCTTTCGGTCTTCCGTGTTCCGAGGCCATGTTTGTACATGCTAGGCTCGTCAAGTCAACCTAAGTGTTTCGCGTGTGTAAATCTGGCTTACACCCGTTGTATGCGAATGTTAGAGCCTATCACACCCGATCATCACGTGGTGCTTCGGAACAACGATCCTTACCAACGGTCCACAGTTAGGGTGAACACTTTTCTTGAAATTTTATTGAGAGATCATCTTATTTACTACCGTCATTCTAAGGAAATAAGATGTAAACATGATAAACATCACATGCAATCAATATAGTGACATGATATGGCCAATATCATCTTGCTCCTTTGATCTCCATCTTCAGGGCACCATGATCATCACTGTCACCGGCACGACACCATGATCTCCATCATTGTGTCTTCATGAAGTTGTCTTGCCAACTATTACTTCTACTACTATGGCTAACGTTTAGCAATAAAGTAAAGTAATTACATGGCGTTCATGATTGACACGCAGGTCATGCAATAAAATAAGACAACTCCTATGGCTCCTGCCAGTTGTCATACTCATCGACATGCACGTCGTGAATCCTATTACAAGAACATGATCAATCTCATACATCACAATGCATCACATCACATCCTTTGGCCATATCACATCACAAGGCATATGCTGCAAAAAGAAGTTAGACGTCCTCTAGTTTGTAGTTGCAAGTTTTTACGTGGCTGCTATAGGTTACTAGCAAGAACGTTTCTTACCTACGCCAAAACCAGAACGTGATATGCCAATTTCTATTTACTCTTCATAAGGACCCTTTTCATCGAATCCAATCCGACTAAGGTGGGAGAGACAGACACCCGCTAGCCACCTTATGCAACAAGTGCATGTCACGCGGTGGAACCAGTCTCATGTAAGCGTACGTGTAAAGTCGGTCCGAGCCGCTTCATCCCACAATACCGCCGAATCAAGATAAGACTAGTAGTGGTAAGCAAATTAACAAAATCGATGCCCACAACTCCTTTGTGTTCTACTCGTGCATAGATTCTACGCATAGACCTAGCTCATGATGCCACTGTTGGGAGACGTGGTAGTAAATCAAAATTTTCCTACGTATTACCAAGATCTATCCATGGAGAAACCAACAACGAGTGGTTAGAGATTGCATCTTCATACCTTTGAAGATTGCTAAGCATAAGCGTTACAAGAACGTGGTTGGTGGAGTCGTACTCGCAACGATTCAGATCGTGGTGGATTCCGATCTAAGCGCCGAACAACGGCGCCTCCGCGTTCAACACACGTGCAGCCCGGTGACGTCTCCTACGCCTTGATCCAGCAAGGAGGAAAGAGAGGTTGGGGAAGAGCTCCAACAACAGCACGACGGCGTGGTGGTGATGGAGTAGCAAGGTATTGCGGCAAGGCTTCGCCTAAGCGCTGCGGAGGAGGAACAAGAGAGGTAGGGATTTGCCGTGAGAGAGAGAGTTCAGAACAATTCTCAAAAGGCCAAAACCTCAAGTATATATAGGAGGAGGGAGAGGGAGGTTTGGCTTGGACTCTCCTCCAAGGAGGAGAGCTTCGGCCGAATCAAAGGGAGAGTTCACCTCCCACAAGGGAGGTGGATCTCCTCCTTTTCAAACTCCTTTGCCCTTATCTCTACTCCTCCAGCCGCATGGGCCTTTCTAGAAGGTCTTGGCCAGCCCAATGAGGGCTGACACACCTCCTATAAGGGCCCACAAAGTCCTATTGTCGTCACACCCCTCCCGGGGGTCCTCCGGCGCCCTCCTGACACTCCCAGTACAATACCGATGAGCCCAAAAACTTTCCAGTGACCAAAACTGGACTTCCTATATATCAATCTTTATCTCTGGACCATTCCGGAGCTCCTCGTGATGTCCGGGATCTCATCCGGGACTCCGAACCACTTTCGGTAATCACGTATACCATTTCCCTATAACCCTAGCGTCATCGAACCTTAGTGTGTAGACCCTACAGGTTCGGGAGACACATGGACATGATCGAGACACTTCTCCGGCCAATAACCAACAGCGGGATCTGGATACCCATGTTGGCTCCCACATGCTCCACGATGATCTCATTGGATGAACCACGATGTCGGGGATTCAATCAATCCCGCATACAATTCCCTTTGTCTATCGGTATGATACTTGCCCGAGATTCGATCGTCGGTATCTCTATACCTTGTTCAATCTCGTTACTGGCAAGTCTCTTTACTCGTTCCATAACACATCATCCCGTGACTAACTCCTTGGTCACATTGAGCTCATTATGATGATGTCTTACCGAGTGGGCCCATAGATACCTCTCCTTCACACGGAGCGACAAATCCCAGTCTCGATTCGTGCCAACCCAACAGACACTTTCGGAGATACCCGTAGTGCACCTTTATAGCCACCCAGTTACGCTGTGACATTTGGCACACCCAAAGCATTCCTACGGTATCCGGGAGTTGCACAATCTCATGGTCTAAGGAAACGATACTTGACATTGAAAAGCTTTAGCAAACGAACTACACGATCTTGTGCTACGCTTAGGATTGGGTCTTGTCCATCACATCATTCTCCTAATGATTTGATCCCGTTATCAACGACATCCAATGTCCATGGTCATGAAACCGTGACATCTATTGATCAACGAGCTAGTCAACTAGAGGCTCACTAGGGACATGTTGTGGTCTATGTATTCACACATGTATTATGGTTTCCGGTTAACACAATTATAGCATGAACAATAGACAATTATCATGAACAAGGAAATACAATAATAACCATTTTATTATTGCCTCTAGGGCATATTTCCAACAGGGACATGCCTTGTTCAGGCTTGTGTAGTCGATGCACATGTGCCAGGTCTTGTTCTTCTTCAGCACCGGGACTGGGTTGGCCAACCAGTCCGGGTGGAAAACTTCCATGATGAACCCGGCTGCGAGCAGCCGGGCAATTTCCATGCCTATAGTACACCGCTTCTCCTTGATGAAACGGCGCAGGTGTTGCTTGACCGGCGTGACGTCTAGCCGGACATGTAGTTTGTGCTCGGCGAACTTCCTCGGAACACCCGACATGTCCTTGGGGGACACGCGAAGATGTCCTGATTCTCATGGAGGAAGTCGACGAGCTCGCCTTCCTATTTGCTATTGAGGCGGGAGTCGATGGTGATGCACTGATCCGGGTCTGCCGGGTCGAGCGGGATTTGCTTGGTGTCTTTGGAGGGCTGGAAGGAGGCTTCTCCGAAATATTGCGAGGGAGGAGCCGGCACGGCCGGCTGGCTAGCAGCGAGGGCCACGAGCCGGTCGAGCCGTCGTTTCTCCTCGGCGATCTCTAGGGCCTCGGCCAGCCGACTGCCGTTTCGAGCGCACTCAAGCGACATCTTGTAGTCGCCCTTGATGGTGATGATTCCCTTGCGGCCCTCCATCTTGAGCTTGAGGTAGGCATAGTCGGCCCAACAATGCGTGGTAGGGGCTCGCGAGATCCACGACCTCGAATAGCACCGGCTCACGGCGGAAGTGGCCGGGTCCGCCGAAGAGGACGTCGAGTGTGATTTTGCCGATAGGAGAGCAGGACTTTCCAGGCACGATGCCATGGAAAATCGTCCGACTCGCCTGCAGGTCTTCTATCTTCAGCCCCAACTTATGCATAGTGTCGAGGTAGAGGATGTTGATGCTACTACCACCATCTATCAGCGCCCGCGAGAAGCGGCAAGTTCGCTCCTTGGTGGCAATGGTGGGGTCGAGGACGAAGGCATAGCTGCCGGGATTCGGCATCACTGCAGGGTATTCGGCCTGGCTCCAAGTGACCGGCTTCTCCGACCAGTGCATGAACTGGGGAGATGCCGGCATGGTGGCATTCACCTCACGACGGAGCTGGCGCTGAGCGTGTTTGCCCGTCTCTTCACTGGTGAGAATGACGTAGCAGCCGTCCTGTCTGGGAAACTGGTCGATTAGACGACCGTCATTCTGGGCCAGAACCGGAACCGGCGTCGGGGCGGCAGCTTGGGCCGGGGCTGGCGACACGGGAGGAGACGGGAGGCCATCCCCCCGGGCCAATCGCTGTGAGAAGCTACACTGCCGGAGCGTGTGTGTAGAGGGTTTGGCCCCCGAATGGTTCTTGCAGGGGAGGTAGAGCATTTGCTCGAAGGTGAGCTTCGGCTGCCAGGCAGCCTTACCGGTGCGCTGGCGCTGGCAAGAAGGCTGGGCAGCCGGCTCCTGATCCTCGACAGTATTGACCTGCCGGCTCCTGTAGCGGGGATCCGACTGGTTGCTCTTGCGTTTGTTGTTTTGCGGCTGCCGGTTGTCCGCAGCCGCCCGGGTCATGGCCGGTGTCGTCGTCGCCTTGGCAGGCGGGGTCGTCTTGACCCGGATGGCCGAATCGGCCGTGGCATACTTGTCTGCCTTGGTCATGAGCTCGGCAAGCGTGACCAGCTCGGAGCACAGGAGCTTATGTTTGAGGGGGGTGCCGTCCCGGCATCCCTCGATGAATTACTGCACGGCTTGCACCTCGTGCACCCCCTCGCAGGAATTGCGGAGCTCGGTCCATTGAGTGAGGTAGTCGCGGAGGGATTCGTCCAGCCCCTGAACGGACATGGCGAGTTCACGGGGACGGCCAGGCCGCTTGTAGGTGTCGGTGAAGTTGTGTACGAAGGCCTCCTCGAAGTCCGTCCAGGTGTTGATGCTGTCGAGCGCTAGGCTATTGAGCCAGGTGCGGGCCGAGCCGATCAACATGAGGGGGGGGCATAGCGAACGGCTACGCGTTTATTCCCCCTAGCGATGCCAACCGCGGTGGTGTAGTCGATCAGCCAGTCTTCGCGCTTGGCGGCCCCGTTGTATTTCGGGGTGTCCCTAGGGAGCGTGAAGCCGGTTGGGAACGGCTCGGTGCGGATCCGGGGGCCGAAGCAAGCCAGACCAATCGAGCCCTCCTCCCCAAGGAGGGCGGATTGCGCGAGTCTGTCGAGGCGGTTGCAGGTGTCGTTCTCGCTGCAGGGGACGCGTGGTCCGAGCCAAGCCGAGAGTTCGGGACGGACGGTGGGTGGCACCGACTGCCCCGACTCGCGCAGCGGGGGCGGCGTGTGCTCGTGGCTGCGCCGGCTGTCGGATGCCGGCGCTTCATGGTGGCGGCCGCTTCGAGGTGGATCGTTGGTGCGCCGGCTGCTCGCTCCCTGGTGTCTGAGAGGGCCAGGGGTTGTTTGCTCCGGCTCGGCGGCCGGAAACACGAGGGGAGCAGGAGTATTTGCCCACCTGGCAGCCGGCAGTTCCCGTGCCCTCGCGCTCGGGCCAGGGGCCTTCAGTGGCAGCGCCGCCCGTCGCGAGCAGATGCCGCTGCGCATCAGCAGCATCGATGAGCTCCTTGATGTGGCGCTCGTGGGCGGCACGCTCTTCACCCTCCAAGGTGGCCAATTCCTCGAAGGACACCTTGAGAGCCTGCAGGTTGGCTGCGGGGGTGTTGTTGATGGGCATCTTGCCACCGAGGATTTCGGCGACCACGCGACCATGGTCGCGCACAGCCCCACACCGGCTGGGCTCGGTGCCAGTCGGGGTGAGTCCGTAGGCGGAAGCATACTCCCGCAGGTCCGCCTCCATGCGGCGCCGCGTGGCCGCGAGGGCGGTGGCATCCTCGAACAGGACGTGACGAGCCGCCTTGAGATCGGCCGCGACGGTGTCGGGGTTCGCCGTCGGGGCGATCGGGGTTCTCAAGCCCCTAAGGGCCACGCCCAGCTGGTCGGACGTGCCGACGCGGGCAGCAGCAGCGCTAGCCGCGACCCGCGCCCGTCCGGAAGCGGTGGAGGAAGTGATGACCATCACTCCCACATGACCGCGAGGGCCGCTGGACTGAGTCACAGCGAGTGCGCCCACGACCGTGGGCGGACCGACACAGATGAGCACCTGCGCGGGGTACTCGTCAGCGGTCGGAGTCTCGGCGAAGCTGAGCCTACCGAAGCGCTCAGTGAGCGCATCGATGTCGGTCGTGAGGCCGACGGAGTTGCCCGCAGGGTGTGCCAAAGCAAGCCCCACGAGCCCCCCCCCACGGTTTCACCTGGAGGAGCGGCGACGGCGGGGAATGGCGAGGGGTCCCGTCCGAAGCATGAATCCGACCGGCGTCGTGTACGGCCCCACGGTGGGCGCCATCTGCCGTCATTTTCTCACGATAGATGCCATAGGGTGGCTTACCATAGGTGGTTGGGGCCGAAGGACGTCGGCGGGCTCCGGGTGTGAGATTGCGCACAAGCGGTGATGACACACGATGTACCTAGGTTCAGGGCCCTCTGGGGGAGGTAACACCCCTAGTCCTGCTTGGTTTAGTTTGATGGATGGGTATAGATACAATGATGCTCCTGGAGCTGTGTCCAGAGGAGGAAGAAGGGGCAACCGGCTCCTCTTCCTCCACTACTAGCAGGGGTTGAGTGTGTGTGTGAGAGGGATCGATCGAGTGTCCCCGTTGCATGGGGGGTTCGGGGGGTTTTATAGGCCAACCCACGGCTCTTATAATATGTTCTAAGTACAAAGGTGGGGGGACCCGGCTGGCAGTCTCTCCGGCTGGCCAGGGGGTCCCGCCATTCGTGCCGTCTCGTCGTTTGTAGGGGCCACCGGCTGAGCGGTGCCATCTCCTGCTGGGGCCCGCTAGCCGGCCCGATGATTGGCCCTCGCCCACTTGCCACGGCACGAGCCGCCGGGTTGGCGTCGCCTAGCACCAGCCGGCCGAAGTCGTCGGTACGGCCGGCTGCATTGTAGCCATGCCGAGGCAGGTAATCGAGTGGTGAGGACGTGCCGACACTGTTCCCACGCCCGATCGCGCTCGCCGAAGTCAGCGGCCGGGACGGTTGGACTGTAGCCACGCGCTGCTGTGCGTCAGCGGCCACTGTAGCCACAGGGCCGCCCGTCGTGCCGGTCGCGTCGCATCGTCGTACCCGCGCGCAGAGGGACGGGACGTTGCATGTCCGTCCCAAGGTCAATGGAAGGGCCGGCCCGGAGGCAGCCGGCCACGCCCAGCCGGCCGAAGGTCCAGCCGGCTCCTCGACCAACCGTCTGGGGCGCCAGCCGACATCAGCTTGTGACGGACGTCCTCCAGCCGGCCACGGCCAGTCGGCCGCGTAGTTTTTCTTCGAATTGAAAGGGGGAAGACCCCGTTGCTTTGGCCTACCTAGGGGTAATAACCCCGTCCGAGGGACCGAACCTGGGTAAATCCGCGTTCCCTTCGTCTCCTGTTACCGTCGATTCTAGTCTCATAGTTCGGGACCCCCTAGCCGAGATCTGTCGGTTTTGACACCGACACCTAGGACCACCGCATCCACCTGCTGTCGGACACCGCCCCTGTCGTCGTGCGGCTGTACCGCTACCCCTAGCTGTAGAAGGATGAGATGGAGCGATAGTGTGTAGTCATGCTCGCCCAGGGCATCATCCGGATCTCCACGTCACCGTTCTCTACGTCGGTGCTCCTTGTTCGCAAGGCAGACGGCTCTTGGCATTTCTGCATCGACTACCGTGCTCTCAACACCAAGACATCCAAGGACAAATTTCCTATACCCGTCGTTGATGAACTCCTGGACGAGCTACACGGGGCCCGCTTCTTCACTAAGCTCGACCTCCATTCGGGCTACCACCAGGTGCGGATGCACCCAGACGATATCGCGAAGATAGACTTTCGCACTCATCATGACCACTTTGAGTTCTTGGTGATGCCCTTTGGCCTCTCACATGCCCCGACAACATTCCAGGCCTTGATGACCGACGTCCTCCGGCCCTTCTTGTGACGGTTTGTGCTTGTTTTCTTTGATGACATTCTGATCTACAGCTCGTCGTGGGCGGAGCATCTGCAAGACCTGGCCATCGTCTTCAACGAGCTTCGAGCGCACCAGCTGCACCTCAAGCGCTCGAAGTGCTCGTTTGACACGACCTCCGTCGCCTATCTCGGCCACGTTATCTCGGCGGAGGGTGTCACCATGGATGCCGACAAGGTCACGACGACCGCCGCTTGGCCAACACCGCACTCGCTGCGGGCTCTCCGTGGTTTCCTGGGCCTCACAGGGCTATTACCGGAAGTTCATCTGGGAGTTTGGCCTCATCGCGACACCGCTCACGCGCTTGTTGTGCCGCGACACCTTCTCCTTGGATAAAGAGGCGACCGAGGCTTTCTAGACCCTCAAGCAGGCTCTCACTACGGGGTCGGTCCCCTAGATGCCTGACTTTGACAAGCTGTTCATGGTCTACTGCGACGCCTCGGGCATGGGGTTTGGCGCCATCCTCCATTAGGGTGATGGAACGCTCGCGTTCTTCAGCAAGCCCTTCGCCGTACACCATCACAAGCTCGCGGCCTACGGGAGGGAGCTCATCGGCTTGGTGCAGGCTGTGCGCCACTGGCGGTCATATCTGTGGGGGCGGCCGTTCTGTATTCGCACGGATCATTACAGCCTCAAGTTCCTGTTGGACCAGCGCCTCTCTACCGTGCCGCAACATCAGTGGATCAGCAAGCTTTTCAGATTCGACTTCATGGGTCGAGTACCGCCCGGGTCGCCTCAACACCGTGGCGGACGAGCTGTCCCGCCGTGACGCCGACCTTGACAAGAGCGCCGTCGACACCGAGGGACGGTCCTCTGCACCCACTCCGGACCCTCTTTCGCCTTCATCGACGACATCCGTCGAGCCACCGAGCCATGGCGCCTAGACGATGGCCTGCTCCTGCATGGGCGGCACCTCTTCGTGCCAGATCACGAGGACCTCCGCCACCAGGCCTTGCTGTTGGCCCATGCGGTCAGCCATGAGGGCATCCAAAAGACCCTCCACCGCCTCCGAGCATATTTCTACATCCTCAGTGACCGTGCGCTGGTACAGCACTGGGTGCGGTCTTGCGTGACGTGCCAGCGCAACAAGACGGAGACACTACAGCCGGCGGGACTGCTACAACTCCTTGAGTTATCCCTCCCAGGTCTGGGCCGACATCTCCATGGACTTCATCGAGGGCCTTCCCAAGGCGGATGGCAAGTCCGTCATACTTACGGTGGTCGACGGCTTCTCCATGTATGCGCACTTCATCGCGCTCGGCCATCCCTACACCGTCACCTCCATCGCACGTGCCTTCTTTGACGACATTGTTCACCTCCACGGGTTCCCCTCCTCGATCGTTAGCGACCATGATAGGGTGTTCACTGGCCACGTCTGGCGCGATCTTTTTCGGATGGCGGGCGTGAAACAACGCCTAAGTACGGCATTCCACCCTCAGACGGACGACCAATCCGAGGTGGTAAACAAGGTGATTGCTATGTACTTACGTTGTGGTACAAGTGATCGTCCACGTGCTTCGGTGGGCTAGCTCGCTTGGGCGGAGTACTCCTATAACACCTCCTATCACTCCGTCCTGCGTGCCACCCCTTTCGAGGTGGTCTACGGCCGCCCTCCACCACCCATCCTGCCATTTCAACCCGGGGCGGCCTAGACGGAGGCGGCAGACGACCTTCTCCGCAGCAGGGATGAGATCCTTGACGAGGTGCGCCAGCATCTTCTCCAGGCCCAACAACTGTCTAAGAAGTACTATGACACCCACCACCACGAGATGGAGTTTGTGGTGGGTGACTGGGTGTGGCTGCGTCTCCTTCATCACACCACGCAATCACTGGACCCACACGCCAAGTGCAAGCTGGGCCCTCTATGCCCGATCGTTTCCAATGTTGGAACGCATCGGCAAGATTGCCTACCGACTTCAGCTTCCACCTGGCGCCCGCATCCACGACGTCTTCCATGTGTGCTTGTTGAAGCCCTTCCATGGCAATCCGCCGACGGCCGCGTCGGCGCTCCCTCCGACATCCGATGGACGTCTCCTTTCGGGTCGGGAGAAGGTGTTGAAGGCCCAGTAGAGCCGAGGTGTTTGGCGCCTATTGATACAGTGGCAGGTGTGACACCCTGGATTTTGGCTACAGTGATCATTGTAATTAAGCTATAGTGATGGCCAAGATTATGCTAACGCTTTTGCTAATCCATGTGTGATCACTTTAGGAATCAAAGCTCAATTCAAATTCCTTTGCAATTCCAATTCATTTGAAAGGTGGTTTTAAAAGTTTTGCAAACTTCAATCTAAAAATCATGCTTAGGGTGCAATAATTCCCTAAGTTATTCTATAAATGGAACCAAAATTTTATCATGTGGTTTTGTGCCTCAAAACTATTTTAGCAGAGCCCAAAACAATTAATCAAATGCCTTTTTGCTTTTTGAAAATACAAAATCAATCCAAAGCCCCCCCAAACTTTTTGTGTCAATACCTAATATTGCAATGCAAATATTAGGCCAAGTGCCATATTTTACTAAATTTATCTAGCCCTAGAAATAAATAAATACCAGAAAGATTTTAAAAACAGAAAAGCAAAAAAATAAAATAAAATGCAAAGGGCTAATTGCCCTGGTCACTTAGGCCTGCCTGCCCAGTGACCAGACCCAGCCCAACTCCCCCATCGTCTTCCCCAACTGCTCACGGGTGGAGACGTGGACACGCCGATGAGCGCCAGCGGCCGCGGTCGACACTTTGGCACCCATCCAGCGGCCTCCCTGCTGCCTACAAGACACCCCGTGCTGCCTTGAACCCTAGCCGCCACCCCTTTCGCCCCCTGCTAGATCTCCTTCTCCCCTCCCGATCCCGAGCGCCACCGTCGCCATGGCTCCGGCATAGTCGCGGCCCCCAGGCCCCATTCACCTCGCCCCCTCGCCCAGAAGCTCTGTTTTGGACCGATGAATCCATACCGACCACCAGCCCGAGCCTGGAGCCCCTGCACCGCCGACCCCATGCCTTCTTCTTCCTCGGAGTATCGACACGCTCCAGCGACGATTCCGGCTTCCTCAGGCCTCCCCCGCACCCCCTTTGCTCATTTGCAGGACCTCTATGAGCCACTTCTTCTTCCCCTCTCCCTCTCACGCTAGCTCCGGCCCCGTAGCCCCCTTCCCCTCCATGCCCCATGGTCGGCTCCGCCCGAGCTCAACGCCGATGAACCTCCGGTGGCCTTTTGGTCATGAGCTCGCCGCCATTCATCTTTCCGCGTCACGTAAAGCCCCCCGCCCTGTCCGTTTGCTCGCTAGGTCACCATAGCGCCGTCCCCGTCGAGGCCCGAACAACGCCGTCGCCTCTGCTTCTTGCCGGTGCTATTCCAGCCCGCCTCTGCTTCCCCTGCTCGCCGGAGTGGAAGCACACGCGAACGCGGGTCTTCGTGCGCAAAACGAGCCCCTCTGGCCGTTTTCCGATCGGTGGCCGAGACGCGCCGCCACCTTTTGGTCGCCGGTGGCCAAACGTCGACCGGTACTGACCTGGCCCGACTAGGGCCACCCCCAGTGACCCTGCGTGTGTCACCAGGGGCCCGGTTGACCAGTCCCTGGGGGCTGACTTGACACAACCCAGTCACTACCAGGTGGGGCCGACCTTCCCGCCTATGTATGACATGTGGGCCCAGCCCCTTTTTAATTAATTAAGTTAGTTTAATTAATCCTGATAATTAACTTGGACTAATTAGACTATGACAGATGGGTCCGCCCATTTAATTAACCTCTTTAGTTAATTTTAATTTTTGTTTAGCCCACTGTCTATGACAGGTGGGGCCCAGCTGTCAGGTTTGTCCTGAGACCACTGGGTTGATTGCTGATGTCAGCATTGTTGGAGAACGTTGCATGGGAAACAAAAAATTTCCTACACACACGCAGATCTATCCATGGTGATGAGCATCTACCAGAGGGAGAGTGGATCTACATACCCTTGTAGATCGCTAAGCGGGAAGCGTTAAGAAACGCGGTTGGTGTAGTCGAACGTCTTCGCGATCCAAATCGCCGATCGTCCTGTGATCCAATCATGATCCATCCCGCAATCCAATCATAATCTGTCCCGCGAACTTGATCACGATCCGTCTCGCGAACTTGATCATGGTCCTTCCGATCTAGCGCCAAACGGACGACACCTCCGCGTTCAGCACACGTACGACTTGATGACGATCTCCGCCGTCCTGATCCAGCAAGAGGGAGCGGAGAGGAAGAAGAGTTCTCCGGCAGTGTGACGGCGCTCTAGCGATGGTGGTGGAGCTATTTCGGCAGGGCTTCGCCTAAGCACTACAGAAATCCGATCTAGAGGAGAAACTATGCACTGGAGGAACGGGGAGCACGTGGCTAAACATTCTGTGCAAAAAACCCTAAAACCACCAGTATATATAGGAGGAAGAGAGGAGGAGGCTTGGCCCAAGGGCCCAGCCACAGGGAGGAGGCCGAACCAGGTTGTGGAGGTGAAATCCACCTCCAATCCTAGTAGGACTAGGATTCACCCAATTTTTGCCTTTTTCCACCTTTTCTCTTTGGATTTTGTTCTCTAGCCGCATGGGCCTTGTGTGGGGTTTTCCACCAGCCCACAAAGGGCTGTTATTCACTCTCCCACAGCCTATGAAGCCTCTTGGGTCGAAATACCCCTCCCGGAGGTCTCCCGGTACATTACCGGCACTCCCGATACACTACCGATGAGCCCGAAACTTTTCCGGCGACCAAAACAGGACTTCCTATATATGAATATTTACCTCCAGAACATTCCGGAGATCCTCATGACATCCGGGATCTCATCCGGGACTTCGAACAACCTTTGATCACCACCATACATAACTCTATACTACCGAAACGTCACCAAACCTTAAGTGTGCAGACCCTGCGGGTTCGAGAACTATGTAGACATGACCGAGACACCTCTACGGTCAATAACCAATAGCGGGACCTGGATGCCCATATTGGTTCCTAAATATTCTACGAAGATCTTTATCGGTCGAACCTCTATGTCAAGGATTCAGTTAATCCCGTATGACGTTCCCTTTGTTCTTCGGTATGTTACTTGCCGGAGATTCGATCGTCGGTATCTCCATACCTAGTTCAACCTCGTTATCGGAAAGTCTCTTTACTCGTTCCGTAATACAAGATCCCATGACTAACACTTAGACACATTGCTTGCAAGACTCATTGTGATGTTGTATTACCGAGTGGGCCCTGAGATACCTCTTCGTCACACGGAGTAACAAATCCCAGTCTTGATCCATGCCAACTCAACAGACACCCTCGGAGATACCTGTAGAGCATCTTTATATTCACCCAGTTACGTTGTGACGTTTGATACACACAAGGCACTCCTCCCGTATCCGTGAGTTGCATGATCTCATGGTCATAGGAACATATACTTAACATGCAGAAAACAGTAGCAATAAACTGACACGATCATATGCTACGTTTGTAGTTTGGGTCTTGTCCATCACATCATTCTCCTAATGATGTGATCCCGTTATCAAATGACATCACATGTCAATGGCTAGGAAACCTTGACCATCTTTGATCAACGAGCTAGTTTACTAGAGGCATACTAGGGACAAAGTGCTGTCTATTTACCCACACATGTAATATGTTTCCAATTAATACAATTATAGCATGAATAATAAACGATTATCATGAACAAGGAAATATAATAATAAACACTTTATTTATTGCCTCTAGGGCATATTTCCAACAAGCATGACATCATGTTGATGTCCTAATTCAATATTTGAAGTAAATTTAATCTGTTTAATTCCAGAATATCAATAAAACTTTAGAAATTAATATATAATAATCTGTAACTCGGATGAAAATAATTTATACATGAAAGTTGATGAGAAAAATCCCACAAAACCGAATATGCTATCCGTTCATCTATCACATGCTCCTTGCATGATGAACATGGACATTTAGCCTTAGGATAATATGTCCGGTAGAAGCCCGAGACCTGGAAAAGGTCGTTAGATATTCTTCCGCTCCGTTCGCGACGTGTAGTACTGCGTTATTGCATGCCTAGCCCTACATATTGCCATGCCATGCATTGTGATCGCATCTGTGCTTTATAATTATTGTTTCTTCCCCCCTTTTCTCTCCGGTAGACCCCGAGAATGATGCTGCTGCCGGGTACGACTACACCGTTGACGATCAGGCCTTTGCCGCAGAGCAGCAAGGCAAGCAACCCCCCTTGAGCATTCCGATATCACCCATTCTTCCCTCTTATTCTTGCATTAGATTTTTGCTATTGTATTAGTTAGCTCCTATTTTGACGCATAGCCTGTTTTGATGAGCTGCTACTATACCTGCAATCATACCAACTCCTTAGTATATGTTGGTTAGTGAATCCCCAGTGACCCACCCTTAGTCCCAATTGCCCCTGCTTCTTCATCGACGACCCGACGACTCCAAGACTCTATCAACCGACCGACAAGCCAGGCCCCTCACATCACCGCACTCCCGCTTAGTTGTACGACTCTGCAGTGCTACTATGGAGTACCGAGGGTGAGACCTCATGAAGTACTCATGATGCTAGGCCTATAGTGTAGCTAGTCGGTCGTGGTTATCGAGGGTGATTCCTCCTTCACCAGTCCCGATGATGTCTCTATCGTGCCACCCCTCAGGTGGGGGACCCTTGAGGGTGATTCCTTTAAGTCCACGTTGACGGTTACATCGAGCGGGGACCTTTGAGGGTGATTCCTCAGTTCTCGTCTTGATGTTTCATACACACAGTTACTATGACTTGTTTACAGAAACATGTGGGTGATGGGTCGTCCCTAAGGGGTACCCATGGTTTACTGATATTTTACGTGGACTAACGAGAGAGGCCTTTGTCATACATCCTCGAGACGGGGTGACGGGACCGCACTTTATGGGTCGCGCTTGCCCCGCATTAATAAAATGCTAATGGGTTGGGTATTTGATCTGAGTTGGTCGTTTGACCTTTTACGCACTAAACCTTCACGTGGGAGAAGTTATGGGTACTCAGCGTCGTTGTATCAATCGAAGCTCTTCGGACGTCAGCAATGGAGCGGCGCACGCCGGATTGGGCTGGAAGGTACAACTCCCGGACTGAGTGTACTAGGTCTGCTTTCGACCGCGTACGCATAGTGCAGGAGTGCAAGGGCAAGTGGGCCCACGAACCTGCGCTTAGGAGTTAGACCGGCGGGCTGGCCTCTTCATTGAGTCAAGGTGGGGCGACGACGTTTTGAATCCCGAGGCCGGGCATTACCCCAAAAAGTGTGTCCGGCCGGAGGTGATCAAGCATGTTGGAAATGTGGTGCACCCCTGCAGGGATGAATTCATCTATTCGAATAGCCATGTCCATGGTAACAGGACGACTTGGAGTTGTACCTTGACCTTCTACAACTATAATTGTGACTTTAAATTGCAATGAATGTTGGCTCCGGGATTGCTTCGTCACAGGGAGTCGAGGAAGAATCTCTAGGCGTGGTTACTTCATAAAATTGCCACAATAATACGATTATATGTGAGTTACCAGTCTACTCTCTTCTAATGCTGCAAGATGCTGAAGATGCTAGTCTTCGATAGGACTAGGCCTTCCCCTCATTCTTGCTTTCTGCAGTCAGTCCAGATATAACCCCACCCCTTGATAATGATGCATACTTAGCATAGTTCTGATGTCAGTCTTGCGAGGACGTTGGATGAGTACTCACCGCTGCTTTGCTTCCTCTTTCCTCTTCGATACGATTCCGCGTTAAGACGATGGAGCCCAGGAGATGGAGTACGCCGGAGACGACTAGTACACCATCGCAGGAGCCTACTACTACGTGGAGGCAGGCCCCGACCAGTAGTAGGATAGGAGGTTTGGCAGGAGGCCTCGCCTCTTTTGATCCATTGTTATGTTTGTGCTAGCCTTCTTAAGGCAAAATTGTTTAACTTATGCCTGTACTCAGATATTATTTGCTTCCGCTGACTCGTGCTTGTCGAGCTTTGTATTCGAGCCCTCGAGGCCCCTGGCTTGTAATATGAAGCTGTATGACTTTAATTTGTGTCTAGAGTTGTGTTGTGATATTGATTAGTGAGTCCCTGATCTTGGTCGTATGCATTGCGTGTATGTTTAGCGTATGGACGAAATTGAGGGCGTCACAAGTTGGTATCAGAGCCAACTGCTTGTAGGTAGCCCCGTTTCCAACTCCTTGGCCGAAGTTGAGTCTAGTACTTGAAAAACTGTTACTAACATTGTTGTGTGGCTTACGGGCCCACATCTCAATCGGGTGGTATTAGTATCTTTTATTCCTCGTCTATACTCTGGGTTCTAATCTCTCTTCTCTTTCGGGTTAATGATTTTACTAACTCTAACTCTAGGTTCTCGTAACTACTTCCCCCGGAGAGCCCCTCATTCCAGATGATCACTTGATTCACCAGAAGACTCTAAAGATACCCTCCGATGATTTCCCGAGAACTTGTACTCATCGCTTTTGCGATTCCCTTCCGCCGTCAACCCCTATGGATGACTACATGCAATTGTCACTCACAGCTTCATATCCAGTTGCTCTTGTTATTACAAGGTACATCGAATTATCTTACTGAGGATTCTTTCGTCCTCAGTTGTCATTGGTTTAAAAAGAAAATCCTTCTAATTGCTATTTGATCTTATGAAATCCTCAGTAGCCTATTGCTCTTGACCTTTCTCACCTGCTTGCATTATGGTTGATTCCATATGTCTAGCAATATTATGTAAATCCTTTGTGATTGTCATTTTGATCTTATTAAATTAACCTGTGTGCGAATGCACGCAGTCATTAGTGGTTTCTTATAAAATTTTCCCTTCTGGCTTAGACGTCTTTCCGAATGTGAGTTGTTTCTGGGCAAGTCAACCTTGATTGATTGCCTATCTAAGTCCTTTCATCTTACTTGTATTTGATCGGAGCATCTGATTCTGATACTCCAATTTGGAAATCCTAATTCCTTTGGTTACTTAGGCATCAAATTATTTGGATGTAATATAATGTGATGCTTTGCATTAGTTCTCCCTCTGATTGAGTACCGATACTCACATCAAGTCCTTCGTGGATCGCCAGACCCATTGTTTGGTTATTATCCGACGACATCCTTCACCTTCAAAATCCTTGTGAGATCTTCCCTGAAACATGATACCATTGGTAAATTGTGTCTTATCACTCTGGAAAGTGGTATCCTATGCTTTTGTCAGCCATGCTCTGTTGTCAAGCATGTGTTAATTGCTCTTGAAATTTGTGGTATATGTTCCTAAGATGCCCCGATGGGTTGAACCTATGCCTTAATCCGTGTGGACCCGACGATTTTCACGAGTCATACTTTTCTGGTGTTTTGCCAGATAATCTTCCAAAAGTATAATTTCACCAAAGGCGAGGTGTAAATGGAAGGTGATGCATTGATGAAGTGGGAGTCGACCTTGAACTTTGTGTTCATGCCCATGGAAACAATGTTGATCTTATCATAGAAGCTTCTCCTTTCATATAATCATACATGGTATGATTTGATCTTGTATCTTTGATCTTGTCCTTTGCAATCGTGGTTCCGACCATGCTGTTCTACTTTGATTTCATTCTCAGACAAGTTAAAGTGCTTGGCCTCTGCAGATCAATACGCTGGCCTAACCTCCATGCTGATCTACCTCCGTGTATTATCCCTGGTATCCTGACCAATATCATGGAGCTTCATAGCTTCTTATAAGCTCCTCATTAGCTATGTTTTCCTTCACTGATTCCAGTTCCCTCGTGATCTAAATTGTTGGACACTCAAGGACATCGGTAACTGAATCGAGTCCGCATTACGATTCAACAAATATTAGTAACCTACTTTAATTATGAGTTGGTACTCGATCATGGCTTTCCAAGTTGTTAGGCTGCATCATCGTCATGCTAGGGCTTGACCATACTATCTATGTCCTTCATCCCTGAAGCACCATTCCAACAGTGCATTAAGTTTACATCGAGCTTTGAACGTCATGTTGGTTGTCTTGAAAGGCAATTTTGATTCTTAGCTAGCACTCTAACATTTGGTTTCGACAACCATTCGCGTCACCATTTTTTGCTTGATGTCGTCGCTGATCGATTACATCTTCAAGAGACTTCTAGACAATTGTGTCGTGGTCATCATCAACATTTTGAACTATCCTAGGATATCAATTAAATTCGTGATGGGAAGTAGCATCCTTGCCTTCCTTTCAAATGCAGGCTTGTCTTGTTTTGGTTGAACCTTAAGTTCCTTGTTAGCCGTCTTGTGATATGTTTTATCTTGGAGTATTACCATCTTTTCCAAGAATGACGTGAAATTTGCACACGTAATAAAAATTCTTGATATAGTGATACTTCTTGCCATCACCTTTCATTTCGTAGTTTCCGTGTTGTTTCTAACCGGAATACCGACAAATGGATTGTGATGTGTAAATTCATCACTTATAGCATAGCAACTCTATTACCTTGGAGTTAATGAACAATAAGCCCATTCTTAGTGTATTGGCTGTTGAATCATCATTCTATCTTTGGTCGTGCTACTTTGTCCGGATTTTGGGTGCACCTTTCGATTAAAATTTAATTGTGGATGTTTTCCCTCGGGAATACCTCAATATATCATCTCGTTTGACGAATGCTATCACCTTGTTCACCCTCTCGTGGGAATCCATTTTTGTGGAATTCTCGATGGGTTGTTGCTAAGCCCATCAGCCCCTCCTCCTCTTCTTCGTGGTTCATGATTAAAATTTAAGCTAGTGTTGGAAACCATGAAAGCATTATCTTTGTGCCTAGCTCATGAAGGATATGTTTGATAAAAGAAGTGTTTTTCTCTAAGTTCACGTGCATCTTGTCGTCGTGATTATGAGAAAATTTTGTTTCGCTTCCTTCGGAATCGTTCCAATTCATTCATGCATGTGCGAAATATTCTGTGGTTTGATAGGTTTGCTACCTTCACTCCATATATATTTCTTAACACGTCAAGCTACCGATTGATTTGATCTAGGAAAAGAAGTTCTACGTAAGATCTTGCCCAGACTTACACATGGAACTTTGATATCTTCTATGGCGGTTCCCAACCAGAACTTGTTTACCTTCCATTCTAAAAACTCCCATGTAGGCATGAATGTCTTGACATTGTGTTCATATGTCTTGCAATACGGCTCATGATTCGAGGCATGCTTCCATCATTTCATTCCGAGATTCTTGCAACACCATCTCGTAGGTCTATGTTGCCACCTTTTGTTCTCAGGCCGGCTAAGTCTGAAGTATCCTGACACCAACCAGATCTGAACCTCAATGGATATGATGGTTGGAATTCTTCCCTAGAATTATAACGTTGGTCTCTATGTTACTCAGTAGGTGATGTGGCTAACACACCTGCCCAGAAGACCTATTGTTATAGCATCTTGTTCAGCAAGATTCGTCTTTTCTCCCATGAGGAAATTGTAAGACTTATTTTATAAGTTGTTCCTAATGGATCCTTTGTGTATCCTAACTCAATCCTTTACTCGAAACACCATATCATTGCTATCCCGAAGCATGGATGTGGTATATCGATCATCAACAGGAATATTGTAAGCTCGATGCTAATTGTTTCTTGATCAATTATCCAAACATCATTTTAGGGGAATGTCATGAATTTCCTCGCCCCTTTACCTAAATGGTTATCTACTTTCTATCCCATCATGTATGTCATGCTCTGTTTTTCCTTGGGAAAGGTATACTCCTAAAAGTTGAGTATAAACACATTTCCTTTCCATTGGTTTGTTTAATGTGATGAATACATTTTCCTTTCCATTGGTCTGTTTAATGTGATGAACACATTTTCCTTTCCATTGACCTGTTTAATGTGATGAACACATTTCCCTTTCCATTGACCTGTTTAATGTGATGAACACATTTTTCTTTCCATTGGTCTGTTTAACCTTTCTTATAGTCTAAATTATCTGAACAATGGTAATTCCCTGTTTAGGTAAACACCTCGGTGATCAGTTATGTCAGTGAGGCAATGTTACTATTGTTGATAACATTCCGGTAACCGTCGGTGGACGAGAACTTTGCCTATTGGCCCGCCTCGTTTGAACGAGCGGGAAAATGGTTCTATTTGTCCCCGCCCTTAGTACCGACATTGTTGCCAACTTAACTGACAAGCTTTCCTCTGACAGGTCTTGCCATCATGACCGTGCAAGATGTCACCGCTTTTCCTGCTCCTATCCCAAATGGTGGTCCCATAAACCACAGTTCCACAGGATCGAAACCTAACTCTCCTGTACATCTTTAAATCCAAAGTTTTTGTTGCACTTGGCTTCGTATGTAAATCCTGGGCCATCGTCCAAGGTAATGATGTTATTCTTGTCGTCATTGACCGACTGTCCAAAGTTGCACATCTCTGGCTGTCAAGGAAACGATCATTGCTAGTCAGCTGGTGATTAGTTCAGACCATGGCAGATTATTCACTTCGAGATTTTGGGCAAGTTTCCAAGAAGCTATGGGAACTCATTTGCCATTCAACATCGCTTTCCACCCTCAATCCCAGGTACAACGACAAGTTAAAATAGTCAATCAGATTCTCGAAAACACGCTTCGAGCTTGTGCCATTTCTTTCGACAAGAAATGGGAGGAATCTCTCCCATATGCCGAGTTCTTCTACAACAATAGCTATCAAGCTAGTCTGAAGATGGCTCTCTTTGAAGTGTTATATGGACGTAAGTGTTGAACTCCTCTGAATTAGTCAGAAACTAGGGAACATACACTTATCGGTCCGGATATTACCCAACATGCCGAAGATCAAGTCTGCATTATTCATGCAATTCTGAAGGCTGCTCAGTCTCGTCAGAAGCGTCAGTATGACCGTCATCACAAAGATAATGTCTATCAACCTGGCAAAAAGGCTTATCTTCGAGTCACGCCAATGAGACGTACACACCATTTTGGGATCAAGGGCAAGCTGGCCCCTCGATATATTGGTCCTTTCACTATTCTCGAAAGACGTGGTAAAGTGGCATATCAACTGGAACTGCCGCCAAACCTTTCTCAGATTCACGATTTGTTCCATGTGTCACAGCTTCGTCGCTGCTTCAAGGATCCTATTCGAGCAGTGGATCATGATATGCTTGAGCTGCAACAAGACCTCTCTTACAAAGAGCAACCAGTCCGCATTCTCGGTGGAACTGAACTTTGGACTCGTCAGAAGATTACCAAGTCCTTCAAGGTGCAATGGGCAAATCATTCTGAAGATGAAGCCACTTGGGAACGCGAAGATCATCTTCGTACCGAATACCCCAGACTCTTTCCTTCTACTTCTTAATTCTCGAGACGAGAATTCTTTTTAGTAGGGAAGAATTGTGACACCCTGGATTTTGGCTACAATGATCATTGTAATTAAGCTATAGTGATGGCCAAGATTATGCTGATGCTTTTGCTAATCCATGTGTGATCACTTTAGGAATCAAAGCTCAATTCAAATTCCTTTGCAATTCCAATTCATTTGATAGGTGGTTTTAAAAGTTTTGCAAACTTCAATCCAAAAATCATGCTTAGGGTGCAATAATTCCCTAAGTTATTCTAAAAACGGAACCAAAATTTTATCATGTGGTTTTGTGCCTCAAAACTATTTTAGCACAGCCCAAAACAATTAATTAAATGCCCTTTTGCTTTTTGAAAATACAAAATCAATCCAAAGGCCCGCCAAACTTTTTGTGTCAATACCTAATATTGCAATGCAAATATTAGGCCAAGTGCCATATTTTACTAAATTTATATAACCCTAGAAATAAATAAATACCAGAAAGATTTTAAAAACAGAAAAGAAAAAATGGAAAGGGCTAATTGCCCTGGTCACTTAGGCCTCCCGGCCCAGTGACCAGGCCTAGCCCAACTCCCCCATCGTCTTCCCCAACTGCTCACGGGGGGAGATGGGGACACGCCGATGAGCGCCAGTGGCTGCGGCCGAAGCTCTGGCACCCATCCAGCGACCTCCCCGTCGCCTACAAGACACCCCGTGCCGCCCCGAACCCTAGCCGCCACCCCTTTCGCCCCCTGCTAGATCTCCTCCTCCCCTCCCGATCCCGAGCGCGACCATCGCCATGGCTCCGGCGTAGCCGCGGCCCCCGAGCCCCATTCGCCTCGCCCCCGAGCCCAGAAGCTTTGTTGTCGATCGGCGAATCCATCCCGACCACCAGCCCGAGACCGGAGCCCCTGCACCGGCGATCCGGTGCCTTCTTCCTCGGAGCATCGACACGCTCTAACGACGATTCTGGCTTCCTCAGGCCTCTCCGCGCCTGCTTTGCTCATCTGCAGGACCATCGTGAGCCACTGCTTCTTCCCCTCTTCCTCTCGCGCTAGCTCTGGCCCCGTAGCCCCCTTCCCCTCCATGCCCGACGGTCGGCTCCGCCCGAGCTCGATATCGGCAGACCTCCGGTGGCCTTTCGGTCATGAGCTCGCCGTCATTCGTCTTTCCGCATCACGTAGAGCCCCCCTGCCCTTTCCGTTTGCTCGCTAGGTCGTCGTAGCACCGTCCCCGTCGGGGCCCGAACAACGCCGCCACCTCTTCTCATCGTCGGCGCCATTCCGGCCCGCCTCTGCTTCCCTCGCTCGCCGGAGTGGAAGCGCATGTGTCCTCGCGTTTGAACGCGGGTCTCCGCACGCAAAACGAGCCCCTATGGCCATTTTCCGACCGGTGGCCAAGACGCGCCGCCGTGTTTTGGTCGCCGCGGCCAAACGTCGATCGGTGCTGTCCTGGCCCGACTGGCCCCCCCAGTGACCCTGCCTATGTCCTCGAGGGCCCGGTTGACTAGTTGACCAAGTCAACTAGCTAACTGGGCAAAGCCCAGTCACTGCTAGGTGGGGCCGACCCCCCTGTGTATGACATGTGGGCCTAGCCCCTATTTAATTAATTAGGTTAGTTTATTTAATTCTGATAATTAATTTGGACTAATTAGACTATGACAGATGGGGCCCGCCCATTTAATTAACCTGTTTAGTTTATTTTAATTTTTGTTTAGCCCACTGTCTATGACAGGTGGGGCCCAGCTGTCAAGTTTGACCTAAGACCGCTAGGTTGACTGCTGCATGACATCATGCTGATGTCCAAATTAAATATTTGACATAAATTTAATCTGTTTAATTCCAGAATATCAATAAAACTTTAAAATTAATATAAAATAATCCGTAACTCGGATGAAAATAATTTATACATGAAAGTTGATCAGAAAATCTCACGAAACCGAATACGTTGTCCGTTCATCTGTCACATGCTCCTAGCATGATGAACATGGACATTTAGCCTTAGGATCATTTGTCTGCTAGTAGCCCAAGACCCGGAAAATGTCGTCAGATATTCTTCCGCTCCGTCCGCGACGTGTAGTACTACGTTATTGCATGCCTAACCCTACATATCGTCATGCCATGCATTGTGATCGCATCTGTGCTTTATAATTATTGTTTCTTCCCCCCCTTTTCTCTCCGATAGACCCCGAGACTGACGGTGCTGGCGGGTATGACTACACCGTTGACGATCAGGCCTTTGCCGCAAAGTAGCAAGGCAAGCAACCCCCCTTGAGCATTCCGATATCACCCATTCTTCCCTCTTATTCTTGCATTAGATTTTTGCTACTGTATTAGTTAGCTCCTATTCTGATGCATAGCCTGTTTTGATGAACTGCTACTATACCTGCAATCATACCAACTGCTTAGTATAGGTTGGTTAGTGAATCCCCAGTGACCCCCCCTAGTCCCTATTGCCCCTGCTTCTTCATTGACGACCCGACGACCCGACGACTCGAAGACTCGGTCAACCGACCGATAAGCCAGACCCCTCACATCACCGCACTCCCCCTTAGTTGTATGACTCTGAAGTGCTACTATCGAGTACCGAGGGTGACACTGTGAAGTACCCATGATGCTAGCCTTGTAGTGTAGCTAGTCGGTCGTGGTTATCGAGGGTGATTCCTGCTTCACCATTCCCGATGATGTCTCTGTCATGCCACCCCTCAGGTGTGGGACCCTCGAGGGTGATTCCTCTAAGTCCACCTTGACGGTTACATCGAGCGGGGACCTTTGAGGGTGATTCCTCAGTTCCCGTCTTGATGTTTCATACACACAGTTACTATGACCTGGTTACAGAAATTTGTTGGTGATGGGTCGGCCCTGAGGGGTACCCACGGTTTACTGATGTTGAGGCGTGGACTAGCGAGAGAGGCCTTTGCCATACATCCTTGAGATGGGGTGACGGGACCGCACTTTATGGGTCGCACTTGCCTCGCATTAATAAAATGCTAATGGGTTGGGTATTTGATCTGAGTTGGTCGTTTGACCTTTTACGCACTAAACCTTCACGTGGGAGAAGTTATGGGTACTCAGCGTCGTTGTATCAACCAAAGCTTTTCGGACGTCAGCAATGGAGCGGCGCGCATCGGATTGGGCTAGAAGGTATAGCTCCCGGACTGAGTGTACTAGGTCTGCTTCCGACCGTGTACGCATAGTGCAGGAGTGCAAGGGCAAGTGGGCCCACGAACCTACGCTTAGGAGTTAGACCGGCGGGCTAGCCTCTTCATTGAGTCTAGGTGGGGCGACGACGTTTTGGATCCCGAGGCCGGGCATTACCCCGGAAAGTGTGTCCGGCCGGAGGTGATCAAGCGTGTTGGAAATGCGATGCACCCCTGCAGTGATGAATTCATCTATTCGAATAGCCGTGTCCATGGTAACAGGACGACTTGGAGTTGTACCTTGACCTTCTACAACTATAATTGTGACTTTAAAATGCAATGAATGTTGGCTCCGGGATTGCTTCCTCACAGGGAGTCGAGGAAGAATCTCTGGGCGTGGTTACTTCATAAAATTGCTATAATAATATGATTATATGTGAGTTACCAGTCTACTCTCTTCTAATGTTGCAAGATGCTGAAGATGCTAGTCTTCGATAGGACTAGGTCTTCCCCTTATTCTTGCTTTCTGCAGTCAGTCCAGATATAACCCCACCCCTTGATAATGATTCATACTTAGCATAGTTCTGATGTCAGTCTTGCGAGTACTTTCGATGAGTACTCACTGCTTCTTTGCTTCCTCTTTCCTCTTCGATACAATTCTGTTTGTGCTTAGCATGTTATGTTTGTGCTTGCCTTCTTAAGGCAAAACTTATTTAACTTATGTTTGTACTCAGATATTATTTGCTTCCGCTGACTCGTGCTTGTCGAGCTTTGTATTCGAGCCCTCGAGGCCCCTGGCTTGTAATATGAAGTTGTATGACTTTAATTTGTGTCTAGAGTTATGTTGTGATATTGATTAGTGAGTCCCTGATCTTAATCGTACGCATTGCGTGTATGTTTAGCATACAGACGAAATTGGAGGCGTCACAGCAGGGCCTTCCGGAGGAGGACGCCACTTGGGAGCAGCTCGAGGAGTTTCGCCAGCATTTTCCAGACTTATAGCTCCAGGACGAGCTGTTTGCGTAGGCGGGGAGAGATGTTATGACCGGCGTGCACTATAGCCGGAGGAAGCCCAATGGCACGTCCAGTTAGGGGTTTGACCCAACTTATCTTTACTTTTAGCAGATAAAGGATTATATAAACACTTGTAAGGACTCATTTTGGAATTAAGCAATAATCATATCTATTGCCCTGCTCCCTCGGGAGCCAGAACCCTAAACCCTAGCCGCCGCCGGCGTCTCTCTCCCTCTCCCTCGCGCGACCATGGCGCCGCAGCGCCGCCGCTCGCGCCCCTCGCCTCGGCAGCCTCCCTTCCACCCCTACAACCTGAGGGCTAGACCCGGTAGGATCCCAGCTCCTATTCAAAGTAGATTTCATATTCCTCAAAAAAGACAATGACAGCTTATTTACCGGGTTCTTTTAAAGAACTACATGAAGTGATATGCAGCTCTCTTTAATTTATCTGTTTTTTGTTTGTTTGAAGTGTGATTCAACTCTGCAATAACTGAAAGCATAATACTAGTTAGAGGTAATAAGACCTGCAGCTCTTTTTCCGCTCCTGGATGGCTGCGTCCTCTTCCTCGTCTTGGCGTTAGGAACTTGTCTTTGCTTACTGTCTTCTTTGCCTGTATCAGCTACTGGTATCTGAAAGTCCAGATCGAGAACACTTTCTTTAGAGTAAATATGAAACTTTCTTTAGGAGCCCTGTAAGCATCTCCAACAGCATGTGTATAATTGGATGTCTATATATTCATATAGAGAATGGTCTATACAGATTCTCTCATATACACGTTCAGCTTTGCAGCAGATTGTCTATTCTATATTATAGTATTATCTTATAACTACCATTTCAACAGTAATTTAAACAAATTATAATTGTGGTTAATCCGAACAACTACATTTATACCATAATTCAAACGATCTATATACAAACAGTGATGCTCAACAAGTAAAGAAAACTCTCGCCTTCTTCCATATGCAAAAAACTTGATAGAAAATTCATATAGCAGAACCTCATATAGCCTAACTAGCAGCAACAATATCTAACAAAAATCATAAGTCTCAGCTAGCATCGAACATATTCATTAGTATCAGCAGAGTATCTAAGTAAATCCACTTTAAATAAATCTACAGAGCACTAAATATATCCAGTAGAAGCAAATCTTCTTTATCTCCCTCACCGATAGCAGCAAAATATATAGCGGCAAATGTATTTCATAGCAGCAGATGTATAACAGTATAGCACTGACTAAAAGACAGTCACGAGCCCAATCCACATCATTCCTAATCAATTGAGCCGCTGGTGTTCTTCTTTGTTGACTTTGCAGCGCTAGAACAAAATCCACCGAAGACTAAACACGTACGTGCAAAACTAGCTGAAGAAGCAAGCAAGTTAGCAGCTTGATTAATCTACAGTAGCAGCTCTTGTTCGTGTGTCTAGCCTCCGCGTATGAACCTAGCTAGCTGCTCTACCCGATCGACAGTATCGACTCTTCTATGCGGCACTCTTGCGGCGACTTGCGAACGGAAAAACTGATCAATGGATCGCCAAAGGCTCGTATCGAGCCTGGTACTTTGTATTGCTTTGCTTTTCGTTGTGTTACAAAGACGGGGTATACACACATATATATATATATGCGGAACGTAGCCTACTTCTAATCCTACTCGGTGTAGTACTATTAATCCTATTCGGTTTGCAATACTAACCAAACTAAGACATACATGCACGTTACAACTAGGTTAATTACTACATTCTTCCCTGGCCCTTTCCTCGTCCCCAAATCCTCTTCTTCCCCAGCCCACCGCCCTCTACCTTCCCCTCAAGCTAGGAGCCCCCAAATCCCCCACAACCAGAGCGGCGGCTTCCAGGCCGTCGCCCAACTCCCGTGCGCTCCCCATGGAGTTTCTCCACTGCCGGATCTGGCAGCAAAGGGACGTGGCAGCGGGCAGCGGGTCCAACACGAGGGCGCCAAGATCCATTTCTTGCTCAGGGACGTGGAAAACTAATCGTGCCTTGGCTCCGAATGGCGGCGGCGGTTCTCAGATGAGGCCATGAGGGCAACGTCCGTTTTCACAAGCTGTTGGAGATGATCTAACAAGTTGGATACGGATAGGGGCATACCGTCCAGGAAACCTTCTTCGACGCCGTCGGTGGAGGAGGTAGGCGCTGGTTGGAGCTGGGCCGCGTTCGCCTCCCGACATGCTCGACGGCGGAGACGTCTGCCGACGGCCTGCCATCGCCGCTCGCTGCGGGCGGCTGAAAGGCGGCCGGAGACCGACACCGGAGGCCGGCGGCGCGAGCGCGTTGGGACTGGAGCGCGTCCGCTTCGCGCCGGCGCTGGCGTCCGCCGTCCTCTCCATGAAAAGCGGACTCTCGGCCCTCCGCTTGCCCATCTTCCCCGCGAATGTGGCTGCGTCGAGCTGAGCACCGCCCGGCGTGTGCTGGTGGCGAGGAGAGGAGAAGGACGAGCTAAGGCGTAGCGAGGGGCCGAGGAAAGGAGAGGGTGATGAGGAGAAGAAGGCGTCTTCCCTCACGGGGATGCTTTTTTTTTCTTTTTTTTGAACTTCACGGGGATGCTTTTCGAGGAGAGCGCGCGCGCGTTGCAGGGTGGGACGAGAGTGCATTTTCTAATTTGATCCGCCACTTAATTATTTCAGGGTCCTAAAGAAATCACAATCTAACCTGCTGTACATCTCACTTTCCTCCATCTTTCTGTCACATGGTCAGACTGTGTGTGTCAGCTTTTTAAAATAGTGTCCTTCTTTTGTTTTGCGGGTGAAAAAAATAGTGTCCTTCCGTTTGAATGCCTGACCCTCGTTGCAATTCTATCCCAGAAATATATTTTCTCTTTCTATTCAACGATTTAGATGCTTGATATCTTCTGAAATAAAAGTTTGTGTTATATTCTATTTGGACAAATATGTTTATACCGAAGAGATATTTTAAGCAAGACCTATAGAAAAACCAAATGAAACCTGGTACAAACAGCAGGTTTTTACAGTTTCGTAAGGCCTCTTCACGATTCATTTTGAATTTTATAAATTATGGAAAAAATATTCAAGAGTGATCTTATTTCAATGTTCTCTTCACAACGATCATAAATACACAAATCGTATCATAAATCAAACTTACGGTTCAAAAAATAAAACAAATTTAAATTTTAGAATTAATATGAAAACAAACTGAGTGAGTGTAGTACTACTCGTTATGCTGTGTAAGTGAGAGGAGAGATATTGCAGGTAATAACATTGGCGAATACAAAGTATAGGCACGGTGGGCCATGGCCCATCCAGAAGTTGGAGAATTTTTTTGTTACTATCAATGGCGGAACTAGGATTGGGCGAAGGCCTAGGCGAATTGGGCCAGGTCCCAGGCAGGCTTCGTTTATTGTAGCATTGTAGAAGCTACAATAATTTCTACAGCCCATAAAGGAATTGGGCCTCACGCCCCAGGCCGCCGCCTAAGCTGGCTACGGCCTGAAATCGCCATTGGTGACTGATCCGGATTGAGGATGGACACCTCAGCTAAATTAGGATTGGATACGAAATTAAAGGTCATTTGCCCGTATCTTTATACGTATAAAATCTACATGCAAACTGTGTTGAAATAGAAGACATGTGGAATATTGAAATGCGCTTTTGTAGGCCAAGATCATCTTTGTTTGGGCCATAACTACCAATTCTCAGATTATAGACCATTTTTTTTATAAATTAAGAGCGTGTGGTATTCTTTTCTCCCGTGGCAACGCACAAACGCTTTTGCTAGTAGAAAACTCAATGAAACTGTTGGGGAACGTTGCATGGAAAACAAAAAAAATTCTACGCACACGCAGATCTATCCATGGTGATGATCATCTACGAGAGGGAGAGTGGATCTACGTACCCTTGTAGTTCGCTAAGCGGGAATCGTTAAGAAACGCGGTTGGTGTAGTCGAACGTCTTTGTGATCCAAATCGCCGTGCATCCCGCGATCCAATCACGATCCGTCCCGCGATCCAATCACGATCCGTCCCACGATCCAATCACGATCCATCCCACGAACTTGATCACGATCCTTCCGATCTAGCGCTGAACGGACGACACCTCCGCGTTCAGCACACACATAGTTTGATGACGATCTCCGCCATCTTGATCCAGGAAGAAGGAGCGGAGAGGAAGAAGAGTTCTCCGGCAGCGTGATGGCGCTCTGGCAATGGTGGTGGAGCTATTCCACCAGGGCTTCGCCTAAGCACTGCAGAAAACTGATCTAGAGGAGAAACTATGCACTGGAGGAACGGGCAACACGTGGCTGAAAATTCTGTGCAAAAACCCTAAAACCTCCAGTATATATAAGAGGAAGAGAGGAGGAGTTTTGGCACAAGGGCCAAGCCTCCAAGGAGTCGGCCGAACCAGGGGGAGGAGGTGGACTCCACCTCCAATCCAAGTAGGACTAGGATTCACCATATTTTTGCCTTTTTCCACTTTTTCCCTTTGGGCCTTTTTTCTCAAACCGCATGGGCCTTGTGTGGGACTTCCTCCAGCCCACGAAGGGCTGGTAAACACTCTCCCACAGCCCATGGAGCTTCTTGGGTCGAAAAACCCCTCCTGATGGTCTACCGATACACAACCGGCACTCCCGGTACACTACCGATGAGCCCGAAACTTTTTCGGCGACCAAAACAGGACTTCCTATATATGAATCTTTACCTCCGGACCATTATGGAGCTCCTCGTGACGTCTAGGATCTCATCCAGGACTCCGAACAACCTTCGGTCACCATCATACATAACTCTATACTACCGAAACGTCACCAAACCTTAAGTGTGCAGACCCTGCGGGTTCGAGAACTATGTAGACATGATCGAGACACCTCTACGATCAATAACCAATAGCGGGACCTGGATGCCCATATTGGTTCCTACATATTCTACGAAGATCTTTATCGGTCGAACCTCTATGTCAAGGATTCAGTTAATCCCGTATGATGTTCCCTTTGTTCTTCGGTATGTTACTTGCCCGAGATTCGATTGTCGGTATCTCCATACCTAGTTCAATCTCATTTCCGGCAAGTCTCTTTACTCATTCCGTAATACAAGATCCCGCAACTAACACTTAGTCACATTGCTTGCAAGGCTTATTGTGATGTTGTATTACCGAGTGGGCCCTGAGATACCTCTCCATCACACGGAGTAACAAATCCCAGTCTTGATCCATGCCAACTCAACAGACACCCTAGGAGATACCTGTAGAGCACCTTTATAGACACCCAGTTACGTTGCGACGTTTGATACACACAAGGCACTCCTCCGATGTCCGTGAGTTGCATGATCTCATGGCCATAGAAACATATACTTGACATGCAGAAAACAGTAGCAATAAACTGACACGATCATATGCTACATTTGTAGTTTGGGTCTTGTCCATCACATCATTCTCCTAATGATGTGATTCCGTTATCAAATGACATCACATGTCAATGGCTAGGAAATCTTGACCATCTTTGATCAACGAGCTAGTTCACTAGAGACATACTAGGGGCAGAGTGTTGTCTATTAACCCACACATGTAATGTGTTTCCAATCAATACAATTGTAGCATGGATAATAAACGATTATCATGAACAAGAAAATATAATAATAAACACTTTATTTATTGTCTCTAGGGCATATTTCCAACAGTCTCCCACTTGCACTAGAGTCAATAATCTAGTTCACATCACTATGTGATTTACATGGTAATTAATCGAACACCCATGCAGTTCTGGTGTTGATCATGTTTAACCCTTGGAAGAGGTTTAGTCAACAGGTCTGCAACATTCAGATCCATGTGCACTTTGCAAATATTTATGTCCTTCTCCTCGATATAATCGCGGATGGAGTTGAAGCGTCGCTTTATGTGTCTGGTCCTCTTGTGAAACCTTGGTTCCTTGGCCAGAGCAATGGCACCAGTGTTGTGACAGAACAAGTTCATTGGATTCAGTGCACTGGGCACTACTCCAAGATCTGTGATGAACTGCTTCATCCAGACACCTTCCTTCGCTGCCTCCGAGGCTGTGATGTACTCCGCTTCGCATGTAGAATCAGCTACCACACTTTGCTTGGAACTGCACCTGCTTACCGCTCCCCCGTTGAGAATAAATACGTATCCGGTTTGCGACTTAGAGTCATCCGGATTATTGTCAAAGCTTGCATCAACATAACCCTTTACAACGAGCTCTTCATCACCTCCATAAACGAGAAACATTTCCTTAGTTCTTTTCAGGTACTTAAGGATATATTTGACCGCTGCCCAGTGCTCCATTCCAGGATCACTTTGAAACCTTCCGGCCATACTTATGGTAAGACTGACATCGGGTCTTGTGCACAGCATTGCATACATGATAGATCCTATGGCTGAAGCATAAGGGATGCCACTCATCTTTTTTCTATCTTCTGCAGTCACTGGGCATTGAGTCTTACTCAACTTCACACCTTGTAACACAGGCAAGAACCCCTTCTTGGACTGATCCATTTTGAACTTCTTCAAAACTTTATCAAGGTATGTGCTCTGTGAAAGTGCTCTTAAGCGTCTCGATCTATCTCTATAGATCTTAATGCCTAATATGAAAGAAGCTTCTCCTAGGTCCTTCATTGAAAAACTCTTGTTCAAATATCCTTCACGCTTTCCAGCATTTCTATATTGTTTCCAATCAGCAATATGTCATCCACATATAATATTACAAACGCTATAGAGCTCCCACTCACTTTCTTGTAAATACAAGCTTCTCCATAAACTTGTATAAACTCAAACGCTTTGATCACCTCATCAAAACACTTATTCCAACTCCAAGATGCTTGTACCAGCCCATAAATGGATCGCTAGAGTTTGCAAACTTTGTCAGCATTCTCTGGATCAACAAAACCTTTTGGTTGCATCATATACAACTCTTCCTCAAGGAAACCGTTGAGGAACGTTGTTTTGACATCCATCTACCAAATTTCATAGTCGAAATAAGTAGCTATTGCCAGACTTAAGCATCGCTACGGGTGAGAAGGTCTCATCGTAGTCAACTCCTTGAACTTGTGAAAAACCCTTTACCACAAGTCGAGCTTTATAGACGGTGACATTACCGTCCGCGTCTGTCTTCTTCTTAAAGATCCATTTGTTATGAATGGCCTTTCGCCCTTCAGGTAATACTTCCAAAGTCCATACTTTGTTTTCATACATGGATCCCATCTTGGATTTCATGGCCTCTAACCATTTCTCGGAATCCGGGCCCATCACTGCTCCTTCATAGCTCGTAGGTTCATTGTTGTCCAACAACATGACCTCCAAGACAGGGTTGTCATACCACTCAGGAGTAGTATGCGGCCATGTCGACTTACGAGGTTCAATAGTGGCTTCATCCAAAGCTTCATGATCATCGTCATTAACTTCCTCTTCTACCGTCGTAGGCTCCACAGAAACATCTTTCCGCGCTGCGCTACTTTCTGGTTGAAGTAAAGGTTCAATAACCTCATCAAGCTCTATTTTCCTCCCACTCAATTCTTTTGAGAGAAACTCTTTCTCAAGAAATGTTCTGTTCTTAGCGACAAATACTTTGCCTTCGGATCTGAGATAGAAGGTATACCCGTCTGTCTATTTCGGGTATCCTATGAAGACGCATTTTTCCGCTTTGGGTTCCAGCTTTTCAGGCTGAAGCTTTTTGACATAAGCATCACATCCCCAAATTTTAAGAAACGACAACTTTGGCCTCTTGCCAAACCATAGTTCATATGGCGTCGTCTCAACGGATTTCGATGGTGCCCTATTTAAAGTGAATGCAACTGTCTCTAATGCATAACCCCAAAACGACAGTGGCAAATCAGCAAGAAACATCATAGAACGCACCATATCTAATAAGGTTCGATTACGACGTTCGGACACACCATTACGCTGTGGTGTTCCGGGCGGACTCAACTGTGAAACAATTCCACACTGTCTTAAGTGACTGCCAAACTCATAACTCAGATATTCACCTCCTCGATCAGATCACAGGAATTTAATCTTCTTGTTACGATGATTCTCAACTTCACTCTGAAATTGCTTGAACTTTTCAAACATTTCAGACTTGTGTTTCATCAAGTAAATATACCCATATCTACTTAAGTCATCAGTGAAGGTGAGAAAATAACTATATCCACCACGCGTTGTAACATTCATTGGACCGCACACATCAGTATGTATGATTTCCAACAAGTCACTTGCCCGTTCCATTGTTCCAGAGAACGGCGTTTTAGTCATCTTGCCCATGAGGCATTTTTCACATGTGTCAAGTGATTCCAAATCAAGTGACTCCAAAAGTCCATCAACATGGAGCTTCCTCATGCGTTTTACACCAATATGACCTAAACGGCAGTGCTACAAGAAAGTGGTACTATCATTATGAACTATACATCTTTTGGCATCAATGTTATGAACATGTGTGTCATCACTATCAAGATTCAATATGAATAAACCCCTCACATTGGGTGCATGACCATAAAAGATATTACTCATATAAATAGAACAACCTTTATTCTCTGATTTAAATGAGTAACCGTCTCACAATAAACAAGATCCAGATATAATGTTCATGCTTAACGCAGACACTAAATAACAATTATTCAGGTTCATCACTAATCCCGATGGTAATCGAAGAGAGAGCGTGCCGACGGCGATCACATCAACCTTGAAACCATTTCCCACGCGCATCGTCACTTCGTCCTTTGCCAGCCTTCGTTTATTCCGTAGTTCCTGCTTTGAGTTGCAAATGTGAGCAACCGAACCGGTATCAAATACCCAGGCACTACTACGAGAGCTAGTAAGGTACACATCAATAACATGTATATCATATATACCTTGTTTGCCGTTGGCCGCCTTCTTGTCAGCCAGGTACTTGGGGCAATTTCGCTTCCAGTGACCAGTTCCCTTGCAATGAAAGCACTCAGTTTCTGGCTTGGGTCCATGCTTGGGCTTCTTTACAGGAGTACCAACTGCATTGCCATCCTTTTTGGTTTTACCCTTCTTGCCCTTGCCCTTGACCTTGCCATTTTTCTTGAAACTAGTGGTTTTATTGACCATCAACACTTGATGTTCTTTCTGGATTTCAGACTCAGCGACTTTTAGCATCAAAAACAGCTTGGCGACTGACTTGTTCATCCCGTGCTTGTTATAGTTCATCACAAAGCTCTTGTAACTAGGTGGCAGTGATTGAAGAACTCTGTCAGTGATCGCCTCTGGCGGAAGGGCAATTCCCAACTCCGCTAGACTAGTTGAATACTTAGACATTCTGAGTATATGTTCACTGATAGACCCGTTCTCCTCCATCTTGCAAGCATAGAACTTATCGGAGGTTTCATACCTCTCGATCCGGGCGTTCTTCTGAAAGATAAACTTCAACTCCTGGAACATCTCATATGCTCCATGACGTTCAAAACGTCTTTGAAGTCCCGATTCTAAGCCATACAATATTGCACACTGAACTATTGAGTAATCTCCAGTACGTGCCTCCCAAGCGTTCTTAACTTCTTCGGAGGTCATGTCTTCTGGTTGGTCACCAAGCAGTGCATCAAGGACATATGATTTCTAGTAAGCCGTGAGGATAATCCTCAGATTACGGGCCCAGCCAACAAAGTTACTTCCATCATCTTTCAACTTAGCTTTCTCTAGGAACGCATTAAATTTAAGGGGTGCTACTACGCGAGCCATTGATCTACAATATAAATATGCAAAGTTTACTTAGACTATTGTTCAAGATAATGAGTTTAGTTAATCAAATTACTAAAGCTCCCACTCAAATCGACATCCCTCAGGTCATCTGAGTGTCACATGATCCAAATTCAGCAACTCAAGTCCGATCATCACGTGAGTTGAGGTGGCTTCAATGGTGAACATCTCATGTTGATCATATCTACTATATGACTCATGTTCGACCTTTTGGTCTCTTGTGTTCCGAGGCCATGTCTGTACATGCTAGGCTCGTCAAGTTTAACCCGAGTGTTCTGCGTGTGCAACACTGGCCTGCACCCGTTGTATGTGAACGTAGAGTCTATCATACCCGATCATCACGTGGTGGCTCGACACGATGAACTTTCGCAATGGTGCATACTCGGGGAGCACACAATTCATCTTGATATATAAGTGAGGGATCACCTTATAATGCTACCGTCGTCCTAAGCAAAACAAGGTGCATTAAAGGATTAACATCACATGCAATTCATAAGTGACATGATATGGCCATGAACTTGTGCTTTTGATCTCCATCTAGAAAGCACCGGCATGATCTCCATCGTCACCGGCATGACACCATGATCTTCATCATCTTGATCTCCATCAATGTGTCGCCATCGGGGTTGTCGCGCCCAACATGCTTCTACTACTATTGCTACCGTTTAGCGATAAAGTAAAGCATTACATAGCGCTTAATGATTGACACGCGGGTCATACAATAATTAAAGACAACCCTATGGCTCCTGCCGGTTGCCGTACTCATCGCATGCAAGTCGTGATAATCTATACATCACATGATCATCTCATACATCACATATATCACATCATGCAATTGGCCATACCACATCACAACATACCCTGCAAAAACAAGTTATACGTCCTCTAATTGTTGTTGCATGTTTTACGTGGCTGCTACGGGTATTTAGCAAAAACAATTCTCATCTACGCAAAAACCACAACGGTGATACACTAGTTGCTTTTGAACCTTCTCAAGGACCGCCTTGGTCGAATCTGATCCAACTAAAGTGAGAGAAACTGGCACCCACAAGCCATCTATGCAACAAATTGCAGTCGAGGAAACCGGTCTCTCGCAAGCGTACGAGTAATGTTGGTCCGGGCCGCTTCATCTCACAGTACCGCTGAACCAAAATCCGACCAAGGGAGAAAGCAATCTAAGCATCAACGCCCACAAACCTTTTGTGTTCTACTCGAGATCTCATCTACACATAGACCTAGCTCATGATGCCACTTTTGGGGAACGTTGCATGGAAAACAAAAAAGTTCCTACTCACACGCAGATCTATCCATGATGATGAGCATCTACGAGAGGGAGAGTGGATCTACGTACCCTTGTAGATCGCTAAGCGGGAAGCGTTAAGAAATGCGGTTGGTGTAGTCGAACGTCTTCGCGATCCAAGTCGCCGTGCGTCCCGCGATCCAATCACGATCCGTCCCACGATCCAATCACGATCCGTCCCACGAACTTGATCACGATCCTTCCGATCTAGCGCCGAACGGACGACACCTCCGCGTTCAGCACACGTACAGCTTGATGACGATCTCTGCCGTCTTGATCCAGCAAGAAGGAGCGGAGAGGAAGAAGAGTTTTCCGGCAGCGTGATGGCCCTCTAGCGATGGTGGTGGAGCTATTCCGGCAGGGCTTCGCCTAAACGCTGCAGAAAACCGATCTAGAGGAGAAACTATGCACTGGAGGAACGGGCAACACGTGGATGAAAATTCTGTGCAAAACCCTAAAACCTCCAGTATATATAAGAGGAAGAGAGGAGGAGGCTTGGCACAAGGGCCAACCTCCAAGGAGTCGGACGAACCAGGTGGATGAGCTGGACTCCACCTTCAATCCTAGTAGGACTAGGATTCACCCTATTTTTGCCTTTTCCCATTTTTTTCTCTTTGGGCCTTTTTTCCCAAACCGCATGGGCCTTGTGTGGGACTTTCACCAGCCCACTAAGGTATGGTAAACACTCTCCCATAGCCCATGGAGCTTTTTGGGTCGAAATACCCCTCCCGATGGTCTCCCGGTACACTATCGGCACTCCCGGTACACTACCGATGAGCCCAAAACTTTTCCGGCGACCAAAACAAGACTTCCTATATATGAATCTTTACCTCCGGACAATTCCGGAGCTCCTCGTGACATTTGGGATCTCATCCGGGACTCCGAACAACCTTCGGTCACCACCATACATAACTCTATACTACCGAAACGTCACCAAACCTTAAGTGTGTAGACCCTGCGGGTTCGAGAACTATGTAGACATGACCGAGACACCTCTACGGTCAATAACCAATAGCGGGACCTGGATGCCCATATTGGTTCCTACATATTCTACGAAGATCTTTATTGATCGAACATCTATGTCAAGGATTCAGTTAATCCCGTATGATGTTCCCTTTGTTCTTCGGTATGTTACTTGCCCGAGATTTGATTGTCGGTATCTCCATACCTAGTTCAATCTCAATTCGGACAAGTCTCTTTACTCGTGCCATAATACAAGATCCCGCAACTAACACTTAGTCACATTGTTTGCAAGGCTTATTGTGATGTTGTATTACCGAGTAGGCCCTGAGATACCTCTCCGTCACACAGAGTAACAAATCCCAGTCTTGATCCATGCCAACTCAACAGACACCCTCGGAGATACCTGTGGAGCACATTTATAGTCACCCAGTTACGTTGCGACGTTTGATACACACAAGGCACTCCTCCGATGTCCGTGAGTTGCATGATCTCATGGTCATAGAAACATATACTTGACATGCAGAAAACAATAGCAATAAACTGACACGATCATATGCTACGTTTGTAATTTGGGTCTTGTCCATCACATCATTCTCCTAATGATGTGATTCCGTTATCAAATGACATCACATGTCAATGGTTAGGAAATCTTGGCCATCTTTGATCAACGAGCTAGTTCACTAGAGTATTGTAGGGACAGAGTGTTGTCTATTAATCCACACATGTAATGTGTTTCCAATCAATACACTTATAGCATGGATAATAAACGATTATCATGAATAAGGAAATATAATAATAAATACTTTATTTATTGCCTCTAGGGCATATTTCCAATAGAAACTTGGTACAAACAACAGGTTTTTACAGTTTCGTAAGGCCTCTCCACGTTTCATTTTGAATTTTACAATTTATGACAAAATATTCAAGAGTGATCTTATTTCAATGTTCTCTTCACAAGGACCATAAATACACAAATGTATCATAAATCAAACTTACGGTTCAAAAAATAAAACAAATCTAAATTTTAGAATCATATGAAAAAAAGAGCGAGAGTAGTACTACTCGTCTCTACTGTGTGAGTGAGAGGAGAGATGTTGCAGGTAATAACTACGGGAAAAAGTTGTAAGGAGAAATAGTGACTGGTTGATACTTGATAGGACATAAATTAATAGAACAAGGGGTCATAAATTAAGGTTAACTAAGCAACACAACGACCAGATGCATGCATGGATCCGAATTTCAAAGATAACCGGTGGCTGATACATGCACGGTATATACCATGCATGGGAGAATGTCTTTTCTCAGGGTGGGACTTCAACTTCCAAGGACAGGGAGAGCAGCGTTGCGTGTTTGTTCCTACCCCGTACAGAAATTAAAAGCAGCATTGGCTCGCTCTCTCATCTGCATGCACCGTCAGCTTAGCCAGCGTACTACAGCAAGGTGCATGAAGATATCATATCCCGGTCCTGCGCGCGCTCCCACGGTCCTACGATCCTATCTGCTCCATCCCTACTCGGGTGGGTGCATGTGTGCGATGAAGCGGTAAGAGCAATTTCAACAGCCCAATCCATTTCGCCCGTCCATGTCTGTTTAAGTCATCACGGACACAAAAGGCAGTAGGATGCTCTTCAATGATGGCTATGATTTTCTAGCTCTTCAAGGTGCAGAGTGATCGCATGACAGTAGGCTCCTTTCAACGGATCCAACAAAGCTAGTTGCTGCTCTTCTCGGTCCAATGATGGTGATGGGTGCTAAGAGCATCTCTAGCCCCGGCCCCAAAGGACCTTCCCAAACCCTTTTTTTCTCGTCGGCGGGCGAAAAAATTCCCAGTCGCGGCCCCAAGACGTCGATTTTCGTCGGTTGGGTTCTTTTTTGGGGCCGGCGAACCCAAGCCAAAGCCAGTGCGCTAGGGGTCTCTTGGGTGCGCCGGCTGAAGCGAAAAGGCGGATGGGGCCGAGGTGTCGGCGAGACCGGCCAACACTTCCCACGTTTCCCCCTTCTTTCCCTCCATTTCTTCCCCCCATTCTCCCCATTTCCCTCCATCTCCCTCCCTCGACCGTCATGCCACCGAAGAAGTACGTTGCCCCTTGGCAAGCCCCCGGCACGGCCGTCGCCGTCGCCAAACCGCGCAAGGCCCGTGCGCCGAAGGCAAGGCCGCCGGGGTTCACAAACGCCGAGTGGAAGGCCGACGTCGAGCGGCGGGAGGCGGTGATCACCGATCGCCGCAACAGAAACCTCATGAAGAAAGCCCAGGAAGCAGCAGCGGTGGCGGCAGCGGTTGAGCAGGAGGTGTCGTCTCTCCGGCCGATCTTCTGGGGCTGTAGGACCGAAAGTATGTCTAGAGGGGGGGGGGGGGTGATTAGACTACTTGACCAAATAAAAGTTTTGTCTTTTCCCAAATTTTAGTGTTTGCAGCTTTAGCATTCATGGCAAGTCAAGTACACCCTACACATGCATGTCTAAGAGTATAAGAGCGGAAAATTGTTGGCAATATGCCCTAGAAGCAATAGTAAATTAGTTATTATCATATTTCCTTGTTCATGATAAATCGTTTATTATCCATGCTAGAATTGTATTGATCGGAAACTTAGATACATGTGTGGATACATAGACAACACCATGTCCCTGTATGCCTCTGATGGACTAGCTCGTTGATCAAAGATGGTTAAGGTTTCCTAGCCATGGGCATGAGATGTCATTTGATAACGAGACCACATCATTAGGAGAATGATGTGATGGACAAGACCCAAATTATAAACGTAGCATATGATCGTGTTAGTTTATTGCTACTGTTTTCTGCATGTCAAGTATCTGTTCCTATGACCATGAGATCATGCAACTCAATGACATCGGAGGAGTGCCTTGTGTGTATCAAACGTCGCAACGTAACTGGGTGACTATAAAGATGCTCTACAGGTATCTCCGAGGGTGTCTGTTGGGTTGGCATGGATCAAGACTGGGATTTGTTACTCCGTGTGACGAAGAGGTATCTGAGGGCCCACTCGGTAATACAACATCACAATAAGCCTCGCAAGCAATGTGACTAAGTGTTAGCCATGGGATCTTGTATTACGGAACTAGTAAACAGACTTGCCGGTAACGAGATTTAACTAGGTATGGAGATGCCGACGATCGAATCTCGGGCAAGTAACATACCGAAGAACAAAGGGAATAGCATACGGGATTAACTGAATCCTTGACATAGAGGTTCAACCGATAAAGATCTTCGTAGAATATGTAGGAACCAATATGGGCATCCAGGTCCCGCTATTGGTTATTGACCATAGAAGTGTCTCGGTCATGTCTATATAGTTCTCGAACCCGCAGGGTCTGCACACTTAAGTTTTGGTGACGTTTCGGTAGTATAGAGTTATGTATGGTGGTGACCGAAGCTTGTTCGGAGTCCCGGATAAGATCCCGGACGTAACGAGGAGCTCCGTAATGGTCGGGAGGTAAATATTGATATATAGGAAGTCTTGTTTTGGTCACCGGAAAAGTTTCGGGCTCATCGGTAGTGTATCGGGATTGCCGGTAGGGTACCGGAGGACCATCAGGAGTGGTATTTCGACCCAAGAGGCTACATGGGCTTTGGGAGGATGAATACCAGCCCTTAGTGGGCTGGTGGAAGTCCCACACAAGGCCCATGCGGCTGGGAAGAAATTCCAAAGTGAGAAAAGGTGGAAAAAGGCAAAAGGGTGGAAATAAGGAAGGAGTCCTAATCCTACTAGGAGTGGAGGAGGAGGACTCCTCCTCTCCACTTAGGACGGACCAAAGAGGCGTTGGCCCTTGTGCCAAGCCTCCTCCTCCTCTCCTCCTACATATACTAGAGGTTTTAGGGTTTTGGCACATAGATTTTCATCCACATGCAACCCTACCCTCTGGTTCGTAGTTTCTCCTCTAGATCGGTTTCAGCTGTGCTTAGACGAAGCCCTGCTGAGATTACTCCACCACCATCGCCGCAGCACCGTTGCGCTGCCGGAGAACTCGTCTACCTCTCCACTCCCTCTTGCTGGATCAAGAAGGCAGAGGTCGTCATCAAGCCGTATGTGTGCTGAACGCGGAGGTGCAGTCCGTTCGACGCTAGATCGGAAGGACCGTGATCAAGATCGCGAGACGATTCGTGATTGGATCGCGGGACGGATCATTATGAGATCGTGGGATGGATCATGATGAGATCGTGGGACGCTCGGCGATTTGGACCGCGAAGACGTTCGACTACACCAACCACGTTTCTTAACGCTTCCCGCTTAGCGATCTACACGGGTATGTAGATCCACTCTCCCTCTCGTAGATGCTCATCACCATGGATAGATCTTGCGTGTGCGTAGGAATTTTTTTGTTTCCCATGCAACGTTCCCCAACAAAAATAACAACAAGCATGAGTAGAAGGGATAGGGTAGATCTTCACGAAGGACTAGCCTCACTATGGGTAGATCTTCACGAAGTAGGCGATCTCCTTGCCCGTACAAACTTCTTGGTTCAACTCCACAACACGAAGTAGGAGGCTCCCAAGCGACACCTAACCAATCTAGGGGGCACCACCATCCAAAAGGTAATAGGCTCGGTAATGACGATGAACTCCTTGCTCTTGTGCTTCAAGATGATAGACTCCTCAACACACAATCACTCTCTCATAGATTTGGCTTGGTAGAAGAGATTGATTGGGTGGAAAGCAAGTTGGAGAGGCTAGAAATCAAGATCCGTATGGTTGGAGTGGAAGATGTTAACCTCAACACAAGGGTAGGTGGTTCTCTCTTAGAAAACTGATGGGGCAAGTATGGAATAGTTCTGAGTGCTTCTCACTCGAGTAGGTGGTGGTGAAGGGGTGTATATATAGGCATCCCCAAAAATCCAACCATTACACACAAAATGACCAACTCGGTGACACCGATGTGTTAATCTCGATGGTACCGAAGTGACCAAAAGGTGGCAACTTTTGAATCTCGGTGAGACCGATATAGGAAACTCGGTTGCACCGATAAGGTGACCAATGGTAAGATTTCCATTCTCGGTGACGCCGATCCAACAATCTCGATGGTACCGATATTATGAATTTGCATAACAGAAAGTTGGCAACCTAAACTCGGTGGCACCGGTATGGAATCGGTTGCATCGAAGTGGCTAGGGTTTGGCTGAGTCTTTCTGAGGTTGAGAATCGATGGCACCGGGATGGAAATGTTGGTTGCACCGATTTTGAATATTTGGCTTTGGACGGACTTTGGTGGGAAAGTTTATGAGTGTTTTTGGTGACTATCACTTGTGCACGTATGAGCATTTTGTTCACCAACAAAACCTTACCACCTTTTAATAGTATTGGCTTTCCTATGGACTCAAAGTGATTTATCACAAATATAAAATGTAGAGTCCTCTTGCTTGAAGCTTTGCCATCTTATTTCCTTGCATCTTGGGGTATTCCACAATATCCACAATCCTTATGCCAATCCTAGCATTGAACATTTCCTGAAATATACTTGGTGGAAACATTAGTTCAGTGACTTATATATTATAACATATACTTGGTGGAAACATTGGTTCAATGACTTATATATTGTTATAAATTATCAAAACCACCAAGGGAGCAAATGTGCTTTCAGGGGCGGTAGCCGATGGGCCCGTTCCCACAAGGCGCCAGCCAGCAAAGCGCCGCGTCTCCGGCCAACCTGCACTTTCCTTCGTCGAACTTCCCTTCGCCGGCGTCGGGATACGCGCGCTCGCCGGAGTACGTCCATGGCGATGCCCTCGGCGGATTCAACCCCAACATCACCTTCCCCTGTACGCCTTCCGCCTTCCCCGTCGACCACCCCAACGCCTAGTACGTCTATGTGCCCTCACCGATGTACTTCGTCTCGTCTGCGACGGGTCGCGACGGGTCTGCGACACGGCCATCTACCCTTCACGCCTGGCATGGCGCCATAGTACAACAATACTGATGCCGAGATGGAGGACACCATCAACGCCAGCTCCGTCGCGACCCCTTGTGCCCTGGATTTGGTACGCAAGAGGCGGAGGACACCGGTGGCATGGACGACACCAAGGTCGATGCCTTGCCCGAAGAGGAGGAGGAGGAGGAGGAGGAGGAGGAGGAGGAATAAGAAGAGATTGAGGAGGTAGAGCCGGTGCCGGAACCCGTGCCGGTGAAGGGAAAAGGGAAAAGAAAAGAGGAAGACGAGGTCGGCCAAAGGCAAGCCGGGCAAGCCCCGCATCAAGTGGACGTCGGTGGAAGACGTGTGCCTCGCCGAAGCATGGAAGCTGGTCAGCATGGACCCTATCACCAGCGCAAACCAGAACACCGAGACCTACTGGAACAGGATCAAGGCAGCTTTCGACGAGCGCAAGTTGGTCGACCCCGAGTTCATGGACACGTAGATGGACTGTGGCACCAAGGCCATGTCAAACCATTGGGGGGCATTTAAACGGCGTGCAACAAGTGGCATGGAATCCAGGAACAGGTCCATGCTCGCCCAGAGAGTGGCGCGAGCGTTGTGCAGCAGGTATGTTTGCCGACTCTCAGTGTTTTCGGTCGATCCGCGCCATCCTTTCACCGCCGAACAGTTGTCTTTTTTTGGCATAGATCTTTTAGATGTTCGACTTGTTTCGCCGGGACACTGGCTTCGACTTCAAGTTCCTCCATGTCTTCACCCGGATCGAGTCCTGCGACAAATGGGCCAAGGTGTGGCATCAGCTCGCCGACAAGGACGGCGCGCTCAACCCGGACACGCCTATTCCTGGGGCGATAGAAGGGCGCCCTGATGGGAACAAGAAGGCGAACAAGGCCAGGAACGACGCGCCAGCTGCTGAGCGTCTGCAGGAGTCGATCGAGCAATGCATCGCCGATGCAAAGGCTCATTCTACCCTGAGGGAGGAGAAGACGGAGGCAAGGTGGTCGGCGTTTATGACGAAGCAGGACGCCAAGCTCGACCTCCTCAGGACGAAGCATGACGCCAAGCTCGACCTTCTCACGACCAACGTCGCCGCGAAGAAGCGCAACACCAACCTGGCTTTTCTCATGGGAGGCGTCACGATGGACATGAACCCGATGGTGAAGGCGTGGTACCTGGCGGAGTGCGACCTCATCCTCAATTGCATGCCCGCACCCACGCCGCCGCCAAGCCCGCCCGCGTCCCCGATGTTGACCGCTACACTGACCTCGCCTACCGCTATGCCGACCTCGCCTGCGATGACCGCTACAACGGCCTCTCCCGTTTCTACGGCTGACGGCGGGGAGCTGGCCGTTTGAGAAGTTCTATGCTCACGCCCCCGTTTTTTTTGTACGCCTCACTGTTGGCAAGTTTTGATCGCCGAACCTGTGGCGATCGCCGAACCGATGGCATGATGGATGCCGACAGTGGCATGGCCGATGCCGAACCGTCAAAGTGGCGTCGTTTTTTGGGCAGCAGGAAACACAATGTTTAAATTTGCATGCGACGGCTGGGGCCGCGACGGGGAAGCCGACCCCCAGGCCAATTTTAGCGTCGGCTGCCCCCCAGGCGGCGCTATTATTCGGCTTCTGGGGGTGCCAACGGCTGGAGATGCTCTAAGTTGTTAGTGCTGGTTGCTTGTCGTAGCTCGCTTCTAGGTCTTTTTCTTTTGGTCATTGTTCCATCTTCTCTTATGGTGTTCCTAGTTCTTTCTTCTGTGTGTCGTCTGATATCTGTTGTACCCACTTATATCTCATTTTGATTTATAATGAAAATGGTTCAAGTCGGCATAAGTCTGTCGTAGCATCATAAAAAAACGCGTCAACCCAAACGGCCGCGCGTCTGTTTTACATCCGCCCGCGATTCATTCTAGGCCCAAATTTGAACGGCATTTGTGTCACCGCGGAGACGAAGCGGGCACGCGCCTCGCCCTCGTGCACCTTCCCCTGGCCCTCGAGTCAGCGGCACAATCTCTCCTTCTTATCCCCTTCCACCACCCGTCGCCCGCAAGCACACAAACCCTAGCTCGACGACCCCATTTTCCCCGGCAACCCTAGCTCTCCAGCCCCCACCCTGCTCCAACCGAGGAGCACATCCACCGATGGGCTGCCCTCCTTTGTCCTCGTTTGGGGGTCCTAGTGGTAGATCTGCGGCGGCAGCGGCGAAATTTTGTGCATCCTAACGGTTGGATTTGGCAAATCCGCCTGCCGGCGGACTGCGCTTGCCATGGACTGGTCGGCGTGTCGGTCCACACGGCCTAGGCAATGCCTCGGTGCCACATGCAGGTGCTTAATCCTCCTCTAGCCGCTCAGGTCTGAACTGTCGCCAGTTTGCCGGCAAAGTCAAGGACGGCCGTCGCCCTGGCTCGCCGCTGGCCCAGAAGCTTGTCGGCTCACCATTGCCATTCATAAAGTGCGACGATTGCCCGCTGCAGGTCGTCCGACGCGTTTCTTGGACACCGGAACATCCCGGTTGGGTGATCGTGAAGTGCACAAACGACGGGGTACGATTTCCGTTCAGCCTTTTGCTCTTTGATTTGATGCAATTTCGGTAGCTTATTTGCTCAATATTGTGTGTAGGATGGATGCAACTTTTGGTATTGGAAGAAGAATACATCGAGATCTATTGATCTCACGAAATTTGCTAGATGTTCATGCACTTTTATCTAGAATTAAAGCTATAGCTGAGACTAAAGAAGAGGCCAAAGGGGAAGCAACGTCTACTTCTTTAGCATCGAAGAAGAAAAACATTATTAACCTCAAGAATCAATAGATCAACAACAAAGACATAGAGAAGATTTTAGTCCAACTAGTAGGAGCAGTTATGAAAGTTGGACATCTTTTAAAATGTCTAATTATGGTTCTTGTTTCCTTTGGTCTTGTACTTATACCGAAGAATTGGTAAAAATATGTATTGAAATGCATTTGATGAAATAAAACTAACATTCAAATCCAAAACAAAATAAAATATGTGATTAAAAATGGATGATGGCCGGCCTCGCGGACGAAAAATGGGTCAGCGCATTGGGCGCATGGCCGACCCATTTGCCAAAGGGGACGGACATGCCGATCAAAACGGACAAAAGGCGGACAAAGCGCGCGTCCATTTGGGTCGGCCGGTTGGAGTTGCTCTAAGTTGCTGATAAACAAGATAACGATTGTGATTTTTTTACTCGAAACTAGAAATAGACATGTAATACTTCACTACTATGCCCATCTAAAATGTGTCCCTTTTGTTTATCTTTTATTTCCGCGAATCCGTTTTGTTTCCCTATATACTTTTATCAGATTTTTTGAGCAACCGGTAGGAGTTCTGCCTTTTCATTAAGAAGAATAGAATTGATCGGTTTATATGGGAAACCGGCCGAAAACCAGTACATCTGTGACAAGCGGACACGCTAACCCCAAGGCTGCACACCAATCAAGCCGATGATACTATCACCTAAGTGACAAGACGACACCCTACCATCCAACACCGATTCTCGGAGCCACCGCTCCGACATCCACACCGACCCCGAGGTTGCGCACCAGTGTAGTTGATGACTATGTTGCCCAAGCAACCAAAGCCACGCATCAGTAATCACCGAAGCCACCGCTCTGACTTCCACACCAGCTCAAGGCCGCGAACCATCCTAGTCGATGGCATCAACAAGCGGCCAAAGCCAAGACCACAAGCAGGAGACTTTCGAAGCCGCTGCTCCGACTTCTACACCGGCCTCGAGGCTGCGCACTCGCCTAGCCGCCGATGAAGCTAAGAAAGCTGTAGGAGCCACCAACTGACGAATGATCGGACCTCCAAGGCGTGACCCTTAAGAGGGAAGCGACGAAGATCGTCGTCAACGCCCGCTTCAACCAAGGCGACACATCTGTTTTTACCCCTAGACCGAGGTGACAAGGGTGGTGAAAAGGCTCTACGACGACACCTCCAAGGAAGGAACGGCGTCCTAGGACTCTGTCGACGTTGAGATCGAGCGAGGTCGAGCTAGGTTTTCACCTGGAGCTCACCAAAACCATCGTCAGCACAACCAACCCAGTAAATCGTCAATGGACCACGTACACTAGTCAACTCATCAGCACAAATCATCACCGTGGCCGGCAACACCACCACGGACCCTCGTGCCACCTTGACAACCCCGCTCCCAACACCCAAGTGTGGCGTCGTCGCACCACCATCCTCCACCCTCTCTGCTAACAAAGACAACACACCTCGGACAACCGCCTCAATCAAACCCCACGCTTCACTGACTTGGTTAGCCAGACAACACACACCACCACTCTGTTACCCATACGACCCAAAGCGACCAACGACCCACCTCGAGGCAGCACACAGATGCACCCTAGAAGAAGAGGGACGACCAAGCAGCTGCAAAAATCCACCAAATGTGGTGCTGCCGCACCACAGTCCTAACCCGCAGCACATCACTGTCCTCGATCTGTGGCTCGCCGCCACACCACAGATCCATCGACGTCGGCATGAATTCCCAACGTCACGGCACTGCCACGTCGCCATCCAACAACTATGACTTGTCGCCGTCACCCGTGGCTCCCCCAGCTGAGGGAGGGGACACCAGGCACCCCGCCCGCACCCGCAGTCGCAGAACACTATTGCATCGCCACCGCAGCATGCCAGAGCGCCTCCACAACGAGATCCAGCTGTCCTGCACTAGATCGATGTCGGCTAGCCTCATCGCTGCCCCACACGCCCCAAGAAAGGGAGAGGGGAAACAATGCCGCCGCCGAGGCTGAGGCAGCTACCCCGACTTGCCCCATCGGTCGAGGTGCAGCCGCCGCCAGATGTGAGGCTCCGTCCAGGCTGAAAGCACGCGACACGTGACGAGGAGCCCTGCCATCACCGTCCGTCGAGCGGGTGATACGTCTCCAACGTATCTATAATTTTTTATTATTCCATGCTGATATATTATCAGTCTAGATACCTTTTGGGTCTTTATTTACCAATTTATAATATTTTTGAGCACTAACCTATTGACCCAGTGCCCAGTGTCAGTTGCTGTTTTCTGCATGCTTTTCACTTTTCAGATTTACAGTACCAAGCGAAGTCCAATTGCCACGAAACTTTTTTCTGATTTTTTTCTGGACCAAAAGAAGACCTGGAAGCTTCTGGAGGAGACCGGAGGCTGCAGGAGAGCATCATCACGCAACAAGGCACACCCTGGGGGGTGATGTGTGCTGGCCCCCTCGGCATCTCCTGATGCCCCTCTCTGGCCTATAAATTCTCGTATATCGCAAAACCCCTGGAAGCAATCCCGAAACCCTTTTCATGCCATCGCAAGTCACTGTTCCATTGTGAGGCCATCTAGAGCTTCGTTCCGGCACCCTACCGGAGGGCGGATCGGTCATGAAGGCAGGGACGCCGATGAGGGTGGCCAAGGTGGGCAACCGCACAGGGCCCCCGAAAGAAAGGGGCCCCGCAAAATCATTAGTCTTGCGCTAATTACATTGCATGTCATGCAGAATCTCTGACCGGCCAACGATTTCCATCCTTCTCTACGCACCCCTGCATCTGCATGCACATGATTTCTTACCTTGATTATCTCCCTGCATGCGCGTGATTCCTTGCAAACTCATACGATAAGGTTTTTTCCCACAACCGCCAACTGCATACACCATTTAGTTCTGGGTATTTTTTCATGGTAATTGCATGCATGAGGATTAGGGATGAAAGAAAATCAGCATGGAGATCGCTCCGTTCGTGGGGCCATTATTTTACCGTAGACATTTATTTAGTGGAAACAACCTATCTAAGGGAATCAAATGGCTAGAAATAAAAAGGTGATTAATATTTCAGAATTCCCTAGAATTTAATACGTTCCCAATAATATGAAACAAAGGTCAATGGGAGTACGATTTTGTAAATTTTGAAGATCATATTTTATATTTGATGATCATATAACGCAAATGTGTAACCTGGACTACTCTGCACGATGCGGTTCACACCATGCGATCGGTTGCTTAGCAGAGTGATAAAATCTTGGGTGATATATGTGACAACAAGTGTGCATTACATGAATTGATAGGCAAACCATAGCATGATTTGCACTGGGCCCCCAAATTTCTAGAGACGACCCTGCATGGAGGGCCTCTTCATCAACCTTGCTGCCCTCACGATGATGTGTGAGTAGTTCACCACAGACCTACGGGTTCATAACTAGTACCTAAGTGCCAATCTCTCTATCTCTTGATCTTCAATACAATGATCATCGCATCTTCGCTTTGATCTATCCGATGTAATCCTGTTGTGCGGTGTGTTTATTGGGATTCGATGAATTGAGTCTTCCTAGAATATTACCTTGGGGTGCCTTGGGCATCCTCAAGCTTAGGATCTTGCTGCTCCTTATTCCTTTTCCATCGTGATAACACCCAAAAGTTGAAAACTTCAATCACACAAAACTTAACAAAACTTCGTGATATCCGTTAGTATAAGCAACATATCAAACACCTTGAGTGCTGTTATAAATTGATTCATATTTTATTAATGCATAATAGGTACTTTATTCCAACTTCTCCATGGCTTATACCCCCGATACAATTCATAGCATTATCAAAAAAGCAAATTATGCAAGCAAACACAGAATCTGTTTAAAATAGAACAGTTTGTAGAGATATATAGACAACATGTACTTCTGTAACTTTAAAATTTCTGAAAAATTAGGACAACTTGAAGAATTCGTATAGCAATACTGTGTAAAAATTTCAGAACTTTTTCACCCTCCAGCAAAAAATGAAACTTCATGTACTAGAGTCAAAAGTTTCTGTTTTGTTTCAACATCGATTCTACTCATCTTGTCAGTCATCCCAAAAGCTTTACTTGAAACAAACATTAATTAAAACATAAAAACACAATCATTACAAAGGCAATAATTATGTTATCACACACAAACAAAAAGTATTGGGTTATCTCCCAACAAGCTCTTTCTTTATTGCCATTGAGAGAGGCTTGGAATAATAATGATGCTCACATGAAAGATAATAATAGAGACACAAAGAGAGCATCATGTAACATGTGAAATACACATTCAAGTCTAACATACTTCTTATGCATAGGCATTTTATAACTAAACAAATTACCAAGACAAGGAGTATCTAGTAAAAGCATGTAAGAAGAATGAAGCATTAATAATATTAAGACAAAGAGAGGTAAGTGAGTAACATAAAAATTTCTATAACCATATTTTCCTCTCTCATAATAATTACATGTAGGACCATGTTCAAATTAAACAATATAGCTATCATATAAAATATTTTCTCCATGATCCACATGCATAAGAGTTTTACAATCTTCCAAGGTAGTGGGATCAACGTTAACTAAAGTCATGACCTCTTCAAACCCACTTTCAATGTTATTGCAAACATTATTATCCATAAAATATTCATCATGAGGCTTAAATAAATTTTCAATATAAAAAGAGACATCATCATCCCAATCATGACCATTGCAATAAGTAGTGGACATAACAAAGTTTTCATTCCCAAGCTTGTAGGTTTTCACATCGCTAGCACAATTGACATTAATAGAATTTCTAGTAACATCATTGCAATCATGCTTTTTGGGTGCAATAGAAAGAATTTCATTTTCAACATAAGGAACTATGGAAAGTTCATCTTCATAAGCATCATTAATATTGGCGTCGTGGCCACAACAATAGAAATCATCACATTCATCAAGAGGGGATATTTCAATCGAACCAATGGAATCACAATTTTCTTCCAATGCAAGAGTCATTCTCTAAATAAATTCTTTAACATAGGCATTAGAACCATAGTTTTCATAGCAATATTTAAGTATGGAATTTTTTTCATATTTGTAGATAGTAGCATCATACTTTTCAATAAAAGAAGCAACTTCGTAAGCACCCTTAAAAGTGACAAAAATTTCAATTTGTTAGATAGCATAGTAACTACAAACACCCTTAGCATAAGAAGATAAGATTTCATTATCATTAAATTCACATAAATAGGAAAGGTGTTTTTAGGGTTCTCAGAGCAACAAGTAAAATCATAAGTTTCACACAGATTCCAAGCATAGCACTCCAAACCCTTTGTTTGATGCCATAAAAGTCTCCCCTTTTGAGACAACATGTGACGCACAAAATAAGCATTCTCACCAAATAATTTTCCCTCAAATAAGCTAGTTGGGGTTTCAGCATGAGCACCAATGGATAGAAGATGATGCAAGTAAAAAACTTCAGGTGGATCCATTTATTTTTATTTTTATTTTTACTTTCTAATGTTGTGTGACAAAGATAAAGATAACATGGCTAGGCAAGAAAGCAAATAGAATTTGTTTTATTTTTTAGTTAAGTAATAAAATATAACAGCAAATAAAAAGTAAGACAAGTGAATGATAATTTGTGCTAAGTTACTAGATAGTATATTGGTTATACTCCCTGGCAACAGCGCCAGAAATCCTTCCTGATGTCTGTGATCTCCGTTGATTTTTCCGTGAAGAGGAATGGGTAATTGCTGCACAAACGGGTAAGTATATCCTCTAGTTAAGAACCAAGGTTTATCGAACCAATAGGAATAGCACGCAACCACCTTCTTCAGCGACTGCACACAAAATAGCAAACACTTGCACCCAACGCGGGTAAAAGGGTTGTCAATACCCTTGGACTCGTTATTTGCAAACAAGTGAGACAAGTAGATGGTAATAGATAATTGAAAATTGCAAAATAAAATAAAAGGTAAATAACAACAGCAAGTTATTGAAAGGTTTTTGTAATTTATAATTGAGTATACCCGGGGGCCGTAGTGTTCTCTAGTGGCATTTCTCATATAGGAAACATACGATGGGTAGACAAATTACTGTTGGGCAATTGATAGAAATTGAATAATCATGTTCATATTCATGGCAATTATCATGTGTATATAGGCATCACGTCCATAAAAAAGTAGGCCGACTCCTGCCTGAACCTATTACTATTACTCCACTCATTGACCGATATCCAGCATGCATCTAGAGTATTAAGTAAAACAAAGTAATGCTTAGAGAAATATGACATGATGTAGACAAAGTAAACTCAATCAATATCGTTTTACCCTTAATGGCAGCAACACAAAGACTTATCTTGTCCTCTTCTTTCACTGGGATATAGAAACCCGTCAGGTTGAACCCACCACAATGCATCCCTCTCACTGAAGAAATATCAATCTACTTGGCCAAAGCAAATCAATAGATCGAAGAGATTTACGAAGCTATAGCGATCATGCGACAAGAATCAATAAAAGCAATTAGAGAAGACTTCAATATTTTGTCATGAATAATCTGAACATAAACTGACAAATCATCGGATCCCAACAAATACACCGCATAAAAACATTACATCAGTTAGATCAAAGAGAAGATGCGATGATCATTTTATTGAAGAACAAGAGAGAGAGAGAGAGAGAGAGAGAGACATCTAGATACTAAGTACGGACCAGTAGGTCTATGGTGAACTACTCACACATCACCATGGAGACAACGAAGATGATGTAAAGCCCCTCCATGGTGGATTTCCCCTCCGACAGAGTACCGGAAAAGGCCTCCAGAATGGATCGTGGCGGAACATAGAGTTGCGGAGGCGGAAAAGGAGTTTCGGGATGTCTCCTAGTTTTTTTTGGAATATATGAATATTTATAGGTCGAAGAGGGGCATCGGGAGGCGGCCGAGGAGGCCAGGAGGTATCTGGGCGTGCCCTACACCCTCGACGCACCCAAATCCCTCCTCCCCTGCTCGTTCGTCCTCCGGTCTTCTCCTGAAGCTTCCAGGTCTTTATTTGGTCCAGAAAAAATCATAAAAAAGTTTCGGTCGATTGGACTTCGTTGGCTACAGTAAACTTGAAAAGACAAAAATACGCAGAAAACAAAAACTGACATTTGGCACTGGGTCAATAGGTTAGTGCTTGCAAATAATATAAATTGGTAGATAAATACCCCAAAAGTATCGTAGAATGATAATATTATAGCATGGAATAGTCAAAAATTATAGATACGTTGAAGACGTATGAGCATCCTCTAATGGCGATGGATGGAGTGGGGGAGGGAGAGGGGGACATGGGCGGTGGCGGCTAGGTTATCACCCGATCCGCCCCCAGGAGCGGCGCGAGCGTAATACAACATGAAAGAAAAATGACTGGTCCATGCGATTATGACTTTTCGTTTTAAACATCATAGGAGTTGTAGACACATGCTCATGGCTTATTTTTTCAAATTAAATAATTAGTTGGTTTATATCGGCAAATAACTTTATTTTAATTTTCAACGGTTGATTGTAGTACCTTAGAGCTTTGCATCCTACACACACCCAGACACAAAAAATTGATTTGCCAACAATGTTGGACCTACAACGTTGAGGTTCTCTTATATACGTCTCTTATATATCCTATATATCTTAGTAGTTAATCCTCACTAACTCTAATTTCCTTAACATGCAACGATGCCATAATCATATCACATGCATGAGAAACCTCCATATATTAACATGCACCATGCATGTTACTCATATTCAACTTCCACTAACTTCAATTCTCTTGACATGCATATAGGCCACCTTACCATGCCGTCATGCAAGAGAAAACACACATATCGACACGAACTATGCAGTCTACTCATATCAAGAGATATTCTACAACTATGGGGTAGTCAAATGCAATAAAGTTGTATTTTAGTTTCAGTTCACATATTATTAGGCTAAATATTGATGTTTCATACACCCAATTATTGCTGAAATAATTGCAACATATTCCCGCCGCAATGTGCGGGGTATAATCTCTAGTATACCTAAATAGTTGATCCCTACTATCTTACTTCTCTCAACATGCACACATGTCATTTCATCGCATATATTTTCACATCATCATCCCACTACTATATCTCTTAGAGCATATAGAAATGGACTCTCCAAATCCTCTCAAACGTCCGTGGACGCAACTGATCAGTGACCTGACAGGAAAGAAGGAAAAACAGACCCAACTGGATCCCTAATATCATCTCTATACCTCCGCTCTATACCTTCGGTCTGTCCGTGAATCCTTATATCCATCTCAAATATAGGAAAGATATGAGGGCTCGCGGACGCGCCCTCCGTCACGTAGGCTGCGTCTCCATCCCAGACCGTATTTTCTCTTTATTTATTCATTGTTTCTTCCTTTCTTTCCATCTTCATCAATCACATGCAAATGACCAGCCATATGATGAAGAAAATAAGAAATATGGCCGCGTGAATGGACAAATAGGGGCTCAAAACGTACTGGTCACTGACCAGACGGGTTCGTGGACATTTGAGGCATCGAATTAGAGTTTATGGCTGTAGATGCTCTGAACATGCATGAAAAATGATAACACGTCAAAAAACTGTCCACGCATACCACCTCATCAATCACACTAATTATATATATCTCCACATACATAAGAAACACTATGTATACTCTCTCTCTCTATATATATATATTAATAACTATATAATAATAACATAAAATATATCACATCGATTTAAATTTCACCAAAAAAATTACAATCAATTCCATCATCTAGTTTACACTGCGTGCTGTCTCTTTTCATGGTCTTGTGGGTGGCCGGAACTTGCTTGCAGCAAAATGGACAAATCTAATCCAAAGACACAACTATTTCACAAAGTGAACCTATACCGATTTTTTTTACTCATGTAACCCTTTTGTGTGGGGCCCGATGGCAAGGCATCACACTATACTGTGTGGTTTCAAATGCCATATAACATAATGTCGAGCGTCACACAGTGTAGTGTGGCATCTAAGGCAAAGACACTACACAAAAGGGTTACGTGGATGAATTTTTTTCAAAATAGGTTCACTTTGTAAAATAGTTGCGTCTTTGAGTCAAATTTGTTCAATTTACCCTTGCTTGCTGTGCCAAATCAATTGTGATGTGAGATATGCAGAAACACTTGTGCCAAATCAATTGTGATGTGAGATGTGCAGAAACACTCATGCCAGTAGGCAGTACTGGCCGTAGCCCTAGTGTGCGCAGAATGGATGGAACAAGGCATGGGCATTGACCAGGAGAGCACGCCAACATGGTAATATGGGATGGCCCTAGTGCGCGCAGAATCTTTGAGGTTGCATCATGCAACCATACCCAGCAAAATATCGAGTTGGATGGGAGGGGAAGCAGATTTGATACACTGTACTAGTTGATGGCTTCACTAAACTGCGCGGCTGCAGATGACAAGAACAAGCATATGAGAAATAGCATTTAAGAGCATTTATAGACGGAACTACAAACCCGGTCCATCAAAAGCCCGCACATGCGCTCGGTCAGCAACCGGACACGCCCCTTATTTGCCTGTCCACAACAACATTTCTTATTTTTTTTTCATATATAATGTTCGGTTCCTTACACGTGACTGATAGAGAGAAAGATATAGAAAGAAAGAATGAAAAAAGAAAAATAAAAGTTGGTTCAGGTAGGGTCACGTCCTATGTGACGGACTGACCGGGCGCATCCAGAAGCGTGCGCGAGTGTAACAGCCCGAGACCGACGATCTAGAAGATCCCCTTTTGTTTCCGTTGTCATCGTGTGATTCATCTAGTTATCGCATTCATCATCACATTATTCGCATCATCTGCATAGCATCTCACTCGTTTTGAAAACTTGCATCCGTTCGTAGCTGCCGGTTCTCTCCGTTCGTGTCGTCGATCGTTTTGAGACCAGCCACACATACACGCGTCCGCGGCATCGATAAAATATTATTTTAACGTGCATATAAAATATTCTCGGATCGTGTCGAAAGTTGGCGTGCGTCTTGTTTTATTGTAGATAGACCGCCTGCCAAATTTCGTCAGGGTCAGAGGTCGTTTGTTACCCCAACGGTTAAATAGATGGCGGCACTAGCCGGTCAAATTATCGGACGTTTTCAGTTTGACAAAACTCCGTTGCCGGGCCGCACCACCTCCCTCTCATCCCCACTTATCCCAACTACATAGCCCACTAACCCAACCTAGCTTGCCCCTCCGTTCGTGGTCATCGGATCGCGATCGGACAGACGAGGTCCAACCCATCCTAGTTCATACCCTATATATAACCACCCCATGGAGATCTCTCTCTCACTCTCTAGGGTTTCCCCCAAGCTAGTTTTGCAGCCACCCCCTAGAAAAAACCACCTGCTTGAGCAAACCCTCCAAATCCCGCAGCCCCATCAGCCCCTTAGATCTGGACCCTCAGATCCCCATCCAATGGCTCAAAATCGCCCAATTTGCCACCTACCAGACATGTCCACAGTCAAACCGGACACGTCAGACGATCGCAACCTCCCCATGCCGCTGCCCCGAGCCCCGAGCACCCTGCGCCCGCAGCTCCTCCAGCATCGGAGTCCCGCAGCCTCGCCAGACCACCGCCAGCCGGTCGCCTGAGGTCGCCGCCACGTCGCCGGACCGGGCCAGCCCCGTGGTGCCCTCCTCTCTCCCTTGCGCCTCACCTCTCGCTCTCTCTCCCTACACAGATCACCATGGACACCCGCTGCCCTTCGCCGGAGCGCCGTCACCCCCGGCCAGCTCTGCCCCGTGCCCATCGCCCGCACCGCCGGTGGCCTCCGCCGTCCGGATCCGCCGCCGCAAGACCTCGCCGTGGAGCCCCTGCTCCTCCCCGCCGTCCCGCTCCATCGCCATGGACCCGTCCTTGAGCACGGGGGAAACGAGGGAGCGCTCCCCTCGATCCAGGCATCGTGGACCAACAACACTCCCGCGTGGGCCTCCAGCGCCCAAGCCGCCCCACCGACTGGCCCATGAAGTCTCTGGTGAGCGCCCCCGCTATCCGACGCTCATGTGCGCATTTTAGTATCCAACGTCGTGTACTGGTGGGCCGTTTGCTCTCGGATTTGGCCCGGATCGTTTTTTTCCTGCACTGGAAAGTTTGCTAATTATCAGGACATTTCATAATTACAGAATAATGTCATGTTTTAAAATGTCTATAATTAATGAACCGTGCATCGGATCCATATATTTTATATATGCAAAATATGTAGAATTGCGTGTAGAATCACCATAGCCAACTTGCATACATGATAAAATGTTTAACATGCCATTTTCTTTCAATTTGCATGAATGTCATTATGTTGCATTGGGCATAATTATTATGCGTGCATCTTAGGTTAGAAAAGACTATAGATTTGAAATATGTAAAATGTGTAGATTATTTATATCCGTTTGTCATGCATGATAAAAATGTTTAATGAGACGTTTCTATTTTATTGCATAAATAAGTTGCTAATAGGTTTATGCATAAACTTGCGTAATTAATTGTGACATATTTTCCTACTTGAACCTATGCATATTATATATGTTTTTGAGGTAGAATAATTCATAAAATTTATCTTCGTATTTAGTTTTGTCATTTGAGCAATTTGTGTGCATGTCATTTTTGTTATGATGCCCATTTGTAATTTTTGTGTGATTAAATCCATGCATGATATGAAATAATTTTGAACATCAGTTATGCCCTTTGACATGTGCACTAGCCCCTGGTCATTTTGCTTGCCATGATAATCCATGTTTAGGTGTTATTTTTTTGTTGCCAACATGCTATAAAATACTGCTGTTTTTAGGGTCCAAAATATTTCTAAGCCTGGGATCTATAGCATTTTGTTGCTGTCTTGCCATGTGTTTTGCTAGTGATCTAGAACCCCTTGTAGGTATAATGGAATTATTTGTAGTTGTGCCCTCTAGCATGCTGTTAATTTTCATGCCATAATATGCCCTGTAACATATAGTTTCATTGCTGTCAATATACCTTCGTGATAAAAACTCCAGTATCAAAAACTAGTATTTTTACTAAGTCTGAAACTGTTTTCAATTAGCCATGTTGTGAGCTTTCTACCATGTGACCCATGCCTCTTTTGAGTATGATATGTGAAGATGAAATGAAGTGTGTGTTATATGCTACTGCCCCATGCTTAGTTTATGCATTTTAGCATCTTGTACCTTGTTGTTTTCATGCGTGCAAAATGCCATGTTGCTGTTTTGGGCAGATTTGAACTAATAATTGTGGTTGAACCGTAGCTCCGTTTTGGACATGCCATATATGAAACTTGCTTAAAATTTCATGTAGAATCATATTATCCTGCTTCATCCATGTTTTTAAGTGCTTGTGGTTGTCATTTTCATGTATTTTGCATTCAAGGCATATACATCTTGTGTTGCTCATATCTTTTAGACCGTATCTCGGTTTGAGACGTTCTATATATGTACATCGACTAAAATGACGTGTAGAATTGCATGGCATGCTTTATTATGTTGTTTAAAAAATATAAAATATGGTTAGTTTAGATCTGGACCAATTTAGAAATTAACATATGGGGTCGTTTTGGAAATACTATAAGTTGTTTCCGACCTCATTTAAGATGCCTAGATAGATAGTTTACTTATGCTTCACCTCTTGCCCTGTTTATCAACATTCAATATTGTCGTGTACCTAAATGAGAGTGAACTAAATAATCGAATGTGGAGTTTCGTCAATATGCAACCCGTTGCATATTGAGCTTCACTTAATGTGTAGAAGTTGATTGTTGTGTTTTGCCTTGTCATGCATAACATGCATCATATTTGAATATGCATCATGTCATGCATATGTTGTGGTGTTATCGTGTGTTGATTGTTGTTTTGGATTGTTCCTTCTCGATAGAGTCCTGAAAGCGTTCGGAGTGTGAGGATTCGTTCGACTACGTTGGCTCATCTTCTTCATGGACTCATTCTTCTTTCAAGCGGGATCTCAGGCAAGATGACACATTTCCCTGGATACCACTAGTATCATTGCTATGCTAGTTGTCCCGCTTTTATCGTTGTCTCGCTACCTACCACTTGTTTGACAAGCCTCCCAACATTACCATGATAAGCCTCTAACCTTCCACCTCCCAACAAACCTTTGTTTGGCTATGTTACCGCTTGCTCAGCCTTCTTATAGTGTTTCTAGCTGCAGGTGCAGATGCTTCCATGTGCCAACATGGGTCTTTTGTTGTATCACAATATTATTGTTATTTATTTTAATGCACATCTATACTTGGTAAAAGGTGGAAGGGTTGGCCTTTTGCTCGGTGTTTTGTTCCACTTTTGCCACCCCTAGTTACTTGTGAACCGGTGTTATGTTCCATAGTGATCGCTCCTAACATGCTCGGGGTTTTTATGGGGACCCCCTTGATTTTCGTTTTAGGATAAATCTTGTCTGGCAAGGCCCAACATTGGTACTACATTTGCCTAATAACTAATAAAATTCCATAGGGACCCACCGGCATCCACGGATCTTTAATCAACAACCCGGGCCAGTGCTCCTCATGAGTGTTGGTCCAAACTAGAGCACCGTGCGGGGCCGACCAGGGGCAACTCGGGAGATGTCTATCAGGCCACCGTATGCTTCGCTTATCTGTCGTGTCCTGAGAATGAGATATGTGGCTCCTATCGGGTTCGTCGACACATCGGGCGGACTTGCTGGATTTGTTTTACCTTTCCTGAACGTCTTGAGTGAGGAATTCTGAAAATACTTCGGGTTATCTCGAGGTGTGGTCTTCCTGTGGAATTGCCTATGAAGATCACGAGATCCGTGGTCGAGGTTATTCTCGCGGCGTGTGGTTAATTTGTGAAGGATTAGTTAGAGCACCCTTCTAGGGTTAAATCTTTCAGAAATCCGTGCCCGCGGTTATGTGGCAACTTGGAAAACTTTGTTTAACACCCGGTCATAGCAAACTTGAAGTAAACTCTAATAAAATACACCAACTGTGTCCGTAACCGTGACTGTCTTCTCGTGAGTCCTTATCCGAGAGAGAACACGGTGAGGTTATGTTTGACGTAATTAGGTGTTCAGGATCACTTAGTGATCATTACTAGTTCACATCCTTTATGCATAGACTACCATACTTTACTTTCTGTATTCATAAGTTATCCACTCAAATAAATGCTTAGTCGCTTGCTGCAGCCTCACCACTTAACCATACCTCACCCATTAAGCATTAATAGTCTTGATACCCTTGGAAATGAGATTGTTGAGTCCCCATGGCTCACAGATTACTACAACAATAGTTGCGGGTACAGGTAATGCGATGATTTGACGTGAGCGTGATGCTTGTTTGATTTGGAGTTCTTCTTCTTCATCATCATCAATCTAGGATGGGTTCCAGGCGGCAGCCTGGGATAGCAAGGATGGTGTCATTTTGTCATTTGATTTCATTCGTAGTCGGACCCTGCTCTTATGTATGGTGTTTGAATATGTTGTTGTACTGATGTGATATTGATGTAGCTTGTGGCGAGTGTAAGCCAATTCCATATACCCATCTCTTCTGTACATGTACTTGTAATGATATCCATTTTGCAAGATGACGAGATGCGCTTCTATCCCTATCGAGGCCCTCGTGCCAAAATAAGGATAGGATGACATCTTGGGCGTGACAAGTTGGTATCAAAGCATGTACCGACCTAGGAGCCCCCTTGATTGATCGAACTTGGCCGAGTCGAGTCTAGTGAAAAACTATTTTGAGTCTAGTTATATCGGAGAGTAGCATTCTTTTTACTCCTCTTCTATGCTCTGGTGAGGAATTACGACTTAGGAATTTTGATTCTACTCCTCTTCTCACTCAAATTTTTTTTAGGATCACACGGGTATTTTGGAAACTATATGATGCCGATGTGACGGAGTTCTGTCTTGGTGCCTCCTGTCTGACTTGATTTCTTCCGGGGAGTTGAGCTCCAGGGGATTCTTGACAGATCACTATCGTTCAGTTTCCTTAGTATCTCAGGACGGAGGATGTTCGAAATTACTTCAATAATTTTTGTGGCGAGATAAGGTCGGAGTCGTCCAGTACTGGGGAGGCGTCCGGGGTACTGCCATGTTTGGTATCGTTGTGTTTTCGAGGGTCCGAGATAGATGAAGTTCCGAAGCCTCTAGTTATGTGTTGATGGATGGATAAAGTTGGAGTGTAGGGCTTGTTAGTTGTGTGAGATATTTTGCCTCCCTGTATCCCCAACACCCGATTGCATAATCGGAAGATTTCGGGAGTTCTTAGGTGGGAATTCGAGTAGTTACCTAGGCTATCTTCCAATAGATCATGATGTGAGGTTGGGGTTCGACATCTAGTGGATTCGTTTGTTCACGGTCTTTCTTACAGAGGACAGTCTCGATATATGTCATCAGATATGATTCGCCAAGCCTTGTAGTTTGCTACGCCTAGGGAGCATATTCGAGCGTCATTTCAATATGACAATCCAATGTACGATCGAGTCCGTGCGAACCTTACCACGAAAATATCGAGCGGAATCTCTGTCATGTATTTGTTCTGGCTTGTTTCGTAAGCCTCATCCTTTGTTTTGTTTTCAAATATGGTAATTCAAGTTGCTTCAATGTCAACTAGTGATCTCATATCTTTTCTAAGAAGTGTTCTCATATTTTATGGGAATGCTAATCCTTTTGTTCAACTGGAGTTGTCATGAAATTCTTTTTATCCGGTGTGCTTCTTATCCGGTGTGCTTCTCTTCATGATAATTCTATCCTCTTCAATATTGCAAGATCAATCCTCTTATTCTTTCTAGAGTTCATTTCATCCGTCCCATGTTTTCTTTGTTGTACCCATCCTCCCGCCCTTTTTCTTCAATGATTAATTCTCATCCAGGTGCTTTCTCTTCATCAATGCTTCCGCTATCATTTCTTCATATTGTATCCAGTGATTCCTTGTGGAGATTCTTAGGAGTTTCAATTTCAAGATCTATCCTCATATTCCTAGTTCTCGTTCTTATTCTTGTCCGGTGGATTTGATTCAAGCTCTCGTTGTTCATGATATCCTTTCTCATTTGTTTAATGGTTTACATATCTCTCTATTCTATCTGGAGTGTTGAAGATATCTCAGAAGTTTCGTGTTTTCCGTTCAAATCCTTTCATTCATTCCGAAGTTCTCACCTCATAGAGTTTTAATTTTTACCGGTGCCATCTCTTCCTAATCAATCATTTCAACGGTGGTTTCTTTGAGTGGGCCCATAACCCATAGATTTTTTTCCCAGGATCTTACCTGGCTCTTCTAATCTTTCCGGAGATGCCCTCAAGTTCTTTTCAATATGACGTAAGAATGAATTTCATTGGTCATATTCCTTCTAGAAGATCGCTTCTAAATTATTTTCATCATTGGCTCAATGTTTCCTTATTCATTATCCCGGAGTTCTCAGTAATTCTCATGGTGTTTCTAGCCATCACTCTCAGCATTGAAGACCAAAGGAGAGTTTCTCTTGAATCTTGCTCATTCTCTTGGAGATTCATGGTTGTAGCTTTCGATATCCTCTTAAATTGTTTTCGATCATGAGTAATTCCGTTTATCCGAAGCATTTCAGAGTTATTGCCATTTCTCGATCCTCCGAAGGTCATCATTTCAGAAGATTTCTTTGTTCTCAGCTTTCACCTTTCATTCTCAAATTCTTCTCAATTGTTGTCCCTTCGTCCATATCTCAATTATTCCAGTGCCATGTGAAGTTTTCCATTAGTTGGATCATGATCTGTTTGTTCCCATGTATCTTCGTTCAATCATAGTATCCTCATTTATTGCGAATTCTTACCGGTGTTCTCGTGCAAGACTTCTTCAAGTTTGTGATCTCTCTCTCTCTCTCTTTGTCTTCACTTCTTTGCAACAAGAATAAGTGGTGTGCGAAATCCGTTGCTTGTCATCAATCTAACTTGATGAAGGATAAATATAACATAAATCTTATTCTTGTTTCATCAAGTGATTTCAATCCCTCTTCCGTAGTTGTGCATGATATCTATTCTGGGTTTCAAGTGTTCTCATCTTTCCTTTTCTGGAGTTCCTAGTTTTCTCAAGTATCTTGTCGCTAAGCTTCAACTAATTCATAGCAAGGCCTCAATCTTGTCTTTTCGCAACCTTCAATTCTTTTCTACCATCCTTTCATTCTGGAGTTCATCCCGATGGTTTTTTATGGTGGTTGGTTAAGGATGTAATTCTTCTCGAAGTGTTCTTCAAGATTCTTGTTGGAGGTGCTCAAGTGTTCTTTATCTTGGATTTATAGTTCAATTACTTCTCCATTGTCTTTTGGGATGGTGTTATTAAATTCTTGATTATGAGGAGTCTCGAAGGAAATTGTCAAGAATAAGAGAAGTAAACCCATCTTGTATTCTCGGAGTTATCTTGGGTTGGATTTCACCTAAAGCATTTCCTAAGGATTGTTGCTATCATGGTGTCATAAATGATTCTAGTGTCTCCTCCACCTCTTGGTGAAACAAGTTTTGCATATCTTGTTGCTCTCAAGTAATCAATTGTTCCTGTTGTGGTAGGTTGTCACCTCATAACTTTGAGATGTTTTCCATAAGCCCATAACAAGCTATTCTTTTCATTGTTGATTCTCCATCAACTCCGTTTAACCTATGCTTCTCAAATTCAATGGTGGTAGAAGTTATCATTTTCTTCTCCGTTCTCTTCTCTCCAAAGATCTAGCTTCTATTCTTTTGTTCTGGAGGCATTGTGGTGTTGTTCTTTTCAACTCACATCTAGTTTGATTAAGATCATGTTCATTCTTTGCTATTCATTTTACCGAAGTGTTGTGTTATATGTTCAAGTTGTTTTTCCTTCTTATCAAGTTTTGCCTCTCTTTCATACCGAAGTGTTGCCGAAATTTCTTGTGAATTCTTGCTTGTTCCTCATCTCAGTCTTCATCTCGTTGAAATCTTCAATGATCATTGGTTTCACTCGTTTGTCAGAGAAGCAACTAAGTTTTACCTCGTGCTCTTTCTCTCCCCCTTCTCATTCTAGATCTCGGGACGAGATCCTCGTGTAGTGGACGAGAGTTGTAACAGCCCGAGACCGAAGATTCAGAAGATTCCCCTTTTGTTTCCGTTGTCATCGTGTGATTTGTCTAGTTTTCGCATTCATCATCGCATCATTCGCATCATCTGCATAGCATCGTCACTCATTTTGAAAACTTGCATCCGTTCGTAGCTGCCGATTGATACGTCTCCAATGTATCTATAATTTATGAAGTATTCATGCCATGTTTACGATAATTCTATATGATTTTGGTATGATTTCATTAGAACTAACCCGCACTGACGCTGTTTTCAGCAGAACTACCGCAATGCTGTTTTTGTGCAGAAATAAAAGTTCTCGGAATGAGATGAAAATTTATGGAGAATATTTTTGGAAAATATAAAAATACTGGAGTGAAGAGTACCGGAGAGGAAGGTCAACGAAGCCACAAGCCCCAGGGGCGCCCCCCACTAGGGCACGCCCCCTGGCTTGTGACTTCCTCAGGAACCTTCTGGACTTGGGACCGACGCCAAAAATTCCTATAAATACTAAAACCCCCAGAAAGAAACCTAGATTGGGAGTTCCGCTGCCGCATGTCTCCAGAGCCACGAAAAACTAATCGGGAGCCTGTTCCGGCACCCTGTCGGTGGGGGAAACCATCACCGAAGGCCATCTTCATCATCCCGGCGGTCTCCATGACGAGGAGGGAGTAGTTCACCCTTGGGGCTGAGGGTATGTACCAGTAGCTATGTGTTTGATCTCTCTCTCTCTCTCGTTCTTGAGATGTCACGATCTTGATCTACCGCGAGATTTATTGATATAGATGAATCATATGGAGTTTTCCCCTCTCTATCTTGTGATGAATTGAGTTTTCCCTTTGAAGTTTTCTTATCGGATTGAATCTTTAAGGATTTGAGAACACTTGATGTATGTCTTGCAATGGGATATCTGTGGTGACAATGGGATGTTCTATTGATCTACTTGATGTATGTCTTGGTGATCAACTTGTGGGTTCCGTGACCTTGGGAATCTATGCGTAGGGGTTGGCACATGTTTTTGTCTCGACTGTCCGGTAGAAACTTTGGGGCATTCTTTGAAGTTCTTTGCGTTGGATTGAATATAATGAATCTGGAATTGTGTGATGCATATCGTATAATCATGCCCACGGGTACTTGTGGTGACATTGGAGTATGTAGGTGACATTAGGGTTTTGGTTGATGTGTATCTTAAGGTGCTATCTTAGTACGAACTCTAGGGCTGTTCATGACACTTATAGGGATAGATCATAAGATTGATCAGAAAAGATAACTTTGAGGTGGTTTCGTACCCTACAATAATTTCTACGTTTGTTCTCCGCTATTTGTGACTTTGGAGTGAACTCTTTGTCACACGTGAGGGATTTACATATGATTCAACTATGTTAGTATTGTTGAGAGAACTTGCACTAGTGAAAGTATGAACCCTAGGCCTTGTTTCTAAGCATTTCAGTACCATTTGTGCTCTCTTTTGTTACTAGTTACCTTGCTGTTTTTATATTTTCAGATTACAAAAACCTCTATCTACCATCAATATTACACTTGTATAACCATCTCTTTGTTGGGGAACGTTGCATGGGAAACAAAAAATTTCCTACGCTTCACCAAGATCAATCTAGGAGATGAGCATCTATGAGAGGAGTGATTGGATCTACGTACCCTTGTAGATCGCTAAGCGGAAGCGTTAAAGAACGCGGTTGATGTAGTGGTACGTCTCCACGATCCAAATCGCAAGCCGTCCCACGAACTCCCGATCAAGTGCCAAACGGATGGCACCTCCGCGTTCAGCACACGTGCAGCTCGATGAAGATCTCCGCCTTCTTGATCCAGCATGAGGGAGCGGAGAGGTAGACGGGTTCGCCGGCAGCACGACGGCATGGCGGCGGTGGTGGTGGAGCTGATCTGGCAGAGCTTCGGTAAGCGATGCCGAACCAATCTACTAGAGGAGAGGCAATCGGGGAGGGAGGAAGGGCTGCGCCGTGACTTGTGTTTGCAGCCCTCCCTCCCCTCTCATATATATAGGGGAAGAGGAGGGGCTGGACGCTCTAGGGTTTACCCTAGGGTTTGGTGTGGCGGCCAAGGGAGGTGGGCCGGCGGCCAGTGTGGCTTGGCCACCAGTTTGGTGGCTAGCCCACCCTTTTGGCCCAGCCAAGCCTCCAGCCGCATGGCCCTTGAGGTGGGAGGTGCGGCCAGCCCACCAGGGGCTGGATCGCTCCCTCTCACAGCCCAGGTGGCCCTTTGGAGTAGATGGGCCCACCCGATGGACCCCAGGAACATTTCCGGCACTCCGTCACACCACTTGCAGGTCATGGAACTTTTTCGGAACTCAAATACCAACTTCCCATATATGAATCTTTACCTCTGGACCACTTTGGAACTCCTCATAACGTCCGGGATCTCATACAGGACTCCGAACAACCTTCGGTCACCAACACACATAACTCATCTATACCGAAATGTCACCGAACCTTAAGTGTGCAGACCCTGCAGGTTCGAGAACCATGTAGACATGACCGAGACACCTTTACGGTCAATAAACAATAGCGGGACCTGGATGCCCATATTGGTTCCTACATGTTCTATGAAGATCTTTATCGGTTGTTCCCTTTGTTCTTCAGTATGTTACTTGCCCGAGATTCGATCGTCGGTATCTTTATACCTAGTTCAATCTCGTTACCGGCAAGTCTCTTTACTCATTCCGTAATACAAGATCCCGCAACTAACACTTAGTCACATTGCTTGCAAGGCTTGTTGTGATGTTGTATTACCGAGTGGGCCCTGAGATACCTCTCCGTCACATGGAGTAACAAATCCCAATAGTGATCCATGCCAACTCAACAGACACCTTTAGAGATACCTGTAGAGCACCTTTATAGTCACCCAATTACGTTGCAACATTTGATACACACAAGGCACTCCTCCGATGTCAGTGAGTTGCATGATCTCATGGTCATAGGAATAGATACTTGACATGCAGAAAACAATAACAATAAACTGACACGATCACATGCTACGTTCATAGTTTGGGTCTTGTCCATCACATCATTCTTCTAATGATGTGATCCCACTATCAATTGACATCTCATGTCCATGGCTAGGAAACCTTAACCATCTTTGATCAACGAGCTAGCCTGCTAGAGGCATACTAGGGAAACAGTGTTTGTCTATATGCTCACATATGTATTTAGTTTCCATTCAACACAATTATAGCATGGACAATAAAAGATTATCATGAACAAGGAAATATAATAGTAAACACTTTATTTATTGCCTCTAGGGCATATTTCCAACAGTCTCCCACTTGCACTAGAGTCAATAATCTAGTTCACATCACTATGCGATATACATTGTAATGAATCGAACACCCATGCAGTTCTGGTGTTGATCATGTTTATCCCTTGGAAGAGGTTTAGTCAAGAGGTCTGCAATATTTAGATCTGTGTGCACTTTGCAAATATTTATGTCCTTCTCCTCGACGCAATTGCAGGTGGAATTGGAGCATCGCTTTATGTGTCTGGTCCTCTTGTGAAACCTTGGTTCCTTGGCCAGAGCAATGGCACCAGTGTTGTCACAGAACAGAGTCGTTGGATTCAGTGCACTGGGCACTACTCCAAGATCTGTCATGAAGTGCTTCATCCAGACACCTTCCTTTGCTGCCTCTGAGGCTACGATGTACTCCGCTTCGCATGTAGAATCGGCTACCACACTTTGCATGGAACTGCACCAGCTTACCGCTGCCCCGTTGAGAATAAATATGTATCCGGTTTGTGACTTGGAGTCATCCGGATCAGTCTCGAAGCTTGCATCGACGTAACCCTTTACGATGAGCTCTTGATCACCTCCATAAACGAGAAACATTTCCTTAGTCCTTTTCACGTACTTAAGGATATTCTTGACCGCCGTCCAGTGCTCCATTCCGGGATCACTTTGAAACCTTCCGGCCATACTTATGGCAAGGCTGACATCGGGTCTTGTGCACAGCAACGCATACATGATAGAGCCTATGGCTGAAGCATAGGGGATGACACTCATCTTTTCTCTATCTTGTGCAGTCACTGGGCATTATGTATTACTCAACTTCACACCTTGTAACATAGGTAAGAACCCCTTCTTAGACTGATCCATTTTGAACTTCAAAACTTTATCAAGGTATGTGCTTTGTGAAAGTGCTATCAAGCATCTCGAACTATCTCTATAGATCTTAATGCCTAATATGAAAGCAGCTTCTCCTAGGTCCTTCATTGGAAAACTCTTGCAAATATTCCTTCATGCTTTCCAGCATTTCTATATTGTTTCCAATCAGCAATATGTCATCCACATATAATATTAGAAACGCTACAGAGCTCCCACTCACTTTCTTGTAAATACAAGCTTCTCCATAAGCTTGTATAAACCCAAACGGCTTGGTCACCTCATCAAAGCGCTTATTCCAACTCCGAGATGCTTGCACGAGTCCATAAATGGATCGCTGGAGTTTGCAAACTTTGTCAGCATTCTCTGGATCGACAAAACCTTCCGGTTGCATCATATACAACTCTTCCTCAAGGTGTTTTGACATCCATCTGCCAAATTTCATGGTCGAAATATGCAGCTATTGCTAACATGATTCTGACGGACTTAAACATCGCTACGGGTGAGAAGGTCTCATCGTAGTCAACTCCTTGAACTTGTGAAAAACCCTTTGCCACAAGTCGAGCTTTATAGACGGTGACATTACCATCCGCGTCCGTCTTCTTCTTAAAGATCCAGTTATTGCGAATGGCCTTTCGCCCTTCAGGTAATACTTCCAAAGTCCATACTTTGTTTTCATACATGGATCCCATCTCGGATTTCATGGCCTCTAACCATTTCTTGGAATCCGGGCCCATCATCGCTCCTCCATAGCTCGTAGGTTCATTGTTGTCTAACAACATGACCTCCAAGACAGGGTTGCCATACCACTCAGGAGCAATACGCACCCTTGTCGACCTACGAGGTTCAATAGCAACTTGATCCGAATTTTCATGATCATCATCAACTTCCTCTTCAACTGTCGTTGCCTCCATAGAAACATCTTTCTGCGTTGCTCTACTCTCTGGTTGAAGTGAAGGTTCAACAACCTCATCAAGTTCTACTTTCCTCCCACTCAATTCTTTCGAGAGAAACTCTTTCTCAAGAAATGTTCCATTCTTAGCGACAAACACTTTGCCTTTGGATCTGAGATAGAAGGCATATCCAATTGTCTCTTTTGGGTATCCTATGAAGATGCATTTCTCCTCTTTGGGTTCTAGCTTTTCAGGTTGAAGCTTTTTGACATAAGCATCACATCCCCACACTTTAAGAAACGACAACTTTGGCTTGTTGCCAAACCATAGTTCATATGGCGTCGTCTCAATGGATTTAGATGGTGTCCTATTTAAAGTGAATGCAGCTGTCTCTAACGCATAACCCCAAAATGATAGTGGCAAATCGGTAAGAGACATCATAGAATGCACCATATCTAATAAGGTTTGATTACGATGTTCGGACACACCATTACGCTATGGTGTTCCAGGCGGTGTCAATTGTGAAACAATTCCACACTGTCTTAAGTGACTGCCAAAGTCATAACTTAGATATTGTCCTCCTCGATCAGATCGCAGGAATTTAATCTTCTTGTTACGATGATTCTCAACTTCACTCTGAAACTGCTTGAACTTTTCAAATGTTTCAGACTTGTGTTTCATTAAGTAAATATATTCATATCTACTTAAGTCATCAGTGAAGGTGAGAAAATAATGATATCCACCACGCACCTCAATGTTCACCGGACCGCACACATTAGTATGTATGATTTCCAAAAAATCACTCGCCCATTCCATTGTTCCAGAGAATGGCAGTTTAGTCATGTTGCCCATGAGGCATGGTTCACATGTGTCAAGTGATTCAAAATCAAGTGACTCAAAAAGTCCATCAGCATGGAGCTTCCTCATGCGTTTTACACCAATATGACCCAAATGGCAGTGCCACAAGAAAGTGGTACTATCAATATCAACTCTACATCTTTTGGCATCAATGCTATGAACATGTGTATCATCACTATCGGGATTCAATAAGAATAAACCCCTCACATTGGGTGCATGACCATAAAAGATATTACACATATAAATAGAACAACCATTATTCTCTGATTTGAATGAGTAACAGTCTCTCAATAAACAAGATCCAGATCTGATGTTCATGCTTAACGCACGCACTAAATAAAAATTATTCAGGTTCATCACTAATCCTGATGGTAGTCAAAGAGCGAGCGTGCCGATGGCGATCACATCAACCTTAGAACCATTTCCCACGCGCATCGTCACATCATCCTTAGCTAGCCTCCGTCTATTCCGTAGGTCCTTCTTTGAGTTGCAAATGTGAGCAACCGAACCGGTATCAAATACCCAGGCGCTACAACGAGAGCTAGTAAGGTACACATCAATAACATGTATATCATATATACCTTGTTTGGTGTTGGCCGCCTTCTTGTCGGCCGGATACTTGGGGCAGTTCCGCTTCCAGTGACCAGTTCCTTTGCAATGAAAGCACTCAATTTCAGGCTTGGGTCCATCCTTGGGTTTCTTTACGGGAGGAGCAACTGCTTTGCCACCCTTCTTGGATTTACCCTTCTTGCCCTTGCCATGCTTCTTGAAACTAGTGGTTTTATTGACCATCAACACTTGATGTTCTTTCTGGATTTCAGAGTCAGCGACTTGTAGCATCGCAAACAACTCGGCAACAGACTTGGTCATCTCGTGCATGTTATAGTTCATCACGAAGATCTTGTAGCTAGGTGACAATGATTGAAGATCTCTGTCAGTGATCGCCTCCGGTGGAAGGGGCATCCCTAACTCCGCCAGACGGGTCAAATACCCAGACATTCTGAGTATATGTTCACTGATAGACTCGTTCTCCTCCATCTTGCAAGCACAGAACTTATCGGAGGTCTCATACCTCTCGATCCGGGCATTCTTCTTAAAGATAAACTCCAACTCCTGGAACATCTCATATGATCCATGACGTTGAAAACGTCTTTGAAGTCCCGGTTCTAAGCCATACAAAATTGCACACTGAACTAATGAGTAATCTCCAGAACGTGCCTCCCAAGCGTTCTTAACGTCTTCGGATGACATGTCTGCGGGTTGGTTACCAAGAGGTGCATCAAGGACATATGCCTTCTGGGAAGCCGTGAGGATAATCCTTAGATTACGAGCCCAGTCAACAAAGTTACTTCCATCATCTTTCAACTTAGTTTTCTCTTGGAACGCATTAAAATTCAGGGGTGCTACTGCACGATCCATTGATCTACAACATAAATAAGCAAAGGTTTCTAAGACTATTGTTCAAGATAATGAGTTTAGTTAATCAAATTACTAAAGCTCCCACTCAAATTGACATACATCAAGTCATCTGAGTGATACATGATCCACATTCACCAACTCAAGTCCGATCATCACGTGAGTTAAGATGGCTTCAATGGTGAACATCATCATGTTGATCATATTTACTATATGACCTATGCTCGACCTTTCGGTCTCTTGTGTTCTGAGGCCATGCCTATAAATGCTAGGATCGTAAGGTTTAACCCGAGTGTTCCGCATGTGCAACACTGGCTTACACCCGTTGTATGCGAACGTAGAGTCTATCACACTCGATAATCACGTGGTGTCTTGACACGATGAACTTTCGCAATGGTGCACACTCGGGGGTACACAATTCATATTGAAATTTAAGTGAGGGATCACCTCATAATTCTACCGTCGTCCTAAGCAAAACAAGGTGCATAAAAAGATTAACATCACATGCAAATCATAAGTGACATGATATGGCCATGAACTTGTGCTTTTGATCTCCATCTCTAAAGCACTAGCATGATCTCCATCGTCACCGGCATGACACCATGATCTCCATCATTGTGTCTTCATCGGGTTTGTCGCGCCCACCATGCTCATACTACTATTGCTACCGCTTAGCTAAAGTAAAGCATTACATAACGCTTAAAGATTGACATGCAGGTCATACAATAATCAAAGACAACCCTATGGCTCCTGCCGGTTGCCGTACTCATCGACATGCAAGTCATGATATTCTATACAAAAACATGATCATCTCATACATCACATATATACACATCATGTAATTGGCCATATCACATCACAACATACCCTGCAAAAAATAAGTTAGACATCCTCTAATTGTTGTTACATGTTTTACATGGCTGCTATGGGTATCTAGCAAGAACGATTCTTACCTATGCAAAACCACAACGGTGATATGAAGATTGCTTTTCAACCTTCTACAAGGACCGCCTCCATCAAATTTGGTTCAACTAAAGTGGGAGAGACAGACACCCGCCAGCCATCTTTATGCGACAAAGTCACATTTCAGTCGATGGAACACGGTCTCTTGTAAGCGTACGAGTAAAGTCGGTCCGAGCTGCTTCATCCCACGATATCGCTGAACCAAGAAAAGACTAAGGAAGGAAGCAATTTTAGTACCAACACCCACAAACTCTTTGTGTTCTACTCAAGATCTGATCTACGCATAGACCTAGCTCATGATGCCACTGTTGGGGAACGTTGCATGGGAAACAAAAAATTTCCTACGTTTCACGAAGATCAATATAGGAGATGAGCATCTATGAGAGGAGACATTGGATCTAAGCACCCTTGTAGATCGCTAAGTGGAAGCGTTAAAGAACGCGGTTGATGTAGTGGTACGTCTCCACGTTCCAAATCGCAAGCCGCCCCACGAACTCCCGATCAAGTGCCAAACGGATGGCACCTCCGCGTTCAGCACACGTGCAGATCGATGAAGATCTCTACCTTGTTGATCCAGCAAGAGGGATCGGAGAGGTAGATGGGTTTGCCGGCAGCACGACGGTGTGGCGGCGGTGGTGGTGGAGCTGATCCGGCAGAGCTTCACTAAGCGGCGCCGAACCAATCTACTCAAGGAGAGGCAATCGGGGAGGGAGTAAGGGCTGCTCCATGACTTGTGTTTGCAGCCCTCCCTCCCCTCTCATATATATAGGGGAAGAGGAGGGGCTGGCCGCCCTAGGGTTTCCCCTAGGTTTTGGTGCGGCGGCCAAGGGAGGTGGGTCGGCAGCCAGGGTGGCCTGGCCACCAAGTTTGGTGGCTAGCCCACCCTTTTGGCCTAGCCCAAGCCTCTAGCCGCATGGGCCTTGAGGTGGGAGGTGCGGCCAGCCCACCAGGGGCTGGATCGCACCCTCTCAAAGCCCATGTGGCCCTTTGGAGTAGATGGGCCCACCCGGTGGACCCCCAGGAACACTTCCAGCACTCCGTCACACCACTTGCAGGTCATGGAACTTTTCCGGAACTCAAATACCAACTTTCCATATATGAATCTTTACCTCCGGACCACTCCAGAACTCCTAATGATGTCCGGGATCTCATCTGGGACTCTCAACAACCTTCGGTCACCATCACACATAACTCATCTATACCAAAATGTCACCGAACCTTAAGTGTGCAGACCATGCGGTTTCGAGAACCATGTAGACATGACCGAGACACCTCTACGGTCACTAACCAATAGCGGGACCTGGATGCCCATATTTTGGTCCTACATGCTCTACGAAGATCTTTATCGGTCGAACCTCTATGTCAAGGATTCAGACAATCCAGTATGTTGTTCCCTTTGTTCTTAGGTATGTTACTTGCCCGAGATTCGATCGTCGGTATCTTTACACCTAGTTCAATCTCGTTACCGGCAAGTCTCCTTACTCGTTCCATAATACAAGATCCTGCAACTAACACTTAGTCAAATTGCTTGCAAGGCTTGTTGTGATATTGTATTACCGAGTGGATCCTGAGATACCTCTTCGTCACATGGAGTAACAAATCCTAGTATTGATCCGTGCCAACTCAACAGACACCTTCGGAGATACCTGTAGAGCACCTTTATAGTCACCTAGTTGCGTTGCGACATTTGATACACACAAGGCACTCCTCCAGTGTTAGTGAGTTGCATGATCTCATGGTCATAGGAAGAGATACTTGACATGCAGAAAATAGTAGCAATAAACTGACACGATCACATGCTACGTTCATAGTTTGGGTCTTGTCCATCACATCATTCTCCTAATGATGTGATCCCACCATCAAATGACATCTCATGTCCATGGCTAGGAAACCTTAACCATCTTTGATCAACGAGCTAGCCTGCTAGAGGCATACTAGGGACACCGTGTTTGTCTATATGCCCACACATGTATTTAGTTTCCAATCAACACAATTATAGCATGGACAATAAACGATTATCATGAACAAGGAAATATAATAATAAACACTTTATTTATTGCCTCTAGGGCATATTTCCAACACTCTTAGCCGAACTAGTCCACCTATACAATTTACCATTGTATTGGGTGTGTTGGGGACACAAGAGACTCTTTGTTATTTGGTTGGAGGGTTGCTTGAGAGAGACCATCTTCATCCCACAAATCTCACGGATTGATAAACCTTAGGTCATCCACTTGAGGGAAAATTTCTACTGTCCTACAAAACTCTGCGCTTGGAGGCCCAACATGAGTCTACAAGAAGAAGGTTGTATAGTAGACATCACCGGTTCTCTCCGTTCGTGTCGTCGATTGTTTTGAGACCAACCACATATGCACGCGCCCAAGGCATCGATAAAATATTATTTTAAAATGCGTATAAAATATTCTTGGATCGTGTCAAAAGTTGGTGTGTGGTCTTGTTTATTGTAGGTAGACCGCCTGCCAAATTTCGTCACGGTCAGAGGTCGTTTGGTACCCAACGGTTAAATATATGGCGGCACTAGCCGATCAAATTATCGGACGTTTTCGGTTTGACAAAACTCCATTGCCAGGCCGCACCACCTCCCTCTCATCCCCACTTATCCCAACTACACAGCCCACTAGCCCAACCTAGCTTGCCTCTCCGTTCATGGTCATCGGATCGCGATCGGACGAACGAGGTCCAACCCACCCTAGTCCATACCCTATATATAACCACCCCATGGAGAGACCTCTCCCACTCTCTAGGGTTTCCGCCTAGCTAGTTTTGCAGCCACCCCCCTAGAAAACCCCACCTTCTAGAGAAAACCCTCCAAATCCCGCAGCCCCATTAGCCCCTCAGATCTGAACCATCGGATCCCCATCCAATGGCTACAAATCGCCCAATTTGCCACCTACTGGACATGTCCACGGTCAAACCGGACACTCCGATGACCGCAACCTCCCCATGCCGCTTCTCCGAGTCCCGAGCTCCCCGCGCCCGCAGCTCCTATCGCATCGGAGTCCCATAGCCTCGTCGGACCATCGTCGACCGGTCGCCTGAGGTCGCCGTCGTGTCGCCGGACCAGGCCAGCCCCGCGGTGCCCTCCTCTCTTCCTTCCCCTCTCCCCTGCGCCTCACCTCTCGCTCTCTCTCCCTACGCAGATCACCATGGACATCTGCTGCCCTTCTCCGGAGCACCATCACCGCCGGCCAGCTCTGCCGCCGGGCCGCGCCCCGTGCCCATCGCCCGCACCGCCGGTGGCCTTCGCCGTTTGGATCCGCCACTGCAAGACCTCGGCGTGGAGCCCCTGCTCCTCCCCACCGTCCCGCTCCATCGCCATGGACCCGTCCTGGAGCACAGGGGAAACAAAGGAGCGCTCCCCCGACCCAGGCCTCGTGAACCGCCAGCACTCCCGCGTGGGCCTCCAGGGCCCAAGCCGCCCCACCGAACGCCCCATGAGGCCTCTGGTGAACGCCCCCACTATCTGACGCTCATGTGCGCATTTTAGTATCCAACGTCGTGTACTGGTGGCTCGTTTCCTCTCGGATTTGGCCCAAATCGTTTTTCCCCGCACTGCAGAGTTTGCTAATTATCAGGACATTTCATAATTACACAATAATGTCATGTTTTAACATGTCTATAATTAATAAACCGTGCATCAGATCCGTATATTTTCTATATGCAAAATATGTAGAATTGCATGTAGAATCACCATAACCAACTTGCATGCATGATAAAATGTTTACATGCCATTTTCTTTCATTTTGCATGAATGTCATTATGTTGCATTGGGCATAATTGATCTATATGTTGTCATCAATTACCAAAAAGGGTGAGATTGAAAGCACATTTGCCCCCTTGGTGGTTTTGGTAATCAATAACAACATATATGTCATTGAACTAATGTTTCCACTAAGTATGTTTGAGGAAAATTTCAATGATGCGTTGGCATAAGGATTGTGGAATACCCCAAGATGCAAGGAAATAGATTGGCAAAGCCTCAAGCAAAGGACTCTACATTTTATCTCTTGTGAATCACCTTGAGTCCATAGGAAAGCCAATACTATTAAAAGGGGGTAAGGTTTTGTTGGTGAACAAAATGCTCATACGTGCACAAGTGATAGTCACCACATACACCCACAAGCTCGTCCACAAAAGTCTGTCCAAAGCCAAATATTGAAAATCAGTGCAACCAACACTTTCCACTTGGTGCCACCGATTCCAAACCTAAGACAGACTCAGCCAAAACCCTAGCTTTTCGATGCAACCAATTCTGCTTCGATGCCACCGAGTTTGGCTGCCAACTTCCTGTTACGCAAGTTTACAAAATCGGTCCCTCCGAGTTTTGTGAATCGGCGTCATCGAGATTGGGCAATCTGACCGTTGGCCACCTTATCAGTGCAACCGAGTTTCCTATATCGGTCTCACCGAGATTCAAAACTTGCCAACTTTTCGTCTCTTAGGTACCACCGAGATAACACATCGGTGTCACCGAGTTGGTCATTTTGTGTGTAACGGTTGGATTTTTTGGAGATGCCTATATAAACCACTCCACCACCACTCACTCGCAAGGGAAGCACTCAGAACTGTTCTCCACTCATACCTACTGATTTTCTGAGAGAGAGCCACCTACTCATGTGTTGAGATCATGCCATTCCATTCCTACCATATGAATCTTGATCTCTAGCCTCCCCAAGTTGCTTTCCACCCAATCAATCTCTTCCACCAAGCCAAATCTATGAGAGAGTGATTGTGTGTTGAGGAGTCTATCATCTTGAAGCACAAGAGCAAGGAGTTCATCGACACAATCGAGCCTTATACCTTTTGGAGGGTAGTGCCTCCTAGATTGGTTAGGTATCGCTTGGGAGCCTCCTACTTCGTGTTGTGGAGTGAACCAAGAAGTTTGTAAGGGCAAGGAGATCTCCTACTTCGTGAAGATCTACCCCGAGTTAGGCTAGTCCTCCATGGACGTAGGCCATCATGGTATATTCAAGGTTGCTTCTTAGTGGAACCCTCCGTGGGTAGAGCCCTCCGTGGACTCTCATGACCGTTACCCTCCGTGGGTTGAAGAATCCATAAACGTGGATGTACGATAGCACCACCTATCGGAACCACGGGAAAAAAATTCTTTAGTGTTTGAATTTTCAGATTTTACTGGAACATGGAAAGTTTTTGAAATTTTTACACAGTATTTTCATATAAATTTTTTAGCATGTCCTAAAGTTTCATAATTTGTAGAGTTGCAGAAGTACACTGGTTTAATCAATTGTTATAGACTATTCTGTTTAGAAAGATTGCTGTCATAGTTTTGTTATCTACTTATCCTATAGTTTCCATAGCCTATATTGGTAGATATAAATTTTCGAAATGATAGTATACAGTACCTAATGTTTGAAAATTATTGTGCAACTTGTCTTTGTAGTACATGAAGTGTTGATTTGTTCTTATGTGTACTAACCTATCTCACGAGTTTGTTTTGAGTTTTGTGTGGATGAAGTTTATGAAAATAGGTGAACCGGGATATGAGAGGATTGAAAGAGATATGAAACCTCAATATTGGGGATGTCCAAGGCACCCCAAGTAAATAATTCAATAAGTCTCAAGCATTCAAGCTTGGGGATGCTACGCATCCCACCTCTCTTCATCAACAATTATCGGTTAGCCTATGTTGAGCCTAAATTTTTATTTGTCCACATGATATGCGCTATTCTTGGAGTGCTATTTTTCTTTGGCTTTCTGTTTGAATAAAATCATTGGAATGAAATCTTGAATGAGAGAGAGTCCTCAAATGGCTATTTAACTACTTAACTGTGCATTGATCTTCACTTATATGTTTTGGAGTAGTTTTTTCATTTACTCTCGTGCTTCACTTATATCCTATGAGTAAATGGTTGAATGAATTGAATATCATAAATCTTAAATTATATATGTTTTATATGCTTATCCCATGGGGAGTAATGACTTCACATATAAGAAGTATAGGTGGTAAAATTTATTGAAAGTTAGCAAACACCGCATTGGTCACTTGAACAATTCATGAAAGAATATTGAAGGAAGAGAGATTTCACATATAAATATACTACTTGGACATCTTCTATGATTTTCAATAGACCTGAATTATTTCATGAATTTTTCAAGAATTTGTAGAGTTGTAGAAGTACACTGGTTTAATAAATTGCTACATCTGTTCTGTTTAGATAGATTGCTGTCATAGTTTTGTTGTCTACTTATCCTATAGTTTCCATAGCCTATATTGGTAGATATAAATTGTGTAAATTATAGTATACATTACCTAATGTTTGAAAAATATTGTGCAACTTGTCTTGGCAGTACATGAAGTGTTGATTTGTTCTTATGTGTACGAACCTATCTCACGAGTTCGTTTTGAGTTTCGTGTGGATGAAGTTTATGGGAATAGGTGAACCGGGATATGAGAGGACCGAAAGAGATACAAAACCTCAAGCTTGGGGAAGCCAAAGGCACACCAAGTAAATATTTAAATAAGTCTCAAGCATCCAAGCTTGGGGATGCTACGCATCCCACCTCTCTTCATCAACAATTATCGGTTAGCCTATGTTGAGCCTAAATTTTTATTTGTCCACATGATATGCGCTATTCTTGGAGTGCTATTTTTGTTTTGCTTGCTGTTTGAATAAAATCATTGGAATGAAATATTGAATGAGAGAGATTCCTCACATGGCTATTTAACTACTTGACTACACATTGATCTTCACTTATATGTTTTGGAGTAGTTTTGCCATTTACTCTCGTGCTTCACTTATATCCTATGAGTAAATGGTTGAATGAATTGAATATCATAAATCTTAAATTATATATGTTTTATATGCTTATACCATGGGGAGTAATGACTTCACATATAAGTAGTATAGGTGGTAAAATTTATTGAAAGTTAGCAAACACCGCATTGATCACTTGAACAATTCATGAAACAATATTGAAGGAAGAGAGATTTCTCATATAAATATAATATCTTGGACATCTTCTATGATTGTCAATAGACCTGAATTATTTCATGAATTGTTCAAGAATTTGTAGAGTTGTAGAAGTACACTGGTTTAATTAATTGCTACATTTGTTCTCTTTAGACAGATTGTTGTCATAGTTTTGCTATCTACTTATCCTATAGTTTCCATAGCCTATATTGGTAGATATAAATTGTGTAAATGATAGTATACAGTACATAATGTTTGAAAATTATTGTACAACTTGTCTTTGCAGTACATGAAGTGTTGATTTGTTCTTATGTGTACGAACCTATCTCACGAGTTTGTTTTGAGTTTTGTGTGGATGAAGTTTATGAGAATTGGTGAACCAGGATATGAGAGGACTGAAAGAGATACAAAACCTCAAGCCTGGGGATGCCCAAGGCACCCCAAGTAAATATTTCAAAAAGTCTCAAGCATCCAAGCTTGGGGATGCTATGCATCCCACCTCTCTTCATCAACAATTATCGGTTAGCCTATGTTGAGCCAAAAAATTTATTTGTCCACAAGATATGCGCTATTCTTGGAGTGCTATTTTTGATTTGCTTGCTGTTTGAATAAAATCTTTGGAATGAAATATTGAATGAGAGAGAGTCCTCACATGGCTATTTAACTACTTGACTATGCATTGATCTTCACTTATATGTTTTGGAGTAGTTTTGTCATTTACTCGCGTGCTTCACGTATATCCTATGAGTAAATGGTTGAATGAATTGAATATCATAAATCTAAAATTATATATGTTTTATATGCTTATACCATGGGGAGTAATGACTTCACATATAAGTAGTATAGGTGGTAAAATTTATTGAAAGTTAGCAAACACCGCATTGATCACTTGAACAATTCATGAAAGAATATTGAAGGAAGAGATATTTCACATATAAATATACTATCTTGGACATCTTCTATGATTATGAATACACCTTAATTATTTTCAGACTTTAGCAAATTAGTTGAAGTTGGACAAGGAAGACAACGTAATGAGTTATGCTTGGGTATATTTGTATAGAAGTTATATTGTTTTGGATCCTCCAACATGTGGTGCTTGCTTAAGATATTTTGCTAGCCATAAAATTGTACTAAGTAGAGATACTACTTGTGCATCCAAAACCCTTAAACCCAGTTTCTTGCCATGGGTGTCCACCATACCTACCTATCAGTTGAGTAAGATCCTTCAAGTAAGTTGTCATCGGTGCAAAAAGCAATAAAAATTGCTCCTAAATATGTATGATCTTTTATTGTAAGGGAAAATAAGTGTTGTACAAACTTGTGATGGTAAATAGATAAAAGCGACGGACTGCATAATAAAGATTGCTAACACAAAGGGCAATACAACGTGACGTTCCTTTGCATTAAGGGTTTGCACATCCAAAACAAAAAGCGCATGACAACCTCTGCTTCCCTCTGTGAAGGACCTATCTTTTACTTTCTAGTACTTACCTGTATGCATGAGTCATGGTGATCTTCACCACTTCCTATATTTTGCCTTATTCTTTAGTTGGCAAGCATCATGTGGTGGGGAAATATCCAAGCATATATCGCCATTCAAATATATTTGATCATGAATCGTTATTGTTGACAATTATCTATATGATAAATAAGTTGGGAGGAGAAACTTTAAGCGCTTATCTTTCTCTGTGTTCGACGGATGCCATTTGCTCTAAAAATATGCTTTGAGTGTAGCAATCATGGAAGACTATATGATAGTTTAGTATGTGGAATTTGCTAAATCAAAGCTCTTACATAGACCCTTCCTAACTGAAAGCATAGTTTGTTAATTTTCAAGAAACTTTATGGTATATACTTTAACATGTGAATAGCTTGCTACTTCATCATGAGAAATTTTATGAGATGACATACTGTTTATGATACATAATGATGCTAGGAAAAGTGTTTGGAACTATCACTGATCAAATTTATGCACTATCCTAGCATTCGCACTTCATAAATTATTTCTTTTATCATTACCTACTCAAGGAAGAGCAGGAATTAAGCTTGGGGATGCTAATACATCTCCAACGTATCTATAATTTATGAAGTATTAATGCCATGTTTACAATAATTCTATATGATTTTGGTATGATTTTATTAGAACTAACCCGGACAGACGTTGTTTTCAGCAGAACTACCATGGCGTCGTTTTTTGTGCAGAAATAGAAGTTCTCGGAATGGGCTGAAAATTTATAGAAAATATTTTTGGAAAATATAAAAAATACTGGAGCAAAAAGATACTGGAGAGGAGTCCCAAGGTATCCAGAAGCCACCAGGGCGCCCCTAGGGCGCACCCCGTGGCTTGTGGGACCCTCGGGAGTCCCCTTGGCGTGATTTTGATGCCTAAAATTCTTATAAATACAGAAACCTCTAGAAAGAAACCTTGACCAGAATTTCCACCGCCGCATGTCTCTGTAGCCATGAAAAATCAATCTTGGCCCTCTCCGGCACCCTGTCAGAGGGGGTCACCATCACCGGAGACCATGGAGGAGGAAGGCGGAGGGGCCATCATCACCATGGAGGCCAAGGACCAGAGGGAGAACCTCTCACCTCCTAGGGGGAGGCCATGGAGGAGGAAGCACAAGGGGGAGACCCTCTCCCCCTCTCTCTCGGTGGCACCGGAGTGACATCGGGGGAACCGTCGCCGCGGTGATCGTCTTCATCAACATCACCTTCTTCATCACCGTCCTCATATCTTTTCAGTGGTCCACTCTCCCGCATCCCGCTGTAATCCCCTACTTGAACATGGTGCTTTATGCCACATATTATGATACAATGATGTGCTACCATCCTATAATGTTTTGAGTAGATTTGTTTTGTCTTATGGGTTGATTGATGATCTATATTGGTTTGAGTTGTATGTTTATTTTGGTGTTGTCCTATGGTGCCTTCCGTGCCGCGCACACGTGAAGGATTCCTGCTGTAGGGTGTTGCAATACGTTCATGATTCGCTTATATTGGGTTGCTAGAGCGACAAAAGCTTAAACTCGAGTAAGGGCGTTGTTGCGTATGGGATAAAGGGGGCTTGATGCTTTAATGCTATGGTTGGGTTTTACCTTAATGATCTTTAGTAGTTGCGGATGCTTGCTAGAGTTCCAATCATAAGTGCATATGATCCAAGTAGAGATAGTATGTTAGCTTATGCCTCTCCCTCATATAAAATTGCAATAATGAGTACTGATCTTGTTAACAATTGCCTAGGATAAGTCCGCACACCGACCCATCATCATTCCACACTCGCTATTTGTAATATATTCCAACTTTATGATAACAACACCTATTTTTATATTTTAGTTCTCCGATATCATGCAAAGCTATTCTCTTCATACCCACAACATAGTTTTATTTTTCGTTTCTAGTTGGAAGCAAAGGTTCGACGTACATAGAGTCGTATGAGTGGCAGATAGGACTTGAGAGAATATTGATCTTACCTTTAGCTCCTTCTGGGTACGACACTCCATACTTATCACTTCCACCTTTGGAAATTGCTACGATGATTCCTTGCACTTGGGGCCTATCAATTACCTTATGAGAGATTGCATTGAGGAATGCACATAGCTTCACAATGTCTAATTGAACGTTTTCCGGTAGAAGCCCCCTCAATGCAACCGGAAGTAGTTGCCTCATAATCACGTGGCAGTCATAAGACTTTAGGTTCTGTAATTTTTTCTCTGGCATGTTTATTGTTCCCTTTATACCCGACAAGAAGCCAGACAGGACCGTCATACTGAGCAGGCATGCAAATAAGATTTCCTTCTCTTCTTTGCTCAGAGCATAGCTAGAAGGACCTTGATACTTCTCTGGATGCATGTTCTCATTTTCGTGCACACGTTGCTGGTCCTCCCATGCCTTTGGTGTATCTTTTGTCTTCCCATACACGCCCAAGAATCCTAGTAGGTTCATGCAAAGATTCTTCGTCAAGTACATCACGTCGATTGTAGAGCGCACCTCTAGGTCTTTCCAATTGGGTAGGTCCCAAAATATAGATTCCTTCTTCCACATGTGTCGTGGTTTTATCACGGCAGATGTCCAAAGACTTAGGTTCGAGGCCATCGCTAAGGAGGTGGACTCAAAGGGGTTGATCGGGACGAAAGACACGGGTTTACCCAGGTTCGGCCCCTCGAGATGAGGTAAAAGCCTATGTTCTGCTTTGGGTTTTATTGATTGGAGTATCGATTACAAGGGAGCGTATTGCTTGACCTAGCTCTCGATTGATTGGTTTTTGTCTAAGCTTCCTCGGATCTTGCCTTTATATAGGAGGTCAAGGCCCCAGGTTACACGGGTCTCAAACCAACTCTTACATCATGTTTGGTCCTGTCTCTAAGTTGCCTTGCCACCTCTGGCAAGCCGTCTCCGGGCGGCTCACCCACCCGGGTCTTATGCCATCTTCTGTCTCTGGGCCTCTGTCTCAGCCCATCTGGTAGACTCCACATGGCCTAGCCTTCCTCTTCTGGCCCACTTGATAACGAGCCGCCAAGTATGACCCGACCCCGCATGGGAGGGTCTGAGCACGGGGTTATATCCCCAACATTAGGCCCCAAATTGATTTGAGCTTGTCCATGTCAATCTTCATTTCATTCAGCGGCGAGTCTCACATCATTGTTACCTGAAAGAAGAAAATTCATAACCCGCCGTGACATCACCGATGGATATGCCAAAAAGATTCCATGACTTCCGCAACGATCTATCTCACTAAATAGTCGGCCTGAAAATCGAGGCGTCACCTCTGGTCACTCATCATTTTGCCTCCTCGATTCCCGAGTGCAACGTTCGCCATCCCATCTCATAAATAGGGACACGAGGGGGCTTTCTCTTTCTCTCCGTCGCCGCTAGCTTTCTTCTTCCTCCTTCCGACGCTCATGCTTCGAAAGCTTCACCGCACCGATCGGACCTCGCCATCATCACCAACCCTGGCCGCTACATCACCCTGATTCGATCCCGAGCTCTGCCAGATTAGTCGCATCCGTAAGGTATTGCTTTCATCCTCATCAGATCTGGATCCCTCTCGCGTAGGACCCCCCCGATTTCGTCGGGTTTCTTCAGTGCTCACTATTGTTCATCGTTGTTCGTCATACTGCCCCTCGTAATGCAGATTACTAAGTAACCTTTTAATCTTTATATTGTTGTCAATCCGCTGCGGCTATTCATCCAAGGCCAACGGTTCTTCATTAGAGATCCGTATCTCACTCTTCTCTGTGCGATAGCTGCCTGTTCTTCCATTGCACCTTTTCTAGGTCTTGGATTAAACTTTATTTTTTCTCACCTGTAGATCTTATAACCATGGTCAGAACACGCAAAACCTATTGTTCACACTTAGTAATATTTCTGACATCAATTTGTCAACTTAACCCGCCGTTGCTTTGCCGACTCTCTGATAAAACTTCTCGGCGACTTAACACCCTGCATATATACTAACCCCAGCTGTTTTTCCTCCTTAATATTTCTAACTGGCCACACCTTGCACTTTCTCACAGTTTGACCCGTCAGCATGCCAAGAGCACCCTCATCCTGCTATTGGGTTGGCTCCGAAGTCACTGAGCGGCTTCTACTTGACTTCATAGAGACGGGCTCGTTGCCGGCTCAGGATGTCATTCACTGGCGGGTTTCAGGGCCGGAGATCAGATCCACCCCTAAGGAAGGGGAAGTTGTCATATTCACAGATCACCTCCTCCGCGGGTTCAGCCCGCCCGGGTCAAAATTCTTCCGGGACGTTCTCCACTTATTCAATCTTCACCCTCAAGACATTGCTCCAAACTCAGTCACCAATATGTGCCAATTTCAAGTCTTGTGTGAAGTGTATCTGCAAGAAGAGCCGCCTGTCGACCTCTTCCGTGAATTCTTTTACGTCAACCGCTAGACTGAAGTGGTGGCTGGACCAAACTTAGAGCTCGGTGGCGTCTCCATCCAGAGGAGAAGAGATCTGTACCTAACTGCCATCTTGCCAAGCCAGCCCAAGGATTGGAATAAAACTCGGTTTTACTACAAGGACACCTCTCCAGAAGGAGTGAACCCGCCGCCAGGTTACCGTCCTACCCGGCTCTGTACCTCCATCGAGCTGCCGGATTGGATGCCTGCTGCGGTGCGAGCAAAGTATGCTCCGGCCTTTGCAAAGATTAAGGCCCTTCTAGCAAATGGTTTAACTGGTGTCGACCAGACCCACTACTAGGTTTCATGGAAAATCTTGGCGCTGAGCCGGGGCGACCGACTCATGTGTGATTTCACGGGTGAAAGGAATGACCCTCTCTGCTTCAACGCCACTCCCTTGATAGTGCAGGATATTAACTTTGTCGTCAAAGCACTTCTTGGCGAGACCCAAGTAGTTTGAAACAAAATTGGGTTAAAGCCATTCTACGTTAAGAACCCCACTCCAGCAGTAAGAAATCTTTGCATCAAACTGCTTACTCTTGTCTTGATCTTTTACCTTGCTCTTTAACTCTTTGGAGGCTTACACACATGCCTGCTCTAACTTCTGGAACAAAAAGTATACTCCTCCTGTGAAGAAGAAGTCTCTAGCGGGTAAAACCCGTGGCTGTAAGAAGAAAACTTTGGCTCAGGAACTGCTTGAGATGGACGACTCATAGGTAGAACTTGACTCCCTTGGTCGTCTTTTTGTGCAAATTATTGATGAATATTATACGCAGGAAGAGGTGGAGACGAGTCAATTTGATGCTACTGAGGTAACTGACACTTCTTCCGACTCAGAAATTTTACCAGGAGAGAGAACATGGCGAGTCATCCAGAAAGTTCTGTTTTCTCATTCCCTTGCTTACTTGGACCCCAACTTGCTCTTGAAAAATAAACAACATGACTCTAGACGTCAGACCCGGAGCACCGGCTTAGAAGACCTTCTGGCCGGCTTACCAAATTCTCCGGGTCTGCGGAAATGACCCGCTGAGGTGCCCTTTTAACCAAGTCTATTGTCACCTTACTCTTGTGCTTTATTGTCTCAATTTTATAGGAGTCACCCCCTTCATCTGGCGATTCAACTGCATCCAAGCTTCCTCCTATGAAGGTGATCCTAGAGTACGCCTTTTAGCTTCCAGTGTGTATATTGTTAGCATTGTCCTTGTGCTACGTAATGATTCTTTTTTACTTCCAGGGCTCAAGCAAAACAAAAGAAAGCACGCGAGTCTACTGTCCCTCCTACCGTCCAAAAGCCGGAGAGTGCTAAGCCGGATTCTCCTTCCACTCACGCTGAACCTTCTGGTGTTAATAAGGATGCACCTGAGCGCACTCCTCCACCTTCTGAGCCGGAGGATCACCACATGGAAACTCCTGAGAGTCCAGCGGCAAACCCTAAGCCGCCCAGTCCTTCAACAACCATTGAAGACCCATCTCATCCCGAAGTTACCATCACTGGGACGGGTTACCATACTCCTCCCCCTCATGTGTTGACAAAACACGCAAGCAAGATTGACACTTTTTCTCTAGAGAAGCTTGATTTCGAATTCCCCGTGTTAGAGAAAATGACTGCAGATGACCTGCATGTTGGTTACTTGAATCGCCTTTCTACCAGTTGCAACATGGAATCCAATCTTGTTGGATTAATGAAGAAAAAATATGAGGTACCCTTCTTCTCTTACTTTTTCCTTATACCCTTATGTAGCCCCTAAGAGCCGGTTTAATATTGCAAATTGTAGACCGGGTCTTCCAAATTGTGTCATACTGCAAATAACTTAGCCTGTAGCCCCCAAGTAACGGGCTAATATGTATATAAGCCTGCACTTACTTGAAAATTAAATTCAAGTGTAGCCCCCAAATCCGGGTCATTATGTGAATGATGAGCCGGAATTGGCATGTTGAGAAGCTCGTCGGGTGTAGCCCCCAAGTCCGGGTTATTATGATAATGATGAGCCGGAACTTCATCATAGACTTGGAGAGAAAACATAAACATTAGCCCCCAAGTGCGAAGTATATTGCTTGTAATATGCTTGGGACTTGTATCAGTATAGCTTCATTACTGCTTCATCCTGGCAACTTCCTTTATGATCTTTTTCTTGTACAATGCAGGAGGCATTAGATGCAGCCGAGTCTGACCTCACCGGCTTAAGGGAAAATCTTACTACCCAACATACCGCTTGAGCCATAGTAGAAGAGAAATTATGGGTGGCCGTTGAAAAACTTGAGAAGGTCCAAAGTGATTTTGTCACTTTTAAAGAAACTGCTGAATCTGAACAAGCCACGCTGACAAAGCGTGCAAACAACACCGACGAACAGCTCAAGCTTGTATCAGAAGACTTGAAAACCCTCAAGGTCCATATATCCAAGATGACTGCTGCTGTCTTTGGTAAGTATGTACGGTTGAGAAAATTTCCTTGACGTGTCGAATAAATCTTTCAGGCAACTTATAACTTTGAACAGTCCGTGCAGGTGAGAGAAGCCGTCATCTATCTTCTGACAGTTTGATGAAGTTGAAGGCCATATATACCTTGACAGAACAACTGTACAGTGGAAACCTCTGCACCATCAAAGCCATGATGACTGCAAAATATGTTCCCAAATTCATGAAGGGGGTTATAGAAGTCTTATCAACTTTGCCCAATCAGGTTGAAGAGCTGAGGCGATCATCCACCAAAAAGGGGGCAGTAGCTGCTCTATGCCAGTCCCTGGCCTTTGCCCCTGACTTGACTACCGAGGAGATGATGAATGGCTTCCCGTCCAAAAAAGATGACGAATCACACTTTACTGAAGCCGACTATGTTAGATGTATGAGGGCATCCAGAGTACTTGCATCTACTCTTGTCGATGAAATGGATTTGACCTCCTACCAGGCGTCTTATGACGTGAATAATCAACGACTGCGCTGCCCAACCTTTGATGCCAGGGACTTGATCCCTGCACGCCGTAAGCCACTCTTTGCCCCTGAAGTTGACCTGTCTCCTCTATTTGACGAAGCTCAGTTTGAGGCCTTATTAAACTACAACTGGGATGTGGACAACCTTCAGATCGAAGAGAGCAAAGACCCGGCGTAGGATGACCCGCCAGAGAGATGAAAAACTTGTTTCTCTTGTTTGGCGATAACCCGACCAACTAAGCCGCCGAGGTTGGAAGTGTACAAAAAACTTTAAATCCCTTGTATTTTGAGCTCGTGGAGAACTTTGTATTAGGTGTAGCAAAACTTGGTTGCCCCAGCCGTGCCATCGTGCACTCATGAATTAGAATCATCTTATGCATTGTTGATCTGCCTTTGCTTCTTCTTACAACATCTTTCATCATACTTAACAGTAGCTTATCTCAGGAGATAAAACCTGCAACAACAAATAAGACAGAAACATGTTCTGCATCATTGCGAGCGCGGCTTATAAAAGCATAACCCGGAGATGTTTGAAATCTTTTAAGATCTTGCTCTTTCTTCCTATTTTGTTTTCAAAAACTCATATGATGGTTCTTCTGGCTGGACTCGTTGCTTGAACTCATACCAGTACAAGGTCTCTAACGAGAGTGGTCGTCAGCTCCTTTGAGCGGCTCAGGGTCTCTAATGAGTTTAACTTACAAGAGCGCAATGTCCTAGGAAGAGACACAGACACCGGTTCTCCTGAGTGGACCCGCTACTTGAACTCATAACAGTATAGGGTCTCTAACGAGATTGATCATCAACTCCTTTGATCGGCTCAGGGTCTCTAACGAGATTAACTATTAAGAGCGCAACGGACCAAAGAGACACAACAGGGCATGAGTAACCCTAGGGCCCATAAGCCACCTCTCACGTGACATAAATCCGTCGTTTGAACCTTAAGCAGTACAGGGTCTTAAAAAGAGTAATTGCTTAAGAGTACGAATGGGCCACATAGCGGAGAGTCGGTAGCAGATGGGTGAGTTTATCCTTGCTTTCTATAAGAGGCCCTCGCAAGGGGTAAGTTTACAACTCGCTGCACCCCTGGCAAAGCGGCAACTACTTACAGGTAGGTATAACCCGGTCTTGCGAATCAAAAAGGGGGTATACCTTGTTGCGCCCCTAGTGATCTTGTTGACGGAGTCAACTTTTTAGGTACATGACCCGCCTGACGATGCTCTATCATCTTGTAAGCCGACGTCCTGTGGACCACCGACTTGTAAGCCGCCATGCATGGGCCGCCAACTTGTAAATCGCCATTTTGCTATTTTGGCTGATGAGCCGATCAAGAGGTTAAGCAGGCTAAACCCGGTGGGTTGGAAGCCCCCAAGTGACCATGTGGAAGTGTCCACCTTTGCACAAATCTGTAATGCAAAAAAATGGCAGAGGCCCTGACTTGGAAGGATGCTAACTTTATTATATGAAAAATATAAATACAATGAAGTATGTATACACAATGATGGGAGTCGATGACTCAAGTATAGTAAGGCCACAGGTGAGCGATATTCCATGGCCGATGGGTCTCCTGCCCAAAAGTACGTGACTCGTCTTGCACATCGATGAGATAATATGACCCATTGTTCAGATTTCTACTGAACACAAAAGGTCCTTCCCAGGGGGGAGATAGCTTGTGCGCATTCGTCTGATCTTGAATCAAACGTAACACCAAGTCGCCTTCCTGGAATGTCCGGGTCTTAACCCTGCGGCTATGATAGTGATGCGGGTCTTGTTGGTAAATCTTTGATCTAGCTGTTGCAAGATCACGCTCTTCATCCAAGGAATCTAACGCGTCCTGATGTGATGTCTCATTATCTGCTTCAACGTAAGCCGCCGCCCGTGGCGAGTCATGACATATATGTTGGGGAACGTAATAATAATTCAAAAAAATTCCTACGTGTCACCAAGATCAATCTAGGAGATGCTAGCAACAAGAGAGAGGGAGTGCATCTTCATACCCTTGAAGATCGCTAAGAGGAAGCGTTACAAAGAACACGGTTGATGGGGTCGTACTCGCGGCGATTCAAATCGTGGAAGATCCGATCCAAGTGCCGAACGGACGGTGCCTCCGCATTCAACACACGTATATCCCGAGGACGTCTCCTCCTTCTTGATCCAGCAAGGGGGAGGAGAAGTTGAGGGAGAGCTCCGGTAGCACGACGGCGTGGCGGCGGTGGAGCTCGTGGTTCTTCGGTAGAGCTTCGCTAAGCGCTACGGAGGAGGAGGAGGTGTAGGAAGGGGGAAGGGGTGTGCCAGGGGGAGGGGTGTGGCATCCCTCCCCCCACTATTTATAGGGGGGAGGGAAGAGGTGGCCGGCCCTCCTAGATCCATCTAGAGAGGGGGCGGCGGCCAAATGGGGAATTTGCACCCCAAGTTAGGTGGGAGGCGCCCCCACCCCCTATGGTTTCTAACCTTAGGCGCCTTCGGCCCTTGGGGGGCGCACCAACCCACTAAGGGGCTGGTTCCCACCCAACTTCAGCCCATTAGGCTCTCCGGGTAGGTGGACCCTCCCGATGGACCCCCGGAACCCCTTCGGCGGTCCCGGTACAATACCGATAAACACTGAAACCTTTCCGGTGACTGAAACTGGACTTCCCATATATAAATCTTCACCTCCGGACCATTATGGAACTCCTCATGACGTCCGGGATCTCATCCGGGACTGCGAACAACTTTCGGTAACCACATACAATACCCATTACAACTCTAGCGTCACCGAACCTTAAGTGTGTAGACCCTACGGGTTCGGGAACCATGCAGTCATGACTGAGACACCTCTCCGGCCAATAACCTATAGGGGGGTATGGATACCCATATTGGCTCCCACATGTTCCATTATGATCTCATTGGATGAACCACGATGTCAGGTATTCAATTAATCCCGTATACAATTCCCTTTGTCCATCGGTATGTTACTTGCCCGAGATTCGATCGTCGGTATCCCTATACCTTGTTCAATCTCGTTACCGACAAGTCTCTTTACTCGTTCCGTAACACATGATCCCATCACTAACTCCTTAGTCAGATTGAGCTCATTATGATGATGTATTACCAAGTGGGCCCAGAGACGCCTCTCTCTCACATAGAGTGACAAATCCGAGTCTCGATTCGTGCCAACCCAACAGACACTTTTGGAGACACCTATAGTGCACATTTATAGTCACCAAATTATGTTGTGACCTTTTGATACACCTAAAGCGTTCCTACGGTATCCGGGAGTTGCACAATCTCATGGTTTAAGGAAATGATACTTGACATTAGAAAAGCTCTAGCGACGAACTACACGATCTTGTGCTATGCTTTGGATTGGGTCTTGTCCATCACATCATTCTCCTAATGATGTGATACCGTTATAAATGACATCAAATGTCCATGGCCAGGAAACCATGACCATCTATTGATTAACGAGCTAGTCAACTAGAGGCTCACTAGGGACATGGTGTGGTCTATGTATTCACACATGTATTACGGTTTCCGGTTAATACAATTATAGCATGAACAATAGACATTTATCATGAACAAGGAAATATAATAATAACCATTTTATTATTGCCTCTAGGGCATATTTCCAACAATATATCACTTGGTAACACGGCCTCTGCACCATAAACCATGAATAAAGGCGTATGGCCGGTTGACCTGTTGGGGGTGGCATTGATGCTCCAGAGGACAGAGGGCAACTCCTCAACCCAACAACTCGGTGTTCATTGCAAAGGAACCATAAGCCGGGGCTTGATACCTCTCAAGATTTCCTGGTTAGCACGCTCTTCCTGACCATTGGATTGTGGATGCGCAATAGCGGAGACATCAAGCCGGATGTGCTCGCTTTCAGAGAACGCTTTCATAGCCCCCTTGGACAGATGTGTTCCATTATCCGTGATGATGCTATGAGGATAACCAAAGCGGTAGATCAACTTTTTGAAAAACTGAACTGTCATGGCTGCATCACATTTACTAATCGTCTCTGCCTCCACCCACTTGGTAAATTTGTCCACCGCCACCAAGAGGTGGGTCTTCTTATCCTTAGACCTCTTGAAAGGTCCAACATATCAAGCCCTAGACTGCGAGCAGCCAAGTGATCGGAATCATCCTTAATTCCTGAGCCGACACGTGAGCACATCTTCTGAACTTCTGACACCCATCACACTTGGTGACCAGGTCCTCTGCATCCTTATGAGCCGTTAGCCAAAAGAAACCATGCCGGAAAGCCTTAGCCACCAAGGACTTTGAGCCGGCGTGATGACTGCAATCGCCAGCGTGTATTTCATTTAAAATCTCCTTGCCCTCTTCAAGAGAAACATAATGCTGAAAGATGCCAGTGGCGCTGCACTTATGTAGCTCACCGCTGATGATGTTCATGGACTTAGATCGCCTCACAATCTTTCATGCGAGAGTCTCATCCCCAGGAAACTCGCCGCGAGTCAGGTCCGCTAAGTAAGGCAACATCCAATCCGGAATAGCATGTAGAGCCGCCACTAGCTGCCCTTCTGGGTTAGGTATAGCCAAATCCTCCTCTGAAGGCAACTGGACAGACGGGTGATATAACACATCCAAGAAAACTGTAGGTGGCACCGGCTTACGTTGAGAGCCCAGTCTTGACAATGCATCCGCCGCCTCATTCATGTGACGGTCAATATGATCCACCTGATAACCCTTGAAGTGACCAGCAACGATATCCACCGCCTGACGATACGCCACCGTTCGTGGGTCCTTGGAATCCCACGTGCCCAAAACCTGCTCAGCCACAAGGTCTGAGTTGTCGAGGCATCTAACCCGACTCAGGTTCATCTCCTTAGACACACGGAGGCCATGAAGTAAGGCTTCATACTCAGCTGCATTGTTAGTACAAGGAAACCTCAGCCTTAGCACGTAAAAGAGCTTGTCACCTTTGGGGGAAGTTAAGACAACTCAAGCCCCCAATCCCTCCAACTGTCTGGACCCATCAAAGTGAATTCTCCAATATGTGTTGTCTGGATTCTCCTTAGGCGACTCACACTCTGTCCAGTCGTTTATGAAATCCACCAACGCCTGAGACTTAACGGCTGTAAGAGGCACATACTTTAGATTCAGGGGCCCAAGCTCCAGCGCCCACTTAGCAATCCTATCTGTGGCTTCCCTGTTTTGAATTACACCACCCAACGAGGCGGAGCTAACCACAGTAATCTGGTGTCTAAGGAAATAATGCTTCAACTTATGGTTTGCCATGAACACTCCATATATCAGCTTCTGCCAATGTGGGTACCTTTGCTTGGATTCTATGAGAACCTCACTGACATAATAAACCGGCCTCTAAATCGGATACTCTTTCCTAGCTTCTTTGCGCTCCACCACAATCGCAGCACTGACTGCCCTGTTGTTAGCCGCCACATAGAGGAGCAGAGGCTCTTTCTCAGCCCAAGCAACCAAGATTGGCGGCTCAGCCAACTGCCTTTTTAGCGCTTCCACGGCCTCATCCACCGCCTTGCTCCAGACAAAGTCATTTGTCTTTTTCATCATTTAGTACAGAGGAATAGCCTGTTCGCCCAGGCGGTTGATGAAGCAGCTTAAAGCAGCGATATGACCCACCAAGTGTTGCACATCATTGACGCTCGCTGGCTTAGACAACGACGTGATGGCCTTTATCTTATCCGGGTTAGCCTCGAACCCCCGCTCCGAGACCAAGAAACCCAGGAGTTTAGCTACAGGAACCCCCAAAACACACTTAGCTGTGTTAAGCATCATCTTGTAGACCCATAAATTGTCAAACTTCTCCTTGAGGTCGTCCAGTAAAGTCTCCTTCTTTCTTGACTTAACCACAATGCCATCCACATAGACGTGCACATTGCGCCCAATCTAACTGTGAAGGCAATTCTGCACACCACAACATTGATACGTCCCTGCGCACTCTTGAGCCCAAAAGGCATAGACACATATCAGAAAGCCCCAAAAGGTGTTATAAACGACGTCTTCTCTTGGTCTTTAACTGCCATCTTGATCTGGTGATAACCTGAATAGGCGTCCAGGAAGCATAAACTCTCGCAACCCGCTGTTGCGTCAATAATCTGGTTGATACGGGGGAGAGCAAATGGGTCAACTCGACAAGCCTTGTTAAGATCCATGTAATCCACACACATACGCCACGTGTCGTTCTTTTTAAGCACCAGCACGGGATTTGCTAACCACTCCGGGTGAAATACTTCCATGATGAACCCTGTTGCCAAGAGTCGGGCTACCTCTTCTCCAATTGCCTTACGCCGTTCTTCGTTGAAATGGCGGTGGAACTGCCTGATCGGCTTAAACTTAGGATCCACATTAAGGTGGTGCTCAGCGAATTCTCTCAGTACACCCGGCATGTCTGACGGCTTCCATGCAAAGATGTCTCGGTTCTCATGGATGAATTCGATGAGCGCGCTTTCCTATGCGGGGTCCATGTTAGCCCCGATAGTGAACTGCTTTGATGAGTCGCCCGAAGCAAAATCAACCAGCTTGGTATTGTCCGCCACAAACTTTAGGGGCGGATCAGACTTCGTACTGGGCTTTTTCAATGGAGTCATATCTACCGGGTCAACATTATCCTTGTAAAGCTTGAGCTCTGCCTCCGTGCATCTTGACTCTGCATAGGCCGTGTCTCCTTCCTCACACTCAAGGGCCACCTTCTGATCACCATGCAGTGTAATCGTTCCGTTGAGAGCCAGCATCTTGAGCTGTAAGTAAACATAACAAGGCATGGCCATAAACTTTGCGAAAGCCGACCGGCCAATTAGATCATGATATGGGCTCTTAATTTTCACTACCTCGAACCACAAGGTCTCCACCCTGTAGTTATACTCATCTCCAAATGCCACCTCTAAGGCAATCTTTCCTACTGGGTAAGCTGACTTACGTGGCACCACTCCATGAAAAATTGTTGATGACGGCTTAAGAGCCTTGTGAGTTAACTCCATCCGCTGGAAAGTGTCGTAGTACAAGATATTGATGTTGCTGCCATTGTCCATCAACACTTTTGTAAACTTATAACCCCCAACTTGAGGCGCCACCACTAGAGCTAGGTGACCCGGATTATCAACCCGCAACGGGTGATCCTCCCGACTCCATGTAATAGGATATTCCGACCACTTAAAGTATCGCGGGAGAGCCAGTGTGGCCGCGTTAACCGCCCTCTTGTGAAGCTTTTGATCCTGCTTGTCGAGGCTTGTAGTGAAAACATGATATTGACCTCGGCTGAGTTGCTTCGGATTGCTCTGGTACCCTGATTGATTATTCTTCTGATGTCCACCATTATCGGGTTGCTGGTGATGACCCCCTTGATTGCCTGGGCCTTGGTAACCCGATCCTAATCTGCCAGTACCAAAGCCGGCTCTAGAGCCGCCGGACCTCAGACGCCCGATGGACCATTGCCATTATTACGGTGTTGGTGAAGGTTGTACTCCCGAAACTGTCACATGATGCTACAATCCTTCCATGTATGGTTTGTTGTCTTATCCTGCCGGCTGTGCTCTGGGCAAGGTTTGTTGAGTGCCTCTTCCAAGCTAAAAGGCTGAGGTGCCTTACCCTTGTTAAACAGTGGCCTAAAATTTCCATTACCTCTCGCACGATTGTTCCCGGTATTGGTGTTCGCCACTAATTGTAACCCGCCATCCGGGTTCTTCTGTTTGCCCTTGTTGCCATTTCTAGCCCCGCTCTGCTGTTGATTCTTGCCATTGTTGCTCTTCTTACCCTGAGCCGACTTCTCATCATCGGAGCCCGGGTCCTTGGTGGTATATGAGTCTGCATATTTGGTGAGAGCCGCCATGAGCTCACCCATATCCTGACACGAATGTTTCAGCCACCCAAGCTTCTGCTTAAGAGGCAAAAAGTGGCAGCTCCTTTCCAAAATCAAAACCGCTTGAGACGCTGAAATATTCTCAAACGAGTGGATCACCGTAGAGACCCACCGGACCCAATGATGGGTCGACTCACCTTCCTGCTGTATGCAGTGATCAAGATTTACGATCGTCATAGGTTGCTTGCATGTTCCCCTGAAGTTCTTGATAAAGCGTGCCTTCAACTCGGCCCAAGATGCGATGCTATTAGGTGGCAAACCATTCAACCAGGTGCGAGCCGGCCCTTCTAGTATCACGATGAAGTACGTCACGCAAACCGCCACACTGACATCCAACATCTCCATGGCAATCTCATAGCTTTCAATCCAGGCCTCCGGGGGCAGATCAGCTGTGTAGTTAGGCACCTTCCGTGGCCCCTTGAAATCCTTGGGCAAACGCTCATTCCTTAAATCCATCGTGAGGCATGGCACACTAACTCCCCTAGATAAGGTGATAATGGGGGGGGGGTCGGCGCCAGCTCAGGCATCTAAGGATAATCCGTCACCGGTGTCGATCCTCGCTGAGCCCGTCCCCTGTCCATGACCTTCGGACCATCCCATCCAGGCGGGTTACGCCTCTGCTCGCTGCTGGAAACCGCCGCCGACTCTATGCGCTGGCTATAGCTATGGATGTGAACCAGCATGGAGTGCACCCGCCCCCGGCTGTACGTATACTTCTCTTCAGGAGCCACCGCTCCTGCAACAGATTAATCACATTCCGCTGCTCCTCGGTGAATGGCGTTCCTTCGGCAAAGCGGAGGGCGTCAAGCCTGGCAACCGCCGCTATCATGTTTACCACCGGGTTAGAGTAATGGTCGGGTGGCATCACGATGTGTTGTGGCAGGGTCCGGTTCCTCCGCAGCTAGTCTGGCTGCCGCGGCGCCTCCGCGGCTCGGGTTACCATTGGTGGCGTACTCGGTCCAGCTCCAGGAGTGTTGAAGAGGTTTTGAGGTTGAATAGGGACACCGACTTGGGTCCTCCTCCATTAAATCGCCTACGAAGCCCGCTGGTTCAAGCTAAAACGAAGAGCCTCTGCCCTCAAGCGTTCTGACTCCGCATTCATCTGGACCTGCAAAGCATTGATGTCCTCTTGGGCCTGAGCCATCTGTCCCTTGTTCCGGATGATCGCAGCATTGCGCTCTGCTTGATTTCCGGCTGTTACTTCTGTGGCCATCAGGGTCGTTAGCTCATCCATAAGTTCCAGCAAGACCTGGGCCGACATCTTAGGAGGCTCAGCGTCGGGGGTGGCTGCTCCTGCCGCCGCTCCTAATGTCGTACCATTAGAAGCTGGCGTCGGGCCTGCCATGAACACAGCGGCTTGGCTCGGAGGGTCGTAGGGCTCCGGAATACCGTCACCATTGGCATAGCCCCCTAACATGCCGTCATAAAGTTGGTAGGTTGACTCCGCATCTCCGCTGGAGGATCCCGCATCCGAGAAAGCCAAGGTTTACCCGCCTGATATGGAATCTTCCCTGTCCTGTGTAAAGCCGACGAAGACACTCTTCCGCACAGTTTTAACGCGGGCGGGTTTCATGCGCCGGGCCGGCTCGACGAGGTCGGTGCAGATGTCCGGCCCGGGTGTAGATCTGTCGATCTTGCCGATGAACACGTGCATCTTACCAATGGGAACCCGGTACCCGTACTCGATTGAGTCGGCCTCCGGTCCCCATCCTGCATCGTCGATGTAGACCTTGCCATGGCGACTCTTCGTCATCAAGCTGACAACGTATCCTTCGATCCCTGGGAGAGATCCCTTTGAGAACTCAACACCACCGCGTGCTAGCCCCACGGTGGGCGCCAACTGTCGTGGTTTTATCACGGAAGATGTCCGATGACTTAGGTTCGAGGCCATCGCTAAGGATGTGGACTCAAAGGGGTTGATCGGGACGAAAGACATGGGTTTACCCAGGTTCGTCCCCTCGAGATGAGGTAAAAGCCTACGTCTTGTTTTGTGTTGTATTGATTGGAGTATTGATTACAAGGGAGCGTATTGCTTGAACTAGCTCTCGATTGATTGGTTTTTGTCTAAGCCGTCCCCGGGTCTTGCCTTTATATAGGAGGTCATGGCCCCGGGTTACACGGGTCTCAATCCGATTCTTACATCGTGTCTAGTCCTATCTCTAAGTCGCCTTGCCTCCTCTGGCAAGTCGTCTCTGGGCGGCTCACCCACCCGGGTCTTACGCCATCTTCTGTCTCTAGGCCTCCGTCTCAGCCCATATGGTAGCCATCATGCGGACTAGCCTTCCTCTTCTGGCCCACTTGATAACGAGCCACCTGGTATGACCCGGCCCCTCCTGGGCGGGTCTTACCATGGGGTTATATCCCCAACAACATGGGTGCGCGTCCCTCAGCGTCAGTTAAAATAGATTGTCCGCCAGGACCCTTTCCAAATATTACTTTTAAATCCTTGACCATATCAAGTATGTCATCACCAGTACGGAGGACGGGATTCTTCTGGTGATCTGCCTCACCATTGAAATGCTTGCCTTTCTTTCTTAAGGCATGCTTGGTTGAAAGAAATCGACGATGTCCCAGGTACACATTCTTCTTGCATTTGTCCAAATATATACTTTGGGTATCATCTAAACAGTGTGTGCATGCGTTGTATACCTTGTTTGACTGTGCTGAAAGATTACTAAGAGTAGGCCAATCATTGATGGTTACAAATAGCAACGCTCATAGGTCAAATTCCTCTTGTTCATGTTCATTCCACACACATACACCTTTTCCATCCCATAGCTGTAAAAGTTCTTCAACTAATGGCCTTAGGTACACATCAATGTGGTGGTCCGGTTGCTTAGGACCGTGTACGAGCACTGGCATCATAATGAACTTCCGCTTCATGCACAACCAAGGAGGAAGGTTATAGATACATAGATTCACGGGCCAGGTGCTATGATTGCCTCTTTGCTCCCCAAAAGGATTAATGCCATCTGCACTTAAACGAAACCATATGTTCCTTGCGTCACCTACAAAGTCCTCCCACTTTGTCTAGATTTTTCTCCATTGCGACCCGTCAGCGGGTGCTGTCAACTTCACGTCTTTCTTACGGTCTTCTTTTTGCCATTGCAACAACTTGGCATGCTCTTTGTTTCTGAACAACCGTTTCAACTGTGGTATTATATGAGCATACCACATCACCTTGGCAGGAACCCTCTTCCTAGGGCGCTCGCCCTCAACATCACAAGGGTCATCTCGTCTGATCTTACACCGCAATGCACTGCATACCGGGCATGCGTGCAAATCCTCATACTCGCCGCGGTAGAGGACGCAGTCATTAGGGCATGCATGTATCTTATGCACCTGTAATCCTAGAGGGCAGAGAACCTTCTTTGCTCCGTACGTAGTGTCAGTCAATTCGTTATCCTTTGGAAGCTTATTCTTCATTATTTTCAGTAAGTTTTCAAATCCATTTTCAGATAGACCATTCTCTGCCTTCCATTACAGCAATTCCAGTGTGGAACCGAGCTTTGTGTTGCCATCTTCTCACTTTGGATACAACCCTTTTTGTGATCCTCTAACATGCGATCAAACTTCAACTTCTCCCTTTCACTCTCACATTCTCTCTATGCATCAACAATGACCCGACGAAGATCATCATCGGGCACATCTGATGCCTCTTGATCTTTAGCCTCCGCCATTACACTATATCCGTATTCAGGGTACATAGGACGACAGATGTGATCATCCTCTTCTTCTTTGTTGTCTTCCATCACAACCCCTCTTTCTCCTTGCTTGGTCCAAACATTATAGTGTGGCATGAAATCCTTCTCAAGCAGGTGGAAGTGAAGGGTTTTGGAGTTGGAATAATCTTTCATATTCTCATAAAAAGTACATGGACAATAAATAAAACCATTCTTCTAGTTTGCCTCAGCCACTTCGAGAAATTTATGCAGTCCCTTAATGTACTTGGAGGTGCGTCGGTCACCGTACATCCATTGCCGGTTCATCTGTGTGCATTATATAATTAAATGTATCAAAAACTTTATAGAACATCATGAATAGCGAAGTGATCAAATTAATACAAGTTCATCATCACATTAAAACCAAAGTACAATAGTGATCAAATGTTATTACTAAAAAAATGAATACTTAAAGTTCATACATAGTTCTCATAGAACAACATACAAGTAAGAAAATTATACAAGTATCTATCTAAATCATACAAGTAAGAATTTTTTCTTTTAAAAAGAATATAAGAACAACATGCTCACCACGGTGGTGCCGACGACGAGACCGGCACGGGCGATCGACGGCGGTGAGTATGGGGATGGGGACGGCACCCTACACATGTGCAGACACTAAAAAGTTAATTTCAGCTCTAATTGTGTGTCTGAATCAAAAGAACTCCCACATACACTCCTCCAGTAAACCCACAAACAACACTCTAGTTCTAGAGCATTTGAAATGAGCTAACCTAGTAGTGAGAGATAAAACGATGAAGTCGTTAACCTTTTAGACCACTTGTGTAGTTGGTGCACCGCCAAACCTTAACAAATCTTGGGGAAAATGTAGCTTGGAGGTCGAGCTTGGAGAGGAGAAAGCTTAAGTGTGGTTGCGGCATTTCATCTAACACCTCACGTGCATAGGAGGTGAGAACAGAGAGAAGCACACCTCACAAACGCCTGCCGGCCAAAAAACAAAGGAGTGAGCAGGCAGGGGGAGAATATATATAGGCACTATATAAGTCCCGATTGGTGGCTAGCTTCGGGACTAAAGGGGCCTCTTTAGTCCTAGTTCTAGCCACCAACCAGGTCTAAAGGGGCTAGGCCAGGAGCGAGGCCCTTTAGTCCCGGTTCGTGTCTGGAACCGGGACTAAAGGGGCCAGACGAACCGGGACTGGCTCCTGCCGAGGCCCGGCCGGCGCCCTGGCCTGAAGAACCGGGACTGATGCACCCATTAGTCCTGGTTCGTAACATGACCTGGACTAATGCAATATTCTGGACCGTTTCAAACCATGTTTTCTACTGGTGTTCCAGTAACCGCTCTTTAATTGAAACATGAAGGTGTTAGCAGTGAGAGAACAGAAAAGGTTTTTAGTGTGGGAGAGGGGCCGACTCTCCTCCATGCGATTGAGGACGCTGATGAGAACCCAGCAGTCTTGTTCCCGTTGGGCCACATGAGCAATCCTCCGAGTCCATCGCTTACAGGCGAGGCGGACCTAGCGAAGACGAGCAACCAAGCGGGCAGTAGGGTCGTCGAGGGCAGTAGAAGCCCAAGCGGCAACGACAGCAGCGCTAAATGAGGGGTGGAGAGCCGAAGACTTCTTGTAGCGAAGAACTCGGGTTTTGGGGGTGGAGGAGGAGATGGCCACGAGAAGGGGGACGTGGTCACTCAGTAGAGCGAGCGAAAGAGGAGAGCGAGGAGGTAGGGAATTTGGAGTCCCAGCTAACATTGACCAGCACACGGTCAATGCGTGGTAGGACGGGAGCGAACTGACGGTTGGACCATGTGTAGAGACGAACGCGAAGGGGGAGGTCAATGAGCGAGAGCTCGTTGATAAAATCATTGAAGAGACCTACTTCCTAACGATTAAAGTTGAAATTATTGCGGTCCTCGGGGGAGTGCGTAAGGTTGAAATCGCTGAGAATTGACCAAGGGACGGAGTCGCCCGGGTCATGGCCGACGAGCTCAGCAAGGAACGCCGCCTTAGAGGCATGGTCGCAAGGCACATAAACGTTCGAGACGCAGACGACATAGTTGTCATCGCAGAGACGCGGGTGGACGGAAATAACATGATGGGAGGAAAGGTTACGCACAAGGGAGAAAACTCGTACGTCCCAGGTAGTGCAGATGCCACCGAAGGCGTTGATGGCGTCAATCAGAAGGAAGGAGCGGAGCATAGGGGGAAGGAAGGAGTTAGATTTGGGGACCGAGGGGGGCGGCCAGCTTCGTTTCCTGGATCGCAGCGAGAGCGGGCTACATGGATTTGATGTCGGCGCAAACGTCACGACATTTGCAAGAGTCCTCGAGGCCAAGAACGTTCCAAGTACAAAGAGAGAAGGGGCTAGTCATAGGGAACGAAGAAGCTCCACAAGACAGACAACAAGTAAACATAAGCGGGCTTGATTAGAAAGACACATAGGCCTAAGGCCATTACAAACACCACGGGGGGAAGAGAGAAAAATAAAACATGCATAATACTCCGGCAAACCCACGCTGGGGCCCACGGATGGGAGTACGGAATCAAGACACCGCAACTACAAGGGGGAGGAGAGCAGGGGGAGAGGGCCACGACCCCAACTGCATGCATGCAAATCATGGGGCACGAGCAGCTAGGGGCGCCAGCGCCTCAGGGTCGACACCGCAAGGGGCGCCCATCGCCTGGAGCTTGGCGAGCGGGATGTGCTCAGCGGCGCCGAGGACGGTGGCCTGGATGGCGTTGCATAGGCGAGGATAGCCCTTGGAGAGGTCGAACTGGGTCGCCTTGACCGGTCGATCATCTTGACATAGGTGGCATACTCCTTCCAAACAAGGTGCGAGCTGCGACACCCGAGAGTGAACTCAGAGTCGGCGGAGCGCTTGAGCAGGCCGTGATGCTTCCTGGCCGCATGCTCCAGGAAGCATGCTGCCAGGGGGAGGAGGAGCCCGAGACCTCACTCCCCTCGACAAACAACGGCGTGGCAGGGGGGAGGAGGGATGTCCAACGGGAGGGGAAGGGCTAAGAGAGGAGGCACGAGAGGCGGAGGTCTATCTCACGACGAAGGCGGGACATTGCCAAGCTATCTTGTGTGCGGCCGGGAGTGGAGGAAGGGGCAGGGGCGCCCGGCCAAGGCGCGAGGGAGAGCTCCCCAAACCCCTACATGCTCTCTGTGTCGATGTCGTCCATGCCGAGGGACAGCGCACGCACGGGAAGGGAGGAGGGGGATCCGTCAGGGGGGTCGAAGTGGACGGACGAAGCAGAGGAGCCATCCTCCTCGACGGACCAGGAGCAAAGCATGCGTAGAGACACGTCAATGGAGAGGTCGCCGTCGTATTTGCGAAGGATGAGGGCATGAGGCACGCCGTTCTCGTGCTCGAGGCGGATGACGAGGCGAACCGCAAAGAGGTCCAGCTCATTGAGACAGAGGGGGTCAACGCAACACACACTCCCGATGGAGTAGAAGGCATTGCGGATACCACCCTCGCCCCAATGCTCGAGCAGTAAGCCGATGGCTGAGAGCTGCACGAAGCACGTGCAATCCCACCTAAAACGGTTTCCCCCGTTCTCCGAATGCTCACGCATGACGACATGGCCGTCGAAGGGAGAGGGAAGGACTCCCGCATGGTGTGCTCCTAGGCCTGCTCCTAGGACAATGATACGTCTATTTGCATCATGATTTTATATTGATATTTATTGTATTATGGGTTGTTACTACACATTATGGTACAATACTTATGCCTTTTCTCTCTTATTTTACAAGGTTTAAATGAAGAGAGAGAGTGCCGGCAACTGGAATTCCGGACTGAAAAAGAAGCAAATCTGAGATACCTATTCTGCTCAACTCCAAAAGTCCTGAAAATTTACGGAGAATATTTTTGGATTTAATAAAAAATACTAGCGCAACAAAACAACCAGAGGGGGCCACCTGCAGGGCACAAGCCTGCTAGGCACGGCCACCCCCTGGCCACGCCTAGCAGGCTTGTGGGGCCCATGTGGATCCTCCGACGCCCATCTTCTCCTATATGAAGCGTTTTGAACTGGAAAAAATGAGGAAAGATCTTTCGGGACGAAGAGCCGCCGTCTCGAGGCGGAACTTGGGCAAAACCAATCTACAACTCCGGTAGGGTTGTTCTGTCGGGGAAACTTCCCTCCCGAAGGGGAAATCGAAGCCATCGTCATCACCAACGATCCTCTGATCAAGAGGGGATCAATCTCCATCAACATCTTCACCATCACCATCTCCTCTCCAAAACCTAGTTCATCTCTTGTATCCGATCTTTGTCTCAACACCTCAGATTGGTACATGTGGGTTGCTAGTAGTGTTGATTACTCCTTGTAGTTGATGCTAGTTGGTTTACTTGGTGGAAGATTATATGTTTAGATCCTTTATGATAATTAATACTACTCTGATCTTGAACATGAACATGCTTTGTGAGTAGTTACATTTGTTCCTGGGGACATGGGGTAAGTCTTGTTATAAGCAATCATGTGAATTTGGTATTCGTTCGATACTTTGATGAGATGTATGTTGTATCTCCTCTAGTGGTGTTATGTGAACGTCGACTACATAACACTTCACCATTATTTGGGCCTAGGGAAAAGCATTGGGAAGTAATATGTAGATGATGGGCTGCTAGAGTGACAGAAGCTTAAACCCTAGTTTATGCGTTGCTTTGTAAGGGGCTGATTTGGATCCATATGTTTCATGCTATGGTTAGGTCTACCTTAATTATTCTTTTCGTAGTTGCGGATGCTTGCGAGGGGGGTTAATAATAAGTGGGAGGTTTGTCCAAGTAAGGACAACACCCAAGCACCGGTCCACCCACATACCAAATTGTCAAAGTAACGAACACGAATCAAATGAGCATGATGGAAACTAGCTTGACAGAAATTCATATGTGTCCTTGGGAGCGTTTTGCTTTATATAAGAGTTTGTCCAGGCCTGTCCTTTGCTACAAAAAGGATTGGGCTACCTTGTTGCACCTTTGCTACAATTGTTACTTGTTACTCGTTACGAATTATCTTATCACAAAACTATTTGTCACCGAAAATTTCATTGCCTACAGAGAATACCTTACTGGAAACCACTTGTCATTTCCTTCTGCTCCTCGTTGGGTTCGACGCTCTTGTGGGTCATGATAGAACACCACCATCATCGCACCATACTGCGAGGCAGCGAGGCGGACAGAGGGGTTGCCAGCCCGCTGCTCAAAAGCACGATGAAGGAGGTCCGCCGGGCTGGGAGACGGCGGGTCGATGAGGGCATAGGCGAAGTGGCGGGAGCGTGACATGCCCGGCACCAACGGCATGAAGCACTCCGCGTGCTCCGGGCAATGAGGGTTGGCGCCACCCCGGACACCTTCAAGGCCGCTATCCGAGGAGGGGCGGTTGGACGCACCCCCGGAGCCTCAACGGTGTCACAAGAGCAGGAGCCACAGGAGAGGGGGAAGCAACAAGGGAACGGGGGTAGGTGGGCGAGAGAAGAAGGACTTGTTGCACTCGACCTCAACGTCCCGGTAGTACCGCGTCATCCAATGCTCGTGAGGGGGGTGCGGGCAGGGGAGGTGGAGTGGGAGCGGGAGGGAGAACGGTGGATCGCGTTGGAGAACCTGCATGGGTAGGGGGAACTGGTGAGTGCTGGGTGGAGAGAGAATAAGAAGGGGACATGGGAGAGAGGAGAACAAGGGGTTCGAACGTACATGATGAGCTATGGTGGCCGGAGCACCCGCAATGCTGGCAACGAACAGGGTCGAGGCAGTCCCGAATGAGATGGGCGGATGAGTAGCACTTGGGGCAAAGTTGTACGACGGGGGAGGGGACGAATGCGAGGACACAGTGACACCCTGTTCGTTGCCGATTTCCTCGTTTTAGGGTTAAGGTTTGGTGGGACGACGCTCAGGTGGTGGCAACTACGTCTTGTCTGATAAGGTCTTTCTGGCTTCAGCCTCATCTCGGCAGCGACGTCTAAAAGATTATGGGAGTGGTGTGGTTCTTGAGGACTTCTTCTGGCTATGGGGATCTCTATGTCGTCAAGGAGCTTCATCAGCGCTTCTTCCTGCTTCAGGTCCGGGACGGATGTGGTCTTCTTGACCCGCTCGGCGACTTCCCGTCCATATCCAACCACGTTAGGCCGACTCAGGGTGGAGCGGTAGTGTCAGAGTGGCGTCGACACGGTCTGGAGGTTGAACACGAAGGGCATCTCAAGGATTTCATTGTAATATTTGTTTTTGTTGAGGTGCTTTGTACTGTCTGGTATTTCTTGTAATGCGAGGGTCCTATTCGCAAATAAAAAAGTTCGAGCCTACCCTTAACCTAAATATGTTTTTTGTAATATAAGGCTCCGGGGTGTTTGGGGCTGCTTATTTCTCACGATGTCATTATTCCTTTTGAATGTATGCACTTCATTGATTCAATTCGGAATAAGGACGCTTCATTTTGTGTTTATAAACTCGATTTGTCTAAGACTCATGATTTCATACACTGGATGTTGCTCAAGAAAGCATTACTCAAGTGGGGCTTCTCCCAAGTTTGGGTCTCTTTCATTATGGAGTGCGTAACGACATCTAGAACTGGACCTGTCACATCCGTCTCAAACATCTGGACAGACCGCCCGGTCACTGACCGATCACGAAATTTTGATCCAGACGAGCATCTTAAACGGGCCTCAAACGCCCGGTCTGACCAACATCCTCATATGCAGCCCAAATATGAGGTCGATATGGGGCTGCTCGGGCACGCCAGCTACGTCGGACCCGACACCTCACCTCGAGCCCACCAAAAATTGTATCAAATCCTCCAAACCCTTCCTCCTCCCGCCGTCCACCACACTTGCTCTCCATCTTCGCTACTTGTCCCGATCTGCCGTCGTAGATGTCTTCCAAGCGGTCCCCGACCGCCGGGACGGAGACACGGTCTGCCTCGTCCTTCAGCGTCCCTTACTCCGCTATGTCTTGTAAGGGGCAGAACGTCGTGCAGAAGTTGCGGCATCGTCGGCAGCGAGAGAGAGAGAGAGAGAGAGGCGGTAGCATCATAGGAAGGTGCGGATATGCTTGAGGAGTTGTCTCCCCCGTCACGCCCGACACCCCGCACCCCGTCCATCCGAGCGCCGACGCCAACGCGGTTTATGCCGTCTGGCACCCTTGGGGCAGAGTTGGATTTGACGGCCAGCTTTGCCATTCTGTATACCTTTTCGCCCACGCGGATGCCACCGGTCGACGAATGTGACTCGACAAGCTCCTCCGGGAGCGGATAAACACGGGCACCAGCGCTGCCCGAGCTGAACTCGACATGTTCGACGGAATGACAAAACAAGAGCGGGTACACGATTTGTCAGCTCGTGTCCGATCTAATGTTCAATTTTTGCATGGACCACACTACATCACAACACGAATGCAATGGCGTGTAATCTGCCGGGAGAAAGCTCTTAAGACGGCGTAAAAACTGTGGGGATAGTAGTTCTCTCGGTAGATAGAACCGATACGAGAACGGCTGCCGGGGATTACTTCTTCTGACAGATAGATATCTCCCGGCAGTTTACCTGTCGGGACCTATATATTTGCTAGCAGTTAGTTTTCTCCGGACAGATTTGTTAGGGCAAAGAAATTTCAATTACAAGCAGTGTAACTGCCGGTAAAAACTTGTTGACCGGGCAGTTTGTGTGCCATCACATTGATTTTACTAGAAATTTGGGGAGCATATATCTGTAATCTAATAACAATTCACAATATCTAATTTAATATCCATTCACAATATTTTCGGCAATGGGGACATATCACACAATTTATGCATACACTTCAATCAGAGTTACATATATGCCTCACGGGAAACCTTAATCTGCATCCGATAAACATAAAAAGCAAATATAACGAGTACATATATATGTTTCTAGAGGTGCCACATAACCAAAATGAAGTTGTGCCACAAAAGGGGAAGTGGCCATACAGTGGCTGTCACAAAATGGGCAGAGCTAGTCTCCAGGTTCAAAAACAAACATATTACATTATCATTCCAGCACTGAAAATTGAAGGTCTTCCGGATCTTCGAAACCTCCAACTTGTTGTGTATCTTTGGGAAACCTGCAACAGACCGGAAACTCAAAATGAAGCTCTTGTTTCAAATTTTAAATGAACACATTAAAGATTATGACATAGCAAGGAATACTACATAATTATATCAAACAAGAAATATTTGACCTGCACATTAAAAAATCTTCCATGGGTAAATATGGCAAGTTAGGAACCTGAGTTGAATTATAAAAGGAGTATATATGGCAAAACAGGAAACTGAATCATATATTCTTCCATGTAAAACACTTTGGCTGAACTCAGGCATGTACATGATGCTACATTCGAAGTACTCAAGCAATTTCTAGTAATTGACATATGCCAGCTAGGAGCGGCAACAAGCACATCAAAAATGTACAAGCTATGAAGACATACTATACTATATCACTAATAATCCTCCTAGAATTAGAGGCTTCTCATTCAATTGAGTTCATCAATTTAGATTTGAGTCACCAATTTTGACCGGGTCAACAGTTTTCACTCAATTATTTTAATCCTCTATAACACTAAACTCCGTATTTCTATAATGCCTCACAATCAATAATTGATGTCTCAATTTGGAGTTGGATCGTCCAATTTTGACCGAGTCAACAATTTTACAATGAGCTCTCTCATTCATCTTTTAATACACTATGATCCCTAATTTTAAAGCTTCTCCCGTCAATTCTTGATTTTGACTCCGTCGATCCTTTTGTTGTGGTAATGAAATCACTAACTTCGTTAAGCTATTCAATTTTAAAGCCCGTCATTCAACTCAACAATTTCACAATGAGCTCTCTCATTCATTTTTTTTGATACAATATGCTCCCTAATTGTGAAGCTTCTCCCGTCAATCATTTGTTGTGGCAATAAAATCTCTAACTTTGTTAAGCTATCTCGTTTTAAAGCCCTTCATTCAACTCTTCAATTTGGATTGGATACATAATTGATTAGGTCGTTCACCCTAGCTACTTGGTGAATGGCTGGCAAAATGAAAGTGTCGTCCATGACATTTTTAGCACCAGCATACCAAACATTGCCCCATCAATCACTTTTCAGATTTACATCGTGATCCAGTTTTTTCCTAATCTCTCACCATAAATTGACACATTCATCCGAAAGCATGATTTCGTAAATTCTGCTCGCAGGAGTAGCATATCTAATAAGAAAAATGTATTTCATTGTATCCCCACACGACAAACTAACTAATACGTAAATATTTTTCACAATTTCATTTTCTTTACATATAACATGTACAACTCCAAGAACATAAGAGGCACGGCAAAGCGGGCACTGTACTTCTATTAATATATGATAGTCTAGAAAGTAACTAATTATTCTGGACTTTGCAAAACACAACGTCAGTGGACAGTGGACACATGCACACAAAATCTAAATTATCATTCACGTTCTTATTAATTTTTTCTTGCACAAAATTATTGGAAGCACATATTATATTGCTTCTCTGAGTGTACAGAGTGAAATTGCCTATACAATAGGCTTCCTGGAGTACACTTTGTACAGGGAGGTTTGAACAAAAGAATGACCACCAATCACTTTGTACAGGGATGTTTGAACTCCTGCTATCCCGCTGAGATGTGCGGCTATTTACATTGCATGGGCGTTAGCCTTTGAGGCTTTCAGAACTAGACATGAATACATTACAGGAGCAAAAGGTTTCTGCAAACTACCATCTTATGATAAATATTACAGCACCATAAGCTCAAAACGTGTGTTCGTTCATACTAAAACTTCTCTGGAGCTATTAAAAAATTCCTTTGTACTGATTTTGAAACTATTAACTGCGATTTGATGAGTAAAGGTTTACTATCTGTCCTCGGTACTACACATGTCAATCATCCACAGCAAAACATCACGTATACAGATTGAGCAACAAATGATTTTTTTTCCAGCGACCAATGTAAATATTCAGCCAAGAGAAAGATGTATATTACCTAATCAGCCCTGCTCTAGTCTCATATCCTTGTAAATAACGGGAACAGAATGTAAGGGACTCATCAAACACATAACCCTTTGTAATTGACCTCTCGGGATGGCTCTTAGTACGAACATATCCCTTTAGCTTCATATTATACCTACTAGCAGGGGGATGGCGCGGCGGCACGCCGCGCCCGTCATTGAAATTTGTTCATAGTGAATGAGGTGGAAAGTGTTGTTTATATTATTTTTTGTCGAGCTCTTAGTAAGGATAATTTTGTATTTTGATGTTGGGAGGATCTTGTCTTAATTGCTGCGATATGTGTTGGTAAGGACGGAGGTCACTGAAGCCCATGAGATGGTGACTTGTGTGGTTAATAACATCGTGATGGCATGGTTTTTTAGTTTTATTTTGCAAAGGGGTGTGGTCAGGTTTGGTTGGCTTCCAGTATGTGTTGGTTGCTTGTGGTAGTACATCGTGTTGTAGATATAGTTTGGGTGTGCGAGTTGTCTGTGTGGTGTGCGAGTTGTCTGTGTGGTGTGCACATGGATAGTTCGGGTGCAGATATACATGTTGTATGCATGTATTTTGATTCGTGATACGCTTCCTCGAGAGTGTGATAATTTGAAAATGGTTGGAAGAGAGGTTAAAAGATGAGACAGTACTTCTGCTTATTGTTTGTATATATATTTAAATGGAGTTAAATTGTTACTTATTGTTTGTATATATATTTAAATGGAGTTAAATTGTTACCTGTAGTGGCTGATTCATGTTGTTGCTGCTGCTGGTACTTGACCTTGTCCTGCTGAACATAGTGTGATCAACTGCTGGTGCTTGACCCTGTCCTGCTGAACATAGTGTGAGTTGATCTGTGGCTTGCTCTACCTTCCTTGATGTGTAGTTTTTATCTCTTTGTTGCTCCTTTTATATGCCGTGCATGTCTTTGTGTTTGTCACCGTGCATTGGGTGCTAAGTGGTTAGCTGCATGATGGGTTAATATTTTTAGTTATGTTTACATCAGTTGGATAACATTGTACTACTCTTGTGGTTATGATGTATAAAAAGTATAGTTTCTTTGGGTAACATTGTACTACTCTTATGGTTATGATGTATAAAAAGTATAGTTTCTTTGTTTGAACATGGGGAACATCTTTATATATTTTAGAGTTCATGTTGGGTGAACAGCATTCAACATACTTGGATAAAGGTGGGAAACATAGTTTAGCTTTTAGTGAATAATAAGGGCGGTACGACTGATATAGTCATATACAGAAGTGGTAGGATGTCATTACATCTGAGGATCATAGATTAAGGTTGTGCTTATACATGGGGGGTCAACTACGGAACAAACTGGTAGCCCACAGACAGCTAAGTGAGAAATGTAGTTCAAAAGAGGTGGGAAGCTTAGTCTAGAACAGACATAACAGGTAAGAAGTTCATTTGAAAAGAGGTACGCATATATTTACAATAATAAGAACGTTGCTTCTTCAGTCTTGGGATCTGCCATGTTGAAAGCATAGTTCGATTTGTCTTAGAATCTGCTACGTGGAACTACTTTCTCACTTGGGTTCCATATCTGGTGCTTTCTTTTGATGAGCTTCAGCTTTGTCTTGATCATTTTTGGAGGTGAATAGCTGCTTGGCGACATGGCTGTTTATGATTAAGTAGTGTTATGTGAGCAAACAATAGAAATAGTTGTTTGAAGATTGTATGAAATGTAGCTGCTAACCTCTTTTTATGATCAGGAGGTGACAATTTGTCCTTGCTTTGTTGTCTCTTCCTGCTTTGTGAAGTGAACGTCTCATCCAATGACTGGAAATAAGCAAGTGGGTCAAGTAAACTAAGATGAATTCTTGTAAATTTAATAGAAAGAGTTTCTTGTTTTGACAATTGTACCTTTCAATCTTTCGTATGTGATGGTTGATGTTTGTCGACATCATGTTCTGAAGTTGCTGGTGTGCTAACTGTATTTTTCTCTTTTGATTCAGAATTCGGTGATATGGTGGTTGTGTTTAGCATTGGCAGGGGGCAAGGGGCTCCTCATTTTCTAGGTGTTCTATTGCCTTGACTTGGAACATATAGAAATCAGATTTAAGTGAAACATCTTGTGTCATAGTTGTCAGAACAAATCTTTTGCCTGGGAGTTGTTCCAATTCCGGAGGAAGGTAATCAGTCCTTCCTGTTTTGTGGGCTGCTGCACAATCTGCGGTGATGCCAGCTATTTGTTCACCAAGTGCACCAAAGAATAAGAATTCGGCAAATGGAGCATTTTCTTCATTGTTGTTTCCATCGTCTATTGCATGTACTCTTATTTTGTATCTGTTTTCATAGTAAGCATGTACGTGTGAGTATTTGTGTGAGGAATGAATTTTTTCCTATTTGTTGAAAGATAATTAGGCGTGTACCTTGGCCAGGGCTCCCCTCCATCAGGACAGTTAGGACAGCTACGTAAACCACCGCCTGGTATTGTTAGTCCTTTCCAACAAATTTTGCAACCCATATACATCCAGTCCCTAAGAGACACTACTCGGATTATTTTGACTCTGAATTTGAACCAAGTTTTCTGTAAATTCAGGTAAGAAACCAATTTAGGTTCAACTATTAAATACCAATAGTGAGTGTAATTACATGGACGCGACATACCAGGGTGGTAGCAGGATCTACTCCTCTGAAGGCGCTGATAGTTGTTTCGACCTTTTCTCGTGGTGCCTGTCCAGGGTTGCGTACTTCTATTTCATATGGTTGGTTGCTGATCCTATATGGTAAGAAAGCATATTGTGGAGTGAGTATGTTGGGATGTAGAATAATTAAGGTGCAATTTTTCAGTAGAAAGTACTCACCTGTTCAATACTGTTTTCATTTCAGGAATATCAACATTTACGTGCCATCCTGTACATATAGTACTCTTAAGAGACAGTGTTCCTGCACAATGAATAGAATTTTTTTGTTGAAGTAGTCTCTTGTAGATTTTTTTTGAGAATAAAACGAAGTAAATAAAGTGTAATAATTTTTCTATACCACCATATTGATCGGCTAGCATGCCTAGAAACATTATGATAACTGGTTCTCTCTTTGATAAAGTGCATAAGCTGTCTGCATCAAATTTCTGGGCAAATTCGCCCCAAAGTGTAACATTTGCATTTTTTCTACAGAAGTTAAAGTTTCAAATGAATTAATTGTTCAGCTAACAGTACAGAGATGGTGAATAAAGAAAGCCAAAAGATGAGATGTTTACTGTCCGTCAGTGATAGTTATCTGACGCCGTGGTTCCTTGGCAGCACCGCCAGTAGGAGGCAGTAGGTTGGTAACGGCAATCATGAGACCAATAGTATCTACCAATTTGAAAACGTATGATATTATTAGTTCAAATTGAAATCACGGGTATTTTTGAAGCTTACATAGAAGGGTTGCTAAAGAGTAACCTGACAGAAGTTCCTTCGATCCAATACGTTTTTCAATCTCTGAAAATGGTAATGCATTATGAGCGAGCAAGGGAAAACCTACTGGCTGAGGAACAATTGGAGTAACAATGGTTGTTTTTATGAAAGAGAGTCTGTGTGGATGATCTGCCGCTCTGTAGATATACTTCGGTCTTTCGATGAGATAGTTCTGAATTTTGTAGACTGATCCCTCCCTGATTCTTTTCTGAAACTGATGTACAATCTCTGGAGGGATCATTCCTTCGATTACTCCTCCCTGCAGAATTAATTTGGTAGAAGAGCTTAAAATGGCATTGTATGTAAAAGGAGAGTATATTTTGAAGAAAAGAAACTTCATGGCAATGTACATTCAGTTCACTTGCCTTACGGTCGACCATGACTAACTTGATGCCGTAATATTTAGATCTATCCATGGTGTAGTGATCCCATATCCTTCCAATACGGACAATGAAGGTAAGACCGTACGCACCCTTGACCAAATCCTTAAACAGTGCACCTTTCTCCATGGTAAGCTGCAATGTGTGAAAATAGACATGATTCAGAGATAGAAACAATGTAAAAGGAATCGATTGGTATGCTGGTCATAGGCCAGCACGCGGCGGTGAACCGCATATGCAACGGCAGCAAGCGGTGGCTAGATGCAAGGATCGGCCTGCAGCAGAACGGGGCGACTTCAACCAGTGGTCCGAGCGGCGCGGTCTTGTCTCCAACTTCGGCCCCGGAGGCCGACAGCGCCGTTACAAAGAATAAGTGCAAATCAAATCAAAATCGGAAGAAAAGAGCAGATGAGGGAATCGTACTCTGAATCTTGGAGTTTCTGGTGAAAGCCAGGACGGAGAGTGGGAATTTTGTACTCGTCGGTGACAGCCACCGCGGAGAACGGTAAGTGAAGTGAGGTAGTGGCTATTCAGAGGAGGGACGGATGGATAGGGACAGGCGGTAAGTGAACTTACGCTGGAGGAGGAGGAGTTGGACGCGTGGTGTATGTATACCTGCTGGTTTGATACGTGTCCAGCAGAGAACAGTATGTATGTGAACTGTTGATGTATACGGAGTTCCAGGCTTTTCCAGGCTGCAGCTTATCGTAGCATATTCCAGGCTGTTCCAGGCTGCAGCTTATTCTATAGCATGTACGGAGTTGATCGATAGTGCATTGTTGTGATTATCCCTATGATCGTAATTAATTCAGCCGCAACACAAAAGTGATCTTCTTCCACACTATGAGCTGCTGATTAAATCTCTCTAGTATAACAATTTTACATGCACAATGAATTAACTGTTTTACATTTTAGATGGCCATTCATTATTTTTACTGTAATGAAATAAGCCGTGATAAAAATTTCTTATATGTAAACAGTCATAGTGCTGACATAAGATTTTGGCATGGACAAAATCTTAAATAAGATGAGGTCAGATGGAAAAGCAGTGAATATGAGAAAGTTCCACACAATCAAAATGAGTAATTTTGATGTTTGGGTTATCACTATTGGATCGCATCTAATGGACGGGAATTATACACTATAGATTTTTTATGAAGAGCATTGGTCGGGTAATTATGACCTTAAGATGGACGCATATGAGAAAATATTATACATGGACTGTCTTCGTCTTATGGAAACGGTTGATGTCGATATAAAAATTGTTTTAATCCTAGGTCGTATGAAAAGGTTAGAGTCATCAGAGTTTAATCCTGAAGGCAGAAAGTGCGCTCTCCGATCGGACACATGTCTGATACGTACCGCTACTCATTATGTGTTTTGTGGAAGCGTTTCGGCCAATAAAACTGCTTCGGAACAGAAAATGTTGAATGTGAATGTTGTTTCTATGATCAATCAATTTTTATGTATTGCTAGCGCTTGTTATTTAAGTTTTCTGTTCGGTCATGTTGGTCTGAATATGAAATTTATGTGCGGATTCGTTTTTCCCTTTGGGCGTTCGCCCATGCATATGATAATTATTCAAACTATATAAATATTTGCTGAATAGGTAGAACATTTAAAGAAAAGAAGACATATTACCTTTACAACTGGGCCATCCAAAGCGCACACCAACAAAAGAGCCGTAGAGATAGATTCCTGGAAGATGATAATAATGCAGCAAACAGGGGTAACAAAATGGCAGGGAGAAAAGGAGAAATAAAATTTCGGAAGTACTTACTGTCACAAAGAAATGTAGTCTGATCTATGAAGCACTGATGATCTCTTTATAGACAATATTGTGGGTTATATTAACTGTAAGTCCACGGTCATCTTTTATAAGAAACTTTAGGCCTTCCCTAGATGTAACACGTGACACTGCCACATATAGTTGCCCATGAGAAAATACAGGTTTTGGAAGATACACACACAATTTTGAGAGTGTCTGCCCTTGGCTCTTGTTTATTGGCATACTATAACAAAGACGAACAGGAATTTGGCAACCTCATAGGGTAAATGGCCACTTTGTGCTTGGAGCATTGAGAACGATCCGAGGAATGCAAACTCGTTGGCCTTTCTCCACTTCGAGTAAATGCAATTCTTGTGGCACATTTCCTAACCTATCTTTTTTTTTTACTGACGGCAATAAGTTGTTCAGAAGAAACAAGTCATTGGTCTCCGTACTTGGTGGAACCTGGCTGCAGGGGGCACACAAATATTGCATTTACATGCCCAATGTGCGATCACAGAGTGGCCACCGGCCCTCATAGTGCAACAATGCTTCAATTCCCAAAAGATGCCACAAGTGAGAGCTCGGATTAAATATATCAATCAAGTTGCTTACCAATTTAGAAAAAATAGTCGAGATGGTAATTTTTCAGCGATTCTGACAAAGGTTTGTTTATTAGTGTGCATCAAAATTTGGTCCCATGATGTTTATGTGAACTCCCATGAACTTGGTGATTTCCTATAGTTATGCTTTCATCAAACATTGCCCCATGTGCTAATCTATGAGTTGAGTGGCTTGCGAAGTTATTACCAGCATATATGGCGATTCATATTTTTTAGACGAAATGTTGATTCATATTTTATCATATAAACTATAAGTATTCTGAATGCTGGATCACCTAATTAAATTTTATCCTTAAAACATTTGGTGGTTGGATTCGGTATAAAAAACTTGCTTATTGCTTTTGCTCTGCTGCCATTTTAGAACCGACACGAACTCAATAGAGATGCTCATACTACATATCCATCACATGTTTCTGACCATTTTCTTTTTATTTATTTTTCCTCTGTTAAGGTCATAGACTTTCCATAACTCGACTTCTTTCCTAAACTTGACTTCCATTTATTTTGTACTACTCTGCATAAAAGATATCCATGCAATTATGGAGCTGATCCTATCTGGAGAATCCTTCAACGGTATGCGTTGTAAATTCCATGTACGCATTAATATTTGTAAAACGCCAGCAAGGTTCTGTAAGTTGTCTTGCCTTACGGACTTTTAAGGATGTACATGGTCGGCTGTTTTGACTGGAATCATTTTGGACGTTTATTACTATTTGGAAAACCACATTTATGTCATGTTTTCCTTCTAAGTTGTGTTATTTCTTGAGCATCAGATCAACTAATCATCAAGTTGTGTTTTGTGGATTTTTAAGCATGTGCACGATGGAGAAGAAGGTGACGACCCATAAGGAAAAGATGGTGGAGGTACGGTAGAAACTGGTGAACTGATGGGAATTTCAGAAGGATGGTGGGTAGTCTGTAAGTGTATTAGTTTCATAGGATAGCCAGTGATCATGCTTTGTTTGCCTACTTTGTGTACACATGTTTCAGTGTAAGTTCAGAGTTTTGCCTCATTCCGAATTTTTGGCATCATCTATGGAACATGGAGAACAATCTATTGCAATTTTGGTTCCAGATGGAACATAGTTATGTTAATTGATTATTGTCTATATTGGGGGACAAAGATTACCTTTGCCTTATGAAGCAGACTATTTATTTTTTTTTGAGAAGGAGGAATCGAGCCTCCAGACTCTGCATCAATCGATGCATGCAACCATTTTATTAAAGTAAATCCGGAGTACAGTCTTTGGTTCAATAAGCGCTCAAGCGCAAAAATAAAAATGTACGAAGGATGTAAATTTGTCACGGCCAACAACGCTAACATTTAGACTACGATGCCTATACACCTAGGCTATTATTAGCATGCCATCCAAACCGGTTGAAGATAACCCGAGCGACCATCTTTCATCGGTTGCACCCAATATCCATAAGATTCCTGGATTCCGCATGATTGAGTAATGACCACGTACGAATCCAAGATGTTGATCTGAAGATGACCTGCAAAAAGTTGTTGAAATTCTTGTCATTAAAAATCAAGTCATTCCTGGTATTCCAGATAGCCCAGAATAGAGCACACATCCCTATTCTAATGAGTTCCGATATTTGGACGTCTACTCCATCGAGCCACGTTCCAAATAGGGAAGCAATACACGTTGGTGGGCTAACATTAAAAGCTATGTGAATAGTGTGCCATAAGAGTTTCGCAAGAGGACAATCTATAAATAGGTGTCTAATCGTTTCATTCTGATCGCAATAACAACAGGTAAGTCTGCCTCTCCAATTTCGTTTTGCCAAATTATCTTTGTTTAATACCACACCCTTGTGTATAAACCACATAAATTTTTTAAACCTGAGAGGTACTTTTATTTTCCAAATATGTAGTGATCTCGTGAGTGGTCCAGTATTTATCATGTGTGTATACATTGGCTTTACTGAAAATACCCCATTTGCAGCAAAAGTCGAACGTATACTATCTGTCTGGTCAGACAAGTGCACTTGCATTAGTCTATTGACCAGATGTAATCATGCATTCCAGCGTTCTCCCAGCAAAGCTCGCCTGAATTGCATGTTGAGAGGTATAGACTGCAATACCGTGGACACATACTCTTCTTTATGTTGCGCAATATTATAAAGCGAAGGATATTGAAGTGCTAGTGGATCATCTTCCAGCCACGTGTCTTCCCAAAACCTTGTTGATGACCCGTTACCAACTATAAATTTCACCCTCCGAAAAAAGGTCATCTTTATCTTCATTAACCCTTTCCAGGAAGGTGAGTCTTTTGGTCTCGATGTAACTTGTGCAAGTGTTTTGAAATGTAGATATTTATTCTTCAAAATTTGTACCCACATCCCCTCGATTTCTGTAGATAACCTGTATAACCACTTGCTAAGCAGGCATCTGTTTTTTAGTTCTAGATTTTCAATGCCAAGTCTCCCTTGGTCTTTGGGTCTACATATTATGTCCTAGTGAGCCAATCTGTATTTCTTTTTTGCTTCATCACTTTGCCAGAAGAAACGATATCTATAAAAGCCTAATCTTTTACCTACCGGTATTTCAAAGAAAGACAATAAAAACATCGGTAAGCAAGTTAGAACCGAGTTTATTAAAACGAGTCTCCTCCATATGACATAAGCTTGCCCTTCCAGCAGCTTAGTTCTTTTCGAATCTATCCTCGATACTTTTTCATTCCTTATTCGTCAATCTTCTATAATGAATAGGAATCCCCAGATAGTTGAATGGCAGTGATCCCATTTCACATCCAAACAACTGTCTTTACTCATCTTGTTCTTCTTTTGCCTTTTGAAAATAGAAGAGTTCACTTTTATTGAAGTTAATTTTCAGCCCAGACAACTATTCAAACAAGCATAAAACTAGTTTCATATTCCTTGCTTTTGCCATGTCATGTTCCATAAAAATAATCGTATCATCCGTGTATTGTAGGATGGACACCCCCCTCTCTACTAAATGGGGAACAAGTCCTCCTACCTAGCCCTTTTCTTTAGCTCTGCCAATAAGTATAGCCAACATATCCTCTACAATGTTGAACAATACTAGAGACATAGAGTCCCCCTGCCTTAATCCTTTGTGTGTTTAAAAGAAATGACCTATGTCATCATTAACTTTAATACCCACACTGCCTTTCTGAGTGAATCAATCAACCTGATCCCTCCATTTTTCATCAAGCCCTTTCATCTGTAGGGCCTACTGAAGAAATGGCCATTTTACTTTATCATATGCTTTTCGAAATCTAATTTAAAGATAACCCCATCTAGTTTCTTTGTATGGATTTCGTGAAGTGTTTCATGGAGTACAACAACCCCTTCTAGAATGTGTCTCCCGGGCATGAACGCTATTTGCGTGGGTTGGACTACGGATAGAGCTACCTTGGTCAGTCTATTCGTACCCACCTTTATGAATATTTTGAAGCTAGCATTGAGCAGACAGATCGGTCTAAAGTGCTTAATACGTACAGCCTCCGTCTTCTTTGGTAACAACATGATTGTTCTAAAGTTTAGGTGGAATAACTGTAGTTGGTTGTTAAATAAATCATGGAACATAGGCAAAAGATCCCCCTTAATGAAGTGCCAACATTTTTTATAGAATTCCGTCGGAAACCCGTCCGGTCCTGGCGCCTTATTATGTTTCATTTGTGTTATTGCATCGAACACCTACTTCTCAGTAAATGGCGGAGCTAAAACCTCATTCTCATCTTGATTAAGCCGAGGTATATCATGTGTGATGCCTTCATCTAAAGAGACATAATTCTCTTCGGGTGCACCAAATAATTTCTTGTAATATTCTGAAATATATAGCTTTAAATTCTCGTGGCCTACTATTGTTCCTTCATCTTGCTCAAGTTGGATGATTTTCTTCTTTCGATGTTTGCCATTTGCAATCATGTGAAAGAATTGTGTATTATCGTCCCCATGAACTACCTTCGTCACCTTAGCATGGAGTGCCCATTTCATCTCTTCTTCTCGCAAGAGTTTTTGTAACTCCTTCTCAGCCTCAGACTTTTTATTCTTGTCTGATATACTGAGTATAGATGATTCAGCCTTCACTACTAACTCATCAATCAAACGAATTAAGTTTTCTTTTTTCACTTTATAAATTTCTTTCTGATTCTTGGCCCATCCTCTCAAGAACCGGCGCATGTGTCGTATTTTGTTTTGCCATCTTTCTATATTTGTTGATCCACCGGATTTCTTAGCCCATTCGTCCGCTATGAGATCCATGAACCCTTCTATCTCAAACCAGCTGAGTTCAAACGAGAATGAGTTTTTATTATCCACATGGTTGGCTTCCCCAGAATCAACCATAAGAGGTGTATGATCAGAGACGACTCTTTGTAGAGCATGGACTGAAACTAGCGGGTATTTCTGCTCCCACTCAACGCTAGTAAGTACTGGGTCCAACTTCTCATACGTTGGCACCGGTAGTGAATTAGCCCATGTATATTGTCTACCAGTGAGGTCAATATCTCTCAAATCGAGACTCTCAATAATCATATTGAACATAAGTGACCACCTTCCGTCGAAGTTGTCATTGTTCTTTTCATATTATCGTCTAATAATATTAAAATCTCCTCCAACCATAATGGGGAGTCTCTCATCACCACAAATTCTTACAAGATCAGCTAAAAAATCAAATTTTAACTCCGGTTACGCCGCCCCATATACAGCCACCAGAGCCCATCTAAATCCATCAACTTTCGACCTCACACGAAATTTGACAGAAAACTCACCATATACCACACTCATCACCTCTAGTGTTTCGCACTTGACCCCAAGTAAGATCCCACCAGACCTTCCCCTAGGTGGTAAGCAGTGCCAATCAAAATCAACTCCGCCAGAGAGATAATATAAGAATTGTGGTGTGAAGTTATCTCTACCCGTTTCTTGTAACGCGATAAAGTCAAGTTTGTATTCTAATGATGCCTCTCGAAGAAATCTCCTTTTAGCCAAGTCTGCTAGACCTCTGCTATTCCAAAATATTTCTTTCATATATCATCATGAAATTGTTTCTTATGCTTCACTCTCGCACTTCTCCGTACCGCTGAAACCGGATAAACCTTTATTTTCCAAGGTCTTTTTTGTTTATCGTGATTCAATTATGAGTTACTTTGTGATTGTGTTTCATGTGTATGACAACCGCCAATCGAAGAGGCCATATACCCCTCCGATTCCATGCCATCCACATCCTCCTCAACTCTCTCCAGGTGTAATAAATCCTCACATATATTTTGTAATTTTGTGCCTCCTAGATCATTAATGTCGGAATCATTCATCGGTTTAACTGCAGTTAGGTTTTTAATGAACATTATGGCTCTATCTGCTTCTAAATCTAACATATCATTAATTGATTTAGCTATTTGCGTGCCAGAAGAACCCATAGAAATACCTATGTCGCTAGCATTATGAATAATCTCTGATTCTGAAAAATGAAGAATAGATGCACATGAATTGACCGACATACCTGTGGATGCCTCAACATCATGAAGCTTGGCAGCCCTCATAGCTCGCCCCATCCGGCTGCTCCTGGATGCACTGACTGAATCATCAATCACCTGACGTAGGATCCGGTATCCCATCATACGCGATCACGTCGTCCATCGATGGTACTGGATGATTTTGGCCTCTTGCCTCCATCCTAGTAGTAGTAGTACTAAACACTGGAGGAACAAGCGCAACTGGAGAGGCCACCTCAGTCTGCTGCCCCTCCTGCACCACGAAGCTGCCTGGTGTCCCTACGCAAGGTGATGGGCATGGCTCCTGTCCGCTGCCCACAGCTCCCATGCATGCAGGAGGAACCGGTGACGATGGCTGGCACACCTCCTGACCTCCGGACCCGACCGGTGAGCAACCACCGTCGCTGTAGGTCGGTCGAGGTGAACCCAGTCCGTTACCAGGACCATACACGCAGGTGTCCGGTATGTCATGATCACCGAGACACGTCTGTCTGGGTGATGAAGCCAAGTCCTAGTGTGATGCGGTATGTACCCGAACAAGAGATGCATGTGCAGCCTCCTGCACAAGTCCTCTCGCCGATACTCCCCCTGTCATGCTCTCAATATGAAGGTGTTGATCGTCCATCCAATCCCTACTTAACTGTCTCGGTGTGGATATCGTTATCGAACCAAACCGAAGGGTGGCCATAGGAGTTGTGGTAGTGGCAGCACGTGTCCGGTTTTTTCTTTGGTTCACTCTTGATTTTCTAACACAATTTACTCCGGTTTTGTAGTATGTTTAGAACACTGGAAAAATAGCATGCTACAACGTTCTGAGCAATGCCTTGCTAAATAAATTAACGTATAATGTCTCGCTAGTAGCATGCTAATAGTGTATTTTAAAGGTGACGCTATTTTGGTATACCCGCTTAATTCTTCATTGGTTTAGACTAGACTAGATGTTTTTCATGGACTCCGTAGACTGCGCAGGTCTCACCCTATCACTTTATCCTCTCGCATCGATCTAGCACGACCGTGTCTTCTTTTCTTCTTCCTCCTCCTAGTTCAGATTCATTTCTTCCTATGCATTAAAAGCGTCGACTCTTCATGGTCGTCGAACGACGCACCGCCTCTCCCCATGACACAGAGCACCACATGCCCTGACCCCGCCCACTCCACTGTTGGAAATATGCCCTAGAGGCAATAATAAAATGGTTATTATTGTATTTCCTAGTTCATGATAATTGTCTATTGTTCATGCTATAATTGTGTTAACCGGAAACCGTAATACATGTGTGAATACATAGACCACAACGTGTCCCTAGTGAGCCTCTAGTTGGCTAGCTCGTTGATCAATAGATGGTCTCGGTTTCATGACCATGGACATTGGATGTCGTTGATAACGGGATCACATCATTAGGAGAATGATGTGATGGACAAGACCCAATCCTAAGCATAGCACAAAGATCGTGTAGTTCGTTTGCTAAAGCTTTTCAATGTCAAGTGTCATTTCCTTAGACCATGAGATTGTGTAACTCCCGGATACCGTAGGAATACTTTGGGTGTGCCAAACGTCACAACGTAACTGGGTGGCTATAAAGGTACGCTACGGGTATCTCCGAAAGTGTCTATTGGGTTGACATGAATCGAGACTGGGATTTGTCACTCCGTGTGACGGAGAGGTATCTCTGGGCCCACTCGGTAAGACATCATCATTATGAGCTCAATGTGACTAAGGAGTTAGTCACGGGATGATGTATTACGAAACGAGTAAAGAGACTTGCCGGTAACGAGATTGAACAAGGTATGGGGATACCGACGATCGAATCTCGGGCAAGTACCATACCGATAGACAAAGGGAATTGTATACGGGATTGATTGAATCCCTGACATCGTGGTTCATCCGATGAGATCATCGTGGAGTACGTGGGAGCCAACATGGGTATCCAGATCCCGCTGTTGGTTATTGGCCGGAGAGGTGTCTCGGTCATGTCTACGTGTCTCCCGAACCCGTAGGGTCTACACACTTAAGGTTCGATGACGCTAGGGTTATAGGGAAATAGTGTACGTGGTTACCGAAGGTTGTTCGGAGTCCCGGATGAGATCCCAGACGTCACGAGGAGTCCCGGAATGGTCCGGAGACGAATATTGATATATAGGAAGTGAGGATTTGGTTACCGGAAGTGTTCCGGGTGTCACCGGTAGTGTACCGAGACCACCGGAAGGGTTCCGGGGGTCCACCAAGTGGGCCCACCTGCCCCGGAAGGTTCCGTGGGCTAAGAGTGGGAGGGAGCCAGCCCCTAGGTGGGCTGGTGCGCCTCCCACCCCAGCCCAAGGCGTGGCAAAGGTGGAGGGGGGCAAACCCTAGGCTTAGATGGGCCTTAAGGCCCACCCTAGGGCGCCCCACCTCTCCCTTGCCCTAGCCGCCGGCCAGATGGCATCTGGTGGCTGCCGTCACCCCTAGGGTGGAACCCTAGGGCGCAGCCACCCCTCCTCCCTCTCTCCTATATATAGTGGAGGTATTTGGGGCTGCACAACACACGGTTCTCCCTCTCTCTCTGGTGCAGCCCTACCTCCTCCTCCCCTCGTTCTCCGTAGCGCTTAGCGAAGCTCTGTCGGAGTACCACGCAGCTCCACCGCCACCATGCCGTCGTGCTGCCGGAGCTCTCCCTCAACCTCTCCTCCCTCCTTGCTGGATCAAGGCATAGGAGACGTCACCGGGCTGCACGTGTGTTGAACGCGGAGGTGCCGTCCGTTCGGCACTTGATCGGATCCACCGCGATCTGAATCGCTGCGAGTACGACTCCATCAACCGCGTTCTTGTAACGCTTCTGCTTAGCGATCTTCAAAGGTATGAAGATCCACTCTCCCCTTGCTCGTTGCTGGTTTCTCCATAGATGGATCTTGGTGAACGCGTAGGAAATTTTTTGATTTACTACTACGTTCCCCAACAGTGGCATCATGAGCTAGGTCTATGCGTAGAATCTATGCACGAGTAGAACACAAAGAAGTTGTGGGCGTCGATTCTGTTAATATGCTTGCCGTTACTAGTCTTATCTTGATTCGACGGTATTGTGGGATGAAGCGGCCCGGACCAACCTTACACGTACGCTTACGTGAGACCGGTTCCACCGCCTGACATGCACCAGTTGCATAAGGTGGCTAGCGGGTGTCTGTCTCTCCCACCTTAGTCGGATTGGATTCGATGAAAAGGGTCCTTATGAAGGGTAAATAGCAATTGGCATATCACGTTGTGGTTTTGGCGTAGGTAAGAAACGTTCTTGCTAGAAACCTATAGCAACCACGTAAAAACTTGCAACTACAAATTAGAGGACGTCTAACTTGTTTTTGCAGCATATGCCTTGTGATGTGATATGGCCAGAAGGATGTGATGTGATGCATTGTGATGTATGAGATTGATCATGTTCTTGTAATAGGGTTCACGACTTGCATGTCGATGACTATGACAACCGGCAGGAGCCATAGGAGTTGTCTTACATTATTGTATGACCTGCGTGTCAATCATAAACGCCATGTAATTACTTTACTTTATTGCTAAGCGTTAGCCATAGTAGTAGAAGTAATAGTTGGCGAGACAACTTCATGAAGACACAATGATGGAGATCATGATGATGGAGATCATGGTGTCGTGCCGGTGACAATGATGATCATCGTGCCCCGAAGATGGAGATCATAGGAGCAAGATGATATTGGCCATATCATGTCACTATATTGATTGCATGTGATGTTTATCATGTTTACATCTTATTTGCTTAGAACGACGGTAGTAAATAAGATGATCTCTCAATAAAATTTCAAGAGAAGTGTTCACCCTAACTGTGCACCGTTGCTAAGGATCGTTGTTCCGAAGCACCACGTGATGATCGGGTGTGATAGGTTCTAACGTTCGCATACAACGGGTGTAAGCCAGATTTACACACGCGAAACACTTAGGTTGACTTGACGAGCCTAGCATGTACAGACATGGCCTCGGAACACGGAAGACCGAAAGGTCGAACATGAGTCGTATAGAAGATACGATCAACATGAAGATGTTCACCATGGATGACTAGTCCGTCTCACGTGATGATCGGACACGGGCTAGTTGAGATGGATCATGTATCACCTGGATGACTAGAGAGATGTCTATCTAAGTGGGAGTTCATTAAATAATATGATTATGTGAACTCAATTATCATGAACTTAGTCTAAAATTGCCTTTAATATCTATATTGTAGATCCAATGGCCAACGCAAATGTCAACCTCAATTTCAACGCGTTCCTAGAGAAAACCAAGCTGAAAGATGATGGAAGCAACTATGCGGACTGGGTCCGTGGCTTGAGGATCATCCTCATAGCTTCCAAGAAACTATATGTCCTTGATGCACCGCTAGGTGACCCACCCCTTCTCCCAGCAGAACAAGACGTTGCGAACGCTTGGCATTCTCGCTGCGATGATTACTCCCTTGTTCAGTGCGGCATGCTTTACAGTTTAGAACCGGGGCTCCAAAAGCGTTTTGAGCAACACGGAGCATATGAGATGTTCCAAGAGCTGAAACTGGTTTTCCAAGCTCATGCCCGGGTCGAGAGATATGACATCTCCGATAAGTTCTTTAGCTGTAAGATGGAGGAGAATAGTTCTGTCAGTGAGCACATCCTCAAGATGTCGGGGCTTCACAACCGCTTGACTCAGCTAGGAGTGAATCTCCCGGATGACTCGGTCATTGACAGAATCCTCCAGTCGCTTCCACCTAGCTTCAAGAGCTTTGTGATGAACTACAACATGCAAGGGATGGAGAAGTCCATTCCTGAGTTGTACTCGATGCTGAAATCAGCGGAGGTCGAGATCAAAAAGGAGCATCAAGTGTTGATGGTAAATAAGACCACTAGTTTCAAGAAAGGCAAGGGTAAGAAGAACTTCAAGAAAGACGGCAAAGCTGTTGCCGCGCCCGGTAAGCAAGTTGCCGGGAAGAAGAAGAACAAGAATGGACCCAAGCCTGAGACTGAGTGCTTTTATTGCAAGGGTACCGGTCACTGGAAGCGGAACTGCCCCAAGTATTTAGCAGATAAGAAGGACGGCAACGTTAAAGGTATATGTGATATACTTGTTATTGATGTGTACTTGACCAGCGCTCGTAGTAGCTCCTGGGTATTTGATACCGGTGCAGTTGCTCACATTTGTAACTCCAAGCAGGAGCTGCGGAATAAGCGGAGGCTGGCCAAGGATGAGGTGACGATGCGCGTCGGGAATGGTTCCAAGGTCGATGTGATCGCCGTCGGCACGCTACCTCTACATCTACCTTCGGGATTAGTTTTAAACCTTAATAATTGTTATTTAGTACCAGCTTTGAGCATGAACATTGTATCTGGATCTCGCTTGATGCGAGATGGCTACTCATTTAAATCCGAGAATAATGGTTGTTCTGTTTATATGAGAGAAATGTTTTATGCTCATGCCCCGCTGGTCAATGGTTTATTTTTGATGAATCTCGAACGTGATGTTACACATATCCATAGTGTGAGTACCAAAAAGTGTAAAGTTGATAACGATAGTCCCACTTACATGTGGCATTGCCGTCTTGGCCATATTGGTGTCAAACGCATGAAGAAGCTCCATGCTGATGGACTTTTGGAGTCACTTGATTTCGAATCATTTGACACATGCGAACCATGCCTCTTGGGCAAGATGACCAAGACTCCATTCTCCGGAACAATGGAGCGAGCAACTGACTTGTTGGAGATAATACATACCGATGTATGCGGTCCAATGAGTGTCGAGGCTCGCGGTGGCTACCGTTATGTTCTCACCCTCACTGATGACTTGAGCAGATATGGGTATGTCTACTTAATGAAACACAAGTCTGAAACCTTTGAAAGGTTCAAGGAATTTCAGAGTGAGGTCGAGAATCAACGTGACAGGAAAATAAAATGCCTACGATCTGATCGTGGCGGAGAATGTTTAAGTCACGAGTTTGGCACGCACCTTAGGAAATGTGGAATTGTTTCACAACTCACGTCGCCCGGCACACCTCAGCGAAATGGTGTGTCTAAACGTCGTAATCGCACTCTATTGGATATGGTGCGATCTATGATGTCTCTTACCGACTTACCGCTATCATTTTGGGGATATGCATTAGAGACTGCCGCATTCACTTTAAATAGGGCACCGTCTAAATCCGTAGAGACGACACCGTATGAATTATGGTTTGGAAAGAAACCTAAGCTGTCGTTTCTAAAAGTTTGGGGATGCGATGCTTATGTGAGAAGCTCGAACCCAAAGCGGAAAAGTGCGTCTTCATAGGATATCCCAAGGAGACTATTGGGTATACCTTCTACCTACGATCCGAAGGCAAAGTCTTTGTTGCCAAGAATGGATCCTTTCTCGAGAAAGAGTTTCTCTCGAAAGAAGTAAGTGGGAGGAAAATAGAGCTTGATGAGGTAATTGTACCTCCACTCGAACCGGAGAGTAGCGCAGCACAGGAAGTTGTTTCTATGGAGCCTGCACCGGCTAGAGAGGAAGTTAATGATGATGATCATGAAACTTCAGATCAAGTTGCTATTCGAAGGTCCACTAGGACACGTTCCGCACCAGAGTGGTACGGCAATCCTGTCCTAGAGATCATGTTGTTGGACAACGGTGAACCTTCGAACTATGAAGAAGCGATGGCGGGCCCGGATTCCAACAAATGGCTTGATGCCATGAAATCCGAGATAGGATCCATGTATGAGAACAAAGTATGGACTTTGGTGGACTTGCCTAATGATAAGCGAGCCATTGAAAACAAATGGATCTTTAAGAAGAAGATTGACGCAGACGGTAATGTCACCGCCTATAAAGCTCGGCTTGTCGCTAAGGGTTATCGACAAGTTCAAGGAGTTGACTACGATGAGACTTTCTCACCCGTAGCGATGCTAAAGTCTGTCCGAATCATGTTAGCAGTTGCCGCATTTTATGATTATGAGATCTGGCAAATGGACGTCAAAACGGCATTCCTTAATGGCTTCCTCAAGGAAGAACTGTATATGATGCAGCCGGAAGGTTTTGTCGATCCTAAAGATGCTAACAAGGTATGCAAGCTCCAGCGCTCCATCTATGGGCTGGTGCAAGCATCTCGGAGTTGGAACATTCGCTTTAATGAGGTGATTAAAGCGTTTGGGTTTGTACAGGTTTATGGAGAACCCTGTATTTACAAGAAAGTGAGTGGGAGCTCTATAGCGTTCCTTATACTGTATGTGGATGACATGCTGATAATGGGAAATAATATAGAACTCTTGGAAAGTATAAAGGCCTACTTGAATAAGTGTTTTTCAATGAAGGACCTTGGAGAAGCTGCTTACATATTAGGTATTAAGATCTATAGAGATAGATCGAAACGCCTCATTGGTCTTTCACAAAGCACATACCTTGAAAAAGATATTGAAGAAGTTCAATATGGATCAGTCCAAGAAGGGGTTCTTGCCTGTGTTGCAAGGTGTGAGATTGAGTACGACTCAATGCCTGACCACGGCAAAGGATAGAGAAGAGATGAGTGTCATCCCCTATGCTTCAGCCATAGGCTCTATCATGTATGCCATGCTGTGTACCAGGCCTGATGTGAACCTTGCCATAAGTTTGGTAGGGAGGTACCAAAGTGATCCCGGAGCGGAACACTGGACAGCGGTCAAGAATATCCTGAAGTACCTGAAAAGGACAAAGGACATGTTTCTCGTTTATGGAGGTGCCGAAGAGCTCGTCGTAAAGGGTTACGTCGATGCTAGCTTCGACACAGATCCGGACGACTCCAAGTCGCAAACCGGATACGTGTATATTTTGAATGGAGGGGCAGTGAGCTGGAGCAGCAGCAAGCAAAGCGTCGTGGCAGCATCTACATGTGAAGCGGAGTACATAGCTGCTTCGGAAGCAGCAAAGGAGGGAGTCTGGATGAAGGAGTTCATCACCAACCTAGGAGTGATTCCGAATGCGTCGGACCCGATGACTCTACTCTGTGACAACACTGGAGCTATTGCCCTTGCGAAGGAGCCCAGGTTTCACAAGAAGACAAGACACATCAAGCGTCGCTTCAACTCCATCCGAGATTACATTCAGGAGGGAGACATAGATATTTGTAAAGTGCATACGGATCTGAATGTCGCAGATCCGTTGACTAAACCTCTCTCACGAGCAAAACATGATCAGCACCAGAATGCTATGGGTGTTCGATTCATCACAATGTAACTAGATTATTGACTCTAGTGCAAGTGGGAGACTGTTGGAAATATGCCCTAGAGGCAATAATAAAATGGTTATTATTGTATTTCCTAGTTCATGATAATTGTCTATTGTTCATGCTATAATTGTGTTAACCGGAAACCGTAATACATGTGTGAATACATAGACCACAACGTGTCCCTAGTGAGCCTCTAGTTGGCTAGCTCGTTGATCAATAGATGGTCTCGGTTTCATGACCATGGACATTGGATGTCGTTGATAACGGGATCACATCATTAGGAGAATGATGTGATGGACAAGACCCAATCCTAAGCATAGCACAAAGATCGTGCAGTTCGTTTGCTAAAGCTTTTCAATGTCAAGTGTCATTTCCTTAGACCATGAGATTGTGTAACTCCCGGATACCGTAGGAATACTTTGGGTGTGCCAAACGTCACAACGTAACTGGGTGGCTATAAAGGTACGCTACGGGTATCTCCGAAAGTGTCTGTTGGGTTGACACGAATCGAGACTGGGATTTGTCACTCCGTGTGACGGAGAGGTATCTCTGGGCCCACTCGGTAAGACATCATCATTATGAGCTCAATGTGACTAAGGAGTTAGTCACGGGATGATGTATTACGGAACGAGTAAAGAGACTTGCCGGTAACGAGATTGAACAAGGTATGGGGATACCGACGATCGAATCTCGGGCAAGTACCATACCGATAGACAAAGGGAATTGTATACGGGATTGATTGAATCCCTGACATCGTGGTTCATCCGATGAGATCATCGTGGAGTACGTGGGAGCCAACATGGGTATCCAGATCCCGCTGTTGGTTATTGGCCGGAGAGGTGTCTCGGTCATGTCTACGTGTCTCCCGAACCCGTAGGGTCTACACACTTAAGGTTCGATGACGCTAGGGTTATAGGGAAATAGTGTACGTGGTTACCGAAGGTTGTTCGGAGTCCCGGATGAGATCCCGGACGTCACGAGGAGTCCCGGAATGGTCCGGAGACGAAGATTGATATATAGGAAGTGAGGATTTGGTTACCGGAAGTGTTCCGGGTGTCACCGGTAGTGTACCGGGACCACCGGAAGGGTTCCGGGGGTCCACCAAGTGGGCCCACCTGCCCCGGAAGGTTCCGTGGGCTAAGAGTGGGAGGGAGCCAGCCCCTAGGTGGGCTGGTGCGCCTCCCACCCCAGCCCAAGGCGTGGCAAAGGTGGAGGGGGGCAAACCCTAGGCTTAGATGGGCCTTAAGGCCCACCCTAGGACGCCCCACCTCTCCCTTGCCCTAGCCGCCGGCCAGATGGCATCTGGTGGCTGCCGTCACCCCTAGGGTGGAACCCTAGGGCGCAGCCACCCCTCCTCCCTCTCTCCTATATATAGTGGAGGTATTTGGGGCTGCACAACACACGGTTCTCCATCTCTCTCTGGTGCAGCCCTACCTCCTCCTCCCCTCGTTCTCCGTAGCGCTTAGCGAAGCTCTGTCGGAGTACCACACAGCTCCACCGCCACCACGCCGTCGTGCTGCTGGAGCTCTCCCTCAACCTCTCCTCCCTCCTTGCTGGATCAAGGCGTAGGAGACGTCACCGGGCTGCACGTGTGTTGAACGCGGAGGTGCCGTCCGTTCGGCACTTGATCGGATCCACCGCGATCTGAATCGCTACGAGTACGACTCCATCAACCGCGTTCTTGTAACGCTTCCGCTTAGCGATCTTCAAAGGTATGAAGATCCACTCTCCCCTTGCTCGTTGCTGGTTTCTCCATAGATAGATCTTGGTGAACGCGTAGGAAAATTTTTGATTTACTACTACGTTCCCCAACATCCACCACGCCTATACCATGGCTGGCTATGGGAACCAACGTCCGCCGGCAAGGATTTCTTGAGATGGGCTACGTAGCATCATGACATCCTCACATCTGACCTTACCATCACGCTCTCTTTGTCTGCCTCTCCCCGCTGTCTGCAAGAGCTAGTGCCATGAACTCGACAGCCTCACCATCCTTTAGCACCCGGCACCCTTCGAATTTTCCTTCCTCGCTAACCTTACCTCGGTCATCTCCTTGACATCCCCTACTCCAACGCCTTGCCTTGACCACTTCCATCTTGCCGACCGCCTCCACTATATCGTGACGGTTGTGTCCTACACTTCAGCTCTGGTAACCTCTTCCTCCTATTCGACTACATGTCATTTTTTTTCTAGATGCGACCTGTGACCCTACTTTCTATGTGTTTTGATGCAAGTAATGTTTGGTCAATTTCAGAGTCTGTAAAGTTTTAGAATTTGTAAGATGTGCATTTAAATACGTAGTTTTCCTAAAAAAGAAGGCATGCATACATGTTGATTTCGATGATTATGCTCTATGGAATGAGTAATGATAGTTTATAGTTAGCAAACGGAGATTGCTTAGCTAACATAATAGTTTTGTCATCTTAAAAAGGTTTTCAAATATTGTGCCAATGACATTATACTATTATGTCATCCTTTTCATTTATTGTTCGGTTTTTAGAACACCCATCTTATGCTTTTGTTTGTGTCTAATGTCATTGTGTTTTTCTTATATCATTTTTCAGGATAAATTCCATCAGACTCTACTCTACCTAGTTAACACGTTACTAAATAACCAGCCCTTGCTTAGTTTTATTTTCTAATTCTTTTCGAAATGCTCAAAAAATTTAGTGTAAAATCACATTTTTTGAGAAAATAATGATCAGCCACTCAAACTATTTGGATTACTCATATCCAGAAGAAGAAAAATCTAGATGTCAGTTCTTTATTTTTCCCGACGCAACGCTTCAGTGAAAGTTCGATTAATTAGTATATATATATACATATATCCTTCAAACCCAAGTTTCAATCACACAATTTGTCAAGTGAAAGGGCCAACAAAATGCATGCTCCAACATGTTCTCCTTTCTTAGTACACAAAGTAATCATATTTGCTTCTACCGAATAAACCAAATGTGTCTATAGTATGCTAAGCCTAGTGGAATTCATATGTTCATTGTGTTGCTGAAGGTGCATTACGAAAGAGGAATGAACGATCGATAACATTCAATTCATTGGCATATATGATAGTTTTTTTGACGTTCGGCATCATGAGCGAAGTGGATAAATGGAAGGGATCAATCACACGAGGATAATATGCATTGATAGCTATCAAGTTAGAAATCTGATTATATTTACTTTTGAAGTGTATAACATTTTAGTCCAATGTTCATTTTATTGTACTCCTTCATTCATCTTTATATGTATGCGACCCAACAGTTTCTACTCTTATCAACAGTTCGTAATCTTCTTACATTACTTCATAATGCTGAATAGAAACAAGTAAACACAAGCAACTAACAAATTAAGAAGCAATTTTCCTTCCTCGCTAACCTTACCTCGGTCATCTCCTTGACATCCCCTGCTCCAACGCCTTGCCTTACCACTTCCATCTTGCCGACCGCCTCCACTATATCGTGACGGTTGTGTCCTACACTTCAGCTCTGGTAACCTCTTCCTCCTATTCGACTACATGTCATTTTTTTCCTAGATGCGACCTGTGACCCTACTTTCTATGTGTTTTGATGCAAGTAATGTTTGGTCAATTTCAGAGTCTGTAAAGTTTTAGAATTTGTAAGATGTGCATTTAAATACGTAGTTTTCCTAAAAAAGAAGGCATGCATACATGTTGATTTCGATGATTATGCTCTATGGAATGAGTAATGATAGTTTATAGTTAGCAAACGGAGATTGCTTAGCTAACATAATAGTTTTGTCATCTTAAAAAGGTTTTCAAATATTGTGCCAATGACATTATACTATTATGTCATCCTTTTCATTTATTGTTCGGTTTTTAGAACACCCATCTTATGCTTTTGTTTGTGTCTAATGTCATTGTGTTTTTCTTATATCATTTTTCAGGATAAATTCCATCAGACTCTGCTCTACCTAGTTAACATGTTACTAAATAACCAGCCCTTGCTTAGTTTTATTTTCTAATTCTTTTCGGAATGCTCAAAAATTTTAGTGTAAAATCACATTTTTTGAGAAAATAATGATCAGCCACTCAAACTATTTGGATTACTCATATCCAGAAGAAGAAAAATCTAGATGTCAGTTCTTTATTTTTCCCGACGCAACGCTTCAGTGAAAGTTCGATTAATTAGTATATATATATATATATATATATCCTTCAAACCCAAGTTTCAATCACACAATTTGTCAAGTGAAAGGGCCAACAAAATGCATGCTCCAACATGTTCTCCTTTCTTAGTACACAAAGTAATCATATTTGCTTCTACCGAATAAACCAAATGTGTCTATAGTATGCTAAGCCTAGTGGAATTCATATGCATTGTGTTGCTGAAGGTGCATTACGAAAGAGGAATGAACGATCGATAACATTCAATTCATTGGCATATATGATAGTTTTTTTGACGTTCGGCATCACGAGCGAAGTGGATAAATGGAAGGGATCAATCACAGGAGGGTAATATGCATTGATAGCTATCAAGTTAGAAATCTGATTATATTACTTTTGAAGTGTATAACATTTTAGTCCAATGTTCATTTTATTGTACTCCTTCATTCATCTTTATATGTATGCGACCCAACAGTTTCTACTCTTATCGACAGTTCGTAATCTTCTTACATTACTTCATAATGCTGAATAAAAACAAGTAAACACAAGCAACTAACAAATTAAGAAGCAATTTTCCTTCCTCGCTAACCTTACCTCGGTCATCTCCTTGACATCCCCTGCTCCAACACCTTGCCTTACCACTTCCATCTTGCCGACCGCCTCCACTATATCGTGACGGTTGTGTCCTACACTTCAGCTCTGGTAACCTCTTCCTCCTATTCGACTACATGTCATTTTTTTTCTAGATGCGACCTGTGACCCTACTTTCTATGTGTTTTGATGCAAGTAATGTTTGGTCAATTTCAGAGTCTGTAAAGTTTTAGAATTTGTAAGATGTGCATTTAAATACGTAGTTTTCCTAAAAAAGAAGGCATGCATACATGTTGATTTCGATGATTATGCTCTATGGAATGAGTAATGATAGTTTATAGTTAGCAAACGGAGATTGCTTAGCTAACATAATAGTTTTGTCATCTTAAAAAGGTTTTCAAATATTGTGCCAATGACATTATACTATTATGTCATCCTTTTCATTTATTGTTCGGTTTTTAGAACACCCATCTTATGCTTTTGTTTGTGTCTAATGTCATTGTGTTTTTCTTATATCATTTTTCAGGATAAATTCCATCACACTCTGCTCTACCTAGTTAACACGTTACTAAATAACCAGCCCTTGCTTAGTTTTATTTTCTAATTCTTTTCGGAATGCTCAAAAATTTTAGTGTAAAATCACATTTTTTGAGAAAATAATGATCAGCCACTCAAACTATTTGGATTACTCATATCCAGAAGAAGAAAAATCTAGATGTCAGTTCTTTATTTTTCCCGACGCAACGCTTCAGTGAAAGTTCGATTAATTAGTATATATATACATATATCCTTCAAACCCAAGTTTCAATCACACAATTTGTCAAGTGAAAGGACCAACAAAATGCATGCTCCAACATGTTCTCCTTTCTTAGTACACAAAGTAATCATATTTGCTTCTACCGAATAAACCAAATGTGTCTATAGTATGCTAAGCCTAGTGGAATTCATATGTTCATTGTGTTGCTGAAGGTGCATTACGAAAGAGGAATGAACGATCGATAACATTCAATTCATTGGCATATATGATAGTTTTTTTGACGTTCGGCATCAGGAGCGAAGTGGATAAATGGAAGGGATCAATCACAGGAGGGTAATATGCATTGATAGCTATCAAGTTAGAAATCTGATTATATTACTTTTGAAGTGTATAACATTTTAGTCCAATGTTCATTTTATTGTACTCCTTCATTCATCTTTATATGTATGCGACCCAACAGTTTCTACTCTTATCGACAGTTCGTAATCTTCTTACATTACTTCATAATGCTGAATAAAAACAAGTAAACACAAGCAACTAACAAATTAAGAAGCAATTTTCCTTCCTCGCTAACCTTACCTCGGTCATCTCCTTGACATCCCCTGCTCCAACGCCTTGCCTTACCACTTCCATCTTGCCGACCGCCTCCACTATATCGTGACGGTTGTGTCCTACACTTCAGCTCTGGTAACCTCTTCCTCCTATTCGACTACATGTCATTTTTTTTCTAGATGCGACCTGTGACCCTACTTTCTATGTGTTTTGATGCAAGTAATGTTTGGTCAATTTCAGAGTCTGTAAAGTTTTAGAATTTGTAAGATGTGCATTTAAATACGTAGTTTTCCTAAAAAAGAAGGCATGCATACATGTTGATTTCGATGATTATGCTCTATGGAATGAGTAATGATAGTTTATAGTTAGCAAACGGAGATTGCTTAGCTAACATAATAGTTTTGTCATCTTAAAAAGGTTTTCAAATATTGTGCCAATGACATTATACTATTATGTCATCCTTTTCATTTATTGTTCGGTTTTTAGAACACCCATCTTATGCTTTTGTTTGTGTCTAATGTCATTGTGTTTTTCTTATATCATTTTTCAGGATAAATTCCATCAGACTCTGCTCTACCTAGTTAACATGTTACTAAATAACCAGCCCTTGCTTAGTTTTATTTTCTAATTCTTTTCGAAATGCTCAAAAAATTTAGTGTAAAATCACATTTTTTGAGAAAATTATGATCAGCCACTCAAACTATTTGGATTACTCATATCCAGAAGAAGAAAAATCTAGATGTCAGTTCTTTATTTTTCCCGACGCAACGCTTCAATGAAAGTTCGATTAATTAGTATATATATATATATATATATCCTTCAAACCCAAGTTTCAATCACACAATTTGTCAAGTGAAAGGGCCAACAAAATGCATGCTCCAACATGTTCTCCTTTCTTAGTACACAAAGTAATCATATTTGCTTCTACCGAATAAACCAAATGTGTCTATAGTATGCTAAGCCTAGTGGAATTCATATGTTCATTGTGTTGCTGAAGGTGCATTACGAAAGAGGAATGAACGATCGATAACATTCAATTCATTGGCATATATGATAGTTTTTTTGACGTTCGGCATCATGAGCGAAATGGATAAATGGAAGGGATCAATCACAGGAGGGTAATATGCATTGATAGCTATCAAGTTAGAAATCTGATTATATTACTTTTGAAGTGTATAACATTTTAGTCCAATGTTCATTTTATTGTACTCCTTCATTCATCTTTATATGTATGCGACCCAACAGTTTCTACTCTTATCTTATCGACAGTTCGTAATCTTCTTACATTACTTCATAATGCTGAATAAAAACAGGTAAACACAAGCAACTAACAAATTAAGAAGCAATTTAACCAACAACGGGTTCATAGGGGGCGGCGTGCCGCCTGGCCTGCCGCCTGCTAGTATATGTAAACTTTGCACGCAGAGCTAGTACGGGAGGCACAATGTTCAGTCCACTTAGTTGTGCCCCCGTGGCCATATGGCTAGTTTTTAATCTCTCGATCCCACTGCTGACATGATTACGTGTGGCCCTAACATGTTTGATTGGCATTTGGAGCCATTAATTGGGCCCGACATGGTACCTTGATCGTGAAGCTGCTGCTATCAACTACGTGGCCTCTGGAGAAGCCGCTAAGAATACCTACTCTGTCACACAGTCCCATATCTCATGGGTCTTTCCCCGAGTACGCATGAATTTGTTGTCTAACCTGTCATGTCATTGTCAGCCACCGTTCTACGTCCAACCTTCAACAATTCCATATTATCCAGCAGGGTTAGAAAGTATTTTAAACAACGGATTGTGATAAATAGTATCAGACCTTCAAATCAGCTATAACGGACTATAATTGGCTATTTATACATGAGGCCATTTAACGATATCTTGCTGAAAAGACTATAACAAGGCTATAACCAGCTATTTAAAACTTACAGCTGTCCCCGAGGTTATAGCTGATTGGGAGATTTGGAAGGTAATGATGCAAATCTACTATATATATTAGCCACCGTAAGCAATCCGAAATCGGTTTCTGTCTAAACACGTGGGCTGATATGTTTCGTCCTACGATATTTAACGTTGTGATGTGACATGCCACCAGCCAAGACGTTGCTGCTATCAAGCCTATAAATCGGCCAAAATGGAGCCTTGGCTCTCACACGACCAGTAGTAGTACTACTCAGCAGTCAACCCGTAAGATTGGATATTGACGGAACTTCACGATTGATTATTTAGTTCACTCTCGTTTAGGTACTCATCAATATTAAATGTTGTTAAACATGGCAAGAGGTGAAGCATAAGTAAACTATTTATCTAGGCATTTTAAATGAGGCCGGAAACCACATATAGCATTTTCGAAATGACCCCACATGCATATTATGAATTTGGTCTAGATCTGTACTAAACATGTTTTATATTTATTAAACATAAAAATAAAGTGTGGCATGAGTTTCTACATGTTTTTCCAGCCAATTTACATATGTGGAACATTTCCAACGGAGCTACGGTTAATTAGTTATGAAATAAATCATTTTTACATGGCATTAACGCAAATTAATGCAAACAGCAAGTTTAAGTATTTTTATCATGTGTGAAAGTTGGATATTATAAATCTACACGAAATTTTAGTCAAGTTGCATATATAAAGTTTTCTCATATGATGCCCGAATGGTGAGTTATTAAATGCATGAAGTTTAGGGTTTTTTCTACAAAACCAGTAATTCCTGGGATAATTCTAAATTTGCAGAATCTGGGAAAAAAATTACACGGGCCGAAACTGGTGGGTGCAACATAATAAAACCACGGGGCGGCTTACGGGGCTGGCGCTCACCTTGGGCCTCATGGGCCGGTCAGTGCAGCGGGGTGGGCCGAGGCAAGGCTGGCCGACCCAGACGAAGGCCATGCGCGGGCGCTGTCGGTTCGGAAGGTGGCTTTCTCCTCGTGCCCGAGCGCAGAGTAACGGCGGCGGCGGCAGTCAACACGACGGGCGGCGACAGGAAGCGACCGACGGGGCCTGGCGAGGCCGGGAACAGGGAGATCCGGCAGGCGGGGCGGCAGATCCAGCCCAGGGGTTGGTCGGAGGAGGTCCGACGGCGAGCTGCTGCGAGGCCAGGGCTGCAGGCGAGGTCGGGGATGCGGGCTCCCACGGAGCTACGGGCGACAGCGTTGCTCGGCGAGCGACAACTCCGAGGGTCGGCGGCGCGAGGAGAGGTGGCCTCGGGCCTGGACGGCGGTGCTCCGCCACGGGGTGCGGTGGCTAGCGAGGTGGCGGCGGGCGCGAGGCTCGGATGAGCAGGGAGCTCGGGCGACGGGCGGTTCGGACCTGGGGCAGGCCCGGATGGGCTTCGCGGGCAGCGGCGGCTGGTGGGAGAGAGGAGGCGCGGCTGATGATTAGGGCGCATGGATTTCAAGGCTAAGCGTAGGGTTGCGTGATTTGGACGCTAGGGGTCTATAAATAGCAGTTTGGAAGCTAGGGGAGGAGGTTTCGCATCGTTTTCGGACCCTCGATCGCGATCGGACGGCTCCAGTCGCGAGGTAGGCTAGGTGGGCTGGGCTGTGTAGTGGGCCTTGGTCTGAGATGAGAGGGAAGGTGGCAGCCCGTGACAAGAGTTTTATAAACCGAAAACGCTCGACGAATTACCGATGATGACACCGCTATGACTGACCGTTGGGGTATCAAATGAACTCAGAATGCGACGAAATTTGGCAGGCGGCCTCCCTACAATAAAACAAGACCGCACGCCAACTTTCGACGCGATCTGAGAATATTTTCACGCACTTTAAAAACGGTTTTTAAACGGTGTCGCGGGTGCGTGCGAGTGTGGTTGGTCTCGAAAAGATCGACGACACGAACAGAGAGAATCGGCAGCCACTAACGGATGCAAGTTTTCGAAAACGACTGATGATGCTATTCAGATGATGCAAATGATGCAATGATTAATGCAACAGCCAGATGAATCGCATGACGACAATGAAATAAAAGGGGAATCTTCTGGAGCGGCGGTCCCGGGCTGTTACAAACTAAGCTTGGGGACCCTGATAGGTCTCCAACGTATTATAATTTTTGATTGTTTCATGCTATTATATTGTCAATCTTGGATACTTTATATGCAATTATATGTTATTTTATATCATTTTGGGTACTAACCTATTAACCAAGTTTCCAATGCTAGTTCATGTTTTTGCGTGCTTTTGACTTTTTAGAAAATCAATACCAAACAAAGTCCAAACATGATAAACTTTACGGTGATATCTTTGGGACCAAAATAGACCCTAGAAGCTTCAGAAGGATGACACGAGATCTACTAGAGAGCCACGATCTCACAGGATGCGCCCCTTGAGCTCGTGGGCCGCACTGCAACTCTATTTGACCTAATTCCACTTCTATAAATTCACAAATAATTCAAAGACGATAGGGAGACACCCGAAACACTTTTTTCACTGCCGCAAACCTCCGTTCTTCCACGATCCCATCTGGAGACCTTTTCCGATACTCTGTCGGAGGGGGAATCAATCAAGGAGGCCGTCTACATGAACCTTGTTGCCTCCATGATGATGTGTGAGTGGTTCACCACATACCTATGGGTCCATAGCTGGTAGCTAGATGGCTTATTCTCTCTCTCTGATCTGAAAATATCATGTTCTCCTCGGTCTTCTTCGAGTTCTATCTAATGTATTTTTTTGCGGTGTGTTTGTTGCAATCCGATGAATTGTGGGTTATGATCAGATTATTCATTGAAAGTAATTGAGTCTTTTTTACTTTATTATGCATGATTGTTATATCTTTGTATTTCTCTCTAATCTATCCATTTGGTTTGGCCAACTAGATTGATTTATCTTCAGTGCGAGAGGTGCTTTGTAGTGGGTTCAATCTTGCGGTGCTCTATATGTTGAAGAATGTTGCATGGCAAACAAAAAATTTCCTACGCACACGCAACATCTATCCATGGAGATGCATAGCTATGAGTGGGGGAGTGTATCTACATAACCTTTTAGATCGCTACCCACTGGGGCATAGGAATTGGTGTGTAAAGCCCTCCCCTCCCCTACACTATACATAGGAGGCAAAAGGGAGAGGGGAGGCGTAGCCTTCACCCCTCCTCCAAGGGAGGGGACAGCGGCCAAGGGAGAGTCCTCCCTTTACAAGGAAGGGAGGAGTCCCCCTCCTCCAAGGCACCTCCGGGGTGCCTTGTCCCTTTGGGACTCTTGCCACCGAGCCTAATTCTCCTCTAGGGGCTGATGCACCTGGCCCATGATGGCTAGGGCACACCTCCTATGCCCCATGTGGGCCCATGGGGCAGTTGGACCCCCGGAACCCTTTTCGGCACCCTGGTACACTATCGGTAATGGTCGAATTTTTTTCGGTGATCAAAATAGGACTTCACACACACACACACACACACACACACACACACACACACACACATATATATATATATATATATATATATATATATATCTTTACCTACAGACCATTCCAGAACTCCCCTTGATGTTCAGGATCTCATCCAGGACTCCGAACAACATTCCGTCACCAACGTACATATCCTGATAGTGTCACCAAACATTAAGCGTGCGGACCCTGAGGGTTCAAGACTCATGTAGACATGACTGAGAAACCTCATTGGGCTAATAACCAATAGCGAGACCTGGATGCCCATAGTGGTTCCTACATATTTCACAAAGATCTTCATCGGTCGAACCATGATGTCAAGGATTCAGTCAATCTATTCTTGAACTTGTTTGTTTGCTGTTGTTTCCACCACTACCAAGGATCAACTCTGAGACAAATGTACACTCCATTAAACCTGCAACACAGGGTTTGCTAACAATGGATGAGAACTATACACCATTCATGCTTCAAAATAATTTTGTATGGTTCTTGATTAAAAGCAATTTTAGCGGCTACTTTGGCTCTGTAAGGAAGCTAATTATTCTTCTCCCTAGTTTGCAACTAATGTTTTCAATAGGTTATGCTGATAGTATGACACGAATTGATGTTGGAGCAGGACTTGACGGACTATTTCGTTGGCATATAAACAAAAACAATATAAATCCTTGGAGATGGGACATATCCTAACATTGTAGCACCTCAAAACAAAATCTTGAAAAGGGAGCTGATTATGCTAGAATTGCGAAGTAAGAAGAAATTGCTTGCGTACAACATGGATAATCAAAATCAAAATTAATCATAGGGGATAAATGCCTCAAGCAAGGATCTAAGCTCATCTAAGTAGATTTGCTTCAGGCAATGCTTTTCAGAATTAGATGAAAACAGAGAGCGGTTAATTAACGATTTTGGCAAGCACGAGAATTAGTGATAGAATAGTTGGGAGGGGCTAATCAGATGCATGACTCCCACCAGCCAGTCCTCCGGTAAAAGATGGTGCCGAGCTCCAAAACCTCCGCCCTGGCACCCTCGCGGGGGCCTCTAGGCGGGCACTAGTCGCTACCCCATCACCATCCAAATCGGCGGCTGGACGTGATAGGAGCCAGCTCGTAGCCATGCACTAGTGACATTCCAGGCCGGTCGCGACTCCTCTTGTGATGCTCGTCGTCGGCTAGTCCCGCGAAGTCGCCACCTGAGCAAGAAAGGGGACTGAGGCGTCTCGAGGGAGGAGAAGCAGGGGGCAATGTTGGGCAAGAGGATGCAGTGGAGAGGGACGTTGGGGAGAGGAGGAACTAAGGAAGTGGAGGAGAGGGCGGCGCAGCGCATCCCCGCTACGGCTGGTGAGAGAGATGGGAGCGGTTGTGGGCGCTTCGTGAAGGATCCTGATTAGTTTTTTCTTATGAGGAGAAAGATCCTGATAAGCGGTTGACACGCAACCGCGCAAGATACATGACCGAATTTTACCCCAGCCCAGTCCTACTACATTCTATCTTTTACACGCGTCATCACATCAAAGCGGCTAAAAAAACTGTAAAAACGTAGAATCGCCCTACCTTAGTAGCTTTAATACTCACTAGTAGGTAGAAGGCGCAGTGACATACCGCGCCCTTATCTAATCCCGTGTGTGTTTTATTTTTTATTTTAAAGTAAAAGGGGATGGTAGTGATATTGGGGTTGAGTTGGTTGCAAAGAAGTCTTTTTGATTTACTTCAGAAATTTTCATTGCACACTGGTAGACTATGAAAATGTAATTATGATCTCGAATCGGTTATTTATTATTTGACACTTCAAACTTCTGTCTAGCTATCAAAATCTTATACATCATTAACAAAAAATCAAGGCATATAGTTCGGTGAAAAGTCAACTTCGTACTCGTTGCAAGTTCAAAATCAAAATATCTTCCTGACTATATTCATGTGGATTGTACCTTATAATCAATCCAGTATTGCACTCTCCTACAATAGTATGATCCAAAAGTTTCCTGGGTAGTGCTATCAAAGTTACTATTTTTCAAGAATTTCCTATTTTGCATCCGGTAAAACAAATTGATGTACCGACGGTTTGTTCAACAAAAGATGCTAAACTCATATAGTGCACAACCTGTGAAAAATTTAGAAGGACATGATTTGATCAACCTGTGAAAATAAATTTAAATTCCTTGTATAGTAGTTCTCGCAGCAAAAAACCCAAACTAATTTCGAAACTACATTTAAGAAAAACTGTCAAATGAAAGTCAGATTGTTTATATGGTATAGTAGTTCCCACATCAAAGAAGCCGGACTATTACGAAACTTTTTAATTTTAAAAAATAAGACTTCATCATCACTTGGAAAACATTAATGGAGACTTCTGAAACTTGCCTAAAACATTGTGCATCAAGTTCATGAATATCACGTTAAATTAGGCTACTGTGTGAAATCCAACAATTACACTATACCACATGTTATTTTCCTAACATGAAAGCCGGGAGATGGCTATAAAGTTGGTGCCGATTCAGAACTAATAACACATAAATGTTTATAGATAGAGTTGTTCGACCAAGGTGTGGACCATGTCGTTCGGCAAAAAGGTAAGAGGACATAATGCATTCTGTTTTAGTCCCGAAGGAACGATACTTTTGGCTAAAGGAAGACCATCAATATTTCCTTTAGTTGACAACACCAAAAGGAAATATAGTGATAAATGCCAGAAAGTATACATGAACACCATGTAAATTACATGAATATATTGAAACATGCCAGGTCTAGTTATATAGAAAACAAGGACATATAAAGGTTTTTCTAAATTAATTAATCACAAAACAGATTGGTGACGTTCCTACTTTTTAATTAAGAATATTGGATAATATAGTACCTATTTAGCTTCTACCACCAAAGAAAAGGAGTGCAAAATATTGACATGAATCACATAATTGTACCCTCATCTGTTCATGACCTGCAAGTAATAAAGTCTAAATGATAAGGTTAGAATTTAAGGAATACTCTTTTGTCAACCATTAAATTTTGAGTGACTAATATTTTCCAACCAACACCGTCTAAAAGAGGGAGAGATCCCAAGAGAGAAAATGATTTGGGGGAGAAAGAATAGACACGCCGTAAATCTTATGGCTGATTCGCGACTGTTCGCATTAAGCGGTGAGAGATGGAGCGAAACCTCATCTCTAGGTATTATGTGGCCGTGCGAACCAACCTGTGTGGTCGAATGGTTAGGAGGACAGTGGTATTCCCAGTTCACGAGGGTTTAAGTCCGAGATTTGACATTGGTGATTGGATTTTTCTAGATCTATTTAATGTTTCTGGCGATGTTCGTTTAATGAGAGGAGACGTACCCGACGACTACGAGATGACTGTGATGACATCGTAAAATCTAAAGATGCTATGACAGTTTAGTGTTTCAGAGGTGCTCTCGTAAGGATAAGATGGGTGTGTGTTTATATGGGTGAGTGAATGCTCGTGCACAACGACTTTGATTGTACTATATAGAAAAATATTATTTTATGACGCCTTAAGTAGTAAATCCCTATTAGGTAGTAAAAAATATCAAAAATCTAAAAAAAAAACTTGAACACTTGTCAGCCTATGATGCTTGGCTCGTAGCACTGAGAACGCACCGGAGGAGCTCCTCCTTAGCCGGTTTAATATAGGTATATAGCTTTAATACTCACTAGTAGGTAGAAGGCGCAGTGGCACACCGCGTCCTTATCTAAGCCCGTGTGTGTCTCTCTGTGTGTGTTTTATTTTTTATTTTAAAGTAAAAGGGGATGGTAGTGATATTGGGGTTGAGCTGGTTGCGAAGAAGTCTTTTTGATTTACTTCAGAAATTTTCATTGCACACTGGTAGACTATGAAAATGTAATTATGATCTCGAATCGGTTATTTATTATTTGACACTTCAAACTTCTGTCTAGCTATCAAAATCTTATACATCATTAACAAAAAATCAAGGCATATAGTTCGGTGAAAAGTCAACTTCGTAATCGTTGTAAGTTCAAAATCAAAATATCTTCCTGACTATATTCATGTGGATTGTACCTTATAATCAATCCAGTATTGCACTCTCCTACAATAGTATGATCCAAAAGTTTCCTGGGTAGTGCTATCAAAGTTACTATTTTTCAAGAATTTCCTATTTTGCATCCGGTAAAACAAATTGATGTACCGACGGTTTGTTCAACAAAAGATGCTAAACTCATATAGTGCACAAACATAAAGTGAAATATTTCTCTAGGCACTTGCACCCTTTTGAAAAATTTAGAAGGACATGATTTGATCAACCTGTGAAAATAAATTTAAATTCCTTGTATAGTTGTTCTCACAGCAAAAAACCCAAACTAATTTCGAAACTACATTTAAGAAAAAACTGTCAAATGAAAGTCAGATTGTTTATATGGTATAATAGTTCCCACATCAAAGAAGCCGGACTATTACGAAACTTTTTAATTTTAAAAAAGAAGACTTCATCATGACTTGGAAAACATCAATGGAGACTTCTGAAACTTGCCTAAAACATTGTGCATCAAGTTCATGAATATCACGTTAAATTAGGCTACTGTGTGAAATCCTACAATTACACTATACCACATGTTATTTTCCTAACATGAAAGCCGGGAGATGGCTATAAAGTTGGTGGCCGATTCAGAACTAATAACACATAAATGTTCATAGATAGAGTTGTTCGACCAAGGTGTGGACCATGTCGTTCGGCAAAAAGGTAAGAGGACATAATGCATTCGGTTTTAGTCCCGAAGGAACGATACTTTTGGCTAAAGGAAGACCATCAATATTTCCTTTAGTTGACAACACCAACAGGAAATATAGTGATAAATGCCAGAAAGTATACAGGAACACCATGTAAATTACATGAATATATTGAAACATGCCAGGTCTAGTTATATAGAAAACAAGGACATATAAAGGTTTTTCTAAATTAATTAATCACAAAACAGATTGGTGACGTTCCTACTTTTTAATTAAGAATATTGGATAATATAGTGCCTATTTAGCTTCTACCACCAAAGAAGAGTGCAAAATATTGACATGAATCACATAATTGTACCCTCATCTTTTCATGATCTGCAAGTAATAAAGTCTAATTGATAAGGTTAGAATTTGAGGAATACTCTTTTGTCAACCATTAAATTTTGAGTGACTAATATTTTCCAACCAACACCGTCTAAAAGAGGCAGAGATCCCAAGAGAGAAAATGGTTTGGGGGAGAAAGAATAGACACGCCGTAAATCTTATGGCTGATTCGCGGCTGTTCGCATTAAGCGGTGAGAGATGGAGCGAAATCTCATCTCTAGGTATTATGTGGCCGTGCGAACCAACCTGTGTGGTCGAATGGTTAAGAGGACAGTGGTATTCCCAGTTCACGAGGGTTTAAGTCCGAGATTTGACATTGGTGATTGGATTTTTCTAGATCTATTTAATGCTTCTGGCGATGTTCGTTTAATGAGAGGAGACGTCCCCGACGACTACGAGATGACTGTGATGACATCATAAAATCTAAAGATGCTATGACAGTTTAGTGTTTCAGAGGTGCTCTCATAAGGATAAGATGGGTGTGTGTTTATATGGGTGAGTGAATGCTCATGCATAACGACTTTGATTGTACTATATAGAAAAATATTATTTTATGATGCCTTAAGTAGTAAATCCCTATTAGGTAGTAAAAAATATCAAAAATCTAAAAAAAAACTTGAACACTTGTCAGCCTATGATGCTTGGCTCGTAGCACCGAGAACGCACAGGAGGAGCTCCTCCTTAGCCGGTTTAATATAGGTATATAGCTTTAATACTCACTAGTAGGTAGAAGGCGTTGATAGTTGTTTCGACCTTTTCTCGTGGTGCCTGTTCAGGGTTGCGTACTTCTATTTCATATGGTTGGTTGCTGATCCTATATGGTAAGAAAGTATATTCTGGAGTGAGTATGTTGGGATGTAGAATAATTAAGGTGCAATTTTTCAGTAGAAAGTACTCACCTGTTCAATACTGTTTTTATTTCAGGAATATCAACATTTACGTGCCATCTTGTACATATAGTACTCTTAAGAGACAGTGTTCCTACACAATGAATAGAATTTTTTTGTTGAAGTAGTCTCTTGTAGATTTTTTTTTGAGAATAAAACGAAGTAAATAAAGTGTAATAATTTTTCTATACCACCATATTGATCGGCTAGCATGCCTAGAAACATTATGACAACTGGTTCTCTCTTTGATAAAGTGCATAAGCTGTCTGCATAAAATTTCTGGGCAAATTCGCCCCAAAGTGTAACATTTGCATTTTTCCTACAGAAGTTAAAGTTTCAAATGAATTAATTGTTCAGCTAACAATACAGAGATGGTGAATAAAGAGAGCCAAAAGATGAGATGTTTACTGTCCGTCAGTGATAGTTATTTGACGCCGTGGTTCCTTGGCAGCACCAGTAGGAGGCAGTAGGTTGGTAACTGCAATCATGAGACCAATAGTATCTACCAATTTGAAAACGTATGATATTATTAGTTCAAATTGCAATCACGGGTATTTTTGAAGCTTACATAGAAGGGTTGCTAAAGAGTAACCTGACAGAAGTTCCTTCGATCCAATACGTTTTTCAATCTCTGAAAATGGTAATGCATTATGAGCGAGCAAGGGAAAACCTACTGGCCGAGGAACAATTGGAGTAACAATGGTTGTTTTTATGAAAGAGAGTCTGTGTGGATGATCTGCCGCTCTGTAGATATACTTCGGTCTTTCGATGAGATAGTTTTGAATTTTGTAGACTGATCCCTCTCTGATTCTTTTCTGAAACTGATGTACAATCTCTGGAGGGATCATTCCGTCGATTACTCCTCCCTGCAGAATTAATTTGGTAGAAGAGCTTAAAATGGCATTGTATGTAAAAGGAGAGTATATTTAGAAGAAAAGAAACTTCATGGCAATGTACATTCAGTTCACTTGCCTTACGGTCGACCATGACTAAGTTGATGCCGTAATATTTAGATTTGTCCATGGTGTAGTGATCCCATATCCTTCCAATACGGACAATGAAGGTAAGACCGTACGCACCCTTGACCAAATCCTTAAACAGTGCACCTTTCTCCATGGTAAGCTGCAATGTGTGAAAATAGACATGATTCAGAGATAGAAACAATGTAAAAGGAATCGATTGGTATGCTGGTCGTAGGCCAGCACGCGGCGGTGAACCGCATATGCAGCGGCAGCAAGCGGTGGCTAGATGCAAGGATCGACCTGCAGCAGAACGGGGCGACTGCAACCAGGGGTCCGAGCGGCGCGGTCTTGTCTCCAACTTCGGCCCCGAAGGCCGACAGCGCCGTTACAAAGAATAAGTGCAAATCAAATCAAAATCGAAAGAAAAGAGCAGATGAGGGAATCGTACTCTGAATCTTGGAGTTTCTGGTGAAAGCCAGGACGGAGAGTGGGAATTTTGTACTCGTCGGTGACAGCCACCGCGGAGAATGGTAAGTGAAGTGAGGTAGCGGCTATTCAGAGGAGGGACGGATGGATAGGGACGGGCGGTAAGTGAACTTACGCTGGAGGAGGAGGAGTTGGACGCGTGGTGTATGTATACCTGCTGGTTTGATTCGTGTCCAGCAGAGAACAGTATATATGTGAACTGTTGATGTATACGGAGTTCCAGGCTTTTCCAGGCTGCAGCTTATCGTAGCATATTCCAGACTGTTCCAGGCTGCAGCTTATTCTATAGCATGTACGGAGTTGATCGATAGTGCATTGTTGTGATTATCCCTATGATCGTAAGTAATTCAGCCGCAACACAAAATTGATCTTCTTCCACACTTCGAGCTGCTGATTAAATCTTTCTAGTATAACAATTTTACATGCACAATGAATTAACTGTTTTACATTTTGGATGGCCATTCATTATTTTTACTGTAATGAAATAAGCCGTGATAAAAATTTCTTATATGTAAACAGTCATAGTGCTGACATAAGATTTTGGCATGGACAAAATCTTAAATAAGATGAGGTCAGATGGAAAAGCAGTGAATATGAGAAAGTTCCACACAATCAAAATGAGTAATTTTGATGTTTGGGTTATCACTATTGGATCGCATCTAATGGACGGGAATTATACACTATAGATCTTTTATGAAGAGCATTGGTCGGGTAATTATGACCTTAAGATGGACGCATATGAGAAAATATTATACATGGATTGTCTTTGTCTTATAGAAACGGTTGATGTCGATATAAAAATCGTTTTAATCCTAGGTTGTATGAAAAGGTTAGAGTCATCAGAGTTTAATCCTCAAGGCAGAAAGTGCGCTCTCCGATCGGACACATGTCTGGTACGTACCGCTACTCATTATGTGTTTTGTGTAAGCGTTTCGGCCAATAAAACTGCTTCGGAACAGAAAATGTTGAATGTGAATCTTGTTCGAATCGTCGAAATGGTTAAATTTGTTTATGGACGTATCTTCATCTAAGGTTCTTTGCGGCCTGGAGAGGCCAAAACGGAATTGTTGTCTTAGGCTTGCTGTCCGATTTTTCTAACTGGACAAACCCAAAAGAAATTGCACAGTAGGCTTGTTTCTTTTTTTTTAAACGGTGGATTATTGCACAGTCTTATTTGTGAGGAGAAACAGTAATAAGCATAAATTAATGATGCATAATCATATCTAACATAAGTGAATATGTATGTTAATGTGTACTGAGAGTTATAAACACATTTGATTTCTTGTAAGTATAGATTAGTGATTGTTAGCTTGTTTTTCGATCTTATGTAGGAACGTCTTAATGTAATAATCAATTTTAAAAAACATAGCAAAATAAAGGTATTTTTATTTTTTGGCATTAATACTCTTGAATGGGAAAGAAATTGAAGTTAGAAAATGAGAGCTAACTTGCGGCTTTTTTCTAGTATGAGATTATGTTGTGAAATCAGAGTACGTCTGGTTGCCGTTCTTACATGAGTTAGAAAAGTATGACAAATAGGCTGATCAAAATAAATTTAGTGTGAGCTACTGAAGGGAAAATTGGAAAAAGTGTCTTCATAAATGGATAGGGAAAATAATGTCATGCCAACACGCTTGTTGTATCTGTTGTTTGAGGAAGTGTATTGTTTGACATTTGAGAGTAACATAAAGTGGTCACCTCTGAAAACATTAGTGTAAATAGAGGACTGGGAAGTTAAAACTGAAGGACTCACATCGGTTGCCAAAACAATTATAGCTTTTACAATAGATCTTAGCTGTCATGATGCATGTATATCTGGCTGGAATTTTTATATGAGTGGCAAAATATGAGTCAAAAACAGAGACTTTTACAATAGGTTCGAACTATGGGGATCCTTATATATTAGTCTGCTCTTTTTACATGAGTAGCAAAAAATATGAGAGGACAACAGAAAGGTTTTTACAATAGGTTCTAACTATGAGGATCTTTATAAATTAGCTGGCCATTTTTACATGAGCAACAAAATAGGAAAGAGCAGAGTAGGGCTACTATGTGCACATTAAACAAATATGAAATGGGGACTTTGCTGAAATCATCTGAAGAAATCCGTTGGCCACATAAGCTTTCACGACTGATGCTGCAAAACATATGATTATGGAAAAAATAAATCATGTGCAACGTTAATCCTTTAAAAGAAGGAAAACAATTTGGAATAAATATTTGTGGAACGTAAAAGAAGCTACCCTCCGTTTTAACTTTTGCAGTGTATTATGATGGTAAGGCTTTAAATATACAGTGTCGCGTACTCTGCGAAATTGCAGAAATCCAATAATTGAAGATTCTGCTGTACATAAACATAAGGTGGCTGTACTTTTTTGTTCATTGGATTGGCAAAAGGGAAAAACAGTGAATGATCAATCAATTTTTATGTATTGCTAGCGCTTGTTATTTAAGTTTTCTGTTCGGTCATGTTGGTCTGAATATGAAATTTATGTGCGGATTCGTTTTTCCCTTTGGGCGTTCGCCCATGCATATGATAATTATTCAAACTATATAAATATTTGCTGAATAGGTAGAACATTTAAAGAAAAGAAGACATATTACCTTTACAACCGGGCCATCCAAAGCGCACACCAACAAAAGAGCCGTAGAGATAGATTCCTGGAAGATGATAATAATGCAGTAAACAGGGGTAACAAAATGGCAGGGAGAAAAGGAGAAATAAAATTTCAGAAGTACTTACTGTCACAAAGAAATGTAGTCTGATCTATGAAGCACTGATGATCTCTTTATAGACAATATTGTGGGTTATATTAACTGTAAGTCCACGGTCATCTTTTATAAGAAACTTTAGGCCTTCCCTAGATGTAACACGTGACACTGCCACATATAGTTGCCCATGAGAAAATACAGGTTTTGGAAGATACACACACAATTTTGAGAGTGTCTGCCCTTGGCTCTTGTTTATTGTCATACTATAACAAAGATGAACAGGAATTTGGCAACGTCGTAGGGTAAATGGCCACTTTGTGCTTGGAGCATTGAGAACGATCCGAGGAATGCAAACTCGTTGGCCTTTGCTACTTCCAGTAAGCACCTCACCTTCAAATAGCCTTTCTCCAATTCTTGTGACCAACAAACGTGTACCATTGCACAAACCGAGTGATTGATTCATATTTCTTAAAAACATGACAGGAACCCCAACCTTGAGAACTATCTCGTGTTCTGGAAAATTATTAATGGTTATCGAGTGCAAAATCTCCCGTGGAAATAGAAGATCGGCATCACCCACATGGTCTGTTGTTTTTGAGATAGCATCATAGCTGAAGAAGGATTTAGAATTTCCGGGAACGCGGGCAAAGACAGCATCATTGATATCATCAACAACAACATTAGTGGGGCATAGGATAGCACGGTCAGCCAAATAGACAGGATCAGAATAGTTGAAAAATAAGGAATCGTACACACTGTTAACGGCAGCAAAATAGGATCGGATGAAGATGACAGAAGCATATCGTCTGGAATAGTAATCAAGGAAGTTGAACTTTGTGTGGAATTTGGGACTGCAGCAAGACGTCCGTTTCCAATGTCCTGGACCCAATTAGCAAATTCACATAGGTTCTTTTTTGACTGAACGGATAAGTTGGATTGAGAGAGACGTTTGTTTATAGTCAACTTTAAAACCTTCACATGTTTTCATAGAGGAGACATAATTAAAGAGGCATCAATAATGTCATTCTTTGTACCTCCTTCTACAACTGGCAATATCTGTCTGAAGTCTCCTCCAAGGATAACAACCTTTCCGCCAAATGGGAGTGCAGATTTTGTAGGATCATTGGCAGACAATATATCTCTAAAAGTTCTATCAACAACCTCAAAACAATTACGATGAACCATTGGTGCTTCATCCCATAAAATTAAATTAGCCTTTTCAATTAGTGTAGCATGATGAGAACCTCTCGAGATAGAACACAGAGTATTATGGTCAATCTGGATAGGTATTTTAAATCGAGAATGCCCGGTTCGTCCACCAGGCAATAGAAGTGAAGCAACACCAGAAGAAGCAACAGCAAGAACAATACGATTATCTGACCTGAGTGAGTTAATAATGGTGTTCCATAGAAATGTTTTCCCTGTCCCTCCATGGCCTGAAACAAAGTATACACCACCAGTACCTGCATTGACAGCTTGCACAATCTCATTATATATTGCTCGTTGATCATTATTTAGTTGTGCTTGCATAGCTTGAGATTCCATAAGAAGTATAGCCTTGTCATACATCATTTCTTCTGCCAACAATTTGTTAACACATTCCTTATTTTCCGGAACAGTTCGAGATATGATATTAAATGCTGCCAAGGATGAACCATTCTTAGTAAACATAGAGGACATCTCATCCAGAAGATGGTTTCGTAATTGATGCTCAGGAACATTATATACTGTATTTCCAAAGGCTAAAGATAGTCTATGTGATATATCCTCTGCCATACTGGGCCAATACCTATCGAACAGTGCGGCACCATTTGTAATCTCACAATGCAAGAGCACCGTCATAAAAAGATGTCTTAGCTGAAAAGGAGTAGCCCATACGATTGCCTCTTCAAAAAGCTGGAACCATTCGTTATCATCCCCAACTAAACCTCGAGCCTGACATGCTTCTTTGAAAGTGTTGTGGAGAACACCGTTGTACCGTTTGAGATCGTCGAAACATGTTGCACCTGTGACAACCATAAGTAGCATCTGAAGATAAAAACGTTCTCTAGTCGCAGGATGCACATGATAAATTCGGCCGATTCGGCCTCCTAATTTTTGGCTTCTTCGTCTCCTATACCACATTCTGTCCGAACTATCCCAAACCCACTTTGAGGGGAAGTTGAGATACGATAAATGCCTAGCATCTTCATTATCTTGATTAGTCACAAACCACTCAGTAAGCATTGTTCTGTCTGCATTAGGATTTCTAATCACATTATTTAATCTGGCACTCTCATGGAAGATTACTCTGTTCATTCCAGGTAGATGTACAACTAAGCGTTCAACTGAAGGCTCACGGGCGTGTATCTCAAAGGCGAACATACGCCAAAATGCCTCACAGGCACACAAGTACCTGCAAAGACGGTCAGAGCAAACAAATGGGAGGACTTTATGCAGCTGATAAAAATAAACAGGCGGTATGTTTTCTTGTTGTATGGAAGAAACATGAACAAACTTGGACGGGAAAAATGAACAATACCTGCACTGGATAAATTCCAAAATTTCATTTCTTCCAGTCGGTTCTTCCGGAGGTATGAAGGATTTACACTGAAACATATGCTGAAATCTAACTCGAGCAACATCATGGCCTTTTGCAAGATATTTGAACAAATATTTCAGCAAATTTGTTTTGTTGCACCATTCAACATTTATATGTGCCTGAAATCTTTTAAGCAATCGCATATTATATGGCACTACCCATCGGTTGTCCAATCTGACTGAACCCCTGTTTCTGACGACAAAGTGGCCTAAATTGCGTCTACGATAAACAGGAAAACCTTTCTCATCAACCAATGTTTCCTCATTAAATTCTTTAGGAAACCATTTAGAGCATGACCCATTTTTCATACATGGACATTTAACATTATGTTCTCCACATGGTCCATGCACCATGAATTCATCCACAAGAGCATAGCCTAATGGATCAACCATAGGATCAGGTATTTCAGCTGATATGAGGCTATCTATAAAAGAAGCTGAAGGTTGTTGAGTATCTCCTTTGAGCCAGATCAATGTGTGTGTATGTGGCAACCCTCTTTTTTGAAATTCAACTACATATAAATCTGAAAAATGCAAAGAAGACAAATTTAATATAATATGTAGGGGAGCTAACAAACTAATCCAGATTGAGATTTGATAGGTAGAAAGCTTACATGCTTGAATAGGACCGAACAGCTCCCCGCTCCTCACGATCTGTCAAGAAATCATCAAATTTCATATTAAAAACACGGGTAACTAAATCAGGTCGATCACTATGAAGTTGTCCATTTTCATATGAAAGCATATCACGTATTTCTTCCCATTTAGGATTGCATGTAAATGTAATGAAAAGATCTAGAGCTCCGTACTCTCGACAAACAGCCATCCCATCATGATAGTTTTGTGCATTATAACGGGGGCTACCCGTAAAACTGGAGTGCAACATAATCTGAACACCCAAATTTTCCCCTGTACTACTTCCCTGACCCATAGCATCTGTGATGCCTTGGTAAGTTTCAGAATGCAGTTGGTCTTGTTTCAAGAAATAGTAAGATAACCGGCTCGCTTCGACACATGAATAGCAGTTAACTGCAGCTTGTTGGCTGAGACGGCCACAACATGTATACAGATTCGGCTCATTTGGTCGATAGTGAAAATAGTAAGCATAATATTGTAGCATAGTAACATGTTTACGGCCTGAAGAAGAAGTAGTTTGCCTAGAAGGTTGACAATGTCTTCGGCCAGCAGCTCGGCATCGCTGATACTCAATACCAACATGGAAGCTTGGATCACCAAATGGAAATAACAATGGATACTGAAGAGTCGTAAGTGATGGATTCAAATAAGATATATGCTCTAGTTGTCCAGAAGTGGCCTCTGCTATAACATCAAATTTGTGACATTGACGTGTGAATTCACCAATAATAAGGGCAGCAACCTCAGGAACAATAGGACCGGAATATCTGTCTCCATGAGCAGCACCTTCATGTCCAAAAAATTGAATTGCAAGATTTGGTGCATCAGCTGATTTTAATCTCTGATGGACTGTTCTATACAATCAGACATACTGGTTGTGTTCATCAAGCATCTCAGTTAATGCTAATACCACAAAAGGATCTGTCTGGCTCGGACCACCACCTTCCTCTTCGAAGGCGTTGAATCTACAGTCCAGTTCATCCGATGAGTCAACTATGTATAACTGAGCAAACTTAGGGGTTTCATCATCTGCAGGTATCAAAGAGCCGATACGATGATAAACCGAGCCACCCATCTTGAAGACGTATGGTCCATTTCCCACATTAACAGTTTCATCAACATGAGCACCAAGGGAGGTAAAACAGAACATTGAGTTGTAGTGCCTAATCAACCTCAGAATTGTAGATGAAGCATCATCACCATCAAACCTAAGCAGGTCTTTCAATGGAAAAGGCCAATCAGGAAATTTAGGTAAAGAAACTTTTCCAGCACAACAGCAACCATTGTAAACTGGCAAATTTAACCTTCCATCATGAGCACCCTTAGAACGTTCTTGAAACCAATACAAAGCATTACAACTACCACATATGTACTCAGGGCCTCCATAGTATGAACGTCCACGAACAGTTGCTGGCATAGGAAGAGAAACATCACAGAATTTAGAAATTATAACAAATGGGAAGTAAATTTCCAACAATGCCAACAAATACATTGTGCAAATTAGAATAAATATCTAGCTGTAGATAGATTCTATCAATGTTTAAAAAAATTAGAATCCTGAACACATTTTTTTGGTTTGGAAAAAAAGGACACAACATTTGAATTTCGGTTGTAATCGACAATATTTGTGGGAAAAACGGGGAAATGGATGTCACACCATGAGAGAAGGCCAAAACTATGTACCTTTGAGCAAATCAATGTGATCTTTGGAAAATGGAGGCGCAAGTTTTTTAACTGAAAACACAATCATAAAGATCAGTTTAATAAACAGAGATAAGGGAGCATGTGAATAGCTAGATGGCCAATATACAAATAAGGAACATCGTACCTTTAATTTTGCCCGATCGATGTTTCCAAATAAATTTCCTCTTTCTTCTATTGAATCCAGCTTCAAGTGGAGGAATGTACGGCAGAGGAAACACTGCGGTAAAAAGGAGCAGACTAATTAAACAAGGGGCAATATAAATGGAAGAGCGGGAGGAATTAAAGGTAAGACGACGTACCTAAAGGTGTCGGATAGGCAGATGGCATAGTTCTAAAACCGAAAATAAATGATGGTCCAGAGGTGAGGGCAGTATTAATTGAATGTTGAAACAAAGCAGTCCTAAATGGTGTAACCGGTAGTGTGGAACAATTGTGCTGGACGGCGGTTGGAGAAGGCTTACATACTGTCCAAAGCATAACAAAGCAGGGAAATATGAACATGAGGTTATAATGGAAAATTCAGAAATGACCAAAAGAACAATAAGAAGAAGGGGACCTCCAGAAGCTTGAGGGACACCATTCTTAAATAGATTGTATTCGACGGGACGCTTCCCCTGCCTAATATCTCGACGACGGCGCCGTGCTTCAGCAGAACTAACATGTCCACCTGCAGGAACCAAATGAATAAAAGAGGTAAAAAGCAGCAGCAGCAACCATACAAATAGAGGAAACAACCACATCAAACAACCACATCAAACATGTGAAGACCAGAAGCACGCCGCGCCAGCTTAAGCCCATCGTTGAATTTGTTACCAAAAATTAGGTCATGGATAGAGGATGTCAACAACAAAGCATTTAGAGGGCCAGCCATAAGAGTGAGACATTGATGTACATGATCAAGATATCTACATATAAAACATACATTGATCCAGGTATTTGAAATTGCTCAAATAATTGAGACACGATAGGTCCATATACCCATTCATAGATGTATGGACGATACAACTCAGCTGCATAACACAGCTTTAGGGTGTAAATATACAGTGGTCTCTGGTCTTTTCTTTGCCTATTGAAATAATACACGATGGTATGTGAAAAATTGTTTACAACAGAACCGAGGAGGTAACATACTCAATTAATGGTAAAAGCTTTACTTGCAGTTTCTTGATCCTGAGATTGCCTGGAATGTTGTCTACCTCGGTACACCAAACAGATCTTTTCTATGTATATATTGTGTGTTCATAGAAGCTCTAAACATTGTCGGCAATTGTGATATGTTCAACCAGTAAGCTGAATGAGCCGAGAGTAGCCGACTACTTCCGGAGTGCATAAATTACATGGCAAACTTGTTATGCTGATCTCAGCTGATTGAGTGACGACGTATCTAAACGATCCAATATTGGGAGGTCATGACTGAATTTTGAACAGTCCAGGTTGTAATTCAGCCTTCAGTAACATACTTACTGCTTTATCTGCAGAGTGTGTGACGATAGAGAACGGGCAAATGGTGTTAGGAAAAGCAGAACGACCAGCACATGGAGTAGGAGATAGATTGCTGTTGAAGTCCAGGTTATACTTCAGCCTTCAGTAACATATTTACTGCTTTATGCAGAGTCTGTGACAATAGAGAACGGGCAAATGGTGTTAGGAAAAGCAGAACGGCCAGCACATGGAGTAGGAGATAGATTGTTGTTGCCGTCGTAGTGGCCAGCAAAGAAGAAGGCACAACATCAAGGTTGCACAACCAGAACCGTCAGGTAGTTTCAGAGGGTGTGAACCACGGCGAACTGCTCGTGCAGCAGGCCGACGAACATGAGAGGGCGTGGCTACAGATCGATGACACGAATAAAACGGAGGAGATAATAGGCGAGCAACCACGACAGACTCGTCATATAGATCCGGCGGCCGATCGATGCGATGAAGGAAATAAAGGAACCTAAAGCAGAGAAGATCACTGCAGAGATCAAATCAGAAAAAAGGAGAATTTGAACCTGGGCGCACCTGAAATAGAGGAAGTGGAGCGCGCGCCCGCCCGCGGCAAGAGCGCAGTAGAGAGGACGCATCCACCTCGCGACGGCCGTTCGGAGGCGGCGACCATGGCAGCGAGCGAAGCGGCAGCGGGCACCCCCTCGAGGACTCCGTATACCAAAAGCCCAGGTGGACCAAAATAAGGGAGCGATTCGTGCCAGGCTACATATTGCTCTGCTCCAGTTCCCTTTGCTTACCTATATTATTGCTACTAATCTGCGAGCTCCCAGGGAGCTCCAGCATTATGACGCTGGGCTCCCCCGGCCGCCACGTGTCCCACGTGTAAAGCATACACAGGGGAACAGTAACGTGGGTGAACAGTCACTTCACGTGGACAGTAACCTTTGATGAACAGTAACTCCATATGAACAGTAAGTCGTGTGAACAGTCCCCTTTGATGAACAATACTTTCTTATTTTTTAACCTTTTCTCCAAGTTTTAAAACGAAATAATGCCCTCTATTTTCCTACTTTTTTAACCCCTCCCTTTTTAAAAATTATCTTCATTTAAAACCCCTTTTAAGAAAATAGAAAGTTAAAAATTACAAAAATCCATTTCTCTGATTTATGCCTGGGGCTCTCCCCTACACAACATCTTCTTTGAAATTAAAATTAAGGTGATAAAAATACAAAAAAACCTTGCGATGAACAATAACCCTTTTTTCTTTTCCTTTTGAAATTCCCCTCTTCTTTGAAATTAAAATTTAAAATTTAAAATTTACAAATATACATTTCCCCAAGTTCTAAAACAAATATTACACAACTTTTAAAAATTAAGGAGATAAAAATACCAAAAAATAAATGAAAATAAATAATATATGACTTTTCTACAAAATAGTAATGATGATCAAACAATAACTATGAGTACCATGAACAATACCTCCCCCCAATGAACAACCTACCTCTTTTTTCCCCTTATTTTTTAAAATTTAAATAATTACCTTTCTACAAAATGGTAATAGTGATCAAACAATAACTACGAGTGCCATGAACAATACCTCCCCCCTCCTCCCCAATGAACAACCTACCTCTTTTTTTCCCTTCCTTTTTAAAATTTAAATCAAGGAGATAAAATTCCCAAGAAAAATGAAAACATATATTATTTCTCTTTTCCTCCCTTCTCCTTTGAAATTAAAATTATTAAGATTACAAAATTACCAATTTTATCCCCTTCTTCAAAATTTAAAACTACCAAAACAAATTGAAAACAAACATTACATCACTTTTTTGTAAATAGTAATTACGGTCAAACAATAAACTATGTTCATACATTACATCGCAGGGCTCCCCCCGACCGCCACGTGTCCCGGGTGAACCGTGTACGCAGGTGAACAACAACCCGTATGAACAGTACCCACGTGTACGCAGGTGAACAATAAACCCTAAATCCTGTACGCAGGTGAGCAGTAAGCCCTAAACTCTAATCCCTAAACCCTGTACGCAGGTGAACAGTAACACTGTGTGAACAATGTCGGTTGGCGAACAGTGACCCCACGTGAACATTACCCCCGTGTAAAGAGTACTGACCGGTGAACAGTGATCCCTGGTGAATAGTACTTCTTGATTTCCCCCCCTCTACCTGAGTTTTGAAAATAAATAGTGTCTTGTGTTTTCCCCCCTTTTCCGAAATTAAAATTAAAATTTCAAATTTACAAAAAAACATTTCTCCGCATTTTAAAACATGAACAATACCTTTGATAAACGGTACTTTCTTATTTTTAAACCTTCTCCCCGAGTTTTAAAACAAAATAGTGCCTTGTGTTCCCCCCCTTTTTCTGAAATTAAAATTAAAAAGTTAAAAATTACAAAAAAAGTTTCTCCAAGTTTAAAAATAATATTACATCACTTTTTTGTAATAAACAATAATTTCTTATTTTTTTACCTTCTTCATTTAAAACCCATTTTAAAAATAATTTAAAAGTTAAATATTATAGAAAAACATTTCTCTGATTTGTGGCTGGGGCTCTCCCCTGCACGACATCTTCTTTGAAATTAAAATTAAGGAAATAAAAATACAAGAAAAAAATGAACCCTGTGATGAACAGTAACCCTTTTTTCTTTCCTTTTTCAAATTCCCCTCCTTTTTGCAATTAAAAGTTAAAAGTTAAAATTTACAAATATACGTTTCTCCAAGTTCTAAAATAAATATTACACCACTTTTAGAAATTAAGGAGATTAAAATAGCAAAAAAAATGTTCTTCTCATCTTCTGAGCCTACCAACAAGTGTAGCCATACTGATTTGTCTTTGTCGCAATGCAAAATTAAAAGCCTTTCCCGTCGGCAAACACACATCCATCACTACACATTTCATACCTCCAAATGACATTCTATCATTCTGCCAAGAAGCACCGTAGAAAGCAACGCATAAAACACAAAAATTAAGAACTCTACATAAAAACACATGCTTCCTTACAGGGTTTTCAGCATTAGATTTTTCGAGTTTCCACTAATAAAAACATACAATTGGCAATCCATATTGTAAAACATGGTTCTATTTAACAACATTTTTTGTACAAAAAAGTTCCAAAGGCCTTGGCTAGCCCTATCAAATTCTAAATTCAACTTCTAAAATTAAATTATTGTGTTTATGTATGTAAGAGACATCTTGATGGGCGCGGCATGCCGCCGCGCTTTCTACCTTCTAGTATATGTTTATCTTTCATATGGTTGTGAGACTATTTGTTTTGGCTAGGTATAATATACTTAATGATGTTGTGTTGTGCTTATTGTTAACTCGTGTTATGTATGTGATGGTCGAGTATATCTAGTCTCTCAAAACCTTGCCATGACATCCTTTGTAATGCCACTTGAGCATGTATGGTACTTGCATTTGTAATTGGTACTATGATTTAAGGGGATTTTCCTCGCCGAGTTATCTCTAAATGTACACCTTGTTTGATACAAGACCCTTTGCGAACAAATTTAGGGAGAACCCATCTACATCATGAAACTAAAAAATAAGGCCATATCTCTCAGAAAAAATGAACTAACGCGCAATTATAAGTATATTTATTTTACAGAATTTTTTATGACATATATAATATAATGTCTTACATAACAATTGGAGTCTGTCGCCGATTGATCTGACGAGGCGACAATTGATCGGACGAGGCGACGGGTCTAGTACTTGCGTGGAGGAAGTCAAAAACGACCACAGACTGAATTGCTTGTTGATCAATCCGACGAGGCGAAGGCAACAATCCGGTTTTCTATATGCCGCGAACGGTTGGTTTTGCGGTTTTGCCTTTTGTTTTTTGCCAATGATCTAGACATCAAGTCCACCCCATGATCATGTTTCCTTCTTTATGGACGACGCTTCCGTTTATGTCTTTCCGATCGTGATGGATCTATATGATTTCATGCACAATAGCCCCGTATGCTTCTCCATTATTTTGCTGGATATCAACAAGGACCACTTTGCAATATGAAGCTACTTGAACCCTTCTCTCGCATATATCATCAACAAGTGCAAGAGCCTCCCTTATGGTGAGGGACTCAAGGGTGGTCGGGTCCGATATTTGAGGGAAAACAATGGCCGAATCTCCTAGGAAAACTCCCGGTTGATCCCTACATAAGGCCGCTACCAAACCATGAGCTCCTTCTCTTCCAACTGCAACATCCGTGTTGATTTTTACGAGTTCAACAGGAGGTGCAATCCAGTGGTTTGTTCTGTTTGGCGGAGCGTCCGCACCTGTTGCCGCAACTATTTGGATGTCCTTGAGCTCGTTGATGTATGATTGTATGAAACCATGAATGGAATAAGGAGTCTGGAAAATGTCCTCATACATCGCTTTTCGACGTGGACCCCAAAGCGCCCATAGAGTGACCACAAAAACAAGGGAATCTTCCCGTGACAGAGCCTCATGCATTGCCAAGAGCCAAATTTCCGAATTGCCATCAGTGCTCATACCAATTGTACCAATAATAGCTTCATTTGAGGGTGTGATGACCCACAAGTATAGGGGATCAATCATACTCCTTTCGATAAGTAAGAGTGTCGAACCCAACGAGGAGCAGAAGGAAATGATAAGCGGTTTTCAGCAAGGTATTCTCTGCAAGTGCTGTGAGTAACAATAATAGGTAGTTTTGTAGCAAGATAATTTGTAACAAGTAATAAGTGACAATAGTAACAAAGTTGCAGCAAGGTAGCCCAATCCTTTTTGTAGCAAAAGACAAGCCTGAAAGTTCTCTTACATTAAGCAAATGCTCCCGAGGACACATGGAAATTTTTGTCTAGTCATGTTCATCATGTTGAGTTGGTTCGTGTTCACTACTTTGATAATTTGATATGTGGGTGGACCAGTGCTAAGGTGTTGTTCTTACTTAAACTAACAACCTACTTATGATCACCCCCCCTCGCAAGCATACGCAACTACGAAAGAAGATTTAATATAAATCTAACCATAGCATGAAATATGTGGATCCAAATCAGCCTCTTATGAAGCAACGCATAAACTAGAGTTTAGGCTTCTATCACTCTCACAACCCATCATCTACTTGTTACTCCACAATGACTTCCCTTAGGCCCATAGCATGGTGAAGCATCATGTAGTCAACGTTCACATGACACCATTAAGTGAAGTAACAACATACATATCATCAAAATATCAAACGAATACCAACTTCACAAGATTACTTATAACAAGACTTCTCCCATGTACTCAGGAACAATAGTAACTACTCACACATCATCAACATGTTCAAGATCCGAGGTATAATAATGATGATTAAGGATCTGAACATAAGTTCTTCATCAAGTAATCCAACAAGCATCAACTTCAAGCCGTAATCAACATAACTAGTAACTCACAGGTACCAATCTGAGGTTTTAGGACAAATATTGAATACAAGAGATGAATTAGGGTTTGAGATGAGATGGTGCTAGTGAAGATGCTGGTGAAGATTGGTCCTCCCACGATGGAGGAAGCGTTGGTGATGATGGTGGCTTCGATCTCCCCCCGGAGAGGAATTTCCCCGACAGAATCTGACTGCCACAGTGCAAAAGGGCCTCTGCCTAGGTTTCTGTCTCTAGACGGCGGCGCTTCGTCCCGAAAGATTTCTTATGATTTTTTAGGGTACATCACTATAGGGGAAGAGAGGCGTCGGAGGGCCAACAGGGACCCACAAGCCATCATGGCGCCCCCCGGGGGGGTAGCGCCTTGTTGTCTTGTGGCCTGCTGGTGGACCCCCTCTGGTATATTTTGGTCCCAGAAATTCTTAAATATTCCAAAAATATTCTCCATGATGTTTCAGGTCATTTGGAGTCTGGTGATTTTTCTATCTTTTTCTCGGTTTTCCTGTCCAGAATTCCAGTTTCCATATATTTCCCTCCTTGTGGTGTACCTTGCATATTTAGAGAGAAGAGGCTCAAGAATTGTGTAATAGTGTGGAATAATGGACAAGAATGAAGTAGATAATAATAAGAATTCATGATGCAAAATGAACGTATCAACTCCTCAAGCTTAGACCTCACTTGTCCTCAACACTACTGGAATCAGAAGATTTGCCGTCTACCACATCTTTGCCGTCTGCTAGCTGACGACAAAGAGTGGTTTTGCCATTGGCTAGCACAAAACAAACGACAAAGAGCTAGCAGATAGAAAAGGGTGGCTTTGCCATGAGCCACCTCTTTGCCGTCTGCCAGCTGATGGCAAAGATTCTTTGCCGTTAGCCAGCAAACGACAAAGAGGTGGGGTGGGGCCCAGTGGAGGCCATCTTATTGCAACGGCCCACCCACCTCTTTGCCGTCTGCTAGTTGACGACAAAGTTTCTTTGTCGTCCGCTAGCGAACGGCAAAGACCTAACTATAACAGCCCTAACGGCCCACCCCCTCTCTTCTCTCTCTCTGTCTTTCTCTCTCCCCGACTGTACACCCCGCCCCCGCCCCCGACCGCACCCCGCCGCCGCCCCCGACCGCACCCCGCCGCTGCCCCGACCCAATGCCGCTCAGCCTGCCGCCCGCCGCCACCGATGCCCTGTCGCTCCGCCCCCTCGCTGCACCCCGCTGCCGCCCCGACCCCCACCGCCATCTCCACCCGGCCCCGCCCCGCCCCTCCCCTGCCCTGGCCTCCTCCATCGGCCCCGACCCGCCCCCTCCCCTACGGCGATGCCGCCCCCTCCCCTGACCCGACCTCCTTCATTGGCCCCGTCCCACCACCTCCCCTGCGGTGACGCCGCCCCTCCCTTGCACCGGCCCCGCCCCGCCCCCTACCCTGCGGCGACGCCGCCCCTCTCCTGCCCCCTCCACCGGCCCCGCCCCGCCCCCTGCCCTGCGGTGACGCCGCCCCCTCCCCTACCCCCTCGACCGCCCCCTCCACTGCCCCTCCTTCACCGGTGGCGACTCCTCTCCGGTGAGTTCTTTCTCCACTTGCGCCATTTTTATTTAGATTTAGGTTTAGTTTAGTTTAATTTAGTTATGTTTTTTTAGATTTAGGTTTAGTTTAGTTTAGTTTATTAGGTTAGAAAAAATAAGTTAGTTAGTTAGTTTTTTCTGTTAAGTTAGTAAGTTAGTTATTTAGTTAGTTTTTTAGGAGGAGGAGGAGAGGAAATGAAGAAGAAGAAGAAGAAGAGAGAAGAAGAAGAAGAGGAGAAGAAGAAAAAGAAGAAGAGGAGGAGGACAAGCAGAAGAAGAAGAAGAAGAAGAAGAAGAAGAAGAGGAAGAAGAAGAAGAAAAAGAAGAAGAAAAGGAGGAGGAGGAGGAGGAGAAGAAAAGAAGAAGAAGAAGAAGAAGAAGAAGAAGAAGAAGAAGAAGAAGAGGAAAGAAGAAGAAGATGAAAAAAAAGAAGTAGAAGTACAAGATAAAGAAAAGAAGTGGGAAAAGTAGAAAAAGAGGGTCGCCGAGGGAAAAGAGGGTCGCCGAGTGGTCGAGGGGTCGAGGATCGAGGGGAAAAGGAGTCGAGGGTCGACCCCGAAACGACACCACCGACATCCCGACCCCGACACGACACCCCCGACCCCGACACATCACCCCTACCCCGACACGACACCCCGACCCCGACACGACACCCCCGACACCCTAACCCCGACACGACACGGGCCATATATTTGTGAATTATGAGTTAGGTCATATATTTTTTGATTTTGTTATACAAAACATCATATTTATGTTGATCAGGTGGATTTAAATGTGTAGTTAACTACTACAAAATAGGTTGTTAGTGGCGCACCCGTTTTAAATATTAATGGCGCACTATGGGTGCGCCACTATTAACACGCCACTAGTAACAAATAGTAATGGCGCACCTCTGGTGCGCCATTAGTATCCCAAATAATAGTGGCGCACCACAGAGTGCGCCATTACTATGTCCAACAGTGCGCCATTAATATGCCTCCTAGGGGGCCATATTTGCCTCCACCTATGCCCCCAGGTGCGTCATTACTATGCCCCATAATGCGCCACTGGTATTTGACCCTCGTGCACCACTAATGCTCAATATGGTGCGCCACTACTATGAATATTAGGAATTATTATTTTTTGCTTTTCTGGTATTTGCATAGGTTACAAAATACGTTACAACACAGAATATAAACATCACACAATAGAATTCATCATATTAGTCTCCAAATTCGAAATAGCGAACAAAGTTCAAACATTAGCCAAGTTTAGGTCTCGAGACATTAGCAAGGTTCATCGTATTAGCCGAGTTTATCGTCACATTACAAAGTCGATATCGATCATCTAAACTACCATCACATAGAAGAGAGCTGCGGTCACGATGAGCATCATCACGATGAAACTGGTCTTCATACGATTCCTCCTCCGCTCCCTCCTCTCTCTCGCTAGATAGGCGCGTATCTAGCTTCTGCCTCCGCCCTAGTGGTGTAATCTTCAACAATTCCATATTATCCAGCAGGGTTAGAAAGTATTTTAAACAGCGGATTGTGACAAATAGTATCGGACCTTCAAATCAGCTATAACGGACTATAATTGGCTATTTAACATGAGGCCATTTAACGATATCTTGCTGAAAAGGTTATAACAAGGCTATAACCAGCTATTTAAAACTTACAGCTGTCCCCGAGGTTATAGCTGATTGGGAGATTTGGAAGGTAATGATGCAAATCTACTATGTATATTAGCCACCGTAAGCAATCCGAAATCGGTTTCTGTCTAAACATGTGGGCTGATACGTTTCGTCCTACGATATTTAACGTTGTGATGTGACATGCCACCAGCCAAGACGTTGCTGCTATCAAGCCTATAAATCGGCCGTAATGGAGCCTTGGCTCTCACACGATCAGTAGTAGTACTACTCAGCAGCCACGATCTCACAGGATGCGCCCCTTGAGCTCGTGGGCCGCACTGCAACTTTATTTGACCTAATTCTACTTCTATAAATTCACAAATATTCCAAAAACGATAGGGAGACACCCGAAACACTTTTTTCACTGCCGCAAACCTCTGTTCTTTCACGATCCCATCTGGAGACCTTTTCCGATACTCTGTCGGAGGGGGAATCAATCAAGGAGGCCGTCTACATGAACCTTGTTGCCTCCATGATGATGTGTGAGTGGTTCACCACATACCTATGGGTCCATAGCTGGTAGCTAGATGGCTTATTCTCTCTCTGATCTGAAAATATCATGTTCTCCTCGGTCTTCTTCGAGTTCTATCTGATGTATTTTTTTGCGGTGTGTTTGTTGCAATCCGATGAATTGTGGGTTATGATCAGATTATTCATTGAAAGTAATTGAGTCTTTTTTACTTTATTATGCATGATTGTTATATCTTTGTATTTCTCTCTGATCTATCCATTTGGTTTGGCCAACTAGATTGATTTATCTTCAGTGCGAGAGGTGCTTTGTAGTGGGTTTAATCTTGCGGTGCTCTATATGTTGAAGAACGTTGCATGGCAAACAAAAAATTTCCTACGCACACGCAACATCTATCCATGGAGATGCATAGCTATGAGAGGGGGAGTGTATCTACATAACCTTTTAGATCGCTACCCACTGGGGCATAGGAATTGGTGTGTAAAGCCCTCCCCTCCCCTACACTATATATAGGAGGCAAAAGGGAGAGGGGAGGCGTAGCCTTCACCCCTCCTCCAAGGGAGGGGACAGCGGCCAAGGGAGAGTCCTCCCTTTACAAGGAAGGGAGGAGTCCCCCTCCTCCAAGGCACCTCCGGGGTGCCTTGTCCCTTTGGGACTCTTGCCACCGAGCCTAATTCTCCTCTAGGGGCTGATGCACCTGGCCCATGATGGCTAGGGCACACCTCCTATGGCCCATGTGGGTCCATGGGGTAGTTGGACCCACGAAACCCTTTTCGGCACCCTGGTACACTATCGGTAATGGTCGAATTTTTTTTTGGTGATCAAAATGTTGGAAATATGCCCTAGAGGCAATAATAAATTAGTTATTATCATATTTCCTTGTTCATGATAATCGTTTATTATCCATGCTATAACTGTATTGATCGGAGACTTAAATGCATGTGTGGATACATAGACAAAACCATGTCCCTAGTATGCCTCTAATGGACTAGCTCGTTGATCAAAGGATGGTTAAGGTTTCCTAGCCATGGACATGAGATGTCATTTGATAACGGGATCACATCATTAGGAGAATGATGTGATGGATAAGACCCAAACTACAAACATAGCATATGATCGTGTCAGTTTATTGCTACTGTTTTCTGCATGTCAAGTATATGTTCCTATGACCATGAGATCATGCAACTCACGGATATCGGAGGAGTGCCTTGTGTGTATCAAACGTCGCAACGTAACTGGGTGACTATAAAGGTGCTCTACAGGTATCTCCGATGGTGTTTGATGAGTTGGCATGGATCGAGACTGGGATTTGTTACTCCGTGTGACGGAGAGGTATCTCAGGGCCCACTCGGTAATACAACATCACAACAAGCCTTGCAAGCAATGTGGCTAAGTGTTAGTCACGGGATCTTGTATTACGGAACGAGTAAAGAGACTTGCCAGTAACGAGGTTGAACTAGGTATGGAGATACCGACGATCGAATCTCGGGCAAGTAACATACCGAAGAACAAAGGGGACGTTATACGGGATTAACTGAATCCTTGACATAGAGGTTCGACCGATAAAGATCTTCGTAGAATATGTAGGAACCAATGTGGACGTCCAGGTCCCGCCATTGGTTATTGACCGTAGAGGTGTCTCGGTCATGTCTACATAGTTCTCGAACCCGCAGGGTCTGCACACTTAAGGTTCGGTGACGTTTCGGTAGTGTAGAGTTATGTATGGTGGTGACCGAAGGTTGTTCGGAGTCCCGGATGAGATCCCGGACGTCACGAGGAGCTCCGGAATGGTCCGGAGGTAAAGATTCATATATAGGAAGTCCCAGTTTGGTTTCCGGAAAAGTTTCGGGCTCATCGGTAGTGTACCGGGAGTATCGGTATTGTACCGGGAGTGCCGGTAGTGTACCGGAGGACCTCCGGGAGGGGTACTTCGACCCCAAGAGGTCCATGGGCTGTGGGAGAATAATAACCAGCCCTTATTGGGCTGGGAAAACAGCCACAAAGGCCCATGGCGCAGGAGAGAAAGTCCTAAAGCAAAAAGTGGAAAATCAGCCAATAGGAGGCAATCCTACTCCAACTAGGATTGGAGGTGAAGTAGGATTTCTTCCCACCTCCTATTTCGGCCGACCCAAAGGCCTTGGCTGCCTCTCCTCTCCTCTCCTCCTATATATACTAGTGGATTGGGTGGTTTTTGGACAGAATTTCCGGCCACGTGCTACCCGTTTCACCGGTGCACAGTTTCTCCTCTAGATCGGATTTCTGCAGCGCTTAGGCGAAGCCCTGCCGGAATTGCTCCACCACCACCATCACCGGAGCGCCGTCACGCTGCCGGTGAACTCTCTCTCCTCTCCACCTCCTCTTGCTGGATCAAGATGGTGGAGATCGTCATCAAGCTGCACGTGTGCTGAACGCGGAGGTGCCGTCCGTTCGGCGCTAGATCGGAAGGACCGTGATCGAGATCGCGAGACGGTTCGTGATGTGATCACGGAACGGATCGTGATGAGTTCGCGGGACAGATCGTGATCAAGATCGTGAGACGGATCGTGATGAGTTCACGGGACGGATCATGATGTGTTCGCGGGACGGTTCGTGATTGGATCGCGGGACGCTCGGCGATTTGGATCGCGAAGAAGTTCGACTACACCAACCGCGTTTCTTAACGCTTCCCGCTTAGCGATCTACAAGGGTACGTAGATCCACTCTCCCTCTCGTAGATGCTCATCACCATGGATAGGTTTGCGTGTGCGTAGGAAAATTTTGTTTCCCATGCGACGTTCCCCAACAGTGGCATCATGAGCTAGGTTGATGGTTCGATGAGATCTCGAGTAGAACACAAAAGGTTTGTGGGCGTTGATGCTTAGATTGCTTCCTCCCTTGGTCGGATTTTGGTTCAGCGGTATTGTGAGATGAAGCGGCCCGGACCAACATTACTCGTACGCTTACGAGAGACCGGTTCCCGCGATGCAACTTGTTGCTTAGCTGGCTTGCGGGTGACAGTTTCTCTTACTCTAGTTGGATCGGATCCGACAAAGGCGGTCCTTGAGAAGGTTGAAAAGCAAACTAGTGTATCACCGTTGTGGTTTTGCGTAGGTGAGAATTGTTCTTGCTAGATACCCGTAGCAGCCACGTAAAACATGCAACAACAATTAGAGGACGTCTAACTTGTTTTTGCAGGGTATGTTGTGATATGATATGGCCAATTACATGATGAGATATATGTGATGTATGAGATGATCATGTGATGTATAGATTATCACGACTTGCATGTCGGTGATTACGGCAACCGGCAGGAGCCATAGGGTTGTCTTTAATTATTGTATGACCTGCGTGTCAATCATTAAAGCGCTATGTAATGCTTTACTTTATCGCTACGGTAGCAATAGTAGTAGAAGCATGCAGGGCGTGACAACCCCGATGGCGACACGTTGATGGAGATCATGGTGTCGTGCCGGTGACGATGGAGATCATGCCGGTGTTTCGAAGATGGAGATCTTAAACACAAGTTGATGGCCATATCATGTCACTTATGAATTGCATGAGATGTTAATCCTTTTATGCACCTTGTTTTGCTTAGGACGACGGTAGCATTATAAGGTGATCCCTCACTTAATTTCAAGATAAATTGTGTTCTCCCCAAGTGTGCACCGTTGCGAAAGTTCGTCGTGTTGAGACACCACGTGATGATCGGGTGTGATAGACTCTACGTTCACATACAACGGGTGCAAGACAGATTTGCACATGCGGAACACTCGGGTTAAACTTGACGAGCCTAGCATGTACAGACATGGCCTCGGAACACAAGAGACCGAAAGGTCGAGCATGAGTCATATAGTAGATATGATCAACATAATGATGTTCACCATTGAAGCCACCTCAACTCACGTGATGATCGGACTCGAGTTGGTGAATTTGGATCATGTGACACTCAGATGACCTGAGGGATGTCAATTTGAGTGGGAGTTCTTAAGTAATATGATTAATTGAACTCATTATCATGAACATAGTCAGTAGTGTCTTTGCAAATTATGTTGTAGATTACTAGCTCGCACTGTAGCTCCCGTGTGTTTTTATATGTTCCTAGAGAAATAGAGTTGAAAGATGATGGTAGCAATATTGCGGACTGGGTCCGTGATATGAGGATTGTCCTCATTGCTGCACAGAAGGCTTATGTCCTTAATGCACCGTTCGGTACGCCACCCCCTCTAGCGTCGTCTGTAGATGTTGTGAACATCTGACAGGCACGTTCTGATGACTACTTGATAGTTTAGTGCGTCATGCATTACGACTTAGAATTGAGGCTCCAAGACGTTTTGAACGTCACGGAACATACGAGATGTTCTAAGAGCTGAGATTGTGATCTCAGGCTCGTGCCCGTGTTATGAGATATGAGATCTCAAACAAAGATTCTTTGCTTGCAAGACGAAAGAGAATAGCTCAATAGTTGAGCATGTGCTTAGATTGTCTAGGTGCCACAATCGCTTGAATCGAGTGGGAGTTGATCTTCCAGATAAGATAGTGATTGATATAGTTCTCCAAGTCACTATCACTAAGCTACTAGAACTTGGTGATGAACTATAAATTGCCAGGGATAGAAATGATTCCTGAGCTTCTCGCGATGTTTTGACACCGCGAAGGTAGAAGTCAAAAAGGAGCATCAAAGTGTTGATGGTTAGTAAAAACCACTAGTTTCGAGAAGGGCAAGGGCAAGTAGGGAAACTTCATGGATGGCAAGTCAGTTGCTGCTCCAGTGAAGCAGCCCAAAGTTGAACCTAAACCCGAGACTGAGTGCTTCCATTATGAGGAGAACGGTCACTGAAGCGGAACAACCCTGGATACATGGTAGATAAGAAGGCTGGCTAAGTCGACAGAAGTATATTTGATATGCATGTTATTGATGTGTACCTTGCTAGTACTCCTAGTAGCACCTGGGTATTGGATACCGGTTCGGTTGCTCGAAATAAAAGCTACGGAATAAATGGAGAACTAGCTAAGTGTGAGGTGACGATGTGTGTTGGAAATGTTTCCAAGGTTGATATGATCAAACATCGCACGCTCTCTCTACCTTCGGGATTAGTGACGAACCTAAATTTTATTTGGTGTTTTGCATTGAAGCATGAACGTGATTAGATCATGTTTATTGCAACACGGTTATTCATTCAAGTTAGAGAATAATGGTTATTCTGCTTACATGAATAAATACCTTCAATGGTCATGCACCTAGTAAGTGTGGTTCATTGAATCTTGATCATAGTAATACACATGTTCATAACAATGATGCCAAAAGATGCAAAGTTAATAATGATAGTACCACATACTTGTGGCACTGCCGCTAAATGTCATATTGGTATAAAGCGCATGAAGAAACTCCATGTTGATGGATCTTTGGACTCATTCGATTTTGAATCGGTTGAGACATGCGGACCATGCCTTTTGGTAAGATGACTAAACCCCGTTTTCTGGCTTGATGAAACGGGCAAGTGACTTATTGGAAACAATGCATGTTGATGTATACGATCCAATGAGTGTTTATAGCTTGCAGTGAATATCATTGTTTTCTTACCTTCACTGATGATTTGAGTAGATATAGTGTATATTTACTTAATGAAACACAAGTCTGAATTGTTTGAAAGGTTCAAAGCAAAGTTCAGAGTGAAGTTTAAAGATCATCGTGACAAGAAGATAAAAATTTCTGCGATATGATCGTGGAGGTGAATATCTGGGTTACGAGTTTGGCATACAAATTTAGACAATGTGAAAGTTGTTTCACAACTCACGCCACCTGGAACACCATAGTGTGATGGTGTGTCCGAACGTCGTAGTCATGCCTTATTTGATATAGCACATACTATGATGTCTCTTATCGTTTTAATACTATCGTTTTAGGGTTATGCATTAGAGACAACCGCATTCACTTTAAAATAGGGCACCATCTAAATCCGTTGAGATGACACCGTGTGAATTATGGTTTGATAGAAACCTAAAGCTGTCATTTCTTGATGTTTGGGGCTGCGAAGCTTGTGTGGAAAATGTTTTCACCTAATGAGCTCAAACCCAAAGCGAACAAATGCATCTTCATAGAATACGCCAAGAACAGTTGGGTATACCTTCTATCTCAGATCCGAGTGCAAAGTGTTTGTTGCTGGAATGGATCCTTTCCTGAGAAAAGGTTTCCCTCGAAAGAATTGAGTGGGAGGAAGATAGAACTTGATGAGGTTATTGAACCTTGTTTCAATCAGAGTAGCGCAGCGCAGAAAGTTGTTTCTGTGAAGCCTATGTTAGTTGAAGAAAGAAGTTAATGATGATGATCATGAAGCTTCGGATCAAGTTACTATCGAACCTCGTAGGTCGACAAGGACGTGTACTGCTCTTGAGTGGTACAACAACCCTGTCTTAAAGGTCATGTTGTTGGACAGCGATGAACCTACGAGCTATGGAGAAGCGATGATGGGCCCGGATTCCGACAAATGGATGAGACCATGAAATCCGAGATAGGATCCATGTATGAAAACCAAGTATAGACTTTGGTAGACTTGCTCGTTGGACGGCAGGTCGTTGAGTACAAATGGATCTTTAAAAATGAAGACAGACGCTGATGGTAAATATCACCATTTGTAAAGCTCGACTTGTTGCAAAGTAGTTTGTGACAAGTTCAAGGAGTTGACTACGATGAGATTTTCTCACTCGTAGTGGTGCTAAAGTCTGTTGGAATTATGTTAGCAGTTGCTGCGTTTTCAATTATGAAATCTGACAGATGGATGTCAAAACATCATTTCCTTAACGGTTTACTTGAGGAAAGGTTGTATGTGATACAACCAGAAGGTTTTGTCAGTCCTAAGGATGCTAAAAGGTGTGCAAGCTTTGGTGATCCTTCCATGGACTGAAGCAAGCATCTCGGAGTTGGAATATACACTTTGATGAGGTGATCAAAGTTTTTGATGTTTATACAAAGTTTACGAGAAACTTGTATTTGCAATAAAGTGAGTGGGAGCACTATAGAGTTTCTGATAAGTATATGTGGTTGACATATTGTTGATCGGAAATAATGTAGAATTTCTGGAAGGCATAAAAGGTTGTTTGAAAAGTGTTTTTCTAAGGAAGACCTGGATAAAGCTACCTAATTGTTGAGCATCAAAATCTATAGAGATAGATCAAGATGCTTGATGAGACTTTCAATGAGTGCATACCTTGACAAGATTTTGAAAGAGTTCAAAATGGATCAGCCAGAGAAATAGTTCTCGTCTGATTTGTAAGGTGTGAAGTTGAGTGAGACTCAAAGCTCGACAACGGCAGAAGAAAGAGAAAGGATGAATGTCGTCCCCTATGCCTTAGCCATAGGCTCTATATTATGCCATGCTGTGTACCGCACCTATGTGTGCCTTGCCACGAGTCTGTCAAGGGGTACAAGAGTGGTCCAGGAGTGGATCACTGGACAGCGGTCGGAATTATCCTTAGTAACCAGAGGACTAAGGAAATGTTTCTTGATTATGGAGGTGATAAAGAGTTCGTCGTAAAGAGTTACGTCGATGCAAGCTTTAACACCTATCCGGATGACTAGTAGTAGCAATCTGGATACGTATAGTGGAGCAGCCATTTGGAAATAGTACCAAGTGGAGTGTGGTAGCAGTGATTACAGTTTGACATAGAGATTTGCAAAGTACACACGGATCTGAATATCGCAGACCCGTTGACTATAAGACCTCTCTCACATGCAAAGCATGATCGAGCCCCAAAACTCATTGGGTGTTAGATTCATAACAATGCGAATCACATGGTGATGTGAACTAGATTATTGACTCTAGTGCAAGTGGGAGACTGTTGGAAATATGCCCTAGAGGCAATAATAAATTAGTTATTATCATATTTCCTTGTTCATGATAATCGTTTATTATCCATGCTATAACTGTATTGATCGGAGACTTAAATGCATGTGTGGATACATAGACAAAACCATGTCCCTAGTATGCCTCTAATGGACTAGCTCGTTGATCAAAGGATGGTTAAGGTTTCCTAGCCATGGACATGAGATGTCATTTGATAACGGGATCACATCATTAGGAGAATGATGTGATGGATAAGACCCAAACTACAAACATAGCATATGATCGTGTCAGTTTATTGCTACTGTTTTCTGCATGTCAAGTATATGTTCCTATGACCATGAGATCATGCAACTCACGGATATCGGAGGAGTGCCTTGTGTGTATCAAACGTCGCAACGTAACTGGGTGACTATAAAGGTGCTCTACAGGTATCTCCGATGGTGTTTGATGAGTTGGCATGGATCGAGACTGGGATTTGTTACTCCGTGTGACGGAGAGGTATCTCAGGGCCCACTCGGTAATACAACATCACAACAAGCCTTGCAAGCAATGTGGCTAAGTGTTAGTCACGGGATCTTGTATTACGGAACGAGTAAAGAGACTTGCCAGTAACGAGGTTGAACTAGGTATGGAGATACCGACGATCGAATCTCGGGCAAGTAACATACCGAAGAACAAAGGGGACGTTATACGGGATTAACTGAATCCTTGACATAGAGGTTCGACCGATAAAGATCTTCGTAGAATATGTAGGAACCAATGTGGACGTCCAGGTCCCGCCATTGGTTATTGACCGTAGAGGTGTCTCGGTCATGTCTACATAGTTCTCGAACCCGCAGGGTCTGCACACTTAAGGTTCGGTGACGTTTCGGTAGTGTAGAGTTATGTATGGTGGTGACCGAAGGTTGTTCGGAGTCCCGGATGAGATCCCGGACGTCACGAGGAGCTCCGGAATGGTCCGGAGGTAAAGATTCATATATAGGAAGTCCCAGTTTGGTTTCCGGAAAAGTTTCGGGCTCATCGGTAGTGTACCGGGAGTATCGGTATTGTACCGGGAGTGCCGGTAGTGTACCGGAGGACCTCCGGGAGGGGTACTTCGACCCCAAGAGGTCCATGGGCTGTGGGAGAATAATAACCAGCCCTTATTGGGCTGGGAAAACAGCCACAAAGGCCCATGGCGCAGGAGAGAAAGTCCTAAAGCAAAAAGTGGAAAATCAGCCAATAGGAGGCAATCCTACTCCAACTAGGATTGGAGGTGAAGTAGGATTTCTTCCCACCTCCTATTTCGGCCGACCCAAAGGCCTTGGCTGCCTCTCCTCTCCTCTCCTCCTATATATACTAGTGGATTGGGTGGTTTTTGGACAGAATTTCCGGCCACGTGCTACCCGTTTCACCGGTGCACAGTTTCTCCTCTAGATCGGATTTCTGCAGCGCTTAGGCGAAGCCCTGCCGGAATTGCTCCACCACCACCATCACCGGAGCGCCGTCACGCTGCCGGTGAACTCTCTCTCCTCTCCACCTCCTCTTGCTGGATCAAGATGGTGGAGATCGTCATCAAGCTGCACGTGTGCTGAACGCGGAGGTGCCGTCCGTTCGGCGCTAGATCGGAAGGACCGTGATCGAGATCGCGAGACGGTTCGTGATGTGATCACGGAACGGATCGTGATGAGTTCGCGGGACAGATCGTGATCAAGATCGTGAGACGGATCGTGATGAGTTCACGGGACGGATCATGATGTGTTCGCGGGACGGTTCGTGATTGGATCGCGGGACGCTCGGCGATTTGGATCGCGAAGAAGTTCGACTACACCAACCGCGTTTCTTAACGCTTCCCGCTTAGCGATCTACAAGGGTACGTAGATCCACTCTCCCTCTCGTAGATGCTCATCACCATGGATAGGTTTGCGTGTGCGTAGGAAAATTTTGTTTCCCATGCGACGTTCCCCAACACAAAATAGGACTTCACACACACACACACACACACACACACACACACACACACACACATATATATATATATATCTTTACCTGCAGACCATTCCAGAACTCCCCGTGATGTTCAGGATCTCATCCAGGACTCCGAACAACATTCCGTCACCAACGTACATATCCTGATAGTGTCACCAAATGTTAAGCGTGCGGACCCTGAGGGTTCAAGACTCATGTAGACATGACTGAGACACCTCATTGGGCTAATAACCAATAGCGAGACCTGGATGCCCATAGTGGTTCCTACATATTTCACAAAGATCTTCATCGATCGAACCATGATGTCAAGGATTCAGTCAATCTATTCTTGAACTTGCCTGTTTGCTGTTGTTTCCACCACTACCAAGGATCAACTCTGAGACCAATGTACACTCCATTAAACCTGCAACACACGGTTTGCTAACAATGGATGAGAACTATACACCATTCATGCTTCAAAATAATTTTGTATGGTTCTTGCTTAAAAGCAATTTTAGCGGCTACTTTGGCTCTGTAAGGAAGCTAATTATTCTTCTCCCTAGTTTGCAACTAATGTTTTCAATAGGTTATGCTGATAGTACGACATGAATTGATATTGGAGCAGGACTTGACGAACTATTTCGTTGGCATATAAACAAAAACAATATAAATCCTTGGAGATGGGACATATCCTAACATTGTAGCACCTCAAAACAAAATCTTGAAAAGGGAGCTGATTATGCTAAAATTGCGAAGTAAGAAGAAACTGCTTGCGTACAACATGGATAATCAAAATCAAAATTAATCATAGGGGATAAATGCCTCAAGCAAGGATCTAAGCTCATCTAAGTAGATTTGCTTCAGGCAATCCTTTTCAGAATTAGATGAAAACAGAGAGCGGTTAATTAACGATTTTGGCAAGCACGAGAATTAGTGATATAATAGTTGGGAGGGGCTAATCAGATGCATGACTCCCACCAGCCAGTCCTCCGGTAAAAGATGGTGCCGAGCTCCAAAACCTCCGCCCTGGCGCCCTTGCGGGGGCCTCTGGGCGGGCACCAGTCGCTACCCCATCACCATCCAAATCGGCGGCTGGACGTGATAGGAGCCAGCTCGTAGCCATACACTAATGACATTCCAGGCCGGTCGCGACTCCTCTTGTGATGCTCGTCGTCGGCTAGTCCCGCGAAGTCGCCACCTGAGCAAGAAAGGGGACTGAGGCGTCTCGAGGGAGGAGAAGTAGGGGGCAATGTTGGGGAAGAGGATGCAGTGAAGAGGGACGTTGGGGAGAGGAGGAACTAAGGAAGTGGAGGAGAGGGCGGCGCAGCGCATCCCCGCTACGGCTGGTGAGAGAGATGGGAGCGGTGGTGGGCGCTTCGTGAAGGATCCTGATTAGTTTTTTCTTATGAGGAGAAAGATCCTGATAAGCGGTTGACACGCAACCGCGCAAGATACATGACCGAATTTTACCCCAGCCCAGTCCTACTACATTCTATCTTTTACACGCGTCATCACATCAAAGCGGCTAAAAAAACTGTAAAAACGTAGAATCGCCCTACCTTAGTAGCTTTAATACTCACTAGTAGGTAGAAGGTACAGTAGCACACCGCGCCCTTATCTAATCCGGTGTGTGTCTCTCTGTGTGTGTTTTATTTTATTTTTAAGTAAAAGGGGATGGTAGTGATATTGGGGTTGAGCTGGTTGCGAAGAAGTCTTTTTGATTGACTTTAGAAATTTTCATTGCACACTGGTAGACTATGAAAATGTAATTATGATCTCGAATCGGTTATTTATTATTTGACACTTCAAACTTCTGTCTAGCTATCAAAATCTTATACATCATTAACAAAAAAATCAAGGCATATAGTTCGGTGAAAAGTCAACTTCGTAATCGTTGCAAGTTCAAAATCAAAATATCTTCCTAACTATATTCATGTGGATTGTACCTTATAATCAATCCAGTATTGCACTCTCCTACAATAGTATGATCCAAAAGTTTCCTGGGTAGTGCTATCAAAGTTACTATTTTTCAAGAATTTCCTATTTTGCATCCGGTAAAACAAATTGATGTACCGACGGTTTGTTCAACAAAAGATGCTAAACTCATATAGTGCACAAACATAAAGTGAAATATTTCTCTAGGCACTTGCACCCTTTTGAAAAATTTAGAAGGACATGATTTGATCAACCTGTGAAAATAAATTTAAATTCCTTGTATAGTAGTTCTCACAGCAAAAAACCCAAACTAATTTCGAAACTACATTTAAGAAAAACTGTCAAATGAAAGTCAGATTGTTTATATGGTATAGTAGTTCCCACATCAAAAAAGCCGGACTATTACGAAACTTTTTAATTTAAAAAAAGAAGACTTCATCATGACTTGGAAAACATCAATGGAGACTTCTGAAACTTGCCTAAAACATTGTGCATCAAGTTCATGAATATCACGTTAAATTAGGCTACTGTGTGAAATCCTACCATTGCACTATACCACATGTTATTTTCCTAACATGAAAGCCGGGAGATGGCTATAAAGTTGGTGGGCTATCTGCTCCTTCCTCATTCCTTCTCCGAGAGAGACGAGAGAGGAGAGCACGCCATTCGCCCCCCCTTCACCGGTCCATCCCTCGTGGCTCCGCTCTTCCCGATGGCCGTTGCCGATCCACCACACCTGGTTCCTGTATCATCTCTTCTTTCCCCGTGCCTCATCTCCTTTCCCTTGCTCGAGCTCCCCGTCGATTACACGGACCGACCATCTCTAATCTAGGTTTTTCGCCGCTGGTCGCCATTCACCTATGCCGCCGGAGGAATCAACTCCGAGATGCACGAGATGCCTCTGGATGCCTCAATGGTTGCCTCTTCGGTTTCTTCTTCTTTTCTCTCCCTCCTTGCCAGTTGCAATCAACCGGACATGATTCAGGGATGGAGAATGGATGGTAGTAGAGCCACCGTATTGAAAGGTAGCTACCGGCGGGCTGGACCCTGGTGGATCATATTTTTCCTAGATCTTTCACTCTCACTGTTGATAAATGTTCTTCCTACAGGTCAATATTGGAGTGTCGTTCACTGGCAGAGCGGAGAGACGGGCCGCTATTCCTGATATTGGTGCTGCAGTCATAAGAAACTGGTATGCTTATATTGCCATTCTAATAATTAAGCACCATGAATGTGATGTGGAGATAGCAGCCGTGAGGAGGATTGATTGCATCAAATTATGATTTGTGATAAAATGGCGATGTGCTAGACGCAATAAGTTGATATTTGTTGTCATGGTTGTTAGCAGTGATGTTCAGTTCACGTGTGTTCGCTCCAAGCTCTCCTCCATAAGATCCAGCCAAGGAGCATCAACGGAGAGGGTGCATAGCAGAGGACTAGAAGGCAGCACACACGGTGTAAACTTCGTCGTTCTGCGCGGACACTAACAAGTACGGAAACAAGGACGATATACTAGAGGATGATAGCATAGAGTTCCGGAGGTGCCACTCCCGACGCAGCCTCCGGGCGTCTCACCTATAGCTCCAATGTCGATGAATGGTTCGGCAAAATTTCAGGTTCGATGCAGTTTATTTTTCTTTGGTTCAGTTCTCGCATTGGGTTCTCACCGCTGAAACATGGGGATGCTCGACAATAATAATCAAACTGAACAGTCTGCATGCATCAACATGCCATTGATCGAAACAATTTGCACTGGATAAAAAGTGTGTTGTGATTGGTGCCAAGGTTGTCCAGTTCTGACAGTCATGATATTGATGAGAAGTTTCTTGGAATCATCAATTTCTCTGATTCAGAAGGTGTAGAATAGAGTATAAACTATACTACATTTGATAAGATGCCCTATACTGCGTTATTTCAATGTTTACCAGTGTGCAGTTACATTTAAACTAGCTCCTGGTGCAAGGATGCTGAGCATTCTTCTATATCTAACCAAACGACCATCAAACGATGCATATTAGCACACTAGGAAGGTTTATCTTTCTTCCTCTGGTTCTTGCTGATGCTATTCTATTCAGTACTGGTTTTAGCAAAGTACAAATATTATAGATGCGAGTGACATAGATGTTGACGTTGGCCCCGAATCATTCTCCTTTTCAAACTCTAAGGTGAAGTCGCTACAAGAATAACAGAGATGCTTCTTATGGTTAAAGAGAGGCCAAACTGATCATATACCATATGAGATATATATGCATAATTGTTCGCAAAAATTGTCCATTAATATTCTACACAACTAATGTGTGCCAAGTTTTCTTGCTATGTTTTATTCAGGCCGAGTGAATATGGTTGCTCTGCTATTAGGTCCCAGTATTAAACCAACATTTAGCTTTGATAATTCCTCTGGACATCAGTTTCCGCATGAAGCAATCTTCTCTCCTGATGCAAGACAAGTTATTCAGCCTTTTCTCTTATATCTTCTCTCCATCATGGATCGATGATATTGTATCATCATTTAATTAGACCATTGGGCTGAACATGGCATATTTAGTAACTACTTGAAAACAGGGGATATCATGATGAAGAGACCAACTTCACCTTGCTTATTCCTCATCTTCTTTTAGCTCCGACTTTATATCTAGCATAAAATTCGTTTGACAGACTTGCTTTTTCTTAATTTATCAACTATATCTTACTTTTAGTTTTTCACCGTATCCTCTGATCGGTGTTGGAGATATTGTGACGCTCCAAAAGGTGACTCCCACCATGGTCTAAGCATTATTCACTCATGTTTAGAAAGCAAAATCTTTAGATGGATGAATTAAGAAAATTGTCACCAACTTGAGTTTTCTGATTCTTAAAAATCCAGCTTACCTTTACTCTTAACCTACAAAATAGTTTCACTTTGGTTGTTTTTATTTTATCATATATTTCATATTTTGAAAATCTCGTTTATTGGATAACACATTGAGGTACAAAATACATATTTTGATTAAACGTAAACTTGACTTTTGGTAAATTATCATATTTAGGCTTCTGAACTACCTACTAATCGTTGTTCACTTCGACAATTGTTACTTCGGGGCGATGCTAAACAGTGAACAAAACTGCCTTATTTATTTGCGTATTTCAGTATGATCGAAAATTTGATAGCGACAAAGGCGTTGATTGGCTATCCATACTTCTTCTCTTAGTGACTAACTTATAGCTATTATGCCATGATTTATATGCCTGCCATGAACTAAGACTTAAATTTGAGTAGGATTGGTCACCCTTTTTCGTTTAGAGCTATAATTGCCTTATGTTACTGGCGGTGCATGTTTTGTGCTAATATTGTTTTCCTTGCTTCCAAATAGTATACTATTGTGATTTTGGTTGCGTGTCAACAGAACGATTCTTCATTGACCATTGTTTTCCTTTTTGTTCCATTTCTTGCCATTTCATTTTGTTTCTTCTGGCATACCTGAAGGCGAGCAAAGACTCGACATAGACAAGGAAAATAGGTTGGTAGACATTGTGTGGTTTCCTACTTTTCTGAGTGTTCTCTTATGCTGAAAGTACTACTGTTAAGTTGTGTCAGAGATTGCTACAAAGATATTTTTAGATTCTTCTATAATATATTGGTCAGAAACATCATGGAACAATAATATGTCTTAATTTATGCCCTTCGATAGATACAGATAAGAAGCATAGTCCGTGATTAATTTATGTTGATTGATTATTGCCTATTTTTGTTGATACAGATAATAACAATGATGAAGAAATTTTGGTTCTAGATTACCTTTCGAATTCCATTTAAATTCAACAGGTAGCGTCAATTTGTAAAACGACCGAATGATGTATGTATGCTATTTGTTCCAGGTGACAACAATTGCTTCAGTGTCTAAAATATTCATATGTCCGGGTCAGTTTTGGCAATTTTGGTTCCTCTTCTAAGTCTTCCTCCTACAGTCTGTGTATGTAAGGTGTTTTCCATTGCTTCTTCAAACTATAAGATGGATCAAAGGAAGAAACAGAAAAAATTGTCGAGTTGTACCAAAATAATCAGTTGCCTCTTTCAGGGATAAATCTCTTTGGTTTTACTGAACTTCAGAAAAGAACAAAAAATGCTTTTTATGCCACCATGTCCAGGAGATAACCGTGGAGCTATGACAGATGTAACTGAAAATACTGTGTATAAAGGAATCATCAGCGCGCTATACCACAAACATCCACAACCAGAAAGTTATGGTAATTAGTTCCTGCCTATGGTCTATTTCAGGTTGCTTCCCATAATAGGTTTTGTCTTCTGTGTTTCTATTTGCATTGATCTGACATTTTACATCCCTCTCAAGTGCGACTTTGAGGATACCTCTTACCAATTTTTGTTTAAAAAAGGGAGGGGGTGAAAAAAGCTAGAATTTACACACACAAAAACACAGTCGTTATTTTGGAGATGTGGAAGAAACGATATGATACGAAGAAAATAGGTTTAAGGATGACCTTGCTACCGGATACATGTTGTTGTACTTTATGGGGCCCCATAGCCATTGTTAGGTCATATTGAATGTCAAGCCAAAGTGGACACAAGTTGTGGACGATATCAACCGGGCAAGAAGAGGAATGATGGCTCAAGCTCCCACCAATTCATTGGGTTGGACGATGTTATCGTCACGAACGGAAGAACCATCGTGCCAAAGGATAATCGGCAAGTCATGCAAAAACAAGTGGGAGAAGACACGGATAGCCCGTGACATCGTGGCTTCAAAAATGCGCCCACATGGACGGGCATTTTTTCAGTGAGGGAGAACAAGAAGGAGGAAAGGTATAAGCTCATGTTGGATGCGCAAAAGGAGAAGATGGATTCGGACCGGGCGAGGGCGGAGAACAAGCTGGAAATTGAGAGGGAGAAGATCGAGTCAGAGAAGCAAGACACGGCGATCAAATGGGAACTCGAGAAGGCCAAGACATTTGGAGAGATTGCGCTCAGAAAATAAGAGGCTGCAACTCACAAGGGACGCGGAGGATGCCAATATCATGTTGGCGGATGACACCCATATGGATGAGCATGCAAAGAAGAAGAAGGAGATCAATGATCGTAGGGTGCACGAGGCGGCGAGGGTGGCTGCCGCAACGGATCATGCTGCTAGGATGCACGCGGAGCAGACAGTCCGGATGCAGGCGGAGCTGGACGAGCTGGCGACATGGATGGCCATGTCCGGCTAGTGTTTCGACAAGCACCCCTTCTCGCTCGGACACTAACTTCATTTTGGCATGCCTGGGTTGTTGAACTATGATATGATTTGCTTTGTTTCGAACTGTTGAATTCCGACAATTTGTATCGGATGATCAACGTGCATGAATTGCGTGGATTTGAGGATTGGCATTTGAGGTATGTGGATGTGCGGCGCAACATATGAGGGGCCGACAAGCACTGTCTGCGAGCGTGTCCTGGCGCATCCGCGGGCATATATAAGGCCGGATTTGTCAAGTCCGGTTGTAGATGCTCTAACTTCGATAAGATATTCAGTCAAATTTAATAGGAAGCTTCTAGAACAGTTTTCTCCCTCAACAGGTCTTGGGCAAGATGTCATATTCAATGAACGAACATATCATTTTCATCAATTATGACACATTTGACCAACATTTATATCATGTACAACTAATATATATAAATGATCAATGCAAATGAATCATTTTCAACGAACATCATTCAACATCCACTATATGAAAAAGCATTTATTCAACATTTGTAAAAAAACATAAGCATAATTCCTCCAACATCCACTTATGCATATGATTCATTCATATCACCAACATGCATCATATCAAAACAAACCTAGGAGTTAACTCCTTCAACATGCATCATATCACAAATTTTTCAAAAAAAAAATCATGAATTAGGATTCATCTTCAGACTACATACAATCATTCCAACTAGTGACTAGAGTTCATATTCAACCAATATAACATCTAGAATCAACCTAAGACAAACCTAGGATAAACAAAATTTAAATCTAGTTCAAAAATACGGTTGATATGAAGCAAATAAAGTGTCGAATGGAAAGCTATTTGACTAAAACCAATTGGAGGGATTGGAAGAGCTTACTTTTTTTTCCGGAGCCATCTCAATCCACAAAAACTGTCAAGAATCGAAAGAGATCCGAGTTCTTCCTATGTTCTTGCGACAGGGTGGGAAAGAGATGGGGAGGGCGAACCGGCACCCTTGGCTTATAACTATCCATACCCTACCGGCATGGTCCCCGGTGGTAGTGTTTTACAGCTTACCGACAGGCTTTACGACGGTAGGGGCGAACGGAGGTCACGACAATCGTCAGTTGCTGCTGACGTGGATTAGTCGTCTACCACCGGAGGCCTCGACGATAGGCTATCTAATTCTACCGTCGGGGGCCCCGGTGATAGAAAAAAGGGTCAAATCGTAAAAAAATAATCAAACCATGGTCACAACTCGCTAAACTATCCACAAAGTGTCAAAACATGAAATTTGGCCGCCCGAAAAAAGGTTTTACCGGCGACAAGGTCACGCTGCCCAGCCCATCTGACATGAAAGTTGCCAGGCAATCTGCCGACGGACTGGGAGAGAAGACTTGTTCCCTTCCCAAAGCAAAAATGCCTTGAGTCGCTACTTGCACCGTCAGTCAGATAGGCAGTCACATTACGAAGTGGGCTACCGTTGGAGACCGGTCAACAAGGATGGAGTAAGAACAAGGTTACGTACTGGATTACCTATGGTAATTGGATCCTCCGGTGTCGGTTTTGAACGTAGGAGTGCAAGCTCATGCTGTTGAGTTTGAGGCAGTCTAGTTCGACGGCAGCTAGGGCCTAGGGGTGGCGTGCAATCGGCATGCATGCGGCTCACTGGTGATCCCCGCGCCTGCCTCCTGTACAGCTCGACGTGCTCGGTTCCGTCGGTACGTCTCTAGCAGCATAGCCTGTCGAAATCAGCCGGGAGACCCACGCCCGATCCCGTCCCGTCGTCCCGTACTAGCAGTTTTTCTTTTTCTTTTTGAGGGGGAGTCTGTCCACTATAGCAGTTGGGTTCATTGATCATTGTGCGGTGCAAGGCGTCCGACCGTGCCAAGGTCTTATTCAAAAGACAATATCACCCACTAAGTATGAATCATTTTCTGGACAAAGCTTGTCATCAAAATAGAATTTCGATATTTGTCATTCCTTGCTCAAATCTGCGCTTTTCTTGAACCACTAAGGGTGGGCTGGTTGTACCATGAACGTCTTCTTCCGAGTTTTTAGTTTGCATTGAACAAGGATGGGATAGATAGGTAGCAAGTGACGGTCAAGAGTTTTTCTTGTTTTGCTTGCATTGTTAGAGGAGCACGTGATGGAGCATCTCCACTCGTACATGCACGGGTCAAATCGAGTGTGACAAGACTACACCAAGCAGAGCGAGTTACTCCACGTTGTTGGCGTGACGCGGGTGTGTGCAACTGCCTCAAATCCTGACATACTACTAGACCACACATGCCGTGGAGAGTACTGGTGTGTCGCCTGGCAAGGCGTTGTCCTTTATTCATGTGTCAATTCTTCTCTTTTAATTTTTGTACTGGGTCTATTATGGGTAGCTCGCTCACTATCCATAATACCAGGATTTCACCATAGAGGGGGCGAAGTACACATTGAAAGACACAAGAGACATAACCACTGAAAAAATAATGCGATTATAGCATCGCAAATAGCACGCTATAGCATATTGAGGATCGTCTCGTTAAATTAATATATATACAAGGTCTCGTTAACAACACGTTATAACGTTCTATGACACACTAATAACATATTTTCAGGGACGTCGCTATTTTCTATAGTATGCTATTTTTTTCCTTGGACATAACACAAAAATATTTCAAGTCTTAAAGAAATATCAAACATGTAACAGTATAAAGCAAATATGTAATTGATTTGACAAATACCAAAATATACTAACTAGTAATTACTAAGTACTAACAATTGATGAATTGATCTGTTGAATCAAACCGAGGAGTGACAACTACAATAGTATAAATCTGTAGTCTGTAGACAGTAGACAGTAGACAGTAGTACCTCGTCTTCTGAATTGATCACAGCACATTTAGGAATCGGGTGTGGGCTTGTGGCAGCGCCGTTCGGCTGCGTGTACTCTGTACTTGATTGATGCGCGGTCGGGGCAAAATCGACATATTTAATTTAAAGGCATAACTAATTCACAAAGTGAATTGTAGGCGAAAGTTTTTCATTTACATAACCTTTTTATGTGACGCCCGACGACCGGGCAACACACTACACTGTGTAGCGCCTGACAAAAGGGGCGCTACACCTTTGGCCAGCGTGACATCTCGGGACCCATTTCTGATTGTGTGGCGTCTAACCCAAAGGAGCCACACTACATTGTGTAACGCCTAGCTGAAAGGAGCCACACTATCTTATATTAAAATCGTTGTAACTTTTAATTTGTGCATCCGATGAAACTGTGTTTTATATGAAAGTTATGTATTTTTCCGTATTCTACGCAATGGTGACATTCTTATCTATGTTAAGATCAATTTTCTTGATGAAAACTCTTGTGCAAAAGTGCATCATATCATATCTGACCGAGTTTGTTAAGGCTTACAAGCTCAGCATGTTGATAGCCATTGACCTATAGCTCTTATGCATTTGCATCATACATGCGTTTTTTACTACATAATGTGTACGTTCACGCCATGCCTATAATTGCCATGTTAATCTTCTTTAACATGTTTATGTCTTGAATCTAAGTGACTAACATGTTATAAATGAAATTTGGTTACATAAAGTTGCATTTTGTAGGATCCATAGTAAATAATCATTGGCATCATATGAATATGATATAATTATGAAGGTTGGAAAATTTTATATCTATTTTAAATCCATGTCATTTTCATACCCATTAAATACTGGCATCACCATGTTTTGAGACACTAAAGTATCTAAGGCAATGTTCTGCGAGATTGACACTTGTTAATTTCACCAAGTCGCTGGATGTCAACAATACTTTGCATTTTGTAAAGTGCATAGTAAATCAACCATGCTTCATATGGGATAACTTTATATATGAATTTTGAGCATCTCCATGTGTACTTACATGATGATAACATGACAAGCATAGGCATGTCGTGAGCGTACACATTATGAAGTTCTATTAACATCCAAGGACCTGATGAAATTAACAAGTGTCAATATTGCAGAACATTGCTTACATAATTTAGTGTCACAAAACATAGTGATGCAAATATTTAGTGGATATGAAAATAACATGGCTTTAAAGTAGACATAATTTTTTCCAAATTTCCTAATTATATCATATTCATATAATGCCATATTATTTACTATGGATTCTACAAAATGCAACTTTCTATAACATACTTTCATTTATAACATGTTAGTCACTTAGATGTAAGACATGAACATGTTAAAGATGATTAACATGGCAAGTATAGGCATGGCGTGAACGTACACATTATGTAGTAAAAAATTCATGTAGGATACAAATGCATAAGAGCTATAGGTCAATGGCTATCATCATGCCAAACTTACAAGCCTTAACAAACTCGGCCAGATATAGTATAATGCACTTTTGCACAAGAGTTTTCATCAAGAAAATTGATCCTAACATATATGAAAATGCGATCATTGCGTAGAACACGGAAAAATACACAACTTTCATATAAGACACGTTTTCATCGAATGCACGGATTAAAAGTTACAACGATTTTAATATAAGGTGGTGTGACTCCTTTCCGCTAGACGCCACACAATGTAGTCTGACTCCTTTGAGTTAGAAGCCACACAATTAGGAGTGAGCCCGGGATGCCACACTGGCTAAAGATGTAGCGACTTGTGTCAGGCGCTACATAATGTAGTGTGACGCCCGGCCGTCAGACGTCACATAAAAGGGTCATGGGAGTGAAAAACTTTCACCTTCAATTCAGTTTGTGAATTAGTTGCACTTTTAGGTCAAATTTGTTGATTCTGCCCGCGGTCGGTGGCAGCGCGGTCTGTGGCAGCTTCGCGAATCACCAATCCATGACGGGCGGAGCACGGCGATGGCGCGGTGCGACCGTCCGGCGACCGGCGTCAATGAAACCCTAGCGGCTAGCGTGTCGCGGAGGAAAGAATCGAGAAGCTAGTCGCGTCAAATTGGGTTAGTGCGTGCGTATCGTTGATCCTGTGGATCGATTACCCGGTACGAGTTAACTAGAACATGCAGCCTTGGGCCTTGGCTTTGGCGGCTCGGCCCTTGTATGTGCTGATAACTAAAAGTAATTAAGACCATATATAATTAAGCCTGTAATTACTACTAGTCCCCGCTGAAGTTCGTTTGGGGGTGGGGGGGGGGACGCCTCTCCATAATACCTAATCCGAAGAACAATTGTTGAATGTAAATTTTCTCAAGAAAATTGAGCTCAGTTTTTTATTCTCCCTTTCTAGAAAGATTAGTACCTATATTACTCCCTTCGTTTCATAGTGTAGTGCGTTCGCGCTTTTTGAAATTTAAGTTTAACCATATATTTAACCAACAAGATCGATTACTACGGGAGCAAAAATTATACCACTAAATTCGTATTTTCGAATTTTATGGTATAATATTTACTCCTGCCACAATCAATTTTGTTAGCTAAATATATGGTCAAACTTAGATCTCGAAAAACGCAGACGCACTATATTATGAAATAGAGAAAATACTAATTACTACAGTCCATGGTGTGCCAATATCTTTATCATCCAACAAATAACACAGTTTTGCTATCACAAAGCAAAATTCAGTTAGCTCTCTTCAAAACTACAAAATGATTAAATCATCTACAACCGGACCCCTTATATTCCCCTCAAACGTCTGGACAGGCCGTCCGATCACTTACCAGTCATAAATTTTCAATCCAACGGGGTCATTCAAACCGACATAAAACGTCCGGACTGACCGGCTCCCCTCGTATCCAGCCCAAATATGGGGCGGATATGGGGGCGCCCAGCGGCACCCGCCATGTCGGCCTGATGCGTGGAACAACAAGGAATCGCCCGAGAACCCTACAGTCTGACGGATGCCTCCTCCGTGACTGCAGTGTGAACACCGCATGGCACCGCACTGACGGGCCACGTAATCCTAGCCCGGCTATATAAGCCGACCGCCGACACCCAAACCCTACCTTCCACACCCCCCCCCCCCGATCAGCCGCAGCCGTCAGCCATGCCCCCACGTCGGCGCCACTACAGGATCCAACACCGGCTCCAGAGGGCCGCGTGGCTACCTTTGGATCCGGAGGAGGATTTCGAGGAGGAGGACGAGGTGGAGTAGGAAGAGGAGGAGGAGGAGCCGACGGAGAAGGCACCGGCGCTGGGTGTAGGGGAGGACGAACATTAGCCGACAGAGGAGGCGCCGACGCTGGATATGGGGGGAGGAGGAGGCGTCGGTGATGGAGGAGGACGTGGATCTACGGGCGGAGCAATATGCCATCCTGAACTCCATCCACTCGGAGTCGGCTATGGAGGCTAGGCATCTTCGTCGACAATAGATGGAGGCGGCGTGGACTGCGGCGGAGGCAGCTCAAGCTGCGGGGGACGCGACGTAGGCTGCGACGGACAAGGATGAGGAAGAGGCCATCTCCGACGACAATGAAGAGTAGGATAATACGTAGGATTTCTCTTCTGCATGACTTTATATGGATTTAGGGGATGAAATATGAGAGAGTTAGATGCGAAGGAGCAGATTTGAGGGTTGATCGGTCAGTGCACGCGAACATGCGCAGACGCTTCCGCAGACGTTTAAGGGCCCAAATTTGCAAACCGTGTCTATAGATGCTCTTAGATACCATTGTCCTTAATAACAATCCGTTGTTACAAATACATCTAGCCGTTAAAATGACCTATGTATATCATAATAATCTCACTAGCTTGCTTGTCGGAGGCAACTTTCTGAGGTGATTAAATTAGAGTGGATGAAACAATCAATGGTTTTGAGGATCTCAGGGTTCTTGTTGTTTTTATCTCTTTGGACACCAAAGCTTTGGAATCAGGAGCTGAGTTGATCAAGTTCCAGTTTGACTCAGTACAATGTAACTTCCTCGCATACAGTCAACATTCCACATAAAACGAGGTTTCGAGGTCTATTTACAAACATCCATCATTTTAGTATGTCTGCTTCTACTGTAAAAAAAATATACTTCAAGGGAAGTTGTTTAATATTGATTCTTCTGGATGCAAAGACTACAATGGATGTTTGTTGACTTAAATTTCATTCATTTTCCATATGAAGTTCTAGAGTTGTCAAGCTTGGTTCTAACCGAATGTCTGAATATTCCACAAAGTTATTTGTTAGAATTAAGTAAATATATTTTGGGATTATTGGTCCCCCCTGATTGATATAGGTAATAAAATATTTATACCAGTTACTTAATAGTATGTTGGTTTAATATGTGATCACTTCAACGTCCTGCGTGTTGATTAACATACACACAACTTAGTTGCTTTTATGATGAGGACATGACATAATCAGTTTAAGTAACCAGCTAAATGTTCCAAGGCATTTACGGAGTGAGGACATATGACATATTTAGTTTAAATAACCAGCAAGATGTTTCAAGGGGTGTGCTACAGCCATCAGCTCACTTCCAAATCCATTGTTTTCTTTTTCATCAGTAAAGAAAAGTAACAAAAAAGCACATGCGAGCTTTTCAATCGGCGCGGCGTGCCGCCGCGCCTTCTGCCTGCTAGTACAAATATAAATACTAGCAAAAATGCCAACACTGCTGCAGACCTGTTAAACAACAACCTAGCTTACCTAATGGAGATGCCAATGCTTCTGCATACCAATCAAACAACCACCTAACTTACAAGGGAAAATCATAGTAAAAATGATGGAGAAGCCAATAGTGAATCAGAATTAACAAGGTTTCATGGCTTGTTAATTTTGAAATGAACTTCATGAACATGTAGAATTTCTCTTTAATTTGCATTTTCACATTACTCTATCCAGGGGCCTTGGGTTCAAAATATTGCTGTTTTCTATTAGGCATGAGTAACATGCTTCTTTTTTGCAAAAAAAACAAACATTCTTGTTTGGCTCTTTAAAGCTTTTGTTGCCGTGAACGAAAAAAAATCACCAACGCACCTCACAGCAAAGAGAGAATATCCTATAACACTAATCTTCCTAGAATTGAAGAGCCTACATTCAATTGAGATCTCCAATTGACATTTGTACACCCAATTTTGACCGGGTCAACAATTTCTCAAACTCTTTTATACAATTCTTTTGTATAATACACTATGCTTCCTAATATTTAAAACCACATAATTAAAAAAAAAATTAATTTATAATTAGGTCATCCGATTTTGACCGGGTCAACAATTTCTCGAAGCTCTTCTGTACAATACGCTATGCTTCCTAATTTTTAAAGCCAGATAAGTAATTGAAATCTTTAATTTATTAAGTCCCTCGATTTTAACCGGCTTTTCCATTCAATTCTTTTATATTATACACTATGCTTTCTTATTTTAAGGCCACACAATTAACTGCGATCTATAGTTTAGAATTGGGTCACTATATTTTGAGTGGATCAACAATTTCAAAATGAGCTTTCTCATTTAATTCCTTTAATTCCCTATGCTCCCTATTTTTGAAGCTCTTTCATTAAATTGAGGTCTTCAATTTTTAATCTCGTTTACGATTTTCGGACCAATGATTTTTCAAATTAATTAAGAGCAACCTAACTATACAAACATATCAATCCCGCACATCCTCCCACCACCTACAAAAAGAAGCGCCACCATGTGATACTATAGCATCAATATAGTATATGCAACCACCGACGCAGAAATTTCACCACAAAAAGTATATTGGTTAGCGCATAACAGAGAACCACATCACGAAAGGCTCATCAAATTACCGCAATATAAATAGACAATAAAACACACTCCATCATATCCCCTACCGGCGACACTATATATCCAATCAGTTCCAAAATATATGGGGTATTAGTTTTTTGAAAAGTCAGTTTTCTTTAACTTTGACCAAGTTGAGAGGAAAAAAATATCGACACTCGCAATATTAAACAGAAAAGGTATGAAAATCCATTTCATGTTGAATCTAATCATACTGATTTGAAATTAAAAAATTTGGTATATTTCTCTATAAATTTGAATAAACTTGAAATGTTTCACTTTCAAAAAAATTACACAATTACACCTTATATTTTGAAACAGAGTGAGTATTTTTTTAAGAAACTCAACAAAACCAATGGCGCAACAAACCGCGCCTAACCCTTCTAGTTACATCCTAAAGCATCTTGTGCTCCAAACTACCAAAGTAAACAAGACTAAAGTAACCTAATCTAATACAAAAATGTATCAAGCAAGAGAGTAGAAGAACCTAGAGCAATGTTGGTTGGATTAATGAAGAGATGCCAACTTCTACACAAAATTAGCCAATCTGATTGGAGTCAAGATGAATTATATTATGCTTCTTCTGATTTTACTCCCGAATCCTAAGACACATATACTTCATTTTCTAGGCAGTAATTCCAACAATGTGGTTATAATGAAGTACCATCTATAACAAAGAAAACTCAGGTTTTTGTTGCAGTATAAAATCATTGGAGTAACGTTGTACTTGCGTATTACGTACTCACCTTGTGAAGTCCACAACTATATATTTACCAAAAGGATTTCTTCACCTTGTTGTAAGAACATAACTTGATTATGGGGTAGTTTGGTTCGTTGCCTGGGTTGCATGCCTGGAAAAGAATAGTTTCTGGTAGTGGCCTGGAGAGTAGCTATTTTTCTGCGTAGTCAGGCATGTGTAACGGTGGAGGGTTTAGTTGAAAGCCTCAAGTCTAGGTCTGAGAATAGCACGTGAAAGACGGGAGAATATCCGGTGCTATCGTGATACGAGCTTTTGGGCCATTGGATTCTTAGATCAGACAGCATCTAGGAGTTGTTTGATTTTCTAGACCTATGCACAATTTTTTAACTTCTAGTAGGTTTTTCTGCAAATGTTACAGAGTCCCCGGAAGCCATCCGATCTAAGAATTCGACGGCCCAGAAGTTCGTATCACCAGGCAGTAGCACCTAAGACTTGATAGCACCAGATATTTTCCCGTGAAAGATAACAAGGTGTACTACACAAGAATAGAAAACGTCACATCAGATGCTAATCTAAAGGATTAGTAGTCCCAGGCTGCTGCCGCTGCCGTCAGGCATGGCAAAAAGGACGCCTGACCCAGGCTAATGAAGTTGTCTTGTGTCAAGCCCAGGCTAACCAAAGTGATTGTACGTCCAGACCAGGCTAACTTACACCTCGTCGGGGCAGCAAGGAAACACCTACCCGGCACAACTCAGGGAGGCTCCAGGCCAGGCATCTAGCGGCGTGGACGTGATCCAAACTGGTCCTATATTCTTATCCATTTCTAACAAGCTACATATGTTCCAAAGACCTGACCTAAGCTTGCAAGTTAAGAAACTGCAAAGACGCACATATGCTGTTAGTCTGAGATTATTTGGATGCTTTCAAATGGAGGAATTGAGTTTTATCTTACGAGTAGAGTGCGTGGTCTTGTGGCTCATGAAGGCCATGATGTCGTTGTGAGGGAAGTTCTTGGCGACGAAGGTGTCGAGCGCGTGGAGGTGCTCATTTGTGAGCTGCACGAGCCCACCGTGGTCGAGGCCGAGTGTTTCGAGGATGATAGCCCACAAGTATAGGGGGTCAACCGTAGTCCTTTTGATAAGTAAGAGTGTCGCAGCGAACAAGGAAAAGAAGGAAATGACAAACGGTTTTCAGCAAGGTAATTTTTGCAGGCGTCGAAATTGTAAGAAGCAAGTAGTTTGATAGCAAGGTAATTTGTAACGAGCAAGTAATAGTAACGGTAAATAAGGTGCATCAAGATATCCCAATCCTTTTGTGGCAAATGACAGGCTGCAACGGTCTCTTAGAATAAGAAAAGCATTCTTGAGAGTACACGGGAATTTCATCTAGTCAATTTCATCATGTTGGTTTGATTTGCGTTTCCTACTTTGATAATTTGATCTGTGGGTGGACCGGTGCTTGGGTGTTTTTCTTACTTGAACAACCTCCCACTTATGATTAACCCCCTCGCAAGAATCCGCAACTTCGAGAAAAATATCAAGATAAAATCCAACCATAGCATTAAACATATGGATCCAAATCAGCCCCTTACGAAGTAGCGCATAAACTAGGGTTTAAACTTCTGTTACTCTAGCAACCCATCATCTAATGACTACTCCAAAATGCATTCCCTTAGGACCAAGGATGGTGAAGTGTCATGTAGTCGACGTTCACATGACACCACTAAGGGAGTCAAAACATACATACTATCAAAATATCAAACACATATCAAATTCACATGATTACTTGCAACATGACTTCTCTCGCGACCTCAAAAACAATGGTAACTACTCACGAATAATGCTCATGCTCAAGATCAGAGGGGTATTGAATAGCATAATGGATATGAACATATAATCTTCTACCAAATAAACCGTATAGTAATCTACTACGCAATGTAATCAACACTACTAGTCACGCACCGGTACCAATCTGATGTTCCGGTACAAAGATTGAACACAAGAGATGAACTAGGGTTTAAGAGGAGATGGTTTTGTTGAAGATGTAGATGAAGAATGGCCTTCCAAAGATGAGAGGGTTGTTAGTGATGACAATGGCTTTGATTTCCCCCTCCGGGAGGGAAGTTCCCCCGGCGGAATCGCTCCACCGGAGGACAAAAGTGCTCCTTCCCAAGTTCCACCTCGAGACGGCCGCGTTCCATCCTGAAAGTCCTCTCTTGATTTTGTCTAGGTCAAAACACATTATATACTAGAAGATGGGCTCTAGAGGTGGGCCGTGCTGAGCACAATCCACCAGGGCGCGCCTGGGGGGCCTAGCGTGCCCTGGTATCTTGTGCTCACCAGGTGGCCCCCTCCGGTAGTTATTTGATCAATTATTTATTATATATTCCAAAATAAATCTCCGTGAAATTTTAGCTCATTTGAAGATGTGCAAAATATGTATCTCTGATATGCTTTCTCAGGTCCAGAATACCAGCTACTCGTAGTCTCCCTCTTTGTGCAAACCGTACAAATTATGAGAGTAAAGACATTAGAATTACTCCATAAAGCATTATTATGCATAAAATCATTACAAATAACAATAGGAAATCATGATGCAAAATGGACGTATCAACTCCCCCAAGCTTAGACCTTGCTTGTTCTTAAGCGAAAACCGATATCGAGAAACATGCCGACAATGTTGAGAGAGAGGTGTCGATGAAAATAAAATACGGACATAGTAGCATCATGCTTATTATTGTAGCAACAACAAACTTTATCACAAAACTCTTTCATATAACTTTTATTTTATAACAACATCATATAACTTCTTATGAACTAGTAACAATTCATCACAACATAAAAGTGTAAAGCACAAACCTTATTGGAAACCAACAAACTCTGTTCTCAGTCAGCTTTGCAACTACAATTCATCATATTTTCAGGAAGAGTCTCATGTCGGAGCCTTTTGTCAAGCCCACATACTCAACCATCATTTAGTCTTCTATGATTGCTAACACTCACAGCATACCCATGGCCAAAAAGTTTCAACCGAACACATAGAAAGATAGGGGCTTATAGTTTCGCCTCCCAACATATTCACATCAAGGGTGATGTCAACAATAATAAATCATGCTCACCCATATCCAACTGGTCATATGTGCCTAGATCTTTCCTCACCACATGATGCTTGCAAAAGGAGAAAAATAAAAAGAAATAGGGAAGAATACTTTGACTCTTCCATAAAAGTAAATGCATAAAAATAAAGGATAGGCCCTTTGAAGTGGGAAGGAGAGGTTGTCATGCGCTTTTTGGTTTGTATTCTCAATCCCTTAATGTAAAAGAACGTCACACTATATTTACCCCTTTGATGGCAACCTTTATTATGCAGTCCGTTGGTTTTATACTTTCCATCATAAGTTCGTATAGCGCTCAATTTTCTTTACACTAATTGATCAAACACATTTAGAAGCAATTTTTATTGCCTTATTGCATCGATGATAACTTACTTGAAGTATCTTATTCAATCCATAGGTAGGTATGGTGGACTCTAAAAACATGAGTTTGGGTTTGGGGTTTTTGGATGCACAAGTAGTATCTCTACTTAGTGCGGATATTTTGGCTAGCAAAGATATTGAGCAAGCACCATATGTTAAAGATCTATGACAATATAACTTCTATGTGAATATGAACAAACATAAATCATTATGTTACCTTCCTTTTCCAACGTCAACGATTTTGACACATAATATTTAATGGGGGCTCACAATCATAAAAGATGTCCAAGATGGTGTATTTGCATGTGAATCTTCTCTTCCCTAATTAATTCTTTCACGAGTTGCATCATTCATCAATGCTATGTTTCTCAATCTCCAATAAATTTTACTACTTATACTTTTCCTTGTGTGATTTCATTACTCACTATAAGATTAGGATATGATCCTATTCATTTATTTTCTTTTATTATGATTGCAACAAGAAAGTAAAGAAGCAAAAGCTCAAACTAAACATTATTATATAACTCTCACTCGATTACATAGATGGATAGATGACAAAACTAACACTAGAAAATAGATCATACTAAACTTTAATTCAACTAAATAAAGAAAAAACTAAAAATCGAACTAAAATAGGTAAAGTGAATAAAAGTGATGGTGATACAATATGGGGGCACCTCCCCCAAGCTTGGATCAAGCCAAGGGGAGGGCCCATACCCGTGTGCTCAAGTCTCCTTTGGTGGTGGTGACGATGAAGGTGGTGATGATGAAGCGGTAGGCTTGTCCTCCAGCTTCCAGGATAAGGGCTCACCATCAAAAGTTGACGCACGAGTCCCTTGGTTTTGAACTCATACCTTTAAATCTTGTTTCATCATCCAAAACTTGGTTTTGAAGATCATAAATTTGACTTTGCAGAAAACTGATTTGCTAGTTGAAGGTGAAGATGGTGTCCTTCATAGACCGTCCATCCACCATCTGATTGTGGATGAATTCCATGATCATGGAGTGATTGGTACTAAGTCCACACTCCACCATCCTTTTGGCACTTGAAGATGTATTGTTCCACCGCCTCGAGCCTAACTTCCACGCTTCCAGTCCTATTGGGTCCCTGAACATTACGTATGTGGAGAACCCCCTCACGCATCTCAATGGCTTGAGGGTGCTTCATCACCTCCAGCATGTAGGGGTTGATGACCTTCTCAAAGAACTTGTCCTTGGAGGAGCTTGGGGGAGCCATGGAGGTCTAGATCTGACGAGAAAACATCATGAAAAGAAAACAGGGGATTTCTTTGTGATGCGGTAGTCAAAACAATCGGGGTATATATAAAGAATTTTTATTCTTGGGAAGCAGGCGTATGGAAGGAAAACAGAGTCGGGAAGGTGTCCGAGGTAGGCACAACCCACCAGGGCGCGCCCGCCATGCAGGCGCGCCCTCGTGTATCATCCTCACCTCAGTTCCTTTCCTGTTTATTTTTTTATTTTCGTAATTTTTCTAATATTCCAAAACTGAATTTTTTTTTGCAGATTTTTCGGAGTACGTTTACTTATCGTATCACGTACCTCTTCTTTTTAAAGATTCTGGAGTGTTTCAGAAGGTTTCTCTTATGTGTTCCTTCGGTGTCATAGTTTGGATAACATTACTTTCAACATTAATAGGTGATACATCTCTATCGTATCTATAATTTTTGATTGTTTCATGCAAATATTGTATACCTTTCACATATTTTGGCAACATTTTATATGATTTATTGGACTAACCTATTGATCCAGTGCCCAGTGCCAGTTCCTGTTTGTTGCATGTTTTTTGTTTTGCAGAATTAACATATCAAACAAAGTCCAAACGCGATAAAAATTTACAGAGATTTTTTAGGAATATCTGTGAATTTTGAGAAGTGGAATCAACGCAAACAGAGGACCACAATCCCCACAAGACACCAGGGTGCGGCCAGGGGGGGCAGGCGTGCCCTGGTGGGTTGTGCCCAACTCGTAAGTTGGTTGGAGCTCTCCTTCAGGCGCAAGAACCCTATTTTTTTAATAAAAATCCCCTCAAAATTTTAGCCCAGTCAGAGTTACGGATCTCCTAGAAAATAAGAAATGGTTTTCGGCCAGAAAACAAAAACACGAAACAAAACAGAACAGAGAGGGAGATCCAATCTCGGAGGGGCTCCCGCCCCTCCGCCACCATGGAAGCCATGGACCAGAGGGGGAACTCTCTTCCCATCTAGAGGGGAGGCCAAGGAATAAGAAGAAGGAGTGGGGCTCTCTCCCCCTCTCTCCCGGTGGCGTCGGAACGTCGTCGAGGCAAGCATCATGATGGCGATCTAGATCAACAATCTTGCCGCCGTCAACACCAACTCTCTCCCCCTCTTTGTAGCTGTGTAACAACTCTCTTCCCTGCTGTAATCTCTACTTAAACATGATGCTCAAGTCCATACATTATTTCCCAATCATATTTGGCTATCCTATGACGTTTGAGTAGATCTCTTTTGTCCTATGGGTTAATTGTGGTATGATGTTATGGATGTGAGTCGTATGTTGATATGGTGCTGTCCTATGGTACGGTGCCCTCCGTGTCACACAAACAGAGGGATCCTGATATGTCCATTTTGCATCATGCTTTTATATTGATATTTATTGCATTATGGGCTGTTACTACACATTTTGGTACAATATTTATGCCTTTTTTCTCTTATTTTACAAGGTTTACATGAAAAGGGAGAATGCCGGCAGCTGGAATTCTGGACTGGAAAAGGAGCAAATCTGAGATACCTATTCTGCACAACTCCAAAAGTCCTAAAAATCTACGGAGAATTATTTTGGAATATATAAAAATTATTGGGCGAAAGAAATACATCAGGGGGCCCACCAGGCAGTCACAAGCCAAGGGGGCGTGCCCTACCCCCCTAGGCGCACCCCTGCGGCTTGTGGCCCACCTGGCAGCCCTCTGATGTCCATCTTCTACTATATGAAGGGTTTTGACCTGGAAAAAATCATAACAGAGCTTTCGGGGCGATGCGCCGCCGTCTCGAGGCGAAACTTGGGTATAACCAATCTAGGGCTCCGGCGGAGCTGTTCTACCGGGGAAACTTCCCTCGTGGAGGGGAAATCGAAGCCATCGTCATCACCAATGATCATCTCATCGAGATGGGGTCAATCTCCATCAACATCTTCATCAGCACCATCTCCTCTCCAAACGCTAGTTCATCTCTTGTATCCAATCTTTGCCTCAAAACCTCAGATTGGTACCTGTGGGTTGCTAGTAGTGTTGATTACTCCTTGTAGTTGATGCTAGTTGGTTTACTTGGTGGAAGATCATATGTTTAGATCCTTGATCATCATTAATACTCCTCTGATTATGAACATGAATATGCTTTGTGAGTAGTTATGTTTGTTCCTGAGGACATGGGATAAGTCTTGTTATAAGTAATCATGTGAATTTTGTATTCGTTCGATATTTTGATGAGATGTATGTTGTCTTTCCTCTAGTGGTGTTATGTGAACGTCGACTACATGACACTTCGCCATTTTTTGGGCATAGAGGAAGGCATTGGGAAGTAATAAGTAGATGATGGGTTGCTAGAGTGACAGAAGCTTAAACTCTAGTTTATGCGTTGCTTCGTAAGGGGCTGATTTGGATCCACATGTTTCATGCTATGGTTAGATTTATCTTAATCCTTATTCCGTAGTTGAGGATGCTTGCGAGAGGGTTTAATCATAAGTGGGAGACTTGTCCAAGTATGGGCAGCACCCAAGCAGCGGTCCACCCACATATCAAATTATCAAAGTAACGAACGCGGATCATATGAGCATGATGAAAACTAGCTTGACAGAAATTCCCATGTGTCCTCAGGAGCGCCTTGCTCTATATAAGAGCTTGTCTAGGCTTGTCCTTTGCTATAAAAAGGATTGGTCCACCTTGCTGCACCTTTGTTACAATTGTTACTTGCTACCTGTTACGAATTATCTTATCACAAAACTATCTATTATCGTTAATTTCAGTGCTTGGAGAGAATACTTTACCGAAAACCGCTTGTCATTTCCTTCTGCTCCTCGTTGGGTTCAACACTCTTACTTATCGAAAGGACTATGATAGATCCCCTATACTTGTGGGTCATCAAGACTCTTTTCTGGCGCCGTTGCCGGAGAGTGAAGCGCCTTTGGTGAGTGGAACTTGGTAAGGAAAAAATTATGTGTTGAAATTTACTGTCACTTGTTACTATGGAAAATAATCCTTTGAGGGGCTTGTTCGGGGTATCTTCACCTCGACCGGAAGCACAAAGAGTCGCTCCTCAACCTACTGCACCTACTGAAAATATTTATTATGAAATTCCTTTGGGTATGATAGAGAAACTGCTAGCTAATCCTTATGCAGGAGATTCAACACTATATCCCGATTTACATCTAATCTATGTGGATGAAGTTTGTCGACTATTTAAGCTTGCAGGTTGCCCGAGGATGTTGTCAAGAAGAAGGTCTTTCCTTTATCTTTGAAGGAGAAGGCATTGGCATGGTACAGGCTATGTGATGATATTGGATCATGAAACTACAACCGATTGAAATTGGAATTTCATGAGAAGTTTTATCCTATGCATCTGGTTCATCGTGATTGGAATTATATTTACAATTTTTGGCCTCGTGAAGGAGAAAGAATGTAACATCCCAAAATTCTAAATTTTGGAATGTTATATTAAATAAATAAGTAGGATTGTTTGCTTGAATGTTGTGTGATTGATTGTATGAAATTGAGTGGAATTTTGAAACTTTTGAAATTTTAATGAGAGGGAATAAAATGACTTTCCCAAAATTTTCTATTTCGAATCCCTATTCAATTTTGAGTTCGAATATTTTCAAAACCCTCTTATAAAATTTCTCAAATGAGAGGAGGTAATGACACTCAAAAATCAGATACAATGTTTTGACTCAAGTTTTAAAATAAAAAAAACTATTTGCCATTTATTTGAAATTCAAATTCCTTTTCATTTTGGAGTTATTACAAAAATAATGATTTTTTTAAGTATTCCAAAAATTCTTAAAAATATGTTCATGTTTTAGTGTTTCTTTTTATGAAAATTTTGATATATAATATGTCTATATAATTTTTTTTTATTTTTGTTTAATTGCTTTTGTTTGCTGTTTTAAAAACAAAAAACAAAAACTGGGCAGCGCCCATGTGGGCGGCCTGCTGAACCAGCCCATGCGGCCCTCACTCTCTTCTTTCAATTTTAATCCACTTCTAGTCTATTCATTTAGTCCCACCTCGCTTAGCCTTAAACTTTTGGACCTCCCTTCTACCTATAAATATAGATCCATAGGTGAACCCAAAAATCATCCACCTCGGGTTAAACCAATCTTTTGGTTTGACTAGCTTTACTAAATAAAAATATTTTCTTCTCTCCGGCGGGATTTCTAGAAGTCGTCTCCTCTTTGGATTTATATCTTCTTTGCATTCTAAAGGTATTCTCTTCGTATTTTTTTATACTCTTGTAGTTTAATATCCCTAGATTAGTATTTCTATACTAGTATACCGTAATTAGATTATTAGTTAGTCTCTGTATTTACACATTAGTATTAGAATTCTTTTAGACATAGAATTTTCTTCCGTAAAATAGCTTGGCCCAGATTTTTCAAATAGCCACAACTTTCTACTCGTTTATGAGAATTAGATGAAACCAACGCCTAAATTTTCGTCTTGACTTCACCTATCCAATCAAGTCAACTTTTTCAAAATTTCAAATTTCGAAATTTATCCAGATTTATATTCAAACTTCATTTGATCATATCTTTTTATCCGTACCTCCGTTTTCGATGAATCCAATTGCGTCGGATTCGTATCGAAGTAATCTTTCCGTTCACATCATTAGTGTTATCGTTTCAACATATAATTTTGATCTTGCTCATACTTCTCTATTAGTCCCCAAAATGTGTTCACACACCGTAGTAAGCTAACTCAGTACCATATTGAATTGCTTATAACTTTTGATCCGTCATTTTGAACCTAGTAATTTTTTTATACACGTTCATATTGACTTCCCATATATAGTAACATCATTAGTTTCAATCTTTGAACCTTTCAAATTTGAGCGATTCAATTTGAATCCGAACCTTCATTTGATCATATCTTGCAAACTGTAACACCTTTTCAATTGATTCCTTTTGCCCCTAAATACTCGTGCCATATATTTCTATTCATAACCATCGTACTTCGTTTCAACTTCTTTTGACCTTTGTGAATTTAGATTAAATTCGTACTTGAATTTACAATTCATTTCATACTTCAATTCGCTATAACTTGTGTTGTAGTGCTCCATTTCAATTAAATTCTTTCTACAAATAAATTCTTATGTCTTATGCTATTTGTCAAACAACATTCATGTTGTTCTCCCATACTTTGGATCATCTTTCGTAGTCTCTCCAACCTAAGCTTATATAGCAATAGTTCATCATCCATTAACTCTTTTGAGTTGATTCCTCCACTTTCACTTTACAACACAGCTAGAACCTATCTTTTCTTATTTAACCTTAGTATGTTATTATTTTCGCACCAAGACATGTTTTGTTCTTGTGTTTTTCAGTTCTTTGTTTTGGCATGAATGTTTATTGAATGTTATTTGCTTACGATAGATTTCTCGGAGTGTGACGAGTAGAATTATCCAGATTGTGAGAGCGACTATCTTCATCAAGTAATACCAGGCAAGTTCACTTTGACCATCTATTTCATACCTATGTTTTATTGCATGTAGTGACATCATTCAATGAATCCCTCCCGTAGTGTTATTGAAAATTCTTGTACTTGAGTAGAATGCATGAGGTAGGAACCCACCACTTGTTACTAAAGCCCCGGGAACGTTAGTTATTTCTATGCTATGCTAAAGTAGAAGGGGTCTGGTATGAGTGTTCGTGAGTGGTGTGAGAAGGAGGAATCTACGTCAAGACGACAACTTCATGAAGGCATCTTCAAGTCCTGCATCTTCAAGACCTCAAGACATTCGAGACTCGAGAAACAAGTTTTCAGTACACACTACTGGGTGAAGGATGGTTGATTGGGCATCCCTGGAGTAACTAGTGGATGGCCAGGATGCATGGAGAAGCGCCATGACATCTTGCAGAAAGCTTCACCCAGACTCAAAGAGACGGATGAATACTTCATGCCCGAAAGCTTACCTGTGTAGCCACAAGTCATTATGGGCTCTGGCTTGGTTGATCTTTGTTGTGACTCTGGCTGGGCAGTGCTACGAGATGTAGTCGACGTTAGGATTGGATGGGCACTGACAGTAGTCAGGGAAGCACTCTGAAAGACCATGTTTCATTCGTCCTGTTCTCAAACAACCAGCAGTGAGAGGACTTACCAGGAGGGAACGAATCTTGTGGGTAAAGTACACAACACTCTGTAGAGTTAAACCTAATCGATTAGATGTGTCCCCGATTACGGACAATTTGAGCCTCTGGACTTGGATCTATCTCTGAACTCTCAACACTGGACTGACAATTAATTGTGGGCAACTTATGATAGGGCATTAAGACATCGGTTGGCAGAACCATGTCATGTTAGGTAACTCTGTAGTGAAAATTCCTGATATTCCTTTGTTGTAGGAAAATAAAATAAAATCAGCTTTTATGCAAAAACTCAGCCACAGAGCCACAAAGCCTTACTGCATATAGAATAGTTTTTATCTTCTGCTCTACTATGGTGATCTTGCCAGTACATTCAATGTACTGACCTACACGGCTGCAATGTCTCATGTTGCAGATAAGCTCTACGACGGGTAAGACTACGATTTAGGGTTACGGTCTACACTCAACCTGCCACTGGTGTTATTGGGACTCCACTCCCGTTGACTATTTCTGCTGAGATTTTAAGGTATATATTAGTTTTACGTTAATTACATGTGATTGCACTTTGATATATACATTGATGTACTATGTGTGCCAGCATACTGATCCAGGGATGGCACAGAACACACAAAGGCTTGACTCGTTTTGAGTCGGGTCGCTACAAAGAATCTCTCAAGCTTGGGGAAGGCTTAAGTCAATGTTATATTCATGCCCCAACCATGAGCTCTCAAGAGAAATTATTATTCAGAATTTTTATGCTTGGGTTTCTCATAATGAACGAACCATGCTCGATACTTCTTGCTCTGGTTCTTTTATGACGAAAGATATTGAATTCAAATGGGACTTATTGGAAAGAATTAAACACAACTCTGAAGATTGGGAACTCGACAAAGGTAAGGAGTCAGGTATAAACCTTAAGTTTGATTATGTTAAATCCTTTATAGAAACCGATGCTTTTTGTGAATTTAGCACTAAATATGGACTTGACTCTGAGATAGTAGCTTCTTTCTGTGAATCTTTTTCTACTCATGTTGATCTCCCTAAGGAGAAGTGGTTTAAATATCATCCTCCCATTGAAGTGAAAGTAGTTGAACCTATTAAACTTGAAGAGGAAACTATTACTTATAATGTTGATCCCGCTGTTCCTACTACTTACATTGAGAAACCACCCTTCTCTGTTAGGATAAAGGAACATCCTAAAGCTTCAACTGTGGTTCGTAAGAGTTGTATAAGAACACCTACACCCCCTGGACAAATTAAAGTTGAACCTAGTATTGCTATGGTTAAAGACCTCTTGGTTGATAATATTGATGGGCATGTTTTTCATTTCTGTGATGAAGCGGCTAGAATTGCTAGACCTAATAATAAGAGTAAACATAGACTAGTTGTTGGCGTGCATGTTGTTTCTATTAAAATAGAAGATCATTGTTATCATGGCTTGTGTAATAAGGGTGCTAGCGTAAGTGCAATTCCCTTTTCCTTATACAAAGAAATCATGCAAGATATTGCACCAGTTGAAATAGAGGAAATTGATGTTACTATTAAGCTTGCTAATAGAGACACTATTGCACCGATGGGGATTGTTAGAGATGTTGAAGTCTTGTGTGGGAAATAAAATATCCTAGTGATTTTCTTGTTCTTGGTTCCCCACAAGATGATTTTTGTCCCATTATATTTGCTAGACCCTTCTTGAATACTGCTAATGCTAGGATTGATTATGAGAAAGAAACAGTTACTGTGAGTTTTGGGGATTGTCTCATGAGCCCAGTCTCTCCAAATTTCGTAGACAAACCCATGACAAAGAATTGCCTAGTAAAGATGAAATTATTGGTCTTGCTTTTATTGTTGTGCCTCCTACTGATCCTTTAGAACAATATTTGCTAGACCATAAAAATGATATGCATATGAATGAGAGGAATGAAATAGATAAAAAACTCTTTGATCAGCAACCTATTTGAAACACAACTTACCTATTGAAATACTTGGGGATCCTCCTCCACCCAAGGGTGATCCCGTGTTTGAGCTCGAACAATTACCTGATACATTGAAATATGCTTATCTTGATGAAAAGGAGATATATCCTATTATTATTAGTGCTAACCTCTTAGAGCATGAAGAAAATATATTATTGAAAACTCCGAGTAAGCACCGTGCTGCTATTGGTTATACTCTTGATGATCTTAAGGGCATTAGTCCCACTCTATGTCAGCATAAAATTAATATGGAGCCTGATGCCAAAGCAGTTATTGATCACCAACGACGACTGAACCCTAAGATGAAAGAAGTGGTAAGAAAAGAAATACTAAAGCTTCTGGAGGCAGGTATAATTTATCATGTTGCTGATAGTAGATCGGTTAGTCCCGTTCATTGTGTCCCTAAGAAGGGAGGTATTACCGTTGTTCCTAATGATAAAAATGAATTGATCCCGCAAAGAATTGTTACAGGTTATAGAATGGTAATTGATTTCAGGAAATTAAATAAAGCTACTAAGAAATATCATTACCCTTTACCTTTTATTGATCAAATGCTAGGACTATCCAAACATACTCATTTTTGTTTTCTAGATGGTTACTCTGGTTTCTCTCAAATACCTGTATCAAGAGAGGATCAAGAAAAAACCACTTTTACTTGCCCTTTCGGTACCTTTGCTTATAGATGTATGCCTTTTGGTTTATGCAATGCACCTGCTACCTTTCAAAGATGTATGATGGCTATATTCTCTGACTTTTGTGAAAATTTCTTGAGGTTTTCATGGATGATTTTTCCATTTATGGAACTTCATTTGATGATTGTTTGAGCAACCTTGACCGAGTTTTGCAGAGATGTGAAGAAACTAATCTTGTCTTGAATTGGGAAAAGTGCCACTTTATGGTTAATGAAGGTATTGCATTGGGGCACAAGATCTTCGAAAGAGGTATTGAAGTTGATAAAGCTAAAGTTAATGCTATTAAAAAAATGTCGTGCCCTACGGATATCAAAGGTATAAGAAGTTTCCTTGGTCATGCTAGTTTCTATAGGAGGTTTATCAAAGATTTCTCTAAGATTTCTAGGCCTCTCACAAATCTTTTGCAAAAAGATGTTCTGTTTTTTATGATGATTGTGTAAAAGCATTTGAAATTCTTAAGAATGCCTTGATTACCGCACCTGTTGTTCAACCACCCGACTAGAACCTACCCTTTGAAATTATGTGTGATGCTAGTGATTATGTTGTTGGTGCTCTTCTAGGACAAAGAGTCGATAAGAAATTAAATGTTATCCATTATGCTAGTAAAACTCTAGACAGTGCTCAAAGAAACTATGCTACTACTGAAAAGGAATTTTTAGCACTCATGTTTGCTTGTGATAAGTCCTTATATTGTTGATTCCAAAGTAACTGTTCACACCGATCATGCTTCTATTAAGTACCTTATGGAAAAGAAAGATGCTAAACCTAGACTTACTAGGTGGGTCCTTCTGCTACAAGAATTTGATTTGCATGTTATTGATAGAAAGGGTGCTGATAACCCTGTGGCAGATAACTTATCTAGGCTAGAAAATGTTCTTGATGACCCACTACCTATTGATGATAGCTTTCCTGATGAACAATTAGCTGTCGTAAATGCTTCACACAATGCTCCATGGTATGCTGATTATGCCAATTACATTCTTGCTAAATTTATGCCTCCTAGTTTCACATACCAACAAAAGAAAAAGTTCTTCTATGATTTAATGCATTACTTTTGGGATGATCCACACCTTTATAAAGATGGAGTAGATGGTATTATTAGACGTTGTGTACCTAAGCATGAACAGGAACAGATCTTACGCAAGTGTCACTCCGAAGCCTATGGAGGACACCACGCTGGAGATAGAACTGCACATAAGGTACTACAATCTGGGTTTTATTGGCCTACTCTCTTCAAGGATGCTCGTAAGTTTGTCTTGTCTTGTGATGAATGCCAAAGAATTGGTAATATGAGTAGACATCAGGAAATGCCTATGAATTACACTCTTGTTATTGAACCATTTGATGTTTGGGGTTTTGATTATATCGGGCCTTTTCCACAATCTAACGGGTATACTAATATTCTAGTTGCTATTGATTATGTTACTAAGTGGGTAGAAGCTATTCCAACTAGTAGCGCTGATCATAGCGCTTCTATTAAAATGCTTAAAGAAGTTATTTTCCCTATATTTGGAGTCCCTAGATATTTGATGACTGATGGTGGTTCACACTTTATTCATGGTGCTTTCTGTAAATTGCTCGCTAAATACGATGTTAATCATAGAATTGCATCTCCTTGTCATCCCTAGTCTAGTGGTCAAGTAGAATTGAATAATAGAGAAATTAAATTGATTTTGCAGAAGATTGTCAATAGATCTAGGAAGAATTGGTCTAAGAAACTTGATGATGCATTGTGGGCTTATAGAACTGCTTACAAAAACCCTATGGGTATATCTCCGTATAAGATGGTTTATATTAAAGCATGTCACTTACCTCTAGAGCTAGAACATAAAGCTTATTGGGTAATGAAAGAGCTCAATTATGATTTCAAACTTGCTGGTGAGAAGAGGTTATTTGAGATTAGCTCACTTGACGAATGGAGAACCCAAGCCTATAAGAATTGCAACTTGTTTAAAGAAAAGGTTAAGAGATGGCATGATAGAAGGATACAAAAGCGTGAATTTAATGTAGGTGATCATGTCTTGCTATACAATTCTCATTTAAGATTTTTGCAGGAAAACTTCTCTCTAAATGGGAAGGTCCTTACGTTATCGAGGAGTTATACTGTTTCGGTGCCATCAAGATCAAAAATGCCTAAGGCACAAGCCCAGAGGTGTTGAACGGTCAAAGAATCAAACATATATCTCAGGTACTCCTATAAATGTTGAAACCAATATTATCAATACCATAACTCCGTAGGAGTACATTAGGGATACTTACCAGAACGTTTCAAACTCCAAAAAGGAATAGGTATGTGTTGGAAATATGCCCTAGAGGCAATAATAAATTAGTTATTATCATATTTCCTTGTTCATGATAAATCATTTATTATCCATGCTATAATTGTATTGATCGGAGACTTAGATGCATGTGTGGATACATAGACAAAACCATGTCCCTAGTATGCCTCTAATGGACTAGCTCATTGATCAAAGATGGTTAAGGTTTCCTAGCCATGGACATGAGATGTCATTTGATAACGGGATCACATCATTAGGAGAATGGTGTGATGGACAAGACCCAAACTACAAACGTAGCATATGCTCATGTCAGTTTATTGCTACTGTTTTCTGCATGTCAAGTATATGTTCCTATGACCATGAGATCATGCAACTCACTGACACCGGAGGAGTGCCTTGTGTGTATCAAACGTCGCAACGTAACTGGGTGACTATAAAGGTACTCTACAGGTATCTCCGAGGGTGTCTATTGAGTTGGCATGGATCAAGACTGGGATTTGTTACTCCGTGTGACGGAGAGGTATCTCAGGGCCCACTCGGTAATACAACATCACAACAAGCCTTGCATGCAATGTGACTAAGTGTTAATCATGGGATCCTGTATTACGAAACGAGTAAAGAGACTTGCCGGTAACGAGGTCGAACTAGGTATGGAGATACCGACGTTCGAATCTCGGGCAAGTAACATACCGAAGAACAAAGGGAACATCATACGTGATTAACTGAATCCTTGACATAGAGGTTCGACCGATAAATATCTTCATAGAATATGTAGGAACCAATATGGGCATCCAGGTCCCGCTATTGGTTATTGACCGTAGAGGTGTCTCGGTCATGTCTACATAGTTCTCGAACCCGCACGATGTGCACACTTAAGGTTTGGTGACGTTTTGGTAGTATAGAGTTATGTATGGTGGTGCCCGAAGGTTGTTCGGAGTCTTGGATGAGATCCTGGACGTCGGGAGGAGCTCCGGAATGGTCCGGAGGTAAAGATTGATATATAGGAAGTCTCATTTTGGTCGCCGGAAAAGTTTCGGGCTAATCGGTAATGTACCGGGAGTGCCGGTAGTGTATCGGGAGACCACCGGGAGGGATATTTCGACACAAGAGGCTTCATGGGCTGTGGGAGAGTAAATACCAGCCTTTTGTGAGCTGGTGGAAGTCCCACACAAGGCCCATGCGGCTAGGAGAAAAAGCCCAAAGGGAAAACGGTGGAAAAAGGCCAAAAAAAGGAGGAATCCTAGTCCTACTAGGATTGGAGGAGGAGTCCTCCTCTCCTCCCCATTTTGGCCGACCCAAGGGCTGGCTTTTTGGCAGCCAAGCCTCCTCCTCCTCTCCTCCTATATATACTAGAGGATTTTAGGGTTTTGGCACAGAATTTTCAGCCACGTGCTACCCATTCCTCTAGTGCATAGTTTCTCCTCTAGATCGGTTTTCTGCAGTGCTTAGGCGAAGCCCTGCCGGAATAGCTCCACCACCATCGCCGCAGCGCCGTCACGCTGCCGGAGAACTCTTCTACCTCTCCGCTCCCTCTTGCTGGATCAAGAAGGCGGAGATCGTCATCAAGCTGTACGTGTGCTGAACGCGGAGGTGCCGTCCGTTCGGCGCTAGATCGGAAGGACCGTGATCAAGATTGCGAGACGGATCCTGACGAGATCACGGGACAGATCATGATGAGATCGCGGGATGGATCATGATGAGTTCGCGAGACGGATCGTGATGAGATCGCGGGACGGATCGTGATGAGTTCGCGGGACGGATCGTGATTGGATCGCGGGACGAATCGTGATGAGATCACGGGACGCTCGGCGATTTGGATCGCGAAGACGTTCGACTACACCAACTGCGTATCTTAACGCTTCCTGCTTAGCGATCTACAAGGGTACGTAGATCCACTCTCCCTCTCGTAGATGCTCATCACCATGGATAGATCTGCGTGTGCGTAGGAAAGTTTTGTTTCCCATGCAACGTTCCCCAACAGTCGCATCATGTGCTTGGTCTATGTGTAGATGAGATCTCAAGTAGAACACAAAAGGTTTGTGAGCGTTGATGCTTAGATTGCTTCCTCCCTTGGTCAGATTTTGGTTCAGCGGTATTGTGAGATGAAGAGGCCCGGACCAACATTACTCGTACGCTTACGAGAGACCGGTTCCCTCGATCGCAACTTGTTGCATAGATGGCTTGTGGGTGCCAGTTTCTCTCACTTTAGTTGGATCGGATTCGACAAAGGCGGTCCTTGAGAAGTTTGAAAAGCAACTAGTATATCACCGTTGTGGTTTTTGCGTAGATGAGCATTGTTCTTGCTAGATACCCGTAGCAGCCACGTAAAACATGCAACAACAATTAGAGGACGTCTAACTTGTTTTTGCAGGGTATGTTGTGATGTGATATGGCCAATTACATGATGTGATATATGTGATGTATGAGATGATCATGTGATGTATAGATTATCATGACTTGCATGTCGTTGACTACGGCAACCGGCAGGAGCCATAGGGTTTCCTTTAATTATTGTATGACCTGTGTGTCAATCATTAAGCGCTATGTAATGCTTTACTTTATCGCTAAATGGTAGCAATAGTAGTAGAAGCATGTTGGGCGTGACAACCCCGATGGCGACATGTTTATGGAGATCAAGATGATGGAGATCATGGTGTCTTGCCGGTGACGATGGAGATCATGCCGATGCTTTCTAGATGGAGATCGAAAGCACAAGTTCATGGCCATATCATGTCACTTATGATTTGAATGTGTTGTTAATCCTTTTTATGCACCTTGTTTTGCTTAGGACGACGGTAGAATTATAAGGTGATCCCTCACTTTAATTTCAAGATAAATTGTGTTCTCCCTGAGTGTGCACCGTTGCGAAAGTTCATTGTGTTGAGACACCACGTGATGATCGGATGTGATAGACTCTACGTTCACATACAACGGGTGCAAGCCAGTGTTGCACATGCAAAATACTTGGGTTAAACTTGACGAGCCTAGCATGTATAGACATGGCCTCGGAACACAAGAGACCAAAAGGTCGAACATGAGTCATATAGTAGATATGATCAACATAATGATGTTCACCATTGAAGCCACCTCAACTCACGTGATGATCGGACTTGAGTTGGTGAATTTGGATCATGTGTCACTCAGATGACCTGAGGGATGTCAATTTGAGTGGGAGTTCTTAGGTAATATGATTAATTGAACTCATTATAATGAACATAGTCAAAGTGTCTTTGCAAATTATGTTGTAGATTACTAGCTCACGCTGTAGCTCCATTGTATTTTTATATGTTCCTAGAGAAATAGAATTGAAAGATGATGGTAGCAATATTGCGGACTAGGTCCGTGATCTGAAGATTGTCCTCATTGCTGCACAGAAGGCTTATGTCCTTAATGCACGGCTCGGTGCGCCAACCCCTCTAGCGTCGTCTGTAGATGTTGTGAACATTTGACAGGCACGTTCTGATGACTACTTGATAGTTTAGTGCGTCATGCATTACGGCTTAGAATTGAGGCTCTGAAACATTTTGAACGTCACGGAACATATGAGATGTTCTAAAAGCTGAAATTAGGATCCCAGGCTCGTGCCCGTGTTGCGAGATATGAGATCTCCAACAAGATTCTTTGCCTGCAAGATGAAAGAGAATAGCTTAATCGTTGAGCATGTGCTCATATTGTCTGGGTGCTACAATCGCTTGAATTGAGTGGGAGTTGATCTTCCAGATAAGATAGTGATTGATATAGTTCTCCAAGTCACTATCACTAAGCTACTAGAACTTGGTGATGAACTATAAAACGCCAAGGATAGAAATAATGATCCCTGAGCTGTACGCGATGTTTGACACCGCGAAGGTAGAAATCAAGAAGGAGCGTCAAGTGTTGATGGTTAGTAAAACCACTAGTTTCGAGAAGAGCAAGGAGGGAAACTTCATGGATGGAAAGTCAGTTGCTGCTCCAGTGAAGCAACCCAAAGTTGAACTCAAACCCGAGACTAACTGCTTCAATTATGAGGAGAGCGGTCGCTGAAGCGGAACAACCCTAGATACTTGGTAGATAAGAAGGCTGGCAACGTCAACAGAAGTATATTTGATATACGTGTTCTTGATGTGTACCTTGCTAGTACTCCTAGTAGCACTTGGGTATTGGATACCGGTTCGGTTGCTAAATGTTAGTAACTCGAAATAAAAGCTACGGAATAAATGGAGAACTAGCTAAGGGTGAGGTGACGATGTGTGTTGGTAGTGTTTCCAAGGTTGATGTGATCGACATCGCACGCTCTCTCTACCTTCGGGATTAGTAACAAACCTAAATAAGTGTTATTTGGTGTTTTGTGTTGAGCATGAACGTGATTAGATCATGTTTATTGCAACATGGTTATTCATTTAAGTTAGAGAATAATGGTTATTCTGTTTACATGAATAATACCTTCAATGGTCATGCACCCAGTGAGAATGGTTTGTTGAATTTTGATCGTAGTAATACACATGTTCATAACATTGATGCCAAAAGATGCAAAGTTAATAATGATAGTACCACATACTTGTGGCAGTGCCGCTAAATGTCATATTGGTATAAAACGCATGCAGAAACTCCATGCTGATGGATCTTTGGACTCTTTCAATTTCGAATTGGTTGAGACATGCGAACCATGCCTCTTGGTCAAAGATGACTAAGGACCCTGTTTTCTGGTTTGACGGAGCGGGCAAGTGATTTATTGGAAATGATACATGTTGATGTATGCAATCCAATGAGTCTTGTAGCGTGCGGTGGATATCGTTATTTTCTTACCTTCACTGATGATTTGGGTAGATATAGTGTATGTTTACTTAATGAAACACAAGTCTGAATCATTTGGAAAGTTCAAGCAAATTCAGAGTGAAGTTTAAGATCATCGTGACAAGAAGATAAAAATATCTGCGATATGATCGTGGAGGTGAATATCTGAGTTACGAGTTTGGCATACAACTTTAGACAATGTGAAAGTTGTTTCATAATACACGCCACCTAGAACACCATAGTGTGATGGTATGTCCGAACGTCATAGTCGTGCTCTATTGGATATGGTGCATGTTATGATGTCTCTTATCGTTTTGCTACTGTAATTTTGGGGTTGTGCATTAGAGACAACTACATTCACTTTAAATAGGGCACCATCTAAATCCGTTGAGATTACACAGTGTGAATTATGGTTTGATAGAAACCTAAGCTGTCATTTCTTGATGTTTGGGGTTGCGACGCTTGTGTGGAAAATGTTTTCACCTAATGAGCTCGAACCCAAAGCGGACAAATGCATCTTCGTAGAATACCCTAAGAACAGTTGGGTGAACCTTCTATCTCAGATCCAAGCATAAAGTGTTTGTTGCTAAAACGGGTCCTTTCCCGAGAAAAAGTTTCTCTCGAAAGAATTGAGTGGGAGGAAGATAGAACTTGATGAGGTTGTTGAACCTTTGTTTCAACCAGAGAGTAGCGCAGCGCAGGAAGTTGTTTCTGTGAAGCCTACGTTAGTTGAAGAGGAAGTTAATGACGATGATCATGAAGCTTCGGATCAAGTTACTATTGAACTTCATAGGTCGACAAGGATGTGTACTGCTCCTGAGCGGTACGACACCCTGTCTTGGAGGTCATGTTGTTGGACAACGATGAACCTACGAACTATGGAGAAGCGATGATGGGCCCGAAAACCAACAAATGGTTAGAGGCCATGAATCCGAGAAAGGATCCATGTATGAAAACCAAGTATAGATTTTGCTGGACTTGCTTGTTGGACGGCAGGTCGTTAAGTACAAATGGATCTTTAAAATGAAGACATACGCTGATGGTAAATGTCACCATTTGTAAAGCTCGACTTGTTGCAAAGAAGTTTACGACAAGTTCAAGGAGTTGACTACAATGAGACTTTCTCACTTGTAGCGATGCTAAAGTCTGTTGAAACTATGTTAGCAGTTGCTACACTTTCAATTATGAAATCTGGCAGATGTATGTCAAAACATCGTTTCCTTAACGGTTTACTTGAGGAAAGGTTGTATGTGATACAACCAGAAGGTTTTGTCAGTCCTAAGGATGCTAAAAGGTGTGCAAGCTTCAGTGATCCTTATATGAACTAAAGCAAGTATCTCGGAGTTGGAATATACACTTTGATGAGGTGATTAAAGTTTTTGAGTCTATACAAAGTTTATAAGAAAGTTGTATTTACAATAAAGTGAGTGGGAGCACTGTAGAGTTTCTGATAAGCATATGTGGTTGACATATTGTTGATCAGAAATGATATAGAATTTCTGGAAAGCATAAAGGGTTGTTTGAAAAGAGTTTTTCAAAGGAAGACCTGGATAAAGCTGCCTAATTGTTGAGCATCAAGATCTATAGAGATAGATCAAGATACTTGATGCGACTTTCAATGAGTACATACCTTGACAAGTTTTTGAAAGAGTTCAAAATGGATCGGTCAGAGAAAGAGTTCTCGCCTGATTTGTAAGGTATAAAGTTGAGTAAGACTCAATGCCCAGTGACTGCAGAAGATAGAGAAAAGATGAGTGTCATCCCCTATGCTTCAACCATAGGCTCTATCATGTATGCAATGTTGTGCACAAGACCCGATGTCAGCCTTGCCATAAGTATGACCGGAAGGTTTCAAAGTGATCCTGGAATGCAGCATTGGACAGCAGTCAAGATTATCCTTAATAACTAAAAGACTAAGCAGATGTTTCTAGATTATGGAGGTGATAAAGAATTCATCGTAAGGAGTCACATCGATGCAAGCTTTAACACCAATCCGGATGACTCGTAGTAGCAATCTAGATACGTATAGTGGAGCAGCCATTTGGAATAGTACCAAGTGGAATGTGGTAGCAGTGTTTACGGTTTGACATAGAAATTTGCAAAGTACACACGGATCTGAATGTCGCAGACCCATTGACTATAAGACCTCTCTCACATGCAAAGCATGATCGAGCCCCAGAACTCATTGGGTGTTAGATTCATAACAATGTGTATCACATTGTGATGTGAACTAGATTATTGACTCTAGTGCAAGTGGGAGACTATTGGAATATGCCCTAGAGGCAATAATAAATTATTTATTATCATATTTCCTTGTTCACGATAAATCATTTATTATCCATGCTATAATTGTATTGATCGGAGACTTAGATGCATGTGTGGATACATAGACAAAACCATGTCCCTAGTATTTCTCTAATGGACTAGCTCGTTGATCAAAGATGGTTAAGGTTTCCTAGCCATGGACATGAGATGTCATTTGATAACGGGATCACATCATTAGGAGAATGGTGTGATGGACAAGACCCAAACTACAAACGTAGCATATGATCGTGTCAGTTAATTGCTACTGTTTTCTGCATGTCAAGTATATGTTCCTATGACCATGAGATCATGCAACTCACTGACACCGGAGGAGTGCCTTGTGTGTATAAAACGTCACAACATAACTAGGTGACTATAAAGGTACTCTACAGGTATCTCCAAGGGTGTCTATTGAATTGGCATGGATCAAGACTGAGATTTGTTACTCCGTGTGACGGAGAGGTATCTTAGGGCCCACTCGGTAATACAACATCACAACAAGCCTTGCAAGCAATGTGACTAAGTGTTAGTCATGGGATCTTGTATTACGAAACGAGTAAAGAGACTTGCCGATAACGAGGTTGAACTAGGTATGGAGATACCGATGATTGAATCTCGGGCAAGTAACATACCGAAGAACAAAGGGAACATCATATGGGATTAACTGAATCCTTGACATAGAGGTTCGACGGATAAAGATCTTCATAGAATATGTAGTAACCAATATGGGCATCCAGGTCCTGCTATTGGTTATTGACCGTAGAGGTGTCTCGGTCATGTCTACATAGTTCTCGAACCCGCAGGGTCTGCACACTTAAGGTTTGATGACGTTTCGGTAGTATAGAGTTATGTATGGTGGTGACCGAAGGTTGTTCGGAGTCCCGAATGAGATCACGGAAATCATGAGGAGCTCCGGAATGGTCCAGAGGTAAAGATTGATATATAGGAAGTCCCATTTTGATCGCCGGAAAAGTTTTGGGCTAATCGATAATGTACCGGGAGTGCTTGTAGTGTATCGGGAGACCACCGGGAGGGGTATTTCGACCCAAAAGGCTTCATGGGCTGTGGGAGAGTAAATACCAGCCTTTTGTGGGCTGGTGGAAGTCCCACATGGCCCATGTGGCTAGAAGAAAAAGCCCAAAGGGAAAAAGGTGGAAAAAGGCCAAAAAAAGGAGGAATCCTAGTCCTACTAGGATCGGAGGAGGAGTCTCCTCTCCTCCTCACTTTGGCCGACCCAAGGGCTGGTTTTTTGGCAGCCAAGACTCCTCCTCCTCCCTCCTATATATACTAGAGGATTTTAGGGTTTTGGCACAGAATTTTCAGCCACGTGCTAGCCGTTCCTCTAGTGCATAGTTTCTCCTCTAGGTCGGTTTTCTGCGGTGCTTAGGCGAAGCCCTGCCGGAATAGCTCCACCACCATCGCCGCAGCGCCATCACGCTGCCGGATAACTCTTCTACCTCTCCGCTCCCTCTTTCTGGATCAAGAAGGCGGAGATCGTCATCAAGCTGTACGTGTGCTGAACGTGGAGGTGCCGTCCGTTCGGCGCTAGATCGGAAGGACCGTGATCAAGATTGCGAGACGGATCGTGACGAGATCGCGGGACGGATCGTGATGAGATCGCGGGACGGATCATGATGAGTTCGCGGGACGGATCGTGATGAGATCGCGGGACGGATCGTAATGAGTTCGCGGGACGGATCATGATTGGATCGCGGGACGGATCGTGATGAGATCGCGGGACGCTCGGCGATTTGGATCGCGAAGACGTTCGTCTACACCAACCGCGTTTCTTAACGCTTCCCGCTTAGCAATCTACAAGGGTACGTAGATCCACTCACCCTCTCGTAGATGCTCATCACCATGGATAGATCTGTGTGTGCGTAGGAAATTTTTTGTTTCCCATGCAACGTTCCCCAACAGTATGTGGTACGTAACTAAATAGACTCCAAAACTTTCTCAATGGCAATTTTTTATCTGTTTTGGAATATTTAAAAAATTAGGAAAATTTAAAGTAGTCTGAATAGTGGATGAGGAGGCGACAAGCTAGGGGGCGCGCCCTACCCCCCTGGCGTGCCCCTGTGGCTTGTGGCTACCTCTTGTACCATCCGGACTCCGTTTTCTTGTGGTATACTCCTTCGGGTAGATAAAAATTCATTATATAATCTCCCAAAGGTTTTGACTCTCGTATCACAACAATATCTCATGTTTTTGTTGTAAGCTGTTTCTGCAGCAGTTTTAGATCATGTCGTCCCCAAGTGCTTCGAAGGACCAGCTCTTCGAGACGGTCATCAACCCCTACCTTGTGGAGGTGTTGCAAGACCCTCAAACCATTGAGATGCGTGAGGGGGTGCTGCACATCCATGATGTTGAGGGGCCAAAGAAGACCGGAAGCATGGAGACAAGGCTCGAAGCAATGGAGCAACAGGTCTTCATGTGCCCAGGGATGGTGGAACGAGGAATCAATGCCAATCACATGATGATCGCGGAGTTTACCAACAAGCACAAGCTGGATGCGAAGGAAATCAGGGAGCACATCTTTAAGCTTTACGAGAAAATTGAGCATCTCCAAGCCCAGATCTATGACCTACAGAACCAAAACTGTGAGTATGAATACAAATTTAAGAAAATGAGTTTGGCTGCAGATTTGAGGATCCCGGAGACTCGTTCATCCTTTTACGATGGTGAGCCTATGCCTTGGAAGACGGAGGACAAGCTTCCAACCTCATCAACAACTCCCACATCACCACCTCCGAAGAAAGACAATTAAAAACATGGGTATGGGCACTCCCCTTGGCTTGCGCCAAGCTTGGGGGAGGTGCCCTGGTATCGTATCACCATCACCTATTTTATTTTTATTTTTTGTCATTTCTCTTACTTCAATCCTTTTGTTTATATCTTGATCTAGTAGAATAAAGTTTTCGTGTGATCTAGTTTTGAGTTTTTGCTTTATGATTCCTCCTATGTAAGCAAGTCCAAGAGTTATATAATAAAAAGTACTTTTGAGTTGAGGGCTTTGCTTGTTTGGTATGATCTTGATCTTGAGAAAGATGAAATAGAAAGAAGTATATAATAAAATCAAAGAGTATATATGATGATCTTATGGGGAGTGATGACTTCACATATAAGAAGTATGTCAATTGAAACCTATTGTGGGTTGACAAACATAGCTTTTGGTCATTGTGGCAATTAAAAGGAAGTAATAAATAAAGAGAGGTTCACATAAAAATATATTATCTTGGACATCTTTTATGATTGTGAGCACTCATTAAAATATTATATGTTAAGAAGTTGATGTTGGACAAGGAAGACAACATAATGGTTTATGTTTGCTTATTTCTGAATAGAAGTTATATTGTTATAGATCCCTCAACATATGTCGCTTGCTTCCAGCTCATATCATCCGAAACTTCCGCACCAAGTAGAGATACTACTTGTGCATCCAAACACCCTTAACCCAGTTTTTCCATGAGAGTCCACCATACCTACCTATGGATTGAGTAAGATCCTTCAAGTAAGTTGTAATCGGTGCAAGCAATAAAAATTGCTCTCTAAATATGTGTGGTCTATTAGTGTGAGGAAAATAAACTTTATACGAACTTGTGATAGGGAAGAAATAAAAGCGATGGACTGCATAATAAAGTTCTCTATCACAAGGGGAAGTATAAAGTGACGTTCTTTTGCATTAAGGGATTGTGCATCCAACTATAAAAGCGCATGACAACCTCTGCTTCCCTCTTCGAAGGGCCTATCTGTTACTTTTATTTTTTTACTTACCTTTTTGCAAGAGTCATGGTGATCTCCATCACTTTCTTTATTTCGCCTTTATCTTCTAGCAAGCGTCATGTGTTGGGGAATGATCTAGACACATATACCCACTCAGAAGTGGACGAGGATGAGTTATTACTGTTGACATTACCCTTGAGGTGAATAGTTGGGAGGCAACCCTATAAGCCCCTATCTTTCTCTGTGTCCGATTGAAGCTTTGACCTCATAGGTACCTCATGAGTGTTAGTAATTGTAAATACTAAAAGATGATTGAGTATGTGGATATGCTTTACAAGCTCTTATATTGACTCTTTCCTACATTATGATAAATTAGAATTGCTTCACTGACTGAGATCGTAGTTTGTCGGTTCTTAATAGATTTCTTGATTCATACTTTACCATTGTGAATGAATTGTTACTTCAGCATAAGAAATTATATGTCAATATATGTTGCTGTTATAAAGATGATCATGATGCCTTCATGTCCGTATTTTATTTTATCGACACCTCTATCTCTAAACATGTGGGCATATTTATCGATTTCGGCTTTTGCTTGAGGACAAGCGAGGTCTAAGCTTGGGGGAGTTGATACTTCCATTTTGCATCACGCTTTATATTGATATTTATTGCATTATGGGCTGTTACAACATATTTTGGTACAATTAATATTTATGCCTTTTCTCTCTTATTTTACAAGGTTTACATGAAGAGGGAGAATGTCGGCAGCTGGAATTCTGGACTGGAAAGGAGAAAATCTGACATACCTATTCTGCACAACTCCAAAAGTCCTAAAAATCTATGGAGAATTCTTTTGGAATATATATATATATAAATTAGTGGGCAAAAGAAACACATCAGGGGGCCCACCAGGTAGTCACAAGCTAGGGGGCGTGCCCCTATGGCTTGTGGCCCACCTGGCAGCCCTCTGATGCTCATCTTCTGCTATATGGAGGGTTTTGACCTGGAAAAAATCATGACAGAGCTTTCGGGGTGAAGTGCCGCCGTCTCGAGGCGGAACTTGGGCAGAACCAATCTAGGGCTCCGGCGGAGCTGTTCTGTCGGGGAAACTTCTCTCCCGGAGGGGGAAATCGAAGCCATCGTCATCTCCATTTATCCTCTCATCGAGAGGGGGTCAATCTCCATCAACATATTCATCAGCACCATCTCCTCTCCAAACCCTAGTTCATCTCTTGTATCTGATCTTTGTCTCAAAACCTCAGATTGGTACACGTGGGTTGCTAGTAGTGTTGATTACTCCTTGTACTTGATGCTAGTTGGTTTACTTGGTGGAAGATCATATGTTATCCTTGATCATCATTAATACTCCTCTGATTATGAACATGAATATGCTTTGTGAGTAGTTATGTTTGTCCCTGAGGACATGGGATAAGTCTTGTTATAAGTAATCATGTGAATTTGGTATTCGTTCGATATTTTGATGAGATGTATGTTGTCTTTCCTCTAGTGGTGTTATGTGAACATCGACTACATGACACTTCGCCATTTTTTGGGCCTAGAAGAAGGCATTGGGAAGTAATAAGTAGATGATGGGTTGTAGAGTGACAGAATCTTACACCCTAGTTTATGTGTTGCTTCGTAAGGGGCTGATTTGGATCCACATGTTTCATGCTATGGTTAGATTTATCTTAATTCTTCTTTCGTAGCTGCAGATGCTTGCGAGAGGGGTTAATAATAAGTGGGAGGCTTGTCCAAGTATGGGCAACACCCAAGCACCGTTCCACCCACATATCAAATTATCAAAGTAACGAATGTGAATCATATGCGCATGATGAAAACTAGCTTGACAGAAATTCCCATGTGTCCTCAGGAGCGCCTTGCTCTATATAACAGTTTATCGAGGCTTGTCCTTTGCTATAAAAAGGATTGGGCCACCTTGCTGCACCTTTGTTACTTGCTACACGTTACGAATTATCTTATCACAAAACTATCTGTTACCGATAATTTCAGTGCTTGCAGAGAATACCTTACCGAAATCCGCTTGTCATTTCCTTCTGCTCGTCGTTGGGTTTGACACTCTTACTTATCGAAAGGACTATGATAGATCCCCTATACTTGTGGGTCATCAGATCCCCATTGTAGGGTGTTGCAATATGTTCATAATTTGCTTATGGTGGGTTGCGTGAGTGACAGAAACACAAACTCGAGTAGGTGGGTTATGGCGTATGGGAGTAAAGAGGACTTGATACTTAATGCTATGATTGGGTTTTACCTTAATGATCTTTAGTAGTTGCGGATGCTTGCTACAGTTCCAATCATAAGTGCATATGATGCAAGTAGAGAAAGTATGTTAGCTCATGCCTCTCCCTCATTGCATATAACAAGTATCTATCATATCATATTCAATTGCCTATGGACAATCTTTCTCTTGCGTTACACAAAAAACATTCTACAAAGTTATTTACTTTTACTGTTCTTTTATTAAAACAGCACCTAAGTTTTATTTCCATGTCCTTTATTATCTTGCAAAGTACTTCTACTTTTATTCCCGAAAAGTAGTTTCATACTTGTTCTAGGTAAAGCAAGCATTATTGTGCGTAGAGTTGTATCGGTGGTCGATAGAACTTGAGAGAATATTAATTCTACCTTTAGATCCTTGTTGGGTTCGACACTCTTACTTATCGAAAAAGGCTACAAACGACCCCCTACACTTGTGGGTTATCAATAGGCATACCTTAGATATAGTGTTTATTTTTTTCCATTGACCACCATCGGGTTAGTACCTTCGGCATTATTAATCTTGATAGATCGAGATCGATATAACATATGGTCCTTTCCATTTGGAGAGATGTTTTCCTACAAAAAATCTAAAACGAGAGTTGTACAAAAGAACATATTCTCCAACCTTGAATTCTCGTTTTTGGATTCTTTTGTCATGCCATCTTTTAACCTTGTCTTTAAGGGATTTTTATTTCTATGATCCTGGTTCCTTAGCTCTACTCATTCATCCCCACGCTCTTAACATTTGCTCCCTTTTCCCCAGTCCTTAGTCTGAAACCCTCATAAATGGTCACACAGAGGGATGCCGTCGGGTCAATAGTTGGACCGTTGACTCTGGCGTGTGGGGCCGTGCTGGACCGTGTCGCCCATTGGACCTGCCAAGTGGGTCCGCGTTGGATCGTGTAGCCCTCGTTTTACCATGCGGACGTGTGGGCCGCATTGGACTATTTCGCCCGTTGGACCTGCTAAGTGGCCGCGTTGGACCATGGCACTGGTTGGACCATTGGGCCGTGGTTTCGTTTGGGCCTGCCACGATAAGCCTGCTATGCATGCGCGACATGAACTAGCCAGCCTGCCTACATGCGCCGATGCGCGCCGCCACGTACACAGCCTTCGTGTGAGCCGCCACGGGACACAACATCATTCTCTGCTTCCGATTCATCCCTTCTCGCAAGCGCCTCCTCGATCAATTCACAGTTCACACCATCTCAGCCTTTGACCTCCATAGCATCAATTCAACGTGGCAATTAAAGTCTAGGGCATACCGATCGACGTGCATAGCCACGATACAGAAGCCTGTTATGCATGCCATATGATTGAGCTAGCCTGCCTGCATGCATGCCGCCACGGATTGAGCAACGGTCACTGCCGCTGTTTCCTCTCTTCTCGCACGTGTGTCCACCTTCCAAGTGCCACAGACCGAGGCCAGGGTGCAGTGCTACGTGCGGGCTTCGCCCACCTTTTTTACCCACCCATGTGTCACTCCCTTCATGTACAAAAGCATGCAATATATTTTTTGAAGCATCAGCAAAATGAAAAATAGTTTGGGTTGACCCTATTACAATCCTCCATGACACTAGAGAAAACAACCAGCAAACAGAGTCAGCTAAGCATAGCTCAGAGAACATAATAGCGAAAGCATACAATATATATCCTACGTACTGCCTAGTGCACTATGCGTCTTCGTAGTCGGAGATGGCTTGATCCGCCTGCACCGGAGCCACCTGGTCGGGACACAGATAGTAGACCGATGGTGCCTCCACTTTCGGCTCCTACGGCGGTGCCTCCACCTCCGGCTCCTATGGCGGCGCCTCCTCCTTTGGCTTCTGCGGCAATGCCTCGGCCTCCTCCTCCCCCATATCTGACCCCTCCTCGAAATCCTCCAGAGGTAGCCTCGCTTGCCTCCAGATTGGGCATGCTAAAGGATGAAGAGACGGTCTTCGATTGTGTAGTACTGGCGGCATGGTGGCATGGCTGATGGGCTGGGAGAGGGGAGTGCTTGGGTCCCGGTGGGGACAGGGACCAGGCGGATGAGCTATAGTTGGGGGACGCCACCTGCGCCTCCTCCGTCCGGCTTAAATAGCCATCTACGGATAATGACGGGGAGCCGGGTAGGTGCCTCGACAGTAATCAAGTTTTTGTTGGACCTACTCTAAATGAGCCAAATGTCTTTTATTAACACCTATTCGATCTATATAGTGTAGATTCGAAGTCTCACTATTTTTTGAATTAATCTTCATATTCTTACATTTTCTTTAAAAAAATATGCTTTAATACAAAAACTATTAAAACACGTTTAAAATATGAAAATGGAAAACTAAGTTCACATCCGTCTTATTCACTTTGAAATAAAGCTTTGGTGATTTTTCTGATTTTTTTAATTTTTTGAAAACAGAAGGTAACCCTACCTCCTCTCCTTGAACTCTATGAAATGTTGTACGTGATAGCTCATATGTGTGAAGGTTTTTTCATGAAAATGACCATAGACCAAGTTTTTGATTTTTGGTTGGTAACATGTGACATTGGACAACATTGTGCACAGGTTTTATTTTTTTGATTTTTTTTAAATTAATGGTGCGCATTTGACCTTGATCATGCTAGCTAAGTTTTTTTTGAAAATTTTCGTCTACCAAGTTTAGTATTTTTCCTCGTTAGTGTGGCTTTGAAAACGACGAATGGCGAAGGTTTCATATTTTTCCAATTTTTTTAAAACTAGTTATGCTCAGTCAAAGCCTTGGAAACCCCGTTCACCCGCTCAAAACCCCTCTAAACCCCACAGGGTTTCGCCTAACCCTAGCTCCGAACGTCAGCCGTCCGATCATACGGACGGTCCGCATCGTTGGAACATGGGGCGATCCGCGAGAGGCGATCCTGTTGGTTGTGCTCGGCTGCTCGCCCACCATTGACTCCGTGAAGAAAACATAGTTATTGGGCACAAAAGGAAAGCAAGCTCTGGTTGTGCCCTCGAATTGCGTCGTTTTTTTGCATCGTTTGCTTTGTTTCCCACGCGTGTACACATTTGACCCCACGTGTAATTAGCTTCTTTTTCTTCTTCTTTTCAAACCACATTTTCCGTCGCGTGTACACTCCTGATGTCGCGGTGGAGGTGAAAATGGTCTACTTCACATTTGACCCCGTTATTGCCAGGGCGAAATAACACGTAGCACTACGGCTATTTAAGCCACCCTCTGCATTTTCCAACCCTCATCCATCTCCCATCCTCTGCCATATGCCCCTCTTGCTCTTCGACCCCTTCTCCTTCTTCTGCACATCCCTCAGGCATACAGTACATCGGACCAACCTGCTGCTTCCCACCCACCGTGCCCGAGAGGCTCTACCTTATCGGCATGTATGTTGTGCGCACACTAAGTGTATGGGCTATATCAAGGTGGAGGATAGCAAGGAACTTCACCGAGTTCTTCCTCGCGGCCGGCTACGGCCACCTCCTGCGGGGATCTCCAATGATGTTCCGCATCGAGGAGGTCATCCAAAACGGGGTGGTGGTTTCTCTCCTTGCCCACATCACCAACACATTCGACGCTTTCTACCTCCCCGGACGTGTGTTTTGGTGTGGCTTCGAGTTCATCGCTTTCACCACCCACAACAGGTTCACGGAGTACACCAACATCTTCCCCACCGTGTTGCGCATGCACACTCTTCCGTACCCCATCGACAACGCCCCAGAGGAGCTGTAATGGGAGCTCGAAGGAGGAGCGAGGTGGAGAAGGAGGCGACTAGGATTCTAAACCCTCTATGTATTTTTCTTTTCTTTTTTGAATCTATGTTATGTTAATTAACTTGTAATTGAACTATGTTGAAGATGCTATGGGCTTGTTGGCCCTTTTATTAAGTTCTATCATTAAGTTTTCTATCTATTCTATTATTAAGTTCTTGCTAGTTTGAACTATGTGATCGTGCTATGGGTTTGTTGGCCCTATCTACATATTTATTGATTGATTTCTTAGAGAGCTCGCTTTGTTAGTAACAACTTAGTGCATGCAGTCATAACGAACCTTTGTGTTTTTTTACACAAGCACTACTGGAATCAAGACATTTGCCGTCTCCCATGGCAGATGGCAAAGGGCAGAAAGCAGACGGCAAAGACCTTTGCCGTCCGCTAGCGGATGACACTATTTTGGGCCCAGTGAACTCTGGCAAAGGGGTCCTTTGCCGTCTGCTTCGGTCAAGCGGACGGCAAAGATTCTTTGTCGTCCGCTTGCAGACGGCAAAGGAACTGGACGGCGTACTCCTGACGGCGCCACCATTAGGCAGCTAACAGACCCCAAGCGTTTGCCATCTGCCCCTCAGCTGGTCTTTGCCGTCTGCCGCGGACGGCAAAGAGGCCATTGCCGTCTGCCTCCAGCCCCTCTTTGCTGTCTGCCATAGAAGGAAAAGAGGCAAAGCGCCCAGCCTGGCAACAGGCCAGCCTTTGCCATCTGCCTCCAGTCCCTCTTTGCCGACGGCCGCGGACGGCAAAGAGGCTTCCCAGGTTTACAGGTGGCCGCCACGTGGCAACTTTGCCGTCCGCGGCAGACGGCAAAGGGGCTGTATTGCCACTTTTTATTCTGTTTTTGTTATATCAAAGCAATTTCAATGCAAATATATGATATATATATATATTTCACATAATAAGGCAAACAATAGTCTCATCCAACACATAATAAACTATATCCAACACATATACCAAATCAAATCTGCAAATCATATCCAACACATATAACATATATGATCATCCAACACATATACCAAATCAAAACATACGCAAGTTCCACCATATTACAATAGTTTCACACTGTTCATCCTACAAAATCAAAACAAAAAGGGAAGGACAAGGACTCCATGAACGAAAGCTTCCATGAAGTGAATCAAATCTTTAAAATGGGAAATAAGAGAGTTAGAAGAAGAAGAAGAGAAGAAGAAGAAGAGAAGAAGAAGAAGAAGAAGAAGACTAGAAGAAGAAGAAAAAGAAGAAGAAGAAGAAGGAGAAGAAGAGAACAAGAAGAAGAAGAAGAAGAAGAAGAACTTCTCCTTCTTCTTCTTCTTCTTCTATTCCTTTTTTTCTCCTCTTCCTTGTTTTTCTTCATCTTATTCCTTATTTGTGTCATTTTAGAGCTAACCTATGTAAGCACACCATTTTTTGTGCTAACCTAGGAAAAATTAGGTAAGTATAGGTCATTTTTGTGCTAACCTAGGTAATGATGCCATCTTTGAGCCAAATTATGTAAGTATAGGTCATTTGAGAGCTAACTTAGGTAATTATGTCATTTTGGAGAATAATAAGCTAAGTATATGACATTTATGAGGTAACCATGGTTATTATGCCATTTTTGAAACGAATAAGCTAATTATGTCATAAATGGACTAAATAAGCTAATTATGTCATTGTGGAGGATAATTAGCTATATAAGTATGTCTTTTTTGGGGAAAATAACCTAAGAAGAAGAAGAAGACTAGAAGAAGAAGAAGAAGAAGAAGAAGAAGAAGAAGAAGACTAGAAGAAGAAGAAGAAGAAGAGGAAGAAGAAGAAGACTATAAGAAGAAGAAGAAAAAGAAGAATAAGAAGACGACTAGAAGAAGAATAAGAAAAAATAAGAAGAATAAGAACTATAAGAAGAAGATACTATAATAGAATAAGAAAAGAATAATAAGAAGAAGACTAGAATAAGAAGAATAAGAAGAATAAAAATAAGATAAGAAATAGAAAAGACTAGAATAATAAGAAGAAAGAAAGAATAATAAGACTATAAGAATAAGAAGAAGAAAAATAATAATAAGAAGAATAAAGAACTAATAAGAAGAATAAAAAGAATATAAATACTAGAAGAATAATAATAAAAGAATAAAAGAAGACTATAAGAATAAGAAAAATAAGAACTATAATAGAATAACAACAACAATAAATAATAATAATAATAATAGAATAATAATAAGAATAATAATAATATAAGAAGAATAAACTATAAGAATAAGAAAAAAAGAAGAAACTACAAATAATAAGAAGATAAGAAGAAGAGAAGAATACTAGAAGAATAAGAAGAAGAGAAAAGAAGACTAGAAGAAGAAGAAGAAAAAAAAAGACTAGAAGAAGAACTAAAAAAGAAGAAAAGAATTTCTTCTTCTTCTTCTAGTCTTCTTCTTTTTCTTCTTATTCTTCTATTCTTTTTTCTCCTCTTCCTTGTTTTTCTTCATCTTATTCCTTATTTGTGTCATTTTAGAGCTAACCTATGTAAGTATGCCATTTTTGTGCTAACCTAGGAAAATTAGGTAAGTATAGGTCATTTTTGTGCTAACCTAGGTAATGATGCCATCTTTGAGCGAAATTATGTAAGTATAGGTCATTTTAGAGCTAACTTAGGTAATTATGTCGTTTTGGAGAATAATAAGCTAAGAATATGACATTTATGAGGTAACCATGGTTATTATGATATTTTTGAAATGAATAAGATAATTATGTCATAAATGGACTAAATAAGCTAATTATGTCATTGTGGAGGATAAGCTAATTGTGCTAAGTTTGTCTAAGTGCTATGTTGTCTTCGTTTGAGAAAATGAGCCAAGTAAGTGGCATATTAGGGCTTACCGTCCTCGTCATCACGAACGTGAAACACCGGGGGTGCTCGGGTCGTGCGATGCGGCTCGGGAGTTATGCTGTACCAAAGATCATTTGCGTTAGAATGATGACGTTGAAATGTTAAGACTAGTAAATAATGAACATTGAAATGAAACTCACCGTTCCAGCCATGGTAATGACTGGCATCGGCGGAGGGGTCTGGCCATTCTGCGCATACATAGTCTGCACATTTGGTTTTC